>OX369292.1:8777941-11405395 GCA_947284805.1 Coleophora flavipennella
ATCGCCGACAGTAGCAGCCATTACCCATGCAGACTCCGCCCACGATCGCATCCAGCAGTTGGAAGGCGAAATAGCTGAAATAAAAGGATTGTTACGAAATATGTCAGGTCAGTTGCAAGCTTCTAACGCGGTGAGGGACGCGAGGTCACGTACACAATCCCGCTCGCGCGGTCACTCGAGGCAACGCTCTTCGTCAAGGTTCCGACCGAAAAATTGGTTATGTTGGTACCACTACAAATTTGGATCAAAGGCCAACACCTGTGTACAGCCGTGCGGGTACAAACCGCCGCCGGGAAATGCCAGCGGGAGCCATTAACGGCGGATGAGGTCAACTCCCACACAGCATCACGCCGCATTTTTCTTACAGACGTGGACAGCAAGGTGAGGTTTCTGATAGATACGGGCGCAGATCTTTGCGTGTACCCGAAAGCGCTAGTTCATACGGCTCGCAACATGTCTGCCTATGAGCTAGTCGCGGCCAACGGAACCCCAATTCCTACATATGGTACAGTCGCTCTAACACTTAACCTAGGTTTAAGGCGAGACTTCCCATGGATTTTTGTTGTGGCTGATGTTGAGAAACCGATCATCGGTATGGATTTTTTAGCACATTATAACCTGATGGTCGATGCAAGAAATAAAAGCCTGGTAGACGCGACCACTGGTCTCAAGTCCAACGGACAGACAACACGGTGTGAGCAGTTTACGGTAAAAACCGTGACCGGTACTTCACCGTATCACGACCTCCTGGCTAAGTTTATAGATATCACGCGCCCAGATGGAGTCGTGAAAGAGGTCAAACATAATACGAGGCACCACATACTGACCACACCGGGACCGCCAGTGGCACAAAAACCACGCCGCTTAGCTCCAGATCGACTCATAGCGGCTAAAAAAGAATTCGAAACTATGGTAAAGCTAGGAATTGCCCAGCCTTCAAAAAGCCCCTGGGCCGCACCATTAGTTATGGTACAGAAACCCACAAATGGAGAAAAGCCGGAAAAACTTTCACCTTTCACCGGGCCGGAAACCGGGGAACAACAAACCGTGAAGCATCGTGCCTGTGGAGATTATCGCGGGTTAAATAATAGAACTGTTCCTGATAAATATCCAGTGCGTCATATACACGACTTTTCACAGTGTCTAAACGGTAAAAAAGTGTTTTCAAAAATTGATTTAATCCGCGCCTTCAATCAAATACCTACAGCCGAAGAAGACATTCCGAAGACGGCGATAATAACACCGTTCGGGCTATTCGAATTTAAATTTATGACGTTTGGTTTGCGCAACGCAGCGCAAACCTTCCAACGGTTTATGGATGAAGTGCTCAGTGAGTTAGAGTTTTGTTACTGTTTTATTGACGATATATTAATCGCATCAAATGATGAAACCGAACATTTAAAACACCTAGAGATAGTATTCAATAGATTAAGACAATACGGTGTAGTAATAAACCCGTCAAAATGTGTATTCGGCCGAACCGAAATCGACTTTCTCGGCTATTCAGTATCGGCCGACGGTACCCGCCCGCTACCTGAGAGGGTCGAAGCTCTGCGTATGTACCCATTACCCGAAACCGCTAAGGGCCTCAGACGGTTTTTAGGTATGCTAAACTTTTATAGGAGGTTCATACCTAATGCCGCCGCCAGCCAAGCTAGCCTTAATAAGCTTCTGGGCGATAAAAAAGGCAAAACGCCAGTCACGTGGACTGAAGAAACAAAAAATGATTTTTGTTTATGTAAAAATAGTTTAGCACAAGCGACATTATTAGCCCACCCAGGTGTCAATTCTGAAGTAGCTCTATTTTGCGACGCCTCGGATAATACAATGGGCGCCGCCTTGCAACAAAGGACAGATAACGGCTGGGAGCCGATTGGGTTCTTTTCAAAGAAATTAACGCCCACCGAACAAAAGTATTCGACATACGATCGCGAGCTACTTGCTATCTACGCTGCAATAAAATACTTTCGGCATTACTTAGAAGCGCGTCCTTTTGTCATATTTACTGATCATAAACCAATTACCTACGCGTTTAGTAAGAAAGACCAACAATGCTCGCCTAGACAATTCCGTTATTTAGATTTTATAGGCCAATTTTCGACTGACATTAAACATATCAGCGGGGAACATAATATTCCAGCTGATACATTGTCACGAATTGAGTCGATACAGAAGGGCATAGACTGGGAATCACTCGCGACTTCACAAAAGAATGACTCACAATTAAAGTCATTAATTGAAAACAATAGCTCTTCGTTGCAGTTACAACTTATCTACCTGCCCGATAGCGAACAGCCAGTTTATTGCGATGTCTCTACGCGAACTGCGAGACCCTACCTAACAGAACCGTTCAAAAAAATCGCGTTCGATACTTTACACCGTAATTCACATCCGGGTGCGCGAGCCACGAGCAAGCTTGTTTCCAAACGTTTTGTCTGGCCTTCTATGAACTCAGACTGCAAACAATGGGTAAAAGCGTGCATAGACTGTCAAAGGTCAAAAATAAATAGACACGTCGTAACTGCACCTGGCACATTCGCGCTGCCATCATCCCGTTTTGAACACATACATCTGGACATAATTATTATGCCCGTTAGCGAGGGATACAGATATTGCCTAACTTGCGTAGATCGGTTTTCAAGATGGCCTGAAGCCATTCCGATAATGAATCAAGAGGCGGAGACAGTCGCACGCGCATTTTATTTTAATTGGATAGCGCGTTTTGGTGTTCCGCTTAACATAACGACAGACAAAGGACGGCAATTCGAGTCACACCTATTTAGAGATCTAAATGCCCTAATAGGTACGCAACACTTTAAGACTACTGCCTATCACCCAGCTGCAAACGGTATGGTAGAGCGTTTTCACCGACAGCTAAAAAGCGCTATAATGTGTCACGGATCTAACAGTACCAGTTGGACGCGAATATTACCGACTGTTTTACTAGGCGTTAGAACCGCATGGAAGGATGACCTCCAAGCTACTTCCGCAGAATTAGTTTATGGACAGAGCTTACGTCTTCCAGGACAGTTCTTAGGAACCGATACAATACCTAGACCGTCGCAAAGTGAATTCGTTAAAGAACTATGTAATAACTTCAGACAGCTTAAACCCATAGCTGGAGCGAGCCACGGCCAGAAAAGTACCTTTATCTATAAAGACTTAGCTACGACTAGTCATGTCTTTGTTCGAGATGACACAATCAGAGCAGGTCTTCAACAACCATATAACGGACCTTTTAGGGTGGTTAGCCGAAAAGAAAAAACGTTTGTCTTAGACATGCGCGGTCGCGAGATCGCGGTTTCAGTCGATAGGCTAAAGCCAGCTTACGTGTTAAGGGAAACGGCACATCACCCCGAGAATAGCTTAAGCGACTCTGAAGACACCGTAATACGGTACAATAGCCATCCCCAACAGGGTAATAATGGGAACAATGGGAGCGGTACCTCTGAGGCGCACACGCCGAGCGCCACGCCAGATTCAACAGGTGTTAGGCATTCAAATATTCCTCGACGCACAAACAGGTGTGTCCGCTTTCCAGATTTTTACCAAGCTGGTTTTGCGTGATTTATATCATGGCGTTATTATTATTAATTTTTTTTTCGTGATTTAGACCATTGTGTGTATTAAATAATCTGTATCTTTGATTGTTTTGGTTTTTTTCATGGTCTAAACCACTGGAGAGGGGATACTGTGGTGACTTTGTCTCACATACGCCTGTCATAAAATAGCGATCTTGTAATGTTTTTCTCTAGTATGCACCTAACTGTAAATTGTAAATGAATGTTTTCTTTTGTTGCGAACCTAACTTTTGTGTCAATAGAAATATTTTTAACAGTATAGTTTTACGATATTTGTCATTTCTAAATAACCATTAGGTATTCTGTCGACAACCGTTATTTAGATCCTTTAGTAATAATTGGTATTGTGCAATATATATGTTTCTCAAATAACAACAGGCATTGTCTAATATAACTTCTTTGGCCGTAACGAATGTAACCCTTGCTTTTGTATTTCGTCGGCTTTCTAATTTCGCGTAAATTTTAATTGTTATGTTGTCACTATTTTTCTGTTTGTATAATATTCTTTTGTGTGTATGTCCCGTTTAGAAAGCGCCCGATGAAAACCGTTAGCTAGCTGCGATTATTGTGTAGCTACGTTCCTTACGGAGTCAGCATCAAACCACGGTATAGCTCGGACGTTTTCTCACATGTACTGAGATCTTTATTATACAGTTATCGTACTATATTTGACGAACTTTTAATTATCTCCGACGCACTCCACACCCTTGTACGTAGCGCGCGACACACCTACTTTAAACGACCTTATATCCCATTACAATGCCCCCTCAAAATGATAGTTGGAAAGGTAAATTTCTTACTCTCATTTTCAGACCAAACTCATTTATCCCAGCCTGCTTAATTCACGTACTTACGCAAGCGCCGGCGCTAAAATCCTTTCAATACAAGCTATTGTTCGAAAAGCCGCAACTCAACAAAGCGCCCCTCATAAAAAGCTTGACGCCGTTTAAGTAGGTTGTAAACGCTTTTAACAAAGCTACTGTCGCTTATTGTTCTATACGAGTGGGTCGTAAATGACACTACAAATAACACACCTGTGAAGCTTCTGCTCTGTTTGAATTTGCCTAACAGGTGTTACGGTCCGTTCTAACTTTCGACCGACTTATAATATCTAAATAAATGCACGGCGTTATATTGTCCGATAATTTCTTTAGTCTCAGGATTTACAAGCGAATATACATTTTCATGAGGTATCGCTCCTACGACGTACGGTCCTGTATACAACCGTGAAAATTTTTTCGTCAATTTCCTTTCCGCCTCCGATCTGGGGAAAGTTTTCAATTTGACGTAGTCGCCTATGTTGAACTGTATCAACCGGTGGTTTTCATTAAACCTGGCCTTCCTAGCATCTGCTGATTTTTTCAAATTCTCTAGGGCCCTTTGTCGTATTTCCTCGACCCGGCTCCCGATTACCTGCACCGACTTATACTTGGCCAGCGACTTGTCGATCCCTAACTCGGTATCGAGGCCCCAGAGGATCTCTTCCGGAGTAAACCCAGTAGAGGTGTGAGTCACCTTATTATAACTGTCTTCAATCAATGCTACTATGGACACCCATTTATAATGATATTTATCACAATAGGCCCTGAACATCCGTCCTAATTCCTTATTTACTCGTTCGGTCGAATTTGGACGAGGATTTCGTACAGAAGTATGTGAATACCTAATCCCCATTCGCGATAACTCGTTTTCCCAGACCCTAGATGTAAATTGGGCCCCGTTGTCCGTCACTATATGTTCGATTTTTAATAATTCGTGGAACTTGCGCACGCACCCAGACACGCTCCTACCAGTTGCTCTCTTAAGCGGGAATAGTTTTATGAATTTACTGAAAGCATCTTGCATCACGAATATGTATTTATTTCCGAACCTACCCGTCGGCAAAGGCCCATACAGATCCGCGAAAACTTTCTCTCCGACTCTCTCAGCGACAACAGGCTTGCAAGGCCCTGAGTGGTGAGCAATCTCATGTTTTGATTTTTGACAAACATCACACCCCCTCAAAACCTCAGTCACCTTTCGCGACATTTTTGGAAAATAACAGCGTTTTTTCAATAAAGCGAGTACCTTGAACCTCCCAAAATGTCCTATCTCCTCATGGATGTTTGTTATCAGTCCCCTTTGTAACGCCTCAGGCGCTACAATTAACCGGTTCCCGGTTTTTGGATTAGTGTGATAAAGGATATTATTTTCCAAACTATAGTTTCGTGTCTTCGTTTTATCGTATGTCGTGCTTTCCCCCCGTAACCCCTCAATTATAACCCTCAAGACACTATCATCATTTTGATGCCTTTCTAGTGCCTTGAACTGCTCTTGAACAAGACGCGAATTGGTGGCGCTGAACAAATTCACCTGTGGACTTTGACTACGTGAGGTGTTTACATCGGTAACACCCTGAATATGTCTAGACAAGACGTCGGCTACAATGTTTTCTGTCCCCTTAATGTATTCTACCCGATAATCGAACCGCCCTAAGTAATTCAGCCATCTAACCATACGTGCACCTAACAGTCGGCACGAATGCAAAAAGGTAAGACTTTTGTGATCCGTACGAATTACTAGCTTAGCTCCTCGTAAATAGGTCTCAAACTTGTTCAGGCTATAAATAATAGCCCATAGCTCTTGTTCTGTAACTGTCCACCTCATTTCCGCTTCTGTCAATCCTTTACTGCAAAATCCAATCACTAACTTTTCACCTGTGTCGGTCAATTGGTATACGCACCCCGCGATCCCTATCGCGCTGCTGTCGGTTTGTAGGTAATAAGTTTTATTCACATCCGGGTGTATCAACATTACTGTTTCAAGGAACAAGGTTTTCACGCGCTCGAAACAGTTATTCTCTACCGGTGTCCACCTAAATTTTATATCCTTTTTTAAGTAACTCGCATAACGGTTTCGTCTCTTCCCCATATTTCCATACGAATTTGCGAAAATAATTTAGTAATCCCAGAAAAGCTCGCACCTGTTTTACTGTCCTAGGTACCGGGAACTCCCGTATAGCCCCTATTTTATCCGGATCCATCCGTATTCCCGTGGTGTCCACAATATGCCCCAACAGCTTTACGCTTACTTGCAAAAATTTGCATTTCTCTAGGTTACACGTCATATTCGCCTCGCAAAGTCGGCCTAGGACTTGATCCAGGTGTTCCAGGTGTAAATCTAGGTCACCTGCAGTGAACACAACTAAATCATCGAGATAGTTGACACAAAACCCCCTAAGTCCCCCTAGTATTATGTCCATTGCTCTCGAGAAACTAGCCACCGATGTCTTCAATCCTTGAGGTAAAACTTTGTAAGTATAAGTTTTCCCCATAAAAGTGAATCCCGTGTACTTTGTGGACTCTGGTCCCAGTGGCAGCTGAAAATACGCGTTATTAAGGTCAATCAAACTGATATACCTTACCCCATGAAATGACTGTAAAATCTCTGAAGTATTAGGCGGCGATTCAGAATCTCCTATCATTCTCTTGTTTAACTCGCGAGCGTCCAATAAGAGTCTCACTGAACCATCCTTCTTTTTAGTGTAGGTCATGGGACTGCAATAAGGCGTGGCCTCTCGTTTTATAACCCCCAAACGTTCTAATTCTTGAATTTTCTCCTCTACCTGCTTGCGGTGTGCAAAGGGAACTGGGTAGCTGCGTTTTATAAACGGAGTTTCATCCCTCATCTTAATTTCATGTACGTATTTATTGGTCAAACCTAATCTCCGAGTGAATATCGCTTTATGTTTCTGTAACACGGGTAACAATAAGCCCTTTTGTTCAGGAGTCAGTTGTGACGACGTCATAAAACTTTCTACTGTGAGTTCCCTGTCTTGTTCGCGGGACACAGACCCACTTTCACTATCTACCGCGGCCATTGTCCCTAGGAGGGCTTTGTTTCCTTTTATCCCTAGCGCTAATACACTTTCGATTTCGATAGAACTCAAAACCCCTTTTAAACATTCTTTATCGTTCGATGTCCCGATATTTATACTCGTTTTTAAACCCTGGGATCTTTCGCGCCTCGCTTCCTGCCCCGCCTACTTGCTCCTCGCCCCGACATAGTGCTAGAATCTAATCCGTTACACTAAATATTCATTCAACCCCGTCCTTTCCCATTTCGTTACATAGAAGAAAAGAAGAAAGAAAACCCAAAAACCCTAACTACAGTCTGCGAAAAAAACACGTACACACACAGAACAACTCAATAAAGTCAATAAGTTATTGTTAACTATTACTGAAGGAGATAATATAACAGTTTCTTTGTTATAGTTCAAACCCTGTGTCTCACCCTGGATAGTAAATTTGGGAGACTCTGCCTTTATTTGGGTACTCCTCCATAAGCCTTAAGGAAAAAACGCCAGTTCAATGTAATCCTAAAGACAATAATCCAACAAAATGCCTCATCAAAGTAGCCAATGTCATATTTATGTTACATAGCTCAATTTTCAGTTACCTATCCATTAGCAACATTCAAACCCCTGCCTATTCCCGACAAAGCAAAACCACTCTCTACGTAAAATGAATGTCGCGTCACGACGTCCGTGTAAGCACTCCTCACAAACGGCTCAACCGAATTCTATGAAACTTCCCCTTTTGTGTACTAGGTGGAATATGAGAGTAAGCTATATATTTTATCTACATAGTTAGACCACGTTCAAATGACCAACCCGCGTAACTAATTGGACAATCGTTATATAATACCGAACTTAATGTGTTAGGCCCTTCCACGCTTTGCTACGGCACAATAATATACTTCACCGAAACTTTCGATTAGTGCATAAGTTTTGTTATTAATCTGTTATTCATTTCGTACATGCGTTTATTTATCTCGATGTACAATAAATAATTATCTACAGTTGAGTTTGAATTATTTAATTACACAAGTGCGCCAATGTTAATTTACCATACTGTATTGTGTTGTGGTAAAGAGATGCTAACTAGACCAATTGTTTTACTATTTGTTCGTAAAAATACGGTTAAATATCTGTGTATTTGGGTGTGCAACATATTATATTTATTTTATTGTATTATTTAACTGCGCACGCATGATGGGCAAATTAATGTATTTATAGGTTTTTTTTTTTTTCACTGGGTCAGTTAATAACATGACACGACATGATTAACCTTTAAATATTGATAAAGCTACGTCTCGTTGATGTTTGATATTAATTCTCGGGTTGTTTTACTAGGTGTGCGTTAGCATATCGCTAATTTTTCAGAGTCACTGCACCACTTGTGCTGATAAGTAGATGGTCATCCTTTGGGAAGTTAAATTAGGTTTATTTTATTTATTTATTGATTTATTTAATTATTATTATTATTATATATATATTTATTTTTATTTTATTTTCTGCGCGATAAGATTATTTAGTTTTCTCTGGATAATTCCTATAACCTAAACTTAATAGACTATTAGGACCCCTAATTTTATACGTTGTGTTTACTATGAGTGTTCTTTAATCTAGCCGTTGAAACTGATAACATCAGCAACAAACGTTTTCCTAGATCCTTGGCCACGGCGCCAGATGTGGTGATCCCGAACCGGCCTTAACAGGTCTCTCTCGGAATCCGCTCACCTAGGAATGTGATCGTCATTTTTCTTGTTTCCTTTTGTTTTGTTTTATTTTTATGTTAGACTCGTGGAAGAAGTTTAGGTTGCGAATCTCAAGACTGGTTTTCCTGAAGGTCGCCTACACTTATTTGTGAAGAACGAAGGTCTCAAATTTCAATCTTTGGGAAACATCTTCTAGCTCAAGAACGGGCCAAAACCAAGCTCAGATGCCCAGTGGCCATAAGTTTAACGTGAGTCAATCCTTGGCTAGAAGCGTTGACAGTTACAGGTTAACAAATATATATCAAACATGAGTTGTGTCCTTCCTTTCTTATGTCAAACGGTTCGCGACACTAGATAGACGAAAGACTTCCCAGTCCATCCACTCCCCTGGGAGACTAAGTTCTTGTCTAGTGTATCTCATAGCCAGGAACTCGCTTCAAGCTAGCTTCTTTTCATGCCCCAAGAAGGGGTTCTATCCTGGGCCCAGATCTTATTGGTATTTAGACATTGAAAGACTAGTTCTTTCATGTCGAAAGCTGTCTTACTCGTTTCTCCACGACCTCCCGTCCTTATGTTGGTATATACATATATATTTATATATATATATATGTACATATACATATACATGTACACAAATACATGTATACATACACATACACATATGTAGGTGTGAGCGTCCTCACTTTGCTTTGGTAGGTACTGATCAGTTTTGTTTAAATTTAAGAAGCTTGGCTTATGAAGGAAGTGTCGTTCCGGGTCGGTTACCCTGATTCAAACTACGTTAACCTACCAATTCTTTCAATACAAAGGTTGCAAAAGTTGCTAGAACCCTACGTGCGCGGTACGCGATGAGTTACAAAATACCGATTGGTATACTAAACGGAAGTACACTCCTCATTGAGGGGAGGACAATAATTAACTTTCAATAATTCGTGTGACCTTCGAACTTCGCCTAATCCTACAGTTCAAATAACGACGAAATAGCGAACTAGTACGGAAGCTAATTTCGGAGTATAAATTCCAAATGATTATTCCATAAATTTTCAACACAATGAGATGGGATTGTGAGTTTAAGTTACCTAATTTAATTGAATGTCGGCCCTAACTTTAATGTGTAAATTATAGGTATTAATTTTAACTATATTAGATAATATATTCCCTAGGGGTTGGCGATTTGTGGGATAAGAAAAAAAGTTGGAATAGGGAGTTAAAAAAAAATGGTTTTATTTCCCTTGTGAGTGATTATTTGAATTTACGTTACGGTCGGAGGGTAAAGCTTAGCACACCTCGCTAGCCACTTTGTGCAAAAGGAAAGTTACAATAATTAACGATAAATCCCCCCCCCCCCCTCTCTTTGCTTTCTAATATTATTATTACAGACTGAACCAGGCTAGGTATAGTTGTGCTAAAACAGTCCCTCCAATCCAAGACTAGCTGGGCCAAAAGAAAACATGAATTGGCAAGAAAGCAGTCCTGAGAAAAAAACTTGCCAGGCCATACTTAATTCCTATTAATTAATCTAACATATCCACACAATATAAGACACACACAAAATTATAGCCCCTATAATTTTAATCCTATTGAGTTATAGTACTATGTCATTTTATAGTTAACATTGATATTAAATCGTTATCTTAATCAATCAACTCCCCAAACTAGTGTGACTCAAACAAGTTCAAAGAATTCACTTGAAAACCTTACTTTGATGAGACATTTCATAGCACATAAATAGAACAAAAGGTTATGACAAATACATGCTTATATCCTCGAGCTGAACGAATGCCATGTTTGTAAAAGTAGACACTATTACATCGCTACGATAGCTTCAACCTTGTACGTTAATCAAACTCTAACATTGATAGACATTAATCCAGCTTTAGGTAACTACTACAGTTCAAAACTAGATTACCTGATTTATCTCGTCGTACAGCAATCAGCGTCTCTTTCCACTATTAGATATTTCTTAGAGCAAAAGTTTGAGAAAACCAAAATCTACTTGAAGTTTAATTTACAATAGAATTATTAGTCTGTACTACGAGTAAAATACACTTAATTAACAACAGGTAATGATCAATAGGGAACACGTCTGCTCTCTTTCGAGTCTCTGACACCAGTGTTCTTCATTTCCATTCCAATCTTTACATCAGCTATCCAGCTACGCTTATCTAATGAAACTATACTAATTAGTGATCTATTTCAATACCTCAAGGTTTATTTTAGACTTAACGCTATTCTGTATCTTCTACGCACATTTATCGCTATTGTTGTACAAACTAGAAGTTTATGATTACACCGATAGAGTCGAAAATTGCACTTTCGCACTTTTTAACCAGAACATAGGTTGGTTTTTAACACTTGGTCCAGCCACACATGTCTGAAGTCAGAAGTTTTTTTTTTGTATCCTCGAAATTTAGAACCCCTGTGGTGAAGTCGTCTCGCGCGTCAGACGCTCCGACAAGTACAGTCAGACCGCGTGACTTCTGGTATATACTGGTATAAAGGCCATTGGAGCGGCCACCTTCTGGTCGCGATTGCTATAGTGGAGAACCCATTCGACATGAGAAGAAGAAGCCTTCCCGATCGCACCTCAAGCACATGTAGGTATGTCCAGCTCTCCAAGGTCAGCTGGGTATGCTCATGATTTAATCTCCGCGCCCTCGGTGTTTGTTAAACTGAAAAATAAAATTTAAACGAGAAAGTATCTGTTTTTCATGATAAACATTTTAGATTACATCCGATGTGTCACTTGTTTAAAACGCAGACTGTAGTAATTTATTCTTTTCAAACGCAAAGACATTTGTGAAACATTCCCGACAAGGACGGTTCGTTGAATTTTTTTTTCTACACAACGCCCCTTTGTTCACACGTCAAAATCACGAAATTTATGTTCTGTCGCTGTTAAAATCTCTTGCAAAGTGTTTTCACGCATAAGTATGCTATCCAGACGCTATGAATGTCAACTAATATTTATTTATCGCCCTGAGTCTCGGATTTCTTTTATTTATCTGAATAGAACAAAGTCCACAGAAAGTAATTAAGGTCTAGTGACAAGGAAGTTTTATACACCTACTTTAAACGACCTTATATCCCATTACAGTGTGATTTGCGCCCTTTTAACAAAACACCAACCAGAGTAACAAGCACCAGCTCGACGTGTATTGATCTACTTTTTACAAATAATAAAGACTTTTCCATGTCAGTAAACGAACACGGAATATCGGACCATAGAGGTATTTTATATGAATTTACATATAAAGAACCAAGAATAAACAATAAAAAAAAGTTTGCGTTTCAAAGATGCTTCTCGTCACAAAACATATCTTTATTTAAAATTGAGTTAGGACGAGTAGAGTGGGCCAAAGTTTTATTAAAACAAGCTACAATAAATGAAAACTATAATGCTTTTGAAAATATATTAATTAACCTTCTAAATTTACGAATACCTAAACAACGCGTAAAAATAAAAATACAAGAAAAGACATGGCTCACCGCAGGTCTCAAGAAATCATGCCGACACAAAAGGTTATTAAAAATACTAGTTAACCAAAGCAAAAATAAAATACTAAATCTACACTTTAAAAATTTTAGAAATATATTGAAAAAGTGTGTAAAATTATCAAAAAAAATGATTTACATAAACACTATGAAAAATGCAAAAAATAAAACAAAAACAATGTGGCGCATAATCAACCAAGTAACTAAGAAATGCAACAAAAGTAATAAAGTAAATATAACATTAAAATCATCGAACAAAACAATCGAATGTAGCAAATACTTTCAACGACTTTTTTATATCCATAGGCAATATCACATGCACATCGAGTAGTGATGCAGGTACCCAGCCGGCCGGCCGGCCACCGTCACGTACAGCTGTTAACTCGCTGTACCTACAGCCAGTGACTGAGCAAGAAGTATCTACTATAATTCAAGGCTTGCAAAATAAGTATAGCTACGGCATTGATGAAATTCCCCCGGTTCTGTTAAAAAGTTGTAAGGAAGAAATAACCTCGCCAATAACTATGCTTATCAACCAATCATTCGATGACGAGCGCTTTCCAGATAGGCTAAAAATAGCTATAGTAAGACCGATTATTAAAAAAGGCGGCAAATCAGAAGATGTTAATCAGTACAGACCGATCGCCTTGCTCCCTATTGTTTCAAAAATATTCGAAAAAGCTATGGCAAATCGTATCTATGAGTTTTTAGAAAAATACGACCTACTCAATAAAAATCAGTTCGGTTTTCGCAAAAACAAGTCCACCTCAAATGCAGTCTACGAATACATACAGGAGGCTTATAACTTCATCCGGGAAAAAATGTACGGTATTGGAATATTATTAGATATGACCAAAGCCTATGATAAAGTTCGGCATAACATCCTCCTTAATAAATTGTATGGAATAGGTATTCGCGGAAAATCACATAACTGGCTAAAGTCATACCTTTCGGATAGGCAACAAATCGTGGAGGTAGACTTCTTCAACCAGCAAAGTCGAGAAATAGGCCGAGTCCGCTCGGAAACACGCGTAGTAAATTGTTCTATCCCCCAGGGCAGCGTAATCGGATGTGTCCTATTCATAATATATATTAACGACTTGCCAGATGTATTACAATCACACTGTATAATGTTTGCAGACGATGTTTCATTATTGTTTGGATGTGACGGAAAGGCAGAAAGTTTAAATCGCGTGAGCTCAACATTCCAAATAGTTAAATCATGGCTATCCGACCATAATCTCGAAATTAACTCAAATAAAACGAAACTAATTCAATTTAAACCCTACCAGAAAAGAAAACTTAATCTCATACCGTTATCTAATAATTTGAATATTTCCGAGGAAAGCGCATTCACACTGTTAGGGGTAACAATAGATTCACATTTGGACTGGAACACGCATACAGAAAAACTAAAAACCAAATTGTCCCAATTCACCTACGCACTATCCGTTCTAAAAAGAAATACTCACTACGAGTCAGCCCGGGCTGCCTATTTCGCGTACGCACACGCTTGGCTGCGATACGGCGTTATCATGTGGGGGCACAGCACACATGCTGATGGCGTCTTCGTTTTACAAAAGAAATGTCTACGTATACTCCTAAATATAAAACCAAGAGTCTCTTGTCGCCCGTTTTTTGAAAGTGAAAATATCCTCCCGCTCCCTTGTATATATATACTTGAAATCGCTAACTATGTCCATAAAAATTTAAGCAAATATGAATACTGTAGTAGTTCGCGTCGACATCACCTGTTAGTACAGCCTACACCAATATTAGAAATCTACAAAACCAGCCCTTATTATAGGTCAATCGTAGTGTATAACAAACTCCCAAAAACTTTAAAATCGGAAGGAAATACTAAAAAATTTTACAACAACCTAAAAAACCTATTAATATCTAAATGTTACTATAGTATAAAAGAATTTTTGGACGATAAAACATTAAAGTAAAATTATATATATATATATATATATATATATATATTTAATTGTAAATATTTATGTAAAACCATTTAACCATTTATCTCGTAGCTATCTTCTGGTCTCTCCTCATTTTTTGGTACATTATTACAATTTACCTATCCTGTTTGCCATGCCCTAGCAGGGCCCATGTACCATACTATATTTACATTATTTTAAGACCTTATTTTTGTACGTGATTGCAAACTATAAATAAATGAAATAAATAAATGAAATAAATAAATGAAATGAAATAGACACTTTTGACTTTGTACCGTTCTTATGCCGTACGCGTATGGGTCAGATTCGCACTAAGAGTGTCTCGCTCGGCGTAATTACAGCTTTCTAGTATTGATAGTCTCTGAGCTAAGGCGCGGACAGACTGACAAACGGACAGATAGACAGAAAGACATGGCAAAACTGTAAGGGTTCCTTGTTGACTACGAAACCCTAAAAACTGTTTATCACAGGATATAAAATTATTAGTATATTATTGCTAAGGAGTTTTAGCAATTTTAAGAAATATTTGGTCAAGTATAAGTTTTAGTATTTCGATTACACATACACATTAACGTTCGAATCCAGTGACTTATATATTACTGTGATCGAATCATATTTTATACAAATTTCTTACAAAAGATTTAAATAAATTGGAGTGTCCTGCCACGTACCAATGTATTTTAGAATTTCCATTTCCTATTATGAAACAATTATGTACGTTTATCCGATGCTCTTACGGTGAAGGAAAACATCGCGAAGAAACCTGCACACGCCTGCGAAGAAACTCGAAGGTTGTGTGTGAAGTCGACAAACCCGCACTGGGCCCGCGTGGTCGACTAGGGCCTGATCGCCCTAATTCAGGGTATAGGCTCGAGCCGTAGGTATATGAACTGATACGATGACGTGAAAATCAAACAAAAACTTTTTTCACGTCACATTGAGATGAGAAAGGAGTACTTATTACATGCCTGCTACATACACAGTACAAAGGTAATATAGAAACTTCTTGTTAAGATATCGAAACAAATCGTAGACAAAACAATATATTACGAGTACAAGCACATAAAAAATGTCCTTCATCTCTCTCTCTCTCATTTTATCTTTATGTTTACTAATATTATAAATGTGTTTTTGTTTTTTTTGGTTTGTAACCTTTTCACGCTTCAATACCTCGACCAATCTTATTAAAATTTGGCATGCAATTAGCCTGCGTTACTGGAAAGGACATAGGCTACTTTTTATCCCGTGTTCCTGAGAGAACTGAAAAAAAATATTTTTTTGTCATTTTCTTTAGCATTGAAACGGAACAATGGATAGTTGTGATTTTTATGCACAGAGATGGTTGAGGGGGTGGGAAATAACATAATTAACTAATTAGTATAATTATCTTGACATAGTTGCTGAGGGATCTGGGGAAAACTCATTTCTAGGCTGGCGCACGTCGGCGTCGCAACGGAGCAACGGATTGAAGTGATTTTTGTATAGAATTGGTTGAGGGGGTGGGTAGGGGTAGTATTTAGTAGGATTCCCGGTACGATCCAGGGAGTTACATGATGTGGTAGCCCTTTATCTCCCATCCATACAGAAGGTTCCCGTTTTTGCCTAAAAAGGGCGTGCTTTTGAAGATGTATGGGCTGGGAGTTTCACCCTCTAGAAATTTCTAGAAAAGTCCAAAACATTTGACAGTATTCGAGAGCATTCCGCAACAACACCCCAGAGCATTGTGGAAAGTTCCAGAACAATCGAATGTTGTGCAATGTTCTGGAACATTGTGGACCATTCGAAACCTATTGGACGTTAGTACTAATATATGTATATGTTACGGCTAAAACCCGAAGCGCGGCTGCACCTAGTTTTAGCCGGTTAGAACTAGGTGTAGCCACTTACTCTTGGTTAAACCTAGTACGAGCCGATTATTTTCGGGTAAAACTAGGTCTATCCTTCATCATGCCGGCTACAACTAGGTTCGGCCATTCCCTGTTGGATAAAACTAGGTCTATCCTTCATCATGCCGGCTACAACTAGGTTCGGCCATTCCCTGTTGGATAAAACTAGGTCTATCCGATATCATTCCGGCTAGAACTAGGTCCAGACAATCCCTGTTGGATAAAACTTAGATGCGTGTCCCGCCAAGCCTTCCGCCCCGCGTCACACTCATGACTCACAGCATCTGCAGCAGCGGCGCGGGGTGGAGGGCATAGCGAGGCACGCGCCTCTGCAGGTTGTGAGCGCCAGGTGCTGCTGATCTACTGCAGGTCTACTAGCGAATGTGACTCACAGCGTCTGCAGCAGCAGCGCGTGTCTTAGTTTTATCTAACAGGGATTGGCTGTACATAGTTGTAGCCGGCATGCTATCGGCAGAGCTTTTTTAGATATTAAAAAAAACATCCAATAAAAAGAAACGTAGAGATTTTTTTATTCTTATAAATCACATTGTAATAATTAACACAAATTATTAGGAGTACAATTTTTAATTTAATAGGAACAATCAGGAACATTTTTTTAACAACAGACAATAGTTGCATATTATAATTTAAAGAATGTTATTATAATTATAAATTACACTTTTATAAAGTAACATAAACTATTTATTAGAACAACTTAAACTTGAGTGACATTTAGAGTTGCACAAAATACCAGCAGCTTTGCAGAGGCACTTTTTGTTGCCACATTTGGTTTTGCAGTGGCATCTTTTATAGCCTTGCCCAGCAGAGGTCGATGGTGCATTGGCTATTTGGCGTAGTGATTTCTTTTCGGGTGAAACCATGTCAATATCTAAAACTTTTGAGTCCCACACAGTGAACTGATTTCTTGAAAATAGTTCTGTTATAGTGCCGTATTTGTTTCCTAATTTGTATAACCCCTTGTCGTTACATTCAAGTACAACCATTAACACATTGTTTGCATCTAGTTTTATCCAACAGGGAATGGCTGGACCTAGTTCTAGCCGGAATGATATCGGATAGACCTAGTTTTATCCAACAGGGAATGGCCGAACCTAGTTGTAGCCGGCATGATGAAGGATAGACCTAGTTTTACCCGAAAATAATCGGCTCGTACTAGGTTTAACCAAGAGTAAGTGGCTACACCTAGTTCTAACCGGCTAAAACTAGGTGCAGCCGCGCTTCGGGTTTTAGCCGTAACATATATACTTTGCTATTGGTATCAACTCCCTGAGCGAAACCGGGTACCCAGCTAGTATATGTGTTTATGTTGCTTTATATCACGATATTTCTCAACGGCGTCAGTGGCGTAACGGCTAGGTCCTGTCCGGGAGGTCGTGGTTCGAATCCCGCCACGTACCAATGTGATTTAGATTTTAGATTTCATATGTACGTTTATCCGACGCCCTTACGGTGAAGGAAAACATCGTGAGGAAACCTGCACACGCCTGCGAGAAACTCGCAGGTGGTGTGTGAAAACGACCAACCCGCACTGAGCCCGCGTGGTCGAATAAGGCCCGATCGCCCTAATTCAGGGTAGGCTCGAGCCCCTCGGTGGGGACGTATATGAGCTGATATGGTGGTATGGTGGTGGTGATTTTCTCAACGGCTTTATGGATTTTAGAGTGAGAAGTATTTTACCCGACTTCCCAAAAAAGAAGGTCGATGTTTTTATGAAGTTGTGTTTTTATTATTAATGTAAACTTATCGAGGTTTTTGATGTGAATTTTTTGACATGGCAAAAATAACATTAAACTCGTGATACCGTGATCGACGCCGACACTGACACCTTACCAGGAAAATTCGCAGGGTCAAAACTTATATAACTGTAAAAAGTTCTCACTTCTATCGGCACTCCCGGAGTGGTTAGGTTGCGTAAGCAGGAAAACTTTTAACAGGCAATATAATCATGAAATTGGTAACATTTTCCTACGAGACCTTTTTTTAAAATTCGCAAAACTTTTTTTAGACTTCCTACAGAATTAAAACCAATCAACTAATCGAATTAATAAGAGTAACCTAAAAGATATTTAGGTTTCTTGAAGAAAATAGTTTTAATTCATGCGTAGAGCCATTGTGAAGTTTTAGCGGAAATTGAATTTCAAGCCAAAACTTCTTCAATCGATTTCCAAAACGGAGGAGATTCTCAATTCGATGGAGTGGACCTCCTTGCATGCGACTCCTACAATTTAGGGATCTTCAAGGCGATAGTGAATAGGCATTATATGAGTTTGCGTGTACCATGCTCATACCATATGAGATATAGTCGAACGCACACAAATAAAAAAAAATATGTTTTTTTGTATGTTTGTTACGTGATATTTTCGCAGATTGTGAACCGATTTCCATTATTCTTTTTATATTCGATAGGATTTATACTTATGAGTTAGTCCTATATAAATTTTATCAAAATCGGTGTAGTACTTTATTAGAAAATTGACAAAAACCAAAAAAAAAATGCAAAACTGTACTAAACTGTTGCGATGGAAGTCAGTTATTTAACGTGTTCAGCGTTTTCAATTATTAATCCACAATTGGTAAGCCCTTGGCATCATCTCACCAGATGGTAAATGGCGATGATGCCTAAGATGGAAGCGGGCTTACCAAGATTCCCCAACGCTATGTTGATAGCAATTATGTTTTGTCGGCAAGACTAAGATAAGATGGTGGTAGCTAGAGAGGCACTTCCACCAACCAAATCGATTCTTACAAAGTTTGACTCCGCTGGGAATCGAGCTCGCGACCTCCTGATGTGAAGCTAAAACTTATATGTATACCTACATCTGCTTCCTTCTGTTCCAAATTCAATGTTTTTTTTTACTGAAAAACGGAATATCTAACTTATCAACGCTTCAGTTACTTGGTAGTGATACCTTTATAAAGATACAGATAAGATAAATACTCTTTATTGTATACACACTGTAACACCCCACCCGCCTATTTAAAATATATAAATATAAATATATAAATATAACTAACTAAACCTACCTATAATACGCATACGTACATACAACATACAACCTACCGCTATCTACCTATAAAAGGTATGTAAACTAAACTTGATTTTTATTGCATTTTAAAATACGATTAAACGTTTGGCCAGATCGACTAGAGAACCCTAATTTGTGATCGCAGTAACTCAGAGTCTTTTTGAAGGCGAGTGACAAGTTATTTTTAAGAGATTAATCTATCATGTTGTGTTTGGACGAACGATGTAGTCTAACCCGTAATTTTGAAGTATTTCGCGCGGAACCCTAGTTTCCCTACTGTGATTGGTCCCTATTTTGGGCCCCCCCAAATTGGGAAGGGTAGCTAGCCCCCAGTGCTCGGAATAACGTAATACTTGACTGACGTCAGTACTGCATTATTTTGGTGATTAAAACAATGTACATCTAACTCAAAGTAATTGAACGAGCGATTTTAGCTCTAAACAGATAATTACTACTACGTGAGCCCCGCTAGCTACTGTCTCTGGCAGGCCACTAAGGTACACGATCAGAGTCCACCACCCTTCAAGTGTAATTTAATTAAGCTACACGACAATGTAAAGTGTACTATGCCATGTTCCACCCGAATCCCAAAGCTAGTGTATATAAAACGCTTGTGAGGCGCCTTATTATACGTGTATAGTGTGAACTATAGCTGAGTCTCTACAGCCATAGCTTGTCCATCCCTAATCGTCAGGTAGGATTAATACCTTCGAACAGCGATTGATCGCGAATACATATTAGCACTAGGTACTAAAATAAAGTAGATATTCCGACTTGAATGTCGCTCATCCTGTGAGAAGAGCACTACGGAATGTAAAATAAGTAGTTGATCTACTAATATGGTTCCTAGACCTGGAACTGTGCCCTACAGTTGTATATAATGATATAAAGACCTGCGGTCTATATAACTAAAGCGAAATGGACACGATATCCATCGTGCCGCCGGCTCCAAAATAATACATAGTGTTAAAGAACTGTCCTTAGACGTAGTAAACCCTTGATAAAGGGCGAAAGTGATGTCAGTTTAATAGTTTGGCTGAACGTGAAGAACAACGAACCAACACAGTCGCAACCCATTGTGACACCCACGCGAATCATAGTCGCAGCATCACAACTAGGTCAAAGCGAAAAGGCGTGTAAGCCAAGTGTTTGGTCGAGGCGCTAGTTCAGGACGCAATAGGAGCCGACAGGACCCGGACACCGTGAACACTGCCCATAATATCCGAAAACCGTAGAATAGATTTAGTTTCTAAATCTAGCGCATATCAACTGACCCTGGCTACGGTTACCATCAGGATGGGTCGGCTACCTTCATCATAATCGGTCTTACTATAATCACTATTAGTAAGGCGCGAACGCCTAACCTATTCGTTTGTTTGCTCAATACCTTCCTAGACGCTTGGTCCGATTCAGGTGAAATTCTGCCAAGGCATGCTTGTGATAAGCTACAGATAGGACCTACCTATCTATAATTACATTAGTATCAGAATAGGCGAAGCTCGAACGCCTATAGTTTGTTTGTTAGTCCATTACATTTATCCCATAAAAGTGTGGACAGATTTAGCTAAAATTTGGTAAAATTAGGAGTTGTTCATATCTATGAACCACTGAACTACATATCTAGCCCATATTGCATGGAGCTTGGTAAACAGCCATCTCAAGTATGACATAGGCCTTCCCCTGCGACAGCATAGCACCGTACTATCTCGAATGAGATTAGTGAACTGAGTGGACCACGTGTTCACGGAACCCTAGAACTTATTATGCCGCGTGGCACTTGCAGTGAAGGCAGTTCGATAAAATAAACCTTCCCTTCGATAGCATAGCACTGTACTACCCCGAATGAAGTTAGTGAACTGAGTGGACCACGTGTTCACGGAACCCTAAAGCTTTGACCGCACACGTGGCCTCGATGATTTCATCATATCAGCCGCTGCAGAATAGATATCATCTCTCCCCAGCAGTGGACTCAGCACTTCCCACTTCCTGCGCATGTGGCTACAGCAGTTATATCATCAGTCTCTGTTGGACAAATGTCCCAGCAGTGGACAGTCTCTTCCCACATCCCACAAACGTTGCTACAGCAGTTATACCATCAGTCTCTGTTGGACAGATACCCCAGCAATGGACAGTCTCTTCCCACATCCTACAAACGTTGCTACAGCAGTTATACCATCAGTCTCTGTTGGACAGATACCCCAGCAATGGACTTAGCACTTCCCACATCCTACAAACGTTGCTACAGCAATGATATCATCAGTCTCTGTTGGACAGATGTCCCAGCAGTGGACAGTCTCTTCCCACATCATACAAACGTTGCTACAGCAGTTATATCATCAGTCTCTGTTGGACAGATACCCCAGCAGTGGACAGTCTCTTCCCACATCCTACAAACGTTGCTACAGCAGTTATATCATCAGTCTCTGTTGGACAGATACCCCAGCAGTGGACAGTCTCTTCCCACATCCTACAAACGTTGCTACAGCAGTTATATCATCAGTCTCTGTTGGACAGATACACCAGCAGTGGACAGTCTCTTCCCACATCCTACAAACGTTGCTACAGCAGTTATATCATGTCACAACTGGTTGCATTGACGGATATTATCCCTTGTCCAACTGCGGGCCTACAAACTACCTATCCTAATCAAATAAATATAAAACCCTGAAATAAATGCATTAAAACCTATTAAATATAGACTGGAAATTAACACACATTTAAATAAGCTATGAAACCTGGAGAACATAATGAAAACACATAAACTCAAGGAAATAAACACTCACGTGCCTCGTAGAACGAAGATTTCCTATTTCTGTGTCATCTGACTTACTTAGCTGACAGGTCATGGACACGGCCCATGTGTGGGGTCGTCGGGCAGCGTGGCGTCCTCGCAGTTGTCCTTTGAATGCGTGCTTCTCCTGTGGTGGTCTGTTCAACTGAGTGCCCAGCGTCCCCGCGTCCGTGGTTTTAAAAGCTTTCACACAGATGCAGCCTCGGAGGTGCGCGGGCAGTTGCACACACACATCTACGGCGATGGCGTGATCCAAGCCGCCCGACATCGAGGCGCCTGCGCAAGCGTCGGTCGCTGCCCGGACCCAGACAGACTGACGCCTCTATCTCTTCGGCCTCAGCTTTCGCGCCTTTTATTACCTTAGACAATCTGTTATAACGTGCGCACCGCGTGGTTCGAATGACGACCGACAGGCGGCAGTCTGGTTTCTCGGAAATAATCCCTGAGCTAATTTGTTTCAATAACTGTCTATTCACTCGACTCGAGGTTAATCCTCACCCGACCGAACAAAACTAGTTATGTTTTTCCCAATAGACAGATTCCGATTAGTCTATCAAGACTTACTGTATTACCTATAGATATTTATTTATACATATGGATCGTTACAATCCAACCCCCTGAAAATTTTTAAAAATAGAATTCAGAGAATTGTCTTTTTAAAATTTTCAAAATAGCTAATAACTATTAAAATTTCCTGTTGGCACATTCTCCCCTAAGTGTGGTGTGTATTTAAACCAGGCATGTCATTTATTGTCCCTTGATTGATACGCTCAACCATAAACAAAACCAGATTAGCACAGGACCAGCTCCCGCCATCACAGAGGAGTTCGAACGGGCATTTCGGTTGTGAGTCGAAGCCACTGCTACGTTTCGCGCATAGGCGTATACATTGAGTGGACCACTAGCTTCCAATTCCCCACGCACCAGGAAACTCTACTGGCATACGCGCATTAGTAAATTGTCAATCTAGTTTACCTCTCCAAACTGTCTGTGATATAACACAAGCGGCTCCCGCGACAATCAGCCAAGTTCTCCAAATAGAGCTTCCCCCAAGTGACAATAGAATCTTACCTTGGAGTATGTATAGTGTATAAGTCCAGTTCTTAGCTTCTGGTAGAGTAATTAGCCCAAACCAACGTAATGTAAGACTCAAAAGAACAAATTGTTGGTTCAAACTATTTTTGTATACATGAAGAAGGACAGCGTGTGCCAACAGCTGACTCAGATATCCAGTATTTGTTGACTCTCCTTCAAGATTACACTCCCCTTAATTTTATTTCCAAAATAACAAAGCAACTCACTCAAAACCACTTTTCACATCACTCTCAAATATCCTTTTGTAATATTCCAATCCTGGAAAGGTCAACAAATCCTTATCTTCAGCCAGGATATTTATTGTAGTCAACACAAGAGATTATGTAGACCTATTTTCAAGTATTTAAACACAATTCTCACTGTAGTTTATAACCAAAACCCTCATCTTACAATTAAGAGAAAGTAATATTTACTTCCAATGAATGTCAGATCGTGACTTCGTTCTAAAATCAGATCCGAAAATTGAAAATAAATGTACGCTAATATTCAACGCACCAAAGATGACCTACTTTCACCACAACCCGGCACAACCTATATATAAGAGTAATAAATAATTGAAGCAGCATGCATCATTGCAAACTTAAAACTAACCGCAACCTTATAAAACTAATACCGACTCCCTACCTTTCCTATTCATGCGTAATTTCACTACAATTAGCAAGATTATAATATTTTTATTATAATCCTACTGTACCTTCTAATTTTATTACTAAAATTAGCCATTCACCAAAAGCGTAGATATGCTAATGTTGAAATAACATAGCTTCGCTGTACCTGTTATTCAAACATACCTTTACACATTTTACCGGGTTATCAAAATAAAAAGACAAGTGGGTTTTTTTTTTTCATTTTCCATTGAAACTAGATAATAAAACTCAACCGATATTAAAACATTTAATCCAAAAATATCACAATTGTTATTCCGATGGCGTCTCCTTTTAACTTAAACTTATAAAACCTAACCCTTTTTTTTTCTTTGTGCGTTAAGTCCTCGACTGCAAATAATTCCTAAACGCACGCGACACCTGAACTACGCTAGCGCCACTACTTATAAGCGGCAAGTCGATAGACTTTTATATCTGTGACAAACTCACTGTGCAACCTCAAATGGTCAGCGACACCTTGTGAAAACAGGCCGAACTACAAGACATTTGTCTTGCATCAATATTCGATCGAATGAACTAAAATATCTCCATCATATTGAATGAATTCTATTATCGCCTAGTAAGTTAGAAATTCTATGAAACATTGTTTTTTTCATTGAAACATTGAAACCGTAAAAATGTTTTGAACAAAATGTATGACCCGTGGCGCCATCTATTGAAAAAAGGACAAACTAACTCCTTCATACCTTCTCTGTGGCGAAAGGTCACACCTATACCTATAGTAGCTGCCTATGTCACTCGTAAAAGCGCCACAATCAAAACATTCGAAGGAAATAGTAGTTACTAGCACGCCCTACCTATTTACCTGCCTTTTTTATAATATTATACAAATAACAAATTATTGGTACAACATAATTAAAAGTAATTAGAATGCTCTAGCCGAAATTTCCGCTGTTGTAAGATTGATTTACAAAACTATTGCGATAAACAAATAAAATCAAAACTGAAGTGTGTAGGTACTCCCTATATATCTAATAATGTGACTATGTGTTTGTCTCAACTTCACTCCAAATCTCCTGAACTACCTACGTCTATACTATTTTATGGCTTGAGCCCCTTGGTGGGGACGCAAATGAGCTGATGTGATGATGATGATGATACTATTTTAGTTTCTTCTATAAATACGTGAGGACTTCCTTAAAAAATAAACCTATGAGTATAGAATTCGGACCGACCAACCTATAGATTCTCCAACTTACCTACGTTCCGAATAATACCCTATGCTTTTTTTATGTACTCTGCCCGAATAATCCGAATAATTGCCTACTTTTCCGAATAATACGAATAACTAGCTATCTACTAGTAATAAAAGTTTCATACTGAATGATCCTTAAGATTGAACTAATGATAGGACCTTATATACTAGTTTTGAATGATGTTTTAAATTACTTAAAATGTATGTACCTATTTTAGAAGTTTATCTCATCTACCTATTTTACACTGAAATGTGAAATGGTTGGAAATAATTTATTTTTTCCGTTAAAAGGTTTTTCTAATTTATATTGATAAGCAAGTTTAAGGTACCTACACCTTTAGAATAATTTACCTATTTAAGTACCTTATATACTTATCCTAGGCGCTATTTCCTAGATATCTTTATCAAAACAATAAAATGTTCCAAAGTTCATCTATATCCAACATTTACAAAAGGTAAATGCAGGTAGGTAATTAAACCAGAGACAACCTTAAGTTTTCTTTTCTACCCACCTAACCTACTTAAATCATTACCAATGTTACACACGCGAAACCTTGCATGTATGGATGTATGTATGTTTGTTACTCCTTCACACAAAGCTACCTAACGTACCTAGCTGAATGAACTCCGGTAGGCAAAACAGCTCAGGATCCGAATCAACATATCGGCTACCCTTCTCTCCACACCCGCGATCCGCTTGCGTCTCGCGCAACCCCGGAACCTGCTCCCGCTAGCGATGCCTTTTAACCAACTAGTCCTACGAGATACGTTAAAGGGAATCTAATACACTAATATTGTTCACTTTTAAAAACACTACTTAATAATGCGTAAAAGAGTGCATATATTAGACACCTAAAACTTTTCTATAAAATGTTTTTAACTAAAATTTAAAAGTTAGCCTACTTATGTATTTATTGTCATCTACCATAATTGTCGTTTCAATTTATTTATCTACAACGTGGACGCGGCTTAGTCTAATGAAGGCATTATTTATAGGTAAAACTAGATTTCCTACTAGTCACCTACACTTACAGTGAAACGATATTAAACTTTAAACAAGTTACATAGATATATGTAAGTAACCCTATTCCAGTAGGATACCGCAGCTTAGATACATGAATAAAAGAATTATGTTATATTCAAATGAGCTAAATCAAATAAGTACCTACTTCATTTAAAATTATATTTAACTGGTTTTTCGAAACATCCTATTTTCGAATAAGTTTATATTATTTGATCCCATGGTTATTTTTGTTATGTGTACCCTACCTATATCATTTTTAACACGACGACAAACAAAATGCTACCTATTTTAAAATACGCCTACTAATTATCTTAGCGCATACTGACGTACTCATTCATTTTAGTAGCATAAAGTTACCTAACTACCACGCAAGCCGATTTTATTTTGATTCCTAGTAGAAGACTTGTCAACCCTCCGACCTTAAAGATTTTAAAATAAAACCCAGGTTTAATTTTCTATCTTTGAAATAGGATAAGATAAATATTCTCTATTGTACGCACAAAAGGAAACACATATGATCTATCAAAACACGCAACTAGATGCAAAGGCGGCCTTATCGCTCCAAGCGACCTCTTTCGACATCCTTTAGCGATCGGAAGAGACAAAAGTTAAACTATAGGTGGGCACTCAAGAAACTAATAAAGGCTGAGTAGAATAAAGTATACGAAAACTAATACTGAACAAAGGATAAATTGCAAATACTAAATTAAATATTTATTATTTCATATATTATGTATTATTTAATATTATTATTTCCACATTCATATACATATCTATCATTTATAAAGACTATCCCTTAATTTGTCTGATTGAGTGACTACCGTGGACCTCAACAAAGTATTTATTGTTGATTTTAAATATTTAAATTCCGAGATACTAATTTAAAATATTTTCCTCGTATCTTAACTTTCCTATAAGCGACTGCGGTTCGCTTCCGCGATAGTGCTATGTAAAATACTAAGTTCAGACACCTATATATTACCTACACAACCCCCCGTATACTAGATTTGTAAAACCAAAGTTACCCTAATAGGATCTAGAATAAAATTTCCGAAATATTAAATATTGTCTACCATAACACTGACTACCCCCAGTATAATAGATATGTAACACTATAAATCCCCTTAAATCTATTTATCCTACCTACCCACCTTAACAAATTGTAAGTTGAAACGTCAAAGACAGGAGTCTTCGCATGAACCGATAGCTACAAAATAACACCAGCTACATTCTACCCAAGTATACCACTCGATCGCAGCTAAAACGTACTCACGCACCTTCTGAAAATTTGCCTATTTACCTTGAAGGTATTTTTTTCAAAACGAACAATTTCTTAGAATAACCCACCATATGAACTAATACGTTCCTAAAGACCCAATTCACTTACTGAAAGTTATTACCTTACAGCTGTATCTGTCTTAAAGTACCTATAATAAAATTCAGAGCAGTACCTATTCCTGTTACTCTAAAATTCCCAACATCCGAACATAAGGCTCGTAACACGACCATGCCTCATTATACCTCAAGGTCACTGGTAAATATTTAAAACTAAATCTTTATTATGTACCCTATCTCGCATCCAATGTCCCCAGGTGCACATATACGTTTGGAAACCTTGATCTACTGCGGAACAAACCAAACAAAACAAAAATTTATTTTTCTTAACCGCAACGGGAACCGAACCTGCAACCCTAGTATGTGAAGCTACTAGGTGTTCCTAATATACAACGTAAATAAATTAAAACTAAAAAATATTTTTTTTTTTCAACCGCAACGGGAACCGAACCTGCGACCCTAGTATGCGAAGCTACTAGGTACTCCTAATATATAACGTAAATAAATTAAAACTAAAAAATATTTTTTTCAACCGCAACAGGAATCGAACCTGCGACCCTAGCATGTGAAGCTACTAGGTACTCCTAATATATAACGTAAATAAATTAAACTAAAAAATATTTTTTCAACCGCAACAGGAATCGAACCTGCGACCCTAGTATGCGAAGCTACTAGGTACTCCTAATATATAACGTAAATAAATTAAAACTAAAAAATATTTTTTTCAACCGCAACAGGAATCGAACCTGCGACCCTAGCATGTGAAGCTACTAGGTACTCCTAATATATAACGTAAATAAATTAAACTAAAAAATATTTTTTCAACCGCAACAGGAATCGAACCTGCGACCCTAGTATGCGAAGCTACTAGGTACTCCTAATATATAACGTAAATAAATTAAAACTAAAAAAAATATTTTTTTTTCACCGCAACAGGAATCGAACCTGCGATCCTAGTATGCGAAGCTACTAGGTACTCCTAATATGTAACGTAAATAAATTAAAACTAAAAAAATATTTTTTTTCACCGCAACAGGAATCGAACCTGCGATCCTAGTATGCGAAGCTACTAACTATTTCTAGTTTACAACCTAGATATATTAAGAACTAAAATAATATTTTTTTTTTCTAAATTTGCCTCCCTCGGGACTCGAACTGGCGACACCAAGTTACGAGGCTAATACTCCTAATATACAATCTAACAGAAATAAAAATAAAATTTATCTTTAAAACAAATTACCTCTAACAGGATCGAACTTGCGACTGTAAATTGCAAGGCTACGGATATATTATTGTGCCATAGCGCACTAGCTTGAAGTTCCTACGACAATATCAAAGCAAATCGCATGTCCTTCACAGACCTTTTGCGATTCCAACGACAGTAGGCATTCAATGTAACAACTGCTTCTTTTACGAAATGTAAATAACTTAAATATTACTATATTTTGATACAAAATAGTATATAACCTACCTAAAATTTACTTAATTTACCTAACCTATTAAATAAGTGCAACTTCACAGCCCCGTCTGCCTACATAAGTACACGCTATTCGTAACGCTCAACTACCTTATTTATCAATTATTATGAGAGACCTTTTTCTCTGAACTAAATCGTTAACTACCCATCTTATACACCAACTAGAAAATGTACCTACCAAATATTTCTTTCGAACAAATAACTTATTTAATTATTTACATCCGGAATTTTACCAACGGAGTATTGAGAAGAAACTATATTATCAATGCCTACTTCAAATACGCTGCCATATAAAAGAATTCAACGGGAGCGCTCACTCACTCGTCGACTCCTGTATTAGTTCTAAGTACAAAATACGAACCTTCAACCCCCCGGATATAAGACAATAGCTGGGGTTTAAATTAACCTATAAACTATAAAACTACATAGGATAAAAATAATAATTTTCTCTTTGTTTGATAGATCAATCATTCAGTTATAATTGTCATTCGCACTTCATTCCATTTTCACGAACATCAAATTGTGGCATAAACCGAAGCCAACTAAAGTTATTTATCTATGTTTATCACAAATAACTGAACACAAAGTTTTATTATACAAAACGACTACCTACAAGATTCAGTCTACGAACGCGAAAATCAGATGTCAGACATCCAAGTTCTTTGGTAGCACTGTAACCGTTCCCGCCTCCGAATCCTGATTTTGGCTATCCAAATGTAATATTTTGGACCCTCTTCTCATCCTGATCACGGCTTATCAAATTGTAACACCCCACCCGCCTATTTAAAATATATAAATATAAATATATAAATATAACTAACTAAACCTACCTATAATACGCATACGTACATACAACATACAACCTACCGCTATCTACCTATAAAAGGTATGTAAACTAAACTTGATTTTTATTGCATTTTAAAATACGATTAAACGTTTGGCCAGATCGACTAGAGAACCCTAATTTGTGATCGCAGTAACTCAGAGTCTTTTTGAAGGCGAGTGACAAGTTATTTTTAAGAGATTAATCTATCATGTTGTGTTTGGACGAACGATGTAGTCTAACCCGTAATTTTGAAGTATTTCGCGCGGAACCCTAGTTTCCCTACTGTGATTGGTCCCTATTTTGGGCCCCCCCAAATTGGGAAGGGTAGCTAGCCCCCAGTGCTCGGAATAACGTAATACTTGACTGACGTCAGTACTGCATTATTTTGGTGATTAAAACAATGTACATCTAACTCAAAGTAATTGAACGAGCGATTTTAGCTCTAAACAGATAATTACTACTACGTGAGCCCCGCTAGCTACTGTCTCTGGCAGGCCACTAAGGTACACGATCAGAGTCCACCACCCTTCAAGTGTAATTTAATTAAGCTACACGACAATGTAAAGTGTACTATGCCATGTTCCACCCGAATCCCAAAGCTAGTGTATATAAAACGCTTGTGAGGCGCCTTATTATACGTGTATAGTGTGAACTATAGCTGAGTCTCTACAGCCATAGCTTGTCCATCCCTAATCGTCAGGTAGGATTAATACCTTCGAACAGCGATTGATCGCGAATACATATTAGCACTAGGTACTAAAATAAAGTAGATATTCCGACTTGAATGTCGCTCATCCTGTGAGAAGAGCACTACGGAATGTAAAATAAGTAGTTGATCTACTAATATGGTTCCTAGACCTGGAACTGTGCCCTACAGTTGTATATAATGATATAAAGACCTGCGGTCTATATAACTAAAGCGAAATGGACACGATATCCATCGTGCCGCCGGCTCCAAAATAATACATAGTGTTAAAGAACTGTCCTTAGACGTAGTAAACCCTTGATAAAGGGCGAAAGTGATGTCAGTTTAATAGTTTGGCTGAACGTGAAGAACAACGAACCAACACAGTCGCAACCCATTGTGACACCCACGCGAATCATAGTCGCAGCATCACAACTAGGTCAAAGCGAAAAGGCGTGTAAGCCAAGTGTTTGGTCGAGGCGCTAGTTCAGGACGCAATAGGAGCCGACAGGACCCGGACACCGTGAACACTGCCCATAATATCCGAAAACCGTAGAATAGATTTAGTTTCTAAATCTAGCGCATATCAACTGACCCTGGCTACGGTTACCATCAGGATGGGTCGGCTACCTTCATCATAATCGGTCTTACTATAATCACTATTAGTAAGGCGCGAACGCCTAACCTATTCGTTTGTTTGCTCAATACCTTCCTAGACGCTTGGTCCGATTCAGGTGAAATTCTGCCAAGGCATGCTTGTGATAAGCTACAGATAGGACCTACCTATCTATAATTACATTAGTATCAGAATAGGCGAAGCTCGAACGCCTATAGTTTGTTTGTTAGTCCATTACATTTATCCCATAAAAGTGTGGACAGATTTAGCTAAAATTTGGTAAAATTAGGAGTTGTTCATATCTATGAACCACTGAACTACATATCTAGCCCATATTGCATGGAGCTTGGTAAACAGCCATCTCAAGTATGACATAGGCCTTCCCCTGCGACAGCATAGCACCGTACTATCTCGAATGAGATTAGTGAACTGAGTGGACCACGTGTTCACGGAACCCTAGAACTTATTATGCCGCGTGGCACTTGCAGTGAAGGCAGTTCGATAAAATAAACCTTCCCTTCGATAGCATAGCACTGTACTACCCCGAATGAAGTTAGTGAACTGAGTGGACCACGTGTTCACGGAACCCTAAAGCTTTGACCGCACACGTGGCCTCGATGATTTCATCATATCAGCCGCTGCAGAATAGATATCATCTCTCCCCAGCAGTGGACTCAGCACTTCCCACTTCCTGCGCATGTGGCTACAGCAGTTATATCATCAGTCTCTGTTGGACAAATGTCCCAGCAGTGGACAGTCTCTTCCCACATCCCACAAACGTTGCTACAGCAGTTATACCATCAGTCTCTGTTGGACAGATACCCCAGCAATGGACAGTCTCTTCCCACATCCTACAAACGTTGCTACAGCAGTTATACCATCAGTCTCTGTTGGACAGATACCCCAGCAATGGACTTAGCACTTCCCACATCCTACAAACGTTGCTACAGCAATGATATCATCAGTCTCTGTTGGACAGATGTCCCAGCAGTGGACAGTCTCTTCCCACATCATACAAACGTTGCTACAGCAGTTATATCATCAGTCTCTGTTGGACAGATACCCCAGCAGTGGACAGTCTCTTCCCACATCCTACAAACGTTGCTACAGCAGTTATATCATCAGTCTCTGTTGGACAGATACCCCAGCAGTGGACAGTCTCTTCCCACATCCTACAAACGTTGCTACAGCAGTTATATCATCAGTCTCTGTTGGACAGATACACCAGCAGTGGACAGTCTCTTCCCACATCCTACAAACGTTGCTACAGCAGTTATATCATGTCACAACTGGTTGCATTGACGGATATTATCCCTTGTCCAACTGCGGGCCTACAAACTACCTATCCTAATCAAATAAATATAAAACCCTGAAATAAATGCATTAAAACCTATTAAATATAGACTGGAAATTAACACACATTTAAATAAGCTATGAAACCTGGAGAACATAATGAAAACACATAAACTCAAGGAAATAAACACTCACGTGCCTCGTAGAACGAAGATTTCCTATTTCTGTGTCATCTGACTTACTTAGCTGACAGGTCATGGACACGGCCCATGTGTGGGGTCGTCGGGCAGCGTGGCGTCCTCGCAGTTGTCCTTTGAATGCGTGCTTCTCCTGTGGTGGTCTGTTCAACTGAGTGCCCAGCGTCCCCGCGTCCGTGGTTTTAAAAGCTTTCACACAGATGCAGCCTCGGAGGTGCGCGGGCAGTTGCACACACACATCTACGGCGATGGCGTGATCCAAGCCGCCCGACATCGAGGCGCCTGCGCAAGCGTCGGTCGCTGCCCGGACCCAGACAGACTGACGCCTCTATCTCTTCGGCCTCAGCTTTCGCGCCTTTTATTACCTTAGACAATCTGTTATAACGTGCGCACCGCGTGGTTCGAATGACGACCGACAGGCGGCAGTCTGGTTTCTCGGAAATAATCCCTGAGCTAATTTGTTTCAATAACTGTCTATTCACTCGACTCGAGGTTAATCCTCACCCGACCGAACAAAACTAGTTATGTTTTTCCCAATAGACAGATTCCGATTAGTCTATCAAGACTTACTGTATTACCTATAGATATTTATTTATACATATGGATCGTTACAACACTAGTTAAAACAATATATACAAATTATAAAAACTTAACTCAAAAAATATAAAAAATACAAAAACAATATAATTAAAGAAACCTATATAGGTACTATAGTGGTACAATTTGGGCGGTCTTATCGCTCAAAGCGATTTCTTCCAGACAACTCGGTGTTTGGAGACAAAAGCATAAAAACAGGTAGTGCACGAGTATCCAACTAAAACAATACTTATCTGTTTCTTAGCAACTTCACCTTCGTGGAAACTGCAATGGGATACACCAGTCAATTAAAATGACGATAATTATATCAATTTAATAATATAACTAATGAATTATTGAAAATTAAAAACCCAACGCCGTAAAAATTTATCGCGTCCTTTTGGGCGGTTGCGTAAAAATGCATCCTATGTCACTCACGGGATCAAGACGAATCTAACGATACCTCATACGTTAAAATCAGCAGAAGGAAATACCCTAAACTTTAAAATTTAGGTATCTTCAAGACGAGAGTGAATAGGCACTATTGGAACTCAGGTTACATCCTCGGCTGCATCGGCACTTACCATCAGGTGAGTTGCAGCCAAATGCACTCAAATTTTTAATAAAAAAAGGGAACTTTGTAAGACTCGGTTTTGTTGGTGGTAGGCATTTTCTAAGCCCGCCTGGCTAGTTACCACCATTTTATCTAAGTCTTGTCGCCAAACATCAGTGTTAACCACATTGATGTGTTCCGGCTTTAAGATAAGATAGCCATTCTCCATTGCGTTGGGAAATCTTGGTAAGCCCGCTTCCATCTTCGGCATCATCGTCACTTACCGTCAAGTAAGATGATGCCAAGGGCTTACCAATTGTGAATAAAAAAAAAGAAAAGTACCTATCACTTTTCTTAAGATAACACAAGCAATTCTATTGTGACACAAGTTTTAATCTCACGTTTTACAATCGCCTTTAATGTCTGCCTAATAAAACTATTAAGTGTTTGATACATTAGATAATCTTTGCATTTAAGCTATATTTATTTATGCTATCATTATACCTGTTCCGTAGTAAACAAGGAACCCTGATATGGTCGCCATGTATGTCTGTCAGTCTGTCCACGGCAAAGCTCAGTACATAGCACCTTAGTTTAGTCACACCCCGGACACTGCATACAACGGTCGTGAAATGACATTTCTAAAAACAAATGACGGAGCAAACAAAATCACGGCGAAATCCCATGCGTTTGAGAACCAAACTGTAACCAATCTGTATCAATCTGGGTGACGAGGGGGTGGGGTCGGAATCTAGAGAGCGGCAGGGAGTGTCCATACTGTATGTTAGTACTTATATATACAGGTGTAACAAAATTGGTGTAGGTCCCGTTGGTGTAGGTGGTACTTTCGTTCTACGACTTTGCTGAAATCGCAGAAAAAAATTGTACTCTTCATACAAATCAATCAGCTGATCGACCAATTTTGTGCATTTTAGTATGGAGTGTCCAATTTTTTTTGATAATTGACTATAGGTTCCTTGAGGAAAGTTGTTCAGTATGATGAGTAGAAGCCTCAGTTAACGGGACCTACACCAATTATTTTACACCCTGCATACTAACTGAGTCATACCAGAGAGCTATAACTCAACATCTCTAATTATATAAAATTCTCGTGTCACAGTTTTCGTTCCCTTACTCCTCCGAAACGGCTTGACCGATTCTCATGAAATTTTGTGAGCATATTGAGTAGGTCTGAGAATCGGCCAACATCTATTTTTTTTAGGGTAGGGTAGTGTAGAGTAGGGTAGGGTAGTGTAGGGTAGGGTAGTGTAGGGTAGGGTAGGGTAGGGTAGGGTAGTGTAGGGTAGTGTAGTGTAGTGTAGGGTAGGGTAGGGTAGTGTAGGGTAGGGTAGTTAAGGGTAGTGTAGGGTAGGGTAAGGTAGTGTAGTGTAGGGTAGTGTAGGGTAGGGTAGTGTAGTGTAGTGTATGTAGGGTAGGGTAGGGTAGTGTAGGGTAGGGTAGTGTAGTGTAGTGTAGTGTAGGGTAGAGTAGGGCAGTGTAATGTAATGTAAGGCGGTACGGAGTTCGCCGGGACAGCTAGTAGGTATATATATTAATCAATCCTACAGAGTCGTATAACAATATCTAGAAAAAAAAACATGTTTAAGAGGGAGTTTTTTTCGTTAACGTACCCTATCGTGTGGGGTATCTTTTAATAGGTCTTTCAAAGCTACCGGTGTTTGCTAGAACTGTCACGGCTAAATAGGCTTTCTTAGTTTAGGCACACCCTGGACACTTCATACAACGGGCCAGAAATGAAATTTCAAAAAAAGGAATGACGAAACAAACAAAATGGCGGCGAAATCCTATACGTTCAACAACCAAACTGTAACCAATTTGTATTAATCTGGGTAACGAGGCGGTGAGGTCGCAATCTAAAGAGCGGTAGGGAGTGTCCATACTGTATGTTAGTACTAATATAAGGTGTAACAAAATTAGCTGAAACTATTTTAACTGGTGCTTCTACTCATGAAACTGAACAACTTTCCCGATGGAACCCATAATCAAATAGCAAAAAAAAATTGGCTCTCCCATACTAACTCGATCAGCTGATCAGCCAACTTAGTATGGGAAGTTCAATTTTTTTTTTGAGATTTGACTATGGGTCCTTATATATATATATATATAAGGACCCATATATATATATATATACTTTGGTTTAGGAGTAATAGTCGACGAAATTAAGATGTGCCAGTTGGATTTTTAAAACGTTCTATTACCAACTGCAAATATAATTTTGTTATTTTCCAAAAGTCTACGAACTCTTCTTAGCGCGAGTTCGACTCGGACTTGACTGTTTTTTTTATTAATTTCTCATAATTCGACTTTATAGGGCACATGTTGGTTTAATAATAGTCTTTAATATTTATTTTCCAGAGGGTCTGTGGCATAACGGCTAGGGCCGCCCCCTCCTGTCCGGCAGGTCGTGGTTCGAATCATGCAACGTACCAATTAGATTTCGAATTTAGATTTCATATGTATGTTTATCCGACGCTCTTACGGTGAAGGAAAACATCGTAAGGAAACCTGCACACGACTGCGGATAAACTCGCAGGTTGTGTGTGAAGTCGACCAACACGCACTGGGCCCGCGTGGTCGACTAAGGCCCGATCGCTCTAATTCAGGGTAGGTTCGAGCCCCTCGGTGGGACGTATATGAACTGATATGATGATTTATTTTCCGGTCGATGTTTGTTGACGTGAATATGATGAACGAACGTTACAAGTTCAGATAAGCCGGTAATCCAAAAAAAAACCCTAAAACACTGTACTTCCAGAAGTTTATACTTAGCATTTAACCGCCACCATGGCGTAATGGTTAGTCTATTCACTTCACACTAGGAGGTCGCAGGTTTGATTCCCGATGGGGTCAACTTTGTAAGACTCGGTTTGGTTAGTGGTAGGGCATTTTTATAGCCCGCCTGGCTAGCTACCACCATCTTATTTAATTCTTCCCACCAAACATCATTGTTGTGTTCCGGCTTGAAGATAAGATAACCAGATCCCTATTGCGTTGGGGAATCTTGTTAAGCCCGCTTTCATCTACGGTATCATAATATTACCATTTACCATCAGGTGAGATGGTGCCATGGGCTTATCAATTATGATATAAAAAAACGAGACCTACAGTACTCGCATATGATGTGTAACATGTGACAAAATACTTATGAAATTAATTAATTATCGGGTCGTACATTCACGGGCCGACCCTTCGAATAGTAGTATGTCATCTTTGCCTTTGCCATCACACTAGGCGGCATGGCTATGACAACCTTAGTTTTCGAGAATTAAAAAAGTTCGCATTTCCTGTTACACATTTCCGTCCTATTTCACGAAATCACTCCCACAAATTGCAGGAAAGCGAGAGCAAAGATGTTACACATCAAAAACAACTAAACTACAAATGATACAGAAATAACGATCTTATATCTGCACTGATAAAGGTTGCCCATTACGGACACCGTATGCAGCAGTCATCGATATTGGCTATGGGTAACGTGATAGCGCGCTGAAGATTGGCTTAAGGCGGTAATATTACAGATTTTCGTTATTTTTGACGTCAATAACTCCAGAAAACCCATAGTTGAAAAAAAACCCTTATTGTTGATGATGTTCCTTAAAAAGGCTATTAGAAACACGATTGAGCAGTTTCGGCTCGATAGAAAAAAATCCCAAAGCTAGGCCTACACCGTTACTTTCAACTCTAGTTATGACTAATACTTTGAAGTAAGTATAAATTTTAAACATTTTTTTTAAAACAAAAAGAAATTGTGAGCCGTTACGGGACGCCTGGCAGATGTGAAACACACACTACTACATATAGACTGTATATACAGGGTGACTTTTAATTAGTTCTTGATTACAAAACATATGCATGTACTCATGATTACAAACAACTTTCCCAAAGAAACTATGTCAAATCAAAAAAAACATTTTGGTCCTCGATACATGTTAAGTTATGAAATCAGCAAAAATATATAAAGGACCAAAATTTTTTTTTTTCATATTTGACATATAGTTTCTTTGGGAAAGTTGTTTGTAAACATCCTTGCTATCAAGAACTAATTGAAAGTCACCCCATATACTGTGTGTAACAAAATTGGTGTGGGTCCCGTTAACTGGGGCTTCCACTCATCATACTGAACAACATTTGTTCTACGACTTTGCTGAAATCGCAAAAAAAAAAAAAACTTCATACAAATCGATCAGCTGATCGACTAATTTCATGCATTTTAGTATGGAGGGTCCAATTTTTTTTTGAGAATTGACTATGGGTTTCTTGGGGAAAGTTAACCCAGTTAACGGGTCCTACACCAGGATTTTTACAGCCTGTATATACCATCATATAGCGTGGCCACGCCAGAAATCGGTTTTACGTGCGGCTATAGATGTTTCACATCAAAAATTTACTGAAAACTGCCCTCTCTCGTGTCACAGTGACCTTACCACGAAACGATTTAGATATATCTAGTATCGATATCTTTCCAATGTTAACTCTATTCAATAGGATATCAATATCTTTCAGTAAGTGGACGACTACGTGGGGCGTCTCGCGAGACCTCCAGAAGTCCTTGGATCCTGGCACGCACAACTTGAATAGGCTTGCCTTCGACGCTGAACCCTAATCTGCCAGTTCAGATAAAATCCGATGTGAGTATCACTGAGAAAATCAAATAGCCAGAGATGCTTGCCGATACCACACCTCTACACTGCATACAAATGGTCTCGTGAAATGACATTTCTAAAAACAAATGACGGAGCAAACAAAATCACGGCGAAATCCCATACGTTCGAGAACCACACTGTAATCAATCTGTACCAATGTGAGGTCGCAATCTAGAGAGCGGCAGGGAGTGTCCATACTGTATGTTAGTACAATAATAATAATATATACTTTGCCGACACAGTGGATTTTCAAGAGTTTGATGTTTGTGGCTTGCTTACGATTAATAAAGTTGTTTAACGCATGTTGAAATTCTTTGTATGATTCTAATACATTATGCTAGGTTTAGAGGACCCAAGTACAGTCACGGAATTTAATAGAGATGACAAATGCTAGTCATCTGATTTACTTTTTATCATCTGTCAAAAACGACATTTTGTTTTAAAAATGTAAGAAACACCTAGGGGTGACGTCATAGTTTTGCAGCGTCATTTATGTACTCATTTTGTGATTTTGGTGAATTAAAAATCGAAGACTTGATGGAAAACAAAACGAGCAAGGTTTTCCGAAGTTTAAGTAGGAGGGCAATTTAGTGATCAAGAGTTCATAATTTATTTCTGATGCTGTCGTCATCCCTTTTGTCTAGCAGATCAAGTCTCTTTAATTTTGCCGGGTTATAAAATAAGTTTTTCCTGTTTCATCCACTTTCAGTCTAATAGATGTGTCAAAGAAGATCGGAACTTAAAGAAAAAAAAAATATCGATGCAGTGTCTTCTTGGTAAGTATAAAAAATAATAAATATCTCGGAAATGTTGATAGGTACTTTTCATCATATCAGCTCCGAGGGGCTTGAGCCTACACTGAATAAGGGCGATCGGGCCTTAGTCGACCACGCGGGCCCAGTGCGGGTTGGTCGACTTCACACACAACCTTCGAGTTTCTTCGCTGATGTGTGCAGGTTTCCTCACGATGTTTTCCTTCACCATAAGAGCGCGTCGGATAAACGTACATATGAAATCGAAATTCGAAAACACATTGGTATGTGGCCGGATTCGAACCACGACCTCCCGGACAGGAGGTAGCGGCTCTTGCCATAGATAGGTACTTATAACCCGGCAAAATTTAAGTTTCGTGAATCTGCTCAACAATTAAATGCCAGGACTGTAGGATGATGTTCAGTTGATTTAAAATTGAATAGGTAGGTAAGTACTTAATAATTTTCAGGTACCCCTTTTCGGCTAGATGCATAGTACCTACTAAAATTAAATTCAAGGGCGAATATTGTCATTTCTCTAGTTTACAGATGAAACAATATATTTCAAAACCAGCAGTTCAATATAATAACTTTCTACGGAGATTCCTTTAACTTCTTACAAAAATCACAATTCAATAATATACTGTGCTGACCAGGACTTCAGTAAGTGTTTTTTTTTTTTGCAAAATGCTTTTTATATATGTCCCAGGCATACTGTATGATTCGTCATTTTACATAAGGCGGAAAGGCTCTATAACCTGACCGAACCAAACATAGCTCGCGAAGCGAGCTCATTTACAATCTGCCGTACGGCATTTCGACAATTTGCCTGGCTCGGCATTTTCAACCGACTTCCAAAAAAGAGGAGGTTCGACAAAACAAACAAACTTTCGTTTTTGACAGTTGATAAAAAATTACTCAAATGACTAGTAGTAAAATACCGTATTGCAGTACTACTACTACAGTACTGCTGGGTGATTTAATTAACGACCTGGAAGCGCAGTTAATGGCACACTGCGCTTTTGATAAGCACATTCATTTAATATTTAAATAGCTAACATGCAGTGTAATGTTTGCTGTATTTTTGCTAAGCATATTAGTTGAATAGTCATAGCGCGAGATACTGAGCTAAAATGCAGTACAATGGATTGCTATATTTTTATTACCGACTTCAAAAAGGAGGAGGTACTAAGTTCGACTGTATATTTTTTTTTGATGTATGTTCACCGATTTTTCCGTCCTTTGTGGACCCTGTATAAATAAAACTGTGAACGTCCGTTTGTTAAAAATCTTAAATCTCCGGAATTTCTTCGCTGATGGCTCTGAAACTTTGTACTGATGTTTTTGGCAAAAAAAAAAAACGAGCGGATAGACACGAGACGGAATACTTATATTAATCAAATCAAATCTACAATTCGATTTAAATGAAATGAAATGAAAATTTATTTGCATAAAACATAGACTTGTCTAGTTTTCAAATGTATGTGTAGGCTCAAGGACCGACAAGCGCCTAAATTCTAATCGAAAAGTTGTGTTACGGTATTTTTTTTAATAAAAAAATAATAAATTTAGGATTTAATTCAAAAATTAAAAAATCGACTGCATGAAAATCTAACCCCAATTTTTTGACCGGTCGAGTGAAAATGTATCATATGTTATTCACGGGATTAAAACAAGTCTAACGACACTCCAAAATCCATCAAGCCGTTTAGGCTACAGAGCGTGCCGAAAAAAAAACAACCTCTTCTTTGGCTTTATTATATCAGTTCATATACGTCCCCACCGAGGGGCTCGAGCCTACCCTGAATCAGGGCGATTAGGCCTTAGTCGACCACGCGGGCCCAGTGCGGGTTGCTCGACTTCACACACAACCTTCGAGTTTCTTCGCAGGCCTGTGCAGGTTTCCTCACGATGTTTTCCTTCACCGTTAAAGCAATCGGTAATGATATGTACGTAAGTTTTGAAAAACTCATTGGTACATTGACCGTCCAGATTTGAACCCGATACCTCTAGTTAGATGGACCGAGTCGTTACCGGTTGAGCCACCGACGCTTGTTTTTTTTGGTAAAAATGGACCCTATGTCACTCACGGGATCAAGACAAATGTAACGATACCTCTCACTCCAAAATGCATCAAGCCGAGCCGTTTGAAGTACAGGGCGTGCCAAAAAAATAAACATATATACATACATATTAACACACACTCGAAATACATAACTCGCCTTCTGGCGCAGTCGGGTAACAAGAACCGAACTAAAAGCCTTGAAACTCCGGGAGTGCCGACAGAAGTGAAAACTTTTTACAGTTCTATAAGTTTTGACCCTGCGAGTGTTCCTGGTACGGGAACGGTGACGGTTTACTCAGAAGTGAAAACTTTTTATAGTTTTATTACTTTTGACCCTGCGAGTGTTCCTGGTACGGGGTCGGTGACGGTTACAGTGCAGCGAGTTCAATGGTTTTTTTTTCCTATCACAGAAGTAAAAACTTTTCACAGTTTTATAAGTTTTGGCCCTGCGAGTTTTCCTGGCACGGGGTCGGTGACGGTTACAGTGTCGCGAGTTCAATGGTTTTTCCCATCACAGAAGTGAAAACTTTTTACAGTTTTGTAAGTTTTGGCCCTATGAGTGTTCTGGTACAGGAACGGTGCCGGTTACAGTGTCGCGTGTTCAATGGTTTTTTCCCATCTCAAAAACGCCCAAAGCACCTAAAAAATTTTTAACTTCAATAAATAGAAGGATGACACTATATATCCGACACTAAATTAGATATGTTTAATTTCATAAGCATGACATAAGTAATTGTTTTTGCAGGCCAGCAGGGGGTTTGACCTTAATTACATTATGTGTAGGCATAACACGGTCACAGTATTACAATATAGCGGCTTACAGTAGTGCAACGAATGAACTTACGCAGAGCAAGGGTACTTGCGGGGCAGCGGACGGCGGGGCACAGCCTGCTAAACTCCGCGAGTTTGCCAGGCTGACTACAGGCTAGTGTGCTAGTACATACGCCGGTGGCGCATCGTGCGACATCAAAGGGCTTGTGCACAAATCACGTAAGGTTCGATAAGAGGGAGGAGGGGTTTTTCTGACAGTTTTTCTCGGTTTCATTGAAAATAAATCTTCACTTGTTAAATACTTCAAAATAGCGAGTCTATTTTACGATCACGTTGGGGGAGGGGGGGCTCTATAATAAACGAACAAAGAAAAAATCTACCACATGAGTAGACAGTTTTTCTCGGTTTCATTGAAAATAAATCTTCACTTGTTAAATACTTCAAAATAGCGAGTCTATTTTACGATCACGTTGGGGGAGGGGGGGGGGGGGTTCTATAATAAACGAACAAAGAAAAAATCTACCACATGAGTAGACAGTTTTTCTCGGTTTCATTGAAAATACATCTTCACTTGTTAAATACTTCAAAATAGCGAGTCTATTTTACGATCACGTTGGGGGAGGGGGGGGGGGTTCTATAATAAACGAACAAAGAAAAAATCTACCACATGAGTAGACAGTTTTTCTCGGTTTCATTGAAAGTAAATCTTCACTTGTTAAATACTTCAAAATAGCGAGTCTATTTTACGAAATTACGGCCTTGACCTCGCTTGACCCCGCCCGCTATATACAATAGGTACTATTAATCTTCAAATTAGGTAAAATTAAAAAAATACACGTGAGGTTGTGAGGGGGAACGGGGGGGGGGAGGGGTAAGCCAAGAACCTCACCAAATATCACCAGGGGGGAAGAGGGGGTAGATTTGGCGTTGCGCTACTGTAAGCCATATCGTAATACTGTGACACGGTGCAGCTTGTATGCTTCCTTAATTAAAAGCGGAAGGATAACCTGAATTATTTATGGGTTAATTAAAATGTTTCATCCCTTTTATTTATTTTATCCACAATTGATAAACCCTTGGCATCTCTCACCTGATGGTAAGTGACGATGATGCCGAAGATGGAAGCGGGCTTACCAAGATTCACCAACGCAATGGTGTTCTGGCTATCTTATCTTCAAGCCGGAACATATCAATGCTGTTAACACTGATGTTTGGTGGCAAGACTTAGATAAGATGGTGGTAGCTAGCCAGGCGGGCTATGAAAATGCCCTACCACCAACCAAACCGAGCCTTACAAAGTTAACACCCCGCCGGGAATCGAACCCGCGACCTCCTGGTGTGAAGCGAATGGACTAACCATTACGCCACGGAGGTATGTAGTTAAAATTTTAATAGATTTTTGAAGTGAAAACTTCTTTAGGTGAGATGGGTAAAAACAATTGAACTAACGACACCGACACCGACACCGACACATTACCAGGAACACTCGCAGAGACAAACTTATAAAGCATTTTTGAGATAGGAAAAACCATTGAACTCGCGACACCGACACCGAAAACTTACAAGAAACACTCGCAGGGTCAAAACTTATAAAACTGTGAAAAGTTTTCACTTCTGTCGGCACCCCCGAAGAGGTTATGTTTTTTTTTAATTGAGCACGATTTGTGTCACTTCACTTGATAGTATGTGCCAAAAAAAATTCAAAACAATTTATTTCAAATAGGTGTTTACACACACTTTTAAATAGTCAAAACAAAAAAAAATACAATAAAAATAAAATTACAAATAATGTCATGATTCAGATTACAGTCTCAGGTAATGGTATTTGTTATAGAATCAACATATATATCTTTGTCATTTACATAATCTATTATTTTATAATATCCTCTAGAGCACAAAACTTTTTTGACATGAGTCTTGAATTTATTCTCTGACAAACTAGTTACATTTTCTGGAATTTTATTGTAGAATCTTATACACTGCCCCACAAATGATTTTTTAACCTTACTCAGTCTCGAAAAGGCTATATCTATTTTATTTACATTTCCTAAATTCAAATGCCTGTCACTGTTTTTAGAAAATAAATGTAAATTTTTACGAACGTACATAATGCTTTCATATATAAATTGACTAGCAACAGTTAAAATATTGATTTCTTTGAACTTATTCTGTAACGAGTCACGTGATCGCATCTGATAGATTGCGCGGATAGCTCTTTTCTGCAGGATGAAAATAGTTTCTATATCAGCCGCATGCCCCCACAGTAATATGCCATAAGACATTATACTATGGAAGTAACTAAAATACACTAGTCTCGCAGTATCTACATCCGTTAACTGTCTTATTTTCTTAACGGCAAGCAGTTGAACTAAGCCTTCCCGCTAAAGTTTCAATGTGTGGTCCCCATCGAAGTGAAACATCCAAAGTTATACCAAGGAACACCGTGGTATTTACAAATTCTAATTTATTACTGTCTAATATTACACTACTATTGACCTTTTTTACATTTGGCAAACAAAATTTTATACATTTTGTTTTCTTAGCATTTAATAATAAGTTGTTCACAGTGAACCAGTTCAGTATCTTTGAAAGAGTGTTGTTTACTTCGTCAATTTCGTGCCGAACAAGGTCAATTAGTGCCTAATTATCTATTTATTCTGTCTCGTCTTGAAGATTCCTAAATTAATATGGATCGGGTAACAATGAACGCTTTCACGGAAATCTACTCCATGGCCGTTCGCACGAATGGCGATCGTGCGTGTATGGTGGCACATGGAACAACAAGTTAGAGAACACGTAGAGGTTATACGTCTCCATTGCGTTGGGGAATCTTGGTAAGCCCGCTTCCATCTTCGGCATTATCGTCACTTACCATCAGGTGAGATGATGCCAAGGGCTTACCAATTGTGAATATAAGGTAGGTCGGTGAGGTAGTAATAAGTTTGTAACTGCAGACACCTGCAGTTTACTCTACATATGTAGTTTGTAACAGCAGATACCTGCAAGTTACTCTACATATGTAGTTTGCAACTGCAGATACCTGCAGGTTACACTACATATGTAGTTTGTAACTGCAGATACCTGCAGGTTACTCTACATATGTAGTTTGTAACTGCAGATACCTGCAGGTTACTCTACATATGTAGTTTGTAACTGCAGACAACTGCAGGTTACTCTACATATGTAGTTTGTCACTGCAGACACCTGCAGGTTACTCGACATATGTAGTTTGTAACTGCAGATACCTGCAGGTTATTCTAATTATGTAGTTTCTAACTGCAGACAACTGCAGGTTACTCTACATATGTAGGTTGTCACTGCAGATAACTGCAGGTTACTCTACATATGTAGTTTGTAACTGCAGACAACTGCAGGTTATTCTACATATGTAGTTTGTCACTGCAGACAACTGCAGGTTACTCTACATATGTAGTTTGTAACTGGAGAAAACTGCAGGTTACACTAAATACGTAGTTTGTAACTGCAGACAACTGCAGGTTACTCTACATATGTAGCTTGTAACTGCAGGTTACTCTACAGATAGAGTTTGTAACTGCAGACAACTGCAGGTTACTCTACATATGTAGTTTGTCACTGCAGATAACTGCAGGTTACTCTACATTTTTTTTATTTTTATTTATTTATTTATTTATTTGCCAGGAAAAAATACAATACAAGTAAATTTATAGAACGGTGGTCCCTACACTAGGCTAAGCCTGTATCGTAGGGGCCGTGAGTGTAAACAATTTCCATGCTTAAGGTAAGCCGACAGTAAAGAATAAAACTAAAACTAAAATTTTAAATTTAAACTTAATAAACATAGTCATGCATAATAGAAAGTGAGTGAGTTGTGTATGTGTGTGTGTGTGTGTGTGATGTGTGTGTGTGTGTGTGTGTGTGTGATGTGTGTGTGTGTGTGATGTGTGTGTGTGTGTCTATGTGTCATCGAGTTACTCTCAAAAAATCTTCTGTTTCATTGTAGGTCCATGTAGAAATTACATTATTTATTTTTATTTTACTCTCTCTAGTTGTGCAGAGCTTGATATCAGTAAGTCTTACTATTTTGTTATAAATAAAGGGGAAAATAAAAGTTTTGAACCGATGGCCGAAAGAAGTTTTAGTAGAAGGTTGGGGAAGTTTAAACAGGCGAGATTGAAGCATAGACTGATATTGCTCTGAGTTAATAACCGTTTTGTGAACATAAAGGGCGACACGAGAAATATATAGTTTTCTTACACTTAGGACGGCCGCTTCCTTATAAAGTGCGGTAGTAGGATATCGAAAAGGTTTAGTGTGCATGACCTTGAGAACAGATCTCTGAGCTCTTTCGAGTTTTATCATATGACAGGTAGCGGCACTTCCCCATGCTAAGATACAGTATGTTAAAAGGGACTGACATAGGGCTGTATAAACAGAACTAAGCAAATCTACATCAACGACATCTCTTAGTAAAAGCATTGGATGAATGACCTTTCTTATCCTTTTTGTTGAAGCCACAATATGATCTGCAAACGTTAAATTTTCGTCAACGGTAACACCTAAATATTTAATATTCTTTGACCTAGATATGTTATTTTGGCAAGCACAGTTGCTATCAATAATTGACTGTATGACATTCTGCTTTAGCAGACAGGAATGAACTTTTAGATCGCTAGTGGATTTGGGGGCAGAGGATAACGTTTTGTGGAAACATAAAATACATATGTAGTTTGTAACTGGAGACAACTGCAGGTTACACTAAATATGTAGTTTGTAACTGCAGACAACTGCAGGTGACTCTACATATGTAGTTTGTAACAGCAGACCACTGCAAGTTACTCTACATATGTAGTTTGTCACTGCAGACAACTGCAGGTTACTCTACATATGTAGTTTGTAACTGCAGACAACTGCAGGTTACACTACATATGTAGTTTGTAACTGAAGACAACTGCAGGTTATTCTACATATGTAGTTTGTAACTGCAGACCACTGCAGGTTACTTTACATATGTAGTTTGTAACTGCAGACAACTGCAGGTTACTCTACATATGTAGTTTGTAACTGCAGACAACTGCAGGATACTCTAAATATGTAGTTTATAACTGCAGACAACTGCAGGTAACACTACATATGTAGTTTGTAACTGCAGACAACTGCAGGTTACTCTACATATGTAGTAAGTAACTGCAGACAACTGCAGGTTACTCTACATATGTAGTAAGTAACTGCAGACAACTGCAGGTTACTCTACATACATAGTTTGTAATTGCAGACAAAGTCAGGTTACTCTACATATGTAGTTATGGTTGGTATTAGTTGTTTCTACCTACTGTTACTTTTCTCTTTGGCGATTACTCTCAAAGTATTTGGGGTTTATAATAATGAAACAGTTTATACATATATACCCGTAATAACCTATAAAAAATCCTTACTATCCTTACTAATATTATAAATGTGAAAATGTGTTTGTGTGTTTGTTTGTTTGTTACCTTTTCACGCTTCAACGCCTTGACCAATCTTTATGAAATTTGGCATGCAGGTAGCCTGTGTCACGGGGAAGGACATAGGATATACTTTTTATCCTGGAAAATAGCATAATATGATGCAGTTCCTGAGGAAACTAAAAAAATACTCTTATATACTTTTTGCACAGAGATGGTTGAGTAGGTGGGAAACGACATAATTTACTAATCACCCTTAAAGACAGTCATAAAAACAATGTCCACGCGGGCGAAGCCGCGGGAAAAAGCTAGTTTTTATATAAAAACAAACAACAAAGTCAACCTCAGTCAAAAATTCAATGTACACAAAGGTGACGCAATGAATGAGATCTGGAATTCATTTTCAATGTACACAAAGGTGACGCAATGAATGAGATCTGGAATTCATTTTCAATGTACACAAAGGTCACGCAATGAATGAGATCTGGAAGTTATTTTCAATGTACACAAAGGTCACGCAATGAATGAGATCTGGAATTCATTTTCAATGTACACAAAGGTGACGCAATGAATGAGATCTGGAATTCATTTTCAATGTACACAAAGGTGACGCAATGAATGAGATCTGGAAGTTATTTTCAATGTACACAAAGGTCACGCAATGAATGAGATCTGGAATTCATTTTCAATGTACACAAAGGTCACGCAATGAATGAGATCTGGAATTCATTTTCAATGTACACAAAGGTCACGCAATGAATAAGATCTGGAATTCATTTCCAATGTACACAAAGGTCACGCAATGAATGAGTTCTGGAATTCATTTCCAATGTACACAAAGGTCACGCAATGAATGAGATCTAGAATTCATTTTCAGTGTACACAAAGGTCACGCAATGAATGAGATCTGGAATTCATTTTCAATGTACACAAAGGTCACAAAATGAATGAGATCTGGAATTCATTTTCAATGTACACAAAGGACACGCAATGATGGAGATATGGAATTCATTTTCAATGTACACAAAGGTCACGCAATGAATGAGTTCTGGAATTCATTTTCAATGTACACAATGGTCACGTAATGAATGAGTTCTGTGAATTTTTCTCCACATCTACACTTTTATAGTTACTAAACTACACAAGTTATCACGATACTAGAACAACATTAATTACAGCTGAAGTAAATTATTCGTTCCAATTGCGAAATGCTTTAACTCCGTTAACCCGATAGCGCTTCTCGCGCCGTTTTTATTTCTTCTACTTCCACGTACCATTAAAGCGAGAATTGCATTCGATTTTCAGAGCGTTGTTGTTTTAACCTTTTTCGGGCAATAATGGAGCTCGAAAAAACAGCGGTCAGATAGGGCGGGGTGACAGTAACGAGAAATAGCGGAATCCTGACGTGACACTTAATTTTCTTGCTAGTGTACCGTTTCCGGCACATAAAGGAATCTTACACCTGGGCTCGTGTTGCTACAACAGCACAATGCATAACTACATACATATACATACCTTACCGAGTACTTTGTAAACATTGTATTCGATTTTTTCAAACTTATAACACTGATTTTGAAATGTTTGTGGACTTTTTTTACGAACGAGTAACCAATGGGACCCTATTACCAAAGTATATATATTAGTAATAAAATAATACAGTATGGACACTCTCTGCCGCTCTCTACATTCCAAACTCACCCCCTCGTCACCCGGATTGATACATATTGGTTATAGTTTGGTTCTCGGACTTATAGGATTTCGCCGTGATTTTGTTTGCTCCGTCACTTTATTTTTTAGAAATGTCATTTCACGACCGTTGTATGCAGTGTCCGGGGTGTGCTATTACTAAGTCTCCGCTGTCTGTGCGTCTGTCCGTCGGTCAGCGGGCTGTATTTCATGAACTGTAATAGGCAGACAATTTTATGTGAATGTGTATTTCTGTTGCCACTATAACAAAAAATACAAAAAATAAGAAAAAGTAAAGAAATAAGGGAGGTGCCCATACAAAAAACTAGTTTTTTTTAAAGTATTTAGAAGTACTCGTATTTTTGATTTAGCTCTATCGTAAAAACGGTAATACATCCAACGTAAAACTTGGTGTGATTATAGTACTATACTGAAGTAAAACAACAAATAACAAAAATCGGTCAAGTGAGAGTCGTACTCGTGCTAAGGAATCCGAACTGAATGACAAAAAAAACAAATTTTTGTCGCTGTCGACTTTTGTTTGTAATGTGAATAGGTATCATTGTCATTAAACTATGTAGTTGTGAGAGATGTGGAGGTACGGAACCCTCGAAGTGCTAGTCCGACTCGCACTTGGCCGGTTTTCAATTAATACTTAACTAATAATGTAGTGGCAATGCTTGGTAATGCAATGAAGTACAAATTTTCTGCACTGCATGCGTTTATATTTGAAATTAACGTAGGGGCTCGAGCCTACCCTGAATTAGGGCGATCGGGCTTAGTCGACCACGCGGGCCCAGTGCGAGTTTCTACGCAGGCGTGTGCAGGTTTCCTCAGGATGTTGTCCTTCACCGTAAGAGCATCGGATACGTACATATGAAATCTAAATTCGTAATCACATTGGTACGTGGCGGGATTCGAACCACGACCTCCCGGACAGGAGGGGATTCAACATCATCATATCAACCGAAAATCATCCACTCCTGGACAAAGGCCTCCTCCAAGTATTTCCACGACCACCGGTCCTGCGCTGCCCGCATTCATCGGCTTCCCGCGATCTTCACCAGGTCGTCGGCCCACCGCGTGCGAGGCCTGCCTACGCTACGTTTTCCGGTTTGGAAATTAACGGTAATAAAACAAAAGCGGCAAGCAAAAGGATGCCCACAGGCCACAGGAGGCGGTGTCGCGTAACTCCTGCCCTATCTATTGACATTTATGTGCGTGCTCGGGGTCGAATGGCTTTAACCAATGTTCATTTGGAGCAAAATTTAAACCACAATTTAGTTCTATCTTATAGAGTAATAGTTGGTGCACTGCGGCTCCGTGTTTCAACCGACTTCTTAAAGGGAGGAGGTTCTCAATTCGACTGTATGTTTTTTTATGTTTGGTACATCAGATTTTTATTTTCCAAAGAACAAGCTTGTTCTTGGCCGTGGGGGCCTTTACTTCACCGGGCAGGGGAGGCGAGTACGGAAGGCACTCAACCTAGGGTACCTCAGAACTTTTGACTGGGTGTACTGATTTTTTTGATTCTTTTCTTTATTTGAAAGCTAATGCTTTCCGTTTGGTCCCATATAAATTTTATCAAAATCGGTGTAGTACTTTATTAGAAAAATAACAAAAACCAAAAACAATAATGCAAAAATGTACTAAGTTGTTGCGATGGAAGTCGGTTTTTAACGTGTTTAGCGTTTTCAATTATATTATTCTTTATTGCTTCGCAACATAAAAAAAAGAATTAACAATATAGAAGAAAGCCTATACAATAGGCGGCCTTATTGCTAGGTAGCAATTTCTTCCAGGCAACCTTTGGGTTGGGAAACAGCGACGGAATAAGTTAAGGGGCGGTGCAATTATTCAAAAACATAAAAGTTTGCAAATAGACAGTTATATAAAATACCCAAATATTATAACAATAATATATAAAATAATAAATATATACAAAAACATAAATATTTTTTTTTTATCTATCTATGGTAAAGAAAGAAAAGGAATCTTCATCATCATATCAGCCGAAAGACGTCCACTGCTGGACAAATGCCTCCCTCAAGCATATACACGACGACCGGTCCTGGCTGCTGCCCGTATCCAGCGGCTTCCCGCGACCTTCACCAGCTCTTTGGTCCTTCGCTACGTCTTCTGGTGCGCGGTCGCTACTCAAGAACCTAACTGCACGCGTTTTTTTTTTTTAAAATTCCGGTGTGCGTGTCTTTGTAATTCTTCATCTCCTAAACAGCTTGACTGATTTTGTGGAAGTATTCTTGCTGTACTTATTGGGTCACCTGGATAGTTCGTAGCTATACTTGGATCCGGTAGGTGGCGCTGTAAAGAATCTGCATCGCCACCTACCAGGTCGAATTAAGTTTACCTAAGAACCATTCAGGTGACCTTTGGCCGCCTACGTTACTGGAACTTCGTGACAGTTACGAACCAAACAAAACTAAGCTTTATACAAAACGAGTTTCGATTAAGGTGACCCCATAAGTAAAAAAATATCAAAATCGGTCAAGCCGTTTAGGAGTAGAACAATTACGAACACAAGGACACCGGACTCAAGCTGAAATTATGTTTGGCAGTTACATTCTGGATTTACAAAGATAAAGATAGCTAGAGACCAGATGTTTACCTTATTTTTACCCGACTGGCCAAAAAAACAGGGTAATGTTTTACGAGTGTATGTATGTATGTATGTATGTCTGTTTCTTTGGCTGAACCTGTAGACTAAACGGCCTGATGGATTTTGGAGTGCGAGGTGTTAGATTCGTAAGAGGGGTAACCAAAGATTGTATGCTTTCGGGTTTTGAATTTTTAATATAAAATAAAAAAAATATTCTCGGATAAATCACATAAAATATGGTCATTTGGCCCCATAGTAGGATTCCCTGTGTTATGGGAACCAGAGACTGATATACATACTTATATACGTTTAAAAACATACATATATAGATATTTAACACCCAGACACCGAGCAAACAAATCTGCTCATCACACAAATGTTTGCCCTGGGTGGGTATCGAACCCACAACTCTCGGATCAGTAGTCAAGAGCAATAACCACTGGGCCACCGAGTCAGTCATATTGGTACAGTTTGTAGCAAGACGTTGGGAGTATGGTGGGTAGGTACGGTAGGGCGTAGGTAATGACTAATGACCGTATATACGTGCTCACAGATATTTACAGATGAAATATTAATAAGACCTGTCATGAGTCTTTAGAAAGGATCATGTTCTATATAGAAAGTATTATATTTCAATCTAATTTAGTTATGGAAAATATTGATGGGTAGTAAAAAGAAAGATTTTGAAAACACATGTTTTTTTAATATTCACAATAGGGTTTTTGACATTTCTTCTACACAAGCATAAAAACTTTTTCATTCAACATTTTATTCTAATTTCAATTTTATATTTATCGAAATCACTAAATTAGTTCGTCAAAGACAATGACGTCACAAGTTTGTAACACGACAATTTCAGAACAAAATGTCATTTTTGACAGTTGATAAAAAGTAACTCAAATGACTTGCAGTCAAATACCGGATTGGTAAGCCCTTGACCACAGGTGAGATACTAGTTACTTCGTAACCTTGACATCATCTAACCTGATGGTAAGTGACGATGATGCCGAAGATGAAAGCGGGCTTACCAAGATTCCCCAACGAAATGGAGAACTGGCTATCTTATCTTCAAGCCGGAACACATCAATGTTGTTAACACTGATAATTGGCGGCAAGACTTAGATAAGACGGTGGTAGCTAGCCAGGCGGGCTTAGAAAATGCCCTTCCACCAACCAAACCGAGTTATACAAAGTTAGACTCCACCGGGAATCGAACCCGTGACCTCCTGGTGTGAAGAGAATGGCAGTGTTTTCCAATCTTTTTGAGTACGCGACCCCTTTACAAGTAAAAAAATTCTAGCGACCCCCTGGGGCCACAAACAAACGAAATTTTTGTGATTTGGCAAAACCGCGTTTATTTATTTTTTAGTACTTATATTAAAATATAATTATTATTATGTTGTAATAGGCGAGCAGCTTACAGCTGATGTGCATATATCTGTGTTAGTGTTAATGCACTAAATCTGATTGTCTTTACACCATTTGTCCAGCCAATCTGTTTTGAAAACTATTCCAGCTTGTTCCAGATGTTTATCACTGTGTTATTTAGTCCCATATTCAGTTTATACAGGGTGTAACATAAAGGTGTGGTGATACTTTAAGGTGGGCTTGTACCCATTAAACTAAACAACTTTCTCCATGGAACCCATAGTCAAATCGCAAAAAAAAATTTGAACTTCCCATACTAAGTTGGCTGATCAGCTGATCGAGTTAGTATGGGTGAGCCTAATTTTTTTTTGCGATTTGACTATGGGTTCCATGGAGAAAGTTGTTCAGTTTGATGGGTACAAGCCCACCTTAAAGTATCACCACACCTTTATGTTACACCCTGTATACGTTCCATTTATTATTGTAGTTTACTAGAAACAAACACTATTATTTTTTTTAGTTCGCGACTCCCCTAAGGGTCGCGACCCACAGTTTGAAAAACACTGGATAGTCATTTGAAAAACATCGTCACTTACCACCAGGTCAGATGTTGTCAAGGGTTTACCAATGGTGAATAAAAAAAAATAGACTAATCATTACGCCATGGTTGCGGTTAGCTAACAGTGACCGTCCATTTGGGAGCGAAGCAGATTTAATCTATGGAGGAAGCAAAATTTATATGCAATTCAACGTAACTGGCCTGAACTTCGTACCACCAAAGGAAGAGGGGCTCCTAAGTTTGTTAATTCCACGTAGTGGTGGAGTACACAACAAACTTAATCAATCTATGTGCTGCTAACTTCATAATTACTGCGGAATAACCTTCAGGATATATCACCAGCTTCAGCAAAACGTTGGTATAATGTTTAATATTCGCTACTTCAGCTTCCGCAGTTCTACCCATTTTAAATCATTTTGAAATTATTTTTAGGGTTCCGTACTCAAAGGGTAAAAATTGAAAACGATAAACACGTTAAAAAACCGACTTCCATCACAACATCTAATATTGCATTGCTGTTTTTGGTTTTTGAAAATTTTCGAATAAAGTACTGCACCAATTTTGATTAAATTTATATGAGACCACACGGGAAGTACTAGCTTTTAAATAAAAAAGGATTAATCAAAATCGGTTAACCCAGTCAAAAGTTCTGATGTAACAAACAAAAAAAAAACAGTCGAATTGAGAATCTCCTCCTTTTTGGAAGTCGGTTGAAAACGGGACCCTATCACTAAGACTTCGCTGTCCGTCCGTCCGTCTGTCACCAGGCTGTATTTCACGAACCGTAATAACTAGACAGTTGAAATTTTCACAGAAGATGTATTTCGGTTGCCGCTATAACAACAAATACTAAAAATTAGAAAAAGTGAAAAAATTAGAAGGGACTCCATACAAAAAACGTGTTTTTTTCTTAACGTGAAGAAACTATCACCGTTTAGTATGATGGTACGGAACCCTATGTGTGCGGTTCTGTCTCGCACTTGGCCGGTGTTTTTTTATTATTCCTGCAGGAATATAATCTTCCCTCTCGGAGCTAGTTTTCTTTAGCGAAAGCAGTGAAAAGGCAAACGGCTTCCAAGAAACGGCTTCTTGAAAAGCTTCTTCAGATTCAAATAAAAATAGCAAGCAGCGTTTGCGCCTGAAGTTATTTTTCTAGCAAAAGGAAGTATTTGCCTTCGTATTTCTGCAGGGAACTAAAGCAACGTAAACTAAAAAAAAAAAGCCAAGTGCGAGTCAGAACCGCACACATAGGGTTCCGTACCATCATACTAGATAGCGCTAGTTTCTTCAGTTCCGTACTATCATACTAGATGGCGCTAGTTTCTTCTATAAAAAAAAATTATGTTTGAAAACTTTCACTTTTTTTAATTTTAGTATATTTGTTGCTAAAGCGGCAACGGAAATACACCATCTGTGAAAATTTTAGCTGTCTAGCTATCACGGTTCATGAAGCCTGGTGACAGACGGACAGACTGACGAACGGATAGCGAAGTTTCAGTAATTGGGTCCCGTTTTTACCCTTTAGGTATGGAACCCTAAAAAACCGGCCAAGTACGAGTCGAACTCGGGTACTGAGGGTTCCGTATTAAAACACATTTGGATACGAAACTCTACAAACATAACATGTACCTACAACAATCGGATTTAAGGACAAACTTAACTTGAAGTCGAAAAAATGTTTTCCCATAAATCGATATACGTAACGATCAATTCTCCAACTGCAAATGTAAGTTTGTTATATAGCAAAAAATTAACAGTTTTCGGATTTTCCCCTTCACTTCTGCTGTGAGACCTTACTTGTCCTCAAATTTCATGATTCTAGGTCAACGGGAAGTACCCTGTAGGTTTTGATTTACATCTTTCTTTCTTATCGTGTGGCACAATTAACCGTGTTGTCCGAGGGATAGACGGCGGTTTCCTGGTGTTGCACTTTCTTTCTTATCGTGTGACACAATTAACCATGTTGTCCGAGGGACAGACGCCGGTTGCCTGATGTTGCACTTTCTTTCTTATCGTGTGGCACAATTAACCATGCTGTCCGAGGGACAAACGCCGGTTGCCTGATGTTGCACTTTCTTTCTTATCGTGTGGCACAATTAACCGTGCTGTCCAAGGGTTAGTTCTCATCAAAAGTGTAAGTTTTTTCGTCATAAAGGTCAAACAAAGTTTGGCGACTTTTATATATACCTATAGTAGCCCATTCACAAATTTGATGTTACTGATTGTGGATTTAGACTTAAATATACTTTGGAATTCCCCAGTACTGTAAAAAAATCATTGTAAAAAACTGTTGGCTTGCACTTCATTATCAAAATCTGGTATGGGCAGTTTTTCATCTAGCACTGTTTTAAACTTTTCTATTCGACTAGCAGTGACCGGTCTTGTTTGAATTTTGATTTGTTCTGCAGAAATACTTACGGGAAAGCTAGCCATTACTCCGCTATGATCTGACCTCAAACAATTAAAAACCTGTTTATTTAAAGGTGCTTCTAAACGGGCAATGTTTTTCAGCAATTTGTGGCTGCAACACAGTGGCTGGCAACATTGCTAGCAACACCAGCCAGACTAAGCAATATTGCAGTAATATCCCAGCCATATAGCCACACATGTTTGGTATGGCCATGTATGGCCGATATTGTTTTTTAGGTTGCCGGAGGATCGCTGAGCGATCGATATTTCTGCAAAATTGCCCAGCGAGTTCTATTGCTGTTTCCGTCGCTCTCTATTATTATGGTATAGTGCGTCCTTTTCTACGCGACATGAAGTTTGTGAGTGACGCCGTGATTAATTGCTATACTCTGTGCAGTAAAGTTGTCATGTTGTTTTGTTTTGGGAATTGGGATTGATTGAGGTTAGGTTAACAAAACAAAAATCATTAGCTACCATTTAGCTACTAATTTAGTAATCTGTGTCAAAAATGACTAATACGTGGACTAACGAGACGGTTATTGATTTCATTAATGAAGTACATTTACACCCCGAGTTGTGGGATGTGAAAAGCGGTATTTACAAAGATAAAAATGCTAAAAAAGATGGATGGATTGAAATCGCAGAAAAATTTGGTGTAACAAGCGATGAGGCTTACAAAAAATTCAGAAGCTTGAGAACATACGCACAAAATGAGATGAAAAAAAATAAAAGTGGTAGTTCTGGCGGCAAATTAGTGAAGTGGTTTGCTTTCGACGCGATATCGTTTGTCTTAACTCAAAATACCGCGAATACAGGATTAGAAAGTGAAAATGCAACACATAATGTAACTCAAAATACCTCAAATACAGGATTGGACAGTGAAAATGCAACGCCTAATAATGTAAGTATATGTAATAAAGTATTTTTGACATTAATAATGTAAACATTTCACTTTAAGTACGTATAAGTACTTAATAGATAACTTGAACTTATTCCTTCTAAATATATTTATCTTGTACTTCTACTTGCTAAATATTTATCTTGCCATGCTACTCGCCCCTGCTGTGTCATAAAGTAGTGCATAAATTCATCTCTCACCGCTTTTGCTCTTGCGGTTGCATTCCTTCCCAGTATTCTTAAATCTGTTAATCTTTGTTCTTCATCTCTCCACGAGCCTGGTGTTACTGTACCAACGTCAATATCTTCACTAAGGTCCCAGGTGGTGAATAAACAGATCGTGATCTTGTATTTCGTCGCAAAAAGTTATGTAAATATGCACAGGCCATTACTATATCTTGTACATATTTTAACTCAACATCAATAGTTGTGTGTAAAATCCGGAAAACTGAAGACAAGATACCAAAAGAGTTTTCAACAATACGGCGTGCTCTAGATATTCTATAGTTACATACACGTTTAGGAGACCCTATGTTCAAATCTAACGTATAGGGCTTGCAGATATTCTCTGTTAGTGGAAATGCATCATCTGCCAGGAAAACATATGGTGTTAACATTTCACAGCCCGGGAGGGATTCAGGATGCGGTATGTTAAGAGTTTGACTCAGGAGTGCTTTCCCAAAAGCTGTATGTCTAAAAACTCCCCCATCAGATATACTTCCTTGAACACCAGCATGTACATACAAAAAATTGTAACGTGCATCTGTTACAGCAAATAGCACAATACTATAAAACTGCTTATAATTATAATATTGACTCCCACTGTTCGGTGGACAGATAATTGCGATGTGTTTTCCATCCATTGCACCCAAACAGTGAGGGAAATTCCATCGATCTTCAAAATCTTTCGCAACTTGTTTCCACTCTGTTGATCCTGACGGCATCTGAAAAAAGTTATAAAGAATATATTAACAATTTTATGCATTTTCAGGTGGAAACTGCAGGCACTGACATCAGCGCTGGCCCAGAAGAAGTTGTGGATTCAGAAAAAACTGACTCCTTAGAAACCATAGATACTAGTTCAAAACCACGTGCTAAAAGGTCTAAGACTACAGATCCACTATTAGAAAAGGCTCAAAACATTATACGTGATGCTGGTGAAAAAAAAGGAATGAATATGCTGGTTTCGGAGAACATATAGCAAACAAGCTAAGCAAATATGATGATTACACCCGTACTCAGGCGGAACTAAAAATAATGCAGATTCTGTTTGAATGTGATATGTCCATGTACAGAACTCTACCTTCATCTACATTTACACCAAGTCCTCATAGCAATAGTAGAGGTGGAGTTGGTACATCACAAAGTCAATATTCTGACTTAACCACACTACCACCTCCTAGTCCTCAAAACAATAGTAGAGATGGAGCTGGCACATCACAAAGCCAATATTCTGACTTAACCACACTACCACCTCCTAGTACTCAAAACAATAGTAGAGATAGAGCTGGCACATCACAAAGCCAATATTCTGACTTAACCACACTACCACTTCAAAATAATGTTTTTGATAATCAGTCTCAAGTACTACTTCAAAATAATGTTTTTGATAATCAGTCTCAAGTTCTTATAAATTCTTATGAAGAACTTGTGTCATTTACTCTTCAAGATGAACCACAAAAGTGAAAATTATTTAATATCTAATGGGGTAGTTGACACCGTTAAATAATAATTGTAAAACACAAATTCCCTAAAAAAGTACTTAATTTTAGCCTCAAAGCCTTACTAGATTTTCAATAATTTGTAGAATTAGATTTTTCGTAGCTTTGCAATAATTAAATAGTACCTAGGGCTATTGAATATAACATCGTGACGTTATAATGGTAATATCTCCATACAAAATCTATGGGGAAAATCGTTTTGACAGCTCATAAAAAGTACGTCAATTGACTGGTGGTGTCAAATACCCTATTTAATTATTACTACTATTGTTACCTATTATTTTTATTATTAAGGTTAAAGTTAAGCACTTATAATTACACCTTATTAGTATTAAAATATCATACATAATAAACCAATGTCGACTTACCTTGATGTATTCTTTTAATCCTTCCATCAAAGCTGCACAAACCTCTGGAATTATAACAGAAGTCGAAGCATCGGAGACTCTGAATAGATACATTAAACTTTTCAATGAATCTCCAGTGGCCAAATACCGTAGAGTTATGGCTAATCTTGTGGTAACCGGTATTGCTTTCCTCATGTTTGTATCATTTCTTTTTATTTTTGGTCCGATTTTGTTTAAGATTAACTCGAAGTCACTCTTTGACATTCTTGAAAAGTTGTCAAATAATTTTTTATCAAGACTTATTTCTTGACATAAATTATCTAAAGTTTCACGCCTATTTAAATAAGGTCTAATCCACATTCTCTCCTTTTTCTTTTTTGATTTTTCCTTTAAAACAATATAAGCCGCTGCGACGAGTGTGATTTCGTCAGCCATTGTTGTCGGTTTGTGTAGCTCGTTTAGGAGTCTGTAACATGAGCCATACTATTGCAGACATATTGCAGCACATATCTCGGCCATAGATTGCTCAGCCATCAAATATTTTTGTGATAGCCGGCAATAAGTAGCCAATGGTGCAGCTACAAATTGCCGAAAAATATTGCCCGTTTAGAAGCACCTTAAATAACAGCAATTACAAAATATATTATCTATACATGTGGCAGAGGTCTTTGTTATTCTTGTGTGTTCCAGAAATAAATAATTTGAATGAAATGACTTGAAGAGACAAGTAATTCGAGTCGTCAAGGACTTTTTTCCAACAGATCAACATTGAAATCGCCACATACTATCACCGATTTACGGCTTTTACTAACGATATATAATACATCTTTCATTGCCGATTCGAAGCTAACAAAGTTATCGTCATATGGGGGCCTATACACGCAAATAATGATGTGATTCTCGAGCTGCACACAAGATAATTCCACAGCTAGTACATAATATACACTATAATACTTAAAGGGTGACTTTTAATTAGTTCTTGATAGCAAAGGATATGAATGCACTCGTGATTACCAACAACTTTCCCAAAGAAACTGCATGTCAAATATTAAAAATAAAATTTGCTCCTTTATAATTTTTTTCGATTTGGACTTGTTATGTTTCGAGACAAAAAAATGATTATTCTGATTTGATATACAGTTTATTTGGGAAAGTTGTTTGTAATCACGAGTACATGCATATTTTTTGTGATCAAGAACTAATTAAAAGTCACCCTATATACATAAACTCTATATAGCGACACTCAAGGGACCGGGCATTTTGTGACGTTATTGAGAGTTTTCGTTATACAGAGAGAAATTAGCGTCAAAGTAAACCAACTGAAGCAAGAAAATTTAGACGTTTCAAAGAGTGAATCGTTATATCGAGTGACGTTTTACAGAGTTTACACTGTAATGCATTTATTTTTGTTACATCCTGTGTATCACAAATAACATTAAAAACCAATAAAAAGATTCACCACCTTGACTTCACTAGAGCATAGCTCGGAACAATGAACAAATTAAAATTAAAGCAAAGCGTTGCGTGTTGCTCTGAACTACTGAAACTAATAATTATATTCTGTTGTGTTGCAAACTACGATATTGTGCTGGCTCCGACGCTTTGAGCATTATTAAAACGCTCTAAGCTCCAAAGGAAGCCAATAAACTGTGGGTGCGGTTTTCAAAATTTAAACGTTTCGCATCCGCCCTGTTTGTGAAAGCAATTTTATCAACGATAATAACAATTTTCAAGAAAAACCTAAAAACTTTACTACTAGGTACAAGCTACTATTTGAAAAGAGTTTTTATGCTTAATAAATACATACATACGGGTCAAACTGAGAACCTCCTTTTTTGTAGTCGGCTAAAATACTAAAACCTCCTGAGTGTAACAAACACTTTTCTGAAAATCGCATCAAAATCTGTTCAGCCAAACGCCAGATAATGGCAAACTGAGAACCTATTTTTTTGAAGTCGGTTAAAAACCAAAATTGATCAGCGTGCCAAATGTGGATATAAGTATGTACACGACATTTTCAAATTAAAAAAAACCGGCCAAGTGCGAGTCAGAACCGCACACATAGTCTTCCGTACTATCATACTAGATGGCGCTAGTTTCTTCACGTTTAAAAAAAATACGTCTTTTTGTATGGAAACTTTCTTTTTTTCTAATTTTTAGTATTTTTTGTTATAGCGCCAATAGAAATATATCATGTAAATCATCTGTCAGACGGACCGATAGCGAAGTCTTACTAAATGGGTCCCGTTTTTACCCTTTGGGAACGGAACTCTAAAAAGACGAGCACAGTATTTCCTACGATTCTATTGAAAATAAAAGACGATTCTGGGACCTTGATTCCACCTTCAAAGTTCATCATCAGATCCACTTCAAAATACCAAAAGGATCGGCTTCATACCAAGTTTCAGCTCAATCGGATTCCTGGAAAATGCTCAAAATTTTACATAAATAAATAAACTAACATGCAAACATACAAACATACAATTTGCACCGCCCCTTCACTTATTCTATCGCTGTTTCCCTATCCAAAGGTTGCCTGGAAGAAATTGCTACCTTGCTGCCTATTGTAAAGGCTTTCTTCTATATTGTTCATTTCTTTTTTATGTTATTACTAGGTTTTCCCGTGGCTTCGCCCGCGTGGACATCGTTTTTATGACTGTATTTAAGGGTGATTAGTAAATTATGTCGTTTCCCACCTTCTCAACCATCTCTGAGCAAAAAATCACAGCAATCGATATTTTTTTAAGTTCCCTCAGGAACAGCATCATATTATGATATTTTCCCGGCATAAAACGTATCCTATGTCCTTCCCCGTGACACAGGCTACCTGCATGCCAAATTTCATAAAGATAGGTCAAGGCGTTGAAGCGTGAAAAGGTAACAAACAAACAAACAAACTTACAAACAAACACATTTTCACATTTTCAACCCGCACTGGGCCCGCGTGGTCGACTAAGGCCTAATCGCCCTGATTCAGGGTAGGCTCGAGCCCCTCGGTGGGGACGTATATGAGCTGTTATAATATGTAATAAAGAATATTGTATTTTACAAACATTGCAAATTAAATAAGTTCTGTTTATGTACTTCATTAATAACTTGCCTAGGGAGTTACCGTCTTCGAGTGTGTTTATCTGTAAACATTAGCTGCGCAAGCTTGAAGGGTTAGGTACGAGCACTTATACTGGCCTGACAAAGCATTATCACAAACAAAATATTAAGTTTTTAACCTATGAAATTGCCGATTGTTTAAAAAAGTTTAAAGATGAAAATCAATGTTAAGAACAATAGTTATTAAAACAAAATTTACTCTCAAAATAGCATTAGACTATTAGAAATTAAATGGTGGTAAACATATGGTTTACCACCAGTAACAAGCGTCGGTGGCTCAGCCGGCAACGACTCGGTTCTTCTAACCAGAGGTAACGGGTTCAAATCTGGACGGCCAATGTACCAATGAGTTTTTACGTACATACCGATTGCTTTAACGGTAAAGGAAAACATCGTGAGGAAACCTGCACACGCCTGCGATGAAACTCGAAGTTTGTGTGTGAAGTTGACCAACCCGCACTGGGCCCGCGTGGTCGACTAAGGCCTGATCGCCCTAATTCAGGGTAGGCTCGAGCCCCTCGGTGGGGACGTATATGAGCTGATATGATGAAACATATGGTTATTGTTTAGATATTTTGAGAGCACGGTGGCTTTAACCCCATGAAGTCGGGTTTTTTCACCTGAAAAAAAACGCCTTTATTGAGGCAAAAAATACACATTTTTAATTTAAAAGCTCTAGAGTTATCGCAGCAGTTTCTTCGTTACTAATGTCATATTTGGGAATACCCCGCATAAGATTCCGTTACTTTCAGGAAAATTCAAGAAAAATAACTAGTTTAAAAAATTGCCCCATCTAACCACTAAGAAAACGCCTTTGTTCCATTTAATTGTACATAGCTCAGGGGATTGGAACATGAAAGTCATGCCACTAGTTACTAATAAAAGACCTTAAGTAGTGTCACCATAAGGTCAATAATAAAAAACAATAACTTTTTTATTTTCAATAAAAATTGGCATTAAATTTCAAAAACTGAATCGGCAATTTCATAGGTAAAGACCTAAAGACCTATTTAATTAAAGAATTGTCAATTGGAATTGCCAATAACTATTGGAAATATTAGTGCATGAAGAATTTAAAAGGAAAATTATCCCGGCTAAGTAGGCTTTCATGGATTAGGATTAAAAGTCGACCAACTTAAGACGTGCAGTTGGTTTATTTTTAAAAAAAAAGGTAAATTGTCACGCCTAGCAACGGCTTTCTTGTATTAGGACCAACTTAAGATGTGTAGTTGAGTTTGTAAAAAATACTTAAAAGAAAACAAATCACAGCTAAGTAGGTTTTCTTGGATAAGGAGTAATAATAGTCGTTAATATATGCAGTTGGATTTTGTAAAAAGTTTATGGATTATGCATGGATGATGCCAAAGATGAAAGCAGGCTTACCAAGATTCCAAAACGTGGAACTGACTATCTTATCTTCAAGCCGGAACACATCAATGCTGTTAACATTGTATGCTTGGCGGCAAGACTTAGATAAGATGGTGGTAGCCAGTCAGGCGGGCCTAGAAAAGGCCATCCCACCAACCAAACCACTTACGAAGTAAGACTCCACTGGGAATCTTTCAATATACTAAGTGCCAGAAATTGTTTAGTTAATTAGCAATTTTGTAGTCTTAACTTAAAGTGTTTTTTGTTTAGCCGTAAAGTTGTTCAGTTTCATGAGTAGCATCCACTGTTTGTCGCTTTTAATAGAATCAAAAGTCATGCTGTATATATTATAAACTAGCTGCCCCGGCGAACTACGTACCGCCTTACATTACACTACCCTACCCTACCCTACACTACCCTACCCTACCCTACACTACACTACCCTACACTACACTACCCTACCCTACACTACTCTACCCTACACTACCCTACCCTATCCTACACTACCCTACCCTATCCTACACTACCCTACCCTACACTACACTACACTACCCTACCCTACCCTACCCTACCCTAACCTACATAAGAACCTTCTCCTGACAATAACGAACTCGACAAAAAAAGAATTAGCCAAATCGGTTCGTGCGTTCTGGAGTTGTAGCGTCAGGAAGGAAAACCCGACTTATTTTTATATAGTAGAAGACTAGCTGTTTCCTACTTTTTCGCCTGCGTAGATATCTAAGGTGCGTATTGGTTTATAAAAAGTATCTACTATTTTACGATATCATCAACTCCTATGCCAAATTTCATTTAAATCTGTCCAGCCGTTCATCCGTGATTGAAGGACAAACATATTTTCACATACAGAATGTAACAAAATTGGTGTTGGTCCCGTTAACTGAGGCTTCTACTCATCATACTGAACAACTTTTGTTTAACTATTGAATATAAAGATTGATTCTTTATACAAATCGACCAACTGATCGACCTATTTTGTGCATTTTTGTATGAAAGAACCAAATTTATTTTTGAAAATCGACTATGGTATTTGGGGAAAGTTGTTCAGTATGAAGAGTAGAAGCCCCAGTCAACGAGTCCTACACCAATTTATTTACACCCTGTATAATAAATACTACATAATATATGGATTTTATAACTGTACCGATGAAAATAAGGAATGGCAGCTGATCACTCTGCCATTATCTAAAAATTTTTGGTTCCTTTTCATATTTTCCAAAGAAAGACTGCATCCGCTGGCCATGTATATTGTACGGGAAAGTCCCGTGTAAGTTCTGAGTCTACATACAAAAGCGTAAATATAACTTTCCAAAATTTAACTCAGTTTTTTTCCAATACCGTGTAAGCTGTAATTCAGGGACACGCAATAAATAAAACGTAATCACGAAACAAAACGGAATTGGGGTGGAAACAGTTCTTAGGGCGATTATTTCTGTACGATCCGATAATACGCCCATTTTTCTTCGATAATCCCGAAAAACTCTTACAGCTTGGAGTGGAGGTTTCGTGCAATAAGGATACTTGCTATTATTTTAGCATAAATAATATTATTGGATTTATGTTTAAACACAATGAGGGAGGCAAGTTTTATTTAACTTGTTTAAAAACGTTCAGATAACCTCAGTCTAGTCACACTCCGGACACTGCATACAACGGTCGAGAAATATTTCTAGAAACAAAAGACGGAGCAAAGAAAATCATGGTGAAATCCTATACGTTGGAGAACCAAACTATAACCAATATGTATCAATCTGGGTGAGGACGGGGTGAGGTCGGAATCTACAAAGCGGCAGGGAGTGTCCATAATGTATGTTAGTACTAAAGTACTTTGGTTTAGTGGTAAATACTACAGCTGATGCTTCATCATAACAGGTCATATACGTCCCCATCGAGGGGCTCCAGCCTACCCTGAATTAGGGCGATCGGGCCTTAGTCGACCACGCGGACCCAGTGCGGGTTGATCGACTTCACACACAACCTGCGAGTTTCTCCGCAGGCGTGCGCAGGTTTCCTCACGATGTTTTCCTTCACCGTAAGAGCGTCGGATAAACGTACATATGAAATCTAAATTCGAAATCACATTGGCAGGATTCGAACCACGACCTCTTGGACAGGAGGCGGCGGCCCTAGCCGTTACGCCACCGACGCTCCGATAGCTGCTTACACTTTCCAATATGTTTGCGGAAGTAATCGATACCAGAGCAAAGCTCAGTTTTTGACGTGATAACGTCTTATAAATTGATGACACGGGCTGCATACACGAAAAAGTGTGACGTTATTGTCACGTTACGCCAGTGTGACGTCATTGTCACGTTACGCTTGAGCCGAGCGTGCAAGCGAGAGTTGTACTTGTACTTGGACGGACGGACGGACGAACCGTCAAACAAGTGTGTCAACGGATTAAAAGTAGAAAAGTATAAATTTGAAAAGTATTAATTTTTTTATTAGGCTTTCAGGAGCTTACAAGAGGTGTTCCATTGCGGTCGATTTTCTATGAGGAAAACTCGTCATACTAAAAAGAGGCGTTTCTTATACCTATAACATCAGTGTGTTAATGGAATAAAAGTACCAGGCTACCAGGAGCTTACAAGAGGTGTTCCAACTGTGAGGTATGTAGTTGTACTTTAATTTTATTTATAGTCCACGGACGGACGAACCGTCAAACAAGTGTGTCAATGGATTAAAAGTACTAGGCTTCCAGGAGCTTACAAGAGGTGTTCCAATGCGGTCGATTCTCTGTGAGGAAACACAAAAGGGGACTTGGACGGGGAATCGGACGGGGACTCGGATGGGGACTAGGACGTGTATTTGGTAACACGTAAAATTATCGTCCGGAAACCGACTTTACAGACAACCAGTTTTTTCTTGAAATACATTGATTTGTTGCGAAATTGAAACCAAGCGAACATTGTATGTTCTACATCGGGTGTAGCGTAGCAAGCTAAGCTATTATTTCAAACCAGACAAGAATAATCAATATATTCACTAATATTATAAAGACGAAAGTTCAAGCAAAAACTACTGAACGGGTCTAGCTGAAGTTTGGTAGACAGATTAGGACCTGGATTAACACATGGGTTACTTTTTGTTTACGCTCGCGAGCCGCTTGCGGCTCGCGCACTGCGCACCCTCGCAAAGTCTTTAACAGCTAGTATTTTATAAAAGAAAGTGTACAATGTGCGTGCCGCTAAAACTCAGAAACGAGTCCCCGTAGGATCAAGGGAGTTTATGGTGTGGTAGCCCTGTATACCCAATCCATGAAGATGGTTCCCGTTTTTGCTTGAAGGGCGCGATTTTGAAGATATAAGGGCTAGAAGTTTCGCCCTCTAGAAATTTTTAGAACATTTAAGAGTATTCACATGCATTCCACAAAACATTCCAGATCATTGTGGAACATTTCAGAACACTCTCGAATGTTGTGGAACGTTCTGGAACATTCTAGACCATTCGAAGCTTTTTTTTGTATCGGTGGGGCTAACCATTGGTAAGGGGTAATACGAGGGCTGTTTGATAAGTACACGTTTATGGCAAAAAAAATCATTTTTTTTGTATATATGCATTTATTTTTCTACGTAGTCACCTTTTAACTCTATATACTTGTTCCACCTATACTCAAGCTTCAATAAACCATCCAAAAAGTATGATTTTGTAAAGTCATTAAAATAGGCCTCTGTGGCGGCAATGACTTCGTCATTTGATCCAAATCGCTTACCACCGAGCCATTTTTTTAGGTTGGGAAACAAAAAGAAATCGCATGGGGCCAAATCTGGAGAATACGGGGGGTGAGGCAATAGTTCGTAGCGTAACTGTGCTAATTTAGCCGTCACAACTCTGGACGAATGAGCCGGGGCGTTGTCGTGATGAAACAGTACTTTTTTCTTTTTTAAATGGGGTCGTTTGTCCTTTAAGACGGCGTCAAATTCATCCAATAAATTAGCATAGCACTGCCCTGTTATCGTTTTCCCCTTTTCTAAGTAGTCAATATGTATAATACCCTGCGAATCCCAAAAAACAGTCGCCATGACCTTTCCAGCCGATGGGACGGTTTTTGCTTTCTTTGGAGCAGGTTCGCCCGGTAAAATCCACTGCTTCGACTGCTCTTTCATTTCCGGGGTGTAGTGGTGAACCCACGTTTCGTCCACGGTTACGAAACGTCGCAGAAACACGGCCAAACACTGCTCCGAAGTAGTCAGTCGGTTCCGTTTTTGCTCCTCCGTGAGTAAACGCGGCACCCACCTCGCCGATACTTTCTTCATACCCATTTTTTCTTCTAATATGTGTTGTACCCTCTCGATTGAAACGTTTACACCATCAACGATTTCTCGAAGTTTAATTCGGCGGTCGGCTAAAACGATATTTTAAATTTTCTTAACCATATCGTCTGTAGTCACCTCAATTGGCCGGCCTGGGCGATCCTCATCAAAGACGGTTGTTCTCCCCCGCTTAAACTCGTTATACCAATATCTGACGGTTGTCATAGAAGGAGCACATTCATGGTAAACCGCTTGCATTCTTACTTTTATTTCATCACATGTTTTTCCTTCCAAAAACAAGAATCTAATTACAGACCGATACTGTTCTTTCTCCATTTTAACAATTTTCAGTTCACGCTTTCACTAAATCGCTGTCAAATGAGAAAAAAAAACAAAAGAATGCCATTTTTTTTTTCTTTTTCCCGCCTCTGTAAAATATCTTAAAAAGGTGGTATACTTATTTTCGGCCAGTGATATTAATATATTTAGTAAACGGGTACTTATCAAACAGCCTAGGTACAGCGAAATCCGTCGTGGAATATATAAGTCATTGGTTTGAACGTGTCATATTAATCAACTCCGTGAGCGAAGCCGGGTACTCCAGCTAGTCTTATATATATTTAAACCGGTAAAGTGCGAGTCAGAACCGCACACAAAGGGATCCGTACCATCATACTAGATGGCGCTAGTTTCTTCACGTTTAAAAAAAACACGTTTTTTGTATGGAGACTTTATTTTTTTCAAATTTTTAGTATTGGTTGTTATAGCGGTAACAGAAAAACATTATCTGTGAAAATTTCAACTGTCTAGCTATCACGGTTCATGAAATTCAGCCTGGTGACAAACGGACGGACTGACAGCGAAGTCTTAGTAATAGGGTCTCATTTTTACCTTTTGACTACGGAACCCTAAAAATAACACTTACATAAAGTTGAAGTACAAGTAAATACTTACAATATACATATGTGTAGTAAATATTTGAATTCAAATGAATGTCATGGCCATATTACTAGTATATTGAAATTAAAGGACGCTGTACAGAACCCGCCCGCGTCCTTGCGGTGAGGGAGCGACACGACACGTTTCCCGCTACTTAACTAAATATATTAAATTCACCCTCATACCGGTCCCTCTAATTTTAAACGGTTAACGGTTCGAATAATGAATAAGCAATGAGAGCCCGCGGTTGCGCGGGCGTCAGTCTAGTCCACCCTGCGGTCGTCCTAATGGCGGTGACCGCCACTTGTCGCAGATCCCCATAACTAATTTGTGCCAAACAGGACACAATTTACTAATAAATAAATAAACTAATTATTATAAACCAATCTGTTGTTCTGGTTGCATTCGTAAAACTAACAGATACGCACTAAAAAAAGGCGAGGTGTCGTGGGGTAACCTTTTGAAACGTAGTTGATGAACAAAATAAAAAAAAATGACCGAAATTTATGCCACCAATAAGATCCGAACCCGGACCTCTGACGACATAAGGAACCTTTTAACAAAAAATTAAACCGACGAAAAATAATTTTCGAAAAACTTTAAAACTTTTAGGTACAAGCTTTTAATATTGCATTGTCACGCGACAGACATAAGTATGCATGAAAAATTTCAGCTCAATCGGAAAACGGGAAGTGGGTCAAATTTAACTTGCAAGATTTCACCCGAGCAAACATACATACATTGCAAGTTAAAAAAAAGCTTGTAAGAAGGACCTGAAAAGGGAAATATAAAATTAACTTTTTTAGTGTAACTGAGCTCCTAATACACTAATGTACATACCTAAAAAATTTAAATAATTTAATCAAACAAACGAGACGTTTGGCAATTGGGTAAATATGAATGAATAATCCCAAAAATAAGCCAAATGTCTTTAGAACTAATTATATGTGCCAAGTTTTAACAGAATTGTTTCACAGATAAAAATTCTGTGGGTGAACAATCAATCATTCCCTATTTTTCTACCCTTAGGGGTGAAATTTTCTATTGAAATTTAAACGGGACCAACTTCGAAGTATACCTTACCCAATAAAAAATAAATTAGCGAAATCGGACTACTGTGTACAAAGATATGCGTAATCGATCATACCTAAAAAAATACATTTACGGGTGGGTCGACTTGATAAACTCCTTCGTTTTATATCGTCGGTTAAAAAATGTTTTACAGCTAGGCTATGTGAGTATAACTGAAATACTATCCTTAGCATCTTTATCGTAAGATTCTTTTTTCGGTCTAGCCCTCATTCGCCAACGGAATTACGGTCCAAAAAAGTCTAATCTAAGAAACACCAAAACAAGCAGATGTTTTTTTAAAAAATACACTCTCCGTGTTTGCCGACAGAAGTGAACACTTTTTACAGTTTTATAAGTTTTGACCCTCCGAGTGTACCTGGCGAACCTCTAGGTTGATAAAGTTTTGACCCTGCGAGTGTTCCTGGCAAGTTGTCGGTTACGTTACGTTACAGTGTCGCGAGTTCAATGATATTTTCCCATCTCAAAAAATGCCCAACGTGCCTAAATAAGTTTTCAGTTCAAAAACAGTTTTTCCTTACCGTAAGGGGTAGCTTGGTAGATCTATGTGAAACAAGCTTTTCTGACCTAAGCCACCCACGAATGAAGCATTATTAATATCATCATATTAGCTTATATACGTCCTCACCGACGGGCTCGAGCCTACCCTGATATAGGTCGATCGGGCTTTAGTCGACCACGCGGGCCCAGTGCGGGTTGGTCGAGTTCACACACAACGTGCAAGTTTCTCCGCAGGCGTGTGCAGGTTTCCTCACGATGTTTTCCTTCACCGTAAGAGCGTCGGATAAACGTACATATGAAATCTAAATTCGAAATCACATTGGTACGTGGCAGGATTCGAAGCACGACCTCCCGGACAGGAGGCGGCGGCCCTAGCCGTTTCGCCACCGACGATTATTAATATAAAAACTGATAAAAACACCGCTTTCATACGTAACCGCCACGATAGGAAGTCAAACCGTAAATCTGGTGGGCTTGGACAGCAGTTCCTTCCGGTTGCGTTTGCGCTGTGCGGCCGCAGCGCCGCTGCTTTAGCAGATAGTTGAGTTTATTTTCCGTAGACGCCCATCCACAATTTACACAAAGCTGGAAAGACACATAGGATAATGAACAAAGATAAACATTAAAAAAAAAAACTGACTTCGATAGTAGCTATTGAAAAATAAAAATGAAAGTTTAAAAACCTTAAAACTGACTTCAAAAAGAAATGCATTTAAAAGTATGAAATAATATTTTTATAAACGAATACACGAAATTAATGTTTAGTCCATTCGCTTCACACCAAGAGGTCGCGGGTTCGATTCCCGGCGGGGTCAACTTTGTAAGACTCGGTTTGGTTGGTGGTAGGTCATTTTCATAGCCCGCTTGGCTAGCTACCACCATCTTATCTAAGTCTTTCCGCCAAACATCCGTGTTAACAGCATTGATGTGTTCCGGCTTGATGATAAGATAGCGAGTGCTCCACCGCTTTTGGGGAATGTTGGTAAGCCCGCTTCCATCTTCGGCATCATCGTCACTTACCATCATGTGAGATGATGCCAAGGGCTTACCAATTGTGAATAAAAAAAAAAGTTTATGCTCTGCCAGCTGGCTTATTAATTGGTTTCGAATTAGAATTAAAATTATATATTTGCAACTGTTCTTTTAAGGAGTAAAATATACGACTAAATAATGAAAAGGGCGTCTGTCCTGGATCAGTGCTGGACGAAGAATGTCTCTACACAGTTCAAGACCACATTTCATTCTAAAAATCAAATTCAAATTTAAGGCGGTAATAGTACAGGATTTCGTTATTTTTGACGTCAATTACTCCGAAACGATAGAAAAGTCAAAAGCTATTAGAAACACGATTGAGCAGTTTTGGCTCGATATACAAAAATCCCTTAGATAGGTCTACACCGTTACTTTCATGTCTAGTTATGACTAATGCTTTGAAAAATAAATTAAAAAAAATATACAACAATATTTGTTATGATTATACAAAGTGAGTAATGTTATTATTTTTTATACTTTCATTGTAGTTTTTGATTGAAACGAAAAACCATTGAAAAAGTGTGGTTATTTTCTTTACTCTCTACACGTAAAGAAAAAGACAGAGATAACTGTTCTAATCAATACCACGCCCTAAATTAAATTCAAAATTTACGTTTAAAACGACACGCGATTAGAATAGTCACAGAGTAGGCGCATTGCGTAAATGTAGAGATATAAGATCTCTACAGTACCAATACTGTAGAAGATAAAAGACAAAATGGCTAAAACCCATCCAATGACGTCCTTACACTTTTACACAAACTGTTACCAACTCATACACGCAAACTCACACACACGCACGTACGCACACGCACCCAAACCTTCACTCACACGCCCAAGCATATAAGAATACACGCACGAGCATTGCTTAGTTCTGATTAGTGACACCGACTCCCACTAAACCACAGTATAATGTTGTACCGAAGGGGTCTGGTTTCTGAAATACAGGGTTACCCTAGCTTAGAAACCAGCGCTACAAATTGATGCAAGCAAGTATTTTATTTTTAATCCCTACTAATATCCCTACTAATATTATAAATGTGAAAGTAACTCTGTCTGTCTGTTACGCTTTCCCACAAAAACTACTGAACGGATTTGGCTGAAATTTGGTAGGTAGACAGAATAGGACCTGAATTCAGACATAGGCTACTTTTTACCACGCTCGCGAGCCGCTTGCGGCTCGCGCACTGCGCACCCTCGAAAAGTCATAGAAACGTTGTCCACGCGGGTGAAACCGCGGGAAACAGCTAGTATTCCATATCTACTCTAAGTGTTATCCTTTTCAATGTGTAAAGTGCTTAGAGATTGATATAACTCAACTAGCTGTGCCGGCGAACTTTGTACCACCTTACACAACACTACACTACCCTACACGACCCTACAATACCCTACACTACACTACCCTACACTACACTACACTAACCTACCCTAAAACGAATTATTTTTTGACTCATAATATTTTTTTTTATTGATGAATATCATATTTTTAAAACTTATTATCCTATTCCGGACGAAGACAAATGCAAACACACAAAAATCATGAAAATTGATCCAGCCGTTCTTGAGTTATAAATGATGTGACTAACACGACTTACATTTTTTTAGGTTCAAGTGCAATACCTACTTACCCTATCTTTAGCTTAGACTGTTGAATTATTTCTCACATAATTTCATACACAAATATTTTAGTCAGGTAATTAGTTAATGACGATTTCATCGATATAAGTTTTATATATAGTTCCCATACAAAAACATTGCGAAATAATTGTTTTTCTAACCCTTGACAATAATGGCGACCACCCACAAAGGGCCTCGCCAGTTGAAGGAAAATGGCGCTTCTGGCGGCGCCAGTTTACGTGCGACCGACTGCTGGAGGCGTGCCAGGTGAGAGGTAAATATTGTGTTTAATTAACAAGCTCTGGATTATTATTTTAAATTTTTAAAGTGAAACTTTTATTACATCGTCTCAAGCTTTTTCGTCTGTGTGTTGCGTGACGGCAAAGAGATTATTACATCGTCTCAAACTTTTTCGTCAGAGCAGCCATGATCGTTTCGTGCTCTGTGAATGTCTATAATGTGAAAAAAAGTTTCACTTTTACCATGGTTTCATAAAACCACACACTCTTTTTATTTATTTACCAATTTCAAAATAAAATACAAAACAATAAATCATCTAGCACCATTAAATCTAAATGATTTGTCTAGGTGCTCTTAGTCGTCTTCTTCATCTTATCTGCTCATATACGTCCCCACCGAGGGGCTCGAGCCTACCCAGAATTAGGGCGATCGGACCTAAGTCAACCACGCGGGCCCAGTGTTGGTTTGTCGACTTTACACACAACCTTCGAGTTTCTCCGCAGGCGTGTGCAGGTTTCCTCACGATATTTTCTTTCACCGTAAGAGCGTCGGATAAACGTACATAGAAAATAAATTCGAAAACACATTCGTACGTCGCAGGATTCGAACCACGGCCTCCCGGACAGGAGGTAGCGGCCGTAACCGTTACGCCATCGACGCTCACAGTTGTCTACGAGCTATGCATATTTACAATCGAATCTAAGGTTTCGCAGCATTCAAGCTGAGCCTGGTCATTTTCCTTGCCCATCTTATATTTAACAGTAACTAGCTGTCCCGGCAAACTTCGTTCCACCTTACACTATACTACACTACACTACCCTACCCTACACTACCCTACGCTACACTACCCTACGCTACACTACCCTACCCTACCCTACACTACACTACACTAACCTACCCTACACTGTCCTACCCTACACTACCCTACCCTAACTACACTACACCTAAACTACACTACACTACTTTACCCTACCCTAAAACCAATTATTTTTTGACTCATGTTTTTTTTATTGATGAATATCAAATTTTAATACTTCTTATCCTACTTCCGACGAAGAAAAATGCAAAAACACAAAAATCATAAAAATTGGTCCAGCCGTTCGTGAGTTATAAATGGTGTAACTAACACGACTTTCTTAGATTAAGATTTTTAAATAAGTAGTTTTAGTTTTTTTCTTGCATTGTTTTTTCCTGTTTTTTTTTGCTTGTGTGGGCTCTGAATAAATGCTTATCTATCTTATAACCAAAAAAATATAAAGAATCAGATAAGTTATGCATAACTACATATTATATCCATAACTGTAATGCAATGCACACATAGGCAAAGATGAGATACTAATTACTTCGTAAACACAGGTCACTTGGTCTATTTAATTTTTTTGTGATAGAAGAAATTTAAAAAAATATATAATCAAAACGGAAATTTAATCAGCTTACTAGATCAGTAATTAGTTTTTATAGGTGAAACTGAGAAAACCTAGGAAATCCGCAGCGAGGCCGACCCCCGCTAAACCAGACCGGATGTACCGAGCCTTTGAGCAGCGCCGGTACGTTTGAACTGGTCGCCAGAAAGGTTATTGTGGTAGTGTCAGTGCGAAATGCTTTACCTCCCAGTAGTATGGAGACTGTCTTGTGTTCCATTATACCGGGGCTCATAGTGCAAACTAATTAAATGACAGAGCAACTAAATTAACTGCAACAGCGTAGGTCGTCATTAACTAGATCGATAAGTCTTACTAGATGAAGCTAGTGCACACCTATTTTGCTTAAAATATAACTTAACTTATGCATTTTTAAATAAGTACCTTTTTATTACATTACTGAGAAGTGCATCTTTTTTAGGGTTCCGTGTCCAAAGTGTAAAAACGGGACCCTATTACTAAGACTCCGCTGTCCGTCCGTCCGTCACCAGGCTGTATTTCATGAACCGTGATAGCTAGACAGTTGAAATTTTCTCAGATGATGTATTTCTGTTGCCGCTATAACAACAAATATTAATAATAATAATAAATAATATTTAATATTAATATTTAAAACATATATATTTATCGTGGATTATTATTTCTTTGCCTTTTGGAAAATAGGCACCTTGCTATCAGATTCTAGCGCTATCGTTGTTTTACATAATATATTTGAATATATCTCATCTGCCAAGGGTTGTCTGGAAGAGATCGCTTTTAGCGATAAGACCGCCTTTGTACACTTAAGTCTGATAAAACCATTTTGTGATTATTCCTTGTGTGCAATAAAGAATTTATACATACATACATACAAATACTAAAAACTAGAAAAAGTGACATATAGTACATATTAATTAAGCCGATAAAGTGGTACAATAAAATCTTGTAAACATTTTTTTATTGTACCTCTCCTACACATAGAGGGGGTGATTTTTTTCGTTGACATACGCTATTTTGTGTGGTATCATTGAATATGTCTTTCATTTTTCGTTTCAGGGATCCCTTTGCGAAATATTAAGCTTTAAAGTGCTTATTTTTGTTAGAGTCAAGCATCCCCTCCCCCTACTAGCAATAAATAGCTTTTAAGGACATCTGAAAAAAAATGCAAATAGTAGGACATTATAGTCAATTTAAAAGAAAAACTATCACAGCTAAGTAGGCTTTTTTAGTTTAGGAATAATAGTCGAACAACTTAAGTTGTGCAGTTGTATTTGTAAAAAGTTCATAAATTTTTCAAACAAAATGTTCTATTGCCAACTTCAAATATAATTTTTTTTTTTTAAATATACGCATTTATTTATTTATTTCAAACGGAACCCTACCTTGTGGAAGTCCGACTCACGCTAGGCCTGTTATTATTATAGCGACGACAGAAAAACACAACCTGTGATAATTTCAAAAGTGCCTATCACGGTTCATGAAACACAGCCCCCTGACAGACAGACAGACGGACGGACAGCGGAGGCTTAGAAATATAGTGCCGTTGGGTGCCCTTTGGGTGTACGTGTAATAATTGCTTAAGTGCGTGTCGATCTACGCGTAAAGTAGGTTTCCGTAGCCTTTTCAATAAAGAGATGTATGTTTTAAAAAACAAAGTTATTTTTGCTGAGGTCGTGGTTCGAATCCTGCCACGTATCAATGTGATTTCGAATTTAGATTTCATTTGTACGTTTATCCGCCGCTCTTACGGTGAAGAAAAACATCGTGGTCGACTAAGGCCCGATCGCCCTAATTCAGGGTAGGCTCGAGCCCCTCGGTGGGGACGTATATAAGCTGATATTATGTACATTCTCTATTGTTTGAAAAGTCTGATATAATTTTTTCAATTTGAATACCCTTAGCTATGATTTAAGAAATCACTTAAAGTTAGAACCATTTAAATCTCTCCAAGTTTTTTATATCGAACTTGGATCTCTTCCTCATTTATGTTTTGAACCGACGTCTAAAAATTCGACTGTATGCTTGTTTTTATTTTTGTTTGTTTATTTTGTTTTTGATCTGCCTCAAAGGCAGTGTCGACTGACTGTTATACGTAAGTGATGATTAAGTATCGAAAATTTATTAGTGAAAATCAACGTAATATTCTTACGAGAAAATAACTTTTTAATCTTGGAATGTAGGGAACGCTGGAAAATATTATTTTTCAACAATCGAAGATTGTTACTCAAAATTATGTTTTTTTTTTCTTCGCCCTTTTAGGGCAGGCTAAGGCTCATTGGCCATACCGCCTAGTCTTCAGTATATGTTTTTCAGTAGTATTCACTTGTAGAATTCACGTCTTCAGTAATTTTCAGTAGTTTCTTCACGTTCACATCATATTATTGTCTATAAACTAACCTAACCTACATACTCTAGCAAAATGATAGCACTTTTGCTAAAGCTTGCTCGGACTTCTTGTGGGAACTCGAAACACAGTATACACACTTTTATTTCATTATCCTACACAAGAAACACTTATATGATCCTTCGCTGATAAATACACTATCAATATTATACATCAAAAACCACTAAATGTAATTTTTCGGATAATAAAAGAAAAATGACAAACTGAACGCTACAAATTCCCGCCAAAAAGTCCCCAAAATTATGTTAATTTTGTACACATTTATTGTTTTTTTTTTAATACACAATTGTGTGTTGCCAGTGATGACATACGGAACTGAGACATGGTCGCTTACCATGGGCCTCATAAGAAGGCTCAATGTCACCCAAAGGGTAATGGAGCGTGCTATGCTCGGAGTTTCTCTGCGTGATCGAATCAGAAACGAGGAGATCCGTAGGAGAACCAAAGTTACCGAAATAGCTCTCAGAATTGCTAAACTTAAGTGGTTGTGGGCGACTCATATATGGGGCGAATGGACTAACCATAACGCCACGGAGACGGTTTATTTCGTAGTTTTCTTGATTAATAAACCATCACGATTGATTCACACTCGTATCTGTCTACATATTTGCCAAAGCTGACCTATTATTTACATCGCGGATCATACAATGGATTGCGAATTAATAAATAATCAAGTTAGATACATATACCAATTGGTACCTAACGTCAGTATCCACAGGCTGTCACTTGGACCAATAATGGTCTTTGAGCTGTCATCATCGTCAATCACAGATAAAAAGTTAACTTCATAATATAACCTACAAAAAGTTAACTTCATAATATAACCTACAAAAAGTTAACTTGAGAATATAACCTATAAAAAGTTAACTTGACAATATGTATAACCTATAAAAACTTAACTTGACATATGTATAACCCATAAAAAGTTAACTTGACAATATAACCTACAAAAAGTTAACTTGACAATATAACCTATAAAAAGTTAACTTGACAATCATCATCATGTCAGCTCATATACGTCCCCACCGAGGGGCTCGAGCCTACCCTGAATTAGGGCGATTGGGCCTTAGTCGACCACGCGGGCCCAATGCGGGTTGGTCGACTTCACACACAACCTTCGAGTTTCTTCGCAGGCGTGTGCAGGTTTCCTCACGATGTTTTCCTTCACCGTTGAAGCAATCGGTAAGTATATGTAGGTACGTAAGTTTTTGAAAAGCTCATTGGTACATTGGCCGTCCAGATTTGAACCCGGTACCTCTGGTTAAATGGGCCGAGTCGTTACCGGTTGAGCCACTGACGCTTTTTACAATGTAACCTATAAAAAGTTAACTTGACAATATAACCTATAAAAAGTTAACTTGACAATATAACGTATAAAAAGTAAACTTGACAATATAACTACTTTAAGTATAAATTACATTACTATTTTTCAAAAACATTGACACATTATAAAATTAACAAAAATCAAAGATCCCGCCCCGAGTCACACCAGATTTAAAAGTACCCATACCTTCCCTACTTAATATAATATCCCTACTTATAATATTATAAATGCGAAAGTAACTCTGTCTGTCTGTTACGCTTTCCCGCAAAAACTACTGAACGGATTTGGCTGAAATTTGGTAGGTAGACAGATTAGGACCTGGATTAAGACACAGGCTACTTTTTACCACGCTCGCGAGCCGCTTGCGGCTCGCGCACTGCGCACCCTCGAAAAGTCATATAAACGTGGTCCACGCGGGTGAAGCCGCGGGAAACAGCTAGTATAATTATAAAAAGTTGAGATGTCGATTTCGAATTCAATCAATCAAATCAATTTATTTGTGAATCACAGGTTACAGTAAAAAGGTGTTATTAAATAAAGTTGGACGCTGTGTTCTGCCTAAGTATCCCAATTTGTGCAATAACGAGTACATTTAATTATAACTTTTTGTTATTGATTCTTAAATGTACAAGTAATATTTTATTAATTCCGTCGCCGCTCTTAAGAGAATGGTTTTTATCACAGAATAAAAAAAACCGGCATTTTTTTCTTATCTGTGGTTTTTACTCTGTTCTTTTTAAAGCAGCACGATTTTATGTGGTTTTATCCCGGAAAATGTATATCCTACTTACAAACTCCTAACTTTGTTTATACCACGAGCACTAAACTAACTACATCAATGTTTAATTTGTTTTCCTCGAGTATACATGCTTAGAAAATATCCATTAAACTGGCAACCTCTCTTGAATGTTAGTATAGTCTTTGAGATTAGTTTATGCTAGTTTCGTGCACGGGGCATTAATCTTCACTAGTTTGCGAGGGTATGTACCTCTTTGGATCGCTTCTGCAAGGCTAGCAAAGCGTTCTAATGATTTCAAGATGTTTACTACACTCTTTCTGCCAGTCATAAAAAAAGTTATTACATAACTACATAAATACATGTCATTTGTGAAAAATAAAAAAATATTAGTTAATAACGTCAAAATAGAATTATTGACATAAAACATTAGAACATGAAAACTAAATGACACGAGAATTTATGTAGGCCAGTTCACACGGACAGCACGCCTTGACCGTTACCTCGTTCGGAACCCTAAAAACCGTATTGTATGGCGATCCCATTAAGTTTTCCGTTAAAAAAACGAAGTTATGATTTTGATGGGGATCGATTGTTATCACGCTTTTATTAGCTTCACCTGTATGTTTGTATGTAACCGACTCCTTTGGACTCGACGGACAGATTTAATTCAAACTTTGTAGACTTATCAAGAATCAGCGACAACATAATAATTTCATAAGTTTGAACTAAAAAATAAAAAATAAATTGAGTTTAAAAAAACTAAAAAACACGCTTTTAAAGTACATCAGACTAAAAAGTAAAAAATAATTCTTAATATAAGTGGAAAATAAGAATTAACAAATTACTAGCATTATTGTGAAAAAGTGTGGGTTGCTCGATAGACGAAAAATATGGCACAGAGCGCCCCACGCTTTTCAAGCGACTTCCAAAAAGGAGGAGGTTCTCAATTCGTCTGTGTGTGTTTTTTTTATGTTTGTTACCTCAGAAATTTTGACTGGGTGAACCGATTTTATGATTCTTTTTTTATTTGAAAGCTAGTGCTTCCCGTGTGGTCCCATATTAATTTTATCAAAATCGATGAGTACTTTAGTAGAAAATTAACAAAAACCAAAAATAATAATGCAAAAATGTACTAATTTGTTGCGATGGAAGTCGGTTTTTTAACGTGTTTAGCGTTTTCAATTATTTACAATTATACTAGTAATTTGTTTATTATTATTTTCAACTTATATTAGGAATTACTTTTTACTTTTTAGTCTGATGTACTTCAAAAGCGTGTTTTTTTTTAAACTCTATTTTTTTATTACACTAAAGAGAAAAAAAGAGTAAAAAACAAAACAATGTATGTGTGTGCGTGTGTGTGTGTTTCCGTCCGTCCGGTGCTCTAGTTCCCAAACTACTCGAAAAATTTAGGGCAGCTTTCAAATTTCCTCCCTGTCTTTAGATATAGGTAGCTCAGGGGATTGGAACATGAAAGACATGCCACTAGTTACTAATAAAATACCATAAGTAGGGTCACCAAAAGGTCAATAATAAAAAACAATAACTTTTTCATTTTCAATAAAAATTGGCATTAAATTTCAAAAACTGAATCGGCAATTTCATAGGTAAAGACCTATTATGAAAAATGATTTTTATCATAGCAAACGTGGACAGCACACATCAGATACTGTTCACAGTACTTGGAATTCTGCTCAACATGAAGATAAACTGCTGGTATTATTATTTCTTTGAAGCCTTTGCAGTTCCTAGTCTAGAATAAATGTGTCCCGTGAGACTACTTTTGACAAACTGATCTGGCAACACTGCCCGTGACCATGTCGACAAACTTATAGATACTATATTACATGTAAATTTATCAAGGAAATGTAAAGTAGGAACCTTTATAGTTTCTCTATTTCAGTCTGTCTAAATCATCTTCATCATCAGTGGAAAAACGTCTACTTCAGTTCAGCGATTCTGTGAGTTATGTCGGTTACTTTGGTTCTCCTGCAGATCTCATAACAATGTTAAACCCCTTTTCAAGATTCAAGATATTTATTCAAAATAGGTGCAAATTACACTCTTTCTGATAGTCATAAAATAGTGATTACATAATTTCATTTGTAAAAAAAATCAAGAAATAAGCAATCATTAGTTAATAACGTCAAAATCCAATCCGTGATATAAAAAAAAACAAATAATGTCATTAGAACATGAAAACAATATGACACGAGAAGGTATACATTAAAATTATTGAATGTCATGAACGCCTTTGACAAGTGTAGACCAGTTCACACGGACAGCACCCGGTCACGAGTATAACGCGAGAGTCAGCCATCGCTCCTCTCAACCATATTAGAGGGAAAGGAACGGCCCGGCTTCCGATACGACACCATCCCACCCCACCCCAACACGATAATTCTGCTGTAAGTTGGTAAGGAGTTGAGTATCATGCATATACTAAGAGATGTTGCAGCAATAGGTCAAGGTTACCATGTTATATCTAAAACCTATTCATTGAAACTATTCCAATGAGTCTAAAAACGATTTATCTGCTGTAAGTTTGTGAAGAGTTGAGTATCCTGAAGATTCCATTATGATGTTGGTCAAAGTTACCATGTTCATACATTGAGACTATTCCAAAGATCTCAATTACGTACCTTTGCTGTACGTTGGCGAGGAGTTGGGTACCTATCCTGCAGATTTTACGACAACATTTTTTATACGATGTACCCTTAATATTTTGAAAATAAATAAATCTAGTTTTTTTTGCATATAATTTCAACATCTGTGTGCAATATTTCATTTTTTTTGCAAATCAGAGATACGGACGTACTTAGAGTTTTTGACGAAATAAAATGTCTACTTATGTCACCAAAAAAGTTTTCTAGAAAAAATGCATGTGCATGTGTGTGTGTGTATGACACACACATGCACATGCATTTTTTCTAGAAAACTTTTTTGGTGACATAAGTAGACATTTTATTTCGTCAAAAACTCTAAGTAGGTTTTTTGGACAATCACATGACCGTCTTTTATACTAAATCTCCCCACGAAGGTAAAAAAATGAGGAAAATACTAGAAAATGCAAATTTAGTTATGGAAGTTTAGAAACCGCTGAGATGGTAAGTTTCTTTGTTCCTCTCTTTCCGTGTGATTTGCATCGCTGTCTGTGTTAGTAACAGAGCTGTTTCAATAATAATTTTCGGAAAATGTAAAGCTCCGGCCAAACCTGCGCGACAGCGACAGCGGAGCGACAACGATACCGACGCGATACTCTCGCGATAATTTTTCGTGCACACCTGCGCGACAACGGCGTGACAACAATACCGACGCGCTACTCTCGCGATACTTTTTCGTACACACCTGCGCGACAACGGCGTGACAACAATACTGACGCGATACTCTCGCGATACTTTTTCGTGCACACCTGCGCGCCAACGGTACCGACGCGATACTCTCGCGATACTCTTTCCGGCATACCTGAGCGACAACGATACCGACGCGATACTATCGCGATACTTTTTCATGCACACCTGCGCGACAACGATGCCGACTCGATACTCTTGCGATAATTTTTCGTGCACACCTGCGCGACAACGTCGCGATACTTTTCTATGAACATATCTGGGTTGAAGTGCACTTCAAAGAACTTTTTTATTCAATTTTTACGCAATTAGTTTTTGTAAAGCAGCCCTATAAGCGCACCTCAACCCATCTCTGTACTATCTTCTGCTGTAGTCATCGTAAAATTCTGTCGTTAAACACATGTCTCGTGGGTATCGCTCTGGTCCCGCACGCATTCCGCGTAGGTGTGCAATGCGCCACAACATTAGATGGGCCGCGACGGCCGCGCGACAGGTGTGCACGAAAAAGTATCGCGAGAGTATCGCGTCGGAATCGTTGTCGCGCAGGTTTGGCCGAAGCTTTAAGAGTGAGTAGAGAAACTATGTGCACGCGCTTTACTCGCTGCTTGTACGCTGGCCAGGCTCGCACGAACTACACTCGTTATTCAGTTTTGAGACTTGTGTAAACCTATGATGAACTCTTTAGTGATATTGACATATTCTTCCACCGACGACGTAATGAATTCATGTTATTCATTTTTAACCCCCGACGCAAAAGAGGGGTGTTTCAAGTTTGACATCAATGTCTGTGTGTGTGTCTGTGGCATCGTAATTCTTAAACGGATGGACAGATTTCGATGCGGTTTTTTTAAGTAAAACAAGTTTCCTTGCGGTAGTTCTTAGCTATATTTGGTAAAATCGATTCAGCAGTTTGAAGATCATCAGCTCTTATCTAGGTGATAAAGGGATGTAGGCAACTTATACCGGTCTGATCGATTAGACATTTGGCGCCCTGTAATTGTAACAATATTGCAAAACCCTAGTAACCTTGACCTGATGCTGCAACATCTACTGGAATCTGCAGTATACCCAACTCCTCGCCAACGTACAGCAAAGGTTTCATGTTCGAGATCATTAAATAGTCTCAATGAATAGGTGTAAGACAGAACATGGTAGCTTTGACCATCATCATTCTGAAATCTGCAGGATACCCAACTCTTCACAAACTTACAGCAGATAAATCGTGTTTACGCTCATTGGAATAGTCTCAATGAATAAGTTTTAGATATAGCATGGTAACCTTGACCTGTTGCTGCAGCATCTCCTAGTATCTGCACGATACTCAACTCCTTATCAACTTACAGCATAGTTATCGTGTTGGGATTCATAAAGTTTAACATTGTTAGGAGATCCGCAGCAGGAGAACCAAAGTAACCGACATAGCTCACAGAATCGCTAAACAGAAGTCGCAGTGGTAATGGCACATAGCTCGTAGAATAGGCATAGGCAGTAAATTTATCGAGTGGCGACCGCACACCAGAAAACGTAGCGTAGACAGGCCTCCCACGCGTTGGACCGACGACCTGGTGAAGATCGCGGAAGCCGATGGATGCGGGCAGCGCAGGAGCAGTCGTCGTGGAAATCCTTGGGGGAGCCCTATGTCCAGCACTGGACGTTTTTCGGCTGATATTGTGAGGATGATGAAGTATAAAGCTGTGAGATTTTCGACATATAAATAAATACCTTGTATGTACTGCGTAGTAACTAGGTATACACCTGGATGTAACCAACAAATTTTACTTATATCAGTGAAACACGCAAAGGAGTGTAATAAAATAGCTTGTACGTAATTACGTGTTTCTTTGTCCGTGTTAAGTCCTTTGTTTATCATTGCAAAGGTTGACTGGAAGAGATCCCTCTAAGGGATAACTCCGCCTTTGTACTTATGCTCTTTTTAAACATTATTTTAAGTGTATATTTTGTACAATAAAGAGTTTACAAACAAAATAAAAAACATACAATTTTACTGGTCAATTACAATCTTTCCACAATGTTTTATAGCGAATTTTCCATTTCCTTCAAATTTCAGGTTAATTTGCGGAACTTCCGCTCCAAATGAGTCGCAAACGTAACCGGAGGCGGGTGGTTAAGGCTCATACCGCCTCCAACGACCAACTCTGTAACCACTTTTTACTTCAATTAAGGATTTGTTTAACCGACTTCAAAAAAAGGAGGAGGTTTCTCAATTCGACCGTATATATTTTTTTTTATGTGTGTTCGCGGATAACTTCGTCATTTATGAGCCGATTTTGATGATTCTTTTTTTGTTAGAAAGGAGATATCCCAAGGGTGGTACCATGATAAAGAAACTAGGATCTGATGATGGCATCCCAGAGAAATAGAAGGGAACGTCAGTTTCCTGTTTGAAGTCGTTTTTTTTTGTTTGAAATTTTAAATTAAGGATTTCTTGGTGGACCGATGACCTGGTGAAGGTTGCGGGAAGCCGCTGGATGCGGGCAGCGCAGAACCGGTCGTCGTAGAAATTCTTGGGGGAGGCCTAGGTCCAGCAGTGGACGATTTTCGGCTGATATGATGATGATGATGATGTACGGTCATGTGAACGTTTTTTTTTAGATAAAACAATCCTTCATCATCATCATCATTATATAGCTTGAGATAAGCCACTTTAAAGTTCGAGTGAGCGTTGTACACATTCAACTTCAATCATTGTAGTTTTGCAGGCAGCTCCCCATGCTGCCATTATAATCGTCCACATAATATTCTCCTAGGCATTCGAAGCGATTAAACAAATCAAATCACCTCGGTATTTTGGAGCTGGATAGGTGCTGGTCGGAGCGTAGACTTCATCAGTCGACATATTTCTAGCTTGGTCTTTTGATTCAATGTGCCTCTTAACATTCGGTGATCGCTTCCTGCTTTGACTTAATATGATCACAGAGACATCATTGAGTACTTGAACCATGTCCACTTCCGCTGTTTAGGCTTTTTGAAGAAGGAGTTCATCACAAAGGCCCTCCCTCTCCATAAAGTCGGCCAGCAGCTGGCCACGTGCATTTCTCTCTCCATATCCAAATTGCCCCACTCTCAGCTTACCATCACTTCGTTTGCCCAGTTTCACTTTAAAGTCCCCCTTAGCAACGGTGTATTGGATCCGAGAGCTATTGTAAATGTAAAGCTCTAGAGATATCCTCATATAGAATCTCCACTTCGTCGTCGGAGTGTACCGCGGTCGGTGCATATAACTGTATGACCTTCAGCTAATACCGTTTGGTGATTCTGAGTATAAGGTACGCTACCCTCGTCGAAACATTCTCGTTTTGGACCACATTGTTAATGAGGGAATTGTGGACTAGAAACCCGACACCACCCTTGGAAGGTGTTGCCGTAATCGCCACGCTTGGCAGGCGGGTTGGCGATCGCAGTGTTGTTGCAGGTCGGCTGCAGGTCGCGGAAAGGACGCTGCTGCTTATACTCCGGTTGGAGGCCCTTAGTCGACTCTTACGACGCCTATTGGAAGCAATAGGATGGCCCTTTTCTAAGCTGGGAGCAATACGGGTTCACATGACTGTACATCATCATCATCATCATATCAGCCGAAAATCGTCCACAGCTGGACAAAGGCCTCCTCCAAGGATTTCCACGAAGACCGGTCCTGCGCTGCCCATCATCCATCGGCTTATTGGAAGCAATAGGATGGCCCTTTTCTAAGCTGGGAGCAATACGGGTTCACATGACTGTACATCATCATCATCATTATATCAGCCGAAAATCGTCCACAGCTGGACAAAGGCCTCCTCCAAGGATTTCCACGAAGACCGGTCCTGCGCTGCCCATCATCCATCGGCTTCCCGCGATCTTCACCAGGTCCTCGGCCCACCGCGTGGGAGGCTACGTTTTCAGGTGCGCGGTCGCCGATCGAGAACCTTACTGCCCCATCGGCCATCTGTTCTACGAGCTATGTGCTCTGCCCACTGCCACTTCAGTTTGGCGATTCTGTGAGCTATTTCGGTTACTTTGGTTCTTCTGCGGATCTCCTCGTTTCTGATTCGATCACGCAAAGAAACTCCGAGTATAGCACGCTCCATTGCCTTTTGGGTGACCTTGAGCCTTCTTATGAGGCCCATAGTAAGCGACCATGTCTCAGCTCCGTAAGTAATCAGTGGCAAACCACACTGGTCAAAGACCTAAGTCTTGAGACACTGCGGTATTTGGGACGTGAAGATATTGCGAAGCTTCCCGAACGCTGCCCAGCCGAGTTGGATTCATCCGTACAAATTGATGAAATTTTGAATTTTATTTTTGAGCTTTCCCATTCATAAACATACGAAGATTTTATATTTTTAGTACTAGCTGGATAAAATGTGGGATTAGAAACAAACATTTTTTTTTGTATTTATAAAATACTGATACGTACTCTTACATATCTATATATTTTGTTGTGTCACCATAGAGCCAGATCGTAAGTGTCTCGGACTTACTCGCAACATTTGCTACATCATAGTTACAATACAAACATGGGATCAATATGTCAGTACATCTTTATAACCTTCCATTGCATACGTTATTTATGCTCCATGGATCGCGGGTTCGATTCCCGGCGGGGTCAACTTTGTAAGACTCGGTTTGGTTGGAGGTAGGGCATTTTCATAGGCCGCCTGGCTAGCTACCACCATCTTATGTAAGTCTTGCCACCAATTATCAGTGTTAAGAGCATTGAAGTGTGCCGGCATGAAGATAAGATAGCCAGATCCCCATTGCGTTGGGGAATCTTGTTCGCTTCCATCTTCGGCGTCATCTTCACTTACCATCAGGTGATATGATGCCAAGGCCTTCATTCATCATCATATCAGCTCATGTACGTCCCCACCGAGAGGCTCGAACCTACCCTGAAATAGGGCGGTTGGGCCTAAGTCGACCACGCGGGCCCAGTGCGGGTTGGTCGACTTCACACACAGCATTCGAATTTTTTCGCAGGCGTGTGCAGGTTTCCTCACGATGTTTTCCTTCACCGTAAGAGCGTCAGATAAACGTACATATGAAATCGAAATTCGAAAACACATTGGTACGTGGCAGGATTCGAACCACGACCTCCCGGACAGGAGGTAGCGGCCCTTGCCATTACGCCACCGACGCCAAGGCCTTTTTTATTATTATTATTATATCAGCTCATATACGTCCCCACCGAGGGGCCCGAGCCTACCCTGAATCAGGGCGATTAGGCCTTAGTCGACCACGCGGGCCCAGTGCGGGTTGGTTGACTTCACACACAACCTTCGAGTTTCTTCGCAGGCGTGTGCAGGTTTCCTCACGATATTTTCCTTCACCGTTAAAGCAATCGGTAATTATATGTACTTACGTAAGTTTTTGAAAAACTCATTGGTACATTGGCCGTCCAGATTTGAACCCAAGGCCTTACCAATTATGAATAAAAAATATATATGTAAGTACATCTTTATAACTTTTCATTGCATATAATACGTTATTTATGCTCCATGGGAGTCACGTTCGAATGAAACCAAATTTATGTATAAATAAAATAAAGTCGTCAATCAGAAGTTCTGCGGAAATCCTTAATAATAATATTATAAATGTGAAAATGTGTTTGATTGTTTGTTTGTTACCTTTTCTCGCTTCAACACCCTGAACAATCTTGATGAAATTTGGTATGCAGGTAGCCTGTGTCACGGAGAAGGACATAGGCAAGGACAAGGACATATTTTTCCTGTGAAAATAACATACTCCGATGCAGTTCCTGAGGGAAAGGAAAAAATACGCTTTTTTTGGTTAATTTCTTAAACACCGCAACGGAAAAATGAATTGTTGAGGGGGTGGGAAATGACATATTTAACTAATTAGCATATCCTGACATAGTTCCCGAGGAATCTGGGAAAACTCAATTCCACGCTCGTGCAAGTCGGCATCGCAAATCCTACTAATATTATAAACGCGAAAGTTTGTAAGAATGTATGGATGTAAAAACTACTATACAGAACTGGCTGAAATTTGGTAGGTAGACAGATTAGGACCTGGATTAACACCTAGGCTACTTTTTTCCACGGCACACCCTCGATAAGACATAGAAACGTTGTCCATGCGGGTGAAGCCGAGGGAAACAGCTAGTTTTTGTATAGAATTGGTTGAGGGGGTGAGAAGTGACATAGACTGCTAATTGCATAACTGCTACTTGCGGCTCGTGCATCACTCACCCTCAGACAGTCATTAAAACGATGTCCACGCGGGCGAAGCCGCGGGCATAAGCTAGTTCCTCAATATTTTCCCGTTAGGTACGGTAGGCGCGGGCATGATTCGAATATTTTACCATTAAAAGTTGTACGTGACTGAAGTTGATTTTGAACCAAATTCATTTTGATTTGCTGTAATTTGTACTTACGAGAGTTTAATAACTATCTGCTTAGATATTTCATCATATCAGCCGAAGGACGTCCACTGCTGGACATAGGCCTTCCCTTAAGGATTTCCACGACGACCGGTTCTGCGCTGCCCGCATCCAGCGGCTTCCTGCGACCTTCACCAGGTGATCGGTCCACCGAGTGGGAGGCCTGCCTACACTACGTTTTCCGGTGCGTGGTCGCCACTCGATAACTTTACTGTCCCAACGGTCATCTGTTCTGCCCCGCCCACTGCCACTTAAGTTTAGCAATCCTGAGAGCTATGTCGGTTGCTTTGGTTCTCCTACGGATCTCCTCGTTTCTGATTCGATCACGCAGAGAAACTCCAAGCATAGCACGCTCCATTGCCCTTTGGGTGACCTTGAGCCTTCTTATGAGGCCCATAGTAAGTGACCATGTCTCAGTTCCGTATGTCATCACTGGCAACACACACTGGTCGAAGACCTTGGTCTTAAGACACTGCCGTATCTTAGATATTTGCTTAGATATTTAGAAGGAGAGAAAAAATAACGGGTCAGTATATCTCAATGGGTACGTAGAGGGGAGCAAAATCTTTTACACGAACACGCTATGTAATATTCGCTTTACATTCGTAAATAGAAGACAGGAAATACGTAATTTTAGGATCGTCAAAAATAACAGTTATCTCTGTCTTTTTCTTGACGTGCAAAGAGTAAAGAAAATGACTACACTTTTGCACTTTTTCAATGTTTTTTCTTTGAAAAGTTTCAAAAAAGCTAACTAAATAAAATTTGAATAAACATAGACTACGTAGTTTGAAAAAAAAAATGATATATATTTTAAATTTAATAGAATTATTTTCTCCTATAAATGTTTACAGGCTTTGCTTAAATTTATGCTTTATTTGGGATTTTTAATGCACGAGTCAAGGTAATCTAATCGTGTAATGATCTTACATGGGCCCTAGGTAATATCCTTGAATATACCATAAATTTTTTTCAAGCCGAAAAATTAAGCGTGAATAATTTTCCTAATTTTTTTGCTAAGCGCTTCTCATTGTTTATTTGCCAATATACCGTCTTAAAACAAAACTTACTTCCCGGTTCGTGTAATTTTTGGAGAGTAGTATTTTTTTAATTGCAACAATCCTCTAACACACTGAGATTGGATTTGACACAAATTGGATTGTGTTCTGTGCCTCTACACTGTGTTACAGAACAGTGAGGCACAGAACAGAAATTGAAAGCTCCTTGGTCTGAGTGTTCACTGGCTGCTTTTTAAAATTTTGAACGGACCGGGTGGCAGTGCGGTGACGGCGGCGCTGTGACGGCGAATCGCGGAAAAGCAAACATGTGTAGCGCGGTAACGCTGTAATTAGTTCTTCTTTCATTAGACCTTTTTCATTCCATCTTTTTGTTCTTTTACGCATGCGCTGTCATCTATGTGACAATATGATTCAGGCTATTCTGTTAACATTGACGTTTGGCGGCAATATTTAGATAAGATGGTGGTAGCTAGCCAGGCGGGTAAAGAAAATGCCCTTCCACCAATCAATCTGAACCTTGAAAAGTTAGACTTCGCCGGGAATGAGCTTGCGACCTCCTTATGTGAAGCTAATGGATTAACCTTACGCCACGAAGGCGGTTAAAAGGTCTGTTCCTTGTTATTTCGTGAAATGACATTTCTAAAAAACAAATGACGGAGCAAACAATATCACGGCGGAATTCTTCGAGTTCAGGAACCAAACTGTAACCAATCTGCATCATTCTGGGTTACGAGGGGCTGGGGTCGGAATCTAAAGAGCGGCAGGGAGTGTCCATACTGTATGTTAGTACTAATATATATACTTTGCCAAGGCATAAGTACATTTTTCTTGTGTTTGTTTCAAGAAACACAAGATATTACTATTAATCTTTTTCAATACCATGTTTTTAAGGTTCCATACCCAAAGGGTACAAACGGGACTCAATTACTAAGACTCTGCTTTCCGTCCGTCCATCTGTCTGTCTATCCGTCTGTCACCAAGCAGTATTTCATGAACCGTGATAGCTAGACAGTTTCAATTTCCATAGATGATGTATTTCTGTTGCCGCATAACTACAAATACTAAAAGTTAGAAAAAGTGAAGGTCTCCATACAAAAAACGTGTTTTTTTTAAACGTGAAGAAACTAGCGCCATCTAGTATGATGGTATGGAACCCTTTGTGCGCGGTTCTGACTCGTTCTTTACCGGTTTTTTTAAATGTGCAAATAGTCACCATACTATGTAAAAAATCAATTTGACAGTACTATGTACCATTTTCCATACAAAGTTCTGCGGAAATAACTGTTTAAAATGCCTTTATTTTTTTAACCCTAATTTGCGGTACGACACCCACTTGGCCCTTTTTAAGCATAAGGTGCAGTTCAAATGTCTTGTTCATCACATCAGCTCATATATACGTCCCCACCGAGGGGCTCGAGCCCACCCTGAATTAGGGCGATCGGGCCTTATTCGACCACACGGACCCAGTGCGGGTTGGTCAACTTCACACACAACCTTCGAGTTTCTTCGCAGATGAGCGGCCCTTGCCGTTGCGCCACCGACGCTCCATGTTATTATTATTATCTTTATTTTTCAGACAACATGGTCCATTTTTGTTAGTAACACAAAGGTCTTATTACACTAATGTTAATGAACACGGATTTGTATTGTGTTTATGAAAGAGAAAACAACCCTTCCACACCCCATGCGCTCACCAGTTACAGGAAGCATAGGGCCAGTACACGCATGAAGTATGAAAAGAGTTGGGAATCATGTCTATCATTTATCCCTTTCAGGATGCTGTTGGGTCTGGCACGCAGCCTGCTCAGCAAAGAGGCTGTACGCTTACGCAGAATGGCATGAAAGCCATCGACATTCGCTTGCGCAAACATGCCAGAAGCACTGCAATATCGCGGCAGCTCCAACAGCATCCTGAAACCATTATTATATTGGACACGTAACAAATTGAAAATTTTAGTATTTAAAGTTTTCCTTTAATAGCGCAGGATGAAATTAATTCATCCATCTTTTCTCTCGTCGAGTTAGAAATCTTTGCTTATACCAGAAACATAAAATAACAACTTGTTCCCTGTAAATGTTAAGAAAGTTTGTTTAAATTTCTAGGTAAATTGGAAGTTGGAGATTTCGAATGTAATGCTTTAACTTTTAACAATTTCTGCTTGATTAGGTACCGTCGTTGCCTTTTCCTGTGAATTGATTTGGTTTGCTCGCCCCTCGCTCCGAAGCGCCCCGAGTCGAGGGCCACTAGATTTTAACGAGTTCTCCTCAGAGTCTTCGACGGCAATTATTATAATCCGATCTTAAGGCTGCTTCAACCTTTAATGAATTTTCAGCTATCACTTGTAATAACTAGGAAAACTTCGCTGAAGCTTCCTTTTTAGGGTTTCGTCCCCAAAGGGTGAAAACGGGACCCTATTACTAAGACTCCGCTGTACGTCCGTCTGTGTGTCTATCCGTCTGTCACCAGGCTGTGCTTCATAAACCGTGATAGCTAGACAGCTGAAATAGGGATGACGACAGCATCAAAAATAAATTATGAACTCTTGATCACTTAAACTTCGGAAAACCTTAATCGAAAAGTCTTCGATTTTTAATTCACCAAAATCACAAAATGAGTACATATAATGACGCTGCAAAACTATGACGTCACGCCTAGGTATTTCAAACATTTTTAAAACAAACTTCGTTTTTGACAGATGATAAAAAGTAAATCAGATAACCAGCATTCGTCATCCCTATTTTCACAGCTGATTATGTATTTCTGTTGCCGTTATAACAACAAATACTTGAAATTCGAAAAAGTGAAAAATAGGGGGCTTTTTTTTATTCACTATTGGTAAATAAGCTTTTGGCTTCATACAAAAACGTGGTTTTTTAAAACGTGAAGAAACTAGCGCCATCTAGTATGATGGTACGGAACTCTTTGTACTAGCGCCATCTAGTATGATGGTACGGAACTCTTTGTACTAGCGCCATCTAGTATGATTGTACGGAACTCTTTGTACTAGCGCCATCTAGTATGATGGTACGGAACCCTTTGTGCGCGGTTCTGACTCGCATTTAGCTGGTTTTAGTCAGAAACCAAGGTCCAATATGACAAGTCAATTAGAAATTGTGAAAGTTGACTAGATCCAGTTTTATAAGTCTTCTCCGTTTTGAAAAGAAACTCTAAGTAGAGAAGATGTCACATCAGTTATCTTAAAACCCCTTCAACAAAATTCAATTGATTTCAATAAAGATGGAAAGTAGAAGTTATATTAGCATATTACCACACCCCGGACACTGCATACAACGGTCGTGAAATGACATTTCTAAAAACAAATGACGGAGCAAACAAAATCACGGCGAAATCCCATACGTTCGAGAACCACACTGTAATCAATCTGTACCAATCTGGGTGACGAGGGGGTGAGGTCGCAATCTAGAGAGCGGCAGGGAGTGACCATACTGTATGTTAGTACTAATATATATTTACTTTTATATTACTGTCCGCATAAATAAACAAGTGCATGCTTTTATTTCAGTATAGGTTAGTACTAATCATCATCATATCAGCCGGAAGACGTTCACTGCTGGACAAAGGCCTCCCCTAAGGATTTCCGCAACGACCAGTCCTGCGCTGCCCTCATCCAGCGGCTACACGAATCATCATGTCAGCTCATATACGTCCCCACCAAGGGGCTCGAGCCTACCACGCGGTCCCAGTTTCTGCGGGTTTCTTCGCATGTGTGTGCAGGTTTCCTCACGATGTTTTCCTTCACCGTTAAAGCAATCGGTGAATATATATACGAATACGTAAGTTTTAGAAAAACTCATTGGTACATTGGCCGTCCAGATCTGAACCCGGTACCTCTGCTTAGAAGGACCGAGTCGTTACCGGTTGAGCCACCGACCCATTTTTTCTACACGATTATCTACACGAATTAATTATACAAATTGATAAACCGACTGCAAAAAAACTTGAACCCTCTTTTTTGACAGTCGGATAAAAATTTATCCTGTCACTCACGAGATGTCATCTACGACACCTAGCACTCTTAAATATAGCAAAGCCGTTTAGGCCAGAGTTTAGTACTAATATATATACTGTGCCAGAGTGTAAAAAAGAAATAAATCCATACACGTACACATACACTCGAAAACATATGTCAAAGTCAAAGCATTTATTTGCCAGAACATAGTTGAAGAAAAGTTGTTCTTAAATGTAAGGTATCTTATGTCCCACCATCAATGGCATGCAAATATACATCTTCTATCTAATATATAAAAATGAATCGCAAAATGTGTTCGTAAGCGCATAACTCGAGAACGGCTGGACCGATTTCGCTAATTCTTTCTTTGTCGAGTTCATTATTGTCAGGAGAAGGTTCTTATGTAGGGTAGGGTAGGGTAGGGTAGGGTAGGGTAGGGTAGTGTAGTCTAGTGTAGTCTAGTGTAGGGTAGGGTAGTGTAGGGTAGGGTAGAGTAGGGTAGGGTAGAATGTGTAGTGTAGGGTAGGGTAGGGTAGGGCAGTGTAATGTAATGTAAGGCGGTACGTAGTTCGCCGGGACAGCTAGTATATATATAAAAATTAATCCCAATTTCCCTTGGTCACGGCATCACGCGTGAACGGCTGGACCGATTTCGTTAATTCTTTTTTTGTCGAGTTCTTTCTTGTCAGGAGAAGGTTATATGTAGGGTAGGGTAGGGAAGGGTAGGGTAATGTAGTGTAGTGTAGTGTAGTGTAGGGTAGGGTAGGGTAAGGTAGTGTAGTGTTGTGTAAGGTGGTACAAAGTTCGCCGGGAATACGAGTACTAGTATTATAATATAACCTAAGTTTTACGAACATTCATCAATTTCGGTCGCTAAAAAATTCTTTTCATTAGCTTTGTATACAGGGTGACTTTTTATTAGTTTTTGATAGCAAAGGATATGAATGTACTCATGATTACAAACAACCTTCCCAAAGACACTATTTGTCAAAAATGAAAAACAAATTTTGGTCCTCGATACATTTTTGCCGATTTGATAACATTTGATATATACATCATGTATCGAAAACGAAAATTTTTTTTTTCATATTTGACATTATATAGTTTCTTTAGCAAAGTTGTTTGTAATCACGAGTTTAATCATATTCTTTGCTATTAAGAACTAATTAAAAGTCACCCTGTATAGGTAATACCTACGATTCGAATGAAACAATAGAAAATCCTGGGACCTTTAAATTCTACTATCACAAACTAACTTCAAAATAACAAAGGGTCTATTGTCACCGGCAATACGGCTTCATACCAAACAGCTCAATCTGACCTCTAGATCGCATCGATCGCATGATTTGACCCCTACCGATAAATAAATAGATAAGATTTTTAATATTATTGAAGGTAATAAAACAGAAAATTGTAACTGATGTTCGTACCTACATTAGTAATCGTGTCATATAGGAATTTAATTATAGTAAACTAACAATTGCCCGCGGCTTCACTCGTGTGGGCATCGTGTTTTTAACTATCTATGAGGGTGAGTGGTGCGTGAGCGTATATCCTATCCTAATATGTTAAGATATGCATTTATCCAGTTCAAATATAAAAGTGAGCCAAGCTCGATACAAAGAAAAATACGAGATCTAAATGAGTAGATACCAAGTTCTATAGTGGTTTCTTAAAGTATAACTACGGCACTTCAAATTGAATTATTAATCTTAGAACTCACCGAATATAAGAGAATGTAGAACGGTTTTCAGTTATTTAAAAGAAAATTTGTTATGTTCTGTGCTACTTGATAGTATAACTTGGGAAGTTTAAATAGCCAATCCGCCAAGCAAGCAAAGGTTACTTTTTAAAATAAACGCTAATGTAGAATATAATTGGATAGTGAAAGTGATCAAGAAGCTTCTCGACGGTATAATCAATCAAAACTAACTGAACATATTATCGCTCGCTTCGCTCGCTCAGTCCAATTGAGAAGGATAGATAACTTGATGTGCAGTCATAAATAAATTATGAAAATAAATTGATAGGTGATTAGTTATTTGATGAGCAACTAAAAATATTTCTTTTTTTTCCAAATCTCAAGTTGAAAACTCACCTGGAAGTAGTCTATATAATTGTTTTGATGAGTACTGGTGGTACGAAATACCCAATTTCGCGATTCAAACTCATACTTGGTGACTTTTTATAATACCTTTGTATACGTCCAATAACTAAAAGGCCAAACAAGTTTCTAATTCACCTGGAATTGGTCTATAGTTTTGATGAATAGTTAGTAATTTCGCAAGTCTGACTCACACTCGGCCGGTTTTTCGATATTTTTTCATAGTATACGCCTCATAACCTACTTCGATACCATATTTTAAGTTTTAAAGTACCCTGGAAGTGTTCTATATATTTTTATGAGCAGTGGTGATACGGAACGCTTGGTGAGCGTGTGCGACTCATACTTGGCTATTTTTCGATGTTTTCCTTTGTATAAATCTAATAACCTACCTCGATGCCAAATTTTAAGTTTCTAAGACACCTGGAAGTGGTCTATATATTTTGATGAAGAGTAATAACACACAACCCTTGGTGCGCGAGTAAGACTCACACCTGACTGGTTTTTTTAAAATTTTTCCTTTGTATACATCCTATAATCTACTTTGGCACCAAATTTCAATTTTATAAGTCACCTGGAAGTGGTCTATAATTTTGATGAGTAAGTCAGCCAGTCAATAACAAAAATAGTAATTTTCAGACGCGGATATCTCAGAATTATAGGTGATCGAGGGAAAGTCCACTGCTGGGCAAAGGCCTCCCCTAAAGATTTCCACGACGACCGGTCCTGCGCTGCCAGCATCCAGCGGCTTCCCGTGAACTTCACCAGGTCGTTAGTCCACCGAGGAGTTCCTAATAGACACACAAAGCGCAAGTGTAGGTGAAACAGATAGGTGAAAGTGGCCTGAAATTGTTCGTGTATACGGCCGGTGTCGCCCTTTTCTTTTCGAACTTGGCTGACACACTACCATGTTAGTAAAGAATATTTAAGTGTTTCGACAGTCAAGAGTTATAGACTTTAGTAGTTGCGAAGAGTTGGTGGCGAAGTTACGATGCGCTTGAAATACTTACTTATTTATGTACTTAGCCAGCTGTTTCTGGAAAATCGAACAAAATGAGAAGTACTCTGGCAAACAAGTAAGCAAAGTTAACCATTGTGTGAAAAAGATAACCTGCAATCTTTTGAAAATCAACTAAACAGCAAGTAGTTATAATGAATTTATTTAGAACTAGCTGTCCCGGCGAACTTCGTACCGCCTTATATTATACTACACTACACTACACTACTTTTTGTAGATAATAATTTTTTGGTCATTTTTTTACACCTCAGATTACATTGTTAAGAGTTTTAGTAAGGATCCCTATTTTTTTGAAAAATAAATGTAGCCTATAGCAACCGCGGATAGTGTAGCTTCCCAACAATAAAAGATTTTTTCAAATCGGTCCAGTAGTTTCGGAGCCTGTTCAGTGCAAACAAACAAACAAACAATAAAATTTTTCCTCTTCATAAATATTATAAGTATAAGTATAGATTTTGCACAAAAGCTTTTTTAGGCTTCCGTATTGCAACGAGACCCTATTACCAACTAATATATATACTGTGCTATTACTAAGTCTACGCTGTCTGTCCGTCTGTCCGTTCGACCTTCAAAAGACTAAGTCTGTTAAACTGCAATAGTTAGCTGGCTAAAATTTCACAGAAACAGGTATAATTTCCAACCCAAAATATAGAGTAGGGATGGAAACGGCGCGAAAAAAGTCGACTTTTGATTTTGGAATCGACTTGGAATTTTTTGATTCTTAAAGTCGATTAATCATTGTTGAAAGTCGACTTTTCGACTCTTAAGTCGACTTTTTAAAAACACAATAACTATATAACTTATGGTTAAAAGATATTTTATAAGTTTTATTCGTATTATTTTTCTTTATTTTTAATAATCAATTTATTTATTATTTGCACATTTTATTTAAACAACTCACACATAAGCATTGTTTTTACCATTTTTATAAAAGATATATCCTACATAGAAATTGCACGTAGTATGGCACCGAAAATAAGTTTGTAGTATTTAAATTAACACTTAATAAAACATTAAAATAAATATATAATATGAAATATTTATAAAACATTGAAATAAATATCAGTTTAAAATTTAAATAAAATATTCATGAGACATAAAAATATCAAAAATGTGTAATTCAAGAATCCCACATATCATCACTAACTGACCGCAGAAATACAAGTTGATTTAAGTGCTGAGGTGATAATCGGCTCCTTAATTGATTTGCAATCAGACCAGCATGAGAGAACAATCTTTCGCATGGTACGGAAGTTGCTACAATTGATAGAAACTTCCTCGCCACACTGCATAAATGAGGATACTCATATTTGATTGATTCCCAAACAACGAGTGGATTGGGGTTTTGTCGACGTTGAACAGCTGGGCGAGTTAAATACTGACGCAACTGTATTGGCAGTCCACCTGCTTCATCAGTATCTGCTTCAGAATGACTGAAGTTGACAGCTTCATCCAGATATGACCATATGTCATCATTGTTGCCATCGTTTGCAGAAACTTGGGGTACCATGGCTGTAATAACTTCATCATCATCAAGTATTGTAGAAGATTTCGTTGCTTGTAATACTAAATTTCTCTCAATCTTAACAAGATCACCTAAGTAATGGAAATAAAATGAAAAGGATATTAATCTATGAATATAATTAACTATTATTTGTAATTAATAAACTCACCAACGTTAGTGACTGCACGAGCAGACTCTCGAATACTATAAAAGGCGCATTTTTTATATCGAGGATCGAGAAGCGTTGCACAAGCATATAACTTTACTGATTCAATGTTGCCATATCTTGATTCAATTTCATGAGTCAGCTTTCTTTGCAATTGTCGCCCAACCAAAGTATCTGGCTTGAAATCTTCAGTTTTCTGAAAAATATGGATTTAATTCAATAAAAAGGGATCCAAATAAATGTAATGCTGAAACGATCGATATAAATTAATTCTTACTTACTTTCCTGAGACTAGCAATCAAAGGAATACATTTACTTAACGTGACATTTTTCTCAGAGCAAACTTCCTGCGTAACTCGCCAAAGAGGACTTAAAATATCGCGAACTTCAATTAAAGATTCAAGTTCGTCTCCTGTTATCATATTAGGAGGCTTAGCTTTTGACGATTTATCCATTTTAACCTGAAGAAGTACCTTGCCAACGTGATTGGCAAGTACAATAAAACGATTAATCATTTCGAAACAAGAGTTCCATCTTGTTTTTACTTCTTGTATTAATTTAAGACGCTTTGCTTCTGGTACTTTTTTTTGTAATGATAACAATTCAGTCGTGGCTCTTTCACTGTGTCTAAAAAAAGTCACAATTTTTTTCACTTTCGTTAACAGATCACGTAATGTTGTTTGCTCAGTAATGTTGTCAGGCTCTAATGTTTCTGAATCATCAATTATATCTTCCTCATTAAGCGGTAGATCGACTACATGATTTCCGGATTCAGAAGCTGGTGGGGTTACATTTATCTCAATGAGCCGCTGTCCAATATTGTTAATGCCATGCCCAATACATGAAATATGTTTTTCACCCCCAAATTCAGTTTTAATGGCTCCCTTGATGTTTGATCCTCCATCAGAAACAAATGCAGCAATTTTGTCATCACTGAGACCCCAGTCATCGCATATTTCTCTTAATTTAGACCTCAAATTATCAATTGTCTTTCGCTCTTCCATATGATAAGCGCCTAGTTCAACCGTTTTCATCTCTACTCCTAATAAAAATAACAGATAAATCAATGATATGAAATGTTTGAGTTAAAGTTGTACAGAATGGTTTTTTTATGACAATAAATGACTAACCTTTCAAATAATGAGCTGTCAAACCGAGATAACTTTTCATCGTGTGATGGTGTGTCCAAATATCCGTAGTTAAGCAAACAGAATCAGCTTGTTGAAGCTCGATCTTGACTTTATTAGATAATTCCTGATACTTTAAAGACATTGCAGTAGTTAACGTCGGTTCACATGGTAACTGATACAACGGCTGAATTTTTTTAACAAACAGTTTAAATCCTCTTCTTTCTGGAGTTGATAGAGGCATATTGTCAAGAGCAATCATTCGAAGAAGAGCTGTTGTCACTTGATTATGTTTCCAGCCCCCAGCTGATAAGTAACAATTAAAATATTAGTTAATAAATCATTTTTTTAACTAAATGAGAGAAATTAAACTAATCAATACCCGCAAAAGAAGTAGCATTATTTATACAGCGATCTAGTGGTCCCTGATGTGTATCAAGTTTAAATGAAGGAGCTGACTGAAGAGCTAAAGTGCTTTTATTGTTTAAACAAACTGATGAAGAAGAAGTAGATGATTCAATAGCCATTAAAGCCTAAAAAGAAAATAAACTTTAATTTTGTACGAGAAAAAAAACAGTAACAGGAGGAAATAATCTAAGAATTATTTATGATATATTTTATATAAAATCACCAATGTAAGTAAATACAATTAATTACCTTTTTAGGTTGAATCGCTGAATTATTCTCTTCGTCGTCGTTTACTCTTTTCCGTGATGCAATATCTTTGTTTGAAGGAGCATCAATTTTATGTAATGATTGTAAGTGCTTCATCATAGTTGATGTACTCTTATTAAATAAAAATTCTTTGTCACAGATATTACACTTAACTTTATTACCATGGTCGGTTTTAGAACAATAATTCCAAATGAAACTAGGAGCCATAATAATATAATTATAAAAACATAGATTTTAAAAATATAATTGCTGTTAACTAAGCGTACACTCTGATTATAGTAATTATAAATATGTAGTAATGATATTTAAGTCAGTTACTTTTATTTAAAATGGTTACCAAGGATACCAGCGATGATATTTATTATGATCCAACCAGCAACCAGAGGTTAGTTTAACGAAAGCATACAAAAATATGAAAAAGTCGATTCATGAAAACGGTACAATCTATACTACCATCATATGTTAAGTGTTGCTTGAAAAAAGTCGAAGTCATCGAGTAAGAATCGATTTTAATCAACTCGAGATAAGTTTAACTCGATTCTAAAAAGTCGATTATTTTTATGAAAAGATCGATTCTTGACTAAAGTCAGAGTCGACTTTCCTATCCCTAATATAGAGAACTTACACAGTTTTAATAGATGTGTCGTAAATAATAAATCTGTTGATGCGCATTATTTGTTTTGCACAATATTTCTATGAAAATTTCAAAAGCTGTAACGTAGTTAGACGCATTATTAATTTCCTTGTCCTTATCAAGGACAAAACTCATTATAATATTCATGTCAAGGATCGATCGGTCTACTGCGCATGGCAAAGCTACCGGCGGTACCAACCCACTTTCAAGTCTCGAATTGCAGATATTTTGTTTGAGTCACAATAAATTCCGAGAACACGCGCCACAATTGTAATTTCAAAGTTATAGAACCTTTTTAATTAGCTAATAGCGCCACGTCATCGAAATTAATGAAATCACGAACATAAATTTTACTTTTAACAGCTCCTGATAACAATATGCTCTACTTTATCGTCCGAAACTTTCGACGCCATTTACAATCCCTGGACTCGAGATATCACCATCGTTATGATCAACAAGTCCATTGTGTTGTTATTACAATCGTAAAATATTATGATCCAATAAATTTGGATTTGTGTTTATAAAGCAAAGAAATTTAGCAGCGAGCTTTTGACAACATGCCAAGAAGAATTAGATATCTGATTCATCTAATAGCTCTATCTCGTTTTATCAGGAATGTTTCAATGGATTCTGTAATAGCCACGTTGGAACTTGGCCTTTGTGTCTCTGACATAAACACGAACACGTGTTCAATAGCTGTTGCTACGTGTCTCACAAATAATAAACCGCGATGTAGCATGACTTTGTTGGTTCGTAATGCTTTATAATTGTTCAGATGAATCTTCCGTATTATTTCTGAATCAGTTTGGGCTTATACGTTAAATAGTCGAAAAAAAGATCAAAGAATCTCTGGCTCTTACTCTGAAAAATTTTTTTCAGGTGCTTAACCTGCTACAGACGTTCAAAAATAATTGTGACGCAAAAATAGCTATCATTAATATTAGAAGTGATGGTCACTTGTGTAATGATGTAGAAAACTTAATAATTTGATTCAAACTTTATCTGAAAAACCCAGAACGATAACATATCAAGAGGGTTAAAGGTTGCAACCAGTTTCAAATCCCAATTTTTATGTAAATTACATTCTCGGATGTCTTATCAGTGAATGAGGATGTTCATAGGATAAAGCTTCTACGTAATTGGGCGGAAAAACCAGATATTAGTTGTTATCAGTGTAGGGTCCCAGAGTGCAAAGCTATTATCATGGACAAACATGTTTACGTAAATCAAGTAGGTTCTAAATGATTGCACAATTATTTAATGAGCATAATCATCATACAATGACTGCAAAATTAAAGACAACGTATGAATTTCGACAGTAACTATTGTTTAATGAATTCGTACGAACCAATGTCAGAATGATCAAGAACTTGGTCGTATACGTGTAACTTTTGGTGAGAGAAAATAACAATTCAACTCAAGCCAAAGTATGGGTTTGAAGTGATGAAATTTCGTGGGCAGATAATGAAATTTAGAGGTTGGAATTTTATCTTATTATCGACTGTAAGTTAGCAAGTGTCCTAGAAAACCTAAAAGGTTATCGTGCAAGAAGGTTAGGAGTTCACAATTATTGAGAGATAAGAGGACGTAAGTAGGTCAAATAATTGGTGAAATATCAAATATCAAAAACTAATCGAAGCTGTTGGATAAGATTTCTTTAAAGTTATTAAAGATGATGTAACGTATGAGTTTTTGAATTAAAATAATTTTCAAGTAATGAATTTAATTGGATTTAAGAAGATATTGATCTGTAATGAATCATCGAATCTATAAGCTTTTGTACTTCTGAACAAAAATACTGATTAAAAGTCAGTTATACACCCCCTTGAAAAGGCTCTAGACTTCCGGAAAATTTCACTATTTTCCCTGTCAACCTTCCAGGAGCTTAGGCGACCTTCGATTAGAATTTTCACACCTGAAAAAGCCTCGCCAACGATTCAGATCGAAGCCTGCGTGACGTCAGAGTAAAAGGTAAACACAGTGACCATAACCTACCTCAACTCAATGTTGTAAGTGCAATGACCCGTTACTTCACTATCTGTATCATCTTAAGTGGAAGGTCAGGACAGTTCATATGGCGAAAGGTTATCTTTGTGTTTAGACTAATTTTAATGTCAAGGTGTCTGACTTCTTCCATTGTGATTTATTATGATCCATAATGGACTCATGTCACTTTATCGCTCGTTCGATATTCCATGCAGTTCAGGTGAAGTATCTCCATGTCGAAATCTTCGATTTCAATGAAACTCAAAATCATGGTCAATAATGTCGAAAGTAATGGATCGGCATAATTTTTTTGAGCGAAAACTTGTTAGTTGCAGAGATATTCTGTCTTTTAGATGTAGGTTGTCATCAGTTTTTGCGCTTCTTAACTGACTGGATCATCGTACTCATAAGCATTTGTGCGTTATGAGGCGTGTAAAATTGTGTTACCGTTGGTTTGTTGTAACGCCAGTGACTCAGCTATTAGTAAGGTGCTTCCATGAAAACAATTAAAAGACCGGGTAAACAAACATGTTTTCCTCATTAAATCTCAACCTACTTCTGACCGCATGACTGAGATAACTTCAATAATTAGTAGTTGTGGCAATTGTTTACGCATGCTATAAATGTCAGTTATTACCACGCTAATACCCATTTGTTCCTTGAGAATTTCAATACGGATGTTATGAAATACTTTAGTCCCCGATACCCGGAAAGAAAAGCCCCGTTAAACCATTTTTACTATTTTTTCAAGATGTTTCCAGAGTAACCTCTGAACCCTTATTATTTTCTACACACTTCAGGTTTGAATTTGTGCGCGCTTTATTTATGAAATTAAATATATTTTCATGCTTATGATACATTCGACCAATTACAGTATTACGATAGTTGTATGATAAACTTTTCCAGAATTTTTTACATTGTATATCATCGTAAGTATTCTGTTTTTAAACAAACAGAATAAATTAACCAGTAATTATATTCAAAACATGCTTGTTATCAACGCACTGTACTAAATGTACTTAATTGCGCTACTTCAATCATGTTGATAACAACGTAGTTTTATAAACACATTTGTGCTTCCAATCCGGCCAAGCCCCGTGCCCCGTGGCGTGATAACGAGTACGTGGAACTAGATGACGCAATATACTGTTTGTTTGCCCTCGGTATAAAAGCGGCACATGCTCGTGACTTCATCGCCAGTCAAAGTTATTTTCCGCAGCTTACGCATCGGCTCGGAGCGTTGACAGTAATGATTATACATTTTTGTGGAAAGAAAGAAAAAGTTATTTTATCAAAATGCGAGTACAGCTTTTAGTTTTCAGTGGAAAGTTATTTACAATTTAAAATGTGTTACGGTGATAAGGAAGATTTCCAGTGGAAAAAAGTGAAAATATTGTGTAGCTTCCGAAAATCATTTAAACATTGAAAGAAAAATTTTAATTAGGACAACAATTGTAATGATAATTGGCAAATTTCATCAGTTACATTTTTTGACAATGCGTCTGCTAATTATTAACTCAATAACTCAATAAGAACATAATAAGGAATTCAATGTGGTTCATTTTTTACAAGAACCTTTTGAAGGGATTGATTACTATGTGTGTGTGCCATACACTTGGGTGATATTTCATAGATCTAAGGAGAAGATAGTAGTTGTTACATATCCAAAGAATGAAGAGTCCTTCGCAATAAGAGAACACGCGAAGAAGAAAAAGAAGCACAACATTGATTGGGCATTTTGTAAAGCGGAGTTGAAATATCAATGTGGTAAGTTTTATTCAATTTTGTTGTATCAATGCATTTTCCTTTCTATAACATCTTAGAAATTAATTAATGGGAAATTTTGTGTTTTCCAGATACTTACGAAGATGCAGAGCTTTGGATATCTATGAATAATAATCACCGGCTTTCGATACGAAAAAATTCAAGTACAAATGGTGAGAATCAATTGATTTGTTATTTGATGCTAGATTTTCATTTTTTTGAAGTGAAACTTTTTTATCGACGGATGAGAGAAGTTTTATAGCAATGTAAAAAAAAATCGTCACTTTTTTCAGTTACGCGCCATTTTCTTTACCAAAATTCAGTAGTGACGATAAAAATAATATTTTAAACAATAATAGGTTAAGATCCAAAAAATTTTTTTATAAACTGATGTAATATAAGAGGATGTTGGATCTAAGTATTCATCTGAATGTATTTTTATGTATATGTACATGGTTTTTGTTGTATAGAGCCTGAAGAAGCTATAAAATATAACGAAACGTGGCAATTGAGTACAGTTGAATTATTATTCATTTAGATCCAACATCCTCTTATATCACATCAGTTTATAAAATAATATTTTATCAATAAAATGATTAAATAAAAAGACTTATTTACTCAAAACTTGTACAGTTGAAAAAGTTATTGGAATTTACTTGAAGATTTATCATAAAGAAGTTTTACTTCTTACATGTGTACACTCGTACACGTACATATTTTTTTTTTTGAATAGTTTTTGACATTTCTGTTTAATATTTCCAGGTTCAACGGTTCCGTGGGATCAAGAATTACGCCGTAGCAACCAGAAATATTCGTCAAAGTCCGAAGATAAATTTGAGAGGAGAAAGTCAAAGCCGTATCAAATTCCCAAGAAGGGATCGCCGAAAAGTATGGACAAGGAGTCATATGACGAAGCAAAGAAACAGCTTTATTTAAAACGATTGAATTGTAAAAATGAAACTGCCAAGTCAACTGCTCAGAAAGCTGATTTGCGGCCGGTATCTTCAACAGAATCGACTACCATCAGGGATGAACCATCAATGGAAAGTCCTCAGGCTGAAGAAATTGCTGCAACCGACGGTGCTAAAAGTACTGAAGGAAGCAGTCACTCTACCGAACAAGTTAATGATGAGCAAGAGCAAAGCATGCCGGTAATAGACGTAGATGGAATTAGTGACGTCGTCAATAGTGAAGATCAGTCGCAACAAGAGCAGCCCGGGGAAACCAATGGAAACCAAAATCAACTTTCGAATAATTTCGTAGTTGCACCAAAGTCTCCATCTCCAATTAAGCAGACTCCTCAGCCAAATCAACACCATGACCAAAGAATTCGAATAAAAGATGTCCGGACTCTTACAGCACCTTCGAACAATCAAGAACCACGCGTTGACACTTCAAACACAAGGCAAATTACTTCTCAGCTTGCACTAAATACTGATCTATGCAACCAGATTTTAAATGCCAGGAGGAATATGATCATTGCCGCGCAAACTTCTTCAAATCGAACAGATCTGACCCAGCGATTACCAAAGCCTTTAACTCAACCATCACCAGCCAATATTCAGAATCTGGTACACCAAAAACCATCAATTTTCATTGCAAATAGCATGAATTGTGCTCCGGTTGCAGGCATTATGACCAGCTCTCAAGGAATCCAGCATGTAACAGGAATGAATACAGTATCTGCTACTGACCCAAGAGTTGTTTACTCTGTCGCTAGTGTCGCAGCTCCTCAAAACCTTCCACAACTTAATCAGAGTCCTATCTTTGTCTATCAAGGTGTCCAGCAAAATTTACCAGCTTCACCAGAACACATGCTAATGCCTGGACAAGGGTTACTTCAAATACCCACAACACAAAGTCTTGATCCTAGACTTCGTGGGCAATATCATCCGATCAGTCAAGTCCCACAGTATCAACCTGTCAGACCATCTTTCAATAACAATCCAACGAACGTACCAAGTCAGTTTCATCAACCTCAGGAGATCCAACATCAAGGACAAAGGACAGTCAATCATCAAGATGCTCAACGACCACAAGCTCCTGTCTACATTCCTATTTTTCCCAAAAACGATAGACAAAACCCAACCCTTCAAGGAGTCAAAAAGACAACGCCACCACCCACTTCGTCAAAAATTCGAATCTCAGTACATCAAGCAATATTAAGTGCTCTCAAAAAGTATCCGTCGAATGAGCAAGAGTTGCAAGCGATTTTAAGTAATATTCCCAAGAAACAGATAAATCTAGGTTTGATGATTGTCCTTCGAAACATCGCAGTCTTACAAGCACATTGTTTGCACAGATCCGAGATGTCTGCGGGTTCATCCGACCAGTCATCAATGAAACCTTCACCAGTCCATCAACATGTGGGTCAAAATCCACGCCCACAAGTTGATCAATCTAATGAAGCGAATCCGACGATGAAACGGGTCAAATTTCAAGATGACCCTGTCACGTCTGCTACTAAAAAAACGATGGTAGCAGATAGTGGGCATCAAACAAACGTGTGCATGTCCGAACCTCTGTCGTCACCTAACAGTGCAGCATCAGATTCAAGAATTGAGACGGATCATGAAGCAGATTTCGACTATGAGATGTCAGTAGATGAAGCGCATGCGGCAGCCAATGAGACTGATCAGACTAGACGAAGTTCAAGAGACAGGTCGACTGCGCAAAACTCGCTGTCAGAGTTGGCCTTGCAGCAACAAATGGAGGAACAATTTGCAACCTTCTGCAGTCAAGTTAGCTCCATTTTGCACAATACGGCAAAAGTGTTCGAGTTATTACGGAATTCGCTTCTCGAAACTGCTAAGTCATATCAAACGTTTTTTGATAACAAAAGAATCAATGCGTCAGAAAATTTAGCAAACCACGTGTCATCTTCTAGCAGCGTCGCAGAAGAAGTCCCGCCGGTTGTTGAAGAAAGACAGAATTCAGCGCCTAAGAGACGAAATTCTAACAACGGGAATCAGAGCAATGGCGTCAGTCAAGCACCAAAAAGAATCTACCAGAAAACTTCCAAGCATCTGCTTTCCACACGGCAGTTTGTTCTACCACCGGAATATGATCCCGACGATACAAAATGAACTCTGAAGTATCGGAATCATCTGCCCGGGCACTTAGAACTTATACCTCACAGCAACATTTATGTCAGGTACAGTGAGCTCACACGTTGCGAAGAAGTATCGAATTCTTGCGAATCATTAGCGCGAATGATGTTACATGAAGTCTTCAACGAAAAAGCTCTGGGTGTATGTGCATCGATGACTGAAGCAGTAAAGATTAATTGCAACACGGACCCAGATGCAAGGCCTCCATTAGATAACTATGGATCTTTATTCCTTCTCAATTACGTTATACAGTATGGAGTCAAACTTGGTTGGAGTATTAATGTTGCAAAAATCCTTAATACTTTAGATCAGGAGGTCAAAAAAATACGATTTAAGTACGCTGTTGAATCTAGGTTTTGTTGATTACATCTTAACGAATATTTATGTGAATAGTATGAATTTTTAGTCTAATTTGCCACTAGTTCTAGCCTAACTTTTTTTTTTTTTTTTTTTTTTTCCTCAAAAGCCATCAAATAAAAAGGATGCGTTAATTATGCTTGTTATAAGTTCATATCGGGTATTTTGATTTGGCAGTTGTAAACCCACCATTTTGTGTTCTTACATTAAGTTTTAGGTTAAGTAACATTAACTGTAATTTATTCTGATTTTTATTCGTGTTTTGGTAGTTTCGGGAGTGTTTTATATTGCAGGGATCGATAATTATCAAACAGGATTATATTTTGTAAATATTAAAAAGGAAATTAATATGCAAATAAGCGGCATGTGTACTAATTAATTTTTTCGGGTTATTTGTAAATAGGACTTCTAGTATAAGAACTAAAATGATGATCAATGCAAGTATTCTAAGAAAATTATTTTTTAAATTTTTCACGTTCATCAAAGACTTTGTGTTATTTCAAATATAGGTTAATCATAATGTAATTTTTGTCTACAATTAGATAGACCAAATGTTAATTGATAGGATTACTTATTTGATTTTCGTAAGACTACACCAAAGACTGTTGAAGATCTGAAATATTAATTTGTAAATGTGTAGCATAAGTAAATTATTACTATTGTACAGTAGCATAAGAACTGAAGATCATGTAAATTATTTGAAATAAAAAATTTGATATATTGAAATTACTGTTTTAAAAATCGTTTTATTGAACCCTCCGGCACAATCGTGTCACTACAAGATATGTACTTATGCAACTAAAGAGCCATAGATTTTTACATCTGCAATAATGTCATTCAAGCGTTGAAAATCGAAAAGTGCATGACTCAAAATGTTTAATCGACGCTATTGTACTTATAGCTGAAACATAAAATTCTGACTCTTTAAAGTTCAAAAAATCTTAAACAATGATTGCATCTAAATTCTTGATTAATGCGAATTTGAAAAAAATTAAAAGGAATTATTAACTTTTGTCTTTGGAATTTATTCTATGAATATGTTTTTTCACACGAGCCATGGAGGGCTGGGAGTGCGGCGACTGATTAAGGCGGGTCCCATTCATTGCCTTCCTGTCCTCCGCTGGGGTTGCAGACCTCGTCACTCGATTGTTCCATTTGACGGTGTTGTGAATTGCATTCCATTTCGAACCATCGACTCGAAAATTAATGTGGAACACAGTGCTTAAACTGGCTTGCCCCTTGTTCCCGGACACCTGCACTATGCAAGATCTCTGCGGGGCCACTGATAGTGGCTGGTCTGGTATATGCGTAGCTACCTACTGGGTCGATAAGATGTAACATAGGTATGTAACCATATTTCGAACTATCGCCTCTAAAATTAATGTGGAACCCAGTGCACAAACTGACTTGCCCCTTGTTCCCGGGCATCTGCATAAGGCAAGAACTCTGCTGGGTCACTGATAGTGGTTGGTTTAGTATATGCGTAGCTACCTACTGGGTCGATAAAATGTAACATAGGTATGTAACCATATTTCGAACCATCGACTCGAAAATAAGTTAAACAATGTGATGGAGAAAAGTGTCCATGTGGAACCGAGTCCTCAAACTGGCTTGCCCCTTGTTCCCGGACACCTGCACTATGCAAGATCTCTGCGGGGCCACTGATAGTGGCTGGTTTGGTATATGCGTAGCTACCTACTGAGTCGATAAGATGTAACATAGGTATGTAACCATATTTCGAACTATCGCCCCGAAAATTAATGTGGAACCCAGTGCTCAAACTGGCTTGCCCCTTGTTCCCGGATATCTGCATAGTGCAAGATCTCTGCTGGGCCACTGAAAGTGGTTGGTTTAGTATATGCGTAGCTACCTACTGGGTCGATAAAATGTAACATAGGTATGTAACCATATTTCGAACCATCGACTCGAAAATTAATGTGGAACCCAGTGCTCAAACTGGCTTGCTCCTTGTTCCCGGATATCTGCATAGTACAAGATCTCTCCTGGGCCACTGATAGTGGTTGGTTTGGTATATGCGTAGCTACCTACTGGGTCGATAAAATGTAACATAGGTATGTAACGATATTTCGAACCATCGACTCGAAAATTAATGTGGAACCCAGTGCTCAAACTGGCTTGCCCCTTGTTCCCGGGCATCTGCATAGTGCAAGATCTCTGCTGGGCTGCTGCTAGTGGTTGGTTTGGTATATGCGTAGCTACCTACTGGGTCGATAAAATGTAACATAGGTATGTAACCATATTTCGGACCATCGACTCGAAAATAAGTTTAACAATGAGACGGAGGAAAGTGTCCATGTGGAACTGAGTCCAAGAACTGGCTTGCCCCTTGTTCCCGGGCATCTTCATAGTGCAAGATCTCTGCTGGGCCACTGATAGTGGTTGGTTTGGTATATGCGTAGCTACCTACTGGGCCGCTAAAATGTAATATAGGTTTGTTACCATAGGTGTGCGTGCATCGACTCGAAAATAAGTTTTCTTAATTTTTCAAAGGTTTTCCATTTTAAGTTAAAAACGCGGTATAAATTCACTATCGATGTTGGATGTAAAATGGATCTGAGAAGATTAATAATAATAAAATTATGGAAATCCATTTTAAAGCTCCTTTCTAATATAGTTATGTAATGTTAAGATTTTCAAAAACCAATGATTGGAAATGTCGAGTGGTTTGTAGAAATTTGTCATCTAATTTCTACTATGTTGTTTTTTCCTTTTTTTTATTGTTGTAATGAAATAAAAAATATTTAATTGAATTGTACAAAAAATTTAGAACGCCGTTCTATCGTTTCTTTTTAAAACACTTTCATTCATTTTTATATCAGCTCATATACGTCCCCACCGAGGGGCTCGAGCCTTCATTGAATTAGAGCGATCGGGCCTTAGTCGACGGTTGGTCGATTTCACACACTACTTGCGAGTTTCTTCGCAGGCGTGTGCGGGTTTTCTCACGATGTTTTCCTTCACCGCAAGAGCGTCGGATAAACGTACATATGAAATTTAAATTCGAAATCACATTGGTACGTGGCAGGTTCGAACCACGACCTCCCGGACAGGAGGCGGCGGGCCTAGCTATTACACCACCGACGCTCTTTATCATTATCGGCCTCAAAAAGATAGAAGTACAAACACCATTGAAGAAATATTGTGACACACAGGGTGTAACAAAATTTGTGTAGGTCCCATTAACTGGGGCTTCTGCTCATCATACTGAACAATTTTTGTTATACGACTTTGCTGAAATCGCAAAACCAATTTTTTACTCTTCATTCAAATCGATCGAACAATTTTGTGCATTTTAGTATGGAGAGTCCAATTTTTTTTGAGAATTGACTACGAGTTCCTTGGGGAAAGTTTTTCAGTATGATGAGTAGAACCCCTAGTTATCGGGTATTACCCCATTTTTTTTACGCCCTGTATATCCTAAAATTTAAAAAAATATGCTTGAGATTCTCACAATAAGCCCTTTCATTTGTTAAATAACACAATATATTTTGAAAAACTTTTTTTTTTATTTTCTAATTTACCCTCCAAAAGTGGCTACCATACCTGTAATTACACAATAGTTCCATTAGTCAGCTGGAATAAAATATAACAAAAGATTTTAAACACACACACCTATAAAACTGAAAGTAACTGTTACGCTTAAAAGTTTTCTGGCGTCGCTTTTCGAAGATTCGTCCGCAGGTTGCAGCCGACTCGGCGCTGGCTCCGCAATTACAGGTGATTGTGGAACCGCCGTGTAATTGTCGCCTCCCAGGCCCGACAAATACCCCTCCAGTGCTGAACATGCTGTGGCAGACCCCCCCCCCCCCCCCCCCCCTCCCCCTGAACAATTTTCAAACAGTCTTGCTGTATTTTATCTTGTTCTTTTTGCTTTTCTGCCACAAATCAGATCTTTATGATTCTCTACTATCGAGCTTTCTTAAAAAAGCGTTTAAAGTTCGTTCTCTCATTTATTAGCAACATCTTTAAAGGCTTCCGACAAACACTCTGTCAAAGGTGCCGCCCTAATATCAAACATGCCATACACCTGTGACAGTGTTTGTCGGGAGCCGTCAAAGATGCGACTAAATGAGCGAATGCATTATAATAAAAAAATGTATTGCAACAGAACTGCTTCAGATCGGTTCCCGATGAAGTATCTCACTTCTAAAGAGCGAAAAGGATTTCCATTTAAGTGGTAAACTCCATATAAAACCACTATAGATGTTGGATTGAAAAGATCTTATTTCCGATACCTCCAAATGGATTTAGATTGAGAGTGTGGTAATATCGAGAGATGAACTATTGCCAGTCATGTTCGATATATAGCAATGTAATGTAAAAGCGTCGGTAATGGCAAGTGCCGCTACCTCCTGTCCGGGAGGTCGTGGTTCGAATCCTGCCACGTACAAATGTGTTTTCGAATTTTGATTTCATATGTACGTAGGTTGTGTGTGCAGTCGACCAAACCGCACTGGGCCCGCGTGGTCGACTAAAGCCCGATCGCCCTATTTCAGGGTAGGCTCGAGCCCCTCGGTGGGGACTTTTATGTGCTGAAATTAATAAATAAAATGTAAACGCTGACACAGCAAAACTTTTGATTAGTCACGCTAGTGAAACAGTACAATATTTCGAAGGCAGCAGTCAAAGCTCCGACATGGTCGCTTACTATGGGCCTCATAAAAAGGCTCAAGGTCACCCAAAGGGTAATGGAGCGTGCTATGCTCGGAGTTTCTCTGCGTGATCGAATCAGAAACGAGGTGATCCGTAGGAGAACCAAAGTAACGGACATGGCTCACAGAATCGCTAAACCGAAGTGGCATTAGGCAGGGCACATAGCTCGTAGAACAGATGGCCGTTGTGGCAGTAAGGTTCTCAAGTGGCGACCACGCGTCGGAAAACGTAGCGTAGGCAGGCCTACGCTACGTTTTCCGACGTCTTTGTCCAACAGTGGACGTTTTTCGGCTGATATGATGATGATGAGTCAAAGCTGCAGATAAGAGAATGTACCGTCTCACGTGAGAATGTACTGAAATCGTGAAAAATATATCTACCTGAGTTTACTTGCGACGCTCCTACGATATTCTAAAAAAAAACTACTTTATTATAGCCTATTCTTTAGCATAAAATATTATGAGTTTAGAGAATATTAACTTTTAATCTATGTTGGTGGGGTCATAAACGTTGCGACGTCCCTAAGTTGTGTGAGGTGCAGCAAAACCAGGTTAAACGGTAACTAAATAAAATCTACATTTTTTTATTATTACATACCAAATTATAATAATAACAAAATCAATATAATTAATAAAAAAATGCTAACCTGACTTTATCTAGTAACCAAGATATAAATAAACTTATGTAGATACACCTTCATTACACTCCCCCTTAAAACTAAATAAATAATAAGTAATACAGCTTGTAAAAAAAACTGAGCACTAATACTTTAAGGTAGGCACCTACTCATGAAACTAAACAACTTTTGTTCAACGACTTTGCTGAAATCGCATAGAAAATGAATTTTTCATACAAATCGATCACCTGGATGACCAAGTTTGTAAGGAGAGAGGCGATCTTTTTTTAAAGAATCGAATATGTGTTCCTTGGGAATAGTTGTTCAGTTTTATGGATAGATGCCTTAAAGTATTAGTGCTCAGTTTTTTTACACGCTGTATTACAAATTAAAATTTAAATCAATATCAACACGATAACATTTATAAAATCGACCCCAATGGTTTTGCTGCACCTCTCACAACTTAGGGACGTCGCAACGTTGGTGACCCAACCAACGTTGCGACGACGTCCCTAAGTTGTGTAAGGTGCAGCGAAACCATAGGTTAGACGATAACTGAATAAAATCTACATTTTCTGATTATTACATACTAAGTTCTAACAATAACAAAATCAATATAATTAATTAACAAATGCTTAGCCTAACTTGATCGAGTAACTAGTAACCTAGATATAAATATGCCCAAATTTGTTTTAAGTTGTGTGTTTTTTTGCCACCAAAGTGTACCAATGTGTTTTTTAATTTCCATTTCATATGTACGTTTATCCGACGCTCTTACGGTGAAGGAAAACAGCGTGAGGAAACCTGCACACGCCTGCGAAGAAACTCGAAGGTTGTGTGTGAAGTCGACCAAACCCCACTGGGCCCGCGTGTTCGAGTAAGGCCCGATCGCCTTAATTCATGGTAGGCTCGAGCCCCTCGGTGAGGACGTATATGAGCTGATATGATGATGTGTTTTTTATTTTTTTAAGTTGAAGTTTTTAAGTTTCACTTTGGGTTTATTTTTAATTAGTGTGTACGATAAAGAGTATTTATCTAATCTTATCTTATCTCATGTACATCTACAAGACTAAAAGCAATATCTTGCTTAATATCTTAATAATAATATCCTGGTAGACGTAAGCATTGCTAACTCTTGTAAACAGATCTTTTACCAACAGATACTGTATCAAATAGAGACTGACAACGGTAAACTCGATTTGCGAGCATATTAGACCGGTGGCTTGCCATATAGGCAGAAGTTCATAACAAGCCGACAGGTTGAGTAAGTTTGAGCTCCTGGGAAATCAAGAAACCTGTTCGCCTCCAGACAGACTGTGCCTTCTAAAAAAGAAAACCGTGGGAGGTCTTGCTTGATTAAAAGGAGGTTACTATTGGTCCTTTAGCTCTCAGAATTATTAAGCACTAGCTGTTTCCCGCGGCTTCACCCGCGTGGACAACGTTTCTATGACTTTTCGAGGGTGCGCAGTGCGCGAGCCGCAAGCACCTACTAAATGCAAGCTTTTTTATATCCCGTGGGTAAATTAAATAGGATTAAAAAAAAAAGGTAATTTCTCTATTCTTCTTCAGTAATTTGTAAGATATATAACAGTCAATATTGTTCATAAATGTACGAAGCTGATGATGCATTAATTTTAATTAGACAACTCCTCGCTTTTGTTGCCAACAAAGTTACCAACTCAGGCTTTGTCAATAAAGTCTGCTAGGCTTCGGTAGTTGTTCAATAATAATATTTTGCCAAATGTCTGGAGTTTTCAACTCGTATGTAGATACTTACTTATATAACAACTAGCTGTCCCGGCGAACTTCGTACCGCCTTACATTACATTACACTGCCCTGCCCTACCCTACACTACCCTACACTACACTACACTACCCTACCCTACACTACCCTACCCTACACTACTCTACACTACCCTACACTACACTACCCTACCCTACCCTACACTACCCTACCCTACACTACCCTACCCTACCCTATCCTATCTCTCAAGTTGGATCGAACTGCACATGGTGTGCGAATTTTATTATAATCGGTTAAGTGGTTTAGGAGTCCATTGAGGACAAACATTGTGACACGAGATTTATATATATTAAGATGTTGTTCTACTTTCAATCGGATAAAGGTATCTACATATTAAACCTAAATTCGAAATCACATTGGTACGTGGTGGGATTCGAACCACGACTTCCTGGACAGGAGGCGGCGGCCCTAGCCGTTAAGCCACCGACGCTCTTACGGTGAAGGAAAACATCGTGAGGAAACCTGCACACGCCTGCGAAAAAACTCGCAGGTTGTGTGTGAAGTGGATCAACCCGAACTGGGCCCGCGTGGCCGACTAAGGCCCGATCGCCCTAATTCAGGGTAGGCTCGAGCCCCTCGGTGGGGACGTATGTGAGCTGATATGATGATGATGATATAGGTGGAAAGGATTACCTATGATATCTATTATGAACTTACGTAATACAATAATAGTTTTTCTTTTGTTGTTTAGATGTAATCACTACATAGTATAAAACAAAGTCGCTTCCCGCTGTCTGTCTGTCCCTATGTATGCTTAGATCTTTAAAAATTTGCAACGGATTTTGATGCAGTCTTTTTTAATAGATAGAGTGATTCAAGAGGAAGGTTTATATGTATAATACATGCATAATGTGGTGGAAAAACACTGATAATTTTCTAGGTTTCTAATGTGTCAATCCATGCTTCTGTGCTTCAAAACCATTTTTTTTATTCACAATTGGTAAACCCTTGACAATATCTCACCTGGTGGTAAGTGACGATGTTGCCGAAGATGGAAGCGGGCTTACCAAGATTCCCCAACGCAATGGGGAACTGGCTATCTTATCTTCATGCCGGAACACACCAATAATATCAAAATTGATAGTTGGCGGCAAGACTTAGATAAGATGGTGGTAGCTAGCCAGGCGGGCTTAGAAAATGCCCTACCACCAACCAAACCGGGTCTTACAATTGACCCCACCGGGAATCGAACCCGCGACCTCCTGTGTAAAGCCAGTGAACTTTGCCTCTGAGCTACGGAGGCGGTAAAAATAATATATTGCCTCAATAATAGTATATTTTTAAATAAAAATTATAATAGGATCAATAATCGCTGGAGAGCCGCGGCCGCGGGGCGAAAGGACCAGAATGTGGTCATAAATTTTGATTCTGTCCCTTACATTTGGAGTGGAAGGAAGTTTTATTTTGTGTGCATGACCTATATCAGCCCTGAAGCCGTGCCCACCCAGATTAAGGTTGATTCACTGAACGTTTTGTGCCACTTACCTCCATTATACAAGTACGCTGGACTAAATATTCTATACTAGCTGTTTCCTGCGGCTTCACCCGAGTGGACAACGTTTCTATGACTCTTCGAGGGTGCGCAGTGCGCGAGCCGCAAGCGTCACGCGAGCGTTGAAAAAAGTAGCCTATGTGTTAATCCAGGTCCTAATCTGTCTACCTATAGCCAGTTCCCCATAGCGTTGGGGAATCTTGGTAAGCCCGCTTCCATCTTCGGCAGCATCGTCACTTACCACCAGGTGAGATGTTGTCAAGGGTTTACCAATTGTGAATAAAATAAAATAAATAATACCTACCAAATTTCAGCTAGATCCGTTAAGTAGTTTTTGCGTGAAAGAGTAACAAACATACATCCATACATTCTTAGAAACTTTCGCGATTATAATATAAGTAGGACAAGGAAGGACGGAATGAATGACAGTTGTTGTTTGTGCCGATTCGAAGCGCCCCCTCGAGCGTCTCGGGTACTAAAATTGACATTTGACTATGATTCGTTCCATGGACGCTCACCTGCTATCACGCTGCTATCAGCGCCAAAATTGCGAAAATATTTGTACTTTAATTCAATACACAATCAAGAATTTGACATTTGACTATTATTAGTTCCATGGACGCTCACCTGCTATCAGCGCCAAAATGGCGAAAATATTTGTAGGTACTTTAATTGAATGCACAGTCAAGAATTTGACATTTGACTATTATTAGTTCCATGGACGCTCACCTGCTATCACGCTGCTATCAGTGCCAAAATGGCGTAAATCACATGGCTTCAATTTGACACCGATAGTATTCCAGCGTAGGTACTTGTATGATGGAGGTCAATACTCGTGCCTACACTTCTTTGTGAAAACGTTCTTGTGTCAATAGAATTGAGATGATGACAATATCCATTAATCAATTTTTAACCGCTTCCGTGGCGTAATGGTTAGTCCATTCGTTTCACACCAGGAGGTCGTGGGTTCGATTCCCGGTGGGGTCAACTTGTAAGACTCGGTTTAGTTGGTGTTAGGGCATTTTTTAAGCCCGCCTGGCTAGCTACCACCATCTTATCTAAGTCCTGCCGCCAAACATCAGTGTTAAAAACATTGATGTGTTCCGCCATGAAGATAAGATAGCCAGTTCTCCATTGCGTTGGGGAATCTTGGTAAGCCCGCTTCCATCTTCGGCATCATCGTCACTTACCATCAGGTGAGATGATGCCAAAGGCTTACCAATCCCTACTAATATTATAAATGTGAAAGTAACTCTGTCTGTCTGTTACGCTTTCCCGCAAAAACTACTGAACGGATTTGGCTGAAATTTGGTAGGTAGACAGATTAGGACCTGGATTCAGACATAGGCTACTTTTTACCAAGCTCGCGAGCCGCTTGCGGCTCGCGCACTGCGCACCCTCGAAAAGTCATAGAAACGTGGTCCACGCGGGTGAAGCCGCGGGAAACAGCTAGTTATGAATAAAAAAAAATATCACAAATAAAATATGAACTGTTGATCACTAAATTGCCCTCCCACTGAAACTTTGAAAAACCTCACTCGTTTTGTGTTCCATTAAGTCTTCAATTTTTAATTCACTAAACTCGCAAAATTAGTACTTAAATGACGCTGCAAAACTATGACGTCACCACTAGGTATTTCATACATTATAGAAAGAAAACCGTTTGTTACCGATTATAAAAAGTAACTCTCATGCCTACGTTAAAAGTAAAAAGTAACGAGGAGATCCGCACGGCGAACCAAAGTAACCGACATAGCTCACCGAATCGCTAAACTGAAGTGTACAGTGGGCAGGGCACATAGCTCGTAGAACAGATGGGTGTTGGGGTAGTAAAGTTCTCGAGTGGCGACCGCGCACCGGAAAGCGTAGCGTACGCGGGGGACCGACTACCTGGTGAAGATCGCGGGAAACTGATGGATGCCGGTGGCTTAGGAATGTTCGTCGTGGAAATCCTTGGGGGAGGTCTTTGTCCAGCAGTGGACGATTTTCGGCTTATATGATGATGATGACTAGAAGTCATTATTCCTGTACGTTAATATAAAATAATTTCTGTTTTTGAAAACAAAGCATCTTGGCACTTGAATGAGAATAGAGGTATAAAAATAAAAGTTTGAAAAAAGTAAAAACCGACTTCAAAATGGAATTCACTCAAAAGTATGAAATAATATTATTATACTTAAATACACAATATTAACAACAATAACGAAATCAAAGGTGAAAAAAAGAAATTTAAAAAAACGAAATCAAACGAATTAAATTAGGGGCTTAAATTTTTTTTGAGGTCGGTACCAGCACCACAGATTACTAAATAGTTACTTCCAGCACACAGTTACTTACGTATCAAATGTTTTAGATTTGATGGTTAGCTGACACCGACCTCCAAAAAAAAAATTAAGCCCCTAATTTAATTTGTACTTACCTTTGATTTCCTTATTGTTGGTTAATGTTGTGTATTTAAGTATAATAATATTATTTCATACTTTTGAATGAATTTTATTTTGAAGTCGGGTTTTAGTTTTTTCAAAGTTTTGTTAAGGATTTGTACCTTCTTTCATCAGCTCATCAACATGAGATGATGTCTAGCAGACGCAAGTATTTTAATAGCTTTAGAAAACATATGAATCACGTATAAAGTGCCAATAAAATTTGAGAGTTGCCCTCGATTTCCCTGGGATCCCATCATCAGATCCTGACTTAGTGACAATGGGACCCCCTCGGGAGTATACTTTTTCGAATAAAAAAAGAATTTTGAAAACAGCTCACTAGTGGTACAGTACTACGATATCGCTTACAGTAGGGTAACGCCTTTGATGTCGCACGCACGATGCCGCAACGCCGTAGGTACTAGCAGCACAGATGGGATACTAGCCAGTACTAGCCTTTAGCCCGCCTGCGAAACTCACGGTGTTCGGCAGGCTGTGCCCCGCAAGCACACCCTGGACACTTCATACAACGGGCCAGAAATGACATTTCAAAAAACGAATGACGGAACAAACAAAAAGGGCGGCGAAATCCTATACGTTCGACAACCAAACTGTAACCAATCTGTATCTATCTGGGTGACGAGGGGTAGAGGTCGGAATCTAGAAAGCGGCAGGAAGTGTCCATACTGTAAGGTATATATACTTTGCTACTGGTGACCTGCCACCTGCATTAGCCGGGTAACCCCGCTAAATTCGCCTCTGACAGCGCTCATAAAACGAAGGCAATAAAAGTAAAAGGTATTTCCCGGTCGTAAACGAATAAGTATTAAGTTACGAAACAATTCGTTTTTACGCGTTACTACTCAATAAAGTCGTTTCATTCATATCAGCTCATATACGTCCCCACCGAGGGGCTCGAGCCTACCCTGAATTAGGGCGATCGATTCTTAGTCGTTTCCTTCACCGTAAGAGCGTCGGATAAACGTGCATATGAAATCTAAATTCGAAATCACATTGGTACGTGGCAGAATTTGAACCACGATCTCCCGGACAGGAGGCGGCGTACCTAGCCATTACGCCACCGACGCTCTATATATGGAACAATACTTTGGATTAATTCTTTTTTTTTATTTTTTATTCACAATTGGTAAGCCCTTGACAACATCTCACCTGGTGGTAAGTGACGATGTTGCTAAAGATGGAAGCGGGCTTACCAATATTCCCCAACGCAATATCTACAAACAAAGATATGGTTTTCAAACTTTAAAAGCGCTGTATGCAGACTATTTTAGTCTCCAACAAATAGAATCATGCCGTCCTTACTTTAAGGAGAACAAAATATTAACATTGCCGTGTCTGTATATTTTCGAGGTTTGTATGTATGTGAAAAATAACCTAAGTATGTTCAAATCAGAACAATCAACCACAAAATTTTCCTCTAGATATGCTGGTGATTTAGTGTTGCCAAGGTCTAAATCTGCCTTATTCCACAAAAATGTAATCTGGGAGCGTTAAAAAGAGCGCAAGGGCAACTTTTCGAAGCGTTTCTTCGTTTTTTTTTATATGAGTGTATCCTTATACCAGCGTTACCAGGAAACATCAAAATGCTGAATTTGCCAAGGTTTAAAACAATGTCTACAATTTAATGATTGAAAAATTTTATTACAGTATCAATGAATTTACGAAAGAAAAAGTGGACCCATTTTGTAAAAAAATATAGTTGACATAGTTAGCTGGTTATTTTGATTAATTTAATTATTTAATATTTACTTTAATTACTTAACATTTAATATTGCATGCTTTCTAGAGGCAGTTTATTGCGAACATAGTACACTTTATTTAAGACCTAATATAAAAAAAATAATCGGCAATACGATATTTGAGTTTGAGTTCTGCGTGACGAAATAAATACAGATAAAGTTGAAAAAACATTCATAAAATAACATGCCTTGCGCACTGACCTAGCCTGACTATTCTATAGATCCATAGTTACGAGTAGCCTTTCAGTTCTCAGGTCGACAGACTATGGTTCCATGTATAGTATACTGCTCTATTTTATAAGAAAACTATCTTCTCGCCCGTATGAAAGATAGATAGAAAATTTCATTTATTCATTGACAGTTCATAGCCGATTTGACGTGTCTGCGGCATAGGCCGATAGTCATAAGAACCATGGAAGATGAAGAAGTATGATGTATGTTAACTGCTCTATTTTTTAAGGAAACTATCTTTTCGTTCGTACGATAGATAGATAGATAATTCATTTATTTATTGACAGTTGACAGTCGATTTGACGTGTCTGCGACATAGGCCGATAGTCATAACAAGCATGAAAGATGTAGATGTACATATGTAGATGTATGTTGTTTGCTCTATTTTATAAGGAAACTATCATCTCGTTCGTACGATAGATAGATAGATAATTCATTTATTCATTGACAGTTGACAGTCGATATAACGTGTCTACGGCATAGGCCGATAGTTACAACAACCATGGAGGATGTAGATATATGCATTATGTTGACTGCTCTATTTTATAAGGAAACTATCTTCTCGTTCGTACGATAGATAGATAGATAATTCATTTATTCATTGACATTTGACAGTCGATTTGACGTGTCTGCGGCATAGGCCGGTAGTCACAACAACCATGGAGGATGTAGATGTATGAATTATGTTGACTGCTCTATTTTGTAAGGAAACTATCTTCTCGTTCGTACGATAGATAGTTAGATAATTCATTTTTTTATTGACAGTTGACAGTCGATTTGACGTGTCTGCGGCATAGGCCGATAGTTACAACAACCATGGAGGATGTAGATGTATGAATAATGTTGACTGCTCTATTTTATAAGAAAACTATCTTCTCGTTCGTACGATAGATAGATAGATAATTAATTTATTCATTGACAGTTGACAGTCGATTTGACGTGTCTGCGGCATAGGCCGATAGTTACAACAACCATGGAGGATGTAGATGTATGAATTATGTTGACTGCTCTATTTTATAAGAAAACTATCTTCTCGTTCGTACGATAGATAGATAGATAATTAATTTATTCATTGACAGTTGACAGTCGATTTGACGTATCTGCGGCATAGGCCGATAGTTACAACAACCATGGAGGATGTAGATGTATGAATTATATTGACTGCTCTATTTTATAAGGAAACTATCTTCTCGTTCGTACGATAGATAGATAGATAATTCATTGACAGTTGACAGTCGATATGACGTGTCTGCGGCATAGGCCGATAGTTACAACAACCATGGAGGATGTAGATGTATATGTTGACTGCTCTATTTTATAAGGAAACTATCTTTTTGCTCGTACGTTAGATAGATATATAGATAATTCATTGACAGTTATTCAGTGACAGCATAGTCCGATAGTCACAATAACCATGGATGTAGGCCCTTGCATATTTCGGAAAGGCACGAGGAAGCATATAAAATTCTACTTACATTGCATCTTCGACTCTCTGCCGTTCACACACAAGTGAAATCTCGAGAAAGTAGCCAGGTAGCCATTGAAACATTTCATCAGATGCTTACCCCCTTATGCTCGTCAGCGAGTCCAATGGTGACATTGTCATCCATCAAGTTGTCCTACATAAAGATATTGAGACTTGAAATTGATGTCCTGGTATTTAGGGCGGTAAGGTAATAATAATCATCATCATCATATCAGCCGAAGGTTGTCCACTGCTGGACTTAGACCTCCACCAAGGATATCCAGGACGACCGGTTCTGACCTTCATCAGATCATCGGTCAACCGAGTGAAAGGCCTTCCTGCGCAGTCGCCACTCGAGAACTTTACTACCCCAACAGCCATACGTTCTACCATCCGTAATAACATCATTAAAGTCTTTCAAAATTCTTTGAATGTTCTTATTTTAGGGTTCCGTAGTAAACAAGGAACCCTTATAGTTTCGATATGTCTGTCTGTCTGTCTGTCTGCCCGTCTGGCCGTGGCTATTAGTACCAGAAATCTCTTATTTGGCATGGATATACATAATAATCACGTCGATATAGTGGTGCACAAAAATCTAAAAAAAAATTAGAAACCCATCGTTACATGTAAGGGAGGTTAAAAAAATGTTTTTAACCTCCCTTAAATGTAAAGACGGGGTGAATCGTTGAATAGGTTTTTTGAAACTGCTGAGCGTTTGATAACACTTATTTAATGGATTCATTGGTTTGCGAAATATTAAGCTTTAAAGTGCTAGTTAAGTGTCCCCCCTCCCTCTACCAGCTAAACCGCTAGTTCAGGACATCTGAAAAAAAAATGTATGTGGTAGAACATATAATTAATTTAAAAGGAAAACTATCATAGCTAATTAGGCTTTCTTGAAGTAATAGTCGAACAAAATAAGATGTGCAGTAGGATTTGTATAAAGTTCATAGATTTTCCATACAAAATGTTATTTTAACAATTACAAAATATAATTTTGTTTTTCAAAATATGCATTTATATTGTGAAAAGACTACTGAACCCTTTTTGAGCGAGTCCGACTCGCGCTTGACTAATTTTTACTTTCTAGAGCACTCTCGTAGATTCTCGCAAAAACAGAAATAAAAACAAATAAATTTTTCAACCTTAACATTTTTTAAAAATTATTTTAAAAAGTTTCGGTAATGTTAAATCAAAAAGGAGATTCACGCAAACAGGGTTCGTAGCGATTCATAACGCTACAATAGGTATTCATTCTCAATATACACACATATTAAAAATGTAAAAGTGTAACATGATCTTCAAAAAATACAAAAACCATTGTACAATTTTTTTTTATAAAATTTAATTTAAGAATTACTAGATATTGCCTGCGGCTATCGAGGGTGAGCGGGTTTTTTTAAGCCCATATCCATCCTGAACTTTTCGTCTAACTATTGGTGAAAGAATTTTCAAATCGGATGAGTAGATTCAAAGATTACCTCCTACATACAAACACACAAACTTTACCTCCTCACAATATTAGCATAGATTAGTATGAAGAAACTAGGTCTGAGGATAGTTCACATATTGAACTCAGAAGATAGAATGATATAATTTTCGAAAAACCTTAAAGCTTTTAGGTCCAAGTTTTTTTATGATGCCGAAGATGGAAGCGGGCTTATCAAGATTCCCCAACGAAATGGGGATCTGGCTATCGTATCTTCAAGTCGGAACACATCAATTGTGTTAATATTGATGTTTGGCGGCAGGACTTAGATATTATGGTTGTAGTTAGCCAGGCGGGCTATTAAAATGCCTATATGCTATGAAAAGAGTTCTTGAGGGTCCCCAGGAGGCTCGAGTTTCCATACAAACGTAGTTCCGCTTTAATACAAAAACTACAGGGCGGATTGAATCTAAACTATGCAAATATATTGAGTACACACATGTCGATGTTTGTTATAAGTTTTTATCGTAGTAAATTGACACATAACTAAACGAAAGTTTAAATTAGTTTTGTACTGAAAGTTTGAAACTGTGCTCTTATTTTTTTCCGTTTTATATTAGTACATCGAAAACTAATTACAAACATCGATATGTGTCTACTCAATATATTCGCAAAGTTTGGATTCAATACAGCATGTAGTTTTGATATTATAGCGGAACTACGTTTGTATGGAATTTCGAGCCTCCTGGAGACCCTTAAGCGCAAAAAACCAAATGCTCAAGTGAATATAAAAAATATACGGTTCCAAATTCAAAAAAAGGGATGCAAAGTTAAGTTTAGTAGTTTGGAAATGGTCAAATATGTAAGCAAACCATTTAAATAAAAAAATATTCTGGGACCTGGATTCCACCTCCAAAATTCATCATCAGATCAACTTCAAAATACCAAAAGGATCTATTGTCACCGGAAATACGGCTTAATTCCAAATTTCATCATCAGATCAACTTCAAAATACCAAAAGGATCTATTGTCACCGGAAATACGGCTTCATTCCAAATTTCAATTTCATTCTCAATCGGATCCCTGGATGTCGCTCTAAAATGGATTGCAAGATTTGAAATAAACAAACATCGTCATATCAGCCGAAGGACGTCCACTGTTGGACATAGGCCTCCCCCAAGGATTTCCACGACGACCGGTTCTGCGCTGCCCGCATCCAGCGGCTTCCTGCGATCTTTACAAGGTCATTGGTCCACCGAGTGGGAGGCCTCCCTACGCTTTCCGGTGCGCGGTCGCCACTAGAGAGCTTTACTACCCCAACTGGCTTCTGTTCTACGAGCTATGTGCCACTTTTATAGTATTTTTAGTGACTACTGATTTTACTTTTATTAGGTAGGTTTGTGCCACACGATAAGAGAGAGAGGTATATTAATTCATTATTAATTAATGAAATCCTTAGATAAGATTGTAACAATATTACCTTAATTTTTATTTTATATTTTTTATATTTTTGTTATTTTAATTTGTACGTATCCTGTATTCAGCTAGACATGAGAACTCTTACGTTATCAACATCTAAAATCATCATGTTTACCACAATAAAAGATTTTAGAATTTGAATTAAGTTTAAAAGGTTATATAAGTTAAACAGGTTTATTTAGGTTCAAATCTGGACGGCAAATGTACCAATGAGTTTTTCAAAACTTACGTACATAATATACTCACCGATTGCTTTAACGGTGAATGAAAACATCTTGAGGAAACCTGCACACACCTGTGAAGAAACTCGAAGGTTGTGTGTGAAGTCGACCAACACGCACTGGGCCCGCGTGGTCGGCCAAGGCCCGATCGCCCTTATTCAGGTTAGACTCGAGCCCCTCGGTGGGGACGTATATGAGCTGATATGATGATGAATTAAGTTTGGCAGTAAACAAACATACATACAAACAAGTTATATAAATGCTTTTAAAATCAATGAAGTTGAAAGAGTTAGTTAATTAAACTGCACTTCTAATACCAGACTTAATTAGAGTTAATTAAAGCTTGTTTAATATGACTGGGAGGAAGTTTGCGTCAACATACTGTTAAGTTAGACAGAAAACTTATTGAAACGGAGCTTGTAGTTCCAGCTTTAGATAAGATCAGTGAGATTACCCGAGTAATTTTAACAGCCTCCGTGGAGTATTGGTTAGTCCATTCGCTTCACACCAGGAGGTAGCGAATTCGATTCCCGGTGGGTTCAACTTGAAAGACTCGGTTTGGTTGGTCGTAGGGCATTTTCTAAGCCCGCCTGCCTAGCTACCACCATCTTATCATAATCTTAACCAAACATCAGTGTTAACAATATTGATGTGTTCCGGCTTGAAGATAAGATAGCCAGTTCTCCATTGCGTTGGGGAATCTTGTAAGCCCGCTTACGTCTTCGGCATCATCGTCACTTGCCATCAGGTAAGATGATGCCAAGGGCTTACTAATTCTATATAATCTTATTTAATTAAAAAAAATCGTTTTAAATTTTGATTAAATATTAAATTAAATATTAAGGCGGTAATAATACAGATTTTCGTTATTTTTGACGTCAATTACTCCTTAACGATAAAAAACTCAAGGTGGAAAAAAAATACTCTTATTGTTGATAGAAACACGATTAAGCAGCTTTGGCTCAATAGAGAAAAATCCCAAAAATAGGTCTACACCGCTACTTTCAACTCTAGTTATGACTAATATTTTGAAGTATATATTTAAAAAAAATATATAACAATATTTGTTATGATAATACAAAGTGCGAAATGTTATTATTACCCACTTCAAAAAGGAGGAGGTTGTCAATTCGACTGTATGTTGGTTTTTTTTTCGTATGTTTGTAACGCGATATCTCCGCCGATTTTGAACCGATTTTCGAAATTCTTTTTTTATTCGAAAGAGTATACTCCCGAGGGGGTCCCATTGTCACCAAGTCAGGATCTGATGATGGGATCCAAGGGAAATCGAGGGCAATTCTCAAATTTTATAGGCACGTTTTACGTGTTTCTTGTATTTTCTAAAATAATGAAAGAATTTTCGTCTGTAAGTCATCATCTCGTTATGACGAGCTTATGAAGGAAGGTATAACTCCTTAACGATTAGGGGTTAAAGGATAATTCTTCAAATATTTTATGTAGATACGTATGCACGTATAGACCGATAGAGCTGATGTTGGAAGTTTTAACTCCTTAACTTTCATGCTGTTGAGATGATGATGGAAGCCACATGAATCTTAATCTGATAAAACACATGTATTATGATTTGATGGTTCCTATTGGCGAGTAGGTAATTATTGGGTGTAAAGTTATTAGATAAATAGCATTATCACTAAAAATAAGTAAAATAAATATAAAAGTTTAAAAAACTAAAAACCGACTTCAAAATTAAATTCACTCAAAAGTAGGAAATAATATTACTATACTAAAATACACGACATTTAACAACAATAACGAAATCAAAGGTGGGTAAGAATTAAATTAGGGGCCTAATATATTTTTTGAGGTCGGTGTCAGCAATGCTATCGAATCTAAAACATTTGATACGTAAGTCAAAAATAAATTTAGGCCGCTAATTTAATTCGTACTTACCTTTGATTTCGTTATTGTTGTTAAATGTCGTGTATTTTAGTATATTAATATTATTTCCCACTTTTAAGTGAATTTAATTTTGAAGTCGGTTTTTAGTTTTTTAAACTTTTATATTTATTTAAACTTTCATTCAGAAAAAAAAATACATGAACATTGTGATCAAAGTATGGCGACTTGGCGTTTCTCTCAGGGGGAATTATATTATAAACTCTCTCATTAAATCCATAAATCCGTTTTTTTTAATTTGACAACTATTGACGCATTGTACCTCTTTAGTTCACCATGGAATTCACAACACAACTAATTAATTGATTATTAAATTATGCATTTAATGAATGACAGAAACACACAACATGTTTTTTTTCTTGTAGGACTGAATGTTTTTTTTTGTTTTTTCCTTTTTTTAATATCGGCCAGTAAGTTTAGTTTCCACATAACTATTAAAGAAAACTTAGACGTTAATCTCACGACTTCTAGCAACTTAAGACCTATGGTCATAACACAAATGTTGGTTTGTATAGTGATATACAATCGAAAAAACATTTTTTTTCTAAACAGCTGTATCTCCGAATCTATCAAGAATTTTTTTTAAATGCCTTTTTTGTCTATCTCTTATAGTTTAGAATTTCCCCATATTGACCCTTAAAAAAACTCGCCCTGTATATTAAATTCTCGTGTCACAGCGTTAGTTGCCATATTCCTCCGAAATGGCTGGACGGATTTCCATGAAATTTTCTATGTATATTCGGTAGGTCTGAGAATAGGTATGGAACATTTTTCACCGTAATCTGAGCGATGGAAGCCGCGAGGAACAGCTAGTAGATATACAAAAACTTATAAAAATAATACAACATAAATTCTATAAATATTTAATACATAACATAGATACTATACATATACATTATAGGTATGCTGTTATCTAACTTAGTTTGTTTTTTATTAGTTTGGTAAGCTTTGTAGCCTGAACGGCTTGATGGATTTTGAACTGCGAAGTGGCATTCATTATCATCATCATATCAGCCGAAAAACGTCCACAGCTGGACAAAGGCCACCCCAAGGATTTCCACGACGGCCGGTCCTGCGCTGCCCGCATCCATCGGCTTCGCGCGATCTTCACCAGGTTTTCGGTCCACCGCGTGGGAAGCCTGCGTACGCTACGTTTTCTGGTGCTAAATTCCGTGAGTGGAGTTTTTATGCCGTCGGGTTTTTATTTTTTAAGGGCTTACCAATTGTGACTTACTTTTTATTTACAATTGGTAGGCCCTTGTCATCGTTTTCCTTCCGCCGCCGTTTAACAAATTTCACTTTCATTTCCTCATTTTTGGACCCTCTGTCATAATTACTGGTGCTGTCAGTTAAAATGTCATCTTGTCAAAGATTGATTGTGTTGTAGGTACCTATTGAATTCATCGTGTTTGTGAGTAAAAATTATTTGTACTATAAAAAAAAGAACGACGGGTTGCACTCCGGGAGTGCCGGCAGAAGTGAAAACTTGAATATTAACGTTGTGCATTTTTGATATTTTGGAATGGTTAGGGAATAATTTTGCACGAATTTCTTTGATTATCAGTATAAAAGTACTATCATTTATGTGGTAGAATACAATATTTATTTATTGCGCTATCGTACACAAACATGACAATTTATATTACATTAAAAAGTTTATATCTCAGAAAAATCAACAAAAAATCATCTCCATCCGTCTTACGAATTTTCGATCAGGTCACGTGTCCTGACGCGAGTTTAACATTTTTTACCCATTACAAAAAAAGTGCACAACGCCGCTAAAGAAGTTTTCACTTCAAAAAAGTTTAAAAAACTGAAAAACGACTTCAAAATGAAATTTACTCAAAAGTATGAAATAGTATTATTATACTTAAATACACGACATTAACCAACAATAACGAAATCAAAGGTGGGTACGAATTAAAATAGGGGCTTTAATTTATTTTAAGGTCGGTGTCAGCACACAACTACATTACGTATGAAATGTTTTAGATTCAATGGTTTGCTGACACCGACCTCAAAAAAATTAAAGCCCCTATTTTAATTCGTACCCACCTTTGATTCAAAATATTGTTATTATTGTAAAATAAATAGTTTTGATTTTATTTATGAAAGAAGACGAAAATATACCATTCCCCCCCCCACGCTTGTAGATTACAGGATAACCTATAAGAATTATATCAATTGAAAATAAAGTGGTAAACTCAATATAATACGTTCACTTACGGAAAATAGTTCACTAAAACACCACTATATAGCGCTAGTAGTATTTTTCTGTTGCTCGCGTTTGTGTCTTTTGTTTGTTATGATATAAGCTATCATTCTCATAGTTGTGTGGAGAGGTGTAGTGGTACGGAACCCTCATACTGCGAGTCCAACTCGCACTTGGCCTTTTTTTTAATATTTTACGTAATAACTAGCTTCTGCCCGCGGCTTCGCTCGCGTGGACATCGTTTTTATGACTGCGTCTTTGAGGGTAAGTGGTGCTTGGAAATGAGTTTTCTCCAGATCCTTATCCCAGATCGGGCTATTATGATTAGCAGTTTATGTCACTCCTCATCGATCTCTGTGCAAAAAATTACAACAATCCATTGTTCCGTTGCGTTGCGATGTTAAAGTAAGCCTTAAAAGAGTATTTTTTACAGTTCCCTCAGGAACTTCATCGGACTTTGCTATTTTCACGGGATAAAAAGTAGCCTATGTCCTTCCCAGTGACACACGCTACCTGCATGCCAAATATCAAGATTGGTGGTGGCGTTGAAGCGTGGAAAGGTAACACAAACCAACAAACACATTTTCTAATTTATAATATTAGTAAGGATAAAATGGATACAAAGTAGCCTATGTCCTTCCCCGTGACACAGACTACCTGCATGCCAAATTTCATTACGATGGGTCAAGGTGTTGAAGCGTAAATAGGTAACAAATAAACAAACAAACTTTCACATTTTAACATTTATAATATCGTAAGGAAACTGAAGAAAAGGCACTTCTTTAACTTAAAAATCAAGCATTTAATGAAAGGATTGATTATATTATGATTATATATTGTAAGAATTCATCATCATCACATCAGCTCATATACGTCCCCACCGAAGGGCTCGAGCCTACCTTGAATTAGGGCGATCGGGCCTTAGTCGACCACGCGGGCCCAGTGCGGGTTGGTCGACTTCACACACAACCTTCGAGTTTCTTCGCAGGTGTGTGCAGGTTTCCTCACGATGTTTTCCTTTACCGTTAAAGCAATCGGTGACAATATGTACGTAAGTTTCTAAAAACTCATTGGTACATTGGCCGTCCGGATTTGAACCCGGTATCTCTGGTTAGGAGGACCGAGTCGTTACCGGTTGAGCCACCGACGATTCATGGTAAGAATTATACAGATGTTATGTAGAAGATAAGAAGTGGGATCTTTGAAAAGTTAGAATAATCAATTCATTGTTTCGTACTAAAATAAGATTAGTCGTTATTTATCTTCGACATTGATCGATACGAAAAACTTTTAGTTAACAATAGTTCACACTAATCTCTAGGGCGTCTTAAGATGTTAAGCAACTTCGGATCTCTGTCTGTTTTATAAAAGATATCGCTGTACATTAAGTTACATCAATAATATATCAGCCCTGAAACTTTTGTAGTTTCAGGGCTGCTTGCTTGCTTGTTTTGTAAGGAAATAACCGCACACATTTTCAATTTTTCGTTGTTATTTTTTTATATAATAGCAATTTAAAAAACTAGCCTCAGAATAATTTTAAAAAAAATAATTTCCTATTTTTCAGTGAATTTTTTTTATAATCATTGAGTAAACATTATTGTTAGAGTTCAGTATCAAATGCACAGTTTTCAGCAATGTCAAAGCGCCCTTTGATTAAGCACTGGATAAATAAACTTCAAAGAGATCGGTCCTGTTATGCCACGTCGCCGCCCAGGTCCCACACGCACTGCTCGGATCGAAAAAAGTGCACATTGTGCAAATGATACCAAACTTTTAATGAACGCCTAACAATTACACACGAATTATAGTTTTCGTAAGTTATATGCACCGCGAAAGCACCCTGCTCACCCATTCAATGGCGAACAAAATTTGCGAAAAGAACCAAGCTACCGATTGATGCCGACAGCGCGCTTCCCCTTCCACGCGTTCAAAAGTTACGAAGCAAACAAAAAGAAAATTTTGTGCGGGCCACCCTGTTCAAGGCAAGAACAGGTAAATTGCAATCGAGTGACATTTGTAAGCCCTAGCCGCAGACGAGGGTTTACCATTATCACGAATTTGTCAATCCCGGACAAGAAGTAGCGAATTAGGGATTCGCCGTTATGCTATTGACGCTCATTCCCTTCTAAAACAACTTAAATCAGTTTTACGAAAATTGTGCCTAATTTTAACCCATTTAAGCTAACCTCTGTCAACCATAACCATAAGGCTTGGGCTAATAAGCTAAGCACGAAACCGCCTAGGCAAAGATAACCTATTCCTTGATGTGACATATTGCGCTTCAAGCATCACTCATCATCATCAGTCTCTTTCTGATAAGGCCACCGTGGAATTTAATCTCTTTTCTTCACAAATATATAATATCTCTTAAATAATCTTGTTAAAAGTCTGAAAGAAGATTGTGTATCTTTGGTTATCATATTTTTTTTATTTGCTAGAAGTTAAAAAAAATGTACCAGTGCAGTAAAATCAATTTTGCGCACAGTAAAATGGCATATAAAACACTACTTTTCGAGCAATTGTATAGGTTTTTACACATTTGCTTCACAAAATGAAGATATTTTAAAAGCTATTTCCTTTAACACTAGTATACATTTAAAAATTAAAGATTTTGTCAAAAAATAAAGTCGTTTTAATTGTGTCCCTTAAAAAAATCTAAACCCGTATTTTTGATGCTGGTAACCCTTAAATCAGGAAGTAGTAAGTGGTAATCATATATCTACTACCAACCCTTATAATTTACGTTTAAATATTTTTTCGAAATATGTTACTTGGACGTTTATTGTGATTCCAAATTGAATTGTGGTGGCTAAACTGGAAATTACAGTTGATTGAGAGTAATAATTGTTTGTCTGAAATTTCGCACAGCTGTCGGCGACCGGCGTTCTCAAGTTGTCTGGGTAATCTTGCCGTATCTCCCGCTGCGTGGACGTGCGTGCCGGCCGCCACGCCCCCTCGACATCATCTTGCGAGAGAGGCTGCGCGCGCACTCCCATTCTTGTAAGGGCAATTTCATACTAAAATAGTTGATAGCGTTATCTTTTGTTGATGTACCTATATATAATTTCATGCTCTTAAAATCTTTTTGGTAGGTACTTGCATATGTAAATTACGAACTCAACTTTTCTCTACATTCATTGATCTTCTTATAATTCAAATGTATGTATACTTACTTACTTATCTATGCTCAGATCAAAAATAAAAGATATAGATGTTGCATTAGCGCTTTGAAAACGGAGTATAAAAACTCTGCTCCGATCACAACAGAGCAGAGTTTTGAGAAGAGTCACGCGTTGGCAGACAGTGAGGCCGCACACCAGCGCCACATGCTATACGCATCGTACATTTAGGTACGTCGCCACAGTTATTGCGCTACAAAAAACGAACGTGTTCGATCTTGAATTCGCAGCAACAGTGCACATCGCCACATAGTGCACCCGCTACAAATGTGTCCTTAGTGTGCGTGTCACGCACAGATATACGGGAATGTGTCGCGTGTCGAATGAGGCGCCACAATTATCGTGATACAAGTGTATGGCTGGTGTGCGCCCTGGCTTACCGTCAACATGCCGAAATGTGCTCAAATGCACCTGTCTCAATTACAGTGAATGATAAGACCTATCACGTGCCGAAAAAGTATTAGTGGTCACCACTTAAGGTAAAGATGCATATATGTATATAATAGAACAAGCGTAACCCCACTTTTTGTCATGATTGTTGTATGAAACTCAATATATACATTGTTTTTAATATTAGTACCTAGGTGTTTCAAGTCAGTGAAATAATTTCTGCTTTAAAATTATTTTATACTGTCTTTTTAAAATATTTATATTTAAATAAATACATTTAGTTTTGCTCCTCTATTTTGCTGAGTGTTAAGAAATTACATTGGTGTCGATTTGAACAAAACACTCGACTTAATTCATAACTTTATCCGTCAAAGGATGTCCACTGCTGGACAAAGGCCTTCTCTGAGGATTTCTACAACGACCTGTCGACCTGTCGTTTACTAGGTGAGCGATCAATCTATTGGGGGTTTGTTAACGCTACGTCTTCCGGTGCGCGTTTACCACTCAAGAACTTTACTGTCTCAACGGCCATCTGTTCTACCAGCTATGTCTCCGCCCATTAGCACTTAAGTTTAGTGTTTCTGCGAGCTACTTAGTCGTTGTATTTGGTTCTCCTTCGGTGGATCTCCTCGTTTCTGATTCGATCGCTCACGTAGGAAAACTCTGAGCAAAGTAAGCTCCAATATTATTATAGAGGTAGTACAGGTTTAACTATTAATTAAACTAAATAAAACATAGCTCAAGCCTGGATTTCCGGTGCGCGGTTGCCACTCGACAACTTTAGTTCCCCAACGGTCATCTTTTCTACGTGCTATGTACCCACATAGCACGTAGAAAAGATGACCGTTGGGGAACTAAAGTTGTCGAGTGGCAACCGCGCACCGGAAAACGTAGCGAAAGCAGTCCTCCCACGACCGACGACCTGATGAAGGTCGCAGGAAGCCGCTGAATGTGGGCGGCGCAGGACCCGTCGTTGTGGAAATCCTTGGAGGAGGACTTTGTCCAGCAGTGAACATCTTTTGGCTGATATGATGATGATGATGAAAATTCAATAATAATAATTGCCTAGCTGGGCAATGGTTTCAATTCGGTGTAACACGATTTTACATTGACAGGAATAGTAACATTACATATGATTGGACAGGACTAAACTAACTTGAAGCATTCTGTCCTTGTCTTTTCGATACACAAAGAAAAAAGACGGAACGTGTAAATTTAGTTAAGTCCTGTCAAATAAGTTAAATCGTGTTACACCGAATCTACACCAATATTAACCTATTTCAGTCGCACCAGTATGATCGCTGCCTAATGTTGTGACGTTTGGGAGATGCGTTGGAAAAATCTCTAGCTAGACTCAGCAGCGCAGCGCCACGGTTCGGTCGCCGAAACTAAACAAACGTGACGCGCGAGCCGCTGACGCCATCTAGCGGTGGAACCGACTATCGGCACCCACCTGCCCGACCCGTGCCGTCTCCGCCGCCGCGAGCCCGCGACATTCGCCGTCGCGCTCGCACCAGTGGCACGTAAAAATAACCTCAAAACGATCGCGAACAACCAATCACCAAAATATTGTCCTTCTTCGCTTTAATAAGAGTGTCATCGACGTTTGTGACAAACATTTGTGATCGTGACGTAACTCCAACATAGTCTGAATTTAATCAAACAGTGGCAGTTCACAGTGATATAGTCAAAATCGAAAGTTTCCAAAGGACAAATGTTCGTTTTGGTGGGTTGTCTTCGGGCAGCCCCCAAATATAGTGGTATTATGTGGTGGTGTGTATTGTTATGTGTTTTAAACATTGGAACATTTGGTGTTTTTGCTTCGAATACTACTGATGTTGTTATTGAAAGTAAGTATATCTAGGTACCCATTTACAACAAGTATGTTTTTCTAACAATTATCAAAATCCTCCAAGCTCTGTTAAAAAAATATTATTATGAAAAAATAATTATTAAGGACAGGAACCATTCTACAGCGAGTTTACGACACGTAAATCTAGTGTAGTTATATCTATGGTGTGCATAGCAGAGTGGCAACAATAGGCAGGCAGGCAGGTAGGATACCTGTACTCTGCGTCATCTGTTTATCGGTGTTGGGAACGCCTTTTACTTCACGGCTACCTAAGTACTACACTAGCTAGGTACATACCTACCTATACATACTTACCTACTACAAGCGTAACTATTCTGACAACTGGTTTCTTACGTATATCGCTCGTATATCGTATGTTTATTCAAGAATCAAGAACGCACGTGGAATACTACATTAAGGCTTAGACCGCCGCCAATGAGCAATTTTGTAACCACTGTTTAATTTAATTAAAAGGAATTTTTTTCGGACAAAATACCTATTATTTCGTATTTTACATTATGAGCAGTGATTTTAGTTTCCTCGAATTCTATTTGAATACACAGAATTAAAGAAATAAATATCCTAATGCACCCTTTTATTTCTAGTTGTAACGATGGAACTGCTGCAATTTTAATCGAAACATTATGATAATATAAGAACTTCATAACAAAACAATATAAAATGATTTCGTTTTCTTGCTTTTTGGAAATTCTTCTTATTTTATTTTTATTAAATTAAAATAAAAACCACAATTTTGACACTAGTAGTTAGTCCGCAGCGATTGACGTAACAGCCACGACCTACGAGCTGACAAGAACTTTATTTGCAAGCTATAACGTTCGATGTTTGAAACATCGTGAATCGAGTTGCTAATATTAGGGACGGAAGAGTCTTAATCTAAAAAAATAAATATTAGGTCGATGAAAAAGTTTTTTCGTATTTTGTATGCAAACTCAAACAGGGCGAACATAACGAGCTGCATCTTGAACGTTCAGATTTCCATACTGGAAACGCTTGAACTAAATTTGTGCTACTGATTGATACTGCATTAGGTCCATAATTGGCACAAATTTTATTCGAGGCCAGTGTAGCATTTTTACCTTTTTTACATAAAATTTCAAAATGTCGCTACTTTTCTCGTTACTTTCACTCATTTTCATAGCCAGAAAAAACTATTTTAAAATGGCGGGAATTTTATTTTTTATTTATTATTAAAATTTCGAAAGTTCACTTATTTAATTTTATTATAACCAGCCAAGTACAAATAATAAAAGCAAAGAGATTTGATTACAAAGTTTTAGTTACAAAATACGAAGAAACTTTTTCCCCGACCTATTATACCTATGAGGAAATCATAGCTTTCTAGTAAAATATAAACTATATTACGAGGACAGCACACAAAGTGGTAGTGATTCAGATTATATACACCTACTAAACTTGACTATCACTGAACACTGTTTATTTATTTATTTTATTACTATCGTCTGTAACATTGTCAAGGAAATCATTGATATGAAACAACAGAGAAGATAACGATGTAAAAATAAAGAAAGTATATTTACTGAAATGAGACGAGTTTGAAAAGATAAATTATAATATATGTATTACGGATTCAAAATTCAAAAACCGGTCAAGAACGAGTCGGACTCGCGCACCCAGTCCGTACCACCATCATCATTATCGTCATATCAGCCGAAAAACGTCCACTGCTGGACAAAGGCCTCCCACAAGGATTTCCACCACGACCGGTCCTGCGCTACCCGCATCCATCGGCTTCCCGCAATTTTCACCAGCTCGTCGGTCCACCGCTTGGGAGGCCTGCTTACGCTACATAATTATGTAACTCGTAGAACAGATGGCCGTTGGGGTACTAAAGTTCTAGAGTGGCGACCGCGCACCGGAAAACGTAGCGTACCACCAAAGAATACTAAATGCCTAAATGGTACCACTACAACACCCCTCCACACGAGTATAAAAATAATACCTACCTATTTTACTTCAAACTAAAGACATCAACGCGAGTGACAGAAAAATTCTGTTCTTTTTATTACCCGACTGCGTCAGAAGGAGGGTTATGTTTTTCGAGAGTATGTATGTATGTATGTATGTATGTTTGTATGTATAATTGTTTGGCACGCTCTGCAGCCTGAACGGCTGGATGGATTTTAGCTTGAGACGTGTCGTTAGATTCGTATTTACTGTGAGAGTGACACTGGGCATATCAAAATAAAAAAAATACAAAATGGCGGATTTTTGGCGCCAAATTCCAATGTTAGGCACGCACTGCAGCCTGAACGGCTCGATAGATTTTAGTTTGAGGGGTGTCGTTAGATACATAATTACTGTGTGAGTGACACTGGGTATATCAAAATAAAAAAAAACAATATAGCGGATTTTTGGCGGCAAATTCAAATGAACTCATTCATAATTAAACTAAAAAAATGAATAAAATAAAAAACGGTAATTTAAAAAACTAAAAAACCCGCCTGCGTTACTGTGTAATTTGGAAATGAAAAACCCTAAAACAAGAAAGTCGTCATACCCGATTGCACTTAACTTAAGAAAAATTGTAGCGGTCGGGACCCATTCTAGAAAGTCAGCCGTGTAGTCAGTATATTGGAGTAATCTGCAATGTAATATAGGTATGTGCTCTCAATTCACTATGCCTCCATTTCTAGAATGGGTCCCGACCGCTACAATTTTTCTTGAGTTAAGTGCAATCGGGTATGACGACTTTCTTGTTTTAGGGTTTTTCATTTCCAAATTACACAGTAACGCAGGCGGGTTTTTTAGTTTTTTAAATTACCGTTTTTTTTTCATTCACATCAGACTCCTTAGCGCGAGTACGACTCACACTTGGCCGGTTTTTATTGTTACACTTTAGGATAGTTTACACCAAAGTGATTCATGTAAGTGATTCATAAACAAATTCATAGATAGTTTGTAGAACCACACCAAGTTTCACGCCTACATAACCGTTTTACGATAGGTATAGAGCAAAAACAAAAAAAATCTCAAAAAAAATCACATCACATCAACTCATATATACGTCCCCACCGAGGGGCTCGAGCCTACCATGAATTCGGGCGATTGGGGCTTAGTCGACCACGCGGGCCCATTGCGGGTTGGTCAACTTCACACACAACCTTGGACACAGATGAGATACTAGTTACTTCGTAACCTGCGAGTTTCTCCGCAGGCGTGTGCAGGTTTCCTCACGATGTTTTCCTTCGCCGTAAGAGCGTCGGATAAAAAATACGTCCCTTTTTTTACGAAAATCACAAAATACGAAAATTGATTTTATTTTTTATTTTTTTTTATTCACAATTGGTAAACCCTTGACAATATCTCACCTGGTGGTAAGTGACGATGTTGCCGAAGATGGAATTTGTAGTTAAGTAAGTATACAGGGTGACTTTAAATTAGTTCTTGATAGCAAAGGATATGAATTCACTCGTGATTACAAACAACTTTCCCAATGAAACTATATGTCAAATATGAAAATTAAATGTTGGTGCTTTATACATTTTTGCCAAGTACCAAATTTTTTTTTCTGATTTGACATAATATAGTTTCTTTGGGAAAGTTGTTTATAATCACGAGTACATTAATATCCTTTGCTATCAAGAACTAATTAAAAAATAACTTTTTTGCGTTTGAAACTCTTATTTATTTGCAGTTAGAACTGACAGTGACGGTCACGATGACGTAGTATGTATGGGAGGATTTGTTTGAAGTGAAAACTTCTTTAGGCGCGTTGCACATTTCTGAGATGGGGGGAAAAAACCATTGAACTCGCAAACTGTAATGTAAATGTAATGTAACCGCCACCGTACCAGGAACACTCAAAGGGTTAAAACTTGTAAAAGCATTTTTGAGATGGGAAAAAACCAATAATCTTGGTAAGCCCGCTTCCATCTTCGGCATCATCGTCACTTACCATCAGGTGAGATGATGCCAAGGTCTTACCAATTGTGAATAGTAAAAAAAAACTCACGACACTGTGATGTAATCGCCACCGCACCAGGAAAACTCGCAGGGTCAAAAATTATAAAACTGTAAAAAGTTTTCACTTCTGTCGACACTCCCAGATTGGTTAGGTTTTTTTTTTCAACTATACTGTTTGTCCTTCTCTCCGATTGTTGTTCTTGTTGATGTCTATTTTTTTATTTATTAAAAATTTGAGTGCGTTTGGCTGCGCCTCACTTGATGGTAAGTGCCAATGTAGCCGAGGATGTAACACGAAAGCTCAAATAGTGCCTATTCACTCTTGTCTTGAAGATTTCTAAATTATACGAAGCGGGGAATACAGACGCCGGAAGGGAATTCCACTGCTTGACCGTTCGCATGATGAACGAAGAAGCAAAACGCTTCGTGCGTAAAGGTGGGGGGACTTGGGACATTGACGACAAAGGTTTTACGAAGTAACTAGTATCTCATCAGTGACAAAGGGGTAGATGGAGCCGCCCTCCGCGCCTGGTCGTCTGTAGGGTTTCATACACAGATGTGTTTAGATAGTACGCGAGTCCGACTCGCACTTGACCGTTTTTTTTATATGCCCGTCAATCATTCGATTTATTTAAAATCGTCATTGTCATCGCCAATAAGGCGGTGATTTTTCTTATCTTTATTACTTGCCTCAAAATATTAATTAGCAATCTTATTAGGTGGTTACCTATGTCACAGTATTACGATATGGCTTACAGTAGCGCAACGCCTTTGATGTCGCACGATGCGTTATGCGTAGGTACTAGCCCACACTACCCTTTAGTCGGCCTGCCAAACTCGCGGAGTTTGCCAGGCGGTGCCCCGCTGCCCGCGGCTGCCTCGCTTAGTACCCTTCCGTTGCTCAGCGTAATTACATTCGTTGCGCTACTGTAAGCCACTATATTTTAATACTGTGCCTATGTTATATTAAAATTCTTATCATTAAATAGGCAGATCATATCTTTCTTTAATAAAGTGTATCTTTGATATACGTACAGTGAAGGTCAAGAATATAGATACGTTTAAAGCATCAAAAATATGTATCCACGATCTTATATCGCATATAAGGTCTTGGATACATATATTTTTGATGCTTTGAACGTATCTGTATTTTTGAACTTGACTGTACCTAGAAAAAAAATAAGCATAGTTTTCAATACTTATAATGATATGATTTATAAAAAAATAATCATAAATTAATTTTGAAGTAGATATACCTAACTACGTTTATCCGATGCTCTTACGGTGAAGGGAAACATCGTGAGGAAACCTGCACACGCCTGCGAAGAAACTCGAAGGTTGTGTGTGAAGTCGACCAACCCGCACTGGGGCCTCGTGGTCGACTAAGGCCCGATCGCCCTTTTTCAGGGTAGGCTCGAGCCCCTCGGTGAGAACGTTTATGAGCTGATAAGATGAAGATACCTGGGAATTAAAGTAATAACAAGGTAACTAAAGTCCTTTGACAGAGTTTGTCGGGATCCGTCAGAGATGCGTTAAATGAGCGAACGATCTATGATTAATTGATAGAAATAAAAAAAGGATTGTAAAAAAAAACTTTCGAGGATTGATGCTACTTTTAAAAAATATTATGGTCTATATTAAGGCGAGGCACCGGTGGAGAAGCGGAGAAGCCCTTTTGCTAGATCAATTTTTTTGAGTAATTACTACTAAATATCGGTCTTGCAAAAAATATTGGACATACTTAAGGATATTGTCTGAGGAATGTGCTAATATGTTACACGATAGTGTGTACTTTACTCGGTCAAAAAAAAATCCCAAAAATAGGTCTAAAACGTCAAAAAAAAAAGTCTAAAGCGAATTGTTTATTAATAAAATTTCTAAATTAGCACATAGTTTTTATACGGAGATATTTCTTTTAAAGTAATACAGCGGATCTGCAAAATTTTAGTTTTTAAATTGAAGTCTTAAGAGAAATAACAACGTAAAACCCGAGCGTAAAACATTGAAAAAGTGCAAAACTGTGGTTATTTTCTTGACTCTTTACACGTAAAGGAAAAAACAGAGACAACTGTTTTACAAATGCCTCGCCTTAAGTATAATCGATTAATCGTATACTACTCAAAACAAAACAAGGGCCAGCTAAGTTTTCACAGTACATTTTCATACAAAGAGGTGATTCGAACAGCCACGATATATTTTTTTTTATCAAGAAAAGTAAGAAAACAACTAAGCGCAGTCATGAGTTAGATTTTTTTTTATTCACGATTGGTAAACCCTTGACAACATCTCACCTGGTGGTAAGTGACGATGTTGCCGAAGATGGAAGCGGGCTTACCAAGATTCCTCAACGCAATGGGGAACTGGCTATCTTATCTTCCTGCCGGAACACACCAATGATATCAACATTGGTATTTGGCGGCAAGACTTAGATAAGATGGTGGCAGCTAGCCAGGCGGGCTTAGAAAATGCCCTACCACCAACCAAACCGAGTCTTACAATTGACCCCGCCTGGAATCGAACCCGCGATCTCCTCTGTAAAGCCAGTGAACTTTGCCTCTGAGCTACGGAGGCGGTTAGATCCCTGACAAACAACAAATGCGTCGAAGAGCACAACATTCTGCTGACCCTCGGAAACTCGTAGAATGCTCAAAACAATGAACATGATTTTTACAAGTTACAAGCTTTAAATTAACTTGCAATGTATGTATGTTCGGGTGAAATCTTGCAAGTTAAATGTAACCCACTTCCCGGTTTCCGATTAAGCTGAAATTTTGGTACGCATATGTGGTAAGCTTGACCTAAAAGTTTTTAGGTTTTTCGATAATTATTTACCGATAAATGTATGGAAAATTTGTTAATTTACTGTGTGCTCTCATCTGAGCAGTCCACTGAGTTTCTGAGGATCAGCAGAATGTTGTGCTCTTCGACACATTTGTTGTCAGGGATCTAACTCATGACTGCGCTTCGTTGTTTTCTTAATTTTTGTATAATCTCTTTGTATAATAAAATAAATTCATTTATTTCACAAAAAGTTTAGAAGTTAGAAAACAAAGTCTTGTTTCTAGTTGTACATCTACTTATTAGAACTCTGGCCAACAAAGTATATTATATTAGTACTAACATACAGTATGGACACTCCCTGCCGCTCCCTAGATTGCGACCTCACCCCCTCGTCACCCAGATTGATACGGATTGGTTGCAGTTTGGATGTCGAACGTATAGGATTTCGCAGCCATTTTGTTTGTTCCGTCATTCCTTTTTTGGAATGTCATTTCTGGCCCGTTGTATGAAAACATGTACTTAAAAGAAAAGCCTTAGAAGTCAGCGAGCAGAGATAGGAACAAAATATGTGATGTCAACCGACCATTTTAAGTGAGGATTCAACAAAATATAGGGGAAAGTACAAAATGCATGTGCAATGTGTGTTTGTGTGTGTGTGTGGGGGGGGGGGGGGGGATGTTTGTATGTGTAGACGGTTAGTAAAAATAGTATGCCGCAATTAAGTAACAGGTAGAAGTAACTGTTTAGTTTCCAGATAGTTATGGTTTTGGATCCAGGGTTTGTATGAAAATGTACTGAGAAAATGTAGGTGGCCCTTATTTTGTTTTTAGTAGTATTATAATGAATCTAATACTCAATACTTAGGCACAGTATTCCGATATGGCTTACAGTAGCGCAACGCCTTTGATGTCGCACGATGCCGCCACGGCGCAGGTACTAGCAGTACTAGTCTGTAGCCAGCCTGGCAAACTCGCGGAGTTTGCCAGGCTGTGCGCCGCCGCCCGCTGCCCCGCAAGGACCCTTCCGTTGCTCTGCGTAAGTACATTCTTTGCACTACTGTAAGCCAACCACAGCTTCAGGGGGTCATTAGTGGGTAGGTGCAGTCTTGTCATCATCATCATCATATCAACTCATATACGTCCCCACCGAGGGTCTCGAGCCTACCTTGAATTAGGGCGATCGGGTCTTAGTCGACCACGCGGGCCCAGTGCGGGTTGGTCGACTTCACACCCAACCTGCGAGTTTCTTCGCAGGGGTGTGCAGGTTTCCTCACGATGTTTTCCTTCACTGTAGGAGCAAAGTATATATGTTAGTACTAACATACAGTATGGACACTCCCTGCCGCTCTCTCAGTTTGGTTGTCGAACGTATAGGATTTCGCTGCTATTTTGTTTGTTCCGTCATTCGTTTTTTGAAATGTTATTTCTGGCCCGTTGTATGAAGTGTCCAGGGTGTGGTAGGAGCGTCAAAAAAACGTACACATGAAATTGAAATTCGAAAACACATTGGTACGTGGCAGGTTCGAACCACGACCCCCCGGGCAGGAGGCGGCGGCCCTAGCCATTACGCCACCGACGCTCTTGTATACATGCATATAGATATAGGGCTGTGAGTCCTACATAACGAGTACAGCCGGCTGCATACCAGCATGATGCATTTTCCTAGTCCGTCCTCCGTTCCGAAGAAAAAAAAAACTAGCCCTAATGAATCATCGCCATTGTGTGGTTATTCATTAGTTAGTGATAACCTGTATGACGTATTCTTTATTGCACACAAATATTTACATGAAAAACACTTTAGAAAGGACATATTATACTAAGGTGGACTTATCTCTATAAGAGATCTCTTCCAGCCAACCTTACCGGGTGTAATGAGAATGAAAGGACGGTGGGCAAATCTATGTGTACCTTAAATAGGGGATCGGACTGCTAGTCATTTGAGTTACTTTTTATGATCTGTCAAAAACGAAATTTTGTTCTAAAAATGTTTGAAATACCCACAAGTGACGTCATAAATTTTAAGCGTTATTGACGAACTTATTTTGTGAATTTGATCAATTAAAAATTGAAGACGTGACGGAAAAACAAAACAAGGAAGGTTTTTCGAAACTTCAAGAGAAGAGCTATTTAGGAAATCACATTTTAGATTTTATTTTTGATGCAGTCCGATCCCCTATTATACTAACTAATATAATATAATGTAATCAAACCTGATCTAATCGCATAAATAATACATACCGATAGTAAATAAATTAATATTAAACAAAATACATACCTAAAAATAGAATACTTACTATTCTTACTAAAATAAATATATACAAATAAACTTACACGTTTTGTAGGGAAAGAAGATGCTCTTTAAGTTTGATTTTGAAAGAGTTAACAGAATGTTGGCGGGTAATTTATTCCAGAGGTTCGCAGCTTCAACAGTGAACGAGTTGGAGAAGAATTTGGTATTGCAGTGAGGAACTACCAGAGTTTTGGTGACGCATAAACGTATACATATTGTGTTCAGGTTTTTCCTTAAATAAGACATGCACATAACGAATATACGGATTTAATAATTTGTATTACGAGATTCTTAACTTAATACAAATAATGTATTATGATAGGTTTCCTTATCATTTTCAGGGTTCCTTGGTCAAAAAAGAACCCTTATAGTTTCGCCATGTCTGTTCGTTCGTCTGTCCGCCGCTTAGCTCAGATACTAGTAGTACTAAAATGGCAAAGGTAATACATATTAAATCACGTCGACAGAATGTTAAAAAAATTAGGGTGCCTCCCCTACATGCAAAGAGGGGGTATTTTTTTTCCGTTGACTTACTCTATCGTTACTCTATCAATTTTTTTCCGTTGACTTACTCTATCGTTACTCTATCAATTTTTTTCCGTTGACTTACTCTATCGTTACTCTATCAATTTTTTTACGTTGACTTACTCTATCGTTACTCTATCAATTTTTTTCCGTTGACTTACTCTATCGTTACTCTATCAATTTTTTTCCGTGGACTTACTCTATCGAGCGTCGGTGGCTTAACGGCTAGGGCCTCCGCATCCTGTCCGGGAGGTCGTGGTTCGAATCCTGCCACGTACCAATGTGATTTCGAATTTCGATTTCATAAGTATACGTTTATCCGACGCTCTTACGGTGAAGGAGAACATCGTGAGGAAACCTGCACACGCCTGCGAAGAAACTCGCAGGTGGTGTGTGAAGTCGACCAACCCGCACTTGGCCCGCGTGGTCGCCTAAGGCCCGACCGCCCTAATTCAGAGTAGGCTCGAGCCCCTCGGTGGGGACGTATATGAGCTGATATGATGATGATGACAAGACTTCAGCAGAGGCTTTGGCACACGCACCACGTACGATGTGAAGTGCACGTAGTCACAGTATTACAATATAGCGGCTAACAGTAGCGCAACGATGTACTTACGCAGAGCAACGGAAGGGTACTTGCGGGGCAGCGGGCGGCGGGGCACAGGACTACAGGCTAGTATGGGCTAGACATGTGCGCCGCACCGCGCCGGTAACCGCCGCCGCCGATCAGGACTTGAAGCCGCTGACCATTTAGAAAAATCGGCGTATTCGGCGCAAATGATGCGAACGGCGAAAAGTTCAACGCTCGCCTAGGTTGCGTGTATCGCCTTCGGATATATTACAAAAATCTGAAAACGTGTCAAGGTTGTCTACTTACCAAAGCCGGAAACAGAGAGCTACGATGAACCGATGTCCTACAGACCCATAAACCTTTCATCATTTCTGCTGAAGGCTCTGAAAAAATTGGTCGACAACTACATAAAGGAGGGGTTCCTTGCGGAAAAAAACACTTCATGTACTACAATGTGCATATCAGTCTGGTAAAATGACTGAAAGAGCACTTCATCTTGTAGTATACCGTGATGAAAGTGCGTTGGATAACCAGAAGGTATGAGCTGCTGCCTTGCTGAATCGAAGGAGCCTTTGATCGCACTAATTTGGAGCCAATCAAGAATGCAGCTATCTCCAATGGTATAGACCAAACGCTATGAAAATGGATAGATAGCATGCTTAGGAAGATAATCATAGCATCTTTACTATTGGGGGAGAAGGTTACTGCTACCACTTCAAAAAGATGCCCGCAGGGTGGCGTTCTGTAGCAGCTGAATACCGGATCTTTCTACACGTTTGGTTATGCTGACGATCTAGTTATTATAATTAATGTCAAATTCCCGAACATAGTATCGCGAATAATGTACTCGTGAAAGGCCTTGCGTAAAGTTGAAAGGTGGTGTGATGGATATCACCTATCGATTAAACGTAGCAAGACCACGGTTGTACCATTCACAAGAAAAAGAAACCGACAAGGTTTAAAAACTCTCAAATTGTATGGGACAGTCCACGATCGTTAAGTATCTACGCATGACTCTGGATAAAAAACTGACGTGGAACCTGCACATAGAAAGGACCATGGCCAAGGCCACAAAAGTCTTCGGTATACTAAAATCTGCGTACGGTAAGAACTTGGGGTTTAAAACCCATAGTCATATACTGGCTATACACAATAAAAGTAAGGCCCATTCTAGGTGTAGAAGGAACAGGCCGAAGGAAGACTAAACTGACATGTCTTAGACTCAAAGATTCCAAGCTCTTCATCGGTGAGGTAACCACAGGGGAAATCAAGTACAGTTGGAGAAACAGCAGGACACGTGTCAGAGCGGTAACAGGAGCGTTGATAGGTCATTTTGCTACAAACGCACACTTGAAAAAATCAGTCTGATGAATAACCCGACCTGCAGGGCCTGTGTGGATACAAATTCAATGGAACACTTACTGTGTTACTGCAATGTTCTGGCCAGTAGCGCATTTGTCTCCTTGGAGTCATAAATATAAGATTGTAACTTATTAATTTGTAAGTACGTTATTCGTCACCAAATTACCAAAGCAAACTATTTTTGTGCCATATTTTATTGCGACTTTAACGTTTCTTTTCTTTCATACCTTATATATTTTTTTATGAAAACGTTTTTTTTATTTATTTTATAAGTTTACGCCGCCCTTTACGCCGCCGCCGACCAAATTCTACCTCTACGCCGCCGCCGAATATTTCGGCATCGGCGCACATGTCTAGTATGGGCTAGTACCTACGCCGGTGGCGCATTGTGCGACATCAAAGCGTTGCGCTAAAGCCATATCGTAATACTGTGACGTAGTGGCGCGACTCCAGCGGAAACACCCGCAGGCCGTAGCCGAACTTCTGGCGGACGTACTCCGTCACATCACGCCTTCGTGGCGTAATGGTTAATCCATTAGCTTCACATTCAGGAGGTCGTAGCTTCGATTCCTGGCGGAGCCTAACTTTCTCGGTTTTGTTGATGGAAGGGCATTTTCTAAGCCCGTCTGGCTAGGTACCACCATCTTCAATCTTGATCAATGTTAACAGCATCGATGTGTTCCGGCATGAAGATAAGATAGCCATTTCCCCATTGCTTTGGGGAATCATGGTAAACTCGCTTCCATCTTCAGTACCATCGTCAATTACCGTCAGGTGAGATGATATTTTTAAGGGCTTACCTATTGGGGATTAAAAAAATAACCTATACCTCGATTGAATCGAAAAATCTAAATTTCACGTTTGTTATAGCCCGTCAACTTCGTGCGCGGTACGCCTGCGGTACGGGCGGGTAGGCGGGGGCGTAGCACGACACGACACGATCTCCGCGGGGGAGCTTGAGGCTAGCGGGGAAGAGCAGGAGGCTCGTGCCCTTCTCCGCTAGCCTCAAGCTCCCCCGCGGAGATCTTCCCGCACACCCTTATAGTTGGATACCTGGAAGTAGTGTCAGTGATGGAGAGGGGGGAAGGGGGTTGTCTTACTAGACACACAAAATCGGAAGTGTCTAGGTCATACAGAATTTAAGTTACGGGTTGATCGAAAGTAGCCCCAAAAGGGTTCGTGTAAATATAATATAATCCATAATAACGGCCCGTGTCGCCCTTTTCCTTTACGAACTTGGCTGATACACTGCCGTGTGTCCAGATATTTATTTATTTATCGTATTGTATTTAAAAATTCACACTGGTTATAATAAAAAAGATTGAAAACATTTAAAATTTGCATTTCCGCAAGTAAGAACTCGCGGCCTTAGTCAGGCTTTTGAAATCGTCAGATATTGCGCATGCGTATGTTAACTTTACGCAGTAAAAAGAGTTTTTATGGAAATGGAGTATGAAAACCAACATGGAAACTCAAAGTGCACATTATTATGTATAGTTTAATTGAGTGTTCTTACCGTCGAAAACAACATTGATATTAATAATATATCTCCCCGGTTGGTATTGCCAAGTGACTAAAATAGATATTTGGATAAATAAACAGCTGAAAGTAACTTCCACTCACAACGTTTTCATGAAACAGTACAAAGTTCAATAAGAATGGCGGGCAGCCAATATTTGCAAGGCAAAAATAAATATGATTTTGTTTTTAAATTTTAAATTAAAAAATCAACAGAAAATAAATTGTAGAAACTCGTTATGTTTACTCTGTGGAGCAGCTTTCACTGTCAGTTTTACACAAATGAACAATAAACCTTACGCTAAAATAGGGATGACGAATGCTAGTCATCTGATTTACTTTTTATTCTAAAAATTTTGTTCTAAAAATGTTTGAAATACCTAGGCGTCATAGTTTAGCAGCGTCTTTTATGTACTCATTTTGTGATTTTGGTGAATTAAAAATGGAAGACTTGATGGAAAACAAAACGAGCAAGGTTTAAGTACTAGGGCACTTTAGTGATCAAGAGTTCATATTTATTTCTAGTGCTGTCGTCATCCCTATCCGTCGGTTTTCAAAACGGCGCGCTGAATGGCGCCGGATTGTAAACTAGGTACTGTCAATGAGTAAAAAACTCCGAATAAAACCGATGATTTCCTCTTCTAAAAAACATTCTGCCACCCAGGGGGAAGGGGGAGCCTCGCGAATGATTATGTAATCAAATGAATCTATGAAACCTGCCCGAACCTAACATTGCTCGCTTCGCTCGCTCATTTAAAATATGTTACTTAGTAGTTTTTACACAAAGCGCCGACTCGTACATTGCGGCGTACTTTCTTTCAGCCGAATTGCAATCCGGCTGAACGTGATGTCGCCACATTAAAAAGAAAACGCTAAACCCATTAAAAAACCGAATTCCATCGCATCAACTTATTACAATTTTGCATTATGTTAATAAAGTCAATATAAACCTAAGAAAAGAATAGGTTTATGTGTTACAATAATTTCATTAAATAAAATGAGAGAATTACAAATAATAAATAACACAACAGTCTTAGAGCTCTAAGACAACAGTACTTCATAAGAAAATTAATATAAAATATATAAAAAAATATTTGAAAATTTTTATTACATGAAAACATCTATAATAAAAATATAGAAGACTATAAAGCCTTTAGTTCTTGCACTCTGTCTACTTAAATTGGTTGAGTTAGAGGGAAGTCTTCTTATAATTTAAGACGTAGGCTCTTGTCGATGCAGCATCCATGTCAGTTCTGTTGTGCAACTCCCTCCAAAGGCGTTTCCTTTATCCGCCTGTGCGACTTGACATTCATATTTTTCTTAATTTGTGATACATAACTTATCCTTGGTCTTCCTCTACCCCTATTTCCTTCTATATTTCTTGCTATGATGTTGTTTATAAATCTTTCATGTCTTATCAGGTGGCCTATCATCCTCTGCGGTTTTCTATTAAATTAATCCGATTTCTCTTCTCATTTATTCTTTGCAAAACCTCCTCGTTAATCACCATCTCCGTCCAACTTATTCTTTCCATAAGCCTCTAGCACCACATTTCAAATGGACTTCTTCTGATTCAGGGTGCAGGTTTCGCTTCCATATAATGCTATGCTCCAAACACATTGAGGGAAGTAAGGTGTGAATATTAAACTTGACTTACATGAGGAACGTTCAGGTTGCGAGGAGCGATGGCTGACTCTCGCGTTATACTCGTAACCGGGTGCTGTCCGTGTGAACTGGCCTACACTTTTCAAAGGCATTCATGTCATTCAATGATTTAATGTATAACTTCTGGTGTCATATTGTTTTCTTGTTCTAATGACATAATTTGTTTTTTTTATATCAAGAATTGGATTTTGACGTAATTAAGTATAATGATTGTTTATTTCTTGATTTTTCACAAACGAAATTATGTAGTCACTATTTTATGACTATCAGGAAGAGTGTAATTTGTACCTATTTTGAATAAATATCTTGAATCTTGAATCTTGAGGTGTGTAATTTGCGACTCGCCCACCGTGCACCCTCGAAGCCCATGACCGACCGCGGGAAAAAAACTAGTTATATAATGAAAATAAAATATTTCCGCGTATGTTCGGGAAAATAATTAAAATTCAAGCAATACAAGGTGAAATGTGGTGTGATTTTTACGTGACCGGCGATCATTCGCCACATATGAGAATGTGCCAAATTTTAATTTAAGGTATTGTTTATTTGATCTTTGATGTCAAGAAAAAAAAAATGGTTTTAAACACTAGTCTAAAAAAACTAACTAAAAACCCGACTGCATAAAAACTTAACCCCCTTTTTTACCATAGTAAGAAAGGTAGGTATTCTATGATTTGTAGCCTGATCAAATAATAGGCAGTATGGTTATGGAGCCTTAACCTTGTTGTGCAACCCAATCAGATTCAAGTATCTTTCGTTTCGGTCCACTTTTCTGACCTACTGTACCCTTGTGTTAAAAAAAAACCGGTCAAGTGCGAGTCGGACTCGCGCACGGAGAGTTTGGTACCATTATCATTAAAAATCACGTTTGTTGTATAGGAGCCTACCCTTAAATATTATTTATGAATTTAATTATTTATTTTAAAGGTTAGTAATACAACTCAATGTTCTGTGAATATTTCAAGCGTCTACTTGTTGCCGTTATCAATTAATATCGAGCAAAAAAAAATCACGTTTGTTGTATGGGAGCCCCCCTTAAATATTTATTTTATTTTAATTTAATTATTTATTTTAAATGTAAATATTTAACAAAATATTCTGTAAATATTTTAAGCGTCTACCTGTTGCCATTATCAATAACGAGCAAAAACATGCAAAAAAAAAACCACCTTTGTTGTATGGAAGCCCACTTATATAATTATTTTCTTCTATTTTTCAGTATTTTCAGACATATATCATCTGTGAAAATTTCAACTGTCTAGCTATTGTGGTTCATGAAATACAGCCTGGTGACAGACGGACGGATAGACAGACGGACAGCGAAGTTTTAGTAATAGGGTCCCGTTCTTACCCGTGGGGTGCAGAACCCTAAAAATAATATAGATACCTTCATAAGAGAGAAAAACTGCTAGATGATTATACATAACAGAGATAATACATATGGCTCCATAACCATACTGCCTATTATTTGATCAGGCTACAAATCATAGAATACCTACCTTTCTTACTATGGTAAAAAAAGACCAGAAGACAGTAATATCTCTGTTATGACATTCTCAATTTTGCCTGCGTCCGTCCCGCAGCTGACGCGGCGGTCATAAAAGTCCACTGATGAAAAGAGCACAATTCATTGTGACGGTCATAAAGCGGTCTCTGTGCCTGAAAACGTTGTCCGTGAAAAATGAAAAACCAATGAAAAACTGCTAAATAATTTTTGTACCACCAGAAGACAGTAATATCTCTGTTATGACATTCTCAATTTTGCCTGCGTCCGTCCCGCAGCTGACGCGGCGGTCATAAAAGTCCACTGATGAAAAGAGCACAATTCATTGTGACGGTCATAAAGCGGTCTCTGTGCCTGAAGACGTTGTCCGTGAAAAATGAAAAACCAATGAAAAACTGCGAGATAATTTTTGTACCACCAGAAGACAGTAATATCTCTGTTATGACATTCTAAATTTTGCCTGCGTCCGTCCCGCAGCTGACGCGGCGGTCATAAAAGTCCACTGATGAAAAGAGCACAATTCATTGTGACGGTCATAAAGCGGTCTTTGTGCCTGAAGGCGTTGTCCGTGAAAAATTAAAAACCAATGAAAACTGCTAGAAAACTTTCGGACCACTAGAAGACAGTAATATCTTAGTTATGACATTCTCAATTTTGGCTGCGTCCGTCCCGCAGCTGACGCGGCGGTCATAAAAGTCCACTGATGAAAAGAGCACAATTCATTGTGACGGTCATAAAGCGGTCTTTGTGCCTTAAGGCGTTGTCCGTGAAAAATTAAAAACCAATGAAAAACTGCTAGAAAGCTTTTGGACCACCAGAAGACAGTAATATTATCTCAGTTATGATTATGACATTCTCAATTTTGGCTTCGTCCGTCCCGCAGCTGACGCGGCGGTCATAAAAGTCCACTGATGAAAAGAGCACAATTCATTGTGACGGCCATAAAGCGGTCTTTGTGCCTGAAGGCGTTGTCCGTGAAAAATGAAAAACCAATAACAATTGTCGCATTCAGCCCTGTTTTATTAGAAGCTTCGGCGGCGGCTTTGAGAATTTGTCGATTGACTCGTGGAATATTTATTAGGCTGGCTTTACGGCTTATTTTCGCCAGTAAGTAACTATTAAATAATTTTCGTATAATCTAAAAGCTTTTAGGTACAAACTTTTATTTGAAAAGAGTTCTTATGCTCAAATGAATATAAAAACAAAATCCGCGGTTCCACATTCAAAAAAGTCCAGTTGTTTGGATTGAAATGTAGAAGACGATTTTGGGATTTTAATTCCACCTTCAAAGTTCATCATCAGATCAACTTCAAAATACCAAAAGGATCTATTGTCACCGGGAATACGGCTTCATTCCAAATTTCAGCTCAATCGGACCCCTGGAAGTCGTTTTAAAATCAAACATACATGTACAATGTACATACATACGAAAATTGCAAGCTTTTAAAAAACCGGTGAAGTGCGAGACAGAACCGCACACAAAGTAAGTAAGTAAGTAAAACTTTATTTGCAGAATATTGGTAACAAAAGTGCCTTAAATATTCCGCCGTAAAACGGCATGCAAATCTTTAGTAACATGGTGATGAATAAAACAAATTTAAATAAAAAAGAAAAACACTAGTATAGTCTAAAAATTAAAAGGAGTTAAAACATTTCAAATTATTAACTAGAGAAATTCACTTTAATAATAAAATATTAAGTTCATTGATTAATAAGAGGTCAATTAAATTAAAAATAACAGAAAACAAATCATTAGGTAGGTAGCACCAGTCGCAGATGAAAAAAAAATAGTTACATGTCAAATTCATAATAAAGTAGGAAATGTCACATTTTATTCATTAAGATATTCGTCAACAGAGTAATATGCCTTCTTCAGTAACATATCACTTACTTTTTTTTAAAAACATCTAAAGAGTCAACCTCTTTTATACTTGTTAGCAACTTATTGTAAAGTTTCGGTGCCATTGCTTATATACTTTTATGCAGTGAGTTGGTTTTGCAGGGTTTTAAATTTAATTTGTGTCGTCGTCTTTCGCTACTAACATGGCCAAACAAACTCAAATTGCTCTTTACGAAAACTACTATTTCGACAATATATAAACAGGGAACGGTGTGTACTTGGAGTTCTATAAAGAATAGCCTACAACTGTCAGTTTGCTTAAGGCTACAGATTGCTCGAATACATCTTTTTTGAGCTTCGAAGACCATTTCCTTTCCACTGCTGTTACCCCAAAACATGATTCCGTACCTTAATGTTAGGATAGTCTTTCTGTTAACTATCTTTGTTAACATATACAATCTATATGCTAATTGATGAATTTTGTTGCATAGTATTTCAGTATGGGAGTTCCAAGTAACGCCTTGATCTATTTGCAGACCTAAAAATCTCATGACATGTGTTTCTTCAATCTTCTTGTTTTTGTGATTAATGTTGCGGCTGTTACGTAGAAACCGAACGCCCTATCGGGATGACGACAGCATCAGAAATAAATTATGAACTCTTGACCACTAAATTAAACTACTTAAACTTCGGTAAACCTTACTCGTTTTGTTTTCCATCAAGTCTTCGATTTTTAAATCACCAAAATCACAAAATGAGTACATAAATGACGCTGCAAAACTATTTTTAGAAGAAAATGTCTTATTTGACAGATGATAAAAAGTAAATCAGATGACTAACATTCGTCATCTCTATTCTCAATTCTATTTATGTGTTTTTATATACTTTCAAATAAGTTTAAAACAAATGTGTTCAATTAAAATGAAAGGTCTTAAAGTCACCGATTTTTGTGTGTTGGTTTCATTCAACATTAACTATTTGTTTTTGAGAAATTTTGCAATTAATGCCAAAACCAGGGTATACAGTATATTTTTTTACATCTACATAAGTAATATTATTAATTTAAGTTCACTATATATTTTTTCCATAGTGATAGCTATACACAATCTTTCAATAATTTCAATTAAATATTGTTATTTGACCTATATCAAGGCGTTAAACATTTGTTTCACGAGGTCAAATAGCACAAATTTTGTAAAAGAAGTTTGAAGAACAAATGGACATGAAGCAATTTACTTTGCAGAGACAAAACTGCTAACAAACAAAGAATAAGGTGCCATTTGGGCGAAATGAAGGGGGGAAGTCCCGACAGTTTGCAAAAATGTAAGGGTGAAAAACGTCCGGGCGAGGGAGGGCACAGCTGTGGAGCTCGCCGGAGGGACGGGACGACTGCAGATTAGATAAGAGTGTCCTGTGTCACAGATCTCGCTCACGGGCTTAAAGTAAGACAAAACATGGGTAAAACTAGGCTGAAATAGAGCTTTAAATAGGCGGTAATATTACAGATTTTCGTTATTTTTAACATTTATTACTCCTAAACGATAAAATACCCTTATTGTTGATGATATTCCTTAAAGTTAATAGCTATTAGAAACACTATTGAGCAGTATTCGAAAAAAATCCCAAAGATAGGTCTACACCGTTATTTTAAACTCTAGTTATGACTAATATTTTGAAGTATAAATAAAAATAAATGAAAACGCTAAACACGTTAAAAACCGACTTCCAACGCAATCACTTCAAACAATTTTGCATTATTATTTTAGTTTTTGTTAATTTTCTATAAATTACTACACAGATTTTGATAAAATTTATATGGGACCACACGGGAAGCACTAGCTTTCGAATAAAAAAAGAATCATCAAAATCGAATCACCCAGTTAAAAGTTCTGAGGTAACACACATAAAAAAAAACATACAGTCGAATTGAGAACCTCCTTCTTTTTGGAAGTCGCTTGAAAAATATACAACAATATTTGTTATGATAATACAAAGTGAGTAATGTTATTATTTTTTTATATTTTCATTGTAGTTTATAGTTGAAACGAAAAACCATTGAAAATGTGAAAAAGTGTGGTTATTTTCTTTACTCTTTACACGTAAAGAAAAAGACAGAGACAACTGTTCCGATCAATACCTCTCCTTAAGGGAAAAAGAAGTTCCTGGGCCCTCCCACGGGAGCTCGTCAGCGACCCTGACGACGCGGGCCCAGCCAACCCAAACAGGACCTGATTCAAAAGAAGACCCCGCCAAGATGGCACCCCAAGGACCTGTCTCTAGTCAGAGGCAGCGCAAGAAACCTCCGAAAAGGGCACCGCCCTGATACGGAGTCCCCACACCCTCATCCAAGGTGTGTGAGAAGACTTACTGATGATGAGCTCACGCGTTTAGATTATCATACAGGCACAAACGCGATGAAAGTATATCTCTTTTACGTTACGTTGAACTTTAATTTGATACGAAAAAATCCTGGAATTCGTAGCAATATGATACAGTATAATAATGTAGGTACGATAAGCAATTTTTCCTTTTCCCAGCGGCATCTAATATCATCGCAGTAGTCAGTTACCGTCATCCATTACGTAGGTGACGCGCGATGAGGGTTAGCATGTTGGTTATATTTTCTAATACATTATATATGTTTTTTTCTTCTATTATCTAGAACATTAAGAGGGAAGAATAGCTTCGCGATCCTAACGAAATAGGTATTTGGGAAAACATTTGCTATCGCTCGTGCGCTCATGCCCCCGGGCATCGCGCACAGCACATACAAAGAGCCTCACGCACACATCGACGGACGCTGCTAGTTGGCGAGAAGTTGCGCCGAAAGGCGGAGGTTTTCTTACGTACCTACGGATTGATTGTTGTGGCGTCCCCGACACTCCGATACAAAGACATTGAAGGTAATAGCAGTAGGGAATAGTGATAATTTCAAGTGAGTATTTTGTTATGTAGATAATAGTAATTAGCAACGAGTATAAACTAAATTGATTTTTGATAAGTCGGCTTTTTGACAATATGCTCCCTAAATGACTGAAATTTTGTATTGTAAGGTTATTTAGGTATTTGCAGTGTATCTAAATAAAAAGAGTTTAAAAAAACTAAAAAACACGCTTTAAAAGTACATCAGACTAAAAAGTAAGAAATAATTCTTAATATAACTTGAAAATAATAATTAACGAAAAATATAACTAGAATTACTAAAATAATACTAGATTATTGTGAAAAAGCGTGGGGCGCTCTGTGCCATATTTTTCGTCTATCGAGCAATCCACACTTTTTCACAAATAAGACTAGTATTTTTTGTTAATTATTATTTTCAACTTATATTAAGAATTATTTTTACTTTTTAGTCTGATGTACTTTAAAAGCGTGTTTTTTAGTTTTTTAAACTCTATTTATTTTTTAGTTCAAACTTATGAAATTATTATATTGTCGCTGATTCTTGATAAGTCTACAAAGTTTGAATTAAATTTGTCCGTTTAAAGTGGGTCAAAATCGAGTAAAGGAGTCGGTTACATACAAACATACAGGTGAAGCATTTTTTTTTATTAAAAATTTGAGTGCGTTTGGCTGCACTTCACCTGATAATAAAAGCGTGATAAAATATTATGCTAGTTATAACTACTAATGTGACACTATAATAATTATACGAGTATACCTAACGTGACCATCTAAATAATAAGTAGGTTTTATGGGTTCCGTACAAAAAAACGGAACCCTTACAAGATCACTCGTGGGCCTGTCTGTCTGTCCGTCTGTCACAGCCATCACAGATCACTGTCCGAATCTACTGGACCATATCAAGTGAAATCAGGTAGGATGGTGTAATCCTATCACCCAAACACAGATGTGCAGTCAATAAATATTTTTAAAAATTAAGGGTATTTTCGGGCAACCAATTAGGAAATTTAAAAAAAAGTATTGCAGACCTTACTGTGTCATATATCAAATGAACAACTTCGAACAATTTTGCATAATTATTTTTGGTTTTTGTTAATTTTCTTATAAAGTACTACACCGATTTTGATAAAATTTATATGGGACCACATGGGAAGCACAAGCTTTCGAAGAAAAAAGAATTATCAAAATCGGTTCAACCAATAAAAGTTCTGAGGTAACACTTATAAAAAAAATAAAAAAACATACAGTCGAATTGAGAACCTCCTCCTTTTTGGAAATCGCTTGGAAAAAGACGAAAATTGACCATTCCCCCCATTAGGTGATTACTCCAAAACTACAAAATATAGTTTATTGCTTGTAGATAACAGGAAAACCTATAAGAATTCTATCAATTGTAAATAAAGTGGTAAACTCAATTTATTACGTAAATTTACGGAAAATAGTTCACTAAAACACCACTAGATAGCCCTAGTGCATCTTAATGTGACGATTCCAAATGTGATATTTTTAATTATTTAAAAATCACCCTAAATGTCTTTGTAATTGTATGGAACCCTCTCTACTCGAGTTCAACTCGCACTTGGTCGTTTTTTTTAAGTTCACATAAGTTGAGCTACTTATGCCTTAGTAAGTAACATGACTTCTAATATCTAAGCAGTTGTTTGCGAGTGAAAAAATAATAGGTAGATACTTCAATTAATTTATCGTTTGGTCTGTTTGCGAAAGTGGGACGTTTTTTCCCTCGCTGGGGACAGCGGGACGAACAGCCTGAAAAAGGGACTATGGTCACGTTTAGTATAGGTACCGTATTTTTTTTTAAATTCTTATTCGTGGACCGTTGAAATGAGTAGGTGGATTAGCCACATTACGGTTTTGGTTTTATTAGGGCTCTGAATTTTTTTTTTTCGAAAGGACAAGCTTGTTGGCCGTGGGGGCCTTTACAACTTCACCGGGCAGGGGAGGCGAGTACGGAAGACACTCAACCTAGTGCATAAGGGCTCTGAAGCAAAACAACGAACTCTAATGCTAGCACATCACATCGCTACTCGTGTTCGCGTATTCGTCTTTCGTCCAAATGCGACGATATGGCAAATTCGGCTACATTCACGAACATGTTTAGGTGCTGTAACGTCTTGGAACAGCGAAGTACAAACACACAATCGTTTACAAAAAAAAGCAATGTAATCCATTTTGAGTTAGGAAGAAATAAAACAATAATCACTGGTCAATCTTTTTCTTGAAAACCTACTAATAATAACTTTTCCCACTCCCAGAATTTTTTAAACAGATAGATATCGATAACGTGGGTGGGATCCCATCTCTACTATCGACTTCACCATCGACATCTCTAATGTACGTGTGCTTTGCTTTCCCCCCGACCCCCAATCGTGCGATAGAGAGCGTTGCAGCTCGCAACTGACAATAGGTACTTTTCTGGACGAAATTCCCATTTCGGGAGAAAACGGTTTCCACTAACTAAATCTCAACAAATCTCTTTGATTTTGATGTCGATCGTTTCAGCACAATATATTCTAGGTTTATAGGTTTCGCTTTTTAAAAAAAAATACATTGATTTTGTTCAAAAAACGACTTAATTCGACACAGTTTTAATCACAAAAATTACGTTACTTGAGCTGCCTATAAGTTTGAATCTATAGCAAATTTTGAAAAAAGGAAAACCTATAAACCTAGTAATTCATTGTGTCAATAACATACTAAAAAATCATGGTGATTGGAAAATATTTAGAAGTGGAAAAACGTTTTCTCTTTTTGTATGGACGAGCACGTACTATTCTTCCCTCTTAATGTAGAACATCGTATGAAATTATTTTCTTTGATATTTATCACATTTTTTTTAATAGATGTGTCCTTTGTCTCCCCTGGTGCTGGGAGATATTGGACACTCGACATGTTTTTTTTTAAAATATTTTTTTAAACCTGAAAATTAATATGTATGGAAAAAGTGATGATGTTAAAATAAACTTTATTAGTCGTTATTTGGCCCCACAATAAGTAGATTTTAAAAAACCTTATGGCAATTAATTCTGATCAGTTAAATTTAAAATCGTCCAAAGTCTACACAGTAATTAAAAATAAACACAATGTAAAACTTAAAAAACAATAACTTAAAAATTTTAAGAAAAACAAAACTTAAAACAAAATCTTATGAGCGTACTATAGCGGTACAATTTGGGCGGTCTTATCGCTCAAAGCGATTTCTTCCAAACAACCCGGTGTTTGAAGACAAAAGCATAAAAACTGGTAGTGCACGAGTATCCAACTAAAACAACACTAAATATACATTTGTAAAGTTACAGTACTTATACAGGATGTAACAAAATTGGTGTAGGTATCCTTTTAACTGGGGCTTCTACTCATCATACTGAACAACTTTCCCCAAGGAACCCATAGTCAATTCTTAAAAAATAAAATTTGGACCCTCCATACTAAAATGCACAAAATCGGTCGATGAGCTAATCAATTTGTATGAAGAGTAAAAAAAAATTTTTTGTTGTCAGCAAAGTCGTAGAACAAAAGTTTTTCAGTATGATGAGTAGGAGCCCCAGTTAACGGGACCTCCACCAATTTTGTTACACCCTGTATAGATAAGACTGTACCTACTACGTTTTATAATTAAATCATGATAATTATCAACGTTATAATGATTGATAATTATCATGATAGTATCCACTTCGAACAGTGATATAGAACATGAAATTCGCGACTGTATGGTTTTTCAGACAAATTATCTATTTAAGTATGGTTCCCTCCTCTTACAGCTATTAGCAGTCCCAATTTCAATTAATTGCGAGCAACATACATTCAAACTTTGCTTTGTACGAGTATGTAGTTCGAACCGTAAGAGCTGGGTATTCACTTATCTTGTTAAGAACTGTTCACTACCACACAATACGAACTTCGAGCTGAACAGTTGTCCAAGATGGAAAGTTCCAGAAGTACAAGCATTAGTTGGAGCAGCAGCTTAAAATTATTTCGATTATCAGACTGGCCCCCTCGCATCGAACGGTGTAATGCGTGCCACCAAAAATGAGACTTGAAACACCACGTAAAACATTAAAAAAAACAAAGTATGTAGTGTATGAAATTGTTATCCATCCTTACTAATATCACAGTATATATATTAGTACTCTAATATTATAAATGTGAAAATGTGTTTGTTTGTTTCTTTGTTACCTTTACACATTTCAACGCCTTGACCAATCTTTATAAAATTTGGCATGCAGGTAGCCTGTGTCACGGGGAAGGACATATTATGCTACTTTTTATCCCCGGAAAATAGCATAATCTGATGCAGTTCCTGAGGGAACAAAATAAATACTCGATTGTTGTGATTTTTTGCACAGAGATGGTCGAGTAGGTGGGAAACGACATAATTTACTAATCACCCTTAAAGGCAGTCATAAAAACGATGTCCACGCGGGCGAAGCTGCGGGAAAAGGCTAGTAATATATAAAGATCCATCATCCTGTACTTCTTTTCGCATGCAGGTGTACACGTCTTAAATCATCTTCCTAATTTGTGTTTTTAATGCTTTACGTGGTGTTTCAAGTCTCATTTTTAGTGGCACGCACTATAATAGCTCAATTAAGATCCGCTGCCAAGTCCAATGCGACACTTAACGTTGACCCCGATCGTGCATTGGTCCGTTGTCATTAAGCCTTACTGCTGCCCTATGCCGATGATATAGATAGACAGTCATTCGATAAACGAGGGTTAGACTGGACTGTTGGGAGCCATTTCACAGCGTGACACTCGATTTTCTCTCTTCTCGCCTTCTGGTTAGCCATGTTTTTGTGTGAACAATTCTTTTCACTTAGGCTTCTCTACTTGTTAGTGGGCAATTGGTTTCGAGCGTGTATTAATTGTGAATGCCCCGGATATTGAAGCGGCCACGTTCATATTGCGGTATTTGTGTTGGTTTTGTGCAATTTCAAGAGTATCTAAAACAAAATTTACTGCGTAGACTGTCAAAACTGGCAGACGAACTAAAATAGGAATTTTCTTAAACATGCTTGGAAATTTAAACATTATTATGACAACCTTCTTCGAGATAAATCAAAATTGCTGTACTGGCCAAATCCACGCGAGCAGCGGCCGGCAAAAGTTGTATGAAAATTCATATCTGTCGTGTTTAGCGGCCAAACCAATTACTATGTAAACTCATATCTGTTGTGTAATTTAAAAAAGGAACCATATTTTACTCCGAAACATGGCAACCAAGGAGGTAACTTATCAAAGGTTTTATTTAAATTTCGAACTGACTTTCAAATAGAACGCTGTTTATTAAAAAAAAAACCTAATGAAAACTGGCACTTGAAAATTTATTGTTGTTCGTTGTTCGTCATTGATTTTGAAAAGTAATTATTAAAGTTTTTTATTTTATTTTATTCGTAAGTAATTGGTAAGCCCTTGGCATCATCTCACCTGATGGTAAGTGACGATGATACCGAAGATGGAAGCGGGTTTACCAAGATTCCCCAACGCAATGGAGAATTTCCGCGCATTATTTGAGAAAAGTACTATTCAAGCCTTGGCTACAACTAGGCATTGATGGCTTACGTATGTGTGCCTCGGCTTCGCCTTGGCCCATATTTACACGTTCGTCCATCAATACCTCTTTTGCTGGCCGGTGCAGTTATGTAGGTACTATTCAATGTGTAAAGTTTTGCTACATGCACTTTGCTATGGTCGTCAAGTCGACATAAGTCATAAAATAAGCGTTGGATTTTTATTAAGAACTAGCTTTTGCCTTGCGGCTTCGCTCGCGTGGATATCGCTTTTATGACTGTTTTCGAGGGTGAGTGGTGCGCTAGCCGCAAGCAATGGCGATGTTAAAAAAATCACCCAAAAAAGTATTTTTTTAGTTCCCTCAGAAACTGCATCCGACTATGCCGTTTTCACGGGATAAAAAGTAGCATTCGTCCGTGCCCGTGACACATGCCAAATTTCGTCAAGATAGGTTGAGGTGTTGAAGCGTAAAAAGGTATTAAACAAACAAACACATTTTCACAATATTAGCACACCCTGGACACTTCATACAACGGGCCAGAAATGACATTTCAAAAAAAAATGACGGAACAAACAAAATGGCGGCGAAATCCTATACGTTCGACAACCAATCTGTATAATCTGGGTGACGAGGGGTGAGGTCGCAATCTAGAGATCCTCATGGAGTGTCCATACTGTATGTTAGTACTAATATATATATACTTTGCTATTAGTGAGAATAGCCCTGTGCGCAGTTTCACGAAATGACTAATTATAAGTAGCAAAGTTCACTTGAAGATTAACACTATAATTACATTACCAAACAAAAATAAACATTCTATCACGTGCCGAGCAATAAATACAGTTGTTTTGCCTTTCACGCCTTTGTTGTTGAAGTTGTAAATACCTGCATATTATTAATTATTAATAATATTAATGAGGAAAGAAACATATTATGTAAATGATAAAGTTATGTGTTGATTCCATAACAAATACGAAACCTGAGACTGTAATCAGAATCATGATTCATGACATTATCTGTAATAGACTTTAAGTTTTTTTTGACTACCTACCTTTTTAAAATGATGATGCCAAGGGCTTACCAATAGTGAATAATAAAAAAAGAAAAGTGTGTGTAAACACCAATTTAAAAATATTTTTGAATTTTGAATTTTTGAGTGATAATTATCATTAATTGATAATCATTAGGGTTTTCCTCTTATGCGTAATAAATTATTAAAGGTGCCAAAAGTACGTGTCGAACCATTAATTAAAATGATTAATAATTTTTTTATTATACAGCTCATATAAGTCCCCACCGAGGGGCTCGAGCCTACCCTGTATCAGGGCGATTATATAAGAATTATATAGAAGTAGAATTAATTATATAGGAATTAATATAAGAATTAATTTGTATCTAGGTTAGGTACTTAATGAAATAATAAAGGACAATGAAGTGTAAAAAATCATTTTTCAGGAAACGTTCCTTATTCATTACACGGACAAAGATGGGTCTGTTGCCCGACACCAGATTTGCGAAGCCGACGCCGCCGTGAAAAGTTCGCGCATTAGCGAAGCCTGAAAAAGTCAGAGATGAGAAAAGTTGGAAGATGGGAGTCAACATCGCCCGTAGATATTAATTGTGTAGCGTACTTGCGATTTGATTTAGGCAAAGTTTGGTTTAAGCAGTATTTGGCGAGTTTTGTCTATAGATTCTATTAATCATGTCTCTTTTATCCTTCATCACATCAGCTCATATACACGTCCCCACCGAGGGGCTCGAGCCTACCCTGAATGTTTTTCTTTGGCTTTTATGCTTACTTGACGTAAATGTTAAAATTACAAAGTAGGTGACAGAAAATAAATGTAATAATAATCAAAGAAATAGGTACTTTTTAACCGACTTCAAAAAAGGAGGAGGTTTCTCAATGCGACCGATATTATGTGTGTTCGCGGATAACTTCGTCGTTTATGAACCGACTTTGATGATTCTTTTTTTGTTGGAAAGGAGATATCCCAAGGGTGGTAACATGATAAGGAAACCGGGATCTGATGATGGAATCCCAGAGTTACTTTTTTTTTATTTGAATAAGGCACACCAACGGCATAAGTATTACACGTTTTCCTAACATAGTCAGGTCTTATTCTTATACAAATACTTATTATAGGTATACACAATATTGACATAAAATTATTATTAAAACAACATGGAAAAAATAATAATAATAATAATATTAATAAATAAGTTTATTTCGGACCACAAAAATCCATAATATGTGTTAGTAACAATAGAGACCTAGCCTATGCTAGTTAGTACTTAAAAACTACTTGGGAATAATTAAAAGTATCATTTTACCGCACCGGTGACTATCCCCACCCAACTAAAAAATACTAACTAAGAAATTAATGAAATACTCGTACTACTTTTAAATTTTGGCAAGGAGTTACAAAATATATCAAATTTTGTAGAGTGTAGAGTTAACGGTGTTGTAATCCACACACATTCTACAAAAAGGAAAATTCTTACTTATATTGGTTCTGAAGAAGGGAATGTGAAATAATCTTGGCATGGGATATTTTGGATAATTGCTTAAAATTTGAGACGATGTAATAAAAGTTTCACTTTAAAAAAGAACCGAAGCTCACATTTCGCAGGGAACCATAAAGGAAAACACAGCGAAAATGAGCAACTAACGAGAATAGTTAAATGGACCAGTGATTTGCATACAAATTGCCTTTCGGGGGTAAACGGCCCATTTGTATTCAAACACAAGATCCCGGCTCAGTGGCTGAAAACCATTTATCCAGTTCATGATCTGAATCAGCCGCACTATCGTCTGCTTATCGCTAATGCCCTCATAAGAACACCTGATACACTGAGCGAAAATTATTGTCAATTAGACAAAAAAACATTAACCACACACAACCCTTTAAGTAACTTATTCAATGAGTCAACGTTTTTATTGTCAGATTTTTGTTGCCAAATTAACAACATTCATCGACAACGTTATACTTGGTCAGACGTACATAGTTTACAAACAATGTTTAACGTAGTCATAAAGTCACAGCGTAACATTGTCTCCTTTATGTTAAAACATTGACTTTGTAGCAATGTAACCTTACCTATCCAACTCTTTAATGAGGTCAATCTGACAACTCAAAAATTGTCTCTTTGACAACTGAGTTTTGTCTTTGTGGCAATGTAATGTAACCTAACCCACTCTCTGACTTTGTTAATCTAACAACTCCTATATTGTTCCTTTGACGACTGAGCGTTGTCTCTATAGCAATATAACTTAACCAAACCTTTTCTTAAACGTTGTTAATCTGACAACTCTAATATTGTTCCTTTGACAATTGTGCGTTGTCTCAGTAGCAATGAACGAACGTTGTTAATCTAACAACTCTTATATTGCCCCTTTGACAACTGAGTGTTGTCTCTGTAACAACCTTCTCCTTCCACGTTGTTAATCTAACAACTCTTAAATTGTCCCTTTGACAACTGATCGTTGTCTCTGGAGCAATGCCTCCAATGTTGTTAAACGGACCACTCTAAAAGAGCAAATTTATTTTTAATGTTATTTGCGAAATAATTGTTTTTGTCACAAAATTTTAACAACAGCAACCATTTTTCAAATAACATTAAAGAGTAATTTGCTTTTTAAAAGTTCTCAGTTTTACAACGTTGAAGGCATTGCTACAGAGACAAAAGCTCCGTTGAAAAGAGACATTATAAAAAAATAAATCTATTAAAAATTGGGAACCTTCTCACCACCAGGTACGATTCGGGGAGTGTGGTTTATTTGACTAGCAGGTGTTTGTATTTGTTGTTTTAGTTCTAAGTTTGACATATTTTATTGTAATTGTTTGAAATTTTGTAGGCAATTGACATCAATAAAATTTCATATTAAAAAAATATTTTACTCTTGTCTATGCATTTGAAATTAATACTGATAGCAGATGAGGGGTCTTAAATTAATATATATATATAAAAAATAAATAAATAAATAAAAATAAATAAATTATTTATATATTTAATAATAAAACACTTTATCATTATTACACATCATATAATAAAGAACCACGTATTAACACTGAGAAAAAAATGGTTAAATTGATCAAGGCACTTATTTATTATATTTTAATTATATTTAATGTTAAGGTCAATGATTCTATTGATTGAAATTATAAGGAACATTGTAGTGCTTATCAAGTAACTTGATTATTTTTTAGTGATGTCTTCGTTTAAATTGTAACTACACAACATTACTTTTAATAATGACAATTGAATTAATTGATACAAACGAACTTATGAGCGTGTCACGTGAATAACCGTTCTAGAACATCTTAAAAATACTTTTACTAAACGGGAGTAAGTTTCTCTCTGGAAGCAATATGTTCCAATTTCAGCTGCGGTTGAAACACGTGGCAGAAAACCGTTCTTTGTTTCGTCTTTTGATAACCTCCATACTTTCTTTTTCGGTACAGCTATGATGGGCATCTGTCGGAGTAGGGCAACGATCCCCAGCAACGCGGCCACGTTTGCTTGTTCTTCACCAACTGTATAAGAAACACATAGACTATAATATTGATTTGGCTAATCGATTGGTATGATAGGTAGCGACCCTGACTGTACTTACGCCGAAGGTCGTGGGTTCAATTACCGTCCCAGACAAACACTTTGTGATGAACAGGATTTGTTTGCCTGGGGCCTGGGTGTTATAAGTGTACTATAGATTTTACCTGCTTATCTGATTCGATCCCCAATTTTAGGAGTTAGCAGAGCCAATTCTTCGTCACTTGCTTCTAAAAGGTCTTGCAAAGTCACTCCCTCCGCTGAAAGCAAATAAGGTAGGTAATACGTATTTGGCCTTAGGCTCAGAATTTATATAGCACTATGCCTTTGGATTCTCTTATAGTTTCGACACCGCGTTGACTATGAACCGATTCTTTAAACGCCGTTACGTAGGTATAAATTGCTCGACTTGCACGCAAAAGTTGTAATGCATGCGAAGTTTGCCCGATAACTTGGTATGCTTTTTTTATACGACCGCATCCGTGGACCGGCCGGATCCCGGGAATGCCCGGGATACCCTGCCATTATCATACCAAATGCGCACGTCACGTCTCGCCGTGAAGCGGCCTTTACTCATCAGTCTTCTCACAGGTTGCATTGGTTGGTTAACTGAGCGAGAGATTAAAATGAACTCCACTACAAAGCTTAGCAGTAGAAGAGACAATAACGTTTTGTTGGAAGGATCAAGGAAGGACAAAGTTCAGTCGAAATAACAAAAGAACTTAGTTGGGAGTATAAAAAATCATTGTCAGATTGGCGTGATTGACATAAATAAGAAACCTACAATATATCTACAGAGACTAAAGAACTTTGTTGGTAGTACTAAGTAACATTGTGATACTGAGGCTCTGCCAGGCAACCGTTAGGTATTTTAAGACACACAAACAATACTAATTTATGGCGATAGATCCGGATAGCATTAAACCCATGGCGTGCCGTATGTGTCTCGCCGCCTCTTCTTTCATATAAAATGTGGACGCCTTTTCTGTCTGGCCTGCGCCTAAGATCAGGCATGCATCACACATACGTCTACCACTACATTGATCAATTATCATATCATAGTATAGCAAATACTTAATACGTAATTTAAACACTCAGTTCAAACACCACCGCTGGCCTACAACTTTTATTAGAGGTAACGATCTAAGTATGCCCTCTCTTTATTGAACCTACTTTAAGGCAAATAGAATAGAAATAATAATGGAAAACTATATACTTACATGCACACACATAAAACAAAAGAGGTACAACTTTATAAGAAACAACACAGAATAACCTAGTTAATCTAGTAGGTTTAAAGAGGTGAACTTACCCGACATATTGTCTATGAGGTGGGCCAACCTGGCATTATCCAGAAATTCCTCCATTTTAATTTAATGTCACACTGCGCAGTGCGCACACGTTCACTTGTCGCGATACGTCACAGGAATGAACGAACGATATACAATGCTTTGATTAGTCGTCATCCCCCCTCACGCGCCTCATACCCCACATATTGTGCCTCCATTAATATTCAGTAATAAACTTTGTCAATTTGTTAAGTTTGTTGTACAAGTACAATTTCTTCTTTTGTCAATTTCTATATGTTTACTTTGTCAATTTGTTTTTTTTTCGACACAACGTTAAACATTAACGAATTAACAATGTTTTTTTGCTCGCCCGGCAATATGGTAAATCTCTCTTGAAATTGACAACATTCAAATTGTGTGTAGCACAACTTAAGTCTGACAACATTGGAATTGAGACTATAACTATGGAGATATTGACTCACAAGCAACAAACAATCGACAACGCTTATTTTGAACGTTGTGGGCTTTTTTTTCTCTCAGTGTAGATAGCTGTATTTGTGCGCCTTGCTTTGTGCACAACAGATAAGTCAGTCTTAAGATACAGACAGACAGTCTTTGAGGCTGAAGACTGCGTCTCAGGGCGCGGTATCTATCTTGTTACTTTGAGTGAGTAATTCTTGTAAATATGTATAACTAGCTGTTTCTCGCGGCTTCACCAGCGTGGACAACGTTTCTATGACTTTTCGAGGGTGCGCAGTGCGCGAGCCGCGAGCGGCTCGCGAGCGTGTAAAAAGTAGCCTATGTGTTAATCCAGGTCCTAATCTGTCTACCTACCAAATTTCAGACAGATCCGTTCAGTAGTTTTTGCGTGAAGAAGTAAGCAACATACACACTCACATACTTTCACCTTCATAATATAAGTGTGATTTACTAGCTTTTGCCCGCAGCTTCGCCCGCGTGGACATAGTTTTTGTGACTGTGTTTGTGGGTGAGTTGCGAGCGTGGTCATGAGCTTTCTCCAGATCCCTATCCCAGATCGGCTATTCTGATCAGCAGTCTATGTCACTTCCCATCCCCTCAACCAATTCTGTACAAAAAGTCGCTTCAATCCGTTGCTCCGTTGCGACGCCGACGTGCGTGAGCATGGAAATTGTTTTCCCCAGATCCCTCTGGAACTGTCAGGATATGCTAGTTAGTAAATTATTATATTATTTTCCATATACTCAACCATCTCTGTGCAAAAAATCACAACAATCCATTTTTTCGTTGCGATGTTAGAGAGTTTTTTTTCAGTTCCTTCGGGAACTGCATCGGACTATGCTATTTTACGGGATAGTAATTGAAAACGCTAAATACGTTAAAGAACCGACTCCCATCGCAACAACTTAGTACAATTTTGAATTATTATTTTTGCTTTTTGTTAATTTTCTTATTAAACGACTTCAAGAAATGTATATAGTGTTCGCAGATAACTTTTTCGTTTATGAACCGTTATTGATGATTATTTTTTTGTTGGAAAGGAGATATCCCAAGGGTGGTACCATGATAAGGAAACCAGGATCTGGCAGAGACCTCGTAAAAAAACCGACTTCAAACAGGAATTTAAGATTCCCCTCGATTTCTCTGGTATGGGGCAACCTTAGATTCCTCGGTTTTTTTTGTTCAAAATTATAAAGTTCTACACGGATTATATAATAATATCATAAGTTAACACATAGGTAGTGAACCAAAATACAATTTCTTAAAGATAATTCTTAGGGAAGAGGCTCAACAAACTCCCGACCTAGTCAAAAAGCCCTCCCCGCAGTGCCCCCTGCCCAAACGTGCCCATGACGCTGGCTGCGTTCCCCCGCTGAATAGCTAGCGAGACGTGTTGTGTCAAAAAGTAGCCCGATCTCGGGTCCAGGCCCTTTTCCCTCATACGACGCCCTAAATCGTCTACAAAAGACTTGGCCTCAGAGCACCATGGCCCTGATGTCTCGAGAGCAATCGGAACGAATTTATATTTAGGCACCAGACAGGCATATTTTGTGTGATTATGGGCGGCTGCTGTCTCGGCTACTGATCCGGGTGTCCGCTGTGTGCTTCTTAGGTGAGAGGGCGCGAATGTGCTCACGCAGGTGACGTCCCAAAGCAGGCATCGACATTTTTTCCAAGGGATCAGTGTGAGTCCATCCAGCCGTTTCCGTCCGTTCGGCACAAACCGGGAGGTTCTAGGACACAAGGTATTCCCGCGGAGACAGCAGCTCGCCGGATTATGTCATTTATTGCCTGATGCCTAGAAAATCGACCCGCGCTCTTCAAGCAAGCCAGTCCATGATAGGGTCCAACGGTATGTTCTCCCAGAGGACGGTGTCGATAAGAGACTGACGACGTAGTGGCCTCGGGAATCGCGGCCAGAGTTATCCTGGTGACTTCTGGCTTCTGGAGAGGTTCTAGCATGTATGGCGAGCCGCAGGGAGAGCTCTTGTTAGTGACTTCCAGTCTGACGTGAAGTGATGAAGTATGGTCTTGATGTAAGTAGTTCGACGAGGAATTCGGAAGTAACTGTTCTACGCTGATTTTGATAAAATTTATATGGGACCACACGGGAAGCACTAGCTTTCAAATAAAAAAAGAATCATCAAAATCGGTTCACCCAGTCAAAATTTCTGAGGTAACAAACATTAAAAAAAAAACTGTCGAATTGATAACCTCCTCCTCTCTGGAAGTCGGTTAAAAAGTAGTCTATGTCCTTCTAAGCAACACATGCTACCTGTGCATGCCAAATTCATTAAGATTGGTCGAAGTGTTGAAGTGTGGAAAGGTAACAAATAGATAGGTATACAAAAAACGTACACATTTTCACCATTATAGTATTAGTAAGGATACCAAAGTAACCGACATAGCTTACAGAATCGCTAAACTGAAGTGGCAGTGCGCAGGGCACATAGCTCGTAGAACAGATGGCCGATAGGGCAGTAAAGTTCTCGAGTGGCGACCGCGCACCGGAAAATGTAGCGTAGACAGGCCTCCCACGCGGTGGACCGACGACCTGGTGAAGATCGCGGAAAGCCGCTGGATGCGGGCAGCGGAGGATCGGTCGTCGTCGTGGAAATCCTTGGGGGAGGGTTTTGTCTAGCAGTTGACGTTTTTCGGCTGATATGATGATGTTGATGTAAAGCATCTGGAAAGGCGTAACGACCGCCATTAAGTGATGAAAATCGGAACCAACCGCTCAACGTGGCTTGCAAAGCACAGAAACGGTCAAGAAAAATGCAATCAAACCCATAAAACAGTCAAACCCATCTAGATAATGAACCGTGCTTCAGGTCAGCTAACCTGCGTGATCGACGCATATACGCAAGTCGCACAGAGCTGCGATCGCATCAATTGAAATTATGATTATCGGTTAAGGCGAGGTCCGAGGTATTGATTGGAACAGTTGCCTCTGTCTCTTTCTTTACGTGTAAAGAAAATAACAACACTTTTTAACTTTTGCAATGGTTTTTCGTTTCAATCAAAAAATACAATTAAAATATCAAAAATAATAACATAACTCACTTTGCATTATCATAACAAATACTGTTGTATATTTTAAAAAATTTATACTTTAAAAAATTAGTCATAACTAGAGTTGAAAGTAACGGTGTAGACCTATTTTTGGGATTTTTTTCTATCGAGCCAAAACTGCTTAATCGTGTTTCTAATAGCTTTTGACTTTAAATAACATCATCAACAATAAAGGAATTTTTTCAACCTTGGGTTTTCTATCGTTTAGGAGTAATTGGCTCGGTGGCTCAGTGGTTAGCGCTCTTGACTACTGATCCAAGGGTTGTGGGTTCGATCCCCATCTAGGGCAAACATTTGTGTGATGAGCAGATTTGTTTGCTCTGTGTCTGGGTGTTAAATATCTATAAATGATTGTATTTAAACGTATTTTAAGTATTTATATCAGTCTGGTTCCTATAACACAGGGAATCCTACTTTGGTGCCAGATGACCATGTGTGATTTGTCCCAGAATATTTATTTATTTTATAATTGACATCAAAAATAACGAAAATCTTAAATATTACCACCTTAAATAGCAAGACAGTGTCTTTGCCGTGGCACGAGATATTGTATTGCGATAGTCTACATAAAAGAGCATTAAATGCGGTCGCTTGCGAGCGGCAAGGTAGAATATAACGTAACATAGCAAACTCAGTGTAAATAGATCTCATGTTAGGTCTTCTTTCAGGCGCGTGTCAGCAAACCAGTTCCTACTCAGAAATAAAATCGAACAGATCGGCTAAGATTTTGAAACTTTGGCACAGATTAGTATAATAATAATAGTTACTACGAAACAGATAAATCACTCCGTGCAAAATCTTCCATACCTACCGCTTTAATAGCCTACTCTCCGCGTCGCCGATCGCTGCGTGCGAATACGTACCTAAACGTTCAGGGCGTAAAGTCATTATTGGCATAGTAAAAATAAGAATAGAACGGCTAAGATTTTTAAAACTTTCGGCACAGATTAGATAATAATCATAGTTACTACGAAACAGATAGATAAATCACTCCCTGTAAAATCTTCCATACCTACCGCTTTAATAGCCTACTCTTTGAGTCGCCGATCGCTGCGTGCTAAAACGTACCTGAACGTTCGGGGAGTAAAGTCATTATTGGCATAGTAAAAATAAAAGTTTAAAAAAACTAAAAACCGACTTCAAATTGAAATTCACTCCAAAGTATGAAATAATATTATTATACTTAAATACACAACATTAACTAACAATAACGAAATCAAAGGTGGTACGAATTAAATTAGGGGCTTCAATTTTTTTTTTTGAGGTTGGCACCATCACAGTTACTTACCTATCAATTGTTTTAGATTCGATGGCATTGCTGACACCGACCTCAAAAAAAGTTTTAAGCTCCTAATTTAATTCGTACCCACCTTTGATTTCGTTATTGTTGGTTAATGTTGTGTATTTAAGACAATTTAAGTATAATAATATTATTTCATACTTTTGAGTGAATTTCATTTTGAGGTCAGTTTTTAGTTTTTTTTAACCTTTTATTTGTTTTTTCTTTATTTTTAGTGATAATGCTATAAATCTTACAACGTTAAACCCAATCATCTACTCACCAATAGGTATTATTAAATCATAATACATGTGTTTCATTAACAGATTAAAAAGTCCTGTGGCTTCAATCATCATCTCAGCAGATGATGATGGACGATTTAACTCCATAACATGAAAGTTATGGAGTTGAATCGTCCATCATCATCTCCATCATTTTTACTATGCCAATAATTCTCGCACACCGTTTTTTACTATTTTCCTCAAGTTAACGGTTCGACTCCCAGCCATGGTAAGCAATTTTCCAAAAGTCTTTGAATTCAATTTAAATGGCAAGAGTAAAATTTGCATTCCTCAATATTTAGGGACTTTCCCTTCAGGTACTGTTCGTTTTTTCTTCCCACCCCTACTTATTATTTACATAATTTCGTATTCCTGATTCCAAGTTTTAAACCTACTTAACTGTGACAGTAAGTATCTAGAGGGGATTTGACGTTTGATCTCCTTAGACTTCCTTATAAAAGCCTCCAAGGCTCAAGTGCTTCAGGATTGAGTGGTACGACCGGGCACTGGGGCACTAATTTCATTTCATTACATTAGCCAAAGGGCACTTGTTTGTAAATCGACGCGAGAGGCAACGGCTGACGGAGGACATCCAATCTGCGTGAAGCACCCTTGTCTGTCTCGTTGAGAGCAAATCGCCCGGTCCCAGGGGACTGGGTATATTGCTGTTTATTATGTCAGTCACCAGTCACCACACGTTGCATAGTAGCCATTCTCAGAAATAAAACGAGATTAAACTTTGTTGAGCGTTCCAAGAGTGCGTCGGTGGCGTAATGGAAAGTGCCGCTACCTCCTGTCCGGCAGCTCGTGGTTCGAATCCTGCCACGTACCGTGTTTTCGAATTTTGATTTCATATGTACGTTTATCCGACGCTCTTACGGTGAAGGAAAACATCGTGAGGAAACCTGCACACGCCTGCGAAGAAACTCGAAGGTTGTGTGTGAAGTCGACCAACCCGCACTGGGCCCGCGTGGTCAACTAAGGCCCGAGCCTAATTCAGGGTAGGCTCGAGCCCCTCGGTGGGGGACGTATATAAGCTGAAATGATGAAACTTTGTGAATCTGCAGGAGTATGAAGCAAGAATGTTGCAGATATCCAACTACTCGTGTAGATCGACATTACAATAAAACTATAAGTTTTATCTAGAGTGAGTTGAGATGATTATTAAAATAAAAATTGACTAAGTGCGAGTGGGACTCGCGGTATGAGGGTTCCGTACCACCACACCTCTCCACACAACTATGACAATGATACCTATTCGCATGACAAACAAAATATACACGCGAGCAACAGAAAAATACTTCTAGCTCTATCTAGTGGTATTTTAGTGAACTATTTTCGTAAGTGAACGTATTAAATTGAGTTTACCACTTTATTTTAAATTGATAGAATTCTTCTAGGTTTTCCTGTAATCAACAAGCAATTAACTTTATTTCTCTTTTTTTTCAAAATTTTAGGCTCAGTAGTTTCGGAGATCAGGGGGGGGGGAATGGTAAATTTTCGTCTTCTTTCATGAATAAAATCAAAACTTTACAATAATAACAAAGATCCTTATAACGAGCCCTTTTATTTTATATATGATATGACACAGTAAGGTTTACAAAACAGTCATAAAAGTTCAAGATTGTAAAGTTATCTTTGAATACAAGTAGGTTCAGTAAAAATGATATTTTTTCTCTACATTTCGAAAAATGTGCTACGGTGTCAAATATGCAATTTTCACACATTTCAGTATTTTTTATTACCATCACGAGCTATTAAAACAGCTGTTACAATGGAAAAATGGAAAGGTTTTACTCCTTCATTTATTCGTAATGAAATAAAATTTAATTTAGTTTTTATTTTGAATAGGATTGCTCAAATGTTTTAAAAGATATCGCATTTTTTCCGACCCGTTTTCTTTGCGATCCAGTGTTTAAATAGTGTAAATCATTGCATAGTCCAACTTCCACGTAGAAATGGGTCTTCGAAAATATTGCCACATAAATCAACGGATGGACACGGGGTATAGCCTTCCTTCCCCCCCTCCCCCCCCTCGCCTGGTTGTATTGACCAGATAAATAAGGTTGGATTGGAAATGTGCGCTGGGCAGGCGCGCCACAAGTATGATTAGACAATCACACTTAACCTAAGCACGCGTTCATACTTTTTACTTGCGTGTGGTTTTGTGTAACGTACAGACTATCGAAATGGTGTGAGACACAATTGCAGCCCTGTGTTCTAAGTGTGTTTTGTTTATTAGTGCGCGCAATTCTTGTATAGTGGAGTTGATGGGTGGGAGACAGGCGGCGACGCTGGTTTTCAAACAAAAGTGTGACTATTGCCAATCCAACCTTATTTATCTTATCCGTGGTATTGACCATTCCGCCGCCTGCGCAGATTACGTAATGGACTTATAAAGGCTGTATAGGATCTCCTCGATGTACGTCCAATGTTATTCTTCGGAGATACGGCCGTTTGAGTTATACGGAAAGTTTCGAGGGCCGATCTCCTTTTGTTGTGTGTTTATCATTGTGAATGTATGAAGGGGCATGCCATGGGCGGCGTGACGGATGGGTCCGGTGCCAGCGGAAGGGCATTAATATCGCTCACTGACACACAATTGGCAACGGTATGGCTTTCAAATTGCATTCATAACTCATACTGGTAACACTGCCTATTACTTTTAATTTTCAATCGACTTCCAAAAAGGAGGAGGTTCTATGTTCGACTGTATTTTTTTTAATGTATGTTCACCGATTTTTCCGTCACTTGTTGACCGATTTAAAAAAATCTTTTTTTATTCGAAAGAGTATACTCCCGAGGGGGTCCCATTGTCACCAAGTCAGGATCTGATGATGGGATCCCAGGGAAATCGAGAGCAACCCTCAAATTACTCATTACGTAGAGACTTATTACGTGATTCATATGTTTCCTAAAGCTACTAAAATACTTGCGTCTCTTAGTCATCATCTCATGTTGATAAGCTGATGAAGGAAAGTACAACTCCTTAACGGTTAGGATTTGGAGGAAAATTCTTTCAATTTTATACATAGATAATACGTAGGTATGCATAGACCGATAGGTTGTATCATCATATCAGCCGAAGGAAGTCCACTGCTGGACATAGGTTGTATATGGACGATTAACTCCATAACTTTCATGTTATATTGAATCGTCCATCATCATCTGCTGAGATGATGATAGAAGCTACAGGACATTGTATCTGTTAATGAAACACATGTATTATGATTTGATAATTCCTATTGGTGAGTAGGTGATTGGGTTTAACGTTGTTAGATAGATAGCATTATCACTAAAAATAAGGAAAATAAAAATAAAAGTTTAAAAAAACTAAAAACCGACTTCAAAATGAAATTCACTCAAAAGTATGAAATAATATTATTATACTTAAATTGACTTAAATACACAACATTAACCAACAACAACGAAATCAAAGGTGGGTACGAATTAAATTAGGGGCTTAAATATTTTTTTGATGTCGGTTTTAGCAAACCATCGAATCTAAAACATTTGATACGTAAGTTACTGTGTGCTGGTACCGACTTCAAAAAAATTTAAAGCCCCTAATTTAATTCGTACCCACCTTTAATTTCGTTATTGTTGGTTAATGTTGTGTACTTAAGTATAATAATATTATTTCATACTTTTGAGTGAATTTCATTTTGAAGTCGGTTTTTAGTTTTTTTAAACTTTTATTTTTAGTTCTGTATTCTCTACAAGATTCAAGGTATTTATTCAAAATAGGTGCAAATTACACTCTTTATGATAGTCATAAAATAATAATAACATAATGTCATTTGTGAAAAATCAAGAAATAAACAATAATTACTTAATGACGTCAAAATTAAATCCTTAAAATAAACAATATTACGTCATTAGAACATGAAAACAATATGACTCAAAAATTTATACATATAAATCATTGAATGTCATTAATGCCTTTGACAAGACTAGACCATTTCACACGGACAGCACCCGCTCACGAGTATAACGCGTGAGTCAGCCATCGCTCCCATCAACCATATTAGAGGGAAAGGAACGACCCGGCTTCCGATGCGCCATCATCTGCACAAACATTTAAGCGAGCATGCACCACTCATGTCAATGCTAAGATAAAAATATTAATTAAAAGTAGTACTAGAATTGTCATGTCTTGTCGCTTCCACGTCAATTCTTAGGTTGTAGACTGGTCAATGAGTGCTCACAAGGGGGATGTGGATGGAAAAGTGGAAAGCAGAAAGTTTAACTAAGGAACTTTGTTTGGACTAGTTAGGAGATAAACATACTAAAAGTCCTGACCCCTCCGAGTGGAGCCCGAGGGGGGAGGGGGGCACAAAAGTCCCGTTTTTTGGTTTTTTGCTTACATCTCGAAAACGGTGCGTTGTACGAAATTTTGTTGTACTACATAATAAAAGCTGATAAAATTCTCTATAACTTTGGCTTTCACACTTTGTATCTATCTCCAATATTTGCCTAGCTATGAGCTTCGAAAAATGGTCGATTTTCAAAAACCTGTTCTACTTTACACTCTTGCGTTTTCTGTCAATTGTCATACATTGATTCATAACTTTTCGCAGCTTACTTAACTTTTTTTATTCATTTTTTATTTTTTTTTACCTTTTTTATTTATACATATTTCAATTAATATAATTAAGAATCACTTTATCACTCGCCGCCTCTTTGGGCGTGACGGGCCTGGTTGTGGTTCCTCAACGTTTGCCTCTTCTTTCTCCTCGTCTGTTGAATCGTTATCAGATGATGGAACGCAGGCTACTACTTCAGCTACATCATCCCCACCGTCGTCGTGGTATAAGGCTTCCACTGCAACCAGATCAACTATTGACGCTAAACGACTCACTACTTCTTTGCCCCAATCATCTCGTCTTGCATGCCCAGCCTCAATGCATGAGTCTTTGAAGGCTACGTTTCTGACAGAGTATACTGTCTGTCGCTTTCAACAGGTTTTTTATTTTCATCTTCAAATGCGCATGAACAAAAAAGGCATCGAGTTTTGAAGTCAAATTTCGGTTTTGATGACCTCAAAGTATGAGTTGCGGAGGGCCCAGTGGACGGAACACGTTTCCTCAGATCAGCTTTAATGCTGTCGGGTCTCGTGTATTCTTTTCGACAAGATGTGTGAACCCACAGCGACTTAAATCTTTAAGTTGTGAGCTATTTTGATCATTTCTGAGGTTACTGGCAGAAATCAGAGAATTTATGCCTTTTTCGCCGACCTTCGAAACATTTTCTCCACCTTCTTCCAGCACTTCATCACAAACAAAACACTTTTCTGTCATCTTGAAAACGTGCGTATGTGCAAAATATTTTGTGACTGCTTCCCTACGTTACAGGGTGCACAGTCACAATACTCTATAGGTCACGAACGTAATAAAAAAATAAGCCCGAAGGCATATTGATAGATATTATTGGGAGTTTATGAAAATCGACCATTTTTCGAAGCTCATAGCTAGGCAAATATTGGAGATAGATACAAAGTGTGAAAGCCAAAGTTATAGAGAATTTTATCAGCTTTTATTATGTGGTACAACAAAATTTCGTACAACGCACCGTTTTCGAGATGTAAGCAAAAAACCAAAAAACGGGACCTTTGTGCCCCTCTCCCCCCTCGGGCTCCACTCGGAGATGTCAGGACTTTTAGTATGTTTATCTCCTAACTGGTCCAAACAAAGTTTCTAAGTCAAACTTTCTGCTTTCGACTTTTCCATCCACAAATTATTCGTTGCCCAAGCTATTGTTTATCATTTTATTACTATTAGACATGATTAATGATTAGTAGTGTTGATATAAGAAACACTGTCTACCCATACAAATGGACTCGTTATAGGATCGTTCTGTCCGTCCGACCTTTCGTCACAGGTAACATGAGTCAAAAGCTAATAAGTTGTACATTTTAAACCAATTTGCGTGGCACAGTTTGAAAATAGATCTCAATTTTTAGTTTTTTTTTTCATGGGCACCTATCCCCCTACATTTAAAGGGGGGGTTTAAAATTTGTTTTCGAGTGAAACCCGTTTTGTAATGTTTTTTTTTTATTAATTAGCCCTTGGCATCATCACACCTGATGGTAAGTGACGATGATGCCTAAGGTAGAAGCAGGCTTACCAGGATTCCCCAACGAAATGGGGATCTGGCTATCTTATCTTCAAGCCGGAACACTTCTTTGCTGTAAAAATTGATGTTTGGCGGTAAGACTTAGAAAAAATGATGGTAGCTAGCCAGGCGGGCTTATGAAATGCCCTTCCACCGTTAACGATGCGCCACCGGCGGCGTAGGTACGAGTACTAACCCTAACTAGCCTGTAGACAGCCTGGGAAACTCGCGGAGTATGCCAGGCTGTGCCCCGCCGCCCGCTGCCCCGCAAGTACCCTTCCGTTGCTCTGCGGAAGTACATTCGTTGCGCTACTGTAAGCCGCTATAGTGTAATACTGTAGTATTGTAAGGATGGAGGCGCCACTTAGCCTTCAGGAGCCCCTCAAAGTTTTCTCATAACATATTTTGTCACGTCATGAACAAAGTTTTCAAAATGGCTTGACCTGCAAACTTGAAAAAAGATATCCCAATAGGCGAGTATATATAACTAAAATTTAGATATAACATTGTAATTTTCATTATTATATAAATATATAAAATTTAAGCTACTCTGCTCACTTTGGACGAGGCGAAGTGGCAGGAGCACCTCCAGCTGAAGCACAGTCGGCTGGAGTTCAGTGCGACGGGGAGAGAAAGCGTTGGACTATCCGGCCATTATCAAGGAGGACTGCTTTCTGTATTGCTGAAATTATTGGTCTGCCTCGGAGTTCCAGCCGCCTTAGGTGACGTTCAATGTCGGCTGAAATTAGCCCGTTCACGGATAGGACTACGGGGATAATTTCAGTGGATTTCACTCGCCACATATCAATAACCTCGTGCGCCAGGTCCAGGTACTTGGTCCTTTTATCGGCATCAGCCTGCACGAGGTTTTCATCGTATGGGATAGTGATATCATTATTATTATTATTCTGTTTTTTGAAAAGCGACTTGGAAAGCCATACGAATAATAAAAAACCGACTTCCATCGCAACAAATTAGTACATTTTTGCATTATTATTTTTGGTTTTTGTTAATTTTCTACTAAAGTACTACACCGATTTTGATAAAATTTATATGGAACCACACGGGAAGCACTAGCTTTCAAATAAAAAAAGAATCATAAAAATCGGTTCACCCTGTCAAAAGTTCTGAGGTAACATACATAAAAAAAAACATACAGACGAATTGAGAACCTCCTCCTTTTTGGAAGTCGCTGGAAAAAGGAGGAAGTTTAATTAGGAAAACTCGTCCAAATTATTAAGTTTCATCCTGTGATAAACAGGTTTCAAGTAATGAAACTGTTACTGCGATACCCCGCACTACTTACTGGTCTGTGCTGTGAATGTGTGCTGTAAATGTCGATAATCACCAATTCCGATGGCTAACCACGGACACTTCATACAACGGGCAAGAAATGACATTTCAAAAAACGAATGACGGAACAAACAAAATGGCGGCGAAATCCTATACGTTCGACAACCAAACTGTAACCAATCTCTATCAATTTGGTTGACGAAGGGGTGAGGTAGGAATCTAGAGAGCGGCAGGGAGTGTCCATACTGTATGTGAGTACTAATATATTATACTTTGCCGATGGTGTAAATCGGAAAACCGCCGCTCTTACTGTGGAGAAACTGTGTGTGAAGTCGACCAACCAACCCGCACTGGGCCCGCATGGTCATTCAGGGTACGTTCGACCCCCCTCGGTGGGGACGTATATCATGAGCTGATATGATGATGACGAAACCAGAAATTATTTTATTAATAAATTTATTCAAATTGGACATACACCGGTGAATGACACTAATAGACGATTCTGTGTTAAGAAACACAACAAATTACGTGAATGTCAACTTACTTTTTTTAAATAAATAATTTTCGAAAAACCTTAAAACTTTTAGGTTCAAGCTTTAATTATTGCATTGTCACGCGATATGCATATTATATATATAATATACATGCAAATTTCAGCTCAATCGAAAACCGGAAAGTGGGTCAAATTCAACTAGCATGATTTCACCCGAACAAACATATACATTGCAAGTTAAATAAAATCTTGTAAAATTCGAGTGACTGACTGCATAGCACCTGATGGAACGAAATGTTTGTTTCAAAAGCGAGAAATTTTGGAGCACCCCGTCAGGCATTTTTTAAATTCACAATTGGTAAGCCCTTGGCATGATCTCACCTGTTAGTGACGATGATACCGAAGATGGAAGCGGGCTTACCAAGATTCCCCAACGCAATGGGAAACTAACTATCTTATCTTCTAACCGGAACCCATCAATGATGTCAACATTGCTGTTTGGCGACGAGACTTTAATAAGATGGTGGTAGCTATAGCCAGGTGGGCTTAGAAAATGCACTACCCCTACCACCAACCAAACCGAGTTTTACAAGTTGACCCCACCGGCAATCGAAACCACGACCTCCTCGACGTGAAGCGAATGGACTAACCACTACGCCACGGAAAAGGTTCAGAAGGCTACGATGTAAGAGGTGGGCCAAGGGACGATTACACCATTACTTACTGCATAGTTTACATTGGTTTCGACATGTAGACTAAACATAGGCCATAGTTGTCGTTGGTTTCGACATCTGGACCAAACATAGGGCATAGTTTTTGTTGGTGTCGACATGTAGACTAAACATAGGCCATAGTTTTCGTTGGTTTCGACATGTGAACCAAACATAGGCCATAGTTTTCATTGGTTTCGACATGTGGACGAAACATAGGCCATAGTTTTCGTTGGTTTCGACATGTGGACCAAACATAGGCCATAGTTTTCGTTGGTTTCGACATGTGCACCAAACATAGGGCATAGTTTTAGTTGGTTTCGACATGTGGAGTGTGGACCAAACATAGGCCATAGTTTTCGTTGTTTTCGACATGTGGACCAAACATATGCCATAGTTTTCGTTGGTTTCGACATGTGGACCAAACATAGGCCATAGTTTTCGTTGGTTTCGACATGTGGACCAAACATAGGCCATAGTTTTCGTTGGTTTCGACATGTGGACCAAACATAGGCCATAGTTTTCGCTGGTTTCAACATGTGGACCAAACATAGGGCATAGTTTTTGTTGGTTTCGACTTGCGGAATTGTGGACCAAACATAGGCCATAGTTTTCGTTGGTTTCGACATGTAGACTAAACATAGGCCATAGTTTTCGTTGGTTTCGACATGTGAACCAAACATAGGCCATACTTTTCGTTGGTTTCGACATGTGGACCAAACATAGGCCATAGTTTTCGTTGGTTTCGACATGTGGACCAAACATAGGCCATAGTTTTCGTTGGTTTTAACATGTGGACCAAACATAGGCCATAGTTTTCGTTGGTTTAGACATGTAGACTAAACATAGGCCCTTGTTTTCGTTGGTTTCGACATGATGTGGACAAACATAGGCCAAAGTTTTTGTTGGTTTCGACATGTGGACCAAACATAGCCCATAGTTTTCGTTGGTTTCCACATGTGGACCAAACATAGGCCATAGTTTTCGTTGATTTCGACATGTGGACCAAACATAGGCCATAGTTTTCGTTGGTTTTGACCACGGATAAGATAAATAAGGTTAGATTGTAAATGTGCGCTGGGCAGGCGCGCCACAAGTATGATTAGACAATCATACTTAACCGAAGCACGCGTTCATACTTTTTATTTGCGTGTGGTTGTGTGTAACGTACAGACACTCAAAATGGTTTGAGACACAATTGCAGCCCTGTGTTCTAAGTGTGTATTGTGTATTAGTGCGCGCAATTCGTGTATTTGTATTATTATTGCTTGTGTAGTGAAGTTGATGGGTGGGAGAAAGGCGGCGACGCTGGTTTTCAAACAAAAGTGTGACTATTGCCAATCCAACCTTATTTATATTATCCGTGGTTTTGACATGTGAACCATACATAGTCCATAGTTTTCGTTCGTTTTGACATGTAGACCAAACATAGGCCATAGTTTTCGTTGGTTTTAACATGTGGACCAAACATAGGCCATAGTTTTCGTTGGTTTAGACATGTAGACTAAACATAGGCCCTAGTTTTCGTTGGTTTCGACATGACGTGGACAAACATAGGCCAAAGTTTTTGTTGGTTTCGACATGTGGACCAAACATAGGCCATAGTTTTCGTTGGTTTCGACATGTGGACCAAACATAGGCCATAGTTTTCGTTGGTTTCGACATGTGGACCAAACATAGTCCATAGTTTTCGTTGATTTCGACATGTGGACCAAACATAGGCCATAGTTTTCGTTGGTTTTGACCACGGATAAGATAAATAAGGTTAGATTGTAAATGTGCGCTGGGCAGGCGCGCCACAAGTATGATTAGACAATCATACTTAACCGAAGCACGCGTTCATACTTTTTATTTGCGTGTGGTTGTGTGTAACGTACAGACACTCAAAATGGTTTGAGACACAATTGCAGCCCTGTGTTCTAAGTGTGTATTGTGTATTAGTGCGCGCAATTCGTGTATTTGTATTATTATTGCTTGTGTAGTGAAGTTGATGGGTGGGAGAAAGGCGGCGACGCTGGTTTTCAAACAAAAGTGTGACTATTGCCAATCCAACCTTATTTATATTATCCGTGGTTTTGACATGTGAACCATACATAGTCCATAGTTTTCGTTCGTTTTGACATGTAGACCAAACATAGGCCATAGTTTTCGTTCGTTTTGGCATATGGACCACACATAAGATCCCCCGAGGGGCTCCGCCGACTGCATGCATGTTCGGTTAGAGATTAACCGAGTCGTCGTTGTGTTTGATAACATTGACCGGTGAATGACCGAAATAATCATAAATGACGGTAATTCCTCAGCTCAGCTTTGGTGGTCGTTAACAGATACCAGAGTATCTTAGTACACTGCGCTTCGGACATTCACAGAAACATAAATCCAATATGAACAACAACGGCTGTTAACTTTCAACAGCGTTATAGTGTGATAACCTTATCAGTCTATGATTGAATGAAAGATGGTCTTTGAATTAATGAACATCTCTTGTATAATGTATACGTACGTCGCCGGGATAATGTCAAAAGTTTAGACATCAAAACCGCGATATTACAATCTCACTACACTAAATTTATTAAGATTATAACATGACGGTAAACTGTCAATCGGCTAACAATTTCACGACCCATCCGAATAAAACCGATGATTTCTTCTTCTGCGAGCATTCTGCTACCCAGGGGACGGTTTTATAAATCAAACCTGACCGAACCTGACATCGCTCGCTTCGCTCGCTCATTTATTTCATGTTATCCACTTTGCTTGGTATTTTTACTACGGCTTAGTGTTACTGTAATGTCACTGGTGAGATTGTAAGCAGTATGTTACAGTTCACAATCTTTTCACAGTTCACTATCTCGCGAGATAGATCCCGTTAGATTATAATCTAACGGTTTTTACAATTTTACGGTGACATACATATAATTTCAATATACCACAGATAATTTATTAGAATAACATGCACCAGCGTACTAACGTTATAATACTTATTGAAGATATTTGCACTTGCTTCGTAGGTTTTGTTAATGCCTTCCAAAATATTTACATTACATCCTGTTCATAATTAACTTATTATATTAATCTTATTATTTTTGTTTCAGATGATGTATGCTCTCTAAAACAGTTCCAGTGTGCGAACGGGAAGTGTATACCGTTATCGTGGGTGTGCGAGGGGGAGGACGACTGCGGCGACAACTCCGACGAAAACATCGACGAATGCAAAAAAGGTAAGTAATTTAAAAAAAAAACCGGAATAGTTTAAAAAACAAAAAAAAAAACATGCAATTATTTTGCAAAACCGTTTATGGGCAAAGTGCATCTCAAGACGATTGTAACAAGCCCAAACACGACTAGGATACTTTGGTCGTCCAACGGAGAGTCTAGGCAAGACAATCGTGCGGGGTCGGTCGAGCCCTATATTCCGTAGGAAAATCTTGGGACGCTACAGTATACAGTCAGGCGCAGGTGGCTCAGGAGCACTTACCCGTTATTACTGATGTCGGCTAAGGGCTATGACGCAATTATCAAAGGCCTTACACTGTGGCACAGTATTACACTATAGCGGCTAACAGTAGTGCAACGAATGTACTCACGTAGAGCAACGGAAGGGTACTTGCGGGGCAGCGGGCAGCGGGGCACAGCCTGGCAAACTCCGTGAGTTTGCCAGGTGGGCTGCAGGCTAGTACTGCTAGTACCTGCGCTGTGGCGGCATCGTGCGACATCAAAGGCGTTGCGCTACTGTAAGTCATATCGTAATACTGTGACTGTGGTCCCGTTATAGTTTTGTAGCGCCTAAATATCGTGAGGAAACCTGCACATCTGATTCCAGATGTGTTAGAAGGTCGCGTTGCACACGTCCGTAGGTGTAAATCTGAAATGCCGTACAGGTGACCGCGGGTGATTCTAAGTGCAACACTAGGCAACCGCCGTCTATCCCTTGGATAGCACGGTTAATTGTGCCACACGATAAGAAGAAGAAGCGCCCACCGTCCGAACGTTTATGACATTACTGCTAGTATACCTGCGCCGTGGCGGCATCGTGCGACATCAAAGGCGTTGCGCTACTGTAAGTCATATCGTAATACTGTGACTGTGGTCCCGTTATAGTTTTTTAGCGCCTAAATATCGTGAGGAAACCTGCACATCTGATTCCAGATGTGTTAGAAGGTCGCGTTGCACACGTCCGTAGGTGTAAATCTGAAATGTCGTACAGGTGACCGCGGGTGATTCTAAGTGCAACACTAGGCAACCGCCGTCTATCCCTTGGATAGCACGGTTAATTGTGCCACACTATAAGAAGAAGAAGCGCCCACCGTCCGAACGTTTATGACATTCTTTTTTTTTTGTATTGTATTTATTAGTATGTGGCTAAGTTAGTCTTAGTGGTGTAACCTTCATTTTTTAATTTTATTATTACCACCCTATTACCTATACCTATAGTTTTTTTGTGCCTGGTCGGTGAATAAACGGTTTATCTATCTATCTATCTATCATTTCGTAACATGATGCTCGGTTAGCGATGATTTCGTTCTTATAACCGTTTCAGAAAATGCTCGCATTGATAATTTTCCTATGATTGTTTGGTAGCATAATGCTTGGCCGTATTGACATCTCTCTTGTGTTCTGTTTCGTTAATAATTTCACAGTTTCAGATAATGTGCTCGCATTGATAATTTTCCTATGATTGTATGGTAGCATAATGCTTGGCTCGCATTGATATCTTTCCTTTATTCTGTTTCGTTAATAATTTCACAGTTTCAGATAATGTGCTCGCATTGATAATTTTCCTATGATTGTATGGTAGCATAATGCTTGGCTCGCATTGATATCTTTCCTTTATTCTGTTTCGTTAATAATTTAACAGTTTCAGATAATATGCTCGCATTGATTATTTCCCTATGATTGTATGGTAGCATAATGCTTGGCTCGCATTGATATCTTTCCTTTATTCTGTTTCGTTAATAATTTAACAGTTTCAGATAATATGCTCGCATTGATTATTTCCCTATGATTGTTTGGTAGCATAATGCTTGGCTCGCATTGATATCTTTCCTTTATTCTGTTTCGTTAATAATTTCACAGTTTCAGATAATGTGCTCGCATTGATAATTTTCCTATGATTGTATGGTAGCATAATGCTTGGCTCGCATTGATATCTTTTCTGTATTCTGTTCCGTTAATAATTTCACATTTTCAGATAATATGCTCGCATTGATTATTTCCCTATGATTGTTTGGTAGCATAATGCTTGGCTCGCATTGATTATTTTCCTATAATTGTTTGGTAGCATAATGCTTGGCTCGCATTTACATCTTTCCTGTGTTCTGTTTAGTTATACCCAGTGGAGGTGAATTAGATGTGAACTAAATTGATTAGAACGGATATCGAAAGGACGTGGAAAAATCGTAATTGACAAGTAACACTGCGAAATATGTATTTTCTTTCTGTCCCCATTTCTAAGTATTCGACACCACTTGTTACGTGGATATTCGTTCTTCCTTTATTCGACCTATTTCTTTTTATCTATTTGTTCTATTACGCATGCGCTGGCACAAACAATCCATGTACATTTAATTAATACTAATAATTTCACATACTAGTAGTAGTAATTCAATGTCCATGTGTCACAATTTATTTAAAGTGTGACATATGTGATTAAATGTTTTTTTTTTAAATTCTTTTGTTCTTTTTATGTCTTTTATTTCACCATTAAAATTTCATGGACCGTGATAGCTAGACAGTTGAAATAGTCACAGATGATGTATTTCTGTTGCCGCTATAAAAAAAAACAAAAATTTGAAAGTGAGTTTCCATACAAAAAAGTTTTTTTTTATGAAATGTTAAGAAACTACAGCCATCTAGTATGATAGTACGGAACTGAAGAAACTAGCGCCACCTAGTATGATGGTACGGAACCCTATGTGTGCGGTTCTGACTCGCACTTGGCCGGTTTTTATATATTCTTTATTGTACACAAACATTTAAATGACAAGAACTTAGAGGAGACAAGTACAAAGGTGGACTTATCTCTATAAGAGGTTTCTTCCAGCCAACCTTACCGGGTGTTAGGAGACTTTGAAGTATGGGAGGCAAACCTGTGTGTACTTAATAATCATATAAACTAAATAAAATACAATTTATTATGTAATTATAATAAATTATTATTAGCATATATAATACCTAACTGAAAATTAATAAATAATTATTGTTCTTAGTAAAATAAATATATACAAATAAACTTGAACGTTTTCTAGCGAAAGAAGATGCTCTGTAAGTTTTAGGCGAGGTATTGTTTAGAACAGTTGTCTCTGTTTTCTTCTTTACGTGTAAAGAGTAAAGAAAATAACCACACTTTTTACTTTTTAATGGTTTTTCGTTTTAATCAAAAACTACAACGAAAGTTTAAAAAATAATAACATTACTTACTTTGTATTATCATAACAAATATTTTTAAAATTTATTCTTCAAAATATTAGTCATAACTAGAGTTGAAAGTAACGGTGTAGACTTATCTTTGGGATTTTTTTCTATCGAGCCAAAACTTCTCAATTGTGTTTCGAGTAGCTTTTGACTTTAAGGAACATCATCAACAATAAGGGTATATTTTTTCAATCTTCGGTTTTCTATTATTTAGGAGTAATAAACGTAAAAAATCTGTATATTACTGTAATATAACCGCCTAAAAAACCGTCGGTGGCTCAACCGGTAACGACTCGGTTCTTCTAACCAGAGGTACCGGGTTCAAATCTGGACGGCCAATGTACCAATTAGTTTTTCAAATACTTACCGATTGCTTTAACGGTGAAGGAAAACATCGTGAGGAAACCTGCATACGCCTGCGAAGAAACTCGAAGGTTGTGTGTGAAGTCGACCAACCCGCACTGGGCAGGCGTGGTCGACTAAGGCCTAATTGCCCTAATTCAGGGTAGGCTCGAGCCCCTCGGTGGGGACGTATATGAGCTGATATGAATTACCGCCTTAATTTTAAAAGTTTTAACAGAGGGCAGTCGCGAATGTTTGCCGGCAATTTAATGTTTTAATTAGATGTATGGTGCATGGTGATCGTTTTCTGTTTTTTCTATATACTAGGAATTTCCTTTGATGTTTATTATGAGTACGTACATAAAATTTATTAGGAAACCACTCGAGGTTTAAACACAATAAAACTGGTGAGACAAGCCACCTACAAGCCACATTCGCCTTTTATACACTTGTTAAGAAAACAGCAGGAATTCTTCGCTGAAAAAAGACTTCCAAAACATGATTTATCTCACGTACTGCTCACACAGCAGGACATCGAGGAATATTAGATTACAAGGTGGCAGTTTGTAAAATAAAAGTATGGTTGGATATGACAGGTGTTCACAGATAAGAGAGATTCGCGCTGGATATTTTTGTACAGACAGCTTTAAAGTTGTTCGACATTTTACAGAGATAAATATATCAAAAGTGTTTACTGCCGTACGACTAAATAAAAAACCGGCTAAATGCGAGTCAGAATCGCACACAAAGGGTTCCGTACCATCATACTAGATGGCGCTAGTACAAAGAGTTCCGTACCATCATACTAGATGACGCTAGTTTCTTTGTTTAAAAAAAGTACCCCTTAGTTTTTCACATTTTCTAATTTTTAGTTTTTGTTGTTTTAGCGGAAACATAAATAGATCATCTGTGAAAATTTCAACTGTCTAGCTATCACGGTTCATGAAATACAGCCTGGTGACAGACGGACAGATACACAGACGGACGGACGGACAGTGAAGTCTAAGTAATAGAGTTCCGTTTTTACCATTTGGGTACGGAACACTAAAAAGAAGTTTCTATAACTTTGGCAGTACTTGCACCCACATATTCCAAATATTCGTATATCTGTAACCAATTCTTTTAAGGCTTGAAATATCCAATGTTTCGTAGCAGGGGGCCTGCAAACTTTTAACCGCGGTTCTTGGTTAAATCAAGTTCTTCTTAGAAGGGTTATGTTGATGTTAACAGAATATGTATCCATTTTATTTCTAATTTCTAAGGAGCGTCGGTGGCGTAAGTCCTGTCCGGGAGGTCGTGGCACACCCTGGACACTTCATACAACGGACCCGAAATGACATTTCAAAAAAGGAACGACAGAACAAACAAAATGGCGGCGAATCCTTTGAAACCAAATTGTAACCAATCTGTATCCATCTGGGTGACGAGGGGGTGAGGTCGCAATCTAGAGAGCGGCAGGGAGTGTTCTTACTGTATGTTAGTACTAATATATATATATATATATATATATATATATATATATATATATATATATATATATATATATATATATATATATATATGTATATATATATATATATATATATATATATATATATATATATATATATGTATATATATATATATATATATATACTTTGGTCGTGGTTCGAATTCTGCCACGTATAACAATGTTATTTCGCTTTTAGATTTCATATGTACGTTTATCCGACGCTCTTACGGTTGAGGAAAAACATCGTGAGAAAACCTGCACACGCCTGCGGAGAAAGTCGCAGGTTGTGTGTGAAGTAGACCAACCCGCACTGGGCCCACGTGGTTGACTAAGGCCCAATCGCCCTAATTCAGGTTAGGCTCGAGCCCCTCGGTGGGGACGTATATGAGCTGATATGATGATGATGATTTCTAATAGCTGTACTGGTCAGAGTATCTCCCTTTGGGGAGGCCTTTGTCACATCCTGGACTCTTCTTACAACGGGCCAGAAATGACATTTCGAAAAAGGAATGACGGAACAAACAAAATGGCGGCGAAATCCTATACGTTCGGCAACCAAACTGTAATCAATGTGTATCAACCTGGGTAACGAGGGGGTGAGGTCACAATCTAGAGAGCGGCAGGAAGTGTATGCTGTATGTTAGTACTAATACGAGTACATATACTTTGCCTTTGTCCAGCAGTGGTCGTCTTTCGACTGATATGATGATGATATCTTATCAGAAAATCACTTTATTTGAATTATGTCCAGACTATATTCTATTGACTATATCGAAAATAGTATTCCTTGTCGTCATTACTCGTAATGGCGTCTTAACATTGAAAGACAATTGGAGTTTATTGAGAATATAGTTTTAACTCGACCACGAGCTTCATAATTTATCAATTCATATACCTTTTTTGTACTATGAACAAATCTGTTCAATTGTTTTTCAACCGAGTTCCAAAAAGGAGGAGGTTCTCAATTCGACTGTATGTTATTTTTATGTGTGTTACCTCAGAACTTTTGACTGGGTGAACCGATTTTTATTATTCTTTTTTTATTCGAAAGCTAGTGCTTCCCGTGTGGTCCCATAATTTTTTTATCAACATCGGTGTTTTACTTTATTAGCAAATTAACAAAAACCAAAAATAATAATGCAAAATTGTATTTAGTTGTTGCGATGGTAATCGGTTTTTTAACGTATTTAGCGTTTTCAATTTTCTATGTAAAACTCTGTGATAGTACTAACAATAGCGATTTATTTGTAGTTAAATGAATAAATAAAAGTAATTAAATAGATACTTAAACATAAAAAATCGGCCAATGGCATTTCATTTCATTTTCCGGGATGCCGATTTTTTTTTCATCAGGAAAATGAACAGGTGTTACATACTGTAGACTATTTTCTTAGCTTAATCCATTAAATTAACAAGTGGGGTGAGCAACTTGCACAGGTTTGATCAATTAATAATTTTTAACAAAAAAAACAGACTTCAAACAGGAAACTAAGGTTCTCCTCGATTTCTCTGGAATGCCATCATCAGATTCTTGTTTCACTATCATGGTACCACCTTTAGGATATCTCCTTTCCAACAAAAAAAGAAACATCAAAATCGGTTCATAAACGACGAAGTTATTCGCGAACACACATAAAATATATATACGGTCGAATTGGGAATCCTCCTCTTTTTTGAAGTCGGTAAAAAAGATCGTCGGTGGCGCAACGGAAAGGGCCCCTACCTCCTATCCGGGAGGTCGTGCTACAAGTCCTGCCACGTGCCAATGTGTTTTCGAATTCCGAGTTCATATGTACGTTTATCCGACGCTCTTACGGTAAAGGAAAACATCGTCTGCGATGAAACTCAAAGGTTGTGTGTGAAGTTGACCAACCCGCACTGGGCCCTCATGGTCGACTAATTTAGGGTAGGCTCGAGCCCCTCGGTGGGGACGTATATATGAGTTGATATGATGAATCAGTTAAATTCCATAAAGCCTTTTTAATTATATCATATCAACACAGTTTCATCCCTATGTTTCTTCAAAAAAGTGAACGAAAATAATTTGTGTCCATGCGAACCAACAAAAGCAAGTCTCCCGCAGACTAATTCTTTCTACTTAAATAATGGTTTAACACACCCTAAGTAATGACGATGTCTTTATAAAAATGTTTTTTTTTAAAAATGCTGTCATCAAATATTGTATGATTTATAACCACCATATTAAATGATGAATAACGAAGCCCAAACCCCGTATGGGGGCGTTCAAGTATTACGTAACGCAGTTTGTGAAGATTTTTGACCCTCCCTCCCCCCATGTAACGCCCCATCACGTTTTTCTTACCCCCCTCCCTAAAAACACCCAAGTGACCATTTTTACCTTCAAGATACACTAAATAAAATAAAAATTCCCCGTAAAAAACATAAATAAAAAGGGTTGATTATAATTTGTGAGATTTTTAATTTAATTTTAAAAAACCAGTGTTACGTAACGCGTTGTTCGTACCCCCCCTCCCTCCCCTGTAACGCATCGTAACGTTTTACAAGACGCTCCCTCCCCCCAAATTGCGTTACGTAATACTTGAACGCCCCCAATGTATCATGTGCGCGGTGCGCGTCTTGATTGCTTTGGCTTCCTTTATTGATGCGAGATGACTCGTCGCGACTACACGGCGCCTTCAATCATATACCTCTTGGTACGGTACACGCATGCGCATTTATGTGATTCTCTTGAAATTCGTTCACATTTCCAATAATTATTTTGATAAATAAAAAAAAAACGTGTGGCACTCGGTGACTGCCGCGGTAAAGCTATTGCATAGCATTTTTTATCAAATTATGCAATTGTACAGGCTAGTATGGGCTAGTACCTGCGCCGGTGGCGCATCGTCCGACATCAAAGGCGTTGCGCTACTGTAAGCCATATCGTAATACTGTGGCGATAGTATTAATACTGTGACTTTACGTTTTTTTTTCGCGATAACAACACTTCCTCTACCTCTACGTACGTACGTACCGTACAACGGGTTCGAGAAAGTAAAAAGAGAACGTTAACAGCTATCCCACGGGAAGCACTTAAGAAATTTAGATCAAAGTGGCCCATATGTTAATCCCCATATTATGTTAGGGCACATTGCGCGTAGAACAGATGGCCGTTGGGGCAGTAAAGTTCTCGAGTGGCGACCACGCACCGGAAAGCGTTGTGTAGGCAGGCATCCCACTCGGTGGACCGATGACCTGGTGAAGGTCGCGGGAAGCCGCTGGATGCGGGCAGCGTACAACCGGTCGTCATGGAGATCCTTGGGGGTGGCCTATGTCCAGCAGTGGACGTCCTTCGGCTGATATGATATGTTAATCCAGGTCCTAATCTGTCTACCTAAATCCAGATCCGTTTAGCGGTTCTGACGTGATTGAATCACATCCATTGTAGCACGACTTTGTAGGTAGGTAGATAGGACGTAGGTTTGAAATAAAGATGAAGAAGACGCGTGCTACAATTTAGTTTATTTAAATATGAAATTAAGACCTAGAAAGAAATAAATAAGAATTATAAAGGATTACACACGTTATTAATTTATATCACAAATCTAAAAAAAAAACTTAATATAACTTACCCGAAATGGGTCTTAGGAAAGTATTAATTTCGTAATATTTATTTTATTTAAATGTTAGATATAATTATAGATGAATAAATAAAATAAATAAATAAATATTCTGGGACAAATCACACATGGTCATCTGGCCCCAAAGTAGGATTCCCTGTTATGGGTTACCAGAAACTGATATACACACTTATATACGTTTAAATACATACATATATAGATATTTAACACCCAGACACAGAGCAAACAAGTCTGCTCATCACACAAATGCTTGCCCTGGGTGGGGATCGAACCCACAACCCTCGGATCAGTAGTCAAGGGCACTAACCACTGAGCCACCGAGTCAGTCAATGGATGGAATGGATCGGAAGATTTTTTTTTTTTTATATTTCAAATGGATGCGTGAAAAAGAAGAAATAGATGGAATGAAAAGAAGATCGGATGAAAGGAGAACGAATAACTGCGAACCGCGCTACACCATCCATCCATCCAAACTTTCACATTTACAATATTAGTAGCATTGAAGTTCGCCTTGGTCCAAGAACAGGCGCTGGTCCGAGCTTCTTCATTTGAGCTATTGTCCACTTAAATGTGTTCAGTTAGAGTGCAACACCAGGCAACCGCCGTCTATCCCTTGGATAGCACGGTCAATTGTGCCACACGATTTAAGCGCTTCGCACAAGACGGGGCGGGGCGGGCCGGTCAATTTCGCCGCCAACGATAGCACAAAGGGAATCCTATACTGCCAACGCACATGGAGGACAAAAAGACCGCGTCGACCGCGCCGCCTAAGAAAGAAAGAAAAGAGAGGGAAGCTAGGTGTCAACATTCAACGCGCACATTGTCCCACACCGCGCAATATCGACAGCCGCGGTTCGCCTACACCGCATCCTCGATGTCCATGCCAAAGTATATATATTAGTACTAACATACAGTATGGACACTCGCTGCCGCTCTCTAGATTGCGACCTCACCCCCTCGTCACCCAGATTGATACAGTTTAGTTGTCAAACGTATAGCATTTCGCAGCCATTTTGTTTGTTCCGTCATTCCTTTTTTGAAATGTCATTTCTGGCCCGTTGTATGAAGTGTCCAGGGTGTGTCCATGCGGCGGAGCCTAACCTAATTGTAAGTGACGATGATGTCGAAGATGGAAGCGGGCTTACCAAGATTCGCCAACGCAACGGACAACTGGATATTTACCTTCAAGCCAGCACACAGCAATGTTGTTAACACTGATGTTTGGCAAGACTAAGATAAGATGGTGGTAGCTGGCCAGGCGGGCATAGAAATTCCCCTACCACCAACCTAACCGAGTCTTACAAGTGTGAAGTGAATGGAATAACCATAACAACTAGTACTGAAAATATCCATAACAATATCCCATACATATATTATCCACAACAAATTTTCATTCGACTATCCAATAATATTTCGTTAATACTGCTCCGGCCGATCCAGCCGCGTAGGAGACTGGTCAGGTGCGATAAGCGCCGGAAAGTGAGCGTGCCTACAGCTCCCGGTACCACACTGGAGATGTGGGAGCCAGCTTCTCTGGCGTCCCGAGTGGTGATCGAACCGCCAGCAGTGAAAGCCGCGGGAAGTGAGTGTGCCTACAGCTCCGGTACCTACCTGGACAGTAGGTAGTGGTCTCTTCCACGAGGCACTCGCCTTGCAGAGTACCAGGACAGGCGTCTTGGCGGCAAGACCTATCGCAGTTGGTCCTTGCCCTCGCCTCACGGCGGGCGTTGGCAGGAATAGCAGCCCTCACTATATGACCTAGCTGTCGGTGAGTGGGGACGCTATATCATAACCTAACAAAGCAAAGTATATGAATATATTAGTACTAACATACAGTATGGACACTCCTTGCCGCTGTCTAGATTGCGACCTCACCCCCTCGTCACCCAGATACCAAACTGTAACCAATCTGTAGTTTACAGTTTGGTTGTCGAACGAACAGGATTTCGCCGCCATTTTGTTTGTTCCGTCATTCGTTTTTTGAAATGTCATTTCTGGCCCGTTGTATGAAGTGTCCAGGGTGTGCCTAAAGACTGGGTCATGAATCATATACATGACAAAAACCCTAAACAAAAAAAAACTAATCTAAAGAAATTACTTTCGCATGGTTCTGGTTCGGAGCTGCACCCAGACAGTTCCCCCGTGTTAGCGGATGTCGGGCAGCATCCTAACTGGCTATAAACGCGCATATGATTATTATTGTTATTTAGTGCCTAAGTTAACCTGTGTGTGTAGTGTGACCCCTCATATATCAGCTCATATACGTCCCCACCGAGGGGCTCGGGCCTACCCTGAATTAGGGCGATCGGGCCTTAGTTGACCACGCGGGCCCAGTGCGGGTTGGTCGACTTCACACACAACCTGTGAGTTTCTTCGCAGGCGTGTGCAGGTTTCCTCACGATGTTTTCCTTCACCGTAAGAGCGTCGGATAAACGTACATATGAAATCTAAATTCGAAATCACATTGGTACGTGGCAGGTTCGAACTACGGCCTCCCGGACAGGAGGTAGCAGCCGTAACCGTTACGCCACCGACGCTGTGTGTGACCCCTCAGGCGCATACAATCTTAATACTAGATTTACGGTTCTGATGTTTTTTTTTATATGTAATTTTAAAAAAACTGTTTTTTTTTTAATAAACCTGATAGTTTAGCTTATCTGGTAGATATACGACAGGGCATGTCTAATAATGATATTCTGTGAACTGCAGAACAATTTCAATATTAGACTAAGAGAATTACTTATGTTCCATAAGTAATTAATTCTGTGCGTTTTGCAATTTAATTAATTAAGTATATTGAAAATTTTAACAAGAAATTTGAAATGGATGTTATTTATAGTGGTTTTGGAGAATTCTCATTAAACTTAAAGTAATTGTGCCTTTGAGAGGTTCTTACTTATCAAGAGGCTTTGTCGTAAGACCACAGATTACTAAATAGTTACTTGTAAGACTTATTCTTTAGTAATAAAACTATGTATTTTTCGCTGTTGGCTGTTTGGAGCATTCGATTAATTTGTTTTAACATAACGGCTAAAATACGTCATCAAAAAATTTTAACACGCTTATATTAGTTTCGCCTGTGTGTATGTATGTTTGTAACCGACTCCTTTGCACTCGATTTTGACCCACTTTAAACGGACAGATTCAATTCAAACTTTGTACATTTATGTCACAAGAATCAGTGACAATACAATAATTTCATAAATTTATTTCATTGTCCTGAACTAAAAATTGAAAAATAAATAAAATTTAAAAAAACTTAAAAACACGCTTTTAAAGCACATCAAACTAAAAAGTAAAAATTATTCTTAATACAAACTGAAAACAATAATGAACGAAAAATACTAGTATAATTGTAAAAAAAAAGCTTGGGGCGCTTTGTGTCATATTTTTCGTATATCGAGCAATAATAATACTAGTATTTTTAGTTCATTTTTGTTTTCAACTTATATTAAGAATGATTTTTCACTTTTTAGTTCGATGTGCTTTAAAAGCGTGTTTTTTAGTTTTTTTAAACTGTATTTTTTAAAGAAACGAGTTATACCCCGGAAAGTCCTGTGATGATAAGACAGATAATATAGGATGTTGCGCGAGTACGACTCACACTTGGCCGGTTTTTATAAAAAAATAAATTTAAAAAAAAATCATTTTATTGCAGACAACTGAAACCTACTTGTGTTCACAGAATACTTTTACGTTTAACGCTTGAATGTAAGTACGTTTTATTTGTTTGTTAATTTTTCCCTTTTTTAGGGTTCTGAAATCAACAAGGAACCCTTTTATAGTTTCGCCATGTCTGTCTGTCTGTCCATGGCTTAGCTCGGAGACTATTAGTACTAGAGAGCTGTAATTTGGCAGGCGTATACATATATTAATCAGGGTTCCGTTATGGGAATATTGAGCTTTAAAGTGCCAATTTTTGTTAGAGTCAAGTGTGGCCCCCTCCCCAGCTCAACCGATATTTAAGGACATCTGAAAAAATATGTAAATAGTAGTACTTGTAATCCATTTTTTAGGAAAATTATCACGGCTAAGTAAACTTTCTTAGTATATGAGTAATAGTCGACCAACTTATGACGTGCAGTTGGATTTGTACAAAGTTCATAGACTTTCCATACAAAATGTTCCATGCCTAACTACAAAAACAATTCTGGTTTTTCAAATATACATTTATCTTTCGAAATGGCTACGGAACCCCACTTTGCGCGAGTCCGACTCGCACTTGGTCGGTTTTTCAATTTTATACCCATACACAAAATAAACAAAACTTTGTATGAATACCCTTTAGTGCTTAATGCAATGTAAAGAAAAAAATATGAACTGGCTAAATTCCCTCGCTAACGAGGAAGTTGAGGCATTGATGCAGGTGATTGTTTAAATAAAAAGAATATTATATTTTTAGTTTATTTTCTAAATAAAAATAAATAAAGGTAAACACACAAACACGCACACATACACACGCACCCATGCACACGCACAAAAACACACACACACACACGCGCGCGCGCGAAAACATATACACCGTTGTATTTAGGTATTAGAAAATGTACAATTTATTTGGCACGTAATTACTTATATTGTTTATGTCAAGCTAATAAACTAATTACTATATTAATTATATTGTTTGTGTCAAGCTAATAAACTAATTACTTTCTTACTTATATCGTTTATGTCAAGCTAATAAACTAATTACTATATTAATTATATTGATTATGTCAAGCTAATAAACTAATTGCTATATTAATAAGAAATATATATTTTTTAAAGGCATAATAAACATTCGGTCCGCAAAATAACTACTTGAGCGGCAAGATTTCATGATTGAGCGGCAGAAAAACATGTCTATAAGCAGCAACTCAACACTGTAGGAAGAGTGTGGTACGGGGAGTTCTAAATGGAAGCGGGAGCGAGCGAAGCGAGCTCGGACTTGCGGAGCACCCCGACTCGGATCCGTTAGGTTCGGAGACTGTGCGGGGAGGCGAGCTAAGCTCGCCTCCCCGCACAGTCGTAGTGTTAGGTTTAACATGAGAACACAGAAGTAGGAGCCCCGAAGGGGCTCCGTCGACCACTCAACACTGTAGGAAGAGTGTAGTACGGGGATGTTTAAAATAATTACAGCCATCCAGAATGACATAAATTGCTGATTGATTTTGAAATGTTTGCTGACCATGAGTTGCTGACCAATTAGCTATTTCTGCTGACCGATTAGCTATTTCTGCTGACCGATTATATTTTTCTGCTCACAGAAATAACAATACTATGCTAACCATTTAATTGACACCCTATTAATAATATTGATTATGTCACGCTAATAAACTAATTGCTATATTAATTATATTGTTTACGTCAAGCTAATAAACTAATTGCCCCGCCGCCCGCTGCCCCGCAAGTATCCTTCCGTTGCTCTGCGTAATTTTTTACATTCGTTGCGCTGCTGTAAGCCGCTATATTGTAATACTGTGCTATCGCCTACGATAGTCTTGATGCTGTGGTAAAGTAACCATGTTCACGTGAGCGAAGCCGCGAGCAAAAGCTATTAGAATTGAATAGGGGATCGGACTGCATCAAAAATAAAATCTAAAATATGATTTCCTAAATTTTTCTCGTCTTGAAATTTCAAAAAACCTTACTTGTTTTGTTTTTCCTTCATTTCTTCAATTTTAATTGATCAATTTCACAAAATAAGATCGTCAATGACGCTTAAAATCTATGACGTCACTTGTGGGTATTTCAAACATTTTTAGAACAAAATTTCGTTTTTGACAGATTATAAAAAGTAACTCAAATGATTAGCTGTCCGATCCCCTATTGTTTCACCCGAAGTGGCTGGCACCGGATGGACCACCTCCTTACGCCTCCTTCTTCCCCTGTCACCTGCACGCGAGAGGACTTGATGCAGGCTACTGACAAGGCAATTTGCAATTTCATACACTGAGAAACAGAGACCTCACTAAAATCGTAATACCAACGTATAGGAACTACGCTCTATGAAAAAAAAAACCTTCTTAATACTATTAGAGTATACAACAAAATCCCTACTGTATTAAGGCGGCTTACAACTTAAATTTTCATCAACAGTTTACGTGAATGGCTAATTAATAAATTTTATTACTCGCTTAGTGAATTTTTCATGGATTCTGGGTAAGACTATATGACTGACGTAATGGGTAACCAAATGTTTGCATGCCATTTTGTGGTAGAATATACTGAGACTGTAATTATAAATGAGGACAATATCTGTTAAATAACGTATGTTCTCAGCAAATAAATATATTGTACTAGCTGGTGCCCGCAGCTTCGCCCGCGCAGATCCTGATTTTTGCGGTTCCCGTGGGATATTCCCAAAATCCTTTCTTAGCGGTTGCCTACGTCATAACATCTACCTGCATGCCAAATTTCAGCCCGATCCGTCCAGTGGTTTGGGCTGTGCGTTGATAGATCACTATGTCAGTCAGTCAGTCAGTCACCTTTGAATTATATATATTTAGATTGTATTATATTGTTGTGGCTCTGTTTTAGGAAGGGACTTTTTGAGTTTGCCGTCGCGACGGCGTATCGACTGGAATAGGCGAAGAAGTTAAGGGACTCCATCGACGGCTTGCTTGCATGCTTGATGGCATTGATAATTTGTCTACCGACTTCCAATAAGGAGGAGGTTATCAATTCGACTGTATGTTTTTTTTATGTGTTACTGGGTGAACCGATTTTTATGATGCTTTTTTTATTTGAAAGCTAGTGCTTACCGTGTGGTCCCATATACATTTTATCAAAATCGGTGTAGTAAGTACTTTATTAGAAAATTAACAAAAATAATAATGCAAAAAATGTACTAAGTTGTTGAGATGGAAGTAATTTTTTTAACGTGTTTAGCGTTTTCAATTATTACATGTTATTTATGTACCCACACTTTTGATACGCCTGCAAAAATATTCACTGCAATTACAACGCTGAACTAATTTAGTATTCGAAATGCTTCAGAATTATTCTTGTATTTTCGACACGCAATGATTACGAAAGTTGACGAACATATTTTTGACACGCAATGATAACGAAAGTTTACGAAAATATTTTTGACACGCAATGATTACGAAAGTTGACGAACATATTTTTGACACGCAATGATAACGAAAGATTTTTTACCAGCTGTTTCCCGCGGCTTCACCTGCGTGGACAACGTTTCTGTGACTTTCGAAGGTGCTTCTATGTGTTAATCCAGGTCCTAATCTGTCTACCTACAAAATTACAGCCAGATCCGTTCAGTAGCTTTTACGTGAAAGAGTAACAAACATACATCCATACATTCTTACAAACTTTCGCGTTTATATTTTTATTAATAAATTGATTAAATTAGGGATATAAGTAATTATGGTCAGGGAAATTAGGACTATAAGTTGTCAGGACGATAATTAGTAGGTTTAATTAACGCTAGTAGTGGCAATTATTATGTCATGTATTGCTTAGGGCTGTCTGTGATTAAGACCATAACGTCTTAAACGCTGCGTAATAAGTACATAATCACACGAATATTATAAAGGCGAAAGTTTGTAAGTGTGTGAGTGTGTATGTTTGTTACTTCTTCACGCAAAAACTATTGAACGGATCTGGCTCAAATTTGGTAGGTAGGCAGATTAGGACCTGAATTAAGGCTACTTTTTTTTACGCTCGCGAGCCGCTTGCGCACCCTCGAAGAGTCATAGAAACGTTGTCCACGCGGATGAAGCCGCGAGAAAAAGCTAGTGACTAATAAGATTGAAGAAAAAAGTTTCGAGTGTTTGCCGTGTCGCCCATTATTTTGTAGACCGAGAAGAAAGTTGTTTAAGATTCGCAATTTTATTAACAGAAATGTGTTAAACTTCTCTCATTTTGACTTAAGAGGATTGTGAAGCTGCGATTTTTCATACAAACGGCGTTAACGATTTTCAACTCTTAAATGTTAACCGATTAGGACCAATTTTTGATAGGTTCAGTCAGAACAACGTTTATACGTTTTTGTTTTATTTTGATAAAGTTAATAAGTTTAATCATTTGGAGGTGTTGCCGTAATCGCCACGCTTGGCAGGCGGGTTGGCGATTGCAGTGTTGTTGCAGATTGACTGCAAGTTACGGAAAGACGCTGCTGCCCATCCTCCGGTTGGAGTCCATTAGTCGACTCTTACGACACCTATTGGAAGAAATAGGATGGCCCTATGCTAAGCCGGGAGCCATACTGGTCGTCGTGGTAATCCTTGGGGGAGGCCTATGTCTAGCAGTAGACGTCCTTCGGCTGATATGATGATCTCTCTCTGTCTCTTATCGTGTGGCACAATTTACGGTGCTATCCAAGGGATAGACGGCGGTTGCTTGGTGTTGCACTTAGCATCGCCCGCGGTCACCTGTAGGGCAATTAGATTAACACCTACGGACGTGTACAACGCGACCTTCATACACATCTGGAATCAATGTGATGATGATGAATAAGTTTAATTTTATTGTCGTTTACTGTTTTTATACAAAACTAATTTGGGCCATTTTTTGTTTATAAGTAATTTAAATAACGAAACGTATTAGCTTAGCTTTTGTTCTATCTGACAACCTATCAAAAATTAACATATAAGAGGTGAACATTGTTAACGCCGTTTGTATGCAAAGTCTCTGCTTCACAATCCTCTTAAGATGTTTTGTTCAGCTGAAAGTTAAAGCATCTAGGCATCGAGAGTTATCACTTATTGATATTGAAAGGTAAACAGTTTTAGTTTGGAAGCTAGATTCAATATGTATTGACAGAATATCTCTTGTATTTCTTTTGTATCACTGTTTATTACCCACATTGTGATAAAGATAACTGTTTTTGTACAATGATTGTACGAAAATACACATCGGTTTCGTGTGTGGACGCAATATATAGCTAATTGGATCGGACCACACTGGCAGAAGCGGGCGTAATAATAAGGTTTTCTATAGGCAGAAGGTATAAACGTATTCCGGTCACGTCCAGACCAAGCCGGGGTGGCGAAATTGTGCGTTACATCTAGATAAATTTCTGAATAATAGCCAACTGTTATATTAAGCAGATGAGGCGCTGGCTGTTTTTCGACGAGCTTCATATTTTTCAGGAGAGTGATTTACGTAAAACAGATTTTTCTTTTGCTCGTTTGGCAAGATGCAACTGAATATTTAATTACACGACTGCGCAAGAAGAAAGGTTATGTTTTTTCAAGTGTATGTATGTATATTTCTTTGGCACGCTCTATAGCCTAAACGGCTTGATGGATTTGGGGGTGCGAGGTGTCGTTAGATTCGTCTTGATCCCGTGAGTGACGTAGGATACCTACGTTCTTACCCGACTGGCCAATAAAGACGGGTTAAGTTTTAATGCAGTTGGTTTTTAAATTTTTAATTAATTCATAAAGTATTTTTTTAATTTGAGCTTGTATGAAAGTTCATTATACCATTTAGTGGCACATATTAACATAATGTTTTTTGTGCAACTGAAAACCGTTGTACATTCTAAACTATTTGGAGAAGTCTGAAATTAATATTTCAATTTGAATAACCATAGCCTTAGTTTAAAAATCCACTATAAAACTTGGTAACCATTGATATTACTTCACATTTTTTGTAATGAACTTGGCTTCCTTTTACATTTATGTTTTTGATTACCTTTACTCTTTATTCAAGTAAATAATAAACATTTATACAGGATAACTGAACATTTTAAAGTATAGGACTTTTTGCACCTTCTTAACAGAAGTAGTTAATTTTGTTATTATAATTGATGTTCTGGAACATCAATATCTTTTTGGAAAGCTGATAAAATAAGGAAGTTTTCCCCGTATTAAGCACACTTAGATACAACGGTTTTTTTACATAATCACGAATAATTAAATCAATGTAATCAATCTTGGTTAGTCCGCTTCCATCTTTGGCATCATCGTCACTTTCCATCAGGTGAAATGATGCCAAGGGCTTAAAAAGTGTGAATAAAAAAAATCGGTTTTCGTATCAAATTTGTAAATTAAACTGGCTATAACTTAAAAACAGTTTGTTATCGACCCCTAGTAATATTTTTCTTTGTTCTTAATTAAATATAGTTTATCCCTTAATGAAAGGATCACGTCGAATGTCTAACTAGACATACAAATCGCAACTGTGTAGGTGAAACAGATTTCAAGGTACGGTTAGATCGAAACTGGCCCAAAACGTCCTTTACCTTTGTGAACTTGGCTAACTCACTGCCGTGTGTCTAGATATTTAGAGGCAGGCTTAGAAAATGCCCTATTACTAACCGAGACTTAAAGTAGACCCTGCCAGTAATTGAACCCACGACCAAGTAGTGTGAATAGAGCCCAAAACGTCCTTTACCTTTATCAACTTGGCTGACCCAATGCCGTGAGTCTAGACATTTAGAGGCAGGCTCAGAAAATGCCCTATTATTAACCGAGACTTAAATTAGACCCTGCCAGTAATTGAACCCACGACCAAGTAGTGTGAATAGAGCCCAAAACGTCCTTTACCTTTATGAACTTTGCTGACACAATGCCGTGTGTCTAGATATTTAGAGGCAGGCTCAGAAAATGCCCTAATTTTAACCGAGACTTAAAGTATACCCTGCCGGTAATCGAACCCATGACCAACTAGTGTGAATAGAGCCCAAAACGTCCTTAACCTTTATGAACTTGGCTGACTCACTGTCGTGTGTCTAGATATTTATAGGCAGGATTAGAAAGTGTCATATTACTAACCGAGACTCAAAGTAGACCCTCCCGGTAATCGAACCCACGACCAACTAGTGTAAATACAGTGGACTAAACACTACGCCATGGAGCCAGTTAAAGTACAATTTGAAGCTCGAATATTTGACGTTCTGTTCTTGTAAATATTCAAAGTGTGTCAAAGGGTTCCATACAATTGGTGTTGATTCTGTAACCAGATAAGATAATAAAACTTTATTAAAATAAGAGTGTGCTTTAGACCACACGACTGGAAGTAAAACTTCTTTAGCTCCATCTATATGTATGAAAGTAAATACTTTATAGTCTTCAGAAAATAATCACTTGCCACCAGGTGAGATGTTGTCAAGGGTTTACCAATAAGGGATCGGACTGCATCAAAAATAAATTCTGAAATATGATTTCCTAAATTGCTCTCCTCTTGAAGTTTCGAAAAACCTTACTTGTTTTGTTTTTCCATCACGTCTTCAGGTTTTAATTGATCAAATTCACAAAATAAGTTCGTCAATGACGCTTAAAATCTATGACGTCACTTGTGGGTATTTCAAACATTTTTAGAACAAAATTTCGTTTTTGACAGATCATAAAAATTAACTCAAATGACTAGCAGTCCGATCCCCTATTGTTAATAAAAAATAAAAAATAAACTTTTTGTCATATGGATTTTTATTATCAAAAAGTTTTATTATCCTCTGAAAATGATCAAATCTTTTTTATCATATGTTTGTTTCAATTGTTTTGACAACCGATATTGTTTCCTTGGAAATAAATAGTATAATTGGAAATAAATAATCTCAAGCGTGCGTGAAGAAGTTTTACTTCAATAACTGAAACAAATTACTTTTCATACAAAATTATGTATTTAAATAACTAATACCCTTAGGGCGAAGTATTGATTGGAACAGTTGTCTTTGTCTTTTTCTTTACGTGTAAAGAGTAAAGAAAATAGCCACTCTTTTTCCTTTTTTAATGGTTTTTCGATTCAATCAAAAACTATAATGAAAGTATAAAAAAATAATAATATTACTTGCTCTGTATTATCATAACTAATATTGTTGCATATTTTTAAAAGTTATACTTCAAAATATTAGTCATAACTACAGTTGAAAGTAACGGTGTAGACCTATCTTTGGGATTTTTTTTCTATCGATCCAAAATTGCTCAATCGTGTTTCTAATAGCTTTTGACTTTAAGGAACATCATCATCAATAAGGGTATTTTTTTTCAACTTCGGGTTTTCTATCGTTTAGGAGTAATTGACGTCAAAAATAACGAAAATCTATAATAATACCACCTTAAATTGAAACATCTCTCTATGCAATGCTCTCTGGATGCTGGGCAATATCTCGTCCAGCCAACCCTTAATTACTAAAAGGATTTAAACAATGAGCAAAGAAACAAATTAGTACACAAATTAAAGGAAGTGAAAACATTAATCTAAAGCAATAAACAGATATATGACAATTGTGTATTTTAAATAAAGTAAAATATAAATATATATGTGTATAAAACGAACAACGAACAACAATAATTTTTCACGCGCCAAAGTGTGCATTTGTTTTTTTTTTCAATAAACAGCGTTCTATTTGCAAGTCAGTTCGAAATTCAAATAAAACATTTGATAAGCTACCTCCTTGGTTGCCATGTTTCGTAGTAAAGTATAAAGTAATAAAGTATAGTTCCATTTTTAAATTACAGGACAAATATGAGTTTACATAGTAATTTATTAAGCTGCTAATCACGACAGATATGGATTTTCATACAACTTTTGCCGGCCGCTTCTCGCATGTATTTGGCCAGTACTGCAATTTCGATTTATCTCGAAGAAGATTGTCAAAATAATGCTTAAATTGTCAAGCATGTTTGAGAAATAGTCCTTTACATACTTACCATTTTGTGGAAATTAATTGTATTTCAGATACATTTAAGTTACGCCCACATTTCGGGTTCGACTTCTCGCATGTATTTTGCCAGTGCAGCAATTTCGATTTATCTCGAAGAAGTTTGTCAAAATAATGCTCAAATTGCCAAGCATGTTTGAGAAATAGTCCTTTACGTACTTACCATTTTGTGGAAATTAATTGTATTTCAGATACATTTAAGTTACGCCCAGATTTCGGGTTCGACTTCTCGCATGTATTTTGCCAGTGCAGCAATTTCGATTTATCTCGAAGAAGTTTGTCAAAATAATGCTCAAATTGCCAAGCATGTTTGAGAAATAGTCCTTTACGTACTTACCATTTTGTGGAAATTAATTGTATTTCAGATACATTTAAGTTACGCCCAGATTTCGGGTTCGGCTTCTCGCATGTATTTGACCAGTGCAGCAATTTCGATTTATCTCGAAGAAGGTTGTCAAAACAATGCTCAAATTACCAAGCATGTTTGAGAAATAGTCCTTTACATACTTAACATTTTGTGGAAATTAATTGTATTTTAGATACATTTAAGTTAAGGCCCCGTGGTACTTAAAAATCTGTCTTTGTCTTTTTCTTTACGTGCAAAGAGGGAAGAAAATAACCACACTTTTGCACTTTTTCGATGTTTTTGTTTTTATTTTTATCATATTCATCTTAAATAAAAATCCAATCGATTTTTTCCTTTCAGTCTCACATATGAACTTTATTTTAGTAAATAAATCATATTATCAAATTACTTATTTTAAGAATAAAACCGAAAATAGACGATAAAATTGCTAGAAAAGAGGTACCTTTGCGAAATTATTCTATCGAGCCTACTTTATCAAATCGTGTTTCCATTCGATATAGTCCCTCGTAACTATTCTCAATAATATGTACCAATATGTTTTCCTAGATTTTAAATTTACTGTTAACTACTTCAAAAATGAATTCTAAAAACCTGTTTAAGTGGATTTTTAGGTACCACTGCGCCTTGAGCCCAGATTTCGGGATCTACATCAATTTAGATATACTCTGTAACTATACTATATTAGCGCTAGCTGAGCCTTCGCCTTTCCGTAAATTTTATGCGCCATTAACTGTCGTTTGCGGCGACGTCAGCTTTATACAAAGTGACAACCGTTTGCTCGAACCGTATTCACACAGGAGATTGACCCTTAAAACGAACCGAATAGAAACGAGGTTGCCCTGAAACATGTATTTGAATATCGCTCTCTTTTCCAATAGAGTTTCGTTGAGTAAGGGTTCAAGCACAGGGTACAAGTAATGAGGCAGAAAGCTAGCTCTTCTGTTACTGATCTGTGTTTCGTAACGTCCGTATATACCTTTTTTTTAATTCACAATTGGTAAGCCCTTGGCATCATCTCACCTGATGGAAAGTGGCGATGATGCCGAAGATGGAAGCGGGCTTACCAAGATTCCCCAACGCAATGGAAAACTGGCTATCTTATCTTTAAGCCGGAACACATCAATGTTCGTATGTACCTCTTCGTATCTATCAAAAGGTATCGTATCTTTAGTATTTCAGCGATGAACTGCGGTGACCCAACGGCTAAGGCCGCTACCTCCTGTCCGGGAGGTCGTGGTTCGAATCCTGCCAGGTACCAATGTGTTTTCGAATTTCAATTTCATATACGTTTTTTTGACGCTCCTACCACACCATGGACACTTCATACAACGGGCCAGAAATAACATTTCAAAAAACGAATTACGGAACAAACAAAATAGCGGCGAAATCCTATACGTTCGACAACCAAACTGAGAGAGCGGCAGGGAGTGTCCATACTGTATGTTAGTACTAACATAATTATATACTTTGCTCCTACAGTGAAGGAAAACATCGTGAGGAAACCTGCACACCTCTGCGAAGAAACTCGAAGGTTGTGAAATCGAGCAACCCGCACTGGGCCCGAGTGTTCGACTAGGGCCCGATCGCCTTAATTCAGGGTAGGTTAGAGCTACTCGTTGGCGTATATGAGCTGATATGATGATTTATCGAAAATCAGACTTATGTTACGGAAGTGCAAGTCCTCCTGATGTTCATTTTCCCGATGAAATAAAAAAAAGCATCGGCATCCCGGAAAATGAAATGAAATGCCATTGGTCGATTTTTTATGTTTAAGTATCTATTTAAATACTTTTATTTATTCATTTAACTACAAATAAATCGCCATTGTTAGTACTATCACAGAGTTTTACATAGAAAATTGAAAAGGCTAAATACGTTAAAAAACCGATTACCATCACAACAACTAAATACATTTTTGCATTATTATTTTTGGTTTTTGTTAATTGTCTAATAACGGTGAAGGAAAACATCGTGAGGAAACCTGCACGCACCTGCGAAGAAACTCGAAGGTTGTGTGTGAAGTCGACCAACCCTCACTGGGCCCGCGTGGTCGACTAAGGCCCGATCGCCCTAATTCAGGGTAAGCTCGAGCCCCTCGATGGGGACGTATATGAGCTGATATGATGAATTGTCTAATAAAGTACTTCACCGATTTTGATAAAATTTATATGGGACCACACGGGAAGCACTAGCTTTCAAATAAAAAAAGAATGATAAAAATCAGTTCATCCAGTCAAAAGTTCTGAGGTAACACTCATAAAAAAACAGACGAATTCCTTTTTGGAAGTCGCTTGAAAAACCTAAAAGGAGGTCTCACTCAACCTCTATATTGAAATGCTGCTACAAGTGATCGACACTTACTATCAGGTGGGGTGCAGCCAAACGCACTCAAAGTTTTAATAATAATAAAAAATAAAACCGGCCAAGTGCGAGTGGGACTCGCGGTAAAAGGGTTCCGTACCACCACACCTCACCACACAACTATGTCAATGATACCTATTCACATGACAAACAAAAGACACAATCGCGAGCAACTGGAAAATACTACTAGCGCTATCTAGTGGTGTTTTAGTGAATTATTTTCCATTTAGTGAACGTACTATATAGAGTTTACCACTTTATTTTCAATTGATAGAATTCTTATAGGTTTTTCTGTAATCTCCAAGCAATGAACTAACTATATTTTGTATTTTTTTTTAAATTTATAGGCTTAGTAGTTTCGGAGATCGGGGGAATCGGTAAGGAATGGTTAATTTTCTACTTTCATGAATAAAATCAAAACTATTTATTTTATAATAGTAACAAAAATATGTTTGAGATCCTCATAACGACCCCCTTTCATTTGATATAGGCATGACACAGTAAAATTTGCAAAACTTTGTTTTTAAATTTCCTAATTTTTCCCCTCGAAAATGACACTTATTTATAAAAAAAAGTTTTTATTTACTTTGCACATATTATTATGTGTTTGGGTCATAGGATTACACCATCCTACCAAATTTCACCTGATTTGGTCCGGTAGATTCGGCGCAAATTGGCTGTGACAGACAAACAGACGAACGAGTGATCCTATAAGCGTCCCGTTTTTTTTTGTTGTTCGGAACCCTAAAAAAAGTGAAGTAACAAAAATAATTTTTTTTTTCGAAGATTGAAAATTTCTTTAAAGAACTTAACTCAGTTAGGGGAAGCAATAACGAAGATTCCCGAAAACCTATAAAAGGCGAAACCAATTTTCCGTATTTCAGCGATGAAGGGTAGTAATTGCGGCCATAAAGTGAGATGTCCTTTGAACCGGGGGACTGCCGTTAAATTTTAGTGCTTCCTCAAGTTTTGGCTCCTTTCGTGACGATTTCTTTGTCCTGCTCTATCTCTTCTTTTTTTTTTAAATCCAATCCCCTTGAGTGCTTTCTACAGTTAGTAAAATTAATGGTAGTATTTTAAGATTTTTCTATATCTCTATATTTTAACCGCCTCTGTAGCGTAATGGTTACTCCATTCGCTTCACACCAGGAGGTCGCGGGTTCGATTCCCGGTGGGTTCAACTTGAAAGACTCGGTTTGGTTGGTGGTAGGGCATTTTCTAAGCCCGCCTGGCTAGCTACCACCATCTTATCTAAGTCTTGTGTTCCGGCTTGAAAATAAGATAGCCAGTTCTCCATTGCGTTGGGGAATCTTGGTAAGCACGCTTCCATCTTCGGCATCATCGTCACTTATCATCAGGTGAAATGATGCCAAGGGCTTACCAATTATGAATAAAAAAAAAACTACTGTGAGTAATGTGTTTTCTGTTTTTTAAAAGCTTTTATTTAACTTGCAATGTTTGCTCGGGTGAAACCTTGCAAGTTAATTTTGACCCACTTCCCGGTTTCCAATTGAGCTGAAATTTTGCATGCATAATATGTATATCGCGTGCAATGCAATATTTTAATTAATTTTTTTTAAGCTTTTACCTAAAAGTTTTAAGGTTTTTCGAAAATTGTTTTTTTATTCTCAATTGGTAAGCATTTGGAACACCCCGGACACTTGATACAACTGACAGAGAAATAACATTTCTAAAAACAAATGACGGAACAAACGAAATCACGGCGAAATCTTATACGTTCGAGAACCAAACTAGCACCACTTTGTGTCTATCTGGGTGACGAGGGGGTTAATCTAGAGAGCGGCAGGGATTGTCTATACTGTACTCGTATGTTAGTACTTATATTTATATACTTTGCCCTTGGTATCATCTCACTTGATGGTAAGTGACGATGATGACGAAGATTGAAGCTGGCTTACCAAGATTCCCCAACGCAATGAAGAACTAGCTATGTTATCTTCAAGATGGAACACATCAATATTGTTAACACTGATGTTTAAAGGCAAGACTTAGATAAGATGGTGTTAGCTAGCCAGGCGGTCTTAGAAAATGCCCTACCACCAACCAAACCGAGTCTTACAAGTTGATCTCACCGAGAATCGAACCTGCGACCTTCAAGTGTGAAGCGAATGGACTAACCATTACGCCACGAAGGCGGTTTCAGTTCTTGGACTTGTGCCTTTGTCTACAATGTTTCTCTGTCAAATTGCCAATATTACAATATTATAAACGCGAAAGTTTGTATGGATGTATATTTGTTACTCTTTTACGCAAAAACTCCTCAACGGGTCTGGCAAACATTTGGTAAGTAGACAGATTTAGACCTGGATTAACACATGGGCTACTTTTTCCACGCTCGCGAGCCGCTTCCACCCTCTTCCACCTTCCAGCTTCTTCGTCGAAAAGTCATAGAAACGTTGTCCACGCGGGTGAAGCCGCGGGAAACAGCTAGTATAGCTATAGTCCTTTGTTCTTTTTTGGTAATCATAAAAACATACTGATAAAAACTTAGTTCCAAGAAAAACATAATGAAATTAAAGCTCAAGAATTTTTTTGGTATAATTGAGTTTTACAGGTATTTACTTCAAGTTCTTTGATAACTTCGGAATAATATTTTTCTCAAGAATCTTATTAGTTTTTAGGGTCTCGTAGCCAAAGGGTGCCAACGGGACCCTATTGGCGAGCCTCCGTTATCTGTCCGTCCGTCTGTCTGTCACCGGGCTGTATTTCAAGAACAACAATAGGTAGATGTTGAATTTTTTACACAGTGTGTATTTCTATTGCCCCCATAAAAAAAACTTAAAAAAAATAAAGTTAAAAATCAAAGGGTCCCCATACAAGAAACTTGATTTTTTTTGTACGAGGGTACGGAACCCTTTGTGTGAGTCCAACTCGCAATAAGCCGATTTTTGTAATTCTTATATCAAAAATTTAATATTATTTCTTGAAAGTGTAGTTTTTAAAACATTATTTGTCTGGATTTCTAAGCACTCAACTAATTATTGATTTTATTAAATCTTTGAAACATGGACTGCTGCGACTCTGAACTCTGAAGATTTGAAGGTTACAAGAAAAAGATTACTCAGATGAAACTTATCAAACCGCCTCCGTGGAAAAAGTAGCCTATGTGTTAATCCAGGTCCTAATCTGTCTATCTACCAAATTTCAGCCAGATCCGTTCAGTAGTTTTAGAGTGAAAAGGAAACATATATCTATTCATTCTTACAAACTTTCGCGTTTATAATATTGGTAGGATTGGTTATTTGACAGAGAATCACAAGAAAATCTTGGTCATGCATGACATGAGAAACATTGTAGACAAAGGCACAAGTCCAAGAACAGAAACCGCCTCCGTGGCGTAATGGTTAGTCCATTCGCTTCGCACCAGGAGGTTGCGGGTGCGATTCCTGGTGGGGTCAACTTGTAAGACTCGGTTTGGTTGGTGGTAGATCATTTTCTAAGCCCGCCTGGCTAGCTACCACCATCTTATCGAAGTCTTGCTGCCAAACATCAGTGTTAACCACATTGATGTGTTCCGGCTTGAAGATAAGATAGCCAGTTCTCCATTGCGTTGGGGAATCTTGATAAGCCTGCTTCCATCTTCGGCATCATCGTCACTTACCATCAGGTGAGACGATGCTAAGGGCTTATCAATCCGGTATTTGACTACTAGTCATTACATTTACTTTTTATCAAAGATGTCAAAAACGACATCTTGTTCTGAAATTGTTCGTGTTACAAACTTGTGACGTCATGTCTTTGACGAATTAATTTAGTGATTTTGATAAATATAAAATTGAAATTAGAATAAAATACCGAATGAATAAGTTTTTATGCTTTTGTAGGAGAAATGCTATTTAGTGAATAATTTTTTTTATTTTATTTCAAACACTGTCAAATACCCTATTTTCAATAATAATAAAAAAAATCGTATCGCAGATAGAAATAAGACAGAAAATGTTAAATGAATAAGTTTTTATGTTTTTGTAGGAGAAATGCTACTTAGTGAATAATATTTTGTAATTTATTTTAAACACTGTCAAATACCCTGTTGCAGGGATGGCGAACCATTAGGATCAACATTTTTTCTAAAGAAGTATTTAATGAGGCCATGACGTGCCGTCAAATAATTTTGACTTAGTGGTGACTATTGGGAAAATCAACTTGAAAGTAATCTATTGTTGCAATAATTTTTTTAATCAATATTGAACTACATTGGAAATCAATCAGCTGCATTGTTACTTTGCACTAAAATGCAAATGCTTTCAATCGGTGGCGAGCCCAAAATATTTTCTCACGTGCCATCCCTGCCCTATTGTGAATAATAAAAAAAAAAACGTATCGCAGATGGAAATTATGCGACAGTAAAAGTATAAAAAGTGAAATACTTGACTTACAAGTGTAGGCATTTGTTACGTCGGGTAGTAACGAGGATGGGCAGGCGTTGGGACCCCGGTCACGTCTTCCGGAGGGTTCCGGCGCTGTAAAATTGTACGCAGCTGGGCGAGTTCGCGATACCGACCCAATTCCTCCCACGAACTCGCTACAACACATATTTGCACCAATTAGAGCTAGGTTTTATTTTATTTATTTTACTAGCGGTCCCGGCGAACTTCGTTCCACCTTACACTACACTACCCTACTCTACCCTAAAACAAATAATTTTTTGACTGATATTTTTTTTTATTGATGACTATCATATTTTAATACCTATTATCCTATTTCCGACGAAGACAAATGCAAAAACACAAAAATCATAAAAATTGGTCCAGCTGTTCTTGAGTTATAAATTGTGATACGAACACGACTTTCTTTTATATATATAGACAATATAGATTTTATTTTATTAGGGAAGTTTACAGCTTAAGTAAACACTACATAATAACATTACAAAATTAACTATGAGCTAATAAAAAAACTTCCACAAATGGATTTCTATATAAACACACAAAAATATAACCTAAAGAAAAAAAAGGGTTCTGTTTACAAAGATCGACATAATATTATGAAAAATTAAAAACACGCTAAGCTCGCTTATCAATGATTTCAGTGCTATTGTGAGAGAGAGAGATGCTTTTGAAAAATTACATAGTAAGGAAACTTCGTACAGAGTTGGAGCTACTGCAAAAAAGATCTACAGGGTGTAACATAAAGGTGTGGTGATACTTTAAGGTGGGCTTGTACCCATCAAACTGAACAACTTTCTCCATGGAACCCATAGTCAAATCGCAAAAAAAAATTTGGCTCTCCCATACTAACTCGATCAGCTTGATCAGCCAACTTAGTATGGGAGAGCCAAATTTTTTTTTGCGATTTGACTATGGGTTCCATGGAGAAAGTTGTTCAGTTTGATGAGTACAAGCCCACCTTAAAGTATCACCACACCTTTATGTTACACCCTGTATAATATTGCATTTTCCGGAAACCAATTCGTTTGTGATTCTAGCGGTTCAGACCAAGAAGGTTTACAATAATAAGTTTTTTAAAAATTAATAATTGATAAGCCCTCTTGGTGTCAGTTTAATGAAAATCACGCTAAGCTCGCTTATCAACGCTTTCGGTGCTATTGAGAGAGAGAGAGAGGTGCTTTAGCAAAATTCCTTAATAAGGAAATTTCGTACAGAGTTAGAGCTACTGCAAATAAGATCTATAATATTGCATTTTCAGGAAACCAATTCGTTCGTAATTCTAGCTAGCGATTCGGGCCAAGAAGCTGTTCTTCCTATAATTAGTCTTCCTATATTTAGTTTTTGCTAGTATCTACGGTTACCCTGTCTGCTGAGTTAAGTGAAAAAAAACATAACCCTCCTTCTGGCGTAGTCGGGTAAATAAGTAATTGTCGAAAAACCTAAAAACTTTTAGGTACAAGCTTTAATTTGAAAATAATTTTAATTATTTCGTATTCGTCTAGGCAAACCATTTCTTTCATTTGATACCCATATTGTAGTAGTGAATTAAAAAGAAGTAGTCCGCCATCTTGGGTGTGCTGCCATGTTGGATTTAGAATGACGTCACAGAGTTAACCATGCAATTGAAACTGAACGAGTATACAAAATTGATACAAAGTTGAACGAGTTGAGAGTTTATTTACTAAAATGCTTTTTTTTATAAAGTTTTTATTTTTAAAACAAGGATTCAAATCTACATTAAACGTTCAAATTGTTGGCCACCAGCACGAATACAAGCGCGTCATCTTCTTAAAATTTCTTTGTAAGTCGTGCGCGCCCCGAAACATTTATTTCGCGCGCTACAGCGAATATTCGTTCCCGTAATATACTACTTATAAAGAGGTCAGAGGGGGGTTTGGCAGTCGCCTCCTAGTGTGGGAGTAGGGTGGGGATGCTTGTGGACCTAAAAACCCTATTGCAGTGCTACCTCTCTCCCCGGCGCCCCCCGGGCAACATGGTTAGTGACCAGAGTAAGGCCTTGTATGACGGCAGCTCTGTTCTCTAGCGATGGCTAAGACTGCCACGGTGGGCTCATGGTAGAGAATGGTCGGGTTCCTCACCATTGGCTACTATGGGCGCACAATTATCGTGCTCATATCGTCCCTGCATGGCGGACTGACTTACTCGATTAGGTCAGTTTGTGATGCTGGGGGGAGATGAGCACTACTGCAAGAGTCCTGTGGTCAAGCTCTTGTAGCTCTGTCATCATACAATATTGATGGCAGAGGGGGGGTTGACCACCCGCGTGTTTTTGCCGTGCGCGGGGACCCGTACGGAGGGATGACGGGATCCTGGTGGTTGAGTCGACACGGGTTGGCAACACACCACTTTGGCCCTAATTTCCTCTTACACGGGAGGTCGCCGGGGAGCCAAAGGCGATCAATCGGCTAAGGTGCCTGTCCCTCAGACGGCCACCAGGCGAGTGTCCGGGGGTGATGGGGTCTACAGGGAGCAGTGCGCATTGTTAGTGCTAGAAATGGCGCGAAGCAAGACGTGCTGTGTACCTCGTGGGCAGCTCACCCAGGGATGCTATACCCCTTGATAACCCTGGTGTCTATCAAGGCATCCCCAACGTTGAGGACTCCATGGAGGGTGGGGAGTCAAGGTGGTGAAGGATTAACCGTACAATTATGGAGGATCAAAACAAAAACAAAAATTTAGGGGAACTGTCCGATAAGGGCGGGTCCCATAAGGTCTCAACGCCCGCAAGGGCGGGGACAAAGGGCATCTTTGCCAAGGGTACCGTACCTGCCAGGGGAGGAAATTCAACGGTGACAAGAGGTGGGCGGGGCACTTCTCGGGGTGCTCTGTCCTCTCGTGGCGCCAGGGTTTCGGAACCAGGCAGGGGGGGCGCGTCGGGGAGGGGAGCTAGGGCGGGAATCGGACCGCATGGCAGTTTCGGAACTGGCGGTGGGAACGCTGTGGCAGGCGATGGTCCCTCTGGGGCTGTCAACGCTGCGGTACCTGCTGCTGGGACCGTAATTGCAGGTGCGGGAAGTGCCCTGACTGATGCTACCGTCAGAAAGAGGAAACGGCTGAGTGGCAGTCAGAAGCGGAAACGCACTCTGAACAGGCAGGCAGCCGTTGCTTCTGCAGGGATGCCCACCGAAGGGCCATCAAAAAGGGCTAGGGAGGTCAGTAATGAGGCCACTGACCCGTCAGGAGACTCCAAGCGGTCCAAAATTCAGGACAGCTCGTTTAAGGAGGCACTGACAAACGTCAGAATGGCGGTTATTACTGAGGACCACCCTTTGAGGACGATCACGGCGGAAATGGTATCCTCAATAAGGAATGCCATATGGGAAATGCTGGAGAAAACTCCAGACCCACTGCCGGTCGTCAACGCGGGAACATTAATTGCGGGGGCCATGCACTTCTCGTGTGAAGGGCAGGCGTCTGCGAAATGGCTTTGCGGACTTAATGGCACTCCCATTAAGGACGTAAAGTTAAAGGTGATCAGCGCCAAGGATCTTCCAAAACCGGTAAAAATGGCATGGAAGACCAAGAACAACTGGTGCCTGGACATCACCCGGGTTCTGAGCGTTATCCAACGCTACAACCCTGCCCTCAAGACCAGTGAGTGGAAGGTGGTGGACACACTGGTCGAGGAGGGCCATGTGAGACGCATAGTTCTGATGGACAGGACCTCTGCGGATCACATAAAGGGGAAGGGCTATTGCCTCCAGTCGGGCATGGACAAGAGCACCTTCAAACTCCTGGAGGACACCGAAGGGAGGGTGGAGGAGCCTGTCGGTGCTGTCGTGGGGGCGATAGTCCCGCGTTTGGATCCAGTGGAGACGGTAGCGGAGCCCGAACCGCAGCCAAACCCAATGGAGGTAGTGGAGCAGGGACAGCCTCCATCACCGGCGACGTCACAGAAGACGGAATATCTGCTGGAGGAGATTGGCAACCTAGGGTTGGCATCATCTCCTCTGGCTGTCGACGATGTGACGGAGAGTGCGGCACCCAGTGGTGGCCAATAACTGGCCGCCACACCCCAGCGAACACTCAAATTCGCGGGTCTAAGGTGTGTACAAGTGAACCTACAGCACTGTAAGGCAGCAACGGCCCTTTTGGCCAGACAGCTGCAAAGTAATAAATTTGATATTGCCCTCATACAGGAACCTTACATTAGAAAGGGACTAGTATCGGGTTTGGGTAGGGCGGGTGGATCCATAGTCTACAACTGTCTTGCTAATGATGTGAGGACTTGCATCTATGTCAGAAATGGCGTAGATGCAATGCCCTTATACGATTTCTGTTCCAGGGATCTTACAACCATTAAGATCCTTAAAGGGGGCAGGAGCGAGGTCATCATGGCCTCTGCCTACATGCCCTATGAGGAGACGGAGCCACCTTCACCTGCTGTGAGGGAGCTAGTCGAGCACTGCGGTAAGAATCAATTTGATCTTATTATAGGATGTGATGCTAATTCACATCACACGGTCTGGGGGAGCACAGATATCAACAAAAGGGGGGAGGACCTATTAGAATACATAGTAAGTTCTCCGCTACAAATTCTAAATAGAGGCAATGAACCAACGTTCGTCAATTCTAGAAGGGCCGAGGTCATTGACATCACGGTTGCCTCAAACAGGGCAAGTAAGGACATAATTAATTGGCATGTATCTAACGAAATTAGTGGTGCTGATCATAGGTACATATGCTTCAGGTACATAACTGATAACCAGATACAGACTGTACGAAGGAGAAACCCACGGAACACTGAATGGGAATCTTACGTGACGGATCTAAAGGATGAATTAGGTGAAGTGCGAGGTAAACTAAACTCTGTACTTGACATAGAGATCGAGGCGGATAGGATTGTTAACGCGATACGAACTGCCTGGATTAAAAACTGTCCTGAAAAAGCTGTCATGGCTAAAAAGGATTTGTGGTGGAGCTCTGATCTTGAAAAAATGAGGAGAGACACAAGACGGGCATTCAATGAAGCCAAGAAGAAAAATGACTTCACTGAGTACTCAAGAGCTCTTACTAAATTTAACCTAGAAGTTCGTAAGAGAAAAAGGAAAAAGTGGAGAGAACACTGTCAAAGTATTGACAATATTCCTGAAGGAATGAGACTCTCAAAGGCGCTCTCTGTTACAAAATCAGATCAGCTAAAATCTATTAGAACCGAAGAGGGAAAACTGACTGAATCTGGGAAGGAAACATTAGAAGTGATGTTTAAAACCCACTTCCCGGGCTGTGAAATAACAGATAGCGAAAAGGATGACCCAGTAACTCGGAATGAGCTGAATACTCAAACGAGGAAAAAAGACTGGGACGTAGCTAAGAAGGTAGTAAATGAGCAAAAGCTTCTATGGTCTATAGGTAGCTTTCAACCATTGAAATCGCCAGGACCAGATGGGATCTACCCCATCCTACTACAAAAAGGATCAAAGGCGCTACTTAAGCCATTATGCAGGCTATACAAAGCGTGTATCGCCTTCGGATATATTCCTAAAATCTGGAGACGTGTGAAGGTTGTCTACTTGCCAAAGCCAGGAAGAGACAGATATGATGAACCGAGGTCTTATAGACCCATAAGCCTTTCGTCATTCCTGCTAAAGGCTTTGGAAAAGCTGGTCGACAAACATATAAAGGAGGGTCCCTTGCGGAAAAAACCACTTCATGGACTACAATGTGCATATCAGTCTGGCAAGTCGACTGAAACAGCACTTCACCTTGTAGTATCACGTGCTGAAAGAGCGTTGGAGAACCAGGAAGTATGTGCTGCTGCCTTCCTTGACATAGAAGGAGCCTTCGATCGCACTACTTTCGGGGCAATCAAGAATGCAGCTATCTCCCATGGCATAGACCAAACGTTATGCAAATGGATAGATATCATGCTTAGGAAGAGAATTATAACATCTTCACTAATGGGGGACGAGGTTACTGCCACCACTACAAAAGGATGCCCACAAGGTGGCGTTCTGTCACCAACACTTTGGAGTCTAGTGGTCAACTCGCTCCTACAGGAGCTGAACACCGGACCTCTTTACACGATTGGTTATGCTGACGATCTGGCTATACTAATCAGCGGCAAATTTCCAAACATAGTATCGGAAATAATGCAAAAGGCCTTGCGAAAAGTTGAAAGGTGGTGTGGTGAAAATCACCTGTCGATTAACCCTAGCAAGACAACGGTTGTACCATTCACAAGGAAAAGAAACCTACAAGGTTTACAAACTCTCAAACTGTATGGTACAGAACTAAACTGGTCCACGAGCGTCAAATATCTAGGCATGACCTTGGATAAAGAACTAACGTGGAGTCTGCACACAGAAAGGATCATGGTCAAGGCCACAAAAATCTTTTGTATGCTAAGATCTGCGTACGGGAAGACCTGGGGCCTGAAACCCAGAGTCATTTATTGGCTATACACAATGATAGTAAGACCCATTATTACTTATGGCAGCATTGTGTGGTGGCCTAGAACGGAGCTAGGCACGTGCAGGCAAACACTGACAAAACTTCAGCGGTTGGCCTGCCTGGCAATTACCGGAGCATTTCGTACAACACCTACTGCATCCATGGAAATGCTGCTAAATCTAAAGCCACTTCAAATACACATTCAAACAGAGGCGGCCAAGGCCCTACACAGGTTATCGTTAAATGGCATGTGGAATTTTGACATGCCCAAAACCAGACATACCAATCTACAACTAGACACAGGTATGGAAAGGCTTATGCGCATGGGATGTGACAAAATACGGACTGTGCACATATTCAAAAAAGAATATAAAATCTATGTTCCTACGAGGGAAGAATGGAGTAAAGGACTTAAACAACAAGGACCAAACACTCTTACATGGTATACAGACGGATCGAAAATGGAGTCTGGTGCTGGTGCAGGCGTTTATGCTAAGGATTACTCAGCGAGTATTAGTCTAGGGCAATATGCAACAGTCTTCCAGGCGGAGACTTATGCTATCATTGCATGCGCACATGAGATTATAGACAAGGAAGTCAAAGACAAAACCATCTATATTCTCAGCGATAGCCAAGCTGTTCTTAAAGCTCTTGACTCCTTCAAGGTTGACTCCGGGCTAGTGCTAAATTGTGTAAAGGTCCTCAATAAGGTGGGCCGACACAACAAACTGCAACTGGTCTGGGTCCCTGGACACGTAGGAGTGGAAGGCAATGAAGAAGCAGACAAACTGGCTAGAATGGGATCACAAACAACAATGTGTGGTCCAGAACCGAGGATAGGGCTACCAAGGAGCACTATTATAAGGGCATTAAAGGAACAGGCCGAGGGAAGACACAGATTGACATGGCTATCCAGAGATGGACATAAACACTCTAAGCTCTTCATCGGCGAGGTCACCACAGGGGCAACCAAGTACATTTGGAATAACAGCAGGACGCGAGTCAGGGCGATAACAGGAGCGTTGACGGGCCACTTTGCCACAAATGCACACCTGCAAAAAATCGGCCTGACGCACGACCCGACCTGCAGGGCCTGTGGTGAAGATATAGAATCAATGGAACACCTACTGTGTCACTGCGATGTCCTGGCTAGTAAGCGTATGTACCTCCTAGGTGATGGCTACCCAACACCGGAGGACTACAAGCACCTTCCAATCAGCGGAATTGCTGCACTAATGCAGCACATCTTCGAGTAGGTTGGGGTGCAAAGGTTATAGGGGTAGACACAAAAGATCCCATTGGGTCGAAGTGTCGCTGCAACTGCAGCCCCCACTTACAAAGATAAGATAAGATAAGAGGTCATTTTTAAAAAGATGCCGCGCCTTTATTCGTGCTGTTGGCCAACAGTTTGAACATTGAATGTAGATTTAAATCCTTGTTTAATAATAATAATAAAAACTTTATAAAAACAATTCAAAGCATTTTAGTAAAAAAAACTTTCAACTCGTTCAACTTAAATTTTGACTGGAAGACATCCCTTTAAGGGATTAATTCCCCCTTTGTGCACATTTTTTACCCGACTGCGCCAGAAGGAGGGTTATGTTTTTCGAGAGTATGTATGTATGTATGTATGTATGTATGTATGTATGTATGTATGTATGTATGTATGTATGTATGTATGTATGTATAATTGTTTGGCACGCTCTGCAGCCTGAACGGCTGGATGGATTTTGGCTTGAGAGGTGTCGTTAGATTCGTATTTACTGTGAGAGTGACACTGGGTATATCAAAATAAAAAAAAACAAAATGGCGGATTTTTGGCGCCAAATTCCAATGTTAGGCACGCACTGCAGCCTGAACGGCTCGATAGATTTTAGTTTGAGGGGTGTCGTTAGATACGTATTTACTGTGAGAGTGACACTGGGTATATCAAAATAAAAAAAAACAAAATGGCGGATTTTTGGCGCCAAATTCAAATGTTTGGCACGCTCTGCAGCCAGAACGGCTCGATGGATTTTCTATTAACTGATAAGTTAATAATCTGCGTAAATTTAATGTGTGTCATGTGTATATAGGTTACTATACAAACTCATTCAATAATAAAACTAAAAAATGAATAAAATAAAAAACGGTAATTTAAAAAACTAAAAAACCCGACTGCGTTTCTGTGTAGTTTGGAAATGAAAAACCCTAAAACAAGAAAGTCGTCATACCCGATTGCACTTAGCTTAAGAAAAATTGTAGCAGTCGGGACCCATTCTAGAAATGGAGGCATAGTGAATTGAGAGCACATACCTATATTACATTGCAGATTACTCCAATATACTGACTAGACGGCTGACTCTCTAGAATGGGTCCCAACTGCTACAATTTTTCTTAAGTTAAGTGCAATCGGGTATGACGACTTTCTTGTTTTAGGGTTTTTCATTTCCAAACTACACAGAAACGCAGTCGGGTTTTTTAGTTTTTTAAATTACCGTTTTTCTGATATTGATGTAAGATTTTGCGCCAGAAAGAGCTTCATCGATTCAGCTCATATACGTCCCCACCGAGGAGCGCGAGCATACCCTGAATTAGGGCGATCGGGCCTTAGTCGACCACGCGGGCCCAGTGCGGGTTGGTAAGAGAAAGAGCTTAAACAAAAACCCTGAGTAATTACAATAGCAGGTTAGTCATTGGGTGAACGTACAATTTACCTGCCGTTTAATTTTTCATATATTTCGGATCATCAGAAGGGTTTTGGCCGTATCTAAGAAATAAACTCGTCTTTGAGGAGTTTTGGAGTGTACAATCAATATTCACACACGTTTGCAACACGAGGCTTGACGATGATTCGGATGAAAACCGATTATTTTATAGACTGCGATGAGTTCGGCACGGGGCTGGCTTCCCAAGTTGACCGTTCAGCTGCTCGATCAAAAGTGCTCGTAAAATAATTGGCGCCTCTGTCGTAGCCTCTATAGGTAGGCTGCATTGTCTTTAATGGTTCGATAATCACAACGATTCTGATTGGCTAACAAACAAGTACCAACACTACCAACTTCCGGGTTCCGGTCTCGCACAGACCACGCCTTGGCCAAAGATGACTATTATTACTACCCTAGCTAACCGCTTGACGTTTCAAGATAAAACACACGGTGCTTCGACGCATGCATAGATGGCGCCACGTCCTTGCGCTCCGACATATAATTTTTTTTTAAATTCACAATTGGTAAACCCTTGGCATCATCTCACCTGGTGGTAAGTGACGATGTTGCCAAAGATGGAAGCGGGCTTACCAAGATTCCCCAACTCAATGGGGAACTGGCTATCTTATCTTCATGCCGGAACACACCAATGATATCAACATTTATATTTGGCGGCAAGACTTAGATAAGATGGTGGTAGCTAGCCAGGCGGGTTTAGAAAATGCCCTTCCACCAACCAAACCGAGTCTTACAATTGACCCCGCCGGGAATCGAACCCGCGACCTCCAGTGTAAAGCCAGTGAACTTTGCCGCTGGGCTACGGAGGCGGCTACATATGATTAAATATTCCCAACTCACGTGTAAGGTATTTTATTGCGGGCGTTAGTATTCATGAAAGACCAGTTCATATACAAAGCGAACATTTTTCTATGTTTTCCTGATGCTTTTATCATCAAATATGCGACCAGAGCGTCGTCGGTGGCGTAATGGCAAGGGCCGCCGCCTCCTGTCCGGGAGGTCGTGGTTCAAATCCCAGCAAGTACCAATGTGATTTCGAATTTAGATTGCATAATTACGTTTATCCGACGCAATTACGGTGAAGGAAAGCATGGTGAGGAAACCTGGACACCAGGTTGTGTGTAAAGTCGACCAACCCGCACCGGGCCGGCGTGGTCGACTAAGGCCCGATCGCCCTAATTCAGGGTAGGCTCGAGCCCCTCAATGGGGACGTATATAAGCTGATATAATGATGATGACATTGCAACAGAACAACGGTTGGCTTAAATTTTTGCACAGAGATAGTTTAGGCGTTGGGAAGAAGGAAAGTGAACTTGCAATCGCGCACCAGTTGCCCTCAAAGACAGTCATAAACTTTTTCCACGGGGGAAGCCGCGGGAAAAAGTAGTAGTAAACGCAAAGCTTGTAATAAGGTATGGATGTATGTTTGTTACTCTTTCACGCAAAAACTATTGAACGGATCTGGCGGAAATTTGGTAGGTTAACAGATTGGGACCTGAATTAACACATAGGCTACTTTTTTCCACGCTCGCGCACCCTCGAAAAGTCATAGAAACGTTGTCCACGCGGGTGAAGCCGCGGGAAACAGATAGTCCTTACTTATCCTTACTTAATATTATAAATGTGAAACTGTGTTTGTTTGTTTGTTACCTTTTCACGCTTCAACGCCTTGACCAATCTTAATGAAATTTGGCATACACAGTTAGCCTGTGTCACGAGGAAATACATAGGCTACTTTTTATCCCGTAAAAATAGCATAGCCCGATGCAGTTCCTGAGGGAACAGAAAATATACTCTTTTTTGGTTAATTTCTTTAACATCGCAACGGAACAACGGATTGTGTGATTTTTTGCACAGAGATGTTTGAGGGGGTGGGAAATGACAGATTTATTAATAAGCATATCCTGACATAGTTCCCGAGGGATCTGGAGAAAATTCACGTCCACGCTCGCGAGCCGCTTGCGTCTCGCGCACGGTGCACCCTCTAAGACAGTTATAAAAACGATGTCCACGCGGGCGAAGCCGCGGGCAAAAGCTAGTTATTTTAATATTATAAATGTGAAAATGTGTTTGTTTGTTTGTTACCTTTTCACGCTTCAACGCCTTGACAAATCTTTATAAAATTTGGCATGCAGGTAGCCTGTGTCACGGGGAAGGACATATGCTACTTTTTATCCCGGGAAAATAGCATAATCTGATGCAGTTCCTGAGGGAACTAAAAAAATACTCGATTGTTGTGATTTTTTGCACAGAGATGGTTGAGTAGGTGGGAAACGACATAATTTACTAATCACCCTTAAAGACAGTCATAAAAACGATGTCCACGAGGGCGGAGCCGCGGGAAAAAGCTAGTATAATATAAAATTGATATCTGTCCAAACCATGATAGCTAACAGGAAGTGACTGGCTGTAACAAAAATCTTCTAAATTGATATAACTCAAAGGTGACTGAGTGACTGACATATAGTGATCTATCAACGCACAGCCCAAACCACTGGACGGATCGGGCTGAAATTTGGCATGCAGGTAGATGTTATGACGTAGGCATCCGCTATGAAAGGATTTGGGAAATTCCCACGGGAACCGCAAAAATCGGGATCTGCGCGGGCGAAGCTGCTGGCATCCACTAGTACTGTATACAAGAATTTAAGACAGCAAGAGTCGCATACTTTGTTCAATTTGCATAAAATTTTAGCAATGGAGAGTTTTTCCTCCTCCCGCGCCTTTAAATGGTAATGAGGGTCGGTGGGAATAATTCAGGATCCGATTACATTTTCGCTAGCTGTAGACTGTCTGCTGTGAGCGACGTTCCTACTCATTTGGTTATGGAACGCCGTTTCTTTTCTCTTGTGAGTTCTTTGTTACAGCTACTTGGCCTTCAAGGTATATAAGGTCTAACAAAATTAGCTGAAACTATTTAAACTTGTACTTCTACCCATGAAACTGAACAACTTTCCCCATGAAATCCATAGACAAACCTCAAAAAAAAATTTAACTTCCCATAGTAATTTGACTGATCAGCTGATCGAGGAGAGCCAAATATTGTTTTTGCGATTTGACTATAGGGTTCCATGGGGTAAGTTGTTCAGTTTCATGGGTAGAAGCACCAGTTAAAATAGTTTCAGCTAATTTTGTTACACCTTATATAATTGACGGCGCGAAAAACGGTTAAAACGCTGTCCTTGGCTGCCGTCCACACAAATTTAAGATTCAAGGTATTTTATTCAAAATAGAGGCAAATTACACTCATTCTCGATAGTCATCATCATCATCATATCAGCCGAAGGAAGTCCACTGCTGGACATAGGCCTCCCCTAAGGATCTCCACGACGACCGGTTCTGCGCTGCCCGCATCCAGCGGCTTCCCGCGAACTTCACCACAGGTCATCGGTCCACCGAGTGGGAGGCCTGCCTACACTACGCTTTCCGGTGCGTGGTCGCCACTCGAGAACTTTACTGCCCCAACGGCCATCTGTTCTACGAGCAATGTGCCCCGCCCACTGCTACTTAAGTTTAGCAATTCTGAGAGCTATGTCGGTTACTTTGGTTCTCTTACGGATCTCCTCGTTTCTGATTCGATCACGCAGAGAAACTCCGAGCATAGCACGCTCCATTGCCTTTTGGGTGACCTTGAGCCTTCTTATGAGGCCCATAGTAAGCGACCATGTCTCAGTTCCGTACGTCATCACTGGCAACACGCATTGGTCGAAGACCTTGGTCTTAAGACACTGCGGTATCTGGGACGTAAAGATATTGCGAAGCTTCCCGAACGCTGCCCAGCCGAGTTGAATTCGACGATTGATCTCTTTCTCGAAGTTGGACCTACCTAACTGGACTGTTTGTCCTAGGTATACATATTCGGTAACAACTTCGAGTGTAGAGCCTCCAACCTAGATAGTCATAAAATAATAATAACATAATTTCAATAGTGAAAAATCAAGAAAAAAACAATCATTCGTTAAGAACGTCAAAATTCAATCCTTGAAATAAACCAGAATATGTCATTAGAACATGAAAACAATATGACACGAAAAGTTATATATAAAAATCATTGAATGTCATTAATGCCTTTGACAAGAGTAGGTCAGTTCACACGGACAGCGCCCGGTCACGAGTATAACGAGAGAGCCAGCCATTACTGCCATTACAGCCATGAGAGCCAACAATTTTTAGTATATACTCTCTGTCGACTATTAATTATTGACATAGTATTATAAAAAAAATAATAATAACTAACATAGGCTAAGTCTTATTAACAAGTTCTGGATCGTTGTTATCTGAAAAATAAATGATAATAATAATAATAATTAACCTTTTTACCCTTTAGGTACGGAACCTTAAAAATAATAGTTTTTTACGATGATTTGAGAAATCTATGTCCTTATATTCCTGTCTTTTTCCAAAAAACTTACACAGTGTGTAAAAAAAGTGCTGTAGGACCCGTTAACTTGTAATTATACTCATCATACTTTAATATTATATTTATAATCAATAATTTAAAAAACGAAACGTATGAGCCTAGCTTTTCTTCTGATTGACAACCTATCAAAAATTGGTCCAATTCGGTTAACATTTAAGATGTGAAAATCGTTATCACCGTTTGTATGAAAAGTCGTATTTTCGCCCTGGGTTCACAGTCCTCTTAACTGGATTTGTCCCTGTAGGTACTTCATCGGAAGGTCACAGTCTATCCTTACATTGTGGCAAGTCTTAGTTGTACCTACGTACCTATTATACATACCAAGGTTGACAGTTAGGAGATAACGCCTATTATTCGTTGATGCCTATTCTCATTTAGGCATTGAATGGATAGAAAGCTTTTAAAAAGTCTGGATGGGATCGTATGTTATGTTATAACTTTATAACCATATGACATCTCATTATTATACTATCTAGCTTTTTGTTTTTATGACTTTAATCAAGGGTGAACGATCCGTGAGCTGCTAATATGGAATATAAATTAGCCTAAGTGTTAACCCAGTGCTCGATCTATCTACCCACAAAATTTCATCCAAATCCGTTCTGCCGTTTAGTAGTAAAGGTGGAACAAACAATCAATCGTCCATACATTCATGTTTACATTATAGTAAAATCTTTTGTGCTCTTAAAATGTATTGTGCATTTTAGCTCTTTAGGTAGTGTTTAAATAATTTTCAAAAAACCTAAAAAAAACCTTTAGGTACAAGCTTTAATTTAAAAATAATTTTTATTATTTCCTTTTCTTCTCAGCAAACCCTTTCATTTGATACCGATATTGTATGACGGAATTAAAAATAACTAGTCCGCCATCTTGGGTGTGCCGCCATGTTGAATTTAGAATGACGTCACACAGTTAACCATGCATTGTCATCCAAACTGAACGGGTATACAAAATTTCAGCTCAATCGGTTGAAGATTTCTGCCTCAAAATAGAGTTGCAAGATTCCACCCGAACAAACATACATACATTGCAAGTTAAACGAAAGCTTATAAGGTTTTTTTAAAAAGAAAGCAGCTATAAGTATATATACATATATATTATTTATTGCACACAAATATTTACATGAAAAATACTTAGAAATGACATATACAAAGGTGGACTTATCTCTATAAGATATCTCTTCCATCCAACCTTATAGTAAGTAAGTATCTACGTGTTTAAAATTTTATAGGGTGATAGATACAGCAGCCATTTCAGGAAACAGTACAACGGAAGTAAATACTACAAAATTGTGCTTCGTTTTGCTTTAATTATTTTGTCTACCATAAAATTGTCAGCGCTTTAAACACGGCACATAACTCGAAATGTTCTTATCACCTGCAGGGTTACAACTCTGCCGGAGTCGTTTCGCGGTGTGAAGGATCCTGCCTGAGCCGCCCGGTAATAACGTTACTCTGCATAATCCGGCATTTCAGTAAACGTGCGGACCCGGAATTTTGTCGAATTTTCCGCGTCATTACCCGACGAGCGAAACCCCCGGCAAAGATAACAAAACAACACTCCGCTTTGTTTCACACCCGTAGCTTGAAGCTACGTAATACACCTGCCGTAATATAAACACAGACAGGAGTTATGGGTTGTATTGTGTATGTCACTTTGTGCAGATCAATGTATTTTCAACACAATCGACGGACCTACCAGTAGGTCTTGTTGCCATTTACCGGCAACTTCTAAGTATGCTATCAGTTATTGCTTTATTGTAACTTTGGATAGGTCAATGTATTTTCAACACAATCGACGGACCTACCAGTAGGTCTTTTTGCCATCTACCGGCAACTTATAACTATACTATCGGTTATTGCTTTATTGTAACTTTGGATAGGTCAATGTATTTTCAACATAATCGACGGACCTACTAATATTCAATATATTTTTTCAAAATAGGTGCAAATTACACTCTTTCTGATAGTCATAAAATAATAATTACAATATCATTTGTGAAGAATCAAGAAATAAACAATAATTAGATAGTTTATAACGTCAAAATTAAATCCTTGATATAAACCAGATTATGTCATTAGAACATGAAAACAATATGACACTAAAATTTATACATAAAAATCATTGAATGCATTTAACAAGAGTAGGGCAGTTCACACGGACGCACCCGGTCACGAGTATAACGCGAGAGTCAGCCATCGCTCCCATCAGCCATATTAGAGGGAAAGGAACGACCCGGCTCCCGATGCGCCACCATCCGTACGAACATTTAAGCGAACATAATCGACGGACCTACCAGTAGGTCTTGTTGCCATTTACCGGCAACTACTATGTATGCTATCAGTTATTGCTTTATTGTTACTTTGGATAGGTCATTGTATTTTCAACATAATCGACGGACCTACCAGTATGTCTTGTTGCCATCTACCGGCAACTTATAACTAAACTATCGGTTATTGCTTTATTGTAATTTGGATAGGTCAATGTATTTTCAACATAATCGACGGACCTATCAGTAGGTCTTGTTGCCATCTACCGGCAACTTATAACTATACTATCGGTTATTGCTTTATTGTAATTTGGATAGGTCAATGTATTTTCAACATAATCGGCGGACCTATCAGTAGGTCTTGTTGCCATCTACCGGCAACTTATAACTAAACTATCGGTTATTGCTTTATTGTAATTTGGATAGGTCAATGTATTTTCAACACAATCGACGGACCTACCAGTAGGTCTTGTTGCCATCTACCGGCAACTTATAACTATACTATCGGTTATTGCTTTGTTGTAATTTGGATGGGTCAATGTATTTTCAACATAATCGACGGACCTATCAGTAGGTCTTGTTGCCATCTACCGGCAACTACTATCTTTACTACCAGTTATTGCTTTATTTAATTTAATCTAGCACTTTTAGGTCGATATAGGCAAGCAAAGTTTTAGGAGTTCGAACACATTTTATACAATCACTTGTCTAGCTTATTTTATCACAATATAATAATGTCAGCTTATTTGTCAACTTCTTGCAATAAGCTTAAACTGATTTATATTAGACTCTCTCTAATAAAATAATATGAGAAAGTGAGTATTTTGTGAGTCTACTATTTCTGCTTGTACTGCTCATGTACTTTCACGATGTTGCATCTCAAATTTACTAAGATTTTCAAAGCCGTAAAGTATATTTTAATAAAAAAAACATCTTATTTACTTTAAATGAGCAATTCTTGAGTAATATACAGGTTGTTAACTGGGGCTTCTACTAATCATACTGAACAACTTTTGTTCTACGACTTTGCTGAAATCACAAAAAAAAATCAACTCTTCATACAAATCAGTCCCTGTTCCACCAATTTTGTGCATTTTTTTATGTTGTCCAATTTTTTTTTAATTGACCGTTGGTTTCTGGGGGGAAAGTTGTTCAGTATGTTGAGTAGAACCTCCAGCTACCGGTTCCTACACCAATTTTGTTATACCTGTATAGAACATATAAAATTCGTTTCTCGGAGATAGCTCTAACAATTTGGATGGAATTAAGTATTTAGGTAATTACATATTGCATTGTATTAGGTTTTACATTCCAAGTTTAACTATAGATAGGTGTCATCCCTGAGAAAATCTGTTTTCACAGAAATAATATCATTTCTAGGTTTTCATGCGTAGGAGACTTCGAGCAACGCTTGGTTCTAACTTACACACTAGTCAACTTTGTCTAAGACTCAAACAAGTATCTATTTAGTAATCTGTGCTCAAACATCAAAATTAACTTTTTTCTATAATCTCTTCGAAACAAGAAACTAGCCACCTATAAAATTTTAAACGAAATAAAAAATCGATAATTAATGTTTCAATTTCAAAAATTCAAACAATATAATTCTTCTCTTTTACATCATTTTCGATTAAATTGGCGGCAGAAGGTTCATCTTGTTATAAAGTTTCTTCGTTTAAAGACTGGAATTTTAATTTATTGTGTTGAAAATTGATTTATTTTTTATTTGAAATAAAGTATTGGCTTATAAGCGGTAATGCCACGCCGTCATTTAGCTCAAGATGAAAGGTTACGCGCTGTGGGCATGCTGGAAGCCGGAAGTACACAACTTCAAGTTGCGGATGCCATCGACTAAAACCAGTCGGTAAATCGAAGGTTATGGTACCGTTATGGGCTCACCGGTAATACGGAACGACATCCAGGTAGATCACGTGTTACAACTGAGATACAAGACCGCTTTATTCGGAATATCTTCAGGCGGGAGCAACTGGGTTGACAGGCTGCAAACTCAACACCAGTTAGCTGTCAGCACCCAAACAGCCAGGAGGAGACTGCATGAAGTCGCTTTACGTTCTCGTAGGCCGTTGCGGGTTGTAGCTCTGCGGCGAGGCAATCCTGTTATACGGTAACAATGGGCACGTGTTCAGCTAGAGTGGCCAGAAGATGAGTGGGCTCGTGTGTCGTTTTCTGATGAATCCAGATTCGATTTCCACCCTGATTCAAGAAGAGTACGCTTGTGGCGAGCTTATGGACGTCACGAACGGCTTCGTTGTCCTCAGGAAGTGCATCCCTATCTGGGGGGTAAAATAATGGTCTGGGCTGGAATTTGTCTTGGCGGAAGAACTAACCTCAATTAATACGGGGCAACATGAAAGCAGAAAAATACAGGTGGTAGAACCGACTGTTGTTCCGCACCGTACTCAAAAGGGAGAGAACAGGACCTGTTTTAAATGTTTTCCGTGAACATGATATCAAGCTCTTAGACTGGCCTTCACAGTCCTGTGACATGAACCCTATTGAGCATGCCTGGAATTTATTCGGAAGAATAACATTTCAACAGCTTTCTCAGAACTTACGAACAGAACAAGATCTTTTCTTAAATCTTTCGCGGACGTGGAGCCTGATACCCCAGGCCACTATTGACAACCTGTTACTGAGCACGTCAAGAAGATGTAGGTAGAGCCTTGGCAAATGCTTTAGGGGGTCCGACTGACTATTGATTTTATCCATACATTTTTAATTTACATTTTTAACCGCCTTCGTAGCTCAGAGGCAAAGTTCACTGGCTTTACACAGGAGGTCTCGGGTTCGATTCCCGGCGGGGTCAATTGTAAGACTCGGTTTGGTTGGTGGTAGGGCATTTTCTAAGCCCGCCTGGCTAGCTACCACCATCTTATCTAAGTCTTGCCGCCAAATATCAATGTTGATATCATTGGTGTATTCCGGCATTGAAGATAAGATAGCCAGTTCCCCATTGCGTTGGGGAATCTTGGTAAGCCCGCTTCCATCTTCGGCAACATCGTCACTTACCACCAGGTGAGATGTTGTCAAGGGTTTACCAATTGTGCATAAAAAAAAAAAAATAGATACCCTTTTTTTTCGTACTAAATCCAGCTGTAAACTGAATTTTTTTCTTAAAACTCTCAACTAAATATTGTACTGTTTTGTTCGTCTTAATAAACTTAATTTTTTTTATTGATGTCAGTTTTTTTATTTCACTATTAAACCAGGCAATTAATTCTGCTTTTATTCACATCATCATCATCAGCATCATCATCATATCAGCCGACGGACGTCCGCTGCTGGACATAGGCCTCCCCACAAGGATTTCCATTACGACCGGTTCTGCGCTGCCCGCATCCAGCGGCTTCCCCCGATCTTAATTGGGTCATAGGTCCACAGAGTGGGAGGCCTACCTACGCTACGTTTTCCGGTGCGCGGTCGCCACTCGAGAACTTCACTACCCCAACGGCCATCTGTTCTACGTGCCCCGCCCACTGCCACTTAAGTTTATTAATATAAAATTATTTATTTAAAAATTCTCAAGATTTTCGAATATCTTCGAATGAAGGTTTAAGTCTTATACAAAGTTGACTAGGTGTATTTTAAAAGATCCTAAAGGCGTCAGAAAATGGGACATCTGTCACGAAGGTCGTAAAAAATCTGAAAAGCAGGTCTTTACTTATCTGAAAGGTAGACTAGAAACACTGAGTACATTACCATTTTTCACAATAGTCCTCTAAAAAGGGTAGGCTGGATTTGGATTGAATTTTCCTTTACAAATTCCTTAGCGTAGGCCAACAATGAAACACTGAATTTCTATTCAATGTAAAAAGGAATTTTTAAAAAAGAAAATTGTAAGGGATTTTGAAATAGCTACGAAGAAACTTAGAGGTAGAGGGTTGGAAAAATTGTGCACTCAGATAGTTTTAGAACCTTTTAGGTAAAACTATAACATCTTAAAGATGATTTCCTATAAGGTTACATAACTGGGTTTAAAATTTTCTGAAATGCACAGTTTTTTTTTATTCACAATTGGTAAGCCCTTGGCATCATCTCACCTCATGGTAAGTGACGATGATGCCAAAAATGGAAGCGGGCTTACCAGGATTCCGCAACGCAATGGAGAACTAGCTATCTTATCTTCAAGCCGGAACACATCAATGTTGTTGACATTGATGTTTGGCGGCAAGACTTAGATAAGATGGTGGTAGCTAGCCTGACGGGCGAAGAAATTTCCCTACCACCAACCAAACCGAGTCTTACAAGTTGACCCCACCGGAAATCGAACCCGCGACCTCCTGGTGTGAAGTGAATGGACTAAACATTACGCCACAGTAATGTATTTCTTCTTTAGTGGTAAGCTATCTTGTTGTGTGCTGGCTGAGAAGGTATCTTCGTAGTTACGGACCACTTATACTACGTGACTATTTGTTTTTTTTGTCTTTTCGCCCTTTTTAGGCTAAAGCTCTTTGGCCATGCCGCCTAGTCTTCAGTATAATGTTATTTCAGTAGTATTTGTAGATTTAACGTCTTCAGTAATTTTCAGTCTTCAAAATAATTGTTTCTTCACGTTCACATCATGTATAGGGTGACTTTTAATTAGTTCTTGATAGCAAAGGATATGAATTTACTCGTGATTACAAATAACTTTCCCAAAGAAACTATATGTCAAATATTATGAAAAAAAAAATTAGTCCTTTATACATTTTTGTCGATTCACTCGAGGACATTTTTTTTGTGATTTGACATATAGTTTCTTCGAGAAAATTGCTTGTAATCACGAGTACATGCATATATTTTGCTATCAAGAGCTAATTAAAAGTCATGATAGCCCTTTTGCTAAAGCTTTCGCGGACTTCTTGTGGGAACTCGAAACACAGTATACACCCTTTTATTTCATTATCCTACACAATAAACATAAATGATACTTTGTTGATAAATACACTATCAATAATATACACCAAAAACCACAAAATGCAATTTTTCGATAATAAAAGAACACTGAAAAACTAGACGCTACAAATTTCCGCCAAAAAGTACCGTGACTACTTGTTACGGTTGTGAAGTTTTCTTGGCCATGGAAACGAGTCCTTCAGCCGAATTCTGAAATATTTTTCACTGTTTTCATTTGTTTTTTGGATTTGTAATGCTAGTACAGTTGCATTACAAATCTTATCTGAAGTTCTTGACACCATTTGCAGCAGCCTCATTCAGAGGTAGAGCACCCGTTTGCAGTAGGGCGTCTATAAAACTGCACCCAGTATAAGTTGGGTTTTTACGTCCTTCTTTATTTTATTTTCTTGCTCTCCACATCGCTCACGTACACCAGACGATTTTCTCCAAAACGCATCACTTTGAAGTAAATTCTAGCAGAAAATATGACAAATAAAATAAAATAGAACTACGAATGCGTTCACCACAAACCCCGCCAAAAAAACTCGCTATTTGTTACCAGCTCGTTAGTGTTGCCAGGGTTCTCTGACTTTCGACTCACGTCCTAAGAAAGTCGCAAGTCGCTTAAGAAATAGCTATCCTGCTAACGAATTTCCGCAAACACCTCCTCGCTAAGATTGGACGAGGTTGCTGGAAAAACTGTGGTACTCGTTTAACTACAGGTTTAAAAAAAATGTTTTTAGTACTTGATTTCATAATTATCTGCTAGGATTCAGAATGCAACAGATGTATAACTCGGAAAGGGATTGGAGTAAATTATTCACAAAATATCGTTGGTTAGGTATCGAAAAAAAACCGGAAAAGTGCGAGTCAGAATCGCGCAGAAAGGGTTCCGTACCATCATACTAGATGGCGCTAGTTTCTTCACGTTTCAAAAAAACACTTCTTTTGTACGGCGACTTTCACTTTTTCTAATTTTTAACCGATTTAAAAAAGGAGGAGGTTTCTCAATTCGACCGAATATTTTTTTTTTATGTGTGTTCGCGGATAACTTCGTCGTTTATGAACCGATCTTGATGATTTGTCGTTTATGAACAAAAAAAACCGACTTCAAACAGGAAACTAAGGTTCCCCTCGATTTCGAGATCGAGGGGAACCTTAGTTTCCTGTTTGAAGTCGGTTTTTTTTTGTTCAAAATTCTTAGTATTTGTTGTTTTAGCGGCAACAGAAATACATCATGTGTGAAAATTACAACTGTCTAGCTATCACGGTTCATGAAATACAGCTCAGTGACAGACGAACTGACGGACAGCGCAGTGTTAGTAATAGCACACCCTGGACACTTCATAAAACGAGCCAGAAATGACATTTCAAAAAAGGAATGACTGAACAAACAAAATGGCGGTGAAATCCGATACGAAATCTGTATCAATCCGGGTGACGAGGGGATGAGGTCGTAATCTAGAGAGCGGCAGGGAGTATCCATACTGTATGTTAGGGACTCTCTGCCTAGAGGTACCCGGCTAGGTGGAGTTCGCAGCCGGAACTACGGGTCCGGCTGTTTGGATCAGGGTACTACGGGGTCGGGGGTAGCCCACCGCTTGCCTGCCGTTGGTCTATCGCCTTCGGCACTCTGGCTTGTCGGTCCCCCGACTGGGTCATGGACTCGTAGTGGTATGTGGTTAGTTGCAGGGGTTGGGCAATGTTTGTTGCCTGGCAAGCACGTTGCGTCCAGGCGTCCTTCCCCGCGCGCAACTAGTGTTGTCATAGCCGGCCACGTGGGCTATGGGCGAAAACAACGCGGGGCACGTGAGTTGTCCATTAAGCGGAACTGCTGGTTTAACTACTGGCAGGGAAGCATCTCCGGCACTTGCCTGGTCAGCAAGTAGAGCTAAGCTGGTACTGCTCCGGCCGATCCAGCCGCGTAGGAGTAAGTCTGGACAGGTGCGATAAGCGCCGGGAAGTGAGCGTGCCTACAGCTCCGGTACCACACCGGATATGTGGGAGCCAGCTTCTCTGGCGTCCCGAGCGGGGATCGAACCGCCAGCAGCGAAAGCCGCGGGAGGTGAGCGCGCCTACAGCTCCGGGACCTACCTGGACAGTAGGTAGTGGTTCTCTTCCACGAGGCACTCGCCTTGCAGAGTACCAGGACAAGCGTCTTGGCGGCAAGACCTACCGTAACTGGTCCTTGTCTTCACCTTATGGTGTTGGCAGGAATAGCGGCCCCCACTGTTATGCCCTAGGGTCGGTAAGTGGGGACGCTATATCATAAACCTGGTAGTCTAGCGTATCTGGTAGATGTGCGAGAGGGCTTGTATGTTAGGGTACCGTACTCTGCCTAGAGCTACCTACTCTGCCTAGAGCTACCCGGCTAGGTGGAGTTCGCAGCCGGAACTACGGGTCCAGCTGTTTGGATCAGGGTACTACGGGGTCGGGGGTAGCCCACCGCTTGCCTGCCGTTGGTCTATCGCCTTCGGCACTCTGGCTTGTCGTTCCCCCGACTGGGTCATGGACTCGTAGTGGTATGTGGTTAGTTGCAGGGATTGGGCAATGTTTGTTGCCTGGCAAGCACGTTGCGTCCAGGCGTCCTTCCCCGCGCGCAACTAGTGTTGTCGTAGCCGGCCACGTGGGCTATGGGCGAAAACAACGCGGGGCACGTGAGTTGTCCATTAAGTGGAACTGCTGGTTTAACTACTGGCAGGGAAGCATCTCCGGCACTTGCCTGGTCAGCAAGTAGAGCTAAGCTAGTACTGCTCCGGCCGATCCAGCCGCGTAGGAGTAAGTCTGGACAGGTGCGATAAGCGCCGGGAAGTGAGCGTGCCTACAGCTCCGGTACCACACCGGATATGTGGGAGCCAGCTTCTCTGGCGTCCCGAGCGGGGATCGAACCGCCAGCAGCGAAAGCCGCGGGAGGTGAGCGCGCCTACAGCTCCGGGACCTACCTGGACAGTAGGTAGTGGTTCTCTTCCACGAGGCACTCGCCTTGCAGAGTACCAGGACAAGCGTCTTGGCGGCAAGACCTACCGTAACTGGTCCTTGTCTTCACCTTATGGTGTTGGCAGGAATAGCGGCCCCCACTGATATGCCCTAGGGTAGGTAAGTGGGGACGCTATATCATAAACCTGGCAGTCTAGCGTATCTGGTAGATGTGCGAGAAGGCCATGTATGTTAGGGTAAGGAAACCAGTAGGTAAGTGGGGACGCTATATCACAAACCTGGTAGTCTAGCGTATCTGGTAGATATACGAGAGGGGATGTATGTTAGGGTAGGTAAGTGGGGACGCTATATCATAAACCTGGTAGTTTAGCGTATCTGGTACATATACGAGAGGGAATTGTATGTTAGTACTAATGTATATACTTTGGTAATAGGGTCCCGTTTTTGCCCTTTGGGTACGGAACCCTAAAAATACTTCAATATCGGGGTTCTCTTTAGGTTTGTACATAATTTATAAGCGGATGAGCTCGTGCCTCAATGGAGGCGAGTGCTCCTTTCACGATCCGCATTTTGCAGCTTTCGGAGCGCGATCGTATGCTAATAAGACCCTTGACGGGCTTGCGAAAGCATATAGATACATTTTCCTTTCCTCGAATAAACTGAATTGAAGTTTGTATTAGAAAAATGTACTCGTAAGCTTGTTTAGTAGTCTCATTGACACATTTTAAGATTTTTCAAAAAAAATAATTATAACAGTCGTTTTACAATTGCTGAATTTTTTTAAAAAAATTCGCAATTTTATGTGGCGGCTATCTTGAAAAACAAAAAAATCTCCGGAAGATTCCCGGCGTAAGCGAAATAAGTCTACCAGGGTTGTAACGGAACTTCACTTCCGCCTCCGTTACTGCGGAAGTTCCGCAAGAATTCGTACCTTCGCCTCCGCCTCCGTAAAATGTTTGTGAAGTTGTAACGGAGGTTTATTTAATTTAAATATGAAGCTTTTTCTCCCATCATCGCTCGCGTGTACTTATAGGCGCCGCCAGACTGACGGACGGACGGACAGCGGAGGCTTAGTAATAGGGTCCCGTTTTTCCCCCTTGGGTACGGAACCCTAAAACATACTGCAATATCGGGGTTCTGTTTCGGTTTGTACATAATTTATAAGCGGATGAGCTCGTGCCTCAATGGAGGCGAGTGCTCCTTTCACGATCCGCATTTTGCAGCTTTCAGAGCGCGATCGTATGCTAATAAGACCCTTGACGGGCTTGCGAAAGCATATAGATACATTTTCTTTTCCTCGAATAAAGTTTGTATTAGGAAAATGTACTTGTAAGCTTGTTTAGTAGTCTCATTGACACATTTTAAATTTTTATAAAATTTACAAGTGTTTTTTATAATAATAATGACGAGTGGAATCCACCGAAATCATCCCCATAGTCCTGTCCGTGAACGGGCTAATTTCAGCCGACCTTGAACGTCACCTAAGGCGGCTGGATCTCCGAGGCAGACCAATAATTGCAGCAATGCAGAAAGCAGTCCTCCTCGACAATGCCCGGATAGTTCGACGCTTTCTCTCCCCGTCGCACTGAACTCCAGCCGACTGTGCTTCCGCTGGAGGTGCTCCTGCCACTTCGCCTCGTGCTAAGTGAGTAGAGAGGCTCTAATTTAAATTCGTAAATAATAATAATTTTTTTTTTATTTATTCAAGTAACAAAGACACATTTTGTTAGTAGGTAACTTATCCTAGGTGTTAGTGGTTAATTACATAAATGAAATTCTATTACAATAGGTATTGCTTAAGTGCTGGGGACGTGAAGTCCGCAGCAGTGAAGCATATAGGGGCAGTCAACCCTGTCCAATTACAAGTTACAATTAATAATTTATTAATTTATTTGTCCATACCGGTCTCTTTGAAAATTGCTGTATTTTTTTTTTAATTTTCGCAATTTTATATAGATACATTTAGACTCAAAATTCTCGGGCGTGTGCGAAACAAGTCCACGAAGTTATACTGCAATCGGTTAAGCGGTATGGCACCGCAACAAACATTGATTTTTATTTAATTACAAGCTGGATTACCCACTCAGGGAGTAGCCCCACCCATACAAAAAAATACTTCGAATCGTCCACAATGTTCCAGAACATTCCACAACATTCGAGAGTGTACTGGAATGTTTTGAGATGTTATTATGGAATGCTTTAGAATACTCTCAAATTTACTGGGCTGTTCTAGAAATTTCTTGAGGGTGAAACTTCCAGCCATTATATCTTTAAAAGCATGCCCTTCAGGTAAAAACGGGAACCTTCTTCATGGATGAGCGATAGAGGGCTACCACACCATAATTATAACTTCCTTGATCGTACCTGGATTCATTTCTGAGTTGTAGCGGCACGCACATTATACATTTTCTTTTATATACTAGCTTTTGCCAGCGGCTTCGCTCGCGTGAACATAGTTTCTACGACTGTCTCTGAGGGTGCGCAGTGCGGCTCCGCGAGCGTGGAAAAAAGTATCATATATGTTAATCCAGGTCCTAATCTGTCTAACTCATAACTCATTTATTGGTAATTAAATACTTATACGTCAAAAAAAATAAGACGTTATTTTATACATTACAGATAAATATTAAAAATACAGCTAAATTCTATACTAATAAAGTATAGGAAATAAAAAATAGAAAACCAAAGAATATAGTCAATAATTAGTAAATTAATCACAATGTCACCTTGAACTTTTAGTTTTTAGTTTTAAAAACTTGTCTATACTGTAGAAGGCCTGCTACCCAAGATACTTTTTCAATCTATCTTTAAAACTATTCAGTGACGTCGTCTCGACCACCCGCTCGGGAAGGCGGTTGTAAACCCCTGGTCCCATTAAGTGCACCAGCTTGCCCGTCTTAGTCAGCTTGTGCTGGACAGCGCGCAGGTTGTTTGCGCCGCGAGTGTTATACCGGTGGCAGTCACCGCATTTAGCGTACGAGCTAAGGTTCTCACGCGTGTACAGTGCCGCCTGTAGTATCACCATGCAAGGCACAGTGAGAATACCAAGGGACTGGAAGTGAGGACGAGCTGACGAGTCTTGTGGTATCCGCACCATTGATCTTATAGCTTTTTTCTGTAGTCTATAGACGCGCAGCCAGTCGGCCGCACACACCCAGAACTCAATGCCGTACTATAGCAGTGTGAGCACCGACGCAAAGTAGCACGTTACGACGTCTACCTACCAAATTTCATCTAGATACGTTCAGTAGTTTTTGCGTGAAAGGGTAACAAACTTCCGCGTTTATAATATTAGTAGGATGATTGATTAGATAATAAATTAGATCTAAGCATTCAATTATTCACATAACCTTTTCATAGTAGTTCCATCGATGACTTGCTAAAATTATTGCCATCGATCAGGGAATGCGAAACGACTTAATGCCTACGGGCGCCTACCTACGCCTAAGCACACCCCGGACACTGCATACAACGGTCGTGAAAAGACATTTCTAATAATTTTGAACAAAAAAAAACCGACTTCAAACAGGAAACTAAGATTCCCCTAGATTTTTCTGGGATGCCCTCATCAGATCCTGGTGTCCTTATCATGGTACCACCCTTGGAATATCTCCTTTCCAATAAAAAAGAATCAACAAAATCGGTTCATAAACGACGAAGCTATCCGCGAACACACATAAAAAAATATATATGCGGTCGAATTGAGAAACCTCCTCCTTTTTTTGAAGTCGGTTAAAAACAAATGACGGAGCAAACAAAATCACGGCGACATCCCATACGTTTTAGAACCAAACTACAAACTAAATTAGTCTGGGTGACGAAGGGGTGAGGTCGCAATCTAGAGAGTGGCAGGGAGTGTCCATACTGTATGTTAGTACTAATACAGTGTAAACTCTGTAAAACGTCACTCGATATAACGATACACTCTTTAAAACGTCAAAATTTTCTGGCTCCTTTTGGTTTATTTTAACGCTAATTTCTCTCTGTTTCAAATCTGGACGGCCAATGTACCGAAAAAGCGTCGATGGCTCAACCGGTAACGACTCGGTTCTTCTAACCAGAGGTACCGGGTTCAAATCTGGACGGCCAATGTACCAATGAGTTTTTCAAAAACTTACGTACATATACTTACTGATTGCTTTAACGGTGAAGGAAAACATCGTGAGGAAACCTGCACACGCCTGCGAAGAAACTCGCAGGTTGTGTGTGAAGTCGACCAACCCGCACTGGGCCCGCGTGGTCGACTAAGGCCTGATCGCCCTAATTCGGGGTAGACTCGAGCCCCTCGGTGGGGACGTATATGAGCTGATATGATGATGAATTTCTCTCTGTATAACGAAAACTCTCAATAACGTCACAAAATGCCCGGTCCCTTGAGTGTCGCTATATAGAGTTTATACTGTATATATACTTTGCCCTAAGAGTCAATTGAGTGTAAAACTACCTATTTCAATAACATTAGAGCGGTAGAACGGTTTACGGCGAGGCGCTGGAGTCGCGATGTTTGTCGTGTAATGAATGACGCTTATTTTGTCACATTCGTGTCGCATAAATGTGACGGAGCGCACAATAACGCGGGCCAGCGTGGTAATGGCCGTCTTGTCTGATTTATATATTATATTTCTTTTATGTGCCAACAGAATAGCTTTCTTTGTACAATGTTCTCTTTTAGGTAGAACAAACTCAGCAGTCAGAGTGGTGGGTGACGCTTTCAGATTAAATTAAGTGTGGCACATTTATTTTTTGTTTTCATTACCTATGTGCTTGATGTATTCTATTCAGAGCGAATGAAAGTACAAGAATTCGTGGAAACACGAGAGGAATGTCAAATGAAATTGCGTTTTGTTCTCGCGTTGTGACATGACTGTTATACAGGCTGTAGTAAAATTTCTTGGGGTGACACATCCTGGGTGACGTCTGCGATCAACTTTCAATGTATTACTTTTTTACCTTACTCAGCCGCTAATCAGTTTTACAGCCTTCAAAAACTTTTTTAACTTTATTTTCCAATGAGATGTTTCCCACGGCTTTGCCCGCGTTGTTAGCGATGCCCACTTGTGCTCTTTTTAGAGTTCCGTACCTGATAACGGGACCCTTTTACTAAGCCTAAGCCGTCAGTACGTCCGTCCGTCCGTGTCCGTCTGTCTGTCTTTCTATTTAATTTTTGTAGCTTTTTGAACCGTAACAAAATTTTCACAGAACATGTTTTATTATGAGGGATTTAGTAACAAACAATTGAAAATTAAAAAAAGTCCTAAATCAAGTGGAATCCCCATAAAAAACGTGTTTTGGTTAAATACAACAAACAATGGAAACTGGCCCAGTGTGAGTAGTAGGTACTCGCACGTACTACCCGTTAACAAGCGAATTGAAGTGGTTTTCTTAAATAAAGTTTTTTTTATTCACAATTGGTAAGCCCTTAGCATCATCTCACCGGATGGTAAGTGACGATGATGCCGAAGATGGAAGCGGGCTTACCAAGATTCCCCAACGCAATGGGGAACTGGCTATCTTATCTTCAATCCGGAACACATCGATGTTGTTAACACTGATATTTGGCTGCAAGACGTAGATAAGACGGTGGTAGCTAGCCAGGCTAGAAAATGCCCTACCACCAACCAAACCGAGTCTTACAAGTTGACCCCACCGGGAATCGAACCCGCGACCTCCTGGTGTAAAGCGAATGGACTAACCATTACGCCACATTAGCACACCCTGGACACTTCATACAACGGGCCAGAAATGACATTTCAAAAAAGAAATGACGGAACAAACGAAATGGCGACGAAATCCTATACGTTCGACAACCAAACTGTAACCAACCTGTTTCAATCTGGGTGACGAGGGGGTGAGGTCGGAATCTAGAGAGCGGCAGGGAGTGTCCATACTGTATGTGAGTACTAATATATATAATTTGACTTTAGTATACAGGTTCTGTAAACCAACGTTGCTACATGTACTTGGATATCCGGGCTTTCCACTGATAACAATATCACGTTTGTGACGGGAACGCCGAGACTTTCTTTGAACCGGTGACGTTACGGTGTGACGTCATAGAGTGTAAATCAACCGTGAACAGCGCCGGAGAGGAGATAACGCGGGGAACAAAAGGGGGCCATAAATCGCCATTAACTACTGCTTACTAGTCCCTTGTCGAGTGTGGGCGAATGATAGTGCCCCGTTCGCAGCATAGTGTTTTGACATTACTTCCTTTTAATAGTCGGTGGCTCAACCGGTAACGACTCGGTCCATCTAACCAGAGGTACCGGGTTCAAATCTGGACGGCCAATGTACCAATGAGTTTTTCAAAAACTTACGTACATACTTACCGATTGCTTTAACGGTGAAGGAAAACATCGTGAGGAAACCTGCAACACGCCTGCGAAGAAACTCGAAGGTAGTGTGTGAAGTCGACCAACCCGCACTGGGCCCGCGTGGTCGACTAAGGCCTAATCGCCCTGATTCAGGGTAGGCTCGAGCCCCTCGGTGGGGACGTATATGAGCTGATATAATAATACGAGATAGGGTAAATCAATGATATATGGTTACTATTTGATTCAGCAGCGTACGCAGCTTAATTAATTTTTTACTGAATTATATAAATCTCTAATTACATTACACATTGAAAAGGATAACACTTAGGGTAGATATGGAATATTAAAAATAAAATACTTGCTTGCATCTTGTCTTCTATTCTTTAATATTTTCTTTTTTAAGGTAATGATTATTCGAATAACGTTGAACCAGACTATGCTCTCTAGGCTAGATCTGCACAATATGTAAAAGTAATTTAGGGAAACCTGTAAATTGCTCATGATCTGTTACCTTTCCTTTTTAACGCTGTGTAATTAAGTAGCTGTTGGTTTTCTTAATAAATAAAAATAAAAATAAAATAAAAAAATCAATTTGTTGCGCTGGTTTCTTAGCTAGGGTAACCCTGTATTTCAGAAACCAGACCCCTTCGGTACAACATTATACTGTGGTTTAGTGGGAGTCGGTGTCACTAATCAGAACCAAGCAATTCAGCATCATATCAGCTCATATACGTCCCCACCGTGGGGCTCGAGACTACCCTGAATTAGGGCGATCGGGCCTTAGGCGATCACGCGGGCCCAGTGCGGGTTGGTCAACTTCACACACAACCTTCGAGTTTCTTCGCAGGTGTGTGCAGGTTTCCTCACGATGTTTTCCTTCACCGTTAAAGCAATCGGTGAATATATGTACGTAAGTTCAGAAACGAATGCGCTTTGAAAGCATGATTGATAAAAACACTGGAGTTGAGAAAGCAATTTTATTTCTAACTATTCCTACTAAAATTGTATCGATAATACGAATTACAGAGACCCCTTTATTTCCTACGAACAATATCCCCTTTTTCAGAAACTTCAAAGTCAACCATCCAATTAAGACTTACGCCTTACTTGAAGGGGTTGCAAAACGATAAAGGACCCTTAAAATATATTATAACAAACACCTTTTTTATGCACAGTGGAGCCGGTTGTGAAATCAGCTTATACAGATAACACTTTATATTCAGGAACAAATGACGTAAGCAAGGAGAGTTCTCGTTCCCTGTGGATTTTAGTACTACTTTTTTACAAGGTTGTGGCTATCGGTAATAATCGGTATATACTTTTAATCCCCGACGCAAAAAGAGGGTTGTTATAATGAATATTCGCCGCGCCGGAGGAAAGTACTCCGGACTCTACAATCATTTAACATCAAGATACACTACAAGACTATAAAAATGTTGAACAAAGACACAATATACAGGGTCTTCGGCAGATGGTTGAAAATACGAAAATGGGGGATAGTTGGGGTCGCCTCCCACCTATTTTGAGAATTAAAAAAAATCTAGGACTTGTAATTTTTTTTACAGGATTTTTTTCCCTTTTTTTAGAAATTTTGCCATTTTTATACCTTTGAACACATGTAACTTTTTGTTTTTTAAAGCTAGCTCCAAAATCTTTTTTTTAATAGACTTTTATAAGATTGTCGGCTCTAAAAAAAATTATGTTTGTTTCAAGTTATTGCTAAAAACAAAAATGTGGGCCCCCGAACTTAAAAAAAAAGTTGAACAAAAATTTAAAAGTCAACTTTGCGATGCATTTAAAAAAAAAATAATGGGGCTGGAAGGCTTCTGTTTTTTTTAAAACATCTCTAAAGCTTAGGCTTTTGAATGGTATGTAATTTGTTTCGGTATCTTTTTTGTAACCGGAGTTGTTAATTTTTTTTACTCAATTGGACCATGTTGACGAAATTCCACTAGTTACATGTTTTGTGAAATGTATCAAATGCAAAGTTGAAAATAATGTAAATACTTACTGTTGGGACGGTTACAAAGAGCAGGTACGTTTTTTTACATTCTTGCACACACATAATGGCTATCTTTTGTCATTTATTGGCATATTGGAGTCAGCACTTCCATATGCCAATAAAATGTCCGCATATTCCGCATTGGTAAATTGAGCCATTTTAAACCACAAGAAAGTCTTAACAAAACGTCTGATAATAACAAAAAGTGACAAACAACAAAAAAACTTAACAAAATCACAAACGTTAATAACGTTAACGTTTTTTTTTTGTTTTCGTTAATTTCACTTTACTGTGTTTGTGGTTTTGTTAAGACTTTCTTGTGGTTTAAAATGGCTCAATTTACCAATGCGGAATATGCGGACATTTTATTGGCATATGGAAGTGCTGACTCCAATATGCCAATAAATGACAAAAGATAGCCATTATGTGTGTGCAAGAATGTAAAAAAACGTACCTGCTCTTTGTAACCGTCCCAACAGTAAGTATTTACATTATTTTCAACTTTGCATTTGATACATTTCACAAAACATGTAACTAGTGGAATTTCGTCAACATGGTCCAATTGAGTAAAAAAAATTAACAACTCCGGTTACAAAAAAGATACCGAAACAAATTACATACCATTCAAAAGCCTAAGCTTTAGAGATGTTTTAAAAAAAACAGAAGCCTTCCAGCCCCATTATTTTTTTTTTAAATGCATCGCAAAGTTGACTTTTAAATTTTTGTTCAACTTTTTTTTTAAGTTCGGGGGCCCACATTTTTGTTTTTAGCAATAACTTGAAACAAACATAATTTTTTTTAGAGCCGACAATCTTATAAAAGTCTATTAAAAAAAAGATTTTGGAGCTAGCTTTAAAAAACAAAAAGTTACATGTGTTCAAAGGTATAAAAATGGCAAAATTTCTAAAAAAAGGGAAAAAAATCCTGTAAAAAAAATTACAAGTCCTAGATTTTTTTTAATTCTCAAAATAGGTGGGAGGCGACCCCACCTATCCCCCATTTTCGTATTTTCAACCATCTGCCGAAGACCCTGTATAAACCGCTCTAACGACTTGGATGATATTCAGGTAATGGACTTTTCCAGTCCATATAGATAGGTGTCCTTTCTGAGAAAATCCGTTTCTTCAAATAAGTTCAGTTTGGCTACTCGACAACAGATGGTGCTGCATGACTAGAAGGCGAGCAAAGCTCGGTCGCCTAGGTGCTCGTGAACAACGAAACAAATAAATATCTAAAGGCCACTGAGACAGAAGACCACTAGATACAAAAGACGACTAAACCGAAAAGGAGATGGGGTGGGTGAAACATAATTTGTAGCCCCGGCTGGGTTTGATAAATATAATGTAAACACGCCCGGGTAAGATAAGAAATGCACAACACACCACTGGTACAAATCACTATCATTAAGCGCTCACCTACATTGTAATTCTAGAACGTCGAAATTAGTTAACGAGAGTGGATTTTGTCTCGAAAATCCCTTAGTTAAGAAATGATTTTCTAAATAACATTTTCGGTTAAGCGACGCTTTTAAGACGAGGTATTGATTGGAACGTTGGGGCAGTAAAGTTCTCGAGTGGCGACCACGCACCGGAAAGCGTAGTGAAGGCAGGCCTCCCACTCGGTGGACCGATGACCTGGTGAAGGAACCCGCTAGATGCGGTGCAGCGCAGAACCGGTCGTCGTGGAGATCCTTGGGGGGGGAGACTGTGTCCAGCAGTGGACGTCCTTCGGCTGATATGATGATGATGATTGATTGGAACAGTTGTCTCTTTTTCTTTACGTGTAAAGAGTAAAGAAAATAACCACACTTTTTCAATTGTTTTTCGTTTCAATCAAAAACTACAATAAAAGTATAAAAAATAATAACATTACTCACTTTGCATTATCAAAAAAAATATTGTTATATATTTTTTTTAATTTATACTTCAAAATATTAGTTATAAATAGAGTTGAAAGTAACAGTGTGGACCTATCCTTGGGTTTTTTTCTGTCGAGCCAAAACTGATCAATCGTGTTTCTAATAGCTTTTGATTTTAAGGAACATTACGAAAAATAAGGTTATTTTTTTCAACATTGGGTTTTCTATCGTTTAGGAGTAATGACGTCAAAAATAACGAAATTCTGTAATATTACCGCCTTAAAAGAAAAAGTGCGGCGGGCGGCGCTCCCTCCGTCTGCGCCGTCGCTCGCACGAGTGGGAGAAGTAGAATAATGGAGGGAAGGGCAGGGTTCTTTTTAAAAATATATAAATCCACCCGAAAAACTGAATATATTACAAATGGTTATAAAATATATTGAAAAAATATGGAAAATAAACATAATTGTTGCACAGGATGGAATCGGAATCGAATGACAAAAATATATTGACAATTCAAAAAACAAACAAAATATAACGAAAGGTAAATCATCATAATATCAGCCTTAGGACGTCCACTGCTGGACATAGGCCTCTCCCAAGGATTTACACGACGATCGGTTCTGCGCTGCGCGCATCCTTCCTTCACCAGGTCATCGGTCCACCGAAAGGGATGCCTACCTACGCTACGTTTTCCGGTGCACGGACACCACTCGAGAACTTTACTGCCTCAATGGCTATCTGTGTAGAACACAGATATTAAAAAGCAAAGCATCATTTAAAGTTAAAGTTTTTAACACATTTACCGCACGTAAATTGATTATTTAAATTTATTAGTTTCATAAATTACCTACAATATTTTCATTTTATTTATTAAGAAAAATCAACAGCCCTTAATTGAAGTAATATTAAAAACAGTACAGATTTTTATGATAGGATTTTAATTATTTTTATTTATGAGAGTCAAAGTTAGTTAGCTCCAAGATAATATGATCAAAGAGCTGTTCTTGTAATAAATAAAATGAATCAAGTTAGTATACCGACCTTCAAAACGAAGGTCAAATTGCAAAGATCAAAACAAGCAAACTTATTCCAAAGTTGGAAAACCTCAATTAACCTACAAAATAGCCCCTAATCCTGGTACACTTTCTATGTAAATGGGCGTCTGGAAGAGTGGGGGGGGAGAGGGGGGAGCGAGGGGGATTAAACAGAGGGAGGTAGAGGGAAGGAAAAACATTCAGCATCCGGAAACGGGGCATCTATTTGTACTGCCGAAATTTCTTAACTCAAAATATTCAAATTCTAATATCATAATTTTGAACAAAACGACTACAAACAGGAAACTAAGGTTCATCATCAGATCCCGGTTTCCTTATCATGGTACCACCCTTGGGATATCTGCTTTCCAATAAAAAAATAATCATCAAAATCGGTTTATAAACGACGAAGTTATCCGCATACACACATAAAAAATAAATATATATATACGGTTGAATTTAGAAACCTCCTTTTTTTGAAGTCGGTTAAAACATAAAGCTGGGAATCAATCAACTAGCAAAATTATGAAATTTTTAATTGATGCCTCACTCTCCTTTTAACAGCATATTGGTGCAGTTAAACAGAATCATATGTATTTAAGAATAAACTTTGACTTAAACACAACCAAAATTGATAAGACTAAGATACATGGCCTTGTGTCAAGTCAGTAATTACATACATGTGGAGAGAGCACCAAAAACTATTTTTTTGCATTCCTTTGTTCTTTGGTAGAAGTGGGCGGGGCAGATAGTTCGTAGAATGGATGGCCGTTGGAACATTAAAGTTCTCGAGTAACAATCATGCACTGGCAGACGTAGCGTAAGCAGCCTTCCATTCGGTGGACCGACGACCTCGCGGGAAGCCGCTGCTGGATGCGGGCAGTGGCCGGTCCTTTTGGAAATCTTTGGGAAGGCCATTGTCCAGCATACCCAGAAGTGGTAGATGTCTTTCGGCTCATATGATAATGATTAAGATGAGGTGGAAATAATTATTTCTCATTTGCACACTTTGGATGTCAAATGCTATGTATCGTAAGTCTATGATTTGATCAATGATCTAATTATAAAAGTTAACAGATAAACAAAACACTGTATTTACTGTGTAATAAAAAAAACAATACTATGGGTAAACCACTAAACCCGAGCGCCAGCAAATTTTTTCTTATCTGTGGTAATCCCTCAAAGAAAGGTCTTCAATCAAAGCAAGATATCAAAGATTTTAATTGCACTTTAGAAAGTGGAGTATAAAAAAATAATTAATCGTTATGTAGGGGTACATACCTACCTACCACATATATCGCAGCGTAAGCGCTCGTGGCTCGACTCGGCTTTGTTCGCTAGTCGTCCCGAACCCGCGGCCAGATATAGACATACGTACAAACACTTGAGTTTTGTAAATCCTATTTTCAAACCAATATAAGCGAAACATTCGTGAACTGAAGTCTATCCTTTTCATTGAACATTCCACGCAACCTTAAACAACTGGTCCCCTAACAAGGACCCCTAACAGTTATTATCATCATCATATCAGCCGAAGGACGTACACTGCTGGACATAGGCCTCCCCCAAGGATTTCCACGACGACCGGTTCTGCGCTGCCCGCATCCAGCGGCTTCCTGCTACCTTCACCAGGTCATAAGTCCACCGAGTAGGAGGCCTGCCTACTCAACGCTTTCCGTAACTAATCGTTATAATGGTAAGTAAATCAAAATTTACTTCAATTCAATTCAAGTTTGTTCGAAAAACTATTTTAATTGTGTACGAATTACATAAAAATATAAATAAACATATCATAAAAACAATTCAAATAACTGAATGATGATGAATCATTAAACGTTAAATAACTCTCTGTCTTATATTCGGGCTAGTTAACACTTTTGACTGTAGGTCTTGGTGGAAAGTGAATAATGCGTGAAGATGGTGTTCGAAACCGGTCGCAATTATAACGCGTACTTTTATTTATTTTATGTGCAATTATTGTAAATGTATACCAAAATATACCAACGTAGCGTAGGTAGGCTCCAACTCGGTGGACCGCGATGACCTGGTGAAGGTAGCGGGAAGCCGCTGGATGCGGGCAGCGCAGAACCGGTCGTCGTGGAAATCCTTGGGGGAGGTCTATTTCCAGCAGTGGACGTCCTCCGGATGATATGATGATGATGATGATAAACCAAAATGTTTCTTATATTTGGTGATATTCAAATATGGAGTATCCGATATTTGACTGCTAGTCATTTGAGTTACTTTTTAACAACTGTCAAAAAAGACATTTTGTTCTGAAATTGTTCGTGTTACAAACTTGTGACGCCATTATCTTTAACGAATTAATTAAGTGATTTTGATAAATATAAAATTGAAATAAGAATAAAATTTTAATGAATAAATTTTTATGCTTTTGTAGGAGAAACGGCTAGCGTGGCGTAACGGCTAGGTACGCCGGCTCCTGCCCGGGAGGTCGTGGTTAGAATCCGTACCAATGTGATTTCGAATTTAGGTTTCATACGGTAAAGGAAAACTTCTTGAGGAAACCTGCACACACCTGCGAAGAAACTCGAAGATTGTGTGTGAAGTCGACCAACTCGCACTGGGCCCGCGTGGTCGACTAATTCAGGGTAGGCTCGAGCCCCTCGGTGGGGACGTGTATGAGCTTATATGATGATGTTAAACCAAAATATGTCTTATATTTGGTGATATTCAAATACCGAATATTTCAATTGCCTCTAAACTTATTATTAGCATGTTTCGATGGATTGTCTGTGTTCAATTCATAGCAAAACACATTTTGAGCCGACGCGAACGCGAAAGCTAGTCTGTCTAGGCCACCCGATATCTGATAGATGACAGCTGCCGATATTCTCAGATGAAATCCACCGAAATAACTCTGGATTTATTCGTTTGATGGTTGCTTTTATCTTTGTTTTGTTTTTGACACTGGGCGTTTGTTTCCTTTCATTTCGATTGCGTTATTTTTCTTCTGTTTCTTGTGTAAATATATATTATTCTTCTGAAGCAGGCACAAGCCCAATCGATAAATCAAATTATAGGTAAGTAATCAAAAACGTTTTTCTTCTGTTTCGTCAAAGGAATTCTCTTATTATAAGGTTTCCAATTTGTTAATATTATAAACAACGTTATAGATTTAACTTTTAGGGTCCCGTACACAAAAACTACCAAAGTAAGCCACCGCCGGTCCTTCTGCCCGTCACCACAGTGTACAGAATAGCCGAAAAATCGCAAGAAACCTTTATTAATGTTATATCTGGTATAAAATACAAAATATTCGTCTTCATCTTATCAGCTCGTATACGTCCCCACCGAGGGGCTCGAGCTTACCCTGAATTAGGGCGATAGGGCCTTAGTCGACCACGCGGGCCCAGTGCGGGTTGGTCGACTTCATACACAACCTTCGAGTTTCTTCGCAGGCGTGTGCAGGTTTCCTCACGATGTTTTCCTTCACCGTAAGAGCGTCGGATAAACGTACATATGAAATCGAAATTCAAAAACACATTGGTACGTGGCAGGATTCGAACCACGGCCTCCCGGACAGCAGGTAGCGGCCGTAACCGTTACGCCACCGTAAAATATTATTATTTCAATCAATTTTAACAGAGTAATTATTTTATTTACTAATGAACCTCAAAAAATACTGATTTTGCTAACGGTTTTCTTGTAAACTATATCGAGTGTGCACCTGGGACTTTTACTCTTGTGTTTATGATTTATTATAAAGGCTATCCAAAAATGAAATAAATAGAGAATGTCCTATTTTTACAAGCTTCTAATTATTTATTTATTTACACTTATAGTACACCAAAACAATTATTAACTTGCAATAAAAAAATAATTAAACTGTTTATTTCAATAAAAAAAGGAAACATGATGCTACACAAAAAACGGAAATCAATACACAATGACAAGATTGACCATCTTGGTGTATAATAGAAGTAACTAGTATCTTATCTGTTATAATAGTGCAAATGCCACAGATAAGATACTAGTTACTTCGCAAATGCTTAACCACTCTGGTCGGAATGCGTATAGATGTATAACTAAAGCAACGAATAATAACTTTTTAGGAAATAATCGAAAATTAAAAACCCAACTGCATAAAAACTTAACCCTTATTTATTTGGCCAGTCGGGTAAAAGCGTATGTCACTCACGGGGTTAAGACGAATCTAACGACACCTCCAAAATCCGTTTAGGCTAGAGAGTGTGGAAAAGAAATAAGTAACCTCTTTTTTTGGCTAGTCGGGTAAAAATGTACCCTATGTCACTTAAAAAGGCAAATCTAACGACACCTCCTTATTCAAAATCCATCAAGCCGTTAAGGCTACCAGGTGTAGCACGTTGGTTGGCAATGTGGTACCTAGTTGGTGAGGTAGGGCGTGGGTTAAAATGACCATACGTGCACACACTCAAGATTTATTTAAGACTAGCTGTTTCCCGCGGTTTCACCCGCGTGGACAACGTTTCTATGACTTTTCGAGGGTGCGCAGTGCGCGAGCCGCAAGCGGCTCGCGAGCGTGGTAAAAAGTGGCCTATGTCTGAATCCAGGTCCTAATCTGTCTACCTACCAAATTTCAGCCAAATCCGTTCAGTAGTTTTTGCGGGAAAGCGTAACAGACAGACAGAGTTACTTTCACATTTATAATATTAGTAGGAAGTAGGATAATAGACCTAGAAAGAAATATATAAGAATTACAAAAGGATTTCACACGTTCAAGATTCAAATTAGGTGCAAACTACACTCTTTCTGATAGTCATAAAATAATAATAACAATGTTTGTGAAAAATCAAGAAATAAACTATCATTGGTTAATAACGTCAAAATTCAATCCTTGAAATAAACCAGATTATGTCATTAGAACATGAAAACAGTATGACACGAAAAGTTTAAATACATAAAAATCATTGAATGTCATTAATGCCTTTGACAAGAGTAGGCCAGTTCCCACGGACAGCACCCGGTCACGAGTATAACGCGAAAGTCAGCCATCGATTTATTCAATTTATATCATAAATTACAAAAACATAATTATAACTTCCCCGAGATGGGTCTTAAGAAAGTATCAGTTTCGAATATTTTATTTTATTAAGCTATTGAATAGCTTTTATCGCGGGCTTTGAGCGCGGCGACCGAATCAAGTGTATTACTACTAACATACAGTATGGATACTGCCTGCCGCTCTCTAGATAACGACCTCACCCCCGAGTCACCCAGATTGATACAGATTGGTTATAGTTTGGTTGTCTAACGTAAAGGATTTCGCCATGATTTTGTTTGCTCCGTCATTTGTTTTTAGAAAAGTCATTTCACGACCATTGTATGCAGTGTCCGGGGTGTGCTCATGGGGATCCTTAATTGATATTATTACTTCGACCTAAATATTACTTCTTCAACGTACAGTTAAATAGAAGTATCAGATTTTTTGAGATTATGTAAGGGGAGCTTTTTATAAATTCAAATTGAATTTACTACATAAGCCTCCCATTTATTTCCGAATAAACTTCTAAAGACATGTATACTCAGGTACTTATAAATACATTTTTTCTTGTCAGAGAATTTCGAAAGCCATTACGAATAAATGATTTGAACCTTTAAATAAGAGGGAAAGGAACCAGGCTAACAGGAAGATTACAGCAAGAAATCTCAACTCGAATATCGCCACCGCCAAGCAGCAATGAATCGGTTAAAACGATGGAATAAACGGTTTCGTGCACCGCCTCCGTAGCCCAGAGGCAAAAGTTCACTGGCTTTACACAGGAGGTCGCGGGTTCGATTCCCGGTGGGGTCATTTGTAAGACTCGGTTTGGTTGGTGGTAGGGCATTTTCTAAGCCCGCCTGGCTAGCTACCACCATCTTATTCAAGTCTTGCCGCCAAATATCAATGTTGATATCATTGGTGTATTCCGGCATGAAGATAAGATAGCCAGTTCCCCAATGCGTTGGGGAATCTTGGTAAGCCCGCTTCCACCTTCGGCAACATCGTCACTTACCACCAGGTGAGATGTTGTCAAGGGTTTAACAATTGTGAATAAAAAAAAAGCGACGTCATGCAGTCTCCTCCTGGTTGTTTGGATGCTGACAGCCACCTGGTGTTGAGTTTGCAGTCTTTCGAGCCGCGCCGTAGTTTTAGGCTCCCGCCTAACGATATTCCGAATAAAGCGGCCTTGTCTCTCAGTTGTATGTAACACGTGATCTACCCGGATTTCGTGTCGTTCGGCCGCATTCCCGGTGAGCCGATAACGTTGCCATTACCTTCGAATTACCGACTGGTTGGAGTCGATGGCATCCGCAAATTGACTTTGTATACTACCGGCTTCCAGCATGCCCACAGCGCGTTATCTTTTATCTTGAGTTCAATGAAGAAAATAGTTAATTTCAACACACACCCACACGCACACACACACACACACACACACATACACACACACAGTAATACATTAATTTTTATTTTCTCGACTTCGTAGTACAGTACGTAGCGTAGCGTACATAAAATAAGTTGTGTTGATGTTGGTCTTTCGCCATAGTTTTTTTACTTTAATTTGTCAAGACAGGTACCAAAGAAAAGGTTTGATTGCGACGAAGTGATCAAAAGTTTTATTTGGGAACAATGAAGAGTATAATTAAAAGCAAACAAACCCTTAAACAAACGCATAACAATTCCGAATTCGAGAGAATTCCTTGAGTTTACTGAGCCAGTGTAAATTGATCCTAATAGGCTGAGTTAGCGAATAAGCAGTCTCTTGTTTCTGAAGAGATATGTTTATTTCTGTCTATAAAAACAAGATGATCGTAGCGGCAAAGTATATATATTAGTACTAACATTACAGTATGGACACTCCCTGCCGCGACCTCACCCCCTCGTCACCCAGATTGATTACAGTTTGGTTGTCGAACGTATAGGATTTCGCCGCCATACTGTTTGTTCCGTTTTTTTTGAAATGTCATTTCTGGCCCTTTGTATGAAGTATCCATCAGGGTTTAGCAGCGGTCGTAGTTCAATACAACTGGCACGGTCGATGCGGTTACCCACGTTAACTGACCGTGAGTGCGGTCATTGCCCACATAGGTTTAACTGTTAGTTTCATTTATCTCAACCTTTTTCGTGCTTCGCAAGTCACCTTAGCCCCTTGGTGCTGGAAGCAGTTTTGTGTTTCTGAAGAGAGATATTTATTTCTGCCTATAAGAACACGTAGCCGTATGGCTCCCGGCTTAGAATAGGGCCATCCTATTTCTTTCAATAGGTGTCATAAGAGTCGACTAAGGGACTCAAACCGGAGGATGGGCAGCAGCGTCTTTCCGTGACTTGCAGTCAATCTGCAACAACACTACGATCGCCAACGCGCCTGCCAAGCGTGGCGATTACGGCAACACCACCCCCAATGATCGACACAAACAAAAAACGGCCTTTAGTCTCCGGCGGCCCCGCTATTCCTGGCTCCGGTAGCGGTCAAGGTAACGGCGGGGCAAGGGGTGCGTAGAATCCCCGGCAGGCTTCCCACTCGGTGGACCGATGACCTGGTGAAGGTCGCGGGAAGCCGCTGGATGCGGGCACCGCAGAACCGGTCGTCGTGGAAATACTTGATGGGGGAGGCCTATGTCCAGCTAGTGGACGTCCTTCAGCTTATATGATGATGATAATAAGAACAAGATGCTCGTAGCGGTCGTAGTTCAGTCAACTGGGATGGTCGATGCGGTTACCCATGTTGACTGACCGTGAGCGCGGTCATTGCCTACATAAGTTTAACTGTTAGTTTCATTTATCTCGAACTTGTTCGTGCTTCGCAAGTCACTTTAGGCCCTTGGTGCCGGTAGCTGTTACTAGATGGCAGTCGTTAAGCCGTATGAGACCCGGCAGCTTGAAAACTTCTTGACAGCGGTGTTCGCCACTATCCGCCTCCGTGGCGTAATGCTTAGTCCATTCGCTTCACACCAGGAGGTCGCGGGTTCCATTCCCGCGGGGTCAACTTTGTAAGACTCGGTTTGGTTGGTGGTAGGGCATTTCCATAGCCCGTCTGGCTAGCTACCACCATCTTATCTAAGTTGCCACCAAACATCATTGTTAACAGCGTTGATGTGTTCCGGCTTTAAGATAAGATAGCCAGATCCCCATTGCGTTGGAGGATCTAGGTAAGCCCGCTTCCATCGTCGGCATCGGCATCATTGTCACTTACCATCAGGTGAGACGATGCCAAGGGCTTATCAATTGTGGATAAAAAAAAGAAATCTCTACCATCTCCCCTCTCCGGTTTTAGCCTTTCTGCCGTGGAGTATGGTGTAACTTTCCCTTGATAATAGTAACACAACCTTCCCAATGTCTCCTTTTTCCTAACATTCTGCCAAAAATAGTTTCTTCAGACGCTCGACACGCAACTTCAATAATTACTTTTCTGATATAGACATATTTCATACTACTTTGGGTGCCTACAAAAGTGCGATTAGAAATAAAAAAAACTGTTAAAACAGTTTAAGTAGAAATAGTTGTGCAAGTGATATCGTCTCAGGAATCGTATATTTTATGTATTACTGTTGTTAAGTGGAACTCCAGGTCCATTTTAATTTTAAATTTGTCATCATGTCAGCCGAAGGACGTCCACTGCTGGACATAGGCCGTGGAAATAGGGACATAATTCCATGAAGACCGGTTCGGCGCTACCCGCATCCAGCGGCTTTCCGCGACCTTCACCAGGTCATCGGTTCACCGCTTAGGAGACCTGCCTACGCTTCGTTTTCCGTTGCACGGTCGCAACTCGAGACCTTTACTGCCCAAACGGCCATCCGTTCTAATTAAAAATTTATTCCTTATAATTTTAAATTTATATGTAATCCCACCTATACGACTGTATGTTACCTTAATTAATAAAATAAATAAATTAACAGCGCTCTCTAGGGTAAAACCAGGATAGTTGCCCCGATTATAATTATACTCTAGTTTCGCAGATGAATTGCATGCTATTTTATTAATCTATCGAAAGACTCTCCAACTACCACTAAGTTGACCGTGTCTCATGTCTGTGCAATTGCATGGAAAGGCAAAATGCGATCAAAGTTTTTGCGAGATAGATGTCCTGTTTTTCGACCGTACATCTATCCTAAACATAGTTTACATGGATTAGGTAACTATCCCCTGTGTGGGATAGTTGTCCCAAAATGTAGAGGTACGCAAAAATCGCTGATACTCTGGAAATATTAAAGATAATATGTTTTACTCTTCATAAATTTGTAGGTAAAGAATTCAAATACCGGCCAGTTTTACAAATAAAGAATTTTGTTTTTTGTACTGAGAGATATAAAGTGATTTCAAAAAGTGTGGCCACTGTCCGGCTTTTACCCTACAGCATTTAAAAAATGTTGTACGCTGGGTTTCTTTTTCCCGTAGCACAGTCACCTAACCTAGCCCGACGCAATTTAATGTAATTTCGTAATAAAACAGCAAAGATGGCAGTAAAAATTATTACAAGACATACAAATAAAACAAAAATGTTTGGAGATGTAATTATGTTGAACTGTAAAAAGTAATTTAATAACAAAAAACTAAATTAATTTTATAATCGTCAATTGAAATTATTACTGACAGCCATTTTTTCATACTATTAAGAAAGAAAGAAATGAAATTTGTTGCGCAAAAAATATGAACAAATATTATTTTTTTTACTATTTTTAATTTTTATTATTTGAACCTATGACGTCATCACTTTTTATCATTTATATAAAAACCGGCCAAGTGCGAGTCAGAACGGCAGACAAAGGGTTCCGTACCATCATACTAGATGGCGCTAGTACAAAGGGTTCCGTACCATAATACTAGATAACGCTAGTTTCTTCACGTTTAAAAAAATACACGTTTTTTTGTATGGAGACCACCCCCCTTATTTTTTCACTTTTTCTAATTTTTAGTATTTGTTGTTATAGTGGCAACAGAAATACATCATAAAACACAGTTCACAGTTCATGAAATACAGCCTGGTGATAAATGGACAGCGGAGTCTTAGTAATAGGGTCCCGTTTTACCCTTTTTGTACGGCACCCTAAAAACCATTAAAATAACAATATTCTAATTAGCTTCATAAAGTAGCGTTTATTTTCATTAAAAATGCCGGTAATTAGAACCTTTATACTAACATAAATAGGTGACTTATTTTAAGATATACAAGTATAGGTTTAATAAATGTTAATCGGATTTTTGGAACGCCGAGACATACAAATGATTTCAAAGTAGATTTTCGGTACGTTCGACTATTTCTATGAGTATGCTACAAAACGTAATGAGGCGATATTATTGGACTCGACAAGTACGGCCCGTGGCTCGGGCTTACAAATGTCACTCGTTTGTTATTTACCTCTTTACCGCCCTTGTGTCCTTACTAATACCTACCTAACTTAACATGTCTGATTTTTGTGCACAGTGTTTGGCTTATCTAGGGTTATCAATTATTTGCCTTGCTGTTTCTCCTTCAATAAGCTTAATGTTTCATAAGTTTTCTGTTGATTGCTTTAAATAAATCCTTACTAATAATTTAAATGTGAAAATGTGTTTGTTTGTTTGTTTTACCTTTTCACGCTTCAACGCCTTGACCAATATTAATGAAATTTGGCATGCAGGTAGCCTGTGTCACAAGGAAGGACATAGGCTACTTTTTATCCTGCGAAAATAGCATAGCCCGATGCAATTCTCGAGGGAACTGAAAATATACTCTTTTTTGGTTAATTTTTTCTACATCGCAACAGAACAATGGATTGAGTGATTTTTTGCACAGAGATGGTTGAGGGAGTGGGAAATGACAGACTGCTAATCGGAATAGCCAGATCTGCGATAGGGATCTGGAGAAAGCTAATGTCCACGCGCGCGAACCGCTTGCTGTTAGCTCACCACTCATCCTCAAAGACAGTCACAAAAATGATGTCCATGCGGGCGATTCCGCGGGCAAAAGCTAGTCATATATAACTATAAACGTCTCGTTTGTTGTTATCAAAAATGAATTGTACGCCATGCTTCATGATTGGCATAAAGAAATTAATATTACAGTATAGTATTATCTAGTGGCAAAGAAAAGTGGTTTATTCAGAAAACAAAATAGTTAACATAACAGCCACAGTATTACAATATAGCGGCTTACAGTAGCGCTACGAATGTACTTACGCAGAGCGACGGAAGGTTACTTGCGGGGCAGCGAGCGGCGGGGCACAGCCCGCCACCTCCGCGAGTTTGCCAGACTGGATACAAGCTAGTACTGCTAGTACCTACGCCGCGCCGTGGCGGCATCGTGCGACATCAAAGGCGTTGCGCTACTGAATACCATATCGTTATACTGTGCTATTACCTAGTGGCAAAGAAAAGTGATTTATTCATAAAAAAATAGGTAACATAACAGTATAAGAATTCAGGGTAGGCTCGAGCCCCTCGGTGGGGACGTATATGAGCTGACATGATGATGATGATGATGATGATGATAAGAATACCAAATCGCTACACTATATCATTATAGTCAAATTACATAGATTAGTGTTCCCCAGGAGGCTCAATTTCCCATAAAAAATTAGCCTCCTGGGCACTCTTAATTGTCTTTAAATATTAGTTTATGCAACTGTAAAGAGTTTTTTCATGTACTTTTGCAACGTTGGCACAACATGGATAAGCTTAATTTTATCTGGTATCCGGTTTTTTTTCATCTAGAAGCAATTAACTCAAGCAAGACTCAACAAAATGCTAATCCGTGCGTGCAAGGTTTTATTGAGAGATACTTGCACAAATATATTTTCCCATTTGTTTATCTACTAATTCTTATTGTATAATTATTGGTGTAATTTGTTTTAAATTAGTAATTTATGCATTTATAAACAATAAAAAGATGATTCCAAAAAAGTTTTTATTTCACTTTGTAAGACTCTCAAATCCGGAAATCCGGAGAAGATTATCCATACTATTGAGAACGTTATGACATAATTGCCGGAAAAAACTCTACCTATTCCGATCTATGGTAATGAATGACAGATATTAAAACATGAGTGTGTTTTAACGAAATGAGGCGAAGCCGAATTACGTAATAGAATCATACGAGTGTTTTAAGACCTAATTGCAACAGTTGCATTACATTATTTTATCTACATAATACGAGTATATATACATATTATACGTATTCTGAGATGGGTTCAGAAGCCGTAGGGAAATGACCTGAATTGCTACTAGTGCTACCTGTAAAATATCTATAGACTATAGATAAAATAATGCAATAAAAAATAAATTTGAACAAATACAGAAACAGTTTTTTATTGTAATAGTTGTAATTGACATTTCCATTGGGACAATGATATATTTTAATAGTCCCGGATGTATTGTAGTGGGAGGGTCTTGGTTGAGACACACTTAAGTTTTGACAGCTGTTCCAAATTTAAACTCGTAACGTTACAAAAATCGATACTGTAATAACATTAAAGTACAGATTTTACCTACTACCACAGACTACTACTCGACCAATGTGGGTTGCCATGACGTACGGAACTGAGACATGGTCACTTACTATGGGCCTCATAAGAAGGCTCAAGGTCACCCAAAGGGCAATGGAGCGTGCTATGCTCGGAGTTTCTCTGCGTCATCGAATCAGAAACGAGAGATCCGTAAGAGAAACAAAGTAACCGACATAGCTCTCAGAATTGCTAAACTTAAGTGGCAGTGGGCGGGGCACATTGCTCGTAGAACAGATGGCCGTTGGGGCAGTAAAGTTCTCGAGTGGCGACTACGCACCGGAAAGCGTAGTTAGGCAAGCCTCCCACTCGGTGGACCGATGACCTGGTGAAAGTCGCAGGAAGCGCTGGATGCGGGCAGCGCGGGACCGGTCGTCGTGGAGATCCTTGGGGGAGGCCTATGTCCATCAGTGGACTTCCTTCGGCTGATATGATGATGATGACCACAGACAAGAAAGTTCTGTAAATAGTGAAATTGTTTGTCACAATGCTGGTCATTGCCTCTGTGCATTGCCTACTGATTTTGAACGCATTTTAAAGGACTTATGATATGTTTGTAGGTAAAATTACATACAATGTCAAGTTTTAGATTAATGAACAACACTTCTTGCTCTTGCATCCATCTCAGTCACTCTCGCACACACCGAGGTGTATCAAACTTGATGAAATAAAGAATTGAAGTTATCCGCTATTGTATGGGAGATGCCCTTCGATGATTTTCTCAATAAACTTTTCAGTGTGGGAAGCCTTATTAAGTTCTAGTAATTCAAAGTTCGGTGGCTCAACCGGTAACGACTCGGTCCATCTAACCAGAGGTACCGGGTTCAAATCTGGACGGCCAATGTACCAATGAGTTTTTCAAAAACTTACGTACATACTTACCGATTGCTTTAACGGTGAAGGAAAACATCGTGAGGAAACCTGCACACACCTGCGAAGAAACTCGAAGGTTGTGTGTGAAGTCGACCAACCCGCACTGGGCCCGCGTGGTCGACTAAGGCCTAATCGCCCTGATTCAGGGTAGGCTCGAGCCCCTCGGTGGGGACGTATATGAGCTGTAATTATAAATTCAGTTTCAATTTTTTTTATTTTTTTTTATTCTCTATTGGTAAGCCCTCAATAAAACCATTAGAGCCTTTTTTGAGAAAAAAATACAAATATCCTGGATTTGAAGTATCTTATTCATTTGTGTGAATAATTAACTTCATAGTAGGCTGTAGGCTGTATAAAGTGGTAATGTACAAAGTTTGATTAAAGTCGTTATAGCCATTTATTAGTAAAAATTCATTTTGGAGACTTAGAAAGAATATTGCCCTAACCCAAATCCGTTCAGTAGTTGAGGCGCTAGAGCACCGGACGGACGCACACAACACACACACACACACACACACACACACACATACATATGCATACATTAATTTTAATGTTTTAGTTTTTTAGACTCTAGTGTAATACAATCAATCCTACCCCAATAAAATCTTAACATATATCAATCAATCAATAAATCAAATATGTTTTATTGTACAATAAATAAAAAAAAATAGTGAAAAGTACAGAATAAAGAGTAGTAAAAATTTTAATTGCACAATGTAGGCGGTCTTATTGCTTAAAGCAATTTTTTCCAGTCAACCCAGAGATTGGATACATCTAAATAAATGTAAGGGTTTTTTTGAAGTGAAACTTCTATATAGACGGGGGTATTAGGATTTTTTCTGTCACGAAAAAGCGTTACGGCCGCGTGGAGGGGGTAGACAGAGAAAGGCTGGCGGCGGCTCCCCCTTTTTTACCATCACAATACCTTCTTCTCTTCTTCAAATCTCTCGAAAGTAAAAAGTGTAGGAACACAAGAATTCGTTTCAATTCTTCGCCCCGATTTAATTTCCTTCAAATTTGTTTGAAAGAGAAAAGTTTGGCGGAAATAGAATAGAATAGAATACATGTTTATTGAGTGATAAGTACACACAAGTGAAATATTGCGTAGTTTTAAAATTAATAATTTAATTAAAATTAGAAATAGCATGTGTATGTCTCGTTTTAATTAAAGCTATACTCGTAAACTCATACTCTTATCTAAGTCTTGCCGCCAAACATAAATGTTAACAGCATTGATGTGTTCCGACTTAAAGATAAGATAGTCAGATCTCCATTGCGTTGGGGAATCTTGGTAAGCCCGCTTCTATCTTCGGCATCATCGTCACTTACCATCAGGTGTGATGATGCAAAGGACTTACCAACTGAAGGGCACAGGGGAAAAACATGCACTGTCACAAAGACAATGAACTGAGAAATTACTAAATTTATCTTTTGATCCGTGAAAAAAGGTACATTACAGCTTGAAATAAAAAAAATATTTATTTATTTATAAAACAAATATACTTTTTTTGGGTGTGTAGTAGAAAAAAACATTTTGTTTTATATATTTATTGAGTTAGCTGAAAAAAACTGAACAAAGGCAGAAAATACAGGCAAAAACTATGCTAAGTCCATGAAAAACAGGCAAAAAATATGCTAAGTCCATGAAACAGTTGATGACATTTTGTTTAAAATATTATGTAAAATAATATAAATGCACACCGCAACACACACAACACACAAAACGAATGAAATAACCTCAAATCAAAAACAAGACTGTCAAACGTCAAACTGAAACTGGACAATGCTTATTTTCTCCTGTACGACTTGGACATTGCTTGTTACTGCACTGTATCAATATTTTTCAATGAAGATTACTCTGTGACTATGCATGTTAATGTAAAGTATGTTTTGGCGTTTTGTTCTAACAGATTCGTAGTATAAAATGGTATTGCCAGTTCGAAAAACGTAAACATGTGACCTTGCATGTTTTTCCTCTGTGCCCTTCAACTGTGAATTTAAAAAAAACGGCTAAGTGCGAGTCAGAACCGCACACATAGGGTTCCGTACCAACATACTAGATGGCGCCAGTTTATTCATGTTTAAAAAAAAGTTTTTTGTATGGAGACCACCCTTATTTTTTCACTTTTTCTAAGTTTTAGTTTTTTTTGTTATAGCGGCAACAGAAATACATCATGTGTAAAAAATCAGCTGTCTAGTTAAAAGGTTCATAAAATACAGACTGGTGACAGACGGACAGACAGAAATCGGATTGAAGAAAAAAATTAACTTTGTAGTTGAAAAAAATAAATATCTTCTATATCTGTCAACGGAAATTACCCTATTAATTTTGATTGAAAGTTGCCTTAAAATGGCCGCATGTTTTTATTGCTTTGATGTAGAAGCTTGATTTTTTCACTGCTTTAAGAGACTGTAGACCTTAGTATATGACATTAATTTGAATTTTGATACTTTTACGCGTTCCGAGAAAAAGGATCTTGACAGACAGAAAAACAATCGGAAAACGAAGTGATCATTTGAGGATTTCTTTTTTCCTTTTGACGTACGGAACTCTGAAAATGTATTCCTCATACAAATAGATCAGCTGTTGATGGATCAGATTTATAGTGCAAAATGTATTTTGATTAAGTAAGATTGTAGAAGTTTGATGGGTAAATCACCATCTTTTTGACTTGATTACAAATAATCATAGGTACAGATTAAGTGTACCTGTCGTCTTATCATCGTTAACGATGAAATCTTCTGTACAAACGCAAAAATTTAACAAAAAATGTTGTACAGTTTGATGGATGAAATCACCATCTGTTTGAGTTGATTACGAATAATCCTACAGATAAAGTGTACCTGTCGTCTAATCATCGTTAATGATGAATTCTTCTGTACAAACGCAAAAATTGAACAAAAAAAATTGTTCAGTTTGATAGGTAAAATCACCATCTGTTTGAGTTGATCACAAATAAGCCTACAGATAAATTGTACCTGTCGTATAATCATCGTTAACGATGAAATCTTCTGAACAAACGCAAAAATTGAACAAAAAAAATTGTTCAGTTTGATAGGTAAAATCACCATCTGTTTGAGTTGATCACGAATAATCCTACAGATACAGTGTACCTGTCGTCTTATCATCGTTAACGATGAAATCTTCTGTACAAACGCAAAAATGTATAAAAAAAAATTCCAAATCTTTTGTACAAACGCAAAAATGTAACAAAAAATTATGTCCAAATCTTCTGTACAAACGCAAAAATGTAACAAAAAATTTTGTCCAAATCTTCTGTACAAACGGACGGGTCTGTTGCCAAGAGGTGGGCAGATTACGCCACGCTCCTTGAATGAAGAGCATGTTTAGATTTATGATGGTTGTCTCTACAACTACTTTAGTGCTTACTTTAGATGTTTTCACACCGGGCTAACTAATAAATTATACTTTAGTGCTTACTTTAGATGTTTTCACACCGGGCTAACTAATAGATTTTAGTGCTTACTTTAGATGTTTTCACACCGGGCTAACTTATAAATTAGACTTTAGTGCTTACTTTAGATGTTTTCACACCGTCGGGAATGTACTAAGTCATATATTCAACATGGCCATGATTTTTAAAACGGGAATATAAAAAAAAACACTGGTGATACCAAATTCACCTGCAAGATTCGAATTCCAAAGTGGAGAACTGAGAAACTCAAGAATTCCATTTCGCTTACTTATAAATTCCTGCGTAAAAGCTGCTTTCTCGTATTTGTCTGGAATAAACATCCTGTATCTGTTGTATTTTCTCCACATGTTACAGCGTTCTCGTGTGGGAAGGGAATGTGTTGGGGCTGTTACGTTTTAGGGGGCTGTAAAGAAAAGGTCGTCGCTTCACCTTTCAGTCTCCGTGTTACCTTTATAGGGAGTTCCACAAGTACGGCGATAATAATATATTTATCGCTGCCATTTTCATTTAAAAAAAAAGATGATGTTTTCAAGTAGGTGATGTTCCGATGGTACACGCAAACTCAAATAATGCCTATTCACTCTTGCCTTGAAGATCCCCAAACTATAGGAATCAGGAAACACTGACGCAGGCAAGGAGTTCCACTCCTGCGCTGTACGCATAATAAATGAAGAAGCTGTCAGCTGCGACGCGCGATAGTTTACTAAAGAAACAATATCTTCGGCCTTCGGCTTCGCATGGAACGCACCGGTATCCGCCCTACGCGGCTCTCGGCCTCTGGCCTCGTAAGGAGTGCTCCGGGATTCGCCCTAAGCGGTGCTCGAACCTGCGGCCTTGCATTAGGCGGCAAGGCCATGTTTCCTTAGCATTCGTGACTGAAAAAACTTAATGACACTAAAAGTAACGGTTCATCCCTCTTATAATTTTCATATAGGGCTCTATATATATGAATCAATTCTAAAGGAGTTAACTCTAATAAATTCTTATCTGATCCAAAGGATGCCATATAATGTGTGATGTAATAGTAAGGAACTGAGACAAACATACAAAAAAACATAAAGTCGAATTAATAACCTCCTCCTTTTTGAAGTCGGTTGAAAAATGAAGCTCCTAAGTCAAAACAAGTAAAGTAAAAGCGTCGGTGGCTCAACCGGTAACGACTCGGTACTCCTAACCAGAGGTACCGGGTTCAAATCTGGACGGCCAATGTACCAATGAGTTTTTCAAAAAACTTACGTACACACTTACCGATTGCTTTAACGGTGAAGGAAAAACATCGTGAGGAAACCTGCACACGCCTGCGAAGAAACTCGAAGGTTGTGTGTGAAGTCGACAAACCCGCACTGGGCCCGCGTGGTCGACTAAGGCCTAATCGCCCTGATTCAGGGTAGGCTCGAGCCCCTCGGTGGGGACGTATATGAGCTGTAATGATGAGACATGGTCGCTTACTCCCATAAGAAGGCTCAAGGTCACCCAAAGGGCAATGGAGCGTGCTATGCTCGGAGTTTCTCTGCGTGATCGAATCAGAAACGAGGAGATCCGCAGGAGAACTAAAGTAACCGACATAGCTCACAGAATCGCTAAACTGAAGTGGCAGTGGGCAGGGCACATAGCTCGTAGAACAGATGGCCGATGGGGCAGTAAAGTTCTCGAGTGGCGACCGCACACCGAAAAACGTAGCGTAGGCAGGCCTCCCACGCAGTGGACCGACGACCTGGTGAAGATCGCGGGAAGCCGATGGATGCGGGCAGTGCAGGAACGGTCGTCGTGGAAATCCTTGAGGGAGGCCTTTGTCCCGCCGTGGACGATTTTTGGCTGATATGATGATGATGATGATGAATATATAGTAAGGGCAGTTCAGTGGCTACAAGCTGAATGTGGTACTGTAGCAGTAGGTATGGGTAGGGCGTGGATAAACGACCATGCGTACTTTAGGTAATATACAAAATAAGAAAGAAAGAAATCTGCAAATCAAAGACTGAAATTTCTAATATATTACGACACTGTCCTTAATCAGTGAAAAGTAACTACTTTTCGAAGGCTAAAGATGAAGATGCCATTATTTTTGAAGTCTAGAGAATAACTTGATTCGCCAAGAATAAAAGCGTTACCTACATTTTAAGGGTTCCGTACCCAAAGGGTCAAAACGGGACTTACTACTAAGACGTCACTGTCCGTCCGTCTGTCCGTTACCAGGCTGTATTACATGAATCGTGATAGCTAGACAGTTGAAATTTTCACAAATGTATTTCTGTTGCCGCTATAATAACAAATACTAAAAATTAGAAAAAGTGAAAAAATAAGACAGGTCTCCATACAAAAAACATGTTTTTTTAAAAAATGATGAAACTAGTATCATCTAGTACGACAGTACGGAACCCTATTTTGCGCAAGTCCGACTCGCACTTGGCCGGTTTTTTAACGTGTTTAGCGTTTCCAATTATTATTTTCACCAAAAGTACGACCCTGTAGATGCCGATAGATAAACTATACTTTGTGTATCTATCAGGACTTTGTTCTCATCTAAGAGTCGAGATAACTTTAAGCTAAGTTCGCAAGGCCTCTATTGTCCAAGATTGTTTCAGTTTGCAATATAAACGGGTAGCCTGATCTCCCCCGCAACTGGATTAGGCGCCCATCGCCCGCATCACAAATTGGAGTGACATCCTATCTGCCGACCAACCCCATTCTGTTTATTTTCGACCCCAATCTATTATCTCTTTTTACAGATACAATCTTTAATACAATGACTGTAGATTTTTAAGGTTCTGTGCCCAAATGTTAACAACGGGGCCATATCATTACTAGGGAATTATATTTTTGTTCTCAAATTGATAGATTTGTCACCAAATAAAATTTGGGTCAAGATGAAGGTCAACAAGGTTTGTGGTTAGATTAGGTGAGATTGGTTAGGTTTGTGGTTCGGTTAGGCTATTTTATGTTTTTAAGGTAGCGAGGAGCGAAGCGACAAAGCGCGAGCCGAGAGAGCGAAGCGAGCGTGTCGTAGTAGCGGCGGACAAAGCGCCATAGGCAATTTGTTTATTATTTTTGTGATAAATCTTATCCTTTTAAATATTTATTGAATGTTGTTTGATAACTTTTTAGTGATAAATCTTATCCTCGTGAGTATTGTTTTAATGTTGTTTGACGACTTTTTAGTGATAGATCTTATCGTCTTGAGTATTGTTTTAATGTACTTTGACGACTTTTTGGTGATAAATCTTATCGTCTTGAGTATTGTTTTAATGCTGTTTGACGACTTTTTGGTGATAAATCTTATCCTTTTGAGTATTGTTTTCGTATTGTTCGACGATTTTACAACAATTTGGCGACAGTTCTACTATTTTGAGCACAAACTATAATAATTAGGTAATTTCAAATTTTATGTTTAGTGATCGAATCTTTTTAATTTCCCATCGTTAAAATCATACCCTTAGTACTAACCTACACCGTCCGTTTGTACGATCTCTAAAGGGTTATGTCTTTTGAACCGTAATAGTTAGCTGGGCATCCTGTCACAAGTATCTTTTTTACTTAAAAGGATGTCCAAACACAAAATATTATGCACAAACTACCGTTACAAAATAAACAATATTTGATTTTTAGATTTTTTTTTTTTTTTTTTGGTTGAAATTTGAACAGAAAATGCGTAATTATGTCTGTCCTTTTACTAAAAATAACAAAATTATTTTTTTATTATTAAAATACAACAAATGTTAAAACAAAACGCTGCCAGTATGCTGGGTACTAGTCTTGCGGGGACGCACTGGACGACATTTATTATAAATAAGCTTTTTCTATGGTTTGTGTTGTAAAAATATTAATCTTTCGAATCAAAAATAAATGTATACGTTTGACAAACATGTTTTGCTCAAGGTTTTTGTTTTTGCTCCATCATAAAAACAGTGATACATATAAACCTCAAACTTGTGATTATAATGCAAACTGTAAGTAAAACAATAAACAATAAAACCGGTCAAGTGCGAGTCAGAACCGCACACAAAGGGTTCCGTACCATTACACTAGATGGCGCTAGTTTCTTCATGGTCAAAAAAACACGTTTTTTGTATGGAGACCCACTTATTTTTACACTTTTATTTTTTTTTAATATTTTTTTGTTATAGCGGCAACTCATCTGCGGAAAATCATCTGTAAAAATTTCAACTGTCCAGCTATCACGGTTCATGAAATACAGCCTGGTGACAGACGGACGGACAGCGAAGTCTTATTAATAGGGTCCCGTTTTTACCCTTTGGGTGCGGAACCCTGAAACACCGGCCAAGTACGAGTCGGAACCACCTAGGGTTGATTGATTGTGGTTGTCGTTGTACTTGTCGATTAAGTTCCTTAATACAAAGATGTGGTGGTACGGAACCTTCGGTGCGCGAGTTCCGTTCGCACTTGGCCAGGTTTAACTGTTACGTATACTTCTGAATGTTTGGGGCCCTTTCAGTTGGATACAATAACTATGTGGCCTTCTTTGCTTACTTACCTTATAAAGGAAAAGTCAATATAGGTCAAGTAAAATGGGAACTGTGTCACAGATAAGATACTAGTTACTTCGTAACAGATATTGCACTTCCTTATAAAACGATAACACCTACGCATTTATTCACCTACTCCTTCCCATACACGGAAACATGGGTATTAAGGCGCTCGACTTATCGGTTATAACTGCGTACACGTACTTATCTCGCCTGCTCGACCGAGTGACGGGGGTCTGCCTTTGTCCAGATACACAAGGTCCCTAACATGTACGTATATGTCCGATCGCGTTACCACGTCCACGTTGTTACTGTTCAATAGTCAGAATAGTTAAAGGCCCTACTGTCCCCAATCCTGGGTTTCAGGTCTCCTCCCAAGCTGAAAGCCAAGGTCAAGTCATGTCCAGTCAGTCAAACAATTCACACTGCGCTACGACTGCCTATCTTAAAATAGTAATAATTAAAAAAAAACGACTTCATACACACTAGTCGCCACTATGATTTTCGAAGGTTCCCCTCGATTTCTCTGGGATGCCACTATCAGATCCTGGTTTTCTTATCATGGTACCACACTTGGGATATCTCCCCTGTCCAACAAAAAAAGAATCATCAAAATCGGTTCATAAACGACGAAGTTATCTGCAAACACACATAAAAAAATATATATACTGTTGGATTGAGAAACCTCCTCCTTTTTTTGAAGTCGGTTAAAAACATATTATTTTTTCGTACACACACACTCACACACGCGCTAACACAGACACACACACACACACACAGCCGGGAGCCGGGTCGTTCCTTTCCCTCTAATATGGTTGGTGGGAGCGATGGCTGACTCTCGCGTTATACTCGTGACCGGGTGCTGTCCGTGTGAACTGGCCTACTCTTGTAAAGGTATCAATGACTTTTAATAATTTTATGTACTTATAACTTTTCGTGTCATATTGTTATCACGTTCTAATGAGATAATCTGGTTTATTTCTAGGATTTAATTTTGACATTATTAACTAATAAATGTTTATTTCTTGATTTATCACAAATGAAATTATGTTATAATTATTCTATGACCATCGGAAAGAGTGTAATTTGCACCTATTTTGAATAAATACCTTGAATCTTGAATCTTGAAAACAGTCACGCACTCACGTACACGCTCGATAATCCTGGTAACTTACAGGATACTTTGTTATAAAAACTCTTGTTGAGTTTAGATGACATCTCGCATCGTCCGTTTTCTGTAAACTTGGTGCTGGATTGGTTACCTACAGGACATAAATTGCCTAGTGTAGGAACCAAGCTACTCCGCTTGTGCAAACATACTTTAAAGTCACTCTTTTGCACTGACAACAGCACATACTACTATTCTACTTCACTGTCTTATTAGTTCTTCTCTATGTTACATATGTTTGTATAGCTACCTACCCTGTTTAAGTTAAACAAATGTAATAAAAAATTGTTCTATACTATATCGCAACCCATTGTGAAAGAGATCAAATGAACTGAAACAGTAAACTATTTTCAGGGGCGTGAAGAAGAACGATAAAAATACGGGACACTCAACACGTTCACTTGAACCTTGTTACGTCCAAGTCCCTAAGGCAAGACAACTACAAAAGGCTTCCGTTAAATCTCTTTCAAATACTCTCTTTGAAATTCACATGTCTTCCCACGATAATTTTTAAATTTATATATATCTAATAATAATACCTTTAAACGAGCAATTCTTGTATATATATGTCACCGGGATATTGTGAAAACCGCGATATTACAATCTCTCTTGTTAGATTATGATATAACGGTAAATTGTGAATCGGATCACAATATCACGGCCTATTCTTGTACGTACCACCAAATTAAAACGATGATTTCATCTGCTGCGAAGACTTTTAAATCAATCAAACCTGACCGAACCTAACATCTTTATTCAGTGTTTTTCACTTCGCTTAGTGTTATTGTAATGTCACTAGTGAAATTGTAAATAATATGTTACAGTTTACAATCTTTCGACAGTTCACAATCTCGCGAAATAAATCCCGTTAGATTATAATCTAACGGAATTTACAATCTTACGCCGACATATATGTATAATCTGGTCTAATCTAATACCTTTAAACGAGCATTTCTTGTATATATACAGGGTGTAAAAAAATGGTGTAGGAACCCGTTAACTGGAAGTTCTACTTATCATACTGAACAACTTTCCCCAAGGAACCCATAGTCAATTCTCAAAAAAAAAGTAAGTGTGTGGTTTTGACTGACTCGGTGGCTCAGTGGTTAGTGCTCTTGACTACTGATCCGAGAATTGTGGGTTCGATCCCCACCCAGGGCAAACATTTGTGTGATGAGCAGATTTGTTTGCTCTGTGTCTGGGTGTTAAATATCTATATTATGTATGTATTTAAACGTATATAAGTATGTATATCAGTCTCTGGTTCCCATAACACAGGGAATCCTACTTTGGAACCAGATGACCATGTGTGATTTGTCCCAGAATATTTATTTATTTATGAAACCACGGTAAAAGTGAAACTTTACAGAGGACGAAACGATCAAGGCTGCTCTCGCTACGGTACAGAGGGCGAAACGATCATACCGTCAGACGAAAGCGACCGTCTCGCAACATGCAACACACAGACGAAAAAATTTGAGACGATGTAATAAAAGTTTCACTTTAAAAATTGAACCCTTCATATTAAAATTTACAAAATTGGCCGATCCGCTGATCGATTTGTATGAAGAGTAAAATTTTTTTTTTGCGATTTCAGCAAAGTCGTAAAACAAAAGTTGTTAGGTATGATGAGCACAAGCCCCAGTTAACGGGACCTAAACCAATTTTGTTACACTCTGTATATAATCAGAATCTCGGAAACGAGCCTATCCTGAAATAGGGCGATCGGGCCTTAGTCGACCACGCGGGCCCAGTGCGGGTTGTTCGACTTCACACACAACCTACGAATTTCTACGCAGGCGTGTGCAGGTTTCCTCACGATGTTTCCCTTCACCGTAAGAGCGTCGGATAAACGTACATATGAAATTCGAAAACACATTAGTACGTGGCAGGATTCGAACCACGACCTCCCGGACAGGAGTTAGAGTCGAGCGTCGTTGGCATAATGGTGGCATAAATGCTGCTTATTGTCCTAATGCAATATCAGTCAGTAGTACAAACTTGGTTCAAGCGTTTCCAGTCTAGAAATTTCAAGTTCAAGATGCAGCTCGCTCTGGTCGCCCTGTTTTCATTCAAAATACGAAGTAACTTTTTCCCCGACCTAATATACAGGTTGACTTTTAATTAGTTCTTGATAACAAAATATATACATGTACTCGTGATTACAAACAGCTTTCCCAACGAAACAATATGTCAAATAAGAAAAAAAGTTGGTCCTCGATAGGTACATAATAAGTTATTAAATCGGCAAAAATGTATAAAGGACCAAAAAGTTTTTTTTGTATTTGACATATAGTTTCTTTGGAAAAGTTGTTTGTAATCACGAGTACATTCATACCCTTTGCTATCAAGAACTAATTAAAAGTCTCCCTACATTATTGTTGTCGAAAGTTTTTTAATTTTTAATTTATTGTTATATTTAACGTGTACGCTCATTTCCATTTGCAATAAAACGAAACAATCGGTGTACACCATTGTTTGTAATGCACATTACATTGTTATTCATTTCATACTTGTTATAATATCAGCAAAGAGACCGCTATTTTATTTAAATTTAAGTTAATGTTCATATTGGCCGGGTTATTTCAACTATTTGCGCTGGATAATGTTGCTTATATTTTCAGCTATTACATATCTAGTTTTCTTTATTTAAATTGCATGTAATGTGATTTAAGAGTATACTATACTAATAATCCTATCCTACTATAATAATATTATAAACGCAAAAGTTTGTAAGAATGTATGTTTGTTACTCTTTCACGCAAAAACTACTCAACGGATCTGGCTGAAATTTGGTAGGTAGACAGATTAAGACCTGGATTAACACATAGGCTACTTTTTTCCACGCTCGCGCACTGCGCACCCTCGAAAAGTTATAGAAACGTTGTCCACGCGAGTTAAGCCGCGGGAAACAGCTAGTATATAATAATAAAACTGTAACGGGGCCGTGTCTGTAAATAATAACTGTGGTGGGCATTACAAACGATATAGAGGCCAAAATAGCAACTTTTGGAATTTTTGTCTGTCTGTCTGTCTGTATGTTCGCGCGTCACGTAAAAACTACCAGGCCGATTTTGATAATATTTTGTATGGTAGTTCCTTATAGCTCGGGTTAACATATAGAATACTATTTATCCCGGAAAATTCAAGAGTTCCCGTGGGAAAATTCAAAACCTCCACGCGGACGAAGTCGCGGGCACAGATAGTTTACTTAATATTTTAACATAAGTTTCACAAGGCGTTGTTGTGCGTCCTAATGTACAAGTCTTGAAGGTAAATTAGGCATGTAGTAAAATTATCAGGATTTAGGCTTTTATTCAGATCAAGTGTGAAATTAAAGTATACAATGTGTATCCGATAGGGTTACCGATATTTTAAGGGCATTTAATAAACAACATTTTATCGACGAAAACCCGCCCATTAATGGGTCGCATCATTCTTCCCTCTAAAAAAAGGCAGCCATTTTTTTTGTTGCTGTTCATGAACAATATGTTTTCTCATGAATTAGCAGCAGTACAGAGTTCAAAATGGTATCATTTGAAAGGTAATTTTATTTCTCTGGTGATCCACATGTAAAAATTAACCGAAACGTTTGAGGAAAAAAAACAAAAAGTTTGAAGAAAAAAATGCATTTTTTTTTATTTAAGCGAAAACGAAAACAAAGGTCATGAACGTCTTTGTTTTTTTCATATTAATCGATCGATTTTGAGCTGAACTATAAAACGACAGCAAATTATGTACCAATTGCTTAGTGTGCCAATTTATGGTTAATACGCGACCCTCGCGGTTGTCACTTGGAAATGGTCGGACGGGCCGCACAGAAGGTGGAGTTTTTTGGCGGGATTTGTGGTGGACGCATTCGTAGTTTTATTTCGTTGTTTTTTCATTGTTTTCTGCTGGGATTTTGTTCAAGAAGTGGTGCATTTTGGAGAAAATCGTCTAGTGCACGTGAGCAATGTGGAGAACAAGAAAATAAAATGAAGGAGGACGCGAGAACCCAACTTGCTCTGGGTGCAGTTGTATAGACGCCCAACAGCAACTGGGTGTTCCACCTCAGAATGTAGCTGCTGCAAATGCTGTCAAGAGCTTCAGAGAAGATTTGTAATGCACCGGCACTAGCATTACAAATCCAAAAACAAATGAAGAAAGTGAAAATTATTTACGAATCATACCTCGTCATATCTCGTCCTAAAGGACTAGTTTCCATGGCCAAGAAAAATTCACAAATTTTAAAATTTAAATTTAAATTTAAAAATTATTTATTTGGAACTTAAACTAAGTGTACAAACTTAGTGTGTACGATAGCAACTGCATTAGTCGAGGACTGTGTCGCAGTTACTAACGCCCACCTCCGGTAAATACAAATACAATACATATACAAATATTCTTTATTTGCCATTAAACAACAACATTACAACAAGGTACAACAACACAGAAGGTTGTAGTGAGAGCTACAGCGTGTCTGCAGAATAAATGCAGTCACTTTTTAAGTAGTGTTTCAGTTGAAAAAATCTGAAAATGTTAAAAAGTTGTGAAATTATAATTAAAGGATTGTCACAAGGGCCTCTTAACCATCAATTTGCATCATTGCTTATGTAAGCAATGGTAGATAATTTGGTATCGTTTTATAGCTTAGCTCAAAATCAATCGATTGAGAAGAAAAAAATAATACGTTAATAACCTCGTTTTGCAGTAGGTTCAAAAAAAGAAAAAATAATTTATATATATATATATATTTGTATTTTTTTAAAACTTTTTGTGTTTTTTGGTTAATTTTATGTGAGGATCACCAAAAAAATTAAATAACCTTTCAAATAAGACTGATTTCAAGTTTGTAGTTCTATTAATTCAAGAGAAAACATGTTTTTCATTAACAGATAAAATAAAATAAAATATATAAATGGCTGCCATTTAGATGGGAGAAGAATGCGACCCCCTAATGGGGGGATTTTCGTCGTTGAGATGTGATATGATGTATTACATACCCTTAAAATGTTGGTAACCCTATCCGATATACACTGTATACAGGATGTAATAAAATTGTTGTAGGACCCGTTAACTGGGGGCTCTACTCATCATACTGAATAACTTTCCCCAAGGAACCCATAGTCAATTCTCAAAAAAAATTAGACTCTCCATACTAAAATGCACAAAATTGGTCGATCAGCTGATCAATTTGTACAAAGAGTAAAAATTTTTTTTTGCGATTTCAGCAAAGTCGTAAAACAAAAGTTGTTCAGTATCATGAGTAGAAGCCCCAGTTAACATGACCTACACCAATTTTGTTACACCTGTATACAGTGTGTATCGGATAGGGTTACCAACATTGTAAGGGCATGTAATTAGTACTAACATACCATCGTCAACCAGATCGATATATAAGGTCTAACAAAATTAGCTGAAACTATTTTAACTGGTGCTTCTACCCATGAAACTGAACAACTTCCCCCATGAAACCCATAGTCAAATCTGAAAAAAAAATTTGTACTTCCCATACTAAGTTGGCTGATCAGCTGATCGAGTTAGTATGGGAGAGCCAAATTTTTATTTGCTATTTGACTATGGGATCCATGGGTAAAGTTTTTCAGTTTCATGGGCAAAAGCACCAGTTAAAATAGTTTCAGCCAAGTTTGTTAGACCTTATATATTGGTCCTGGTTTGGTTCTCGAACGCAAAGGATTTTGCCGTGATTTCATTTGTTGCGTCATTTGTTTTTAGAAATGTCATTTCTTGGCCGTTGTATGAAGTGTCCGGGATAAGGTGAAATACTAGATTGTCTTTTTATTCGTTGAAAAGCGGTTACTGGTAAACCTCATTAAAAATGAAATTATAATAATGTGAACAAACCAGTTACCGGAAGAAAAATCGCAAACAGAAACGCAGTACTAGTAGTTACACCATTCTTTTGCCTTGCACTATAGTCACACCCCGGACACTTCATACAACGGGCGCGAAATGAAATTTCTAAAAACAAATGACGGAACAAAGGAAATCACTGCGAAATTCTATACCTTCGAGAACCAATCTGCATCAACCTGGGAGACGAGGAGATGAGGTCGGAATCTAGAGGGCGGCAGGGAGTGTATTAGTACTAATATATATACTTTGCTATAGTAGTCTTTCTGCCATATTTGTTTACATAATAAGACTGTTATATTTGGATAGCCTGAAACTGAAAAATTTTCCCCAAGGAACCTATACAATTTCAGCAAAAATAATGTTAACTTCGCAATAATTAATCTGTCGATCTAAGGTCCATGTACGATCTTTGTATGGATAGTAATAGGCATCTAGCATTTTCCACTTCACAGCAATAACAAGTTACCTTCTATCATTATTACATATCAGCCGAAAGTTGTCCACTGCTGGACAAAAGCCTCCCCCAAGGATTTTCACAACGACCGTCCTGCGCTGCCCGCATCCAGCTGCTTCCCGCAACCTTCGTCGGTCCACCGAGTAGAAGGCCTGCCATACGCGAGTGGCGACTCGAGAGCTTAACTACCCCAAAGACCATCTGTTCTACGAGTTATGTGCCCCGCTCACCGCCACTTATGTTTAGCGATTTTATAGACATAGACATCTTTATTGGTAAAATATGTTTACACGTCATTACATGATACAATTATTAAAATAAAATTAAAATTTAAAAATAATAATTAAAATCTACTACCAACAAAGTAATTAAAATATAAATGTCACTTTAATTAACTTTCAAGTTCAGAATACGTGTAAAAAGAATGCTCGACAGGCCAGTGACGTAACTTTATCTTAAAACTTGGTAGGCTAGGTGCATCGGTGATACCCCCTGGGAGACGGTTGTAGACTTCCGGTCCTAAAAGCTATATAGGCTACCTTCATCACATCAGCTTATATACGTCCCCACCGAGGGGCTCGAGCCTACCCTGAATTAAGGCGATCGGGCCTTAGTCGACCACGCGAGCCCAGTGCGGGTTGGTCGACTTCACACACAACCTTCGAGTTTCTTCGCAGGCGTGTGCAGGTTTCCTCACGATGTTTTCCTTCACCGTAAGAGCGTCGGAGCTACCTTAGTTCTCTCATTAAAGATTCGATCGCGTAAGGAATCTTTCTTATTACTCCGACTAAAGCTCGCTCCATCCGTATATGTCATCGTAAAATTGTAAAAACGGATCTATGTCGCGAGATTGTGAACTGTCGAAAGATTGTGAACCGTAACATACTGCTTACAATTTCACTAGTGTCTTAGTAATCTCACTAGTGACATTACAATAACACTAAGCAAAGTGAATAACATAAAATAAATGAGCGAGCGAAACGAGCGATATTAGGACCGGTCAGGTTTGATTGATTAAACATTCAAAGAGCTTCTCTCCCCCCTGGGTAGGAGAATGCTTCGCAGAAGAAGAAATCATCGGTTTTATTCGGATGGGCGGTGAAATTGTAAGCCGATGGACAATTTACCGTCATACTATCTAACTGAATTTAGTTGTGACTGACTCGGTGGCTTTGTGGTTAGTGCTCTTGACTGCTGATCCTAGAGTTGTGGGTTCGATCCCCACCCAGGGCAAACATTTGTGTTGTGAGCAGATTTGTTTGCTCTGTGTCTGGGTGTTAAATATCTATATATGTATGTATTTAAACGTATATACGTGTTTATATCTGTGTGTGGTTCCCATAACACAGGGAATCCTACTTTGGGGCCAGATGATCATGTGTGATTTGTCCCAGAATATTTATTATTTGTTAGTGTGGTGAGATTGTATAATCGCGGTTTTGACAATATTCTGGCAACAGATACAAGTTACCCTCTATTGTAACAATACCGTTAGCATACACTCTACGTACATAATGAATACTCAAAGGTAATACCGATATTATCATTATGTTAATAACATTGTATGAGCTGGAGCTGCAATATTTTTGAAATGCGGGCTCTTTGTTTCAGATTTTTCCATTTGCACTGCTTGTTCGCTTGTTGGGTTAGGGTGAGCTTTACGTTGCCAGCCGGTGCTGATGTAAAGGCGGCCCGCCTGGTTCGCTTTAAAGCCCGACAGTGATAAATGTTTCATTCATTCTCCAGTGTGCGCAAGGCCTTACCAAATCTGCTTCGCGAATTTTATTGTTTAATTATTTTGTAGCCGTTCGCGTTTGCGGGTTTTCCCCTTTATTTCCTCGCGTTGTTTTTTTGGTACCTATATTGCCCCAGCGGAATGTGTGTCTGTTGGGTTTTAAGCCGACGGATTTGCAGATCGTTGGTGAATATTTAAATTTGTTTAAATCGAATACTGTACGCTCAGTGTGGGGTAGCCATTGGAATACGTTTAAAAGTTCATGTTTTTGTTCCAGGTAAGGATCATAACAGCTGACGTATTAATGTGGACCAGTTTTCAGGTTTGTGGAAGTTTTCATAGAAAAATTCATTTTTGTGGTTTTTACCAGGTAACGAACGGGACCCTATTATACTAAGTTTATGCTGTCTATCCGTCCGACTGTCCGACTTTTAGAAGGCTGTATTTTTTGAACTGTGTGACTTAGCTGGCTCCAATTTTTACAGAATATGTGTTACTATTGGGGATCTACTAATGAATAATAAACCATTAAAAAAACGCTAAACACGTTAAAAACCGACTTCCATCGCAACAACTTATACACTTTTGACTTTATTACTTTGTTGAAAAGGTGAAAAGAGATATGGCGGAGCATACTTCTGAGTTCAGTCACACCCCGGAAACTGCATACAACGGTCTTGAAATGACATTTCTAGCAAAAAAAATCACGGCGAAATCCCATACGTTCGAGAACCAAACTATAACCAATCTGTATGAATCGGGACGACAAGGGGTTGAGGTCGGAATCTAGAGAGCAGCAGGGAGTGTCCATACGGTATGTTAGTACTAATATACGAGTATATACTTTGGTTCAGTAACCTGAATAAAGATTTCCTCGTTATCTCAAGGTTCCCCTGTGGATGCGTACAACGCGGTACAATATGATATAATGTGCGAACAGCTTCTTCATATATAAATTTACTGGCATCATAAGTAGCCCCTGGGGAAGAATTGGAGCACGCAGCCGTTCCTCCTCGCTCATTTATACACTCATTTTTACCGCAACCCAAGGATCTTATTATTGACTCTCACGTTTTTTACAAATGTCTGTGTATATGAATGAGGTAGATGTTTCATTTTTTTTTATCCACAATAGGGATGACGACAGCATCAGAAATAAATTATGAACTCTTGATCACTAAATTGTCCTCCTAATCAAAGTTCGGAAAACCTTACTCGTTTTGTATTCCATCAGTCTTTGATTTTTAATTCACCAAAATCACAAAATGGGTACATATATGACGCTGCAAAACTATGGTGACGTCATAGTCTTGACTAGGTACGTCAAACATTTTTAGAACAAAATGTATTTTTTGACAGATGATAAAAAGTAACTCAGATAACTAGCATTCGTCATCCCTATTGATAAGCCCTTGGCATCATCTCACCTGATAGTATTTTAATAATCAATCAATCAAATATACTTTATTGTAAAATAAATAAAAAAATAGAGAATATTTGAAGATAAGATAGCCAGTTCTCCATTGCGTTGGGGAATCTGGTAAGGCCGCTTCCATCTTCGGCATCATCTTCACTTACCATCAGGTGACATGATGCCAAGGGCTTGCAAATTGTGAATAAAAAAAAAGTAGAGAATATACAGTAGTGCAATTTTAATTGCTCAATTTAGGCGGCCTTATTGCTTGAAGCAATTTCTTAATGCAATCCAGAGATTGGATAATATGAAAGTTTTTGCAAAATTCAACAATTGAAATACGAAAATCTCAAAAATCTATAGTTGTGCGATCCAAGCCTTAAATATGGGTAGAATATAAAAAAAAATCACTTATTGTTTCATGGAACTGTGGCAGGCATACTGTATGATTAGTCATTTTATACATGGTCAGGCAAATTGTATAATTCGTCTGTATGTTTGACTAACAAAAAGTAGCATTTTACAGCTTAATATTTCGCAAGCGGTTCCTGAATCGAAAAATGGTATTCACTCACGTGCAATATTTCTAAACGACCTATCTTAAGACACCCCACACCGTAGGATAGACGAAAAAAAAACTTCCCCAATATTACATTTTGGGGAGATTTTTTTTTCATTTTTTTTTATTCACAATTGGTAAACCCTTGACAACATCTCACCTGGGTGGTAAGTGACGATGTTGCCGAAGATGGAAGCGGGCTTACCAAGATTCAAAAGAAAAGAAGATTTAAAAGAATCCTTTTTTTCAGATTTTTTTACCACTTTGTCGGCGTAATTGATAATTTTATAGCTATATGCCAAACTACAGCTTTCTAGGACTAAGAGCACAGATAAGATATTAGTTACTTCGTCTAAGAGTCACTCAGTCGAGCCGTCGCACAGAAAGACAGACGAACAGACGGACGCGTGAGTGAGATATAAGGGATCTGATTTGTCCTTGTCAGGTACGCAACCCGAAAAGTAGTGATTTCCATTGGGAAAAGTAAAATTCAGATATTTCTAAGGCCACATTTTTGCTATTTCACCTTCTATAGCAATGACTTGATCTTAATAAAAAAAAATTACCCTGTATATAAACATTTACGTCACGGGACGCCCGGCAGATGTGAAACATTTAACTGGCCTGTACTTTGATCATCAAATTCAAACTCCGACTGTTTTTCCGGCACAACAACGGCACGGCAACAGGGCTTCGTTTTTCCATTGATTCGGTGTCGTCACCGTTGCCGGTCATTGGTAAGACGCCTCCAGTGACTCCTATATTACTGGTGTAAGGACCCGGCCAACGCACGCGACTAATGCTCCCAGCGAATTGGGTATGCTAAATTTTTTATAAGCCATGAAAATAAAAAAACCATTTCGAGATATTTTTATTTAAAGCCATATTTTTTCATTTTCCACTCGAAAAAGTAAAAGATTGCGTAAAAAAATCGGAAAAGGACAATAACCTTCATTTGACCCCTATGACGTCACGAGTTTACAATAAAACCTTATTTCACCACTGAACGGAACGTGCACTCTTACTTGTCATATCAATTACGGACCTTGCATTTGAGGACGTGCTTTCGTCGAGCACTGAAAAAGGCACTATTTATTTATCATCCACCAAAAACTACGTTTGAAACAATCAAATATTATTAGAACGTCATTCAAATTAAATACTTAAATGGGTAAGATATTCATTAGAGGTCCAATTTTTATTGTGGTTCTAAAAAACATTTAAACTCTGAAGGCCTTGTCCATACATAGATTATGATGTTTGATGACAAGTAAATTTTGACTTTGACGTTTCGTTGTTGGCTTTGTGATAGTTTCGTTTCGGAAAAGGCAAAGGTTACTAAGACCATACAGCCAGGTCTGACGTATTTAGGCTTCCTTAGCTGTTGGATTTGTAATGCTAGTGCCGGTGCTATGAAAAAACAACAAAATAAAACTACGAATGCGTCTACCACAAATCCCGCCAAAAAACCTTTGGGAATGATTGACTTGAGTGACTTGAGTGAAATAGGGCTGTTCGTTTCATAGTAATGTGAACCGATGACGTCATCAAGGTTTCAAAATTTAAAAAAAAATATTTAAAAATATCTAGAGGCTTACAAAATGAAATATTCAAATTAGTTTTTCAAAATGGTCTAAACCATCAGAAAAAAAATTAAAAAATATACATTTTTTTTTAGCATACCCAATTGGTGAGAAAATCGAAAGTTTCGCACACTCGCGACTCAGTCGTCTGCGGGAAATTGTACAGTGCGGACGAAAGATATTCCATATAAAAATGCCTTATTGTGTTTTTAGAGGCTGTAAAAATCATGAAAGAAAGGCTAAAAAGAAACATGGGATGTCGTATCATCGTTAAGTAACCTTTAATTGTATTTTTTCTCGTAAATAAATTAAATAAACGAATTTTAAAGCGACAATTCTACCAAGGTTCTTTTAACGCGGCACTGACGTATACTCTCGCCCACGCTAGTTCGTACGAGTTATGTTAGATGGCGCTACTTTTTGCTTGTATCAAGAAAATCTGAGTAAAATATGAAGACGGGCGGACGCCTCATATATTTTCATACATTTTTGCTTCCCCGGCAGACAGTGGCTGGTAGTGGAAAAACGCACATTGATTTTTTGTTTCTGTTTAGTCACTTGATTGTCACTGTCACTCATTTTATTACCCGCGCAGATGAAGAATTGATCTGAAAATAGCGTCCGCTCGTATGCTATCTCTCTCACACTCTATCGCTGTCTATATTCACACAGTGAAGTACACGCTGCAAAAAGTAATGATAAATTACGGATAAATTACGGATGCATCACTTTAAAGAGCAGAGCGATTTGAATCTTTCTTTACCTTTATAATCTATAGCCAGGCAAAGCTAAGCTAGATAATGTCGTACTTTTTCAAAAAAATGTTTTCTATTGTAAAACCTAGTCAATAAAATCACATTTCGACCTTATTAGTTATATGTGTGCATGAAATTATGATACTTAAGGTGGTAAACATTTTCTGTATTATTTTTTATAATCTGATTCTGATGCAAATTAGTCACAAATAATAAAGATAAATTAAAAAATCCACTGGAATATTTAACCTTGCTCATTATACATCATAATATATGTATATGATACCCCTTCGTTTTTATCTTTATAATCTTAATAAATAAAATTGCTTTGCTACTATTTTCAACCGACTTCCAAAAAGGAGGAGGTTCTCAATTCGACTGTATGTTTTTTTTATATTTGTTACGCGATATCTTTACAGATTGGGAAGCGATTTTTATGATTTTTTTTATCCGATAAGTTATACTGCCAGGTTGGTCTGATATAATTTTATCAAAATCGAAAAATTCTTTTTTTGAAATTAACAAAAACCGAAAAATATACCTACTTAAATTGTACTTGTATTGTTTGTTGCGATTGAAGTCTGTTTTTTTTCGTTTTCAGCGTTTCCAATTAGCTGTTTGTGAACATGTGCGTCTTTGGTGTTGTTCACATGTTAATAGTTGACCAAAGTTTAACCCATTTACAATTGTCATCATATCAGCTGATATATTATATATGAGCTCATATATTATATCCTCACCGAGGGGTTTGAGCCTACCCTAAATTAAATGCGATCGGGCGTTAGTCAACCACGCGGGCCCAGTGCTGGTTGGTCGACTTCACACACAACCTTCGAGTTTCTTCGCCGGCGTGTCTAGGTTTCCTCACGATGTTTTCCTTCACCGTAAGAGCGTCGCATATACGTACTTATGAAATCGACATTCGAAAACACATTGGGAAGTGGCAGGATTTGAACCTCGACCTCCAAGACACGAGTTAGCAGCCCTTGCCTTACACCACCGATGCTCTAAACTCATTAAAAATTGTGATTTACAACTAGTAGGTAATTGATTCTTTTAACCTACTCCGTGGCGTTATTATTAGTCCATTCGCTTCACAACAGGAGGTTGCGGGTTCGGTTCCAGCCGGGGTCAACTTTGTAAGACTCGGTTTGGTTGCTGGTAGGGCATTTTCATAGCCCGCCTGGCTAGCTACCACCATCTTATCTAAGTCTTGCCGCTAAACATCAATTTTAACAGTATCGATGTGGTCCGGCTTGAAGAAAAGATAGCCAGACCCCATAGCGTTGGGGAACCTTGGTAAGCCCGCTTCCATCTTCGGCATCATCGTCACTTACCATCAGATGAGAGGATGCCAAGGGCTTACCAACTGTGAATAATAAAAAAAAAAATTTTGTTCTCACACATATAAGTACAAAACAGTTCCATGTCGGTAATGACGTATTACATTATGTTCCATGTCATAATATCGTTGCCCAACACATCAGGTATGTAGTCACAAGACCTCACATGCAACAAAATGCCAATTTCTAGCTAAGTGACACTTAAAAAGGGAAAACCGGCCAAGCGCGAGTCAGAACCGCACGCGTAGGGTTCCGTACCATCATACTAGATGGCGCTAGTTTCTTCACGTTTCCAAAAAACAAGTTTTTTGTATGGAGACCCCACCTTATTTATTCACTTTTTCTAATTTTAAGTATTTGTTGTTAAAACGAAATATATCATGTTTGAAAGTTTTAAATATCTAACTATACGGTTCACATGAAATACAGACGGTGACAGACGGACGAACAGCGAGGTCTTAGTAATAGGATCCCGTTTTACCCTCTACTTTGGGTTCCTTGGGGACAGTTGTTCAGTAAGATGAGTAACACCCCGAGTTAGCGGGTCCTACACCTTTTTTTTTTACACTTGTATAATAATTCTTAGTACCTAGTAGTAGTCATTACAGTATATTTTTGTCATTATATTTATTATTATCATCAATTAACAATATTAAAAATAATATTTTATAACAAAAAATATTCACTAGGAAAAATAAAAATCGATTTTTGAGAACTATTTTGCCAACCGTACCACAAGTACCCGCCGCCATTTTTCAGATCTATTCTTCATCTGCGCGTGTTATACGATTCAATAATATTGTCAGTTTCGAAATTCGAAATGATTCGAGAGGGGTGGCGTAGAGGGGGATGCGGCATAAGGGAGCTTTATATGCCATTTGCCGCCATGGCATAAGAGTCGCTTTTACAGCCAAGGCGCGGCAGTAGATGTTTCACATCAAAATAAACCTATTTATAGTGTTGTGTCCAGAAAAGTAGGATGCGTTGCGTACCCACTGTTTTATCATTTACGTCACGTTCATGTGACGAATGGATTCGCGTGAAGTCCTGTCTAGCGGGCTCAGCCAACAATAAATTGCCATTCGTGAGCTTAAGGCTCCTCCGTCCATAAAATTAGCAACTCGATACACGATGTTTCAAACATCGAACGAAATAGCTTGCAAATAAAGTTATTGTCAGCTCGTACTGCAACGTGGCGTGGCTGCGAACGAATCGTGCGAAAATTGTGGTTTTTAATTCATTTTAAATAAAATAGGAAGAATTTCCAAAAAGAAAATCATTTTATATTGTTTTGTTAAGAAGTTCATAAATTATCATAATGTTAAAAATTGCAGCAGTTCTATGGTTACAATTAGAGAAAAAGGGTGCATTAGGATATTTTTTTGTTCAGTTCTGTGTATTAAAATAGAACTCGAGGAAATCAAAATCAAATAAATTTATTGCAGGCTGCACAGCCCATAAATGTTAGTAATATACAATAACTTACAAATCTAATGTTAGTGACATTACAAAATAAAATATTGACATAGTCCCTATATCCGGACACTGGCCAGGCGCTTGTGTAGCGTTGTCCAGTGGCCAAATATAGGACAGTCCGGCTTGCTGGCAATGGCTTTCAGGATGCCGTTGGTGCTGCCCCTCACGCGTTTCATCAGGGACGCGACTCTTCTGCGCACAATTGCATGGAAGCCGTCAGTGCGTGCTTCTGCGAACATCCCCGACGCACTACAGTACCGAGGCAACCCCATCAGCACCCTGAAACCATTGTTGTATTGACAATGGGAAGAAGCATAGAAAGAAGAAGAAGAGGAAATCAAAATCACTCTTAATATCCTGTAAATTACAAAACAATTTTATTTTCTATATGAAAATCCTTAATTTAAGTAAAAAGTGGGTTGGTCGTTGGCGGTGGTATAAGCCTTAATAGGGTAGTTGACTGCTAGTCATTGAGTTATTTTAAAGCTTTTATTTATTTTAAATGTTTGTACGTATGTATGTTTGTTTAGGTAAAACATTGCAATCGAATTAAGAGCGAACTTGCAGGTCTGAAATTTGGTATGAAGCAGTTATATTAGTGACAATAGATCCTTTTGGTATTTGGAAGTTGATCTGATGATGAAAATTGGAGGTTGAATCAAGATTCCAGGATCGTCTTTTATTTTCAATAGAATCGTAGGAAATACTGTGCTCGCCTTTTTTTTTGAATTTGGAATCGTGCCGTGAGTATTTTGCTTTTGAACATAAAAACTCTTTTTAAATAAAAGCTTGTACCTAAATAATCATCAATTAGTTTAAAAAACTAAAAAACACGCTTTTAGTAAACACGTTAAGTAGTTATCTTGAATGTCCGCCATGTTGGATTTAAGTCACGTGACTCTTTTTCGTATTCCTGACAGCAAACCCTTTCATTTGATACCCATATCATGGGGGTGCATTTCAAATAGCCTGTCCGCCATCTTGGACGTCCGCCATATTGGATTTAAGTCACGTGACTATTTTTTTCTTATTCCTGACAGCAAACTCTTTCATTTGATACCCATATCATGGGGGTGGATTTCAAACAGCCAGTCCGCCATTTTGGGGTGGCCGCCATATTGGATTTGTAATGACGTTTCTTAGCTAGTCATGTATTGTCATCATAACTCAGAGCGTGTGCAAAATTTTATCCTTATCGAAGACCGGAAAGTGGGTCAAATTAAGATTCCAAGATTTTCTTACATAGTTACAAGTGAAGCTAATAAAAGCGTGTTAAAAAAATAGGGGTTTCTTCAAGTTAAGTATCATCTCTTTAATTAAACGGTCATATTGTTCTTAAAATGTTCGAAACAGCCAGATGTGACGTCACAGTTTATAGCAATTTTTTTAAATTAAAAATTTAAGACGCATTCATAATTTATTTTATCAACTCTCGTAGCGTAAAATTCAAAATTCGAAACTTCATAACAAGTTTATATTGGCATACTTCATAAACGCGTGACAAACAATATAAACATTATTATTATGATAACACATTTTCTGTTAAGGGCGGTAATATTACAGATTTTCGTTATTTATGACATCAATTACTTCTAAACGATAGAAACCCAAGGTTAAAAAAATACTCTTATTATTGATGATGTTTTAAAGTCAAAAGCTATTAAAAACACGATTGAGCAGTTTTGGCTCCATAGAAAAAAAATCCCAAAGATAGGTCCACACCGTTACTTTCAACTCTAGTCATGACTAATATTTTGAAGTACATATAAATAAATAAAAAAATATACAACAATATTTGTTATGATAATACAAAGTAAGAAATGTTATTATTTTTTATACATTTATTCAGAAAATTGAAACTAAACGAAACAATATTGAAAAAGTGTGTTTTTTTTTTACTCTTTACACGTAAAGAAGAAACAGAGACAACTGTTCCAATCAATGCCTCGACTTAATTCAAAAATTAAAATTAATTTTCAACCGACTTCGAAAAGAAGGAGGTTCTCAATTCGACTGTATGTTTTTTTTTGTATGTTTGTTACGCGATATCTCCGCCGATTGTGAACCGATTTTCAAAATTATTTTTTTATTCGAAAGAGTATACTCCCGAGGGGGTCCCATTGTCCCCAAGTCAGGATCTGATGAATGGATTCCAGGGAAATCGAAATCACTCTTCATATCCTGTAAATTACAAAACAAAATCACAATAAAAAAGGAAAAAAAAAGGAAAAAAAAAAAAAAAAAAAAAAAATTAGGAAATTTAATTCGTACCTACCTTTGATTTCGTTATTGTTGGTTAATGTTGTGTATTTAAGTATAATAACATTATTTCATACTTTTGAATGAATTTCATTTTGAAGTCGGTTCTTAAGTTTTTTAAACTTTTGTTTTTTTATGTTATCAATTCGTATAATTTTATTGGTTACACATTTTGTTCAGTAAGGACTTTTAAAATATCAAATTTAGCAAAACTGTTGTTCTCACAAATTTTCTGCAAATACATCGTTCTGCGCATGAGACGCAATTAATGTATACAGACATACTATTTATATAATCTTTTAATATAATAAAACTGTAACGGGGCCGTATCTGTACATGAAATATTTTTGGAAAATAATAACTGTGTTAGACATTACTAACGATATACGAGTATTATTATTATTATATCAGCTCATATACGTCCCCACCGAGGGGCTCGAGCCTACCCTGAATCAGGGCGATTAGGCCTTAGTCGACCACGCGGGCCCAGTGCGGGTTGGTCGACTTCACACACAACCTTCGAGTTTCTTCGCAGGCCTGTGCAGGTTTCCTCACGATGTTTTCCTTCACCGTTAAAGCAATCGGTAATGATATGTACGTAAGTTTTTGAAAAACTCATTGGTACATTGGCGGTCCAGATTTGAACCCGGTACCTCTGGTTAGATGGACCGAGTCGTTACCGGTTGAGCCACCGACGCTTCTATCTTCACCGATATACGAGTATAGGCCAAAACAACAACTTTTGGAATTATTGTCTGTCTGTCTGTCTGCATGTTCGCTCATCACGCAAAAACTACCGCACCGATTTTGATGAAATTTTGTATGGTGGTTTCTTATAGTCCGGGTTAACATATAGGATACTGTTTATCCAAGAAAATTCAAGAGTTCCCGTGGGAAAATCAAAAGTATGCATTTCTATAATGGCTCACCAGGCAAATGTTGCTTGAACTACTGCAATTAAATTTAACACGTTGGTACCTTATATCGCAAACTAAAACTGGGACATTGTAAATCCCAAAAAAATAAGGGTTCCTGCAGGAATGAAAAAAAAAATCTTTAGAATGGCTTAACGTAACAATAAGAAACCTTTACATTGATATGTGGTGTTTTGACCATAATTACATAGTTGGGTATTCTTTATCCCGGAAAACTAAATAGGTCCCGTGGGAAATAAGATCTATCTATACATATAATAGTATCGATTTAAAATTTCATTCTTTTAAGTATTTTTCAGCATATGCTACTTTACACAACTCTAACTCTGGAACTATGACACGTAGCGATATGTTTCAGACTATCAGATAGGTATTTTTTTAAAGATTCCAATCGTGTAAAAAAAATAATTGAAAACGCATAAGTCAAGTTTTGCATCTTTTAACAAGAGGCACAGATATGGGAACTCTTCTGACGGCTACTACTTGCGTGTGGCAGTTGCTCTTTGCTTGGGCTGCAATGTCTGTCAACCTCATAAATGTATTTGCGAATCCAGGGTGGAGGCAATTGGCCATCACGCACTGAGTTGCGGTCGTTGTTTGTGAAGATTCCCACGTCACCATGCCCCTAATGACCTCCATCGGAGGGCACAGGTCTCGGCCAGATGGAATATTCTGTCTTTGATGCAGCCGCGATTAGTAGATCTGATAGCAAAAGGCCGGATGGTTTAAATAGGTGCCATGGCAGAGAGGAGAGTGCCTGCTACGGGATGCCACGTGCGTCAGCACTTTTTGTGCACCACACCTCACGCGTCCGTCTCGGAGGAAAATTACTGCTTTGTGCCGCTGGTCTGTGAGACAACCGGCTGCTGAACCCTAAGAGGCCTTTGCCTTCATTATGGAGATTGGTCGTCGCCTTCGAGAGAGGGGATGTGACGCCCGCTCTGGGTCCTACCTACTGCTATCGTTGTCTATTGCCATCCAGCGCGGCAACGAGAAGTGTGTTATGGGCTCCTTTGAAGCTGATACGACTCGGGGATTTGACCCATATTAATATTTTGAGGAAATTTTATTACTAGACTAGCTTTTGCTTGCGGCTTCGTCCGCGTGGAATAGCTTTTATGACTCTTTTTGAGGGTGAGTGGTGCGCGAGCCGCAACCGGCTCGCAAGCGTGGATATGAGTTTTCTCCAGGTACCTCAGGATCTATATCGGGCTATTCTGATTAGTAGTCTTTGTCACTTCCTACCCCCTCAACAAATTCTAAACAAAAAATGACTTTAATCCGTTGCTCTGTTGCGACGCCGCTGACGACGTACGTACGCGAGCGTAGAAGTCAGTTTTCCTCAGATCCCTTTAGGAACTATATCAGGATATACGTAATAGTAAATTATATCATTTTCCACCTCATCTACCATCTCTGTGCTAAAAATCACACCAATCCATTTTTCCGTTGCGATTTTAAAAAAAATATCGAAAAAAGAGTATTGTTTTAGTTTCCTCAGGAACTGCATCGGGCTATGATAATTTTAAGAGATAAAAAGTAGACTTTTTCCTTCCCAGTGACAGGATACCTGCATGTCAAATTTCATCAAGATTGGTAGAGGTGTTGAAATGTGAATAGGTAACAAATAAACAAACACATTTTCACTTTTAATAATATAGTAAGGATTGCAGCCGATTGCGGCTCACGCACCACTCACACTCAAAAAGAGTCATAAAAGGTACATCCACTTGGGCGAAGCCGCGGGAAAAAGCTAGTATATAATAAACCTGTAACGGGGCTGTGTCTGTACATGAAATATTTTTGGAAAATAATATCTGTGGTGGACATTACTAACGATATACAGACCAAAACAACAACTTTTGGTATTTTTGTCTGTCTGTCTGTTTGTATGTTCGGGCATCACGCAAAAACTACCAGGCCGATTCTGATGAAATTTTGTAAGGTGGTTCCTTATAGCCTAGTTAACATAATACCTTCGATATTATTTAAAAATGTATCAACCTGCTCGGATTGTGTGATCTTAGCGCCTTAAGCATTACCCGATACGTACTTTGCTGATTTTTATTCATGAACAAACGAATGAACGTTCATTGGACCACTAAACAGTACATAACGCTTTTATGATTATTGAGTTGTTGAACGACTCAATATATCTGCGTAGGTATCTTTGGCACGCTGCCAAGGCAGCCGAGCTTTAATGGGGTTCACAAATGTGTTATAATAAACATAGGTATTGTTTATCACAACAGGGCGAACAAATTGTTGTTTAAGGTTTCCGTACCTCATAATTTTTAACAAAAAATTACCGACTTCAAACAGGACACTAAGGTTCCCCTCGATTTCTGTGGGATGCCATCATCAGATCCTGGTTTCCTTATAATGGTACCACCCTTGGGATATCTCCTTTCCAACAAAAAAGATTTATCAAAATCGGTTCATAAACGACGAAGTTATCCGTAAACACACATAAAATATATATATTTTAATAAAAAAAGGAGGAGGTTTCTCAATTCGACCGTATATATATATATATATATATATATATATATATATATATATATATATATATATATATATATATATATATATATTTTATGTTTGTTCGCGGATAACTTCGTCATTTATGAACCGATTTTGATGATTCTTTTTTTGTTGGAAAGAAGATATCCCAAGAGTAGTACCATGATAAGGAAACCAGGATCTGATGATGGGATCCCAGGGAAATCGAGGGCAACCCTCAAATTTTATAGGCACGTAATACGTGTTTCATATATGTTTTCTAAAGCTATTAAAGTATTTGCGTCTGGCAGTCAACATCTCATGATGATGAGCTGATAAAGAAAGGTACAACTCATTAACGGTTAGGAGTTACAGGATAATTCTTTAAATATAGATAGATACGTAGGTACGCATAGACTGATAGTTGTATTCTTTCAGGTTATTTAGATGAGCTGATGATAGACGATTTAACTCTTTAACTTTCATGCACCGAGATGATGATGGAAGCCACAGGACTCTGTTCCTTTGAATGAAACACATGCATTAAGATTGATGAGTCTTATTAGCGAGTAGGTGATTGGGTTTTACGTTGTTAGATAGATAGCATTATCACTAAAAATAAATTAAATAAAATAAAGTTTTAAATAATAGGAGAGAGGAAGAGGGCGCCCCAGGAAACAATATATGACCTGGCCTACTCTTGTCAAAGACATTAATGAAATTCAATGATTTTTGTGTATAACTTTTTGTGTCACATTGTTTTCATGTTCTAATGACATAATCAGCGTTTATATCGAGAATTGAATTTTGACGTTATAAACTAAGTGTGATTGGCACCTATTTTGAATAAATACCTTAATCTTGAAACAATTCAGGTATTCTAAGATTAACAATAGAGTGCCAGGCCTATTTTAGTAGATCCAAAAAAAGGATATTGTTATGGGACTAAATGAATCTTCTTCAAGTCGGGGCGATAACCTACACTAATACCTTATCTAAGCGTTTAAAGGATAAAGGCTTTGCAGCGAAAATCCGCGTTATAAAGAAAGCAGGAGATGACTGTTTATTTTCAGCGAAAAAACCCTGTCTTAATCTTACTATTATTATTATTAGACACTGGAATCATATATATATATTTAACATACAGTATGGACACTCCCTGCCGCTCTCTAGATTCCGACCTCACCCCCTCATCACTCAGATTGATACAGATTGGTTACAGTTTGGTTGTCGAACGTGCGAGTTTTCGCCGTGATTTTGTTTGCTCCGTCATTTGTTTTTAGAAATATTATTTCGCGACCGTTTGTATGCAGTGTTCGGGGTGTGCTAGAATGTAAAAAGCTGCCAGGTATAATCCGAATAAGGTAGCTTCCATACTCAAATTATTTGTAAAATTTTCATAAAATCTGCCTCACTTTATTCTTTGCAACTAATACTAGCTTTTGCCCGCGGCTTTTCCCACGTGGACATAGTTTTTATGACTGTCTTAGACCCTCTAATCAAGCGGCTCGCGAGCGTGTACATGAATTTTCTCCAGATCCCTCGGGAACTTTGTCAGGATATACGTATTATTTATTTATTTTATTTATTTGTTAGAACACAAACAGTCATACATATATAGTTTAATTATATACATTTAGTTATAAATAGACCTAGACGTTCATAAATTAAAGTAAAGAAATATTACAGTTTTGAGCACAATGACAAATACTTATATAAAAAAGTAACTTTAAATATTATTATTTTTGAGCATTTGAGCTACAGGCGTAAGATTGTTATTAAAATAGACAAAAATTAAAGGATACATTCAAGATAATAAACATAATGCACTACGTATTAGTAAATCTTGTCATTTTCCACCCCTTCAACCACCTCTGTGCAAAAAATCACACAATCCATTGTTCCGTTGCGATGTTAAAGAAATTAACCAGAAAAGAGTATATTTTCAGTTCCCTCAGGAACTGCATCGGGCTATGCTATTTATACGGGATAAAAAGGAGCCAATGTCCTTGCTCGTGACACAGCCTGCTACCTGCACGCAAAATTTCATTCAGATTGTTCAAGGCGTTGAAGCGTGAAAAGGTAACAAACAAACAAACACATTTTTAATATTAAATAAGGATTATGGTTAGACTAGCTAGACAGCAGTTTTTAATAAGCGTTTTGTGAGTTGGGTACGTAACTTTGTTCCTGTGTGCGCTAGACTCGAACGAACGGTTTGAGGCGGCCCGGCTGCGGCGCGCGGCAGGGCGAGCCACCAACTTTTATTTTATCTCAGATATAAAATGGGAAGTTTCGTACAAAAATGTTGTCGAGCATTATTCGTTTACGAAAGTGTTTTTTGTACAACCAGCGCCGTACTACAGTTAAGTTAATTTTTAGAAGCTTAAATTTAGTTTGTAATGTTCGATAGTATGTTTGTCGGGTTTAAATCTTTCGATCGATTTTAGAGCGACTTTCGGGGGTCCGATTAAGCTGAAACTTGGTATGAAGCAATATAAAATGGAAAGTTTCGCAAAAATGTTGTCGAGCATTATTCGTTTACGAACGTGTTTTTTTGTACAACCAGCGCCGTACTTTCAACCGACTTCCAAAAAGGAGGAGGTCCTCAATTCGACTGTATGTTAAAGTGAAACTTTTATTACATCGTCTCAAATTTTTTCGTCTGTGTGTTGCATGTCGCGTGAAGCTCGCTTTCGTCTGACGGTATGATCGTTTCGTCCTCTGTACCGTAGCGAGAGCAGCCATGATCGTTTCGTCCTCTGTAAAGTTTTACTTTTACCGTGGTTTTTTTTTTAAAATTTTTTTATTCGCCATTGGTAAACCCTTGACAACATCTCACCTGGTGGTAAGTGACGATGTTGCCGAAGATGGAAGCGATTTCATAAAACCACACACTTACTTTTTTATGTGTGTTACCTCAGAACTTTTGCCTGGGTGAACCGATTATTATGATTCTTTTTTTATTTGAAAGCTAGTGCTTTTATAAATTTTATCAAAATCGGTGTAGTACTTTATTAGAAAATTAACAAAATCCGAAAATAATAAAATAATGCAAAAATGTACTAAGTTCTTGCGATGGAAGTCGGTTTTCTAACGTAAACTTAAATTTCAATTGCAATGTTCGTATGTATTTATGTCAGGTACGAATCATTCTATCGATTTAAGAACGACTTCCAGGGGTCCGATTGAGATGAAACTTGGTATGAAGCCATATAAAATGGGAAGTTTCGTGCAAAAATGTTCTCGAGTACTATTATTCGTATATGAACGTGTTTTTTGTACACAGGCCAGCACATCCAGCTACACATTTTGGACTTTGTACCGTTCTTATGCCGAATGCGTTTGGATCAGAATCGCACTACGAGTGTATAGCTCGATGTGCTGGCCTCTGTACAACCAGCGCCGTACTTCAGTTAAGTTAATTTTTACAAGCTTAAATTTCACTTGCAATTTTTGTATGCATGTATGTATGTCGGGTTCAAATCTCGCGATCGATTTTAGAGCGACTTCGCGGGGTCCGATTGAGCTGAAACTTGGAATGGAGCCATATAAAATGGGAAGTTTCGCAAAAATTATCTCGAGCATTATTCGTTTACGAACGTGTTTTTTTGTACAACCAGCGCCGTACTTCAGTTAAGTTAATTTTTACAAGCTTAAATTTCACTTGCAATTTTCGTATGTATGTATGTATGTCCGGTTCAAATCTTGCGATCGATCTTAGAACAACTTCCGAGGGGTCCAATTGAGCTGAAACTTGGTATAATGCCTTTTTGTTTTTTAAAGTTGGTCTGATAATGAATCAAGGTGGAATCAATATCCCAGGATCGTCTATTGTTTTCAATCATCATCATCATCATCATATCAGTTAAAAACGTCCACTGCTGGACAAAGGCCTGCCCCAAGGATTTCCACGACGACCGGTCCTGCGCTGCCCGCATTGTTTTCAATCAAATCATAGGAAATACTGTACTTCTTAGTCCGGCTTCTTTAAATTTAGAATCAAGCATTTACTCATTATATTCTCATTTAGCACAATAAACTTAAAAACTCTTTTCAAATAAAATCTTTTTAAGTTTTTCTGAATGAGTTTATTTGCTTTAAGGTCAGTCATAATAGAAATAAAAGACATAATTTTCGAACAAATTTCCACACACAGAATACTACAAATTTAAAATTTATCCTGGATCTAGATTATACATAGTGACTTTACGTATTAATACCTTCTTTTAAGGTTCAAGGTTTATTAAATAGGGGGGGATACAGACTGTACGTACGATGGGAACATGAGTAGGTAAGAAACTCAATTCCATATTCGAATGTGAAGGATCTTTTCGGATGCGTAACGTATGTCATCCTATTGTGTTCTTGCTTCGGAAAAAAGTTCGGAGAATTTCTTTCAGCTGGCAGGGAGGTTATAGGAAAAATCTCGACGCTTTTGTGAAGTGTTATATTAATTTACATAGCTTATAAAGTTTTTTTTTATTCACAATTGATAAGCCCTTGGCATCATCTCATGTGTTGGTAAGCGACGATGATGCCGAAGATGGAAGCAGGCTTACCAAGATTCCACAACGCAATGGGGATCTGGCTATCTTATCTTCAAGCCGAAACACATCAATGCTGTTAACACTCATGTGTGGCGGCAAGACTTAGATAAGATTGTGGTAGATAGCCAGGCGGTCTTAGAAAATGCCCTACCACCAACCAAATCGAGTCTTACAAGACGACCCCACCGGGAAGCGAACCCGCGACCCCCTGGTGTGAAGCGAATGGACTAACCATTACGCCATTACATTAATTTTAGGTACAAGCTTTTATTTGAAAATTTTCAATTATTTCGTATTCTTTTCAGCAAACCCTTTTATTTGATACTCATATTGTAGGAGTGCATTAAAAATAACTATAGTCCGCCATCTTGGGTGTCATTCTAAATCCAACATGGCGGCCATGTTGGATTTAGAATGACGTTACACTGTTAACCATGTATTGTCATCAAAACTGAACGTGTATACAAAATATCAACTCAATCGGTTTAAGATATCTGCTTCAAAATTGAGTTGTCAGATTCCACCAGAACAAAAATAGGTACATACATTGTAAGTTAAATAATACATAATTGTAAAGCATCGGTGGCTCAACCGGTAACGACTCGGTCCCACTAACCAGAGGTGCCGGGTTCAAATCCGGACGCCCAATGTGCCAATGAGTTTTTCGAAACTTACGTACATATTACTCACCGATTGCTTTAACGGTGAAGGAAAACGTCGTGAGGAAACCTACACACACCTGCGAAGAAACTCGCAGGTTGTGTGTGAAGTAGACCAACCCGCACTGGGCCCGCGTGGTCGACTAAGGCCCGATCGCCCTAATTCAGGGTAGGCTCGAGCCCCTCGGTGGGGACGTATGTATGAGCTGATATGATGATTGTAAGTTAAATAAAAGCTTGTAATTATTCCTTAAACTTTACCGCTAAGAGGACAGGTTGGGGGGTATGTTATAAGCTCTTTTTGGCGTATATTGGTCCGTGGTGCGAGGAATTTGAACTCAACTCAGCGTACGGTAGAATGACGCCTTTTAACTTTCCAATAATATTCAAATATTAAATACTCACGAGCAATGTGCCCCGCCCACTGCCACTTAAGTTTACCAATTCTGAGAGCTATGTCGGGTTTGGTTCTCTTACGGGTAGTAAAGTTCTCGAGTGGCGACCACGCACCGGAAAACGTAGTGTAGGCAGGCCTCCCACTCGGTGGACCGATGACCTGGTGAAGGTCGCGGGAAGCCGCTGGATGCGGGCAGCGCAGAACCGGCCGTCGTGGAAATCCTTGGGGCAGGCCTATGTCCAGCAGTTGACGTCCTTCGGCTGATGATTCAATACTTAAATATTCATTTTAACCGCCTCCGTGGTGTAATAGTAACGACCATTAGCTTTACATCAAAAAGGTCGCGGGTTCGATTCCCAGCGGAGTTTATCTTTGTATGACTTGGTTTGGTTGATGGAAGGGCGTTTTATAAAGCCCGCCTCACCTTATCTAAGTCTTGCCGCCCAACATCAATGTAACAGCGTTGATGTGTTCCGGCTTTTAGATAAGATAGCCAGTTCCCCATTGCGTTGGGGAATCTTGGTAAACTCGCTTCCATCTTCGGCATCATCGTCACTTACCATCAGGTGAGATGATGTCAACGGCTTACCAATTGTCGTTAAAAAAATAATCTTATCCTAAGTCCACAATTTTTTATTAATACAAATGATTCGCGTACGTGTCGGAAATGGAGTAAACATATTATTAGAGGCTGTTCCCCCTTAGCTACAGACCGTGCCATAAGTCGCTTTACCTACGTATCCAAATCGACCACCTTGCGACCACGCTACCCACATTGGGCTACAACGACTACAGAGCCACGATCGCTGTACAGTTAAATCTGAAATAAATAGGCAATCATCACAAATTAAAAACCCGATTGCGTAAAAACTTACTCCTCTTCTTGTCCAGTCGGTTAAAAATGTATCTTATAACACTAACCAAAAGTTGTTGTATTGTCCTCTATATCCTTAGTAATGTCCACCACAGATGTTATTTTCCAAAAATGTTTCATGTACAGACACGGCCCCGTTACAGTTTTCTTATATGTATCATCATATCAGCTCATATACATCCCCACCGAGGGGCTCGCGCCTATCTTGAATTAGGGCGATCGGGCCTTAGTCGACCACGCGGGCCCAGTGCGTATATATGTAAAGATAGCACTATACAGTTCCTATTTGGGTACGTTTGTAGCATAATGACGGATGCTTTGCGGGCGCTGGCCGACCGAGGTATTGCCGGAATGTCGAGTGGCCTGACCAAGAGTTCAGGATTGGCCAGGATTGAGTACTAATACAAATCAAGGCTTCAAAGACGATTCACTTACTTAACGCGCTGCCAGTGTTATAGCAAAGTATATATGGTCTAAGCCAAATTTTTTTTGCGATTTGACTATGGGTTCTATGGGGAAAGTTGTTCAGTTTAATGGGTAGAAGTACCAGTTAAAATAGTTTTAGCTAATTTTGTTACACCTTATATATTATATATATTAGTACTAACATACAGTATGGACACTTCCTGCTGCTCTCTAGGTTGCGAACTCACCCCCTCGTCACCCAGATTGATACAGATTGGTTGCAGTTTGGTTGTCGAACGTATGGGATTTCGCCGCCATTTTGTTTGTTCCGTCATTCCTTTTTTAAATGTCATTTCTGGCCCGTTGTATGAAGTGGCCAGGGTGTGACTCCAGCCTGACAGGTTGACAAGTCTTTAGGTGTTTCATAGGCTAGACAACATTACCAATAAGGCGCTTTGCACAAGACGGGCGGGCCGGTCAATTTCGCCGCCAACGATAGCACAAAGGGAATCCTATACTACCAGCGCATAAGGAGGACAAAAAGGCCGCGCCGACCTCGACGCCTCCATGTAGGGTTCCGTAGTTGTCATTATCGCGTCCATATCTAATTTTCTAATTTCCAAATACAGCGGTTTAGTTGTTAGGGGGTGGGGACACTCGACTCTAACAAAATTTAGCACTTTCAAGCCTATTTTTTCGAAAACGGAACCCTAAATTATAAAATGGTCGTAGAAGACTCACAACTATTTTTAAGCTCTAACTAACAATACCCCAACCGACTGGGTTTGACGAGAAAAAAAATCATCCCCACTTTACTTGTTACCCTTAAAAAGTTTCTTTTTCCAAAATTTTTTTTCACATTTCTCTGCGTTATTATTATATACACCTTTTCCAAATTTCAGCTCCTAACTACTAATAGTCTTGGAGCTAGGCCGCGGACAGACATGAAGAAACTATAAGGGTTCCTTGTTGTACTACGGAACCCTAAAAACTAACAAACAATGACAAGAAGTAAAAAAGAGTGTGTGGTTTTGTGAAACCATGGTAAAAGTGAAACTTTTTTTCACATTATAGACATTTACAGAGCACGAAACGATCATGGCTGCTCTCGTCTTAGAGCTACGGTACAGAGGACGAAACGATCATGTAATAAAAGTTTCACTCCTCTTGGAGTTACGGTACAGAGAACGAAACAACATCATGGCTGCTCTCGTCTTGGAGCTACGGTACAGAGGACGAAACGATCATGGCTGCTCTGACGAAAAAGTTTGAGACGATGTAATAATCTCTTTGCCGTCACGCAACACACAGACGAAAAAATATGAGACGATGTAATAAAAGTTTCACTTTAAAAAGATTATATAAAAACAGCTTAGGAATAAAACCAAAGAGATTGACTTCGTCTTATACTCGTAGTGTTGTTACTGTAGCGGCTACGGCGCGGCGTAGTATTAAATATGGAGTCAGCTTATTCATATGTACGTAGTTATTTTGCGTAGCCCAGCCGCCAGTCGTTCGCAACACTCCAGCCTGATAGGGTGACAAGTCTTTAGGTGTTTCATAGGATAGACATCATTACCAATAAGGCGCTTTGCACACGACCGGGCGGGGCGGGCTGGTTAATTTCGCCGCCAACAATAGCACTGACATTAGCTTATAATGGTATACCTTTCATACAAATTCGATGTTTAGTAGAAGCACAGTAGACTAAATTTTAGTCTATTGTGGTAGAAGTGCCTTGTGATTTGTTATAGTACCTATTCTCTAGTGTTAATCATTGATCACACATACCGACATAGCTCACCGAATCGCTCATCTGAAGTGGCAGTGGACAGGGCACATAGCTCGTAGATACACATAGAACAGATGGCCGCAGGGGCATTCCCTCTCATATATATACCAGATACGCTAAAACTATCAGGTTTATGATATAGCGTCCCCACTCACCAACAGCTAGGTCATAAAGTGAGGGCCAGCTTCTCTGGCGTCCCGAGCGGGGATCGAACCGCCAGCAGCGAAAGCCGCGGGAGGTGAGCGCGCCTACAGCTCCGGGACCTACCTGGACAGTAGGTAGTGGTTCTTTTCCACGAGGCCGCAGGGGCAGTTCTCGATGTCGACCGCGCACCGGAAAACGTAGCTTAGGCAGGCCTCCCACAAGCGGTGAACTGGCGACCTGGTGAAGATCGCGGGAAGCCGCTAGATGCTGGCAGCGCAGAACCGGTCGTCGTGGAAATCCTTGGGGGGGCCTTTCTCCAGCTGTGGACGTTTTTCGGCTGATATAGTGATGATGATAATTAAAATGTTTTAGTTGCATACAAATAAGTTAAGATTATTACAAGCCTCACGGATAAACCCATCATTAGCATATCTAATCTAAAATCCGATTCGAAATTTTGTATAGCAGTTATTCGCCAAAACCCAAGCAAGAAAATTCGAAGTCAGTTGGCGTAATCCGATTATACGGTTGTGTTTTGTGGAATTTAATCCATAACTTTATAAGATTTGGCGGCCGGAATCATCTCTTGGACTAAAGATGTTACTGTTTTATTCCAAATAAAACCGGCGACATGGCTTATGGATTTTGACCCTTTCTGAATAACATATTATGGCCAGTAAATATCATAGGCATATCTGAAATTTTCTATGAATGTTCTATGAATCTCAGCGGTGTAACCTTTATCTTTTCTTAAACGAGCAATTCTTGTTTATAAGGTCTAACAAAATTAGCTGAAACAACTTTCCCCATGAAACCCATAGTCAAATCTCAAAAAAAATATTTAACTTCCCATACTAAGTTGGCTGATCAGCTGATCAAGTTAGTATGGGAGAGCCAATGTACAAATCGATCAGCTGATCGACCAATTTTGTGCTAATCGATTTCTTTAGGTCTCATCTCCGGGAAAACGTTATATTCCGAGATTATCGCACTGGAGTCGGGCGCGAAAGGAAATATGCCGCGCAATAATTAGCGTATTTACAATTTTTTTAACGGCTCTGGATACTATGCCCCGAGCAAAGCTCGGTCGCCTAGGTACTAATATGTTTATCACAGGTAAGTTATTAAGATCAACCCCTGATTTTTTTCATCTACAATTGGTAAGCCCTTGGCATCGTCTCACCTGATGGTAAGTGAAGTTGATGCCGAAGATGAAAGCGGGTTTACCAAAATTCCCCAACGAAATGGAGATCTGGCTACCTTATCTTCAAGCCGGAAAACATCAATGATGTTAACACTGATGTTTGGCGGCAAGGCTTAGATAAGATTGTGGTAGCTAGCCAGGTGGGCTATGAAAATCCCCTACCACCAACCAAACTGAGTCTTACAAAATTGAACCCGCTGGGAATCGAACCCGCGACCTCGTAATGTGAAGCCAATGGACTAACCATTACGCCACGGAGACGGTTAATTTGTCTCACAAAGTAATATACTCGTCTATTAAAGTAAACTACTATCTGTTTGCTGTGCGATAATTTGAGGGCACGGTAGTGCCACCGTCGAGACGAGCGGAAACCAAGCACTGCCGTAATGCCTTTTCTAAAACCATTTCGGCTGATTTGAGTCCCTGTATCTTGGCACTAGGAACGATTGAAACGATGAAAATATCGCTATCCCAGCCATAAGGTACGCGTGTACTTATCAGGGGCCTAGAATTTCAAGATAGTTACTCAGATAAGTTCAGTTGAATAATATATGAATAATATCGCTTTGAGTTATGCGTCTTTGAATAGTAGGTAGATACGCAAATATTATATTCTCTCACTATTTCAATATCTAAAACTTAATTAACATAGGCAAAGCTAACAGCCTCTATTATAATATTTTCTCAAACATGCTTGGAAATTTGACCATTATTTTGACAACCTTCTTCGAGATAAATTGAAATTGCTGTGTTGGTCAAATACATGCGAGCAACGGCCGGCAAAAGTTGTATAAAAATCCATAGGCCAAATACATGCGAGCAGCAGCCGGCGAAAGGTGTATAAAAATCCATAAGCCAAATACATGCGAGCAGTGGCCGGCAAAAGTTGTATAGTAATCCATAAGCGAAATGTGTGCGAACAGCGGCCGGCAAATGTTGTATAAACATCCATAGGTCAATTTCATGCTAGCAGCGGCCGGCAAAAGTTGTATAAAATTATATATCTGTCGTGTTTTAGCGGCCAAATAAATTACTATGTAAACTCATATCTGTCGTGTAATTTAAAAATGGAACGATTTTACTCCAAAACATGGCAACCAAGGAGGTAACTTATCAAAGGTTTTATTTAAATTTCGAACTGGCTTGCAAATAGAAAACTGTTTATAAAAAAAAACAAATGAACATTTTTGCGCGTTTTTTTTTTTTTTTTTTTTTATTCACAATTGGTAAAAAATATTGTTGTTCGTTGTTCGTCATTGATTTTGAAAAGTAATTGTATTTCACAAAATAAATTCAAGTAAACGTAAGGTTGCAGGTAAGGCTACTAAGGACATCTATAATATTTCCGTAGACATCCTACACGGAGCCGCAATCCCTCTAGCGGAGGTATTATCAGATTTGTATAACTGTTGCCTGCACAGCGGAATGTACCCCAAAGCCTTCAAAAACGTTAAGGTTTAGCCATTATTCAAAGGTAAAGGAAACCGTGAGGATATGAACTGCTACAGACCGGTATCCATAATTCCAGCTGTGGCTAAGGTATTTGAGTATGGTTTAAGCGAAAGGCTCACAAAGTTTTTGAAGGACAACGAGCTGATATCTGACAGACAGTTTGCTTACCGTGCCGGTAGGTGCACAACTCACATGACACGTGAAGTCATTCGTCGCGTCGTAGATGCAAGATAGCAAAGTAAGCAAGTTGCTGTTATTTTTTGCGATCTGTCAAAAGCATTTGACGTGGCGGATCATTGAACTTGAGCATAAACTTAAACATTATGGCATAGACGGACCTGCACTTTCCATGCTAATAGACTTCCTGTTTGATAGGTCACAAGCTGTTGTAGGTGACGGTGGCAAGATTAAGTCAAATCCATTAAAAACTACCATGGGGGTACCACAAGGATCTTCGATATCCAATATACTGTTTTCGTTGCTAATGGATGATCTCCCTCAGGCAATATCAAATGCGTATATTATGATGTATGCGGATGATGTTGCGGCGATTGTCTGTGCTGAGACCGTAGATCTGCTCGAATCTGAGCTTAATTACACTGCTCAGCGAATGTCCCGATGATTCGAAATCAACGGACTTGCACTCAACCTCAGCAAAACACACTTTGTGCATTTCAATCTAACGGGACACGCGTGCAGTCCTCTTATGGTGGCGGTTGGCAGTATGGCGCTCCAGCAGACGCAGTCATCGGTGTTCCTGGGCTTTCACGTCGACAGAGCTCTGACCTGGGAGCCGCATATCGACACGATGTGCGCCAAACTCGGTCGAGCATGCTTCGCTCTCTGGCGCCTATCAGCAACTCTACCGAGGGACATGGTCGTCACGTGCTACTTTGCGTCGGTGCACTCACTGCTACAGTACGGCATTGAGTTCTGGGGTCGTGCGGCCGACTGGCTGCGCGTCTTTAGACTGCAGAAAAAAGCTGTAAGAGCATTAGTGCGGATACCACGAGACTCGTCAGCTCGTCCTCACTTCCAGTCCCTCGGTATTCTCACTGTGCCTTGCATGGTGATACTACAGGCTGCACTGTACACACGTGAGAACCTTAGCTCATACGCTAAATGCGGTGACTGCCATCGGTATAACACTCGCGGCGCAAACAACTTGCGCGCTGTCCAGCACGAGCTGACTAAGACGGGCAAGTTGGTGCACGTAATGGGACCAGCGGTTTACAACCGCCTTCCCGAGCGGGTGGTCGAGGCGACGTCACTGAATAGTTTTAAAGGTAGATTAAAAAAATATCTTGGGCAGCAGGTATTTTAGTAGACGAGTTTTTTAAAACTAAAAATTAAAATCTAAACTTGACATTGTAATTAATTGATTAATTAACCTGTTTTTTTTTACTATAACTATATTTTATTATTTTGTTCTTATTCTTTGGTTATCTTTTTTTTTTACTTTATAAGTATAGAGTTTAATTGTATTTTTAATATTTATCTTTAATGTGTGAAATAACTTCTTCCGTATTTTTTTGACGTGTAATACTTAATTACCAATAAATGAGTTATGAGTTAAAGACAGTGTGATGAACTTACTGTAATGCCACCTGACATTTAAGAAGCGGCAAGAGGCCTAGGTACTGCTAATTTTAATTTCCGCGCATTAATTGAGAAAAGTTCTATACAAGCCTTGGCCACAACTAGGCATTGAAGGACTTACGTATACGATTTACACGTTCGTCCATCAATGCCTCTTTTGCTGGCCGCGTATAAATTACGGTACCTTTAAAATGTAAGCGTTCTATGCATATTCATAATACTTGTACAATAATCCTAGTTAAGCCTCTTTCATGTCATGAATGCAAAATTACGCACATTATAAAGTGTTTAGCTGGAAACTTCGTTTACGTACATCTCATTTCCATATTGCCTCCGTGATAAGTAGTGATCGGAAATTTGGGGGCAATTCCATTTTTTCCCAAGAAAGAATAGTATGGATATGCCTTTCTGAAAATAATATAGACTTTCATACAAAAAATCTCGGCATATCGGGATTGTATAAAGCGTTAAGATTCTTAATTGTAATAATCTGATTGTAGTAAATGTTGATGTTATTGAAAATTGTGTGTATGTTTTGTGTTTATATCCACAACTTGTTTTATATTCACATATTATGCCTAAAAGGAGACACCGACCGACCCCAACTCAAATGTACTCCTACTTAAAAATTATAAACAAAAAAATACAAAGGGTAACCGGTAATCCTTGTAGGAGGTTATTTTATTTTATTTTATTTTATTTCATTTGGGGAGCTTACAGCCTTATTTACAAACTAGTAAATATAAATAGTTACTACAAGCCAATTACAAGCTTCCACATATTACAAGAAAATAACAATGAAAATTGCCTAAAGGCGTTAACCGTGCATATTATAAAAATCAAGGTTATATTTCACACATAGAAAAAGGAAACAAAACTCAAAAGTGGAAAAAAAAATAAAAAAAAATAGAAGTAAATACAAAATAAAAAGAAATGAATTGCAGAGATAACTACTACGCAAAGGGATACCTGGACAACATACTTTTAATGTTACAAGTGCTGTTACAAAATATGTCGAAACGGTGGTCTTTGTTGAGTTGATTAATTAGTCTACATGTTCTAGGAATGTAACTGTTTCGCCTATAGTTAGTACGGATGAAAGGGATGTGAAGTAATGCATTGCTACGGGAGTTTCGTGATGGTATTTTAAATTTAATTTTGCTTAGAAGTTCCGGACAGTCAACTTTATTCTGGGCTATTTTAGACAGAAAGATAACATCTGCAATCTTCCTACGTTTATGAAGTGGAAGAAAATGTAGTTTCTCGCAACGATCCTCATACTTAAGGTATCCCAGTTTAAATTTAAAACCTAAGAAACGTGTAAATTTTCTTTGAATTTTTTCAATGTTATTAGAGTAAAGCTCATAACATGGGTTCCAGACTTGGGAAGCATATTCTAGATGGCTTCGAACATAGGCACAATATATTATTTTTAAGGTTTTCATATGTTTAAATTCTTTGGACGAACGGATTATGAATCCGAGTGCTTTATACGCTTTGTTGACTACGTTTTCTACGTGTTGATCGAACAATAACTTATTATCATGAATTACACCAAGATCTCTACTAGATTTTTTATTACTTAAATATTCATTCCTTATTTTGTATGTATATTGACATACAGTATGTTTACGAGTAAAATTGATATAGAAACATTTGGAGACATTAAGATCAAGTTTATTATCCAAACAGTAGTTATCAAGCCGTAGCAAATCACTTTGTAGAGCAAGTGCGTCAGAAGTACTATTCACTACATTAAAGATCTTCATGTCATCTGCAAAAAGTAGATAATTGCAATTTTCGAAACAGGTGCCAATGTCATTTATAAATATAACGAATAATAATGGCCCAAGCAAGGAACCTTGAGGCACCCCGGAGGGAACCCCAACCCAAGATGAAGTATATCCGTTGAGTACCACTGCTTGACTTCTGTTTTGAACGTAAGAGGAGAACCATCTGTAAAGGTCACCTCGAACGCCTTGAGAGTGCAGCTTGGCTAGTAAGATTTGATGGTCTATTCTGTCAAAGGCCTTGCTGTAATCGGTATAGATTACGTCTAACTGATTACCATTCTCCATGTTTGCAGTAAGAAATTCATTGAATACTATTAAGTTAGAAACTGTGGACCTACCTCGAAGAAAACCGTGCTGCTGTGGACTAAAATTACACTTTAAGCATTCATAAAGTTGATTATAAACTAAACGCTCTAAAACTTTTGCTAATAAACATAATTTGGAGATAGGTCGATAGTTTTCGACATTAGATTTGGGGCCTTTTTTATAAATAGGCGTTATGAAAGCCGATTTCCAGAGAGATGGCATGATACCCTCATTAAGAGAACGTTTGAACAAAATCGAAACAGGAATTGCAAGCTCATGGGCGCAATTAACAATAAAGGAGGCAGGAAGCGAGTCCGGCCCTGCAGCTTTACTAAGATCCAAGGATTTTAATAATTTACAGACAATATCGACGTTAACATTAATTGTTGTGGTGTTACTGTGAGTGTCACTATGGCCAGAAGAGCGATGCTCTGAGCTAAGGATAGAACTTGTCTTCAGAAAGGTGGAGTGAAAATATGACGAAAAAAGCTCACTCACCAGTACGCCGGTGCTTTCAGTCTGACCCATATAAGTCATACTTGCTGGGTAAGAACCACTTCTGCATTATAGGGGACTAAAATGTGAAAAAGTGGGCTAAAATTCTGGGACTGTCCCGGGAATTTATTAGTAAGTTAATACAAAACGGCATGTCCATATTATGCTAGCTCCCCAATTTTAAGTGTAATTGCCCCCGAATTTTAGATCACTAGTGATATGATAAGTTATGATTTTACTCTTTTATCATCGAGACCTTTTTATGTGTCTAATTGAATTTTTCCCTGCAGTAGCGCACCAGACGTGGAGAGGGGCCGCTGAATAATTAAAAAGTCATTTTCTTGACAACACTTTTAACTGGAGTTTGTGTTTTTTTTCACCAACACCCTTGCAGTTTGCGCCGTTTATTTTATGAATGAACAGTATTATAACTGTCCGCTCCTGGGACTGTTGCTTTAAACACCATTTAAATTAACGTTGTGCGATTATGAGACAATTACCGGTGGACACAGCGTACGGTATAATTATATCGAGTTCATTACTCAAAGTCCGTTTTAGACAACATTCTACACGAAAATAAACCTCTTTGGAATTTTGTCAGTCTTATTACCTCCGAAATTATACTCAAATCTCCGAACTGTAAGTTCGAAATGAGGTAATTAATTATTACTGGTTTAAGTAATAGTTACCGAAAACCTTTGTGCTAATACATTATACGGAAACTAACGAATAAAATACTGAAAGTTTGTTAAATATCAATACATGACTTTTTGTTGTGCGGGGTTGGGTCAAAGTATATATATTAGTACTGACATACAGTATGGACACTTCCTGTCGCTCTCTAGATTGCGACCTCACCCCCTCGTCACCCAGATTGATACAGATTGGTTACAGATTGGTTGTTGAACGTATAGGATTTCACCGCCATTTTGTTTGTTCCGTCATTCCTTTTTTGAAATGTCATTTCTGGCCCGTTGTATGAAATGTCCAGGGTGTGGTTGGGTGTTCAGTCAGATCCGCCACCCAGGAGAGCCTCGATTCGGGAGGCTCCTCGACATTATTATCATCAAACGTAACGAAACTATTATCGCTCGCTTCGCTCGCTCAACTCAGATCCGCCATCCAGGTGTCTTTTATTTTAAACCTTTGTCGCTTCTTCCCTCGCTACTTACTAACTACTCGTCAAAACCGACATCACTAGTAAACTGCCCGTGATTTGATAATGAAATCTGGGGTCTGACCTACCCAGTCTCGCACCTCTGCCCTCCCACGATTATCGAGAGTTGGGCCACTGTATGACTGTGGTTTAAGTTAGTTTGTGACGAAGTTATCCTTTTTGTTTTATTTTCGATCCGTTTTTATGTGTGTTTTTACTTTTTTTTTTGTTTTCAAAAATTTTTACTTTTTCATTCCTGTCCATGAATTTTTTCCGATTCGCCTTTTCTTTATTTTCTTTACTTAATTTAATTAAGTATTGGTTGGTATTAAAACATATTCTTTAATTAAATTGGACCCTACCCCTGCTCTCCTAGTCTCCTAATTTACTTCAACCACGCGGTATGACGGGCGCGTCGAGGCTGCAAGTTTATATTTAGACTAGCTGTTGCCCATTTTTGCAGTTGCAGTACCCGTTTTTTGCCATTTTCCTAGTTTTTTCTTTCATAAGAACCTTCGTTTGACAATAATAAACACAACAAACATAAATATTAGAAAAAACGTAAGTGCTAAAATGAAAATAGAGATTAATTTTTATATATATGTTTAAATATTAGAAAAATCGTAAGGGGTAAAATGAAAATAGAGATTAATTTTTATATATATGTCACGACTAAAGGTGGGTGTGAACATAAAATTAAGGTTAGCCAGCTGAAGTTGTTTGCGTAAAGTATATTAGTTTCTGTCAGGATTAATTGATTTGACATCCCCCTGGGTGAAGTTTAGCCGGCTAATCTTAACTTTAACCGGTTAATCTCAAGTTTATGTTCACACCCACCTTTAGCAGTAACATATACATATTATATAGAAGATATGTATTTCTATGCTCTTCTCTCTATACTATAAAACGAGTTGATCTGGACGTTACGACTCTCTTTGCATGCATAATGCACGATTTCTTGGAATATCTCCTCCTTGAGAATATTATAAAGTTCCTTCAGCATTGCCTCAAAGTCTGATAGAGCGTCTTCGGTCGGATAGAGGCCGCATTTGTTTAGATTATCCCTCGGCAACAGCGGCGTGAAGTTGCTATAGCCGTCGAAATGGTTTCGTAAAGTTTTATTTATTGTTTATTCAAATATTGTTCACAGTAATGGCTAACCTTTCCGAGTTGCGGATAAAGTGAATTTCAAATGTTAACTTATTTTGGGTTCAATTGAATTTTGATTTAAATAACGCCGTCTTCGTAATTGAATATGTAACTTTTTAATAATTGTTCTTTAAGGCGGTAATATTACAGATTTTTGTTATTTTTGACGTTCATTACTCCTTAACGATAAAACAACCCATGATTGAAAAAAATACCCTCATTGTAGATAATGTTCCTGAAACTCAAAAGCTATTAGTTACAATAGTATCTCATCTGTGCTATTAGAAACACGATTGAGCAGTTTTGGCTCGATAGAAAAAAAAATCCCAAAGATAGGTCTACACCGTTACTTTCAACTCTAGATATGACTATTATTTTGAAATCATCATCATCATCATCATATCAGCCGAAGGAAGTCCACTGCTGGACATAGGCCTCCCCCAAGGATCTCCACGACGACCGGTTCTGCGCTGCCCGCATCCAGTGGCGGCTTCCCGCGACCTTCACCAGGTCATCGGTCCACCGAGTGGGAGGCCTGCCTACACTACGCTTTCCGGTGCGTGGTATTATTTTGAAATATAAATTTAAAAATATATACAACAATATTTTTTATGATAATACAGAGTAAGTGTTGTTATTATTTTTTATACTTTAATTGTATTTTTTGATTGAAACGAAAAACCATTGAAAAAGTGTGGTTATTTACTTTACTCTTTACACGTAAAGAAAAAGACAGAGACAACTGTTCCAATCAATACCTCGCCTTAAAATACGTCGTATTGTCAAATGTGGGAACGAATACTACTTGTATGATCAAATGTAGAACGGAACTGATACTATTTGTATGGTCAAATGTTGTACGAAACTAATACTATTTGTATAGTCAAATGTTGTACGGAACTAATACTATCTGTATAGTCAAATGTTGTACGGAACTAATACTATCTGTATAGTCAAATGTTGTACGGAACTAATACTATCTGTATAGTCAAATGTTGTACGGAACTAATACTATCTGTATAGTCAAATGTTGTACGGAACTAATACTATCTGTATAGTCAAATGTAGTACGAAACTGATACTATTTATATGGTCAAATGTTGTACGAAACTAATACTATTTGTATAGTCAAATGTTGTACGGAACTAATACTATCTGTATAGTCAAATGTTGTACGGAACTAATACTATCTGTATAATCAAATGTTGTACGGAACTAATACTATCTGTATAGTCAAATGTTGTACGAAACAAATACTATTTGTATGGTCAAATGTGGTGCGGAACTAATACTATTTGTATGGCCAAATGTGGTACGAAACTAATACTACTTGTATAATCAAATGTTGTACGGAACTAATACAATAATAGCCAGTTCCCCATTCTTGTTCCGTCTTGGTAAGCCCGCTTCCATCTTCGGCAACATCGTCACTTACCACCAGGTGAGATGTTGTCAAGGGTTTACCAATTGTGAATAAAAAAAATGTTTGGTCAAATGTTGTACGGAACTAATACCGTGTGTATGGTCAAATGTTTTACGGAACTAATACTATTTGTATGGTCAATTGTTGTACGGAACCAATACTATTTGTATGATCTTATGTTGTACGGAACAAAAAAAAAAAATAATTTAGGAATCTATTAAAACAATAGACGATCCTGGGACCCCGATTCCACCTCAAAACTTCATCATCAGATCAACTTTAAAATACCAAAAGGATTTGTTGTCATCGGGGATACGGCTTCATTATCACCATCATATCAGCTCAAATATGTCCCCACCAAGGGGTTCGAGCCAACCCTGATTAGGGCGATCGGGCCTTAGTCGACCACGCGGGTCCAGTGCGGGTTGGTCGACTTCACACACAACCTTTGAGTTTCTTCGCAGGCGTGTGCAGGTTTCATCACTATTTTTTCTTTCACCGTAAGAGCTTCGGAAAAACGTACATACGAGTATGAAATCAAAATTCAAAAACACATTAGTACGTGGCAGGATTCGAACTCCCCTAATCGAGACGGCACCGACGCGTATACAGCTCTATGCTTCAACTCAATCGAACACCGGGAAGTAGTTCAAATTTTGAAGCGGACAACTTTGCCGACATTGCTGGTTAAATAAAAACTTGTAAAAAAAACGCTTTCAATATCATCACCCCATTACAAACAAATGCTTCGTTCCCAAACGTTTGAACCAAGGGCGTGCTCAATAAATCAAAAACTTAAAGAAGCACCGAATATTAAAGGGAGTTTAGAAACAATGGCAGCTGCTTAGAAATAACAAAGAAAAGAAATTTAATATTTTCTGCCCTCTCAGTAAAGTCTTCGTCGAGTGTTTCTTATTGCAATAGATGGCAAAAAGCTGACGACCAACCTGTTGGAAATTGGCTCATCATTATATCACCCGAATACGTCCACTGCTGGATAAAGGCCTCCCCCAAGCATTTCCACGACGACCGGTCCTGCGCTGCCCGCATCCATCGGCTTTCCGCGATATTTACCAGGGCATCGGTCCATCGCGTGAGAGGCTTTCCTACGCTACGTTTTCTGGTGCGCAGTCGCCACTTGAGAACTTTACTGCCCCAACGGCCATCTGTTCTACGAGCTGTGTGCCCTGCCCATTGCCACCTCACCTGCATTGGCTTCCACAGCCTATAAACAACTGTTAGATCAGGGACACAACACTATGACTTCGCAACAATATGCGGGGGATTAATCAATACTACTTTGTCAAGTTAATTTTTATTGCAATAGGTGGCAAAAGGCTGATGGCCAACCTGATAGCAAAAGACTACCATAGTCTATAAACAACTATGACTTCTCAACACTGCGCTGAGGAGTAATCAGTTCTACTTTGTCCTATTTTTTTTTTTGCAATATGTGGAAAAAGACATACATAAGCAATTGTCATATAAAGTAATTAGATGCAGACATCGATAGGGAACTCAGGACACTGTCAGAGAGGGCCACGAGTACCATAATAGCTCGCAGGTTTGGTCGTTGCACCAGACAAATAAAAATATCGCTTTTTAGAGCATATTGCACATCCTGTCACATAAGCAGCCTTTTGGTGAATTACACCCAAAGCCCTGTACGAGTCCAGTTCAATAATGCAATCAGAGTCCTGCTGGGGCTGCCCTGACACTGCAGCGTGTTTCTACCCAACCATGCGTAAGAAAGAAGCGTCCTTGGTACGTCGGATGCGGGATAGTGCCAGTAGCATCCTGGCTATGTTCGCTATCAGACTCGACTCACGTGGCCAATAACAGTTGAATCATCGTAGATAAATTAAAAGTTATTAAATAAACAAAAGAATAAATGAAAAAGATATTAAAGAAACGAGAGTGCTTTAGACCACACGACTGAAGTAAAACTTAATCACCATTCGCGTAACGCATTCACCAGCTTTTACTCCCCAAGTGAAGCGTGCCGTTCGCCTCGCTCGATCACACTTTTCGTCACACTAGAAACCACCGTTCGCGTAACGCATGCACCTTACTCCCCAATTCCAGCGTGCGTAAAGAAGTTTAACTTCATTAATATAACTAATAAGTTTTCTAACAAATATTGGAACTCTATTTTCTTAAAATTTAAATCTAACTGACTGCCGGGACTTTGTCTAATTTTAACTACCTACGTTCAACACTACGAAATATTTTTATTCTATGGTTTTAATCTTGCCTATTCGTAAAGAGTTTAATAAATTGATTCGAAATTAAAAACACGACTTTCACATATTCGTTCTAAAGAGTATTAATATTCTAGCTAGAAGACTTACATACTGAAAAGTATGTATATCCCACCGTGTCCGTATATCCCACGTACTGGTAGTGGGATAAATCTTGCTTTGTCCAGCGCATTATGTATGCTAAAGTCGGCCATTCTCCAGCTTGGCTGCAAGCTGAAACATGGCTGCATCATTGTCTTTTCCTACGGACTAAATCTGCATTACAACCAGCTTCTAAGTTTTAACATACTACTGGAATATCTTCAAAGCCATTTTTGATCAAGATTCTACTAGTATAATATGGGCAAAAGAACAGAATATGTTCTTGAATATTCTGCTCAAAGCTACGACTATTTTATTAGACTTTACAACCACTTTATTGCTAGATGGATGGAGAAAACTTCATAAATGAAATGGAGAAAGAATAGATACATACCGACTTTTTCCCAGGGTTGGTGCCTTTAAGATGTAGTACCTTTTGTAAATAACCTGTAAGAAATACTTTTCGTTCGGTACTTTGGTACTTAACTCTTCCGATGCGCACCTCTAGCTCCGTGCCAAATCCCTCGAGTTCAAACACAAGAAGGAGCATTCATTATTAAAGTTAAAAGAACTTCTCGCCGTTTCTATCGGTAGCTGAATTATTATTCGGGATTTAACTTGCCGGCTATCTTTAAGAAATTATCTGCTCCGGGATTTAGCTGAAACTTTCCGCCAAATAATTCAATGCGATAGACTTGCATAAAAGCTGGATATTGTCGCCTGAAAGCATATTTATTGGGCTTTGAATACAAACTAAACTAGATTATTATAATGTTAAACTCTAATTTTTTGGCAAAATCAGTTGTTACAAAGTGTGGAACTTGAGTACTTGAGTTTGACTTGCAAATTTTGCTGAAAGGCAACTAAAAAGTTTTCAAACTTTAAAGAAAACAAGGGGCAGACTTTTGAACCTTTTCATAATATTTTAATTTCATTAGAAATTAATGAGAAGTATGTAACGTTATTAGATCTATACCTACTTCTACATACATCAGGATCCGGACCGTTACTTTCCATCTAATATGGTAGAGGGGAGCGATGGCTCATGCTCGCGTTATACTCATGACCGGGTGCCGTCCGTGTGAACTGGCCTAATGACATGTTCAATAATTTCAATGTATAACTTCTCATGTCATATTGTTTTCATGTTCTAATGACATAATTTGTTTTATATCAATGATTTTATTTTGAAATTATTAACTAATGATTATATTTATTTTTAATATTACATTTATTTAATATACTGCGCCAGAAAGAGGGTTATGTTTTTCAAATGTGTATGTATGTATGTATGTATGTATGTTGTTTATTTATTTACTTCTTTCTTTGGTAAGCTCTGTAATCTAAACGGTTTGATGGATTTTAGAGTTCGTGGTGTCGTTAGATTCTTTTTGATCCCGTGAGTGACATGGGATAGATTTTTACCCGACTAGCCAAAACAAGAGGTCATTTAACTATTTGTTTCGCTCTGTAGCCCACATGGCTTATTAGATTTTACAATGCCTGATGTCGTTAGATTCGTCTTAATCCCGTGAGTGACATATAATACATTTTTACCCGACAGAAGAGGGGGTTAAGTTTTTATGCAGTCGGGTTTTTTTTTTAAATTCACAAATTACATTATATGTAAACCTATGTAATTACTATTTTATGATCATCAGAAAGAGTGTATGCACATATTTCGAATAAACATTTTGAATCATGAATCTTCTTAGTTTATGAAATTGTGTTTAAGGTGGTAATTTACCAATAGTAGTTAGTTAAAAAGATGGCCAGAGCCAACTAGCTCCTCTAGCTGACCTATATCACAGTATTACGATATGGCTTACGGTAGCGCAACGCCTTTGATGTCGCACGATGCGCCACCGGCGTAGGTACTAGCTTGTAGTCAGCCTGGCAAACTCGCTGGAAACTCGTCGCCGCCCGCTACCCCGCAAGTACCCTTCCGTTGCTCTGCGTAAGTACATTCTTTGCGCTACTGTAAGCCACTATAGTGTAATACAAAGAATATATATATATATTAGTACTAACATACAGTATGGACACTCCCTGACACTCTCTAGATTCCGACCTCACCCCCTCGTCACCCAGATTAAATTCAGATTGTGATTTCGCCGTGATTTTGTTTGCTCCGTCATTTGTTTTTAGAAATGTCATTTTACGACCGCGTTATGCAGTGTCCGGGGTGTGGTAATACTGTGCCGCTATCGTCTGCAGCGAGCCACTTAGCAGCGTTCGGGGTATGTTTGAAAGCGCTGACAAGACGACATGATATTCGACGTTGAAGTCACTTAAGTGGCTGCGGCTGATGTGGTTACACAGCCACAGTTCGAGCAGGACGTGTCGGCCGCCTGTCGCCTCGACAACCGACATTATTGGCTGCGCTCGAGCGTCTCCCGACAGTGACGGACGATAGCTCTGAATACGAAACGAGACTTATTGGCGACGATTTTTCAACGTCACGCGATGCACGCTTAATACGGATTCTTTTCTCATTTAACTTACCCGCCCCAGTCACTCCATTAGGACCTTTTTGTTCGCCAACAATTCCCTTTGTAGTTAACAGTTTGGGTGGCGATTCAATGAGATTCGCGCGAATCGCTCCATCAAGTTACGTGGAGCTGACAAGGTGAATCTAAATAACAAATTCGTGTATTGAGAGCGTGCGGCAGTTGCGAATCATGATTTGTGAGCCGCAAGGGAAATGTAAAATAGGGTGTATGAGATTATGTAGCTAAGTGGGATTTCTATATTACCTGTGTACCCTTTTTGTTAAAGGAATAAATTTTATACTTCATAACAATGACCATGACAGAAATACGAATTAGAAGGGAAAAAAGTGTGTGGTTTTATGAAACCACGGTAAAAGTGAAACTTTACAGAGGACGAAATGATCATGGCTGGCTCTCGCTACGGTACAGAGAACGAAACGATGATACCGTCAGACGAAAGCGACCGTCACGCGACATGCAACACACAGACGAAAAAACAACTATAGGCATTGATGGACTTACGTGTGTATGTTAACACGTTCGTCCATCAATGCCTCTTTTGCTGGCCGCTGCAGTAATGTATTATTTCTCAAATAATGCGCGGAAATTAACAGTTGTTTTTATGCGACAAAGCATTAATTTTTAATTTTCATTAAACAGTTTTCTATTTGCAAGCCAGTTCGAAATTTAAATAAAACCTTTGTAAGTTACCTCCTTGGTTGCCATGTTTAGGAGTAAAAGATTGTTCTATTTTTAAATTACACGACAGATATTAGTTTACATAGTAATTTATTTGGCCGCTACAACACCACAGATATGGAATTTCATACAACTTTTGCCCGGGGCTGCTCGCGTGTATTTGGCCAGTAGTACAGCAATTTGTCAAAATAATGCTCAAGCTTCCAAGCATGTTTGAGAAAAGTTATAAGCCTTGGTCACAACTAGGCAATAATGGGCTTACGTATGTACTATTGCAGTAATGTACTATTCCGGCAACAATTCATTCATATCAGCTCATATACGTCCCCACCGAGGGGCTCGAGCCTACCCTGAATTAGTCTATACCACGCGGGCTTAGTGCTGGTTGGTCGACTTCACTCACAACCTGCGAGTTTCTTCGCAGGCGTGTGTGCAGGTTTCCTCACGATGTTTTCCTTCACCGTAAGAGCGTTGGATAAACGTACATCATATTGGTAATTGGCAGGTTCGAACCACGTCCTCCCGGATAGGATGCGGCGGCCCTAGCCATTACGCCACCGAAGCTCTATGGATATGTATATGTATATAATGGACGCTTTATGTGCGGCAACAATATGACCGTAAAATATGCTAAATTGGGGGACGAGCTTTGGAGATATGCCTACATTTTGTTTGGTAACAAACAAACTCTGCTGCGAGGACCAGTAATTAAACTGTCAATTACTGCTGAGTGCAGGGCCGGCGTAAGGTCGTATCGACTTCTCGAAAGAATACCAATGAACCGGGACCGTAATCAAAAATTTATTCCGCACCCCGACAAGGAGAAATATACGAGCATACCCCAAATTGCTGTTCACGAGTTTATCTCTGTCATTTCATAGCCCCGACCCCCGGCAGGAAAATTTTTGAATATCAAGCGAATAAACATTTTTCCTTGTTACCTTTTCTCGGCTATGTACGAGCAAGTAGTCTTTTTTTATTTTTTTATTCACAATTGGTAAGCCCTTGGCATCATCTCACCTGATGGTAAGTGACGATGATGCCCAAGATGGAAGCGGGCTTACCAAGATTCCCCAACGCAATGGAGAACTAGCTATCTTATCTTCATGCCGGAGCACACCAATGTTATTAAGACTGATGTTTGGCGGCAAGACTTAGATAAGATGTTGGTAGCTAGCCAGGCGGGCTTAGAAAATGCACTACCACCAACCAAACCGAGACTTACATGTTGACCCCACCGGGAATCGAACCCGCGACCTCCTGGTGTAAAGCGAATGAACTAACCATTATGCCACGGAGGCGTCGTTGCAATCATTTCGAATCAGCTAGTTTATAACTTTTTGGCATCATCATTATCACATAAGCTCATATACGTCCCCACCGAGGGGCTCGAGCCTACCCTGAATTAGGGTTATCGGGCCTTAGTTGACCACGCGGGTACAGCGCGGGCTGGTCGACTTCACACAGAACCTGCGAGTTTCTTCGCAGGCGTGTGCAGGTTTCCTTACGATGTTTTCCTTCACCGTAAGAGCGTCGGATAAACGTACATGTGAAATCGAAATTCGAAATCACATTGGTACGTGGCAGGATTCGAACCACGACCTCCCGGACAGCAGGTAACGGTCCTTGCCATTACGCCACCGACGCTCTAATCATGCCTACCCTACGTACTATCCTACTAATATTATAAATGTGAAAGTTTGTATGTATGGATGGATGTTTTTTTACTCTTTCACGCTTCAATCACTGGACGGATCGGGATGAAACTTGGCACACATATAGGTTAGGTCCTGGATTAACATATAGGCTACTTTTTATCCAGATTTCTTAAGTGGTTCCCGTGGGATAGCTATTAATTCTCTCTTTTTTGGTAACTTCTGTCACTTCGCAATGAAGCGAAGGATTGACGTGCTAATTAATACTGATTATCGAATTGACTACTAATTAGCATAACCAAACATAGTTCCCGAGGGATCTAGAGTTGACACAGTTCCCACGCTCGACAGCACGACAGACATAAAAACTATGTTCACGCGAAAACTAACTAACTACTGAACATATTCTGGCTGAAATTTGGTAGGTAAACAGCTTAGGACCTGGATTAACATATAGGTTACTTTTTTCCACTCTCGCGCACTGCGCACGCTCGATGAAAGTCATAGAAACTATGTTCAAGCGAGCGAAGCCGCTGGCAAAATCTAGTATTAAATGATAGCGTTTTGCAACGAGTGGTCATAAATGTTGACAGACGGCCACGCGGGTAGAACAGGCCGTCCTCGGGGACCCCTGACAATGACGGATGAGGAGCGCCGCGTGACAGCGCTAGTTTCATGCTACGATTTGTCATCTATCGTGTTTTCGCATCTTCCTTATTCAAGCGACTTCCAAAAAGGAGGAGGTTCTCAATTCGACTGTATGTTTTTTTTATGTGTGTTACCTCAGAACTTTTGACTGGGCAAACCGATATTTATGATTCTTTTTTTATTTGAAAGCTAGTGCTTCCCGTGTGGTCCCATATAAATTTTATCAAAATCGGTGTAGTACTTTATTATAAAATTAACAAAAACCAAAAATAATAATGAAAAAATGTACAAAGTTGTTGCGATGGAAGTCGGTTTTTTAACGTGTTTAGCGTTTTCAATTATGCTTTGTTTAGTTTCGGCGGACGGTGAAAGCGAATACGAATGCTAGCCTACACTTGTCAAAGGCATTTCATGACATTCAATGATTTTAAATGAAGTTATACATCTCGTGTCAGCTCCGGGACCTACCTGGACAGTAGGTAGTGGTTCTCTTCCACGAGGCACTCGCCTTGCAGAGTACCGGGACAAGCGTCTTGGCGGCAAGACCTACCGTAACTGGTCCGTGTCTTCACCTTATGGTGTTGGCAGGAATAGCGGCCCTCACTGTATGACCTAGCTTTCGGTGAGTGGGGACGCTATATCATAAACCTGGTAGTTTAGCGTATCTGGTAGATATACGAGAGGGGAATCTCGTGTCATATTGTTTTCATGTTCTAATGACATAATTTGTTTTTTTTTTTATATCAAGGGTTGGATTTTGACGGTATTAACTAATGATTGTTTATTTCTTGATTTTTTATAAATAAAATAATGTAATCACTATTTTATGACTATCAGAGAGAGTGTAATTTGCACCCATTTTGAAATAAATATCTATCTTCAAAATTCTAATTGAAAAACAAATTGTAAAATTGTATTACGGTAAGCACATTGTTTGTTCCACTTGAAACACGAAGAAACATTTACCGGCCAAGTGCGAGTCAGAACCGCACACAAAGGGTTCCGTACCATCATACTAGATGGCGCTAGTTTCTTCATGTTTAAAAAACCGGTTTTTTGTATGAATGAAGACACCCCTTATTTTTTCACTTTCACAAATTTTTAGGGTTCCGTAGCGAAATGGAAAAAAACGGTACCCTTATGGATTCGTCATGTCTGTCTGTCTCTATCCGTCCGTATGTCACAGCCACTTTTTTCCGAAACTATAAGAACTATATACTGTTGAAACTTGATAAATAGATGTATTCTGTGAACCGCATTAATTATTCATTATTTTCACACAAAATAGAAAAAAAAACAATAAATTTTGGGGTTTCCCCATACTTAGAACTGAAACTCGAATTTTTTTTCATCAAACCCCTACGTGTGGGATATCTATGGATAGGTCTTCAAAAATGATATTGAGGTTTCTAATATAATTTTTTTCTAAACTGAATAGTTTGCAAAAGAGACACTTCCAAATTGGTAAAATGTGTGTCCCCTTGTAACTTCTAAAATAAGAGAATGATAATACTAATAAAAATATATGATGTACATTACCAAGCAAACTTCCACCAAAAATTGGTTTGAACGAGATCTAGTAAGTGTTTTTTTTAATACGTTATAAATCGTAAACCGCAATTTACCTTGCATTCAATCAACTCAAATATAAGCATTTTTTTTTAAACATGAACATACTAGCGCCATCTATTATGATGGTACGGAACCCTATGTGTGCGGTTCTGACTCGCACTTGGCCGGCTTTTTTAGTATTTATTGTTATAGCGGCAACAGAAATACATCATCTGTGAAACTTTCAACTATCTTGCTATCACGGTTCATAAAATACAGCCTGGTGACAGACGGACGGACAGCGAAGTCTTAGTAATAGGGTCCCGTTTTTACCCTTTGGGTGCGGAACCCTAAATAAACGTTTCCAGCGTTATGAGTAAGGAAATTGGGTGCGCCTGTTGTCAATGAGCAATTAAGTCGGCAAGGTTAGATATTTCCAAAGATATTTGCAAAGTTGTGACAAGGCGTAGCTTGAAGCGATCCCGCGACCGAAGTTCGTCGTGCCATTTAGCTCGTAAAAGAACGAAATTGCTGCTGTGAATAGACAATAAGGATTTTAATAAAATTCCTTGCTCTTGTTGTGCCATTCGTAGGGCACGCCTTGAGAAACGCCTTTGTCCTGGTGGCATGCGAGCCTAAAGGCTTCCTGAATTCCCATCGTGTTGCCTGCAATGAAATTTTACTACCCTATCCTTACCTCCCCTTTGTTGTTGTATAATTAGGAACCTAAAATAACATTTAAAGAATGCTTTGATAAGAAGTCCTTTTGAGGCTTGAACTTTAAACACTTTGGGTCTGTTAATATTTAAATTTTGTTTGTGTACGGTGTTTTTTCTCGACGGTTTCCGTTCTTTGAAATTGCTATCACTAGACTAAAGGCGGCTTGAAAACTTCTGACACTAGCTCCACTACTTCTGACACTAGCCCCACTACTTCTGACACTAGCCCCACTACTTCTGACACTAGCCCCACTACTTCTGACACTAGCCCCACTACTTCTAACACTAGCCCCACTACTTCCACCAATCCAGCCTTGATAGTACAGAAACGGAATTAAATTGTTTAACAGATTTACAAAACTTCAATTTTGCCGGGTTATAGGTACCTACATTTAAAAAAATAATAGTTGACACACAGAATTTATTTGGACAATCTATAATATTTTTTTGAATTAAACTTATCAAGAATAAAGTACATCAATATTTAACCCTTTGCATACATGGTGTGAACTTTTAGACCCCAACGGTTTTAAAATGTAATATTTAAAAAAAACCTAACGGCGAGGACTGTAATTTTGAGTAGCTACTGCTACTACTTGCGGCATTGCCACCTGGACCTTTTGGGTTAATTCAGTGCTGCGCGGGCGCTTGACTATGATAGACGTGTTTAGAGTCAGTGAGACGCATATTTGTTAAGTAAAGTTTGTCTTAAAAATAATAAAAAATACCTGGAAGTTCCCAACACTAGTTACTATTTTAAGACTTAATATTATTTTCGGTTTTTTCTAACATCATATAAGTTTAAACTAGGTTTTAGGACTAATTTGTCTATGCTTAGTTTTCAGTTTGAATGAGCCTCATACTTCAATGCAAAATTAAAACAAACCATTGATTGCAAGTGAAAATTGTCTTTTTATTGTCGTTCTATTTATCCTCTAAATTGACAAAAAACGCATTTGTGAATGTATTTTTAAAATACATTTACACAGGAGTCACTTAATGCTCCGGTCATTTTGACCCCACCTTTTATGGCACATAACTTTTTGTCACCTTGTATGCGAAGGGTTAAACTTTTTCTTTAACTTCCGATCTTCTTTAACGTTACTTATATCTTATCAGATAGAAAGTGGATGAAACAGGAAAAACTAATTACTTAACCCGGCAAAATTAAAGGCACATAAACATATAAATTCCGTAACTGTACGTACATGTGTATTAAGTATGGCTATCCTATCCAAGATGTGGAAAGATACAGGTGCTATGTGTTGTTTCATTCATCTTAAGGCTCCTCCGTCCCTAAAATTAGCAACTTGATTCACGACGTTACAAACATCGAACGAAATAGCTTGCTAATAAAGTTCTTGTCAGCTCGTACTGCAACGTGGCTGTTACGTCAATCGCTGCGGACAAATCGTGCGAAAATAGTAGTTTTAACGCCTGACGTAAAATAGGGGTGTTATTAATTCATAATAAATAAAATATGAAGAATTTCCAAAATTTATGAAAACAAAATCATTGTATATTGTTTTGTTAAGAAGTTCATTAATTATCATAATATTTCGATTTAAATTGCAGCAGTTCTATGGTTTCAACTAGAAAAAAAAGATGCATTAGGATGCATTTTTTTCTTTAGCTCTGTGTATTGAAATAGAGATCGAGGAAATCAAAATCACTCCGCATATCCTGTAATTTACAAAAAAATAAATTCGATAAAAAAATCCTTAACTGAAGTAAATGTGGTTACAAAGATAGATACAAGTGTGTTGTTATCTCTGATGAATGAGCCACATATATAAATTAAGCCTTAAACAAAGTTTTATTGACATACAAGTGTGTTGTTATCTCTGTTGTATGAGCCACATATATAAATTAAGCCTTTAACAAAGTTTTATTGACATGCAACTGTGTCGTTATCTCTGATGAATGAGCCACATATATAAATTAAGACTTAAATAAAGTTTCATTGACATAAAAGTGTGTTGTTATCTCTGATGTATGAGCCACATGTAAAAATAAAGCCTTAATAATTTTTAATTGACATACAAGTGTGTTGTCATTTCTGATGTATGAGCCACATATACAGGGTGTAAAAAAATGGTGTAGGACCCGTTGACTGGGGGTTCTACTCATCATACAGAACACATTTTCCCCAAGGAACCCATAGTCAATTCTCAAAAAAAAATTGGACCCTCAATACTAAAATGCACAAAATTGGTCGATCAGCTGATCGATTTGTATGAAGAATATTTTTTTTTGTGTTTTCAGCAAAGTTGTAGATTAAAAGTTGTTCAGTATGATAAGTAGAAGCCCCAGTTAACGGGACCTACACCAATTCTGTTACACCCTGTATAAATTAAGCGTTAAACAGAGTTTCATTGACATACAAGTGTGTTATTATCTTTGATGAATGAGCCACATACAACTATAAATTACAACGCTGAATATGAAAGTTTTAATTAATCCCGCAGTACGTGAAAAATAACAAGGGGAATTCAATTTTCTGGTCAAATGGATGACCACGTGAACTGTGCGGGTGCGGGCTTGTGGCAGTCACTATAGTTTTTTTCAATTCCCAGTTCAGTTGTTGCGATTCAATTTATTTGACCGAATATACGTACTATAGGGATGACGACAGCATCAGAAATAAATTATGAACTCTTGATCACTAAATTGCCCTCCTACTGAAACTTCGGAAAACCTTACTCGTTTTGTTTTCCATCAAGTCTTCGTTTTTTAATTCGCCAAAATCACAAAATGAGTACATAAATGACGCTGCAAAATTATGATGTCACGCCTAGGTGGGTCAAACATTTTTAGAACAAAATGTCGCTTTTGACAGATGATAAAAAGTAAATCAGATGACTAGCATTCGTCATCCCTATTCTAATTAAAAATACTTCTTCAAAGTTTTATTTAAACGTGAAAACGTTTTTGAAAACCGGCAAAGTGCGAGTTGGACTCGTGCTCCTAAGAAATGCGTACCACCACACCTCTCCACACAACTATGACAATGATACCTATTCACTTTACAAACAAAATACATCAACGCGAGCGACAGATTATTTGTTTTTTTTTTATTATTTAGTTTGGACTTCTTCGCGCGAGTACGACTCACACTTGGCCGGTTTTTAGGGTTCCATTCCTTAAACAGTAAAAATATTATAGGATCACTAGCGTGTCTCTCTGTTTGTCCGGCCGTCCGTCCGTCCGTCTGTCACAGCCAATTTGCTCCGAAACTACTGACCGATTGAGTTAAAATTTGATACTCATATATAAGTCGGTGACCCAAATAGTCCGAAGAATAAGTTTAACGTAAGTAAATGAATTTTAAACCTTGGGGCCATTTTTGGGGGGTAATTTAGATAAAAAAAAAATTGCAACTCTATATTATATGACATACTATATGAAAGAGTCTTTTGTGAGAATCTCAAATATATTTTTTTATAATTTTAAGAATTATGGTTTTGAAGTTATGTAACAAAATAGGTGGAAATTGACCATTATCTCCGTAACTAATGACCTTAAGTCTAGAAAAAATCCCAGTTTATGAGGTTGAATGAATAAATTATAAATTACAGGAAAATCTATGACAAAATCTAAAGTCTATCCGTTCCCACAGAAAAAATATATATTTCCAAACTCCAGAATATGAATGTAGACTCCTATCAACCTAGAGCAAAGTATGTACTGAAGGTCTTGTTCTGTTGGTCGTAAAGTTTTGATGCGGAACCCTGTTTGTGTGACCCAAAGTCGCACTTGGCCAATTTTTTTTTGGTATGGCGATACATACTTGTGACCCCTATGAAGTTAAGGAATAAAATCTGTTAAATAATATAGGTACAAGGGGTACATGTGAAGTGGTACTAATTTTTTGTTCATTAAATTAGTTTTTAAGGTTCCGTACCCGTTCTGTCTGTCCGTCTGTCACCAGGCTGTATTTCATGAACCACAATAAAAATATATAATACAATAAAAATTTTCACAGATGATGTATTTCTCTTGTCGCTTTATTAGCAAATACTAAAAATTTTAAAAATTCATGTTTTGATTATTCAAAATTTTCAGTGTTTTATTCGTTAGTTTCCGTAAAATTTATTAGCACAAAGGTTTCCGATAACTGACTGACTCGGTGGGTCAGTGGTTAGTGCTCATGACTACTGATCCAAGGGGTTGTGGGTTCGATCCCCACCCAGGGCAAACATTTGTGTGATGAGCAGATTTGTTTGCCCTGTGTCTGGGTGTTAAATATCTATATATGTATGTATTTAAACGTTTATAAGTATGTATGTATATCAGTCTCTGGTTCCCATAACACAGGGAATCCTACTTTGGGCCAGATGACCATGTGTGATTTGTCCCAGAATATTTATTTATTTTATTTTATTTTAACTATCATTTAAAGCAGTAATAATCAATTAACTCATTTTTAACTTACATTTCGGAGATTTAGTATAATTTCGGAGGTAATAAGACTGACAAAACTCCAAAGAGGTTTATTTATGTGTAGAATGTTGTCTAAAACGGACTTTGAGTAATTAACTAGATGTAATTATACCGTACGCTGTGTCCACCGGTAATTGTCTCATAATCGCACAACGTTAATTTAAATGGTGTTCAAAACAACAGTCCCAGGAGCGGACAGTTATAATACTGTTTATTCTCAAACAGCGCAAACTGCAAAGGCGATGGTGAAAAAAAAAACATAAAACTCCAGTTATGAGGTTCGTCGAGAAAATGACTTTTTAATTATCGAGCGGCCACTCTCCCTTCTTGATTGGATCACTTGTTTCTGTCTTTTTACGTGTAAAGAGTAAAGAAAATAACCACATATTTGTACTTTTTCAATGTTTTTTCGTTTTGATTAAAAACTACAATTAATTTTTAAAAATGTAACTGGCATATTGAAGTGTGTGTTTCGACTAAACGATTTAGAGAAGTATCGGTCTGGTTTGCCTGTAGAATGAAAATATCTGTTATAAAATTGGGTTTCTTTGATATATTTTTTCTCGGTTGAGTAATGGCTATAGCCGCTACCTCCTGTGCGAGAGGTCGTGGTTCGAATCCTGCCTCGTACCAACGACTTTCGATTTCATATGTACGTTTATCCGACGCTCTTACGGTGAAGGAAAACATCGTGAGGAAACCTGCGCACACTTGCGAAGAAACTCGAAGGTTGTGCGTGAAGTCGACCAACCCGCACTGGGCCCGCGTGGTCGACTGAGGGGCCCGATATAAAAGTTAACGGATCGTGTTTCTGCAGCTGTCAAAATGAAGTCATTGAAATGAAGAATCAAGTTACAAAATATCATTTTCGTATGTTTTGTAATTGCTGAAAAAAATCGAGATCCCTGCGACCAAAGTTGCCAATGCGTCGCCTTAAAAAGCTGCCAAGTTCCAGGTCTTGGAGGTATTAGATTAATCGATTACTGCACGTTAAGATTGGGCAAGTTAAACTAGCTCCTGGACGCCTTAACTTGCCCCATTTGTCAGTTTACATGGCCAACTTTAGCATTTTGATGGCAGCTGTACCCGTGAAATATAGTGGACGGGTTGACAAGATAAAGTTGAGAGTTTTTGCAAACTCAATTTGTAATTCGCCTAGACATGCCGAGAATTAAATCCGAGTCACATTTTTTTGGTGCCTTTCATCGTCGTAATTGAAGAAGAACAAAGCAAAATCCTTTTTTTTTACATAATTAGCCAAAGTTTTTCAATTACAGGGTGAGACTTAAATCATTCTGAGGATTAGTGAGTTACATAAAATACGGGGCGGGGCAAAAGAAATGATACTATTTGGTTTATCATCATATAATATCATCCGAAGGACTTGCACTACTGGACATAGGCCTCCCCCAAGGATTTCCATGACGACCGGTTCTGCGCTGCCCGCATCCGGCGGCTTCCCGCGACCTTCACCAGGTCATCGGTCCACCGAGTGGGAGGCCTGCCTACGCTACGTTTTTAGAGTGCGCGGTCGCCACTCGAGAACTTTAGTTCAGCTATTACATCTTCTCTAAATTAGAAGACTAGAATTAGTTTTATATAAATGTATATTTGTACCATTAAATTTCGTGCCATTAGGATTTCTAGATGATGTCTTTTAAATGGTGACCTCCAGAGTAGTTGCACTTTTGAGCCCTATTTATGACATTTTCCATAATTTGCCGAAACACTTACTGCGATATGTTCCTTATTTCTTGATGACTGTTTTTTTTAGGGTTGTGAGACTCTGTGGCTGTTCATATACACCCAGATTTCAAATAACCCTAAAAAAATTCGGGACTGGTCAGATGGGGTGATCTTGCAGGCCAAGGCAAATCGCCAAAATGAGAGATAACACGGCCTGGAAAAGCGTCCGTCACTAAGTCCATAGTGTCGCTGTGTGTGCCGTGGCGCCGTCTTGTTGAAACCAGATGTGCTTCAGCCCCAATTCATCCAAACTGGGTATCAAGAATTCACGTAACGTGGTGCTGTAGCGTTCGCCAGTGACAGTTATCGCATTGCCCGCAGCGTCCTCGAAAAAATAGGGTCCGATCACTCTTTCAACACAGATGCCACACCACACAGTAACTTTTAGTGGGTGTAAAGGTGTTTCTTGAATAATGCGCGGATTATCGGTGCCCCAGAACCGAGTATTCTGCTTATTGACATGCCCCGAGAGATGGTAATGCGCTTTGTCACTCATAACCAATTTTAAAGCAAACATATCCTCTTCAAGGTTGAGGTTTATGACGAGCTTGTTGTACTCTAGACGAGCTCGGTGGTCAGTAGGCAGCAGCTGATAAGTGATCTGAGTTTTATACGGGAACATCTTCAAGTCTTTCCCCAAAATACGCTGCAGAGTCCGCCTGGAAATGCCCTATTGCGGGGCACGTCGCCTCGTTGATGTTTCTGGACACTCTTTAACATCTTCCTGCACAGCATCGATATTTTCGGCTGAACGGCCTGTTCTTGGTCTGCCAGACTTAGGTCTATTTAATGTGGAGCCAGTTCCTTCGAGGCGTGTGGCATAGCGTCGAATTGTGCGACCAATCGGTGCCGGTCGGTGGGGAAATCGTCGACGCAATTCACGTTGTGTTTTTATCACTGATGAATTATTCCGTACAAATATTGACTCGATTATTCCACGTTCTTCGGGAGTAAAACGCTCCATGTTTATTTTCAGTGTATTTAACATTTGTTTACTAGACAATTTTTAACAACAGAATGACAGGAGATGTCATTTAAAAAAATATGAGTATTTTCTATAGTGTCATTGCTTTTGCGCTACCCAGTACTAATAATGAGTTAATGTTTCGTTTAACGGCGAACTGAGGAACTGAGTTCGTTTGTATTCACAATCAGCATATTAACAAATAATCTACAATACTAAATTCAGTTACTGAAACTTTCATTATTTATTATTATTATATCAGCTCATATACGTCCCCACCGAGGGGCTCGAGCCTACCCTGAATCAGGGCGATTAGGCCTTAGTCGACCACGCGGGCCCAGTGCGTGTTGGTCCACTTCACACACAACCTTCGAGTTTCTTCGCAGGTGTGTGCAGGTTTCCTCACGATGTTTTCCTTCACCGTTAAAGCAATCGGTAATTATATGTACGTAAGTTTTTGAAAAACTCATTGGTACATTGGCCGTCTAGATTTGAACCCGGTACCTCTGGTTAGATGGACCGAGTCGTTACCGGTTGAGCCACCGACGCTTTTTACACAAAAAAACTAAGAAAAAACTAAAAAGCCCTAGTAAAGTGGTTAGATTAAGGTAAGTTTAACCGTCTCCATGGCGTATTGGTTAGTCCATTCGCTTCACATCAGGAGGTTGCGGGTTCGATCGTAAGACTCGGTTCGGTTGGTGGTAAAAAAAAATCTAAGCAGGCCTGGCTTGCTACTACCATCTTATCTAAGTCTTGCCGCCAAACATCAGTGTTAACAACATTGATTTGTTCCGGGCTGTAGGTAAAATAGCCAGTTCTCCATTACGTTGGGGAATCTTGATAAGCCCGCTTCCATCTGGGCATCATCGTCAGTTACCATCAGTTGAGATGATGTGCCAAGAACTTACCAATTTTGAAAAAAAAACTTAAACATAGTCTCTTTTATACTTCAGCCTTTAGACATTTTTTTTTAATAATTTTCAATTGTTTTCTTAGTCAAGTGTGTCATAATTTCTTAGACACAAATAATACTAAATTTAGATATAGCAAGCTTACCAAGGTCATATTGTGTAGATAAACCTAAAATCACGATACCTACTTATTTCGTACTAGCTGTTTCCCGCGGCTTCACCCGCGTGGACAACGTTTCTATGACTTTTCGAGGGTGCGCAGTGCGCAAGCCGCAAGCGGCTCGCTAGTGTGGACAAAATTAACCTATGTGTTAATCCAGGTCCTAATCTGTCTGCCTACCAAATTTCAGCCATATTCGTTTATAAGTTTTATTCGTTTATAAGTTTTTGCGTGAAAAAGTAACAAACATAGATCCATACATTCTTACAGACTTTCGCGTTTATAATATTAGTAGGATATCACTTATAAAAACTTCTTCCCGGTTTCCGATTGAGCTGAAATTTTGCATACACGTTATTAAGTTTGGAAAACAATGCACGATTAGCTAAGTGACGCCTTTCTTAATCCAATGTGGCGGACTCACAAAGATGGCGGATCAGTGTCTATTAGTTTGAGACAAATCTTGGAAACCAAATGAAAACCACTTCCCGGTTTCCGATTGATCTGAAATTTTGCATACACGTTAAGTTTGGAAAACAATGCACGGTTAGTTAAGTGACGCCATTCTTAATCCAATGTGGCGGACTCACAAAGATGGCGGATCAGTGTCTATTAGTTTGAGACAAATATTGGAAACCAAATGAAAACCACTTCCCGGTTTCCGATTGATCTGAAATTTTGCATACACGTTATGTTTGAAAAACAATGCACGGTTAGTTAAGTGACGCCATTCTTAATCCAATGTGGCGGACTCACAAAGATGGCGGATCAGTGTCTATTAGTTTGAGACAAATATTGGAAACCAAATGAAAACCACTTCCCGGTTTCCGATTGATCTGAAATTTTGCATATACACGTTAAGTTTGGAAAACAATGCACGGTTAGTTAAGTGACGCCATTCTTAATCCAATGTGGCGGACTCACAAAGATGGCGGATCAGTGTCTATTAGTTTGAGACAAATATTGGAAACCAAATGAAAACCACTTCCCGGTTTCCGATTGATCTGAAATTTTGCATACACGTTATGTTTGAAAAACAATGCACGGTTAGTTAAATGACGCCATTCTTAATCCAATATGGCAGACTCACAAAGATGGCGGATCAGTGTCTATTAGTTTGAGACAAATATTGGAAACCAAATGAAAACCACTTCCCGGTTTCCGATTGATCTGAAATTTTGCATACACGTTATGTTTGGAAAACAATGCACGGTTAGTTAAGTGACGCCATTCTTAATCCAATGTGGCGGACTCACAAAGATGGCGGATCAGTGTCTATTAGTTTGAGACAAATATTGGAAACCAAATGAAAACCACTTCCCGGTTTCCGATTGATCTGAAATTTTGCATACACGTTATGTTTGGAAAACAATGCACGGTTAGTTAAGTGACGCCATTCTTAATCCAATATGGCAGACTCACAAATATGGCGGATCAGTGTCTATTAGTTTGAGACAAATATTGGAAACCAAATGAAAACCACTTCCCGGTTTCCGATTGATCTGAAATTTTGCATACACGTTATGTTTGGAAAACAATGCACGGTTAGTTAAGTGACGCCATTCTTAATCCAATGTGGCGGACTCACAAAGATGGCGGATCAGTGTCTATTAGTTTGAGACAAATATTGGAAACCAAATGAAAACCACTTCCCGGTTTCCGATTGATCTGAAATTTTGCATACACGTTATGTTTGGAAAACAATGCACGGTTAGTTAAGTGACGCCATTCTTAATCCAATATGGCAGACTCACAAAGATGGCGGATCAGTGTCTATTAGTTTGAGACAAATATTGGAAACCAAATGAAAACCACTTCCCGGTTTCCGATTGATCTGAAATTTTGCGTACACGTTATGTTTGGAAAACAATGCACGGTTAGTTAAGTGACGCCATTCTTAATCCAATATGGCAGACTCACAAAGATGGCGGATCAGTGTCTATTAGTTTGAGACAAATATTGGAAACCAAATGAAAACCACTTCCCGGTTTCCGATTGATCTGAAATTTTGCATATACACGTTAAGTTTGGAAAACAATGCACGGTTAGTTAAGTGACGCCATTCTTAATCCAATGTGGCGGACTCACAAAGATGGCGGATCAGTGTCTATTAGTTTGAGACAAATCTTGGAAACCAAATGAAAACCACTTCCCGGTTTCCGATTGATCTTAAATTTTGCATACACGTTAAGTTTGTAAAACAAAACCGTGTTAGTTAAGTGACGCCATTCTTAATCCAATATGGCGGACTCACAAAGATGGCGGATCAGATATCTCTTTATGCACCCCCATGATATGGATATCAAATGAAAGGGTTTGCTGAGAATAATACCAAATAATCAAATTCTTTACAAATTAAAGCTTGTACCTAACATTGATGTGTTCTGGCTTGAAGATAACAAAGCCAGTTCTGCAGTGCGTTAGAGAATCTTGGTTAGCCCGCTTCCATCTTCAGCATCATCGTCACTTACCATTAAGTAAAAAGATGGCAAGGGCTCACCAATTGTGAATAAAAGAAAAACCTTAACGTTTTAATGTTTTTCTAAAAATGATGTTTTGACTAAATGATGCTATTTATCTATTCTACATATAGAACGGATGGCAGTTGGGCAATAAAGTTCTTGATTTCCGACCGTTTACCGAAAAACGTAGGCCTCCCACTGATGACTGGATGCGGGTAGCGCAGAACCGGTCGTCGTGGGAATCCTTGGGGGAGGCCTATGTCCAGCAGTGGACGTCCTTCGGCTGTTATGATGATGTGATTTTAACAGCTGTTTATATCCAGAAAACATCTCATTGCGATCTACTTTGCACTTTGCCATTGTAAGTTATTTTGCAGCATCACCAGTTTCTGGATCTAAAATTATTCGCACGAAACACGAATGGGATAATTCATCTTCATAAATGGAAATGATAATATAATATGTGCTGCAGGGGAATCAATTTTCCGGGCGGCTTCATTTATCGTTCATCGGGCACCCGTCCGACCTTTCGACTTTTTGAAATACGACTGTTCGTTGTTCGTTCAGTTTTAAATGGTATAGTATATCGTACCGTGTCTCTTCGATTTATGCATTTTGATGTTTTTTTGTTATTTTTTTTGAAAGGTTTTTTGATTATAGTGAATGTTTTTTTAATTTTTTTTAATATCGATGTGTAGTATTTCGGAAAGTGTGCCCTGGAGCTTCACGACCTCATTCTCCCCTCTCCATTTCGTCATCGGACGACCAGGCGAATAGAGCGGTTTCACCCCTTTGTCATCAATGTTCCACCTTTTCGCACGAAGCGTTTTGCTTCTTCCTTCATCATGCGAACGGCCAAGGAGTGGAATTCTCTTCCGGCGTCTGTATTTCCCGATTTTTTAACTGACTTCCAAAAAGGAGGAGGTTCTCAATGAGCCTTTTTAGTATGTAACGCTTTTTTATTCGATGGGTATGCTTACGAGTAGGTGCAATATAAATTTTATCAAAATCGGTGTAGCACTTTATTAGAAAATTAACAAAAACCAAAAATAAAAATGCAAAATTGTACTAAGTTGTTGCGATGGAAGTCGGTTTTTTAACGTGTTTAGCGTTTTCAATTGTTAATCCACAATTGGTAAGCTCTTGGCATCTGCTCACCCGATAGTAAGTGTCGATGATGCTGAAGATGGAAGCGCGCTTACCAAGATTCCCCAATGCAATGGGGAACTGGCTATCTTATCTTCAAGCTGGAACACATTAATGTTTTTAAAATTGATGCTTGGCGGCAAGACTTAGATTCGGTCAGGTTTGATTGATTATACAGTCAAAGAGCCTTGCGCGATGCTACCCCCATGTGTAGCAGAATGCTGTTCAGAAGAACAAACGCTACACGCTACAAATTAAAATGTGGTTAAAATTTTGATAGTCATTAAGTATTTTTGGGTTAATAATGATTAGATAAGATGGTGGTAGCTGGCCAGGCGGACTTAGAAAATGCCCTTCCACCATCCAAAACGAGTCATACAAAGTTGGACTCCGCCGGGAATCGAACCCGCGACTTCCTGATGTGAAGCTAATAGACTTTACCATTACGCCACGGAGACGTATAAAAAATGAAACAAATGTTTTTCTGATAAATCTGCAATTTTCTAGAGTAATTTATTCGTAGGTGGGTAATAGAAGTAAATACTCGTATTCTTGTAGCTTTATTGTAATAGGTATATTTGGATTCAATATAACCACCAAATAATTGAAAACGCTAAACACGTTAAAAAACCGACTTCCATCGCAACTACTTAGTACATTTTTGCATTATTATTTTTGGTTTTAATTTTCTAATAATTTACTACACCGATTTTGATAAAATTTATATGGGACCACACGGGAAGCACTAGCTTTCATTTAAAAAAAGAATCATAAAAATTGGTTCACCCAGTCAAAAGTTATGAAGTAATACACATTAAAAAAAAACATACAGACGAATTGAGAACCTCCTCCTTTTTGGAAGTCGCTTAAAAATACGTAGATACCCTAAGGTCTCTCAACCAAAAAATGTATTCAAACACCAAACGTAGTAAATGAGCACCAAATCTTAGCGAGCAAATTATTGCGCTATTTCTGCTTAAATAAACCACACAACGAAAAAGGAGTTGGCAAAGATAAGTTTTTTCTAAAATACTGTAAATGAGCGAGCGAACCGAGTGATAGGTTCGGTCAGGTTTAATTGATTATACGGTCAAAGAGCCGCGTCGCAGAGCGAGGCTCCCCCCATGGGTAGCAGAATGCTGCGCAGAAGATGAAACGCTACATGCTACACGCTACGCTTTACAAATCCCATACAATGAAAAAGGAGTTGTCAAAAATATGTTTCTTCTAAAAAACTGGAAATGAGCGAGCGAAGCGAGCGATATTAGGTTCGGTCAGGTTTGATTGATTATACAGGCAGAGAGCCTCGCGAGAAGAACAAACGCTACACGCTACGCGCTACAAATTAAAATGTGGTTAAAATTTTTGTGGTCACTAACTATTTTTAGGTTAACAATGGTTAGTTTGGAGTCATTTGCTTTAATAGGATAGCAAGGTTTAAAAATTTTGGTTATAATTTCACAATAAAATGGAGTTTTGATTTAGGTGCGCATTTACTATTTTTGGTCATCATACTAGCCGAAAAACGTCTACTGCTCCCACAAGGATTTCCACGACGACCGGTCCTGCGCTGCCCGCATCCATCGGCTTCCCTCGATCTTCACCAGGTCGTCGGTCCAGCGCGTAGGAGGCCTACCTACGCTACGTTTTCGTTATTTTCGGCAGTAAAAGTGTCTTTTTTAATGTTATTTTACTATAACTGATGCTCAGTTAAATATAAGCCAGTGATATAATGAATCCTTTCCAAATCCAACAAATACACTTGGCTATACTTGTGCTTTCACCATAATGTTGTCTTAAGCAGTACCAGTACCGAGCATAAAATGATATTGTGAACAAAAGTTCTGTCAACCCTTTCACGAGGAACGCAACTACGACGAACAAGAAAAAACTGAATCTTATTCGAGGTCAATACCTGCAGAATAATATTGCCACAGCATCCCTGGTAAACATATTGCCATATAAAAGTATCTTCTGGGCTACGTTGAAATTGTAAAATCTGAAATCATATGATTATTCATTAGCAACCTACAGATTGCCACAGCATTCCTGGCAAACATTGCCGATGCTTGTGAGGGTTAAGATTATGATCTTCTGTGCTACGTGGAATTGTAAAAGCAGAAATCATATGATTATTCAGTAGCAACTTACTGATTAATATTGCCACAGCATCCCTGGCAAACATTTCCAATGCTTGTGAAAGGTTTAAGATTTTAATCATCTGGGCTACGGTGAAATGTGAAAGACAGAAATCATATGATTATTAATTAGCAACCTACAGATTAATATTGCCACAGCATCCCTGGCAAACATTGCCAATGCTTGTGAAAGGTTTAAGATTTTAATCATCTGGGCTACGGTGAAATGTGAAAGACAGAAATCATATGATTATTAATTAGCAACCTACAGATTAATATTGCCACAGCATCCCTGGCAAACATTTCCAATGCTTGTGAAAGGTTTAAGATTTTAATCATCTGGGCTACGGTGAAATGTGAAAGACAGAAATCATATGATTATTAATTAGCAACCTACAGATTAATATTGCCACAGCATCCCTGGCAAACATTGCCAATGCTTGTGAAAGGTTTAAGATTTTAATCATCTGGGCTACGGTGAAATGTGAAAGACAGAAATCATATGATTATTAATTAGCAACCTACAGATTAATATTGCCACAGCATCCCTGGCAAACATTGCCAATGCTTGTGAAAGGTTTAAGATTTTAATCATCTGGGCTACGGTGAAATGTGAAAGACAGAAATCATATGATTATTAATTAGCAACCTACAGATTAATATTGCCACAGCATCCCTGGCAAACATTGCCAATGCTTGTGAAAGGTTTAAGATTTTAATCATCTGGGCTACGGTGAAATGTGAAAGACAGAAATCATATGATTATTAATTAGCAACCTACAGATTAATATTGCCACAGCATCCCTGGCAAACATTGCCAATGCTTGTGAAAGGTTTAAGATTTTAATCATCTGGGCTACGGTGAAATGTGAAAGACAGAAATCATATGATTATTAATTAGCAACCTACAGATTAATATTGCCACAGCATCCCTGGCAAACATTGCCAATGCTTGTGAAAGGTTTAAGATTTTAATCATCTGAGCTACGGTGAAATGTGAAAGACAGAAATCATATGATTATTAATTAGCAACCTACAGATTAATATTGCCACAGCATCCCTGGCAAACATTGCCAATGCTTGTGAAAGGGTTAAGATTATCATTATCTGGGCTAACGGTGAAATGTAAAAGCAGAAATCATATAATATACAGTAGCAACAGTTACCGGCAACATTAAGGAGCAACTGAATATTATTTAAACCGTTTAAGAACAAGTTAACGGGCCAGCATAACGTTACTCTAACATGCTCCGCTAGAGCTCTATGGGTAATGTAATAAAACTCCACGATGTAGCGGTGGCAAGTAGGTGAAACTCCCCTAAAACTAGTTTCAGAATTGAAGACAGTTTACAGGTGAGGTAACAAACGGTACAGTTACGCTCAGAAGTCATTTAGAACTCTGTCTCCGGCTCTTGGCACGTCGGCCCTCGGAAGTTGTCGGCGCCTTTGTAACAACGTTCTTTTGTAACGCAGGGGACTCGAAAAAAGAACGTGAAGTAAAAACTTTGTAGCAGTGATGGTTAACGTATTTCGTGTTCGGAATGTGTCGCATCCGGAGAGGTTTTCTGATCGGACAAGAGAGATTTATTATACGAGTATAACTAGGTTTTGCCCGCGTCTTCGCCCGCGTGAACATCGTTTTAACGACTGTCTTTGAGGTGAGCGGCTAGCGAGCGCGCGCTATATCTTGATTAGCAGTCTATTTATCACTTTCCACTCCCTTAATCAATTGTATTAAAAAAAAACAGTTCGTTGATCCGTTGCCACCTCGACGTGCGCGAGCGTAGAAATGAGTTTTCCCCAGATCCCTCGGGGACTATGTCAGGATATGCTAATTAGTAAATTATGTCATGTTCTAACCCCTCAACCTTCTCTGTGCAAAAAATCACAACAATGCACTGTACCGTTGCGATTCCTTGCGATACTCGCCTTGCAGAATAGAAGAAGAAGGACAAGCGTCTTGGCGGCAAGACCTACCGTAACTGGTCCTTGTCTTCACCTTATGGTGTCGGCAGGAATAGCGGCCCTCACTATATGACCTTGCGGTCGGTGAGTGTGGACGCTATATCATAAACCTGGCAGTTTAGCGTATCTGGTAGATATACGAGAGGGAATGTACCGTTGCGATGTTAAAGAAATTAACCATAAAAAGAGTATTTTTTCAGTTCCCTCAGGAACTTTATCGGACTATGCTGTTTTCAAGGAATAAAAAGTAGCCTTTGTCCTTCCCATTCACACAGTCTACCAGCACGCCAAATTTCATCACGATTGATCGAGGTGTTGAAGCGTGAAAAGGTTACAAACAAACAAACACATTTTCAAATTTATAAGTAAGGATTTTTGAACTGCTTCACTTCAAAGTCAAAGATGAGCTCATGGACAAAGGCGGTACAAGATAATAAAATTTTTCCCATTTTTGAACTGCTTTACTTGAAAGTCAAAGATGAGCTCATTAACAAAGGCGGTAGGCTATAAGATATTTACTCAAGACAAGATAATAAATTGTTTCCCATTTTTGAATGGCTTTACTTGAAAGTCAAAGATGAGCTCAAGGACAAAAGCTGTAGGCTATAAGAGATTTACTCAAGACAAAATAATAAAAAAAATCCCATGTTTGAACTGCTTTACTTGAAAGTCAAAGATGAGCTGATGGACAAATGCGGTAGGCTATTATAAGATACTCACTCAAGACAAGATAATAAAATCTTTCCCATTTTTCTGACAAATATATACCTATGTAGTAGACATCCAAATATAGTTGTAACACGCAATCTCAAGTTATTAAACCTTTTATTCGAAACAATTGTATCGCTACAGACGTAAGACTTCATAAAGTAAAAGGAATAACGCAAAGGAATAATATTTCTGGCGCTTGTGAAACATATCGCACATTTACTAGAGGTTTTTATTAAATTTCTATACTGACTGTACAACATCATATCAGCTCATATATGTCCCCACCGAGGGGCTCGAGCCTACCCTGAATTAGGGCGATCGCGCCTTAGTTGACCACGCGAGCCCAGTGCGGGTTGGTCAACTTCACACACAACCTGCGAGTTTCTCCGCAGGCGTGTGCAGGTTTCCTTACGATGTTTTTCCTTCACCGTAAAAGCGTCGGATAAACGTACATTTGAAATAGAAATTCGAAATCACATTGGTACGTGGCGGGATTCGAACCACGACCTTTCCAGATAGGAGGCAGCGGCCCTAGCCGTTACGCCACCGACGCAAAGCCACCGACTGTACATCAAAGAGTATTAAACATACGGAAAATAGAGTAGGTCACTCTTTCAAATAAGACAGCGCCCCTAGCGAACTGAACCCAAACTAGTACAGAAATATGAAAAACTAATTTAACAATTCGTCTGGTTTCGAACTCGCGCGATAGGGGTGACGACAGCATCAGAAATAAATTATGAACTATTGATCACTAAATTGTCCTCCTACTTAAACTTCGGAAAACCTTACTCGTTTTTTTTTAAGCGACTTCCATAAAGGAGGAGGTTCTCAATTCGTCTGTACGTTTTTTTTAGTGTGTTACCTCATAACTTTGGGCTGGGTAAACCGATGTTTATGATTCTTTTTTTATTTGAAAGCTAGTGCTTCCCATGTAGTCCCATATAAATTTTATCAAATTCGGTGCAGTACTTTATTAGTAAATTAACAAAAACTAAAAATAATAATGCAAAAATGTACTAAGTTTGTTCACTGAACATCCTTTTATTAAGTTTTACTAGTTTATGGTGTATTTTTATACTTTATTTTATTGTTTTTGATAATGGTTTTTTTATGTCATTATATATACTTCATCTTGTCACCAAATGATCAGCTTTTATTTCTACAGTCCACTAAGCAACTAATATTTGGTCCTTGAAAGCCGTCTTTCAGGAATTAAAATATGGAGACAAGATCGCAATCGCGACAAAAAGCGATATCAAAAGGTATCCAGGGCCAAACTCCTGCCGTCATGCACGGTAGCCCTAATCCTCTTGCAGGGGACGGTAAGCCCCCCGGCTCTTATAGTTCCACAGGTTCCGCGGTAACGCTGAAAAGTTTAGCTATACAAGCAGAGTGTGCTCGTAAAGTTGCGAATATGGAGCGCGCAGCCTTGGAACGTGAGCGCGCAGCCTTGGAATGTGAGCGCGCAGCCTTGGAACTAGAAGCTCAGGCACAAATAGCGGCTCTTCAGGAAAGTCGCAGCCAGAGCAGCAAACGTTCCAGCCGATTGTCCAATAAGGAAGTCCAAAATTGGTTAGATGGGTGTTTTAATTCTGCCGTTTCTTCAGGTTTAGAAGCAGCAGTACCTTTGCAGACACATGCGCCTCGCACCTCTTACCAGGTGCCCGACTCTGTCACAGTAGAGCGCTCTGCGATGGTTCCTGTATTTGGTAGTTTAGTAGATAACACAAGGCCTCAGGTCCCCATTTCTCGTGTTGCTACAAAACCTACCTACGTGAGCAGTACTGGGCTCTTGCCCATATCCGGTACTATCGCGCAAAATACTACTAGGAACCTACAGGTAAATAATTCACATCATTTTGTAGCTAACCAAGACAAGCTTGACAATATTTTGGATAACACATACCCGTTGCGACCACAAGGAATCTTTTCCGGCTAATAATACTAAAGAGATACCTTCAGATATTTCTATGCTTGCTCAAGCGATAAAATCCCTTGCTAATAAACAGAAGGCTAGGTATAATGATGGGCGTTTACCTATCTTTGAAGGCAAGCCGTTAGAATGGCTTAGTTTTAAAAGGGCTTTCGAAGATACTAAGACGTCGTATTCAGCTTCAGATAACATAGCACGCGTCAATCTGGCGGTGAAGGGAGCGGCGCGTGAAGCTATCGCCGTGTTTTTGGTATCAGCCCGTGACCCACAGGAGATCATGTCTGCATTGGAGCTTCGATTTGGTAGGCCAGAATTTATTGTTTTGCAAGAAATCACTTCTATGCGAGCTTTACCTAAGGTGAGTCACGATAACAGTGATTTACATAAATTTGCCTGTCGGGTACACAACTGTGTCGAGGTGGTAAAGCTTCTTAACCAACATGCCTATTTGGAGTCTCCAGAGATCTTTCAGTCTGTCCTAAGTAAGTTAACCCCACTGCTGCGAACCCGTTGGTTAGACTATGGGGCGACTAACTTCAACCAGAATCTTGGGAAATCCAAGCTTGAGCTCCTTGTTAGCTTTCTCGCGCGCGAGGTGGACCTACAGCTCCGGTTTGGACTTCTGAGTGACACACAAAATATGACAAAGAAGGTAGACAAAATTCACGCCGCGCAAACGGACTTTTTGGAAGAAATTTCTTGTTCGTCACCACCACAGGTCATACCCCATGGAGTGTACGCTACTGTTTCTGACTCGCATTCCAAAAATAACGCTGAAAGCATAAAAATATGTTAGTTTTGCAATGAAAAACGTCATTTCTTGAGTTGTTGTGACAAATTTTTGGCATTGTCTATTAATGACAGATGGCAGTTTGTGAAAGAGAATAAACTCTGTCACAAATGTTTAAAAAAAGGTTCGCATAGTTATAAATATTGTAAGTCGTCTAAGGAGTTTTGTCAAGATAAAAAATGTTTTCGCAGGCATCATAAACTATTACACCCTTCGTCGAGTGGTTCGATTGCCTTGGCACATACGGTCGAAGTCGAAAATCGAATGGAGTGCGGAACATCGGCTTCTTCGAACGAGCAGTTGACACATATTGTGGCTCACGCTACGCCGATGTCATGCTTAAAAACTCTGCCCTTTTCTCGACCATTACTGAAAATAATAGCAGTGACAGTGTCGGGCCCAGCAGGTAGCGTAGACACGCATGCTTTATTAGACGATGGCGCTACTGCAACCTTCATTGATTCCGATCTTTCGTCCCAAATTGGTGCTTCTGGTCCATCTGCACAGGTGAACATACAATGTGTAGGAGGCCTCTCTAAAGAGACTAGCGTCCAGTATGTAAATTTTAACATTAAGGGTCGTCACACACCGGACTGGTTTACGGTCCATGGTGCGCGATCTATGGACGGTTTGGGTTTATCCTCGCAATCACTGGCGGTCGAAGATATCAAGAAGCTTCCGTATCTGGAAGACCTTACATCTTTTTTGGTGTATGAAAACGCCTTACCTAAAATTGTTTTAGGTATTGATAACTGGCACCTCACCTTGCCTCAGATTACACGGCATGGCTCTAGATCTCAACCGGTTGCTATCAAAACAGCTTTAGGGTGGGTCTTATTCGGTTTTAATACCAGTAGGACCAAACCAGTTCTCAATATAAATCACGCATCCGTTGACGAGCGCGAAACTTCACTGCGGCCCTCTGACCTCTCCTCTTTAGAGGAACTGATCAAAGAACAATATAAACTTGACTCTATAGGTATTTCGAAAACCGTAATTCAGAGCAAAGACGATGAACGCGCTATTAACATTTTGGAAACTACTGCTAACCGCCTACCTAGAGGTCATTTTGAGGTCGGTTTGCTGTGGAAATCGGACAAACCGGTTTTCCCCAATAGCTATCCGTTAGCACTTTCACGTTTTTTAAGTTTAGAAAAGAAAATGATTAGAGATCCTACCTATGGTCAACGGTATAGACAAAATATAGAGGACTTGTTTAAAAAAGACTACGCTGAAAAATGCCAAAAAGATTCTTTCCCAGATTCTGTCTGTTGGTACCTACCACACTTCGGTGTTATCAACCCTAATAAACCAGCAAAGCTCCGCGTAGTAAACGATGCTGCAGCTCAGGTGGACGGTGTGAGTTTGAATTCTCTTCTGCTGACGGGACCAGACTTACTTCGTTCTCTTTTCGATATTTTATTACGTTTTAGGGAAGGTAGAATAGCTTTGACAGCAGATATAAAGGAAATGTTTCCGCAGTTTAAGATAATCGAGCGCGATAGAGACGCACAACGGTTTCTATGGAGAGATAACCCTAAGGAGCCCATAAATATTTATAGAATGTCTTCTATGATTTTTGGCGCGGTTTCCAGTCCGTTCACAGCACTTTACATGAAAAATAAAAATGCCCTTGAATTTAAGGATCAGTATCCCGAAGCCGCGCAGGCTATCGTCGAAGACACTTACATGGACGATTTCATAGGCTCTGTAGCGACGGTTCGTGAAGCCACAGCCCTGGCCTCTGACATAGTAAAGGTTCACGCGAGAGGTGGTTTGGAAATGAGAGGCTGGATTTCGAACAATTCAGCTGCACTTGCTCAGGTTCCAAAAGAACTGTTGTCAGATTCTATGGTAGTGGATTTAGGTAGTGCACCCTCGCCTTCACAGTACACACGCGCTTTCGGCCTAATTTGGCATCCAGCATTAGACACGATTGGATTTAACACTCCTGCTAAAAGCGGTGATCAAAGTCTGCCAAATCGGCTAACCAAACGTGTTGTTTTGTCTCTTTTAATGCGTGTCTTTGACCCTCTAGGCATTCTGGCACCGGTGACCATACGCGGTCGTATTTTATTTCAGAATGCTTGGAGGTTAAATGTAGATTGGGACAAACAGCTTCCTCTCACAGAAGTAGCAGCATGGAACGATTGGTTCAAAGATTTAACCGTTACCTCGCTTTTAACTATTCCACGCTGCTACAATACTAGTCCCGTAGATTTTGCACAAGTGGAGCTACACGTCTTTGCAGATGCCAGTGAGCAAGCTTACGCTACGGTGGCTTACTGGCGCTTTATCTTTGCTAGCGGAGATGTGCAGCTCGCACTCATTTCAAGTAAAAGTCGCGTAGCACCTTTGAAACCATCTAGTATTCCACGCTTAGAATTACAAGCCGCTCTTATAGCAGCCCGCTTAGCAAATTCCATTATAGAAGCTTGTAGATTAAAGCCTTCTAAACGATATTTTTGGACAGATTCTATGGACGTTTTAGGGTGGCTGCGTAACGATGCGCGCCGCTTTAAACCGTTCGTTGCGCATAGAATAGGTGAGATAATGGAACTCACTGAAGTTAATGAGTGGTCGTGGGTTCCTGGGATAATAAATGTTGCTGATGATGCCACACGTTTGAAAAGCGGCTCTCTCACGGCAGACTCACGTTGGCTAAAGGGTCCGAAATTTCTATATACGTCCAATTGGCCTACTGAGCCCACGATTCCATCACCTGTTTTAGAGTTGAAACCTTCAACACGCAACCTCTGTACCTATATCATTTCAGCTCATGAAACCGATTCACTTCATCCGGTAGCTGCCAATCCCCACCGCTTCTCCTCCTGGCTTCGTATGGTTCGCGCGACTGCATTAGCTCTTAAATTTTTATCTTTCTTACGTTTCCATGCTTGTCGTTTACGAAGTCGGGTAAAATTATTCATCACTCACCCTTGCCCGGTAAAATTTTCACCTTTGAAACTCATACTTCACCTACTCCTCCTGTTTCACTTCGTGATAGTTCTCAAGAAAGACTGCAAAAGTCGCTAAATTCAGACGATTTAAATATAGCGGAAACACACATTTTAATGAAAAGTCAACTAGACATGTTTTCGGCAGAAATCCGCTGTATTAAAAACAACGTACCCGTGTCACGTCGTAGTTGCCTGTTAAAGTTACCGGCGTATATCGACAAGGATAACCTGCTACGACTCTCGACACGCATAGTAGAAACCACAGAGGTTGGAGAAGGTGTCAGATTTCCGATTCTACTCCACGGAAAACATCAAGCCGTAAGACTACTAGTCCAACATTTTCACATAAAATCAGCACATGCTAATACCGAGAGGGTAGTGAATGAGCTCCGCCAAAACTATTGGATTTTGGGTCTACGAAATGTCATAAGGACGGTCGCGAACAACTGCCAGTTTTGCAAGATTCGTCGCACGCAACCTTTCAACCCACCAATGGGAAACCTGCCTAATGCGAGACTAGCACATCATAATCGTCCATTTTCGTTTGTTGGGCTCGACTACTTTGGCCCCGTTACGGTTTCAATTGGTCGGAGGATAGAAAAACGATACGTGGCTTTGTTTACTTGCCTCACTGTTCGCGCAATCCACCTAGAGGTCGTAAATTCACTTTCAACAGACGCTGCTTTAATGGCAATAAAACGTTTCATTGCACGACGTGGAACTCCTAATGAAATATATTCTGACAACGGAACTGCTTTTGTGGGAGCAAATGAGCAACTCAAACGTTTATACAGGGAGGCGGTTTCTAACTTCACGGCGAACGAAAGAATAACCTGGAAGTTTATTCCTCCTGCAGCCCCCTTTATGGGCGGAGCTTGGGAGCGTCTGGTAAGATCTGTCAAGACAGCTCTCAAGGTAACTTTAAGTAGTAACAGAAAGCCGTCAGATGAAGTTCTCCGTACAGTTTTGTGTGAAGCGGAATTCCTTATTAATTCACGTCCTTTAACTCACATTCCAACGGACCCGGAAAGTCCAGAAGCATTAACCCCCACTCACTTTCTACTTGGTTCTTCATCGGGTCGCCCATTTCCAGCAACTCTAACGGACAGCGATCTGTGCAGCAAGGCATCATGGAGAAGAGCGCTTCGAATGGTGGACCATTTTTGGCAGAGATGGCTAACAGAATACCTGCCCACCCTGTCCGCACCGAGAGCCCAGGGTCAAAAACCTAGACTTAATGTTGGAGATCCTGTACTTCTCGTCGATGGATCCCTTCCTCGGGGCTACTGGCCAAGGGGACGGGTCACGGCCTTATATCCAGGCAAAGACGGCGTGACACGGGTAGCAGATGTAACCACACGGGGCGGAGTCTTTCGTAGGCCTTTGAAAAGGTTGGTTCCCATTGTTTAAAGCTGGGAGTATGTTCACTGAACATCTTTTTATAAAGTTTTACTAGTTTATGGTGTATTTTTATACTTTATTTTATTGTTTTTGATAATGGTTTTTTATGTCATTATATATACTTCATCTTGTCACCAAATGATCAGCTTTTATTTCTACAGTCCACTAAGCAACTAATAAAGTTGTTGCGATGAAAGTCGTTTTTTTAACGTGTTTAGCGTTTTCAATTATCCATCAAGTCCTACATTTTCAACTCAGCAAAATCACAAATTGAGTATGTAAATGACGCTGCTAAACTATGACGTCACGCCTAGATATTTCAAACATTTTAATAACAAAATGTCGTTTTTGACAGATGATAAAAAGTAAATCAGATGACTAGCATTCGCCATCCCTATTGTTATCACTTGAGCACACCCCGGACACTGCATACAACGGTCGTGAGATGTCATTTTTAAAAATAAATGACGGAGCAAACAAAATCACAGCGAAATCCCATACGTTCGAGAACCAAACTATAATCAATCTGTTTTAATTTGGGTGATGAGGGGGTGAGGTCGGAATCTAGAGAGCGGCAAGGAGTGTCCATACTGTATGTTATTACTTATATAATATACTCCCCAGTTGACAGATCCTACACCAATTTTGTTACATCCTGTATAGTTTGCGCTGCTATCCTTTTTTTTAATTAAAAATTTGAGTGCGTTTGACTGCAACTCACCTGATGGTAAATGATGATGCAGTCGAGGATGGTACACGCAAACTCAAATAATGCCTATTCACTCTTGCCTTGAAGATCCCCAAATAATAGGAATAGGAAAACACTGACGCAGGCAAGGAGTTCCACTCCTGCGCTGTGCGCATAATAAATGAAGAAGCGTAACGATTCGTGCGAAAAGGTGGAACATCAACAACAAAGGGGTGCAACCCCTCCCTGCGTCTCGTTGACCGACGGTGGAATGGAGCCGGGGGAATGAGGTCGTGAAGTTCTTGCGCGCACTCTCCGAAATGGATTCGATAGAATACCGACAGACAGGCGACTTTGCGGCGATGCTCAAGGCTTTGGAGCTTGTAATTGACTAGCGCGTCGTCACCAATGAGGTTACGTGCGCGTCGGTCGATGGCGTCCAAGGTCCATCCCATAAGTGAGAACAATAGTGAGTGTGTCGTGTAAAAATATGTCCTATGTCGCTCAGAGGATGAAGAAAGACATCACCTCGCACTCCGAATTCCATCAATCCGTTTAGGCTACAGGCTCAGCCAAAGAAACAGACATCATGCATACATACATACACACACCCGAAAAACATTATCCTTCTTTCGGTAGTCGGTTAAAAAAAGTGTAATAACTGAAATTCACTGCTACAGCTTATTTAAGAGAGAATCTTATCTATATCTATATTATTACTAGCTGTCCCGGCGATCTTCGTACCGCCTTACATTACATTACACTGCCCTGCCCTACCCTACACTACCCTACACTACACTACACTACCCTACCCTACATTACACTACCCTACCCTACCCTACATACACTACACTACACTACCCTACCCTACACTACTATACACTACCCTACACTACACTACCCTACCCTACCCTACACTACCCTACCCTACCCTACACTACCCTACCCTACACTACCCTACCCTACCCTATCCTATCTCTCAAGTTGGATCGAACTGCACATGGTGTGCGAATTTTATTATAATCGGTTAAGTGGTTTAGGAGTCCATTGAGGACAAACATTGTGACACGAGATTTATATATATTAAGATAAGAAAGTCGTGTTAGTTACACCATTTATAACTCAAGAACGGCTGGACCAATTTTTATGATTTTTGTGTTTTTGCATTTGTCTTCATCGGGAATAGGATAATACGTATTAAAATATACATGAGCGGACCTGTGCTTGATTTAAAGTAAGCAGCTGTCCAGGTGTGAAGTACCGTCTCACCTTAGAGAGAATGCCCAGCTTCATTGCAACAACTTTTGCCTTGGACGACCGAAGTTAAGATAAGGTGTTAAAAATCCACGCAGAGGTGTTCCAGGTGGTCAGATATCTGAATCGGTTCATTCCTGAGAGTTGGAGTCAAGGTAAATGGACTCCTTTTGGCGGAAAAAAAGACACGCCTGTGTTTTAGAGGCATTAAACCTTACGAGGTTGGAATCACCCCATTCAGACACTGCCTGAAGTGATAAGTTTATGCGCTCTATCATGGCCTCTCTCAGAAACAGCATATCAGCACTGTTAGCTCGTGCACTGGACAGGTATCTTTCACAACCGTGCTATCGTCCGCATAACCAATTATACCTGGTTTCAGCAGATCGTTAATGTGAAGCAGAAATAGTGTTGCGGAAAGAACAGATCCCTGAGGTACCCCGGCATCAATCGCCAATAGGTCCTAGGAACAGCCATCAACGACCACTCGAATAGACCGTTCCCTCAGGAAATCAGCTACCCAGTTACACAATCCCACATGAAGACCATTAGAAGGAAGCTTGCCAATAAGGCTAGCGTGCCAAACCCTATCAAAAGCCTTCCAGATGTCGAGTGACACAGCGAGAGCTTCGCCATGCTTCTCAATGGCCTCGCCCCATATATGCGTAGCATATGCGTATCATGTGATTTTATATATGTAAACTAATATATAATAAATGCTTTAGTAGATAAAACTGCAGCTTATCAAATGCTATGTAGACATAATATTTCCAACTATACATATAGATATTAAACTATTGTCAAAGTATATATATTAGTACTAACATACAGTATGGACACTCCCTGCCGCTGTCTAGGTTCCGACCTCACCCCCTAATCACACAGATTGATACAGATTGGTAACAGTTTGGTCATCGAACGTATAGGATTTCGCCGTGATTTTATTTGCTCCGTCATTTGTTGTTAGAAATGTCATTTTACGACCGCGGTGTGCAGTGCCCGGGGTGTGGTAATACCACAGATAAGAAATTTTTTTTGCCGCTCTCTTCTATTCTGTGGGTAATACTGTGCCGCTATCGTCTGCAGCGAGCCACTTAGCAGCGTTCGGGTATCTTTGAAAGCGCTGACAAGGCGACATGATATTCGACGTGACGTCACGTTGTATGTACAAACAAAGAAAACAGAATCAAAGCTGAAATAAATATTTATGGCAACCCGAATTCAACCTTATGTAGACGTTGCAGAAGGAACAGATAGATAGATAACATAGTTGAGGATAAACGGGTGGCCCAAACTTGCAACCCCGGGGGCCACTTACAACTTATGCGGCTTCGTTACCCACGGTTGGTCTCGCCTGTAAAGATCTTGTTTGAGGCACAGTTCGTCCGATTCGAAAAATGTCATACGGACTCATGGTTTGTTACTGATATTATACTTTTTTCCACTTTGGTCAGCAATGACTTCTTCTGGTTCGTCTTAAGGGTCTAATCACTGGCTAAAATTGATGCATCGTCGCTCGTGGCTATGACGCAATAAGAAAGCGCTTTCGAGCATAGGATGTTTACGCTTGGCCAAATGCAGAAATTATTATTAAGAGGAAACGCGGGCGCCATTTTTTCCATACAAACGTAGTCCCCTGTTTCCTCCCTCGATAACGACAATAGAGCAAAAATGTTTCTTCCATAAAACCTATATATCTACCATGGCCATGCCCCTTGGTTCTGTTTTTTCCCATATTCTAATTATAATTGGAAGTAGGAGGCTGCAAAAACTGAGAAAATTGTCCAATTGAAACGTCATGTTTAGTACTCCCACCAAAAAAATAATACACATATTAACAATAAAATGAAAACATAGAGGAATAGGTAATGCGTTTTTTAAATTATTTTTGAAAAAATATTATTATTGCTCAAGTTTTGGAGGAGAAAATACGAAAAAACTACGAAATGCTGTTATAGTTAACTTTAATGCCTATTGTCGGTCTGCGCTGCAGTTTTCTCTTTCTTGCTGTATACGGAGAGGTTTGGGGGAGGGAGACAGCAACATTGTATTCAAACACCTATTCTTTATATCGCGTTTCCTCTTAACGTTTTTATCCGTCATTGAACGCGTTTTTAGACTCATGCGTATTTTGTTACGCATGGCCTATGCTTGAAACACACACTGCCCTAATACGCGTATCATGTCTTTCGCTGCTATTTTCATGAAACTCTGGTACGTGTAGAATCTAGATTTGGAACTAGAACATGCTGTATATGATCTCCACAAATTTTATCTCATTGGTATATCTCTGCCACACCCATACGTACCCATACCAAGTAATTTGCACCACCCCTCAAACTGCAATGCTTCTTCAGATATCTCTTCATCGGTAGCTCTGTAAGCTCTGTGTGGAATGAATGAATGAATGTTTATTTGCAGTAAATATGGTACAAATAATGTGATACATTGTATGAAGAGTCATATTTAGCCATTATTCAGTCAGCATGCAAATATTTAACAGGGTCAATATTATACCATATAATATACACTAATGTCATTAACTAAACGGAAGGCGCCGCAAAAGTTAAAAATTCTTATTATGAAAGTGTTTTGAAGGTTTAAATGTTTTTAGGGTTCTTATTTTACTTATTTAAATGGAAATAACAACAGGTTTTCAGTTAAGCCTTAAGTTGATATTTTTTATTTGTGATAGAATCGCGTGATAGCCTAAACGGCAACGTGTAGCGAATTGTATTTTACTATACCCTAGGAGGAAGCTTAAATAGCGAAAATCTCATAATCTGGCAATACTGTTAAAGCTTACACTGAGCGAAACCGCGTGCGTGACGAGATCTGCACATGATTCTAAAAACGCTACACGGAAAAACGCACTGCGGGTAACACGCTCGCGTATTAGCGTGCGGTAATCCCAAAGATTATTATTTTAATAAAATCCACGTGCGTGCGTGCCAAAACTCGCATAGCTCTAAAAAAAAACCGGTAAAGTACCGCGCACAAAGGATTCCGAACCATCATACTAGATGGCGCTGGTTTCTTCACGTTTAAAAAAACACGTTTTTTGTATGGAGATTTTCACTTTTTTCCAATTTTTTGTATTTTTTGTTATAGCGGCAACAGAAATACATCATCTATTAAAATTTCAGCGCACATGAAATACAGCTCATGATTGACAGCGGAGTCTTAGTAATAGGGTCCCGTTTTAAGGGTTCCGTAGTACATCAAGCAACCCTTATAACTATAAGGGTCGTCATGTCTGTCTGTCCGTCTATCTTACGCGGCCTAGCTCCTAGACTATAAGTAGTAAAGCGCTGAAATTTGGCAAAGACATATTATTAAAATTATATAACAATAATATCGCGGAAAGAACTGTAAAAGAAATTGGAAAAAAAAATCTTTTAAAGGGTACTTCCCCTACATGTAAAGTGGGGATGTTTTTTTTGATGTGTAACATCTTTGCTCTCGCTTTCCTGCAATTTGTGGGAGTGATTTCGTGAAATGGGACGGAAATGTGTAACAGGAAATGCGAACGTTTTTTAATTCTCGAAAACTAAGGTTGTCATAGCCATGCAGCCTAGTGTGATGGCAAAGGCAAAGATGACATACTACTATTCGAAGGGTCGGCCCGTGAATGTACGATCCGATAATTAATTAATTCATAAGTATTTTGTCACATGTTACACATCATATGCGAGTACTGTAGGTCTCGTTTTTTTTCTCGTCAAACACAGTCGTGTGGGGTATTGTTGGTTAGAGCTTAAAAAAATAGTTGTGAGTCTTCTACGACCATTTTATAATTTAGGGTTCGGTTTTCGAAAAAATAGGCTTGAAAGTGCTAAATTTTGTTGGAGTCGAGTGTCCCCACCCCACCCCCTAACAACTAAACCGCTATATTTGTAAATTTAAAAACATCATGAAAGTAGTCTATTTAATGAATTTAAAAGGAAAACTATCACGGTTTAAGATGTGCAGTTCGATTTGTAAAAAAGTTCATCGATTTTTTATACTATACTAGTATTGCCGGCGAACTTCGTACCACCTTACACTACACTACACTACCCTACTTAACCCTACCCTACCCTACACTACACTACACTACACTACCCTATACTACACGACACTACCCTACCCTACCCTAAACTACACTACACTACCCTATCCTGCCCTACCCTACCACTACACTACCCTACTCTACACTACACTATACTAAAGTACACTATCCTACCCTACCCTACATAAGAACCTTCTCCTGACAATAACGAACTCGACAAAAAAAGAATTAGCGAAATCGGTCCAGCCGTTCACGCGTGATGCCGTGACCAAGGGAAATAGAGATTCATTTTTATATATATAGATAGTTGTTCTATTACCAACTTGAAATATATATTTTTTTAAATAAACATTTATTTTTTCGAAAGACTACGAAACCCCAATTTGCGCTAGTCCGAGTCGCACTTGGCTGTTTTTTTTACCCTTTGGGTGCGGAACCCTCAAAACGTTCAAGTGTGAGTCGTACACGTGGTAATGTAGCTGTCGTTGATGCCTTCGTTTTTGTATCTTTGGTATAAAATGTCTTCAAGATGTCTTCTAATAAAAATCCTTTAAGGTACCTTGTCCATAAGTGTGGTGGTACGGCACCCTTGGTGCTTAGTTCGACTAGCACTTGACCGGTTTTTTTGACATCATTAAAGACTTTTAAGTTAATGGACGTTTATGCAAAAATTTAAGCCTGATTCCTCAACTGGTCGTTGCTTTTTTTTTAGTTTTTTTTATTTCTTTTCCAAAGCAGGACAACAATAAAAAATCACGTGCAATTATAAAAAAAAAAGTAATTTCAGAACTAACTGGGAGATACTTAAGAAAGTAACTGGAAACTAGACTATGTTTGGACATAATGCAAAAAGTACAGGCTTTTCGCCACACAATGTGAATAGGACAAAATGTGAATAGGACAAAATGTGAATTGGAAAATCTGCATCTGATCCTTCTCACATGTAGTTAGCAACAAACAATGTATCGTGCATAATAATTTAAGTTGTAAGGGCGTCGTCACGCACGGCAATGGACAAGCTGTCAGTGTGAAAGCATCTCTAGAGACCTAAACTGTGAATAGGCATAATTCAGATAATCACATGTGTGTAACTATAGGCTGCAGATATATTATAGCATTTATTTGATTGCCGGGGTCTACATACATAGCCAGCAGGAGTAGAAATTATCAACCACTAGGTTTCGCCCGCGGCATCGCCTTTTTTTAGATCCCTCAGGAACTGTATCGGACTTTGCTATTTTCACGGGATTAAAAGAAGCCTATGTCTTTCCCCATGGCACAGGCTACATCCATGCCAAATTTCGTGAAGATTGGTTGAGGTGTTGAAGCGTGAAGGGGTAACAAACAAAGACTGTTGGTCATTCCATTTTAGCGCGTAAAATTGCGTTTTGCGCTGGCGTGGAAAGAGTTTTTTTATAATTAGAACCAAATAACTACTAAACTATTTCTCTTGCACGTAAAAATTTTCCTCGCTGTAGTGAGGTGAAAAATTGTGTGTTTCGCTCGGCAGCAAAGTTATTTTGCGTCTCATACCTTAGAAATCCTGGCTATGCTCAAAATAGGGTATCCGTATATAAAATAAATTAAAAAACACTATTCAATAAATCGTCGTCGGTGGCTCAAACGGTAACGACTCGGATCCTCAACCAGAGGTGCCGGCTTCAAATCCGGACGGCCAATGTACCAATGAGTTTTTCGAAACTTTCGTACATACACTCACCGATTGCTTTAACGGTAAAGGAAAACATCGTGAGGAAACCTGCACACACCTGCGAAGAAACTCGAAGGTTGTATGTAAAGTCAACCAACCCGCACTGAGCCTGCGTGGTCGACTAAGGCCCGATCGCCCTAATTCAGGGTAGGCTAGAGCCCCTCGGTGGGGACGTATATGAGCTTATATGATGATTCAATAAATAGCATTTCTTCAAGAATAGCAAAATCACTTGCTCATTTGAAATATTGTACAATTTTTAAATTTATATGTAATAAAAACAGCAAATAAGTTTGTCAAAGACTATGGTACTTATGACGTCACTATGTCAGTAACGCTAATAATTGCAGGACAAACTTTAGTTCTATCTAAAACCGTATTCTATCTTTTAGCCACTCACTCGTTCGTGGTTCAATCTTTGACCCGCTCACACGTTCGTGGTTCAATCTTTGACCCACTCACTCATTCGTGGTTCAATCTTTGTCCCACTCACTCGTTCGTGGTTAAATCTTTGACCCACTCACTCGTTCGTGGTTCAATCTTTGACCCACTCACACGTTCGTGATTGATTGATTGATTGATTGAAAACTCTTTATTGCACAACATAAGAGAAAAAAAAAGAAATTTTTAAATTGATATTTAATAAAAACAGCAAATTAGTTTGTCAAAGACTATGGCACTTATGACGTCACTATGTTAGTAACGCGAATAATTGCAGAACAAACTTTCGTTCTATCTAAAACCGTATTCTATCTTTGACCCACTCACTCGTTCGTGGTTCAATCTTTGCCCCACTCACACGTTCGTGGTTAAGTCTTTGACCCACTCACTCATTCGTGGTTCAATCTTTGACCCACTCACTCGTTCGTGGTTCAATCTTTGACCCATTCACTCGTTCGTGGTTCAATCCTAGAATCCCCCGCCTGCTCAGGTTTGAATAGAGGTAACTCGTGCCAAATAACACCTTTGCAACCTTGCGTAACCAATTACTATTTTACCTCACGCGCTCGTAAAAAGTAAGGTTCAAAAGTAAGTCATTTGTGGGGCAGTGTATAAGATTCTACCATAAAATTTCAGAAAAGGTAACTAGTTTGTCAGATAATAAATTCAAAACTCATGTCGAAAAATGTTTGTGCTCTAGAGAATATTATAAAATAATAGATTATGTAAATGACAAAGATGTTGAGTCTATAACAAATACCATTACCTGAGACTGTAATCTGGACTATGACACTATTTGTATTAGACAATAAGTTTTTTTTACTATTTAAAAGTGTGTGTAAACACGTAGGTATTTAAAATAAATTATTTTAATTTTAATTTTTTTGACCTCACGCGCTCGCTAATGTATTATTTGTCATTCCATTTTAGCGCACAAAATTGTGTTTTATCCTCAAGCGTGGAAAGAGTTTTTGATTTCTTCTCTGTAGTGGGGTGAAAAGTTGTCTTTAAACCAATCGCTCGCTCGTGGTAGAAACTCGCCCCAAATAAAAAATTAGCAGTCTTGCATAATCAAATACTTTTGTCATACTTAACAACCACGAGTTAGCTTGATACTATTCAATTTAATTATCAGGAGATGTTAAAACTGCATGTAATGCTTCTTTTTCTTCAAATTTCAGAGCTAATGCTCTTGTCCATCTTCAATTTTTTCTGTCCTTGGCCATCATCTTTAGCTCCCGATACGACACGACAGCAATATTCTCCTTTTTGTTCCAGGTAGTTTCGCAGCGCCGGTGGCGCAACGGCAAGGGCCGCTACCTCCTATCCGGGAGGTCGTGTTTCGAGTCCTGCCACGTACTAATGTGTTTTCGAATTTCGATTTAATATTTACGTTTATCTGACGCTCTTACGGTGAAGGAAAACATCGTGAGAAAACCTGCACACATCTACGAAGAAACTAGAAGGTTGTGTGTGAAGTTGACCAACCCACACTGGACCCGCGTGGTCGACTAAAGCCCGATCGCCCTAATTCAGGGTAGGTTCGAGCCCCTCGGTGGGGACGTTTATATGAGCTGATATGATTATATATGATTATATTAGTAAAAGTAAAGTAAAGTAAAAAATGTTTATTTGCAGAAAGAACACTACATTTTTTTTTAAAACAATAACCCCACATTACTAACATACAGTGTGGATACTCCCTGCCGCTCTCTAGATGGCGACCTCACGCCCTTGTCACCCAGATTTATACAGATTGGTTATAGTTTGGTTCTCGAACGTATAGGATTTCGCCGCGATTTTGTTTGCTCCGTCATTTGTTTTTAGAAATGTCATTTCAAGACCGTTCTATGCAGTGGGGTGTGTCCTAGATTAGCAACAAAATTCATAGCTTTTAGCAACAAAATTCATAGCTGACCAAACACATAATCAAGCCCGGTGTATGCTATTTGCTAACTCCGGGCTAGAGCTATGTAATGTATGTGGGATAGCAGCTCGCTTTGAGCTTCATTATTAGCTTAGGTAGCTTTTGGCTGCGGCTCTACCAGCGTGGTTGGCGATTGTCGGAACGCAAGCACTAGTGAGTGAGTTTATTATGTGCACCCAAATGCTTTTTCTGAATAGTATGTGATTTATAAATTGTTTTTGATGTGTAAAATCTTTGCTCTCGCTTTCCTGCAATTTGTGGGAGTGATTTCGTGAAATGGGACGGAAATGTGTAACAGTGATTTGTTACACATCATATGCGAGTACTGTAGGTCTCGTTTTTTTTTTTAATTTATTTATTTATTGCCCGCGTGGTCGACTAAGGCCCGATCGCTCCGAACGAAGTAATTCAGGGTAGGCGTTAGGTCACCCAAAGGGCAATGGAGCGTGCTATGCTCGGTGTTTCTCTACGTGATCGAATCAGAAACGAGGAGATCCGTAGGAGAACCAAAGTAACCGACATAGCTATCAGAATTGCTCAACTTAAGTGGCAGTGGGCGGGGTACATTGCTCGTAGAACAGATGGCCGTTGGGGCAGTAAAGTTCTCGAGTGGCGACCACCCACCGGAAAGGCAGGCTTCCCACTCGGTGGACCGATGACCTGGTGAAGGTCGCGGGAAGCCGCTGGATGCAGGCAGCGCAGAACCGGTCGTCGTGGAGATCCTTGGGGGAGGCCTTTGTCCAGCAGTGGACGTCTTTCGGCTGATGGCTGATATGATGATGATGATGATGATGATGAAAACGAAGTAAAATTGAAAAAAAGTACAATTTAGAATAACAGTAAAGCTCCAGGAATTCTTAGTTTTTTTAAGAGCTTTAAACTAGCTTGCTTGCTTACTTTGTCTCAAGTTAGTTTAGAACAAATCTTTGAAGCTAAATTAGAACCACTTCCAGTTTTCCGATTTAGCTAAAATTTTGGATACACGTTAGATTCAGAGAAAAATGCATGGTACGCTAAGTGACGTCATTTTTAATATAGTATAGCGGACTCCCAAAGACGACGGATAAATTTAAGCTTGTACCTATTTTTTTTAGGTTTTTCGAAAATTATTGTTTATCTACAGTTGATATACCTTTGGCGGTATGTTAACCCGGTCAGTTAAGTGACGATGATACCTAAGATTACCATAAGCGGGATCACCAAGATTCCCCAACGCAATGGTAAACTGGCTATCTCATCTTCATGCTGGAACATATCAATGCTGTTAACACTGATGTTTGGCTGCAAGACTTAGATAAGATGGTGCTAGCTAACACCAACCAAACCGTTAAATTCGTACTAGACATTCTAAATTCGCCCTAATTTAGAGTAGGCTCAAGCCCCTCGGTGGGGACGTATATGAGCTGATATGATGATGATGAATATGATGATTCTAATGTTGAAGATTGGTTTAATGCAATGAATATCTAAGATGCAATCTAAAAACATCGTGAGGCAACCTGCATACGCCTGTGAAGAAACTCGCAGGTTGTGTGTGAAGTCGACCAACCCGCACTGGGCCCGCGTGGTCGACTAAGGCTCGATCGCCCTTATTCAGTGTAGGCTCTAGCCTCTCGGTGGGGACGTATATGAGCTGATATGATGATGATGATGAATCTAAAAATGTTTTCGTAATTTAAAACTTAAATTAAAAAATACTAGGTATTCCGAACCAATAATCAAACACCGATGTATTTTCCCTAGCCATAGAAACAGTTAAATGGAACGCTGTGTTTATAATTAAAGTACGTAGAACGTTGAATTAACAAAATTTGAAATTTAATCCGATCAAACCGATATTTACTTCCGTCTCGTAAAATTTGTTACCATGACGCATTGTTATGACGATTTAAGAGTATTTTCACGCTTTCCGGGCGCCAATTAAAACGTAGAGATCGTCGGTGGCGTAATCGTTAGGGCCGCTACCTCCTGTCCGGGAGGTCTGATTGAAATCCTGACACGTACCAATGTGATTTCGAATTTCGATTTCATATGTACGTTTATACGACGCTCTTAAGGTGAAGGAAAACATTGTGAGGATACGAATACGTAGAAACTCGAAGGTTGTGTGTAAAGTCGACCAACCCGCACTGAGCCCGCGTGGTCGACTTAATCAGGGTAGGCTCGAGCCCCTCTGTGGGGACGTATGATGATGAACAATGTAATTTCAAATTGTATCTTCAATCGTGTAAAAATGTGTCCAAATGTAAATACATAGTTCGATTTATGAACTTTGCAGGAACTGAATACATTTTGTCAGCATTACCTTAGGTAGTACAATATTTTAGTATTGAGATTAAAAAATAAATGTACCATTGTCATTTCCAAAACTAAGATAAGGTAAATACACTTTATTGCACACCAAATATACAAAAATGCAAAAAAACTTATTAACTAGCAGAACATACAATCATATGCAAAGGCGGACTTATCGCTTTAAGATATTTCTTCCAGCAAACCTTTGGTGAATGGAGGAGACGAAAAAGTGGAACGATAGCGGTTATATGATGACGATTGTACAGGTTGCTTGAGAAAAATGATAATTTTCCATTTTCCAGGTTTAAAATTTCGTCAACGATTTCAGTGTCACCCTGTTATTTGTTGTCTTAGTTGGAATATTTATACCTTATCATATCAGCTCATATACGTCCCCACCGAGGGGCTCGAGCCTACCCTGAATTAGGGCGATCAGGCCTTAGTCGACCACGCGGGCCCAGTAAGGGTTGGTCGACTTCACACACAACTTGCAAGTTTCTTCGCAGGCGTGTGCACGTTTCCTCACGATGTTTTTCCTTCACCGTTAAAGCAATCGGTAAGTATAATATGTACGTTAGTTTTTGAAAAACTCATTGGTACATTGGCCGTCCAGATTTGAACCCGGTACCTATGGTTAGAAGGACAGAGTCGTTACCGGTTGAGCCACCGACGCTTACATTATTAGTCTAAAACACAAAAAAAAATATGTACGTGTTTGCGTGTGTATGTCTGTCTGTAGGTCCGTCCGGTGCTCTTATTCCCAAACTACTGGACGGATTTGGGTGAAATTTAGGTTAGGACAATTTTATCTTGATTTTGTAGGGTTGCCACCATAGTGAAAAAACACTTATTATTTGTGTCGTGTTAGTTGGAATATTATTTTCAATCTGTCTATCAACCTACCTATTTCTTATGATCCACGACGTTTTTCTCATAAGTCGGTCTGAACATGTTGCGTCACGTTCCGGATAATCCCACTGGATCTCTGACTTCTATTGTGTCCTCGATGTGAAGGTAAGCCTGATATTAGCCCGTTAATGTTGCTATTTTTGTGTTTTGTTGCCATAGTGAAATTAATAATATTAAGACGAAGCATTGATTGGAACAGTTGTCTGTGTCTTTTTCTCAACGTGTAAAGAAAGAGTAATGAAAGTAACCACACTTTTGCACTTTTCCAATGTTTTTTCGTTTCAATTAAAAACTACAAATAATTTTAAAAAATCCAACGAGCATATTGAGTGTGTGTTTAGACTAATAGACTAAGAAAATTTATAGGTAACTAGCTGTTTCCCGCGGCTTCGCCCGCTCAGATCCCGGCAAAAATTTTCTATACCTATTCTCAGAACTACCAAATATACACAGAAAATTTCATGGAAATCCGTCCAGTTGTTTCGGAGGAGTATGGCAACTAACACTGTGACATGATAATTTTATATATATAGATAAATTCGTCTGGTTTGCCTGTAGAATCTTTCTTGAGATATTTCTCTTTTATAAAAGTTAACGAATCATGTTTCTGCAACTTATAAAATGAAGTCATTGAAATGAAGAATCAGGTTACAAAATATCACTATCATACGATTTGTAATTGTTGAGAAAAATCGATATCCCTGCGACCAAAGTTTCCAATGCGTCGCCTTAAATGTATATTTTACGATTTTTAAAAGAAAAGTATGGTATCTTTTATTTTTGAATATTTCCTCCAATGTTTTCGCGCATTTCTACGAGAAATTCTCCTTTCTTTACGTCCGTTCTTGTGAATCAAGTGGACGGAAAGGCTGAGCCAATATTAGCTGAAGACGAGTGCATGCTGCGACGGGCGCAGTTTGCCGGAGACAAATAATGCACGGGCGGGAATCATGCGCATATTAAAGGTTGCTATTGTGTTAAGGCGCAGTCGTACCTAAAAATCCACTTAAACAGGTTTATAGAATTCATTTTTGAAGTAGTTAACAATAAATTTAAAATCTAGGAAAACATATTGGTATTATTTAGAATAGTAACTTACGAGGGACTTTAACGAATGGAAACACGATTTAATAAAGTTGGCTCGATAGAATAATTTCGCAAAGGTACCTCTTTTCGAGCCATTTTATCGTCTATTTTCGGTTTTATTCTTAAAATAAGTAATTTGATAATATGATTCATTCACTAAAATAAAGTTCATAGGTGACTGAAGGGAAAACATCGATTGGATTTTTATTTAAGATAAATATGATGAAAATAAAAACGAAAAAGTGCAAAAGTGTGGTTATTTTCTTCCCTCTTTACACGTAAAGAAAAAGACAAAGACAGGTTTTTAAGTACCATTGGGCCTTAAGTAACATTTGTAGGCTAGCTGTCCCGGCAAACTTCGTACCGCCTCACAAACTCTAATCCACACTACCACACCCTGGACTCTTCATACAACGGGCACACCCTGGACACTTCATACAACGGGCCAGAAATGACATTTAAAAAAAAAGAATGACGGAACAACAAAATGGCGGCGAAATCCTATAAGTTCGATAACCAAACTGTAACCAATCTGTATCAATCTGTGTGACGAGGCGGTAAGGTCGCAATCTAGAGAGCGGCAGGGAGTGTCCATACTGTATGCTAGTACTAATGTATATACTTTGCAACGGGCCAGAAATGAAATTTCACCAAAAGAATGACGGAACTGGCGGCAAAATCCTATACGTTCGGCCACCAAACTGTAACCAATCTGTATCAATCTGGGTGACGAGAGGGTGAGGTCGCAATCTAGAGAGCGGCAGGGAGTGTCCATACTGCATGTTAATACTAATATATATACTTTGACACGACACTACACATTCACATTCACCTTCCACCTTCGGTTGACCTTGGGCCTTCTTATGAGGCCCATAAAAAACGTCCACAACTCGGTAAGGTTAGGTCATACTCCATACCCGGGGGCTGTGTCCGAGCTTGTGGTGATTGCAGGTTATTGGTGCCGAACACCATCGTCAGAATTTTAAGACATCTGACATGGCTTAATAATTGCCATCTAGTGATAACAAAGGCTCTTTCGGCTTTCTTTGCCTTGCGCACCATGGAAGCAGTCGAGAGAAATCCCATTAATGTCAAACCTATCCAGCTAATGACCTGCATGATTTTTTGAAATTATATTTTGTTAGATTTTTTTTAGTCGACGACGCGGGCCCAGTGCGGGTTGGTCGACTCACACACAACCTTTGTGTTTCTTAGCAAGCGTGTGCAGGTTTCCTCACGATTTTTGGAGTTTTGTACCCAAAGTGGTTTTTTTATTTTTTTTTATTCACCAATGTAAGCCCTCGGCATCATCTCACCTAATGGTAAGTGACGATGATGCCGAAGATGGAAGCGGGCCTACCAAGATTCTCAAACGCAATGGAGAACTGGCTATCTTATCGTCAAGCCGGAACACATCAATGTTGTTATCACCTATGTTTGGTTGCAAGACTTAGATAAGATGGTGGTAGCTAGCCAGGCGGGCTAAGAAAATGCCCTACCACCAACCAAACCGAGTCTTGCAAGTTGACCCCGCCGGGAATCGAACCAGCGACCTCCTGGTGTGAAGCGAATGGTCTAACCATTATGCCATGGAGGCGGCTAAACACAGCTACGACCAAAACAAATGCCGGGAGTCGTGACAACTAATACATTTTTGTTTGACTTAATTCGTAACTTTTGCTGGTTATCGTAGCGCGTAGTAATGTGCTACGCCGTAGTAAAGTGCTACGCCGTAGTAAAGTGCTACGCCATAGTTCGTAGTACAACTTAGCATTTTTATTTTTGGTTTTTGTTATTAAAGCACTACACCGATTTTGATAAAATTTATACGGGGCCAGTTCGGGAGCATAGCCTATCGAATAAAAAATAATGATGAAAATACCGCGTAACAATCATTACAAAAAAAAACCTAGAGTCGAATTGAGAACCTTATCCTTTAAAGAAGGCGGTTGAAAATACCATCCATAAACTGTTTAACATAACCAAGAGATATTTCAAAAATATCATCATACACTGCTCAACATTGCCTAGATATATTTTAAAAATACCATCATACACTGCTCAACATTGCCTAGAGATATTTCAAAAATACCATCATACACTGCTCAACATTGCCTAGAGATATTTCAAAAATACCATCATACACTGCTCAACATTGCCTAGAGATATTTCAAAAATACCATCATACACTGCTCAACATTGCCTAGAGATGTTTCAAAAATACCATCATACACTGCACAACATTGCCTACAGATATTTTAAAAATACCATCATACACTGCTCAACATTACCTAGAGATATTTTAAAAATACCATCATACACTGCTGAACATTGCCTAGAGATATTTTAAAAATATTATCATAGTCTGCTCAACATTTCCTAGGGATATTTTAAAAATACTATCATACACTGCTCAACATTGCCTAGAGATGTTTTAAAAATACCATCATACACTGCTCAACATTGCCTAGAGATATTTCAAAAATACCATCATAGTCTGTTCAACATTTCCTAGGGATATTTTAAAAATACCATCATACGCAGTTGAACATTGCCTAGAGATATTTTAAAAATTTTCATTCAAAACATGGTGGACATAGACCTCCCCCAAGGATTTCCATGACGACCGGTTCTGCGCTACCCGCATCCAGCGGCTTCCCGCGACCTTCATCAGTTCATCGGTCCACCGAGTGGCAGGCCTGCCTACGCTACGTTTTAACGTAAGGTCGCCACTCGACAACTTTACTGGCCCGACGGCCATCTGTTCTACAAGTTAAGTTTTGGATTCATTCAAAAAAAGTTTATTTTTTGTGGCTCCTACTGATTTTACAAATCTTGCGAGAACGACGAGGACAAACATATGTTGCTTTTAAGATTATTATTTTTTCATTTTGAAATTTTAAGAAGTCCAATGTAAGCTTTAGCGTTAATGTAAAAGAGTTTTTATTTGCCTCCCTTATAAAATATCGACAGCTTAGCGAGCTGATAAAGCTATATCAAGTAATACGCCATATATGGGACAAACTTACGTAAAATCCTTACTAAAATTATATATTTTGTGAAAGTGTGTTTGTTTGTTTGTTGCCTTTTTACGCTTCAACACCTTGACAAATTTTAATAAAATTTGGCATGCAGGCAGCCTGTGTCTCTGGAAAGGACATAGGCTACTTTTTGTCCCTTGGAAATAGCATAGTCCGATGCAGTTTCTCAGGGAGGTGAAAAAAAATTCTTTTTTTGGTTAATTTCTTTAATATCGCAATGGAACAATGGATTGTTGTGATTTTGTGCACAGAGATGGCTGAGGTGTTGGAAAATGACATAATTTACTAATTAGCATATCTTGACATTGTTCCTGAGGGATCTGGGGTAAACTGGGGTTTGGGAACTAGAGCACCGGACGGATGCACATATATATACACACACACACATTTTTATTTTTTTGTTTTTTAGACTATTAGTGTAAAACAATCGATCCCCATTTAAATTTAATTAAAATTTAATGAAACTTAATGAAGTTTTGGCATGCAGGCAGCCTGTGTCTCTGGAAAGGACATAGGTTTTTATTTATCCCTTGGAAATAGCATAGTCCGATGCAGTTTCTCAGGGAGCTGAAAAAAAATTCTTTTTTTGGTTAATTTCTTTAATATCGCAATGGAACAATGGATTGTTGTGATTTTGTGCAAAGAGATGGCTGAGATGTTGGAAAATGACATAATTTACTAATTAGCATATCTTGACATTGTTCCTGAGGGATCTGGGGAAAACTGGGGTTTGGGAACTAGAGCACCGGACAGATGCACATATATATATACACACACACACACACATATTTTTATTTTTTGTTTTTTAGACTATTAGTGTAAAACAATCGATCCCCGTTTAAATTTTTACTTAGATTTTTTTGCCATTACAATACCTTCTTCACTATAACCGACGAAGCGCTCGAAAGTTAAAATCACATGTACCCACAGAATTATAGTGCATGTACCTTTAAGCTTTTAAATTTTCACACATCTACATTGCTATATCTTAATGCATGAGGGTGCGAGAATAATAGATCCCAGTAGGACTAGCCTTCAGAGGGTTTTATTGAATTTCAACAAACTGTCTGTTACTGAATGCGTTATCTGTCGGCAATGTGAGAGCGTCGGCACGGAATCGAGAAGATATTAAAGTGATTCTCTGTGTGCAATGGTTATTTGATGGTAGCACATTTACATCGCAATGCTTTGTATCCTTATTGTATCGCCTGCATGACTTTGAATCCATGTGGGAAACAACAAAGACGATGTAAACACCAGCTAACAAATACAATACAACATCAAGGATTTCCACGACGACCGGTCCTGTGCTGCCCGCATCCATCGGCTTTCCACGATCTTCACCAGGTCGTCGGTCCACTGCGTGAAAGGCCTGCTTACGCTACGTTTTCCGGTGTGCGGTCGCCACTCGAAAACATTAATACCCCAACACCCATCTGTTCTACGAGATATGTGCCCTGCCCACTGCCACTTCAGATTAGCAATTCTGTGAGCTATGTTCGTTACTTTGGTTCTCCTGCGGATCTCCTCGTTACGGATTCGATCGCGTGGGAAAATTCCGAGTATAGCTTGCTCCATTTTCCTTTGGGTGACCTTAAGCCTTCTTATGAGGCCCATAGTAAGCGACCATGTCTCAGTTCCGTAAATCATCACTGGCAACATGCACTGGTCAAAGACCTTAGTCTTGAGACACTGCGGTATTTGGGACGTGAAGATATTGCGAAGCTTCCCGAACGCTGCCCGGCCGAGTTGGATTTGTCGATTAATCTCTTTATTAGATATTGGTTATTTAGAGATTCTTTCTTAGAGATTCGCTCGATGTACGTAGGACTTCAAGATCTCGCTCTTCCGAGCTTATTATCAATCATTTTACTTAAACATCCCCCTGTAGGATACGCTTAGAAATCGCTAAACGACCTGCGGATCCATTACAATAATAACGCTTTCTGTTGCTGTTAAGGCTATCCCGCTTCTGCAGTGCGTAACATAAAAAAAGATAATCGCGTTTGTAAATTAAAAAAAAACGCCTGTTAGTTAAAGCAATGTACCTAATGCGAAAAATTAATTGCTTACTTCCGACAGTTTACTATTAAAATAAAGGTGGAACCGCCGCCTCGCTGCTGCCGTTAAAGTCACAAGATTTTTATTCACTTCCATAGTAATAGGCAAGTACTTAAAAAGTCATTGAGAGACAGCCGAGGATGCTCTCCAACAAAGGCCAGTAATTATCCAATAATGACGTCATCCGGATCCAGCCACCGCAGTCGGCACTAGGTCGGTCAGTACTCCAGTAGAGACGAGTACCCTGTTTGTTACCACTTCGGATTAGCTCGCTGTAAGTGCTCGAGGATAACTTAATTAAGCTTTTTAAAATTCTACACAGGATTTTGTTTCGGAAAAAGATCAGAAAGTTCTTTCTTTTATCGTATTTTATTCAAGGGATAGACGGCGGTTGCCTGGTGTTGCACTTAGCATCACCCGCGGTCACGTGTAGGGCATTTAGATTTACACCTAAACCCTTTGGTTTTTATAATATGTTAGTACTAACATATAGTATGGACATTCACTGCCGCTCTCTAGATTGCGACCTCACCCCTCGTCACCCAAATTGATACGGATTGGTTACAGTTTGGTTGTCGAACGTATAGGATTATGCCGCCATTTTGTTTGTTCCGTCATTCGTTTTTTGAAATTTCATTTCTGGCCCGTTGTATGAAGTGTCCAGGATGTGCCTATAATGTAAATTTATTTATTTATTCCCCATTGTCTTTTGTTACAGGTAAAGGTTTTGATGACGACGCAACGTTAGGGCAGGACAGGGCGCAAACTGAATATTAAACGCAACGCGGCCTTCATACGCATCTGGAATCAGATGTGCAGGTTTTCTCACGATGTTTTCCTTCACCGTTAAAGCAATCGTAAATAAATAAAATATCAGATGGTTTTTTTTCGTTGAAAACACAAGAATACAATTCGAATGTCACATTTCAACTGTGATGTTTTACTTCGAGAGGAAAATAGCAGTTATTTGTTTCGATCACATATAAAAGAACTATATTACCTCCTGTTTTTAGCCTTCTTACCTACCAATTCATATAGATTACTTATAGGTTGTTTACCTGGAAGAAATCGTTAAAAGCGATAAAGCCGCCATTGCACTGTAATTTTTTTTATTTACGTTTTGTAATTTTATTTTTCTGGTGTGCAATAAAGGTTATTTACCTACTTACTGTTTTTTGACAGCAGAAAAAGATAGAAATATACATGTAGCTACGTTAGATACAAAGGGAGAAATGCGTAAGTATCTTAAACTAGGGTCACTTAACATTCGGACACTTTCGACCGCGTGACCATGAATCTAGTTATTGTTTTATGTGTGATGGAAGGTTATTGGTTTCAAGTTAGCAAAGTGAAGAACCAACACTGGAAACTACAAGTATAACTCATTCGTGAATTTAAATTTATGTACGCAACACTTAACTTAAGGTAACTACTAAAGTACCTTACTTTCCTACGTGAACCTGTGGCGTACTTTCATAAATTTACCGGTATCCGGAAGCATCTAGCTTTAGGCACACCCTGAACACTTCAAACAACGGGCCAGAAATGACATTTCAAAAAACGTATGACGGAACAAACAAAATGGCGGCGAAATCCTATACGTTTGACACCCAAATTGTAACCAATCTGTATCAATCTGGGTGACGAGGGGGTGAGCTCCCTATGTAGAGAGCGGCAGGGAGTGTCCATACTGTATGTTATTACAATATAAACACTTTGCTTTAGGGTTGTCACATATAGCATACCGTCTTTACAGGATAAGCTATGAAAATTATGACTGTTATAAAAATATACATTTTGGTAGGTAATTATTCTTTTTAAACATTCCTATGACCGCCTCCGTGGCGTAAAGTTAGTCCTTTCGCTTCACACCAGGAGGTCGGGGGCTCGATTCCGAGCCTCGTAAAATTTGAAAGATTCTGTTTGCTTGTTGGTACAGCATTTTCATAGCCCCCTGGCTAGCTACCACCATTTTATCTAAGTCTAAGCTAAGCTTAGAAAATGCCCTTCTTCCGACCAAACCGAGTCAGAGTTAGACTCCGTCGGGAATCGAACTCGTGACCTCCTGATGTGAAGCTTAACCATTACGCCACGGAGGTGGTTAAATAGTCATAGTAGTGGTACATAGTCACTTATAAACTGCAGTCTTACGAGTACATCGCACGGAAGTTATTATCATAGATAGTGGGGAAGAACCAACACTGGAAACTACAAGTATAACTCATTCGTGAACTTAAATTTATGTACGCAAGACCCAACTAAAGGTACCTACTAGAGTACCTTACTTTCTTACGTGAATCTGTGGCGTACCTACTTTCATAAATCTACCGGAATCTGGTAGCATATAGCTTTAGGGTTGTCACATATAGTATACCGTCTTTACAGGATAAGCTATGAAAATTATGACTGTTATAAAAATATACATTTTGTTAAGTTAAATTTGTTGTTTTTTTAAACGGTCCTATAACCGCCTCCGTGGCGTAATGGTTAGTCCATTCGCTTCACACCAGGAGGTTGCGGGTTCGATACCCGGTGGCGTCAACTTTGAAAGATTCTATTTGGTTGGTGATAGGGCATTTTCATAGCCCGCCTTTTTAGCTAACACCATCTTATTATTATCTTATCTTAATAAAAAAAAAAAATCTAAGTCTTGCCGCCAAATACCAGTGTTAACAGTATTGATGTGTTCCAGCTTGAAGATAAGATAGCCACATCCCTATTGCGTTGGGAAATCTTGGTAATCTTGGTAAATTTTACCGCTTCCATCATCGGCATCATCGTCACTGGTAAGTTGGTAATCAGATGTAACGATGGCTTATCAAATGTGAAGTACGTAATTATTACCACGTTTTTGTGTCTATTAGCAATTTCTCGTAACTCTCCCAAATGTTGGTCTTGATCCTGCCGGGAAGGAAAAACCGGAGTTGTTTCCACTTGACCTCTTTTTTCCTTCTATTACCGTGTGATATTCGGCCATAAATTCATAAAGTGTTCTTGCAGAAATAACCCAGATAGTCCTTTCTCTTTATGGACGTTTTCGCAAGTTTGTTGATAAAGTTTTTATATGTAGACGATAATCACAAGTTCATTAAAAAATGCATTGTAATTTCGTGTACGGTCGGCTTCACGCAAGTGATATGTTAGTTTTGACGTATATTTAGTATAAATTTTGCAGATATTGTGATTCAGATACTGGCAACACAAAAAACTGTCCAGTCATTATGCGATGGCTTGCTTGATTTGACATTCTTCGTTAGGTGTCTTTTGGTAACAGTCGTGTGAACCGAAAGATCAGGTTATTTGGAAAATAGGGTTTCTAACAGTGAAAAGTGGTTCGATTGGAAGAAGAGTTCATATTAGATACCATCTCTGAGTACTTCGATTTTAGGTAGAGGTAACATTATCAACGAATGTAAGAATAAGAATTACTCTATGAAAAAAATCATACAAAATGAAGCCAACTGAAAGTCAAAGTGACATGCTGCCGAGTGTACACGCCGATATCACAAAAAGTAACGTTTATCCATAGGTCGACCAATTTTCATTAAATTTGAGAGTCACGAATAGTTATGGCCTGTAGCAAAGCCAAGTCGATAAAATAGTGCACATAAAATTATGCCCAATACAATGATTTTAAAATGGATGGTGCATATTTCTACCTGACTGTTCGAAAAGGTGAGTAATTACACACATATCATACTTTGAATTTTTTTTTCTCTACTTGTAATATTAGGTACTGTTATTTTGTTATTGTTATCCTCTCATTTTTTTCATGTTTTTTTAAATTGTTCATTTAATTTATTCCCAATATTATGTATGTGTGTTTGGTGACAAGGAATCAATAAATGTCTTATGTCTTATGTCTTAATTCTTTGCGGGTTTTAGTATACAGGGTGTAACATAAAGGTGTGGTGATACTTTAAGGTGGGCTTGTACCCATCAAACTAAACAACTTTCTCCATGGAACCCATAGTCAAATGGCAAAAAAAAATTTGAACTTCCCATACTAAGTTGGCTGATCAGCTGATCGAGTTAGTATGGGAGAGCCAAATTTTTTTTTGCGATTTGACTATGGGTTCCATGGAGAAAGTTGTTCAGCTTGATGTGTACAAGCCCACCTTAAAGTATCACCACACCTTTATGTTACACTCTGTATATGTCGGTTTTTGATATGAAACTTCTATATAGACGGGGGGTATAAGGATTTTTTCTGTCACGAAAAGCGTTACGGCCGCGTGGAGAGGGTAGACAGAGAAAGGCTGGCGGCGGCGGCGGCGGCGGAGGGAGGGCAACGGCTGTATTCGTAGATAGAGAAAAGTTGAGATGGAGATATAAAGCAAGTACTTAGCCTGGGCTTTTCAAGTGTCCGTTGAAGTTTCACTTCTGCTATGCACACATTTCAATTTTTTTTTGGCTAAAACTCGCGTTTATATGTATTGCCGTTTAACAATAGAGCAAAAACAAAAAAGAACCATTAAAATTTCTGATTAAAATATCAGCCAGCTATATAATGCAGTTACAAATATCCAGCCTTTTAAAGGTTGGAGAGACAGACTGACAGACGGACAGATGGACGGGACAGCTTAGGCTCAGTAACAGGGTTCCGTTAAACTCTAAAAAAGACAAGAAATATAGCAATGGTGAAGTACGTTGATCTAAGAATTATCTTAATTATTGAGCAAGACACGTCTTCACAGATGACATATTATTGTTTTAAATTTTACTATTTTACAATAATTTAGCACTTTGCGAAACATCTTCGCTATAAGATCCTTTCCCTCTTATATGGTTGGGAGGAGCGATGGCTGACTCTTGCGTTATGCTCGTGACCAAGTACTGTCTGTATGAACTGGCCTACTTTTATCAAAGGCATTAATGACATTCAATGATTTTAATGTTCTAATTACATAATATTGTTTTATATCAATGATTGTATTTTGACATTATTAACTTATGATTTTTTTTATTTTTTATAAATGACATGTAAAATTATGTAATTTATTTTTTATGACTATCAGAAAGAGTGTAAGTTGCACCTATTTTGAATAACATCTTGAAATCCTGAAATTCAAGATAAAGACAGCACTTTGGCACGTTTCCTCGCAGACGCTTTTCCAAAGAGGCTCTTCACTGGGAGCTGTATTGTCGAAAGGTGCTCGCTATCGATGGACGATTTATTGAACGAGATAGTCGATGCTGTTCATCGAGGGTTTGGGTAAAAAGAAACACATATCGGGCAGATTGATGGTTAGTCTATTCGCTTCACACCAGGAGGTCGCGGGTTCGATTCCCGGTGGGGTCAGCTTGTAAGACTCGGTTTGGTTGGTGGTAGGGAATTTTCTAGCTAGCTACCACCATCTTATCTAAGTCTTGCCGCCAAACATCAGTGTAAACAACATTGATGGGTTCTAGCTTGAAGATCAGATAGCCAGTTCTCCATTGCGTTGGGGTTACGAAGTAACTAGTATCTCATCTGTAGTTGGGGTATATTGGTAAGCCCGCTTCCATCTTCGGCATCATCGTAACTTACCATCAGGTAAGATGATGTCAAGGACGGTGTCCATCATGTGTCCATTCAGATTTTACCATTGTCCTTTATTTATTATCAATATTTTTAGCGGTATATATTTGAGAGTGCTTAAAATGGTACCAGGGACGGTGTCCATACAAATTTTACCATTGTCCTTTGTTTATTATCAATATTTTTAGCGGTATAAATTTGAGAGTGCTTAAAATGGTACCAGGGACGGTGTCCATCATGTGTCCATACAAATTTTACCATTGTCCTTTGTTTACTATGAATATATTTACCGGTATAAATTTGAGACTGCTTTAAAACGGTACCAGGGACGGTGTCCAAAGTCCATAATGTGTCTATACAAATTTTACCATTGTCCTTTGTTTACTATCAATATTTTTACCAGCATAAATTTGTTAGTGCTTTAAAACTATACCAGGGACGGTGTCCATCATGTGTCCATACAAATTTTACCATTGTCCTTCGTTTCATCATTACAGCTCATATACGTCTCCACCGAGGGGCTCGAGCCTACCCTGAATCAGGGCGATTAGGCCATAGTCGACCACGCGGGCCCAGTGCGGGTTGGTCGACTTCACACACAACCTTCGAGTTTCTTCGCAGGCGTGTGCAGGTTTCCTCACGATGTTTTCCTTCACCGTCCTTTGTTTATTATCAATATTTTTACCAGCATAAATTTGAGACTGCTTTAAATTGGTACCAGTGACGGTGTCCATCATGTGTCCGTACAAATTTTACCATTGTCCTTTGTTTATCATCAATATCATTCCTGACTGGAAGTCAAGAACTTTTGATAATGATAGGCACACTTCATGTTTTATGTTGTTGGTTTAAAAGGTTTGCTATATGAAAACGATGCTACCCTCTTAAGTGCTAAAGGTTACAGCGAAAGTTTATAAGTCGTAAAAGTAAGTGTTTTGTTTGATACTCATAGCTAAGTATTTTTCGATTCCCGATTGCTTTTAAAATTAAAAGGACTACATGCACCAGTGTTTGTTGGCGGTATAAATAAAGTTCCGAAGTACAGTCACGACGACAAGTCTTTTTGCGGAAGCTGGAGCGCAGCCAACGCCATAGACAATGCTGTTATGAGATTGTACCGCCGGAATCACCGTCACAATGCCGCTTATTTATGGGACTGTCCATTCAGGTACCATAGACTGTATAACGAATAAATTTAACGGTGGCTATAGGTAGTAAACTATATGTATAGGGTCACTGTATGGGGGCGTAGTACTATACGCTTTGTTTTATTACCTGACTGCCTCAGAAGGAGGGTTATGTTGTTCGAGTGTATGTATGTATGTAGATTTCTAGGTTTCCTGCTACAGCCTGAACGGCTTGAAGCATTTTAACGTATGAGGTATCGTTAAATTCGTCTTGATCCCGTGAGTGACATAGATACATTTTTACTCGACTGGCAAAAAAGAGGGGTTAAGTTTTTACACAGTCGGGTTTTTAATTTTAATATTTAGTACAGACAATTAGCCCCCTCCTAGTTTTAATTTCGACTCTCTAAATTATCAGATTTTTATATCAATCGCGTGTCTGTCTGTCCGTCCTTTAAGGCAATTTGCTTCGAAACTGCTGACTCGTACGTAAGTCGGTGACCCAACGATGGACGTGTTACGTGAATAATTGAATTTTAAACATGGGGGCCACTTTTGGGAGATACATTAAATTTAAATTGTTTTGTTGTAAATTGATTGTATCGTGTGACATAATATCGAATGAAAGGGCTCGTTAAAACAATCTCAAATGTTTCTTTTTTATAATTTAAGAATAAATAGTTTTAAGTTTCAAGGCGAAAATTATGTATATATACTTTGCCCAAAGATCATTTTTAGATTGTGTTTATTTTATACTTTGTTACTAAAAAGAAGTTGCTGTGCAATTCATTTAGTGGGTCACACGATATCTTCTAGACTTTTGTGTATATTATATCCTTCTATAAAGAACGGCTAGGGCCGCCGCCTCCTGTCCGGGAGGTCGTGAATTTAGATTTCATTTGTACGTTTATCCGTTGCTCTTAGGCTCGAGCCCCTCGGTGGGGACGTATATGAGCTGATATGATGATCCTTCTATATATATCTACACGTTCCCTGTGCGTGACCCACATGTGGGACATTTCGAGATTTAGATGAGGCGTGAGTGCACCACACGTGGGTCACTCCCTCGTGCAAGTTATAGGCTTGTCAAATCACGCACGTATGAGTTAAATTATTCTAATTTCCTTACACGTATAGGCTATGAAATTGTAAACAAAAATGTATGGGTACCGGAAGAACATTTTGGAAAATGTTGCCATATAGTAACTTAACATGTTGACAAAAATAAAACAAAAAAAAGGATCGACTGTTCCGTGTGTGCATTAATTTAAAAACTCATACGTGCATTACTCATTTATTGGGCACTGCGGGAAAATGAAAAAACCGGAAGGGGATTTTCAGAAAATGTTTTTCTTGTCATAATGCGTCAATGTACCTACACATATTCGAAAAGAACTCATACGTGCATGACTCATATATGGGGCACCGCGGGAAAATGAAAAAACCGGAAGGGGATTTTCAGAAAATGTTTTTCTTGTCATAATGCGTCAATGTACCTACACATATTCGAAAAGAACTCATACGTGCATGACTCATATATGGGGCACCGCGGGAAAATGAAAAAACCGGAAGGAGGATTTTCAGAAAATGTTTTTCTTGACTTAATGTGTCAATGTATCTACACATATTCAAATATGTTTACCAAGAAAAGTTAATTGCACGTGAGGGGTCAATGTCAAATTTTCAGTTACACGTGCAACGTGTAAAACAAGTTAATGAATAAACAAAAAGTATTCCCTAGATAGGTCGTGATCCTTTATAATTTTCAAAAGCCACAAAACCCCAGTTCGTGAAAGCGTTATTATTTTTCTCTACTCTTTTTTTTGTAATTCGCTGACTTTGCCGACCAATTCGTGTCCAATTTACATTTCAATCGCTGGCTTCATGTAAAAACATGAAGCTCGAGCGGCAGTCAGCAGTCGAGAGCTTATGAAATAATGTTACACTCCCCCCCTCTAAACACACCGTTCCGACACAGGAACACGTACTATAACCCCTGGAACATTCTTGCCTCTTCTTACCTCGTTCATTGTGTAATTTAGAGCGCACTTACCAAAAATTTTCCCCATAATTTATACGCGACTTATGTAGAGAGCCATAAATATTTCAGCGAAGCTCGCGTCGTCGCGCGCTCTGTCTTCGGATTGTTGAGCGCGCAATGCTTCTATTCCAGAATTAAGGCGGAGTGGTATTTAAAAATCCACTTAAACATGTTTTTAGAAATAATTTTTGAAGTAGTTTACGGTAAATTTAAAATATAGGCAAAACATATTGGTATTATTGAGAATAGTTACGAGGGACTATATCGAATAGAAACACGATGTATTAGAGTTGGCTCGATAAAATAATTTCCCAAAGGTACCTCTTTTCGAGCCTATTTTTCGTCTATATTCGGTTTTATTCTTAAAATAAGTCATTTTTTAATATGATTTATTTACTAAAATAAAGTTCATAGGTGACTGAAGGGAAAACATCCAATGGATTTTTATTTAAGATAAATATGATGAAAATAAAAACGAAAACATCGAAAAAGTGCAAAAGTGTGGTTATTTTCTTCACTCTTTACACGTAAAGAAAAAGAAAAAGACAGATTATTGAGTACCACTGGGCTTTAAGGCGACGTCGCATTGAAAACTGGTCGTAGGGATCTCGATTTTTCTCATCATCGTCATATCAGCCGAAAATCGTCCACTGCTGGACAAAGGCCTCCCTCAAGGATTTCCACGACGACCGGTCCTGCGCTGCCCGCATCCATCGGCCTCCCGCGATCTTCACCAGGTCGTCGGTCCACCGCGTGGGAGGCCTACCTACGCTACGTTTTCCGGTGCACGGTCGCCACTTGAGAACTTTACTGTCCCATCGGCCATCCGTTCTACGAGCTATGTACCCTGCCCACTGCCACTTCAGTTTAGCGATTCTGTGAGCTATGTTAATTACCTTGGTCCTCCTGCGGATCTCCTCGTTTCTGACTCGATCACGCAGAGAAACTCTCCATTGCCCTTTTTCTCAACAATTAAAAAACATATGAAAGTAATATTTTTGTTAACTGATTCTTCATTTCAATGACTTCATTTTGTCAGTTGTAGCAACACGATTCGTTAACTTTTATAACGGAAAAAAATGTATCAAATTTTTTTGAAGGAGATTTTGCATTTTAAGGAAAACCAGACTGATTTAATTTCCTTAGTCGATTAATCTAAACACACACTTTAATATGCCAGTTGGATTTTTTCAAAATTAATTGTAGGTTTACATTGAAACGAAAAAAACTTATTTTCTTTACTCTTTACACATTTGGTCCGTCTAACCAGAGGTACCGGGTTCAAATCTGAACGGTACCAATGAGTGTTTCAAAACTTACGTACATATACTCACCGATTGCTTTAACGGTGAAGAAAAACATCGTGAGGAAACCTGCACACGTCTGCGAAGAAACTCGAAGGTTGTGTGTAAAGTCGATCAAGTGTGGGCCCGCGTGGTTGACTAAGGCCTGATCGCCCTCATTCAGGGTAGGCTCGAGCCTATCGGTGGGGACGTATATGAGTTGATATGATTACACATTAGAAAAAAAACGGTAAATTAAAAAACTAAAAAACCCGACTGCGTTTCTGTGTAGTTCGGAAATGAAAAACCCTAAAACAAGTGAGTCGTCATACCCGATTGCATTTAACTTAAGAAAAATTGTAGCAGTCGGGACCCATTCTAGAAAGTCAGCCGTCTAGTCAGTATATTGGAGTAATCTGCTAGGTACCTATGTGCTCTCAATTCACTATGCCTCCATGTCTAGAATGGGTCCCGACTGCTACAATTTTTCTTAAGTTAAGTGCAATCGGGTATGACGACTTTCTTGTTTTAGGGTTTTTCATTTCCAAACTACACAGACTCATTTCCAACAAACTACGCAGTCGGGTTTTTTAGTTTTTTAAATTACCGTTTTTTATTTTATTCATTTTTTTAGTTTTATTATTGAATGAGTTTGTATAGTAACCTATATACACAATGACACACATTAAATTTACGCAGATTATTAACTTATCAGTTGATAGAAAATCCATCAAGCCGTTCAGGCTGCAGAGCGTGCCAAACAATTATACATACATACATACTCTCGAAAAACATAACCCTCCTTCTGGCGCAGTCGGGTAAAAAGACAGACAACTGTTTCAGTCAATGCTTCGCCTTAAGACAACTTGACATTCCTTAACAATTCTAACTAAACAATGCCAGCTAGGCAGACATGAAATTTTCGATGATTGGAAAGTAAATTCTTTGTAATTTTCTTTCTTGACAAATGAAAAGGAAAATTTTATTTAGTTATCTAAGTAAGATTGGCAACTTAACAAATATTAGTGTAGTCGTTGGCTGGTCTAAAACATCATTAACCGCCTCCGTGGCGTAATGGTTAGTCCATTCGCGTCACACCAGGAGGTCGCGGGTTCGCTTCCCGGTGGGGTCGTCTTGTAAGACTCGATTTGGTTGGTGGTACGGCATTTTCTAAGCCCGCCTGGCTAGCTACCACCTCTTATCTAAGTCTTGCCGCAAAACATCAGTGTTAACAACATTGATGTGTTCCGGCTTGAATATAAGATAGCCAGTTCTCCATTGCGTTGGGTAATCTTGGTTAGCCCACTTCCATCTTAGGCATCATCGTCACTTACCATCAGGTGAGGTGATGCCAAGGGCTTACCAATTGTGAATAAAAAAAAAGTTATCTAGGACGCAAATAGTAATTTAAATCCGATAAGTGCTTCTTATTTTGGCTACTCCCTCTCTTACCTGTTTTTTTTTTTTTTGTTCTTTATTGACTGACTCGGTAGCTCAGTGGTTAGTGCTCTGCTCTTGACTGCTGATCCGAGAGTTGTGGGTTCGATCCCCACCCAGGGCAAACATTTGTGTGATGAGCAGATTTGTTTGCTCTGTGTCTGGGTGTTAAATATCTATATATGTATGTTTTTAAACGTATATAAGTATGTATATCAGTCTCTGGTTCCCATAACACAGGGAATCCTACTTTGGGACCAGATGACCATGTGTGATTTGTCCCAGAATATTTATTTATTTTATTTATTTATTACAACAATTTTCGTTTTATAACGGACACAATGTAACAATCTTGCTTACGTAACAAACATTGTCGTGCGATGCCACACTACAAATAAAAGAATCCCCTGCTTTAAGTTTTAAGTGAGTAAGAAAAGTTGTGGCATTCTTTCGAGGCTTAATTCGAGATTCAATTGATTGATTTCGGTATTTCTTTTATTAATAAATCTAATAATAAAAACACATACCTTCATTTACTGGGTCAGAAGACCTAGCTTACTAATTTTGCATTCATTTAGTAAAAGTTGTGGCATTTTTTCTAGGCTTTTCTTCGAGATTCAATTGATAGATTTAGGTATTTCTTTTATTAATAAATCTAATAAGAAAAATACATTTACCTTTATAACAATTTCCTGGGCCAGAATAACTAGCTTACTAATTTTGTATTCATTTAGCCATACATCTTTATTGCTTTTCCATGTCATTTCTGATCCAAAAAGAAATTCATTTCAACCACCTCCGTGTCGTAATGTTTAAGGCCATTACCTTCACATCACGAGGTCGCGGGTTCGATTCCCGGCGGGTTCTAACTTTGTAAGACTCGGTTTGGTGGTTGAAGGGAATTTTCTAAGCCCGCCTGGCTAGATACCACCACCTTTTCTAAGTATTGCTGCCAAACATCAGTGCTAACAACATTGATGTGTTCGGGCTTGAAGAAAAAATAGCCAGTTCCCCATTGCGTTGGGGAATCTTGGTAAGCCCGCTTCCATCTTCGGCTTCATCGTCACTTACCATCAGGTGAGATAATGCCTAGGGATTACCAATAGGGGATCGGATTGCATCAAAAATAAAATCTGAAATATTGTTTCCTAAATTGCTCTCCTCTTGAAGTTTCAAAAAACCTTACTTGTTTTTTTTCCATCGCGTCTTCAATTTTTAATTGATCCAATTCACAAAATTAGTTCGTCAATGACGCTCAAAATCTATGACGTCATTTGTGGGTATTTCAATCATTTTTAGAACAAAATTTCGTTTTTGATAGATCATAAAAAGTTACTCAAATTACTAGCAGGGACTACTATTGTGAAGAAAAAACAGGCAAAGTGCGAGTCCGACTCTCGCAAGCAAGGTAGGGTACCGGAGTTTAAAAAAATATAAAAAGTAAGTGTGTGGTTTTATGAAACCACGGTAAAAGTGAAACATCACAGAGGACGAATCGATCATACCGTTAGACGAAAGCGACCGTCACGCGACATGCAACACACAGACGAAAAAATTTGAGACGATGTACTAAAAGTTTTACTTTAAAAAAGTAAGTGTGTGGTTTTATGAAACCACGGTAAAAGTGAAACTTTACAGTGGACGGAATGATCATGGCTGCTCTCGCTACGGTACAGAGGACGAAACGATTATACCTTCAGACGAAAGCGACCGTCACGCGATATGCAACATACAGACGAAAAAATTAGAGACGATGTACTAAAAGTTTCACTTTAAAAAAGTAGGTGTGTGGTTTTATGAAACCACGGTAAAAGTGAAACTTTACAGAGGACAAAACGATCATGGCTGCTCTCGCTACGGTACAGAGGACGAAACGATCATACCGTCAGACGAAAGCGACCGTCACGCGACATGCAACATACAGACGAAAAAAATACGTGTAATGGGAAATTTATAAAAACCCTTTTTCGAATTGTTGCGTAAGCTCTTTCAGAATGCACTTAGTGCAAGCAGTCGCATCGTGCACTGGCGGATAAAGTTGGTAATCGCGTCCCGAGTGTGAGCTGTAAACTAGTTTTATTCGGCCATAACAAAGGTCCCACGGGGATTTATTCCATTACGCTCTAAGAACTCGTTCCACTGAGACCTTTCACTTCTTTTTTTTTCACTTTCTCGACCCCGTAAACCGAAGAGTACCTAGCTGTCATACAACAAAAACTTAATTTTCTTTTCTTTAAACGACCTTTACGTTTTTGATGAAACTTTTCAAGTCATAGTTGTTTCTTCTGGAAAGGAAGGAAAGAAAGAATCTGTAAAGAATCGTATTTTTATTATTCTTCTACAAAAAAATTGAATTTTGCTATTTACTTACAAATGGTTGAAGCTATTGAATTGTCATGTATTAGGAATAAGTATATATTTGGTAACGAAAAAGTATATCTTTGGTATATATTTTCATCAAAATTATTGTTGATTTTTAAATATTTTTTTTACAAAAATAAAATTGATAAATAATTGTCGAAAAATTTCAGTGCGGGCTGCCGTACAGTTGATTTAAAATGATATTTTACTTTTCACATTTTCTTTGTAATCCGGTTCCTCTTGGTATTTTTATCCACAATGGACTGTCTCACATGTATGATGGTATATAATGATGGTGCTGAATAAAATGGTGGGGTTATCTAGAATCTTTAGTGCAATTGGGAATCTTATCTCCAATGCTAAATCAAGTTAATAGAAATAGGTAAATGAAAGACCTGCTATGTTGCCACAAACGGTCTAATGCAGGAGTGTCCAACATAATTTGGTGGAGGGCCAGGTTTAGGATTTTTATAGCCGCAGTTTATTAATATTCTTATTAACGTATATTGGGAGGAACAGTCACTTTTAAAAAACCTACCTAATGCGATGACTTACACCTTTTTTGTTTGCACAATGCATCTATAGGTATAATAAAGGTAGGTAGGTAGGATTTATTTCATCCATCTTCTTCATCTTATCAGCTCATATACGTACCCACCGAGGGGCTCGAGCCTACCCTGAATTAGGGCGATCTGTTAGATCAGTTAGATTTAGTCCATATTGCCAGTAAAATTTAGACGATTTTTTGTAAATATTTCATAGTGTGCATTTCTCCTGCAGGTCTACCTTTGCTGTGTGACTATTTTAGTAACAAGTTTATCGTTTATTATTGTACATTTCTGAATTACGTACCTTTATGGTTTGTGCAATAGCTGGCTAGGTGGGTTTAGAAAATGCCCTTCCACCAATCAAACCGAGTCTTCCAAAGTTGGCTCCACTAGTAATCGAACGGCGACCTTCTGATGCCAAAGACGCGACGCGCATCTAAAGAGGGTACGATTGTTTAAAGCGTAGTGAAACAATGTCCCACGGGACTGACGGGAGAACGAGCGTGTGCCGTCGCTTGTCCCAACCTCTCCACTTCCATGCATCAGCACATTTTAAAGTCGCCTAAGGATGTTGCCTGGAGAAGAGGAACGCCTTTACAAGAACTTAATGTGATAGGGTATTTGTCGTGTTATGGTTTCGTGAACGATTGGTGTGTTGGTTCTATTTTAAAGCAACTTATAAAAAGCTTCTGTTTTCGGCCGTAAAGTATTATGTATTAATGTATAGTCCGCAATAGAGATGACAAATGCTAGTCATCTGATTTACTTTTTATCATCTGTCAGAAACGACCTTTTGTTCTAAAAATGTTTGAAATACCTAGGCGTGACGTCATAGTTTTGCAGCGTCATTTGTGTACTCATTTTGTGATTTTGGTGAATTAAAAATCGAAGACTTGATGGAAAACAAAACGAGTAAGGTTTTCCGAAGTTTAAGTAGGAGGGCAATGTAGTGATCAAGAGTTCATAATTTATTTCATTTCATTTCATTTATTCATTGCAGTGTCACAACTAATGATGTACAAACATAATAATATGTGTAATAGTAGGTTTTTCAATTAATTATGACGCCCCGTGAGGGCATAGCAATGTGTGAGGGCTTAAGTGCTTCAATTATAAGACCTAAGTAACTGTAAATTAATAGAATACATTATCTATTACATGCTATTACGTATTCTAAAAAGCAAAATTTGGACATTTTATAAAACAATTTTTATAAGAAGAATATTTAAACAGTTTTTATAAAAACATTAATTATTCACAGTTTTGTGTATATTTATTTCTGATGCTGTCGTTATCCCTAGTTAATCGAAAACTTCACGAGGTATTGAAATAAAACTTGTTTTTGATTAAAAGCTAGTAACTGGAATATGTATCATACATACTATCGTATCGGGAGGTAAAGATGTTGGCCGAGGATAGAAAAAAATGGAGATTGCTCCACCGACAAGAGCATTAGCTCTTAAATTTGAAGAACATGGTTTTACCTATGGTTCTCAAAATAATGGACAGTGGTTTTCAATATGTTATTATTATATTATATAAACAGCACCTAGTAGCAATGCAGTACTTTTTAATCCTTACTAATATTATAAATGTGAAAATGTGTTTGTTTGTTTGTTACCTCTTTACGTTTCAACAACTCAACCAATCTTTATGAAATTAGGCATGCAAGTAGACTGTCACTAAGAAGGACGTAGGCTACTTTTTATCTACTGTAAATAGCATAGTCCGATGCAGTTCCCGAGGGAACTGAAAAAATACTCGTTTTATGGTTAATTTATTTAACATCAGAACGGAACAATTGATGTTGCGATTTCTTACACAGAGATGGTTGAGGGGTTGGAAAATGACATAATTTACTAATTAGCATATTCTGACATAGTTCCCGAGAGGTCTGGGGAAAACTCATTTCAACGCTCGCGACGTCGGCGGATTCTTTGTATAGAGTGAGGGGAAAGTGACAAAGACTGCTAATCAGAATAGCCCGATGTAGTTCCTGAGGGATCTGGAGAAAACTCGTCTTCGCGCTCGCGCACTACTCACCCTCAAAGAAAGTCGTAAAAACTATGTCCATGCGGGCGAAGCCGCGGGCAAAAGCAAGTGTTTTTCATATGGCCAAGATGTTTTTTGCTAACAATACGACCAAAATTAAAAGTTTTATAGTAAAAATAACTAAATCAAAAAGCGGACTGCATATAAACTCAACCCCTCCTTTTTGCCTAGTTGGGTAAAAATGTATTCTATGTCACTCACCAGATCAAGATGAATCTAACGATACTTCGCACTCAAAACTCCATCAAGCTGTTTAGACTACATCATCATCATCGTCGTCATCGTCCACTGCTGGCCTCCTCCAAGTATTTCTAAGAATACCGGTCCTTAGCTGCCCGCACACAGCGGCTTCCCGTTTAGGCCAACGGCCAAACCATCTTTAAACCGCGGTTAGTTCATTCGCTTCACACCAGGAGGTCGCGGGTTCGATTCCTGGTGGGGTTAACTTGTAAGACTCGGTTGGGTTGGTGGTAGGACCCGGCTAGCTACCACCATCTTATCAAAGTCTTGCCGCCAAACATCAATGTTGACAGCATTGATGTGTACCCCTTTGCGTTGGAGAATCTTGGTAAGTCCGCTTCCATCTTCGGCATCATCGTCACTTACCATTAGGAGAGATGATGCTAAGGGCTTACCAATAGTGAATAAAAATTTAAAAAATAAAAATATATGTACAGACATACACACGAAAAACATAACCCTCCTTCTAGTGCAGTCGGGTAATAATAAAACAGACCTCAAAAGAAGTGTCCTCTCAGTTTTTAATTAAAACAGACAATTTATCTATAATTAACTTATTTCAAAGACATTAGAGTTATAGGGTTACAACTTCTTTAAGTTGATTTTAAGTTTTTTTTAGTTACTTTATAGATTCTAACTTTATATTTGGTGTGTTAAATATTTCTTCGGTGTCATCTTCGTTTAAGCCACTCATACACTACAAGCAAACTTACATATCTCACAAACTCATACTTTTAAGTTTATTTTTAATTTTGTTTAATATCATCTTCTTTTAATTAGTTTTGGCACAGATTACTAATTAGTTACGTTTTGGTCTTATTAATTCTAAATTTGTTCATTTTTCTTTTTTTTCTGTTTTTTTTTGACTTATCATTATTCAGAATTTAATTCTGACTGTCACCTTGTAAACCTTTTACTTTATTTTATTTTCTGTATTTTTTTTTTATAATTAACAACATACAGTTCATAGAAACGGAGAAGATCATTCTAGATTTGTTCTTTTTTCCTTTTTTATGTTATTTCACGTATTATTATTATTCAGGAGTCACCTTGTAAACCTTTTACTTTTTTTTTATTATCTGTATTTTTTTAATAGTTAACAACGTACAGTTAAAGAATGAATGAATTAAAACAGTGGTTTGGTAATACTCCTTCCATTTCATTCAATCGGAACCTTCGCTCTCCTTCACTTTTACCTTCGCTCTCCTTCACCTACCTTCCTCTTCAACGTGCAGGTATCGGTCTGCAGGTTGCAGGTCACGTCAAGGCCGCACTCTTTCCTATTGTATTGTAGCAAAAAAACAACGTAATTAAAGTTCGTTGGCTCATTAAACGCCATCTTTGATGAATGCCGCGAAAGAAGGCGCGCTGACTTCAATCGCGACGCGGACAACGTCGGCGGCGGCGGCGTGGCAGGGGGCACGATTGAGCTCGGAGCGGCACCTTTAACGGAGTGTTCGTCGGGAGCCGTCAAAGATGCGTTTAAATGTGCGAACGAACTATATGTGGCGAAAAATGCCACACTACAGGTATGTTCGCCAAAAGCTTTCAATAGGTTTACGAATGAATTGACTTGTGTCTTCATAAATATAGAGTGGGTTTTCCAGTGATACGTATATTTATATAAGCACATTAGGCTGAAAGCACCATTACCTAGCAGAAAAGGGTCACGTCGTCTCTGGAATCCAATATTTATAATTCAAGTACATTGAGTCGCTTTGTTCCTCGTGACAAGCCCATATTACTCAAGTAATTGTTTTTAACGTGTCACACACAAGATCTATTGTCTCCTTTAAGAAATGAAACTTCAGCATTTACAGGATGAAGGTAATAACGTTTGGAAAACGTAAAAGCTCTTAGGTGTACAAGCTTTTATTTGCAAAAGAGTTTAATGCTCAAAAGCCGAATGCTCAAATTAATATAAAAACACGGTTCCAAATTCAAATATATTTGAAAAACCCAAAAACTTTTAGAGATAAGCTTTTAATATTGAATTTTCACGCGATATACTTATGCATGCAAAATTACAGCTCAATCGAAAACCGGGAAGTGGGTCAAATTAAACTTGCAAGATTCCACCCTAACAAACATACATTGCAAGTTAAATATAAGCTTGTAAAAAGACTGTATTTCCTACGATTCTATTGAAAATAAAAGACGATTCTGGGACCATGATTCCACCTCCAAATTTCATCATCAGATCAACAGAAAATAAGCTTATTTTTACCCGACTGCGTCAGAAGGAGGGTTATGTTTTTTGAGAAATAAGTTTGAATCACGTTTGACTTAGCTGCGGTTTGGTAATGGTTTGCCTTGGGACTTGTCAAAAAATTTTTCAATCTCGGTCATTGCTGTATGATTTCCATTCCATGGGCGAAGGACCCCATTCCATTAAAATATAGTAAGTAAGGACACTGGAAGTGAAAGCGTATTTTTACCCGACTGCCTCAGAGGAAGAGTTATGTTTTTTTTTAAGAAATAAGCTTGGATCATGTTCGACTTAGCTGCGGTTAGGAAATGGTTTGCCTTGGAAGTAGTCAAAAAAATCGTTCAAACTCGGTCATCGCTGTATGATTTCCATTCCATGTGCGAAACAATCCACGCCTTTATAATATAGTAGGGAAGGATACTGGAAGTGAAAGTATGTTTTTACCCGACTACCTCAGATGATTAAGAAGAATAAGAAGGCTCAAGGTCACCTAAAGGGCAATGGAGCGTGCTATGCTCGGAGTTTCTCTGCGTGATCGAATCAGAAACGAGGAGATCCGTAGGAAAACCAAAGTAACCGACATAGCTCTCAGAATTGCTAAACTTAAGTGACATTGCTCGTAGAACAGATGGCCGTTGGGTAGTAAAGTTCTCGAGTGGCTACCACGCACCGGAAAACGTAGTGTAGGCAGGCCTCCCACTCGGTGGACCGATGACCTGGTGAAGGTCGCGGGAAGCCGCTCGATGGGGGCAGCGTAGAACCGGTCGTCGTGGAGATCCTTGGGGGAGGCCTATGTCCAGCAGTGGACGTCCTTCGGCTGATATGATGGCCTCAGAAGAACAACAGCAAGACCTACAACGACAAGGGCGCGGCTCTCAAATTATTATGATGATACTCTGGGAATGAAAATTATGACTAACAAAATCGTCAATGACTTATAATTCAGAGAACGGATTTTGCTTTCGAGGGCCCATAGGTTAGATATTCTCTCGTTACCAATCATCCTACACACTAATTTTGATCCCTGTAAATTGTGTTTCGTATTATCTATTGCATACCCTGACATGATATTTCCCGAGGCAAATTGGATTGGCGGTAAGGGTGGGGGGCGGTCGATACGTGCCTGTAACCTGGGGATTGCCAATCACACCTATAACTTCGACACACTAATCATGTTATCTGGCTGCTTTTAAATTGACGATGTCGATATACAAAGCGTCGGTGGCTCAACCTGTAACGACTCGGTCCTCCTAACCAGAGGTGCCGGGTTCAAATCCGGACGGCCAATGTACCAATGAGTCTTTCTAAACTTACGTACATATACTCACCGATTGCTTTAACGGTAAAGGAAAACATCGTGAGGAAACCTGCACACACCTGCGAAGAAACTCGAAGGTTAAGTGTGAAGTCGACCAATCCGCACTGGGCCCGCGTGATCGACTAAGGCCCAATCGCCCTAATTGAAGGTAGGCTCGAGCCCCTCGGTGGGGACGTATATGAGATGATATGATGATGTATACATCATCGTATCAGCCGAAAAACGTCCACTGCTGGACAAAGGCCTCCCCCAAGGATTTCCACGACGCCCAATCCCGCGCTGCCCGCATTCATCGGCTTCCTGCGATCTTCACCAGGTCATCTTTATCTTCAAGTGGGAGTCCTGCAAAGTTTTTCGGTGCGCGGTCGCCACTCGAGAACTTTACTGTCTGTATGTCGGTATACACTAGCTGTATTTTTTTTGTTTCAAGCGACTGAGGGGGCGAGCGATAGCTAGCGACGAAGGAGCAAACTTAAGCCCTCACACATTGCTATGCCCTCACGGGGCGTCATAATTAATTGAAAAACACCTACCTACTATTAAACATATTAATATATTTGTACATCATTAGTTTTGACACTGCTATAAATAAATGAAATGAGTAAATAATGTATATGGTGATGGCAAAAAAAATCGTAGTTGAGGTTTTTTGATAGGGATCGATTGTCTTAAACTAATAAAGATCAAAAAAAAATAAAAATGTATTATGAGGGTGTGTGAGTGTAAGCTTTTACTATCTTGATTTTTAGGGTTGCCACCATGCTAAGAAATATCTTTTTTCACAAGGTTCAAATTAGCTAGCCGTGTTAGTTTGTCTATTATGTAGTTAGTTTGGGACAAATCTTGGAAGCTAAATTAGAACCATTTTCCGGTTTCCGATTGATCTGAAATTTTGCATACACGTGCAGTTTGGAGATCAATGCATGGTAAGCCAAGTGATGTTATTCTAAATCCAACATGGTGGATCCTTTTTTATGAACCCCCATGATAGTGTATCAAATGAAAGGGTTTGATAAGAAGAATACAAAATAATTAAAGTTCTTTTCCAATTAAACCTTGTGCCTAAAAGTTTTTTTGATTTTTCAAAAAAATGTTATTAGATTTATTAATGAAAAAATTAACATAAATCTATCATTTGAATTTCGAATAAAAGCCTACAAAGAACGCCTTAACTTATCTTACTTGACTTAAAACAGCGGACTCCCAAAGTTTTTTTTTTATTTCTTTATTTTTTATTTTTTTGTAGGTACCTAAAAGGTTTTTTTATTTATTTATTGTTTATTGTACACAGTAATAGAGAAAAACACAAGTAAAAAAACATAAGATTATGGGTTTTTAGTAAATTATTTGAATGGCTTATACGATTTTTATGAAACTTTATACTTTACTGCAACTTTATATTGCCTACTATACTTAGAAGCCATTTATTTCAAAAAAACTTGCAGTACATTACTTCCCATTATTTTTTCTCAAGGCTCTTAGGATTGTAATGAAACTTTGTGGATGTTATAAAAAAAAAGAAAAATTGTCTCAATAAATTTTTCATCAAACACCTCTTTTCAAGCGACTTCCAAAAAGGAGGAACTTCTCAATTCGTCTGTACGGGTTTTTTTTTTATGTTTGTTACCTCAGAACTTTTGACTGGGTGAACCGATTTTTATGATTCTTTTTTTATTTGAAAGCTAGTGCTTTCCGTGTGGTCCCATATAAATTTTATCAAAATCGGTGTAGTACTTTAGTAGAAAATTTACAAAAACCAAAAATAATAATGCAAAAATGTAATAATTTGTTGCGATAGAAGTCGGTTTTTTAACGTGTTTAGCGTTTTTTGTTGCTAGTAGAAAAATGCGCGTGTTTTAAGTGTAATTAATGTTGACTTCTATATACCAAACAGTAAAGGCTACTCGAGGAAGTGTGTACAGCGTGACTGTACAATTGATGAGAGGTTTATTTTAGGATAAAATAATTACGTAACGTCAGTTACAAAAACCTTTTATGACCGCGAAAAAAAAGGTTGATACAAGCGAAACGATTTACAGGAATGCTGTAAACAAGCTCAAATATGCTTTATTTTATATTATACAGGGTCTTTCATTAAGCGCTTCCTATCTTAAAATTTAATTAAAACAAAGTGTGTGTGAGATATCACTGAATTTTTTTATTCGTTTGAAAGGCATATCGATGCTATTATGCATGGAATATGACATCATCAAATGTCCGCCGCAGCTTCGCTTATTTATATTGTTTTATATTACTAGCTGTCCCGGCGAATTTCGTTCCACCTTAACTACACTACGCTACACTACACTACCCTATCGTACCCTACCCTACCCTCTCAAGTTACAGCGTGACCAGTAGAAATAGTGGTTCATTTTTATAATAATATGTAATATAGATTTTATTTCGATGAACACCCTACGACCTGTTCTTATAAATATCTACGCGCTGGAAAATTAAATTTTCTTATTAGCCCCGCAAATTTTTCACAGTCACGGAGTAGCAAATACCTACTCCAGTTATAGCCACAGCCCTCTATTTACGTCTTGGGGAATAACCGCCTCATAAATTTTACGAACCTGAGTGTAATATTGTTTTATTGTTTGCTTAAAGCATGTTTAATTGGATTCGTGGTTGGAAGAACGCTTCGCTAATAACTTACTTATAGATATACAAATAATTTTGAAGTAAAAAAACGGACTTCAAACAGGAAACTAAGGTTCCCTCGATTTCTCTGGGATGCCATCATCAGGTCCCGGTTTCCTTAGCATGGTACCACCTTTGGGATATCTCCTTTCCAACAGAAAAAGAATCATTAAAATCGGTTCATAAACGACGGAGTTATGCGCGAACACACATAAAAAAAATATATACGATCGAATTGAGAAACCTCCTTTTTTTGAAGTCGATTAAAAAAGTGTGTGTGTCAGCTCCGACGCGTGACAGGAGTTAAGTTTTATTTTCTTTGGCCTCTTTAGTTGTATCGACTCACATTAGGTGGCATGGCCTTGTTTCATTATCCTTCTTGATTGAAAATGCGTTAAGGCTTTAAGATCACTCAATCCGAACCATACGTTAAATACTATCGAACGGAAGTCTATTCATCATAAGTTCAAATCATTGCGGGCTTCCACGCGGCTTTTACGTTGACACCGAACGCCCAATTCTCGATTTTTACAAGTTTTTAATTGCTTTACATCACTTTAAAAAAAGTTTTAAAAAATGTGTTCAATTAAAATGAAAAGTCTAAAAGTCACCGTTTTTTGTATTTTGGTTTTATTCAACACTAGCTGTCCCGGCGAACTACGTACCGCCTTACATTACATTACACTGCCCTTCCCTACCCTACCCTACACTACACTACTCTACCCCACTACTCTACCCTACCCTACACTAACCTACACTACCCTACACTACCCTACCCTACCCTACCCTACCCTACATACACTACACTACACTACACTACCCTACCCTACCCTACCCTACATACACTACACTACCCTACACTACACTAAACTACCCTACACTACACTGCCCTACCCTACCCTACCCTACACTACCCTACCCTACCCTACACTACACTACCCTACCCTACCCTACCCTACCTTACATAAGAAGTTTCTCCTGACAATAAAGAACTCGACAAAAAAAGAATTAGCCAAATCGGTCCAGCCGTTCTCGAGTTATGCGCTTACCAACACATTTTGCAATTCATTTTTATATTATAGATTATCTGTTTGTTTTCGAGAAATTTTGCAATTAATGCCAAAAGCAGGGTCTACAGTATATATTTTTTTCATCAAACGGTAACGCATTACAGATCAACACTCGATTTCACCTCTCATATTTTTTTTGGACCGAGTCGTTACCGGTTGAGCCACCGACGCCAGAGGTACCGGGTTCAAATCTGGACGGCCAATGTACCAATGAGTTTTTCAAAAACTTACGTACATACTTACCGATTGCTTTTACGGTGAAGGAAAAACATCGTGAGGAAACCTGCACACGCCTGCGAAGAAACTCGAAGGTTGTGTGTGAAGTCGACCAACCCGCACTGGGCCCGCGTGGTCGACTAAGGCCTAATCGCCCTGATTCAGGGTAGGCTCGAGCCCCTCGGTGGGGACGTATATGAGCTGTAATGATGATGATGATTTTTTTTGATATCCGGCTCTATACAGGGTGTTTTTTTAACACCGAGCAAGCCGTTAAGGGTGGGCTCTACTCATGAAACTGAACAACTTCCCCCAAGAAACCCATAAGTACTGAAATCGCTAAAAAAAAGTTGACTCTCCATACAAAGTTGGCTAATCGGAATGATCGATTTTTATGAAAAGTCTGAAAAAAAACTGTAAGTTTAGTATGGGTTTCTTGGGGAAAGTTGTTCAATTTCATGAGTAGAGCCCACCCTTAACGGCTTGCTCGGTGTTAAAAAAAACATCCTGTATATATATATTTTTTTTTTGTTCACAATTGGTAAACCCTTGACAACATCTCACCTGGTGGTAAGTGACGATGTTTAAAGGAGTAAACTCCAAAAATAGGTCTTTTTTTCAATTATTCGTATAATTCGTATTTTAGGGTTCCGTAACCTCAAAGGGAATCCTGAAAGCTTTTATGTACAAGCTTTTATTCGAAAATAGTTTTTTATGCTCAAAAACCCAAATGTTCAAATAAATGGAGCTGGATTCCACCTCCAATGTTCATCATCAGAATAACTTCAAAATACCAAAAGGATCTATTCTTGCTTCGTTCAAAATTTCACCTCAATCGGACCCATGGAAGTCGCTCTAAAGTCTGTCGCAAGATTTGAACTAAACAAACATACATACATACTTACATTCATACAGACATTACAAGTTAAATAAAAAACGAGTGTGCTTTAGACCACACTACTCAAGTAAAACTTAACCATTGTTCGCGTAACGCATTCACCAGCTTACTCCCCAAGTCAAGCGTGCCGTTCGCCTCGACCGATCAAACTTTTCGTAACACTAGAAATCACCGTCCGCGTAACGCATTCACCAGCTTACTCCCTATGTCCAGCGTGCGTAAAGAAGTTTAACTTCAATTATAAAACTAATAAGATTACTAACAAATATTGGAACTCTATTTTCTTAAAATATAAATCTAACTGACTCCCGGGACTTTGTCTAATTTTTGCTACCTACGTTCAACACTATATATCGATGTATTGGAGAATTTGAATTCGTCGGTGGCTCAACCGGTAACGACTCGGTCCATCTAACCAGAGGTACCGGGTTCAAATCTGGACGGCCAATGTACCAATGATTTTAAAAAAAATTTACGTACATACTTTCCGATTGCTTTAACGGTGAAGGAAAACATCGTGAGGAAACCTGCACACGCCTGCGAAGAAACTCGAAGGTTGTGTGTGTAGTCGACCAACCCGCACTGGGCCCGCGTGGTCGACTAAGGCCTAATCGCCCTGATTCAGGGTAGGCTCGAGCCCCTCGGTGGAGCGTATATGAGCTGTAATGATGATGTAGAATTTATTCAACTTAAAGTTTTGTCTGAAATTTTTATCTGACTGCCTAAAAAGGATAGTTCGGGTTTATGTATGTTATATGATAATAATATGATATGAAGGATGGAGAAAATAAGCTGGACTGAAAGAATAACGAACGAAGAAGTATTGGAACGAGTAAACGAAAAGAGGAAAATAATTAAGATCATTGAGAACAGAAGAGGGAAGATGATAGGACACCTAATTAGACACGATAATTTTATCAAGAAGACAATAGAAGGAAAGATCGAAGGAAAGCACGGAAGAGGAAGACCTAGAATTGCATGTATAGACCAAGTTAAGAAGAAAGTTAAGGTGGTAACGTGTAGGGAAATAAAGGAGATAGTGTGGGAGAGACAGACCTGAAAAGAGCTACACCGACAAGAGCACAGCTCTTAAATTATGATGATGATGACGATGATGTATGTTGATATAAATTTAATTCATTACTTGTACATCAAACAAAATGTCTTGTAAACGTCAGTAGAAAAAATGCAACATTAACAAAATGTGATAAATTATCCTCCTGGGAATATGTCTTCCTGCCATCGATCTAATAAAACTCCGGCGTCCCCCCCCCCCCCGTTTCCAAGATCAATTGTTTCCTTCTGAAAAACAATGTCTAATCACACTCCAAGGCAAGTTTCCCATGGGTTGCTGCAGAATAATTTGACAACCAAGTTTTATTTTATTCTCAATTGGTAAGCCCTTGGCATTATCTCATCTGATGGTAAGTGACGATGGTACCGAAGATGGAGCTAGCTTACTAAGATGGGGAATCGGCTACCTTACCTTTAAGCCGGAACACCTCAATGTTGTTAGCATTGATGTTTGGCGGCAAGACTTAGATAAGATGGTGGTATTTAGCCAGGCGGGCTTATAAAATTCCCTTCCACCAACCAAACCGAGTCTTACACAGTAAGACTTCGCCGGGAATCGAACCTGCAACCCCCTGATATAAAAGTAATGGGCTAATAAGCAGTAATATAATAATAATAATAAAAAACGAGTGTGCTTTAGACCACACGACGTTCGCGTAACGCATTCACCAGCTTACTCCTCACTCCTCAAGTCAAGCGTGCCGTTCGCCTCCCCCGATGACACTTTTCGTACCTATAGAAATCGCCGTTCGCGTAACGCATTCTTCAGCATACTCCCCAAATCAAGCGTGCTGTTCGCCTCGCTCGATCATACTTTTCATACCGCTAGAAATCGCCGTTCACGTAACGCATTCACCAGCATACTCCCCAAATCAAGCGTGGCGTTCGCCTCGCCCGATCACACTTTTCATAAAGCATTCACCAGCTTACTCCCCAAGTCAAGCGTGCGTAAAGAAGCAGTAATGAGCAGTGAAACAATATTCAAGTTCTTTTACTCCACAAACATGCACTAAATGCTAGCAAACGTTTGTAAATTTGTGAAGCGGCGTGTAGCGGATGGCCGGTGGTGAGTTTTCCGGGGCGGACGGATGGCAAAGTGCCAGGCCCTCTTCATGTGTACGGTGCGGCGGTCGCCGGCACGTGAGATGTCACCTAGATTTAGGGGGAACCTTTCCGACATTACAATGTAGTCTACGATTCCCGCTTTGTGGACAATGTTGCCTTTAATTTACAATTTACAGTTCCTGATTCTTAAATGTAACTGTTTTTTAAGTAAAACTTCTTTACGCACGCTTGTTTTGGGGAGGAGAACGGCACACTTGACTTGGGGAGTAAGCTGGTGAATGCGTTACGCGAACGGTGATTAATTTTTACTTCAGAAGTGTGGTCTTAAGCACACTCGTTTTTTTTTTATTCAAAATTTGAGTGCGTTTGTCTACAAGTACATCTCACCTAATGGTAAGTGATGATGTAGTCGAGGATGGTACACGCAAACTCAAATAAAATGTAAATGTTCCTAGTTAAAATCAAAGATCATGTAGTGTAATTCGGACTGCATAAATGTGAAAACACTAGCTTTTTCCCGCGGCTTAGCCTGCGTTTTTAGGGTTTCGTACCCAAAGGGTCAAAACGGGATCCTATTACTAAGACTTCACTGTCCGTCCGTCTGTCTGTCCGTCTGTCACCAGACTGTATTTCATGAACCGTGATAGCTAGATAGTTGAAATTTTCACAGATGATGTATTTCTGTTGCCGACCCTTCCAGCGACCAGTTCACAGCTCCCGACGGCGTCCATACGATAAGTACTTCCGCTCTGGACTAGCGGGGGTCGGCCGCGCTGCGGATTTCGGAGGTTTTCTCAGTATTTTTGTATAAAACCTATAAAAACTAATTACTGATCTAGTGAGCTGATTAAATTTCCTTTTTGATTATATTTTTTTAAGATTTCTTCTATCACAAAAAAATTAAATAGAACACGATTAATTTTTTTTTATTTTTTTATTATTATTTGTATTTATATTCTACATAAATACAGTTCAAAATGATTGTTTTCTAATGGCTAGGTAATGTAACTATATGATACAAAACAAAAAAGAGATAGCCTAGTGCAAAAAAAAAAATCCTATACGATAGGTACGTCCGGTTTGGACTAGCGGGGGTGGGCCGCGCTGCGGATTTCCGAGGTTTTCTCAGTATTTTTGTATAAAACCTATAAAAACTAATTACTGATTTAGTAAGCTGATTAAATTTCCATTTTGATTATATTTTTTTTAGATTTCTTCTATTACAAAAAAAAAAAAATAGAACACGATTAATTTGAAAGTTTTTTTTTTTGGTTCCTTTTTAGTTTTTTTTACTATTTCTATTTATATTCTACATAAATACAGTTAAAAATGATGTTTTTGTAATGGCTAGGTAATGTATCTACATGATTCAAAACAAAAAAAAGATAGTCTAGTGCAAAAACAATTTAAAAAAAATACTGCTTCCTTGTGTTATGTCTTATTAATACTAAAAATAAGAAAAAGTAAAAAAATAAGGAAGGTCTCCACGTAAAGAACGTGTTTTTTTTTAAATCATGAAGAAACTAGCGCCGTCTAGTATGATGGTACATGTCATTTCACACCCCCTCAACCATTTCTGTGCAATAAATGACAACAATCCATTGTTCCGAGAAATTAACCAAAAGAAGAGTATTTTTTCAGTTCTTTAGAAACTGAATGGGACTAAGCTATTTTACAGTATAAAAAGTAGCCTATGTCCTTCCCAGTGAAAATATAATAAAGGTGTGTGGCGGCAACTGCAGTAACCCGCCACTGAACCTTAACACAAGCGACGAGAGAACAAAAGAAATACAACATATGTGTATATATACAGATACCAATTATCAACGATTGGTCCACGGCCGGACCCCAAGCATACCACCTCTCCTGGCGGAGATATCTCCCTTTGCTCTCTTCGAGTAGGGATGCACCGTTTTTAAATTAGTGACCCTGACGTGATACTCCATAATCAAGCCTCTAGGCGGTAGAGCAAGCCTCAGCAGCACAGCAGTTACATTGCACTGAAGTTAAATCAGGACCATCGCAATCCGAGACGTCGAGTTTCCTGGCCTGTTACTTCACCTTCGGGCAGCAGCAAGTTGTCGGCAGCCACACTCTAACTCTGCGCGCATCACCTGCTTTCCTTGTCATGACGCTGACGCCAGCCTTCATCCCGACTCACCGTGGACATCGACCTGGCACACTGCACATCGACCCGACTCAACGAGGTCGTCAGCAGCCGCGACCTTAGACTGCCAGCTCTCCTTGTATCGACCTCCTGTCTCGGAGGGGGAGTGGTGTGGCGGCAACTGCAGTTACCCGCCACTGAACCTTAACACAAGCGACGAGAGAGCAAAAGAAATACAACATCTAGAACGCGCTATTAGAATTTCTTCAGCGCTGAGTATAATATATACCAATCATCAACGATTAGTTCCATTCCCTCTAATATGGTTGAGGGGAGCGATGGCTGACTCTCGCGTTATACTCGTGACCGGGTTCTGTCCGTGTAAACTGTACTAATCTTATAAAGTGACATTCAATGATTTTAATGTATAACTTCTCGTGTCATATTGTTTTCATATTCTAATGATAATATAAAAAAATCATAAAAATCGGTGGTGTATTACTTTTTTTTAGAAAACTAACAAAAACAAAATAAAAACAAAACTTATACTAAGTTATTGCAACGGAAGTCAGTTTTTTAACGAGTTTAGCCTTTTTTATTTCTTTTAACCTTTCCGGGCATGCGCGCAACACCTGTATACTAAGTTTCAACGCAATCGGATGAATAGTATATCCAATAAAATACGAACAAACATTGATTTTTATGTGTAAAGTTGAGTATAGGTATTATTTTTTTACGCACAGACGAAGTAGCTTTGCTCAAACTTGAATACTTTTGACAAGTCATTTTCTTTCACAAAGTTTCGGCGAGACGTCGAAGATGAAATCAGTCTCCTGACATTTCCTGTCAATTCTAATATCAAAGATCTAAAATATTTCAGCATCCAACGAAATGTTAGCTCTTGCCCAATTTCTTGTTGTGCCCACAGATTTGGACACAGGGATCCGCCCGTCTCCATATTTTATTCAGATTTTCTTCATACAACCAAAAAGTAGCGCCATCTGACATAACTCGTACGAACTAGCGTGGGCGAGAGTTGACGCCAGTGCCGCGCTAAAAGGACCTTGGTAGAATTATTGTGTTTATTTAATTTATTTACAAGAAAAAAATCAATTTAAGGTTACTTGCCAATGACATGACATCCCATGTTTCTTTTTAGCCTTTCTTTCATGATTTTTACGGCCTCTAACAACACAGAAAAGATTTTTTACATGGAATATCTATCCACCGTACTGTACAATTTCCCGCTGACGAAAGAGTCGCGAGTGATCGAAACTTTCGATTTTAGCACCAATTCGCCGGTAGCATTAGTTGTGCGCGTTGGCCGGGTCCTTACGCTAGTCCCTACTAATATTATAAATGCGAAAGTAACTCTGTCTGTCTGTTACGCTTTCCCGCAAAAACTACTGAACGGATTTGGCTGAAATTTGGTAGGTAGACAGATTAGGACCTGGATTAAGACATAGGCTACTTTTTACCACGCTCGCGAGCCACTTGCGGCTCGCGCACTGCGCACCCTCGAAAAGTCATAGAAACGTGGTCCACGCGGGTGAAACCGCGGGAAACAGCTAGTGATATATAAGTCAATGGTTGTGTCCTTCTTCAATACAGCGGTCGCGACTCGTGACGTAGGTCGACAGACAATTTCCTGTCTATCGCCACTTTGACCGCTCTCTTCCCCTGATGCCTATATTTCCGACAAACACGCTCAGGTCGAAAGTGTGGCAAATAGCGTGGCAAACAGTGACACAGTGAAATTGTTTCCGATGTAACCACATAATAATATTCGGATTAATATTCATTTATATAATAATTGAAAACGCTAAACACGTTAAAAAACCGACTTCCATCGCAACAACTTAGTACATTTTTGCATAATAATTTTTGGTTTTTGTTAATTTTCTAATAAAGTACTACACCGATTTTGATAAAATTTATATGGGACCACACGGGAAGGACTAGCTTTCAAATAAAAGAATCATAAAAATCGGTTCACCCAGTCAAAAGTTAAAGGTACCACACTTAAAAAAAACACAGACGAATTGAGAACCTCCTCCTTTTTGGAAGTCGCTTGAAAAGCGTCGATGGCTCATCCGGTGACGACTCGGTCCTCCTAACCAGAGGTCCCGGATTCAAATCCGGACGGCCAATGTACCAATGAGTTTTTCTAACTTACGTACATATACTTACTAATTGCTTTAACGGTGAAGGAAAAACATCGTGAGAAAACCTGCACATCTGATTCAAGATGTGTATGAAGGTCGCGTTGCACACGTCCGTAGGTGTAAATCTAAATTCTCTACACGTGACCGTGGGTGATGCTAAGTGCAACACCAGGCAACCGCCGTCTATCCCTTGGATAGGACGGTTAATTGTGCCACACGATAAGAAGAAGAAGAAGAATATTCGGAGATTAACGTTAATTCCTGAATGTGGAGGTTAACAAACTTCTACAAAGAATCCTAAAATTATCAGTGAATGTTTAGGGTGGGGCTGAGTCGGGGCACACTGCCATTAGTTTAACGTGTACTTAACACTTTCAATTTTTCTCCGTGAGTAGATAACGAATGAGGTTTGCTTGTTCCAAGAAATGAGGTTGTTATACAATAGACCTTCTACCGGAAACAGTTAAAAGTCTCTTTCGTTATATCCGTTGCATTTCACCCCGTATGTGATTTTAAAAACGTTTTATACCGCCATACGCCATTCAAAGTATATTTAAGTGTTCTCAGGATGTACAGTGGCCAGCACGTCAAGCTAGACACTGGATCAGAATCGCACTACGAGTGTTTAGCTTGGTGTACTGGACCTTGTACTGACTTTTAATTATAAGTGACGCACTGAAATATAGTTGAAATTCGGTTAAATCGAACTTTTAATCCATTTTTTTCCTTTAAATTGGCAACTCGATTCACGATGTTTCAAACATCAAACGAAAAAGTTTGGAAATAAAGCTCTATTCAGCTTGTACTGCAACGTGGCTGTTACGTCAATCGCTGCGGACGAATCGTACAAAAATTGTGGTTTTCAATTCACTATAAATAAAATGTTGTCAAGGGTTTACCAATTGTGCATAAAAAAAAAAAAAAAAATAAGAAGAATTTCCAAAAAGTATGAAAACAAAATAACTTTATATTGTTTTGTCAAGAACTTCGTAAATTATCATAATTTCGATTAAAATTGGAGCAGTTCTATGGTAACAACTAGAAAAAAAAACGGCCAAGTGCGAGTCAAAACCGCACACAAAGGGTTCCGTACCATCATACAAGATGGCGCTAGTTTCTTCATGTTAAAAAAATGTATCGAGACCCCCCTTATTTTTTCACTTTATTTAATTTTTAGTACTTGTTGTTATAGTGGCAACAGAAATACATCTTCTGCGAAAATTTCTTTTGTCTAGCTATCACGGTTCATGAAATACAGCCCAGCCTGGTGACAGGCGGACGGACAGCGAAGTCTTAGTAATAGGGTCCCGTTTTAACCCTTTGGGTACGGAACTCTCAAAAGGGTGCATTTTTTCTTTAGTTCTGTGTATTAAATAAAAATTGATTTCGAGGAAGTTAAAATCACTTATCACATATCCTGTAAATTACATAACAATTATTAAAATGTGGTTACACAGTATTTCGTTTGCGGCGGTATAAGCCTTAAGTTGGCGTAAGTGAACGCGAGAGATTGTGGTCATTTTCTTACTGAACTTACGCCGCAGTTACTACACCATAAAACTCGTTATCTACAGCTGATTGTGGATAGAACAAGACCTCGACTTTATATCTAGTCTCTATATCTAGTTAAGTCTTTGTGGGAAGGTAAAGAAGAGACCTTGGACTAGTAAATAGTTAGATTAGATTATATAAATGAAAATAAAAGCGTCGTCGGCGTCGGTGGCTCAACCGGTAACGACTCGGTCCTTCTAACCAGAGGTACCGGGTTCAAATGTACCAATGAGTTTTTTTTAATTTCCGTACATACTTACAGATTGCTTTGACGGTGAAGGAAAACATCGTGAAGAAACCTGCACATGCACACGCCTACGAAGAAAATCGAAGGTTGTGTGTGAAGTCGACCAGCATCCCGCACTGGGCCCGCGTGGTCGACTAAGTTCCGATCGCCCTAATTCAGCGTAGGCTCGAGCCCCTCGGTGGGGACCCTAAAAAGCATGATGAAATAAATGAAGATGAAGATCGCTGGAAGCCGACGGATGCTGGCAGCGCATTGTTAACATCATTGATGTGTTCCGGCTTAAAGATAAGATAGCCAGATACCCATTGCGTCCCTAGAGTCTTGGCAAGCCCGCTTCCATCTTCGGGATCATCGTCACTTACCATCAGGTGATTCCCATTGCATTAGGGAGGTTTGGTAAGCCCGCTTTCATCTTTTCGCATCATCGTCATTTACCATCAAGTGAGATGATGCCAAGGCCGTATCAATTGTGGATTTAAGAAAAAAATTATGAACATCAAATCCCTTCTGAAATTTATGCAATAAATGCCTTTGGAGATACATCTCTCAATTTCAAGATGGCATGACCAGTAAAATTTTTCTTAAACCTCGCATCGCAGGAATTTCATACCCGACGCATTTTGAAATTCATAGTTGCAGTCGAATGCGGCATGTTACGATGAATTCAGATAAATATTTTTACCTGGCGGAGAGTTCTTGGTAATGTTCATGCTTGCGCTCGAGGCGGCGAGGCGCGGGCGGCTAGGAGGCGGAAATGGGGTTAACAGCTCGCCGTAATCGTAGATGCATTTCAGATAGAATAGCTACTAAAGTGGTAATGTTTCAAATTTTTCTTCTTCTTATCAGCTCATATACGTCCCCACCGAGGGGCTCGAGCCTACCCTGAATTAGGGCGATCGGGCCTTAATCGACCACGCGGGCCCAGTGCGGGTTGGTCGAATTCACACAGAACCTTCGAGTTTCTTCGCAGGCGTGTGCAGGTTTCCTCACGATGTGTTCCTTCATCGTAAGAGCGTCGGATAAACGTACATATGAAATTGGTGTGTTCCGGCATGAAGATAAGATAGCCGTTCCCCATTGCGTTGGGGAATCTTGGTAAGCCCGCTTCCATCTTCGGCAACATCGTCACTTACCACCAGGTGAGATGTTGTCAAGGGTTTTCCAATTTTGAATAAAAAAAAAAAAAAAACCAAATGCGAAAACACATTGGTACGTGGTAGAAATCGAACCACGGCCTCCTGGACATGACGTAGCGGCCGTAACTGTTACGCCACCGACGCTCTTATGTTTAAAATTATTTTAAGCAATTTTAATAATTGAAAACGCTAAACACGTTAAAAAACCGACTTCCATCGCAACAACTTAGTACATTTTTGCATTACTATTTTTGGTTTTTGTTAATTTTCGAATAAAGTACTACACCGATTTTGATAAAATTTATATGGGACCACACGAGAATAAAAAAAGAATCATAAAGATCGGTTCATCCAGTCCAAAGTTATGAGGTAACAAACATAAAAAAAAACATACAGACGAATTGAGAACCTCCTCCTTTTTGGAAGTCGCTTGAAAACCGGCCAAGTGCGAGTCAAACTCGCGCACTAAGGGTTCCGTATCAAAAACTAATTTTATTCCATTGCCCCTCTAAAAAGCTTTTTTTATTCACTGAAAACAGGGAATATAAAAACACTTTCAATCACTATTTTGGTGTTTGAATTAAGAACACACCAATATTCAACCTCCGTCTCAGTGCTATACTACTTCCTTGCTCAAAAAATCATCATCATCATATCAGCCGAAGGAAGTCCACTGCTGGACATAGGCCTCCCCCAAGGATCTCCACGACGACCGGTTCTGCGCTGCCCGCAGCCAGCGGCTTCCCGCGACCTTTACCAGGTCATCGGTCCACCGAGTAAAAAATACTCGACACAAACTCCTTGTGCAAATAACTTCTCGGGATTTGATTGTTCGACATTGTCGACAAAGAGTTTAGCATTAGAATAAAAACTGTTCTGTATTCTTTGCTGTCATCGCTATTTTCGCTTAAATGTTCCTTTTTCTCGTAATCATGGTATAAAGTATAGTATGCAACTCTTGAATAATACGGATTTATATCGAGGACTATGAATCACTCGCTACGGTCGTGATTTTGGTACTTGCTCGTGATTCATATAAGGCCATCGCTTTAAATCCTCCTTTATTCTCTAACTGCATAATATTACTATTCATTTACAGCGCCATCTACAGATATAGGTAAAAGGGAACTAATTGCTGTTGTCATATTACTACGTAAATTATCTGTGTAGAAGATACTACTAGATTGAACTAGGTGTCGCTAGTTTTTTAACAATAGCTCTTTGGGAAAGTATTTTTTTTGTAAGAACGAAAGGATTTAAGATTTTCTTATAGATTTTCCTTTAATCTATGCATTTAACCTCATATACTGTGTGGTTTTTTTTTAATTAGGCCTATTAGTTTTACAGATTAGGGAGGAGGAGGGGAATGGTCAATTTTGGTCTATTTTCTCAAATAACTTCAAAACTAATTTATCTTTAATTTATTTAAAAAAAAAGTATTTGGAATTCTCACAACAAGCCCTTTCATATATTCACGATATATTTTGCAAATCTTTTTTCTATATTTTCCAATTTACCCCCAAAAGTGGTCCCCATTTTTAAAATTATTTAATTGACGTTACATATCCGTCTTTGGGTCACCGAGTTACATATTTGTACCAAATTTCAACTCAACCGGTCCAGTAGTTTCTGAAAAAAATCGGCTGTGACAGACGGATGGACAGACAGAAACCCGAGTGATCCTATAAGGGTTTGGTTTTTTCCTTTTGAAGTATGCAATCCAAAAAATGAAGAACCTGGCTACATGAAAACATTAGCCGTCTTTTTTTGGGCATACAGGTAAAAACCGAATTTACTAAAAATAGGAACCCGACTACATGAAAGCATTACCAGTCTTTTTGGTCATTCAGATAAAAATGTGTCCTTTGTCATTTTGTTAAATGTAACAACACCTGGGACTCCTATAAATCCATTAAGCCGTTGCGACTACAGGATTAACCAAAGAAACAGACATATATACTACTTCAGATACATTATTACCCATCCCATCACCCATCTTTTTGGGCAGTCAGGTAAAAAAAGATAATATTACTGACTTAGCTTTAGATGTTATGAAATTAATCTAATATAATATTAGATCCGACGCTCTTATGGCGAAGGAAAACATCGTGAGGAAACCTTCACCGCCTGCGAAGAAACTCGAAGGTGGTGTGTGAAGTCGACCAACCCGCACTGGGCCCGTGTGGTCGATTAAGGCCCGATCGCCCTAATTTAGGGTAGACTCGAGCCCCTCGAAGAGGACGTATATGAGCTAATATGATTATGATGAATACCAGAAACCTACAAGTATTGTTCTCAAATCGTAGAACCGGGATAATAAGGCGTCAGCTGGTTTTCACTAAGGTTCAAAGAAAATTATTTCTTTCCTTGAGTTTCCACTACAGATACAGTAATGAGTGTTAGGTTAATAAATGCATATATCAGCATATTACTCATTGTCGTCGGTATAATCCATTAAAAGGACAAAGGCCATCGGCCAGACGGCAGGGTAAACTATTAATTGGAAAGCAAGATTACTCTCAAGTTTTGCAGCGCAATAACAGTATTAATTTAATTAACCTTGTGATATGCGGTTGGTTATGTAAATTTGTTATCTAAAGTTATTATTTTATCGGTTATTGCTAATTAATTAAAGGAAATGTTCAAGCGCCCCTTGATTTATTCATATAGACATTTACGAAGAACACTCCACAGTCGTTGTATTCTTGTATTATTTTAAGTATCGTTGTCAAAAAAAATGCTTTTTGGGGTTCCGTGCCTTTCTTCGGGGCCTTATTACTAAGCCCACTCTGTCTGTTTGTCTATTTGTCTAACCTTTATAAGAACCGTCGGTAGTTGACTGAAATTTTCACAGAAAATGTGTTAATATATAGGATTTACCAACCAATAATAGAAAACAATAAAAAAGGGAAAATAAGACGGTCCTCTCTGTTGCCGTCTGTTTTCAACCGACTTCCAAAAAGGAGGAGGTTCTCAATTCGACTTTATTTTTTTATTTTTGCTACCTCAGAACTTTCGACTGGGTAAACTGATTTTGATGATTATTTTTTTATTTGAAAGCTGGTGCTTTCCGTGTGGTCCCATATAAATTTTGTCAAAATCGGTGTAGTACTTTATTAGAAAATTAACAAAAACCAATAGTAATTATGCAAAATTGTACTAAGTTGTTGCGATGGAAATCGGTTTTTAACGTGTTCAGCGTTTTTAATTATTAAGTGTGTACTTAAACACTTACTGATGCTCCGGATAAAAATCTGCCAAGAGCAAGTTGGACTCACGCACTAGATTCCGTACTTAAACATCGTCAAAAATCAACTATGTAGAAGATACTATTAGATCCTACTAGATGTCGCTAGTTTCTTCACGTTTCAATAAATCACGTTTTTTGTATGAGGGCTTAATTTTGAATTCTCATCATCATATCAGCCGACGGACGTCCGCTGCTGGACATAGGCCTCCCCCAAGGATTTCCACGACGACCGGTTCTGCGCTACCCGCATCCAGCGGCTTCCCGCGACCTTCACCAGGTCATCGGTCCACCGAATGGAAGGCCTGCCTACGCTACGTTTGAATTCTATTTTAATTTTATTATTTTTTGTTACAGAGTTAATAGAAATACACACTGTAAAAATTTTAAGTGTTTACCTATTACGGTTCATGGAATACGGCCCGCTGACAGACACACGGACGGACGGACATCGGAGGCTTAGTAATAAGGCCCCGTTAGCACCCTTCGTGTACGGAACCCTAATTATTATATCCACGGTGGTGTTTTCATAAAAACTTGTTTTTTAAAAATTACTCATTTACGTATGTATATACAGTTGTAAAAAAAAATATGTAAAAAAATGATGTAGGACGGGAAAAAAATTCGACACTCCATACGTGCCTATATTATTCCGATTTCTCTGCTCTATACAAAAATGCACAAAATTGGTCGTCAATCAGCTGATCGTTTTGTATGAAGAGTTCAAATGTTTTTTTTTTGCTATTTCAGCAAAGTCTTAGAAAAAAAGTGGTTCAGTGTGTTGAGTAGAAGCCCCAGTTAACGGGACTTATACCATTTTTTTTACACCCTGTATAAGTTTAAATTATTTGTACACAAATTAATCGGTTCGTCAGTTAAATAATGTTTTTTTAACCGACTTCTTATGTTGAGAGTTTACTAATAGATCGAAACTCCGAGTTATAATGGGGCACTATTTTTTGTATATCGCTGTTGGCAATCCTATATGATCATCATATCAGCTCATATACGTCCCCACCGAGGGGCTCGAGCCTACCTTCAATTGGAGCGATCGGGCCTTAGTCGACCACGCGGGCCCAGTGCGGAAACCTGCACACGCCTGCGAAGAAACTCGAAGGTGGTAAAAGATGACCAATTCTATTTGTTCCCACAATATAGACGTTTCCGGAAAACGGCCACTCTGGAGCTTTGATCGAGAGTCCACATAGTGGGCACGGGTGGTCATGGTTAAGTTAATCCGGTGAGCTGTTTGTAGGTTTGCCGGCTGCCGTGCTGGCGAGCCTCTGTGTACTGAAACACAATGACGCTCCTCTCTGTTGTGACGTTTGTGGCCAAATTCGCAGCCAGGATCCCAGGATTAGTATCGATCATTCTGTAAATATTAGTTTAAGTGCTATGAGATCGTTCCGAGAAGCTTGGATTCTGCTAACCTATATTTCAAAGCTTAACATCACATATAAGACTTCAGAGTATAAAAATAATAATTGAACCTAGTTTAGATAGATAGATAGATAGTTAAACCGTTTATTCACCGACCAGGAACAAAAAAAAACAATTAGTAATAGGTTAGTAATAATAAAAAAATGAAGGTTACACCACTAGTGATAAAAAAATATGATTATTACAATTTTAATATAATATGATTTACATTATTTATTTAGTAAGGTTTTCTTTTTGTATGTTATTTGTGCTTATTTTGTTTTTTTAGTCTATTTACATATTGATAATGATACTGTGTGACATTGTGATTGCTTAATGTATTTATACTTATTGTGTACACCTGATTCAGGTAGAATTTAACTGTACTTTATTACTATAAAATATGTTCGATCTGTATATACTTAAATTCCTGCACAATAAATGACTTGAACTTGAACTAAGAAACTTATAGCTACTTACTAATAAATACAATAAAATTGCAGTAAGTTCCAGGCCAGAGAAAAGGGCCTGGCTCAGCATATGTTTAGTATCTGTATTTTTTTTTAAATCCACAATTGATAAGCCCTTGGCATCATCTCACCTTATGGTAAGTGACGATGATACCGAAGATGGAAGTGGCCTTACTAAGATTCCCCAACGCAATGGGGCTATCTTATCTTCAAGCCGGAACACATAAATGCTGTTAACACTAATGTTTGGCGGCAAGACTTTTAGATGGTGGTAGCTAGTCAGACGGGTTATGAAATGATTAATGATTAATGATTAATTTATTGTAATCCATGACTCGCTTTAAACCAGGAGGTCCCGATTTCGACCCTGGATGCAGGGGTCTTTCTTAAGACGCTTGGTTGTAGGACATTTACTGAGCCATGGCTACCATCATTTTATCTGAGTCCTACCGCCAAACATCAGTGTTAATGCCATTGATGTATTCTGGCATAAAGATAAGCTAGCCAGTTCCTCATAGCGTTCGTGATCTTGGTAAGCCCGCTTTTACCTACGGCATCATCGTCACTCACCATCAGGTGAGATGAATCCAAGATATACCCTGTGGCATTGTAATTTTTTTTTTATATTTTTTTTAATAACCGATTACAATTTTTAATTTTTTTTAATGTTAAAAAGTGATGACGTCACAGGCCCAAAAAAACGGCCCCAGTACTAATTTCAATTGACGATATTGAAATGAAATTGGTTATTTAGTGTTAATAAATGACTTTTTGTAGTATAAAATTATTTTGTTTTCCAAATGTTTTTAAATTTTTATATAGATGCCTTAGAAAAAAAACCGTTAAGTGCAAGGCAGAGACGCGCACAAAGGGTTCCGTACCATCATACTAGATGGCGCTAGTTTCTTCATGTTTAAAAAAAACAGTTTCTTTTTGTATGGAGACCTTCACTTTTTTTAATTTTTAGTATTTGTTGTTATAGCGGCAACAGAAATACATCATTAGTGAAAATATTAACTGACCGACAGACAGACGCACGGAAAGTGTAGTCTTAGTAATTTTTACCCTTTGGTTACGGAACCATAAAAAACTATGCCTTTTTGGTAAAAATAAAACATTCTGAAAAACTTTCTTAAAGGGACCTATAGTCAATTCACAAAAAACTTTGGCCAGTCATCTAATCGTTTTGTTCAAGGCTGGAACTTCAAGATAACTCAATCCGAGCAGGCTAATATGTGTTAAAATAATATCGAACGTAAGGCTATTCATTTTAAGTTTAAATCAATACGGGCCTTAACGCGGCTGTTACTTTGAAACTGAACAACCAATTCTCGATTTTTACATGTTTTAATTACTTATCTTCATTTTCAAAAAAGATTTTAAAAAATGTGTTCAATTAAAATGAAAGGTCTTAAAGTCACCGATGTTTGTGTGTTGGTTTCATTCAATATTAACTATTTGTTTTCAAGAAATTTTGCAATTAATGCCAAAAACAGGGTCTACAGTATATTTTTTTTAATCAAAAGTAGTAATATTTTTTAAATTGTATTCAAATTAATAGATTTTTTGTTGCTTTAAGTATATCATATATTTTTAAGCTATTGCATAGCTGTTATCGCGGGCTTTGAGCGCGGCGACCGAATCAAGAAATTCCGTAACGAAAATACCCTAACACCCTACGAGTTCTAAAAAACTTACAGTGCCATCTATTAGCGATTTGCGGTACTAAAAGGACTTAGTTAATTTTACTAGTGTAACTTTCTTAGTGTTAATTTATTACAGAAACATCCCGCGCCCCAAGGACTATATGATACTGGTAAATACTGCATAAATAAAAAATAAATAAATAATTATAATTGCATAAGTTGATAAAAAAAAATGCTATGCAATAGCTTTACCGCAGCAGTCCCCGAGTGCCACACGTTTTTTTTCGATATTGAGAGCTTAATACAGTCTTTCAATAATTTGAATTGAATATTGTCATTTGACCCATCTTAAGGCTTTAAGATATGACCATGTTCAGAATTACAAGTAAAACCCATTAATGGTAAGATAATGGTAATTAGGAGCTTAATTATTTACCTTTACTATTTACCCCCGACGCAAAAAGAGAGTGTTATGAGTTTAACGTGTGTATTTGTGTGTCTGACTGTGGCATCGTAGCGCCCAAACGGATAGACCTATTTTAATTTAGTTTTTTTGGTTTGAAAGGTGACTTCTTCTTTCGTGTCGACGACAAGTCATATCTCTAAGGTGATTTGATCTATGATGTTTTAAGTTATGATCCAAGAATATATTTTCAGCCGTTTGAAGAACATCAACTCTTTTTTAATTGATGAAGGGATGTAAGCAACTTTTACAGGTCTGCTCGATTAGTTTTTTTAAATTTGTTACTTCAATGATTCTGAAAGAACATGGTCAACTTGACCTGATGCTGCAGGATACCCTACTCCTCACCAGCTAACAGCTGAGGTATTGTATTTGAACTCATTAGAATGGCCTCAATGAATAGGTTGTAGGTAGATGGTGATCAGTGTCTGATGATGGATTAGGAAAGAGAAATGTCGGGGGTTTTTAATTTAAATTTATTTCGTATTACTTATTATCATCATCATATCAGCTCATATACGTCCCTACCGAAGGGCTCGAGCCTACACTGAATAATCGGGCCTTAGTCGACCACGCGGATGGTGGCTCATCGGGAGCCAGGTCGTTCCTTTCCCTCTAATATGGTTGATGGGAGCGATGGCCGACTCTCGCGTTATAAGCGTGACCGGGTGCTGTCCGTGTGAACTGGCCTATTCTTGTTAAATGCATTCAATGATTTTTATGTATATCTTTTCGTGTCATATTGTTTTCATGTTCAAATGACATAATCTGGTTTATATCAAGGATTTAATTTTGACGTTATTAAATAAGAATAAGAATACATTTATTGAGTTATATAAATCTCTAAGTACTTTACACATTGAATAGGATAACACTTAGGGTAGATATGAAATTTTAAAAATAAAATACTTGCTTCCATCAATTTGTAGCGCTGGTTTCTAAGCTAGGGTAACCCTGTATTTTAGAAACCAGACCACTTCGGTACAACATTATACTGTGGGTTAGCGGGAGTCAGTGTCACTAATCAGAACTAAGCAATGTTCGTGCGTGTATTCTTATATGCATGGGCGTGTGAGTGAAGGTTTGGGTGCATATGTGTGTGTGTGTGTATATAATTATTGTTTATTTCTTGATTCTTCACAAATGACATTGTTATTATTATTTTATGACTATTAGAAAGAGTGTAATTTGCACCTATTTTGAATGAATATATTGAATTGAATTGAATTGACGCGGGCCCAGTGCTGATTGGTCGATTTCACACACAACCTTCGAGTTATTTATTATATAAGTATTTTATTATATAACTCTGGCGTAGATTGTTTGAGATATGTATTTCAATAAGGTATTCTCGTTACTTAAGGGGTAGCTTAATATAATACGGGGAATCCCTAGTAGGAATCTCTGTACAAATTGAAATGAGGGTAGTAACATATTATGTGCCAAATATTCATCCTTACTAATAACACCTATAAATGCTAAAATGTGCTAGTTTGTTTATTACCTCTTAACGCATCAACGCCTCAACCAATCTTAACGAAATTTTGCATGCAATAACACGTAGCCTATGGCATGGAGAAGGACATAGGTTATGTTTTATCCCGTATTCTTAAATGGTTCCCGTGGGATTGCTTTTTTTTACTCTCTCTTTTGTGTTATTTTCTTTCGATTTTTGAATTGATTCTTTTCGAAGATTGACGTGATATTTTGCACAAAGATAGTTGTGGGTTTAAAGGTGATAGTCTACTAATTAGCATAGCTCGATATAGTTTCCAAGGGATCTGGAGAAAGCTGATTTCCACACTCGCGCATGTCGTACTCAACGGTGTAACGGGTTGACGTGATATTTTGCACAGAGATAGTTAGAGGTTTGAAAGTGTAACTAGTAGTAGTTAGCATAGCTCGATATAGTTCGTAAGGGATCTGGAGAAGACTCATTTCCACACTCGCGCATGTCGTACTCAACGGTGTAACGGATTGACGTGATATTGTGCACAAAGATAGTTGTTGTGGAAGGAAGTGACATAGACTACTAATTAGCATTTGGAGAAAACTCATTTTGACGCTTGCGAGCCGGCACCATGCACCCTCGAAGACAGTCATAAAACTATGTCTACGTAGACGAAGCCGCAGACAAAAGCTAGTATTACTATATTTTAATCTTATAAAGAGGTAAAGTTTGTGAGGGGTGAACTCCGAAACCACCTTTCCGATTTCAAAAAAATATTTTACCATTAAGATAAGATAAGATAAATACTCTTTTTTTCTTTTTTCTCTTTTTTTGTCACTTTTTTTTCTCTTTCTCTTAATATTTTAGTTAGAGAGTTAGTACCTTCAAAATGACCATTGGCTAAATAATTTTAAGAATTCATTAAAAATTAAATAACCTCTCTTTTTAGCCAGTCAGGTAATAATGTATCCTAATGTCACTCACGGGACCAAGACGAATATAACGACACCTCATATTTTTAAATTCTTCAAGCCGTTCAGGCTGTAGCAGGGAACATATTATAAAAAACGACGGGTTGCACTCCCGGAGTGCCGGCAGAAGTGAAAATTTGAATAATAACGTTGTGCATTTTTGATATTTTGGAATGGTTAGGGAATAATTTTGCACGAATTGCTTTGATACGAGTCCTGCGCCGCCTAAACGTAACAGCAGGCGCAGGCATACATTTTCGCCGCGCCGTAGAAAGAGAGGGGGATACTTCCTTTCTACGCCGCGCCGGCTGTCTACTCTCCATCCGTCTTACGAATTTTCGATCAGGTCACGTGTCCTGACGCGAGTTTAACATTTTTTACCCATTACAAAAAAAGTGCACAACGCCGCTAAAGAAGTTTTTACTCTTCATCCGTCTTACGAATTTTCGATCAGGTCACGTGTCCTGACGCGAGTTTAACATTTTTTTACCCATTACAAAAAAAGTGCACAACGCCGCTAAAGAAGTTTTTACTCTTCATCCGTCTTACGAATTTTCGAACAGGTCACGTGTCCTGACGCGAGTTTAACATTTTTTACCCATTACAAAAAAATTGCACAACGCCGCTAAAGAAGTTTTTACTCTCCATCCGTCTTACGAATTTTCGATCAGGTCACGTGTCCTGACGCGAGTTTAACATTTTTTACCCATTACAAAAAAAGTGCACAACGCCGCTAAAGAAGTTTTCACTTCAAAATCTACATACATGTATACGTATACATAAATACATACAAACACTTGAAAAACGTAACCATCCTTTTGAGGCACTCGGGTAAAAAAAGATGCAACCCATACTATTTTTTTTATTATATCAGCTCATATACGTCCCCACCGAGGGGCTCGAGCCTACCCTGAATCAGGGCGATTAGGCCTTAGTCTACCACGCGGGCCACGTGCGGGTTGGTACTATAACACCATGAATTTGATATACGCCCAATTGTCAGTGTGTCCCGGAAGGATCATTGCTTCTGACGCTGAAAAAGCCATAAATCGAAGGTGCTCCGCCCCGCCACAGCCGCAATTCACGTGAATAATGGTTTAAATATGAGGTATCCTCAACAACCAAAGAATATGACTTCGTAAGGACGTGCCTAGATCTAACAAAATTAGCTAAAACTATTTTAACTAGTGCTTCTACCCATGAAACTGAACAACTTTCCTCATGAAACCCATAGTCAAATCTCAAAAAAATTGTTGAACTTCCCATACTAAGTTGGCTGATCAGCTGATCGAGTTAGTAAGGGAGAGCCAATTTTTTTTGCGAATTACCTATGGGTTCCATGAGGAAAGTTGTTCAGTTTCATGGCTAGAAGCACCAGTTAATATAGTTTCAGCTAAATTTTTTTACACCTAATATATTGGGAATGAAAGTGGGGTCAAGTCCTCTCGTACATCTACTAGATACCATAGCTACTGTGTGGGTCAACCGCCTCCGTGGCGTAATGGTTAGTCCATTCGCTTCACACCAGGAGGTCGCGGGTTCGATTCACGGAGGGGTCAACTTTGGCATTTTCTAAGCCCGTCTGGCTAACTACCACAATTTTATCTGAGTCTTGCCGCCAAACATCAGTGTTATCTATCAACATTGTTGTGTTCCGACTTGATGATAAGATAGCCAGTTCTACATTGCGTTGGGGAATCTTGGTAAGCCCGCTTCAATTTTCGGCATCATCGTCACTTACCATCAGGTGAGATGATGCCAAGCGATTACCAATAAATGGTGAATGAAAATAAAAATAAAAAAATTGGTCTGCAAAGTCGGTTTACGGACAATAGTTTAACGTGTTAACGTTATAACTATAACGTAACGGGACAATGAGCGTAAGGGGACATTAAGTCATCCTTTTTCGTGCATGCAGCCGGTGTCCATCGATTTATTATACGTTTTCACATCAAAAAGTTAGATTCATTTTTTGACGTGACATCGTCTAATAAATCGATGGACGCCGACTGCACGCACGAAAAAGGATTACTCATTGTCTCGTTTCGCTCAATGTCCCGTTACGCTCATTGTAACGTTATGTATGCAATTATTACATCAATGTTTTGTTATGACGTTGTCACGTTAAACTACCGTCCGTAAACCAATTTTTTTTGGAAAGTAAATAAATAATAATATTCTGGAACAAATCACACATGGTCATCTGGCCCCAAAGTAGGATTCCCTGTGTTATGGGAACCAGAGACTGATATACATACTTATATACGTTTAAATACATACTTAAATAGATATTTAACACCCAGACACAAAGCAAATAAATCTGCTCTTCACACAAATGTTTGCCCTGGGTGGGGATCGAACCCACAACTCTCGGATCAGTAGTCAACTAACCACTGAGCCACCGAGTCAGTCGTACTTGTTAGCGGCTGAATTGCGCTCCTAAATAATCATCTGATCCACCCATCATTCTTAATACACAAAAGCTTGTTTTTAGCTTTCGACTTCACACACAGTTCGCATCGAAGCACTTAAAGGTCCATAAATTAGCGGTAGCTGCCCACAAACGGCGAGGTGGATGGTTGGCTGTGAGTAATGGCTTCGGGCGCTCAGACCAGCCGGTAATGTTAAAAATTTGTTACACTGCAGCGTTTGTACTTGTTAGCGGCTGAATTGCGCTCCTAAATACTTGACTGTGGTTGGATAGCATAGGTCTGGAGTTTTGCAGTCTTCTCAGGAACTATTTTTAATCAAAACATCCCTTATAGTCTACGTGTTGATTGTAGCAAGCCGGTTACAAATATTCAAGGACACGCGTCATGCGTTCAAGTCTTCAATGATGCATAACATAAATACCAGTATTTAGACTTTTTAACATAAATACCAAGTACTTAAACTTGGTAACATAAATACCAAGTACTTATACTTGGTAACATAAATACCATGTACTTAAACTTGGTAACATAAATACCAAGTACGTATACTTGGTAACATAAAAACCAAGTACTAAGACTTTGTAACAAAAATATCAATTACTTAAACTTGGTAACATAAATACCAAGTACTTAGATTTGGTAACATAAATACCAAGTACTTATACTTGGTAACATAAAAACCAAGTACTAAGACTTTGTAACAAAAATATCAATTACTTAAACTTGGTAACATAAATACCAAGTACTTAGACATACATCAGTAAAGGTTTTAATGAACATTTGTGACCGGCGTGCTACAATCAACACTAAGACTTCATGGGAATTTTCGCTCTTAAGAGGATGTATAAATTTTTTTGCTCTCAGCAGATTCGTTTTTATTAGGCAACAAGACAAGTAGGAGGTATAATTTGTATGGAGTAAATAATCTTCAAGATATTATCTAGTGAAATTAAAACCAGAAACACGATTACTTAAACTTTTGCCGATAGATTTAATTTTTAAAAATACCATGTTTAAAACACAAAAATAGCTTTTTTTTGGGAACCTTGATATGTACAATGGCTAATTTTTGGTTATCTGCTAGATTATTGAGATGTTTAGGTAAATTAAAAATATTTGTTTTAAATAACAAATAGTTTTTGTTTAATAGAGATTTTTTCAAATTGTCGCTTACGTCATTTTATTCTAAGACTGTTCGATGTGGTGCGCACTCTCTCAACACGTGGAGAAAGAATAGCGCTGTCACCTTTTAGCATTTCTTTTCAGTCGACCGTGAATCTTATTACCGTGTGGACTGCGCTTGCGTTGCTCTCGAAAATAGTGAATATTCGAATATTACGTGAGTGGAATTTGTGGTTTGGGACCTAATAAATATATTTTATACGTTTTTTTACATTAATTTGGACTATGGCTAATAAAAGTCGCTACAAAAAAATAAAAAATAAAGGACTCGAAACGTATAAAACGTGAAAAATCAAGGATAATGCAAGAAAAACGGTATGTAAACTATGGTGAATCTATAAACTATTTATGTACATAAAATATCCCCGTCATATAAAATTACCTGTAGGTATGCTTTATATTTTTTTATCTATAGGAAAATATTATCCCCAGCAAAACAATATATATTGGGCTTGCAAAATTTTCCCACTAAAGATGGCGCGGAACAGAGTGCAGTGGAGACGACATTGACTCCGTTACAGAATGGTTATGATGGGTATAATTTATTTAAATTGTTATTTTTTACTATCATTTGGTTCAAAAACTAAACCTTACTGATTATGTAAAGAAAAATTAAGTGTTCTTTAATTATACATGATCAGTGGGTTTGGTCTTAGCACTTATAAGATGCCATACAAGTCGAACGTACCTACTTTAAGCTTTTCTTTCTAACATTTTAGGAGTAACGACTGTGTTCTTTAATTTTAGTGTGTGTGCTCATTTATTTGCCAGCTTGATTATTGATTGTCCGTTACAGCTCGCTAGTGCATTTTAAACTTACTTTTTCATCGGCAAAACCGGTTTGACTTGGCGAAGTCAAACGCGAAACTGGTTCCCCCGCCTTTTGTGTTAGAAAGAGAAGCATATTTGTCTTAGCTACGTATTAAACCACCTTAGTTGCAGAAGTTGTTAAATGTATATTTTTAGAGTTCTCTACCCAAAGAGTGCCAATGGGAGCCTATTACTAAGCCCCTGCTGTCCGTCCGTCTGTCTGTCAGCGGGCTGTATTTTATGAAACTTAGTGAGTAGAAAGTAAAAATTTTTGTAAAAAATGTTGCTCTATCGTAAATACAATAATGCATACAAGCATGATTATATTTCTAGTCCTGAAGTAAATTAAAAAATAATAAAACAGGCCAAGTGTGAGTCGCGATCTCGCTAAAAAGTCCGAACTAAATGGAAAAAAGCGCAAATATCTGTCGCTCGCGTTGATGTCTTTTGTTTGTAGTTAGTAGGTTTTTTTTTAATTAAAAGGTTAGTACAGATATACTTAAACCAACTAAGTGGAGTAAAAAAATAATTCTCTATTAGTTATTCTGTGAGGTTAAGGAGTTTTGAAGTCATAACTCACTTGCTATCCATTTGCAGAAACTTGCCAGAAATACCAGGACCATCGAGCGTCTTAAATATGAATACGGACCATAGTATAATTCAGAATTTCACAATGTTGAATATGGACTAAATAAGTCTGATTTACTGGAAGTGCAACAGAGTGAAGATGAATTTTTGAATGTGCAAAATATTAGTTTTAAGCATATTTTTTTTTGTGACAGTTATTTTTCCACAGTAGACGGTGCTTATGTTTTTTTTTGTCTTATAAAAGTCTATTATAATACACCTACAACTTTTTATTATTTATGTCAACACCCTTTTTTATTTCCTGTATAAGTAAACCTTTTTACAGCACCGTACTCGAATAAAGTTATTACATTAAAAATACACAATAATAAAAGACAGCTTTAAAAATATATCTAAGTCGTCTAAAACATTATTTTTCTTGCTTATTGTTCTCGTCCCTTTGCACGAGATGCTAACTATCAAAATGCGACTCCATGCTGCTCTGTTCCTGCGCAAGCACCCGCAATGAGCGGCCGCGTAATCTAGTGAGGGGGTGCGCCCCCCTGATCAAGCTTGACTCCGCCCACTTAGCAATTGAATATTTTTCTTGTATCGTCTTAATACGTCGCGTCGTAGAGACGCACAAAAGTACGAAACCCTTAAAAGTCTGTATTGTATTGTATTGTAATTTAACTTGCTCTTGTAAAACCTATAGGCAAACAACAACACTACTCTTCAGTTTAAACAGCTACAGAAAACTATAGACGCATGTCATTCCAGCCCAGCAAGCTGAACATTAAGAATTTCTTTGCTTCCTTAATTTTCTATTTTTTAAGGTTCCGATGCCAACAAGGAACCCTTATAGTTTCGCCATGTCTATGTGTCCGTCTGTCCGTCTGTCCGAGGCTTATCTCAGATACTATCAATACTAGAAAGCTGGTTATATTAAGTTATATCAGGTTTTTACCTATGGAATTGCCGATTGTATAAAAAAGGTTAAAGATTTAAAATTAATATTAAGAACAATAGTTATTAAAACAAAATTTATTCTCAAAATAACATTAGAAATTAAATGGTGGTAAACATATGCCTATTGTTTAGATATATTGAGGGCACGGTGGCTTTAACCCCATGAAGTCGGGTTTTATCACCTGAAAAAATCGCCTTTATTTAGACAAAAAATACACATTTTTAATTTTAAAGCTCTAGAGTTATCGCAGCAGTTTTTTAATTACTAATGTCATATTTGGGAATACCCCGCATAAGATTTTGTCACTTTCAGGAAAATTCAAGAAAATTAACTAGTCTAAAAAATTGCCCCATCTGACCACTAAAAAAAACGCCTTCGTTCCATTCAAAGGGATATGAACATGAAAGACATGCCACTGGTTACTAATAAAAGACCATAAGTAGTGTCATCATAAGGTCAATAATAAAAAACAATAACTCGGCAATGTCATAAGGTACCTATTACAAAGTATATATATATATTAGTACTAACATACAGAATGGACACTCCCTGCCGCTCTCTAGGTTGCGACCTCACCCCCTCGTCACCCATATTGACATATTGATACAGATTGGTTACAGTTTGGTGGTCGAACGTATAGGATTTCGCCGCCATTTTGTTTGTTCCGTCATTCCTATTTTGAAATTTCATTTCTGGACCGTTGTATGAAGGGTCCAGGATGTGCCTAAATAATGTAAATCTATTTATTTATTCCCCATTGTCTTTTGTTACAGGTAAAGGTTTTGATGACAACGCAACGTTAGGGCGGAACAGGGCGCAAAGTGAATATTAAGTGCCTGTGTAAGTACTGAAGGTTCCCAAAGGATCCATTCATATAATGCACCGTCAAGGCCTGATGAAGGTTGAGATTGGTTTCTTTATGTGTTAGGTACACTGTTCCGCTCTTAAACCCTTTCACCTGTCATGTTTGGGTAAGATTTGTGGAGAAGAGGATTACGCACAAAATATGATAAGTGTGCTCTACAAGTTGTAAAAGAGATTAGCGTAGGAGCTGTTGAGTGGGTCTTCTACTCATCATTACTATACAAGTTTCCCCAAGGAGCCCATGATCTAAGAAAACTCTAAAAATCCTTAATTTGGCAATCAATTTATCGTTTAGTATGAAGAGTAATAAAATAAAAAATAAAAAAGCGTCGGTGGCTCAACCGGTAACGACTCGGTCCTTCTAAACAGAGGTACCGGGTTGAAATCTGGACGGCCAATGTACCAATGAGTTTTCAAAAACTTACGTACATATACTTACCGATTGCTTTAACGGTGAAGGAAAAACATCGTGAGGAAACCTGCACACACCTGCGAAGAAACTCGCAGTTTGTGTGTGAAGTCGACCAACCCGCACCGGGCCCGCGTGGTCGACTAAGGCCTGATCGCCCTAATTCAGTGTAGGCTCGAGCCCCTCGGTGGGGACGAATATGAGCTGATATGATGATGAAGAGTACATTTTTTATTGCGATTTCAGCAAACTTTAGAACACAAGTTATTCAGTTTGATAAGTACAAGCCCCAGTTTACATCCACTGACTGTCCTTTACCATTTTTAGGGTTCCGTACCCAAAGGGTAAAAACGGGACCCTACTACTAAGACCTCGCTGTCCGTCCGTCTGTCCGCCTGGAATTTTCACAGATGATGTATTTCTGTTGCCGCTATAACAACAAATACTAAAAATTAGAATCTGGCCAAGTGCGAGATAGAACCACACACATTGGGTTCCGTATCATCATACTAGATGGCGCTAGTGTCTTCACGTTTAAAAAAAATACCTTTTTCGTATGAAGATTTTAACTCTTTTCTAATTTTTATTATTTGTTGCGCTAGAAGGGGTTATATTCATAGATAGACGATTTAATTAACTGACTATATCAGTATAATTGGTTTTATAGGTTCTATATAAAAATACTGAGAAATCCTTGGAAATGACACAGCGCGGCAGACCCCCGCTAATCCGGAAAAAAAAAACTCCCGTGCGCTTGCGTTTTGTCTGTTCATCTGTTTCGCGCGTGAGATTTCGAAGAAGATAAAGTGGGTAAGTTAGGTTATACTCAATTACCTAAAGTATCCAATAAGTGGCCACCATTAACTCTATCTTTGAAGGAAATTTTTAAATACATCATAGAATAAGATCTTTATCTTTATGATGTGCTTAGACGCATGTTATAAATCAAATGCATGTTTCATAAATTAAAATAGTAATCCTTCCTACTATCCTATCCTACTAATATTATAAATGCGAAAGTTTGAAAGAATGTATGAATGTGTTTGTTACTCTTTCACACAAAAACTACTGAACGGATCTGGCTGAATTTGGTAAGTAGACAGATTAGGGACTGGATTAACACACAGGCTATTTTTTTCCACGCTCGCGAGCCGCAGGCGCACTGCGCACCTTCGAAAAGTCATAGAAACTTTATCTACGCGGGATGAACAGCTAGTCCTTGATAAAAAGAAAGTTTGTATTCGAATCAAATATCTGCTTGAATTTCCAATTCAAACAATAGACTCATATATTTGACATAATCAGAAACACACACCGATTATACATACAAGATTTCAAGATTCAAGATATTTATTCAAAATAGGTGCAGATTACACTCTTTCTGATAGTCATAAAATAGTGATTACATCATTTCATTTGTAAAAAATTAAGAAATAAACAATCATTATTTAATTAAGTCAAAATCCAATCCGTGATATAAAAAAAAACAAATAATATCATTAGAACATGAAAACAATATGACACGCGAAGTTATAGATACATTAAAGTTATTGAATGTTATGAATTTGAAAAGTGTAGGCCAGTTCACACGGACAGCACCCGTTCACGAGTATAACGCGAGAGTCAGCCATCGCTCCTCTCAACCACATTAGAGGGAAAGGAACGACCCGGCTATACAAGATTATATAAAAGCTTTTTGTCTTGCAGTCTTCTTGTACGTAGCAGCCACGCGTCAACGTTATCGAGATGCGGCGCCGGCGCGTGCGACAGGGGCTATCGGGTGCTATCGGTACGACCGCGGCCCTCGATGACCATTCTTGACCCACGTCTGACCCAATTAGCAATATATCTCCCAACTTGAGCCCACGCTGTGTTTTGACTCTCTCTGTCAAAGCATGCGTTTTAAATTGAACTGACCTTGTCTTGACGATAACTGTGAGCCAGTGCAAGATAAAAGGATTATTACGCATGTTTTTACTTCACAATCATTCCTATTTTGACTGAGCTATAGTTGGTATACTGAAGACAAATGAAGCGCAACTTGATGTATTGTTTATCTATATCTACATACTTATATTTAGTAACATCTTGCGTTCACATCCCTCACGAAGTTTTGTAACCAGTTAGAAAGTACTTCTTGTATATAAAATAGGCACTAAAAATTCTAGAGAATATCTATATTTATACACGTTCTCTTTAGAGTTCTTATTACTGAGACTTCGCTGTCCGTCCGTCTGTCCGTCTGTCACGAGGCTGTATTTCATGAACCGTGAAAACTAGGCAGTTGAAATTTTCACAGATGATGCATTTCTGTTGCCGCTTAAGTCTATACCTATGAAATTGCCGATTCAATTTTTGAAATTCAATGCCAATTTTTATTAAAAATAAAAAAGTAATTGTTTTTTATTATTGACCTTATGGTGACACTACTTATGGTCTTTTATAACTAACTAAGTAGCATGTCTTTCATGTTCCAATCCCCTGAGCTATGTACCATTAAATGGAACAAAGGCGTTTTCTCAGTGGTTAGATGGGAAATTTTTTTAGACTAGTTAATTTTCTTGAATTATCCTGAAAGTGACGAAATGTGCTGCGATAACTCTAGAAATTTAAAATTAAAAATGTGTATTTTTTGCTTCAATAATGGCGATTTTTTTAAGGTGAAAAAACTCGACTTCATGGGGTTAAAGCCACCGTGCTCTCAAAATATCTAAACAATAGGCATATGTTTACCACCATTTAATTTCCAAAAGTCTAATGCAATTTTGGGAATAAATTTTGTTTTAATAACTATGTTCTCAATATTATTTTTCATCTTTAAACTTCTTTATATAATCGGCAATTTCATAGGTAAAGACCTAGAAACCTTCAACCTGAAAAAAATATCAATGGAGTGACTCAAATAAACGATACACATTGATAGTCAGCCCCTCCACAGCATTATAGTATAATAGGGATGACGAATGCTAGTCATCTGAGTTAGTTTTTATCATCTGTCAAAAACTAAATTTTGTTCTAGAAATAACTAGGCGTGACGTCATAGTTTAGCAGCGTCATTTAAGTACTTATTTTGTGGTTTTGGTGAATTAAGAATCGAAGACTTGATGGAAAAACAAAACGCGTAAGGTTTTCCGAAGTTTAAGTAGGAGGGCAATTTAGTGATCAAGAGTTCATAATTTATTTCTGATGCTGTCGTCATCCCTATTTGACATAGATCAGAACAGTAGGTGTAAGTACACCTATATTACGTCATATATTTCCCTCAGAAACTGCATCGGACTATGCTATTTTCACGGGATAAAAGTAGCCTATGTCCTTCCCCGTGACACAGGCTACCTGCATGCCAAATTTCATCAAAATTGATCAAGGTATTGAAGTGTGAAAAGGTAACAAACAAACACATTTTCACATTTATAATATTACTAGCTTTTGTCCGCGGCTTCGCCCGCGTGGACATCGTTTTTATGACTGTCTTAGAGGGTGCGCGGAGCGTGGACATGGGTTTTCTCCAGATCCTTCGGGAACTATGTCAGGATATACTTATTGGTAAATCATGTCATTTCCCACCCCCTACACCATGTCTGTGCAAAAAAATTGCGATGTTAAAGAAATTAACCAAAATAGAGTATATTTTCAGTTCCCTTTTAGGCACTGCATCGAGCTATGCTATTTTCACAGGATAAAATGTAGCCTATGCCCTTCCTTGTAACACAGGCTACCTGCATGCAAAATTTCATTACGATTGGTCCAGGCGTTGAAGCGTGAAAAGGTAAGAAACAAACAAACACATTTTCACATTTATAATATTAGTAAGGATTATTTTTGACGCCAAACATCAATGCCTGCTTCAATTTTCGGCACCATTGTCACTTACCATCAGGTTAGATAATGCCAGAGACGAAGTAATTTGTATCTCATCTGTGGCCAAAGGCTTACCAATTGTGAATAATATATTGTATATATCAGGATTTCAATGCTCCTCTTACTGTACTATAAAACGTGTTGAAGCGTGAAAAGGTAACAAACGAACAAACACATTTTCACATTTATAATATTACAGTAAAGATAACTTACCTATTTTATCAACATACACACATCTCTGAGTGAAAGGCGGCGCGTCCTTTATGTCTGAAATCATCAAATGTGAATTATTTATTCATATATCACCACTACCTAACTGTTGGACGGGACGGAGACCCTTTCCGAAGTTCTGTGAGTAGTTTAGAAGTAATTATGTCGATGATATATATATATATATATATATATATATATATATATATATATTCTGTGACACATTTTAGCCTGCTCAATGCTCTATCTATTTTCGTTACAGTAGATTGTTATACAAGGGATGTAAGAGAGCTATTCGGTCGCCCTGGATATCTCTTAACAGCCTCTGGACTCAGGTCGGCCGAAGTAAAGAAAACTTGTTCAGGTTGGGATTCATTGGAGATACGAACCTGGAGTGTAGGTGTGGTGTGGTGCGGTCCCTCTAAGGATGGACCACCTCATTATATATCCTCATTATATGCCCTGTCACCTGCACGCGGGAGGACTTGATGCAGGCCACTGACAAGGCAATTTGCGTGGCTCGGTTTTGGGATTGGGATGGGACTATCTGAGTTAGCCGTCGACTCGAAAAGAAGAAGAGAGCTATTATCCTTAACTTACTGGTAGAGTTATTTTTTCCACTAAGCGAACTACATTTATTAAATAGAGGCACATTATTAAGTAATAGTACTACATAGTATAGTGTATCCAGCGGTAAATTTTCAAGTTAAAAACTATGTATTAAAAAATTAAAAATTGATAAAATAAGATAAATAAGTTAAATACTCTTCATTGTACACACCAGTTAATAAAAATATAAACAAAACATAAAAACTTAAAAAATATTAAAAAAAACAACCACCGTATATAAAAAAAGAACTGTAGCGGTAAAATTTGGGCGGTCTTATCGCTCAAAGCGATTTCTTTCAGACAACCCAGTGTTTGGAGACCAAAGCATAAAAACAGGCACGAAGTATCTAACTAAAAACAATAATTATGTAATTAGAGTTCAACAAGTTTAAACTGTTGTTAATTTTTATGATCTGCAAAATTGCCGTTTTTTTTAAGCAATATCGTTTTTGACAGAGACCTTACAGCCGGATGAATAAAGTGCTTCTGGTTCAAAAGCGACAATTTCGCGACGGATATTCTCTTGCAAGCGTAACTATGATATTTTTTTAATACTTAATTTCCCGCTGGACACCCTATATTATGGTAGGTACTTAGACAATCATAAAATGAAAATCCGGCCAAGTAAGAGTCAGACTCGCACATCGAAGGTTCTGTATCACCAAACCGCTGCACGCAAGTTAAACAATGATACCTCAAATAAAAAACATAAGATATCACGCGAGTGACAGTAAAATGCCCATAATATATTAACACAATATATTCTGTTAAAATTTTTGCCGGCTACCTATCATGGTTTCTTTTAAGAGGATTGTGAAGATTCAACTTTTCATACAAACGGCGTTAACGATTTTCACGTCCTAAATATTAACCGATTTGGACCAATTTTTGATAGGTTGTCAGTCAGAACAAAATCGAGATTTGGACCTACGTTTCGTTTTTTTCAATTTACTGATTTTAAATAAACAAAAAATGGACGAAATTAGTTTTGTATGAAAACACGTGAACGACAATAAAACTAAACTCTTTAACTTTATCGAAAAAAAAACAAAAACGTATAAACCTAGCTTTTGTTCTGACTGACAACCTATCAAAAATTGGTCCAAATCGGTTAACATTTAAGAGGTAAATCGTTACCGCCGTTTGTATGAAAAGTCGCAGCTTCACAATCATCTTAAAGGTCGGTAGTAAAGTTTGGCTCAGCGCATCCGAAGATCAAAAAGAAAAACACTTTTTCGAGAAAGGTGGTGGGCGCTGAGAGCAACGTCCGTATGTCTAAACATTACGTGCACTGCTTCCAGGAGATTTATCGGGAATCTAAAGTACTGTGCGCTTGACTTTCTATTTCCGGCTGATTGCACTGAAGCTATCTTACGGGAAACTGAATGAGGGAACTAGCTTCCGCTGCTCAGATTAAAAATAATGTGGATATTGAGTTTCATACAACAGTCACAGTGTTACGATATGGCTTACAGTAGCTCAACGCCTTTGATGTCGCACGATGCCGCCACGGCGTAGGTACTAGCAGTACTGCCCCGCAAGTACCCTTCATTGGATCCTCCATACTAAAATGCACAAAATCGGTCAATCAACTGATCCAGTTGTATGAAGAGTAAAAAAAAAATTTTTACGTTTTCAACAAAGTCGTAGAACAAAAGTTTTTCAGTATGATGAGTAGAAGTTAACGGGACCTACACCAATTTTGTTACACCCTGTATATAAGGTCTAACATAAATTAGATGAAACTATTTTAACTGGTGCTTCTACCCATGAAACTAAACAACTTTCCCCATGAAACCCATAGTCAAAACTCAAAAAAAATTTGAACTTCCCATACTAAGTTGGCTGATCTGCTGATCGAGTTAGTATGGGAGAGCCAAATTTTGAGATTTGACTATGGGTTCCATGGGGAAAGTTGTTCACTTTCATAGGTAGAAGCACCAGTTAAAATAGTTTCAGCTAATTTTGTTACACCTTAATATATATTGTAATACTGTGCAACAGTCATAACAAAAAGTGGGGTAACGCTTGTTCTATTATATATACGTATGAATCTTTACCTGAAGTGGTGAACTTGAATAATGTTTCGACACGTGATAGGTCCTATCCTTCACTGTAAAGACAAGTGCATTTGAGACATGTCACAGCACGTTTTGGTGTGTTGACAGTAAGTCTGCCAACGGGTGACTGTAAGCAAAACTCTGCTCCGTCGTGATTGGAGCAGAGTTTTTAGGGTTCCGTGTCCAAAGTGTAAAAACGGGACCCTATTACTAAGACTCCGCTGTCCGTCTGTCACCAGGCTGTTATTTCATGAACCGTGATAGCTAGATAGTTGAAATTTTCACACATGATGTATTTCTGTTGCCGCTATAACAAAAAATACTAAAAAAAGGAAGTGTGTGGTTTTATGAAACCACGGTAAAAGTGAAACTTTACAGAGGACGAAACGATCATGGCTGCTCTCGCTACGGTACAGATGACGAAACGATCATACCGTCAGACGAAAGCGACCGTCACGCTACATGCAACACACAGACGAAAAAAATTGAGACGATGTAATAAAAGTTTCACTTTAAAATTAGAAAAAGTTAAAATCTCCATACAAAAAACGTGTTTTTTTAACGTGATGAAACTAGTGCCATCTAGTATGATGGTACGGAACCCTTTGTGCGCGGTTCTGACTCGCACTTTACCGGTTTTTTAAAGCGCTAACACTACATGTACCTTTTATTTTTGATCTGAGTTCCCCAGCTTTTGTTTCGTATAAGTGGTTATAGTAAGGTTAGGAGCTACAAATATTCTAATTTTCTCTCAATTACGCTCATTGTTCATTTAATAAGCACTGTCCGTCCGTCCGTTTGTCTGTCATAAACCGTAAAAGGTGGACTGCTGATATTTTCACAGAATGTGTATTTTCATTGCCGCTATAACAACAAATAATAAAAATAAAATAAATGATAACATTACCTGTAGTTCACAAAGAAATATTGCAATGTCGCTTCTGTGCGATTTCATAAAACCCGGCTAGCAATAGCGTTTTCTTATGAATTTTCGCATTTCATGAAGCTTTGTGGCCGTTCCCAAAGCTTGCCAATACAAAGTTATTTCTGAATCTAAAACAAGTTTGTGTTTAAAAGGCACTTTCGAGCTTTTTTAAAAAATTGGAGGTATTTATGTGGGGTATTTTTTATATTATTCAGCTGTTTTCAACGTTTTTCTCTAATATGCAATACAATAAGTACATAGTTTTTTATTGTTTTCATGTTCTAATGACACAATTTGTTTTATGTCAATGATTGTATTTTGAGGTTAATTATGTCAGTGATTGTATTTTGACGTTAATAACTAATGATTGTTTTTTACCCGAAGAAGAGTTATGTTTTTCGAGTGTAGATGTAGATTTCTATGTTCCCTGCTACAGCCTGAACGGATTGAAGGATTTTATAAAAAAAAATCCTTAAAGATTCCTTATTATCTTTAATTTACTATGCTAAATATAAAAATTTAAATTAGTTTTCCTTGTTTTTATTTTTATTATTATTAAAAAATTTAGTGCGTTTGTCTGCACCTCACCTGATGGTAAGTGCTGATGCAGCCGAGGATATAACACGCAAGCTCAAATAGTGCCTATTCACTCTCGACTTGAAGATTCCTAAATTATACGAATCTGGGAATACAGACGCCTTTAGGGAGTTAGGGTTTATTAACATGCCTTACACAACTTAACTCGAACTTAACGAAACTAACAAACTAAAAGTGGAACATGACACAAAACGCGAAACTTAAATCAAGTTTCCGCATAAATTTCGAGTTTTCGAAAGAGGCGGGTGGAATTGTAACTCTATCAGGGCACCTAGACCAAGATGCGCCAATTTAAATTAGTGCATCAGTACTTTGCGCCTGGGGAAGATTCTGAGCAGTGCCGAAGCAAACTTTTCACCTGGGAGCCCGTACAAATGTTAATGAAAGCCAGGCGTCTCTAATGAGATTACGAGCTGCCGTGAAATTGGATTCGCGTGGGACTTCTTTAATTTTCAGTCATCTCGAAAATTAGTTGGCCCCGATAGTATCTCGCTCCGTCTCCGGTGGATGGGTGGCATCGCAACCTGGGGGGTTTTATTCGTGATTGAAATTTGAAGCTACCAATAATAAACGGTATTTATTTAATATGAGCGTCGGTGGCGTAACGGCTAAGGCCGCCGCCTCCTGTCCGGGAGGTCGTGGTTCGAATCCTGCCACGTACCAATGTGATTTCGAATTTAGATTTCATATTTACGTTTATCCGACGCTCTTACGGTGAAGGAAAATATCGTGAGGAAAACAGCACACGCCTGCGAAAAAATTCGTGGGTTGTGTGCGAAGTCGATCAACCCGCACTGGGCCCTGATCGCCCTAATTCAGGGTAGGTTCGAGCCCCTCGGTAGGGACGTATATGAGCTGATATGATGATGATGAAAGTTATTTATTAATTGAAGTGGTGCCTAACATATAAACCTGAAATAAAAAACTACTTGTAACGTGGTACGCTGTTATGTGTTCGTCTTTCATTCGATCTTTTTTCATTCCATCTATTTATTTTTTTACGCATGCGCGGACATTTGTTTTTAAAAATCCATTCTATTCATCCTATCCTCACGATCATATTTTAAAATAAACTAAATCTCTCTTATAAAATAAAATACTTTAACTAAAACTAATTCTCTTATGAAATAAAATAAATTTAACTCAAACGAATTCTCTCTTATAAAATTAAATAAGTTAACTTTAACTTTAAATTTAATTTTGTTACTTATATATAATATTAAGCTGTAAATCTTCCGAATAGCAAATAAATAAAATAAATAAACTCAAACTATTTCTCTTTTATAAATTAAAATAAATTTTACTCAAACTAAATCTCTCTTATAAAATAAAATAAATTTAACTCAAATTAATTCTCTCTTATATAAAATACACATTTTGGGTCATATTTTCATAATGAAAATTTATTACGTGTCCACGAAAGGAATTTGAAACCCACGCCCTACCCTACATACTTCTTTCGTCGTCTACTTTGTTGGCTTGAACCTCACAGTATAGGGATGACGAATCCTAGTCATCTGATTTACTTTTTATCATCTGTCAAAACTACATTTTTGTTCTACAAATGTTTGAAATACCTAGGCGTGACGTCATAGTTTAGCAGTGTCATTTATGTACTCATTTTGTGATTTCGGTGAATTAAAAATCGAAGACTTGATGGAAAACAAAACGAGTAAGTTTTTCCGAAGTTTAAGTAGGAGGGCAATTTAGTGATCAAGAGTTCATAATTTATTTCTGATGCTGTCGTCATCCCTATTGCCAGGCACTAGACGTATCACGCAATGCCCCCGAACAGCTCCCAGGTAACGTTGTAAACGAGAATTGGGAGTAATTTACATAATTGCATAGATTGTAGCCGCCTCCTTCTGCTTCGATAACGGAATAATTTACCGCATGTAAATTGAGAGGTAGATAGTAGGAATAACGAGTATGTATGTACCTGTTCCGTCATACATAGGAAGGTGTTTAGCTTTCTGAAGCTTATTCTGAGTATGGATGTTTGTTTAATATATATAAAACGCTTTATTGCTGTGTTTTTCGACGCCAGCCTCTTTTGAGACGTTTCAAGTTTAAAGACGACATTATTTTCTTACTTAAGTACTGATAAGCTTCTTCTAGATGAGCTTTGAATTGCAACGAGTACCATTTCTAGATTATGGGTTTTTTTGGCTTCTCGTAAACATCTAATATGTTAATGCCTGTTAATACATTTAATTTTTTTTTATTTTATTTTGATTTGTTTTATTTTATTTTACTTTACTTTTCTTTGCTTTGCTTCGCTTTGCTTTGCTTCGCTTTGCTTTGCTTTAATTTGTTTTGTTTTATTTTATTTTAATGGATTTAGAAACAAAACACAAACTAATTCACTTAATAACAAAATTTTTAGGAATTAATCTACACATACTTAGTTTTGTGATATTCGTATGATGCTCATTAGATTATTGACATTAGCTTTTGTTGCCGTTTTAATGATTAATGACTGTCTAAGTTAAGGGTGAGTGGTGTGCGAGCCGGCTCGTGAATGTGGATATGAGTTTTTTCCAGATCCCTATCCCAAATCGGGCATTTCTGATAGCAGTCTATGTCATTTACCACTCCCTCAACCATCTGTGTGAAAAAAATCACAACAATCCAGTGTTCCGTTGAGATGTTAAAGAAATGAACCAAAAAAAGTACTATTTTTTCAGTTCCCTCTGGAACTTCATCGGAGTATGCTATTTTCACGGAAAAAAAAGTAACCTATGTCCTTCCCCGTGACACAGGCTAGTGGCTACCTGCATGCCAAATTTCATAGGGGTGTACTTATTCTGGACTTTTTTAAACTTCATTTTTCCTGTGAATACGGTAGGACTAGATTTTCTTATATATTTTTTTTCTCTTATCTTTGTATTCTACCTCATATACTGAGATTTTTTCAAGATGTTAAGTTCAGGAGTTTCGGAGATAAGGGGGGAAGGTAAATTTTCGCAATTCTTATATAAACTTAAATAACTGCAAACCTATTTATCTTAAAATTATAAAAAAAATATGTTTGTAATTCTCACAACAAGCCTTTTCATTTGATATAAGTAATGTCTTACAATATATTTTTCAAAACTTTTTTTTTATTTCTTTTTTTCCCCCAAAAGTGGCCCCTATGTACGGTCCAGTAGTTCCGAGCAAATTGGCTGTGACAGACGGATGGACAGACAAACACACGAGTGATTGTATAATTGTTCCGATTTTGCCTTTTGAGGTAAAGAACCATAAAAGAAGTATGGAGAAAAAATCTTTATTTTATGTAGAGGCGCGGTAGTCAAAATATATCCATGTCCAATCACTCAAGAGGCCCGGGCACACGTCATGAATTTCACAGTAGGCAGATTCTGCAATATTCAGTCTTACTTCACTCTCCGTGCTACCTATACATACCTGCGTCACAGTATTACAATGTAGCGGCTTACAGTAGTGCAACAAATGTACACACGGCGCCACATCAAGCTATACAAAACCAGTATACGCGGGCCTTTTTTTTTTCCTCGTACTGCGGGGGAGGAGGAGAATTCGTTTATGCATACCAATACAGCCTGCTGTACTGGTTATGTGGAACTCACAGCCCTGCTCCTATATAGCATACATACCCATTATATACATATGGTGTATATAAATAAATATGCACAGGCCCAAGACCGCACTATCCACTAAACTCCCCCTAAGCTTTGGCAGCTAGGCCACCTTAAAAGCACATCGGAGCGATGCCCTCCCACTCCTAGGGAGAGGGGGGTTTGAGAAAATTTCACGCTAAGGGGACAGCGCGGAAAGCTCCTGATGGGAGCGGCCGTTTGGTGATTCACATTAATGTGTTAGTGAGGGGGACTGTGTCATTCAAGAATTGACACGCGTATGTTGAAACGCAAAAGGCGTCGCGCGACCCCTGCGGCCAGCTTATACTGGTTTTGTATAGCTTGATGTGTCGCTGTCCGTACTTACGCAGAGCGACGGAAGGGTACTTGCGGGGCAGCGGGCGGCGGGGCACAGCCTGGCAAACTCCGCGATCTGGCTACAGGCTAGTACCGCTAGTACCTACGCCGCCGTTGGCGCATCGTGCGACATGAAAGGCGTTGCGCTACTGTAAGCCATATCGTAATACTGTGCCTACGTTTCACGTAGGAAATGTGCAAACTGTAAACACAAGTGACCTTTTTCACAAGTCTGGTTCATTTCTTGGAACAACTTTAACAAATTTTTGAAGTGAATACTTCTTTAGGCGCCTTGGGCATTTTTTAAAGATGGGATAAGACCATTGAACTCGCGACACTGTTACCGTTACCGACACTTTTACCGTAACCGACAACACATCACATATTCACATCCTCGGCTGCATCGGCACTTACCATCAGGTGAGGTGCAGCCAAACGCACTCAAATTTTTAATAAAAAAATACCGACACTTACCTAGAACACTTAAAAACAGGGTCACACTTATAAAACGTTTTCGAGATATAGATAAAAGAACATTGAACTCGCGACACTGTTATTGTTACCGACACTGTTACTGTAACCGACACTTTACTAAGAACACTCGTCGTCATCGTATCAGCTCATATACGTCCCCACCGAGGGGTTCGAGTCTACCCTGAATTAACAGGAACACTCACAGGGTCAAAACTTATAAAACTTTTTTGAGATGAGAAAAAACCATTGAACTCGCGTCACTGTTACCGTTACCGTAACTTTACCTTACCAGGTACACTCGCAGGGTCAAAACTTATAAAACTGTGAAAAGTTTAGGGTTAGGGTTTTTTTAAAGACAATTTGATATATGGTTAAGGCGAGGCATTGATTGAACAGTTGTCTCTGTCTTTTTCTTTACGTGTAAAAAGTTAAGAAAATAACCACACTTTTGCACTTTTTCAATGTTTTTTTCGTTGAAAAGTTTCGAAAAAGTGAACTAAATTAAATTGAAATAGACATAGACTACGTAGTTTGAAAAGAAGAAAATTACGATATAAATTTCAAATTTAAAAGAAATATTTTTTCCTACAAATGTTTACCAGGCTTTGCTTCACTTTGCTTTTCAATTTATGCTACGTTTGGGATTTTTTATGATCGCGTCAAGTTAATCTAATCGAGTTATGAACTTACAAGGGCCCTAGGTAATATCATTGAATATAAGATATCTTTTTTTCAGGCCGATAAATAAAGCGAGAATAATTTTCCAGATTTTTTTTGCTAAGCGCTTCTCACTGCTTATTTGCCAACATACCGCCTTAAACTTAACACATTTCAGTGATACTCCATCCCAACTTTAAGAGTCTTTTTACTTGATGGTACATGAGTACTAAGTTAAATTAAACTTATTTAATTAAACGTAACATTTAATTATGTTGAACTTGATGCTTGTTATCAAGAAAACAGGCAATTTAATGTGATGGAGAGGACACTTTGAATTAGGCATTATTTGAGTTTGCGTGTACCATCCTCGACTACGTCGTCACTTACCATCAGGTGATATATAGTCAAACGCACTCAATTCTTATGTATCTATGTATATAAAAAAGTCGTGTTAGTTACACTATTAATAACTAAAAACGGCTGGACCAATTTTTATGATTTTTGTGTTTTTGCATTTGGCTTCGTCCGAAATAGGATAATACGCATTAAAATATGATATTCATCAATAAAAAAAAATAGTCAAAAAATAATTAGTTTTAGGGTAGGCTAGTGTAGTGTAGTGTAGTGTAGTTAGGGTAGTGTAGGGTAATGTAGTGTAGAGTGGTGTAGGGTAGGGTATTAGGTTAAGGTGGGGTAATGTAGGGTAGAGTAGGATAGTGTAGGGTAGGGTAGTTCAGTTTAGTGTAGTGTAAGGTGGAACGAAGTTCGCCGGGACAGCTTGTGTTTGATAATAAAAAAAATTGTGTGTGTCAGCTCCGACGCACGACTGGAGTTTACTCGCGCTTGAAAAAAAAACTATAACTCACTTCATTTCTACTATTGAACACGACCTTTTTGTATCGAAACTTTTTCGTAACGCTGTCATTCATCGATAGATTTTACTCCTCACATTTTTCTCATACCGGGCCCCTTATATATGCAAATCGATTCTTAAGGAGTAAACTCCAAAAAGTAGCAATAATTTTAGAAAAACCTAAAAGTTTATTATCCCAAAAGAAAGTTCTATAGTCCCATAGTCCCATAAGAAAGTATATTATTTGTTTAACTTACTGCGTGGCAAAGAATTCCAGGGGCGCGGGGGGTATATCACACGGTAGCCTGGTTCTTGGGAATTCAGTCGCTATGGAGTGTTTCACGGGAGGCAGCGTGCTTTCAGTGGGCGCGAGTTTTACAAAAAAAAAGTAATGTTTCTCCCAATTTTGCCACAATTGCGCGGCGGTAATTTTGCAATCATTACCAAATTCGTCACTAAGTTAAGTTTTTTGCGTTGACGCAGTAAGCTAAACAAATATAAACTTTCTTTTACAAGGATCTATTGTCACCGGGAATACGGCTTCATTTCAAATTTCAGATCGATCGGACCCCTGGAAGTCGTTCTAAAATCTATCGCAAGATTTTATAAAACATACTAGCTGTCCCGGCGAACTTCGTACCGCCTTACATTACATTACACTGCCCTGCCCTACCCTACACTACCCTACACTACACTACACTACCCTACCCTACACTACCCTACCCTACCCTACCCTACATACACTACACTACACTACCCTACCCTACACTACTCTACACTACCCTACACTACACTACCCTACCCTACCCTACACTACACTACCCTACCCTACCCTATCCTATCTCTCAAGTTGGATCGAACTGCACATGGTGTGCGAATTTTATTATAATCGGTTAAGTGGTTTAGGAGTCCATTGAGGACAAACATTGTGACACGAGATTTATATATATTAAGATATAGGAATATTGCACACTATGGAGTAGAAAACTCCGAATAAAACCAAGTCGGACGGAGCCCCGCTTCGTTAGGTTGGTTAGTTTTGGTTAGCATGTCTTTTTTTACCGGCTCCGTCCGACTTGGTTTTATTTTATTTTATTTTATTGAGAAACAAACAGTCGTAACCTAATATATAAATATTTCTTAAATTTGGTGGATTACCGACCTATAGTTTCCTATATTTAATAATTTAAATATTTTATGCGGAGTTTTCTACTCGATATTGTGCAATATTCCTAGTATTTTCGCGTAACTATGGATTTTGCTATTATACTGCAACATATACATACAAACATTGCAAGTTAAATAAAAGCTATTAACTTTTAAAATAATCCTACTTTCTTTAAGTGTAATTCCCTATATTTCGAACCCCGCACAAAATGTTCGGTAAAAGCCGTTCGGTCGATTTGGCCGAAATTTTGTTAAAATATATAGCCTCTAATACTGTGATCAACTGTGTAAAGTTGCAACTTTAATTAATTACTAGTTTTTAAAATATAGTTATATACGTAGTATTGACGTATGTAACTACACAGTTGCATATAGCGTTGCCAGGCGTCCGGATAAGCCGTGTTAGGCTTTTTGGATGCGTGTCCGGCCAAATTAGAAGGTGTCCGGCCTGTCCGGCTTTTTAGGTTTAATGATTTTTTCAGTCACCTGGACATTCGGGTGAGCGCTGTCGTATTTATGAGACTATGGCGGCGTTTCTTTGTCTGTTTAGGACCTCGCGAAAGGCCAGTAAAATGACTGATTGATTTAGGGGTGTCTAAAGAGGGCTTTAATAATTTAGAGAGTCCGGCTTTTTTACCCAAAAGTCCGGCTAAACTGGCAGGTATGTCCGGCTATTTAGTTTTAAGACCTGGCAAGCCTAGTTGCATATCGTCTCTTATGTATGACGTATCGAGAGCGAGACCAATTCAAATGACAAACGGCATAAAGAACTAGTGTGAAATGTCAGGATTAATAAATCAGTGCCAAGCTGTCATACAATGCAGACTATTTATTATTCACAATAATAGTAAAATATGTTTTTTGCACTTTGCCCTGTAAAATGGCTTTTCGAAAACTAGGATTTTTTAAATTCACTATTGGTTAGCCCTTGGCATCATCTCACCTGATGGTAAGTGACGATGATGCCGAAGATGGAAGCGGGCTTACCAAGATTCCCCAACGCAATGGAGAACTGGCTATCTTACCTTCAAGCCGGAACACATCAATGTTGTTAACACTGATATTTGGCGGCAAGACTAAGATAAGATGGTGGTAGCTAGCCAGGCGGACTTAGAAAATGCCCTACCACCAACCAAACCGAGTCTTACAAGTTGACCCCACCGGGGATCGAACCCGCGATCTCCTGGTGTGAAGCGAATGGGCTAACTAAAGTGATTAATTAAAGTTGCAACTTCACAATGTCGATTAGAGTATTAGAGACTATATATTAACAAAATTTCAGCCAAATCGACCGAACGGCTTTTACGGAACATTTTGTGCACGGGTTGTTATTATTCGAGATAGACAAAGCAATATTTGATCTAAGATTAGCTGGCATAGCGACGCAGACGTTGAGCTGGTGGCATCCGCATTCACTCAGAGTGCTGCCTGTGGCTCTGCACACCCTACAAATTGAGAGCCGATCGGGTGCAAATTGAAAGCACTCCCGATCTCCCGAATTGCTAGTGGACCTTTGTATTTGTAACCAGTGCCCGAGCGCCGGGAATCAATCAGCCTAATAGGGGTTTGTTCAAATCTGCTTGGATTAGCCGCAGTGGACTCAACTGCGGACTTTTCAATCTCTGTTCCACGACGCCGGACCATTGTTGCTCTGATTGAATCGCCGCCGTCCAATCAACAACGGCACTTCCAATTTAGATCTCGTATGGTCTTTGTGGTTCATCGTCTCAAGCTTTTTCGTCTGTGTGTTGCGTGACGGAAAAAAAATTATTACATCGTCTCAAACTTTTTCGTTAGAACAGCCATGATCGTTTCTTCCTCTGTACCCGTAGCTCCAAGACGAGAGCAGCAATGATGTTCATCGTATCAAGCTTTTTCGTCTGTGTGTTACGTGACGGCAAAGAGATTATTACATCGTCTCAAACTTTTTCGTCAGAGCAGCCATGATCGTTTCGTCCTCTGTACCGTAGCTCCAAGACGAGAGCAGCCATGATCGTTGCGTTCTCTGTACCGTAGCTCCAAGAGGAGTGAAACTTTTATTACATGATCGTTTCTTCCTCTGTACCGTAGCTCCAAGACGAGAGCAGCCATGATCGTTTCGTGCTCTGTAAATGTCTATAATGTGATAAAAAATTCACTTTTACCATGGTTTCATAAAACCACACACTCTTTATTTTTTAATGTTTGAGATCTGACTGAATAGGGATGACGAATGCTAGTCATCTGATTTATATTTTTATCATCTGTCAAAAACGACAATTTGTTCCAAAAATATTGAAATACCTAGGGGTGATGTCATAGTTTTGCAGCGTCATTAATTTCCTCATTTTGTGATTTTGGTGAATTAAAAATCGAAGGCTTCATGAAAAACAAAACGAGTAAGATTTTCCGAAGTTTAAGTATTAGGAGGGCAATTTAGTGATCAAGAGTTCATAATTTATTTCTGATTCTGTCGTCATCCCTATTCGGTTTCAAGTATTTTTCGCACTCTTTATCAATATTCAGTAAGTACCCAGCTGACCATTCATCATCATCATCATATCAGGCGAAGGACTCCACTGCTGGAGATAGGCCTACCCCAAGGAATTCCACGATGACCGGTTCTGCGCTACCCGCATCCAGCGGCTTCCTGCGGCCTTCACCAATTCATCAGTCTACCGAGTGGGAGGCCTGCCTGCGCTACGTTTTCCGGTGCGCGGTTGCCACTCGAGAACTTAAGTGCCCCAAAGGCCATCTATTCTACGATCTATGTGCCCCGCCCACTGCACATTGAAGTTTTGCAATTCTCAGAGCTATCTCGGTGACTTTGGTTCTCCTACGGATCTCCTCGTTTCTGATTCGATCACTCAGAGAAACTCCGAGCATAGCACTCTCCATTGCCCTTTGCGTGAAATTGAGCCTTCTTATGCGGCCCATAGTTAGCGACCATGTGTCAGTTCCGTATATCATCACTGGCAACACACACACGCTGGTCGAAGACCTAATACACCGCGTTATTATAGAAGGAGAAGATATTGCGAAGCTTCCCAATCGCTGCCCAGCCGAGTTGGATTCGACGATTGATCTTTTTCTTGCATTTGAACCTACCTAACTGGACTATTTTTCCCAGGTACACATATTCGGCTGACCATTTTTCTTAGCAAATTTCAGAATTTTATAATAAGTCATCGAGCGTGGGTGGCGTAATGGCGAGGGCCGCTACCTCTTGTCCGGAGGTTGTGGTTACAATCCTGCCACGTACAAATGTGTTTAATTTCGATTTCATATGTACGTTTATCCGACGCTCTTACGGTGAAGGAAAAACATCGTGGGGAAACCCTCACACGCCTGCGAAGAAACTCGAAGGTTGTGTGTGATGTCTACTCTGATCGCCCTAATTCAGGGTAGGCTCGAGCTCGGTGGGGACGTATATGAGCCATATTAATAATTATTCTTTCTTAGTTTCGAATTAACCGACCGCCCAAGAAGTAGCGTAAGTAAGTATATCTGTGATTATGCATTTCTTTTCTTTTGCTGACTTTAAACTGAAAACCTTGATGGATTTTCGATTGCAAATCTTAGGCAGTCGTTTTTAAGCAGTTGAAGTTTTATTTTTACCCGTCTGAGCCAAGTGTATGTATGTATGTATATTTCTTTGGCACGCTCTGTAACCAAAACGGCTTGACGGATTTTCGAGTGCGAAATATCGTTAGATTCGTCTTGATCCCGTGAGTGACATTGGATGATTTTTTACCCGACTGGACAAAAAAAGAGAGTAAAGTTTTTATGCTGTCGGGTTTTTAATTTTTAATTAATTAGTGTAGTTATTAGTAAAATTTGTTAGGATATTACGTTAGTAAGACTAGTGCAAAATACTCCGTGGGTCATTCATTTTGATGATGCTGGTGTGTATTTTGGATTCCCTCAAATTAATATGCTAATATCTGAGTATAGCTTCCGATATTGTTTGCTATCACAGAGACAATACCTGCAGAATTAACTTACGAAGTTTCAAACTAGCATTTGCTGCTTCTAGTGTCGTAATTATAAGGTACGGATTGAGTTATTAAACAACTGTAAGGTGAATTTCAATGTTGTCATACAATAAGGATGACGAATGCTAGTTATCTGATTTACTTTTTATCATCAGTCAAAAACGACATTTTGCTCTAAAAATGTTAGAAATACCCTGGCGTGACGTCATAGTTTTGCAGCTTCATTTACGTTACTCATTTTGTGATTTTGGTGAATTAAAAATCGAATACTTAATGGAAAACAAAACGAGTAAGGTTTTCCGAAGTTTAAGTAGGAGGACAATTTAGTGATCAAGAGTTCATAATTTCGTCGTCACCCCTATTAATTTAACTGTGCTAGTAGGTATATGAAAATACATAATGTGACTTAAATAAACAATAGGGGATCGGACTAAATTTTATAAATTTTAAAATATGATTTCCAAAATTGTTCTCCTCTGGAAGTTTCAAAAAACCTTACTTGTTTTGTTTTTCCATCACGTCTTCAATTTTTAATTGATCAAAATCACAAAATAAGTACGTCAATGACGCTAAAAATCCATGACGTCACTTGTGGGTATTTCAAACTTTTTGGAACAAAATTTCGTTTTTGACAGATCATTAAAAAGTTACTCAAACGACTAGCATTCCGATCCTCTATTCTAATTGATCCCTTTGGAATATGTCTTCAAATGATGATGAAATATGAAAAGGAACACTAGCGCATTCGCCAGAATAGTTTTAAGGCGACACATTGCAAATTTTGGTTGCAGGGATCTCGATTTATCTCTACAATTACAAAACATAAAAGTGAAATTAGGTAACCTGAGTGTTCATTTCAATGAGTCCATTTTTTCAGTTGCAGAAAAACGATTCGTTAACTTTTATAACGTAGAAAAACATATCAAAGAAATCAATTTTAAAACTGATATTTGCATTCAACAGGCAAACTAAGAGCGTCGGTTTCGTAATGGCAAAGGACGCAACCTCCTGTCCGGGAGGTCGTGGTTCGATCCTGCCACGTACCAATGTGTTTTCGAATTTCGATTTCATATGTACGTTTATCCGACGCTCTTGTACGGTGAAGGAAAACATCGTGAGAAAACCAGCATACGCCTGCGAAGGAACTCGAAAGTTGTTTGTGAAGTCGACCAACCAGCACTGCGCTCGCGTGGTCGACTATAGCCCGATCGCCCTAATGCAGGGTAGGCTGGAGCCCCTCGGTGGGGACATATGTGAGCTGATGTAATGATGATGATGATGATGAGGCAAACTAGACCGATTTAGTAGCTCTAAATTTTCTTAGTCGATTAGTCTAAACACACACTCTTATATGCCAGTTTGATTTAAAAAAAAATAGTTTTTAATGAAACGAAAAAACATTAAAAAAGTGCAAAAGTGTGGTTATTTTCTTTACTTTTTACACGTAAAGAAAAAAACAGAGACAACTGTTCCAATCAATGGCTCGCCTTAATTACATAAAGAAACGAATCTAATAGTAAGGTTTAAGTAAGCTTCCTACTCTACTTTAACAAGGAGGACGATTTCATTCTAACATCGTTACAAACTCCAAGGAGTTTGAGGCTGCAATGTCTTTGCTTAACAACAAACTTCTTATAAGGATCAATTTAACTAAAACTCTTTGATTATAATAGTACCGTCATAACAGTTCGTTTCGAGGGGAGGCGATGGGGCGGTGAGCTGCCGCACAGGGACGTTTAGATTCCAGGAACTACCCTCCAGATGGATAATAATCTAATGACGTCTGACTTGCTTCTCCACGGATTTATCCATTTGTGAATTTCTATATACAGGCTGTAAAAAATTGGTGTTGGACCCGTTAAGGCGAGATATTGATTGGAACAGTTGCCTCTGTATTTTTCTTTAAGTGTAAAGAGTAAAGAAAATAACCACACTTTTGCACTTTTTCAATGGTTTTTCGTTTCAATCAAAAACTGCAATGAAAGTATGAAAAATAATAACATTACTCTTTTTATATTATCGTAACAAATATTGTTGTATTTAAAAAAATATATATACTTCATAATATTAGTCATAACTAGAGTTATACGTAGACGTAGACCTATCTTTGGGATTTTTTTCTATCGAGCCATAACTGCTTAATCGTTTTTCTAATAGCTTTTAAAATTATAGAACATCATCTACAATAAGTATATTTTTTTCATCCTTGATTTTTCTATCGTTTAGGAGTAATTGACGTCAAAAATAACGAAAATCTTTAATATTACCGCCTTAACTGGGGGTTAACTTTCCCTGGAGAACTTACAACTAATTCTCAAAACAAAATTGGACTCTCCATACAAAAATAAACAAAAAAAATCGATCTGCTCATGGATTTGTATGAAGTGTTATTTTCTTTTGCGATTTCAGCGAAGTCATAATACAAAAGTTGTTCAGTATGATGAGTAGAAGTCATAGAACAAAAGTTGTTCGGTATGATGAGAAGTCATAGAACAAAAGTTGTTCAGTATGATGAGTAGAAGTCATAGAACGAAAGTTGTTCAGTATGATGAGTAGAAGTCCCAGTTAACGGGACCTACACCAAATTTTGTTATAACCTGTATATAAAATTGGTTTTCCAGAAATTGATCCAACTAATTGAATGATTTTTTTTATTTAGGTAATGTTTTACATACCAAGTCTATCTAGATATAAGTGTCGTTTCTGAAGAGATCGTTTGCACACAAAAATAATATATAAGTATACATGCCTAGGAGACTCCGAGCAATGCTCGGTCGCCCAGTTAGTGTTAAGGCCTTAAGATAGGTCAAATGACAATATTCAATTCAAATTATTGAAAGACTGTGTTAAGCTATCACTATGGAAAAAATATATAATATACCTAAAGTAATAAAAAATCGATTAAATTGAATACAATTAAAAAAATATACCGTAAACCCTGTTTTGGCATTAATTGCAATTGAATGAAACCAACACAACAAAAATCGGACACATTTTTAAACGATTTCAAAAAAGGAGGAGGTTTCTCAATTCGACCGTATATATTTTTTCATTTTTATTTTTTATGTGTGTTCGCGGATAACTTCGTCATTTATGAAACGATTTTGATGATTCTTTTTTTGTTGGAAAGGAGATATTTCAAGGGTGGTACCATGATAAGAAAACCAGGATCTGATGATGGTATGCCAGAGAAATCGAGGGGAACCTTAGTTTCCTGATTGAAGTCGTTTTTTTTGTTTAATAATTATTTTTAAACTTATTAAAAGGATGAAAAAGTAATAAAAACATGTAAAAATCGAGAATTGGGCGTTCGGTTAAACGTGACAGCCGCCTTGAAGCCCGCATTTATATTAACTTAAAACGAATAGACTTACGTTCGATATTATTTTAACACGTATCGATCTGCTCGGATTGAGGCGTCTTTACAACAGTAGGTAAATAAAAAGAGATCATCTTTATTTTTTTGTGTTAAGTTCAGATTTTGGACACTATATAAACTTTCTTTTCTTAGACAAGTAACTAATCGAAAGTCTACTAACTGCTTAATTAGGGATTAAACCTTTAAGTTTTTGAAGGATGACGCCGCCGCCGCGAGGACGACGTTAAGATTATATCCCGGTCTAAGCACTGAAGGTACTTAAAATTTTAGAAGGCACCTACCTAGGATTCAGGACAGCTAATTATATCAGCTGGAAGTTGAAAGACTTTAAATCTGCTGGACAAAGGCGTCTCCCAAGAATTTAAACAACTACCAGTCCTGCGCTGTCCACATCCGGCGGCTTTCGGCGACCTTCACCAGTCCATCGGTCCAGGACTTAATATTTAGATCCACTTTAACTGTTCATAAATCTAATCTAAGACACACACACGCAAACTTAGGCACAAACCATTAACTTGCTTAGCAATATCTATACTTAGTTAATTTGGTTTTTTTTTTTCAACTCCAAGTGTAATAAATAAGTTATTTTACTTGGAACGGACTAGTATCTGTAACACAGGCTCTGCCTAGTACAGATACTAGGGTCTGCACACCTAGATGTTCCTAAATAATTTAAGAAACATATATGATATAACTTCTTAAAGTGAATAAACAATTTATTATTATTAATTCAGAAAATTCGATGATTGAAAGGTCACTTGCGTAGTCTACTACGTCCTCGGCGGAAGATAGGGCGGGTCCAATAATAATTTTACAACGGAAGATAGGGCGGATCCAATAATAATTTTACAACGAAAGATAGGACGGGGCCAATAATAATTTTACAACGGAAAATAGGGCAGGTCCATTAATAATTTTACAACAGAAGAAAGGGCGGGTCCATTAATAATTTTAAAACGGAAGATAGCCCTATCATCCGTTTTAAAATTATTAATGGACCCGCTCTATCTTCCGTTGTAAAATTATTATTGGACCTTATTATTGGGTTCAATAATAATTTTACTACGGAGATAGGGCGGATCCAATATTAATTTTACAAGTTTGTTGTGTTAGTTAGTTTTGTTAGTCCGTTTATTTGGGACAAATCTTGAAAGCTAAATTAGAACCACTTCCCGGTTTTCGATCAAGCTGAAATTTTGCATACACGTCAAGTTTGGAGAACAATGCTTGGTTAGCTAAGTGACGTCATTCTAAATACAATATGGCGGACTCTCACAGATAGCGGACCAGTTATTTTTTATGCAACCCCATAATATGGGTATCAAATGAAAGGGTTTGCTAAGAAGAATACTATATTATTAAAAATATTTTTAAATTAAAGCTTGTACTTAATTTTTTTTAGGATTTTTAAAAATTATTTGTGGAATGTTGTCAGATGGATATTATAGGGGGTATAATTATTTTTTTTATATATTTTATAGTAGGTATAGCCGTACGAAACTCTGGAAAGTTTTTTTTTTATGTTTCTATTTTTCTGCAATGCGCGCCGAACTAAACGTAAGATATTCATAAAATTAATTCACCTTAAAAAAGTGGATGACTACGTTGTTGCTGCTATACATGGTGTAGGACCCGTTAACTGGGGCATCCACTCATCATGCTGAACAGCATTCTATAAGGAAACCACGTCCACCATCATTTCCACCATCTTATCTAAGTCTTGCCGCCAAACATCAGTGTGAACAGCATTGATGTGTTCCGGCTTGAAGATAAGATAGCCAGATCCCCATTGCGTTGGGGATTCTTGGTAAGCCCGTTTCCATCTTTGACATCATCATCCATCACTTACCATCAGGTGAGATGATGCCAAGGGCTTATCAAATGTGGATAAAAAAATAACCCATAGTTAATCCGGTATTTGACTGCTAGTCATTTGAGTTACTTTTTATCAACTGTCAAAAACGACATTTTGTTCTGAAATTGTTCGTGTTACAAACTTGTGACGCCATTGTCATTGACGAACTAATTTAGTGATTTTGATAAATATAAAATTGAAATTAGAATAAAAAGTTAAATGAATAAGTTTTCATGCTTTTGTAGGAGAAATGCTTTTTAGTAAATTATATTTTTTATTTTATTTTAAACACTGTCAAATACCCTATTTAAAAAAAAAATTGATGCTCCATACAAAATGTTTAAAGTCTATCATCTATCAGCTGATCGATTTGTATGAAGAGTTAATTTTTTTTTTGCGATTTAACCATACTTGCAGAACAAAACCTACACCGATTTTGTTACATTCTGTATAGGTGCTTAACAAGTTAGTATCTCGTCATAGTTCCGGAGATTTCGCGAGGATTGTTTTAGTGATATCTTTACTTAGAGACCTCTCGTAGAAGATTAACAATTCTACCGTATATTTTTTTATATGTTAAAAACGACCTGTGCTGCCCGCATCCGTCGGCTTCCCGCGATCTTCACCAGGTCGTCGATCCACCGCGTGGGAGGCCTGCCTACGCTACTCTTTCCGGTGCGCAGTCGCCACTCGAGAACTTTACTACCCCAACGGCCATCTGTTCTACGAGGTATGTGCCCTGCCCACTGCCACTTCAGTTTAGCGATTCTGTGAGCTATTTCGGTTACTTTGGTTCTCCTGCGGATCTCCACGTTTCTGATTCGATCACGCAGAGAAACTCCGAGCATAGAACGCTCAATTGCCCTTTGTATATGTTTCAAATAGCTTCTAATTGTAGCTTCAGTCCCATGGCTCAAATTTTTGCCCAAAAAAATTAGAACACAACTGGAAAGTTATACAAAAGTACTTTGGGATTGAAAACAAATAGATAACAGTCGAAATAGACTTGAAAAAGTTGGATGATATGATTCGACACATAACCCACGAAAACTTCATCATCATTACTACTTACATCATCATCATCGTACACCTTATTTTCAAAACTTCAATAACAAAAAACGTGTTAAATAAACTATTATTATTTGTAGAACCTTTATAGTAAACCTGTCATGTACAACTATCCTTGTGTAGCGTACACTGGACACTCTTGGCACACCCCAGACATTGTATACAACGGTCGTGAAATGACGATTCTAAAAACAAATGACGGAGCAAAAATCCCATACGTTCGAGAACCAAACTATAACCCATCTGTATCAATCTGGGTGACTAGGGGTGAGGTCGCAATCTAGAGAGCGGCAGGAAGTGTCCATACTGTATGTTAGTACTAGTATATATACTTTGCTTTTGGCAACCCGAGAGGGGTCGCTTTAAATTCCACGATAGTGCTAATTAAGTGTGAAGTGTAACACTAATTACCGTCAGACGAACTAAGAGGGTGTGTGTACGCCCCTTTATCAAACAAGCCCCGGTGGATTACACCTGGATAGAGCTGGCAGTAGATGGCATATTAAGCTCAGCGCACACTTACGATTTTTTTCAAACATGCAGTTTTGTAACACTTCGATTTAATGCGCTATTTTGATCTTTCTGTTTCGATATTTTCAGGTGCTATGCTTGGAGTTTCTCTGCGTGATCGAATCAGATACGATGACATTCGTAGGGGAACAAAAGTAACCGACATAGCTCTCAGAATTTCTATACACTTAAGTGGCAGTGGGCGGGGCATGTATCTCGTACAACAGATGGCTGTTGGGGCAGTAAAGTTAGCGGAGCCAGGCATCCCACGCGGTGAAGGTCGCGGGAACCCTCTGATGATTTTCTGGTAGGTGCATCAATATGCTTCTTAAAACTTCAAATAAATCATAAACCTTTATAGTTCTTCAAGGCGAGAGTAAATAGGTATTATTTGAGTTTGCGTGTACCATCCTCGACTATTTTGTCACTTAATACCATCAGGTGAGATATATATTTAAACGCACTAAAATTTTAAATAATAAAAAAAAAAGTTGATAACGGGTGGCTAATACGTAAAAAAATTAACTAATTCATTATTATTTATTAATTCTAATGTTCTGTTAATTGTTACATTCTTCATGCCAAATGTGCGTCATTTAAAAATGACGCTTTGGTAAATATATTATTTTATATACCTATACGATAAATACAAAACAAAATGTGTTACCAAAATGTTTCAGCAAATGAAAAAAGTAAAAAGCGAAGGCGGTCACATGTGTTTCTTGAACGGCGTGGAGTCGCTTCAACCGATTCGAGAATCGCTAGTGTGCACGGGCCATTATTTAGAAGAACCCTGATTTATTACAAAGTTTGCGAAGCAGCAAATAGCTCCGGGATTTAGCTGCATGTAGTTAGATGTAGAGTGATCCTGCACACTAGAGGTTCTTACACGTACGTTCAGGAATTAGGTAGTTACCTTCAGATCTGATATAGAATGTTCTATTCAAACAGGATATCAAATAACAAGCTTTAATGTGAGGTAAGGTTTGACTTACTCGTTGGCTCAGTGGTTACTGCTCCTGACTGCTGATCCGAGGGTTGTGGGTTCGATCCCCAATTCCCCACCCAGGGCAAACATTTGTGTGATGAGCAGATTTGTTTGCTCTGTGTCTGGGTGTTAAATATCTATATATGTATGTATTTAAACGTATATAAGTATGTATATCAGTCTCTGGTTCCCATAACACAGGGAATCCTACTTTGGGGCCAGATGACGATGTGTGATTTGTCCCAGAATATTTATTTATTTATTTAATACTCCTTCAAACTCCTGTGGCGATAGTGGTTAATGCATCTGTTATGTAATGACAGGTCTTAAAACATGAGTGTGTAACAGAATCACACGAGCGTTATAAGACCTAATTGCAACCAAAAAAACAAAGAACAAGAACAAAGTTACGCTTTGAATGCTTACAGTGACCCTCTAAGCGAATGCCTGTATCGTGCGTGGTGGCCATAAATACGAATAACAAGATATTACTATTACGCGGCTGTATCAGTCTGTATACTAATGAAAATTAACAATCATCATCATATCAGCCGAAGGACGTCCACTGCTGGACATATGCCTCCCCCAATGAGGTTCTGCGCTGCCCGCATCCTACGTTTTCCGGTGCGTGGTCGCCACTCGAGAACTTTACTGCCCCAACGGCCATCTGTTCTACGAGCAATGTGCCCCGCCCGCTGCCACTTAAGTTTAGCAATTCTGAGAGCTATGTCGGTTACTTTGGTTCTCCTACGGATCTCCTCGTTTTTGATTCGATCACGCAGACAAACTCCGAGCATAGCACGCTCCATTGCCCTTTGGGTGACCTTGAGCCTTCTTATGAGGCTTATTCTTAGTAAGCGACCATGTCTCAGTTCCGTATGTCATCACTGGAAACACACACTGGTCGAAAACCTTGGTGTTAAGACATTGCGGTATCTGGGACAAAAATTAACAAATTAAAAAATAATTATTATTATACAATAAAATAAAAGCTTAATACTTAAACATGAAATTTTTATACTGTGTTTTTAAATGTGTGTGTTTGTGTGTGTAGGCGGGGAGGGGAGGGGGAATGACAATGAACTTTTGTTTTTTAGGATATAGCTTATTACAAAGTTTGCGAAGCAGGAAATAGCTCCGGGATTTAGCTGCATGTAGTTAGATGTAGAGTGATCCTGCACATAAGAGGTACTTACACGTACGTTCAGGAATTAGGTAGTTACCTTCAGATCTGATATAGAATGTTACCTATATTCAAACAGAACGTCAAATAACTAGCTGTTATGCGAGGTGAGGTGTTGTAGCACGACTTGTAGGTAGTAGGTTCGTAATAAAGATGAAGAAGGATGCATGCTACAATTTAGTTTATTTAAATCTATTATATCTATATATTAAAGAAAGTCGTGTTAGTTTCACCATTTATAACTCAAGAACGGCTAGACCAATTTTTATGATTTTTGTGTTTTTGGATTTGTTTTGTTCGGGAATAGGATAATAAGTATTAAAATATAATATTTATCAATAAAAAAAATATCAGTCAAAAAATAATTGGTTAACTATAGTGTAGTGTAGTTAGGGTAGGGTAGGGTAGTGTAGTGTAGGGTAGGGTAGGGTAGGGTAGGGTAGTGTAGTGTACGTTAGTGTAGGTTAGGGTAGTGTAGTGTAGGGTAGTGTAGTGTAGTGTAGATGTAGTGTAGTTAGGGTAGGGTAGGGTAGTGTAGGGTAGTGTAGGGTAGTGTAGTGTAGGGTAGTGTAGTGTAGTGTAGGGTAGGGTCGGGTAGTGTATGGTAGTGTGGGGTAGGGTAGGGTAGGATAGTGTAGGGTAGGGTAGGGTAGGGTAGTGTAGGGTAGGGCAGGGTAGCATAGTGTAGGTAGGGTAGGGTAGTGTAGTGTAGTGTAGTGTAAGATGGAATGAAGTTCGCCGGGACAGCTAGTATGAAATTAAGAGCTTGTAAGAAATAAATAAGAATTATAATAGGATTACACACGTTATTAATTTATATCACAAATCTTAAAAAAACTTAATATACTTACCCGAAATGGGTCTTAGGAAAGTATTAATTTCGTAAATTTTATTTTATTTAAATGTTAGATATAATTATGGATGAATGGATCGGAAGAATTTGATTTTTTTAAATAAAAATATCAGATAGATGCGTGAAAAAGAAGAAATAGATGGAATTAAAAAAATCGAATGTTATAAGATTGAATAACTGCGCACCTCGCTACAGCGTTAATACTCCTTCAAACTCCTGTGGCAATAGTAGTTAATGCAACTGTTATGTAATGACAGGTCTTAAAACATGAGTGTGTAACAGAATCACACGAGCGTTTTAAGACCTAATTGCAACAGCTGCACTCATTACACAGCTCTACAAAAACAAATTGTTGCCCTGGATATCTTATCAAATTTTAATGTTTTCATACGAATTTATTCATGAAAGTATTTGATGGGCTCTTGTTTTTATGATTATTGAATATCTTATATTTTGATCAACTATAATTGGCTTGTTAGTAATAAAATTTATTTTCCCAGTCATAATTACAGTTTTGCGCAAAAAAACGAGAGCAAATCTTATAAAATATTTGATAGTTTCAAGAATTGTGAGCATAAATATATTCAAAATCGATCTTATATCTAGGGCTGGCTATGTAGACCAGTGTTATTTTATCTACATACATATTATAAGTACTCTAAGATGGGTTCAGAAGCCGTAGGGAAATGACCAGCATTATGTCAACCACTTTTACTATGAGAACTTTCTTGTCTATGGTAGTAGGTAAAATCTGAACTTTAAGGGGCCCCAGGAGGCTCGAGTTTCCATACAAACGTAGTTCTGTTTTAATAGAAAAACTACATGCCGGATTGAATGCAAACTATATTGAGTAGACATATATCGATGTTTGTAATTAGATTTCATCGTAGTAGATTTAAATATAACTAAACTAACGAAGGCTTAAATTAGTTTTGTACTGAATGTTTGAAACTGCTTTTATTTTTTCCGTTCTGTGCTAGTTACAAACATCGATATTATTATTATTATTATTATCTTTAATTCAGGCTATGCCCATAATTTGTTAGTACAACTTATACTATGTTAGTAAACAATAACATATAATTAAAAACAAAATGAAATTAAAATTTACCATACATGGCGACCCTGGACTCAATGTGAACATGGTTCCAGTGCCGCACAATCGGGCAGTCCACCCGCTCCAGTATGGTGTTAAGGAGGCCGCTGGGGCTGTCCCGCACGCGACGCACCAGCGAGGCGACTCTCCTACGCACAATACTATGATAAGAGTCAGTTTGTGCCTCTGCAAACATTTCTGATGCGCTGCAGAAACGAGGCAAACCCATCAGCATCCTAAACCCATTATTATATTGAATGCGAAGGGCATTAAAGGCCTTGAGGGTATATCTGACCCACAGGCTGCAGGTGTAAAATGTTTGGCAGAACGCCTTAAACAAGGTTAGCTTTACTTCTCTAGAGCAGCGTGCGAACCTGCGAGCCAGCATATTGCACCTCATGGCCAATGCCCTACACTCCCTCTCCATATCCATATCATCAGACAGATCCTCAGTAACCCAGTGCCCCAGGTACTTAAAATGTGTGACTCTACTCAGTGCACTTCCTCCAAGATAGACTGGTGGAACAGCTTTTGGCCACTTATTGCCTGCTTTAAATATGAGTAGTTCACTTTTCTTTGTATTGTACCTGAGGCCATGAGCCAGGGCAAAATGTTCACACAACTTCAGGAGCTGTCTGAGGGCTCTGATTGATGGACTCAGCAGCACCATATCATCGGCATAACTGATGTTATTGACAATTTTACCGTCGATAGAACAACCAATACCAGTACTGCTGAGCTCCTCAATCAGTGCGTTTATGTACAAGTTGAAGAGCCTGGGCGAGCTCAGGCCACCCTGTCTCACCCCGCACTCCAAGCCATACTCGCCCGAGTACGAGCCAGCCCATCTGACATTGTTGGTTTGATTGTCGTACCAATACCTTAGAAGTGCTATAATCTCTGGAGGGGTACTAGTGTCTTTCTCCAGCTTATTCCATAGGATGTCGTATGAAACAAGGTCAAATGCCTTCGACAAGTCAAGGAAGCAGGCGTACACGGGAGTCTTCCTGGTAGTGTAATACTGGACAGTGTGCTTTAGTCGGAGAATTGCTGTTTCTGTAGACAGTCCAGCTCTAAAGCCGAACTGTGCTTCATGCAAATCTGTGTGCTTATCAAGCTGTCGATTAAGCAGACTATCCAGTACCTTCGCCACCACCGTTGCCAAGGAGATCGGCCTATAATTGTTCTTGTCGGAGGCATCACCTGTTTTATTCTTAACGATTGGCACGACAACCGTCCGCATCAGCGCCCGCGGTAGGTGTCCATGACCCATACAAAAGTTAAATAACAAAGTTAGCACCCGAGGTAGATGGGCGCCTGCGTACTGCAAGTGCTCAATGCTGAGATCATCATCAAATATATTGCAAATATATTGAGATATGTGTCTACTCAATATATTTGCAAAGTTTCAATTCAATCTGGTATGTAGTTTTTGTATTAAAGCCGAACTACGTTTTTAGGGAAACTCGAGCCTCCTGGGGACCCTTATCTGTGCTTATGCTTAGAACGGTAATCAAAATAGGTACAGGGCTGTCAGCGAAATTAAAGTTCGTTCAATATATTTGCAAAGTTTGGATTCAATCTGGCATGTAGTTTTTGGATGAAAGCGGAACTACATTTGTATGTAAACTTGAGCCTCCTGGGGACCCTTAAGCTTAGAACGGTAATTAATATAGGTACAGGGCTGTGAGCGAAATTAAAGTTCGTTCAATATATTTGCAAAGTTTGGATTCAATCTGGCATGTAGTTTTTGGATGAAAGCGGAACTACATTTGTATGTAAACTTGAGCCTCCTGGGGACCCTTAAGCTTAGAACGGTAATTAATATAGGTACAGGGCTGTTAGCGAAATTAAAGTTTGTTCAATATATTTGCAAAGTTTGGATTCAATCTGGCATGTAGTTTTTGTATTAAAGCGGAACTACGTTTGTATGGAAACTCGAGCCTCCTGGGGACCCTTAAGCTTAGAACGGTAATTAATATAGGTACAGGGCTGTCAGCGAAATTAAAGTTTGTTCAATATATTTGCAAAGTTTGGATTCAATCCAGCATGTAGTTTTTGTATTAAAACTACGTTTGTATGGAAACTCGAGCCTCCTGGGGACCCTTAAGCTTAGAACGGTAATCAAAATAGGTACAGGGCTGTCAGCAAAATAAAAGTTTGTTATCAGTTCAATCCCGTGGCGTTGTGTTCGGCGAACGTGTTGTTTGAATACAGTAACAACTTCGCGTACAATTTCCCTTTTTCCAAACTCAATTTCGAATTCGCTTTTTTGATCAACGAAATGAAAATGTATGGGGTGTTCATTTTGATCGTTTGTTGTAATTTCGAGAGGGTTGGATTCGCTTAGTGGGCGGATATAAATAAATTGTATAGCCATGTTGTGCATACTTTTTCGCTAAGCCTTCACCGTCTGGGCGTGGTGAGGAATACACAAAGATTCGTATAATTTAGGAATCTTCAAGACGAGAGTGAATAGGCACTATTTGAGCTTGCGTGTTACATCCTCGGCTATATCGGCACTTACCATCAGGTGAGGTGCAGCTAAACGCACTCAAATTTTTAATAAAAAAAAAAGAAAAAAAATAGATTGATTAGATTTGATGAAATATTACAAATAATTTAGGTTTGTATGGGAGTTGCCTTTAGAGCGTCGGTGGCGCAACGGCAAGGGCCGCTACCTCCTATCTGTAGTCGTGGTTCGAGTCCTGCCGCGTACCAATGTGTTCGAATTTCTATCTCATATGTACGTTATTCGACGCTGTTACGGTGAAGGAAAACATCGTGAAGAAACCTGCTCACGCCTGCGAATAAACTCGATATATAACTACCGCTACCTCCTATCTATAGTCGTGGTTCGAGTCCTGCCACGTACCAATGTGTTTTCGAATTTCGATCTCATATGTACGTTATCCGACGCTGTTACGGTGAAGAAAAACATCGTGAGGAAACCTGCTCACGCCTGCGAATAAACTCGATATATAACTACCGCTACCTCCTATCTATAGTCGTGGTTCGAGTCCTGCCACGTACCAATGTGTTTTCGAATTTCGATCTCATATGTACGTTATCCGACGCTGTTACGGTGAAGGAAAACATCGTGAGGAAACCTGCTCACGCCTGCGAATAAACTCGATATATAACTCAAAGGTGACTGACTGACTGATAGTGATCTATCAACGCACAGCCCAAACCACTGGACGGATCGGGCTGAAATTTGCCATGCAAGTAGATGTTATGACGTAGGCATCCGCTAAGAAAGGATTTTGGGAAATTCCCACGGGAACCGCAAAAATTGGGATCTGCGCGGGCGAAGCTGCGGGCATCCACTAGTCTGCGAATAAACTCGAAGGTTGAGTGGGAAATTGACCAACCCGCACTTGGCCCGCGTGGTTGACTAAGACTTGATCGCCCTAATTCAGGGTAGGCTCGAGCCCCTCGGTGGGGACGTATATATTAGCTGATGTGATGATGCCATATTCAGATTTTTTTGTATAATAATGAGCTACCCAGCGGCGTATGTCCAGCAGTGGACGTTTTTCAACTGATATAATGATGATGAGCTTCCCAGTACAGAAGGTCTTGTTTAGTCTGTGTTATTCTCAAAGTTTTAATCAAATCGTTAGAGCAATCGTTAGAGTTTATTCAGTTTGTATTTAGTACCAACTAGGCGTTTTGTATACGCTTTATCGTTGTAAGTTTTGGTGTTTACCTCCGTAAGAATCGATTTTCATGTATAAGCCAGAGTTATAAAAATTTATGGGGATTAAAATCGAAACGTTATGCGATAGTTGTATAGTATATAGTTATTAGTAATTTTTATTACATTTATAATTTTCTTTCTGAGGATGCCTTATTCCGATTTGCCTGGAACATTGAACTACAGCGTATAGTTGGCTATATAAAGTTATACAGAGTTTCAACCAAATCGTTAAAACCATTTTAAAAGATGATTTTTTATTATATTGGCAACCTTAAAAAATCAAGATAGGAGAAATATAAAAGAAAAAACTGCTGGAGATATAATAATATTGCCCTTACCCAAATTCATTCAGTGGTTTAAGATCTAGAGCACTGGAGGACACACACACACACACACACACACACATACACACACACACACACACCAAGTTCGGAGTATTAGTGTAAGAAAATCGATCCCCATCAAAATCTCAAACTCGATTTTCGCCATCACAATACCTTCTTTACAAGGAGTAAAGAGTCGCTATAAAAAAATGTTAGTGTTCTCTTTGGTGGACTGGCTATACCAAAATGAAAATACAGCTATTATAACGCTAAGAAATGTGATCCTAACCCTTATGCTACCTAAACTAATATTATCTAACCAGGAAATATGTTCAATAGCAAGATGTTATCATTTAGGCGATGACGAGGGACAAGGGTCGAACTCAGCACCACTCACGCCCTAGGCAAGGTCGAAAAAGGTCATATGAAGCTTGTCGTCAAAGCGAGACGACACGATCAGAATAGCCCCTGTTTTCCCTCAGGCAAAGTTACACAGATTGACCGCGCAATTTTACTCAAATCCACTCCAAAAACACAAGGGTAGGGACAGCCAACAAAGTGGCTGGACCTTAGTTTTTTATACACCCTGTATCAGATTCTAATTGTATGGGGAATAACCCTGTAAAAAATGTGGGCTGTAGGAAAACCGGCGTTGATTAATGAACGTTGACTGTAATGTCATGCGACCTCGCAATTTTTATTAATTTTGTTAATTAATAGCACCTTTGTCTCACAAAAGCTACGCTGCAGTAAATAGAACTGAATAGATAAAAAAGTACTTCGTTTAATTGACTGATGCTTTTGAACTCGTAAGGATCATTGAATAAAACTGAACAGGTATAAAAGTACTTCGTTTATTTAGCTGATGCTTTTGAACTCGGAAGGATCATTGAATAAAACTGAACAGGTATAAAGGTTTATTTTATAATATTATGACATATTATTATTATTGTATTGACTGACTGTTTTACAATCTATTATTTTATTTTAATGTTGACATCTAGTATTTTAATTTAATGTTTAAATCGAAAATGACGTGTAAACATTGTTTATCAATAAATGATTATGATTATGGTGCTTCGTTTAATTGACTGATGCTTTTGAACTCGGAAGGATCATTAAATAGAACTGAATAGGTGTAAAGGTATTTCGTTTAATTGACTGATGCTATTGAAATCGGGAGGATCACTATTCAACAAAAACTAAATTCTTTCTATCCTTCCTTACTATATAATAATATTATAAATGTGAAAATGTGTTTGTTTATTACCTTTTCACGCTTCAACGCCTTGACCAATCTTTATGAAATTTGGCATGCAGGTAGCCTTTGTCACGGGGAAGGACATAGGCTACTTTTTATCCAGGGAAAATAGCATAATCTGATGCAGTTCCTGAGGGAACTAAAAAATACTCGATTGTTGTGATTTTTTGCACAGAGATGGTTGAATAGGTGGGAAACGACATAATTTACTAATCACCCTTAAAGACAGTCATAAAAACGATGTACACGCGGGCGGAGCCGCGGGAAAAAGCTAGTAATATTATAAATGTGAAAATATGTTTGTTTGTTACCTTTTCACGCTTCAACACCTTGACATTTCATTCTAGATGAAATTTGGCATGCAGGTAGCCTGTGTCACGGGAATGAACATGGCTCCTGTGAAAATAGCATAGTCCGATGCAGTTCCTGAGTGAAATAAAGCAATACTTTTTATTTGGTATTTTTTTTAACATCGCAACGCAACACTGGATTTTTGTGATTTTGTTCACAGAGATGGTTCAGGTGATGGGAAATTACATCATTTACTAATTGGCATTTCCTGACATAGTTGCTGAGATATCTAGAGGGAACTCATGTCCACGCTCGCGCACGTCGTTTAGTTGACTGGAAGACTGATTGACTTTTTTTTGTATAGGATTAGTTGAAGGGGTGGGAAGTAACATAGACTGCTACGCACCACTTTACCTCAAAGACAGTCATAAAAACGATGTCCGCGCTGGCGAAAGCCTCGACCAAAATCTAGTTTTTTTTTAAATTTTTTTTTATTCACAATTAGTAAGCCCTTGGCATCATCGCACCTTATGGTAAGTGACGATAATGCCGAAGATGGAAGCGGGCTTACCAAGATTCCCCAACGCAATGGAGAACTGTTGTTAACACTGATGTTTGGTGACAAGACTTAGATAAGATGGTGGTAGCTAGCCAGGCGGGCTTAGAAAATGCCCTACCACCAACCAAACCGAGTCTTACAATTGACCCCGCCGGGAATCAAACCCGCGACCTCCTGTGTAAAGCCAGTGAACTTTGCCTCTGAGCTACGGAGGCGGTTAAAAAAATAATTATTAATTATGTTCCTGAACGGCTTGAAGGATTTTAATATATGAGGTATCGTTAGATTCGTCTTGTTCTCGCGAGTGACATTAGGATACATTATTACCTGACTGGCTAAAAAGAGGGGTTATGTTTTTACGTAGTCGAGTATTTAATTTTTAATGAATTCTTAAAATTATTTAGCCAATGGTCATTTTGAAGGTACTTACTCTGTAACTAAAATATTAAGAGAAAGAGAAAAAAAAGTGATGAAAAAAGAGAAAATAGAAAAAAAGAGTATTTATCTTATCTTAATGTAAAAATAATTTTTGAAATCGGAAAGGTGGTTTCTGAGATCACCGCTTACAAACTTTACCTCTTTATAAGGTTAAAATATAGTAATACTAGCTTTTGTCTGCGGTTTTGACCCCGATAATTTATTAATTTTGTTAAATAGGACCTTTGTCTTAGAAAAGCTGCGTTGCAGTAAATAAAACTAAATAGGTAGATTTTCCTTGATTTCACTGATTCTTTAAACATTGAAAGATCATTATTCATCAAAAAAAAATCACTACTAAGAATGACATTATTGTTGCTTTTTAAATTAAAAAATAACTTCTTTTATCTAATTGTAACATTTCTTTGATATTCCAAATTCGTTCTTCTTTTGAAAAGAAAAGTTTGTTTATGATCTAGATTAATTAGTCATCAATCAGCCGAAGGACGTCCATTGCTGGACATAGGCCTCCACCAAGGATTTCCACGACGACGACCGGTTCTGCTCTGCCCGCACCCAGCGGCTTCCCTTAATCCTCAACAGGTCATCGGTCCACCGAGTGGAAAGCCTGCCTGTGGAAGGTTAAGTGTAACTTAGGTTATTATTGAAAGTAACCCAGATAAGTATTAAATTTTGCTGCTAACGTAATTAACCCAATCAATAATTCAGTTACCTATACTTAATTTATTAAAGACATTAGGTTGGTAAAAAATCATATCAGTTCACATGTACATTCCTATCGAGGGGCTCGAACCTTCCCTTATTTAGTGCAATTGAGTCTTAGACGACCACGCAGGCCCAGTGCGGACTTCTAACACAACCTTCGAGTTTCTTCGCAGGCGTGTGTAGGTTTCCTCACGATGTTTTCCTCCACCATAAGAGCGTCGGATAAACGTACATATGAAATCCAAATTCGAAAACACATTGGTACGTGGCGGGACTCGAACCACGCCCTCCCGGATAGGAGGTAGAGGCCCTAGCAGTTACGCCAATGACACCGACAGATAAGAAATAAGCCCTTAATGGCCCCTGAACCTTAAAACAAATACTTACTGACTACATAAGACATATTATTTTAGGATGTTTTCTCGTATCAACATATCAGCTTATATACGCCCCACCGAGGGGCTCGAGCCTACCCTGAACTAGGGCGGTCGGGCCTTGGTCGACCACGCGGGCCCAGTGCGGGTTGGTCGACTTCACACAAAACCTGCGAGTTTCTCCGCAGGCGTGTGCAGGTTCCCTCACGATGTTTTTCCTTCACCGTAAGAGCGTCGGATAAACTCGAAATAAAATAAAATCGAAATTCGATATCACATTGATAAGTGGCAGGATTCGAACCACGACCTCCCGGACAGGAGGCGGCGGCCCTAGCCGTTACGCCACCGACTCTCATTCTCGCTTCTTCTCCTATACTTATAGATAAGTCTGATTTAGGTATTCTATTTAAACGCTTAACACTGTAAATACCCAAAATAATTGTTCTTGGTCCATAATTAAGCGCCGCAATATCTTCCAGCTGCAATAAAGGTGAGCTTGTTAACTACAGACGGGCATTGCAACTAAACAGAATGATCCCGACCTGGCTCACGTGACACGAGCCAATTTATCTACGGTTAACCGCGCACGATAAATTTCTCAAATGGCCAACACTACGAACCACAACAAATAGGTTCAGAGATCCCGCTCTATACGTATAGGTTGTTAGCTGCACCGTACACCATTCCCACAAGTTATAATAATTCCCAAAATAAATGTTCTTGGTCTATTAATAAGCGCCGCAATATCTTCCAGCTGCAATAAAGGTGAGCTTGTTAACTACAGACGGGCATTGCAACTAAACAGAATGATCCCGACCTGGCTCACGTGACACGAGCCAATTTATCTACGGTTAACCGCACACGATAAATTTCTCAAACGGCCCACACTACGAAACACAACAAATAGGTTCAGAGGTCCCGCTCTTTACTAATAGGTTCTTACCTGCAGCGTGCACCATTCACACAAGTTCAGAGGTCCCGCTCTTTACGAATAGGTTCTTAGCTGCAGCGTGCACCATTCACACAAGTTCAGAGGTCCCGCTCTTTACGAATAGGTTCTTAGCTGCAGCGTGCACCATTCACACAAGTTCAGAGGTCCCGCTCTTTACGAATAGGTTCTTACCTGCAGCGTGCACCATTCACACAAGTTCAGAGGTCCCGCTCTTTACGAATAGGTTCTTAGCTGCAGCGTGCACCATTCATACAAGTTCAGAGGTCCCGCTCTTTACGAATAGGTTCTTAGCTGCAGCACAGTATATATATTAGTACTAACGTACAGTATGGACACTCCCTGCCGCTCTCTAGATTCGACCTCACCCCCCCGTCACTCAGATTGGGTGTAGATTGAGTACCAAACGTAAAGGACGAGCTACGCAAGCAAATTTATTCACTATATTCACTTTGCGCGCCGCTGTGATTTCGTTCACAAGCATAAAAACCAACCAGTTAGCGAACGTAAAGGCCCAACTGAACTCTTTTTTTTTCATACTTGTCTTATGTTGTAAATAACCACCGCTCGAACAAAAAACACCACTTTCCGAATACACCATACACATTATGAGACTATAAAACATTGTAAATGGTAACTGCGACGTGGACGTATGAATTAACACTGAAAACTGCTATTATTTTATACATCTTTTAACACTTTTTCCATAAAATTGCGAAATTGATAAAGGATTTTGTCACAGATTAAAAATCGACATGATAGTTTTGGTGCTTTGGTGTAGAGATGGGATGAAGTGAATGACTGTATGAATGATTTTGAACTGTTGTTGCGAGGTAAAAATTGGTCGATTTGGCAGTCCGCGATTTTTTGGTAAGAGATAGGCTTTAGCTGAACATCCATACCATATTTCAAGGTTAGGAAACCAGCGGTTTTTGAGTTATGAATTTTTGAAAATTGTATTTTTAGGTACTCTTTGGTCTTTGTTTTGTGAGTTTATGTAGGACCAAAGATGACTTATTACTGATTGTATAATTTGATTCCAAAGATTCATAATATGGGGTTAAAACCCCCAACAACCTTCGGGATCCGAGGGGGATGTGGGGGTATCAAGGCGGGGAAAACACGCGGGGCCGACTTGAGGGCAGACAAACTTAGGGGTAACAAATCGAAAACCAGGGGGTAATCCGTCAAGGTCAAGGTCATTTCAAGGTCAAGGCCTAAGTCAATTTGATCCCAAAGATTCATAATATGGGGTCCGCGAGTGAGGTACGGGGAGTTCTAAATAGAAGCGGGAGCGAGCGAAGCGAGCTCGGACTTTCGGAGCACCCTGACTCGGATCCGTTAGGTTCGGAGACTGCGCGGGGAGGCAAGCTAAGCTCGCCTCCCCGCACAGTCGTAGTGTTAGGTTTAACATGAGAATGAAGAAGTAGGAGCCCCGAGTTTGTCGGCCCCGCGTGCTTTCCCCGCCCTGATACTCCCACATCCCCCTCGGATCCCGAAGGTTTGTTGGGGGTTTTAAATGGGTGGCGGGGGCTAAGCCCCCGTTAGTGGTCCGGGCCCCGCGTCTTTCCCTGCCCTGATACTTCCACATCCCCCTCGGATCCCGAAGGTTTGTTGGGGGTTTTAAATGGGTGGCGGGGGCTACGCCCCCGTTAGGGGTCCGGGCCCCGCGTGCTTTCCCCGCCCTGATACTCCCACATCCCCCTCGGATCCCGAAGATTTGTGGATGACCTTTTTTTTTATTAAGCGGCAGCGATTTTCGGCAGCATGGAAGTAGATGACCTTTTTTTAATAAGCGGTAGCGATTTGTCGGTCAAAGACTACATTTTGTCACCATTAAGTTTGCCCGCCCTCAAGTCGGCCCCGCGTGTGCTTTTCCCGCTTCACGGACCCGATATTTGGAATCTTTGGAATCAAATTATACAATCAGTTTTCAGCTCGCAACAACAGTTCAAAAATCATTCATTCAAAGTAACTATTTAGTAATCTGTGACCAAACCAACAACACTATCATGTCGATTTTTAATCTGTGACAAAATCCTTTATCAATTTCGCAATTTTATGGAAAAAGTGTTTAAAGATGTACAAAATAATAGCAGTTTTCAGTGTTAATTCATACGTCCACATTGCAGTTACCATTTACAATGTTTTTAGTCTCATAATGTGTACTTATGGTGTATTCGGAAAGTGGTGTTTTTTGTTCGAACGGTGTTTGTTTACAACAGAAAAGTATGAAAAAAAAAGAGTTTAGTATTCACACTGTTGCATTCAGTAAATAACTAACAAACATTTCGTGACCAATACCGCCGGTGTGATTCAACCCTACCTGCATTCTCGCCTATAGATACGTCAGTTATAATTATGTATATCATTTCTCGCTCGTTTGTATGGAGTGTCCGGGGTGTGGCTGCAGCGTGCACCATTCACACAAGTTCAGAGGTCCCGCTCTTTACTAATGGGTTCTAAGCTGCACCGTACAGCATTCACATAAGTTCAGAGGTCCCGCTCTTTACGAATAGGTTCTTAGCTGCACCGTAAACCATCCACACAAGTTCTGAGGTCCCGCTTTTTACGAATAGGTTCTTAGCTGCACCGTACACCATTCACACAAGATCAGAGGTCCCGCTCTTTACGAATAGGTTTTTAGCTGCACCGTACACCATTCACACAAGATCAGAGGTCCCACTTTTTACGAATAGGTTCTTAGCTGCACCGTACACCATTCACACAATTTCAGAGGTCCCGCTCTTTACTAATAGGTTCTTAGCTGCACCGTACACCATTAACACAAGTTCAGAGGTCCCGCTCTTTACGAATAGGTTCTTAGCTGCACCGTACACCATTCACACAATTTCAGAGGTCCCGCTCTTTACTAATAGGTTCTTAGCTGCAGCGTGCACCATTCACACAAGTTCAGAGGTCCCGCTCTTTACGAATAGGTTCTTAGCTGCACCGTACACCATTCACACAATTTCAGAGGTCCCGCTCTTTACTAATAGGTTCTTAGCTGCACCGTGCACCATTAACACAAGTTCAGAGGTCCCGCTCTTTACGAATAGGTTCTTAGCTGCACCGTACACCATTCACACAATTTCAGAGGTCCCGCTCTTTACTAATAGGTTCTTAGCTGCAGCGTGCACCATTCACACAAGTTCAGAGGTCCCGCTCTTTACGAATAGGTTCTTAGCTGCACCTTACACCATTCACACAATTTCAGAGGTCCCGCTCTTTACGAATAGGTTCTTAGCTGCAGCGTGCACCATTCACACAAGTACAGAGGTCCCGCTCTTTACGAATAGGTTCTTAGCTACACCGTACACCATTCACACTAAACCATGGCATACGTTTATATACGCATACGTTTTCCGGTGCGCGGTCGCCACTCGAGAACTTTACTGCCCCAACGGCCATCTGTTTTGCGAGCAATGTGCCTTGCCCACTGCCCCTTAAGTTTATCAATTCTGAGGGCTATGTCGGTTACTTTGGTTCTCATATGGATTCCTCGTTTCTGATTTAATCACGCAGAGAAACTCTCAGCGTAGCACCAGGAAATATCGAAACAGAAAGATCAAAATAGCGCATTAAATCATAATGTTATAAAATTGCATGTTAAATAAAATCGTAAGCGTGCGCTGAGCTTAATTTAATTATAATGCCAAGGGCTTACCAATTGTGAATTTAAAAAAAAATCTACTGCCAGCTGTATCCATTTGCCTTGAACCGCCTACGCTGTCTTTGATGAAGACTGTCTACTACCCAGAGCTTTATCCTCCAGATTTGACGCATAGTAGAAAGTGGAGCTTTTTTTAAAAATCGTAAGTGTACGCTGAGCTTGATTTGCCATCTACTGCTAGCTCTATCCCTTTGCCTTGAACCGCCTACGCTATCTTTGATGAAGGCTGTCTGCTACCCAGAGCTTTATCCTCCAGATGTGACGCATTGTAGACAGTGGAACTTTTTTAAAAAAAAATCGTAAGTGTGCGCTGAGCTTAATTTGCCATCTACTGCCAGCTGTATCCATTTGCCTTGAACCGCCTACGCTGTCTTTGATGAAGGCTGTCTGCTACTTAGAGCTTTATCCTCCAGATGTGACGCATTGTAGACAGTCGAGCTTAGATTTGTAGCGTAATGTGACAATAAAAACCGCGTATGACCCGCCATTTGTCGCTCCAATATATTTTTTATTGCCTCTATTTTATCGCGATATAAAATTGTAATATTGTAGATTCTATTGCAATAGATACAAGTATCTACCGGGATCGTTCAAGTAAAGATATCGGGGTGATGAAATTAGGTCGAATTGGAGGGATGAATCCCCCCCGCGCCTGACAGGGAAAATTAATGAAATGTTAAGAGCTTCATTATAAATCCGGTCGTGCTGACGCGCCGATGTTATTTCCGTAAACAATTAGCAACAACAGTTGTGGATCGAATAAACAACCGAAGCTGAACAACAGGACTCGTTAGAGCATTGAATTGAATTGAATGTTCCTTGAAAACCAAGCAGTGGTTCTGGTTCAATCAACCAATTGTTGGGCAAATAGCTGGAGACTTTTTCAGGCCAAGTTGTATTACCTACGCTCGTCGCTACATCCTATTCAAACAGTAACAGCTAACTTAGCCTCTTAGATGTCACGCTGTTATTAAGCCACACCCCCCTTATCTGTCGCAACCGGGAGCCGGAAATTCGACAGATAGGATTTTTTAAATTGATATTATTGGCGCTAATTCGACCCGCCGTAATTTTTCCGGCTCCCGGTAGGTCGACAGATAGGGAATTTGTTTTTTTTTTGAGAAGTGGCTAAGGTCGAAATAGGACTTACTTTGAGGTTTGCCTAAATTTAAGAAAAGAACTGAAGATAGGTACAATTTAATTTCGACTAGACTCTACTGCACTAAAATCAAATGTAAGTAGATATCATGTGTTTGCTTAAGGCTTATACAGCCGTCAACGACCAACCTCGTAACCAGTTTTTACTTCAGGATTTTTTTATCGAAAAAAATTTCGTTTGTAATTTATAGGATACTAGTTTTTTCCCGCGGCTTCGCCCGCGTGGACATAGTTTTCATGACTGTCTATAAGAGTGATTAGTAAATTATGTCGTTTCCCACCTACTCAACCATCTCTGTGCAAAAAATCACAACAATCGAGTATTTTTTTAGTTCCCTCAGGAACTGCATCAGATTATGCTATTTTCCCGGGATAAAAAGTAGCCTATGTCCTTCCCCGTGACACAGGCTACCTGCATGCCAAATTTCATAAAGATTGGTCAAGGCGTTGAAGCGTGAAAAGGTAACAAACAAAAAAACACATTTTCACATTTATAATATTATAGTAAGGATGAGGAGTGATTTTGATTTAATTGTAAACTATTTTATTACACAGAACTAAAGAAAAAAAAATATCCTAATGCACCCTTTTTTTCTAGTTGTAACCATAGAACAGCTGAATTTTACAATTTATGAACTTCTTAACTGAAGAATATGAAATGATTTTATTTACTTACTTTTGGAAAATCTCATTTTATTTGTAATTAATTAAAAACTACAATTTTCGAACGATTCGGCCGCAGCGATTGACGTAACAGCCACGTTGCAGTACGAGCTGACATGAACTTTATTTCCAAGATATTTCGTTCGATGTTTGAAACACCACCGTGAATCGAGTTGCTAATATTAGGGACGGAGGAGCCTTAAGTGTTGTCACAGTATAATAAAGAGTACTGTGTTGTCCTCAGATTTTTATTTTGTAGCAGTTAAAGAGCGAGCAGCAGTGAGAGATAAAGAAGTGAAGAAGGTATTATGAATTTCGAAGTAAATATTCTGATGGAGTTTGTCTTACACTAATCTGTGGTTGCGTCCAGTGTCCAAGTGCCTCAACCACTAAAGGATTTAGGTAAAATTTGGGTTAGGGCAATATTATTTTTATACCTCTGCGAAACTTAAGTGGCATTTGGCAAGCATTTGTGTGATGAGCAGATTTGTTTGCTCTGTGTCTGGGTGTTAAATATCTATATATGTATGTATTTAAACGTATATAAGTATATATATCAGTCTCTGGTAACCCATAACACAGGGAATCCTACTTTGGGGCCAGATGACCTTGTGTGATTTGTCTGAGAATATTAATTATTTATTTATTTTATTTATTTATTGGGCAGGGCGCATAGCTCGTAGAGTAGAACAGATGGCCGTTCTCGTAAAGTTCTCGAGTGGCGACCGCGCGCCGGACGAAGTAGCGTAGGAAGGGGCCTTTCATTTGGTGGATCGATGAAATTTTCACAGATGATGTATTTTTGTTGCCGCTATAACAAAAAATACTAAAAATTAGAAAAAGTGAAAGTCTGTATACAAAAAACATGTTTTTTTAAACGTGAAGAAACTAGCGCCATCTAGTATGATGGTACGGAACCCTTTGTGCGCGGGCTAACTCGCACTTTACCGGTTTTTAGTGATTTTATAAATGTACTTTTTTAACGTCGATTCCTGTATGCCAAACAGAAACTTCGCGAGAAAATATAAAGTTGTATTAATTATAAAAGTGATTTTTAACGTTGATTCCTGTATGCCAAACAGAAACTTCGCGAGAAAATATAAGGTTGTATTAATTATAAATGTGATTTTTAACGTTGATTCCTGTATGCCAAACAGAAACTTCGCGAGAAAATATACACAGCAAGGTTGTATTAATTAAAATTGTAATTTTTAACGTTGATTCCTGTATGCCAAATAGAAATTCCGCAAAAATTTATAACCAAAAAGGTTACGTTTATAAAAGTAATTTTAAACGTTGATTCCTGTATTCCAAACACAAAAAGAAACTTCGATAGACAGCAAGGTAAGCACAGTTTATTCAAAGTTATGTAGAGCTTAATTCCGAGAGTAACGCAAATCAAATAATATGGAAACAACACTAGGTAGGTATCTGATTGACATTCCCCCGTGTTTGTTTAGAGAATATTTACACGAGGGCTGGTTTCCGAATTTTTGTCTGCAAACCGATAAAATGTTTGCTAGCTATACAGATGGAGTGAATGCTGTGGCATTTATTAGTGTTGGTACAGAGGCCGGCACATCAAGCTATACACTTGTAGTGCGATTCTGATCCATACGTATTCGGCATAAGAGCGGTACAAAGTCCAAAGTGTGTAGCTTGATGTGCTGGCCTGTGTACATGAAGGCCTTAAGATAGGTCAAATGACAATAATTGAAAGACTGTGTAAAGCTATCACTATGAAAAAAATATATACTTAAGATAATAAAAAATCGATTCAATTGAATACAATTTTAAAAATATTACCACTTTTGATGGAAAAAAATATACTGTAGACCCTGTTTTTGGCATTAATTGCTAAATTTATCAAAAAGAAATATAGTTAATGTTGAATGAAACCAACACACGAAAAACGGGGACTTTAAGATCTTTCATTTTAATTGAACACATTTTTTTTAAATCGTATTTGAAATAGCAATTAAAGTTAAAAACTATAAACCGACTTCAAAATGAAATTCACTCAAAAGTATGAAATAATAATAAAATATTTAGATACACAACATTAACCAACAATAACGAAATCAAAGGTGGGTACGAATTAAATTAGGGTCTTAAATTTATTTTTGAGGTCGGTACCAGAACACAGCAACTTACATATCAAATGTATTAGATTCTGACACCGATTTAAAAAAAAATTTAGGCCCTTATTTTAATTTCGTTTTGTTGGAGTCGTCTATCTCAGTATAATTCATATTTCATACTCTTGAGTAAATTTTATTTTGAAGTCGGTTTTTAATTTTTTAAACTTTTATTATTATTTTATGTATTTTTAATGATAATGCTATTCATCTAATAACGTTTAACCCAGTCACCCACTCGGCAATAGGAACCATCAAATCATAATGCATGTGTTGCATCAGATACAGATTCCTGTGGCTTCCATCATCATCTCAACAGCGTGAAAGTTAAGGAGTTTAATCTTCAATCATCAGCTCATCAGAACAACCTGAAAGAATACAACTATCTGTCTTTACGTACCTACGAATCTATGTAAAATATTTGAAGAATTATCCTCCAACTCTTAATCTTTAAGGAGTTGTACCATCCTTCACCAGCTCATCAACATGAGATTATGACTACCAGACGAAAATACTTTCATTATTTTAGAAAATACAAGAAATACAAAAAATGTGCCTATAAAATTTGAGGTTGCCCTCGATTTCCCTGGGATCCCATCATCAGATCCTGACTTGGTGACTATGGGACCCCCTCGGGAGTATACTCTTACAAATACAATTTTTTTTTTGAAAATCGGTTCACAATCGGCGGAGATATCGCGTAACAAACATACAAAAAAAATTGAGTCGAATTAAGAACCTCCTCCTTTTTGAAGTCGGTTGAAAATAGAAAAGTAATTAAACATGTAAAAATTTAGAATGGGGCGTTCGGTTTCAACGTAACAGCCGCGCTGAAGCCCGCATTGATTTGAACTTAAAATGAATAGGTTTTGCGTTCGATATTATTTTACCACATATCAACCTGCTCGGATTGAGGCATCTTAAAGCCTTAACTGTCATGACGCCGTTGCTTCTCATATCTAAAACGTGGTGCAAGTGTGGGTTGTTGCCGTGTAAACTTATGCAGGATCACGCGTGCCAGCCCATATGGCTTGTAGCCATGTTGTATTACTTACTTACATTATGACGTGGTCTTGTTTCTGTTCTACGAGGTATGTGCCCCGCCCGCATAGCTCGTAGAACAGATGGCCTTTGGGGTAGTTACCATATCACCAGGTGAGATGTTGTCAAGGGTTTACCAATTATGCCCCGCCCGCATAGCTCGTAGAACAGATGGCCTTTGGGGTAGTTACCATCTCACATGGTGAGATGTTGTCAAGGGTTTACCAATTGTGAATAAAAAAAAAAAGTAAAGTTCCCGAGTGGCGACCGCGCACCAGAAGACGTAGTGTAAGAAGGCCTGTCTGTCTGTATGTTCGCGCATCACGCAAAAACTAACAGGCCGATTTTGATGAAATTTTGTATGTTGGTTCCTTATAGCCCCGGGTTAACATATAAGATTCAAGAGTTCCCGCGGGAAAATTTAAAACCTCCACGCGGACGAAGTTGCGGGCACAGCTAGTAATACAATATTATTATTATTTTTTATTCACAATTGGTAAGCCCTTGACATCATCTCACCTGATGGTAAGTGACGATGATGCCGAAGATGGAAGCGGGCTTACGAAGATTCCCCAATGCAATGCAGAACTGGCTATCTTATCTTCAAGCCGGAACACATCAATGTTGTAAACACTGATGTTTGGCGGCAAGACTTAGATAAGATGGTGGTAGCTAGCCACGCGGGCTTAGAAAATGTCCTACCACCAACCAAACCGAGTATTACAAGATGACCCCACCGGGAATGGAACCCGCGACCTCCTGGTGTGAAGCTAATGGACTAACCATTACGCCACGGAGGCGGTTTAATATTTATGGGCATGTAACCTTAGAAATTCTTTCGATGTCAGGACTACCAAATGGACCATGGTAGTAAAATCTGGTGTATCAGGCTTGTCCCTACACGTTAATGGTCTAGAAAGGCCAGTCGCAATCATACAGGCCTAGAGGGAATCCCTCGGATATCAAAATTGCTGTGGAGCGACTATCCAATGCGGGCTCACAAAACGCCCGCCAGTGCTGCCACCTTAGCGCTTTCGGAGCTAGATCTAGCGGTTTTTTTGGTGTACTGAACTCCCATGTTTATTTAACAACTCCTAGCGCACAATATAGCGCGTTTTATTATGTTCTCGTTCCGTGCGTTTGTCACAGTTATGTTATTTTCATTATGTAGCAACACTAGTAATTTTTTATTTTTTTAGTTTTTTGGGCTTAAATGACAACGAAAAACTAATGAGTTCTTCATTCATCAGAACCAGGGCCGTCGGGAATGCAAGCTAGCATTGCTTCTATGGCGGTAATAGACGATGACTGTGCTTTCTTTGAAGACTACGATGAATGATGATCATTCACTAATTAACTGTGTAAGAATGAAAGTTGCATAGATAAATATTGAAAAAAAAATCCGTTTATTTTATTTTGAAAGTTAATTTTAAGACTTGAAAATTTGGCGCGTTATCTACTAGCGCTTTTTTTATATTTTGGTCATTTATTGAATTTAGCGCTTTTTTAGAGCTGATATAGCGCTCAACGATCTAACAGAGGTGGCAGCCCTGTGCCCGCCCCACACCCCACACCAGTCAGCCTCAGTCTGTAGCATTCACTAAACGTTATTCTTGAATCGATAGTTTGAATATTGTAACAGTTTTTTTGATTTTGTTAAACGTCGGTGGCACAAACGGCAAGGGCCGCTACCTCCTATCCGGGAGGTCATGGTTCGAGTCCTGCCACGTACCAATGTTTTTTTCGTATTTCGAGTATATATGTTGATTCTTTATCAAATACCATTACCTGAAACTGTAATCTGAATCATGACATTATTTGTAATATTCAATAAGTTTTTTTGACTATTTCCATCTTCGGCATCAATGTCACTTACCATCAGGTGAGATGATACCAAGGGCTTATCAATTGTGAATATTAAAAATATATAAAAAAATGTTCACGCAAGCGAAGCCGCCGGCTAAATCTAATACAATATATTACAGGAAAAAGAGCATCAAATGGAAATTATATATTCCTTCTCTCAAATAACTTGAAAGACGAGTTAGACTCAAATTACTCAAGACGAACGCAGTAACTTCATGTGATAAAGCAAAACTGAATTTAAACTCCATTTTCGGGCAAATTGCAAAGCTTATTCGCAGGAATTTTACAAGCAAACTGAATTTTCTAATCTTTGAAAGGCACGTATTTACCGATGAAACTTGTATAGGGGAGAACTTGTTCCCGTTAATTCATTTTCAAGTTAAGGCGGTAATATTACAGATTTTCGTTATTTTAGACGTCAATTACTTATTAAAGATAGAAAACCCAAGGTTACAAAAAAAATCACCTTATTGTTGATGATGTTTCTTAAAGTCATTTATATTATAATAGAGTATACAGTATATTTTAATAGAGACATTTTAATCTAAAAAAATCAAATTCTTCATCTTACGGTAAGACAGACAAGTTGGTTAACAAACGGACCATGAATTCTCTGAATCGAAAGCCGTTCGCGCCTCAGGCGAAACTGCGTCTGAAGCCTTAATCCTGCACAAACTGATTGACGGAATTAAACCACCTTTCCGCAGCAAAGTTTTCGAGTTATCACGTACCTTCTGCGTTTTCGGAAATACGCAATCTGTGTCATCACATCAGCTCATATACATATAATAAATATAACATATAATAATATATATAAAGTGTAACAAAATTAGCTGAAACTATTTTAACTGTGCTTGTACCTATGAAACTGAACAACTTTCCCCATGGAACCCATACTCAAATCTCAAAAAAAATAATTGGCTCCCATACTAACTCGATCAGCTGATCAGCCAACTTAGTATGGGAAGTTCAAAATTTTTTTTAGATTTGACTATGGGTTTCATGGGTCAAGTTGTTCAGTTTCATGGGTAGAAGCAACAGTTAAAATCGTTTCAGCTAATTTAGTTAGACCTTATATACGTCCCCACCGAGGGGCTCGAGCCTACCCTGAATTAGGGCGATCGGGCCTTAGTCGACCACGCTGGCCCAGTGCGGGTTGGTTGACTTCACACACAACCTGCGAGTTTCTCCGCAGGCGTGTGCAGGTTTCCTCACGATGTTTTCCTTCACCGTAAGAGCGTCGGATACACACGTACATAGGAGATCGAAATTCGAAAACACATTGATACGGGGCAGGACTCGAACCATGACTTCCCGGATAGGAGGTAGCGGGTAATCTGTGTACGAGTATATAATGTTAGCTATTAATCACGACGAGAAAAATATAACAAACGCCGAACGTGCAAATAGCTTAAGGGTCCCCAAGAGGCTCGAGTTTCCATACAAAAGTAGTTCCGCTTTAATACAATATCCACATGCCGGATTGAATCTAAACTTTGCAAAAATATTAATTTCCTCCTAACTGGACACTTTTATGAAAGAGACTAAAAAAAAGAGGTCGCTAATTAAATATGAATTTTATGATTCTCATTTTAAATAAAATCTGAAGATCTTTCTTTAATTAGAAGTTACCGAAAGTTAGTGTCGCTGAACGGGACGGGGTAATAACCTTAATGAACTCTGCCTTTTTTTAATTCGACTCAAGAAAGTGACAGTTAATCTTTATCTTATTTTAGTGAGGTACCTTAGTACTTTAGGGATGTTACTAATAATCACATTTGCATTCGCTTCTGCGATTATTCTATAATTTAGAACAATTTTATAAGAGATTCGCAGAAAGAAATGTACTATGGACATTTACAAATAATATTCCCGTAATCTGGGCGTCTTGTAATAAACAGGACAAGCGATGTACGTAGTGGGTAAATATATAAATGACCATCATCTAGTTAAGGGTGGCCATACTTCAGATTCTTTGTTCTATCAGAACTATAACTATTATATAGAACGCTGAAGATGATTTTGTAGTACAAGCACCGAGCGAGCTACAAACAGGTTGATGGTATTGGTTATTTTTATGAAGTAACCTCCAAAAAAAACCTGTAAAATCATTTAAATTTAAATAGACTTTAAATTATATGTGATAAGGATGAGTTTATTAAAATTGACAGAATGACAATGGTTAAGTGATACCAGGATAGTGAAACTGCCCAGTTTAATTTTTGAGCATTTAAAATTAAATAACTAATGGGACTATTTAGAAGTAAAGAAAATTAATTAAAAAGCATTTGAGTATTTCAAATTAAATTTTAGATCGTCAGATTAGAAGTAAAGTTATTCAATTGAAACTTTTCTTGCAATTTTCTTTCCACAAATGGTATCACTCCCATAGTGTTGTAGTAAAAGTCAGGCATTTTTAATATCGATAGATTTGATTTGTTATGGGAGGTACGTATGTATTTATTATATCAGCTCACATACGTCCCCACCGAGGGGCTCGAGCCTACCCTGAATCAGGGCGATTAGGCCTTAGTCGACCACGCGGGCCCAGTGCGGGTTGGTCGACTTCACACACAACCTTCGAGTTTCTTCGCAGGCGTGTGCAGGTTTCCTCGCGATGTTTTCCTTCACCGTTAAAGCAATCGGTAAATATGTACGTAAGTTTTTTTGAAAAACTCATTGGTACATTGGCCGTCCAGATTTGAACCCGGTACCTCTGGTTAGATGGACCGAGTCGTTACCGGTTGAGCCACCGACGCTTTTTAGCCACCGACGCTTTTTAACCACCGACGCTTTTACGCGACGTATGTATTAAAAATATTTAATTATTGGACTTTTTTATTTTTTCTATTCACTTTTGGTTAGCCCTTGACATCATCTCACCTGATGGTATGTGACGATGATGCCGAAGATGGAAGCGGGATTACCAAGAGTCCCCAACGCAATGGAGAACGTTTGAACGATTTTACGCTCTCCAATTTTAGGTACAGTGTAGATTACATACGAGCACGCGGCTCATGCTCACATAAATGATGCGATTTGCTGAATAACTAAACACAGTTGATTCTTGGTTACAGTGTGTATCACATTTGTTCCTTTTCTGATCAAAAACAACGTGAAGGGTATAAATATATGGTGGCTCTTCTGCCCTCTCAAGCTTGAGGGTCTGATGATGATCAGCTAGATATATACTGGAACTCAGTAATGATTATAACTTGCAACTTAAAATTTTTAATGCATTGTTGGGGTTCATGGTGGCGCTTCTGTTCAAGCTTGACCTTGAGGGTTTGATTATGATCAATTAGATAGTAAGTCTATCACTGCAAGTTCGAATATTCACGCATATTTTGAATTTATGGTGCGACGCTTCTACCTCCAGCTGGAGGGACTTTTTAGTTACTGGGCCGATTGCTTTTAAAATCGATATCTCTTTAAAATGAAAAATATCTACAATACCCTCACACTAAACAACAATAAACCAAAAATAAAAATTCATATTTTTATATAACTATTGATTTTTATTTAAGTTTTCCCTTACACATGGTTAGAAATTCTTCAATTTTTTTTAATTTACTTTGCCACTTGGATTTTTTGCATTGTACATCTCAGCATTTTGTCACCAAAACACGCGGAGCTCAGCCTGCCATGATAGTGTGCAGTTTCTGCGCAGTACAATCATTTACGAATGACAGCAACATGTCTCGTTGTACAAGAAGCTGACGCGTCTGTCACGCCTCGTTCCGCTATCTATCGCAGCGGCAATTTTTTTTCTTATCTGTGGTTGTGATGTTGCTACTGTATTTTTGTTAAGTACTTATATACACCAAATGAATATTAAGATAATAACTTCTTAAGTTCTCATGCAACAAAATGTTTCTTTCTTGTTTCAAGCCAAATTTTAATGGTATTTACAAACTTTCGAGTATCGCCCTGATTCAGGGTAGGCTCGAGCCCCTCGGTGGGGACGTATATGAGCTGTAATGATGATGATGATGATTTACAAACTTTATTATATTTACGCATTTTGTTTAATTTTCAACATATATAGGGTGACTTTTAATTAGTTCTTGATAGCAAAGGATATGAATGTACCTACTCGTGATTACAAACAACTTTCCCAAAGAAACTATATGTCAAATATAAAATAAAAATTAAGTCCTTCATACATTTTTGCCGATTTGATAACTTATTATGTATCGAGGATCAAATTAATTTTTTTCAGATTTGACATAATAGTTTCATTGGGAAAGTTGTTTGTAATCACGAATACATGCATACCTTTTGTTATCAAGAACTAATTAAAAGTCACCCTATATACCATTTGGGAATCGTTGTATTGGAAATAAAATTTTATTTTGTTAACTTTTCCTATTTATTTCAGAGCATTAGCAATAACGCGTAACGAAATTGGGGCCACCCCATGTAATGTAACCCCAGATCGGGGTCACGAGCCTAATCCAGGGTCTATGAGTGTTTATTTCATATTTATCTCCCCCAGTCCCCCGCTTACTGTAATGAAATTCTACTTCCCTTTGTTTTCTGCCTAGTTTTGTTCATTAATTATAGCAAGTAAACACGATTTAACAGTATTTTATGTCGTGTATTTTTGCTTGTTTTTATAATTACTTTTGCCCGCAGCTGCGCCATCGTGGACATCGCTTTTTTCCGCGACTTTGTTCCGGCTTTATTCCCCATCCCGTAGCAATTTGAAAAATTAACTTACCTACTTATTTTGACAGCCTTAATCGTGAAAAAAAAACTTTACTTTCGAAATAAATACAATTGCTTTTGTTTTTAAATTCCTATAAATTAATTAACTAACTTATGAGTTCATCATATCAGTTCATATACATCCCCACCGAGGGGCTCGAGCCTACCCTGAATTAGGGCGATCGGGTCTTAGTCGGACACGCGGGCTTAGTGCGGGTTGGTCGACTTCACACACACCCTTTGAATTTCTTCGCAGGTGTGTGCAGGTTTCCTCACGATGTTTTCCTTCACCATTAAAGCAATCGGTGAGAATATGAACGTAAGTTTCGAAAAACTCATTAGTACATTGGCGTACTATGTTTTTTTTTAAACGTACATACGAAATCTAAATTCGAAATCACATTGGTACGTGGCAGGATTCGAACCACGACCTCCTGCACAGGAGGCGGCGGTGGCGGCCCTAGCCATTACGCCACCGACGCTCTTCACTTTGGACTTGGTACCGTTGTTATGCCGTATGCGTAAAAATTAGAATCGCACGACTAGTGTCTAGCTTGATGTGCTGGCTTCTGTACCTTACTGTTTCTTTTCTCTTTTCACAAATCTTCAAAAATGTCTATAACAATGTTTTTACGGGCTTACGGGTAAGTACACACAGCGACACATCAAACTATACAAAACCAGTGTAAGCTGGCCGCGCGATGCCTGTGCGTTTCAACATACGCGAGGCCCGCGTATACTGGTTTTGTATAGCTTTATGTGGCGCCGCGCCGTGTGTACTTTCTTAATAAAAAGTTAATGAAAGACTCCTTCGGCTTATGATTTCAATGTACCTTCGCGATTCCAATTACCCTGTAGCCAGGCGAGGTTGAAGCTTGTAGAAAATATTTTTTTTTTACCAGACTGCCCAACAGTTGTAGGTATATGTAAGTAGGTACCTAAGTAAGTACGCATGTACTTATGTATGCGAGTGTGCGTGTATACTAGGGTTGCCAAGCGTCCTGTTTTCCCAGGACGTGTCCTGTTTTGGGGTGTCCTGGATAGTTTTTTAGTAGTGTCCTGGGTTTTGGGTGAATTATCTTATTTGAGAATCGAGTATCTATACCCAGTAGAGGTGCGATAGACATTGATTAGCATCAAACATAGGCCAAACACAAGATAACAGTCTTATAGGCAGGGACTTTAAAGCTTTAGACACTTTCTCTAAGAAATTTTCAAGAAATGAGAATACAGTACCCAGCTTATTAAGGGACTGCAGCTTAATTTTAGCTTTTAGTTGAGATAAATTGATCCTATATTCTTTGCACAATTGCTATTAACTGTTGTTCTTATATTGCGTCTTGTTTTTGTACAGAAATGTCCTGGTATTTCGAATTTGGGGATTGCAACCCTAGTGTATACGGTGTGTATGTATGTATATATCTATGTATGTATGTTATTTGGCTGAGCCTGTAAACTAAACAGCTTGATGGATTTTTCTATTCATCGCGTATGTGCGCGAAGCCGCATGGGTGCGTGTAAGTTTGTACGCATGTACGTACGTATGTACATGTGTGCGTGTGTGTGTGTCATCTATGTGTGTGTCTATCTATGTGTATGATGCATTTTGGAAAATGGTTTAATGGATTTTTGGGTGCCTGGTGCCGTTCGATTAGTGAAGATCCTCTAAATGACATGAGATCCATTTTTAAGCAGTCGGGTTTTTTCATCATCATCATCATCATATCAGCCGGCAAAAGTCCACTGCAGGACAAAGGCCTCCCCCAAAGATTTCCACGACGACCGGTCCCGCGCTGCCCGCATCCAGCGGCTTCCCGCGATCAGGTTTTTAAAGCGAAACTTGGTGAAATTTTTTCGTCTGTGTGTCGCGTGACGGTCGGTATGATCGTTTCGTCCTCTGTACCGTAACTCCAAGACGAGAGCAGCCATGATCGTTTTGTGCTCTGTAAATGTTTATAATGTGAAAAAAATGTTTCACTTTTACCCTGGTTTCAAAAAACCACACACTCTTTTTTAATATATTGGTGAGGTTAGTTCTAAGAATCAATTAATTTTTTCTCCTCTTCTAAGTGTCCGTTTGGTAGACACTGGTATGTAGCACAACGTAATACAGAAGCTTAACTGCCTACAAGTACAGGTACACGAACAAGAGTCGCAAGATATTTTCTATTTCGATATAACATCTAAATTTTCGAAATTCAAATTGGAACTACTGCGTACTTTAGTTATACTGTGGCAGAGAACCGCAGCAGGGTGTCTGTGAATGTATGTGACGTCATGAAACAAAACATATAGTAAGGAAGACAAATGTGTTGTTTCCTCCATGACTCCATGAGACTATGACCGAGCATAGTCGGAGCGCGTTCTAACTACGGATAAGATAAGATAAAAACTTTTTATTGTACACACCAGTTAGAAAAATATAAACAATATTAAAAAAAAAAAAATGAAAAAACTTAAAACCGACTTCAAAATGAAATTTACTCAAAAGTGTGAAATAATATTATTATACTTAAATACACAACATTAACCAACAATAACGAAATCAAAGGTGGGTACGAATTAAATTAGAGGCTTAAAATTTTTTTTGAGGTCGGTCGGTGTCAGCAAACCATCGAATCTAAACCATTTAATACGTATGTAACTGTGTGCTGATACCGACCTCAAAAACATTTTAAGCCCCTAATTTAATTCGTACCCGCCTTTGATTTCGTTATTGTTGGTTAATGTTGTGTATTTAAGTATAATAATATTATTTCACACTTTTGAGTGAATTTCATTTTGAAGTCGGTTTTAAGTTTTTTGTGTTCATATAAAATAGAGTGTAAACTCTATATAGCGTCACTTAAGGGACCGGGCATGTTGTGACGTAATTGAGAGTTTTCGTTACACAGAGAGAAATTAGCGTCAAAAAAACCAACTGGAGCCAGAAAATTTTGACGTTTCAAAGAGTGAATCGTTATATCGAGTGACGTTTTACAGAGTTTACACTGTATGTTTTCTCTTGAATTAGCAGCAGTAAAGACTTTAAAATGGTCTTATTTTAAACCTGCTGAAATTAACTTTTAATTTTTGCCTCAAAAATAGCTCTAACGATTTGGATGAAACTCTGCGCGTTACTATAACTTTATATACGCTATACTGTATTTAATTCCGGAGAAAATCGGAATAAGGTACCTCCCATACAAATCCAGATTGTCTGTAGCTTTTCCTCAAAAAAGGCTCAAAAAAAATTAATGAAACTTTGTGAATAACAAGGACTTAAGAAAGCCTGCTGCACTGGGTTGTTCATTATTCCAGAAAATCCTGAACAAAAGTACCTCCCATACAAACCCAAATTATTTATTCAAAAAAATTCATCAAACTTAATACACCTCTTTATAATGCTACTAGGTAAGCGTAATGTTGTTGTTTGTTTGTTTGTGAATTCTATTGTACAACAAAATATACAATTATAGATACAGAATAGCAGTAGGTAGCATGCACAAAGGCGGACTTATCCCAAACAGGGATCTCTTCCAGCCAACCCTTAATTACTAAAAGGATTTAAGCTATAAGAAAAGTAACAAAATAATTAGTTCACATTTTAAAAGAAGTGAAAAAAATAATCCAAAGTTATAAAACGATGTTATTATAGTACAATTAGATACATATAATAAACCAGTGCCATCTACCGGGCTGATTTGTGAATCTAAACCATCCTGGGCGCCACCCAAACGCATACAAAAAAATTCATTCAAATCGGTCCAGCCGTTTAGGAGGAGTTCAGTGACATACACACGTACAGTAGAATTATATATTTATAGATAAATAAATAAATATACACATACTATAGTACTTTACATACTTACATTACGTTTATTGTTGTTTTGTGTTGTCCTGTCTACGGCAGAACGGCAAAGGCTTCGCGGGAAAGTATGCACAGCAAGGCTATATCATTTATTTAGCTTCCGATAACATTCACTGTGCCAACTTGGGTAACACGCAAAATTTTGGCTGACGTAAAAACGCTGAATACTCGTAATCGACTCTGATAGATACTAGAGATATACAGGGTGTAATAAAATGGTGTAGGACCCGTTAACTGGGGGTTCTACTCATCATACTGAACAACTTTCCCCAAGGAACCAATAGTCAATTGGATCCTCCATACTAAATTGCACAAAATCGGTCGATCAGCTGATCGATTTGTGTAAAAATATATATATTTTTTTGCGATTTCAGCAAAGTCGTAGAACAAAAGTTGTTCAGTATGATGAGTACAAGTCCCAGTTAACGGGTCCTACACAAATTTTGTTACACTCTGTATATAGAGTCTTAACAAAGGTATGCACTTTTTTAACTGGAGCTTGTACTCATGAAACTGAACAACTTTCCCCAAGAAACCCATGGTCAATTCGCAATTATTATGTTTTAATTACATTATCAAACTGCTCAGAATAACTCCCAGGTTTATGAACTTGACAGTCAAAGGCCAAAGTTCAATGACCGCGCCGGCCCGCAATGATACCTATTCTGGCGTTTTCCGCACAGTTTAATATTTTTATTCAAAAAAAACAAATGCGAATTGACTATAGGTTTCTTGGGGAAAGTTGTTCAGTTTCATGTGTACAAGCTCCAGTTAAAAAAGTGCATACCTTTTTTAAGAACCTGTATTCGTGACAAATTTAACGATAAAAAAAAGACTTTACCCTATTTGACAATGTCATGTGCTTGGTGTTATTGTGTCATGTTTGTAGGGTAAATATTATTTTTTACTCTTTTGAGTACTCGTTATATTTCCTTAACTACAATCGTTTTTGCATGTAATTAATTAGACCTATATATCTTGAAGATAATTGTTATTGATTCACGTCCGACTGCAGTAATATGAACTGTATGATGTGTTACTTTGTTAGTACCCGATATTTAATGCGGATTCTATTTGTCTTCTGTTTGTGATTCAAAACAACTTTCCTTAAGGCTTTAAGATGACTCAATCCGAGCAGGTTGAAATGTGTTAAAATCATATCGAACGTAAGTCTTATTCATTTTAACTTCAAATCAATTCTAACATTGAAACGGAACGCCCAATTTTAACATGTTTCAATTATTTTTCTTTACTTTCAATAAAGTTTTAAATAAATGTTTTCAATTAAAATTAATGGTGTTGAAGTCACTGATTTTTGTGTGTTAGTTTCATTCAACATTAACTAATTGTGTTCGAGAAATTTTGCAATTAATGCCAAAAACATGGTCTACAGTATATTTTTTACATCGTTAGTGGCTACTTTTTTTAGTAAATAGTAGTGGTAATATTTTTAAAAAAGTATTCAATTAAATCTTTTTTTTTATTACTTTAATTATATTTTATGTTTTTTTCTATAGTGATAGCTTTACACAGTCTATCAATAATTTTTATTGAATATTGTCATTTAACTCATCTTAAGGCTTTAAAGAACTTATGGACAAATCGTAATAAAAATAGGTCTCTCAATCAAATCTATCAGCTGATCAGCCAGCTTAGTATGGGACGCCCAGAACATTTTTTTATGGTTTGGTCATAGATTTATTAGACAAAGTTATTGAGAATCACAAGAAGTAGAAGCCCATTTACAAAATATCGGGTACTTGTAAAGTAGCATCCTTTATTATTAAAAAAAATATGAAATCTAATATATAATAGCCTCCCACGCGATGGACCGACGACCTGGTGAAGATCGAGGGAAGCCGATGGATGCGAGCAGCGCAAGACCTGTCGTCATGGAAATCCTTGGGAGAGGACTTTGTCGTTTTTCGGCTGATGTGATGATGATGATGAAATCTATTAAGAGTCCGTCCGGCCGTTTTATTCAACCGATTTGCTTTTTTTAATGAAATGTATTGATGCACAGATTTGTCATCACGCATTGCCAATCACCTAACTGTCACCCTTCGCAAGTTATACTCAAAAGCGATTCTCATAGCTTCCTTTCTCTGGTTGTAATTGTAGTACTTATAAGTCCTGTATTGTTTTTGGCGTGCAATAAAGTATATTTACTTACTTACTTACGCGGTTTGTTTTGGCCTAAGAACACTCGCTGGAACTAACTAACTATTATTTTAACTAACTTTTATTTGAGCTTTTGCCCACTTAGATTGGTTGAGTTCGAGAGAAGCTAGGTGTGAAGTTGTGAACATTCAACCTGACTTTCTAGAGGAAAGTGGTTTAGGTTTAGGCCGGCTCGTTCCTTTCCCTCTAATATGGTTGAGAGGAGCGATGGCTGACTCTCGCGTTATACTCGTGACCGGGTGCTGTCCGTGTGAATTGGCCTACACTTGTCAAAGGCATACATGACATTCAATGATTTTAATGTATAACTTCTCGTGTCATATTTTTTTCACGTTCTAATGACATAATTTGTTTTTTTATAACAAGATTTGGATTTTGACGTTATTAACTGATGATTGTTTATTTATTGATTTTTTACTAATGAAATTATGTAATCACTATTTTATGACTATCAGAAAGAATGTAATTTGCACCTATTTTGAATAAATATCTTGAATCTTGAAAAGCTAGGTGTGGACATTCAACCTGACTTTCAAAAGGAAAGTGGTTTAGCTTTAGGAAATTCCCGCGAGTCGCTAGCGGGTCGCCCATCGCGCACTATTGGAGGTCCATGTTGCGAGGCCGCGGGCAAATGCTACTGTATGTAGTTATGCGATTGTATGTGTCATTAACAGTTTTTTGACCGCAACGAACCCTCCTTATTGTGATTCATGGTCATTAACTGTTTATGATAAAAATAATAAGCTCTGTGTCTTTAGTGACGGCTATTATCGTTACATTCGTTAGGTAATTAATAACGCAATGGAGCTTTATAAATCAGCGCTAATGTTTATAAATAATTAACGAGCCTGATGGGTAATTATAGGGTTTAAAGACGTGCGGTTTATTGTCTCATATATGTGGTTCAACAAACTAGATACTTTGTTTTTTATTTCCATTATTTGTAAGGATGGTCACAATCATAGATCTATAAACTTCTCAGTCTATAACAAATCTATGTTAAAAATATGGAGTTTATTTTATCTCATCTCATTATACAGAGTGTAACAAAATTGGTGTAGGACCGTGTGTGTGTGAACTGGGGGTTCAACTCATCATACTAAACAACTTTCCCCAAGGCACCCATGGTTAATTCTCAAAAATAAATTGGAACCTCCATACAAAAAAAAATGCATGAAATTGGTCGATCCAGTTGATCGATTTCATGAAGTAATTTTTTTTTACGATTTCTACAAAGTCATAGAAAAAAAATTGTTCAGTATGATAAGTAAAAGCTCCAGTTAACGGGTCCTGCACCATTACCCCATGTATATTATATCTCAGAACCTTTAACCTTTTAACCCCTGGCGACGAAAACAGAGTGGTGTAATGTTGTAAGTTTCACTTGTATGTGTACCTGTATATATGTTTCTCTGTCAGTAGCATCGTAGCTCCCAAACGGATGAACCTATTATGATTTAGTTATTTTTTAAAAGGTAACTTGTTTAAGAGTTTCCTTGGCTATGATTCAAGAATATCTGTTCAGCCGTTTGAAGATCACGAGCTCTTTTCCAGTTAATAAAGGGATGTGAGCAACTTCCACGGGTCTGATAGATTAGAAATTTGGTATCCTGCTACTTCAATGATATTGCAAGAACACGGTAACCTTGACCTGACACTGTAGCATCACCAGGTATCTGTAGGATACCCAACTCCTCGCCTACTTACAGCATCGCTACAGTATTTGGGCTTATTGGAATGGTTAATAGATGGTGATTTCATATCAGCTTACATACGTCTCCACCAAGGGGCTCGAGCCTACCCTGAATTAGGGCGATCGGGCCTTAATCGACCACGCGGGCCCAGTGCGGGTTAGTCGGTTTCAACCACAACCTGCGAGTTTCTCCGCAGACGTGTGCAGGTTTCCTCAGAATATTTTCCTTCACCGTAAGAGCGTCGGATAAACGTACATATGAAATCGAAATTCGAAATCACATTGGTGCGAGGCAAGATTCGAACCACGACCTCCGGGACAGGAGGCGGCGGTCCTGTCCGTTACGCCACCGGCGCTTTCATTTGAAATCACATTGGTACGTATGATGATGATGATTAGATGGTGATTTGGGTCTAATGATGGAGCAGGAAAGATAAATATCGGGTGTTTTCATTTTTTTATTTATAGTTTTATTTTTACATTTTCAAATTGGTCACAAACGAAATCTCTGGCATCTATCAAATTGAATTTAATTATTCAGTGTTTGCAAAATTTGAGTTTATAGTTATGATGGCATAGTTAATGATTTTTTTAAGTAAGTAAGTAGTTTTTTTAAGTAGTGACTAGTGTTTTTTTTACAATAATAATAATAACAAACAACTGAAAAATTAATGTTAGTTTTTGAAACAAACAAAAAAAAACTAAATCAATTTTACTTTTTACAAAACAAAATAAGTAGTTCTAAGAAAATCTTCTTCAAAATTCTAATTAGTGTAAACTCTATATAGCGACACTCAATGTACCGGACAGAGTTTTCGTTATTTCGTTAGCGTCAAAGTAAACCAACTGGAGTCAGAAAATTTTGACGTTTCAAAGAGTGAATTGTTATATCGAGTGACGTTTTGCAGAGTTTACACTGAATTTACTGACTCGGTGGCTCAGTGGTTTGTGCTCATGACTACTGATCCAAAGGTTGGGGGTTCGATCCCCACCCAGGGCAAACATTTGTGTAATTAGCAGATTTGTTTGCTCTGTGTCTGGGTGTTAAATATCTATTTAAGTATGTATTTAAACGTCGGTGGCTCAACCGGTAACGACTCGGTTCATCTAACCAGAGGTACCGGGTTCAAATCTGGACGGCCAATGTACCAATGAGTTTTTCAAAAACTTACGTACATACTTACCGATTGATTTAACGGTGAAGGAAAACATCATGAGGAAACCTGCACAGGACTGCGAAGAAACTCGAAGGTTGTGTGTGAAGTCGACCAACCCGCACTGGGCCCGCGTGGTCGACTAAGACCTAATCGCCCTGATTCAGGGTAGGCTCGAGCCCCTCGGTGGGGACGTATATGAACTGATATAATAATGTATTTAAACGTTTATAAGTATGTATATCAGTCTCTGGTTCCCATAACAGGGAATCTTACTTTGGGGCCAGATGACCGTGTGTGTTTGTCCCAGAATATTATTATTTTTTGACCGCCTCCGTGGCGTAATGGTTAGTCCATTCGCTTCACACCAGGAGGTCGCGGGTTCGATTCCCGGCGGGGTCAACTTGTAAGACTCGGTTTGGTTGGTGGTAGGGCATTTTCTAAGCCCGCCTGGCTACTACCACCATCTTATATAAGTCTTGCCGCCAAACATGTTCCGGCTTGAAGATAAGATGGTCAGATCTCCATTGCGTTGGGGAATCTTGGTAAGCCCGCTTCCATCTTCGGCAACATCGTCACTTACCACCAGTTTATAGACTGAGAAGTTTATATATAAGTATGTATATCAGTCTCTGGTTCCCATAACACAGGGAATCCTACTTTGGGGCCAGATGACCATGTATGTTTGTCCCAGAATATTTATTTATTTTATTTATTTACAAATAATTATCTTGTTTACAGATTAATAAAAAAAAAATATCGTATCTTTTCTCCGTCGTCGGAGGGGCGGGTATAAATTCATTACATGCCTTCCTACAAAGGCACCCAAGCCCTGCTAATGAAGAAGGACGTCTCATTTAATTACCTACCTTTTGCAATTTTTATACTCAGGCCACTGTATAAATTAATTCTCCTTCAGCGGCGCGGGTGTACAGACAGACGGGGCGCGTCCGTGAGATCCATTATGAGGCCCTAATTGAACTTTCTTTGTGTCAAACATTGCTTTGCAACGTTCTTAGTTCAAACAACAAACCGGCTAAGTGTGAGTGGAGCTCGCGCAAAGTAGCGTTCCGTAGGCTTTTAAAAATACAAACATATATCCTTGTACACATTGTACATCCTTGTAAACATCTAGCCTTGTAAGTGTTCTACGGTTTTTTTCCATCCTTTCACACACCCAACCACATCATATCAGCCGAAGGAAGTCTACTGCTGTACATAGGCTTCCCCCAACGATCACCACGACGACCGGTTCTGCGCTGCCTGCATCCAGCGGCTTCCCGCGACCTTCACCAGGTCATCGGTCCACCGAGTGGGAGGCCTGCCTACACTACGCTTTCCGGTGCGTGGTCACCACTCGAGAACTTTAATGACCCAACGGCCATCTGTACTACGAGCAATGTGCCCCGCCCACTGCCACTTAAGTTTAGTAAGTATATTACTTTGATTTTGCAAATATTTAAAGCCAACGGACATTTATTTTGTAGGGGTTTCCTAGGCAAACTTTCCAGTCTGTCTGCCCGTCTTTAGGCCCCAGCTGTTTTATTCTAGGGAATTACCATTTTCTCACTTTATAACAATTGAAGATGTTCGTTTTTTTTAATTTAATATAACAATAATTTTAAAAAAGAACCTTCAGAACAAAGGCGGACTTATCCCTTAAAGAGATCTCTTCCATTTAACCTTTGCAATAATTTGCAGAGATGCCTGGAAGTCATTGCAACAGGGTTTGACTCATATTTCTTGAAGCACTAGTTAGGAATAAAATTATAAAGAGTCTTTGGGAGTTTATTATGTAGGTAGATATTAAAATATTTTTTTTGTGATGTTTCCGTGACATATTTAAATCATGCTCTTAATTCATTGACTTGTTTAATCTTTACATTGACATTGTACTAATATTGTTAATTTACTAAAGAAGTCGGTTAAATAGGATATGTTTACTAACAAAATGGAACAGTGTATTCTAACAATTTAAAATAAATAATAATAATGCATAATATGTAACGTAATTTATTTATGAATGATAAAAATATCAGGTTGATGCCAAAGTAACGCGGGATTTTGGTCAAATAAACACACAAAAATTAACAAATTACATATTACAATGTTATCAGCTAACAGTATAACTTAAGTCTTAGCTTAGCCACAAAATACATGTAGACATTTCTTGTTTTTGTTAATTTTCTAAAAAAAAGTATGTAACTGATTAAAATAGGTTCATAATTTGCGATGAAATCGAGTAACAAACACGCTAAAAACACTAAGTCATCTGGAAGCGTTCCCATCGACTGAAAAAAAATCATGAAAATCGGTTCATAATTTGCGATGAAATCGCGTAAACACACAAAAAAATACAAAATCATATTTAGAATCTCTCCTTTTTGGAAGAGGTGAAAAAATCAGCTGTTAATTTTTTTTATTGCTTTTTTCCTTCTAATTTCGTTTGCCACATTCAGATGGCGCCTATGTTTCGTACAAATAAACTTTTTAAAATAAAAATCCAGTTTATAATAATTGAATTTATACAAAAAGAATTATCATTAAATTATTTCTGTGCGTATGCACCAACCTATTAAGTTTAAATGAAGTCACGCGTTCTATATGCGATCGGAAATAGTTCAAAACCGTCTCATTGACCTATGACCTACTAGATACGGCTATCAAAAACCGGAAATCGGTCATTCATACCTACATTTATCTTTAAACTTTTTAATATTTATTATTACAGAACAGTGATAAATAACTTCATAAACCTTCGACGTTTTAGCACTATTACTTATCATCTAAAACACACATTTGGCCTTATTTAAAATTATTTTGGGGCTATTTCACCCTTGGCCTTTTAAACTTTCTGTAATCGCATACAATTTCTCTAAATTGCACACTAGTGAGTAATAAAGCGTTTATTATGTCTGTTTGTCATGTAATGTTTATAGCTAGACACAGATAATTGGAAACGCTAAACACATTAAAAAACCGGCCAGGTGCGAGTCAGAACCGCGCACAAAGGGTTCCGTACCATCATACTAGACGGCGCTAGATTATCCACGTTTCAAAAAAAATACGACTTTTGTATGGAGACCCCCCTTATTTTTTCATTTTTTCAAATTTTTAGTATTTGTTATTATAGCGGCAACAGAAATACAACAAGTGAAAATTTCAACTATCTAGCTATCACGGTTCATGAAATACAACCTAGTGACAGACAGACAGATAGACAGACAGACGGACGGACAGCGGAGTCTTAGCAATAGGATCCCGTTTTTACCCTTTGGGTACGGAACCCCAAAAAGCAACAATCTAATAAAGAACTTCCGCCTTTTTGAAATCGCTTGGAAATGTAATTACAAAGGTGGAAATGTAATTATAAAGGTGGAAATGTAATTACAAAGGTGGAAATGTAATTACAAAGCTGGAAATGTAATTACAAAGGTGGAGATGTAATTACAAAGGTGGGATTGTAATTACAAAGGTGAAAATATAATAACAAATACCTAAACACGACATTGACATGTTTTCTTCTCGGGTATTATGTATTAGTTTTACGAGAATACATATAAACCTTAGCCCCGTCATGGCATAGTAAAAATAAATGTTCAAGGTGCTTGGAGCCACTGTACATTACGACCATGTATGTGGTAGGTACGGCGCAACCCCGGTACAAAATTACTGCGTTTCACGCATAAATATGCTATACAGGATGGTAACAAAATTGGTGTAGGTCCCGTTAACTGGGGGCTTCTACTCATTATACTGAGCAGCTTTTGTTCTACAACTTTGCTGAAATCGCATTTTTTTAAATTCTTCATACAAATCGATCAGCAGATCGACAAATTTTGTGCATTTTAGTATGTAGAATCCTTTTTTTTTTGAGAATTGACTATGGGTTCCTTGGGGAAAGTTGTTCATGATGAGTAGACCGTTTAGCGGGTCCTACACTAATTTTGTTACATCCTGTGTATTCGGTGCAACGGAAGCAAAGTGCCTATAGGGATGACGACAGCATCAGAAATAAATTATAAACTCTTGATCACTAAATTGCCCTCCTACTTATACTTTGGAAAACCTTACTCGTTTTGTTTTCCATCAAGTCTTCGATTTTTAACTCACCAAAATCACAAAATGAGTACATAAATGACTCTGCAAAACTATGACGTCACGCATAGGTTATTTCTAACATTTTAAGAACAACATGTCGTTTTTGTCAGTTGATAAAAAGTAACTCAAATGACTAGCATTCGTCATTCTTATGTTGTGTGGGTTCGATTTTCAAATGTTGTTTGTAAGTACATACCCATCTATGGTAACAAATCTCTGGGTTCAAGTTGGTAATATCTCCCTAGGACGACTGTAGCCGTTTGGCCTTGCCCATTTTATAGCCCCCCTGTAAAAGTTGTAACGTAATCTCTTCAAATGTTGTTTGTTAGTACATCACCCATCTATGGTAACAAATCTCTGGGTTCACGTTGGTTATATCTCACTAGGACGACTGTAGCCGTTTGGCCTTGCCCATTTAAAAGCCCCCCTGTAAAAGTTGTAACGTAATCTCTTCAAATGTTGTTTGTTAGTACATCACCCATCTATGGTAACAAATCTCTGGGTTCAAGTTGGTAATATTTCCTTAGGACGACTGTAGCCGTTTGGCCTTGCCCATTTTATAGCCCCCCTGTAAAAGTTGCAACGTAATCTCTTCAAATGTTGTTTGTTAGTACATCACACATCTATGGTAACAAATCTCTGGGTTCACGTTGGTTATATCTCACTAGGACGACTGTAGCCGTTTGGCCTTGCCCATTTTATAGCCCCCCTGTAAAAGTTGTAACGTAATCTCTTCAAATGTTGTTTGTTAGTACATCACCCATCTATGGTAACAAATCTCTGGGTTCACGTTGGTTATATCTCACTAGGACGACTGTAGCCGTTTGGCCTTGCCCATTTAAAAGCCCCCCTGTAAAAGTTGTAACGTAATCTCTTCAAATGTTGTTTGTTAGTACATCACCCATCTATGGTAACAAATCTCTGGGTTCAAGTTGGTAATATTTCCCTAGGACGACTGTAGCCGTTTGGCCTTGCCCATTTTATAGCCCCCCTGTAAAAGTTGCAACGTAATCTCTTCAAATGTTGTTTGTTAGTACATCACACATCTATGGTAACAAATCTCTGGGTTCACGTTGGTTATATCTCACTAGGACGACTGTAGCCGTTTGGCCTTGCCCATTTAAAAGCCCCCCTGTAAAAGTTGTAACGTAATCTCTTCAAATGTTGTTTGTTAGTACATCACCCATATATGGTAACAAATCTCTGGGTTCACGTTGGTTATATCTCACTAGGACGACTGTAGCCGTTTGGCCTTGCCCGTTTAAAAGCCCCCCTGTAAAAGTTGTAACGTAATCTCTTCAAATGTTGTTTGTTAGTACATCACCCATCTATGGTAACAAATCTCTGGGTTCACGTTGGTTACATCTCACTAGGACGACTGTAGCCGTTTGGCCTTGCCCATTTTAAAGCCACCCTGTAAAAGTTGTAACGTAATCTCTTCAAATGTTGTTTGTTAGTACATCACCCATCTATGGTAACAAATCTCTAGGTTCACGTTGTTAATATCTCACTAGGACTACTGTAGCCGTTTGGCCTTGCCTATTTTATAGCCCCCTGTAAAAGTTGTAACGTAATCTCTTCCAAGGCTCTCGTTTAAGGCACGGAGGCGCGTCTGAAACTTTTCCAATATTTTTTTCATCACGTTTGTCAACTTCCACGGGCTCGGATCACTGGCGAACAAACAGTACATTCGTGACATGAGTTTCTCAATCTCATTTACATTTGTGAGTGCGTCGCTGGCAATTTTTATGTATTTATTTTTATTCACAATTGGTAAGCCTTCGACATAGCACACAGAATCGCTAAACTGAAGTGGCAGTGGGCAGGGCTCATAGCTCTTAGAACAGATGGCCGATGGGGCAGTAAAGTTCTCGAGTGGCGGCCGCGCACCGGAAAACGTAGCGTAGGCAGGCCTCCCACGCGGTGGACCGACGACCTGGTGAAGATCGCGGGAAGCCGATGGATGCGGGCAGCGCAGGACCGGTCGTTGTGGAAATCCTTGGGGGAGGCCTTTGTCCAGCAGTGGACGATTTCCGGCTGATATGATGATGAGGCCTTTGGCATCATCTCACCTGATGGAAAGTGACGATGATGCCGAAGATGAAAGCGGGCTTACCAAGATTCCCCAACGCAATGGGGAACAGGCTATCTTATCTTCAAGCCGGAACACATCAATGTTTTTAACATTTTATTAAAGTTGGAAGTCTTTATCATATCAGCCAAAAGGAGCGACGGTGCGTAAGGACTTGGACTGCTACCTCCTGTCCGGGAGGTCGTGGTTCGAATCCTGCCAAGTGTACAATGTGTTTTCGGATTTCGATTTCATAAGTACGTTGATCCGACGCTCTTACGGTAAAGAAAAACATCGTGAGGAAACTTGCACACGCCTGCAAAGAATCTTGAAGATTGTGTGTGTGTAGTCGACCAACCCGTGCTGGGCCCGCGTGGTCAACTAAGGCCCGTTCGCCCTAATTCAGGATAGGCTCGAGCCCCTCGGCAGGAACGTTTACGAGCTGATATGATGGTCAGCCGAAAAACGTCCACTGCTGGACAAAGGCCTCGCCAAAGGATTTGCACAACGACCTGTTCTGCGCATCTAGCCTTTCCCGCGACCTTCACCGGGTTGTCGATCGCCCGAGTGGGAGGTCTGCCGATGTGTGGTCGCCACTCGAGATTTTTATAGCCCCAACGGTCATCTGTTCTACGAGCTACGGTATAGCTTAACGTTTCCTATATTTTGACTGACTCGGTGGCTTAGTGGTTAGTGCTCTTGACTACTGATCCGAGGGTTGTGGTTTCGATCCCCACCCAGGGCAAGCATTTGTGTGATGAGCAGATTTGTTTGCTCTGTGTTTGGGTGTTAAATTTCTATATTATGCATGTATTTAAACGTATATAAGTATGTATATATCAGTCTCTGGTTCCCATAACACAGGGCTTCCTACTTTGGGGCCAGATGACCATGTGTGATTTGTCCCAGAATATTTATTTTATTTATTTATTTTACTATCGTGGCAAAAATTTCGTGGCAGGCAGTAAGTACAGTTGCGGTTCGTTGGCGTTTCGTCTTCGTTAGCGAGGCATCGCTTTTCGTTAGCCTTTTGTCAAGGAAACTTTTGGTTGAATGTGTCTTTGTCGCAATCTTCTTTTGGGTAACTTTACAAATAATTTCTTTTGTATTAAATGGTTGGGCGAAACAAAGTTATTTTTTTTAAACGACTTCAAAAAACGAGGATGTTCTATATTTATATTTTTTTAAATGTATGTTCACCGATTTCTCTGGCAATTGTGGACCGATTTTCAAAATATTTTTTTTGTTCAAAGCATAGTATACCCGAGGTGGTCCCATAGTCACCAAGTCAAGATCTGATGACGGGATCCCAGGGAAATCGAGGGCAACTCTCAAATTTAATAGGCACGTAAAACAAGTTTCATATATTTTCTAAAGTAATTAGGGTATTTACGTCTGATAGTCATCATCTCATGTTGATGAGCTGATGATGGAAGGTACAACTCCTTAACGGTTAGGAGTTGGAGGAAAATTATTTGAAGTATTTTTTGAAAGAGTTTAATAAAATTGTGACATTTTAAAATTTTGTAACATGAGTTACTAATATGTATTTTATTATTATGTTTTAGTAACAGGCATCTTGGGAATATTCATGCAATGTTCATTAGCTTTGCCGTATTCATTTAAGCAATCATATTATAGAGATTCTCTGCGTCGGAGGCGTAATGGCAAGGGCCGCTACCTCCTGTCCGGGAAGCCGTGGTTTGAGTCCTGCCACGTACCAATATGTTTTAAAATTTCGATCTCATATGTATACGTTTATCCGACGACATGACATCCTTAGATAAGGTTGTACCAATATTGTCTTAATTTTTATTTTTCATATTTTTATTATTTTAATTTGTATGCTGTACACAGCTAGACATGAGAGCTCTTATGTTAACAACATCTATAATCACCAAGTTTACCACAAATAAAGATTTTTGATTTGATTTTGATTTTTTGAAAGGAGAGTCGGTGGCGTAACGACTAGGGCCGCTACCTCCTGTCCGGGAGGTCGTTGTTCGAGTCCTGCCAAGTACAAATATGTTTTTAAATTTCGATCTCATATGTACGTTTATCCGACGCTCGTGCGGTGAAGGAAAACATCGTGAGGAAACTTGCACACATCTGCGAAGAAACTCGAAGGTTATGTGTGAAGTCGACCAACCCGCACTGGGCCCGCGTGGTCGACTAAGGCCCGATCGCCCTGATTCAGGGTAGGCTCGAGCCCCTCGGTACGTTAGTACTAATACATATTATACTTTCCTTTCGGTGGGGACGTATATGAACCGATATAATATTAAATAAATAAACGTTTTTTTGCGACCTTATGCGCATTTATTTTTATTGACACAGTGACTGAGTAACTTACATACGCAAAAGTATTATCGAAAATGTACTTATTTGGTTCAATGGCATGATACTGTATCTGTTCAATTCAGACGTAATACACAAGTGCAAAGGTTGCGTCTTTCGTATATAATATCATACGTGATAAACATGCATATAGTGACGAAAGATATTAATAATGCGTATAATTTTATCTTGATAGTTTTAACCGCCTCCGTAGCGTAATGGTTAGTCCATTCGCTTGCAAGATTCTACCCGAACAAACATACATACATTGCAAATTAATAAAACCGTGGCGTAATGGTTAGTCCATTCGCTTCACACCAGGAGGTCGCGGGTTCAATTGCCGGTGGGGTCAACTTGAAAGACTCGGTTTGGTTGGTGGTAGGGCATTTTCTAAGCCCGCCTGGCTAGCTATCACCATCTTATCTAAGTCTTGCCGCCAAACATCAGTGTTAGTGACATTGATGTGTTCCGGCTTGAAGATAAGATAGCCAGTTCTCCATTGCGTTGGGTAATCTTGGTAAGCCCGCTTCCATCTTTGGCATTATCGTCACTTACCATCAGGTGAGATGATGCTAAGGGCTAACCAATTTATGAATTCAAAAAATAAAATAGTACAGAGGCCAGCACATCAAGCTAGATACTTTGGACTTTATACCGTTCTTATGCCGTACGCGTAAGGATCAGAATCGCACTGCGAGTGTCTAGCTTGATATGCTGGCCTCTGTACATACAATTTTAACTTCATACGAGGCTAGAGTCGTGTTTAGAGATTACAACCCGGTATGTTTCTCAACCCGGCCGGGTCCGCCGGGCTCGGCCCGGTTGTGTGTTAGCGATGAAACCTTTAAAGTATTTTATGAAAATTTTCTATATATGAATAGAAAAAGACATCGATTCAAGTTTAGTATTTATTTCAAACTGGCTTATGAACAATTATCACAATAATCAGTCTCACTCAAGTCTCAAAATCACACCTAATACACAATTGATTACTTTTAGTTATGGACGGCAAAGTGACATCAGTATTAGTAGTTATTCATTTTTATAAGTTTAACTAAGCAGGTCTATATCTTTACTTCTTACACTGTCTATTTGATAACATAGTATTCAATAAATAAACTAATAACGCAGCTTAAAGTACTTAACGTGTCATAACAACTTAGATTAGATAGATATATAAACTTTGGCAGCTTTGGTATAAACAAAACAAATTATTATTTGCTAAAAGTAAAGTATTATGTTTTTAGTTTAACGTTGATTAGTGAGTGTTAATATTACTAATTAAGCAAATAGCGAAATCTTATAGGCTAGGCTGTACTGTACTGTATCTTATAGGCTAGGCTGTACTGTACTGTAACTATTACGTGTGCGTACATTCTACGAGTTGGCGCTCCTGCGCCGCGCGCCGCGGTTTACTTACCAGGAGTTCAGGGAACTGGCACAAGATTGTGTCAAGTAATGATTGCTCCACAGACAAGAGCTCTTAAATTTGAAGAAAAAGACCCGTTCTTCTTACATACATAACTTAATGAAAATGTCGTCTGCATTACTACCGGGGGGCTCGTAGAATAGAAGGCCGTCGGGGTAGTAAAGTTCTCGATTGGCGTCCCCTCACCGGAAAACGTAGCGTAGGCAGGCCTCCCACTCGGTGGATGGATGACCTAGTGAAGGTCGCGGGAACCCGCTGGATGCGGGTAGCGCAGGATCGGTCGTCGTGGAAATCCTTGGAGAGACCTTTGTCCAGTGGTGGATGTCCTTCGGCTGATAAGATAATAAATAATAATTAATATTCTGGGACAAATTACACATGGTCGCCTGGCCCCAAAGTAGGATTCCCTGTGTTATGGGAACCAGAGACTGATATACATACTTATATTCGTTTAAATACACTAATACATTTAATACCCAGACATGATGATAAATACTTTCTCGCGAAGCCTTCATCATCTGGCATACAGAAAATATACATTGAAATAAATAATACGGTTACCTTGTAGCACACCTCGTACCTATGCGAGGTTATACAAAAAAAAAACTATTTTTATTAGAGACGCTTTATTTGAAAAAAAAAAACTGGAATATTTTATTACCCAGTGTAGAGGCTTTATTGAGTTCTTGCAACTCACAGAGTTTCAATAAACTGTTAGAGTCATTTGGAAAAAAAAACAAATACGTTCAATACGCTAGATCAACGGAAGGACGCCTTGACATACAGGCACACATATTACATACATATTTTTTGTAGTTTTTCGTTTATTAGTGTTAAGACAGTCGATATTACCAGGATCTCAACTTATATTATTTTTTTGACAATAGACAGATTTTTATTTGACACTAACTGTCATGGCGAACCTTACACTACTCTGCACTAACCTACCCTACCCTACCCTAAAACCTTCTCCTGACAATAACGAACTCAACAATAAGAAATTAGCGAAATCGGTCCAGCCGCTCTTGAGTTACAAATGGTGTTACTAACACGACTTTCTTATATAAAGATCAGATTTTTTTGTAAGTTAAAATGATGCCGAAGATGGAAGCGGGCTTACCAAGATTCCCCAACGCAATGGGGAATGCTTTCGCTAGATCTTTCATATTGTATCTATTACGAATATCTATACCTATTTTTGAACTTAAAAAACTATCAGCGTCGGTGGCGTAATGGCAAGGGCCGCTACCTCCTGTCCGGGAGGTCGTGGTTCAATCCTGCCACGTACAAATGTGTTTTCGAATTTCGTTTTCATATGTACGTTTATCCGACGCTCTTACGGTGAAGGAAAACATCGTGAGGAAACCTGCATACGCTTGCAAAGAAACTCGAAGGTTGTGTCTGAAGTCGACCAACCCAGTGCCCCGCGTGGTCGACTAAGGCCCGATCGCCCTAATTCAGGGTAGGCTCGAACCCTTCGGTGGGGACTTATATGAGCTGATGTGATATGATGATGATTTTAATACTTACAATTTATTATTTTCTTTTTCAGGTAAAATTCATCTTAATTTGCTGCTTCTAATACGCATACCAGGTAAACCAGGTTCTTACAAACTTTCGTGTTAATAATAATAATAATATTAGGAATATCTCAAATATTACAAATGTGTTTGTTTGTTACATTGTCACGCCTCAACACCTCGACCAGTCTTGATGAAATTTAGGATGCAGGTTGCCTGTGTCACTCGAAAGGACATAGGTTACCTTTTATCTCGTGAAATAGCATAGACCGATGCAGTTCCTGAGGGGAACTGAAAAATTTACGCTTTTTTGGCTGATTTCTTAACATCGCAACGGAACAATGGATTGTTGTGATTTTTTGCACGGAGATGGTTGAGGAGGTGGAAAATGGCATAATTTACCAATTAGCATATTCTGACATAGTTCCCGAGGGATCTGGGCAAAACTCATTTCCACGCTCGTTTTCCACATTAATTTTCCACGTTGGTGTCACAAAGGGGCATCGGATTGAAGTGATTTCTTTTTGTTTAGAATTGGTTGAGGGGGTGGGAAGCTTTTTAGAAATGTCATGCGCACCCTCGAAAAGTCATAGAAACGTTGTCCACGCGGGTGAAGCCGCGGGAAACAGCTAGTCTACTATATTCTAGAAGGTTAGCTCATTGACGCGCCGTAACGGGACAAAGCCACGCGATTTGCGGTGACGCGATGGCTATGTTCTACTCCCTCCCGCTCCCGGTCCTGTGGGATTGAAATGGGACGAGATTTCTGTACAAATTAACATAGAAACGTTGTCCACGCGGGTGAAGCCTCGGAAAACAGCTAGTCTACTATATTCTAGAAGGTTGGCTCATTGACGCGCCGTTACGGGACCAAGCCACGCGATTTGCGGTGACGCGATGGCTATGTTCTACTCCCTCCCGCTCCCGGTCCTGTAGGATTGAAATGGGACGAGATTTCTGTACAAATTAACAAGCGAGTCACTCAAGTGTCATGTAGTGGCTTATTCCTTCGGTGAGATTTGGCTTTTGGTGAATGTACATACTCGAAGATAGGCCATATTCTTATTCCTTCTAAATAACTGAGGAGTCTTTTTACCCGACTGTGCCTGAAGGTGGGTTATGTTTTTCTAGTGTATGTATCTATGTATGTATACAGGGTGTATCAAAATTGTTGTAGGTCCCGTAAACTGGGACTTCTACTCATCGTACTGAACAGCTTTTGTTCTACGACTTTGCTGAAAACGAAAAAAAAATTTTTACTCTTCATACATATCGATCAGTTGATCGACCAATTTTGTGCATTTTAGTATGGAGGCTCCAATATTTTTTCGAGAACTGACTATGGGTTCCTTGGGGAAAGTCGTTCAGTATGATGAGTAGAACCCCCAGTTAACGGGTCCTACACCAATTATTTATATACAGGGTGTATGTATGTAAATATTCGCCTCCGTGGCGTTATGGTTAGTCCATTCGCTTCACACCAGGAGGTCGCGGGTTAGATTCCCGGTGGGGTCAACTTGTAAGACTCGGTTTGGTTAGTGGTAGGGTATTTTCTAAGCTCGCCTGGCTAGCTACCACCATCTTATCTAAGTCTTGCCGCCAAACATCAGTGTTAACAACATCGATGTGTTCCGGCTTGAAGATAAGATAACCATTTTCGTTGGGGAATCTTGGTAAGCCCGATTCCATCTTCGGCATCATCGTCACGTACCGTCAGATGAGATGATGCCAAGGACTTACCAATTGTGAATTAAAAAAAAAACTACTAAGTGCGAGTCAGAACCGCACACATAGGGTTCCGTACCAACATACTATATGGCTTGTTTCTTCATATTTAAAAAAAAACACGTTTTTTGTATGAAGACCCTCCTTATTTTTTCACTTTGTCTAGTTTTTAGCATTTTTAGTTATAGCGGCAACAGAAATACATCATCTGTGAACATTTCAGCTGTCTAGCTATAACGTTTCATGAAATACAGCCTGGTGACAGACGGACGGACTGACGGCCAGCGGAGGCTTATTAATAGCCAAGTATATACTTTAGAACTAACATACAATATGGACATTCCCTGCCGCTCTCTAGATTGCGACCTCAGCCCCTCGTCACCCAGATTGATACAGATTGGTTACTGTTTGGTTGTCAGGTGAGATGATGCCAAGGGATTACCAATTTTGAATTTAAAAAAATGTATGTATGTATGTGTGCATATTTCTTAGGCACGCCCTGTAGCCTAAACGGCTTAATGAATTTTGGAGTGCGAGGGTTAGTTCGATTTGTCTTGATCCCGTGAGTGACATAGGATACATTTTTACCCGATAAGCCAAAAAAAAGACGTTATTTATTTCTTTGGCACGCTTTGTAGTCTAAGCGGCTTTATGGATTTTGGAGTGCGAGATATCGTTTGGTTCATCTTAATCCCCTAAGTGACATAGGATACATTTTTACCCGACTAGCCAAAAAAAGACGTTATTTATTTCTTTTGCTCGCTTGTAGTCTAAACGGCTTGATTGATTTTGGAGTGCGAGAATTCGTTAGATTTGTCTTGATCCCGTAAGTGATATAGAATAATTTTTATTCGACTAGCCAAAAAAGGACGTTATTTATTTGTTTGGCTTGCTTTGTAGTCTAAACGGCTTGATGGATTTTGGAGTGCGAGGATTCGTTAGATTTGTCTTGATCCCGTAAGTGATATAGGATACATTTTTATCCGACTAGCCAAAAAAAGACGTTATTTATTTCTTTTGCTCGCTTTGTAGTCTAAACGGCTTGATTGATTTTGGAGTGCGAGAATTCGTTAGATTTGTCTTGATCCCGTAAGTGATATAGAATACATTTTTATTCGACTAGCCAAAAAAGGACGTTATTTATTTGTTTGGCTTGCTTTGTAGTCTAAACGGCTTGATGGATTTTGGAGTGCGAGGATTCGTTAGATTTGTCTTGATCCCGTAAGTGATATAGAATAATTTTTATTCGACTAGCCAAAAAAGGACGTTATTTATTTGTTTGGCTTGCTTTGTAGTCTAAACGGCTTGATGGATTTTGGAGTGCGAGGATTCGTTAGATTTGTCTTGATCCCGTAAGTGATATAGAATAATTTTTATTCGACTAGCCAAAAAAGGACGTTATTTATTTGTTTGGCTTGCTTTGTAGTCTAAACGGCTTGATGGATTTTGGAGTGCGAGGATTCGTTAGATTTGTCTTGATCCCGTAAGTGATATAGAATAATTTTTATTCGACTAGCCAAAAAAGGACGTTATTTATTTGTTTGGCTTGCTTTGTAGTCTAAACGGCTTGATGGATTTTGGAGTGCGAGGATTCGTTAGATTTGTCTTGATCCCGTAAGTGATATAGAATAATTTTTATTCGACTAGCCAAAAAAGGACGTTATTTATTTGTTTGGCTTGCTTTGTAGTCTAAACGGCTTGATGGATTTTGGAGTGCGAGGATTCGTCAGATTTGTCTTGATCCCGTAAGTGATATAGGATACATTTTTATCCGACTAGCCAAAAAAAAGACGTTATTTATTTCTTTGGCACGCTTTGTAGTCTAAACGGCTTGATGGATTTTGGAATGCGAGGTATCGTTTGGTTCATCTTAATCCCCTATGTGACATAGGATACATTTTTATCCGACTAGCCAAAAAAAAGACGTATTTATTTGTTTGGCACGGTTTGTAGTCTAAACGACTTGATGGATTTTGTAGTGCGAGAATTCGTTAGATTTGTCTTGATCCCGTGAGTGATATAGGATACATTTTTACTCAAATAAAAGATTTTGATTTTAAATTTATGTTGCTAATGATAGCAAAATAAATAAATAAATATAAATTGTTTTTTTTTTATCCACAATTGATAAGCCCTTGGCATCATCTCACCTGATGGTAAGTGATGAAGATGCCAAAGATGGAAGCGAGCTTACCAAGAATCCCCAAAGCCGGAACACATCAATGCCTACACATCAATCCCTACCACCAACCAAACCGAGTATTACAAAGTTGACCCCGCCGGGAATCGATTCCGAAACCTCCTAGTGTGAAGAGAATAGACTAACTATTACGCCACAGAGGCGGTTAAAAATTAAAATTACTAATAATAAATTACTACTGTTGTTAATTATTAATTGATTGATGATTAATTATAATATAAATTACTTAAAGGTCGTAAATTCGCCGCAGAATAGGTAGTTATTAGTGATGTAAAAAAAAGAAAATAAAAAGACTGCTATTTAAATTCTTATTGTTTTATATTTTGCCAGAAAAACATACCCATTGATTATAATTATTATAGAAATGTGTTTCAATGTTAATTTTCAAATTGGTTAACATGAAACAAACAATTATTATCCGATCTGCTAGAGGCACTAGCTTGGAATCCAACTTGCTACTTAAAATCTTAAATGTTTTAGCTAAATGATTTATTTCATCTCCAAAAAGATTGAATATTAATTTAAAATGATCAAAGTTCTGGAATCCAGTGAAAAGCATTACTTGGACTGGATAATTCACATCCATCACAGTTTCAATTAAAAACCTTTTCTTTTTGCTATACGGTTTTCAGAACCTTGATATGATATTTTTAGGTCATTGGGTAATCTCATACAACATTTACATTGACATAAATCGCATTGAATTCCAACATCGTTCCGATTATTTACACACATAATTTCCACTTCAGTACAGTCAAAATAATCCATATCACATGTACCATTAGATTCTATTTCATTTGTTTTCTTTGCACTTTTTAATCCACTTTTCTTCCTATTATTTTGATCCAAGCATCACTGATATCGCTCTTTAGTTCTGTGGTGTACCAAATCATAGGTTGCTTCATTCCATGAAAATTTACTAGACACAGCATCTTTTTTCAACACTGGCCTGGCTGATATAAAAATAAATATGATTTTACTAAGTAGATCAGTAAATTAACTAGTAATCAAGTAGAAGCAATTACTAAATTAGGTTAATGATACTTGCACTTGGAGTAAGGAGGTTAGGTTACCTACTAATACACAGTTACCAAATTCTAACCCGATTTCATCATCATCATATCAGCCACAAATCGTCCACTGCTGGACAAATGCCTCCCCCAAGGATTTTCACGACGACCGGTCCTGCGCTGCCCGCATCCATCGGCTTCCCGCGATCTTCACCAAGTTATCGGTCCACCGCGTGGGAGGCCTGCCTACGCTACGTTTTCCGGTGCGCGGTCGCCACTCGAGAACTTTACTGCCCCATCGGCCATCTGTTCTACGATTAATTAATTAACCCGATTTACTCGAAGAAAAAGCAAAAAATACTTACGTTTTTCTAATACTGAGTCTTTCGGTAGCACGTAGTCATCTTTATTAAAGTGGTTTTTGCATACGAGGTTATTATTTGTAGGCGTAAATCGATATCTACGAATATAGGCCATTGTTTTAAACGAGTTTTATGTTTTGGAAACTTATGGCCTCCTGTTTTATTTGAGCACATGGGCACTACGCAACATTGCGGCATTTTAATTCTTCCTCTTCTTTCCCCTGGCCATTGTCCCAATTTATTTGGGGTCGGTCCTCCTAGTACTTCTGAGCGACACTGCGAAGTGGGTTGTTTTCTCATTTGTGTTTGTACTCTTAAGGTCATTTTTTATTGTCTGCAACCAGGTCATTGGTGGTCTCCCGCGGTCTCTTTTACTCTCTTTCATGTTTATTACTTTTAATTGTAAAAGAATAATACACTTTTTTCAAAAATCAATAGAATCCTTCACGGTTATTATAAGATTGAAAGCGCTTTGACAGGTACTCTTAAGGTCATTTTTTACTGTCTGCAACCAGGTCATTGGTAGTCTCCCGCGGTCTCTTTTACTCTCATCCATGTTTATTACTTTTAATTGTAAAAGAATAATACACCTTTTAAATTTTCAAGCGACTTCCAAAAAGGATGAGGTTCTCAATTCGTCTGTGTGTGTGTTTTTTTATGTGTGTTACCTCAGAACTTTTGACTGGGTAAACCGATTTTATGATTCTTTTTTATTTGAAAGCTTGTACTTCCCGTGTGGTCCCATATAAATTTTATCAAAATCTGTGTAGTACTTTATTAGAAAACTAACAAAAACAACAAATAATAATGCAAAAATGTACTAAGTTGTTGCGATGGAAGTCGGTTTTTTAACGTGTTCAGCGTTTTCAATAATTAAATGTTATAATAAAAAAAACAATAGAATCCTTCACGGTTATTATAAGATTGAAAGCGCTTCGACAGGTGCCTGGACCTGACGCCTCTGTGCTGCCATCTCGTGCACGCTAATTTAGAAAACCCTCAATACAATCGTTGCCGAACTATACATTAACCTAGGAGTAATATTTTATATCATGATGCAATTCCGCGTAAACATCGATAAGACAAGTTAAGACGCAGTAAAATCCAGATAAACAAACACACTGACGTAAACATAGTTGTTTATGTATCAGCTTGATAAAATGCAATCAGTAACGTTTTCTCGATTATGGAAAGATTGCTGTTTGGTGCACGAGTTAACAGCGCTGATACGCTGTTTCTGAGAGAGGGCATGAACCTATCACTCCAGGCAGTGTCTGATTGGGGTGATTCCAACCTCGTAAGATTGTGACGAAGTTGTGGACGAAGTCAATTTTGTTATTTTGTTTGGTTTTGAAATTATCATTATATTTTTGTCATTCGATTCAATTCCCATCCTGTGCAACGATTCTGTTTTTAATCCATATTTTTAAGCTATTGCATAGCTTTTATCGCGGGCTTTGAGCGCGGCGGCCGAATCAAGAAATTCCGTAACGAAAATAAAACCTAGCACCCCACGCTCGGCCGAGTTTAAAAAAACTTACAGTAGCGATTTGCTGGTACTAAAAGGACTTAGTCAATTTTGCTGGTGTAACTTTCTTAGTGTTAATTTATTACATAAACATCCCGCGCCCCAAGGACTATATGTTACTGGTAAATACTGCATAAATAATAAATAAATAAATAATTATAATTGCATAGGTTGATAAAAAAATATGCAATAGCTTTACCGCGGCAGTCCCTGAGTGCCACACGTTTTTTTATAACCATTTGCGATATATTAAGTTTCTTCGGGTGGATTTATATATTTTTAAAAAGAACCCTGCCTTTTCCTCCGTTATTCTACTTCTCCATCTCGTGCGAGCGACGACGGCACAGACGGAGGGTGCGCCGCCTGCCGCAAGGTTTAATGCCCGTGTCTTTTTTCCGCCAAAAGGAGTCTATTCACCTTGACTCCAATTCGATTGGATTCCTCCGAATCGATTCAGATATCTGATCACCTGGAACTCCTCGGCGTGCATTTAACGGGTTGTTACATTGAGTCCAAAGCAAAAGTTGCTGCAATGAAGCTGGGCATTCTCTCTAAGGTGAGACGGTACTTCACACCTGGACAGCTGCTTACCTTATATCAAGCACAGGTCCGATCATGTATGGAGTACTGTTCACACTTATGGGATGGATCAGCCCGCTATCAGCTGGATACCTTGGGCGCCATCGGCCGACGTGCCCGGAGACTCATTGGTGACGACGAGCTAGTCAATGACAAGCTCCAAAGCCTTGAGCATCTCCGCAAAATCGCCTGTCTGTCGGTATTCTATCGAATCCATTTCGGAGAGTGCGCGCAAGAACTTCACGACCTTATTCCCCCGGCTCCATTCCACCGTCGGTCAACGAGACACAGAGAGGGGTTGCACCCCTTTGTTGTTGATGTTCCACCTTTACGCACGAAGCGTTACGCTTCCTCATTTATTATGCGTACAGCGAAGTAGTGGAACTCCTTGCCTGCGTCAGTGTTTCCTGATTCCTATAATTTGGAGATCCTCAAGGCAAGAGTGAATATTCATTATTTTGAGGCGAGGTACTGATTAGAACAGTTGTCTCTGTCTTTTTCTTTACGTAAAAGAATAAAGAAAATAACCACAATTTTTCAATGATTTTTCGTTTCAATCAAAAACTACAATGCAAGTATAAAAAATAATAACATTACTCACTTTGTATTATCATAACAAATATTATTGTATATTTGTAAAAATTTATACTTAAAAATATTGGGTTTTTTTTTCTATCGAGCCAAAACTGCTCGATCGTGTTTCTCATAGCTTTTGACTTTGAGGAACATCATCAAGAATAAGTGTATTTTTTTTCAACCTTGGGTTTTACATCGTTTAGGAGTTATTGACGTCAATAAGAACGAAAATCTATAATAATCTGTGGTAATAATACCGCCTTAACCGTGATTGCATCATCACTTCCCAACAGGTGAGTTGCAGTCAAACGCACTCAAATTTTTAATAAAAAAAACTAATTTTAAAACTTAATACGACAAACAATTAATACGCAATTTAATTAGATGAATGTTTTCTGTGTTGGAACATCCATAATATGATAACATAAATAACTACTAAGATAATCGTGAAATAATGAAATAAACAATTTGTTGTGTGATGAACAGGTTTGTTTTATCTGTGTCTGGGTGTTAAATATCTATATGTGTATTGTATTTGAGACGTATATAAGTACTTATGGATAACTAGTCTATGATTCTCTTTGTACTTGGAATCCTAGTTTGGTGCCAGATTACCATGTTTATTTTTTTTTATTGTTTTTTATTCACAATTGGTAAACCCTTGACAACATGTGACTTGTTTCTGGATATTTTGTTACTAACTTCTTTTTAGGGTTTCGTACCGAAAGGGTAAAAACGAGACCCTATTACTAAGACTCCGCTGTCCGTCCGTCCGTCTGTCACCAGGCTGTATTTCATGAACCGTGATAGCTAGACAGTTGAAATTTTCACAGATGATGTATTTCTGTTGCCGCTATAACAACGAATACTAAAAATTAGAAAAAGTGAAAGTCTTCATACAAAAAAACGTGGTTTTTTTAACTTGAAAAAACTAGCACCATCTAGTATGATAGTACGGAACCCTTTGTGCACGGTTCTGACTTGAACTTTACCGGTTTTTTTAAAGTTTCCACTAAAAAGTAGCTACCGTAATGAAATTTAGAAATACTTATCGTAACATCCATACCTTTCGGTTTTAGACACTTTTTTTCTAAGTTTTCACTAAAAGGAAGCTACTGTAATGAAATTTAGAAATGCGTATCGTATCGTCCATACCTTTCTGTTTTTTAGACATTTCTTACTAAGTTTCCACTAAAAGGAAGCTACCGTAATGAAATTTAGAATGACGTATCGTATCGTCCATACCTTTCTGTTTTTAGACACTTTATTTTTTACTAAGTTTCCACTAAAAGGAAGCTACCGTAATGAAATTTAGAATGACGTATCGTATCGTCCATACCTTTCTGTTTTTAGACACTTTATTTTTTACTAAGTTTCCACTAAAAGGAAGCTACCGTAATGAAATTTAGAATGACGTATCGTAACGTCCATACTTTTCTGTTTTTTAGACACTTTTTCTAAGTTTCCACTAAAAGGAAGCTACTGTAATGAAATTTAGAAATACGTATCATATTGTCCATATCTTTCTATTTTTTAGACACTTTTTATATATATTTATATGTGTTCGCGGATAACTTTGTCGTTTATGAACCGATTTTGATGATTCTTTTTTTTGTTGGAAAGGAGATATCCCAAGGCTGGTACCATGATACGGAAACCAGGATCTGATGATGGCATCCCAGAGAAATCGAGGGGATCCTTAGTTTCTTGTTTGAAGTCGGTTTTTTTTTGTTTAAAATTATTTAGAATTTTTTTTCTATGATTCCACTAAAAGGAAGCTACCGTAATAAGCTATATTACTACCGACTGCATAATAACATTACCCTTCTTTTTTGGGTAGTCGGGTAAAAATCTATCTATGTCACTCACGGAATCAAGACGAATCTAACGACACCTCGCACTTCAAAATTCATCGAGCCGATCAGGGTACAGCTAGGCTCAGCCAAAGGAACATACATACACACACTCAAAAAAATTACTGTCTTGTATTGGAACTCCTTGCCTGCGTCTGTGTTTCCCGACTCCTTCAATTTGGGGATTTTCAAGGCGAGAGTGAATAGGCATTATTTGAGTTTGCGTGTACCATCCTCGACTACATCGTCTCTTACTATCAGGTGAGATATAGTCAAACGCACTCAAATTTTTAATTTAAAAAAAAAGTCAGGTAAATAGATTCAAAGGATCATCATTTTCTGATTGCGCCAGGTTGATTTATTGCATCAGCATATTGGAACTCGGGGACCTGCTTCCGTCCGACACACGTACCTACCTATACTATGTGCAGTGTGCAAGCACCAGGGACCAGTTTCGCGGGTTTGAAAGCTCTGCGCATTTTCTTATCGCGGTCAGTTGGAAATTGCATCAGATACGTTTAGCGTGCTTGTGGGTTTTGAGATAATATGTGCTGCTCCTATTCTTAAGGATCCGTACCTTTAAAAAAATAAAAATTTCGAAATTTAAAAGTTTTTAGGTACAAGCTTTTAAGGCTTTAAGATACCACAATCCGAGCAGGTTGATACGTGTTTAAATAATATCGAATATATGTTTATTCATTTTAAGTTCAAATCAATGCGGGCTTCAAAGGGCTGTTACGTTAAAAACCGAACCGAAGTTATCGATTTTTACATTTTTTTATTACTTTTCATCACTTTTAAATAAGTTCTATTTGTTTTCTAAAAATTTTGCAATGAAGACCAAAAACAGGGTCTACAGTATATTTTTTACATCAAAAGTGGTAATAATTTTGAAATTGTATCTATGCGATTAAATCGACGATTTTCTATTACTTTAAGTATATAATATATTTTTTCCACGGATCACATATTATATATATATTTTACACACTCTTTCAAAAATTTATTATAATTAATATTGCATTGTCACGCGATATACATATGCATGCAAAATTTCAGCTCAATCGGAAACCGGGAAGTGGATCAAATTTAACTTACAAGATTTCAATACAGACACCGAGACAGGTGAAAATAATATAACGCTTGTAAAAAGGAACCCTTATAGGATCACTTCGTTGTCCGTCTTTCTGTCTGTCTGTCTATATTATGTCTGTCTGTCTGTGTTGTCTGACCCTTTTTCTCAGGAACGCATGTGGTATTTAGTTGATAATTATATTAAATACAGGCCAAAGGTCCTTTTAAGCTGTAATTATATGGCCATTTTACGGCTCATCTCATCCTTAATAATATTATAAATGTCAAAATATGTTTGTTTGTTACCTTTTTAAACGACTTCAAAAAAGGAGGAGGTTTCTTAATTTTACTGTATATATATATTTTTTTATGTTTGTTCGCGAATAACTTCGTCGTTTATGAACCGATTTTGATGATTATTTTTTTGTTGGAAAGAAGATATCCCAAGATATACCATGATAAGGAAACCAGGATCTGATGATGGGATCCCAGGTAAATCGAGGGCAACCCTCAAATTTTATAGACACGTATTGCGTGTTTCATATGTTTTGTAAAGCTGTTAAAGTATTTGCGTCTGGCAGTCATCATCTCATGATGATGAACTGATGAAGAAAGGTACAACTCATTAACGGTTAGGAGTAAGAGGATAATTCTTTAAATATAGATAGATACGTAGGTACGCTTAGACCGATAGTTGTATTCTTTCAGGTTATTCAGATGAGCTGATGATGGACGATTTAAGTCCTTAACTTTCATGATGCCGAGATGATGATGGAAGCCACAGGACTCTGTACCTATTAATGAAACCCATGCATTAAGATTTGATGAGTCCTATTAGCGAGTAGGTGATTGGGTTTTACGTTGTTAGATAGATAGCGTTATCACTAAAATAAAGAAACTAAAAATAAGTTTTAAAAAACTGAAAACCGACTTCAAAATAAAATTTACTTAAAAGTATGAAATAATATTATGATACTTAAATACACGACATTAACCAACAATAACGAAATCAAAGGTGGGTATACGAATTAAATTAGGGTATTAAATTTTTTTTGATGTCGGTGTCAGCAAATCATTGAATCTAAAACATTTGATATACGTAAGTATTGTGTGCTGACACCGAACTCAAAAAAAAATTAAGACCCTAATTTAATTCTTATAGTATGCTAGTATACTAGTATTTTATTAGAAAATTAACAAAAATCAAAAATAATAATGCAAAATTGTAATAAGTTGTTGCGATGGAAGTCGGTTTATTAACGTGTTTAGCGTTTTCAATTATCAACTATAAAGTTAATTTTATCCTTCAATTCGAATGTTTGTACTCGTTGATGTTTGTAGGATTTCGTTCCCAAATGTATTTTGGTACGGAACCCTCAATGCGCAAGTCCGACTCGTACTTAGCCAGTTTTTATTGTTCCGTACTCAAAGGATAAAAACGGGACCCTATTACCTATATATACTGTGCTATTACTAAGACTCCGCTGTCTGTCCGTCTGTCACGAGGCTGTATTTCATGAACCGTGATAGTTAGACAGTTGAAATTTTCACAGATGATGTATTTCTGTTGCCGCTGTAACAACAAATAAGTAATGTTATGTTATTATTTTCGACTGGTGTATGTCTGTAAGCAACTGCAAAGTGCAAAATTTGTTACTACAGCTTCTTAGTTACATAAGTGTGCAAATGTTAATTTACCACACTGGATTTATGTTGTGGTAAAGAATAAATATTTCATCTATCTATCCATGTAAATACTAATAAAACCGGCCAAGTACGAGTTGAACTCGCGTGGAGAGGGTTCCGTACAATGCCAAAGTCAAATACAAAATATCACATTTGAAATCCTCACAGTAAGATGCGAGTTATTTTTTTTAATATTAAAATTGAGTGTGTTTGGCTGCACCTCACCTGATGGTAAGTGCCGATGCAGCCGAGGATGTAACACGCAGGTTTAAAAAATGCCTATTCACTCTCGTCTTGAAGATTCCTAAATTTTACGAATCGGGGAATACAGACGCCGGAAGGGAATTCCACCCCTTGGCCATTCGCATGATGAACGAAGAAGCAAAACGCTTCGTGTGTAAAGGTGGCACATTGACGACAATGGGGTGGAACCGGCCACCGCACCTGGTCGTCCGATGATGAAATGGAGAGGAGGGGAATGAGGTCGTGAAGCTCCAGGGCACACTCTCCGAAATTAATCCTGTAGAACACCGATAGACAGGCGACTTTGTGGAGATGCTCGAGGCTTTGGAGCCTGTTTGATACAAGTTCCTCGTCGCCAATGAGTCTCCTAGAGCGTCGGTCGATAGAATCCAAGGCATATAGCTGGTAACGAGCAGATGCATCCCACAAGTGAGAGCAGTACTCCATACAGTTAACTACTATAAGCGCAATCTAGTGGTGTTTTAGTGAACTTCTTTTTTTTTTTAATACAAATATTAGTGCCTTTGGGTGCACCTCACCTGATGGTAAGTGCCGATGAAGACAAGGATGTAACACGCAAGCTCAAAAAGTGTCTATTCACTCTCGTCTTTAAGATTCCTAAATTATACGAATCGGGGAATACAGACGCCGGCAGGGAATTCCACTCGCTGCCCGTTCGCATAATGAACGAAGAAGCAAAACGCTTTGTACGTAAAGGTGGAACATCAACGACAAAGGGGTGGAATCGCCCTCCGCACCAGGTCGTTCGATGATTAAATGTAGAGGAGGAATGAGGTCGTAAAGCTCCAGGACACACTTTCCGAAATTAATCCTATAGAACACCAATAGACTATTTTCTATTATGACTAGAACTATTTTCCGTAGGTGAACTTTACCACTTTTTTTAAATTGATAGAATTCTTATAGGTGTTCCTGTAATTTACAAGCAATGAACTGTATTTTGTATATTTTTCAAGGTTTTAGGCTCAGTAGTTTCGGAGGACAGAGGGGGGGGGGGGGGGGGGGAATGGTCAGTTTTCGTCTTCTTTCATGAATAAAATCGAAACTATTTATTTTACAATATAAACAAAACTATATTTAAGATCCTTATAACGAGCCGTTTCATTTGTTAAATAACACAATAAGGTTTCCAAAACTTTTTTTTAAATTTCCTAATTTGTTCCCCGAAAATAACCCTTATTTAAAAAAAGTATTTATTTACTTTGCACATCTGTGTTTGGGTCATAGGTTTACACCATCCTGCTAAATTTCACCTGGTTTGGTCCCGTATATTCGGAGCAAGTTGGCTTGGACAGACGGACGAACAGACACGAGTGATCCTATAAGGTTCCGTTTTTTTTTTGTACGGAACCTAAAAATTAAAAAAAGTGAAAAAATAAGGGGGTCTCTATACAAAAACGTGTTTTTTCTTTAAATGTAGAAACTGGCGCCATCTAGTATGATGGTTTTTAAAACAGGAAACTAGCGCCATCTAGTATGATGGTACGGAACCCTATGTGTGCGGTTCATGAAATACAGCCTGGTGACAGACAGACAGACAGACGGACGGACGGACAGCGGAGTTTTTACCCTTTGGGTACGGAACCTTAAGAAAGTACATTACACAAAGATACAAAGGGTGTTTTACTTGTATTATTATGAAAAGCCTTGTTACTTTAACCTTTGTGCCTAGATTGAGTGGGAAGTAGGTACGCCAGAATAATTAAAGGTTCTATAGAGACAAGTGCAAATTTTCTTAGCATAAAATTGTTGCTGAAAATTTATTTATTATTTATTTACATAAGGCAATCAACAGCAAACTTATTTAACATTAAGCTTATTGAGGAGAGAAACAGCAATGCAAATAATAGATTACCCTAGATAAGCCAAACACTGTGCACAAAAAACATACAGTTAGGTTAGGTAGCACATAAATGTTTGAGACTAGTCAATTATTTTTCAACCGACTTCCAAAAGGGAGGAGGTTCTCAATTCGACTGTATGTATTTTTTTTTATGTGTGCTACCTCAGAACTATTGACTGGGTGAACCGATTTTTATGATCCTTTTTTTTATTTGAAAGCTAGTGCTTCTTGTGTGGTCCTGTATAGATCTTATTAAAATCGGTGTAGTACTTTATTAGAAAATTAACAAAAACCAAAAATAATAATGCAAAAATGTACTAAGTTGTTGCGATGGAAGTCGGTTTTTTAACGTGTTTAGCGTTTTCAATCTAAATATATATAACTCAAAGGTGACTGACTGACTGAAATAGTGATCTATCAACGCACAGCCCAAACCACTGGACGGATCGTGCTGAAATTTGGCATGCAGGTAGATGTTATGACGTAGGCATCCGCTAAGAAAGGATTTTGGGAAATTCCCACGGGAACCGCAAAAATCGGGATCTGCGCGGGCGAAGCTGCGGGCATCCACTAGTTATTTATAAGAGGGATTGGCTTTATGCAGCAATAGTTGAGGCAGCGAATCGATTTTCACACAAAGAGTCTCTGGTGACGGCGACGCGGCGGCAGGCAACCCCTTTTCAATAAAAATCACATTTTCTTTCACAAGTCGGCCGGTGGTAGATACTAGCGACATTCATGGAGGAGTTTAGTGACTTCCAAAGTAGCAGGTTATCAGACGGGCGCGGGGATGTAGGGGGAGGGGGGGATGGAGGGAAACGCCTGGATGCTGGCTGGTGGAGGACTCGCCCCCGCATTCGCGTCCCGATTCCGAGCGCGCTCGACCGCGCCGCCCGCGACACATAACGATTGATTTTATTTACGCGTTGTTATTTACTTACATACACACGTACACATTGACACGACGTGTGTTTTCTTAATGTAGTTAAATTCAGACTTTTATTGTGGAGGTTTGTGCTTGTGTGATCGTGTGATTTTACGGTTTTGTTTTACGTTGTTTGAGCGGTCTTCGAGTGATTCTTGATTAGTCAGAATTTTGTGTCCATTATTTTTTAATGAAAAATAAATTAATTTTATTTTAATAAGAATGTATCTAAAATTTCTAAAACTTAAAAATACAATTAAATAGGTATAGGTTTTCTTAAAAGCGTAAACACGAATGAGAGCGAAAACCTAGTGAAAACTAATAGTTACATCACAGAGTGCCATTTACAAGAAATATTCGGATTGTCTCAATACAAAACAAATATACCATGGTGTGAATAAATATCCCATACATACAACATTACCTCACGATTTGTCCCCACAGTATTTTCATCATCATCATCATATCAGCTAGAAATCGTCCACTGCTGGACAAAGGCCTCCCCCAAGGATTTCCACGACGACCGGTCCTGCGCTGCCCGCATCCATCGGCTACCCGCGATCTTCACCAGGTCGTCGGTCCACCGCGTGGGAGGCCTGCCTACGCTACGTTTTCCGGTGTTTACAACGTCATTGCGTATCTATTAAGGTTATTGCAAGTTGCTCAATATGATCGTTAAACTTATGTTGATGAATGCGAAGGGTAGGCCTTAACCGTTCAAAGGCAGTTTACTTAAATGCGGAACTATTAAAACTCAGCAGGCAATAAACGTCCCTGTATATCAAGTAATCTCAACACCCTGTATCTAAAAACGTTTATATTGCCTAAATCCTCGTGGGCCAGTTCTTAATCGATAGCAGACGGCTATTTATAAACTTATTCCAATAAATAGACAGACTTGTTAAAATCTCGAGTCGTTTTCGCTCGAGTTCGTTCTAATCTGTTGTTGTCACTTTTTAATATATTTCTTGTTTGTCGAAGTGAGCCTTCATCATCATCATCATTACTATCATCATCGTTATCATCATGTTTACCTGGCATTGTTAGTATCTACACTATAGTTTTAGTGAAGAAAACCTAATTATTTAATAATTTTAAACAAAAAATAAACCGACATCGAACACACTATTCGCCACTACGGTTTTTAAAGGTTCCCTTCGATTTCTGTTGGATGCCATCATCAGATCCTGATTTCTTTATCATGGTAACACCCTTGAGATATCTCCTTTTCAACGAAAAAAACATTTGCATGTACCATCCTCGACTGCATCATCACTTACCATCAGGTGAGTTGCAGTCAAACGCACTAAAATTTTTAATAAAAATAAAAGAATTATCAAAATCTGTTCACAAACGACGAAGTTATCCGCGAACACACATAAAAAAAAAATTATTATACTTACGGTCGAATTGAGAAACCTCCTCCTTTTTTGAAGTTGGTTAAAAAAGTAAGTAAAGCCGCAGAATGTTATTTCCTTTCACTTTTAAAGGTCTGCACCTCTTGCTAGTTTCGGTGTTCCGTGGAAAACTATAGCCAACTTTCATGGTTCTAAATAAAATTGGTGTAAATTTATTGCTAGTAAATAAAATGAAGTATAACATAGACAAGAAAAATTGTAATAATATTAGCTATTGTGCAAATAAGTAATAATTTCGGGGAGGTGAAATTGCAATTCGGTAATTTTTAGGGCTGTATCCGCTGTCTTTCCGTCTGTCTGTCTGTCTGTCACCAGGCTGTATTTCATGAACTGTGACAGCTAGACAGTTAAAAAATTGCTGTTGCCGCTGTAAAAAAAGTGAAAGTTTCCATACAAAAAACGTGTTTTTTCTGAAACGTGATGAAACTAGCGGCATCTAGTATGATGGTACGGCCCTTTGTGCGCGGTTCTGATTCTAACTATACCGGTTTCTAGCTTTGTTTCACATCCAAATTTTTAACCGCATTTTTTATTAATTACGTTACACTTTCTCTCTTTGTCTAGTGATTCGTACCAGTTTTATTTAGAAGGACAAATGCTTACTTTAGTTTTTTCACGGAACATTACGGATTCTATTAAACCAAAGCTCTTCTATTAACCAAAATTTCGGATTTTATCAAACAAAATCTCTTCTATTAACCAAAGTTTCGGATTCTATGAATCAAACCAAACCTCTTCTATTAACCAAAATTTCGAATCCTACCAAACCAAAGCTCTTCTATTATGCTGAATTTCGAATTCTATTAAACCAAAGCAGACAGTTTGAAATATTAGGCACTAAAGTTACCAATTCTCCTAAGGGATTAATTTATTTTTATCTAATGAAAAGCATGTCTATCCTGTCCGTTCTTGACAGTTAAAATAGTTGGAAAGTATCTTCGAATTTCATGTATAAAAGCGACTTATACTTACGAAACCTTCGAATTTTACCGAAAACATTTCTGCCGTCCTAACGAAGAATGCAGTAAGGACGTTTTTCATAATTTCGAGAAAATGGCGCCTAAAATTTATTTTTGTTTTTTACTATTTTTACCTTTTCAAATTTGTTTTTTTATGCATAAAATTTATAAAAATTTCAAGTTTTAATTAAGCGAACCCCTCTCGTTGTAAGTTTATTAAAACGGTTATAATTTAAGAATAAGACTTTATGGTTAGCACAGCTATAGGATTCGAATACAACTTTTACAAGTTAATGTGCAGTAAAGACGACGGTTACTGCATTATTCACTAGCATTCATTCACCTTATTGTAATAATGCATTACTGATTAGTAGTAATGAAGATTATTCAACAAAAATTACTTAACGTAATTTGCAGTAAACTTCCATGCTGCATTTTTGTCGAACAATTTGGATCTCTCCATAATACTTACTGCATTCTTCTTTATCAAAACTACATTTTCCCGAGCAGTTATCTTTAATCAAATCATCATATAGAGCTCGTTTTGCCGATTCCGAATCTATAGTGTTAACTAACATCATTGATGTGTTCCAGCTCGAAGATAAGATAGCCATTGCGTTCTGGAATCTTGGTAAGCCCGCTTCCATCTTCGGCATCATCGTCACTTACCATCAGGTGAGATGATGCCAAGGGCTTACCAATTGTGAATAAAAAAGTTGATGATCGTATAAATAGGGTATTGCCAGTGACCTTTGGTATCGAGTAATTTACAATTTTGATCTCTCCAGAATACTTACTGCATTCTTCCTTATCAAAACTACATGTTCCCGAGCAGTTATCTTTAGGAGGATCAAATCATCGTATAGAGCTCGTTTTGTCGATTCCGAATTTATAATTAACTCATTTTATGAAAAAACCGTTCTTACTGCATTCTTCGTTAGGACTACAGATTTTCCAATATCCATCCCACCGTCTCGTTGCCGCGGTGCCTTTCAACTCAAGTATTTGATGATCGTATAAATAGGGTGTTGCCAGTGACCTTTGGTATCGAGTATTTTCTAATATCTGCTTCCTCCCGACAGCTCTTGGCTCCCGAGAGTGTTATTGAAAGGCCCGAGGATAACTGAAGGCGCTCGTTTTCCCCCAATTTTAATATTAAACGGTATAAGGAAATAAATTGTACAGCCACCCTGTTCATGCTTTCTCGCAAAGCCTTTACCAGAAATTTTTTTCGTCTTTTTTTTTTCATGTCGCGTGACGGTCGCTTTCGTATGACGGTATGATCGTTTCGTCCTCTGTAACCGTAGCGAGAGCAGCCATGATCGTTTCGTCCTCTGTAATGTTTCACTTTTACCGTGGTTTTATAAAACCACACACTTACTTTTTTCTTAATAATAGACAACTTTGTAAAAAAAGTACAGATAATTTCGGTTTGTATGGGAGGTATCTTCCTCGGACTTATCCTGGAATAATAAAGTACACATTGCAGTAGGCCTTATTAAGTTCTAGTTATTCACAAAATTTCATTAAAATCTTTAGAGCCATTTTGGAGAAAAAGTAACTAACAACCTGGATTTGTTATGATGGTACCTTATTCCCATTTTTCCTGGAATAACAAACTACCGCGTGCTCTTATAGTAACGTTTTCTAAACACGCCTGACTAACTACCACCATCTTATCTAAGTCTTGCCGCCAAATCAGTGTTAACGACATTGATGTGTTCCGGCTTGTAGATAAGATAGCCAGTTCTCCATTGCGTTGAGGAATCATGGTAAGCCCGCTTCCATCTTCGGCATCATCGTCACTTACCATCAGGTGAGATGAGGCCAAGGGCTTACCAATTTTAAATAAAAAAAGACGATCAATCAAATCTCAACTTTGGTTTTTTTAATCTCTTCACTTCTTTGTCGCTTGAAGGTAAAAAGCCTATATAGGCACAAACATTGCGTATTTTTAAACATCAGAATTGTTACTGGATGTAAACGTGAACGGGTGCAGTCCGTGTGAAATTGCCTACTCTTGTCAAAAGTATCAATGACATTCAATGATTTTTATGTTTAAATTTTCGTGTCATATTGTTTTCATGTTCTAATGACATAATCTGGTTAAATTCAAGGATTGAATTTTGACGTTATTAACTAATGATTGTTTATTTCTTGATTTTTCACAAATAAAATATAGTTATTATTATTTTATGACTATCAGAAATAGTGTGATTTGCACTTATTTTAAAAAAATACCTTGAATCTTGAACACTTAACATTTGACGTATGTGTATGTACTATGAACACGGACAGTAACTCTCATATTGTCAACATTCTCCACCAGAAATCACCTTTCTTTATAAAGTCATAGCTACGAAATAAGAAGCCTTACCTTCTCATTCGCTAAATTCCTGGAAATTTATTTTCTACAAAATTTTCTCTGTGCTAAAAAAAAGTAAAACTCCCAGTTTAGCATTGAGTATGCAGACGTCGATCTAACCGGGTCTCCTTATGCTAGACTTGGATGGAAGAAATTTCAGCTATGTCGTCTAAGCTGTCTACTGACCTACGCGCGTGCGGTAAAAAGCATTATAACTAGGGTTGCCAACTTTATTTTGGTCAAAGTATTTTTTTTTCATTTCGGTAAAATAAAAATAAAGTACACATCGTAAAAAATGCATCACTTTTTCACATGTCTCATTTAGAAGTATTGTTTCAGAATATTAACTGACCTTATCTATTCAAAGTTTTTGCAAATTTAAAGCTTCAATTGCACTTTCAAAATATTCATTTTACTTTCGCATGGCTGCGTTGCAAATATTCAGTCAATCACCCAAGTTTTGTGGCATTAGATAAGAGTTTATCAAGCGACTTCAAAAAAGGAGGAGGTTCTCAATTCGTCTTCTTTTTTTTATGTGTGATACTTCAGAACTTTTTAACCGATTTTTTTGATTCTTATTTTATTTGAAAGCTACTGCTTCCCGTGTGGTCCCATATAAATTTTATCAAAATTGATGTAATAATTTATTAGAAAATTAACAAAAACCAAAAATAATAATGCAAAAATGCACTAAGTTTATGCGATGGAAGTCGGTTTTTTAACGTGTTTAGCGTTTTCAATTATTTAGTCTCATAAGTGCTCATAACCAGTAATATGCCAATATCAGTCACGAGTACCGTAAATAGAGTATTTAAGCGTACTTTATTTTTGTCGTAGATTATAAAGTACAACTACATGAAAAAGAGGACAATACCAAAGTATATATATTAGTAACATGCAGTATGGACATTCCATGCCGCTCTCTAGATTCCGACCTCACCTCCTCGTCACCCAGATTGATACAGATTGGTTACAGTTTGGGTGTCGAACGTATAGGATTTCGCTGCCATTTTGTTTGTTCCGTCGTTCCTTTTTTGAAATGTCATTTCTGGCCCGTTCTATGAAGTGTGCAGGGTGTGACAATACTCTATTTTAGAGTACGGGTGGCAACCCTAATTATGACTTGCGCGCTTTCGATTCGCGGCTGGCTTGTCTAGGACTGGTTTCTATCTTGGCGATACCTAAGGATAAAACTCGCGTATTCATGCTTCGTTCTATTAGTTAAGTTATATAGGGTGTAATATAATTTTGAACAAAAAAAACGACTTCAAACAGGGAACCTTATCCCCTCGATTTATCTGGGATTCCATCATCAGATCCTGCTTTTCTTATCATGGTACCACCCTTGGCATATCTCCTTTCCAACAAAAAAATAATCATCAAAATCGGTTCATAAACGACGAAGTTATCCGCGAACACACGTAAAAAATATATATATGTACGTTCGAATTGAGAAACCTTCTCCTTTTTTTGAAGTCGGTTAAAAATTGGTGTAGGTTCTTCTACTCATCATACTGAACAACTTTCCCCAAGGAACTCGACTCGAAAAAATGAATTTGACGCTCCATACAAAAATGTTTAAAATCAGTCTATCAGCTGATTGATTTGTATGGTGAATTCATTTTTTTTCAGCAAACTTGTAGAAAAAAAAGTAGTTCAGTTTGATTAGTAGATGCCCCAGATAACGGATCCTGCACCAATTTTGTGACAACCTGTATACAATGCTGTGTACTATTGCTCATTGTAATGTACCTGGTTTTAATAAACAGAAACGTGAAAGAATATTGTAAGAATATTAAATGGCACGATATTATTGCGAATTTTCCGAGCTACTCGTAGTTATACAAATGTCGGTTGATGTACGCTTCGTGTGAACTAGCCTCTCCAGTGTGGAATGGGAAAACTTGTGGAGTTTCCTTGTTAGGACGTGTAGCGAGTGCGCAGAACGTAAGTCGTTATCTCGGAACCACTTCTCACTACAACCGCTGCCCTTAAAAGGAGTTGGCTTGGCCACTGCCCAAAGCATGAATGAAAATTATGAATTATCATTATCTATCATGTATAGAAACTTCTCACTAACACCACACCCTGGACACTTCATACAACGGGCCAGAAATGACATTTCAAAAATGGCGGCATATGCCATATACGTCCGACAACCAAACTGCATCCAATCTGTATCAATCTGGGAGACGAGGGGGTGAGGTCGTAATCTAGAGAGCGGCAAGGAATGTCTATACTGTATGTTAGTACTAATATATATACTTTGCTAACACATGGTATTCAAATATTCATTGATTAATTACTATGTACTTATTAATCTCATAGAACTTTCAGGAAATAATTAACAAATTAAAAGTTTTTTTTTGTTTTCATTGCAAAGTTTTGTTTTCGTTGCAATTTGTGCACATATTATACTAGAGCGTCGGTGACGCAAACGGCAAGGGCCGCTACCTTCTATCCGGGAGGTCGCGGTTCGACACCAATGTGTTTTTGAATTTCAATCTCATATGTACGTTTATCCGACGCTCCTACGGTGAAGGAAAACATCGTGAGGAAACCTGCATACATTTGCGAAGAAACTCGAAGGTTGTGTGTGAAGTTGACCAACCTGCACTGGGCCCGCGTGGTCGACGAAGGCCCGATCGCCCTAGTTCAGGGTATGCGTGAAGTTGACCAACCCGCACTGGGCCCGCGTGGTCGACGAAGGCCCGATCGCCCTAGTTCAGGGTATGCTCAAGCCCCTCGGTGGGGACGTATATATGAGCTGATGTGCTGATTATAGTAGGAGTTCAACTATTATTTTTCTAAATCATGAAATAATGAAAAATTGTGAAAGTTTTTTCATGCGGACTACTGATATTTAGCTATTCAGCGTCACATCTTAGTAGGTGCAGTGTTTATACATTGCTGGGGAAGTCTCTCATACTTCATCAAGCCGTGTCATTTGTGACTATGTTGAATTACTATATTATAGCTCTCAGAAATGATAAACTTAAGTGGCAGTGGGCGGCGCACATAGCTCGTAGAACAGATGGCCGTTGGGGTAGTAAAGTTCTCGAATGGCGACTGCGCACCGGAAAACGTAACATAGGCAGGCCTCCCACTCGGTGGACCGACTGGATGCGGGGAGCGCAGAATCGGTCGTCGTGGAAATCCTTGAGGGAGGCCTATGTCCAGCAGTGGACGTCCTTCGGCTGATATGATGATGATGATATTAATATCTTGTGCGCAAAAACTTGAAACTAGTACCTAATTGATATATCTATAAAGTCTCCAAAGTCTCCTGAAGACGTTTTTTTAAAAAAATATCATAATTGGTAAGCCCTTGGCATCATCTCACCGAATGGTAAGTGACGATGACATGATGATGCCGAGATGGAAGCGGGTTTACCAACATTCCCCAACGCGATGGGGAACTGGCTATCTTATCTTCAAGCCGGAACACATCAATGTTGTAAACACTGATGTTGAGTGGCAAGACTCAGATAAGATGGTGATAGCTAGCCAGGCGGGCTTATAGACGATGCCCTATCACCAACCAAACCGAGTCTTGCGCTATTTTTGCCTAAACAAACCACACAACGAAAAAAGGAGTTAGCAAAAATAAGTTTTTTCTAAAAAAAACATGGGTACACAGTACATGGCTACACGCTACGCGCTACAAATTAAAATGTAGTAAAAATTGTGGTGGTTATTAGCTATTTTATATTATCATGGTCAAAATTACACAATTTTACATACAACTATATCTATAACAATTTAAAAAATAAAAAGAATACGTTAGATTCGTCAGTCAAAAGGAAATAGCTATTTTTGTGATACCAATGGTTAGTTTGGAGTCATTTGCTTTAATAGGATAGCAAAATGTAAAAAATTTGGTTATACTATGAGTTTAAATTTTGGTGATCATTAACTATTTTTGGCAGTAAAGTTTTTTTTTTGATGTTATCACATTAATATTATAAAGGCGAAATTTTCTGAGTGTGTATGTTTGTTACTTCTTCACGCAAAAACTACTGAACGGATCTGGTTGAAATTTGGTAGGTAAACAGATTGGGACCTGGATTAACACAAAGGCTACTTTTTTCACGCTTTGATTGCGCACCCTCGAAAAGTCATAGAAACGTTGTCCACGCGGGTGAAGCAGCGGGAAACAGCTAGTTTTACAATAATTAGTGTTCAGGTAAACATAAGCCAGTGTTAAATGAACGGGAATTAATTGATTTCCATACGATTTGAATAGTATATGACGATCTGACCCCGGAGCTGGCCTTATCATTCCTTCCTTGATTATAACTTTTAAATGGAACAAATTGTGTAAGTCTGCGCTCGACGTTTTAAACGTTTTCATTCGTTTTACAATTCACTTCACATCAGCTCATATATTCGTCCCCACCGAGGGGCTCGAGTCTACCTTGAATTAGGGCGGTCGGGCCTCAGTCGACCACGCGAGCCCCGTGCGGGTTGTTCGACTTCACACACAACCTTCGAGTTTCTTCGCAGATGTGTGCAGGTTTCCTCACGATGTTTTCCTTCACCGTAAGAGCTTGGGATAAACGTACATATGAAATATAAATTAAAAAAAACATTGGTGCGTGGCAGGACTCGAACCACGACCTCCCGGATAGGAGGTAGCGGCCCTTGTCGTTTGCGCCATCGACGCTCTAGTATAATACGTGCACAAATTGCAACATAAAAGACTTTGCAATGAAAACTAAAAAAAAACTTTTAATTTGTTAATATTTCCTGAGAGTTCTATGAGATTAATAAGTGCATAGTAATTAATCAATGAATATTTGAATACCATGTGTTAGCAAAGTATATATATATATATATATATATTAGTACTAACATACAGTATGGACACTCCCAAAATAAAGTTTTAAAATTACATAAATGAATTTCTCCACTTCTGATTTTTCGTCAATGCACCGTGTTATCCCAAGGGATACATAGACGGCGGGTGTCTCATGTAGTGAGTTCACTTATACGAGATTTCATTTGCCGTTCCCGTGGGAATTTCCCAAAATTATTTCTTAGCGAATGCCTACGTCATAGTTTCTGTATCTGTATACGAAATTTCAACCTGATCCGTCCAGTGGTTTAAGGTGATCAATTCAATTCAATATATTTATTCAAAATAGGTACAAATTACACTCTTTCTGATAGTCATAAAATTAACAATGTAATTTGTGAAGAATCAACAAACAAACAATAATTAGTTTATAACTTCAAAATTAAATCCTTGATATAAATAGATTATGTCATTAGAACATGAAAACAATATGACACGAAAAGTTATACATAAAAATCATTGAATGCATTTAACAAGAGTAGGCCAGTTCACACGGACAGCACCCGATCACGAGTATAACGCGAGAGTCAGCCATCGCTCCCATCAACCATATTAGAGGGAAAGGAACGACCCGGCTCCCGATGCGCCACCATCCGCACGAACATTTAAGCGAGCATGCACCACTCATGGCAATGCTGAGATAAAAATATTTGTTAAAAAAAGAAGTACTATTCTTGTCATGTCTCATCGCTTCCACGTCAATTCTTAGGTTGGTCATCATTTTATAACTATTAAACCGGATTAGTAGTGTTGATAGAAGAAACACTGTCTACCCATACATTTTTGTCATTTAATTTAAATATTCGGATGTCATAAAATAACCTTTTTTACAAAGAGTTCTTTTGATACAATTTTTAAACTGTTTTTCTGACAAATGTGTGCGTTGGTTAATCAGTCAGTCAGTCACGGTTTCCTTTGGCATCAGCCTTCGCTCAGGGCGTGGATATACAAAAAAGGTCAAGTGCGAGTCGGACCCTTCGGCTCCGAGGGTTCCGTGCTAATACACTTCTCCACACAACTATGGCAATGATACCTATTCACATTTTAAACAAAATACATCAACACAAACGACAAACATATACTTTTTTTATATCAGTCAGTTCGATCTCCTTAGTACAACTAAAACTTGGCCAATTTTTATTATTTGTTGTTTTACTTCATTATAAGTACTCCAAGTCACATCCAGTTTCACGCTTGTGTGTATTACCGTTTTTTTACGATAGAGCTAAATAAAAAAAATATTTTGAAGACCTACAAAGAACACGTTTTTTGTATGGAGACCCCCTTATTTTTTTTAATTTTTAGTATTTGCTGTTATAGCGGCAACAGAAATACGCATTCTGTGAAAATTTCAACAGTCTACCTATTACGGTTAATGAAATACCCCGCTGACGGACGACAGATAGACAGACAGAGGAGGCTTAGTAACAGGGTACCGTTGGTCACCCGTTGGGCATACGGAGCCCTAAAAAGGCTTTGAAGTAAAAACGGGAACCTTCATGGATGGGGGGGGATAGAGGGCTACCACACCATAAACTCCCTTGATCCTACGGGGACTCGTTTCTGAGTTTTAGCGGCACGCACATTGTACACTTTCTTTTACAATTTACTAGCTTTTGCCTTCGCCCGCGTGGACATAGTTTTTATGAATGTCTTTGAGGGTGAGTGGTGCGCGAGCCGCAAGCGGCTCGCGAGCGTGGAAATGATTTCTCCAAACTCCTATCCAGATCGGGCTATTGTGATTAGCAATCTATGACACTCCTTAACCATCTGTGCAAAGAATCACAAAAATTGTTCCGTTGCGATTTTAAAGAAATATGCCTGTTACATATGTTTATCTATCTAGCGTAGCAATAGATAGATGCGCGGTAGTTTGCTACCTATTATGTTAAATTAGTAATAAGTAATTTAACATAACCTATTATGTTAAATTAGTAATAAGTAATTTAACATAATAGGTAGCAAACTACCGCGCATCTATCTATTGCTACGCTAGATAGATAAACATATGTAACAATGCCAAAAAAGAGGTTTTTTTTCTCTCATAGGACTACGCTATTTTCACGGGATACAAAGTAGCCTATGTCCTTCCTGGTGACACAGGCTACCAAATTTCATCAAGATTGGTCAAGGTGTGGAAGTGTGAAAAGGTAAGAAACAAACAAATAAACACATTTTCACATTTATAATATTTATAACAAAATTAGCATACGGAAACATATTTCGTATCTTCGAAATCATCAGATTTATCCGGAATTAATTTGTACCTAGTAATTTTTGCTTTTCATTGCGTTGAAGAATCTCAGCAAGCCCGCTTCCAACTTTGGCATCATCGTCACTTAAGATCAGATGAGATGATGCCAAGGGCTTATCAATCGGAAATAAACAATAGGGTCGGAGCTCACTGCCGTTGGTCGCGAAATGTCTACTTGTGACGTCCCAGATGTTTTCTTTTGCCTCCGACCTCGTGGTTTCAGACTATATGGTTATGGAGCCTTATCATATATCAGCCAAAAGACAACCACAGCTGGACAAAGGAGCCTTAGCCTTCGTAAAATAAAAGGTAACTGACTTGGTCGCTATGGAGCCACGGTTTTGTGACTTGGTTGCTATGGAGGAAAAATATTCGTCCGCCACTTTTTTTTATTTTAGTTATCCACAATTGATAAGCCCTTGGCATCATCTCACCTGATGGCAAGTGACGATGATGTCGAAGATGGAAGCGGGCTTACCAAGATGCCCCAACGCAATGGGGATCTGGCTATCTTATCTTCAAGCCGGAACATATCAATGGTGTTAACATTGATGTTTGGCGGCAAGACTTAGATAAGATGGTGGTAGCTAGCCAGTCGGTCTATGAAAATTCCCTACCACCAACCAAACCGAGTCTTACAAAGATGAATTATACAATTTATATACCCCGCCGGGAATTGAACCCGCGACCTCCTGGTGTGAAGCGAATGGAGAAACCATTACGCCACGGAGGCGGCCACTTCCGTTACAATCTAGGTTTTTGACTTGGTACCCCGTTTGTGATTTTAAAGAAGTTTCACGTCAAAAAAAACATTTATAACACGTTGAAAATTTTGAGAAACTGGTATACTCGGACTGACACATAAGCGAAGCGAATCAAAGGGATAAAAACTTCTAAATTATAACTGAAATTATAACGGTCAATGTACTATTTAGTTTTTCGAAACTTACCTACATGCATTTATTATTAGCGATTGCTTTAACGGTGAAGGAAAACATCGTGAGGAAACCTGCACATTTGTCTCCAGATGTGTATGAAGGTTGCGTTGCACACGTCCGTAGGTGTAAATCTAAATGCTCTAAACGTGACCGCGGGTGATGTTAATTGTAACACCAGGCAACCTTGGTCGTCTCTTATCGTGTGACACCCTACCCATGGATTGCACTGTTAATTGTGCCACACGACAAGAATAGTAATATTCGCCTACAATTTTCATATACTAAGCAAAAATTTTCCGAACGTCTCCATGACATCTTGCGATACAGACAAGCTGAGTTTATCTGTTTCTCGCAAAGATATCGTTTGCCTTTTAATTTTGTCCTTGGCTAGGGGGAGTTTAGGGGAGGCGTGGCGGAGGGGGTGAGTGATGGGTGTGAATTTGACAGAGGTTGTTAATTATATGCCTGTCGGTTTTGAGATCGCAGCCTCTTGCGGTTTAAGGGAATTCAGGATTCGCGTCGTTTAACACACGCAGCAGTCCTGAGTAGCCTCACAAGAATGTGTCAAGGTCTGTTCATAACCTCGTATTTACTTTATTGATCGGTCGATTTGTACAGAGTGTCGTATTTTTTAGGGGGCTTGGAACTGAACAATGTCTTAAATCGCAAAGAATTATTGTGTGTGTTAATATAATTCTTTAAAACTTTTTTTATTTTCTCAGCAAATTTTCGGAACAAAAGTGATAATTTTCTTGATATTGGAACAGATCAATAGTCTCGTATTTATATAAATGATCGGTCGATTTGTACAGATTATCGTATTTTTTAGGGGGCTTGGAACTGAATAATGTCTTAAATCGCAAAGAATTATTGTGTGTGTTAATATAATTCTTTAAACATTTTTTTATTTTTTTCAGCAAAGTTTCGGAACAAAAGTGATAATGTTCTTGATAGTGGTCTGTTCATAACCTCGTATTTACTTTATTGATCGGTCGATTTGTACGGAGTGTCGTATTTTTTAGGGGGCTTGGAACTGAACAATGTCTTAAATCGCAAAGAATTAATGTGTGTGTTAATATAATTCTTTAAACATTTTTTTATTTTTTTCAGCAAAGTTTCGGAACAAAAGTGATAATGTTCTTGATAGTGGTCTGTTCATAACCTCGTATTTACTTTATTGATCGGTCGATTTGTACAGAGTGTCGTATTTTTTAGGGGGCTTGGAACTGAACAATGTCTTAAATGGCAAAGAATTAATGTGTGTGTTAATATAATTCTTTAAAACTTTTTTTTATTTTCTCAGCAAAGTTTCGGAACAAAAGTGATAATTTTCTTGATATTGGAACAGATCAATAGTCTCGTATTTATATAAATGATCGGTCGATTTGTACAGAGTATCGTATTTTTTAGGGGGCTTGGAACTGAATAATGTCTTAAATAGCAAAGAATTATTGTGTGTGTTAATATAATTCTTTAAACATTTTTTTATTTTTTTCAGCAAAGTTTCGGAACAAAAGTGATAATGTTCTTGATAGTGGTCTGTTCATAACCTCGTATTTACTTTATTGATCAGTCGATTTCTACAGAGTGTCGTATTTTTTAGGGGGCTTGGAACTGAACAATGTCTTAAATCGCAAAGAATTAATGTGTGTGTTAAAATAATTCTTTAAAACTTTTTTTTATTTTCTCAGCAAAGTTTCGGAACAAAAGTGATAATTTTCTTGATATTGGAACAGTTCAATAATCTCGTATTTATATCGGTCGATATGTACAGAGTGTCGCATTTTTTAGGGGCCACTGAACAACGTCTTAAATCGCAAAGAAATGTGTGTGTTAATATAATTATTTAAAACTTTATTATTTTCTCAGCAAAGTTTCGGAACAAAAGTGATAATTTACTTGAGTTCAAACAACCCTTTTAAATATGATTTTATGTGACGCCACCGTGCCAAGGGCTTACTAATTGTGAATAAAAAATATAGAGTGTGTTTTATTTTGCTTGCTTGAATATGTTTAAAAAAAAACTAACAGTTTTTAAATCCGGTAATTGCCTGGTTAGTCGTCAAACCTACTTTTTATGAACTGTCAAAAACAATATTTTGTTCTAGAAAGGTTTGAAATATTGTATTACGTCTAGTGCTAGTGACGTCATAATTTTTTCATTGCCGCTTTGATTAGTAAAAAAACCGGCCAAGTGCGAGTCTGATCCGCACACGTAGGGTTCCGTACCATCATACTAGATGGCGCTGGTTTCTTTATGTTTAAAAAAAACACGTTTTTTGTACGGAGACCCTCAAATTTTTTCACTTTTTCTAATTTTTAGTATTTGTTGTTATAGCGGCAACAGATCATCTGTGAAAATTTAAACTGTCTAGCTATCACGGTTAATGAAATACAGCTTAGTGACAGACGGTCGGTCAGCGAACTCTTTGTAATAGGGTCCCGTTTTTACCCTTTTGGTACGGAACCCTAAAAATGATAGAGAAAATCAGACTTGTAAGTTTTTCTGAACTTACAGAAAAAGGGCTATTTAGTGAAATTAATTTCGAATTAGGCAGCATCAGCACTATAATGTGGAGTAGTTGAGCTTTCGCCTTTGATCAACCCAAAATAACAACACAATTGGCGATCGCGGAAGTACAGAGAAATGGGAGAGGCAATGTACGTGAAGGGAGGGATCCTCGTCAAGTTTAGTAATTAATACGAAGCACTGCCAGCCATTATCCCAAGTAGATTGGAGAAATAGTGAGGATGATATGGACACTCCGCCGTTGGAAAATAAACTAAGTATTACATCTAATTGTCTGTCGATAAAATCACTTAATCCTACTTATTAGTAGTGGGAAGTGACATAGACTACTAATCTGAATAGACCGATTTGAGAAAAGAAAAGTCATGTCCACGCTCGCGAGCCGCTTGCAGCTCGAATAAAATCATTTACAGTAATACCTCGGTTTACGCGAAGGATGCGTTCCGATCAATTTCGCGCTAAGCAAAATACGTATATAACGAGGTCAATGAAATAACAAGCAAAATAAATTACAAATTTACTTTTATTGCCTATAAGCTTACAAAAACACAAAATACTTTTATTTTTTAATTTTTAGAGAAATACTCATCTAACGTTTTTTGAGTAGAATTTTTCTTGCGCTCAAGTAATTTTTTTTCCTAGCAAGTAACACAGTTTTCTTTGCAGCAAATATAAAACACGGTTGCCATCACTGTCCGAACTTTCCAACATCTCTAGACCTGAATATATTTTTGAATTTTTTATTAGCGCGAATTTCAAAAACCGCGTTATAACGAAATCACGCAAAGTGAGGTCGCGTAAACCGAGGTATTACTGTACTGTTAAAATAAATGTGGCAATGTAAAACTGAAATACTATACGTAATTGACGATCTTTGTCCACACCGAGTTGTTTCGCGGCTCGCGCACCACTAACAACCCTTTGAGGGTTTTAGGATTGCTAACTAAGTTTCAAAAATACGATCAAGCTCAAATGTTCAAAGGTACCTACGAACTAGGCCACAAATATCATTAATAGTTAAAATGTTATTATATTATGTAAGTAGTAGCTGTTTCCCGCAGCTTCACCCAACGTTTCTATGACTTTACGAGGGTGCGCAGTGCGTGGAAAAATGTAGCCTATGTGTTAATTCAGGTCCCAATCTGTCTACCTACTAAATTTCAGCCAGATCCGTTTAGTAGTTTTTGCGTAAAAGAGTAATATAATATTGTAGGATAGTCAATAATTACTATTTGTTTTAATATAATATGGTAGGATAGTCAACAATTACTATTTGTTATAATATGGTAGGATAGTCAACAATTACTACTTTTTATGATATGGTAGGATAGTCAAGAATTACTACTTTTTATGATATGGTAGGATAGTCAACAATTACTGTTTGTTATAATATGGTAGATAGTCAACAATCACTATATTTTATAATATGGTAGGATAGTCAACAATTCCTATTTGTTATAATATAATATGGTATGATAGATGAAACATTATTCACAAAATTGGCTTCCTACTAAAATTTTAAAAAAAACTTTACTCGCTTAGTTTTATATGAAGCTTTAATTTTTTTTTATCATCAATATAATAAAATAAGTTGGCTGAAAAACTATGACTTCACGCCTTGGTTTTTTTAAACATTATTTTAGTTTTTTGCGAGTGATGAAAAAATAAATCAAATAACTAGTAGTCAATAATTATGTTATACAGATTCCTGAAATACTAATGGTGGGTGTTGTATCATGAATTTCACCGCATATTTTCATATTTCCTCAAAGATACTTTCCCAATTCGTATGTTTTAAGAATCTACAAGACGAGAGTGAATCGGCACTATTTGCACTTGCGTGTTACCTCCTTAGCTTCATCGGCATTTACCATTATGTGAGGTGCAGCCAAACGCACTCAAATCTATATATATAAAAGAAAGTTGTTTTAGTTACACCATTTATAACTCAAGAACGGCTGGACCAATTTTTATGATTTTTGTGTTTTTGCATTTGTCTTCGTCCGGAATAGGATAATAAGTATTGAAATATTATATTCATCAATAAAAAATATTATGAGTCAAAAAATAATTGGTTTTAGGGTAGTGTAAGGCAGGGTAGGGTGGTGTAGGGTAGGGTAGGGTAGTGTAGGGTAAGGTAGGGTAGTGTAGTGTAAAGTGGAACGAAGTTCGCCGGGACAGCTATTTTTTTATAAAAAAAAGGATAACGAATGTCATGTTCCTGAAGCATTTATTCCTATTATTTAATGTAACACAATTGATAATTTTATGTAGAATAAGTTTTACTACCTATATGCACATATTCTGCAGCATTTATTCTTAGTATTTCACTCACAACACTTTTTTAACATGCCCTTATTTGATTGCGTTATATTGGTTAGAATCACTAAGTACTAGATGACGTAGTTTCCCAGTCCTCAATAGGCAACTTCGCTCGTTTGACGCTCAAGAGGGCCAAGTTGAAATAAGTTATCTCGACACAACAACTTCCTTTTAATAGAGCTACTTTAAATTAGGGTAAGGTAAGGTTAATTAATGGTCACCGAGTTTTAGGGTTTTTCTTTGACTACCTATATACACTTATTCTGCAGCATTTATTCCTATTATTTAAGGTAGAATAAGTTTTACTGCTTACATACACTTATTCTGCAGCATTTATTCTTAATATTTCACTTACAACATTTTTTTAACATTGTTATGTTATTTGATCGTTATAATTTGGCTAAAATCACTAAGTAATAGATGACGTAGTTTCTCTGTTCTCAATAGGCAACTTCGCTCGTTTGACGCTCAAGAGGCCCAACTTGAAATAAGTTATTTCGACACAACAACTTCCTTTTCAATAGAGCTACTTGAAATTAGGGTAAGGTGAAGTTAATTAATGGTCACCGAGTTTTAGGGTTTTTCTTTGACTACCTATATACACTTATTCTGCAGCATTTATTCCTATAATTTAATGTAACACAATTGATAATTTTATTTAAAATAAGTTTAACTACCTATATACACTTATTCTGCAGCATTTATTCCTATTATTTAAGGTAGAATAAGTTTTACTGCTTACATACACTTATGCTGCAGCATTTATTCTTAATATTTCACTTACAACATTTTTTTAACATTGTTATGTTATTTGATTGTTATAATTTGGCTAAAATCACTAAGTAATAGATGACGTAGTTTCCCTGTTCTCAATAGGCAACTTCGCTCGTTTGACGCTCAAGAGGGCCAAGTTGAAATAAGTTATTTCGACACAACAACTTCCTTTTCAATAGAGCTACTTGAAATTAGGGTAAGGTGAGGTTAATGGTCACAGAGTTTTAGGGCTCCTGTTTGCTATTATTATTTAAATGCTTATACTCGTTGAAACGTTGTTAGTTTTAATTCGTTAATATTACAGTTTTGCGTTATTTTTGACGTCAATTCCTCCTAAACGATAGAAAACCCAAGGGTGAAAAAAAAATACCCTTAGGTTTGATGATGTTCCCTAAAGTCAAAATTTATTAGTAACACGTTTGAGCAGTTTTGGCTCGATGGAAAAAATCCCAAAGATAATTCTACTCCGTTACTTTCAACTCTAGTTATTACTAATATTTTGAAGGATAAATTTTAAAAAGTATACAACAATATTTGATAAGGTAATACAAAGGGAGTAATGTTATTATGTTTTATACTTTCTTTGTAGTTTTTGATTTAAAAGAAAAACCATTAAAAAGTGTGGTTATTTTCTTTACTCTTTACAAGTAAAGAAAAAGAGAGAGACAACTGTTCCAATTAATAACTCGCCTTAAATGCTAGTATTCGTCTAAGCGTTGTTGTTAGTTTTAAACAAATAAGTTTAATTTGATGTGGTTTAATTTAGCTGTTTAAATGTAACAATACAAAGCTTTATTTGCATGCTTGCCAATAAGGTAGATATTATTCATGCATTTAGCCAAATGAGAGTAGAACTCGCGCCCTGAGCGTTCCGTATCAAAAAAGTAATTGTTATCTTTATGAAAGGGAACTTATTGCTTTTGTCGTGTACTACGTAAATCAACCATGACAACCTTTTGTCGTGTACTACGTAAATCAACCATGACAACTTACTACTTGATCTTACTAGATGTCGCTAGTTTCTAAACAAACTGCTAAAAATCACGTTTATTGTTAGTAACCCCTTTATTTTTTAATAATTGTTGTAACGGCAATAGAAAGGAAAATTTCATATGTTTACTTATTACGGCTCATGTAATACAGCCAGCTAACAGACAGACAGACAGACGGACAGACGAACAGCGGAGGCTTAGTAAGTGGTAATACGGTCCCGTTGGTCACACTTTTGGTATATCATACTAATATTATAAAGGCGAAAGTTTGTGAGTGTGTATGTTTGTTACTTCTTAACGCAAAAGCTTCTGAACTGATCTGGCTGAAATTTGGTAGGTAGACAGATTAGGACCTGGACTAACACATAGGTTACTTTTCTTCACGCTCTCGAGCCGCTTTCGGCTCACGCACTGCGCACCCTCGAAAAGTCGTAGAAACGTTGTCCACGCGGGTGAAGCCGCGGGAAACAGCTAGTGTATTCTAAAAATGAAGAACATAAAAGTGTCACAATTAAAATATGTGGAAAAAAAAGTTTTTGCTAATTCTTTTTGCTTTAACATTATCCTAAAATAGTTAAATGCTTAAAATTACCATGTTTCTAATTAACCAAAGATAGTTTATGGAGGTTATGTCGAAATTATGGATAAAGCCTTCGCGGGTAGTTATGGGCTCCATCCCCGCCAGTCTGAGTTGACCCTAAATCGGGCATTAACACTCGCAAACTGCCTAAGCTTATCAAATATGAAAATTCATGGAGTTGTAAGCTACTTAGCCAAGGCAAAAGCTTTTAACCTCCAATTGTAGGTGTGTACCGACAGGTTAACGAGATTCATAGGAGTTGCTCGTTTAGGATTAAATGGCGGTGAGTTACTGTTTTGTACAATATAACAGGTAGATATATTGCGAAGATTATTGGTACCCAGTGGAGTTTTCTATAAACGTATCGACGCAGTATTATTGGTACCTAGTGGAGTTCTCTGTATACGTATCTACGCAGTATTACTGGTATCTAGTGGAGTTCTCTGTAGGCGTAGCTACGCAGTAATATTGGTACCTAGTTGAGTTTTCTGTACGCGTATCTACGTAGTATTATTGTTACCTAGTGGAGTTCTCTGTACGCGTATCGACGCAGTATTATTGGCACCTAGTGGAGTTCTCTGTATACGTATCTACGCAGTATTACTGGTATCTAGTGGAGTTCTCTGTACAAGTACCTACGCAGTATTATTGGTAGGTACCTAGTGGAGTTCTCTGTACACGTACCTACGCAGTATTATTGGTACCTAGTGGAGTTCTGTAGACGTATCTAGGCAGTATTATTGGTACCTAGTGGAGTTCTCTGTACGCGTATCTACGCAGTATTATTGGTACCTAGTAGAGTTCTCTGTACACGTATCTACGCAGTATTATTGGTAATTAGTGGAGTTCTCTGTACGCGTATCTACGCAGTATTATTCGTACCTAGTGGAGTTCTCTGTACGCGTATCTACGCAGTATTATTGGTACCTAGTGGAGTTCTCTGTACGCGTATCTACGCAGTATTATTGGTACCTAGTGGAGTTCTCTGTACGCGTATCTACGCAGTATTATTGGTACCTAGTGGAGTTCTCTGTACGCGTATCTACGCAGCAGTATTATTGGTACCTAGTGGAGGTCTCTGTACACGTATATACGCAGTATTAAAGGTACTCCCTTCAATTATTTTTAACCGACTTCCAAAATGAGGGGGCTCTCAATTCGACTATATGTTTTTTTGTATGTTTGTACGCGATATCTCCGCATATTGCGGACCGATTTTTATGATTCCTTACTTATTGTTCCGTGCCCAAAGGGTAAAAACGGGACCCTATTACTGAGACTTCGCTGTCCGTCTGTCAAAATTTCATGAACCGTGATAGCTAGACAGTTGAAATTATTACATACAAAAACATGATAATTTTGCTCGATATTGATAACGGCAACAGGTAGACGCTTGAAATATTTACAGAATATTTAGTTATATATTTACTTTAAAAATAAATAATTAAATTAAAATAAAACAAATATTTAAGTGCGGCTCTAATACAATAAACGTGATTTTTTTGCTCGTTTTTGCTCGATAACGATAACGGCAACAGGTAGACGCTTGAAATATTCACAGAATATTGAGTTCTATTATTCAATTTAAAAATAAAAAAATAAATTAAAATTAATATTTAAAGGGGGGCTCCCATACAACAAACGTGATTTTTATAATAATGGTGCGGAACCCTTCGTGCGTGAGTCCGACTCGCACTTGGCTGGTTTTTTTATTCGACAGGGTATGCTGCCAAGTTGGTCCCATTTAAAGGAGTTTGAAAATTTTTGTATGGAGACTGGCACAGTACCAGGGCCGCTATTATCAAAACAGCGTCGCACAACTAAACCTGTATATTTGAAAAGAGAACATTGAGGCAGACAAAAAATTACATTTAGCATTATGTCCTAAAACGTCACGTTACGGAAATAATTGGACTTAGAGAAATCAAAAGGAAAACATTTTAGAGTCATTCTACAATTTCATATCCAGTTGTCTCCGTAATGTGACGTTTCAGGACCTTGTGCTAAAATACTTTTTTAATAATAATAATAAATATCCTTTATTGCATACCATAAAAAGCGTAACAGAAACTTAATTTAAATATGTACAGTGCAAAGGCGGCCTTATCGCTTTTAGTTTTTATTGTCTGTATGTCCCATATCCAAATACAGGTTTCAATGTACGACACAATTTTGACAAAATGATAAAATGGACTATGCCAATAATTTTAAACCCCTTTCAATCAAAATTGGTATTAAACTTTTTTGGAAAATTAAAAAATTACTAAGTTATTGCGATGAGTCTGTTTTTCATTATTTAACGTGATTTGCGTTTCCAATTTATTCCTTTCATAGTTACATTGAGTAGCTTTTTAGGGTTCCTTACCAAAAGGGTAAAACGGGTAAAAATTACTAATACTCCGCTTTCCGTTCGTCTGTCACCAGGCTGTATTTCATGAACCGTGATAGCTAGACAGTTGAAATTTTCACATAATATGATCTGTTTCTGTTGCCGCTATAACAACATATACTAAAAATTAGAAAAAGAAAAAAAAATAAGAAACGTGTAATAAACAAACAACCATAAACATCCCTACAAAAAACGTCGTTTATTTTTTTTTTTGGTACAATTGGTAAACCCTTGACAACATCTCACCTGGTGGTAAGTGACGATGTTGCCGAAGATGAAAGTGGGCTTACCAAGATTGCCCAACGCAATGGGGAACTGGCTATTTTTAATTTATATTTTATATATATTAATCGTGAAGAAACTAGTGACATGTAGTATGATGGTACAGAACCCTTTGTGTGCGGTTCTGACTCGCACTTGGCCGGTTTTTTTCAAACAGCAAATAAAGACGATTTTTTTGTCGAACCTTTCAAAGTTAGCTACAAAACAAAATAACAAGCAATTAAGCTATCTCTTGTGCCTCCTTTACCCAATATTGCAGAGAACCCTTTAACGATCGTATTTTCAACTTTAAGCATAAACAGGAAATCTAATCTAGTCAATATTTCATGCCCATAAAACTTTAAGATAGGGTCCTGCGCAAGACAAAGGACCGAAATGATAATCCCGGTAGTTACCTGCTCTTAATTCGGGTATCTCCCAGTTTAATAATAATTCTACTGTGGATTTTGATACACTTTGTTATTCGCTTTACTTTTCAATTAAATACATATCGGAATAGTTAGACTAGTATCTTAAACAAGCTTAATTTTTCTGTTTTTAATTCGGGTATCTCCCAGTTGAATAATAATTCTACTGTGGATATTGATACACTTTGTTATTTGCTTTGCTTTTCCAATTAAATACATATCGGTTGCGTCGGTGGCGCAACGGCAAGAGCCGCTACCTCCTATCTGGGAGGTCGTGGTTCGAGTCCTGCCAATGTGTTTTCGAATTTCGATCTCATTATGTACGTTTATCCGACGCTCTTACGGTAAAGGAAAACATCCTGAGGAAACCTGCACACGCCTGCGAATAAACTCGAAGGTTGTGTGTGAAGTCGACCAACCCGCACTGGGCCCGCGTGGTCGACTAAGGCTCGATCGCCCTAATTAAGGGTAGGCTCGAGCCCCTCGGTGGGAACGTATATATAAGCTGATATTTATACATATTGGAATAGTTATATAGACTAGTATCTTAAACAAGCTTAAGTTTTCTGTTTTTAATTCGGGTATCTCCCAGTTGAACAATAATTCTACTATGGATATTGATACACTTTATTATTCGCTTTGCTTTTCCAATTAAATACATATCGGAATAGTAAGACTTCATGGTCGAAGATAATGTATTGTATGCCACTGCACGCAATTAGCCATTGTAACACTCGTGCTTTATATTGTGCCACTCAGTGCTCATTACTTGGCAGTGGCATAAATAACTTTTTTTAAATTCATTATTGGTAATCCTTATACATATCGGAATAGTCAAAATCAATCAAATCAAATCAAAATAATTTATTTTAAATAGGTGTTTACATACACTTTTAAATAGTCAAAACCAAATTTATTGTCTATTGCATAAAATCATGATTCAGATTACAGTCTCTGGTAATGGTATTAGTAATAGAATCAACATATATGTATATCTTTGCCATTTACATAATCTATTATTTTATAATATCCTCTAGAGCACAAAGCATTTTTTTACATGAGTCTTGAATTTATTCTCCGACAAACTAGTTACATTTTCTGGAATTTTATTGTAGAATCTTATACCCTGCCCCACAAATGACTTTTTAACCTTACTCAGTCTCGAAAAGGCTATATCTATTTTATTAACATTTCTTAAAGTAATAGTATTAAGAATAGAATCGTAATCAATGTACCACGCTCAACTAAAACCATTTTGTTGAAATATTCTACAAAACCGGTAAAATCACCGATCCTTATAAAGTGATTCATTAAGTGGGTGATCGTTAAGTAAATGCCTCGTAAAGTGTTTTTTTTTCTGCAGTTCAAAATAGCTGACGTAGACAGTGCGTGAAAGGAGACTTGAAGTGCTTTTTATTAGTATCTAGACACTGAAGAGTGACCAAAAATGACCGTTTTGTGGGCCATTTGTCTGATGACGTGTGTCCTGGTGACGAGGGCTTCGGGCACGTTCTACGACGATGATTACGACACGTACACGAGAACCTATGACTACAAAAATGCGGGTAAGTAGAATTTATTTTCTATTGTGTGGCACAAATAGGAACAAAGAGGAACATAATTGAGATAATTGAGAACAGAAGAGGGAAGATGATAGGACACTTAATTACACACGATAATTTTATCAAGAACATAATAGAAGGAAAGATCGAAGCAAAGCGCGAAAGAGGAAGACCTAGAATTGCTTATATAGACCAAGTTAAGAAGAAAGTTAAGGTGGAAACGTATAGAGAAATGAAGGAGATAGTGTGGGAAAGAGAGACCTGGAAACGGCTCTTCAATTGTGATGATGTAATGGCACAAAGAGGCGGCGGTTACTCGGTGTAATTAGAATCACCTGCGTTGATGTGTAGGGCATTTAATTGGCACCCTCGCCTCGGGCACAACTACGGACGTGTGTAATCCTTCTGAAACGTCTGAAATAAGATATGCGGGCTTGGAAGAATCGAAAATTGGCCATCCCCGTATTCGAATTCGGGACCTCTGGTTAGGAGGACCAACCGAGTCGTTAGAGTTGAGTCTCCGACGCTTTTTCATAATCTACTAATATAATAATAATTTACTAAGCTTTATGCACTTACTCACTTACAAAACAGCAAACGCTTTTGTGGAATGCATTTTTTTAAATACACAATTGATAAGCCCTTGGCATCATATAATCTGATGGTAAGTGACGATAATGCCTAAGATTGAAGCGGTCTTAACAAGTTTCCCCCAATGCAATGGGAAACTGGCTATCTTATCTTCAAGCCAGAACATGTCAATGCTGTTAACACTGATGTTTGGCGGCAAGACTTAGATTAGATGGTGGTAGCTATAAAAATTCCCTACCACCAACCAAACCGAGTCTTACAAAGTTGACCCCACCGGGAATCGAACCCGCAACCTCCTGGTGTGAAGGGAATGGACTAGCCATTACGCCACGGAGGCGATTAGCATTCATCATAATCAAAGTTTTATTGTAAATCTTGAAAAAGTTTTATCAGATTTTGATAACGAAAAATACGTTGGTCCAGTTAAGGCGGTGATATTACAGATTTTCCTTATTTTTGACGTCAATAACTCCTAAACGATAGAAAACCAAAGTTTGATAAAAATATCCATTATTGTTGATATGTTGTTCCTCAAAGTCAAAAGCTATTAGAAACACGATTGAGCCGTTTTGGCTCGATAGAATAAACGTTACTTTCAACTCTAGTTATGACTAATATTTTAAAGTATAAATTTTAAAAAGTACACAACAATATTTGTTATGATAATACAAAGTGATTAATGTTATTATTTTTTATACTTTCATCGTATTTTTTGATTGAAACAAAAAACCATAGAAAAAGTGTGGTTATTTTCTTTACTCTTTACACGTAAAGAAAAAGACAGAGACAACTGTACCAATCAATACCTCGCCTTAAAGGGATAACCTTCCTATTTTCGGAGCCGGTCACCTACATCCATCGTAATACTCACCTTACCAAAGAAATTACTTTTGAGTGCCCCACAAATTGATTATTCTGAATGTTGGTTTTGACAGTATCTATCTTAAATATTTCCAGATGAAGCTTTTAAGAGTTCCGCACTAAGTAATGGGGGTCCCATTACTAAGCATAGTACGTTATCCGTCCGTCTGTCAGATTTTTAAAAGGCTGTATCTCTTGAACCGTAATAGGTAGACGGCTGAAGTTGTCACCAAATATGTGTAATTCATCATATCGGTTCATATACTCAAACTCAAATAGCTCTATATTGTACATCAAAATAAATAAATAATTTGGTTGGTTTTGGTTTGTTTGTTTTTAAGTTGTTTGGTTTTTGGTTGGCTGGAAGAGATCTCTTATAGAGATAAGTCCACCTTTGTACATGTCCTCTCTAAGTTCTTGTCATTTAAATGTTTGTGTACAATAAAGGATATATAAATAATATGCAAAATTTAAATTAAAAACTAAGAGTCGTAGAATTTCGGCGTTCTTATCGCTTAGAGCGATTTCTACCAGACAACCCAGTGCTCGGAGAAAAGCAAGGAGACTGTTAGTAAGCGAGCAACAATATACGTTCCCACCGAGGGGCTCGAGCCTACCCTGAATTTGGGCGATCGGGCCTTGGTCGACCACGCGGGCCCAGTGCGGGTTAGTCGACTTCCGGACATCCTTCGATTTTCTCCGCAGGCGTGAGCAGGTTTCCTCACGATGATTTTCCTTCACCGTAAGAGCGTCGAATAAACGTATATGAAATCAAAATTCGAAAACACATTGGTACAAGGCAGGACTCGAATCACGACCTCCCGCACAAGAGTTAGCGGTCCTTGCCATTACGCCACCGACGCTCTGTAATTATGAGAGATATTGACTTACTAGTTTTTGCCAACGGCTTAGATCGCATGAACATAGTTTATATGACTGTCTTCGAGGGTGCGCAGTATGAGAGCCGCAAGCAGCTCGTGAGCTTGGATAAAAGTAACCTATAGGTATGTTAATTCAGGTCCTAATGTGTCTACCTACCAAATTTCATCTAGTTCCGTTTATCTGTTGTGGTGTGAAAGATTAACAAACATCCATACATACAAACTTTCTCGTTTATAATATTAGCACAGATGAGATACTAGTTACTTCGTAAATATTGTTAAGGATTGTAAGTAGGTATCTAAGTTCCTTTTCTGAATCAAGGAAGGTGTGGACTTTCGTAAATATTATATGCATAGCTTTTTTTTTATTCCCAATTGGTAAACCCTTGACAACATCTCACCTGGTGGTAAGTGACGATGTTGCCGAAGATGGAAGCGGGCTTACCAAGATTCCCCAACGCAATGGGGAACTGGCTATCTTATCTTCATGCCGGAACACACCAATGATATCAACATTGATATTTGGCGGCAAGACTTAGATAAGATGGTGGTAGCTAGCCAGGCGGCGGGCTTAGAAAATGCCCTTTCACCAACCATACCGAGTCTTACAATTGACCCCGCCGGGAATCGAACCCGCGACCTCCCGTGTAAAGCCAGTGAACTTTGCCTCTAGGCTACGGAGGCGGTTAAAATATATGTTTTAGTATAAGTTTAAAATTATTATTCATTATTATTATTTTTCTGTTGTTGTTGCTCGCGTACTACCTGTCTCCTTGCTTTTTCTCCGAGCACTGGGTTGTCTGGTAGAAATCACTATCAGCGATAAGACCGCCTAAATTGTACGTCTTTTAGTTTTTAATTTAAATTTTGTATTGTATTTATTTTTATGTACAATAAAGAGTTATTTGAATTTGAAACATAGAAGAAACATTGTAAAAGAAATACTGCTTAACCAAATTTTATATTTTTTTTGCGAGCAACTCTCTGTTGTGTCGTAAAAATAAGAATGTAGGATGCTTTTATTCTTATTATTCTGGTAACGAATGCACTTTCTGCCATCTCGTGCCATCTACGACCCGGTAATACAATTTCCTGGCGCTACGGCACGGCAGCGGCAGTGCCATCTTGGGAACAATTTTGTCTAATACCAGCGCTTCGGGGTGTGCTTGCTTTGTTTGAAATGTATGAGCTTACCTAGATACACCATTTTCCTGAGAAAATATTTCATGCGTGAAACGTCAGGAATGAATACGTCACAAAAGTAAATATAAAAAATACAAGTTACTAATTAAGTATTCAATCAAAATAGCAGCGTGTGTGTGTTTGTGTGTGTGGGTGTGACCGACTTCCAAAAACGAGGACGTTCCCAATTCGACTGTATGTTTTTTTTTATGTGTGTTACCTCAGAACTTTTGACTGGGTGAACCGATATTTATGATTCTTTTTTTATTTGAAAGCTTGTGCTTCCCGTGTGGTCCCAATCGGTGTACTTTATTAGAAAATTAACTAAAACCAAAAAAAATATTAAAGTAAAAATGTACTAAGCTATTGCGATGGAAGTCGGTTTTTTAACGTGTTTATAATTTTACTAGTAATCATTAGTGATTTAAACCGGTTCTTAAAGTTAACAAAGGGCTCAATATCACGAAACTTATTATTGTACTTTCGGGATAAACGAGTCAAAACAGAATTTTGAGAATAATTTGTGTTATATTTTTTTTGGAATGAAAATTTGTTAAATTGTGAGCAAACTTAAAGTTAATTTCAGCCTGTCCACGCGAAGCGCTACGCTTCCTCATTTATTATAAGGACAGCGATGGAAGCTCAAAAAAAGCATACATGAAAAGAAATGTCAAAAAGCCATAAACATCCGCACCGTCGGATCACTAAACTTTCTTCTAAACTGGAGAAGGTTAGGCCATACTCTATACAAGGGGGCCCAATCCAGGTTGATATAGGAAAGGAGAAAAATAGGCACCTCGAGGTAGAAAACCTAGATTCTACACCCCGCACTATCCCCAAACAATATCCCAAAATGTATTTGTGTACGATTCGAAAATTATCTGCCGACTGAATCATTGATGAAAGTTGAAAAATAAATCTTCCTATACTTCTAATGGTAGGTCAGCCATACTCAAAGTGTGCTCCGTGGTGCCCTAGGGCTCCGCGAGGCCTCTGCGAAGGCTCCGCCAAAGGGATATAAAAATCCGCCTACGCACAAAAAGTGATGTCACTTTTTAGGCAAAATAGGTGATACGTAGGTAGTATAATAAATAACTCTAAAAATGTATAAGTTTCAAAACCTAAATCAAAATAATGTAGAATGTTTTCGAGTTATTCAAGTTTTACGGTCTGGGGTGGCATTTTTTTTAAATTTTGTAGTTATTATAACTGGCGCAAGCGGGCGCAGCGACTAGCTGAAAAAAAACAGGGTTTTGCTTATTTTAGCTCAGTTTTTTTAATCCACAATTGATAAGCCCCTATCATCATCTCACATGATGGTAAGTGACAATGATGCCGAAGATAGAAGCGGCCTTACCAAGATTCCCTAACGCAATGGAGATCTGGCTATCTCATCTACAAGCCCGGAACACATCAATGATGTTAACACTGCTATTTGACGGCAAAACTTTAATAAGATGGTGGTAGCTAGCCAGGCGGGCTATGAAAATGCCCTACAACCAACCAAACCGAGTCTTATAAAGTTGACCCCGCCGGGAATCGAACCCGCGTCCTCCTAGTGTAAAGCGAATGGACTAACCATTACACCAAGTGGGCGGTAAAAATTGAACGTTTAAGATTCTTCAGGGTTCCATCAAATAGTTAGTGTTGCAAAGGGGCTCCGTCGCTAAAAAAGTTTGAGAACCGCTGTGTTAGGAGCTATTATGCAAAGTTCGACAAGGTTTGTACCACTAATCGTTCTACACCTGCCGTCAACAGCTTGCTGTGCTGCGGCGGGTGGGAGCGAGATGGCTGTAGCTATACGAAGCATTCCATCTCAGCCCTCGAGGGTCGGCAAGCACTGATGACCCCCCTGGAACGTATTTAGACTACTGTAACTGAAAAGACTACTTAGCTCCGGTGTCGCAGCTGTATACAGGCAGCAATATCCACGTTCCATGAGGTAGGCTGTTTGAATTTAACGACATTTTCACATTAAAAAAAACTTATTTACCTTTGTAAATTCTATAGACCTTTTGATAAGAAAAACCTACGCTCGTAGTAGGTTTTCTGTGAAAAATCTATGAATAACCTATGAATAGATTTTCAATAGCTCTGCGAAATATTCAAAGCGTAAGAGCGTAACACATGGCGCATATTGCTATTACATGTTACAAAGGTGTTTGATATATTGTAGGTGGGTACGAACTCCTTTTTTCTCCTGATATTTAATACCTGTTTGTTCTAGTTACCACCTTTTCAATTTAACTTGTCGTTTAGGAACGGCCCTGCTTACAAGGGGTGCAAGACGTTAACTTACAAGGGGTGCAGGACGTTAACTTACAAGGGGCGCAGGAAGTTAACTTACAAGGGGTGCAGGACGTTAACTTACAAGGGGTGCAGGACGTTAACTTACAACGGGTGCAGGACGTTAACTTACAAGGGGTGCAGGACGTTAACTTACAAGGGGTTCAGGACGTTAACTTACAAGGGGTGCAGGACGTTAACTTACAAGGGGTGCAGGACGTTAACTTACAAGGGGTGCAGGACATTAACAGCAACGACACCGTTTGTAACTAATGTTGCTCTTATCGAACACTGTGTGTACTCGTATGTTACTTAATTTTTTTTGATTGATATAAATTATTAATTTACATTACTAGCTCCTATCCGGGAGGTCGTGGTTCGAGTCCTGCCACGTACCAATGTGTTTTCGAATTTCGATCTCATATGTACGTTTATCCGACGCTCTTAAGGTGAAGGAAAACATCGTGAGGAAACCTGCATACATCTGCGAAGAAGCTCGAAAGTTGTGTGTGAAGTTGACCAACCCGCACTGGGCTCGCGTGGTCGACTTAGGCCCGATCGCCCTAATTCAGGGTACGCTCGAGCCCCTCGGTGGGGACGTATATATGAACTGATGTGATGATGAGGACGCTAAACTACTAAGTTTATGATATAGCGTCCCCATTCACCGACAGCTAGGTCATATAGTGAGGGTCGCTATTCCTGGTAGTTTAACGTATCTGGTAGATGTACGAGAAGGCATCGTCCTTTTTTGTTAGCAGTCATGTAAAAATATGAGAAGTTGTTAGTTGTTATCTTCACGTCCTAAATACGGCAGTGTATCTAGACAAAGCTCTTTGACCAGTGTGTGTTGCCAGTGATGACATACGGAACTGCGACATGGTCGCTTGCTAAAGGGCAATGGAGAGTGCTATACTTTAGTTTCCCTCACTATTGAATCCGAGATGGGGATATCCATAAGAGAACCAAGGTAATCGACATAGCTCACAGAATCGCTAAACTTACTGGCAGTGGGCGGGGCACATAGCTCGTAGAACAGATTGCGTACTTCAATTGGAACCGGAGATAGGTATAGAGAAAGAAAGCTATGAGTATAACTTGAGAAGGATGAAAGTAAGGTGGTGATGATGAAGACAAATCTGTGATCAATACCTCTAATTAAAAAAAAATATTAGAAGATCGGTTAGACAGAACGGCTGGACGGACTCGCATTAGTTTTTTTTTTCTTATCTCAGTCTTGCCGCCAAACATCAATTACAATAACACTAAGCGAAGTGAAAAACACTAAATACAAATGAGCCCGCGAAGCGAGCGATGCTTCGTAGCAGTAGAAATCATCGGTTTTATTCGGAGGTACAAGAATAGGCCGTGATATTGTTATCTGATTCACAATTTACCGTTATATCATCATAATCTAACTAGTGAGATTGTAATATCGCGGTTTTCACAATATCTTGGTGACATATATAATATATAGATGACGAAGGGATAGCTACACATGACATCCGTAGCGAATCCGGGTCTAACTTGTTGTACATAAAATATTAATATTATGTATCTATCAGTTTAGAAGATGGCTCCGTTATACCCCGTGGACCAGATAAAAAGGTCACTAATGGATACCTATTTATTTATTTAATTTATTTATTGAAATTACAGCGTTAAATCTACAGTAATCAAACTTTAGAAAATACATATGCCAATATATTTAAAGTTCTTAAAATTTAACAAAATTATTCAAATCTATCCATCCCCATGCAATCAGATGTCTTGTTTGTTAGTGTAAGTGTGTGTGTGTGTGTGTTTGTGTAGAGGGCGTGTGTGAGGTTGTGTATGTATGTGTGAATGTATGCTTATTGTAATTTTAACTATTTTGATCTAAATTAGTCAAAAACTGATTTCCTGAATTGGTTGCGCTTTTCGTGAAATATATCAAATCATCATCATTTCAGCTCATATACGTCCCCACCGAGGGGCTCGAGCCTACCCTAAACTAGGGCGATCGATCGGGCCTTAGTCGACCACGCGGGCCTAGTGCGGGTTCAGGTTTCCTCACGATGTTTTCCTTCACCGGAAGAGCATAGGATAAACGTACATATAAATACCTAAAAAACCTATATCAAATATATTGTATTCTGAAAAACATCTAACCATGATCGATGCTTTGTTCTTGAGAATATAATGTTAAATATCGACTTCGGAGGCGTTGTGGTACCGCACGACGATGAATTCGCTGTCGTAGTTCAGGACAATCAATCTCACCATTCTCACCAGATATTATCTGCTGCAGTAATCTTACATCCGCTGTTAACCGCCTGTCTTCTAGAAATAATAAATTACGAAGTTTAGCTTTGCTATCAAGGTCAGAACTCTGTATAAAACTACGAGCTCGCCGGTAATTTATTTATTTTTTTAAATTTGCTCTATTTACAAGCCTAAGAAATTAAGGCGAGGAATGGATTGGAACAGTTATCTCTGTCGTTTTCTTTACGTGTAAAGAGTAAAGAAAATAACCACACTTTTTCCCTTTTTCAATGGTTTTTCGTTTCAAACAAAAACTACATTGAAAGTATAAAAAATAATAACATTACTCACTTGTTTTTTATCATAAGTCATAACAAATATTGTATATTTTTATAGTCCCATCTGCTTACCTTCAAATAAATTAATATGATTTAAACAATAACACGCTTTTTAATTTGAGGTCACCACCTAAGGGTTTACCTGTATACTACCTATAGTTTACAAGTGACAAATCTCCAAACACCTGAACACAGAACATTCAAAATTACATTTTGAAATCATCAAGATGTTTTTAATACATACTCAGTGATATAGTTGGAATAGTTGTCTCTGTCTTTTTCTTTACATGTAAAGAGCAAAGAAAATAACCATACTTTTACACTTTTTTGATGGTGCTTCGTTTCAATCAACAACTACAATGAAAGTGTAAAAAATAATAACATTACACACTTTGTATTAATATTGTTGTATATTTTTTAAAAATTATACTTCAAAATATTAGTCTTAACTGGAGTTGAAAGTAACGGTATAGACCTATCTTTGGGATTTTTTTCTATCGTGCCAAAACTGCTCAATCGTGTTTCCAATAGTTTTTGACTTTAAGGAACATCATCAACAATAAGGGATTTTTTTTCAACCTTGGATTTTCTATGGTTTAGGAGTAATTGACGTCAAACATAACAAAAATCTGTAATATTACCCTCTTAAGCATTCTATAGCTAAGTAGCTAGCTATTCTACATCTTATCTTATTCTATTCTAGCTATTCTATACCTAAGTAATGAAGCAACAAACTTGATTCACAAGTTGCTGTAAATACTTTGGTAACTATAGCGACTGTAGCACTTACTAAATATGCAACTTGTCTCTTGAGCCAAAGATAATTATAATTCTTGTAAATGGTCTGCTAGAGCTGCTGGCGATTAATTTAGACGCAGTTAACCTGGAATTTCCTATTAAGTCAATAGACTTGTGTTCAGTGCTTGGCTAACTATGCAATTATGATAATTTAAGTCTAGGTACTAGTACACATACTTTAGTCAAAGTATATAATATATAATATATTAGTACTAACACCCTGTCGCTCTCTAGATTGCGACCTCACCCCCTCGTCACCCAGATTGATGCAGATTGGTTTCCGTTTGGTTTTTGAACGTTTAGGATTTCGCCGTAATTTCGTTTGTTCCGTCATTCGTTTTTTGAAATGTCGTTTCTCGCCCGTTCTATGAAGTGTCCGGGGTGTGCTTTGGTTGTGCATTTTTGCTCGCATTCGTGCATATTTCTTCGTAAACTAGCAAGTAGTAGGCTAATTTCTGTTCATGGAGAGTTGATGAAAAATAATAAAAGCAGGGTTTCTAAACTCATTACTAATTGCGGCCCGCTTATTATTTTTACTGACAGATAATGATCATTATATCAGCCGACGGACATCCACTGCTGGACATGGATAATAATTATATAAAACTAATAAAACATTTGTGGGCATTACATACTTTTTAGGGTTCTGTATTTAACAAGGAAAACTTATAGTTTCGCTATGTCTGTCTGTCTGTCTGTCCGCGCCTTAGCTCAGGCACTATTAGTACTAGAAAGCTGTAATTTGGCATAGGTATGCATATAAAATCACGCCGACAGTGAAAAATAGAATCTTGAAAAAATATTTTTATTGTACCTCCCCTGCATATAAACAGTGTTTTATTTTTTGTTAATGTACCCTATCGTGTTGGGTATCGTACAACGGGTTTGTTAGAGCTATTTTTAGATTCAGGGTTCGGTTTGCGAAATATTAAGCTTTGAAGTAATAATTTTTGTTAGAGTCAAGTGGCCCTCCCCCCTTGCCAGCTAAATCATTATTTCAGGACATGTGAAAAAAATCAGTAGGACATAAAATCAATTTAAAAGGAAAACTATCACAGCTAAGTCTAGGTTTTTTTAGTTTGGGATTAATAGTTGAGCTACTTAAGATGTGCAGATGGATTTTTAAAAAGTTCTATTTTCCACACAAAATGTTCTATTACCCAGCTGCAAAAACAATTTATTGTTTAAAAATATACATTTATTTTTGAAATAACTACGGAACCCTACTTTGCGTGAGTCCGACTCGGACTTGACCGGTTTTTATTATACTTTTATAGACATTGGATTAGTGATGAGTAAAATTGGTCTTGGTCTTGCAGTCTTGGTCTTGGTCTTGCAAAAAAAGACCAAGACCAAGACCAATACTATCCTTAGTCTAGCAAGACCAAGACCAAGACAGAATAAACAAGAACAAGACCAATACCAAGACCGATTATGCAAGACCAAGACCAAATACGCAAGACTCAATCGAAAATTCTTACTAACAGTGTTTCATCACATCAGCTCATATACGTCCCCACCGAGGGGCTCGAGCCTGCCCTGGATTAGGGCGATCGGGCCTTAGTCGACCACGCGGGCCTAGTGCGGGTTGGTCGACTTCACACACAACCTTCGAGTTTCACCGCAGGCGTGTGCAGGTTTCCTCACGATGTTTTCCTTCACCGTATAAGAGCGTCGGATAAACGTACATATGAACTCTAAATTCGAAAACACATTGGTACGTGGCAGGATCGAACCACGACCTCCCGGACAGGAGGTAGCGGCCCTTGCCGTTACGCCACCGACGCTCCAACGTTTAGTGTGATAAACGTGTGTAAGTGAACAGTGTTTATATGTGATAAAATATTTGTAACAGCGTTAACCTATGCTTTTCTCGGAACAATATAGTTGGCGTGTCGAATTGTCAGTTTGTTTTCTACATTTTAACGTTATACATAAAAAAACAAAGAAACTTTACCACTGATAAAAAAAATAATTTAAAAAAATATTTTATATTTAGAAATGTTTGTCGATAAAAAACGGAATGTTGAAAAAAATTGTTGAAAAATGTTTGTTAAGACCTTATTGCAAGACCAAGACCAAAACCAAGACTAAACGTATTTCAGCAAGACCAAGACCAAGACCGAGTGAGCAAGACCAAGACAAAGACTAGACGAATTTGAGCTAGACCAAGACCAAGACTGAATAAGCAAGACCAAGACTGAATAAGCAAGACCAAGACCAAGACTGAATAAGCAAGACCAAGACCAAGACCAAGACTGTCCAAGTCTTGGTCTTGGTCTTGCTTTACTCATCACTACATTGGATATGGGAAGTTTGGGAAGAGATTCGAGCCCCAGCAGTGTGGACGTGTATGAGTTGTTACCGATAGTGAATATAATAGAACAAAACGGTTTCCAAAAAGAAAAATCGACGTCTCTTGCCATTTATTCCTTAACTAGTGGATGCCCTTAGCTTCGCCCGCGCAGATCCCGATTTTTGCGTTTCCCGTGGGAATTTCTTAAAATCCTTTCTTAGCGGATGCCTACGTCATAACATCTACCTGCATGCCAAATTTCAGCACGATCCGTCCAGTGGTTTGGGCTGTGCGTTGATAGATCACTATGTCAGTCAGTCACCTTTGAGTTATATATATTTAGAAATACATACTGTAACTGAATTTCAAGTGGTTGAACGAAAAAATCTCGGTTGTAGGTGTATTTTTTGACACGTCCAAGGCATTTGACCTTGTAGACCATCAAGTACTTTTAAAAACTGTCAAGACTATGATGTTCGCGGTATCGCACTAAAATGGATCGAAAGTCACCTATCAAACCGTATTGAGTGTGTAGAGATCAGTAGGTTGAATGATACAAATGAACTTAGTTTGTACAGGGCTATGTTTAAACATAATGAGAAGAGGGTTCCTCAAGGTAGTGTATTAGGACTGTTACTTTTTCTTCTATACATAAATAACATCCCCAGTGCCACTAAACATCGAATGGTCCTGTTTGCGGATGATATATCAGTAGTAATTACAAATACTGAAAGGTATGATACATTCGAAAATTCTGTCAAGCAGACAATGGCGTTCATAAGAGTATGGTTAAATGAATAATTTACTGATAAACATTTCAAAAACAAATTATGTACAGTTTTCAAACTACCAAACTCAGGTTGCTTCTAATAACGTTCATTGTCAAGTTCAACCCATAGAAGAGACTAATGATATAAAATTTTTAGGTACCACCTTAATGCGAAAAACAAATATATTACGTATGTGGTAAACTAGATAGATTTGTATATGCCTTGAAACGACTTAGAAATGTAGCAGGTGTAACGACCGCTCTCTTACTGCATATTATGGCTATGTAGCGTCGGTGTTAAGATAAGGTGTTAGACTTTGGGGTAATTCGACAGACATTAATAGAGGATTTCTGACCCAGAAGAGATGCATAAGGGCAATATACGGGGCCGGACCCTCAGAGCCTTGTAAATCCCTCTTCGCAAAGCTGCGTCTACTTGCATTGTCAGAAATGTACATATTGGATCAGGCACTATTTATAAAGAGATATCCATATTTTTTTACAAAGCCGGTCCAGAATCCTAGATTGCGAATGAGATATCCCACATATATAAAAGTTCCCATGAGCCATTCATCATTACATGACAAGAATTGTTACATGATGTCTATTAGGGTTTATAACAAGCTCCCAAAAGAAACCAGAGAGCTCCCATGAATCTTTTAACAAAAAGGCTGAAAACTTGGCTCATTGACAGATATTTTTACTCAATTAGGGAATTTTTGGAGACTTAACTTAATCACTTAATAATCTATTTTTATATTGGAAAGTTTGACATATATTGATAATACCATACATACCAGAGTTTGACATTGTGACTGCATGCTGTTATAATTTTTTCTGTTACAATTAATTTGACCCTTAAACATGAATTCGTATAAGTAGTAAGTACCTAATTTTTAATAAAATTATGCATGAATCATGAATATTCAATTATACCTAATATTTTCTATCCTGCGTACCATGGTTCAACAAATAAATATTTCATATCATTTCATTTAAAAAAATTAAACGTATTTATTGTACATTTCTGAGCTACGGCACAATTTTAAGTATCTACCCTCTTTTTACATTTAAGCTTAGATATAAGATGTTATTATTATTTTTTGTTTTCTTTTTGTGTATCAATTGTAATGTAGCTTTGAATAAATGTTTTATCTATCTATCTGTCTACAATATTTAGTGTGAATCATCGGATGAAGAGCATCACAGAACGATAAAAGCCCGAAAGCGGATCATAGATATTATATTAAGTAGGCTATCCAATGTGAAGGAACGAGAAATACAACATTAGGGTATGTTTGTCGTTACAGCCCGCCCGGCCTCGCGCTTGACAACAACTGTCCGTCTCTTACCATAAAACTCTGTGTGTGCGGCGTTATGCGGCGCTCGTCACACAGATTGCGATACTTTAGCGACAGTCGCTGTTACGAGATAGTTTCATAATATTTATCAACTCTCCCTGAAAGCACTATAGGTAATGCGATAAAGTTTAGAATTATGAACACAATGTTGATATCTGCCTTTGCCTCGTACAGACGTAAAATAGTCACGTAAAACATTGATGAGTTATGTACCTAGCTTCTGAGTTAGTATGATAAGCTCAAGCTTACAAGGATCGAGGAGAGATACTTTGCGAAGTTCACGTTTATATTCCAGCGCTGTAAGCGCAATAATATAGAGGTGGGTGTTATAGCGCCCCAGGGCTGCCCTGTACGATTTAAATCGTATTCGTACGATTATACAACAGTCCATACTATTAAAATTTTGGTTGATTTTTATGGGATTACGGTTTTTTAAATAAATGAAATGGTTTTCTATGTTTTGTATAGGCGTCGCCACTCGAGAACTTTACTACCCCAACGGCCACGAGCTATGTGCCCCGCCCACTGCCACTTAGTGCACCGGAAAGCGAAGCGTAGGCAGGCCTCCCACTCGGTGGACCGATGACCTGGTGAAGGTCGCGGGAAGCCGCTGGATACGGGCAGCGCAGAACCGGTCGTCGTGGAAATCCTTGAGGGAAGCCTTTGTCCAGCAGTGGACGTCGTTCTGCTGATATGATGACGTATAGGCGTATGACTTTTTTTGCTATGTTTTGTATGGGTGTACGATTTTTTTTGCCCATTTTTTACGATCTCCTCCAAAAATAAAATGGCAGCCCTGGACCACCCTACTATGTACTTAAGGAAATGAGCTGACCCGAGGGGAATACCTGGGTGTAGCTGGTACCTCTTACTTGTAGTAAATAAGGGCAGTGAAGAAACAAATTACATGATGTTATCCAACAATTGCCGCCTTTTAGGATTCGGTAATGATACCCTATTACTAAGCCTACGCCGCCCCTGTCCGTCTGTCCGGCTGTCCGACCTTTATAGGGCTGTATCTATGAACCGTAATGGACAGCCGGCTATTTTTTTATATATGTTACTAGCTTTTTCCCGCGGCTTCACCCGCGTGGACATCGTTTTTATGACTGTCTTTAAGGGTGATTAGTAAATTTTGTCGTTTCCCACCTACTCAACCATCTCTGTGCAAAAAATCACAACAATCGAGAATTTTTTTAGTTCCCTCAGGAACTGCATCAGATTATGCTAATTTCCCGGGATAAAAAGTTGCCTATGTCCTTCCCGGTGACACAGGCTACCTGCATGCCAAATTTCATAAAGATTGGTCAAGGCGTTGAAGCGTGAAAAGGTAACAAACAAACACATTTTCACATTTATAATGTTAGTAACGATTTTGGCTGACTCGGTGGCTCAAAGGTTAGTGCTCTTGATTACTGATCCGAGGGTTGTGGGTTCGATCCCCACCCAGGGCAAACATTTGTGTGAAAAGCAGATTTGTTTGCTCTATGTATTTTGTCTAAACTAAATACTAAAAACTAAAATACATAATTAAATATCTATTTAAGTATGTATTTAAATAATTTATATATAAATAACTCAAAGGTGACTGACTGACTGACATAGTGATCTATCAACGCACAGCCCAAACCACTGGACGGATCGGGCTGAAATTTGGCTTGCAGGTAGATGTTATGACGTAGGCATCCGCTAAGAAAGGATTTTGGGAAAATCCCACGGGATCCGAAAAAATCGGGATCTGCGCGGGCGAAACTGCGGGCATCCACTAGTAATAGTATGTATATAGTAGTATAAATCAGTCTCTGGTTCTCATAACACAGGGAATCCTACTTTGGGGCCAGATGACCATTTGTGATTTGTCCCAGATTATTTATTTATTTTATTTATTTGTCCAAGAATATTATTTATTTACTAAAAATAATGAAATTAAAAAAGTAAGGGATGCCCCCATACAAGTAACGTGTTTATAAAGTTTTTGTTTTTTTATCTATTCTATAAACGGGAATACAATACAAGCGAGTAACTTTGATCGCCCTAATTCACGGTAGGCTCGAGCCCCTCGGTGGTGACGTATATGAGCTGATATGATGAACTTGGTGTGATTATAGTAAATAAAAACTGGCCAAAAAGTCAAGCGAAAGATTCCGAACTGAATAAAATTCGTTTTTATGACTGACTTTGAGGGTGAGTGGTGAGTGAGGCGCAAGCGACTCGTGACCGTGGGCATAAGTTTTCTCCAGATTCTTCTGAAAATATCGGGCTATGCTGATTAGCAGTCTATGTCACTTCCCACCCCTCAACCAATTCTATACAAAAAAAACGGGTTGCACTCCGGGAGTGCCGGCAGAAGTGAAAACTTGAATATTAACGTTGTGCATTTATATTACATTAAAAAGTTTATATCTCAGAAAAATCAACAAAAAATTAACTCCATCCGTCTTACGAATTTTCGATCAGGTCACGTGTCCTGACGCGAGTTTAACATTTTTTACCCATTACAAAACAAGTGCACAACGCCGCTAAAGAAGTTTTCACTACTCCATCCGTCTTACGAATTTTCGATCAGGTCACGTGTCCAGACGCGAGTTTAACATTTTTTACCCATTACAAAACAAGTGCACAACGCCGCTAAAGAAGTTTTCACTACTCTATCCGTCTTACGAATTTTCGATCAGGTCACGTGTCCAGACGCGAGTTTAACATTTTTTACCCTTTACAAAAAAAGTGCACAACGCCACTAAAGAAGTTTTCACTTCAAAAACACTTCAAACCGTTGCTCCATTGCGATGCTGACGTGCGCGAGCGTGGAAATGAATTTCCCCAGATCCCTCGAGAAGTATGTCAGGATATGCTTATTAGTAAATTATGTAATTTCCCACTTACTCAACCATCTCTGAGCAAAAAATCCATTGTTTCGTTGCGACGTTAAGGAAATTAACGAAAAAAAAGAGTATTCATTCTGTTCCGTATATAGGAACTGCATTGAACTGTGCTATTTCCACGGGGTAAAAAGTAGCTCATATCCTTCCCAGTGACACAAGCTATCTGCATGCTAAATTTCATCAAGATTGGTCAAGGTTTTAAAGCGTAAAAAAGTAACAAACACATTTTCACATTTGTAATATTAGTAAGGAGTATAACGCGGGTTTTCCACACTGGGATTTAGTTTAAAGTTTATGAATGTACAATTTCCTAAATAAAGGTACTTGAAAAATAAACAAACAGCTATGTGGCTACAGCATCCCTATAAACTGTATTAAATAAAGAAATAAACAAAATATTAGGTTAATACAACCAGCAGAGCAGACCCAAGTAGAAATTTATCGTTCGCCGCTACTACGCGCTCGTTGGCAATAGTCTACGCTACGGGCACAGTATTACAATATAGCGGCTTACAAAGTAGCGCAACGAATGTACTAACTCAGAGCAACGGAAACACACCCCGGACACTGCATACAACGGTCGTGAAATGACATTTCTAAAAACAAATGACGGAGCAAACAAAATCCCATACGTTCGAGAACTAAACTATAACCAGTGTGTATGCATCTGGGTGACGAGGAGGTGAGGTCGGAGTCTAGAGAGCGGCAGAGAGTGTCCATACTGTATGTTAGTACTAATATATTATATACTTTGACGGAAGGGTACTTGCGGGGCAGCGGACTTCGCGAGTTTGCCAGACTGACTACAGGCTAGTATGGGCAAGTACCTACGCCGGTGGCGCATCGTGCGATATCAAAGGCGTTGCGCTACTGTAAGCCATATCGTAATACTGTGCTTCGGGGTTGATGTTATTCGTCGGAGTTGCGTTTTGTTTACAAATTGCTCGGTGGCGCGTGCCTCGGCCCCGCCGGCTTGAATCAGCTCGAGATAAAGCGCTCCTGCTACCCACCGATTATTTTCTCCGCACCCTGTTTTATACGCGCGTTGAACGGTGATTTCAGCCTTAAACGAATTGATCTAGTTACAGCTACCCGCACTTAAGGCTTTAAGACGACTCAATCCGAGTAGGTCGATCCGTGATAAAATTAATATACAACGTTAGTCTATTCATTTTAAGTTCAAATCTACGCGGGCTTCAATGCGGCTGTTACGTTAAAACTGAACGCCCGATTCTAGATTTCTACATGTTTTTATTACTTTTCTATACTTTCAACCAAGTTTTATAAAAATGTGTTCAATTAAAATGAAAGGTGTTAAAGTCACCGATTTTTATGTGTTTGTTTCATTCAACATTAACTACTTGTTTCCGAGAAATTTTGCAATTAAGCCAAAAAGAGGGTCTGAAGTATATTTTTTAAAATCAAAAGTGGTAATATTTTTGAAATTGTATTCATTTTAATAGATTTTTTATTACTTTATGTATGTTATATATTTTTTCCATAGTGATAGCTTTGCGCGCAGTCGTTTAATAATTTGAATTAATACTGTGATTTGACCCATCTTAATAGGGTGTCATATTCTTTTCTTATAAAATTATTTCCTCGGCTAATGAAAAGGATGCTGTTATTTTTCTTAAAAATATTTATATCATAGTTTCAGTTCAGTTTTTATTACTTTATGTAATTTGATTTATATTCAATATGTTTAAGTTGTTCTTTTTAAAACTAATTAAAATTAGATACTTATTTTATATTATTCTATTAAACAAATCTACCAATTACACTTCTTCTATTTTTTTTTTAGGTCGTTACAATTTACTTAATTATCTAGATATTTCTCAAAAGAAAAAAAGGTAGATCTCAGGGGTGTTTCTATAAAGTGGTTCGAGCGTGAATGTTAATATTTTTAAACTATTTATTTATAGGGTTTTTAAATTATTGAACTTTTAAAGTTATTGCTCCTTTTATTAAAGTAATGATTAACTATAGACTTAGCTGACTGTCCTTTCTCGAGCTGCGAGCTGTTCGAGCGGCTTTCAAAAATTTGCTGGTCAGGCGATCCACGGCACAGGTGTTTATCTGTAGAAACCCGGGGTGTAGTAACTAATTAGTAATCTGTGCCGGGGTGTCTGACGAGCTGCCTCCCTTTATATTACTCGAGCTCGATGACTCAACAAGGAACTAATTCATATCAGGGACATCTGTTCTTAAATTTCTTAAATTCCTCAAAATTTCAAAGGTTTCTTAAATTTCTTAAAATTTTGTAAATTTCCCAGCATCCTGAAAGTAAAAGGAAAGGAATGCTGCTATAACAAGCTTTCTCAATACGGACGACAGATAACAGTTTCAGGACAAGTATGGGCAAGAGGTTTTTGCCAAAGCAAAGAAAACTTACGTGATCAATCCATGATTATATTCATGATATTTAGCACGATGATCCCGCCCGCCTTCTCTGTATTTCCGTCTTATTTGTTTGAAGCTTGGCTGAAAGAAATATTACGAATCACGAAATCGCATGGATATCGAAAATTGAAGATTTTACAAAATCGGTCGAAATATTTACGAATCTCATTAGAACTCACCTTTTTAGGTTAAAATTTGTAATATAGATGTGCCATTTCGGCTTTATTTAAAAGATTTGAGTGGATTTCTTCCACAAAATATTTTCAACCTCCTTCATTGAAAGACGAAACTCAAAAAGGATATATCCACGACCACGTGAAAAAAAATAGTCTCGATGCGTTCCAAATCGTATGTCGGTTGTCAGCTGTGTCAAAGATGACATATTTAATGATGACCTATTTATTATATATTTGGAAATAGAACATGTAACGTAATTTACCACGTTACAAGGGCCTTAAGGCGATAACAAGAAAAATGTTGGAGCTCAGCAAACATTTTTAAGACAGCTTTTAAATAAACATTAATGTATTAAGTGGGGCGACAAGCTTAATGTTGAGCTTACTCGCAAATAGAGAGGAAGCTTTGAACACTAATGCTTCTTATTTTCTTACATTTAACATTTTATTATTTCGCTTATGACAAAAGGCGCTTTCAAAAAAGTTTTCGCTCTTACGACAGGAATCGAAAAGTTCACCGAGAATTATAGAGTGCTGCACGCTTCGTTTATTAAGCTCAAAAAGCTTCCACATTCATAAATCCAAGTGGGTGCTTTCATCTTGCCAAGTTCTGCGGACCGTGTAACTGAATCGCACCTTTTTATGGTCTTCGTACAAAGGGCATTCAAGATATCTCCCGAAAACACGGAACATTGGCATTTCCTATCACGATGTAAGTTTGTGTGTGTCTAGGTCTACGCATTCTTGTTCACATCGGTAACAATGTTAACGATATATTAAGTATCCAAATGAAAATTAACTAATTATTAATTAACTACCTATGCATCTAAACAAAATTCTCGATCTCTTTCTTACCTATATGAATGGTGAATCGTTAAATTGTATAAGGACTATAAAATTAAAATACGCTACCTACTGAAAAAAATAATTTTCTAAAAACCTAAAAACTTTTAGGTAAGTACAAGCTTTTGATATTACACTGTCACGCGATATACATATGCATGCAAAATTTCAGCTTAATCGGAAACCGGGAAGTGGGTCAAATTTTACTTGCAAGATTTCACCCGAACAAAGATACTTACATTAAAAGTTAATTAAAAGCTTGTAAAAACCGTTCGTGTACAGATTTTATATAGCCGTTTGGGATAGTAAAGTTCTCGAGTGGCGACCGCGCACCGGAAAACGTAGAGTAGGTAGGCTTCCCATTTGGTGCTTTGGTGGGAATACGCTGGATGCGGCAGCGCAGAACTGGCCGTCGCGGAAATCCTTGGGGCAGGCCTCAGTAAACGTCCTCCGGCTGATATGATGATGATGACAGATGACCATTATTGTTTTTGGTAATGATTAATGATTTGCCTTCCGCCGTGAGTAACTCCAAATGTCTCATATTTGCCGATGATGTCAAGCTTGTGCAATCAGTTCGTAGCCAAGATGACTGTTTATCATTTCAAATTAGAAGTAGCCCATAAGTAAATACAGGTAAAAAAATAGTAACAAGCCTACATCTATACATTCTTTCAAACTTTGCTTTTGTAATATCTATCTTCTATCTATCTTCTTCTTCTATATATATAAAAATGAATTGCTGTTCGTTAGTCTCGCTAAAACTCGAGAACGGCTGGACCGATTTGGCTAAATTTGGTATTGAATTATTTGTGGAAGTCCAGAGAAGGTTTAAAAGATGAATAAATATGAAAATGCTCAAAAAAATAATAAAAAAACAACAAAAAAAATATCAGTTAAAAAAATAATTGGTTTTACGGTAGGGTCGTGTAGTGTAGGTGTAGTGTAGGGGGAGGTGTAGTGTAGTGTATGTATGGAAGGGTAGGGTAGTGTAGTATAGGGTAGGGTAGTGTAGTGTAGGGTAGTGTAGGGTAGGGTGGTGTAGTGTAGTGTAGTGTATGTCGGGTAGAGTATATCGGGTAGGATAGGGTAGTGTACTGTAGTGTAGTGTATGTCGGGTAGGGTAGGGAGTGTAGGGTAGGGTAGTGTAGGGTAGAGTAGGGTAGTGTAGTGTAGTGTAGGGTAGGGTAGTGTAGGTTAGGGTAGGGTAGGGTAGGGTAGGGTAATGCAGTGTAGGTTAGGGTAGTGTAGTGTAGTGTAAGGTGAAACGAAGTTCGCCGGGACAGCTAGTCCGTCATATATTCTTACAAACTTTCGTATATAATATTATAAAGATTTCCTACGTTGGATCCAATTTATTTATTTATATGTGCTTAATTGATTGGTTTACGCACTAAGTAAACATCATGAACTCATGTCACTTTATCTTGATTACCTTTAGTAACAACTTTTTTGTGTCACTTGTAACATAAATATCTCTATAATGATATAATTAATATAACTCAAAGGTGACTGACTGACTGACTGACACAGTGATCTATCAACGCACAGCCCAAACCACTGGACGGATCGGGCTGAAATTTGGCATGCAGGTAGATGTTATGACGTAGGCATCCGCTAAGAAAGGATTTTCGGAAATTCCCACGCGAAACGCAAAATTCGGTATCTGCGCGGGCGAAGCTGTGGGCATCCACTAGTTAAATATATACTTAAGTACTTACTTATTCATTGAACTTACTCATGTGTACTGCACGTTTTTTTTTCTTTATATTGGGTATTTACTACTTATTGCACGAAATCTGCCTTTGTTTATTTGTTTGTTACCCATTTGTGCGACACGTTATTGGAATGTGATTAGTTATTTATAACCTAAGATTTTTTGTAACGTATATTTTTTACATTTTTGTTTGTGTACCTTCCGATAATAAATAAAATAAAAAATAGACATCGATAATGGGGCCTTGAAAATGGATTGGCACTTAATATCTCAAAATGTGCTGTGATGTCTTTCTCGCGTTCTCCGCGTACGATTGCTTTCAACTATACGATCTACGGGCAAATTCTCAACAGTTTTACGGAGGTACGCGATTTAGGTACATATTTCGATTCCCACCTAACTTTTAAACCTAACATTATACAGACATGCAAATTGGCTAGTTAAAGTGCAGGCTTCCTTATCCGACAGTCAAAACAGTTTATCTGTCGCACAGCGATCGGTGTTCTTTACAATGCATATGTCCGAAGTAGGTTAGACCGTTAGGTTAACCGACTCCGTGGTGTAATGGTTAGTCCATTCGCTTCGCAACAGGAGGTCGCGGGTTCGATTCCCGGCGGTGTCAACTTGTAAGGCTCGGTTTGGTTGGTGGTAGGGCATTTTCTAAGCCCGCCTGGCCAGCTACCATCATCTTATCTAAGTCTTGCCGCCAAATGTCAGTGTTAATAACATTGATGTGTTCCGTCTTGAAGATAAGATAGCCAGTTCTCCATTGCATTGGGGAATCTTGATAGGGCCGCTTTCATCTTCGGCATCATCGTCAATTACCATCAGGTGAGATGATGCCAAGGGCTTACCAATTGTGAATAAAAAAAAGAGTCAAATTGTATTGTGTGGTCACCTTATGCATGAGAGATATACTTATGTTGGAAAGAGTCCAAAAATCATTTGTACGTTTTCTTTACAAAAAACATGTTCAAATACAACCCATATCTTTACCCCACTCTCTTCATTGTTGGAATGTTAAATTACCAAACCCTCGAGGCTCGACGAAACCTTCACCTTGTATATACGTTATTTTTTCCAGCTCATTCGAGGCAAACTGACGAACCCAGAATTTCATTGTCGGTTCCATCTCCCCATAAGTATTATTTTCGTCCACGCCCAAGACCTTTGTTTGAAGACCTAGAGCCCGCACCAACATACTCAAGCACTTAACAGTGTCCCGTGCTCTAAACCTTGTAAATAGTATCTCAATTAATGATTCTAAGATTGATATATTTTCTTGTCCGGAGCCGCTATTTATGAGATCCGCAAGCCAATACATCGAATCTATTGTTACTCCGAGTTTGAGTGCGTTTCGGCTGCACCTCACCTGATGGTAAGTGCCGATGCAGCCGAGGATGTGACACGCAAACTCAAAAAGTGCATATTCACTCTCGTCTTGAAGATTCCTAAATTATACGTATCGGGGAATACAGACGCCGGAAGGGATTTGTTTTTTATCCTACACTCCTACTGCTGTTTTCATTCATTTTTTATTTGCAAATAATATTTTTTGTTTTGTAACTTTCGCGTTTGGCTAGACCGTAAGTGTTTGTTTATCAAATAAATAAATAAATAATTTATTGAATATGTTATTGTTCCAAAGTTTGTGCAAGAATTTGGCAGTCTTTAAACTCCACACGTAGAAGTAGGGGTAATGTTATCACACGACACGAAGCTATTAATCATCTTAACGTTCGTTCGCACCATCGTACATACACCGCAACATAATCCCTATACCTACTTAGAAAAGATTAAGGAGGCCCCTGTAAGCGTCAACATGTACCCCGTCACATCTTTCATGTATAAATTAAAAGTTGAATAAGAGATCCGTCCGCGAATCCGGTCGAAGAGACTTGAAGTTTATTACGATGGTATTTGAGAGAGTTTTGCTTCGTCGCTCTTGTGCTAGGAAAATGTTTATCGTCGAAATTACAGTTATCTTGAAAGTGATGGAATTTGACACTTGTCGATACTTAGAAATGCTCTTTAAATCGCATAGTGGTAAGCACAGATAAGAAAAATAATTTGACGCTCCGATAGATTGCGGAAAGAGGCGTGGCAGACGTGTCAGCTTCTTGTACAACAAGACATGTTGCTGTCATTCGTAAACGATTGTACTGTGCAGAAATGATTGTACCGTGCTATCCAAAGGATAGACGGCGGTGGTTTGGTGTTGCACTTAGCATCACGTACCACCATAGAATAGAAGACTAGGAGTCGAAGTGGTCGCCATGACCGAAATCGGTCGGATAGATAATCATCATCATCATCTTTTTTTAACTTGGCATTACCATCTACTCGATAGAAGAATCGCTTATAACAATAACAATAAAATAAATATTGGTATATTGTTAAGATACTTAATGCCAAAAATGTATATGTCGTAGGATAATTGGAAAATCAGGCTTATTGCGATAATCCTAGGACCATTTCAAAGGGTCGGATTTATTGATTCTAAGAAAACATGTTCCAGGAATATTGTCAAAGTCGTGATGTTATAATTTCACTAGTGAAATTTAGTGAATTATTATAACACTGAATGAGCGAGCGAAGCGAGCGATGTTAGGTTCGGTCAGGTTTGATTGATTGTACAGTCAAAGAGCAACTCTCTCCCCCTGGGTAGCAGAATGCTAGTAAAATTTAATATCACGTCTGTTAGCTCGGATAATATTAGTATTAGAAAGCTGTAATTTCGCATGGGTATACATATTAACACGGATCAGATAAATAAGGTTGGATTGGAAATGTGCTCTGGTCAGGCGCGCCACAAGTGTGGTTAGATAATCATACTTAATCGAAGCACACGTTCAAACTTTATATTTGCTTGTGGTTGTGTGTAACGTACATACTCTCGAAATGGTGTGAGACACAATTGCAGCCCTGTGTTCTAAGTGTGTTTTGTTTATTAGTGTGCGCAATTCGCGTTTGTATGATTTTTGCTTGTGTAGTGGAGTTTATGGGTGGGAGACAGGCGGCGACGCTGGTTTTCAAACAAAGTGTGACTATTGCCAATCCAACCTTATTTATCTTATCCTGGCATATTAATCACGCCAAGAAATTTTTTCTCTAATAATTATCCATTCTTTTTACTTCTATTTTGTTGTTTTCTAAATTTATTTTATAGTTTTTTAATGACAGCTTTTTGACTGTTTATAGCGGTAGATTGATAAGTAGGCTTATATTTTTAAATAATTGTGGAACTCGTTGTTGGAATGTATAGACTTACCTTTCTATTTATATTTTATCCCTTAAGTATCAATGTACATTACCGTTTGTGTTCTCCTAATAAAAATAAAATAAAAAAGAAAGTGTTATGATAAAATTTTTAGGAAAAAAATATTTTAGGGTCCCTTGCATACAAAGAGGGGTGATATTTTTAACGTAACCTATTATGTGTGGTTTCGTTGAATATGTATTTCCAAACTAATGAGGGTTCGCTGACACTATTTTAACGTAACCTATTATGTGTGGTTTCGTTGAATATGTATTTCCAAACTAATGAGGGTTCGCTGACACTATTTTAACGTAACCTATTATGTGTGGTTTCGTTGAATATGTATTTCCAAACTAATGAGGGTTCGCTGACACTATTTTAACGTAACCTATTATGTGTGGTTTCGTTGAATATGTATTTCCAAACTAATGAGGGTTCGCTGACACTATTTTAACGTAACCTATTATCTGTGGTTTCGTTGAATATGTATTTCCAAACTAATGAGGGTTCGCTGACACTATTTTTTCTGTTCAGGGTTCGATTTGAGAAATATTAAGCTTTAAAGTGTGTATTTGTACACTTGACAACAACAACAACAACAACAACAACAACTACTGGCTAAAGCGCCTTTTCAAGACATCTGAAAAAAAATTTTATAAGTATAATCAATTTAAAAGGAAAACTATCACGACTAGTTTAGTAGTAAGTTCATAGACTTTACATACAAAATATTCTATTACCAACTACAAAAACAGTTTTGTTATTTTTAATATTTTTTTTAAGACTGCGGAATCCTACTTTGCGCCATTCCGACTCGCACTTAGCCGATTTTTTCATTTTAGTTTGAATAAACCGTTGCGGTTACTTCTAATCCTCTGAACTTACCTTATAATCAGTTTAGTTTAGGAATCTTCAAGTCGAGAGTGAATAGCCACTATTTGAGCTTGCGTGTTACATCCTCGGCTGCATCGGCACTTACCATCAGGTGAGGTGCAGCCAAACGCACTCAAATTTTTAATTTAAAAAAATAGTGGCGGTTTAGCTTTAACTTAAAATTAAGTAACTTCGCCAATTTCAATGTACACTGATCGCAATTTGTTGTTTGTCCACAGAAAGCCGCACATGCACAGCATCAGAGTTCAGATGCAAGACTGGTAGATGTGTGCCGCTCTCGTGGCGCTGTGACAACGAGAAGGACTGCTCCGACGGGTCAGATGAAGAACCGGGAACTTGCAGTCAGTATTGCACGCTTGATTGTCTTTGGGCTCTATTTAGTAGGCTACTGATGATGATGATGATAGATCCGACCGATTTCGGTCATGGCGACCACTTTGATTCGCAGCAAAACTCCTCGCGCACTGAGGGCATTTAAGTACTACTAGTAGGCTATTATCGAGCAACTGAAGCTGTAAGCTTAACACTTTCTACGTACATAATCTAATGTTTCTGAAGCTTCAGCACCATAGACTACAAGATGATGATGATGTTCTCCCAGACGTATCCATCGACAGTGATACTCTTAGCTCGTGTTTCATGTGCGCGAGCGAGTGGGCTCTATTTATTAGGCTACTATCGAGCAGCTGAAGCTGTAACTTACAAACACAGCTGTAATCTAAACCACTTACTAAGTAAATCTAATCAAATGTAAGCTAAGCTGGCTTCCAGCCTCCCGAACAAGCCGGTTTCCGAAGCTTCAGCGCCATAGACTACATGATGATGATGATGTCCTACCAGACGTATGCAACGGTGATGGCACCCTTAGCTCGTGTTGGCCTGGCCCCTTTATGGGCGCAAGCGTGACTACCAAAGCCAAACTTGGTTTTGAAAGTCTGGTTGCTGAATGCTATAGGTGGATGACAGCTTATGCATGAACAATAAATAGATGGAATGAAAAGAAGATCGGATGAAACAGCGCACCGCGCTACAACTTGAATCATAAGTGTAGTTGTAGGAGGGCTTAGGCCGGGTTCTTCGGATCTGGCGTTTGGCGTCAAGATCTTCAATATGGGCGCGCTCATAGTTAGGTCACGGTCAGGGATACTCATACTGATTTGTCTCTCCTGTGATTCTGTTATGGTATACGGGTATGCGACCCCGGCTTCCCGAGCGTCTGCTGTCTCTTACCTATTATCTCCTGAGGTACCTAGTATCATACTTCACCCTTGCCTTATCCCCCTCCTTTTTCTCGTACATTTCTCAATTCCATGGGCTGATCCCCCCTACAAAACGAGCCAAGCCTGCAGCGGTTCGGAAGGTGGACCCTGCCAGATATGGTAACGACACCGGAAACCGTGGCGCTGCAAGCAGGGCATCTGCAAAGTGCGCATGTCAGGATCCGAGTGGCTTGCGGCCAGTCTCTTCATAAATGTTTATACAGCGCCTGGCAGTAGCTGATGTATTTTAGGGTTCCGAAGTCAACAAGGAACCCATATAGTTTCGCCATGTCTATCTGTTCGTCTGTCCACGGCTTAGCTCAGAGACTATTAATGCTAGAAATCTGTAATTTGGCATGGTTATATAATCTCGCCGAAAAATTTGTACAATAAAATCTGGAAAAACAATTTTTTTAATGGTACGTCCCCTACATTTAAAGACGGAATTTCGTGTATTTATATGTATTAATACTTTGAGTATTTTCTTTTTGAAGTCGGTTTTTAGTTTTTTAAACTTTTTTTTTATATATAGTACGTCCCATACATGTAAAGAGGAGGTAATTTTTTTTCCTATCGTAGGGTACGTGTGGGGTATCGTTGATTAGGTTTTCAAAACAACTGAGGGTTTGCTAAAACCATTTTTGATGTGTAACATCTTTGCTCTCGCTTTCCTGCAATTTGTGGGAGTGATTTCGTGAAATGGGACGGAAATGTGACCCATTGTAACAGGAAGTCGCGTTTTTTCAGGCTTTAAAAACGCGGAAAAGGCAAAGGTACCTATGACCATACAGCCTAGTCTGCCGTATCTTTGCCGTCATTTTTTCAGGCTTTAAAAGCGCGGAAAAGGCAAAGGTACCTATGACCATACAGCCTAGTCTGCCGTATCTTTGCCGTCCTTTTACTGTAGGTCTCGCTCGAATTTTTTTTTATTTAGAGATCGGTTTGCGAAATATAAAGCTTTAAAGTGCTAATTTTTTGTTCGAGTCAAGTGTCGTCGTCCCCCTACAAGCTAAACCACTGTTTAAGGACATCTGAAAAAAATTGTAAATAGTGGGACATGTAATCAATTTAAAAGGGAAACTATCACGGCTAATTGTAAGTAGACTTTCTTAGTTCACAGGAGTAATAGTCGACCAACTTAAGATGTGCAGTTGAATATGTCAAAAGTTCATAGATTTTCTACACAAAATGTTCTGTTACCAACTGTAAATATAATTTTGTTTTTTTTAAATAAACATTCATTTTTAGAAAAGACTTCGGAAACCTACTGTGCACGAGTCCGACTCACACTTGGCCGTTTTTTAATAGATACTCAGAAGTCTTTGAGAGAAGACTCAAGTGTTAGTTTACACGGGATTTAAGGGGTTGTACAATATTAACTGCAGTCCTGTGAACTGTGTTCCAAAAAAAAAATAATTATCTTACAATTTATGATAAAAGTTTTCACAGAGCGGCGAAGAACGCGCTCGAGTATCTGTTTCATCCTTACTCCTTGCGCAAAAATCTTAATTGGGTCTTAAACTTTCGAGATTAATACTCTAATCTTTTTTTTTTGTACTTAATCCTTGTTATTAAGTTTCAGAACCTAATAACTCTACAAATTTAAAAAGAGCTACTTGTTTTCAATTTTTAATTTATTTTATTAGTTCCTTTCTAGTACGACGGCGGTTTGATAAGTCCATGACTTTGGAAAGAAGAAACACTCTTTTTACATATATAGGGTGACTTTTAATTAGTTCTTGATAGCAAAGGATATGAATGTACTCGTGATTACAAACAACTTTCCTAAAGAAACTATATGTCAAATATGAAAAAAAATTTTTGGTCATCGATACTTAATAAGTTATCAAAGCGGCAAAAATGTATGAAGGACCAAAAATTTTTTTTCATATTTGACATGTTATAGTTTCTTTGGGAAAGTTGTTTGTAATCACGAGTACATTCATATCCTTTACTATCAAGAACTAATAAAAAGTCACCCTATATTTTTTTTCATTTTCTACATAATCTCCTTTCAACTCTACGCACTTAGTCCAGCGATGTTCCAACCTCTTACACCCATCAAAAAAATATTAAAAAAGTTTCTCTTCAACCATAAAGTCATTGAGTTGCCAAACTGCCCTCGTAGTTCATTATTTGTGATGTAGCACGACTTAGGTAGGTGTGGTAGTGTGTATGGGTTTAAATGAGGATGCCTGCTTACTGATGATGGAATTTATGTATGTATGTATAAATTCTTTATTGGACACAAGGAATAATCACAAAACGGTTTTAACAGACTTAAGTGTACAAAGGCGGTCTTATCGCTGAAAGCGATCTCTTCCAGACAATCCTTGGCAGATGAGATATATTCAAATATATTATGTAAAACAACGATAGCGCAAGAATTTGATAGCAAGGTACCTATATTCCAAAAGGCAAAGAAATAATTATCCACGATAAATATATATGTTTTAAATTTAAATAGAGTAGATAGATAATAATAATTGTATTATATTTATAAACCAATATATATTTCAATATATAAACAAGTATAAATATACATATGTAGGGTGTAACAAAATTAGCTGAAACGGTTTTAACTGGTGCTTCTACCCATGAAACTGAACAACTTTCCCCATGGAACCCATAGTCGAATCTCAAAAAAAAAATTGAACTTCCATTACTAAGTTGGCTGATCAGCTGATCGAGTTAGTATGGGAGAGCCAAATTTTTTATTGCGATTTGACTATGGGTTCCATGGGGAAAGTTGTTCAGTTTCATGGGTAGAAGCACCAGTTAAAATAAATTCAGCTAATTTTGTTAGACCTTATATACGCACAAAAGGATTGGATCAGGAAAAATTCCCGAAGACGCAGCTTGAACGCTGCTAGTGTCTCAGCGTGGCGAACATCAGAAGGTAAAGAGTTCCATAGACGAGCGGACATAAATTTAATTATAAATAAAAGTAAAAGACCTGAGAAGAACATTAGAATTTAGAATAACAAAATATACTTATATTTAAAATACAAATCACAAAAACATTAATTAATCTTACCCGAGATTGGTCTTAATAGAGAGAAAAAGGGTTAAAATACAAGTTGTAATAGATTATTAAAGAAACGAAATGGTGAAAGGTATTGAATGATTTTTAACCGACTTCAAAAAAACGAAGAGGTTTCTCAATTCGACCGTATATATTTTTTTTTATTTGTGTTCGCGGATAACTTCGTCGTTTATGAACAGATTTTGATGATTCATTTTTTGTTGGAAAGGAGATATCCCAATTCTCAAGGGTGGTACCATGATAACGACACCAGGATCTAATGATGGCATCCCATAGAAATCGAGGGGAACCTTCAAAAATCGTACTGGCGACTAGTGCGCTTGAAGTCGCTCTTTTTTTGTTTAAAATGATTGAAAACAAATGTCAACGCATGCGTAAAAAAATTATAGATGGAATGAAAAAAGATCAAATGAAAGAACAACGCATAACAGCGCACCGCGTTACAGTGCCAATAAGCAAATAAATGGCAAGGCTTACATCTCTTACAATCCTTATTATAATATTATAATAATAGAAATTAATATAATAAATAATAATATAATAATATTCATTTATAATAATTTATATTATAAATGTGAAAATGTGTTTGTTTGTCTCCTTTTCACATGTTAACGCCTTCACCAATCTTAATGAAATTTGGCATGCAGGTAGCCTGTGTCACGAGGAAGGACATAGGCTACTTTTTATATCGTGAAAATAGCATAGCCCGATGCAGTTCCTGAGGGAACTGAAAATATACTCTTTTTTGGTTAATTTCTTTAACATCGCAGCGGAACAATGGATTGTGTGATTTTTTGCACAGAGATGGTTGAGGGGGTGGGAAATGACATGATTTTCTAATAAACATATCCTAACATAGTTCCCGAGGGATCTGGAGAAAATTAATGGCCACCGCGCATCCTCTAAGACAGTCATAAAAACGATGTCCACGCGGGCGAAGCCGCAGGCAAAAGCTAGATTTTTTTATAAAGTAATGGAGTAAAAGTTGACGTCAACAGAGCAGAGAGACATGTAGGCTAGTAATCAAGGTGATAATTTTTTAGGTTTCTAGAGAGTGTAGTTTCAGTAACAAACAAATTAATGAGGTAAAATAACTTTCGAAAAACCTAAAAACTTTTAGGTACATGCTTTTAATATTACATTGTGACGCGATATACATATGCATTCAAAATTTCAGCTAAATCGGAAACCGGAAAGTGGGTCAAAAACTTGCAAGATTTCATTACAGACACTGCGACAGGTAAAACTTAATTGTCGAAAAATCCAAAAACTTTTAGGTACATGCTTTTTATATTGCGATGTCACGCGATATACATATGCATGCAAAATTTCAGTTCAATCGGAAACTAGGAAGTGGGTCAAATCTAACTAGCAAGATTTCATTACAGACACTGGGACAGGAGAAAGTTAATGAAAGAAAAGTATATATATTAGTACTAACATACAGTATGGACACTCCCTGCCGCTCTCTAGATTTCAACCTCACCCCCTCGTCGCCCAGATTGATACAGATTGGTTACAGTGTGGTTTCGATTTCGCCGCCATTTTGTTTGTTCCGTCATTACTTTTTTGAAATTTTATTTCTGGCCCGTTGTATGAAGTGTCCAGGGTGTGATAAAAGCTTGTTTAATAAAAGCTCGTAATTAATGAGTAGTCATTAAATTAGATTCGGAATTCTGAACGTTTGTTCCTTTGAGAGATTTAATGAACAATTTCGGAGTGGGTGTTGCGGTCTGTTCAAAGCATTGTAGTTAGTGCAAAATCCGGAGCGCGATATGCAAAAGAGGAAATTTCCTTGAATTCCTTATTAATTAGCTAAATATTTGAAATACGAGTATATACGTCATTTTACATTTTTTTTTTATATAAGGTGTAACAAAATTAGCTGAAACTATTTTAACTGGTTCTTCTACCCATGAAACTGAACAACTTTCCCCATGGAACCCATAGTCAAATCTTTAAAAAAAATTGGCTCTCTTATACTAACTCGATCAGCTGATCAACCAACTTAGTATGGGAAGTTCAATTTTTTTTTTATATTTGACAATTGGTTTCATGGGGACAGTTGTTCAGTTTCATGGGTGCACCAGTTAAAATATGTAGTTTCAGCTAATTTTGTTAGACCTTATATACATTTTTTTTCTAAAAGACTACAGAACTCTAGTTTGCGCGAGTCCGACTCGCACTTGGCGGAATTTAAATTTACTAAAAATTCAAGTCGATAATTGGTTTTTGCTAATTATTGAAAACGCTGAACACGTTAAAAAACCGACTTCCATCGCAACAACTTAGTACAATTTTGCATTATTATTTTTGGTTTTTGTTAATTTTCTAATAAAGTACTACACCGATTTTGATAAAATGTATGTGGGACCATAAGGGAAGTACTAGCTTTCAAATAAAAAAAGAATCATCGAAATCGAATCACTGAGTCAAAAGTTCTGAGGTAACAAATATGAAAAAAATACAGTCGAATTGAGTACCTACTCCTTTTTGGAAGTCGGTTGAAAAACAGGTGTGACAGACAGACAGACGGGCGAACAAAGCCACACTCTAGGCGTTCCTCTTCGTGATCGAATCAGAAACGAGGAAATCCGCAGGAGAACCAAAGTAACCGACATAGCTCACAGAATCGCTAAACTGAAGTGGCAGTGGGCAGGGCACATAGCTCGTAGAACAAATGGCCGATGGGCAGAAAAGTTCTCGAGTGGCGACCGCGCACCGGAAAACGTAGCGCAGACAGGCCTCCCACACGGTGGACCGACGACCTGGTGAAGATCGCGGGAGGCCGATGGATGCGGGCAGCGCAGGACCGGTCGTCGTGAAAATCCTTGGGGGAGGCCTTTGTCCAGCAGTGGAAGATTTTCTGCTGATATGATGATAAGCGTTCCGTTTTTATCATTATGTTACGGAATCCTAAACACGATTTTAAATATTCACCAAGGCTCCACCGACTCAAAAGTTCACGATCATTCGGTAAACCTAATTTAAAAGCTTCTGTGTTTGTTCCGTCTAACATTGTGTATAAAAGGTTAACAGAAGTACGCAAGCTTGTATTTTAGGAGTAAAGGGTTACGATGCTGCGGGTCTTTGTGGCAACTTTGTTCCGTAGCGCTAAAGTCAACCTCCGCGTTTGTAAAAGGCAATATTTTATGGGTCGGCGAAGAATGCGAACATCACACAAAAGTAAGCAAGACTTTTAGAAAGGAAAAAAATTAAAACACTCATTATTTTTTGAAAATAATATTATTTCAGTTTTCAACTCAGAAACTTAATTATAGGAAATTAGTTAAAACAGTCATTATTTTTTTGGAAATAATATTATTATAGTTTTCGGCTCACAAACTAAATAATAGGAAATAAGTTACAGTCATTATTTTTTTGGAAATAATATTATTTCAGTTTTCTGCTCACAACAATATCTCATATAATTATTTACTTAAAATATTATAAAAAGCACCCGACGTTTTTTTTATTTTATGTTTTTACAGTCGTCGATTTTTTAATACTTGTGAATTTTTTCTTATAGTTTTTTGTTTTTTAGTTTCATACGTGTGCAAATTTTCGATTTAGTCTTCTGACGTCTTAACGTAGGTAAAAATCACAAACATTGAAACATTCCGTTTCAACTCATACAGGTGAAAGTAGTTACTTATATTCATACAGGTAAAGCTTAATTTAAAGTTTTTAAAAAGAGAATCGAAAGGTGTTAAGTTATATGAAAATTTTATGGTTTAAAGCACATATGGAAGGTCAAAATAAAATCCGAATAGGTTTCTTGGAGAAAGTTACCAAGAAGGTCAATAATTTACAATTTCACACTGTATTAAGGACTAAAGATGCTCTGCAGGTGCCGATATAGATAGTTCAGTTATTTTTTATTTTTACCGCTTCCGTGGCGTAATGGTTAGTCCATTCGCTTTATACAAGGAGGTCGCGGGTTCGATTCCCGGCGGGGTCTAACTTTGTAAGACTCGATTTGGTTGGTGGTAGGGCATTTCTAAGCCCGCCTGGCTAGCTATCACCATCTTATCTAAGTCTTGCCGCCAAACATCAATGTTGACAGCATTGATGTGTTCCGGCATGAAGATAAGATAGCCAGTTCCCCATTGCGTTGGGAATTGTTGATAAGCCCGCTTCCATCTTCGGCATCATCGTCACTTACCATTAGGATAGATGATGCCAAGGGCTTACCAATTCTGGATTTTTAAAAAATCTAGGTATTATCTCTTAGTTATTGTTGCCTTAGAAATCCACTATGACGATTTGAAGACTTTTCACTGTTTACAAGGAGCTTAGACCTGCTGGTAAATCGAAAAAGCTGTTATTCATGCCACTGCCTAGAAATGGCTAATTGCGTGCAGTGGCATAAAATACTTTTACCACGATCATGAAATAAAAAAATAAAAAAAATAAAACCGTCAAAAATTCATCCATACAGCCTAATCACACGCGATGTTTAGCCATGGCGCAGGCAAGCGCGCTTTTTTAAATGGCCTTGGCATCTTGCAGAAAATCATTTATATTTTGTCATAATCATATATTGAACCATTAAAATATTTAAAAAGTTTCATTGTAGTATAGTTGTCTCTTTATGAAGCCTAAGCCATAAAATATTTAAAAAGTTTTGTCTCGTTTTAAAATGATCATTTTATAACGACTTGTAGAAATGATTACTTTTGTGATATGGTTTGAGGTTATGTGTTAAGCAAATTACCAAATGGGTGTAAAAAAACGCTAAACACGTTAAAAAACCGACTTTCATCGCAACAACTTAGTACACTTTTGCATTATAATTTTTGGTTTTATTTAATTTTATAATAAAGTACTACACCGATTTTGATAAAATTAAAATCGGAACATACGAGAAGCACTAGCTTTCAAATAAAAAAAGAATCATAAAAATCGGTGCACCCAGTCAAAAGTTCTGAGGTAACACACATAAAAAAAACATACAGTCGAATTGAGAACCTCCTCCTTTTTGGAAGTCGCTTGAAAAAAAGAAATAAACTTTAAGTTACATAACGTTTTCAATTTATAATAATCGTTATTGTGGATTTCTAAAAGCTTTGATCCCTTGTCTTGTTTTAGAGAAGTTTTAAATTTAGTTGTAAAGGTTAACTCATAATGAAAGTTTGTTCAATTTGTTAGCCGTAATATCTTACGAGTACAATATTAAAATCTATCAGTGTATCTTACTCCGTGAATATTTATAGATGTTATTAGGACGCAATAAAGTTCATTTTTGTGACCGCATGTGCCACGGGTACGGTGTAGGGTAAGGGCAAAGTATATATGTATATTAGTAAATACTACCATACAGTATGGTCGGACACTCCCTGCCGCTCTCTAGATTGCGACCTCACCTCCTCGTCACCCAGATTGATACAGGTTGATTACAGTTTGTTGTCGAACGTATAGGATTTCGCCGCCATTTTGTTTGTTCCGATATTCCATTTTTGAAATGTCATTTCTGGCCCGTTGAACTAAGTTTCAAGGATGTGGTAGGTAAGGGCGTGGGTTGAAAATCGTACGTGTACACATAAATTGTTTAACGGTGAAATAAAAGACTTAAAAAAAAACATCATCATATCAGCTCACATACGTCCCCACCGAGGGGCTCGAGCCTACCCTGAATTAGGGCGATCGGGCCTTAGTCGACCATGCGGGCCCAGTGCCCAGTGCAATTAAAAAAACATAAGAATTACAAAAACATTTAAATTTTAAACACAAATCACAAAACATAATTGAATCTTACCGGAAATGGGTCTTTTAAAGATAATAAGTTTAAGATAGCCTAATAACTTCCACTTCTGGACAAAGGCCTCCCCCAAGGATTTCCACGACGACCGGTCCCGCGCTGCCCGCATCCATCGGCTTCCCGCGATTTTCACCAGGTCATCAGTCCATCGCGTGGGAGGCCTTCCTTGCTACGTTTTCCGGTGCGCGGTCGCCACTCGAGAACTTTACTGCCCCAACGGCCATCTGTTCTACGAGCTATGCGCCCTGTCCATTGCCACTTCAGTTTAGCGATTCTGGTGTGCTATGTCGGTTACTTTGGTTCTCCTGCAGATCTCCTCGTTTCTGATTCGATCACACAGAGAAACTCCGAGCATAGTATGCAATGCCCTTTGGGTGACCTTGAGCCTTCTTATGAGGCCCATAGTAAGCGACCATGTCTCAGTTCCGTAAGTCATTACTGGCAACACACACTGGTCAAATATCTTAATCTTATATTAATAATACTAGCTTTTTCCCGCGGCTTTGCCCGCGTGGACATCGTTTTTATGATTGTCCTTAAGGGTGATTAGTAAATTATGTCGTTTCCCACCTACTCAACCATCTCTGTGCAAAAAATCACAACAATCGAATATTTCTTTATTTCTCTCAGGAACTGCATCAGATTATGCTATTTTTCCGGGATAAAAAGTAGCCTATGTCCTTTCCCGTGACACAGGCTACATGCATACCAAATTTCATAAAGATTGGTCAAGGCGTTGAAGCGTGAAAAGGTAACAAACAAACAAACACATTTTCACATTTATAATATTATAAATAGTAAGGAATAAGATAGGTAATTCAAATTAATTTTATATTGAGATATGATGGTGAATGATACAATGGATTTCTTAATCACATATGTCACACTTTACTTAAATTGTGACACATGGATTGTTTTGTCATTTGTGCCAGCGCATGCGTAATAGAACAAATAGATGAAATGAAATGGGTCGAATGAAAGATGAACGAATATCAGCAACGCGTTGCCACGTTACAGTGCATTAGCAAGTTTGTTTTTGAAAGATTTTGTGTGCTAGTTACAGACATCGTTATATTTTTCTGTAATAATACTCTATGAATATTTATGGGTGTTATTAGGACGCAATAGAGTTCATTAATATTTAAAGGTTAACTCATAATTATAGTTTATTAGATGTTTAACAGTTGTTAAAATCTGTCAGGGAAACTTTACTCCGTGATAGCCTTAAGGCGAGTTATTGAATGGAACAGTTGTCCCTGTCTTTTTCTATACATGTAAAGAGTAAAGAAAATAACCACACTTTTTCACTTTTTCAATGGTTTTTCGTTTTAATCAAAAACTACAATGAAAGTATAAAAAATAATAACATTACTCACTTTGTATTATATTGCTGTACATTTTTAAAAGTTATACTTCAAAATATTAGTCATAACTAGAGTTGAAAGTAATGGTGTAGACCTATCTTTGGGTTTTTTTTATCGAGCCAAAACTGCTTAATCGTGTTTCTAATAGCTTTTGACTTTAAGGAACATCATCAACAATAAGGGTTTTTTTTTCAACCTTGGGTTTTCTATCATTAAGGAGTAATTGACGTCAAAAATAACGAAAATCTGTAATATTACCGCCTTAACACTTTGTGTCTGCAACACAAGTTTAGTGTCAAATTTAAACAATTTGTGAGCGTCGTTGGCGTAATGGCAAGGGCCGCTACCTCCTGTCCAGGAGGTCGTGGTTCGGATCCTGCCACGTACCAATGTGTTTTATCATTTCGATTTCATATGTACGTTTATTAGATGCTCTTATGGTGAAGGAAAACATCGTGAAGAAACCTGCCCACGCCTCCGAAGAAACTCGAAGGTTGTGTGTGAAGTCGACCAACCCGCACTAAGGTCCGATCGCCCTAATTCAGAGTAGGCTCGATCCCCTCGGTGGGGGCGGGCAATATGAGCTGATATGACGATAAGTTTAATTAAACACTCAAACCGCCGAGGAAAAAACGATCTTATTACTTGTAGTATAGTCCATAATTTACGTTAAATCCATATTGAATACTTAGGTAGGCACTCTTTTCTCATTTGCTATTTAGTTTGTCTGTCCCATTGCCATTTTGAAAGCACCAAAAAACTCAACCTAGTTAATACACAGTATAATATTGTCCTTTGATTAGGTCAAAGTTAGAATATGGATGAGATTAAATACTTTTTTTACGTCTCTGGATGAGAATGAGTGGAATGAGTTAACAAACTCATAAGTTGCGTGTATAGATAGAAAGTCCTAGTCGAAAAACTCATCTTTTTAATTACAAATTCAAAATTTTCGTTCACATACTCGTAGGTTCAAATAGGCGGAAGAAATAAAGTCTTTTTGCACGTGACTTCTTGGTGATAGCGTAAAGAACCATAAGAAAATCAAGAAGATTTTTTTTTATTTTTTTTATTCACAATTGGTAAACCCTTGACAACATCTCACCTGGTGGTAAGTGCCGATGTTGCCGAAGATGGAAGCGGGTTCACAACCCAATGGGGAACTGGCTATCTTATCTTCATGCCGGAACACACCAATTATATTAACATTGATATTTGGAGGCAAGACTTAGATAAGATGGTGGTAGGTAGCCAGGCGGGCTTAGAAAATGCCCTACCACCAACCAAACCGAGTCTTACAATTGACCCCACCGGGAATCGAACCCGCGACCTCCTGTGTAAAGCCAGTGAACTTTGCCTCTGAGCTACGGAGGCGGTTTGATATAAATGTAGAATTTCTATTATTATATGTAATTACATGACATACTAGGCTGTATGGCCACTGGCCAGAGATGCTTTTATATTTTTCATGCTTTAGGAAGCCGAAAAAATTAAACATATAAAAAACCGGTAAAGTGCGAGTCAAAACCGCGCACAAAAAGTTTCGTATCATCATACTACATAGCGCTTGTTTCTTCAAGTTTAAAAAAAAAAAAAACTTTTTTGTATGGAGACTTTTTTTTCTAATTTTTAGTGTTTGTTGTTATAGCTGCAACACAAATACATCATCTGTGAAAAGTTCAACTGTCTAGACTACATGAAATACAACCTAGTGAAAGACGCACGGACGGACAGCGGGGTGTTAGTAATAGGGTCCCGTTTTTACCCTTTGGGTGGGGAACCCTAAAAAGGTTTTTGTTACGGTATTGATTTATTGGTTTTTAGAGTTCTGTAGTTGAAATTTAGGTTGCATGAAGCAATAAAGAAAACAAATATATAGTCTGCAATATTCTTAACCCTTCCTGTTAGATTTGTCGTTGTCAGGTAAAACGGGGCATATTAAATTAAAGCAAAATGTATTTGTTTTTACAATAACTAAAATTCATAAAGATTATTCATACCTGCGTATAACTTTATTTCATTTTGCATTCCAAATAATAGGGATGACGACAGCATCAGAAATAAATTATGAGCTCTTGATCACTAAATTGCCCTCCTACTTCATCATATCAGCCGAAGGAAGTCCACTGCTGGACATAGGCCTCCCCCAAGGATCTCCACGACGACCGGTTCTGCGCTGCCCGCATCCAGCGGCTTCCCGTGACCTTCACCAGGTCATCGGTCCACCGAGTGGGAGGCCTGCCTACACTACGCTTTCCGGTGCGTGGTCGCCACTCGAGAACTTTACTGCCCCAACGTCCATCTGTTCTACGAGCCCTCCTACTTAAACTTCGGAAAACCTTACGCGTTTTGTTTTCCATCAAGTCTTCGATTATTAATTCACCAAAATCACAAAATGAGTACATATACTATGACGTCACGCCTAGGTATTTCTATAATTTTTAGAACAAACTGTCGTTTTTGACACATGATATAAAGTAACTCAGTTGACTAGCATTCGTCATCCCTATTGGCCTAGTTTTTTATTGAGAGGAAGCGATGTAAAAATCTCTCGATGTACTGCAGCGGTTCAGCGAAGTTGTCCCGAACACAAGTTCGTGTGTGCAACTGGGCAGTGCATCCCTGCTGCGTGGCATTGCGACGACTCCGCCGACTGCCCTGACGGCTCTGATGAGCACAATTGTGGTAAGAAGCCGCGTAAAGAGCTTTTACGCCAGCATGATGCAGGGAGCAACCAATTAATGGGATCAACGCATGAAATCGGATTTAAAAAAATCAGCAAATATATACAAATAAATACTAAATTAATCACTATCCTGACCACGAGTCACGCTCGTCGATGCACGCTCGTTATATAAGGCATGCGGACTACGTTTTGCAAACACAAAGAAGCATGCAAAGAGGAAATTTAAAATTGAAGCTCTAGAATTTTTGAAATTTTCACTCGAGTTTTCCGCTACCGGTTTTAATCATTCTAGGTTAAAGTGTAAAGTTACAAATATAGGTCAACGCGAAAACTTCCACGCGTAAAATAAAATAAATAAATAAATTGAGTAAGCAACCGAAACAAGAAAAATAATTCAAATACAATTTATTAATGTTGAATCTCTGAATGGTCGCTTCAGAGATCGCAGTGAAAAAACTGAAAAAGCTCTTCAAATTAAAATTAGGAAAGGACACCTATAAATTTTAATGTATTTAAAATGGGATCAAAGTCACCGGAATACTAAATCTCCCTGTGATAGTGTAATTACTTACAATAAAATACTCTGAAACAAAAACACAGAAAATAACCATTTATCGGTTTTGTCGAAGTTGGTAGGTACAATAATATTCAATATTGAAATATTATCTATTTAAACGAGGAGGTGTATCATCTTAACTTTTTCCAGGAACCCAAGGACAAATATTATTGGTACAGTTACAAGAAACATTTTTTATATACCAGTTGTTACTTTTGATTGTATAGATTCTTGGTGGAACATTATATCATACATACTGGTATATAGGGTCTTAACAAGGGTATGCACTTATTTTTAACTGGAGCTTGTACCACAGATGAGATGCTAGTCACTTCTGTACTCATAATACTGAACAACTTTCCTAAGAAACCCACGGACAATTCGTAAAAAAATTTTGGTCTTCTATACAAAGTTTGCCCGCCAGCTGATCGATTTGCATGGGAATCCAAAAAAATTGTTTGCGACTGGACCATGAGTTTCTTGGGGAAAGTTGTTCAGTTTCATGAGTACAGGCTCCAGTTAATAATAAGAGCATACCTTTGTTAAGACCCTATACAGGGTGACGTTTAATTAGTTCTTGATAACAAAAGATGTGCATGTACTCGTGATAACAAACAACTTTCCCAAAGAAACTATATGTCAAATCAGAAAAAAATTTTTGGTCCTCAATACATAATAACTAATAAGTTATCAAATCGGCAAAAATGTATGAAGGACCAAAACATTTTTTTCATATTTGACATATAGGTAGGTAGTTTCTTTGGTAAAGTTGTTTGTAATCACGGGTACATTCATATCCTTTGCTATCGAGAACTAATTAAAAGTCAACCTATATATCTACACTAATTCCACATAAAAGAAATAAAACTGCGTTTTAATTTTTTATACACCTATGGCATCATCTCACCTGACTGTGAGAATATACTGCATCAATTTTTTTTATTGTTATGACTTAGCATGTGCATGTATTGGGTTGGCAGAAGTGGAGGCTTGCGGCCCTGAAGAGTTCACGTGCAGAGGGAAGCACGAATGCGTACCTCTAACTTGGATGTGCGACGATAACCCGGACTGCTCCGATGGATCCGATGAGAAAGCTTGCAGTAAGGATCCTTCGTCACTCACTTTGTTTTACAGGGTGCAACAAAATTAATCCAGGAGCCCTAAGCTTGGAAGCATGTCATAATCATTGGAAGCATTGATAATTATTGTATTGTGTTGGGAACCTTGGTAAGCCCGCTTCCATCTTCGGTATCATCGTCACTTACCATCAGCTGATATGATGTCGAGGGCTTACCAATTGCGGATAAAAAATGCACTCCTCATCTAATAATCTTTGTCCGAGGAAACAGTAGCCAAATTGCATAAGATTGATTATCCATCCAAAGTTGGTCTATCTGAGGAGAAGACTAAGGTTTTTAAGAATGGGTCTTGGATACCTAGAGAAAAATTATCCAGTGTGAAGCTGAAACTAGACATATTAACCCTTCGCATACAAGGTGACAAAAATTTACGTGCCATACAAGGTGGGATCTAAATGACCCGAACATAAGTGACTTTTCTGTAAATATACTTTAAAGAATACATTCAAAAATACGTTTTTATCAATTAAGAGGATAGTTAGAACGACATTGAAAAGCCAATTTTCACTTGCAATCAACGGTTTGTTTTAATTTTGCAGTGAAATATGAGGCTCATGAGGCTCATTCAATCTGAAAAACTAAGCATAGACAAATCAGTCTTAAAACCTCGTTTAAACTTAAATGATGTTAGAAAAATCAGAAAAATATATTAAGTCTTAATATAGTAACTAGTGTTGGGAACTTCCAGGTATGTTTTTTTTTTCCATTTTTAAGACAATATTTACGAAACCAATATGCGTCTCACTGACTCTAAACACGTCTATCACAGTCAAGCGGCCGCGCAAACAGTTCGACGTGGCAACGCCGCAAATCCAGCTACTCAAAATTAAAGTCCTCGCCGTTACGTAATTAAAAAAAAAAAATTTAACCGTTGGGGTCTATAAGATCCCACCTTGTATGCGAAGGGTTAAGTAAACGGTTCATTCAAAAATTTTGTTGCACTCTTGTTTTTTTATTACTACATGTTTCAAATTAAAAGGCCCGAGATCTGATTTTAAAATGCATGAATGGTATGCAAGCATTTTTTTTACGACTTGGTGTCTTCTGATTTGAATTTGGTACGTTTAATCATTGGTACCTAACTCATCAGAAAATTGTATTGTTAAGGCGGTTCGATTAACACACTAGCAGCGCCAATAAAAACAATAGGTTATATGCATGATTTTTTTTTATCGCACTTATTAACAAAATATGAAAATACCGTAAAAACAGTGTCAAAAAGTGAAATGAAAATTTGAATCGGCCAAGAAATACGGAAGATATAAGCATTTTCAATTAGACAATTAAAATTAGACAGAGAGGTCCGATATGTAAATGTGACGACATAAAACACACATAAACATACTTTATGCTACATTATGTTTTGCTAAAAAGAGATTGAGATAAATATTTAATGGCTTATATCTTGGTTATTTTTAAAAATATCTTTTTTTTTTTCTTAAAAATATTTTTGGTATACTGTTTCTTATATGAATGAGCTTTTATTAAAGCAAAAAAAATATCATGCATTAACTAATTCTTATGAACTTTAATCGATATAATTGAGTATTATGCGCATATAGAGCGGGCAATAACTATTGTTTAGTAGTTATTTTATAACTGTGAATATTAGCAACTAGTTATTTTTTGCAAAACTGCAAAAGGTGGGCACTTTTAGAAGTTTTGCAAAAAATGCCTAACTTGTTGCTAATATTTACAGTTATAAAATAACCATTAAACAATAATGCGCAAAATACTTAATGATGTCGATTAAAGTTTATCAGAATTAGTAAATGATTTATTGGCGGTGCTAATAGAATCGCCTTGAGTTGATTTATTCCTTCTGTCATAGTGGTTGGTGGTTTGAACTATGATAATTTTGATAATATGTAATGAAAACAATATTGCACGATGTCTATAACGAACTATACAGGGTGTAACAAAATTGGTGTAGGTCCCGTTAACTGGGGCTTCTTCTAATCATACTGAACAACTTTTGTTTTACGACTTTGCTGAAATCGCAAATAAACATTTTTACTCTTCATACAAATCGATCAGCTGATCGATTAATTTGGTGCGTTTTAGTAAAGAGGGTCCCATTTTTTTGGAGAATAGACTATAGGTTCCTTGGGAAAATTTGTTCAGTATAATGATTAGAACCTCCAGTTAACGGGTCCTACAGCAATTTTTTTACAGCCTGTATAATTATGTATTATCTATAACTCTAATTAGTACAAAGAGCACATGAAAAGTAGGTCATCTATTTGCGCGTTCAATATCAAAAATCTAATATTAAGTGAACGAAAACAATACAAGTCAATTTATGATAAATCATTTGTATTGGCAGAGAGCATCGTTCGAGCACAAACTTCAAGTTAGATGAAAAAATGTTTGCTATTATACTTGTGAGATGAAGTTGGTGTTTAACTATTCTTGTGAGCTTCAACTCGGGCGGGCGGCATCAATCAATCTTGGGCGGGGCGCCCGGCCAAACACTCTGTATTCTATCAACGAGCTCATCCGTCTATAAATTCTTATCTACCCGCACCGGACACGGGAGGAGCGTGAGCGATGACGCTGCGTGTGTGCCTCGATGCCCGCAGGATTTTCTTATACCCTCACTAAAGGCTTCACAATGATTATGTCATCCTTAATCTCATTATTTGTTGCCACAATTCTGACAGCTCCAAAAAAAGGTGAAGAAAGTTTTCTGTGCGCTCGAAATAACAAATAAAATTTTTGTGAAAATATTACAAAGTTCTAGAGTGGCAATCGCGCACCAGAAAACGTAGCGTAGGCAGGCCTCCTACGCGGTGGACCGACGACCTGGTGAAAATCGCGAGAAGCCGATGGATGCGGGCAGCGCAGGACCGGTCGTCGTGGAAATCCTTGGGGGAGGCCTTTGTCCAGCAGTGGACGTTTTTCGGCAGATATGATGATGATAAAAACATTAATCATTTATTCGCTGATAATTTATTAGAAGTAGAAAACTTTGTTATTATATCTTCAGCAAATTCTAAATAGTTTCCCCTTCGAGGAATTTCATTAAATGTTAAAGGGTGGGGGAGAGGAATATCGAAGTAACTTTTTAATTTTTCAGGTTGTCTACTTAATATTTCCAAAAAAATGTGCTCTTTTTACTCTTCTTGAACCTATTCATCTAACGAAGCTTTAACTTGGTCACTTAAAAGACATTTTAATTACTGATACTATGTCTTTGAATTATGTGGCGTAGATGAAACGTGTCGGTCCGACGAGTTCACATGTGGCAACGGTAAATGCATCCAACAACGATGGGTTTGCGATGGTGACGATGACTGCGGAGACGGGAGCGACGAGCTCAAGTGTCCAGCACCAACTTGCGAGCCTCACACACACTTCTCCTGCACGGACGGGCACTGTGTATCAGCACGGTGGAGATGTGATGGCGACATAGACTGCCCGGACGGGAGCGACGAGATGGTAAGATCGCTTTCGTGTTCCAATAACAAAACAAAAGTAGTCAGACGGCTGACGCCTCTTCTTAGAAGTGACGATGACTGCGGAGACGGGAGCGACGAGCTCAAGTGTCCAGCACCAACTTGCGACCCTCACACACACTTCTCCTGCATGGACGGGCACTGTGTATCAGCACGGTGGAGATGTGATGGCGACATAGACTGCCCGGACGGGAGCGACGAGATGGTAAAATCGCTTTCGTGCTCTAATAAACAAAACAAAAGTAGTCAGACGGCTGACGCCTCTTCATAGAAGTGACGATGACTGTGGAGTCGGGAGCGACGAGCTCAAGTGTCCAGCACCAACTTGCGAGCCTCACACACACTTCTCCTGCACGGACGGGCACTGTGTATCAGCACGGTGGAGATGTGATGGCGACATAGACTGCCCGGACGGGAGCGACGAGATGGTAAGATCGCTTTCGTGCTCCAATAAACAAAACAAAAGTAGTCAGACGGCTGACGCCTCTTCTAAGAAGTTCTTTTCTGTTTCGCTCGTGCGATTAAAAGGGCCGTGGAACGAAAAATTCGAATCAGTTTTGGGATTTATTACGTAGGAGTCCAATTGGCGTGAATCAAATGAACTGGCTTTCTTTGGAAAACGTATTATTTACTATAGCCTACCTCACATTGAGTATTATCAATACTTGCGCGTTTTCCACTTTTTACTCGACTGCCTCAGAGGGAGAGTTATGTTTTTCGAGTGTATGTTAGTATGTAGATTTATATGTTCCCTGAACGGCTTAAAGGATTTTAACGAATGAGGTATCGTTAGATTCGTCGTGATCCCGTGAGTGAAATAGGATACATTTTTACCCGACTAGCCAAAAAGAGGAGTTAAGTTTTTACACAGTCGGATTTTTAATTTTTAATGAATTCCTAAAGGTATAGTAATAAGTGAATATTATTTTATCTTTGCTTATGTATAACTTAACACCAGGTATAGTAAAATATAACATCAAAAAAAAGACTTTTTACTGCCAAAAATAGTTAATAAGCATCAAAATTAAAACTCTATTTTATTGTAAAATTATAACCAAAATTTTTACATCTTGCTATCCTGATAAAGCAAATGACTCCAAACTAATCAGAATTATTGTTAACTCAAAAATAGTTAATGACCACCAAAATTTTTAACCATATTTTAATTTTAAAAGTCATGTAAGTATTTAACTTCTCGTTTTCTTGTTAAAATAAGTTACGCTAGGTGAATAATTATTTAACCAAACATAGTAAATAAAATCCCGTTTACAATTTTTTAGCGTGTAGCGTATAGTGTTTCTTCTTCTGCGCAAGATTCTGCTAGCCATGGGGAGGAGGTTCGCTTCGCGGGGCTCTTTGACTGTATATTCAATTAAACCTGACCGAACCTAATATCGCTCGCTTCGCTCGCTCATTTACTCGTACAGATTTTTTTTAGAAAAAACTTATTTTTGCCAACTCCTGTTCGTTCTATGGGATTAGTGACGCGTAACGATTCTTTTTCTGCGCAGCATTCTCCTACCCATGGGGGGAGCCTCGCCATGACTGTATAATCAACCAAACCTGACCGAACGTAGTTTTTTTTAGAAAAAACTTATTTTTACCAACTTCTTTTTCGTTGTGTGTTTTATTTAGGCAGAAATAGCGCAATATTTTGCTCGCTAAGATTTGGTGATCATTTACTACCAACATTTAATGTTTGAATACAATTTGAAATGAAGTCGTGACTAAAACAGCTAGATTTATTGTATTTTTTCGGTCTTGAGTATATTTTTTTGGTAAAAGAGCTTAGGGTATCAAAGTATTTTTGGTGGTCAATATATTTAATCCCTTTTATCTTTATAGAAAAATCTTTATAGAGTCTTTAATATTCAAATCTGTCTTAGCGTCATAGCTCTACATTTAGTCATCTGATTAAACAATTGACTACGTACATTTCAGGGCTGCGCAGTGACACCCAAAGTGACATCGCCCTGCGTCGCAACGGAGTTTGAATGCCGAGACCGCATGACTTGCGTCCACAAGGCGTGGGTGTGCGACGGCGACCGCGACTGCCCCGACGGAGGCGACGAAGCGCCCGATATCTGTCGGGGCAACGTCACTTGCAGAATCGACCAGTTCCAGTGTAAAGACCACAGCTGTATTCCGGGCGCGTTATATTGCAACGGCGAGAAGGATTGCCCCGATGGCAGTGACGAGTTTAACTGCAGTGAGTATTGAGTTGTTGGTATTCTCTCGCTCTGTAAAGAAGGATTGCAGTTTGAATGCCGGGACCACATGACTTGCATCCACAAGGCGTGGGTGTGCGACGGCGACCGCGCCTGCCCCGACGGAGGCGACCAACCGCCCGATATCTGTCGGGGCAACGTCACTTGCAGAATCGACCAGTTCCAGTGTAAAGACCACAGCTGCATTCCCGGCACTTTATATGCAACGGCGAAAGGGATTGCCCCGATGGCAGTGACGAGTTTTATTGCAGTGAGTATTGAGTTGTTGGTATTCTCTCGCTCTGTAAAGAAGGATTGCAGTTTTAATGCCGTGACCGCATGACTTGCGTCTACAAGGCGTGGGTGTGCGACGGTGACTGCGACTGCCCCGAAGGAGGCGACGAAGCCCCCGATATCTGTCGGGGCAACGTCACTTGCAGAATCGACCAGTTCCAGTGTAAAGACCACAGCTGCATTCCCGGCGCTTTATATGCAACGGCGAAAGGGATTGCCCCGATGGCAGTGACGAGTTTTACTGCAGTGAGTATTGAGTTGTTGGTATTCTCTCGCTCTGTAAAGAAGGATTGCAGTTTTAATGCCGGGACCGCATGACTTGCGTCCACAAGGCGTGGGTGTGCGACGGTGACTGCGACTGCCCCGAAGGAGGCGACGAAGCCCCCGATATCTGTCGAGGCAACGTCACTTGCAGAATCGACCAGTTCCAGTGTAAATACCACAGCTGTATTCCCGGCACTTTATATTGTAACGGCGAGAAGGATTGTCCCGGTGGCAGTGACGAGTTTAACTGCAGTGAGTATTGAGTTGTTGGTATTTTCTCGCTCTGCAAAGAAGGATTGCAGTTTAAATAAGTTTCCTTTGCGCAAGATTTCATTTCTTATTGTTTCGTTCTACTTTGGAAAAGTTTTGCTAACACTGTGCAAACTTTTCTTGGAAACATTCCAGTTTGAGCTGTGGTACGTTAGACATTTTAACGTTAGTCGTATCGTTATTATTGGTGTGTTTTTGATATAGTCATCTAAAGATATCTGCATGACGTCATTCGTTATGTTACCTTATTTAATCATTTTTTTTTCAAATCCATAATTGGTAAGCCCTTGACATCATCTCACCTGATGGTAAGTGATGATGATGCCAAAGATGAAAGCGGGCTTAGCAAGATTTCCCAACGCAATGGGGAACTGGCTTTCTTATCTACAAGCTGGAACACATCAATGCTGTTAACATTGATGCTTGGCGTTAAGACTTAGATAAGACGGTGGTAACAGCTAGGTGGGCTTAGAAAATGAATGAAACGAGTCATACAAAGTTAGACTTCGCCGGGAATCGATACTGCGACCTCCTGATGTGAAGCTAATGGACGTTACCATTACGCTACGGAGGCGGTTGATTGATGATTGATTGAAAACTCTTTATTGCACAACGTAAGAGAAAAAAAAGAAACAATGATTATGTAAGTTGTACATATAGGCGGTCCTATCGCTAACAAGCGATCTCTTCACAGACAAGCTTTAAGTGAACGAAACATGAGAAATCATTATTGTGGGGTAGTAGTGGGCAATAAACAAATTCATAGAGAAAAAATAAAATAAAAATACAAATTAATATCCATTCTTAAACTACGTAATACACGTAAATATATAAGTAAATGTAAATCATATAAACTAAAATACATATACATAACGTATACATCAACATCGTGAGGAAACCTGCACACGCCTGCGAAGAAACTCGAAGGTTGTGTGTGAAGTCGACCAAACCGCACTGGGCCCGCGTGGTCGACTAAGGCCTAGTCGCCCTGATTCAGGGTAGGCTCGAGCCCCTCGGTGGGGACGTATATGAGCTGCAATGATGAACATATACAGTATAGTAAGTACATACAATCCAGATTAATGATGATGAAAACAACGAGACATAATATGAAAGAGACTATACAGATTTATGAAATTTATAGCGCTAAAAGTGCTCTTTAACTTTAGATTTAAAAATATTAAGGAAGGAGAATTACGAATTGAATCAGGGAGAGAGTTCCACAGGCTTATGGAACGGAGAATCCGGTTGAATAATCAATTTCTTTTTCCAGCGCGGCCGAAACCAATCTGCGACAAGAAAACAGAATTCGACTGCGGCGGAGGCATGTGCATACCACTGTCGAAGGTGTGCGACAAGAAAACAGACTGCCCCAACTTTGAGGACGAGCCCAAGGATCGCTGCGGAGAAAACGAATGTGCCAAAAACAACGGTGGATGCACGCAGAAATGTGTGGATACTCCAGTTGGATACTACTGCGACTGTGATAAAGGATACAAGCTTACCGACAATAGGACTTGTGATGGTAGGTCTTCTATGGCAATATAGCTGAGCATCGGTGGCGTAACGGCTAAGGCCGCCGTCTCCTGTCCGGGAGGTCGTGGTTCGAATCCTGCCACGTACCAATGTGATTTCGAATTTAGATTTCATATGTACGTTTATCCGACGCTCTTACGGTGAAGGAAAACATCGTGAGGAAACCACCACACGCCTGCGGAGAAACTCGCAGGTTGTGTGTGAAGTCGAACAACCCGCACTGGGCCCGCGTGGTCGACTAAGGCCCAATCGCCCTAATTCGGGGTAGGCTCGAGCCCCTCGGTGGGGACGCATATGAGCTGATATCAATATCATCTTAGCTGAACCACAAAAATAGTAGTAAATAGTACATACACAGTACTGATGCGAGCCGCTGGATGCGGGCAGCGCAGCACCGGTCGTCGTGATATTTATCATTTGCCTTAATAATAGATTCGCGTAACTCAACACAGATAAACGAATTCGCTGACGCTTCAATACTTACATAGACAAATATACCTACCAATATTGTCGTTGACAAACTCTTCGGATTTTTTAGGTAGTTGTGACGGACCTGTAAGTGGATACCTAGTATTGGATTATTAGGTAGTTCTGACGAACCTGTAAGTGGATACCTTGGTTTGGATTTTTTAGGTAGTAGTGACGGACCTGTAAGTGGATATCTAGTTTTGGATTATTAGGTAGTTCTGCGGACCTGTAAGTGGATGGATACCTAGTTTTGGATTATTAGGTGGTTGTGACGGACCTGTAAGTGGATACCTAGTTTTGTATTATTAGGTAGTTCTGCGCACCTGTAAGTGGATACCTAGTTTTGGATTATTAGGTGGTTGTGACGGACCTGTAAGTGGATACCTAGTTTTGTATTATTAGGTAGTTCTGACGAACCTGTAAGTGGATACCTTAATTTGGATTTTTTAGGTAGTAGTGACGGACCTGTAAGTGGATACCTAGTTTTGGATTATTAGGTAGTTCTGCGGACCTGTTAGTGGATACCTAGTTTTGGATTATTAGGTAGTTGTGACGGACCTGTAAGTGGATACCTAGTTTTGGATTATTAGGTAGTTCTGCGGACCTGTACGTGGATACCTAGTTTTGTATTATTAGGTAGTTCTGACGAACCTGTAAGTGGATACCTTGTTTTGGATTTTTTAGGAAGTAGTGACGGACCTGTAAGTGGATACCTAGTTTTGGATTATTAGGTAGTTCTGCGGACCTGTTAGTGGATACCTAGTTTTGGATTATTAGGTAGTTGTGACGGACCTGTAAGTGGATACCTAGTTTTGGATTATTAGGTAGTTCTGCGGACCTGTAAGTGGATACCTAGTTTTGGATTATTAGGCAGTTCTGACGGACCTGTAAGTGGATACCTAGTTTTGGGTTTTTTAGGTAGTAGTTACGGACCTGTAAGTGCATACCTAGTTTTGGATTTTTTAGGTAGTAGTGACGGACCTGTAAGTGGATACCTAGTTTTGGATTATTAGGTATTTGTGACGGACCTCTAAGTGGATACCTAGTTTTGAATTTTTTAAGTAGTTGTGACGGACCTGTAAGTGGTTTCCTAGTTTTGGATTTTTTAGGTAGTAGTGATGGACCTGTAAGTGGTTACTTTGTCTTTAAAAAAGCCAAATTAATAAGATCTACGCCTCTTTTAATCCTCTATTATCACTAAGGCTCTATTTTATCATCGGATCATAACAGATAATCCAATCGCCATCTACTCGTATAACCTTAGAATAGCCATACCACAGATTACTAATAAGTTACTTGCCATACGAACGAGTCGGGTCGTTCCTTTCTCTCTAATACGAACCGTCCGTGTGAACTGACCTATTCTTGTCAAAGGCATTAATGACATTCAATGATTTTAATGTATTAACTAACTATTGTGTATTTTTAACAAATGACATGTACAATTATGTAATTACTATTTTACGACTGTATCAGAAATTTGCACCTATTTTTAATATAAACATCTTGAAAACTTAAAAAGATAATGTTAAGAGGAAACGCGGTCTAAAGAATAGGTATTTGAATAAAATTTTCCTGTCTCCCTCACTCAAACCTTTCCGTGTACAGCAAGAAAGGGAGAACTGTAGCGCAGACCGATAATAGGCATTAAAATTGACCAAAACAGCTTTTCGTAGTCCCCTATTTCCTCCTTCAAAACTTACGCAATAATTTTTTTTTTCCAAAAATAATTAAAGAAACGCTTTACCTATGTCTCTATGTTTTTATTTTATTGTTAATATGCGTATTATTTTTTGGTGGGTGTCTGAAAATGACGTTTCAATTAGGCAATTTTCTCAGTTTTTGAAGGCTCCTACTTCCTATTATTATTAAAATATGGGAAAATACAACACATAGGGGCATGGCCATGGTGGATATAGGTTTGATGAAAAAAACATTTTTGCTCTATTGACATTATCCAGGGAGGAAACAGGGGACTACGCTTGTATGGAAAAAATGGCACCTGCGTTTCCTCTTAAACGCTCGTTAAAAATTTTCAGACGTGGATGAGTGCGCAGACCCAGGCGCGTGCTCACAAATGTGTATCAACGAGAAGGGCACGTTCAAATGCGAGTGTCACGTGGGGTACGCCCGGGACCCCAGGGACCGGACCAGATGCAAAGCCACCGAGGGCCATCCGTCTCTGCTCTTTGCGAGGCGCTTCGACATCCGGAAGATCAGTTTGGACCATCACGAAATGGTTGCGATTGTGAACGACACCAAGTCGGCCACTGCCTTGGACTACGTCTTCAGGACTGGGATGATCTTTTGGAGTGACGTCACCGATGAGAAGATATACAAGTGAGTCTTTATTTATTTTGTTCAATTATTGTTCGAGATTCGTACCACTTTGTACAATGTATTGATCTGTTTTCGCGGTACTTGTGCTGCCATCTGTGAGTATGTTTGTGAATTGCGATTACGGAGCTGTACTGGGGTGGTCTGTGGCTGTACGTTGGCTGTACCGAGAACCTCTGATATTCTGGTATGCAATGTTTTAAACAGATGGCGCCGCGTACTTTTCCAATTGACTGACTCGGTGGCTCAGTGGTTTGTGCTCTTGACTGCTGATCCAAGAGTTGTGGGTTCGATCCCCACCCAGGGCAAACATTTGTGTGATGAACAGATTTGTTTGCTCTGTGTCTGGGTGTTAAATATCTATATATGTATGTATTTAAACGTATATAAGTATTTATATCAGTCTCTGGTTCCCATAACACAGGGAATCCTACTTTGGGGCCAGATGACCATATGTGATTTGTCTCAAAAAAAAATATCTGCTTTACATATTGAGTAGTGCATACCTACCTAACCTAATTACTAGAAATCATTACTTTTTGTCTTAATTTTTAATTATGCAGTTAATATAGGTAATTATAAAATTACCGGTTCATTTTTTAAAATGCAAGGCCAACTTTTATTGATAACATATTTTTCATGCAATACAATACAACCTAAAAAAAAGAAGAAATGAACAATATAGAAGAAAGCCTTTACAATAGGCGGCCTTATTGCTAGGTAGCAATTTATTCCAGGCAACCTGTTCATGTTTTTATAAAAAGAAATATATATATTAAAAGAACACTACTAATAGCCTTCTATTAGTAACCAGCGTGATAACTTTTCATTTGAATGAAACTGTGGCGCTTTCTATGGTCAGATATGTTTTTTTTTGGTATAAGTTTTTCTTTACTTTCCCTATCGTGTAGGGTATCGTTGAATAGTTCTTTAAAATAAACTGCTGAGTGTTTGCTAAGATAATTTTTCCGATAAATATTTTGTTTACTGAAAATTTTATATTTTTAATAGGTTATTTTGGTTACAGTTGCATGTCCCCACCCCCCACCAGCTAAACCGCTGCTTTAGGAAATAAAATAAAAACTTGGAAATAGTATGGCATCAATTTAAAATAAAAAAAATTCACGGCATAGTAGGATTTCTTAGTTTAGGAGTAACATTCGACCAACTTGTGATGTGCAGTTGTGTTTGTAAAAAGGTTCATAGATTTTGCATACAAAATTTTCTATACCAACTGCAAAATTGTATATTTTTTTAAATTATATTTTTTGAAAAGACTACACAACCTTACATGTGCAGTTGGATTTGTAAAAAGGTTCATAGATTTTCCATACAAAATTTTCTATACCAACTGCAAAATTGTATATTTTTTTAAATTATATTTTTTGAAAAGACTACACAACCTTACATGTGCAGTTGGATTTGTAAAAAGTTTCATAGATTTTCCATACAAAATTTTCTATACCAACTGCAAAATTGTATATTTTTTTTAAATTATATTTTTTGAAAAGACACAGCCTTACACTGCGCGTGGTCCAGTCCAACACGCACTTGGCCATTTTTCTTCTTATCCAATCGGAAACACAGGCAAACCCTGGACACTTCACACAACGGGCCAGAAATGACATTTCAGAAAACGAATGACGGAACAAACAAAATGGCGGCGAAATCCTATACGTTCGACAACCAAAATGTAACCAATCTGTATCAATCTGGGTGACGAGGGGTGAAGTCGCAATCTAGAGAGCGGCAGGGAGTGTCCATACTGTATGTTAGTACTAATATATATATACTTCGACATAGGTAAAGACCAATAATGTGAAGTTATCAATACATTGCATTTATTTACCAACAGAGCTCCAATAGACGAAGGCAGTCAACGAACAGTGGTGATAGGAGACCAGCTCATCACGTCAGACGGCCTGGCAGTGGACTGGATCTACAACCACCTGTACTGGACCGACACCGGGAAGAACCACATCGAGCTCTCCGACCTGCAAGGGAACATGAGAAAGATCCTGATTAGGGATCAGTTGGAAGAACCAAGAGCGATTGCGTTGAATCCTTTGGATGGGTAAGAAAAAAACTAATTACTCGATTGTCCAAAAAAGTAGGGTTTGTTTAATTTACAATTGGTAAGCCCTTGGCTATGCTCGGAGTTTCTCTGCGTGATCGAATCAGAAACGAGGAGATCCGTGGGAGAACCAAAGTGACCGATATAGCTCTCAGAATTGCTAAACTTAAGTTACTGTTTTAAGTAAGTAAGTTAAAACAGTGGGCGGGGCTGCTCGTAGAACAGATGGCCGTTGGGGCAGTAAAGTTCTCGAGTGGCGACCACGCGCCGGAAAACGTAGTGTAGGCAGGCCTCCCACTCGGTGGACCGATGACCTGGTGAAGGTCGCGATAAGCCGCTGGATGCGGGCAGCGCGGAACCGGTTGTCGTGGAAATCCTTGGGGAGGCCCTATGTCCAGCAGTGGACGTCCTTCGGCTGATATGATGATGATGACGAAGCCCTTGGCATCATCTCACCTAATGGTAAGTGACGATGATGCTGAAGATAGAAGCGGGCTTACCAAGATTCCCCAACGCAATCTTCAAGCCGGACACATCAATGTTGTTAACACTGATGTTTGGCGGCTAGACTTAGATAAGATGGTGGTAGCTAGCCAGGCGGGCTTAGAAAATGCCCTACCACCAAGCAAACCGAGCCTTAAAAGTTGACCCCACCGGGAATCGAACCTCCTGGTGTGAAGCGAATGGACTAACCATTACGCTACGGAGGTGGTTAAAAGTGGATGTAAGTGGGTATGTATTTATGTATATCCGTTTCTTTGGCTGAGCCTGTAGCTTAAACGGCTTAATGAATTTTTAGAGTGCAAGGTGTTAGATTCGTCTACGGGATAACCCCGTGAGTTAAGCAGTATTTTTTGCCTAACTACCCAAAAAAGAGTGGTAATTCAGGTGTATAGAATCAAAGACGGTTACGTCCACAGTAAAAAATTTTCAGAAAAAAATAAAATCGATTATTTTAAGTAACTATACTCACTGGACTTTACTAGGTTTTTTTGTAAAGTCAATTTTCAATTTGAAATAACAGTGGACTTTGCCAGAATTGTTTAAAAAATTATTTTCGTGGTAAATATATACACCGAATAGATTATGTTGCCGATTAAAGTTAACTTTTAAAATTTTGTGGACTTTACCATCTTTTTATTCTTTACACCTGAATTGATTAGGTTATTCTTTCTATTGAATTGCGTAGTAGCATAGATTTATCTTTATTAGCGTTTTTAGATAAACTAGGTTTTGCCAGCGGCTTCGCTCGCGTGAACATAGTTTCTATGACTGTCTCCGAGGATGCGCAGTCGGCTCGCGAGCGTGGAAACGAGTAGCCTATAATATGTTAATCCAGATTCTAATCTATCTACCTACCAAATTTCATCCAGATCCGTTTATCTGTTGTGGCGTGAAGGAGTACCAAACAGCCATACATACAAACTATCGCGTTTATAATATTAGTAAGGATATAGATAAATTTTACGTTAAATGAGTAAAAAGTGATTTATTTTTGTAGATAAGTTTGATAATAATAGATATTGCACCTGATAATTTCCTTGATTGCTTGCTTGATTGGAAGATAAGATTGCGTTTACTTTCATCGCTGCTATCATCACTTAGATAAGGTCTATTATTGTCTTCCTACCTACAGCGACTTATCTATTTCTTAGTGGTACATAAAAAATAGAAAAACATTTGAAACATAAAACTTAAACAAAAAACCGGCCAAGTGAGAGTCGGACTCGCGCACGAAGGGTTCCGCACCATTATCTATAATAAAATAAATGACGTTTTAAAAAAAACTTATTACTAGATCTCGTTCAAACCAATTTTCGGTGGAAGTTTGCATGGTAATGTACATCATATATTTTTTTTAGTTTTATCTTTCTCTTATTTTAGAAGTTACAGGGGGGAGGGGACACACATTTTACCACTTTGGAAGTGTCTGTCGCGCAAACTATTCTGTTTAGAAAAATATGATATTAGAAACCTCAATATCATTTTTTAAGACCTATCCATTGATACCCCAACACGTATGGGTTTGAAGTAAAAGAATTTTTGAGTTTCCGTTCTAATTATGGGGAACCCCCAAATTTTTTAGTTTTTTTTCTATTTTTGTGTGAAAATCTTAATGCGGTACACAGAATATATCTACTTACCAAGTTTCAACAGTATAGTTCTTATAGTTTCGGAAAAAAGTGGCTGTGACATACGGACGGACAGACAGACAGACAGACATGACGAATCCACAAGGGTTCCGTTTTTTGCCATTTGGCTACGGAACCCTAAAAAGAAAAAATCAAGAAAATAGAAAAATAAAAAATTACGTTACAGAAAATATTATTACATAATATTAAAAAATAAAATTTTATTTTTTATTTTATTTTTTTATGTTAGTATAATTTTAAATTACATTTAGTAAATTTCAAGAACTGCCTTCAATAAATTACGAAAGTATTAAAATTTTAGAGCAATTTGAAAAAAAAAACAAAAAGTTTCAAGATTAAGGGTTCCTACTATTAACGTGAAAGCTTACGCTGTCCGTCTGTCTGTCCCACCTTTAAAAGGCTGTATCTTTGAAAACGTAACAGGTAGCTACGTGAAAATTTCACGGAATAGTAATAATAATGGGAGATTTATCAACAAATAATAAAAAAGTGAAATAGGTTAGGGAAATATTACCAAATATACTTACTGTGAAGCGTCGGTGGCTCAACCGGTAACGACTCGGTCCATCTAACCAGAGGTACCGGGTTCAAATCTGGACGGCCAATGTACCAATGAGTTTTTCAAAAAACTTACGTACATACTTACCGATTGCTTTAACGGTGAAGGAAAACATCGTGAGGAAACCTGCACACGCCTGCGAAGAAACTCGAAGGTTGTGTGTGAATTCGACCAACCCGCACTGGGCCCGCGTGGTCGACTAAGGCCTAATCGCCCTGATTCAGGGTAGGCTCGAGCCCCTCGGTGGGGACGTATATGAGCTGTAATGATGAATAAATCATAATTGATTTATTTTCAATTTTGTGACAACCCTTCCGTTATTTCGTATTGTCAGCTCTAGTACCTACGCCGGTGACGGCATCGTTCGACATCAAAGGTGTTGCGCTACTGTAAGCAATATCGCAATACCACAGATTACTAAATAGTTACTTATACTGTGATAGTAGGTACTAATCCTGATGTAAAACAACAAATAACAAAAACCAGTTAAGTGTGAGTCATACTAGCGAGGAGTTCCTACTGGATAATCCTACTATCGTATCCTACTAATATTATAAACGCGAAAGTTTTTAAGAATGTATGGATGTATGTTTGTTACTCTTTCACGCAAAAACCACTGAACGGATCTTACTGAAATTTGGTAGGTAGACAGATTAGGACCTGGATTAACACATAGGCTACTTTTACCACTGCGCACCCTCGAAAAGTCATAGAAACGTCCACGCGGGTGAAGGCGCGGGAAACCGCTAGTAATAATTTTTTTTTTGAAAAACCTAAAAGCCTTTAGGTACAAGCTTTTACTTGACAGTAGTTTTTATGCTCAAAAGCCGAATGCTTAAATGAATATAAATACACGGTTCCAAATTTTTTTAAAAAGTTGTATTTCCTACGATTCTATTGAAAATAAGAGACGGTACCATGATTCACGGTACATGGACGGTACATGGACTATCAAAGCAACCATGAAGTCGAGAATTGACGCTTTCGAGATGTGGTGCTGGCGGAAAATGCTGCGAATATCGTGGACAGCCTTCAGACGAAATGACTCCATTCTGGAAGAGCTGAAAATCACGACGCGCCTATCAGATACATGCCGCACCCGCATGCTCAAATTCCTCGGTCACATCGCGCGAAGAGAACCAGAGTCCCTTGAAAAACAGATACTAATGGGCAAAGTGGAGGGGAAAAGACAAAGGGGCCGAGCACCCGCCAGATGGTGTGACCAAACAAAACAATTGCAACTCCACCTGCACGATGCTATCCACACCGCCACAAACAGGGAACAATGGAAGTACCTAACTCGGCCACAATCTACATCTACGGACTCGACTTTATGATGGTCACAATCCCCAACCCCTGGGGTTACGACTTAGAAGAAGACCATGATTCAACCTCCAAATTTCATCATCAGATCAACTTCAAAATACCAAAAGGAGCTATTGTCACCGGTAATACGGCTTCATTCCAAATTGCAAATCAGTCGGACCCCTGCACTGGAAGTCGCTCTAAAATCAATCGCAAGATTTGAATTAAACAAATATACATACATACAAACAAACAGTGCAAGTTAAATGAAATTATTTTTGAAAGAAAGAAAGAAATAAAGTTTATTCGGCAAAAAATAAATAGAAAAATAATTACAATATTAGGTACTTAATTTTTTTTATTCACAATTGGTAAGCCCATGGCATCATCATCAGGTACTTATTGTTTTATTATCTAAAACCACAGCGCTGATATTCTGTCCGGACCCAAAGGAGGGGAGAAAAAGGAAAGGAGGTGGGCCTACGTACAAAGCGGACTCACTTATCACATTGTAGGATTTAATTGGTGTGAAGGGGATCAATCAGTAAATACTATGGTTATAATAATGACAGTAAAAGGTTATTATCATTATAGGTTGTAATAATAATATAAGTCGGTAAGTTTACGATAAATAAATAAATATATACTAGAAGGCCGACGGATAACAGCTGGAGTAGTTATACGTCACACGAGATGGGCGGTACGCCCGGCTTTTTGTTCCTCATGACAAAACGTACTATTTTTTTTAATTTTGTGTCATTCATGCAAGTGTGCAAGTCCGACTCTCAATTGGCCGTTTTTTTTATGATGGCGATGGGATTAGGCGAGGTATTAAAGGGAGGTAGGTAAGAGTAAAGAAAATAACCTTACCTTTTTACTTTCTCAATGCTTTTTAGTTTCAATCAAAAACTACAATGAAAATTAAAAAAATAGTAACGTAGTAACAAGTATTGTTGTTTATATTTTTTTAATTTATACTTCAAAATATTAGTCATAACTAGAGTTGAAAGTAACGGTGTAGGTAGACCTATCTTTGGATTTTTTTTCTATCGAGCCAAAAGTGCTCAATCGTGTTTCTAATAGCTTTTGACTTTAAGGAACATCATCAACAACAAGGGTATTTTTTTTTCAACCTTGGTTTTTTTTATCGTTTAGGAGTAATTGACGTCAAAAATAAAGAAAATCTGAAATATTACCGCCTTAAGGCGACGCATTCGAAACTTTAGTCGCAGGTATCTTATTTTTTTCCTGATTTTTCATTTTAATGAGTTAATTTCGTCGCGTCGATTGCAGAAACACGATTAATAATTTTTTCAATAGAAAAAAAATTATCAAAGAAACCTCTTTTAATAAATTTAATATAATGTAAATGTAATTGTGTATATTACTAACACTAGTCTAAGTCCTAGAATGTTACTAACACTATGATGATCCCTTGTTGGTCGATAAATAAATTTTAATAATAATAATAATAACAGTGATTTGCATTCTAAAGGCAAACCAGACCGATTTAGTAACTTTAAATTTTCTTTTTGATTTGTCTAAACACACACTTCAATATGCCAGTTGGATGTTTAAAAATTAATTGTAATTGTAAACAAAAGTCATGTTTCTTTCACCTAAAGGTTGTCTGGAAGAGATCGCTTGTTAGCGATAGGACCGCCTATATGTACAACTTCCTTAATCATTGTATCTTTTTTCTCTCTCTTATGTTGTGCAATAAAGTGTTTTCAATTAATCAATAAATCAACCGCCTCCGTAGCGTAATGGTAACGTCTATTAGCTTCACATCAGGAGGTTGCGAGTTCGATTCCCGGCGGCGTCTAACTTTGTAAGAATCGGTTTGGTTAATGAAAGGGCATTTTTCTAAGCCCGCCTGACTAGCTACCACCATCTTATCTAAGTCTTGCCGCCAAGCATCAATGTTGACAGCATTAATGTGTTCCGGCTTGCACATAAGATTAGCCAGTTCCACATTGCGTTGGGGAATCTTGGTAAGTCCGCTTCCATCTTCGGCATCATCGTCATTTACCATCAGGTGAGATGATATCAAGGGCTTACCAATTGTGGATTAAAAAAAGTTACTTGTGCTTGTTTAGAAAACCATGGCTTGAATTTTCATTTAAATGAAAGTAGGTACCAGCCCTCCGTACCGCTAGTTACTGGCACAAGTAGGTAAATCTAAAGACTTGGATGGCAGAGGAGGGTCCAAATAAAAAAAAACATACATTTACCTCCAATACTATTTATGTTAAACATAGACATATTGGTAATTAATATTACGAAGTCACATTATAACAATTTAAATATAATTATATTGAAACATTCTTACAACATATGGCATCCGCTCGAGCGTCGTGGTTAAAAATCGATTAGCAAAAACCGGTTTATATAAAACAGCTGTGTCGCGAAGCGCTATAGTAAATCATTTTGAAATAATTCTGAAAGAACATTTTTTTTAAAGAGTTGTGTGTCAAAATTATTTATATGCGTTAAAGGACTTAAAAGTGTCAAAACTAGATGAGTGTGTATAGAAAGTCATTGGTTCCTAACGTCAACAGAGAGTTTACTTATACACTTGTGGGCCCATAATGTGATGCCCATAATAACAATCATACCGACCGTCACGCGACACACAGACGAAAAAATTTGAGACGATGTAATAAAAGTTTCACTTTAACAAGATCGTAACAACAAGAAACAATTTAAAAAATAAACCAAAATGTATGACTTTGTCACATCACTAGAAGCAACTGTTCCTTACTCTATCTACATACCACATCAACATTTCCTAAGAATTTTTTTAGACTTTTCATACAAATCATGGTTTTTTAAGAACTAAAAAAATACTTAGGACATGTGTAGGGTAGAAAGTTTCAAGATGAACTAGTGCTACATTTAGCCTCTCAGGTCCTTTAAATTAATTTGGTTTTAAGATGTTAATATTACAGATTTTCGTTATTTTCGACGTCAAATACTCTTAAAAGATAGAAAACCCAAGGTCGAAAAAAATACCCATTGTTGATGATGTTCCATAAAGTCAAAAGCAGAAACACGATTGAGCAGTTTAGCCCGCTTCCATCTTCGGCATCATCGTCACTTACCATCTGGTGAGATGATGCAAAGGGCTTACCAATTGTGAATTAAGTAGAAAGTTTTGGCTCGATAAAAAAAATCCCAAAGATAGGTCTACACCGTTACTTTCAACTCTAGTTATGACCAATATTATGAAGTATAAATTTAAAAAATATGCAACAATATTTGTAATGATAATACAAAGTGAGTAATGTTATTATTTTTAATACTTTCATTGTAGTTTTTGATTGAAACGAAAAACCGTTGAAAAAGTGAAAAAGTGTGGTTATATTCTTTACTGTTTACACGTAAAGAAAAAGACAGAGACAACTGTTCCAATCAATACCTCGCCTGTGGTTTTTTTTTGTAAAAACGCGCGAAAAATTAAAATTGTTCGTTCATATTATCATATAAGGATGGCACAGATTGTATGAAATTAGTAAAGCCCATATTTATAAAAACTGAGAAGGTACTCGTAATTATAGCACTTGACCATCTTGAAAGTATGTATACCGTGTCACACCCTGGACACTTCATACAAGGGGCCAAAAATTACATTTCAAAAAAGGAATGACGGAACAAACAAAATCACGGCGAAATACTATACGTTCGACAACCAAACTGTAACCAATCTGTATCAATCTGGGCGACGAGGGGGTGAGGTCGCAATCTAGCGAGCGACAGGGAGTGTCCATATTGTATGTTAGTACTTCTATATATATACTTTGACCGTTTACATAACTGCAAATGTCAAATTGAAAGCGGGATTTGACGTGATTTTATTTAACATATGAGCAGGTATTGATGTTATTTTTAACTGCTTAAATGTAAAATAAAATCACGTCAAGTCCCGATTTCAATTTTTCATTAGGAATAATCGTGAAAGTTTAAAGTGTTATATAACTGCACATGACCTGAGTACTTTTTAATAGCTTTTCAAGAAACCGTGTTTTGCAGGAACGTTTTTAAAACATCCCTAGGCAATGTCGAGCAGTGTAAAAGTATTTAGTGGTGATTTCGTTTTAGATGGATGTACTGGACGGACTGGGGGCAGGTGCCAAAGATCGAGCGCGCTGGCATGGACGGCTCGCACAGGCAGACCATCGTTTCTTACGACGTCAAGTGGCCCAACGGACTTACCCTGGATCTTGTGAGGAAGCGAGTTTACTGGGTAAGCGAGTTATAGTAATCTATTGAATAAAATTATCACACGGAAGAATTTTTTTTTAAAATAATAATCGTCATTGATAAGACGTAAGGTAGTGTATATCCTTACTTAATATTATAAATGTGAAAATGTGTTTGTTTGTTACCTTTTCACGCTTCAACGCCTTGACCAATATTTATGAAATTTGGCATGCAGGTAGCCTGTGTCACGGGGAAGGACATAGGCTACTTTTTATCCCGGGAAAATAGCATTATCTGATGCAGTTCCCTAGGGAACTAAAAAAATACTCGATTGTTGTGATTTTTTGCATAGAGATGGTTGAGTAGGTGGGAAACGACATAATTTACTAATCACCCTAAAAGACAGTCATAAAAACGATGTCCACGCGGGTGGAGCCGCAGGAAAAAGCTAGTATAAGATAAATACTCTTTATCATTGTACACAAGTTAATAAAAATATGAACAAATTATAAAAACTTAACTTAAAAAATATAAAAAAAAACAAACACAGTATAAAAAAAGGAACTAAAGCGGTAAAATTTGGGCTCAAAGCGATTTCTTCCAGACAAACTATAGTAGGTTGTCATCATCATAATCATCATAATCATCATCATGTCAGCCGAAACACGTCCACTGCTGGACAAAGGCCTCCCCCAAGGATTTCCACGACGACCAGTCCCGCGCTACCTGCATCCAGCGGCTGCCCGCGACCTTCACCAGGTCCGCTACGTCTTCCGGTGCTCGGTCACCAGTCAACAACTAATGTCCAACGTGTCGAAACATTATTCGAGGTCACCTTTTAAGGTAAAGACGCATATAATAGTACAAATTTTGTTATTATTGCTGTATGAAACTTAATATCTACATAGGTAGGTACCGTCTTCTATCGTAGCGATGGTAATCATACCGATAATGAACAAAAGCAGGGCCGTCTTTAACTTGTTGGAAGCCCTGGGCACATTAGATTAATAGGGCCCTTAACTGGGCATATTAGGATAATGGGGGCCTTACCTTCACTATTTTGTTAGAACAGACAAAAAAGTAAATAAGCAAAGTTTTAGATTTATTTTTATTTCTTTATAGTCACATCAAATTAGTAAATAATATAGTATATTTCACAAAAGTACTAAACTTTTTTTAGCATTTACAGGTAAGTTCTTAAAAATATATGTTGTTTGAAGAGAATTCAAATTTGGCGCAAGTCACTTCCGTATGTAACTAGTGATGAAAGATTAAAAAAATTAATGAAAAACACAAAAAAAATTACAAATTCACTGATGATTTTATTAAAATAGTGTACTCAGTAAATTGTATTTATATTTCAATATGCAGAAATCGGAAAGCCTGATTTTTGGGCGTGAGTCGGGCAGCATCGCGCATGCAAAAGCTAATAAGCAAGTAGGTTATTGTAGTCAGTCTTTTTCGTTTGATTTTTTCGAAAATAATAATGTTTTTCGTTAATAAATGTCAGTTCTCATTTGGTGATCTGGCAGGGACTAGGAGGCCCCTATCGATCGCGGGGCCCTGGGCACGTGCCCAGAGTGCCCAGTGGGAAAGAGGGGCCTGAAGAAAAGCTGAAAAGCCAGTTTCTGAAACAATTTAAATTTCACCAGGTGGACGCGAAGCTGAACACGATCTCCTCTTGCAACTACGATGGTACCGGCAGAAGAGTAATCCTCTACTCATCTGATGTGCTTCGTCACCCCTTCTCCATCACTACCTTCGAGGACTACGTGTACTGGACCGACTGGGACAAGACTGCTGTGTATCGTGCCAATAAGTTCAACGGGAAAGACGTCGAGCCCATCACTTCGACGCACACTGTGAGTCTGCAGTCTACACTCATCATATCGGCTCATATACGTCCCCACCGAGGGGCTCGAGCCTACCTTGAATTAGGGCGATCGGGTCTTAGTCGACCACGCAGGCCCAGTTAGGGTTGGTCGACTTCACCCACACCCTTTGAGCCGAGACTTATTTACCCTATGTCCAGGGCCCGGAGCGCTTGTTCTTTCGCCCAGTCGTAGTAGAAAAAAAATTTGAATGAGTTAGTCAATAATTTCTTTTAGATTTTATTTGATAAAAACAATTTTTCAATAGACAAAGAGTTACCAATATATCAAGTAGCGGAAAAATATTTTACGCGAGTTTTACAAGTATGACGAACCACTACGAACATGCAAACAAAAGGTGACGTTTATCGTGTGGCAGTACGGAACCCTTAGCGCGCAACTTTGACTCGCACTTGACCAGTTTTTTGTCACTTAAAGGGACGGATTTTTTGTGCCCGTGGCGCTGGATTCCTAAGTACACCTCTGCCTTCGAGTTTCTTCGCAGGCGTGTGCAGGTTTCCTCGCGATGTTTTCCTTCTTCGTAAGAGCGTCGGATAAACGTTAATATGAAATCAAAATTCGAAAACACATTGGTACGTGGCAGGATTTGAACCATGGAAAGATTAAAATTGTGAGTTTGTTTGTAGGTAGTAATCTCTGGAACTACTGAAACGATTTTTGAAATTCTTTCACCAGTAAAAAGCTACATTGTATTTGAGTGACATAGGCTAATCTACGCACCGCTCACCTTCAAGAGCAGTCATAAAAATTATGGCCATGCGAGCGACGCCGCAGGCAAAAGCTAGTCTGCAATATACCTCTACTTTAATAAATTAAAGTGAGAGAGAAATGATAGTTTTAATTTTTATCTCTGTTTCATCCATGCCTATGTATTGCAAATTTGGTTTCCTTAAAAGTAAATATAATTATTTCTTATTTTCATACAACCAAGCATGGATAATAAAATTTAGGTACCTATTCCAGTTGCACCATACAATATCATGATATATGGGTACTCTACAGACACAGTACCATACAATATCAATATTCTGTGCTTTAATGTGGAGCGTTGAGCTCGCCAAAAATGTTCCTACCGCTTTTGAATTCCTACGTCATGAATGACTTGAAGCGGTCGTAGTTCAGTCCGACTTGCGTTATCGACGCGATCACGCCAGATAAGTGACTATAGGCACGGTTTTTACCAGAATAAATTTGACTGAAACTTATCTCGACCATTTGCGTGCTTTGCAAGGGACGGTTAGCCATTGGCACCGGTTGCTGTGGCAGTCAGAGGCCTCGTTGGTAGCTTGAAGATGTCTGACAGTTGGGATCGCCACTAGGCCTACAACCACCAACCCAACCTCGGTGTCTGGAGTATGGCCTAACGCTTCCGAGCCTAGGAAGAATGGCGAGTCCCAGCAGTGGGAGATGATTGCCGAATGGTCGGACATAATAATTAATTCGTCTGTGTGTTTCATGTCGCGTGACGGTCGCTTTCGTCTGACGATATGATCTCTGTACCGTAGCGAGAGCAGTCATGATAGTTTCGTCCTCTGTAAAGTTTCACTTTTACAATGGTTTCATAAGACCACACACTTTTTTATTAAAAATTTGAGTGCGTTTGACTGCAACTCACCTGATGGTAAGTGATGATGCAGTCGAGGATGGTACACGCAAATTTTTTGATAATGCCTATTCACTCTTGCCTTGAAGATCCCCAAATTATAGGATTAGGGAAACACTGACGCAGGCACAAGGAGTTCCACTCCTGCGCTGTACGCATAATGAATGAAGAAGCCACCAACTAAACTAGTGATACATTATAAATTGTATTCTGTATAATTTTTTTTTTCCATTTATACCTATCCGTATTGTTTGTTACTAATCATTAAACGTGGTTACTTCGTTCGCCTCACGGAGAAATCCATCGGACCGGTTTCCGTCCCGGCGCCGGCAGAATATCAGCGCTGTACCTAGGTACTAAATTACCTGCAGCATATGCTGAGTCGGAGCCATTTTGAAGCTACGGCACAATTTTATGTATCTGCCCTCCTTTTACATTTGAGCTTAGATATAAGAAGTTTTATTATTTTTGTGTATCAATTGTAATGTAGATTTGAATAAATGTTTTAACCGCCTCCGTAGCTCAGAGGCAAAGTTCACTTGCTTTACACAGGACGTCGCGGGTTCGATTCCCGGCGGGGTCAATTGTAAGACTCGACTTGGTTGTAGGGCATTTTCTAAGCCCGCCTGGCTAGCTACCACCATCTTATCTAAGTCTTGCCGCCAAATATCAATGTTGATATCATTGGTGTGTTCCGGCATGAAGATAAGATAGCCAGTTCCCCATTGCGTTGGGGAATCTTGGTAAGCCCGCTTCCATCTTCGGCAACATCGTCACTTACCACCAGGTGAGATGTTGTCAAGGGTTTACCAATTGTGAATAAAAAAAAATAAAAAAAAAAATCTTTGTACCAACTACTTCATTATCCCACAGCTCCAAAACCCGATGGTGATCCACGTGTACCACCCCTACCGTCAGCCCGACGGGGTCAACCACTGCGCCGCTGTCAACGGCCACTGCTCGCACCTCTGTCTGCCGGCGCCGCGGATAGGGCCGCACGCGCCGCGCGTCTCGTGCGCATGCCCCAACGGGCTGCGTCTGCTGCCCGACAACCAGATGTGCGTCGAGGATAGTAAGTATTTGAGTATTATAGTGTTGTATTGTTATTATAGTTCGTTCGCTGAAATAGCTGCACATTTGATAAATGCCGCTCGCCGCTGCCGACTCGCGTCAAACGGTAGCGACAAGGGTCCGCCCTAAGTTCAATCGCGGCGCCGCTAACATTATAATAACGTTGTAATATTAACGTTATATTTATCAATGTGATATTAATAAATAAATTTTGTTTTGTTTAAGTTTTAACAAACTTTGAAAAATTTAAAGAAACATGTAGATTCATTCATTAATTATTATCATATGGTTCCATAGAAGATTTATTTATAGGATAGGATATTTGATAAAATGGTTGAAGTCCTATCGGATGCAAAGTAGATATCCTGATAGTTAAAAAGGTAATTTCAACCTAAGTTGTTTTATGGAAAAAATCTAGCTCATAAAACAATATTTTTTGATCTAATGGAAAAGAATCAAAACTCATAACGTTGAATCAACAATGATGACGACAGCATCAGAAATAAATTGTGAACTCTTGATCACTAAATTGCCCCCCCTACTTAAACTTCGGAAAACCTTACTCGTTTTGTTTTCCATCAAGTCTTCAAATTTTAATTTACCAGAATCACAAAACGAGTACTTAAATGACGCTGCAAAACTATGACGTCACGCCTAGCATTCGTCATCCCTATTACCTACGTCTATAACTGTCTAATAAACTAATCAAGGAGAGTATTCAGCTTAGAATCAGCGTTCATAAACAGAGCAATTTAAAAAACAAACTCAGGCTGTATAACTCGTCAAAGCCCTACTCAACAGCTACCCACCAATGCCTTCAATAAACTAAACTCTTGTTCAATAAAGGTTCCTGATTGTTGCTAAGGCATAAATTCAATAAAGCTTCGGCACTCAGCGATATAAAATACTAGCTTTTGCCCGCGACTTTGTCCGCGTGGACATAGTTTTTATGACAGTCTTTAAGGGTGAGTGGTGCGCGAGACGCAAGCGGCTCGCGAGCGTGGACATGAGTTTTGCTCTAGATCCCTCGGGAACTATGTCATGATATGCAAATTAGTAAATTATGTCATTTGACACCCCCTCGTCCATCTCTGTGCAAAAAATCACAACAATCCATTGTTCCGTTGTGATGTTAAAGAAATTAACAAAAAAAAAGAGTATATTTTTTCAGTTCCCCCAGGAACTGCATCGGTCTATGCTATTTTCACATGATAAAAAGTAGCCTTTGTCCTTCCCCGTGACACAGGCTACCTACATGCTAAATTTCATCAGGATTGGTTAAGGTGTTGAAGCGTGAAAAGGTAACAAACAAACTAACAAACAAAAAAACACATTTTCACATTAATAATATTATAGTCTATAGGTATAGTATAATAGTATATTATAATATAGTGAGGATGAATCAAGATGCAGAGGAACAACAGACGCATTCATACGTTAATTAGAAGCCCATTTGATTGAGGTCAATAAAAAAGGCATATATATATATATCGTCATGGACGTAGATATCGTTCAGGCATGATTGATCGATTAAACTGTCTGGGAATTCTCCTGCTAACTAAGGAATGCGAAGAATGTAAGATTGTATAGTTGTACATAAATGCAATAATAACGTTGATTAGATTCTTACTAGTTTTATTATGTACTTATGGGGCCCCCAGGAGGCTCGAGTTTCCATACAAACGAAGTTCCGCTTTAATATAAAAACTTCGGTCAACGAGGCGCAGGGGGAGGTTCCACCCCTTTGCTGTTGATATTCAGCCTACACGCACGATGCGTTACGCTTCCTCATTTATTATGCGGACAGCGATGGAGTGGAACTCCTTGCCTGCGTCTGTGTTTCCCGACTCCTATAATTTGGGGATCTTCAAGGCGACAGTGAATAGGTATTATTTGAGTTTGCGTGTACCATCCTCGACTACATCGTCACTTACCATCAGGTGACGATATAGTTAAACGCACTCAAATTTTTTGTAAAAAAAAAAAATACATGCTGGATTAAATCCAAACTTTGCAAATATATTGAGTAGACACATTCTGTGTTTCCCGACTCCTATAATTTGGGGATCTTCAAGGCGAGAGTAATTAGGTATTAATTGAGTTTGCGTGTACCATCCTCGACTACATCGTCACTAACCATCAGGTGAGATATAGTCAAACGCACTCAATTTTTTGTAAAAAAAAAAAAAAAACTATATGCTGATTAAATCCAAACTTTGCAAATATATTGAGTAGACATATATTAGTTTTCGATGTACCTCATATGCAACGGAAAAAAATAAGATTTATTGTGTGCCTTTTCATGATTTATCTGGTTGTTTAATTCCAATTTTGTACGTCATAAAGGACATTAATTTTGTTTAACACCTGTATATTTACTAATGATCACAAATAAATTAATTTGAATTTGAATTTGCAGTTTCAAACTTTCTGTACAAAACTAATGTAAGCCTTTCTTTAGTTGTGTTCCAATTTACTACGGTGAAAACTATAATTACAAACATCGATATGTGTCTACTCAATATATTTGCAAAGTTTGCGTTAAATTCAGCATGTGGTTTTTATATTAAAGAGGAACTACGTTTGTATGTAAACTCGATCCTCCTTGGGACACTTAATATGATTTGCGTTTATTTATACAACTGTCTACAATACACCATGGCATGAAAATATGTTTTACGAATTGACGTCACTGTGCTTTAACCAAATAATGAAGAGAAATAATTAACTTTGCATCTAAATTATGAATCGCCTTCTTTTAAATAGCAGTTTTTGTCTTCTAATTAAGTATGTTGTCCTTTAAATGACTAGGTGAGCGACTATTTATGGGCATCTAAAAGTATTCTATTTTGCGGACTATAATTGTGAAAACAAGCTTCAGTTAATATTAATTAACAACGCAACTCAGAGCAACGATTCTGATCTAAAGTAATCGTATGTCAGTTTTGAGGTTTAGGTGAGATACATGAGTAGATTAGGTCAAGGTGGGGGTTAGGTGGGGCAAGGTCGGCTGGTGAAGTAGCGAGGAGCAAAGCGAGAGAGCAACGTGCGAGCCGAGCGAGCAAAGCGAGCGTGCTGCGGCAGCGGCAGGCGCTTGTTGTCCTACTTCAGCTGAGTTATAGTAACTTAAGGTTTTTTATATAATATATGGTCAGCAAAACAGTACTTTCAGGTGCTTTTGAATGGTCGCTAACCTAGTAATATAGAGAACTACTTAGTTTTTTAAAAGACATTAGTGCTATTAAAATTATAACGTGATAATTACACAGCTCTACAAAAAAAAGTTGCCCTGGATATCTACAAATTTTAATGTTTTCAAGTGCCCAGATTACGAATTTGTTCATGAAAGTAGAAAGTATAAAGATTTTTTTGATTATTGCATATCTTATATTTTGATCAATTATTAGCTTGTTATATTAATAAAAATTATTTTTCCAGTCATGATTAGAGTTCTTCGCAAAAAAAAAACGAGAGCAAATCTTACAAAATCATTGATATTTTCATGAATTGTGAGCATAAATAAATACTCGTATATTCAAAATCGATCTTATATCTAGGGCAACAAAACCACTGTAGACCAGTTTTAGCTCCCTATGAACAGGAAGCAATTTGACGTGAAGCGTCTTTAAAATCACATACGGAGTAGCAGGTCAGATACTGAAATGCAACGGATATAATAGGGGATCCGACTGCATCAAAAATAAAATCTGAAATATGATTTCCTAAACTGCTCTCCTCTTGAAGTTTCAAAAAAGCTTACTTGTTTTGTTTTCCATCACGTCTTCAATTTTTAATTGATCAAATTCACAAAATAAGTTCTTCAATGACGCCTTAAACCAATGACGTCACTTGTGGGTATTTCAAACATTTTTAGAACAAAACTTTGTTTTTGACAAATTATAAAAAGTAACTCAAATGACTAGCAGTCCGATCCCCTATTGTTTCGTTTTGTCCGGTAGAACCGTGACGATTCTATCTCACATGATCGAGGCAAACTTAACGACACCTCGCACTTCAAAATCCATCAAGCCGTTTAGTTTATAGGCTCAGCCAAAGAAATAGACATACCTACATGCATACATACAAACATAAATACGTCCGGAAAACATTACCCTTTTCTCCACCGGCATATTACCGCTTTCTCCTAATATAAATGAGTCAAAAATTTTACCACTTTCTCCTAATATAAATGAGTCTAAAATTTTACCACTTTCTCCTAATATAAATGAGTCTAAAATTTGACCGCTTTCTCCTAATATAAATGAGTCTAAAATTTTACCGCTTTCTCCTAATATAAATGAGTCTAAAATTTTACCGCTTTCTCCTAATATAAATGAGTCTTACATTTTACCGCTTTCTCCTAATATAAATGAGTCTAAAATTTTACCGCTTTCTCCTAATATAAATGAGTCTAAAAATTTTACCGCTTTCTCCTAATATAAATGAGTCTAAATATTACCGCTTTCTCCTAATATAAATAAGTCTAAAATTTTACCGCTTTCTCCTAATATAAATGAGTCTTACATTTTACCGCTTTCTCCTAATATAAATGAGTCTAAAATTTTACCGCTTTCTCCTAATATAAATGAGTCTTACATTTTACCGCTTTTCTCCAATTGGTAAGCTCTTGGCATCATCTCACCTGATGGTAAGTGACGATGATGCCGAAGATGTAACGCAATGGGGAAACTGGCTATCTTATCTTCAAGCCAGAACACATCAATGCTGTTAACACTGATGTTTGGCGGCAAGACTTAGATAAGATGGTGGTAGCTAGCCAGGCGGGCTTTAGAAAATGCCCTACCACTAACCAAACCGAGTCTTACAAGTCGACCCCAACGGGAATCGTACCCGCGACCTCCTGGTGTGAAGCGAATGGACTAACCATTACGCCACGGAGGCGGTTAAGGGTTTTCTCCTAATATAGATGAGCGACATCTAACATTTTACCGCTTTTCTCCTACTAAATAATGTAACCTGTTTAATTAAAAATTTAAAACCCGACTGCATGAAAACGTTACCCCTCTCTTTTGGGAAGTCGGATAATATTAATAACTAGCTATTTCCCGCGGCTTCACTCGCGTAGACAACGTTTCTATGACTTTTCGAGGGTGCGCAGTGCGCGAGCCGCAAGCGGCTGGCAGACGTGAATAAAAAGTAGCCTATGTGTTAATCCAGGTCCTAATCTGTCTACCTACCTTTCAGCCAGATCCATTCAGTAGTTCAATTCAATTCAATATTTGTTTATTCAAAATAGGTGCAAATTACAATCTTTCTGAAAGTCATAAAATAATGATAACAATGTCATTTGTGAAGAATCAAGTAATAAACAATAATTAATTAATAACGTCAAAATTCAATCCTTGATATAAACCAGATTATGTCATTAGAACATGAAAACAGTATAACACGAAAAATTAAAGGTAAAAATCATTGAATGCCTTTGACAAGAGTAGGCCAGTTCACACGGACAGCACCCGTTCACGAGTATAACGCGAGAGTCAGGCATCGCTCCCATCAACCATATTAGAGGGAAAGAAACGACCCGGCTCCCGATGCGCCACCATCCGCACAAACAATGCGAGTTTTTGCGTGAAAGAATAACAAACATACATCCATACATTCTTACAAACTTTCACGTTTATAATTCACTAGCTTTTTCCCGCGGCTCCGCCCGCGTGGACATCGTTTTTATGTCTGTCTTTAAGGGTGATTAGTAAATTATGTCGTTTCCCACCTACTCAACCATCTCTGTGCAATAAATCACAACAATCGAGTATTTTTTAGTTCCCTCAGGAACTGCATCAGATAATGCTATTTTCCCGGGATTAAAAGTAGCCTTTGTCCTTCCTCGTGACACAGGCTACCAGCATGCCAAATTTCATTAAGATTGGTCAAGGCGTTGAAGCGTGAAAAGGTAAACAAACACATTTTCACATTTATTATATTAGTAAGGATTAGTAAGGATAATATGTATTCGTTCCATGATTATTCAAGATCATGATTCCTGATTATTCACACTCGTCACTTCCAACATCCGTCTTAAAGTTCTTACAACCTGGGCTACGAAGTAATTAGTATCTCATCTGTGCCTGGTCACACCCTGGACACTTCATACAACGGGCCAGAAATGACATTTCAAAAAAGGAATGACGGAACAAACAAAATGGCGGCGAAATCCTATACGTTCGGCAACCAAACCACAACCTGGACACTTCATACAACAGGCCAGAAATGACATTTCAAAAAAGGAATGACGAAACAAACAAAATGGCGGCGAAATCATATACGTTCGACAACTAAACCACACCCTGGACACTTCATACAACGGGCCAGAAATGACATTTCAAAAAAGGAATGACGGAACAAACAAAATGGCGGCGAAATCCTATACGTTTGGCAACCAAACTGTAACCAATCTGTATCAATCTGGGTGACGAGGAAGTGAGGTCGCAATCTAGAGAGAGGCTTGGAGTGTCCATACTGTATGTTAGTACTAAATAGTACTAATATGTATATTATATACTTTGGCCTGGGCGACCAAACGTTGCTCGGAGTCTCCTAGGCCTAGGCACGTAAACTAAAAATATTAGTTTTTGTGATGGGGTTGATGGGGCAGTAAAGTTCTCGAGTGGCGACCGCGCACCGGATAACGTACCGTAGGCAGGCCTCCCACGCGGTGGATAGACGACCTGGTGAAGATCGCGGGAGGCCGATGTATGCGGGCAGCGCAGGACCGGTCGTCGTAAAAATCCTTGGGGGAGGCCTTTCTCCAGCAGTGGACGATTTTCGGCTGATATGATGATGATGATGATGATTAGTTTTATGTGTAAAAACGGATTTTATCAGAATCTAGATAGACTTGGAATGTAAAAAAAAACATGCGATTTACGATTTTATATCATACTGGCTGTCCCGGCGAAATACGTTCCACCTTACACAACACTATACTACCCTACCCTACCCTACACTACACTACCCTACTTTACACTACCCTACACTACACTACACTACACTTCCCTATCCTTCCATTCCCTACCCTACCCTACCCCACCCTACACTACACTACACTACCCTTCCCTACCCTACCCTACCCTACCCTATCCCTACACTACACTACCCTACCCTACACTACACTACCCTACCCTACACTACACTGCACTACCCTACCCTATCCTATCCGTACACTATACTACACTACCCTACCCTACCCTACACTACACTGCACTACCCTACCCTACTCTACACTAAACAACACTACCCTACCCTACCCCACCCTACCCTACATAAGAACCTTCTCCTGACAATAACGAACTCGACAAAAAAAGAATAAGCGAAATCGGTCCAGCTGTTCACCAATAAGGCCTGTAATATGGTTCTCTTTACCTACTTTGTATTTAACACACATGTTCTCCAATGTGATCAATCAAAACAATAATCAATCGTGTAACTATTGCGATGCAATAAAAAAACGTTGTTGTATCTACATAGTTATTTATTTTACATAGTTACCTACCTTCTTAATAGGGATGACGACAGCATCAGAAATAAATTATGAACTCTTGATCACTAAATTGCCCTCCTACTTAAACTTTGGAAAACCTTACTCGATTTTTAATTCATCAAAATCACAAAATGAGTTTATAAATGACGCTGCAAAACTATGACGTCACGCCTAGGTATTTCGAACATTTTTAGAACAAAATGTCGTTATTGACATATGATAAAAAGTAAATCAGATGACTAACATTCGTCATCCCTATTGTCGTAAAGATCTTTTTATTGGTCAATTCCGTTTAAATTGTTTCAGAATCATGTTTTGCGTTGAATTTTTATGTACTTCATCATATCAGCCGAAAAACGTCCACTGCTGGACAAAGGCCTCCCCCAAGGATTTCCACGACGACCGGTCCTGCGCTGCCCGCATCCAGTGGCTTCCCGCGATTTTCACCAGGTCTTCGGTCCACCGCGTGGGAGGCCTGCCTACGCTACGTTTTCCGGTGTGCGGTCGCCTTTCGAGAACTCTACTACCCCAACGGCCATCTGTTCTACGAGCTATGTGCCCTGCCCACTGCCACTTCAGTTTAGCGATTTTATGAACTATGTCGGTTACTTTGGTTCTCCTGCGGATCTCCTCGTTTTTAAATCGATCGCGTAGGGAAATTCCGAGCATAGCTCGCTCCATTGCCCTTTGGGTGACCTTGAGCCTTCTTCTTTATGTACTTACCTAAGACCAAGTAGCTTTTTCTACTTAATATTGGGTATACTCCCACTTTTTGTCCATTAATATCAACTGTTGGTACATCTTTACTTCCTTACTGATATTATAAAGGCGTAAGTTTGCGAGTGTGCGACTGTGTATGTTTGTTACTTCTTCACGCAAAAACTACTGAACGGATCTGGCTGAATTTGGTAGTTAGACAGATTAGGAACTGCATTAACACATAGGCAACATTCCGCTCGCGCACTGCGCATCCTCGAAAAGTCATAGAAACGTTGTCCACGCGGGTGAAGCCGCGGGAAACAGCTAGTATTAATATTATTATTTTGCGTCATACTACTTTAAGGGCCAAACCACCAAATGCTTCGACATAGTTTCCCCTTATTCGGAATAAACAATGACGCAAATAAATAAACGTCAGTAGATTGAAATGGAAAAGTTAATTAACAAGTTTCGATAAATTATCGTTAAATTTTGATATGAAATAACGCAAACATAATTTAATTCAAAATTCAAAAACCCGACTGCATTAAAATTAACCCTTTTTTTTTGGGGAGTCGGGTTAGAATGTATCCTGTCTCACTTGCGGAATCAAGACGAATCTATCGACACCACGCACTTCAAGTTTCATCAAGCCGTTTAAGCTACAGGCTCAGCCAGAGCAAGAAAAAAAGACCACGAGCTAAATAAACAGATATACATACATATACAGGCTGACATCATCGTCACTTACCATCAGGTGAGTTGATGCCAACCAAAGGCTTACCAATTGTGAATAAAAAAAAACTATTAATTAGTTCTTGATTGCACAAGATATGAATGTACTCGTGATTACAAACAACTTTCCCAAAAAAACTGTATGTCAAATCGTTAAAAAAAATTGGGTCCTCGATACGTAGTAATAAGTTATGAAATCGTCAAAAATTTATAAAGGACCAAAATTTTTTTTTCATATTTACATATAATTTCTTTGGAAAAGTTGTTTGTAATCACGAATACCTACGTTCATTTCCTTTGCTATTAAGAACTTATTAAAAGTCACCCCATATACATAGACACACATACATCCGAAAAACTTTATCCTCCATGTAAGTAAGGCAGTCGGGTAATAAGTAAATGCATGGACGAACACACCGTTCCTACAGTGGTGACACCGAGCTGACCACAATCAACGCTCTTTCATTCAAGCAGCGAGTTACTCCAACATTGAGCATACCAGCGCCACATGCTACACGCATCGTACATTTACATCGCCACAGTTATTGCGCTACAAAAATCGAACGTGTTCGATCTTGAAATCGCAGCAATGCAGAATACGCAGCAATGAAGAATTCGCAGCAATGCAGGATTCGCAGCAATGCAGAATTCATAGCAATGCAGAATGCGCGACAAAAGTCTCGCCACATAGTGCACCCGCTACAAATGTGTTCTTAGTGTGCGTGCTCGCGCACAGATATACGGGGGTGTTAAATGTATCGCGTTTCGAATGTGGCGCCACAATTATCGTGATACAAGCGTATGTCTGGTGTGCGGCCTGACTTAGCCTCAGCAGCACAGCAGTCGCATCGCTCTGAAGTTTAATCAGGACCATCGCAACCCAAGATGTCGAATTTCCTGGCCTGCTACCTCACCTTCAGGTAGCAGCAAGTTGTCGGCAGCCACACACTAATTCTTCGCGCAACACCTGCTTTCCTTTCCTTGCCATGACGCCTGACGCCTGCTTGACTTACCGTGGACATCGGCCTGGCACATGCATATCGGCCCGACTAACCGAGGACAAGCTCAAATTGAATAGACCTCCGGTCTTGGAAGGGGGGAGTGATGTGGCGGCTGTAACCCGCAACTGAACCTTAATACAAGCGACGATAAGACAAAAGAAATACGACACCTAGAACGCGCTATTAACATTTCTTCAGCACTGAGTATAAATACAAGTACCAACCATTAACAGTTGGTCCCAGACATGTACTCACTGATCCCGACGACCCGACCACGCTAGCCGTAGCTGCCCTGACCCCCCCCCCCACCCCCCAACACAAGAAAAACACCGCACCGACATTCTAATAGCCTCGCCGGCGAGGGTGGCGTCCCCCCGCTTCTGGCGCTTACCAGCGCTACCGGCACATACCAGGCCGCTTCTCTCCGATCCTCCCCCGTCCAAGCAATGACCTTGGCGCCATCAGGCAGTTGCATCTTTTTGCTTTGCATTAGGTTGAGTGCCCTGCGCACTCGCCTCCCCTGCCCGGTGAAGTTGTAAAGGCCCCCACGGCCAACAACAAGCTTGCCCTTTCGAAATAAATAATTAACGGTTGGTCCACGGCTGGACCCCAGGCATACCACCTCGCCTGGCGGAAATATCTATCTTTGCTCTCGAACAGTAGGAACACACCGTTCCTACAAACATCTTAAATCTTTGTCATCTTGGATATCTGTACAAGATATTTTACCTGACTGCCTAGAGGCTGTATAGAGGTATTGCTGTATACAGGCATGGATGACAGAAAAATAGGCTGTTGTACCGTATAAAAAAATTTAAAAAATATTATATTCAATAAATATAATTTCTTCTACAATAGCAAAACTTGCTCGTTTGAAATACCAAGCACTTTTTAATTTTATATTTATTAAAAACAGTATATTAGTTCGTTAAAGACTATGGCAAAATAACTAGTATCTCATCTGTGGTATGGCACTTCATGATATCAGCTCATATACGTCCCCAACGAGGGGCTCGAGCCTACCCTGAATTAGGGCGATCGGGCCTTAGTCGACTTTACACACAACCTTCGAGTTTCTCCGCAGGCGTGTGCAGGTTTCCGCACGATGTTTTCCTTCGCCGTAAGAGCGTAAGAGCTTGGCGGCCCTAGCCGTTACGCCACCGACGATGACGTCATGGCACTTATGACGTCACTATGTCAGTAACGCGAATAATTGCAGAACAAACCTTCGTTTTTGACAGTTGATAAAAACTGACTATAGTGCGGCCGTCGAGAGAATGCTGATTTGGCATATGCTAGTTTGACGTAACTAGTGATGTGCCCATAGACATCGATAGTAAATATTATATACCTATCATGTTGTTGTAACATATATATAACGAAATAAAATAGGCATTGCCAAAATAGTGTTGCCAAACCCGAGGCTAAAGTGTACTTTGTGGACCGTCGATTTTAGGGGTAGTAATGGGTGAAGGGGGTGAAAGATAAGAAAAATTGTGTGGCGGGAAACTAATTATACGTCAAAATTTGCCAAATTTGTTGTATTGCGGTTGAATATTTATTATTTCCTTGCAAAAACTCGAGCATGAAACCCATTTTACCTACCTTCGACGTGACTATTTTATTTTGGTGATACCCTATTTTGGTGACTATTTCAAATATTATACCTACTTGGCATTACCATCACATACCTTTCTACAATATCGTCATTGTATACAGAGTGTTACAAAATTGGTGTAGGACCCGTTAACTGGGGCTTTTACTCATCATACTGTACAACTTTCCCCAGGAGACCGGTAGTGAACTCGCAAAAAAAAATAATCATACAAATCGATTTTTTTTCTTGTATTGTATTACCTGTTTTATTTTTGCTTGTGTGGTCTCTGAATAAATGCTTATCTTATCTTATCATCAAATTTTTGTATAGTGTAACGATTTTTTTTTGAAAATTGACTCTTCGTATGTATGGTTTTCTTAGGAAATGTAGGTACACACGTCAACTTTGACTAGGGATATTTTTAGAATTTTCATAAAATACAAGTTTTTTGATAAACTTTAAAAAATACTTTAGATATTGTGTAGGGTAGAAACTTTCGAGATGAGAAATATATTTTCTCTTTGTTTTTTTTTAATTCACCATTGGTAATCCCTTGGCATCATCTCACCTGATGGTAAGTGATGATGATGCCGAAGATGGAAGCGGGCTTAGCAAGATTTCCCAACGCAATGGAGAACTGGCTATCTTATCTTCAAGCCGGAACACTGATGTTTGGCGGCAAGACTTAGATAAGATGGTGGTAGCTAGCCAGGCGGGCTTAGAAAATGCCCTACCACCAACCAAACCGAGTCTTACAAGTTGACGCCACCGGGAATTGAACCCGCGACCTCCTGGTGAGAAGCGAATGGAGGCGGTTAAATCAGTCAGTTCTTAAAAAATAATTATTTTGTAAAAACACGCGGAACATGAAAATTGAGTTTTTATACTGTCATAGAAGGATGGCTGGCACATATTGTATGGAATCAGTAAAACCCATATATATATACATAAAAGAAAGTCGTGTTAGTTACACCATTTATAACTCAAGAACGGCTGGACCAATTTTTATGATTTTTGTGTTTTTGCATTTTTCTTCGTCGGGAATAGGATAATAAGTTTTAAAATATTGATATTCATCAATAAAAAAAATATCAGTCAAAAAAAAATTGTAAGGTAGGGTAGGTTAGTGTAGTGTAGTGTAGTTTAGGGTAGGGTATTGTAGTGTAGGGTAGGCTAGTGTAGTGTAGGGTAGGGTAGTGTAATGTAGGGTAGGGTAGGGTAGTATAAGTGGAACGAAGTTCGCTGGGACAGCTAGTACTATATTAAATAAAACTGAGAACGTACTCGTAAATATAGCACTTGCCCATCTTGAAAGTATTTATACCCCGTAAGTATTTTTAATAGCTTTTCAAGAAACCATGTTTTGCATGTTTTTTTTTAAATATCCCTAGGCAATATTGAGAAGTGTATTTCAGTAAGCCCTAGTGAACATCCTGTATACACCGTCTGAGCAAAGAATAGCTATCACTACGGTTTGTGTGACAAAATACGTATCGAACTCAAGGCCGTGACAACGCAATAGTTTCGCCACGCAGCCGCCGATGACGTAGTAGCATCGTACGATGTTTTTTATCTTCGAGTTCATCTGAAACGATGTGATCACTGTACAGTCAGCGCTGCTGTACAAAAACAATTACAAAGCACTCCTTATAACGATAGGAATATACCACGCCAATCCAATTGATTAGTCAGATAGAGCCAATAAAACCTATTTATTGAATAGGCAGTGATTTGTTTGGAAATTTGGGGTTTAAATATTACTAGCTTTTGCCCGCGGCATTAGTTTTCACCAGATGCCCGCTGGAGTTCATAAATCCCATACAAACGTACATTTGATTCATTTGTTAACCAAACAACCGATTTTGAAATAATTTTATATGGATAATCGGATGATGTATATCTGTGTCGGTATCGCATTACTTTTTTTTAAAACGAAACAGGAATCCACTATTTTCCAATAAATTTGTTTTCAAGGTAAAAAACGGAAAACAAATTTATTAGTTAATAATGGATTCCTGTTTCGTTTTTAAAAAAAAGTAATGCGATATTGACACAGATATACGTCATCCGATTATCGATATAAAATTATTTCAAAATCGGTTGTTTGGTTAACAAATGAATCAAATACTACGTTTGTATGGGATTTATGAACTCCAAGCGGGCTCTTAAATGCACAATGTATTTAAGGTAGGTACTTAATTGAATAAGGATTAATGTTTTATTGCTAAAAATCGCTTCGTAAAACCTTAAGGATAAACTAGGTTATTGTGGGTCATCCCTAAGAGATAGACATATACCATCTTGGGCTTTTTTGTAGACCTTTATTTTGATCTATCTCGTAGGGTTCAGCCAGCGTTTGCAATGTAAGCGCAAAAAAATGTGTTTATTTACGTCATCACATTAGAAACCTGTAAAATTATCATTATTTCTCTTCTATATTATGCATGTATTATACATAATAAACCTTCCTATTTAATCACTCTATCTGTTAAAAAAAACCGCATCAAAATCCGTTGCGTAGTTTTAAAGATCTAAGCATACTTAGGGACAGACAGACAGCGGGAAGCGACATTGTTTTATACTATGTAGTGATAGTGATATAGTATAAGGCTTTAGATAAACATCTGCAAATCGTTTTGAACTTATAAATAAGATACCTACGCAGATACACTATTGATTATCATAAGTGTTTTTGATAATAACTTTAGGAATTCCATAAAATTTAAAAAAAAACCTACTGCGCAAAAACTTAACCTCTCTTTTTGGCCATTCGGGTAAAAATGTATCCTATGTCACTTACGGGATCAAGACGAATCTAACGATACCTTATACGTAAGAATCCTTCAAGCCGTTCAGGCTGTAGCAGGGAATATATAAATCTACATACACTTGAAAATCATACTAACCCTCCTTCTGAGGTAGTCGGGTAAAAAGTTAAGGAATTTACCTCGTAGGTATCATGTCACTGTCATCAGTAGTATCATCATATCAGCTCATATACGTCCCCACCGAGGGGCTCGAGCCTACCCTGAATTAGGGCGATCGGGCCTTAGTCGACCACGCGGGCCCAGTGCGGGTTGGTCGACTTCATATACAACCTACGAGTTTCTTCGCAGACGTGTGCAGGTTTCCTCACGATGTTTTCCTTTACCGTGAGAGCGTCGGATAAACGTACATATGATATCTAAATTCGCACATTGGTTCGTGGCAGGATTCGAATACCACGACCTCCCGGACAGGAGGCGGCGGCCCTAGCCGTTACGCTACCGACGCTCTACCTTTATAAATGCATTTTTTAAATTTTAATAATGTAATTTGTTGTTGTAAATTTTTCTTGGCCATGGAAACTAGTCCTTCAGCCGGATTCGTAAATAATTTTCACTTTCTTCATTTATTTTTGGATTTGTAATGCTAGTGCCGGTGCATTACAAATCTTCTCTGAAGTTCTTGACAGCATTTGCAGCAGCTGAATTCTGAGGTGGAACAACCAGTTGCTGTTGGGCGTCTATAAAACTGCACCCAGAGCAAGTTGGGTTCTCACGTCCTCCTTCGTTTTATTTTCTTGTTCTCCACATTGCTCACGTGCACTAGACGATTTTCTCCAAAATGCACCACTTCTTGAACAAAATCCCAGCAGAAAACAATGAATAAACAACAAAATAAAACTACGAATGCGTCCACCACAAATCCCGCCAAAAAACTCGAATGTAATTTGAATTGCAAGGTGTGACCATTGTGTCTGTTTACTGTGTTACGGCAGGTCGTCTTGAGTCAGCAGAAAACATTACGTGCATAACAAATCAAACAGGTACTTACGAGTGCATAGTACCTTTATTTATGCATTTTTTTAATTTTAATATTGTAATTTTAATTGCAATTGGCATTGAATATTGTGATATGTATGCATGTAGGGTAGGTATGACCATTGTGTCTGTTTACTGTGTTACGGCAGGTCGTCTTGAGTCAGCCAGATAACATTACGCGCATTTTTACTTCAAATTTATAATATTGAAGTAAAAATGCGCGTAATGTTATCTGTGTCCCTGGGAAGGACATATGCTACTTTTTGTCTCGTGAAAATAGCCTAGTCCGATGCAGTTCCTGAGGAAACTGAAGTAATACTCTTTTTTTGGTTATTTTCTTTCACATCGCAACGGAACAATGTATTGTTGTAATTTTTTGCACAGAGATAGTTGAGGGGGTGGGAAATATCATAATCTACTAATTAGAAAACATATCCTGACATAGTTCCCGAGGGATACAAAGAAAACTCATTTTTACGCACGCACACGTCGTGGGCGTCGCAACGGAGCAATGGATTGAAGTTATTTTATGTGTAGAATTGGTTAAGGGGGTGGGAAGTGACATAGACTGCTAATCACAATATCCTGATATAATTCCTGAGAGATCCGTAGAAAACTTATGTCAACGCCGCGCCGCCTAAGCCGCGGTCAAAAGCCAGTGACAAATAAAACATGTATTTACGTACCTTTAATAATGATTCTTATCAATTAACGTCATAACTATATGTAACTATAGTAAAACAAGGAAGTGTGTCTCATCATCCGTCTAGCTAGCCAGAGTAACTAGTATCTCATCTGTGCCAGTGTGCTCTACCTACGTCACAGATGAGATACTAGTTACTTCGTCCTACGTGTGCAAGCGCAAGATAGAAAGAGACAGGTAGACTCAATGTCGAAAACGTGGACCGCTCTCGCCCAATAACCAGCCGTTTGGAGAATAAGGTGACGTGACGTCATAGCATCACGCCACCTTTTGTTTAGGTTTAGTGAATGGTTTACGAATACCGTCCGGTTACCGCGCCACCTGACGAGTAGGGAGTCTCTTAAAACTCATCAGAATCTGAATTCAGAAAAAGCGAAAACTATATAGGGTGTAAAAAAATGGTATAGGTCCCGTTAACTGGTGCTTCTACTCATCATACTGAACAACTTTTGTTCTACGACATTGCTGAAAACGTAAAAAAAATATTTTTACTCTTCATACAAATCGATCTGCTGATCGATCGATTTTGTGCATTTTAGTATGGAGCGTCCAATTTTTTTATGAGAATTGACTATAGGTTCCTTGAGGAAAGTTGTTCAGTATGACGAGTAGAACCCCCAGTTAACGGGACCTACACCAATTTTGTTACAGCCTGTATATATACCTGTTGCACTATAATAGGCATTTTGACTATGTTTAAAATATGTAACAATTTGTTGTCATCCTAATAAAATGTAAAATAAGCATATTTTATTAATGTTCTGAAAAAAATAAGGTCTTTTTCTGTATGAAAAGCATAATGATTTTTTTTTTGTGGTTTGATCACGTGTTTGAAAACGCTCTGTGGTTTGTTGCAACTCTGATGACGTCACACAGAAGTAAACATTAGGTTCAGTGTGTGCTGTCACCATTACAGCAGTTTGTTGTTTACTTATGTGTGACGTCATCTGTCAGAGCAACCAGGCCAGGCCATAGCGAAAATTGCGTTTTGGCGCGTATTTTCTTAATTCAAACTTTAAAATTGATTTATTCCGTATATACGACAGATCTCCAGGAAATATTAAAATGGTTTGCATTTTATGCAAACCCAAATAATGCAAAACTATTTTTCATCTCTCCTGTTCGGAAAGTTTAATTTTCATGAGTAGATAGCCGGGTGGAACATTGCTTTTCCATCCCTAGGGTAGAAAGTATTTCCATCCCTAGGGTGGAAAGTATTGTCATCCCTAGGGTGGAAAGTAATTTTTTTTAATTGCCAGCCACGGAGTCGAACTAAGAGGTTTTCATATATCTAACTAAACTCAGCTATACATTAAACGACGGGTTTATTACGATCTACAGATTGATATTAAATCATTTTATAGTTGGTCTATATTTTTCACAATTACAGAAGATTAAAATTTAAAATCATTCCTCTATTCTGCTGCGCGCCATAATGTCATTATAACATGACACTTGTTTTTCAATTTTCGGCATGGCCACCTAGATGCACGTCGTGACCAACTCGATTAGTTTCAATCTAGACGGCCGTGGCAAGCGGCCATTGCGAAAAGGTTGGAGGTTGGATATAGGTAAAACTAATTTATTGATATCTAATTAATATTTTATACAATTAAATTACAATAAATACATTTCCTCATAGTCGAAATGAAAAGTAGAGTGTTTAACTCGGGTGAAATTACCCATTCCACCCTCGAAGTATTGGCGCTCTCACTTCGTTCGAGCGCCAGAAATATCTCGGGTGAAATGAGTCACTTTCTTCCCTTGATTAACAATCTACTATTTCAATAGTAGTCAAATAGCCTATTGTGTTAAGTATTTTATTTTATTACAAGCTTTTATTTAACTTGCAATGTATGTATGTTTGTTCGGGTGAAATATTGCAAGTTAAATTTGACCCTCTTCCCGGTTTCCGATTGAGCTGAAATTTTGCAGGCATATGTATATCGCGTGACAATGCAATATTAAAAGCTTGTACCTACCTAAAATTATTTTAGGTGTAGTAATTAGTGTTATATTGTTTTTAGGACTGATTAATTATTTTTTTGTCACTCGTAAATGTTAAAGATTTATGTCGGTATCAATTAAACGGATTTTGTTAATTTGGTGTATATACACGGAGTGTAAAAAAATGGTGTAGTACCCGTTTACTGGGGGTTCTACTCGTCATACTGAACAACTTTCCCCGAGGAACCCATAGACAATTTCAAAAAAAAATATGGACCCTCCATAATAAAATACACAAAATTATCCGATCAGCTGAACGTTTTTTATGAAGAGTAAAAATATTCTTTTTTTGCGATATCAACAAAGTCGTAGAACAAAAGTTGTTCGGTATGATGAGTAGAAGCCCCAGTTAACGGGACCTACACCCAGTTTGTTACATCCTGTATATAAAAATATTATTGCACTAAAATAGTCAAAACATATACATACCAGTCAATGAAAATGATAACATAATTACCTACCTACACCTACTTGTCTGCTGTTGCGACAGACAAGGAGGTGGGGGGGGGGGGGTTATTTACAGCTTGACAGTTGAGAGGCTATGCATTAATTATAGTAATTAAATATGTGATATTAAAGTAAAGATTTATTTAAAAATTACTATAATAAAATTAAAGAGAGTGATAGATAACTATAAGGTATACGAACGAATAAAATAAAAGCGTCGGTGGCTCAACCGGTAACGACTCGGTCCATCTAACCAGAGGTACCGGGTTCAAATCTGGACGGCCAATGTACCAATGAGTTTTCAAAAACTTACGTACATATACTTACCGATTGCTTTAACGGTGAAGGAAAAACATAGTGAGGAAACTTGCACACGCCTGCGAAGAAACTCGAAGGTTGTGTGTGAAGTCGACCAACCCGCACTGGGCCCGCGTGGTCGACTAAGGCCTAATCGCCCTGATTCAGGGTAGGCTCGAGCCCCTCGGCGGGGACGTATATGAGCTGATATAATAATACGAACGAATATTATTGGCATTCAGTTTTCCCAAGGTTCTCAATTCGACTGTATGTTTTTTTTTATGTTTGTTACGCGATATCTTCATAGATTGTGAACAGATTTTCACGAATCTTTTTTTGTTCAATAGGATATGCTTCTGAGTTGGTCCCATATACATTTTATGGAAATCGGTGCAGTACTTTTTTTAGATAATTAATAAAAACCAAAAACAATTATGCAAAATTGTACTTAGTTGCTGCGATGGAAGTCGATTTTTAGGGTTCCGCACCCAAAGGGTAAAATGGGACCCTATTACTAAGCCTTCGCTGTCCGTCCGTCTGTCTGTCACTAGGCTGTATTTCATGAAGACAGACAGCTACACAGCTGAAAATTTCACAGATTATGTATTTCTGTTGGCGCTATAACAACAATTACTAAAAATTAAAAAACGGAAAGTCTCCGTACAAAAAACCTGTTTTTTTAAAACGTGAATAAACTAGCGCTATCTTGTAATAGGTATGATGGAACGGAACCCTATGTGTGCGGTTCTGACTCGCACTTGCTAGTTTTTTTAACGTGTTTAGCATTTTCGATTATAATCTGGTAGGCTTGGACACATTCTGCTTGAGACCATCGAAGTATATTATGTAGTTATGTATACTACCGCACCTTGAGACCTAACAGTGAGGGCTTTAATGTAAATCTTTTTTTTTAAATTTTACACCATAACACTTCATGTTAAGGGTCCCCAGGAGGCTCGAGTTTCCATACAAACGTAGTTCCGCTTAAGTATAAAAACTGCATGCCATATTGAATCCAAGCTAATATATTGAGTAGACACATAACGATTTTTATAATTAGTTTTCATCGTAGTAAATTGAAACATAACTAAACTACGAAAGCTTAAATTAGTTTTGTACTTAAAGTTTGAAACTTCTCGATTTTTTTTCCGTTTTATATTAGTACATATAAAACTAAATAAAAACATCGATATGTGTCTACTCAATATATTTGCAAAGTTTGGATTCAATCCGGCATGCATGTATGTGTATGTTTTTGTATTAAAGCGGAACTGCGTTTGCATGGAAACTCGAGGCTCCTGGGGACCCTTAAGGATCTGCTGTAAGCTGTAAATGCTAACCGTCAACTACTCTTATATTATAGCATGAGTGATTCATTTTGGTACTTTAAATTAAACACTATCCGGACTAATGATCCTTATTATATTTTTCCTTTTTTTTATTCACAATTTTTTTGGCAATTGGTTTGTTATTTTTAGCAGAACATTCCTGAATACCCCCAAAATCTATTTTTTTATCTTAAAGGCGTGACCACTGCGCCATGTTTTGAACAGACCATTGTTGTTGAATATTGTTTGTTCAAAACATTTGCCGTCCGCTGCGACTTTAGCAATGTTCAGTAAAAGCAGTTTTTAAATAAAACTTCACATTTGAAAAAATTAGAAGCGACGAGGAAGACGTGAACATTGTCTCCACCAGTTCCGCGAAGACATCTGATTTTTTTTGGTTTATTTTTATTTTCATTTGAAGTTGCATCCCAAATCACGGGTCGTTCACGTATCAACGTGATTAACAACATGATTGTCTATGGATTCCACTCCACACTGCACTCCATCCGGATGCATGATAGTGACATCAAAACATTTTCAATTATTCCGAGCGGAACGTCTTCGTGCGACAAAATTGCGACAAAATAGAAAATAAAACTAACGAATCCCTTCGCCCGCAGACGAACGCGGGGGATGTTTTCCACAAACTCCGGCAAACACGTTCAAGTGTATTTGCTGCACAAAAAATGTATGAGGCCACGCCCCATTTTTATGTTTTCGAACAATGTTCTGTTCAAAACATCGCGCTGCGGACCCGGCTTTAAGGCGTGACCGCTGCGCCATGTTTTGAACAGAACATTGTTCTTGAACAATGTATTTCCAAACATTTCCCGTCCGCTGCGACTTTAGCAATGATCAATAATCACATCAAAATACTTTCAATTTTTCCGAGCGAAACGTCTTCCTGCGACAAAATCGAACATAAAATGAACGATTCCCCCCCGCCCGCAGACAAACGCGGGGGATGTTTTCCACAAACTCCGGCAAACACGTTCAAGTGTATTTGCTGCACAAAACATTAAGGCCACGACCCTTTTTTATGTTTTCGAACAATGTTCTGTTCAAAACATCGCGCTGCGGACCCGGCTCATACTCAAAAATCCGACGACCGGATCGCGCATGCATACCCTAGTTAAAATTAACAGAACGGAGCCGACACGTCATCGGTTCACCGGTGTGTCGCACCGCACAGCCGCGCGCGCGCCGTACAACGTAATCGGCGGCCCGCGGCGGCGTGGCGTTCGCTCCCTTCCCTCATTCCGTGTTGCACAGTCGCACGAAGCGTATGTGTCGCTCGCTATAGACGACATACAAAACTTACGCTGCATAGTTAGTTTATAACTTTTATAAGTTAAACAAGTTCCACTAACAAACTCATTAATATCTAAAACATTGGATATACATAGCCCTAAACGTGGTTTTACAAAAAATCAACAGATGAGTTAAAACCAGACGTGGTCGACGACGTGCAAAAATCGGCGATAGCTCCAAACGAAACTAAAGTTATAGAGGAAAAACCTGTGAATAGTGAGTACAAAGAGTGCCTTTTAATCCAGTTTTGTGTTCAACCCGTCCTCTTTCATACATAACTTAACATTAATTTAATTCACTTCTGCTTTAAATTTGTGGTGTTTGCAGGTTAAGTTTAAAGAGATGTAATAAACGAAAGTGAATGTGAAATAGGAAGACCTTGGATATAGTAATGCCTATCATGTTTTATAAAATAACAAATAAGTAACACATATATATTCTACAATAAAAGAGTTTTTCACGTAACGCAATGGCTTAGTTGCTCAAAAAATGCTCTTAGATAGCAGATAGGAAAGATTTCATATTAATTTATGAGATTCCGAATTTAATGTTTACTGCTATTGTAGAAAAAAAAATTGGAATGCCATCAATGTTTAAATAGTAAACACTACAAATTTGAATCAAAATGTGAATCATTGTGAATAGACTGACTCACGCTCACTAAGTCGATAATATAAAAAGATCTAATGTATAATGGTTTATGATCACATTCAACTACACTAACCCACATAAGATCAGCTACTCACTAACCCTGGATTTGCTTTTAAATGTTCAAAAATATTCTGTGTGTCTTCAACTTAGGATTTATTGACTTATTTACAGGGCATAATTAAAAACCCACACTGATGAAATATTTCGAATGTGGCAAATTAGAGAAAAAGCTAAACACATATGGTGAATCTTCCTATTGAGAGGCTACCAAGCCTTTTAGTGAAGTTGGGACGGGCTTTGGTTGAAAGTGAGGAACCTGCAGACGAATCTGAGGCGGAAGAAGCGACAGCACCCGCTGACAAAGAAACAGACCCAATGCCGGCCTATTGGGAGACTGACAAGGAAGAACTAGCTAAAAAGAAGGAATCTTACTTTGATGCCTTCCTGAAAGACGCTGCTCTCGACAGAATACCGGACACAACTCCAAAACCTGTTGTAGAATCTCGTTACGATTTTGATAGACTCAGTCTAGTTTTCTTGCCCAATTTGAAAAACTTAAACGGTTTACAACCCGCAGGTATAGTAACACTAGTTATTATCTCTTTTGTTTCTAAATATTTTTTTTGTTAATTTTGATTTTTAATGCAGGAAGACACACAGATTCATTTCATGAACTGGGTGCATGCTGATATGTTCATTAAATTTATGTATTTGCTATATTTAATATTATCTAAACTGTTGACTAACAAAACATGTGTGAATCGATAAACATCTTCATCTCATTGAAACGATTGAAGACCTACAATTTTCTATAGGCTTTTGGGTCAAGACGGAAAATTATTTTCATGAATTACCCTTTAGGTTTTGCGTTAATCAAATTTGCAATTTGGGATATGGTAAATAAAGCTAATTGAATGCCATTACACTTATTTGATGATTACATAACATCTTTTCTCCGATCACATGGTTATCTGGTATAAATCAGCGATAAGACTGCCCAAATAGTACGTCTCTTAGTAGCTACTTTTATTTTGCAACAAAGAGTTATTTTGAATTTTAATGAATTAATGCTAAAAAAATTATGATTAATGCAATAGAAATTAGAATAATGATAACAGATTATCAAAAAATCTGTAACATTACAATGACTCTTTCATACAATTGGACGTTCCATGGAATTTCACAATGACATGCGCAAATCATGATTCATTATTTTCCTCCATCCTTCCTGCCTATTTCATTTTGTTTTTTATTTAACCGCAATTGCAATGATTGATCACATTTTGTTTTTCAATACGAGGCGGCCATTTTTAAAGTTTGACACCTACCTAATGAGTTGGCACTACTTGGCACGACTCATTGACAGAAGCTGTAAATAGAGTGTAGCTCTAACTAGTGCAATGCGGTTAGCACGCCTTCTACTCAAAGCTGCATAATGTCCCACTAACAGTTTGCAAAGCCCCGTGTTAATGAAAAATTAATCACGACGATCTATCTTAGTCTCCACAACTTCAAATGAACACTCGAGTGGTTTGATGTCATCAATGCGATGTCAATATTTGTGCTTACATCCGACATTGTTGTGGACACACCTATTGACACTGGACTGACTGATTTAGCAAATATTCCTTTTGCATTTGAAAAACCGTGGAAGTGAAGTTTGAGTAATAAGCTAACAACTATGTTTTTGTTTACACATTTTTGCACTGAAGACGCAATTGACATCAGCCTTCCATACCTACTTTATATGTAGTTAATTATTACCTTATTATAATGATGTATGTTTTTTCTCTGACACTGCATTAACTTTGAGGTGAAGGTTAACATTATTATAGTAAGAAAACCATAATGTATTTGTTTTTGTTCACGTTATAACGCTAATATTATGTAGGTATCTGTTTTAACCAACATTTAAACAGGATTCTATTTTATCTGACATCCGTTGGTCCACTTATTGTTCAGGTGAAACTTTACTTGTAACATTATTTAAATGAACGTTAAAAAATACTTTTCGTTAAAATTGATTAGCTTAAATTGTTGATGTTAGCTTAAGACTTCTTAAATTTTTGACCTTTATTAATGAAATGGTAGAACAAAATTTGTTATCTTAAACCTTAACAAAGTGGACCAATGGATGTCAGGTCAAAAATAGTAAACTCTACAGTACCTGGCGTTTGCTAGTCTACTTATATAGGGTGTAAAAAATTTGGTGTAGGACCCGTTAACTGGGGGTTCTACTCATCATACTGAACAATTCTCCCCAAGGAACCCATATTTAATTTTGGAAAAAAATTGACCCTCCATACTTAAATGCAAAATAAAATACAAAATTTGTCGATCAACTGATCGATTTGTATGAAGAGTAAAATTTTTTTTGCGATTTCAGCAAAGTCGTAGAACAAGAGTTGTTCAGTATGATGAGTAGAAGCCCCAGTTAACCTACAGCAATTTTGTTACACTCTGTATATATTTGGATTACTTATCTAAACTTTTTTCATGATAAGAAAATAGCAATCTTCTTCTTCTTATCGTGTGGCACAATTATCCGTGCTATCCAAGGGATAGACGGCGGTGGCGGTTGCCTGGTGTTACACTTAGCGTCACCCGCGGTCACGTGTAGGACATTTACATTAACACCTACGGACGTGTACAACGCGGTTTTCATACACATCTGGAATCAGGTGTGTAGGTTCCCCAAAGATGTTTTACTTCATAGTTAAAGTTATCGGTAAGTATATAAACGTAAGTTTCGAAAGACTCATTGGTACATGGTCCAGATTAGAACCCGAAACCTCTGGTAAGGAGGACCGAGTCGTTGCCGGTTGAGCCACCGACGCTTTTTTTAACAGCAATGCAAGGACGATTCAATCAGCTCATTTTGTTAATGTGGACAATAATTTTCTCATTCCAGGTGTAACAGAAAGTGGATCTAAGTCAGATACCGGAATCTCAAGTAGTGGCCGTGACGCTGGAGTTGTCGCGGGGATCGTCGTTGCTGTGATCTCAGGAGTCATCATATTGGTAGCTTTGGTAAGTTTTATAATTTACTAGCTTTTTGCCGCGGCTCTGGCTGCGTGGTCATCGTTTTTATGACTGTCTTTAAGGTTGATTAGTAAATTATGTCGTTTCCCACTTACTCAACCATCTCTGTGCAAAAAATCACAACAATCGAGTATTTTTTTAGTTCCCTCAGGATTTGAATCAGATTATGCTATTTTCCTGGGATAAAAAGTAGCCTATGTCCTTCCTCGTGACACAGGCTACCTGCATGCCAAATTTCATAAAGATTGGTCAAGGCGTTGAAGCGTAAAAAGGTTACAAACAAACGCATTTTCACATTTATAATATTAGTAAGGATTACTAGAGGGTACCGGCTAGGGCCGCCGCCTCCTGTCCGGGTGGTCGTGGTTCGAATCCTTCCACGTACCAATGTGATTTCGAATTCAGATTTCATATGTACGTTTATTCGACGCTCTTACGGTGAAGGAAAACATCGTACCCTGCACACGCCTGCGAAGAAACTCGCAGGTTGTGTGTGAAATTGACCAACCCGCACTGGGCCCGCATGGTCGACTGAGGCCCGATCGCCCTAATTAAGGGTAGGCTCGAGCCCCCCGATGGGGACGTATATGAGCTGATATGATGACTAGAGGCTTCGCGGTGCACACATTAACCTTCCTCATTAAATCAATCCGTCCGTTTGTAAAAACCATATGAAAACCCATGTAGAGTTATAACAGGTCAATTTCGTCAATCGTCAGTTTCCGTAATTCATCAGTTTCCCTATTCGCCAGTTTCATCAAATATGTTAGCTGGTTAATTTCCTCATTCGTCAGTTTCCTCACAATACAATACAATTTTCTTTATTTCATCGCAACATAAAAAAATGAAATTAACAGTAAAGAAGAAAGGCTATACAATAGGCGGTCTTATTGCTAGTTAGCAGTTTCTTTCAGGCAACCTTTGGGTAGGGAAAGGGCTATAGAATAAGTTGGGGCGGTGCTATAATTAAAAACAGAAAAATTTGCAAATAAACAGTTATATAAAAAACTTTCCTTCATCATATCAGCCTAAAAACATCCACTTCTGGACCATTGGCTCCATCGATGGATCCAAGCTAATGGATGTGTCGAAGCATAGAACTCGAAAATTAATACAAGGGTCGATAGAAAGTCCAGGATCGCTAGACTTGTAAAGATTGCGTTCTCCATTACGTTGGGGAATCTTGGTAAGCCCGCTTCCATCTTCGGCAACATCGTCACTTACCACCAGGTGAGATGTTGTCAAGGGTTTCATCATCATCATATCAGCCACAAATCGTCCACTGCTGGACAAAGGCCTCCCCCAAGGATTTCCACGACGACCGGTCCTGTCAAGGGTTTACCAACTGTTAATTAAAAATATAAAAAAAAGATTTAGGTGCACTTTTGAGTATCTTTGAATCCATTATTTGAAATTCTTGGGCATGATGGATTCACAGAGAGTAAAAAGTGTACTAGGATCCATCAATGGAGCCATCCAATGGATTTAAGTGGACGGAGCGAACAAAAGCCTCCCTCAAGGATTTCCACGACGACCGGTCCTGCGCTGCCCGCATCCAGTGGCTTTCCGCGATCTTTACCAGGTCGTCGGTCCACCGTGTGGGAAGCCGGCCTACGCTACGTTTTCCGGTGCGCGGTCGCTACTCGAGAACTTTACTGCCCCAACGGCCATCTGGTCGAAGAGCTATGTGCCCTGCCCACTGCCACTTCAGTTTAGCGATTGTGTAAGCTATGTCGGTTACTTTGGTTCTCCTGCGGACCTCCGCGTTTCTGATTCGATCGCGTAGGGAAGTTTCATCTTAATTCGTCAGTTTCCCCAAATCGTCAGTTGAAGGCAAATCGTATAAGATTTTAAATTTTAAATGAGCGAACGTAGCGAGGAACGATTTTAGGTTCGGTCAGATTTGATGGATGATACATTCAAAGAGCCTCGCTTCTGCTTCGTGTTGGAACTGACTAGTTATGGAAACTGGCGAGTTCTGTAAACTGACGAATTATGGAAACTGACCAGTCATAACCCGAATCGAAAATCCTTTGGATAGTTTTTTCAATTTTATCGCGTTCACACTGACCGACAGACAGACTCGGGGGGGGGGGGGGACTTTGTTTTATAATATTATGTATAGATTGGCAGCATTGTGTAAGTTTAATATTATATTGGTACGTTATACGTAGTAAATAGCCTTTTTATTTTGCCTTCGGTAAGTTTTATATTATACTAGCTGTTTTCCGCGGCTTCGCCCGCTCAGATCCCGGTGAAAAAATTTCTATACCTATTCTCAGACCCATCGAATATACACAGAAAATTTCATGGAAATCCATCCAGCCGTTTCGGAGGGAGTATGACAACTAACACTGTGACACGAGAATTTAATATATAGAGATAGATTGGTAGCTTTTGTCAGTTTAAATAGTCAAGTCAAACACATTTTTTGAAAAGCAACAATTCAGCCGACGTAATCAGTAAATTTTTGAAGAGTATTTTTTTTTATTTATTGTTAAACTATGACGCTGTACTCCCAGTGCCATCATCATATCAGCAGTTTATACAGTAGTGCAACGCCTTTGATGTCGCACGATGCGCCACCGGCGCCGTAGGTACTAGCCCATACTAGCCTGTATCAGCCTGCCAAACTCGCAGAGATTGCCAGGCTGTGCCTAAGGGTTGCCACTTTTTTTTGGGACAAATAGAACCAGAAATGAAGTAACACATCATAAAAAAAGAATATACTTTTTGTTTTTTTACTTATTTGTCCTTAAAAACATATGTTTGGTTATTTTTCGCAGTTTTTAACAAATGTTTGTCATCCTAGAAGATATTAAGAGACTCTTTGCAATTAAAATTAATACGTGTCATTTTCGTCATCCATTTGAATTAGTGTTTTTGTAAATAATGGAAATTATGAAAAATGCACCGCGACCGCAATAAAAAATACGCATAACCTCCAATTCATTTATTCTCATAAGTGCTCATAACTAGTAACAAGCCAATAATAGTCAAGAGTTACGCAAATAGAGTATTTTATTGGTGTCGTAGATTATAAAGTAGACCTACATGAAAAAGAGGACAATACTCTATTTTAGAGTACAAGTGGCAACCCTACTGTGCCCCGCTACCCGGCAAGTAACCTTCCGTTGCTTTGCGTAAGTACATTCGTTGCGCTACTGTAAGCCGCTATATTGTAATACTGTGCCAGTATGGACGGACTGGAGTAAAATAAAACATCACTAAGCTTATTATTATGATTACATTTGAATAAATTTCTATTACTTACCTTATCGCAATAACAAAGACGCAAGTTGAATGCAGGTGCCTAAACGTAACATGCATATTATTATGTTACGTAAGGAATTGTTACACAATTTTTTTATAGTTTTTCTGTGCATTTAATGATTTGCGCCTATTTACCCACTTCTCATGGTGATATTGTATTGTGTGTGTTGAAATTCAGTTGTTTCGTATAAATCCCTATTGGAACGTTAACAATCACCAATCGCTATTGTAGCTGTTGTTAGCTATTGTGTTGTGTATGAGAGTGATAGTGTATTTAGGGTCATGTGTCCGGCAATAACTACATTGTAGGTAGGTATGTTCATTGATTCCACGAACCAGTCATATGTTTTGTCTTCACAGAATTAGTAAATAATATGCTCACTATTTTTTAACCGTCTTCAAAAATAGCAGGTTCTCAATTCGACTGTATGTTGTTGTTTTTTTTTGTATGTTTGTTACGCGATATTTCCGCCGATTGTGAATATATTAATATTATTTCATACCTTTGAGTGAATTTTTATTTAAAGTCGATTTTTAGTTTTTTAAACCTTTTATTTTTTTATTTCTCCATTTATGGATTTCTAGTATAGTTTTAGGGTTGTATTATAAATTAATTATTACATGTTCGTTACTTAAATTTCTCTAAAATCTCTAAAATCACCGTGTGTAAGCATTTAACGAATATTGTTTAAGGCCGGTTTGCATAAATAATTTAAGAGATTCCCTTGTGATTTCCGGTACATACAAAAAAAACATACAGTTGAGTTGAGAACCTCCTCCTATTCCAAGCGACTTCCAAAAAGGAGGAGGTTCTCAATTCGACTGTATGTTTTTTTATGTATGTTACCGCAGAACTTTTGATGGGTGAACCAAATTTTTATAATTCTTTTTTTATTTGAAAGCTAGTGCTTCCCGTGTGGTCCCATATAAATTTTATCAAAATCGGTGTAGTACTTTATTACAAAATTAACAAAAATAAAAAATAATAATGCAAAAATGTACTAAGTTGTTCCGATGGAAGTCGATTTTTTAACGTGTTCAGCGTTTTCAATTATTGTAAGTCGGTTGAAAAGATACGGCTGATTGTTGACTTTAAACGGAAGTTTCTCGATAGCTCTTAACAATGAGTTTTAAATTGATTTCGTCAATTAATTAATAGCATTAGATTGCATCAACACTGCGAGGCCGCGTTAATTGACGTCAATTGTTTTAACATTATTGCGAATTTGCGATAGGCATTATATTAGGAGCTGTTCCATAGTAAAAAGAAAGAATAGTAGGTTATCGTCATACATTGGTACATCGCGCGGTTTGTATGTGTGCGCGTCAGTAGGCACGGACGCACACTACAATAATAAGAACGACGTCTTTTTTTAGTAAAAGGAAAGAAGTCGTTCTTATTATTGTAGTGTCAGTAGGCACGCACGCACACTTCCATCCTTTACTAAAGAAGTCGTTCCTATTATTGTAGTGTGCGTCCGTGCTTACTGACGCGCACACATACAAACCGCGCGATATACTATTACATAAGGATAACCTACTATTATTTCTTTTTACTATGGCTGTTCGATACTTTTGTCACGAGACTAGAAAGAAGCCATTAGGATCAAATCATTATGAATAGGCACTACAGTCGCTTGGCTGACGAAGTTAACCCACCCTTTTTACAAACTTTATATTAGCTAGCCTTGTTAGTTAATTTGTCTGTCTGTTAGTTTGGGACAAATCATGGAAGCCCATTGGAACCACTTCCCGGTTTCCGATTGAGCTGAAATTTTGCATTGTAGGTATGCAAAATAAGTTAAGTTCGGAGAATAATGCATAGTTCGTACTATCGTAGCTCGTAGAACATATTGCCGTTGGGGCAGTAAAGTTCTCGAGCGGTGACCGCGCACCGGACAACGTAGCGTAGGTAGGCCTCCCACGCGTTGAACCGACGACCTGGTAAACGCTGACGCTGGATGTGGTCAGCGCAGGACCGGTCGTCGTGGACATCCTTGGAGGAGGCCTTTGTCCAGGAGTGGACGTCTTACGGCTGATATGATGATGATGATGAGCTAAGTGACGTCGTTCTATATCCAGTATGGCTAACTTCCACAGATGGCGGGTTAGTTATTTTTTAACACCTCCGTTATATATAAGGTTTTAAAAAATTAAAGGGTTTGCTAAGAAGAATACGAAATAATTAAAAATTATTCACACCAGGAGGTCGCGGATTCGATTCCCGGCGGGGTCAAGTTTGAAAGACTCGTTTGGTTGGTGGTAGGGCATTTTCATGGCCCACCTGGCTAGCTACCATACCACCATCTTATCTAAGTCTTGCCCCCAAACATCAGTGTTGACAGTATTGATGTGTTCCGGCTTGAAAATGAGATAGCCAGATCCCCATTGCGTTGGGGTATCTTGGTAAGCCCGCTTCCATCTTCGGCATCGTCGTCACTTACCACCAGGTGAGATGAAGCCAAGGTCTTACCAATTGTAAATACAAAAAAAAATTAAAGCTTGCACCTAAAAGTTGAACTTGAAATGAGTTGAACAGTACATTACATGATTGTTGTCTTTTTCTTTTTCCAGATTGCCGGGTTTATGTACAGACACTACATGCATCGCAACGTCACGTCGATGAACTTCGACAACCCCGTATATCGGAAGACCACCGAGGACCAGTTCGCGTTGGAGAAGAATGGATATGCACCAGGCGGGAAGCTCTATCCGAGCACCGTGGGAGAGGAGGTAAGAGCTCTTACTGCTATGGAGTGCACGCTGAACATACAAAACAGCCTAAGATAAGTCATCAACAATAATAGTACGGTCAGCATCAAAAAATTTTTTTTTTCTCAATTTGTAAACACTTGACAACATCTCACCTGGTGGTAAGTGAGTAAGTGACGATGTTGCCGAAGATGGAAGCGGGCTGACCAAGATTCCCTAACGCAATGGGGAACTGGCTATCTTATCTTCATGCCGGAAAACACCAATGATATCAACATTTATATTTGGTGGCAAGACTTAGATAAGATGGTGTTAGCTAGCCAATAAGATGGTGGTAGCTAGCCAGGCGGGCTTAGAAATGTATACATCAACAAGGTTTCAGAAATATGTGGTCTCACTTCGATTTTAAAAACATCTATCAATATCTGACACCATGAAATTGGATACATCAGCTTATTCAGAATGGCGTAAACATAAAATACTATGAAGAATGAAGTATTATGAAGTATTTTATGTTTACGCCATTCTGAAACAGCTGATGTATCCAATTTTATGGTGTCAGATATTGATAGATGTGTCTGAAATCGAAGTGAGATTACATATTTCTGAAACCTTGTTGATGTATACATATTTTTGATGCTGATTGTACCTATTGCCACGGAAAAGGAGCCAATTATATTTAACGCAAGTTACTAAAACATCATTTGTTTTTTTTTTATTAAAAACTATACTTACCTGATATATATTAGGTTTATTTTGAGAAACTATATGGAATTGTGACGTATGTATTTGCAATGAAAACTCGAGACCCCAGTTATATTGTAACGGCCAAATTTTATGTATGTGTGTAGTAATGCATTGTAAATAAATACATATAGATAAGGTCTTAAAACCATAATTAAATGTAATTTTTACGCTATCGAAAAGTAAGTTACATACTTAAGGGTATGCCTAAGACATTTTAAAACTTGACGTTTTTGGGGGCCGTCCATATATTACGTCATTCGAATTCGTCTGGTCTGCGGTTGATGGTAAATGACCTTCGATAAATACCAAAATTACTCCAAAATATTTAAATATTATGTTAGTACATATAACATTAATAAGTATTGAGCTCATTCATTATATTCCAAATCTCACAATAACAGCGTAAATGAAAATAGTTCGATATATATGCAAAAAAAAAAATTATTACAAAATTAATGTACTGGCTGTTTTAATGTTAAACCTATTTTTTTCCAGAATTTGAAATAGGAAATCGGCCTGCATCAAAAATTAATTCTGAAATATGATTTCCTAAATTGCTCTCCTCTTGAAGTTTCAAAACACTTTACTTGTTTTGTTTTTCCATCGCGTCTTCAGTTTTTAATTGATCTAATTCACAAAATAAGTTCGTCAATGACCCTAAAAATCTATGACGTCACTTGTGGGTATTTCAAACCTTTTTAGAACAAAATTTAGTTTTTGACAGATCATAAAAAGTAACTCAAATGACTAGCAGTCCGTTCCCCTATTAATTGAATTCTGTCGACAATTACTGGAAATGACGTCAGTTTTACTAAAGGGATTGGGGTCGAAAATCGCCAAAAATCGATGATGTAATTTATGGACGGCCCCTTAGACTAATTACAGTATCGAATAAGATTAGTTTTTTATTTTAATAATTAGAAAACACTATTTTCTGTAGGATAAGGTTTAGGCAAAAATTGTGCCAACATTTTTACCGCATCAGTATTAAAGCATAGTTGCCAAATAAATGGTCTTAAATTAGTAGGTGTATAATGCTGTAAATACTCCCATAGAAATTACTGCATTTTGAAATTCCGCTAAATCCATAACTACGTATATTATTATTTCTTGTAACTGCCAAGAAAATTATTTTTCATGCATAACATACTCGGGCAATGTTTGGTAAGTTTTAAGAAGATAGTAAACAAATAACTTGGAGTCATCGTCATATCAGCTCATATACGTCCCCACCGAGGGGCTCGAGCCTACCCTGAATTAGGGCGATCGAGCCTTAGTCGACCACGCGGGCCCAGTGCGGCTTGGTCGACTTCACACACAACCTTCGAGATTCTTCGCAAGCGATGTGCAGGTTTCCTCACGATGTGTTCCTTCACCGTAAAAGCGTCGGATAAACGGAAAATTAAAATTGATGAAGGTCTCGTTAACTGGTGCTTCCACTCATCTTACTGAACAACTTTTGTTTTACGACTTTTCTGAAATCCAAAAAAAATGTTTACTCTTCATACAAATTAAATTAGCTGACCGACTAATTTTGTGGAGGGTACAAATGTATTTTCGAGAATTGACTATAGGTTCCTTAGGGAAAGTTGTTCAGTATGATGAGTAAAAGCCCCAGATAACGGGACCTACACCAATTTTGGTAGACCCTATCTATATACATTAAATTGATCTGTTGATCACGTAGTTATATACACTAAATTGATCTGTTGATCACGTAGTTATATACACTGAATTGATCTGTTGATCACGTAGTTATATACACTAAATTGATCTGTTGATCACGTAGTTATATACACTAAAGTGAAGTTGTACTGTCTCATTGTATATTTATATATTATATTCTTTTTTCCAGGCCCAAGAACCGCTCAACACTCCCGGCACAAATGACTTTGTATAATGCACAAACCGGCAGTAAATACAATAGTATGTCATTGAATGTGAAAAGAAAAAGAAGGACATGTGATAATTGTAATATTGTGAACCAGTGATGGGACATGCTGACATTTTTGTAGTGAACATTTAAGCGGTTATAATTAGTGCAGTGAAGCACGTGGAATCAAACGGAACAAAGTTCCGTTCGCCAAACCTCGCGCGGTATTTTAGGATCTCAATTTGTGTGGCGTTTCCTATACAAAAAAAAACGGAAAACACAAATTGTGAGATATTGGCAGATGTACAGTCGCCCTCAGATGTATCGTAGCGGGAGAGGTGTTCAAATTTTTTTTTTAATACAGTTGAATTTTAATAATAAAGGTATACTGCAAGTTGGTATTAATATCTGAACGCATACTTTGTCATAGATTATCTGAGCAGGAGATTTTTCAATATGTGCTTGCTTTTTCCTGTAATGTTACATAGTTAAAAATTCTGCTGCTCTAATATTTATAACAAGTTAGATGTTCAGATATTAATAGAAACTTCTAATGTACATCATTATATCAAGCGAAGGACATAGGCCTCCCCCAAGGATTTCCACGAAGAAGAGTTCTATATGCTACCCGCATCCAGCGGCTTCCCGCGACCTTCACCAGGTCATAGGTCCACCGCGCGGGAGGCCTGTCTACGGGACGTTTTCAGTTGCGTGGTCGCCACTCGAGAACTTTACTGCCTCAACGGCCATCCGTTCTACGAATGAACATAACTTATTGAAATATTTGAACACCTCGCCCGCTACGATATATCTGATGGCGACTGTACTGCAAATTTAATTGTATCGCTATCATATTTTAGAGATTAGAAAGGTCATGTTCGCTATGATATTGTTTTCTTTGGACTGTGAATAGCATTAATTATTTGTAGAAATACATGCCTGGTGCATACTTGTGAAGTTTTGAATTTTTACATTCTGTTTTCAACTGCGGATATTAAACGCAGCTAATTACTTATTTAAAAAATCACACAAAACATAATCTAATTATCAATTTTTTATACAAATTGAAGCTCATACTTATAGTGAGATGTACTTATTTAGTGAAATTATTGTTGTTGTTTGATAAATCATGTAACAATATTTTTATTATTCTTATTTTAATCATACCTAAATTCTTTTGTATAGGTGCGGTTCAATTAATGTGTAATCAATTTGTTACATTTTATGAATAAATGTATTTAATAATTAAATAAACAATACAAATTTTTAACTTATGCATAGGTATTTTATTTTATGTAATAAATAATTACCTAAGTAGAAGCTTGTTTTAAAGTGTCCTATACTTGTAAATTTTTTAAGGAAAACTATTTATTGAGTATTTTAGAAAATTTAGGCCAACGCGATCACTTTTGTGCCAATTTGAGTTTTAAATTACTTAGTTCATAAAACTAGTATTATAGTCTATTCACGGAAACGAACTAGTGGAGCGCTTTCTCTCTCACACTACCGCTTACAAAAGATAAGGATGCAAAACTGCGTCACACGAGAAAAGTTGCTTTGAAATTAAAGACGCGTTCATATAGAGCTTCTTTTAAATTCTTTCTTAACTTTAATATTAAAATTATAATTTGTTTTTTTTAATTAAAATAAATTATGATACATATTGGATATATTAAAGGATTTTTTATAAAGGATTTGGGAAACTATAATTTGAATTAAAATACTATTATTAATTATATTATGATTGTTATTCGCTATCCCACGATGTATCACTGCTGCTACTGTCAATTCCTACATGTATTATAAAACTTTCTGTCATTTCGTCTATAATCTTGTCCATTTTATTCATTTTAGTCTCAATAACTTCTGTTACATGTTTGCATTTTGTTTTATATAAACTGTCAATTGTGCCTCTCCCTTCAGTCATAACCTTTTTTTACTTCTGGTATTTTAAATTAGAAGAAACAGTCCAAAGTAATTCAAAAATTCAAAATTTGAAATTGATCACAACGCGGTAGAGGTAGAGACTTCTGAACAGCACAGAGTCCACGAACAAACTAAAAAGTAGCGTACTGTGAACACGAGCCTAGCGTCCGTACTCCAACCAATGATAGAGCAGCTTATATCGTCGGTACTAGTTCTTTTCCGTGAATAGACTATAGGTATAGCTCGCGCTAAACTTTGTTACGACTCTGAAGTTGGCCGCAAGGCACGTCGCATTAGCAAACTTTGGGTGTTGTAGTACGTAAAGGTGCCTACAACTCTGTTATGCCGGCTCAGAAAGCATTCGCATTACACTTCAGATCAGTAATAAAGTTTGGCGCGAGGTGTACTTACATTAATTTCGATGGTAAAGATACCTTCTTATAAAAATTGTTACTTAAAATTAATGGTATGCTATACCTACCTACACTTTATAATTGTGTATCAATATATTTATATAAGGGTTGTGTGTTACAATCCCAAATGGGTAACAATAAGTGTTTATTTATTATTATGAATGGTTGCAGTTTGGAAAATGACATTGTCAAGAATAATCCTGCCACGTCCTATAATAATTGTGTAGGTATCCATAAAATAAACTTGTAATTTGATTACATTATTTAAAACAATACTCGAAGCACATTTCATACAATACGCCTAGCTCAATAAGTGTGGCCACAAAAATTTGTAAATATTATCTATAAAATATATGTAAAATGTGTTATTTTATGTTTGATTTTAAAACCCAACCCACTTATGCTGGTAGGTACTAGTTGAAATTATGTCCCTTGGATAGCACGGATAATTGTGCCACACGATAAGAGATAGTTGAAATTATGTCCCTTGGATAGCACGGTTAATTGTGCCACACGATAAGAAAGAGTTGAAATTATGTCCCTAGGATAGCACAGTTAATTGTGCCACACGACAAGAAAGAGTTGAACTTATGTCCCTTAGATAGCACAGTTAATTGTGCCACACGATAAGAGAAAGTTGAAATTATGTCCCTTGGATAGTACAGTTAATTGGGCCACACGATAAGAGAGTTGAAATTATTCGTTCTCAACCGATTTCAAAAAAAGAGGAGTTTCTCTCAGATCAACCCGTATATAATTTTATGTATGACCAGTTGCCCACGCATAACTTATTACAGAGTAGGTAGGTAGTCCGATTTCGATAGTTCTGTTTTATTGGATAGGGTAGTTGTTGAGTTGATGACTGATTCTACACACATTTTGTTACATCCTTCAGCTAACTATGCCTCTAAAGGCTACAGAGCCAAGTCGGAACTACTTGTGGCCAACCATCATCGCTGCGGCAAAATGTCACTTATTTAGCAAATTTTATTGTTCGAAAGCGTCGGTGGCTCAACCGGTAACGACTCGGTCCATCTAACCAGAGGTACCGGGTTCAAATCTGGACGGCCAATGTACCAATGAGTTTTTCAAAAACTTACGTACATATCATTACCGATTGCTTTAACGGTGAAGGAAAACATCGTGAGGAAACCTGCACAGGCCTGCGAAGAAACTCGAAGGTTGTGTGTGAAGTCGACCAACCCGCACTGGGCCCGCGTGGTCGACTAAGGCCTAATCGCCCTAATTCAGGGTAGGCTCAAGCCCCTCGGTGGGGACGTATATGAGCTGATATAATATTGTTGGACACCTTGGCCACACCATGGACACTTTATACAACGGGCCAGAAATGACATTGAAATGAAAAAAAGAATGACGGAACAAACAAAATAGCAGAGGACAACCAAACTGTAACCAATCTGTATCAATATGAGTGACGAGGGGGTGAGGTCGGAATCTAGAGAGCGGCAGGGAGCGTCCATACTCTATGTTAGTACTAATATAATATATACTTTGCCTTGGCCTATTATAACAATATCACTATATTACCACAGTATTGCGATATTGCCTATATTGTAATTATGTGGTATTACCATATAGCGAATGTACTTACGCAGAGCAACGGAAGGGTACTTGCGGGACAGCGGGCGGCGGGGCACAGCCTGGCAAACTCCGCGAGATTGACAGGCTGGTTACAGGCCAATACTGCTAGTACCTACGCGCTGCGTTGCGCTACTGTAAGCTCGTAATACCTGTGACAATATACTGTGCCTTGGCGTAATAATATGTGATTTTGGATGTGCCATTCATCTGCCATCTATTGAGAGTAAACAACACCAACGTAAATTGGTGAGAACTTGCGAAGCACGGCCATCACATACTGCACCTTTCTGTCACGCCATTAGTACTGGCTACTAGTACTAGATGGCAGCAATAAATTGCTATCGACACTCAATTCGTATTCACCGCGAAATAATTTTTCTTTTGTTTTTGCTGGTAAATCTAAATATATATAACTCAAAGGTGACTGACTGACTGACTGACATAGTGATCTATCAACGCACAGCCCAAACCACTGGACGGATCGGGCTGAAATTTGGCATGCAGGTAGATGTTATGACGTAGGCATCCGCTAAGAAAGGATTTTGGGAAATTCCCACGGGAACCGCAAAAATCGGGATCTGCGCGGGCGAAGCTGCGGGCATCCACTAGTTACTCATAAAATGGACTATGGTCTTTGTCCAGTATGTGTTGCCACTGGCAACTTGCCAGTAAAGACTAATGACATAGGGAACTGAGACATGGTCTCTTGCTACCTAAGAAGGCTCAAGGTCACGCTCTAAGTTTCCATACGTGATCAAATCATAAGTTAGGAGATTCGTAGGAGAAACATTCGTAAGAGCAGAACATTACTATCGCTAGGCCGAAAAAGCCTGGCAATGGTCATTGTAGGCTAAATAGACATATGTTCCTAATAGACCCCTCTTGCCCCAACTGCAGAGAACCGGGAGACCAGCCAGCACTATTTAGCTGAGTGTGTACTCTACAGCAGGCTAAGGTGGGAGACGTTTGGCGCCGATAGGATCAGAGAAGAGGAACTAAGCGACCTGAAAATCAGCCACATAGCGGAGTACTGTAGAAGGAGCTCAAGGTTTGTGGGGGGGACGCCACCGGGGTCACAGTAACCATTGTACCACCATGGGAATAGGGTGTAATGAGTCCACCTAGTGACTTGAACACCCGCCTGTACCCCGCAGGCGTCCCACCCAATAATAATAATATGGTAACCAACATTGCTCACAGAATCTATAAACTTAAGTGGCAACGGGCGGGGCTCATAGCTCGTAGAAGAGATGGCGAGGGACAGTAAAGTTCTCGAGTGGTGACCGCGAACCGGATAATGCATATTTTTGTATTATAAAAACCTTTGCCATATCAGCGTTAACTAGTTCAGCATAATTTTTGCTTTTAAATTGAAGTAATCATTTTATTATAACAGCTCATATACGTCCCCACCGAGGGGCTCGAGCCTACCCTGAATCAGGGCGATTAGGCCTTAGTCGACCACGCTGGCCCAGTGCGGGTTGGTCGACATATACGTCCCCACCGAGGGGCTCAAGCCTACCCTGAATCATGGATTTAAAATGTGATAGCGACGCTAGGGAGCGGTTAGCAGCGGCGACCTCTTCAGTTCTCAAAAAAATGGTCTTTCTATACAACATGGGCTAATCAGTAGGTCAATTTTTACGAAGAGTCCAGATATAGTCAACATCAACAACAACTAATAAAAAACATGCGAGAAACATGATTTTTAAAGGTTTTTTTTGCTCTATCGTAAAAACTGTTTGTTAAACATGCAAACGTAAACCTTGGTGTGGTTAAAGCATTATCCTTAATTATAATAGTAAAGATCTGTCCTACTTTGTTATTAAATCTATTTTATTACTTTCTCTGTATAATCGATTATCGAAGTCTATTTTCAGGGTACCGTACCCAAAGGGTAAAAACGGGACCCTATTACTAAGACTTCGCTGTCCGTCCGCCTGTCTGTTCGTCTGTCACCGGGTTGTATTTTATGAACCGTGATAGCTAGACAGCTAAAATTTTCACTAAAAAGTGAAAAAATAAATAATAATAATTTCCATACAAAAAACGTGTATATTTTTTATGAAAAAACTAGCGCCATCTAGAACCCTATGTATGCGGTTCTGACTCGCAATTTTCGTCTGCGGTTCCTTCTCAAGGTATTTTTATTTTATTTTTCACAATTGGTAAGCCCTTGGTATCATCTCACCTGATGGTAAGTGACGATGATGCCGAAGACCGAAGCGGGCTTACTAAGATTTCATAACGCACTGGAGAACTGGCTATCTTATCTTCAAGCCGGAACACATCAACAACAACAATCACTGAGTTGTGATAACATTACACGGCTTGTAGTTACTAGTGCCACAGATGAGATACTCGTTACTTCGTCTTGTGCTCCTTAATAACTAGGTACTTGTATTATTAATTCATGGATCTTTCCTCCTTCGTTGATGCTGCTATTTTATTATTTCTTCGTATAGGGTAAAAGCCTGATAGATGCCACACTTTTTGAAATCGCTCTATCCATCAGTATCTATCTCTCAGTACAAAAAGCAAAGTACTTTATTGGTAAAACTAGCCGGTACTTTGGTTTTTTATCCAAAAATTTATAAAAAGTAAAAACATTATCTTTAATATTTTTAGAGTATTAGCGATTTTATCGGACATCTATCCCATATAGGGGATAGTTGCCTAATTAATGTAAATTACGTTTAGGATAGATGCCCCGCGGAGAAACAGAACATCTACACTCAAAAACTTTGATCGCATTTTGCTTTTCCATGCAATCGCACAAAGACATGAGACACGGTCAACTAAGTTGTAGTTGGAGAATCTTTTGATAGATTAATAAAACAGAATGCGATTCATCCGCGAAACTATATAGTAATTACAGTCGGGGCAACTATACCCTTGGGGCAACTATCCTGGTTTTACCCTAATCGCGCGGTCTACTTTTAATGACCCTGCCGTCTGTTGTACTTTCTTAAGGTAAATAGCAATAAAACACTGAGTTATGAAGACTTGAGATCGTTCAACGTTTAACCCTTTCAAGATGAAGGGGTTCCACCCTAAGTTTCACTGTTTTAACGAACATTGCTCGACTTAATTATGATATTAATTAAGTTTACTTGTACACAATATTTAGGCGAACATTGTGAAATATTAAATTAACCGAGGCTGCGACCCCTTGAATACTAATTCGGTGATTTTCAACTGACTTCAAAAAAAGAGGAGGTTATCAAGTCGATTGTATTTTTTTTTAGGGTTCCGCACACCCAACGGGACCCTATTACTAAGTCTCCGCTGTCTGTCCGTCTGTCAGCGGGCTGTATTTCATGAACCGTAATAGGTAGACAGCTGAAATTTTCACGGAAAATGTATTACTGTTGCCGCTATAACAACAAATACTAAAATAAAAGTTTAAAAAAAACTAAAAACCGACTTCAAAATGAAATTCACTCAAATGTATGAAATAATATTATTATACTTAAATACACAACATTAACCAACAATACCGAATTCAAAGGTGGGTACGAATTAAATTAGGGGCTTTAAATTTTTTTATGGTCGGTACCAGCACACAGTTACTTACGTATCAAATGTTTTAGATTCGATAGTTTGCTGACACCGACCTCAAAAACGGTAATGCCCTTCCACCAACCAAACCGAGTCTTATAAGTTGACCCCAGCGGGAATCGAACCCGCGACCTCCTGGTGTGAAGCGAATGGACTAACCATTACGCCACGGAGGTGGCCTTTTTACAAGTAACAAGCTTATAATTAACTTGCAATGTATGTATGTTTGTTAGGGTGGAATCTTGCAACTCAATTTTGAAGCAGATATCTTCAACCGATTGAGCTAAAATTTTGCATGCATATGTTTATCGCGTGACATTAAAAGCTTGTACCAAAAAGCTTTCAGGTTTTTTTTACAAGCTTTTATTTAACTTGCAATGTTCGGGTGGAATCTTGCAAGTTATTTTTGACCCACTTCCAGGTTTCCGATTAAGCTGAAATTTTGCATGCATATAAATATCGCGTGACAATGCAATATTAAAAGCTTGTACCTTAAAGTTTTGAGATTTTTCGAAAATTATTTCTTAGAGGTTTTTCATTATTCATTAATTATCATAACATTAAAGCTGGGTGCATTTATTACGGGAGGGTCGAGTCGGTACTCGTGCTTAACTTATTTGGCGCCTCAGGGAAAATAAAATTAGCTATTCTGTCTGTTGAGAAGACGGGACGATAAGATTTGTTATACGGAACAGACAGTTTAATCTGCGGATGGAAATATGCTCTGTTTTCTTCACTTCACTTCACTTCAGGACTGGGAATAGGGATGACGAATGCTAGTCATCTGTTTTACTTTTTATCATCTGTCAAAAACGACATTTTGTTCTAAAAATGTTTGACATACCTAGGCGTGACGTCGTAGTTTTACTGCAATATTTTGTGATTTTGGCGAATTAAAAATCGAAGACTTGATGGAAAATAAAACGAGTAAGGTTTTCCGCAGTATAAGTAGGAGGGCAATTTAGTGATCAAGGGTTCATAATTTATTTCTGATGCTGTGGTCATCCCTATTCTGCTGAGTCGCTTTATTCCTAAATAATGAACTAGCTTTGTCCGGGTAGCTGTAAGCTGTTTAGAAATTTGAAAATTTCATAAACAAAACGACAAAATGAATATGTTAAAGACAGTGTATTAGAATCATCATCATCACATCAGCTCTATACGTCCCCACCGAGGGGCTCGAACCTATTAGGACGATCGGGCCTTAGTCGAAGACGCGGGCCCAGTGTGGGTTGGTCAACTTCACACACAACCTTCGAGTTTCTTCGTAGATGTGTGCAGGTTTCCTCACGATGTTTTCCTTCACCGTAAGAGACTTCCCGGATAGGAGGTAGTCTTTGGTAAATCTTTGGTATTAGAATAAGAGCGTAAAACATCCTTGAGGTTTTATTTACAGATTTGCAGTAACCCGTATATGCGTTTTGGTTCATAATGTCCATTGTGGCAGATTGTTCTGAGTCTCAAAATGGCACCGTAAAAGTAAAATGAGCAATTCTTGGGAAAAAAAAATTGGTAGCTGTTATCGTAGGATGTTCAATAAGTATTGTTGTGTGATATTCTAAATTTAAGTTTTTTTCAATTCCAACTCCGGTACAATTTTGTAAATTTAAGTTTACGCACAATCTACTTATTGATTCATCTCTACGCATTTTGAGACTGTACCTTATGACACTGAATGTTTAAGTACACGGGATAGTCTATAAACAGAAGATTATTACACTGGACATTATGATACACCGGACGTTTCGAGACTGGACATTTTGAAACACTGGCAAATCAGACAACCAGTTTTAAAACACGACATTATGAACCGGATCGGATATATATGTACATCAGTTTGTACATGAACATGAACGAATGCTGCTGCTTTTTTAATTATAAGATATTATCTATTATTTGTATAGCTGCACTCATAGGTAATTGTACGTAGAGTGTACATTACCTTGCTACGCTTTTTGAGATAGTCATAAAAAAGACATCAACACGCGCACCATTCTACACTTTTCAAAACAGTCATAGAAAACCGCCTCCGCGGCGTAATGGTTAGTCCATTCGCTTCACACCAGGAGGTCGCGGGTTTGATTCCCGGTGGGGTCAACTGTTAAGACTCGGTTTATATGGTGGTAGGGTAATTTCTAAGCCCGCCTGGCTAGCTGCCACCATCTTATCTTAGTCTTGCCGCCAAACATCAGTGTTAACAACATTGATGTATTCCGGCTTGAAGATAAGATAGCCAGTTCTCCATTGCGTATCTTAGTAAGCCCGCTTCCATCTTCGGCATCATCGTCACTTACCATCAGGTGAGATGATGCCAAGGGCTAACCAATTGTGATATAAAAAAAATTTAAAAAAGTCATAAACTCGAGCCCCATGGTACTACGCCTTAAAAGACATTAATAGAAAAAACATCATCATACCAGCTCATATACTTCCCCACCGAGGGGCTCGAGCCTACCCTGAATTAGGGCGATCGGGCCTTAGTCGACGACGCAGGCCCAGTGTGGGTTGGTCAACTTCACACACAACCTTCGAGTTTCTTCGCAGATGTGTGCAGGTTTCCTCACGATGTTTTTCTTCACCGTTAGAGCGTCGGATAAACGTACACATGAGATCGAAATCCGAAATCACATTGGTACGTGGCGGGATTTGAACCACGACCTCGTGTATATTTCCTCTTCTATATAGGCTTCTAATAGGCTTCTTGTTAACACGCTTATATTAGCTTCACCTGTATGTATGTATGTATGTATGTTTGTAACCAACTCCTTTGCAATACAGGAGGCGACGGCTCTAGCCGTTACGTCACCGACGCTCTTTAAATAGAAAATACATCAACTTTGTTATATTAGCTTTTGTTATATAACAATTGTTTAACCGCCTCCGTAGCTCAGAGGCAAAGTTCACTGGCTTTACACAGGAGGTCGCGGGTTCGATTCCCGGCGGGGTCAATTGTAAGACTCAGTTTGGTTGGTGGTAGGGCATTTTCTAAGCCCGCCTGGCTAGCTACCACCATCTTATCTAAGTCTTGCCGCCAAATATCAATGTTGATATCATTGGTGTGTTCCGGCATGAAGATAAGATAGCCAGTTCCCCATTGAGTTGGGGAATCTTGGTAAGCCCGCTTCCATCTTCGGCAACATCGTCACTTACCACCAGGTGAGATGTTGTCAAGGGTTTACCAATGGTGAATAAAAGAAAAAAAATCTATTTAAAGAGCGTCGGTGACGTAACGGCTAGAGCCGTCGCCTCCTGTACTGCAAAGGAGTTGGTAGTGCAGTATAGTCACAGTATATATATTAGTACTAACGTACAGTATGGACACTCCCTGCCGCTCTCTAGATTCGACCTCACCCCCCCGTCACTCAGATTGGCTGTAGATTGGGTACCAAACGTAAAGGACGAGCTACGCGAGCACTTTTATTCACTATATTTACTTTGCGCGCCGCTGTGATTTCGTTCACAGGAATAAAAACCAACAAGTTACCGAACGTAAAGGCCCAACGGAACTCTTTTTTTTTTCGTACTTGTCTTATGTTGTAAACGAACACCGCTCGAACAAAAAACAACACTTTCCGAATACACCATACACATTATGAGACTATAAAACATTGTAAATGGTAACTGCGACGTGGACGTATGAATTAACACTGAAAACTGCTATTATTTTATACATCTTTTAACACATTTTCCATAAAATTGCGAAATTGATAAGGGATTTTGTCACAGATTAAAAATCGACATGATAGTTTTGTTGCTTTGGTGTAGAGATGGGACGAAGTGAATGACTGAATGAATGATTTTGAACTGTTGTTGCGAGGTAAAAATTGGGTCATATTAGGGCTCAACTGTACAATAGGGTACATCGATTTGGCAGTCCGCGATTTTTTGGTAAGAGATAGGCTTTAGCTGAACATCCATACCAAATTTCAAGGTTAGGAAACCAGCGGTTTTTGAGTTATGAATTTTTGAAAATTGTATTTTTAGGTACTCTTTGGTCTTTCTTTTGTGAGTTTTTGTAGGACCAAACCAAAGTACCAAATTTCAAGGTTAGGAAATCAGCGGTTTTTGAGTTATGAATTTTTGAAAATTGTATTTTTAGGTACTCTTTGGTCTTTGTTTTGTGAGTTTATGTAGGACCAAAGTTGACTTATTACTGATTGTATAATTTGTTTCCTAAGATTCATAATATGGGGTTAAAACCCCCAACAAACCTTCGGGATCCGAGGGATGTGGGAGTATCAGGGCGGGGAAAGCACGCGGGGCCGACTTGAGGGCAGACAAACTTGGGGGTAAAAAATCGAAAACCAGGGGGTAAACTGTTAAGGTCAAGGTCAATCAGTCAAGGTAATTTCAAGGTCAAGGTCTAAGTCAATTTGATCCCAAAGATTCATAATATGGGGTCTGCGAGTGAGGTACGGGGAGTTCTAAATAGAAGCGGGAGCGAGCGAAGCGAGCTCGGACTTTCGGAGCACCCCGAATCGGATCCGTTAGGTTCGGAGACTGTGCCCTTATCAAACTTAGCTTGCCTCCCCGCACAGTCGTAGTGTTAAGTTTAACATGAGAATGCAGAAGTGGGAGCCCCGAGTTTGTCGGCCCCGCGTGCTTTCCCCGCCCTGATACTCCCACATCCCCTTCGGATCCCGAAGGTTTGTTGGGGGTTTTATATGGGTGGCGGGGGCTACGCCCCCGTTAGGGGTCCGGGCCCCGCGTCCTTTCCCCGCCCTGATACTCCCACATCCCCCTCGGATCCCGAAGGTTTGTTGGGGATTTTAAATGGGTGGCGGGGGCTACGCCCCCGTTAGGGGTCCGGGCCCCGCGTGCTTTCCCCGCCCTGATACTCCCACATCCCCTTCGGATCCCGAAGGTTTGTTGGGGGCTTTAAATGGGTGGCGGGGCCTACGCCCCCGTTAGGGGTCCGGGCCCCGCGTGCTTTCCCCGCCCTGATACTCCCACATCCCCCTCGGATCCCGAAGGTTTGTTGGGGGTTTTAAATGGGTGGCGGGGGCTACGCCCCCGTTAGGGGTCCGGGCCCCGCGTGCTTTCCCCGCCCTGATACTCCTACATCCCCTTCGGATCCCGAAGGTTTGTTGGGGGCTTTCAATGGGTGGTGGGGGCTGGGCCCCCTGGACCCCATATCATGAATCTTGGTGATCAAATTGACTTACACCCTTTTTTGGAATAAGCGGTAGCGATTTTCGCCGTCAGAGAAGTGGATGACCTTTTTTTTTTACTAAGCGGCAGCGAGTTTCGGCGTCATAGAAGTAGATGACCTTTTTTTAATAAGCGGTAGCGATTTGTCGGTCAATGACTACCTAACAAAATAGATTACCCCCTAGTTTTCGATTTGTCACCCCCAAGTTTGCCCGCCCTCAAGTCGGCCCCGCGTGCTTTTCCGGCTTCGCGGACCCCATATTATGAATCTTTGGAATCAAATTATACAATCAGTAATAAGTCATCTTTGGTCCTACATAAACTCACAAAACAGAGACCAAAGAGTAACTAAAAATACAATTTTCAAAAATTCATAACTCAAAAACCACTGGTTTCCTAACCTTGAAATTTGGTATGGATGTTCAGCTAAAGCCTATCTCTTACCAAAAAATCGCGGACTGCCAAATCGATGTACCCTATAGAACAGTTGACCCAATTTTTACCTCGCAACAACAGTTCAAAATCATTCATTCAGTCATTCACTTCGTCCCATCTCTACACCAAAGCAACAAAACTATCAATCATGTCGATTTTTAATCTGTGACAAAATCCTTTATCAATTTCGCAATTTTATTGAAAAAGTGTTAAAAGATGTACAAAATAATAGCAGTTTTCAGTGTTAATTCATACGTTCACATCGCAGTTACCATTTACTATGTTTTTTAGTCTCATAATGTGTATGGTGTATTCGGAAAGTGGTGTTTTTTGTTCGAGCGGTGTTTGTTTACAACGAAAAGTATGAAAAAAAAAGAGTTTAGTATTCACACTGTTGCATTCAGTAAATAACTAACAAACATTTCGTGACCAATAGCCCCGGTGTGATTCAACCCTACCTGCATTCTTGCCTATAGATACGTCAGTTATATATATGTATATCTTTTCTCGCTCGTTTGTATGGAGTGTCCGGGGTGTGGTATAGTGCAGGCGGTAGTGCGCACTATAGGCACCAGGAATAAAATAAATTTTATATAAATAAAAGTAAAAAGCTTGGCTTTTTTAATTGAATCACCTTTTTAAGGGTTCCTTACATAAATCGTATATACGGGACCCTATTACTAAGACTCCGCTGTCCGTCCGTATTTCCGTCAGTCTGTTTTTTTTTTTTTTTTTTTTTTTGTCTGTCGCTAGGCTGTATTTCATGAACCGTGATAGCTAGACAGTTGAAATTTTCACAGATGATGTATTTCTTTTGCCGCCATAACAACAGGTACTAAAAATTAGAAAAAGTGAAAGTCTCCATACAAAAAACGTGAAGAAACTAGCGCCATCTAGTATGATGGGACGGAACCCTTTGTACTAGGGCCATCTAGTATGATGGTACGTAAGTAAGTAAGTAAGTAAGTAAAACTTTATTTGCAGAATATTGGTAACAAAAGTTGTAGTCTTAAATAATAGTGCCTTAAATATTCCGCCGTAATACGGCATTAGTACGGAATGTACGTAGTACGGAACCCTTTGTACTAGAGCCATCTAGTATGATGGTACGGAACCCTTTGTACTAGGACCATCTAGTATGATGGCACGGAACCCTTTGTACTAGAGCCATCTAGTATGATGGTGCGGAACCCTTTGTACTAGGGCCATCTAGTATGATGGCACGGAAGCCTTTGTACTAGAGCCATCTAGTATGATGGTACGGAAACCTTTGTGTGCGGTTCTGACTCGCACTTGGCGGGTTTTATGTAATCCGGTTTTACAAGTAGCTTTGCGCTTTCTCTTTTCCAGTAACGTTATGCTGAAAAAGCGTAAAAAAAATCTTGTAGATATTATACGGTGCACGGTACTTCAACTCTTTTCATGAGGAGCCATCTACGTACTACGTACATTCCGTACTAATGCCGTATTACGGCGGAATATTTAAGGCACTATTATTTTAGACTACAACTTTTGTTACCAATATTCTGCATTATTTGCAGAATATTGGTAACAAAAGTTGTAGTCTTAAATTCTGCATTATTTGTAGAATATTGGTAACAAAAGTTGTAGTCTTAAATAATAGTGCCTTAAATATTCCGCCGTAATACGGCATTAGTACGGAATGTACGTAGTTCGGAACCCTTTGTACTAGAGCCATCTAGTATGATGGTGCGGAACCCTTTGTACTAGGGCCATCTAGTATGATGGCACGGAAGCCTTTGTACTAGCGCCATTTAGTATGATGGCACGGAACCCTTTGTACTAGAGCCATCTAGCAAGATGTTACAGAACCCTTTGTACTAGGGCCATCTAGTATGATGGTACGGAAACCTTTGTGTGCGGTTCTGACTCGCACTTGGTGGGTTTTATGTAGTCCGGTTTTACAAGTAGCTTTGCGCTTTCTCTTTTCCAGTAACGTTATGCTGAAAAAGCGTAAAAAAAATCTTGTAGATATTATACGGTGCACGGTACTTCAACTCTTTTCATGAGGAGGCGTGGCGCGCTATGGTGCATTAATGCCGTATAACTTAATGCAAGCTTGCATGCGGACAACTCTTGCTAGTAACGAGGTGGCAAAGATAAGTAAGTAGAAAACTAATTAAAAGTATTCCATCACAGTATCTCACAGAATCGCTAAACTGAAATGGCAGTGGGCAGGGCACATAGCTCGTAGAACAGATGGCCGATGGGGCAGTAAAGTTCTTGAGTGGCGACCGCGCACCGGAAAACATAGCCTAGGCAGGCCTCCCACGCGGTGGACCGACGACCTGGTGAAGATCGCGGGAAGCCGATGGATGCGGGCAGCGCAGGACCGGTCGTCGTGGAAATCCTTGGGGGAGGCCTTTGTCTGGACGATTTTCGGCTAATATGATGATGATTATGATTCGAAAGTTTGTAAGAATGTATGGATGTATATTTCTTACTCTTTTACGCAAAAACTACTGAACGGATCTAGCTGAAATGTGTTAGGTAGATAGATTAGGACCTGGATTAACACATAGGCTACTTTTTTTCACGTTTGTGACAAATAGATTTGTCGAAGCGAGATGTTAAATGCAGTACATTTTTACCTAAATGCCTGTCTAGTTTTTGAACACAGGAGTTAATCTTTGGCAGTTACTTTTACACCAGCCGGTGGCTAAAGTTTGAAAGCCTTTCTGTTAGAGCAGCTGGAGACTACGGCTTCTTGTGTTGCTTTACTATCTGTTTACTATAGTGTTTTCTCACAAAAAAACCGGCTAAGTGCGAGTCGGACTCGTGCAACGAGGGTTCCGTAACACCACAACTCTCGGCACGAGTACACAACAATGATTCCTATTCAATACAAAGAAAAGGCATCAGCGAGAGCGAAAGTAAATAAATAATTTTGAACAAAAAAAAACCGACTTCTAACAGGAAGCTAAGGTTCCCCTCGATTTCTCTGGGATGCCATCATCAGATCCTGGTTTCCTTATCATGGTACCACCCTTGGAATATCTCCTTTCCAACAAAAAAAAAACAAAAACTGTTCATAATTGATGAAGTTATCTACGAACACACATAAAAAAATGAAGAATATATACGGCCTCCTTTTTTTTAATGTGGTTAAAAATCGGCCAAGTGCGAGTCAGATCCGCACACAAAGGGTTCCGTACCATCATACTAGATGGCGCTAGTTTCTTCACGTTTAAAAAAAACTCTTTTTTTTTTTGTATGGAGACCCCCTTATTTTTTCCCTTTTTTTAATTTTTGGTATTTGTTGTTGAAATCGGATCATCTGTGACAATTTTGACTGTCTAGCTATCACGGATCATGATATACAGCCTGGTGACAGACGGACGGACGGACGGACAGCGGAGTCTTAGTAATAGGGTCCCGTTTTACCCTCTGGGTACGAAACCCTAAAAATCAAGTAAGGCTGTGTCGAGGCACTATTATATCAGCTCATATACGTCCCCACCGAGGGGCTCGAGCCTACCCTGAATCAGGGCGATTAGGCCTTAGTCGACCACGCGGGCCCAGTGCGGGTTGGTCGACTTCACACACAACCTTCGAGTTTCTTCGCAGGCCTGTGCAGGTTTCCTCACGATGTTTTCCTTCACCGTTAAAGCAATCGGTAATGATATGTACGTAAGTTTTTGAAAAACTCATTGGTACATTGGCCGTCCAGATTTGAACCCGGTACCTCTGGTTAGATGGACCGAGTCGTTACCGGTTGAGCCACCGACGCTTTTTTACACTGGCATATAAAAATATTCACCCGGCCTCGCGGTTTTTAACTATCGCGGTTGCTATGAAGGAAACATATTCTTTCGTCACTTCCATTGCAGTCTTTCGTCACTTCCACTGTCCAGGTTTTTGACTTAGTACCCCGTATGTGATTTTAAAGAAACCGCGAGTACGACTCACACTTGGCCGGTTTAATATTTGTTGTTTTTTTATTTAAAACTAGCTGTTTCACGCGACTTCACCCGCGTGGATAACTTTTCTATGACTTTTCGAGGGTGCGCAGTGGCAAATTTCAGTCAGATCCGTTCAGTAGTTATTGCGTGAAGAAGTAACAAACATTGTTACTCTTTTACGCAAAAACTACTGAACGGATCTAGCTGAAATGTGTTAGGTAGATAGATTAGGACCTGGATTAAAACAAAAAAAACACAAACACAAACTTTCGCCTTTATAATATTAGTGTGATGTGATTGTAGGTATTATATTTAACGCGTATAATATAACACGCGTACTTTTTATTTTTACTTTTGTATACAGGGCGTAACAAAATTGGTGTAGGTCCCGTTAACTGGGGCTTCTACTCATCACACTGAACAATTTTTATTCTACGACTTTGCTGAAAACGTAAAAAAATATTTTTGACTCTTCATACAAATCGATCAGCTGTTCGACCGATTTTGTGAATTTTAGTATGGAGGGTCCATTTTGTTTTGAGAATTGACTACGGGTTCCTTGGAGAAAGTTGTTCAGTATGACGAGTAGAACTTCCAATTAACGGGACCTACACCATATTTGTTACATCCTGTATACGTAACCTACCTATTACCTATAGAGCAAAAACGAAAAAAAAACCTTAAAAAACACATTTATTTTAAAGGGTAATTTTTATTATTTGTTAGTAAATCCTCCATGATAACATATTTTCTGTAAAAAAAATCAGCCGGATAGCTATTACGGTTCAAAAGATACTCACTTTAAAAGTCAGACAGACAGACAGACAGACGGACAGACAGCGTCGGCTTAGTAACTGGGTCCCGTTACCTGTAACGAAACCCTAAAAAGAAGGCTTCTTTTCAGTGACGTCATCATCATGTCAGCTCATATACGTCCCCACCGAGGGGCTCGAGCCTATCCTGAATTAGGGCGATAAAGCCTTAGTCGACCACGCGGGCCCAGTGCGGGTTTGTCGACTTCACACACAACCTGCGAGCTTCTTCGCAAGCGTGTGCAGGTTTCAGTGCCGTACTTTTCTTTAAATCCACAAATGATAAGCCCCATATGATTAAGCCCTAGGCAACATCTCACCTGATGATAAGTGACGATGATGTCGAAGATAGAAGTGGGCTTACCAAACAATAGTGTCTTGTCAACATCTGTTAAGCGAGACACGAGGAGTTATACAGAATGACTTTTAATTAGTTCTTGGTAACAAAAGATATGAATGTACTCGTGATTTGATTACAAACAACTTTCCCAAAGAAACTATATTTTGACAAATCAGAAAAAAAAATATTGGTCCTCGTTACAAAGTTATCAAATGTAGGATCAATTTTTTTTTCATATTTGACATATAGTTTCTTTGGGAAAGTTGTTTGTAATCATGAGTACATTCATATCCTTTGCTATCAAGAACTAATTAAAAGTCACCCTATATATAAAGCTTGAAGGTTCATTTACAGAGATCATTGGAAATTACGTGTCACCTGTTAACTTATCGTCTTATTTACAAATGTAATTTCTGACGCTCCCACAAGGTTGACGACTCCGTTTTAAATTACTTCTCTGGGAGCGAGATTACGTAACATTTACCGTGGGTACGAGGTGAATTTCAGCTAATGTGTTGCTTCATATTTTGTATAATTCCTTGAACTGAATTATGTGTAGAATTAACTCTGGTTTCAAGTTTGTAATAACATGGTAATTCATCATAGGAATATTTTAATTGTAGAAACTTGATACTAAATTTAATTTATGGTAGATTTATTAGCGTAACGGTTACCTACTGTCTGGGAGGCCGTGGTGGTTCGAATACTGCCATGTACCAATGTGTTTTCGAATTTCGATTTCATATGTACGTTTATCCGACGCTCTTACGGTGAAGGAAAAGATCGTGAGGAAACCTGCACATGCCTGTGAAGAAACTCGAAGGTTGTGTGTGAAGTCGACCAACCCGCAATGGGCCCGCGTGGTCGACAAAGGCCCGATCGCCCTAAATCAGGGTAGGCTCGAGCCCCTCAGTGGGGACGTAAATGAGCTGATAAGAAGATTTATTAGTGATTTTTTAAATGTTTATTTTACCTTTGTGACTAAGGCGGGTTGTGCCCTGAAGAAATTTTAGTTTACGACGAACCGCCTCCGTGGCGTAATGGTTAGTCCATTCGCTTCACACCGGGAGGTCTCGGCTCCGATTCTCGGTGGGTTCAACTTGTAAGACTCTGTTTAGTCGGTGGTAGGGCATTTTCTAAGTCCATCTGACTAGCAACCACCATCTAACCCAAGTCGTGCAGCTAAACATCAGTGTTAACACGTCACACGTATATCAGTGAAGATAAAATAACCAGTTCTCCATTGCGTTGATGAATCTTGGTAAGCCCGCTTCCATCTTCAGCATCATCGTCAATTACCATCAGGTGAGATGATGCCAAGGACTTACAAATCTATACTAATCTACTAGCTGTCCCGGCGAACTTCGTACCGCCTTACATTACATTACACTGCCCTGCCCTACCCTACACTACACTACACTACCCTACCCTACACTACCCTACCCTACCCTACATACACTACACTACACTACCCTACCCTACACTACACTACCCTACCCTACCCTATCCTATCTCTCAAGTTGGATCGAACTGCACATGGTGTGCGAATTTTATTATAATCGGTTAAGTGGTTTAGGAGTTCATTGAGGACAAACATTGTGACACGAGATTTATATATATTAAGAATATATATAAAAGAAAGTCGTGTTAGTTACACCATTTATAGCTCAAGAACGTCTGGACCAATTTTTATTATTTTTGTGTTTTTGCATTTTTCTTCGTCCGGAATAGGATAATAAGTATTAAAATATGATACCCATCAATAAAAAAAGTTATCAGTCAAAAAATAATTGGTTTTAGCGTAGAGTAGTGTAGTTTAGGGTAGTGTAGGGTAGGGTAGTATAGGATAGGGTAGAGTAGTGTAGTGTAGGGTAGGCTAGTGTAGTGTAAGGTAGGGTAGTGTAGTGTAGTGTAGGGTAGGGTAGGGTAGGGTAGTGCAGTGTAGTTAAGTGTAAGGTGGAACGAAGTTCGCCGGGACAGCTGGTAATAAATATTATAAAGAGGAAAGATTTGATTGTTTTTTTTTTAAAGGCTCCGAAACTATTTGAAAAATTCTTTCTCAGTTGGGAAGCTATACAATCCGCGGTTGCTATAGGCTATATTATATTTTCAAAAAATTAGGGATCCTTAATAAAACTCAAATAATGTAACCCATGGTATAAAAAATAACCTAAAAATTCCTGCAATATCTACAAAAAGTATTGTAGTGTAGTGGTAGTGTAGTAGTAGTTCGGTGATAGTGGTTGTGTAGCGGTAGTGGTAGTTATAGTGGTAGTGGTAGTGTAATGGTAGTGGTAGTGGTAGTGGTAGTGATAATGAAGTGGTAGTGGTAATGGTCGTGTAGTGGTAGTGGTAATGGTATGGTAGTGGTAGTGTAGTGGTAGTGGTAATGGTAGTAGTAGTGGTAGTGGTATGGTAGTAGAAGTGGTAGTGTAGTGGTAGTGGTAATGGTCGTGTAGTGGTAGTGGAAAATGGTAGTAGTAGTGGTAGTGGTAATGGTATGGTAGTGGAAATGGTAGTGTACTGGTAGTGGTAATGGCGTTTAGTGGTAGTGGTAATGGTAGTAGTAGTGGTAGTGGTAATGGTATGGTAGTGGAAATGGTAGTGTAGTGGTAGTGGTAATGGTCGTGTAGTGGTAGTGGAAATGGTAGTGTAGTGGTAGTGGTAATGGTCGTGTAGTGGTAGTGGTAATGGTAGTAGTATTGGTAGTGGTAATGGTATGTAGTGTTAGTGGTAGTGGTAATGGTTGTGTAGTGGTAGTGGTAATGGTATGGTAGTGGTAATGGTAGTAGTAGTGGTAGTGGTAATGGTATGGTAGTGGTAGTGGTAGTGTAGTGGTAGTGGTAATGGTATGGTAGTGGTAGTGGTAGTGTAGCGGTAGTGGTAATAGTCGTGTAGTGGTAGTGGTAATGGTAGTAGTAGTGGTAGTGGTAATGGTATGGTAGTGGTAGTGTAGTGGTAGTGGTAATGGTCGTGTAGTGGTAGTGGTAATAGTAGTAGTAATGGTATGGTAGAGGTAGTGGTAGTGGTAGTGTAGTGGTAGTAGTAATGGTCGTGTAGTCATAGTGGTAATGGTCGTGTAGTGGTAGTGGTAATAGTATGGTAGTGGTAGTGGTAATGGTCGTTTAGTGGTAGTGGTAATGGTAGTAGTAGTTGTAGTGGTAATGGTATGGTAGAGGTAGTGGTAGTGTAGTGGTACTGGTAATGGTCGTGTTGTGGTAGTGGTAATGGTAGTGGTAATGGTAGTGGTGGTGGTAGTGGTAGCGGTAGCGGTAGTGTCGTGTAGTGTACTGTAGTGTAGTATAGTGTAGTGTAGTGTGAGGCGGTACGAAGTTCGCCGGGACAGCTAGTTGTGAATAAAAGAAAAAAAGTATGATGGCGACAGAACATAAGTATCGAATACCTATGAATAGCGCTATGTTAATTATTGAGTCTTACCAGCACCTTTAGGTAGGGTTCTGCGAAATCTAATAGATACGTACGTATGTACAATTCTCAAGGCACACAAATTCACGTCTCCAAATCTCAAACGTGTTTAATTGAAAATGTACACTCAGGGTTTTCCTTCATTGAAACACGCTGTTACCGTGTAGACCGCTGATTAATTCCCAGCTGTATAATTTCGTTCTATTGTTCTGTATTTCCATGTTTGTCTATTGTTACGTCACTAGGCGCAAAATTATCAGGAAACCTACATGTTTACAACGTCAACAAATTATAGATGCTGTGTCAAAAAACAGATGATAAGCACTCGTATAAAAAATGTTCACTTCACTAAGAATAAATCCGGCATAGCCAACGCCATCATACTAGATGCCACTAGTTTCTTCATAATTTGGTTCTATTGTTCTGTATTTCCATGTTTGTCTATTGTTACGTCACTGGGCGCAAAATTATCAGGAAACCTTCATGTTTACAACGTCAACAAGTTATAGATGCTGTGTCAAAAACAGATGATAAGCACTCGTATTAAAAAATGTTCACTTGATTCAGAATAAATCCGGCATAGCCAACGTCATCATACTAGATGCCACTAGTTTCTTCATAATTTGGTTCTTTTGATCTGTATTTCCATGTTTGTCTATTGTTACGTCACTAGGCGCAAAATTATTAGGAAAACTTCATGTTTACAACGTCAACAAGTTATAGATGCTGTGTCAAAAAACAGATAAGCACTCGTTTAAAAAATTTTCACTTCACTCAGCATAAATCAGGCATAGCCAACGCCATCATACTAGATGCCACTAGTTTCTTCATAATTTGGTTCTATTGTCCTGTATTTCCATGTTTGTCTATTGTTACGTCACTGGGCGCAAAATTATCAGGAAACATTCATGTTTACAACGTCAACAAGTTATAGATGCTGTGTCAAAAACAGATGATAAGCACTCGTATAAAAATGTTCACTTCATTCAGAATAAATCCGGCATAGCCAACGTCATCATACTAGATGCCACTAGTTTCTTCATAATTTGGTTCTTTTGTTCTGTATTTCCATGTTTGTCTATTGTTACGTCACTAGGCGCAAAATTATTAGGAAAACTTCATGTTTACAACGTCAACAAGTTATAGATGCTGTGTCAAAAAACAGATAAGCACTCGTATAAAAAATTTTCACTTCACTCAGAAAAATTCAGGCACAGCCAACGCCATCATACTAGATGCCACTAGTTTCTTCATAATTTGGTTCTATTGTTCTGTATTTCCATGTTTGTCTATTGTTACGTCACTGGGCGCAAAACTATCAGGTAAGCTTCATGTTTACAACGTCAACAAGTTATGGATGCTGCGTCAAGAAACAGATGATGCTCGTATAAAAAAAATATTCACTTCACGCAGAATAAATCCGCCATAGCCAACGGTATAAGAAGTAAAAAACAAAAATCGGCCAAGTGCGTGTCAGGACCGCACACAGGTTCCGTACCATCATACTAGATGGCACTAGTTTCCACGTTTTAATTTTTTTTATTATTATTAGCCCTTAGCTCCATATTTCTAGTTTATGATTTAAGGCGGTAATATTACAGATATTCGTTATTTTTGACGTCAATTATTCCTAAACGATAGAAAACTCAAGATTGAAAAAAAAAACCCTTAGGCCTTTTTCACACGACACGAATTTTTACGTGCGAGCGTCGCATAAAAACCGAACTCTTTGTAGTGGCTTAAAGTAGTTTGAACTCTAATTATTTTTATTTATGTACATTTTATATCGATCAAAAGCAAACGCACACGCGTAGTACACGCTCAGCACTCGCATCGCGATCTCTAAGTGCCCGCATCGCGCTCGAGTAGCATACACCCAGCGCTCGCGCGCCGCCGCCGAGCGCTACCTCCCTCCCTACCCGCCACTTCCTCCGTGCCCCGCGGACATGGTGGATGGTGGGTGACAATCATTATTAAAGTTATTATCTATACTATAAAAATATTTCAGTAATAAAATTAAACAAAAAAAAAACCGACTTCAAACGCACTAGTCGCCACAACGATTTTTGAAGGTTCCTCTCGACTTCTCTGGGATGCCATCATCAGATCCTGGTTTTCTTATCATGATACCACCCTTGAAATATCTCCTTTCCATTAAAAAAAGAATCATCATAATCGGTTCATAAACGACGAAGTTATCCGCGAACAAACATAAAAAAAAAATATACGGTCGAATTGAGAAACCTCCTCCTTTTTTTGAAGTCGTTTAAAAAATGAAAAGTTAACCTTCTAGGTACAGCAATCTTTTTAGGTATAAATGGTCACGAGCAGAGACACAGATACACGATTTAATCCGTTAAAATAGGTTTATTTTAAGAATATTATAAAATGAAAAATTAACAAATGTGTATTATAAAAAAGTAAAATTGGTCACCCGACAAGGCGAATACCAGGTGATGTGAGGGCGACGCTGCCTGTTTCTGCGCGAGTGCGACTCTCACGCGATTCGTCGACGACCCGCGCGCGGCTACCTCGCGTATTTATTCGCGCCATATGAACGCGCCCTTATTGTTGATGATGTTCCTTAAAGTCAAAAGCTATTAGAAACACGATTGAGAAGTTTTGGCTCGATAGAAAAAAAATCACAAAAATAGTTCTACACCGTTACTTTCAACTCTAGTTATGACTAATATTTTGAAATATTAATTTAAAAAATATATACTTTATTATTTTCTGTGATAATACAAAGTGATTAATGTTATTCTTTTTTAAACTTTCATTGTAGTTTTTGATTGAAACGAAAAACCATTGAAATAGTACAAAAGTGTGGTAATTTTCTTTACTCTTTACACGTAAAGAAAAAGACAGAGACAACTGTTTCAATCAATATCTCGCCTTAACCCTGAATGATGAAGTGCTTCCGACGCACAGAACAAGGGCCGCAGGTCAAATCCCGGCTATCAGTCAATGGACATGTGATATAAGATGCATTACACCTGCCATAGACTGCCATGACTTGGAGCTTTGAGATTGGGCAGAGGCGTATGAACCCTATGTCAAGAGGGGCACTTGGCCCGGGGCGGCCGTTCGGTTGTTCTTTTTTTTTTAAATGAAATGATATGATTATTTATTTGCAGTGAAATAGGTTACATCAAAATGTTTTACAATAAATCGTTTGTCTATTCAGCTGACTGCACAGCACGAAAACTAGTTAAGATTTTACATTAAGGAAACCTCTTACAGAATAAAAGCTCAAATTCATGAGCCATGCTTCCAATTTTCTAGTCTTTTGTTTGTTTGGCAATACTTTGATATCATGAGGAATGTTGTTAAAGATTTTTACACACATGTTATAACAATGGTTTTGACACAATGTTGTCCTAGGGATATGGTCAAGTACGAGTCTATTCGGTTTTCTAGTGTTTTAAGGATTTACAGATATTGCCGTTTTAAATAGTTTTTCGTGTATTTTGATGAATTTACAGCATTCCAATATGTATATATTTGTAAGAGTAAGAATACCCAGCTTAGGTAAAAGTGGTCTACATGTTTGGAATGGACCATGTTTCGCCAGTCGTAGTAGAAATTTGAATTAGGTAGTTGATCATTTCTTATAGTTTGTCTTTGATTAAAACAATTTCAATAGACAAAGAGTTACCAATACATCAAGTAGCGGAAAAATATTTTACGCGAGTTTTACAAGTAGGTAGGTACTTTAGTGTTGACGTTTATCGTGTGGCAAACCCTTAGTGCGCAACTCCGACTCGCACTTGGCCAGTTTTTGTCACTTACAGGGGCGGATTTATTTTTTGTGCCCGGGGCGCTGGACTCCTAAATACGCCTCTGGATTGATGACCTAGTGTTATGTGTAAAAGAAATAATAACGTTGGTTAGAAAGCTGATTATATTAGGTTTAATTCAGGAAATTATTATTAGGTTTAATGATGCAAATCCGATCATATCAAAGAAGTTTCAATATTTCAGATAACAGGTTTTTATCTTCATACTAGCTTTTGCCCGCGGCTTTGCCCGCGTGGACATCGTTTTTATGACTGTCTTTGAGGGGGAACAGTGCGCGAGCGCAAACGGCTCGCGAGCATGGACATTAGTTTTCTCCAGACCCCTATCCCAGATTGGGCTATTCTGATTAGCAGTCTATGTCATTTCCCACTTCCTCAACCATCTCTGTGCAAAAAATCACAACAATCCATTGTTCCGTTGCGATGTTAAAGAAATGAACCAAAAAAAGACTATTTTTCAGTTCCCTCAGGAACTGCATCGGACTTTGCTATTTTAATGGGATAAAAAGTATCCTATGTCCTTCCCTGTGATACAGGCGACTTGCATGCCAAATTTCATCAAGATTGGTCAAGGTGTTGAAGCGTGAAAAAGTAACAAACAAACACATTTTCACATTTATAATATTATATAGTAAGGATAAGCGCCACTTTTGATGTTTTTTAAAAGGTGGGCGCCATACGAGCATTTCTTTACAAATAATGCAGTATTTCTGTATCGCAGTAAAAGCACTATAAATTATTTTAATGTTAAGTTCGTAGCAACGGACTACGAGCATCTAATGTGTTTTCTGCTACATTTAGTTGGAACGTAACTATAGCAGATTTTAACATATAGTTGAGATGGAAATTAGTTTTATTCATAGTTATGTGGATTTGGTAGCTCGCCCTAATTCAGGGTAGGCTTGAGCCCCTCGGTGGGGACGTATATGAGCTGATATGATAATAATGATGATTTAATTTTAATTTAATTTAGCTTAAAAAGTAGCTACCACCATCTTAAGTAAGTCTTGCCGCCAAACATCAATTTTAACAACATTGATGTGTTCCGTCATGAAAATAAGATAGCCAGTTCTCCATTGCGTTGGGGAATCTTTTTAAGCCCGCTTCCATCTTCGGCATCATCGTCACTTACCATCAGGTGAGATGATGCCAAGGGCTTACCAATTGTGAATAATAAAAAAAGTTTATATTTGCTAAGCTTGCTGTGTGAACGCTAAGAATCCTAGGGGCGTGGGGGGAATATCAATCGGTAGCCTGGCTCTTGAGAATTCTGAATTCCGTCACTATTGAGCGTTTCACGGGAGGCAGCGTGCGTTCTGTGTGCGCGCGTTTTATAAAAACAATGATTCTTTCAGAAATTTGGTAACGATTTTAAATTTCCGTCACGCAATTATGACAGAATTGGGAGAATCATTGTTTGTTTGTTAGCGTCACGAACCAGGCTACCAACTGATATACCCCCGGCGCCCCTAGCCATCTTTGCGTTTACGCAGTAACTTATACAAATATAAACTTACTTTTGGGACACCTTGTATGTCCGCGATTGCACATACCTTTATCAAAGTATATATATTAGTACTAACATACAGTATGGACACTCCCTGCCGCTCTCTAGATTGCGACCTCACCCCCTCGTCAACAATATTGATACAGATTGGTTACAGTTTGGTTCTCTAACGTACGGGATTTCGCAGTGATTTTGTTTGCTCCGTCATTTGTTTTTCGAAACGTCATTTCACGATCATTTGTATGCAGAGTACGGGATGTGCTAACTCATATATGTTGCTTGCTACAATAGAATACTTACTTTGATTGATATGAAAAAGTTTGTGAAGTGAAAAGGACCCATTAATTAGGCGTCTTTATAATACTTAACACGTATATAAAAATAATGTACATGTCGCAGCCGTTACGTAGAATCCGCCGATATTCAAAATTGTAATTTCAAAAGTTGCGCCGGATTGTAAAGCGGTGGATTTTGCGCCGCTTTGTAAACTAGGTACTTAGTAAAAAACTCCAAATAAAATTGAATTGGTGCGAAAATCAAAAGTCTCGCACACTCGCGACTTAGTCGTCTGCGGGAAATTGCGGCGTGCGGTGGAAAGATATTCTATATAAAAATGCCTTTTTGTGTTTTTATAGGCTGTAAAAACTAAAAATCATGAAAGAAAGGCTAAAGAGAAACATGGGATATCGTATCATCGTTAAGTAACCTTACATTGTATTTTTTTCCGTGTAAACAAATTAAATAAACGCATTTTTAAAGCGACAATTCCACCAAGGTCCTTTTAGTGTGGCACTGACGTCACTCTCGCCCACGCTAGTTCGTACGAGTTATGTGAGATGGCGCTACTTTTTACTTGTATGAAGGAAATCTGAGTAAAATATTGAGACGGGTAGATCCTTCTGTCCAAATCTGTGGATAATTCACTCTTCTGCGAAGGGGGAGTAGTAGGGGGAGGGTGATTTTTCGCACGTACGCCGTGATTTCGTGGGTCATCGTAGTAAGGTGCGTGCTTGCTACGCTTTTTTGTATCCGGTCATCACCCGTGGTACGGTTGGGTTGTCCAGCCAACCAGACCACGGAAAAAACAAATTTTCCGTGGTACAGTGGACCGGTCCATGGAAAATATCATCATCGTTAGTTTCTCCGCAGGCGTGTGCAGGTTTCCTCACGCACGATGTTTTCCTTCACCGCTCTTAAGCGGCGGATAAACTTTCATATGAAATGGAAATTCGAAAACACATTGGTGCGTGGCAGGATTCGAACTACGACGTCCCGGACAGGAGATAGCGGCACAGATGACCGAATAGTTTTTTTAGTCATTTGCTGTAAATACTAAAGAAAGGACTCTATTCCATATAACATAATAATAGGGAATCGGACTGCATTAAAAATAAATTCTGAAATATGATTTCCTAAATTGCTCTCCTCTTGAAGTTTCAAAAAACCTTCCTTGTTTTGTTTTTCCATCATGTCTGCAATTTTTAATTGATCAAATTCACAAAATAAGTTCGCCAATGACGCTAAAAATATATGACGTCACTTGTGGGTATTTCATACATTTTAGAACAAAATTTCGTTTTTGACAGATCATAAAAAGTAACTTAAATGACTAGCAGTCCAATCCCCTATTAGGGACCTACTATAAGATATCATAAACAAAGATATACCAAGTTTTTTAAACTTACGTCAAGTTTAAAAAACTTAGATTTTTATCTTTGTTTTTTAAAACATCGTAAAGAAACCTACACATCTGATTCTAAATGTGTATGAAGGTCGCGTTGCACATGTCCGTAGGTGTAAATCTAAAAAAAATGCCCTACACTTGACCGCGGGTGATGCTAAGTGCAACACCAGGCTACCACCGCCGTCTATCCCTTGGATAGCACGGTTAATTGTGCCACACCATCAGACACAGAGAGAGAGAGATATATATATATATATATCCAAAGAAAGTGATGAAAGCTTTATATGTTTTAGTTTTAAGTTTTAAATTATTATTCTTTTTTTTTCTGTTGTTGTTGCTCGCGTACTACCTGTCTCCTTGCTTTTTCTCCGAGCACTGGGTTGTCTGGAAGAGATCGCTGTCAGCGATAAAACCGCCTAAATTGTACGTCTCTTAGTCTTTATTTTAAACTAGCTTTTTTGGACATCGTTTTTATGACTTTCTTTAAGGGTGATTAGTAAATTATGTCGTTTCCCACTACTCAACCATCTCTGTGCAAAACATCACAACAATCGAGTATTTTTTTAGTTCCCTCAGGAACTGCATCAGATTATGCTATTTTAGTAACACAGGCTACCTGCATGCCAAATTTCATAAAGATTGGTCAAGGCGTTGAAGCTTGAAAAGGTAACAAACAAACAAACACATTTTCACATTTATAATATTAGTAAGGATTTTGCATATGTATTTATTTATTTTGATTATTTCAATTTGAAAGTTACTCGTATACGCAACCCAACTAAGTGCAGGCTAACTCAAACATCTTGCCAACAAGTAGGTACAAATATTTACCAAATTCAGTGAGTGCATACGCGGGTGATTGGGCTAAGTGCGGCGCGCATTAGCGATACGACGCCGGCGGACGTCCGAGCTGGCTTCAGCCGAAGCCACTCAGCTTCACACAACCAACTCAAATATACGTAGACGTGTCATGTGGAGCTATGTGGGGCCATATTTACAGTTACTCGTAAACGATCGCGTGTGACATCGTCTAGAATTTAAAGTTTCACATAGTGCTCGTATCAGCCAGTCGTAGAAAAAAAAACTTATACATTGTGTTTGGGGTATCGTTATGATTTAAGTGATAAAATTTACGTATTGGTAAGAGCTTTAATGTAAGACACGAAATATTTAATTTAAGGTCGGGGATGACGAAGGATGGGTTATTTTAGGTATTTTAAGTGTTTTATTTTAAGTATTTTAGATGCTTTATTTTAAAAAAGACTGGACAAAGGTTAATTTTTTTGGTGAAAATCTCTCAGTATTTTACTACCTACTGTAGCAAAACGTTTTGCTCCAAAATCAATCTCCTTGCTTTCCAATGGATCTCCATGCGGTTTAGATTCACTTTTCGAACCGTTTAGAATTTAATTATTTTTTCAATAGACAGAAACTGGACTTTGTTAATTTTTTGACAGAGATAGAACATTTTTAACGTCACCAAAATTTTTAAATTACCTGAATTTATCATTTATCTTTGTTTTTTTTAAAATAAGATGCTTTAAAGCCTACCTTTTTCCCGTACCCTCGCCGGATATGTAGAGGTATGTTTTTCCATATTATTTTGTTTCTTCGGTTTTGCTGCGTCGTGGTTTCAATTCTGGTCTTTATATCTTAAAGGGTTTCACTACTCCACTACGAGTATCGCGACTTGCCAGCACCTTAAATCACACCTTAAAGCACATCCTAGAAGGCAACTTTCTACACCCGTAGTGCCACCGAAGGTTGCAGGATTACCACCTCGCACACACCCGCTAAGGGAAGTGATGAATTTTTAAATTCTTTCTTTTCCACTACATAACCCGGAATCTTCATTTGGACTTTATGAACTTTTTAAATTTTTAAGTTGTGTAAATCAGTAAATTTTTAAGGCTTTAAGATGCCTTCTTTCCTAGCAGGTTAAAATAATATCGCACTTAACTCTATTCATTTTAAGTTCAAATCAATGCGAGTTTTAACGCGGCTGTTACGTTGAAACCGAACGCTCAATTCTCGATTTTTACATGTTTTTATTATTACTTTTCTATACTTTCAAATAAGTATAAAAAATGTGTTCAATTAAAATGAAAGGTCTTAAGGTCACCGATTTTTGTGTGTTGGGTTCATTGAACATTAACGATTAGTTTTCGAGAAATTGCCACAAACAGGGTCTACCGTATATTTTTTATCAAAGGTGGTAATATTTTTAAAACTGTATTCAATTAAATCGATTTTTTATTACTTTAATTATATTATATATATTTTCTGCACAGTCTTTCGATAATTAGAATTGAATATTGTCATTTGACCTATCTTAGGCCTTAAGACGTAAAGCTTTACTACAACCTTGTACGTGCGTGGTTGCCACTTAAATACACCTCTTGTAAATATTTAAAAATGAATTATTTTAACGTTCGCCCTTTGTGTTCAAATTGGGTCAATGTTTTACAGGGTCAAATTTCCTTTTTTTGTACTAGTGAGTACAATTAATAATCAATAGCCAGAGTTAATAGCCATTTATTTTCTTTAGTTCCAATGGCGATAACAAAACTTTTTTAAACGGTTTGTCCAATTTTATCTAGACCTTTAATTTATTATATACTTAGCTTCCTATATTTTTTTCCTTTTATTAAGACAACCAGAAAACAAACAGAAACGGGCCAGAAATGACATTCCAAAAAACGAATGACGAAACAAAGAAAATGCTGGCAAAATCCCATACGTTCGACAACCAAACTGTAACCAATCTGTATCCAGATTGATACAGATTGGTTACAGTTTGACGAGAGGGTGAGGTCGCAATCTAAAGAGGGGCAGAGAGTGTCCATATTGTATGTTAATACTAATATATATACTTTGCTTTAGGCTAACCCATTCCAAATTCTACGTATTAAGAAGCAAAAGGCTTTCTTGGTAATAATCCTCATTTTAAATTAATTATGCTACACTATTCGCATTTTCATCTTGTCTACAAATTTAATTTAATTTTGTTACATTTTTATGTGGGTTTTCAAGCGACTTCCAAAAAGGAGGAGGTTCTCAATTCGTCTGTATGTTTTTTTTTATGTTTGTTACCTCATAACTTTTGACTTATTATGATTCCTTTTTTATTTGAAAGCTAGTGCTTCCCGTGTGGTCCCATACAAATTTCATCAAAATCGGTGTAGTTTTATTAGAAAATGAACAAAAACCAAAAAAAATAATACAAAAATGTACAGTTGTTGCGATGGAAGTCGGTTTTTTAACGTGTTTAGCGTTTTAAATTATCATATTATGATTTTCATGAATTTTTTTATTCTTGTTACGCTCGAAGGCAAAACAACACAGTTAGTCGAGAAAATAACACAAATAATATGTACTTACACATTGTGTAATACTAGAAGGTGGCCACCCACGACTTTGTCTGCGTGGTATTTATGATGTGGCGTCTGCGAGAAAATTTACATAGTTTTATAATTTACTAGCTTTTTCCAGCGGTTTCACCCGCGATGACATCGTTTTTATGACTGTCATTGAGGGTGAGTGATATGAGCTATGATGATATGATGATGACGATTTAATTGAAACAAACACAAGAGTCCAAGCTTACTGATAAACATATTCATAGTGGTTCAGCCGTTATTAGCGCACACGAACCCACACACGAAAAAAAATCTACGACTTTATTACTCTAATGTGTAGGTAGATTGCCAAGAAAAATTTGAAAAGTCTTAGGTACAGTACACACTTTTAGCTGCCTTCCAGGGTGTCATCTTCGGGCTCCATCATCAGACCCTGGATATCATCTAGGACCAGAGTTCTTGTCAAGACAAATCAAACGGACCCAAACTCGAGGTGGTTGCGTCGTTTTATTACCGAGTTCCCATGCCCACCTTCCGGCTCCATCATCAGACCCTGGATATCATCTAGGACCAGAGTCCTTGCCAAGACTAGTCAAACGAGCCCAAACACGATGGGGTCGCGTCGTTTTATTACAGAGTTCCTATGGCCACCTTCCGTCTCCATCATCAGACCCTGCATATCATCTAGGACCAGTGTCCTTGTCAAGACTTATTAAACGAGCCTAAACTCGATGGGGTTGCGTCGTTTTATTGTAGACTTTCCATGCCCACCTTCCGTCTCCATCATCAGACTCTGGATATCATCTAGAGCCAGAATTCTTGTCAAGTCAAATCAAAAGAACCCAAACTCGATGGGGTTGCGTAGTTTTATTACAGAGTTCTTATGGCCACCTTCCATCTCCATCATCAGACCCTGGATATCATCAAGGACCAAAGTTCTTGTTAAGACAAATCAAACGAGCCAAAACTCGATGTGGTTGCGTCGTTTTATTACAGAGTTCCCATGCCCACCTTCCGTCTCCATCATCAGACCCTGGATATCATCAAGGACCAAAGTTCTTGTTAAGACAAATCAAACGAGCCAAAACTCGATGTGGTTGCGTCGTTTTATTACAGAGTTCCCATGCCCACCTTCCGTCTCCATCATCAGACCCTGGATATCATCAAGGACCAAAGTTCTTGTTAAGACAAATCAAACGAGCCAAAACTCGATGTGGTTGCGTCGTTTTATTACAGAGTTCCCATGCCCACCTTCCGTCTCCATCATCAGACCCTGGATATCATCTAGGACTAAGGTTCATGTTAAGGCAAATCAAATGAGCCTAAACTCGATGGAGTTGCGTCGTTTTATTACAGAGTTCATATGGCCATCACCTTCCGTCTCCATCATTAGACCCTGGATATCATCTAGGACTAAAGTTCATGTTAAGCCAAATCAAATGAGCCGAAACTCAATGGGGTTGCGTCGTTTTATTACAGAGCTCCTATGGCCACCTTCCGTCTCCATCATCAGACCCTGGATATCATCAAGGACTAAAATCCTTTCCACGACAACCGGTTCTGCGCTGCCCGCATCCAGCAACTTCCCGCGACTTTCACCAGGTCATCGGTCCACCGAGTGGGAGGCCTGCCTACACTACGTTTTCCGGTGCGTGGTCGCCACTTGAGAACCTTACTGCCCCAACGGCCATCTGTTCTACGAGCAATGTGCCCCGTCCACTGCCATTTATGTTTAGCAATTCTGGAAGCTATGTCGATTACTTTGGTTCTCCTACGGATTTCCTCGTTTCTGATTCAATCACGCAGGCATGGGGTGCGAGGAATCCCCGGCAGATGCCAGGCTACCAAAACAAAAGATCTACATACGGAACTGAGACATGGTCGCTTACTATGGGCCTCATAAGAAGGCTCAAGGTCACCCAAAGCGCAATGGAGCGTGCTATGCTCGGAGTTTTACAATTTTAGCATTCATTAAAATTGTTCAGTATGATGAGTAGAAGCCCCAGTTAACGGTACCTACAATTTTGTTACACCCTGTATATATCAAAAATGAACCTAATGCAACAAAATATATTTTTTTCAATTAATGTATTTATTGGAACAGTTGTCTCTGTCTTTTTCTTTACGTGTAAAGGGTAAAAAAAATAACCACACTTTTTCACTTGTTCAATGGTTTCTCGTTTCAATTAAAAACTACAATGAAAGTATAAAACATAATAACATTACTCTCTGTGTAATCGTAACAAATATTGTTGTATCATCATTACAGCTCATATATGTCCCCACCGAGGGGCTCGAGCCTACCCTGAATCAGGGCGATTAGGCCTTAGTCGACCACGCCGGCCCAGTGCGGGTTGGTCGACTTCACACACAACCTTCGAGTTTCTTCGCATTGTTGTATATTTTTCAATAATTATTTTCAAAATATTAGTCATAACTAGAGTTGAAAGTAACGGTGTAGACTTATTTCAGTGTTTTTTTTTTATATCAAGCCAAAACTGCTCAATCGTGTTGATTATAGCGTTTTACTTTACTTTACTTCAATCATCAACAATAAGTGTATTTTTTCAACCTTAAGTTTTCTATCGTTTTGGAGTAAATGACGTCAAAAATAACGAAAATCTGTAATAATACCGTCTTAAGTTTACAGCGTTAAACTTTTTCCAACATTCTTGAAACTAGAGGTTTTATACCGAACAGCAAGGAATATGAACGAAAAAGTTAATATGGAAGACCGCACGCACGTTGCGGCCGAGAAAAAAAAAAGATGGATGTCCGTGAATAATGTTCGGTCGCGAACTCTAGTAATGGACAGCACTAAATATTGCACCAAGGGAAAATAAATTAAACCACTTTTTCACGAGCAAAAAGTGTTCTTCTTTCTCCCTTTCACGGTTGGTTCTTCTAGAAAAAGTTTAATAATGTTACAATACACATGGACACTGATTACGTAGGTGGGTCGGCCAGGAGAAATAGTTTCTCTCCCATCGTTAGTGCTTTCATTTGTTTATTTTATTTGGGGACATTTCTTATGGAAGTCATTACGCGTAAAAAATGTCCCCAGTTAACGGATGCTAAATCAATTTTGTTACATAAAAAATTAAATAAAAAAATAAAAAGCTTTCATTTGTCCATTACAATACTTATAATTACACTACAATAAAACATGGCATTTTGTTATACCTGTATATAAAAAAAGTGCAAGAAATTTAGATTCCAATACTTAATTTCAATAAGTAATTAATTACTCGTCATCCTAGAACTGTAAGATTTTTGTTGTTGTGTGAAAATCTGTCGTTATAGAATTGTAAAATTCTTTCACACAACAAAAGTCTTATAGTTCTAGAATGACGAGTAATTAATGTACTTATTATATTGTAATTAAGTTTTAGAGTCTAAATTTCTTGCACTTTATTTATATACAGATGTAACAGAATGCCATGTTTTATTGTAGTGTAATTGTTAGTATTGTAATGAATAAATAAAAGCTTTTTTATTTTATTTTTGACGTGAAAACGTCTAATAAATCGATGGACACCGGCTGCATGCACGAAAAAGGATGACTCATTGTCCTGTTACGTTAAACTATCGTCCATAAACCGACTTTAAAGACAATCAATTTTTTTGTAACAAAATTGGTTAAGCATCCGTTAAGGCCTTAGGATGGGTCAAATGATAATATTCAATTCAAATTAATGAAAGACTGTGTAAAGCTATCACTATGGAAAAAATATCTAATATACTTAAACTAACCAAAAATCGATTTTATAGAATATAATTTGAAAAATTTTATTACTTTTGGTGTAAAAAAACATACTGTAAACCCTGTAAATAATGTAAACCACGAAAAAAAAAACTTAATTTTAAATAAAACCAACACACAAAAATCGGTGACTTTAAGTCCTTTCATATTAATTGAAAACATTTTTTTAAAACTTTTTGGACGTGAAGAAACTTAATAAAAGCTTGAAAAATCAAGAATTGGCCTTTCGGGTTCAACGTAACAGCCGCGTTGAAGCCCGCATTGATTTGAACTTAAAATGAATAAATTTACGTTCAATATTATTTTAACACATCTCAACCTGCTCGGATTGAGTCATCTTAAAGCCTTAATTGTGGCTTCTACTCATCATACTGAAAAACGTTGCCCCAGGAACCTTTAAAATTGGTCGAACTCTAAAATTGAGCGACAAAAATATGCTTTATTTGTCATTCAGTTCGGACTCTTTAGCGCGAGTTCGACTCACACTTGGCCAATTTTCATTATTTCTTGTTTTACTTTAGTATTAGTACTATAATCACACCGAGTTATACGCTTGTATGTATTAAAGTTTTAACTATAGAGCTAAATCAAATATACTTTTAAAGGTCTTAAATGAAACGTTTTTTGTATGGAGACCTTATTTTTTAATTTTTAGTATTTGTTGTTATAGCGGCAACAGTGAAATTACAATAACACAATGCGAAGTGTATACAATAAATAAATGAGCGAGCGAAGCGAGCGATGTTAGGTTCAGTCAGGTTTAATTGATTAAACAGTCCCTCCCTGGGTAGCAGAATGCTTCACAGAAGAGGAAATCCTTGGTTTTATTTGGAGTTACAAGAATGGGCCGTGAAATTGTTAGTCTATTGACAATTTACCGTCATATTATAATCTAACTGAATTTAGTGTAGTGAGATTGTAATATCGCGGTTTTGACAATTATCCCTGCTACATATATATCTGATGCAGTGAATATTAAGCTATATAATTCATCTATCTAATAACAAAATGTACGTTCTACAAATAATATTCCGTTTCTTCCAGTCCCAATCAAAACAATGATTCACATCCTATCAAAACTAATTACGTAAAAATTCGCATGGGTAACGAACATATACTATATGTTAATTAGTCCAGGGACCGCTGCGTACTAGTGTGAACTTTAAATTGGTGCAGTTACATAGCTGGCTAGCTTTCGTGTGGTAAATCAAAGTCTCCTTCAGCGCGCAATGGATTTATTGCCTTCCTGTCCAAGTAATCTCGTAATTACTCTTGTTTTCATAGGAGCACGTTCTATTGTTTTCTGTTGAGAAAAATATAACGCTGTTATAGAAATAAATAATTACATTTTTGCTGTAGTTGGTTTTCATCTACTTTTAGATTTTAAACCGTCCCCTTGGCGTAGTGGTTAGTCCATTAGCTTCACATTCCCGATGGAGTCCAACTTTGTAAGACTCGGTTTGGTTGGTGGAAGTGTATTTTCTGAGACCGCTTGGCTAGCTACCACCATCTTATCAAAATGTTGCTGCCAAACATCAATGTTAACAGCATTGATGTGTTACGGTTTGAAGATAAGATAACCAGTTCCACATTGCGTTGAGGAATCTGGTAAGCCTGCTTCTATCTTCGGCATCGTCGTCATTAACATCAGGTGAGATGATCCAAAGGGCTTAACAATTGTTTATCATAATCATCATATCAGCCGAAAGAGGTTCACTGCTGGACAAAGGCCTCCCCCAAAGATTTCGAGCGGTCCTGCGCTATCCGCATCCAGCAGCTTCCTGCGACCCTCATCAGGTCGTCGGTTCACCATGTGGAGACTTGCCTACGCTGCGTCTTCCAGTGCCCGGTCGTCACTCAATAACTCTACTGTCCCAACGGCCATCTGTTCTACGAGCTATGTGCCCTGGCCATTGCCACTTAAGTTTAGCGATTCTGTAAACTATGTCGGTTACCTTGGTTCTCCTACGGATCTCCTCATTTCTGATTCGAGCGCGGAGGGAAGCTCCGATCAAAGGCCGCTCCATCGCCCTTTGGGTAGGCCCTCGTCACTCGGTCGAGCAGGCGTGATAAGTACCTACACATTGGCGCGGCATACAGGCCGCGCTCCGCTCGTCAGCGCTAGAACGCCGTACAGTCGCCGCCGCAATTCGCGCGCCGCCCGTGTACGCAGTTATAACCGCTAAGTCGAGCGCCTTAATACCCATATGTTTCCGTGTATTATCTGACATTTGGACGAGTAGGTGAATAAATGCGTAGGTTTTTTCGTTTTATAAGGGAGTACAATATCTGTTACGAAGTAACTAGTATCTCATCTGTGCTTTGGGTGACATTCACATGAGGCCCATAGTAAGCGACAACTGTGGATAGATAAAGAAAATTCCTATAGTTACCTATGAAATGAGGGTCCATATTTTTTGCTAGTCAAATGGGTTACCAACTTGATAAAAAATTGTTCAGATTCACATAAAAATAATGTTTCCTCGATTCCCTTGTAATTTTAATTTGGCTGTATTAGTAATAGTTGATAATTTTGAATGTAGGTTCTTGGTGGAACTTTATATCACACATATTGATATATATTTACACTAATTTCACATAAAAGAAATAAAACTGCGTTTAAAATTTGTCAGCGACCGGTTTCGAACACAATCTTCAGGTAAACATGTGTATTAGTAATGTTCTACTTATTTCGTTTAAAAATTACTCAGTTGCCTTGCCCAATCCTTAGGTGAGCTACCACAAAATTAAATTCTACACGTTCCTCCTACAAATCAGTCTTCAAAGTTGGACAACATGTTCGTTCACATTTAAATAACTCTATCCCAGCAGTAAGGGCAGCAATCAGTTGGTCAGGAGGGGTGCGATTCTCGAGTGTCTAGTGCACAAAAATCATATAAAGAGGAAGGGGGGTGGAGAGATAAAGATGGCTCTATGGCTCCTATTCGAATCCGACAAAAACAACAATCTTTAATATATATAAATCTCGTGTCACAATGTTTGTCCCCAATGGACTCCTAAACCACTTAACCGATTATAATAAAATTCGCACACCATGTGCAGTTCGATCCAAATTGAGAGATAGGATAGTTTAAATCTCAAATTATAGTCGCAATTTTAATTTATTGCTAATTATTTGTCTGTTATTATTTGACAGTCACAATTATCTGTTAACTCCAAATGATTCTAACAGATGTCGATACCTTTCGACTGGGTAGGGTAGTGCAGTGTAGGGTAGTGTAGTGTAGTGTAGTGTATGTTGGGTAGGGTAGGGTAGTGTAGGGTAGGGTAGGGTAGTGTAGTGTAGGGTAGTGTAGAGTATTGTAGGGTATTGTAGGGTAGTGTAGGGTAGGGTAGTGTAGTGTAGTGTATGTAGGGTACTGTAGGGTAGGGTAGTGTAGTGTAGTGTAGGGTAGGGTAGGGCAGTGTAATGTAATGTAAGGCGGTACGAAGTTCGCCGGGACAGCTAGTAAATCACTACATAGTATAAAACAAAGTCGCTTTCTCTGTCCCTATGTCCCTTTGTATGCTTAAATCTTTGAAACTACGCAACGGATTTTGATGCGGTTTTTTTTAATAGATAGAGTGATTCAAGAGGAAGGTTTATATGTATAATAACATCCATTAAATAGTGGAGAAGTACTGTTATTTTTGAGGTTTCTAATGTGATGTCGTAAATAATTACATTTTTTCCGCTTACATTGCAAACGCAGGCTGAACCCTACAAGTTTTATCAAAATAATGTACTAACACATTGAAAAGGTCTACAGAAAAGTCCGCGGTGGTATATGTCTGTCTATCTCTATTCTCTAAGGCACACGCTGGACACTTCATACAACGGGCCAGAAATGACATTTCAAAATTTTCAAAAAACAAATGGCGGAACTAACAAAATGGCGGCGAAATCCTATACGTTCGACAACCAAACTGTAACCAATCTGTATCAATCTGGGTGACGAGGGGGTGAGGTCGCATTCTAAAGAGCGGCAGGGAGTGTCCATACTGTATGTTAGTACTAATATATATACTTTGTCTAAGGTATCATCCACAATAACCATTTTTTATCCTTTACGTTTTACGAGAAATAATGGCTTATTTAAGAAGCGAGTTTAAGCAATACAGCATTAATCCTTATGCAATTAAGTACTTTAAATACATTGTGCATTTAATACAGATCAATATGGCCCTTTACAGCATGTAATTTAAATGAATATTATCGAAGATATTACGGATTTGAAATGCAGGGACATATGCCAGCAGCGCATGCCTATAAATAGCACTTTATGAATCACTAGCTGTTTCCCGCGGCTTCACCCGCGTGGACAACGTTTCTATGAGTTTTCGAGGGTGCGCAGTGCGCGAGCCGCAAGCGGCTTGCGAGCGTGGAAACAAGTAGCCTATGTGTTAATCCAGGTCCTAATCTGTCTACATACCAAATATCAGCCAGATCCGTTCAGTGGTTTTGGCGTGAAAGAGTAACAAACATACATCCATACATTCTTACAAACTTTCGCGTTTATAATAATATTAAGTAGGATTCTTATTACATAATATTATATTATAAATGTGAAAATGTGTTCGTTTGTTTGTTATCTTTTCACGCTTCAAGAACACCTAGACCTATCTTGATGAAATTTGAAATGCAAGGTAGCCTGTGTCACTAGGAAGGAAATTGACTACTTTTTATCCCGTGAAAATAGGATAGTCCGATGCAGTTCCCGAGGGAACTGAAAAAATACTCTTTTTTGGTTAATTTCTTTAACATCGCAACGAAACAATGGATGGTTATGATTTTTTGTACAGAGGTGGTTGAGGGGGTGGAAAGTGATATAATATAGACTACTAATCAGAATAGCCCGATGTAGTTCCTGATGGATCTGGAGCAACACTCGCAGCACTCACCCTCAAAGACAGTCATAAAATCTATGTCCACGCGGGCGAAGCCGCGGGCAAAAGCTAGTTAATATAATACACAAGGAATATGACCGTAAAATGAATCGACACGACGAATGTCGTAGCGATATCATAAAATTGAAGATTGTGTTTCATAAATAATATCAGCTCATATACGTCCCCACCGAAGGGCTCGAGCCTACCCTTAATCAAGGAGATCGGGCCTTAGTCAACCACGCGGGCCCAGTGCAGGTTGGTCGACTTTACATACAATCTGCGAGTTTCTCCGCAGGCGTGTGCAGGTGTCCTCACGATGTTTTCCTTCACCGTAAGAGCGCAGATAAAGGTACATATTATGAAATCACATTTTTAAGTGGCAGGATTCCAACCACGACCTCCCGGCCAGGAGGCGGTGGCCCTAGTCGTTACGCCACCGACGCTCTTTCTCTTTCATGAATATCTTCAAGTAAAACGGACCATATCGTCCGTTTTACTTGAAGATATTCATGAAAGAGAAACGTCAAACTTTGACTATATGTCTATCCAAGTTTTGCCAGATCATGAAATGCGGAACCATTTAATGGATTAGTTGACGAGATCATTGAATGTCCGAGAATATGCATAACGAACTTCACCTCAAATTGCAACCTAACCACAAAATTTGTTTTATCGAATTTACAAATTGCATTCCTCCACAGTATCATCATCAAAATCAATTTAATGAGACTTTCATGATCGTTTCGTAGATATCACCGAACGTGGGTTGACATAAACGTGGATTGATTAATCGATCTTGCCAGATTATATCATGATTGGGGGAATATTGACGATTTCATGACAAGCGACCGTTTCATGATCTGGTCAACCATTTCATTAACCCTTCGCATACTAGGTGGGGTCTTTTAGACCCCAACGGTTTTAAAATCAAATATTTAAAAAAAAACGTAACGGCGAGGACTGTGATTTTTAGCAGCTGGGTTTGCGGCGTTGCCACGTCGACCTGTTGGGTTAATTCAGGGCTGCGCGGGAGCTTGAATATGATAGACGTGTTTAGAGTCTGTGAGACGCATATTTGTTTTGTAAAGATTGTCTTAAAAATGAATAAAAATATACCTGGAAGTTCCTAACACTAGTTATTATTTTAGGACTTAATATTTTCTGTTTTTTCTAACATCATTTAAGTTATAACAAGGTTTTAAGACTGATTTGTCTATGCTTAGTTTTTCAGTTTGAATAAGCCTCATGAGCCTCATATTTCACTGCAAAAATAAAACAAATCATTGATTGCAAGTGAAAATTTACTTTTATGTGTCGTTCTAAGTATCCTCTTAATTGATAAAAACGCATTTTTGAATGTATTTTTTAAAGTATATTTACACAGGATATATTCACTTAGTTCGGGTCATGTAGACCCCACCTTCTATGGCACGTAAATTTTTGTCACCTTGTATGCGAAAGGTTAAATAGTCATGATATCATCACGACACATAATGGTTTGCGATATCTCTAGATTGTGGAGGACTGTTACGCGTTTAATGAGAGCATTTTCGCCCAGTTTCCGTGTATGAACGCAACTCATACACGAGTAGACACAGCTCAATAATCGGCCCTCAGTCTCGCCAGGATTTAGTTTCAATCACGCCGGAGGCCAGGCGAGTTGATTAATGCATACTAAACAGGACACGACTACAGGATAATTTCTCTTTCTAGAATACTTGGTTAAGCTAGCCATTTAGTTGTTGTAAGGGATCCGATCTAAATGCGTATCCTAGCTTGCTTGCACCCAGTCTTATTATTAGTACAATTTATTTCAAGGACGTATTTGCTACACTATGCATGTGAAATACGAGACTATTTCGATCTCTGAAGTGCAGCGTTTTAGTTGTTATAAAGTGAAATGTTCGATATTCGAGGCTGTTTGGATCTCTGAAGTGCAGCGATTTAGTTGTTATAAAGTGAAATGTTCGATATTCGAGGCTGTTTGGATCTCTGAAGTGCAGCGATTTAGTTGTTATAAAGTGAAATGTTCGATATTCGAGGCTGTTTGGATCTCTGAAGTGCAGCGATTTAGTTGTTATAAAGTGAAATGGTAGATATTCGAGGCTGTTTCGATCACTAAAGTGCAGCGATTTAGTTGTTATAAAATGAAAAGGTTCGAGGCTCTTTTGTTCTCTGAAGTACAGCGATTTAGTTGTTATAAAGTGAAATGGTAGATATTCGAGGCTTTTTTCGATCTCTATAGTGCAGCGATTTAGTGGTTATAAAGAGAAATCGTAGATATGTGAGGCTGATTGGATCTCTGCCGTGCCGCGATTCAGCTCTTATAAAGTAAAATGATAGATATTCGAAGCTGTTTCGATGTCTGAAGTGCAGCAATTTAGTGATTATAAAGTGATATGGTAGATATTTGAGGCTGTTTGGATCTCTGAAGTGCAGCGATTTAGTTGTTATAAAATGCAAACATGCGAGGCTCTTTTGTTCTTTGAAGTACAGCGATTTAGTTGTTATAAAGTGAAATGGTAGATATTCTAGGCTGTTTCGATCTCTATAGTGCAGCGATTTAGTGGTTATAAAGTGAAATGGTATATATTTGAGGCTGATTGGATCTCTGCAGTGCTGCGATTCAGCTGTTATAAAGTGAAATGGTAGATATTCGAGGCTGTTTCGATGTCTGAAGTGCAGCAATTTAGTGATTATAAAGTGATATGGTAGATATTTGAGGCTGTTTGGATCTCTGAAGTGCCGCGATTTAGCTGGTATAAGGTGAAATGGTAGATATTTGAGGCTGTTTGGATCTCTGAAGTGCCGTGATTTAGCTGTTATAAAGTAAAATGGTAGATATTCGAGGCTGTTTGGATCTCTAAAGTGCAGCGTTTCAGTTGTTATAAAATGAAATGGTAGATATTCGAGGCTGTTTGGATCTCTAAAGAGCAGCGATTTAGTTGTTATAAAGCGAAATGGTAGATATTCGAGGCTCTTTTTTTCTTTGAAGTACAGCAATTTAGTTGTTATAAAGTGAAATGGTAGATATTCTAGGCTGTTTCGATCTCTATAGTGCAGCGATTTAGTGGTTATAAAGTGAAATGGTATATATTTGAGGCTGATTGGATCTCTGCAGTGTTGCGATTCAGCTGTTATAAAGTGAAATGGTAGATATTCGAGGCTGTTTCGATGTCTGAAGTGCAGAAATTTAGTGATTATAAAGTGATATGGTAGATATTTGAGGCTTTTTGGATCTCTGAAGTGCCGCGATTTAGCTGGTATAAGGTGAAATGGTAGATATTTGAGGCTGTTTGGATCTCTGAAGTGCCGTGATTTAGCTGTTATAAAGTAAAATGGTAGATATTCGAGACTGTTTCAATCTCTGAATTGCAGCGATTTAGTTGATATAAAGTGAAATAGTAGATATTCGAGGCTGTTGCGATCTATGAAGTGCAGCGATTTAGTTATTATGAAGTGAAATGGTCAATTTAAATGTGTATCTATCCTAGGTTTCATCAATAGGAAGTTGAGGACATCACGATTGATCTTATAAGATTATCTTATATACCAGATATACGCTAACTGCCAGGTTTATGATAATAATATAGCGTCACCACGTGCTAACCCTTAGTGTATAGGGTATTGGTTAGTGGGGACGCTATATCGTAAACCGGTAGATAGCTTATCTGGTAGATGTACGAGAGAGCTTGATCTTAAGGTCAGTTGTGGTTTCCTAATCGGCTTTTTTTTTCGCTTTTGTGGATTGCTCCTACATTTTTATTTTCTCGACCCCGTACGTACGTAGGGTCGAGAAAGTAATTGTTATCGCGAAGAAAAAAGATTTTTAAATTTTCTTGAAAATATGTTCTAAAACACATACCGAAAAACCTAATATATCAATTCCGTCCGTCAGTGCGTCCGTGCTTCCGTCCGTCACGCTTAGCTCTGTAGGCTAAATCTTTAATCCGATTGGGACAAAATTTGGAGTTTAAGGGTTTTAAATTATTTCATCGAGGGATGATCAAAAGTCATACGACAAAATCAGTTTTTTTTTCTCAAAAACAACTTTAACTTTCATCAAAATGAAATTTTGCACGTCAGAGTTGCTTATGTTTTTAAATTTGCATTGGTCTGGGAAAAATAGCGTTTGTATGATTCTCCTACAAATGATATTAAAACTTGCTATTTACTCACAAATGGTTGGAGCTATTAAATTGTGCTGTATTACAAATAAGTATATATTTGGTCATATAACATTAATTCATCAAAGTGATTACATTATTTTTTTATAAAATTTTTGTGTCAAAAAAAAAGAATTCGAGAAAGGTAAGTGCGGGCAGCCGTACAGTTTGTTTCTTATAGTGTAGCTGTGAAAATCGGCCGAACAATATATTACGCGGTCGTATAGCTCAGTACGACTGGCGTAATTGCGTCAATCACGGAGTGGAATGGGTTTCAATACAAAAACAAAACACATACAAAAGCCTTTAGAATTCATTAGAAAAAATACAGACACAAATTTTAGAAATGTTATCAATCGGTAATGATCCATTTCATTTCATTCATTTCATCAACGGACGATCAGGCGCGGGGGGCGGTTCCACCCCTTTGTCGCAATTGTTCCACCTTTACGCACGAAGCGTTTTGCTTCTTCGTTCATTATGCGAACGGCCAAGGAGTAAAATTCCATGCCGGCGTCTGTATTCCCCGATTCGTATAATTTAGGAATCTTCCAGACGAGAGTGAATAGGCACTATTTGATCTTGCGTCTCGGCAGCATCGGCACTTACCATCAGGTGAGGTAGAGCCAAACGCACTCATTAAAAAAAAATCATAATTGGTAAGCCCTCGGCTTCATCTCACCTGATGGTAAGTGACGATGATGCGAAAATGGAAGCGGGCTTACCAAGATTCCCCAATGCAACGGAGAACTGGCTATCTTATCTTCATCATCATCAATTCAGCTCCTGTAGGTCCCCACCGATGGACTCGAGCCTGCCCTGATCGGCCTTAGTCGACCACGCGGGCCCAGTGCGGGTTGGTCGACATCACACACAACCTTAGAGTTTCTTCGCAGGCGTGTGCAGGTTTCCTCACGATGTTTTCCTTCACCGTAAGAGCGTCGGATAAAAGTACATATGAAATATGTACATATATATTCGAAATCACATTGGTACGTGGCAGGATTCGAACCACGCCCTCCCAGACAGGAGGTGGCGGCCCTAGCCATTACGCCAATGACGCTCTTGATCTTATCTTAAAAAGAATAATTTATCGAAAACCTAGAAACTTTAAGGTACAAGCTTTAATTTGAATATAATTTAAATTATTACGTATTCTTCTCAAACCCTTTCATTTGATACCCATGTCATGGGGGTACATGTAAAATAACTGCCCCGCCATCTCTGGGAGGTCGACAAATTGGATTTAGAATGACGTCACTTAGCTAACTCTAAACTTAACGTGTATGCAAAATTTCAGCTCAATCAGTCACCGGTATGTGGTTCTAATTTAGCTTCCAAGATTTGTCCCAAACTAACTAACACAGCAAGATAATATTTGCTATCGCACATTTTAGTGACTAATTGTAGTGAATAATTGGTCAAGGTGTTAAAGCGTGAAAATGTAGAAACAAACAATCATTTACTAGTACGGATATTGAGTCTACGTATATATTTCGGAATAAATATAATGTAACTGCATAATAAACATTCAGTCCGCAAAATAACTACTTGAGCGGCAAGATATCATGATTGAGCGGCAGAAAAACATGTCTATAAGCAGCAACTCAACACTGTAGGAAGAGTGTGGTACGGGGAGTTCTAAATGGAAGCGGGAGCGAGCGAAGCGAGCTCGGACTTGCGGAGCACCCCGACTCGGATCCGTTAGGTTCGGAGACTGTGCGGGGAGGCGAGCTAAGCTCGCCTCCCCGCACAGTCGTAGTGTTAGGTTTAACATGAGAACACAGAAGTAGGAGCCCCGAAGGGGCTCCGTCGACCACTCAACACTGTAGGAAGAGTGTAGTACGGGGATGTTTAAAATAATTACAGCCATCCAGAATGACATAAATTGCTGATTGATTTTGAAATGTTTGCTGACCATGAGTTGCTGACCAATTAGCTATTTCTGCTGACCGATTATATTTTTCTGCTCACAGAAATAACAATACTATGCTAACCATTTAATTGACACCCATATATTTATCTTCCATAATTAATCGATAGGGCGGTGTAAATGTCGCAGGCAATTTGTATGATTAGTCATTTTAAAAATGGTCAGGCAAATTGTATATTCGTCCGTATATAAACGATCACGCAAATTGTAAAATGCTGTAGACAGATTGTAAAATGAGCAAGCGAGTGTATGATTAGGCATTTTACAAATGGTCAGGCAAATTTTAATATTTTTTTTTGTATATAAACGGTCAGGAAAATTGTAAAATGCTGTAGACAGATTGTACAATGAGCAAGCGAGTGTATGATTAGGCATTTTACAAATGTTCAGGCAAATTGTAATAAAATGAGCAAGCGAGTGTATGATTAGGCATTTTACAAATGGTCAGGCAAATTTTAATATTTTTTTTTGTATATAAATGGTCAGGCAAATTGTAAAATGCTGTTCGGTCCGGTTTAATTGATATACAGTCAAAGAGTAAGAGCCTCGCTGGGAGGCTCCCCCCCCCCCTCGGTTTCAGAAATCAGCGTATGGCATTTTACATATGCCTAATGACGAATCACACTATATGCCTGCGATATACACACTGTTATTAGGGGTGAGTGCAGTTGTGATAGTTCATTGCAGAGCTGCACTGATTTCTACTCGGTTTTAATAAAGTAAAATCGGGTAAAAAGTTTTTTTTTTATCCGCAATTGGTAATCCCTTGGAATTATCTTACCTGATGGTAAGAGGTGATGATGCTGAAGATGGAAGCGGGCTTACCAAGATTTCCCAATGCAATGGAGAACTGGCTTTCTAAATATATATTATGAAATATGCAGGTTCTTTCATATAGAAAATCTCAATAAATCCTACATTGCAGTCTGTGAACGGAACGGAGTAGATAGCAAGAAAGCCACTGAACAAATCCATTTATTCATTGTTTTAAAGGCAACGCTCTCTGTGAAGAAAATACTCTTGAATCACAGAAATAAAATAAAGCTATGGATGTAACCAAACACTCGCTTTGTGTAACTTCTTTCACTAATCACTCCTTAGTGACGTAATATCATCATCATATCAGCTCAAATACGTCCCCACCGAGAGACTCGAGCCTACCCTGAATTAGGGGGGTCGGGCCTTAGTCGACCACGCGGGCCCAGTGCGGGTTGGTCGACTTCACACACAACCTGAGAGTTTCTCCGCAGGTGTGTGCAGGTTTCCTCACGATGTTTTTCCTTCATCGCAAGAGCGTCGGATAAACGTACATATGAAATCTAAATTCGAAATCACATTGGTACATGGCAGGATTCGAACCACGACCTCCCGGACAAGAGGCGGTGGCCCTAGCCGTTACGCCACCGATTATTATTTATTTCCCTGTATCATTTTGCCCGCGTTACATCGTTTTTATGGCTCGCGAGCGTGGACTTCAGTTTTCTCCAGATCCCTCAGGAACTATATCGGGCTATTCGGATTAACAGTCTATGTCACTTTCCAACCCCTCAACCAATTCTATACAAAAAATCTTTTCTATCCGTTGCTAAGTTGCGACGCCGACGTGCGCCAGCCTGGAAATGAGTTTTGGCCAGATCCCTCGGGAACTATGTATATTATGTCATTTCCCACCTCTTCATCCATCTCTGAGCAAAAACTCACAACTATCCATTGTTCCGTTACGATGTTAAAGAAATTAAACAAAAAATAGAGTATTTTTTCAGTTTCCTCGGGAATTTTTTCGGACTTTACTGTTTTTACGTGATAAAAAGTAGCTTATATCCTTTCCAGTGACACAGGCTACCTGCATGTCAAATTTCGTCAAGATTGGTCTAGGTGTTGAAGCGTGAAAGGTTAACAAACAAACAAATACATTTTTATATTTTTACATTTATAATATTAAGTAAGGACTAGCCGTCAGCCCACGGCTACGCCCGCGTTGTTTTTGATTTTCCTGTGGGAATAAGAGGTTTTCCTTTTAAGTAAAGTAGCCTTTGTCCTATTCCAGGCCCTAAACTATATGTGTGCCAAATTTCATCCCGGTCCGTCCAGTGGTTGAAGCGTGAAAGAGTAACAAACATCCATACATACAAACTTTCACATGATTTACATTATTAGTAGGATGATTCATGAACTTTGTAATCATCGTAAATGTGTGTGGGTGCACTTAAGGCGAGCTATTGATTGGATCAGTTGTCGCTGTCTTTTTCTTTACGTGTAAAGAGTAAAGAAAATAACCACACTTTTTTACTTTTTCAATAGTTTCTCGTTTCATTTAAAAACTACAATGAAAGTATGAAAACTAATAACATTTCCCAGTTTGTATTATCATAACAAATATTGTTGTATATTTTTTTAAATTTATACTTCAAAATCTTAGTCATAACTAGAATTGAAAGTAACGGTCTAGACCTATCTTTGGAATTGTTTTCTATCGAGCCAAAACTGCTCAATCATGTTTCTAATAGGTTTCGACCTTAAGGAACATCATCAACAACAAGAGTATCTTTGTTTTCTATCGTTTAGGAGTAATTGACGTAAAAATAACGAAAATCTGTAATATTACCGCCTTAAGGGCCGCCAGGAGGCTCGAGTTTCCATACAAACGTAGTTCTGCTTTAATACAAAAACTGCATGCCAGATTTAATCAAAACTTTGCAAATATATTGAGGAGACACATATCAATGTTTGTAATTAGTTTTCGAAGTACTAATATAAAACGGAAAAAAATAAGAGTAGTTTCAAACTTTCAGTACAAAACTAAATTAAGCCTAGTTTAGTTACTTTTAAAATTTACTACGATGAAAACTAATTACAAACATCGATATGTGTCTACTCAATATATTTACAAAGTTTGGATTCAATCTGGCATGTAGTTTTTGTATTAAAGCAGAACTACGTTTGTATGGAAACTCGAGCCTCCTGGAGACTAGTAATGACAGGACCGAGGCATGTGAAACGGGTTCAGTGATTCTATCTCGACATAATTCAATGGTCGTGTCTGCCACTAAAAGTTCTCAACAACAGTTCAAACATTGTGGGGTACGTACAAGGTTCCCCTTTCAGCTGGAGTTCTTGTGGTCTTCTGGTGCATTAGATTGATCTCTTCGATAGGGAATAGAAGATCGATGAGGATTTCATTACTGTTTATTTTCGAGCGACTTCCAAAAAAGGAGGAGGTTCTCAATTCGTCTGTATGTTTTTTTTTACGTGTGTTACCTCAGAACTTTTGACTGGGTTAACCGAATTTTATGATTCTTCTTTTATTTGAAAGCTAATGCTTCCCGTTTGGTCTCATATAAATTTTATCAAAATCGGTATAGTAATCTATTAGAAAATTAACAAAAACCAAAAACAATAATGCGAAAATGTACTAAGTTGTTGCGATGGAAGTCGGTTTTTTAACGTGTTTAGCGTTTTCAATTATAGTATCTATTTATTTTGCTTGTGTTTTTTCAATGTTTAAATGACATGGCTTGATGAAGTATGGGCGACTGCCCCAGCAATGTATAAACACTGTACCTACTAAGATGTGACGCTGAATAGCTATATATCAGTAGTCCGCATGAAAAAACTTTCACGAACTTTTCTTTATTTCATGATTCTGAAAAATAAATACAAGAACTCCTAATAATACAAAGAAACGGAAAAAAACTTTTAATTTGTTAATTATTTCCTGAATGTTCTATGAGATTAATAAGTACATAGTAATTAACAATGAATATTTGAATACTATGTGTTTGTGAGAAGTTTCTATACATGATAACTCATAATTTTCATTCATGCTTAGGGTAGTGGCCAAGCCAACTCCTTTGACAAAAACTTGTTCTTTCTACTGTTAAAATAGAGATGACGAATGATAATCATCTGATTTGCTTTTTTCTATCTGTCAAAAACGTCATTTTGTTCTAAAAATGTTTAAAATACCTAGGCGTGACGTCATAGTTTTGCAGCGTCATTTATGTACTCGTTTTGTGATTTTGATGAATTAAAAATCGAAAACTTGATGGAAAACAAAACGAGTAAGGTTTTCTGAAGTTTAAGTAGGAGGGCAATTTAGTGATCAAGAGTTCATAATTAATTTCTGATGCTGTCGTCATCCCTATTCGTATTATACAAACTCTTCACTGTAGTTTATTTTCCACTCCGTTATCAGAAGTGTGACTGACCAGGCTGTGTTTACTTTTTAACCGACTTCAAAAAAAGGAGGAGGTTTCTCAATTCGACCGTATATATTTTTTAATTTTTTATGTGTGTTTGCGTATAACTTCGTCGTTTGTGAACCGATTTTGATGATTCTTTTTTTGTTGGAAAGGAGATATCCCAAGAGTGGTACCATGATAAGGAAACAAGGATCTGATGATGAAATCTCAGAAAAATCGAGGGGAACCTTAGTTTCCTGTTTAAAGTCGTTTTTTTTTGTTTCGTATTATTCATTACCAAGACAATTCGTGGGGTAAAATAACGTGACTGTATCGAACAGCCAATCAGTGCTCAGTATTTTATGTTGGTAGACAGCCTTCATTTAGTATAAAAACTTAATCATTATTTTAAAAGTTACAATTAATAAATTATATCTATAATTAATTCTTATATCATTAATTATTATTTTATGATTCCGAAAGGAAATGGGAACATGGCTATCTTCAAGCCGGAACACATCAATGCTGTGCTATTTGGTGGTAAGACTTAGATAAGATTGTGAAAATGCACTTCCACCAACCAAACTGAGTTTTAAAATGTTAGGATCTGCCAGAAATCGAACCCGCGACCTCCTGATGTGAAGCTAATGAACTATCATTACGCTACGGAGGCGCATTCGTAGTAGAATCACCTAACCGATCTGGTGAAGTTTGGAATTCTTTTACGAAACTAATTGGCTTCACCCGCGTGGACATCGTTTTAATGACTGTCTTTAAGAATGATTAGTAAATTATGTTGTTTCCCACCTACTCAACCATCTCTGTGCAAAAAATCACAACAATCAAGTATTTTTTCAGTTCCCTCAGGAACTGCATCAGATTGTACTTTTTTCCCGGGATAAAAAGTAGCCTATGTCCTTCCCCGTGACAGAGGATACCTGCATGCCAAATTTCATAAAGATTGGTCAAGGCGTTGAAGCGTGAAAAGGTAACAAACAAACACATTTTCACATTTATAATATTACTAGCTGTCCCGGCGAACTTCGTACCGCCTTACATTACATTACATTGCCCTGACCTACCCTACACTACCCTACACTACACTACACTACCCTACCCTACACTACCCTACCCTACATACACTACACTACACTACCCTACCCTACACTACTCTACACTACCCTACACTACACTACCCTACCCTACCCTACACTACCCTACCCTACCCTACCCTATCCTATCTCTCAAGTTGGATCGAACTGCACATGGTGTGCGAATTTTATTATAATCGGTTAAGTGGTTTAGGAGTCCATTGAGGACAAACATTGTGACACGAGATTTATATATATTATATAAGATATAAGATAGTAAGGATATTTACAAAATAGTGGGGTATTTCTTAATATCTAAACGCTAAAGAGGCGCTATAAATCTAAACACGGGCGCCATTTCTACATGTAGTCCCCTATTTCCTCCGTAGATAATGACATAAGAGTATTTTTTTTTACCATAAAACGCCCATATGTTTTGTTTTTTCCCATATTCTAATTATAATAGAATTTGTTGACCTGACACCGCCAGGAACACTCGGAGGGTCAAAACTTATAAAACTGTATTTGAGATGTGAAAAAACCGTTGAACTCGCGACACTGTGACCTGTAATTTAGCCGACTCCGCCAGGAACACTCGGAGGGTCAAAACTTGTAAAAAGTTTTCACTTCTTTTGGCACTCCCGTATTGGTTAGGTTTTTTTTTATTGTAAATATCTTTAGATCAATGAATAATAATAGATTCGTTCATAACAATAACGAAGTCATAAAGCTATTTTAAGGGGAAAATATTCCACGAGACTTGCAACAGAACGAAAAGTAAATTATTTAACACTGCTACGAAAATGGAGATTTCCCGTTAATTAATTGTGAAGGAAAAGTCAACTTGAGAGCAAGCAAAATTGACCCCTAACATTAAGAAGTTAAACTTGGAATTTTAGTACAAATTAAGTTGACCTGAAATATCCGGAACCCTTTTATTCCGGGTGTAGTGGCGCCGCGAATGCTAATAATGTGAGGGTTGCCTGTTTAAATTTATGGAATAATTAAAGTTAATTCCCGCGACAAAATTAAACAGTTCTATTTTAATTGTTGTGAACCTTTTTGATATTATGCTGCAACTCTTTTGAAAAACCCTCTTGCGGCGAGAATGGATGAGTTTTATGCTTAATCAATACAATCTGTATAATGAAAAAAGGAAAACAAATCCTGACTCACTAATTCGTTGCCTGACTCATCAACGCCCAGCTCCAAACCATAGAAAGCTGAAATTTTGCACAACCATATATGATGTTCACAATAAATAACACTGGATTGACACGAGATGGGAATAAAGCAACAAAAAAAATCCTGACTCACTCACTTATTGACTGACTCATCAACGCCCAGCTCCAAACCAAATAAAGCTGAAATTTTGCACAATCATTTATGATGTACACAATAAATAACACTGGATTGACACGAGATGGGAATAAAGCAACAAAAAAAATCCTGACTCACTCACTTATTGACTGACTCATCAACGCCCAGCTCCAAACCAAATAAAGCTGAAATTTTGCACAATCATTTATGATGTACACAATAAATAACACTGGATTGACACGAGATGGGAATAAAGCAACAAAAAATCCTGACTCACTCACTCATTGACTGACTCATCAACGCCCAGCTCCAAACCATAGAAAGCTGAAATTTTGCACAAAAAATTATGATGTACACAATAAATAAGACTGGATTCACAGGGGATGGGAATAAAGCAATAAAAAAAATTGTTACTCACTCACTCATTGACTGACTCATCAAAGTTTAACTCCAAACTAAAGAAAGCTGAATTTTTGCACAAACATTAATGATGTCGACAATAAATTAGACCTGATTCCCACGGCATAGGGAATAAAGCTACAAAAAAATCCTGACTCACTCATTCGTTCACTGACTCATCAACGCCCAGCTCCAAACCATAGAAGGCTGAAATTTTGGACAAACATTAATGATGTCGACAATAAATTAGATCTCCACGGGATTTGGAATAAATCTTCAAAAAAATCCTGACTCACTCATTTATTGACTGACTCATCAACGTCCTTCTCAAAACCATAGAAAGCACTTGGCGGATTTTTATATAAAGTACTGAACCGATTTTGATAACATTTATATGGGACCAACACAGGAGCATAGGTACGCTATCGAATAAGAAAAGAATCATGAAAATCGGTTTACAACACACACACACACACAAACACACACACAATTAGTATTTGTTGTTATAGCGGCAACAGAAACACATATTCCCAGTCCCGTTTTTTCCCTTTAAAATTAACATAATTAACAAAATTAACCTAAAAATTAACATAACCAGAAAAAATAATGCCAAATCGTACTTAGTTGTTGCGATGGAAGTCGGTTTTAGAGTTTTTGTTTTATTATGATTATCGATAACGATGGAGCCGGCATTATGAAAAACAATACAAAACGTTAATTAATACAACACATGTGTAAATAATTTGTTCATTAATACAACACATGTGTAAATAATTTGTTCAATGTATATAGAACATTTTACATTTAACTATTAACAGGATTTGAAACAGTATGTTCGTTTTTTATCTGTTATCGTATAGTGGCCCTTGTTTAATACTTTTAGATACCGTAAGTTTTATCTGCAGATATATACTAGCAGATAACATATTATATTGTTGAAATATTATATTATAACATATTATTGTGCTCAAATGTTTATTATCTCATGTACTTAATTAAGGAACCTCCAGGTCTACTTATATGACATTTTTCAGCTACTATCTTTAAGTGAGACTGTATGTGATCTTATATGGAAATAAATATAAGTATATAACTGTCTCTGGAGTAGTAAGCTTGTGCTTCCGCACACCTGGTGATCCGGAATCCGTTAAAGATGCCGGTCATAAAGCAAGTCTCTTTCTCCCCCATACAATCTGAAAAAGCGTTTTAGATATTGAAAAAGTAAAAACTCCATCTTTGTCGGATTGCATAGGAATGAAAGAGACTTGCTGTTTGCCTAGAGTTCTTACCGGATAAGATAAGCAAGGTGTACGCTATCGCTCAATTACACAAAAAAAATATTTCTGGGCTCGTCCGGGATTTGAACCCGGGACCACTCGCACCCAAAGCGAGTATCATACCCCTAGACCAACGAGCCGGGTACTGAACACTTATATAAACGTGATCACATTATAGTAGTTCAGCATTTTATATTTATGAATTTCATGAAACCGTTAACTTGCGTAGATTATACCGAATCCAAACAAACGTATGTTAATTCCATGAAGATTGTTTGATCAATTGCGACTGCATTTACGTCTTTATTTTTTTACGTCTTTACAATATTACTAGTTGATGCCCGCGGCCTCGCGTATACATCGATGTTTCGCGGTGCACGAGACGCAAGCGGCTTGCGGAGATTTTTTATTATATTGTAAACAGGAGGCGTGCTTCACCAAAGTTTTATTATAATCGCTCGAGCCGTTTTCGAGTTTATCGGTCAGTTACACATTAAGCGATTAATTTTTATTATACAGGGTGTAACAAAATTGATGTACGACCCGTCAACTGGGGATTCTACTCATTATACTGAAAAACTTATGTTCAATGACTGTTAAAATCGCAAAAAAACACTCTTTATACAAATCAATTTATAGCTGAACGACTAACTTTATGCATTTTTGTATGGAGGGTCCAAAATTTTTTGGAGAATTGACTATGGGTTCCTTGGGGAAAGTTGTTCAGTATGATTAGTAGAACCCCCAGTTAACGGGTCCTATATATTTTTTTCACATTTAAGTTCGTCTTCTCTGCTCATATTTAAATCAAATAATAAATACTTATTTATGATATATTTTATAGTAGTCCAGTTTTCCAGTTTCATATTCAGACCGAGAGACTAACCATAAAAGTATAAAAAATATTTTCGGTTAACTGTTTATATTGTTTTCGAAAGATTTTTTAAGACGTTTATATTAGCTACTAGCTGTCCCGGCGAACTTCGTACCGCCTTATACTACACTGCACTGTAATACACTACACTACACTAAACTACACTGCAATATACTACACTACACTTTACCGCAATACACAACACTACACTGCACTGCACTCCAATAAACTACACTGCACTACACTACACTACACTACACTACTCTACACTACACTATACTACACTGCACAACACTACACTTTACTGCAATACACTACACTGCACCGCACTACACTAAACTACACTGCACTACACTACTCTACACTATACTACACTACACTGTACTGCACTGCACTGCGCTGCGCTGCTCGACGCTACGCTACACTAAACTACACTGCACTACACTACACTACACTATACACCCTAAGCACTACACCCTTCACCCTACACCCTACCCCCCTTCACACTACACACTACATACTACACACTTTACACTACACACTACTTTTGTTGATAATGCAGGAATTTTTTAGGTAATTTTTTACACCTTGGGTTACATTATCAGAGTTTTAGAAAGGATCCCTATTTGAAAATATAATATAGCCTATAGCAACCGCAGATAGTGTAGCTTAACAGTGAAATAATTTTTCAAATCGGTCTAGTAATTTTGTAGCCTGTTCAAAGCAAGCAAACAAACAAAAAAATCTTTCCTCTTTATAATATTATTACTACGCTACGTACGTCTGCATTGCTCGAGGCCACACACTGGTCATTGCGCGGCGGCGGGCGGTGTTTATTGTGAATTCGTAATATCTTCTGAATGGAATGTCCGATTTGAGTAATTCAAAAGATTATCTATAGGTATCGAAACATTTTTGATTATGAAATGATTTATTTGGATAAGGGTTAATACTAAGGAATGGTTATGATTTTGGTCAGTTTTTTATTAACTTTTAAAATGTAAAAAGTGCTTATAGTGAAATAACTAGAATAGTTGGACATATAGTATTGTGAAGTTTTTTGTAGGTATTGATATGTTCTCTAATATATCAGAAAATTTTGTTGTTTTATCATCAATAGTTTCCGTAGCGTATTCGATAAAAGAAATTTTTAATCAAATTTTTTTACACCTTGGTTCACGTTACTGAAGTTTTATCAAGGATCCTTTATTTTTTCTAGTAATAAATATAGCCTATGTTACTCAGCGATAATGTAGCATTCTAATGGTGAATTAATTTTTAAATCGGTTCAGTAGTTTTTGAGTTTATTCATAACAAACATACATACACACAAAAATAAAAATCTTTCCTCTTTATAATATGAGTGTAGATTATGTTTGTATGTATGTTTGTAACCGACTCCTTTGCACTCGATTTTGACCCACTTTAAACGGACAGATTTAATTCAAACTTTGTACATTTATCAAGAATCAGTGACAATGCAAAAATTTTGTAAGTTTATCTCAATATCCTGAACTAAAAACTAAAAACTAAATACAGTTTAAAAAAAAACACGCTTTTAAAGCACATCAAACAAAAAAGTGAAAAATATTTCTTAATATAACCTGAAAACAACAATGAACGAACAATACTAGTATTATTGTAAAAAAAGCGTGGGTTGCTCGATATACGAAAAATATGGAACAAAGCGCCCCACGCTTTTTTTACAATAATACTAGTATTGTTCGTTTATTGTTGTTTTCAGCTAATATTAAGAATTATTTTTCACTTTTTAGTTTTGATGTGCTTTAAAAGCGTGTTTCTTTAGTTTTTTTAAACTATATTTATTTATTTTAGTTGGCCTCTATGATACGAGTATAGGTCCTAATCCCGGAATTTATTAAGTTACACAAAGCAATCATTTACCCTCGCTATGCGAACAATTTGTCATTCACCGAACACGAAATAAAACAACTATGAACGACAAATCCCCGTGTTGTGTTCCTGCAGCTTCCGTTGGAACTACTCGTGAACGCGGAGCGCCTGTGAACGTGTCCTAATGAACGATTATTGTTCCGCCAACACACCTGGGGCCTTTCTTTTTCACTCTGGTGCTCTCTTATACAACAAAAACTACGACGACACATGCAGAGGCGTATTTAAGAATCCGGCGCCCCGGGCCCAAAAAAAAAACCGCCCCTCTAATTAAAAAACCGGCCAAAAACCGCGCTAAGGGTTCCATACTGGCGCACGATAAACGTCCCCTTACTGTAACTTTCTGTTTGCATGTTCGTAGTGGTTCGTCACCCTTATAACCGCTAGTCCGACTCGCACTTGGCTAGCTTTATTATTTTTCGGTGAACCAAACCGATCCAAAAAAATATTCTATTACGACTTTTTCTACTACGATTTTTTTCTGCTACTACTGGCGAAAGATCAACCGAAAAAGGCCGCCTCTCACCTCTTACCGCCCCGGGCCAAGTGCCCTCCTGGATATAGGGTAAATACGCCTCTGGACACATGAAAAATGAACATTTATACGGGATTTATCGCTCTCTTGCTTGCTAAGTGTCTGTGTAATGTCTAAGAAGTACACATTCAGATTTAACTTCAGGCATAGAAGAATGAAATGAAATCAGAAACGAGGAGATCCGCAGGAGAACCAAAGTAACCGACATAGCATCGCTAAACTGAAGTGGCAGTGGGCAGGGCACATAGCTCGTAGAAAGGATGGCCGATGGGGCAGTAAAGTTCTTGAGTGGCGACCGCGCACCGGAAAACGTAGCGTAGGCAGGCGTTCCACGCGTTGGACCGACGACCTGGTGAAGATCGCGGGAGGACTATGAATGCGGGCAGCGCAGGACCGGTCGTCGTGGAAATCCTTGGGGGAGGCCTTTGTCCAGCAGTGGACGATTTTCGGCTAATATGATAGAAGAATTTAGCTGCGCCTTTGATAAATGTCGCTCGTCGCTGCCGGCTCGTGTCAAACGGTTGCCTCAAAGGGGCCGCCGACGTTACAACCGGACGGGATCGCGCGAATCTTGTTATTGAATCTTTAATTATTACTTCGTCCAGCATAGAAAGTGATTAAAAATAATGACAAATTCTAAATAAAAAATAACTATTTAAATTTTTTTTGTAATACTGTTTCATCCTTCAACAAATTTCCAGAACTTCGTTAGGGTGTACTACAGCTAATTCTCCGAACGTACTGTAAAAGTTATACGTCCACCGCCGGACAAGGGCTTCCCCAAAGAATATCCACATCGACTGGTCCTGCACTGCCCGCATCCAGCAGCTACCCGCGACGTTCACCAGTTCGTCGGTCCACCGAGTGGCAGGCCGGCCTACGCTACATCTGCCGGAGCTTTACTGCCCCAACAGCCATCTGTTAGCAAGGCGTACACATATAGGTCCGATAAAGATCTTTACTATTTGATCTATCCCAGTCTCAATAAATCTCCATTTAATTTCACTTGATCAAATAACAGTAAGCAAATAACAGCCCTCACTTTTTCTACCTATTTTATTTGCCAACCCTAACCTTGGGACTTTCAGACGAAAACGTAACAGGTAGGTATACTATACAGAGTGTAACACAATTGGTGTAGGTCCCGTTAACTGGGGGTTCTACTCATCATACTGAACAACTTTCCCCAAGGAACCCATAGTCAATTCTCAAAAAAAAATTTGGACTCTCCATACTATAATTTTGATCAAAAAAAAAAAACGACTCCAAACGCACTAGTCACTACGATTTTTGAAGGTTCCCCTCGATTTCTCTGGGATGCTGTCATCAGATCCTGGTTTCCTTATCACCGTTGGGATATCTCCTTTCCAACAAAAAATATAAACGGTCGAATTGAGAAACCTCCTCCTTTTTTTGAAGTCGATTAAAAATGCACAAACAAAAGCGGTCGATCAGCTGATCGATTTGTATGAAGTGTAAATATTTTTTTTTGCATTTTCAGCAAAGTCGTAGAACAAAAGTTGTACAGTATGACGAGTAGAAGCCCCAGTTAACGGGACCTACACCAATTTCGTTACGACCTTTTGGCAATAAGCTGCAGTTAACAGGGCGTATCTAAAAGGCGTCCTTCTAACCAGAGGTACCGGGTTCAAATCTGGACAGCCAATGTACCAATGAGTTTTTCAAAACTTACGTACATATACTTACCGATTGCTTTAACGGTGAAGGAAAACATCGTGAGGAAACCTGCACATGCCTGCGAAGAAACTCGAAGGTTGTGTGTGAAGTCGACCAACCCGCACTGGGCCCGCGTGGTCGACTAAGGCCTGATCGCCCTGATTTCAGGGTAGGCTCGAGCCCCTCGGTGGGGACGTATATGAGCTGATATAATAATAAAATAATCTAAAAGGCGCAGTGATACTTTAAGGTGGGCTTATACTCATCAAACTTAACAAATTTTTTTCTACAGCTTTGCTGAAATCACGAATTTTATTTTGGACTTTTCATACAAAGCCAACCAATCAGTCGACAAATTCGTATAGAAAATCCAAAATAAATTGTCGATTTCAGCAAGGTTTTAACCCAAGCCCACTTTAAGGCGGTAATATTACAGATTTTCGTTATTTTTGCCGACAATTACTCCTAAACAATAGAAAACCCAAGGTTGAAAAAAATACCCTTATTGTTGATGATGTTCCTTAAAGTCAAAAGCTATTAGAAACACGATTCAGCAGTTTTGGCTCGATATAAAAAATCCCAAAGAATGTCTACACCGCTTACTTTCAACTCTAGTTATGACTAATATTTTAAAGTATAAATTAAAAAAATATACAACAATATTTTTTATGATAATACAAAGTGAGTAATGTTATTACTTTTTATAATTTCATTGTAGTTTTTGATTGAAACGACAAAACTATTAAAAAAAAAGTGTGGTTATTTTCTTTATTCTTTATACGTAAAGAAAGAGACAGACAACTGTTCCAATCAGTACCTCGCCTTAAAGTATCACTGTACAAGTAGTCGATGATACCCTAAAAAATTGAACTGTACAGTTTATGTTACACCCTGTATACAGGTGAACTTTTGGAAATGTGCTGCAGGTATATACAGGATGCAAAAAAAGTAGAAACTTTAAAAACTTAAAGCCGCCAACAGCAAAACGCTTTTATCTGCAGATTTATCCATACGATAAATAATGATTACCGAGAAAAACTTCGAACTCCTTCTTTTTGATAAATAAAGTCTTCTTTAATGTGAGACTCTGGCCAACTTATGAGGATGATTTCATATACTGCTAAGGTACAGGGTTTTTCTAGCCTAGTTTAGTAGCCAGAGTTCTAATAAGTAGATCTTGTTACGAAATGTCGGTTACGTACATGGCCGAAGGGGAAGTACAACTAGAATTAATACTTTGTTTTCTAACTTGTAAACTTTTTGTGTACTAAATTTGTTATTATTAATTTATTTATTTATTCATCATATTGATGACAGATGATGGCAAGCGTCGGTGGCGTAACGGCTAGGTACGCCGCCTCCTGTCCGGGAGGTCGTGGTTCGAATCCTGCCACGTACCAATGTGATTTAAGATTTCATATGTACGTTTACAATGAAGGAAAACATCGTGAGGAAACCTGCACACGCCTGCGAAGAAACTCGCAGGTTGTGTGTGAAGTCCTCCAACCCGCACTGGGCCCGCGTGGTCGACTAAGGCCCGATCGCCCTAATTCAGGGTAGGCTCTAGCCCCTCGGTGGGGACGTATATGAGCTGACATGATGATGCCAAGGCTTACCAATTGTGAATAAAAAAAAAACTTGACAACGACACAGCTCTTCTATTTGTGGTTCCTAAGCAACCGTGAACAGGGAATATGCAACTCTCAAATAGTCGCATGCAAAGAGTTTTTAATTTTTATTACCCGACTGCGGAGGGTTATGTTTTTCGAGAGTATGTATGTATGTATGTATGTATGTACAATTGTTTGGCACGCTCTGCAGCCTGAACGGCTGGATGGATTTTGGCTTGAGAGGTGTCGTTAGATTCGTATTTACTGTGAGAGTGACACTGGGTATATCAAAATAAAAAAAACAAAATGGCGGATTTTTGGCGCCAAATTCCAATGTAAGGCACGCACTGCAGCCTGAACGGCTCGATAGATTTTCTTTAGATACGTACTTACTGTGTGAGTGACACTGCGTATATCAAAATAAAAAAAAACAAAATGGCGGATTTTTGGCGCCAAAGTCAAATGTTTGGCACGCTCTGCAGCCAGAACGGCTCGATGGATTTTCTATCAACTGATAAGTTAATAATCTGCGTAAATTTAATGTTTTAGTTTGAGGGGTGTCGTTAGATACGTATTTACTGTGTGAGTGACACTGCGTATATCAAAATAAAAAAAAACAAAATGGCGGTTTTTTGGCGCCAAAGTCAAATCGAACGGCTCGATGGATTTTCTATCAACTGATAAGTTAATAATCTGCGTAAATTTAATGTGTGTCATTGTGTATATAGGTTACTATACAAACTAATTCAATAATGAAACTAAAAAAAAAATAAAATAAAAAACGGTAATTTAAAAAACTAAAAAACCCGACTGCGTTTCTGTGTAGTTTGGAAATGAAAAACCCTAAAACAAGAAAGTCGTCATACCCGATTGCACTTAACTTAAGAAAAATTGTAGCAGTCGGGACCCATTCTAGAAATGGAGGCATAGTGAATTGAAAGCACATACCTCTATTACATTGCAGATTACTCCAATATACTGACTAGACGGCTGACTTTCTAGAATGGGTCCCGACTGCTACATTTTTTCGTAAGTTAAGTGCAATCGGGTATGACGACTTTCTTGTTTTAGGGTTTTTTTATTTCCAAACTACACAGAAACGCAGTCGGGTTTTTTAGTTTTTTAAATTACCGTTTTTTAACTAATTGACCTACCTAAATTGCTTTTTTTTGTTTTTTCGCCCTTTTTAGGGCAGGCTAAGGCTCTTTGGCCACACCGCCTAGTCTTCAGTATAATATTTTTTCTGTAGTATTTATAAATTTTACGTCTTCAGTAATTTTCAGTCTTCAAGATAACTGTTTCTTTACGTTCACATCATATAATATATTATAGTCTTTAACCTAACCTATACACTGTAGCAAAATTGTAGCACGTTTGCTAAAGCTTTAGCGGACTTCTTGTGGGAACTCGAAACACAGTATACTACACAATAAACACACAAATGGTACTTAGTTGATAAATACACTATCAATAATATACACCAAAAATCACATGTAGGTATATTGTTTTGTAAGTGTAATTATTACGGATGACATAAAAATAATATTTATTGTGTAGTGTAATTTTGTTTGAATAAACAAAAATATTTATTGTTTATATCGGAGAAGCCTAGGATGTGCGTAACAAAGGTAAGTGGTACCTGAAATTATAAATATTGTAAACAAGGCATAAATATTGTAAACAAAGACGTGTTTTTTTATCACGCTTTTATTAGATTCACCTTTAAGTATGTATGTTTATATGTAAGTATGTTTGTATGTTTGTAACCGACTCCTTTGCACTCAATTTTGATCCACTTTAAACGGACAGGTTTAATTCAAACTTTGTACATTTATCAACAATCAGTGACAATTCAATAATTTCATAAGTTTATCTCATTATCCTGAACTAAAATTGAAAAAAAATATAGTTAAAAAGAACTAAAAAACACGCTTTTAAAGCACATAAAACTAAAAAGTGTGAAAAAAATATTTTAATATAGGCTGAAAACAATAAGAACGAAAAATACTAGTACTATGGTGAAAAAAGCGTGGGGAGCTTTGTGCCATATTTTTCGTATATCGAGCAAACCTCGCTTTTTTCACAATTATGCTAGTATTTTAAATTCATCATTTTAAATATACGTAGCATATTTTTTAAAAGACTTCGTAGCCCAACATTGCGCGTGATCCGATACGAACTTGGCCAATTTTCCATATTTCGCATCCTATCTTTATTGAAACAGGTCCACAATCACACCCTGGACACTTCATACAACGGGCCAGAAATGACATTTAAAAAAAGGAATGACGGACTAAACGAAATCGGCGGCGAAATCCAATACGTTCGACAACCAAACTGTAACCAATCTGTATCAATCTGGATGAGGTTGCAATAAGGCAAGCGGCAGGGAGTGTCCATACTGTATGTTAGTACTTATATATATATGGGGTGACTTTAAATTAGTTCTTGATAGCAAAGGATATTATGAATGTACTCGTGATCACAAACAACTTTCCCAATGAAACTTTATGTCAAATATGAAAAAAAAATTGGCATTTTATACATTTTTGCCGATTCAATAACTTTATTATGTATCGAGGACCAACATTTTTTTTCTGATTTGACATATACTTTCTTTGGGAAAGTTGTTTGTCATATCACGAGTTCATTCATATCCTTTGCTATCAAGAACTAATTAAAAGTCATCCTATATACTTTGATCACACCATGGACACTTCATACAACGGGCCAGAAATGACATTTCAAAAAAGGAATGACGGAATAAACAAAATGGCGGCGAAATCATAAAGAAACCCATTTTAATGTAAGTCTAAGTGAGTTAATGTAAATACGTAAACAATTTTAAGTCGTCGTCAAACAAACAAACGGACCGTTCGGCAATTTCTAGTACGTTGGACAACCAAATTGTAACCAATCTGTATCAATCTGGATGACGAGGGGGTCAGGTCGCAATCTAGAGAGCGGCAGGGAGTGTGCATACTGTATGTTAGTACTAATATATATACTTTGATCACCCCATGTACACTTCATACAACAGGCCAGAAACGACATTCCAAAAAAGGAATGTCGGAACAAACAAAATGGCGGCGAAATCATAAAAAAAACCCATTTTAGTGTAAGTCTAAGTAAGTTCCTACACTATTGTAAATACATAAACCATTTTGAGTCGACGCCGACAATCAAACTTTTACCATCAATCTGGGTGACGAGGGGGTGAGGGTGGAATCTAGAAAGCGGCAGGGAGTGTCCATACTGTATGTTAGTCCTAATATAATATATACTTTGCCTCAATCCACATTCAGATGTGGCCAGCGAGCCGGAGCTCCCTTTCCCTACAATAAATTGTACATAAAAGCAACGCACGCGAGTCACGCATACCATCTCATAGATTTATACCCCACACTTCTGTCCAAATTTAGATTTACCGTTGCATATAGCCATAACTCACAAAGAATTCTAGGGTTTTTCGCTGGATTAAGAGAAATAGGATTAGGGTCAATGTTATTAATATTTTATTTCACTTAGCTTATTCAGTATTATGAAGTTATGTTTGAGATACAATTCTTTATTTTATAATAGACTAGCTTTTGCCCGCGGCTTTGCCCGCGTGGACATAGCTTTTATGACTCTTTTTGAGGGTGAGTGGTGCGCGAGCCGCAATCAGCTCGCAAGCGTGGACATGAGTTTTCTCCAGTTACCTCAGAAACTGAATCGGGCTATTCGGATTAGCAGTCATTGTCACTTCCCACTCCCTCAACAAATTCTATACAAAAAATAACTTTAATCCGTTGCTCCGTTGCGACGCCACCGACGTGCGCGAGCGTAGAAAACAGTTGTCCCCAGATCCCTCGGGAACTATGTCAGGATATACTTATTAATAAATTATATCATTTTCCACCTCATCTCTGTGCTAAAAATCACACCCACTCATTTTTTCGTTACGATTTTAAATAACTTAACGAACAAAGAGTATTGTTTTAGTTTCCTCAGGAACTGCATCGGGCTATGATAATTTCCACAGATATAAAGTTGACTATTTCATTCCCAGTGATACAGGCTATCTGCATGCCAAATTTCATCAAGATTGGTCTCTACCTGTGTTTGGTACCGATTGGTACCGATCTGTGTTGAAGTGTGAATAGGTAACAAACAAACAAACACATTTTCACATTTATAATAATAAGTAAGGATTTCTAAATATTAAATAACATATAGAGCGTCGGTGGCAGAACGGTTAGGGCCACTATAGGAGATAGTGGCCGGAAGGCCCTGGTTTGAATGCTGCCACTTAACAATATCTATACGAATATCGATTTCATACTGGTATGTACATTTATCCGACGCTCTTACGGTGACAAAACAATCGTGAGGAAACTTGCACACGCCTGCGAAGAAACTCGAAGCTTATGCGTGAAGTCAATCAACCCGCAATGGGCCCGCGTGATCGTCTAAGGCCTGATCGCCCTAACTCAGGGCAGGTCGAGCCCCTTGATGGGGACGTATATAAACTGATATGATGACATAACACATATACCTTATTATCGAAAAACTAATTCAAATCATTGTATCAATCTAGTAATAAAACTTCCTAAAAATATTAATATGGGTCAAATCCTCGAGTCGTATCAGCTCCAAAGTAGCCCATGACGCACTTCTCTTTGCCGCGCTGGATGGCAATAGACAACCTTAGCAGCAGGTAGGACCTCACGTCACATCTTCTCTCTCGAAGGCGACGGCCAATCTCCTTTGTGAAGGCAAGGCCTCTGAGGGTTCAGCAGCCGGTTGTCTCACAGACCAGCGGCACAAAGCAGTAATTTGACTTCAAAACCGAGTACTTATTATGCTTCTTTCTCGCCGCAACTTCAGCAGCAGTACCGTACGGGTGTGAATTGAGGCAGAAAAAGTAGAGTCCCAAAGCAGGCACGTTCCTCTCTGCCATAGCACCTGTTTAAACCCTCCGGCCTTTTGCCATCACATCAACTAAAGCCCAGTGGCTGCATCAAAGATGGAATATTCCATCTGGCCGATACCAGTGCCCTCCGAGTGAGGTCATTAAGGAATTGGTGACGTGGGAATCTTAACAAACAACGACCGCAATTCAGTGAGTGATGGCCAATTGCCTTCACCGTGGACCCGCAAATACATTGATGAGGTTCACAGATATTGATATTGCAGGCTGAGAGCAACTGCCACACGCAAATAGTCGCCGTCAGAAGAGTTCCCATATCTGTGCCTCCTGTTATAAGAAGCTAAACTCGATTTGTGTGTTTTTAATTTTTTTACACGATTGCAATCTATAAAAAAATACCTATATGTTCGTCTATGAAACACATCGCTACGTGCTATAGTTCCAGAGAGTTGTGTAAAAAGCGTATGCTGAAAAATACATGAAAGAAATCCACTCAAAAGTAAGAAATAATATTTTAATGTTTTAACACAACTTAAGCGCGTTTTATTATTCCTGCAGTTCCATCTATTGACATTTTGCTGCTATGATTATAATGTGTGGTATGTGTAGGTAATATGGGGAAAAAGTACTCTATATTTATTATTGTAAGTATCGATAGATAATTTCCCACGGGACCTCTTTAGTTTTCCGGGATAAAGAATTCCAGACTATACAATGATGTTCAAAACACCCCATCCCAATGTAATGGTTTCATATTGTTACGTTGAGCCATTCTAAAGATACAATTTTTTGCATTCCTGCAGGAACCATTATTTTTTTTGGGATTCACAATGTCCCAGTTTTAGTTCGCGATAAGGGTATCAACGTGTAAAATTTGATTGTAATAGGTCAAGCCACATTTGCGTGCTGAGCCATTCTATAAATGAATACTTTTGATTTTCCCACGGGAACTCTTGAATTTTCCGGGATAAGAAGTATCCTATATGTCAACCCGGGCTATAAGGAACCACCATACAAAATTTCATCAAAATCGGCCCGGTAGTTTTTGCGTGATGCGCGAACATACAGACAGACAGACAGACAGACAGACAAAAATTCCAAAAGTTGTTGTTTTGGCCTCTGTATCGTTAGGAATGTCCACCACAGTTATTATTTTCCAAAAATATTTCATGTACAGACACGGCCCCGTTACAGTTTTATTTTATTATAGATGAGCGCCTTTGCTCGCGTGGATTTCAAGGGTGAATGGATATCAAGGGGAGCAGCAAAACACATCGCCTTCTTTTCTTTTTTTATCGTGTACAGAATGAACATAACAGATGGCCGATGGGGCAGTAAGGTCCTTTTTTTCATTAAAAATTTGAGTGCGTTTGACTATATCTCACCTGATGGTAAGTGACGATGTAGTCGAGGAAAGTACACGCAAACTCAAATAATGCGACCGCGCAAACGTAGCGTAGGCAGGCGTCCCACGCGGTGGACCGATGACCTGGTGAAGATCGCGGGAAGCCGATGGATGCGGGCAGCGCAGGACCGGTCTTGGAAATCCTTGACGGAGGCCTTTGTCTAGCAGTGGACGATTTTGCGGGTAACTGTCCTTGAGCGTGAGTGATGCGCGAGCCGTAATAGGCTCGCGAGCTTGGACATGAATTTTTACCATGTCCCTCAGGAACTATGCAACATCCCACCCCTTTTACTAACTCTATACAAAATATCACTTCAATCCGTTGCTCCGTTGCGACACCGACGTGTGCGAGCGTGGAAATGAGTTTTCCCCTGATCCCTCGGGAACTAAGTCTGGATATGCTTATTAGTAAATCTTGTCGTTTGCCAATCCCTTAACCATCTCTGTGCAAAAAATCACAACAATCCATTGTCCCGTTGCGATGTTAAACATATTAACCAAAAAAAAGTATTTTTTCAATTTCATCAGGAACTACATCGGACTATGCTATTTTCACGGGACAAACAGTTACCTATGTCCTTCCTATGACACAGGCTACCTACATGCCAAATTTCATCAAGATTGGTCGAGGCTGAGATGTGAAAAGGTAACAACCACGTTTTCACGTTTATAATATTAGTAAGGATCGATCCTGAAGATCCATTCGGAATTTTGATAAAGAATTATTGAAATCGCGGGAGTAGTTATGGAGATTAATACTTGCATCCAAACGTTACCTCAAAATAATATTAGTTTAAATATGAAATAGTAATTAAATAGTTAGGATTCTCTTGGGTCAATAATTTTTAGGATTCGTATACGGGACCATTACCACACCCCGGACACTTCATACAACGATCGTGAAATGACATTTCTAAAAACAAATGACGAAGCAAACAAAATTACGGCGAAATCCTACAACGTTCGAGAACCAAACTATAACCAATCTGTATCAATCTGGGTGACGAGGGGGTGAGGTCGCAATCTAGAGAGCAGCAGGGAGTGTCCATACTGGAAGTTAGTACTAAAATATTTACTTTGCTATTACTAAGAATTCGCTGTCCGTCCGTCTGTCACTAGGCTGTATTTCATGAGCCGTGATAGCTAGACAGTTGAAATTTTCACAGATGATGTATTTCTGTTGCCGCTATAACAACAAGTACAAAAAAATTAGAAAACATGAAAAAATAAGGGGGACGTTCTTCATACAAAAAAAACATGTTTTTTTTTAAACATAAAGAAACTAGCGCAATCTAGTATGATGGAACGGAAACCTATTTGTGCGGTTCAAACTCGCACTTGGCCGGTTTTTATTAAAGCTTAGCGCATTTTGTTTTTCCAGGGATAATATCATATTGTCTAGCATTGATATTATCATTATCATATCAGCCGAAAGACGTATACTGCTGGATGAAGGCCTTTCCCAAGGATTCTTACAACGTACGGTCCTGCACTGCCCGCATCCAGCTTCTTTCCGCATACCTTCACCAAATTGTCGGTCCACCGAGTGGGAGGCCTGCTTACGCTACGTTTTCCGGTACGCGGTAACCAGTCGAGAATTTAATTGCACCAACGGCGATATGTTCCACGAAATATGTGCACTGCCACTTAGTTTAGCAATTCCGATAGCTATATCGCTTACTTTGGTTCTCATACGGATCTTGATTCCGATTCGATCACACAGCGAAACTCCGAGCATAGCACGCTCCATTGCTCTTTGGGGACCTTGAGCCTTCCAATGAGACACATAGCACAGATTACTAATTAGTTACTACCCATAGTAAGCGACCAAGCCTCAGTTCCGATTGCAATCACATTATTTGATTTTAAACTGTTTTTTAAGAAATCCCTATCCTTTTTCCCAGATTCGCTACCCTACCGAATTACCACATCATCATATCAGCTCATATACGAGTACATCCCCACCGAGGGGCTCGAGCCTACCCTGAATTAGGGCGATCGTGCCTTAGTCGACCACGCGGGCCCAGTGCGGGTTGGTCGACTTCACACACTACCTTCGAGTTTAATCGCAGGTGTGTGCAGGTTTCCTCACGATGTTTTCCTTCACCGTTAAAGCAATCGGTGAGTATATGTAGGTAAGTTTTGAAAACTCATTGGTACATTGGCCGTCCTGATTTGAACCCGGTACCTCTGGTTAGATGGACCGAGTCGTTACCGGTTGAGCCACCGACGCTCATGTTATATTCCTATCGGAGTCTGTCAGCTGTTGCGTACGCGTCACAGCGAGCGTAGTAAACGGTAAAAAAGGAGATGGACGTTTAAAAAAAAATTATAATAATAAATAGGTGGTGGTTTTTTATGCTTAATGGAATGGGTATCGGCTTCTTATACACCTCCTTTAATGGGTCCGTTGTTCAACCAGTCACCCTGTATATTAAATTTATTTGAAACTAGCTTTTGCCCGTGGCTTCGTCCGCGTGGACATCGTTTTTATGACTGTCTTTTAAGGTGAGTGGTGCTTTGCGGCTCGCGAGCGCGGACACGAGTTTTCCTCAGATCCCTTAGGAACGATATCGGGGGCTATTCTGATAAGAAGTCTATGTACTTCCCACCCCCTTAACCAATTCTATACATAAAACCACTTCAGTCCGTAGCTCCGTTGCGACGCTGACGTGTGCGAGCGCGGAAATGAATTTTCCCCAGATCCCTCGGGAACCATGGATATGCTGATTCTTAAATTATATTATTTCCCAACCCTTCAGCCATCTATGTGCGCAAAATCACAGCAATCCATTGTTCCGTTGCAATGTTAAAGAAAATAACCAAAAAAAAAAGTATATTTTCAGTTCCCTGAGGAACTGCATAGGACTATGCTATTTTCACGGGATAAAAAGTAGGCTATGTCCTTTTTAGTGACACGGGCTACCTGCATGAAAAATTTCATCAAGATTGGTTAAGGTGTTAAAGCGTGAAAAGGTAACAAACAAACAAAGAAACACATTTTCACATTTAAAATATTAGTAAGGACATTATTGTGTAAATAAATAGTCTGCCTGAAGATGGTGACAAATTATAAATACAGTTTCATTTGTTTTAAGTGGAATTAGTGTAGATTTATACCATTACTAGCTTTTGCCCACGGCTTCGCCCGCGTGGACATCGTTTTTATAACTGTCCTAGAGGGTGCGCGGTGCGCGAGCCGCAAGCGGCTGGCGAGCGTGGGCATGAATTTTCTCCAGATCCCTCGGGAACTATGTCAGGATATGCTTATTAATAAATCATGTCATTTCCCATCCCGTCAGCCATCTCTGTGCAAAAAACCACACAATCCATTGTTCCGTTGCGATGTTAAAGAAATTAACCAAAAAAGAGAATTTTTTCAGTTCCCTCAGGAACTGCATCGGGCTATGCTATTTTAACGGGATAAAAAGTAGCCTATGTCCTTCCTCGTGACACAGGCTACCTGCATGCCAAATTTCATTACGATTGGTCAAGGCGTTGAAGCGTGAAAAGGTAACAAACAAACATACAAACAAACACATTTTTACATTTATAATATTAGTAAGGATGAGTGATATAATGTTCCACAAAGAACCTACAATCAAAAGTATCAACTGTCTTGGTATGACACAATGACTTCTATAGGGTAAAACCAGGATAGTTGCCCCAAGGGTATAGTTGCCCCGATTGTAATTACTTTAGTTTCGCGGATAAATCGCATGCTATTTTATTAATATGTCGAAAGATCCTCTAATAACCACTAAGTTGACGGTGTCTCATGACTATGTGCAATTGCATGGGAAGGCAAAATGCGATCAAAGTTTTTGCAGGGAAGATGTCCTGTTTCTCGGCGGGGCATCTATCCTAAACGTAATTTACATGGATTAGGCAACTATCCCCTATGTGGGATAGATATCACAAAATATAGCGGTCCGCAAAAATCGCTAATATTCTAATAATATTAAAGATAATGTTTTTTACTTTTCATAAATTTGTAGATAAAAAACCAAAGTACCGGCCTGTTTTACAAATAAAGTATTTTAAAGTGAAACTTTTATTACATCGTCTCAAATTTTTTCGTCTGTGTGTTGCATGTTGCGTGACAGTCTCTTTCGTCTGACGGTATGATCGTTTCGTCCTCTGTACCGTAGCGAGAGCAGCCGTGATCGTTTCGTCCTATGTAAAGTTTCACTTTTACCGTGGTTTCATAAAACCACACAGTTATTTTTATTTTTGTACTGAGAGATACAGAGTGATTTCAAAAAGTGTGGCCACTATCCGGCTTTTACCCTATTACTGGCGTGTATGACATGATAGCAGCCTTTTCTTTTATTTGTTGTTTCGCCTTGGTCATCATCTGCTTCTTCTTCCCTCAATATTTCCTTCTATGACGGTTTTCAGAAAGCTGTCTTGTCATATTAAGTGTTATTACAAATTTTCTGTTCTATTTTCAAATATTTGAAGCAGGTTTCACTTCTCATTCACCTTAAGGCGAGATATTGATTGGAATAGTTGTCTCTGTCTTTTTGTTTACCTGTAAAGAGTAAAGATTATAACATTTTTTTTTCACTCTTTCAATGGTTTTTATTTTCAATCAAAAAAACTACAATGAAAGTATAAAAAAATAATAAAATTACTCTCTTTGTATTGTCATAACTCATATGTATTGTTGTATATTTTTGAAAATTTATATTTCAAAATATTAAATCTTAACTAGAGTTGAAAGTAACGGTGTAGACCTATCTTTGGGATTTTTTCATATCGAGACAAAACTGCTCAATCGTGTTTCTAATAGCTTTTGACTTTAAGGAACATCATCAACAATAAGGGTATTTATTTTTCAACCTTGGGTTTTCTATCGTTTAGGAGCAATTGACGTCAAATATAACGAAAATCTGTAATATTACCGCATTAAGAGGCTTGAGAAGCTGCGGCAGAAACGGCGTTAACGATTTTCACCTCTTGAATGTTAACCGATTTAGACCAATTTTTGATAGGTTGTCAGTCAGAACAAAAGCTAGGCTTAAACGTTTCGTTTTTTAAATTAATGATTATGAATAAACAAAAAATGGCCGAAATTAGTTTTGTATGAAAACACGTATATGACAAAAAAAAACTTATTAACTTTATCGAAAAAACAAAAACCTATTTATATATATTATTTAACCTATCAAAAATTGGTCCAAATCGGTTAACATTTAAGAGATGAAAATCGTTAACGCCATTTGCATGAAAAGTCGCAGCTTCACAATCCTCTTAATAGAACCTTTTGGTTTGTTTTATTTTCCGTCCAACTGATTCGTTTCATTCTCCTTAAACATCATCATCATATCAGCCGAAAAACGTCCACTGCTGGACAAAGGCCTCCCCCTAGGATTTCCACGACGACCGGTCCTGCACTGCCCGCATCCATCGGCTTCCCGCGATCTTCACCAGGTCGTCAGTCCACTACGCTACGTTTTCCGGTACGCAGCGCGGTCGCCCCAACGGTTCTACGAGCTATGTGCCAAACACCAAATCGCATTTAAAATGGATGTTATCTGTAATTAATTCCATTTCAGAGGGGTGCAGCATTTAATTAATAGCAGGTCCAGCTTGAGGGATATTATTTCAGGGATCACTCTTTCACTCCTATATGAGTTTTACGTCATTTGGGCAAATTTTTCAAAGCGAGGCAATTTTTCCACAAAATGACCGTTGCTACTCACACAGCCCGTTTTAAATAACTCTCGTTAACTTTCTGCTCGGTAACGGGCGGTGAGATTATTTTGGCAAATGCATTTTTATTAGGGTTCCGTGGACCAAAAGGGTGACTAACCGGACCCTATTACTAAGCCTCCGCTGTCCGTCCGTCTGTCTGTCTATCTGTCTGTCAGCGGGCTTTATTTCATGAACCGTAATGAGTAGACATTTAAAATTTCACAAAGTGTGTTTTATTACCTCCATTTAAAAAATATATGAAAAAGCAAAAACATCTGATCTTCATGTATGAGGTAACCATATTTTTGTTAAAAATGAGTTATTTTTGTTTTAGCTCTACCGTAAAAAACAGTAATATTTACAGGTGTGAAACTTGGTATGATTATAGAAATAATTTTGTAGTAAATGAACAAAATATAATAAAAATCGGCCAATCGATGGTCTTACTCGCGTTAAGGATTCCAAACTGAATGAATAAATAGGATTTTTCTGTCGCTCGCGTTCATAGCTTTTTTTGTAATGTGAATAGTTATCATTGTCTTAGTTGTATGGAGAGGCGTGGTGATACGGAATCCTCGTAGCGTAGGTCCGACTCGCATTCGGCGGGTTTTTTCATTTTATTTTTATTTAAAAATTTGAGTGCGTTATTTATGTATATCCTGTAAATGTGCACATCAATTAAACTGAATGAGGTACAAAAGTAAACAAATCGCCGAGTGGCAAAATGTGAAAATGTCTAACTTAAACAGTGCTATCAAAACAAATAAATATTTATCCGACTGCATAAAAACTGGACCCCTCTTTTTTGTACAATTGGGAAAAATGTATCCTATGACAATCAAGGGATCAAAACAAATTTAACGACATTTCGCACTCCAAAATCCATCAAGCCGTGTAGGCTACAGAGCGAGCCAAATAATAAAATAACCTCTTTTTGGCCAGTCGGGTAAAATGTATCCTAAGTCACTCACATGTTCAAGACGAATCTAACGACACCTCGCACTCCAAAATCCATCAAGCCGTGTAGGCTACAGAGCGAGCCAAATAATAAAATAACCTCTTTATGGCCAGTCGGTTAAAATGTATCCTAAGTCACTCACGGGTTCAAGACGAATCTAACAATACCTCGCATAGAAAATCCATCAAGCCGCGTAGGCTATAGAGCGTGACAAATAATAAAACAACCTCATTTTTGGCCAGTCAGGTAAAATGTATCCTAAGTCACTCACGGGTTCAAGACAAATCTAACGACACCTCACACTCCAAAATCCATCAAGCCGTGTAGCCTACAGAGCGAGCCAAATACTAAAATAACCTCTGTTTTGGCCAGTCGGGTTTAATGTATTCTATGTCACTCACCGGATGAAAACAAATCTAACGACATTTCGCACTCCAAAATCCATCAAGCCGTGTAGGCTACAGAGCGAGCCAAATAATAAAATAACCTCTTTATGGCCAGTCGGGTAAAATGTATCCTAAGTCACTCACGGGTTCAAGACGAATCTAACAATACCTCGCATACAAAATCCATCAAGCCGCGTAGGCTATAGAGCGTGACAAATAATAAAACAACCTCATTTTTGGCCAGTCGGGTAAAATGTATCCTATGTCACTCACGGGATCAAGACAAATCTAACGACACCTCGCACTCCAAAATCCATCAAGCCGTGTAGGCTACAGAGCGAGCCAAATAATAAAATAACCTCTTTATGGCCAGTCGGGTAAAATGTATCCTAAGTCACTCACGGGTTCAAGACGAATCTAACAATACCTCGCATACAAAATCCATCAAGCCGCGTAGGCTATAGAGCGTGACAAATAATAAAACAACCTAATTTTTTGACAGTCGGGTAAAATGTATCCTATGTCACTCACGGGATCAAGTCAAATCTAACGACACCTCACACTCCAAAATCCATCAAGCCGTGTAGCCTACAGAGCGAGCCAAATACTAAAATAACCTCTGTTTTGGCCAGTCGGGTTTAATGTATTCTATGTCACTCACCGGATGAAAACAAATCTAACGACATTTCGCACTCCAAAATCCATCAAGCCGTGTAGGCTACAGAGCGAGCCAAATAATAAAATAACCTCTTTATGGCCAGTCGGGTAAAATGTATCCTAAGTCACTCACGGGTTCAAGACGAATCTAACAATACCTCGCATACAAAATCCATCAAGCCGCGTAGGCTATAGAGCGTGACAAATAATAAAACAACCTCATTTTTGGCCAGTCGGGTAAAATGTATCCAATGTCACTCACGGGTTCAAGACAAATCTAACGACACCTCACACTCCAAAATCCATCAAGCCGTGTAGCCTACAGAGCGAGCCAAATACTAAAATAACCTCTGTTTTGGCCAGTCGGGTTTAATGTATTCTATGTCACTCACCGGATGAAAACAAATCTAACGACATTTCGCACTCCAAAATCCATCAAGCCGTGTAGGCTACAGAGCGAGCCAAATAATAAAATAACCTCTTTATGGCCAGTCGGGTAAAATGTATCCTAAGTCACTCACGGGTTCAAGACGAATCTAACAATACCTCGCATACAAAATCCATCAAGCCGCGTAGGCTATAGAGCGTGACAAATAATAAAACAACCTCATTTTTGGCCAGTCGGGTAAAATGTATCCTATGTCACTCACGGGATCAAGACAAATCTAACGACACCTCGCACTCCAAAATCCATCAAGCCGTGTAGGCTACAGAGCGAGCCAAATAATAAAATAACCTCTTTATGGCCAGTCGGGTAAAATGTATCCTAAGTCACTCACGAGTTCAAGACGAATCTAACAATACCTCGCATACAAAATCCATCAAGCCGCGTAGGCTATAGAGCGTGACAAATAATAAAACAACCTCATTTTTTGACAGTCGGGTAAAATGTATCCTATGTCACTCACGGGATCAAGTCAAATCTAACGACACCTCACACTCCAAAATCCATCAAGCCGTGTAGCCTACAGAGCGAGCCAAATACTAAAATAACCTCTGTTTTGGCCAGTCGGGTTTAATGTATTCTATGTCACTCACCGGATGAAAACAAATCTAACGACATTTCGCACTCCAAAATCCATCAAGCCGTGTAGGCTACAGAGCGAGCCAAATAATAAAATAACCTCTTTATGGCCAGTCGGGTAAAATGTATCCTAAGTCACTCACGGGTTCAAGACGAATCTAACAATACCTCGCATACAAAATCCATCAAGCCGCGTAGGCTATAGAGCGTGACAAATAATAAAATAACCTCTTTATGGCCAGTCGGGTAAAATGTATCCTATGTCACTCACGGGATCAAGACAAATCTAACGACACCTCGCACTCCAAAATCCATCAAGCCGTGTAGCCTACAGAGCGAGCCAAATAATAAAATAACCTCTTTTTTGGCCAGTCGGGTAAAATGTATTCTATGTCACTCACCTGATCAAGACGAATCTAACGACACCTCGCACTCCAAAATCCATCAAGCCGTGTAGCCTACAGAGCGAGCCAAATAATAAAATAACCTCTTTATGGCCAGTCGGGTAAAATGTATCCTATGTCACTCACGGGATCAAAATGAATCTAACGACACCTCGCACTCCAAAATCCATCAAGCCGTGTAGCCTACAGAGCGAGCCAAATAATAAAATAACCTCTTTTTTGGCCAGTCGGGTAAAATGTATTCTATGTCACTCACCTGATCAAGACGAATCTAATGACACCTCGCACTCAAAAATCCATCAAGCCGTGTAGGCTACAGAGCGAGCCAAATAATAAAATAACCTCTTTTTGGCCAGTCGGGTAAAATGTATCCTAAGTCACTCACATGTTCAAGACGAATCTAACGACACCTCGCACTCCAAAATCCATCAAGCCGTGTAGGCTACAGAGCGAGCCAAATAATAAAATAACCTCTTTTTGGCCAGTCGGGTAAAATGTATCCTAAGTCACTCACATGTTCAAGACGAATCTAACGACACCTCGCACTCCAAAATCCATCAAGCCGCGTAGCCTACAGAGCGAGCCAAATAATAAAATAACCTCTTTTTGGCCAGTCGGGTAAAATGTATCCTATGTCACTCACGGGATCAAGACGAATCTAACGACACCTCGCACTCCAAAATCCATCAAGCTGTGTAGGCTACAGAGCGAGCCAAATAATAAAATAACCTCTTTTTAGCCAGTCGCGTGAAATGTATCCTTTGTCACTCACGGGATCAAGACGAATCTAATGACACCTCGCACTCCAAAATCCATCAAGCCGTGTAGCCTACAGAGCGAGCCAAATAATAAAATAACCTCTTTTTGGCCAGTCGCGTGAAATGTATCCTTTGTCACTCACGGGATCAAGACGAATCTAACGACACCTCGCACTCCAAAATCCATCAAGCCGTGTAGGCTACAGAGCGAGCCAAATAATAAAATAACCTCTTTTTGGCCAGTCGGGTAAAATGTATCCTAAGTCACTCACATGTTCAAGACGAATCTAACGACACCTCGCACTCCAAAATCCATCAAGCCGCGTAGCCTACAGAGCGAGCCAAATAATAAAATAACCTCTTTTTGGCCAGTCGGGTAAAATGTATCCTATGTCACTCACGGGATCAAGACGAATCTAACGACACCTCGCACTCCAAAATCCATCAAGCTGTGTAGGCTACAGAGCGAGCCAAATAATAAAATAACCTCTTTTTAGCCAGTCGCGTGAAATGTATCCTTTGTCACTCACGGGATCAAGACGAATCTAACGACACCTCGCACTCCAAAATCCATCAAGCCGTGTAGCCTACAGAGCGAGCCAAATAATAAAATAACCTCTTTTTGGCCAGTCGCGTGAAATGTATCCTTTGTCACTCACGGGATCAAGACGAATCTAACGACACCTCGCACTCCAAAATCCATCAAGCCGTGTAGCCTACAGAGCGAGCCAAATAATAAAATAACCTCTTTTTGGCCAGTCGGGTAAAATGTATCCTATGTCACTCACGGGATCAAAATGAATCTAACGACACCTCGCACTCCAAAATCCATCAAGCCGTGTAGCCTACAGAGCGAGCCAAATAATAAAATAACCTCTTTTTGGCCAGTCGGGTAAAATGTATCCTATGTCACTCACGGGATCAAGACGAATTTAACGATACCTTGCACCCCAAATTATAAATATTAATATTAGATTTCCTGCCTTGACTTTTTACAGCTCATTTAAGTAAACTAATATATCCGCTAGAAACGAGTTAAGCAAGTTACGCTACCCATTCTTTTTTAGACAGCAAAACCCTGGGACTCCAAAAACATCTGGGTCTAATTTTTTAGCTCGTAAATCCGGTAAAGTTCGTTTCAGCGAGAAAGCCATCGTAATTCTGTATGAAACAGGAGCTACTGATGATTTGCTGTCATTTCCTAACATATCTATGCATTAAACAGAAGAGAGTTTAGCCACATCCTGGATACTTCATACAACGGGTCAGAAATGACATTTCAAAAAACGAATGACGGAACAAACAAATTGGCGGCGAAATCCTGTACGTTCGACAATCAATCTGGGAGACGAGGGGGTGAGGTCGCAATCTAGAGAGCGGCAGGGAGTGTCCATACTGTATGTCAGTACTAATATATATACTTTGGTTCAGCTGTCACGACCTGATGTAAACTACAACTTTGACGATTTCTTGAATGACAGAGCATTCTAAGAAAAGCTTTTTCTGCGACACATCAACTAATTATTACGGTACACCAGTATGCCGCGGAACACAGTTTGCGGAACACTATCCTATATCACTCACGGGATCAAGACGAATCTAACGATACCTCGCACTCCAAAATCCATCAAGCCGTTTAGGCTACAGAGCGTGACAAAGAAATAATACATACATACACTATAAAAACATGATGATGATGAAAAACTTAACGTAATTACAACCCAACTGAATAACAACATTACCTTCCATTACGGGAAGTCGGCTTAACATGTGTCTTATGTCACTCAGGGGATAAAGATGAATCTAAAGATACCTCGCACTCGCACTCCAAAATCCATTAAGTCGTTCATGTTATAAGTAAGGCGAAGAAACAGACATGAGGTAGGTAGACATTTATTTATTTATTTATTTATTCAACAAAACATCTAACAGTTGACCCAAATCGCCTGCAAGTTAAAATAACACAAGAAAAACGTCATACATAATAATATATACTTCAGCCGAAAAACATTACCCCTTTTCTTGGGCTGTCGGATTAAATAAAATCCTAGAGTTATCCTTATTGGCTGTCCATAATGGCTGTGTCTACGAATCTACAATCAATGAGACCATTTGACGAGAGACCCCTTGTACGATTTACATACGTACATGTTATTTATTTTTAAATTATTTTGTTAAGATTTGGCTTCTACAGTGTACTTTGCTCGCGACCCAGTTTAGAGTGCATTAACGCATTTATTATTTTGATGTGTAACATCTTTGCTCTCGCTTTCCTGCAATTTGTGGGAGTGATTTCGTGAAATGCGAACGTTTTTTAATTCTCGAAAACTAAGGTTGTCATAGCCATGCCGCCTAGTGTGATGGCAAAGGCAAAGATGACATACGAAGGGTCGGCCCGTGAATGTACGACCCGATAATTAATTAATTTCATAAGTATTTTGTCACATGTTACACATCATATGCGACCATACCAACAGGCTGTTATGTTATCTTTTGTAATTAACTGTTTTCAAACCCTAATACCGTCTAAAAGGTGCAAAAGACTCATGAGAATAATTTCTCCATTTAGGGATACCTTCAGCGTTAGCCCAACCTATGCGTGGGCACGTCAAAAATTTAATTCATTGCCTTCTTGCCAGAAAATTTGTATGCATACCGCGAATGCAGTTTATTAAGAATGCACTGCCCCTGTAGGGGTACAAAATGCATCACGCCATCAACTTTAGGAGGATGAATTACGTGATGGTTGATAGAATACAAAACATGTTTTAAAAACTTCAACCCGCCCAAGGGAAAAATGCTCGTATTACCTGTTAATTTAAGGCGGTAATATTACAGGTATTTGTTATTTTTGACGTCAATTTTTCCTAAACAATAAAAAACCACAAAATGAAAAAAATAACCTTACTGTTATTGATGTTCTTTAAAGTCAAAAGCTATTAGAAACACGAGAGAGCAGTTTTGGCTCGATAGAAAAAAAATCGCAAAGATAGGTCTACACAGTTACTTTCAACTCTACGAGTAGTTATGACAAATATTTTGAAGTTAATATTAAAAAAAAAGTGTGTGTATCAGCTATAACGCACGACTGGAGTTTACTCCTTACTAAAGATTATAAATGTGTTGGGGGATGGCAAACAATTTTTTGAATTGTGAAAACGGATTCGTGATTAGGGACCTCAGATATCGATTTTGGAAGCAATCGGTCCAGTAAGTAAAAAAAATCGAAATGGCGGCCACTTTCGTCGATTCTGACAACGGATTCATTATAAGGGACTTCAGGGACCCTCAGATATCGATTACACACGCATACACACATTACACACACACTACACACATTACATACACATTACAGATACATGACACACATTACACACACATTACACACATTACATATATATTACACACACATTACAACCACACTACACACACATTACACACATTCTAACATTACACACATGACACACACACACACATTACAGACAAATTACACACATTATACACATTACACAAACCACACACCTTACACACACACACACATTACACATATACACATTACACACATTACACACCTTATATATTATGAAAATCAATTCTTAAGGAGTGAACTCCAAAAATACTTCAAAAAACATTTCAAAAAAAGTGACACGCACGATTTTACTCCTCTTATTTTTTTATACCGGGCGCCTTATATGAAAACTCCAAAAAATATACAACAATATTTTTTATGATAAATGATAATACAAAGTGAGTTAAGTTATTTTTTTATACTTTCATTGTAGTTTTTGATTGAAACGAAAACCCATTGAAAAAGTGAAAGAGTGTGGTTATTATCACTCTTTACACGTAAAGAAAAAGACAGAGATAACTGTTCCAATCAATAATACCTCGCCTTAATCCGTAATGTATGATAATAAATACACATTTAATGCTTAGGTACTATTTTCTTGACTGCTATAATATTATAGTTGTTTTAAAACCAAGTAACGATTTTTGATCAGAGTAAAACCTCTCTTTAAGACACTGGATGAGAATGAGAGAATTCAAAACAAACTCCTTTGTTACGTGCATAAATAAAAACTCCTTTGTTAGATTACTCTTTGCTTAGTAATGGATAGGTTTAAAAATCTTCTTTCACATAATAGGGGATCGGACTGCATCAAAAATAAAATCTGAAATATGATTTCCTAAATTGCTCTCCTCTTGAAGTTTCAAAAAACCTTAGTTGTTTTGTTTTCCATCACTTCTTCAGTTTTAAATTGATCAAATTTACAAAATAAGTACGTCAATGACGCTTAAAATCTATGACGTCACTTGTGGGTATTTCAAACATTTTTAGAACAAAAATTCGTTTTTGACAGATCATAAAAAGTAACTCAAATGACGAGCAGTCCTATCCCCTATTATCCTAAAGCATCACAGTAAAGCATGGTAGTATTATGTACCAACCTTTAGTACTTATTACTTTCATGCCTAAAATAGGGGATCGGACTGCTAGTCATTTGAGTTACTTTTTATAATTTGTCAAAAACAAAGTTTTGTTCTAAAAATGTTTGAAATACCCACAAGTGACGTCATAGGTTTTAAGCGTCATTGAAGAACTTATTTTATGAATTTGATCAATTAATAATTGAAGACGTGATGGAAAACAAAACAAGTAAGCTTTTTTTGGAACTTCAAGAGGAGATCAGTTTGGGAAATCATATTTCAGATTTTATTTTTGATGCAGTCCGATCCCCTATTGACAGGCAACAGAAATAACGAGTCTTTGCACGTGACTGCTTGGTGGTATAATTGCAAAATTTTCGTGAAATTTTTAAACGTAGGGTTTTCCTATTTTATGTTTTTACATCAATGGAAAACTAATTTCTATGGCAGAGATGCCTTTGTATATTTTCCTCTATGGAAACCGCAACAAGGATACAACTAAAAAGTAAAGTTTATTTTCCGTGACATTTTTATTGTTTTTAGGGATCCCTATCCAAAGGGTAAAAACAGGACCCTATTACTAAGACTCCGTTGTCCGTCTGTCTGTTTGTCTGTCAACCGGCTGTATTTCATGAACCGTGATAGCTAAATAGTTAAAATTGTAACAGATGTTTTTTTTTGTTGCCGCTATATAAACAAAAACTAAAAATTTGAATATGTGAAAAAATAAGGGGGGTCTCCATAAAAAAACATGTTTTTTTTTAAAAACGTGAAGAAACTAGCGCCATCTATTATGATGGTACGGAAATTAATTAATTAAATTATCTTAATACCTTTACGCGTTCATGAGGAAAGGTGTTGTAAGTTTAAAATTATTAAAAATACTTTTTTTATATGATGTAACTAAAAATTTATATTTTCCGCAATTTTTCCTTTATCTGTGCTATAAGACGTTGCTTCGTACCAAATTTAAAGATTTTGAGTTCGCGTGAAGTGCCCTGTAGGTTTTGATTCCTTTGCGAGTGTCGAAAATTTGCGGCATTAAAAAGACTGTAACTTTTGATTTTTTCACAGCTCCAAGGGACAGTAGACCTGAGTATTTGATATGGATTTCAGCTTGATACCTCCACGCGTTCCTGAGAAAAAGGGCCTTGACAGACAGACAGAAAACAAAGTGATCCTATAAGGGTTCCGTTTTTTATTTTGAGCCTTAAAAATCCTATGCCCTGTATACTACTCATAACATTTGCCGGAAAACCTTTTGGATCATCCTATGATACTTTGAAGGGTTCCGTGCACCCAACGGGTGACAAATGGGACCCTGCCTGCATACAACGGTCGTGAAATGACATTTCTAAAAACAAATGACGGAGCAAACAAATTCACGGCGAAATCCTATACGTTCGAGAACCAAACTGTACGTAAGTTTCAAAACTCTTTGGTACATTGACCGTCCGGATTTGAAACCGGCACCTCTGGTTAGGAGGATAGTGTCGTTACCGGTTGAGCCACCGATGCTTCTAGTATAGTACCCTAGTACAAGTGATAACAATAGAATGACCTGTAATCAATACTTTATGTAAGCACTGCACAGTATTATACTGACACCGCAGAGTGATTCCACGATCTCCGCCAAAGTAAACCTTCTCTCCATGAAATATGCATTAAACCTTTACTCAGTCACGACTTACCAGCGTATCTATTGAGACTTTTTAAATTATACGGACATTTTAGAAAGACATCCGATTCCGAATTTCATTTTTTTTTTGAATAGGTGTTTACACAAATTTTTAAATAGTAAAGAAACCTTAAAGCCCACTTTATTTTTATTCACAATTGGTAAGCACTGGGCATCATCTCACCTGATGGTAAGTGACGATGATGCCGAAGATGGAAGCGGGCTCACCAAGATCTTATCTTCATGCCGGAACATATCAATGTTGTTAACATCGCAGTCAGATAACCATAGTAATAGGAGTACGCAAGTCATGCTAAGCTACGACCCCTAGCTACGTTCAGCCGTTGGTTCTGGTTGCTATCATTAGATGGCAGTCTTATATAAGCGACTTGAACACAACTGACATTAAAAAACTTAAAAACACATCAATTACTACCTACTGCAAGTTGCTACTTCACTTCATATAGATATCATCATTACAGCTCATATACGTCCCCACCGAGGGGCTCGAGCCTACCCTGAATCAGGGCGACTAGGCCTTAGTCAACCACGCGGGCCCAGTGCGGGTTGGTCGACTTCACACACAACCTTCGAGTTTCTTCGCAGGCGTGTGCAGGTTTCCTCACGATGTTTTCCTTCACCGTTAAAGCAATCGGTAAGTATGTACGTAAGTTTTTGAAAAACTCATTGGTACATTGGCCATCCAGATTTGAACCCGGTACCTCTGGTTAGATGGACCGAGTCGTTACCGGTTGAGCCACCGACGCTTATAGATATAGATATAAATAAATTTTATTAATTTTTAAGATTACATTACTATTTTTCAAAAACATTAACACTTTATACTCGTAAAAGGAGGAAATCCCTTGTCTTTGGTTGTCAAGAAAAATTGTTTTGACTTATATAATAGAAAACTAATACGCAACTATAACAACAACGCCAAGAAGAAGAAGCGATATATTATATGGTCAATCATCAACCGGGACCTCGCCCACATGGTGTTCGGCGCTGGCGACTCGTCGTACCACTGGGCCAAGGACGTCGTCTGCTCTGGAATCCCGCATGAATTTTTCTACAGTACAGCGAGGTGATCTTTTCACAGTTATCATAGTATTTTTATTATTTTTAAATCATATCATTGTATCATTTAATTTATTCATGCTATCTGATAATTTTAATTGTTTATTTTTTTTATTTTTAGATAGGTAGATAGATAAATCATTTATTCATTGACAGTTTAAACATTTGACACAAAGAACAACATGTTTTTAATTGTTTATTATGATAATTGATAGGTACAATATGAGTGAAAATGTCACAGTATGTTGCCCACATTGCCGTGGTTCTTCTACATCCTTTGATGCTACTCGAGGCCTCAACGTTCATATCACTCGCAAGCACAAGGAGATTCGCTCGCAGAATGTTGTTTCCAGTGCGGATGTTTCTGGTTCCGTTGCGGCTGGTGCCACTGCAGCAGCGGCACTGCGGTCTGAAACTGTTCCGGTTTCATTGGACAGTTTGTCACACCTCAAGAGCCGAGTGCCTGTTTTGAGGCATATTCCCAAGGGAGCAAGAAACTTGGCGGCAGGAAGATTATCCACTATAATCGATGACTGCTTACGATCTAACAGCTGTGAGGATTGGTTCAGGCTTCTTTCTTTTGCTTATACGGCTCTAAAAGTTCCTAGCCGCGTTTCTGGTGCTCAGATTTCCCTAACTGCGAGAGTAAAGGAAAACATCAATTCTGTTGTCGTCAACCTTGACACTGGGAGTTTTCATGCAAGATCGAGTTCGATTGAAAAAAAAAGTGTTCGATGGCGATCTTCGTGGTGCAGTGCGTCTCCTCACATCGGATGGCTCTCTTGCGCCTTCTAATCTGGATACTTAAAAGGCGTGGCAGAAGAAACATCTGTCGCCTTCTCGCCCTCTTAGCTTTCCACCTGCTCCAGATTTGTCATGCCTTTCTATTACTGTTGGCTCTGAGGATGTTATGCGCGCGGTTAACTCTTTTTATTGTGGGTCAGCTTCGGGGCTTGACGGAGTCCGCCCGGGTCACTTGAAAGAACTGTTGTCATCATCTGCAGCAGATAATGGCCCACGTCTTTTAGAAGCGCTGACTAGACTCTGCAATTTTTTGCTAAAAGGAATGCTCTATCCTGAGATCTCTCCTTATCTTTATGGGGCTTCATTGTGTGCACTTATTAAGAAAGATGGTGGAATTAGACCTATTGCCATACCATTCGCCGTTTGGTTGCTAAGTTGGGTTGCTTTGCGGTTAAGGAATCAATGTCTTCATACTTGCAACCTATACAACTCGGGTTCGGGACCGCCTTGGGGTGTGAGGCCGCCATTCACGCGACGCGTTCTTTCGCACTGTCTAATGTAGACTCTGATAAGGTGATTTAAATGTTGGACATTGAAAATGCTATTCTTACTGAAGTTAGTGAGCAGATCCCTCCTCTGTACCCTTTTTTACACCAATGTTTTTCCTACCCTAGCTCTCTATTTTTCAGGGGAGTATTATTCTATTTCCTCTCAAGTTGGTGCACAGCAGGGGGATCCCTTGGGCCCTCTGATTTTCAGTTTAGCCATTCATAAGAGCATTGCTTCTTTGGAATCACCTTTAAATATTTGGTATTTAGATGATGGAACGATTGGCGGTGCCCCATCTATTGTGGCTAAAGATATTGACTTGCTATTTTAAAGGTTAAAACAGATTGGGCTGGTTTTTAATACCAATAAATGTGAGCTTTTGCCCTGTGGTCAACAAGCTAGGGATTCAATTCCTCTTTTTGAGAGTTGAATCCCTGTTTTGAAAGTCATTGATAGAGACTCCTTTAATTTGCTTGGTGCACCTATTTTTAAGGATGCCGTATCGAGTCTCCTCCGTGCTAAGGGTGATTTAATTGCCGCAATGCGTGAGCATTTGAGGAAGCTTTCTACGCATGTGTCATTAGTGTTGCTGTGGGGTTGTTTCTCTCTTCCGAAACTAACGTATACTATTAGGACAACTCCTACTTGGCTTTTTCCAGACGACGTTCATTACATAGATGACATTATTAAGGATTTGTTGCAAGATATCCTGAATGTCACCCTGGATGAAAATCATTGGCGTCACTCCCTATTCGTTTTGGTGGGATCGGTGTACGTCGTGTCGAGGACACCGGCCTGGCTGCTTTTTTGGCTTCTGCTCATGGGGTACGAAATCTGGTCACTAATATTCTGTCTTTTAATGGTGACTGACGGTTTTGTAATTCCATTTGAGCCGGAGGCTTTTGCAGCTTGGTCCACCCTTTGCCAAGGTCAGAACTTTCCTGAGAGGCCGGATATTCAGAGAGCGTGGGATGACATCTATTCGCGTCTGGTTTTTGATTCTCTTTTAGAGGGTTCTAATGGGGTAGCCTCTGCTTGACTTAGAGCTGCTTCAAGGCCAGAGTCAGGCGCCTGACTTTATGCTCTACCATCTGCCTACTTGGGAACTCTCTTGGACAATGATTCCCTAAGAATTGCGGCGGCTCTAAGACTAGGTTGTATGGTTTGTATGCCTCATCGTTGCATCTGTAGCACGATGGTTGAGTCTTTAGGTCACCATGGTCTTAGTTATGTAAGATGTGCTGGCCGTTTTTCTCGCCATCATGCCCTAAACGACATTATTCGTCGTGCCTTGGTGTCTGCTAACATACGTTTCATCTTGGAGCCGCCTGGTTTGTTTCGAACAGATGGTAAGAGGTCAGATGATTTGACTCTGGTCCCTTGGCAGAGAGGGCGCTGCTTTTTGTGGGATGCCACCTGTGTGAGCACTTTTGCAGCGTCTTACCTCAGTGGTACTGCTCGTACGGCGGGTTACGCGGTGAAATTTGCGGCGGCTCAAAAGCATTCTAAGTATGCCGCTTTAGAAGGCAATTACCTTTTTGTCCCGTTCGCTGTTGAGTCCTCTGGTGCATGGGGATCGGAAGCCAGGGCTTTCATTAACGACTTATCCTCTCGTTTACATCAGAGGGGTCATGATCCCCGTTCCGGTTCGTACCTGATACAACGTGTATCCATCGCAATCCAACGCGGTAACGCTGCGGGTCTGATGGGTACTTTTGAATATGGTGCAATTCGGGGCGGGATTTTTGTTTTTTGATAATTTTATAAAGTGTTAATGTTTTTGAAAAATAGTGATATACATAAACATTCTTCTTCTTCTTCGTCGCTACACTTGTGGCAGTGTGGTCGTGGTCGTCATTCCGGGGCGGGTGACGCGCTTCACAATTCGTCGCCATTCCTCTCTCGCCGCTGCCCTTATTGGTACATCCGTAATGAAAAATCTTCTTCTGCGTCGCTACACTCTTGGCAGTGTGGTCGTGGTCGTCACTTCGGGGCGGGCGACGCGCTTCACAATTCGTCGTCATTCCTCTTTCGCCGCTGCCTTCCTGGTACATCCGTAATGAACATTCTTCTTCGTCGCTACACTCTTGGCAGTGTGGTCGTGGTCGTCCCTTCTGGGCGGGTAACGCGCTTCACAATTCGTCGCCATTCCTCTCTCGCCGCTGCTTTCCTAGTACATCCGTAATGAACATTCTTCTTTTTCTTCGTTGCTACACTCTTGGCAGTGTGGTCGTGGTCGTCATTTCGGGGCGGGTGACGCACTTCACAATTCGTCGCCATTCGTCTCTCGCCGCTGCCTTCCTGGTGAAATCGTAATGAACATTCAGTCAACCGAAAATCAGATCATTGTTTGACTTCGGGGCGGGTGACGCGCTTCACCATTCGTTGCCATTCCTCTTACGCCGCTGCCTTCCTGGTACATTCATAATGAAAGCTTTTTTTCTTGTTTTCGTCGCTACACTTTTGGCAGTGTGTGCGTGGTCGTCCCTTCTGGGTGGGTAACGCGCTATACAGTTCGTCGCCATTCCTCTCTCGCCGCTGCCTTCTTGGTACATTCGTATTGAAAATTCAGTCAACCCGAAACCAATCTCAGATCTTTTATTTGACTAACCAGAATATCGATGAATGAACGTTTGTTGCTTTATAGAGAAGACATCAACGAAAAATGTAAGTTATATATAACACATATGATGTATAAAAGATGAATTTCGAGCATATTATATTCTATTTACACAGCAGTTTATTTACAAAGAAAAGATAAAAACGGAATCCTATTAGCGGGCGCTACCAAACCATGAAGATGACTAGCGACTTGCCCGCTGCCTACCACTGGGCGCTGCCAATCCGATGCCAGTCGAATCTCTACGACAAATGACGAAGCAGTAATAGTGTTGTCATAGCAGCCCCTCCCCGGACCTAAACTATAACAAGGAATTCATCGAAACCAATAGGGATCTTTAAGGCAAGAGTGAATAGGCATTATTTGAGTTTGCGTGTACCATCCTCGACTGCATCATCACTTACCATCAGGTGAGTTGCAGTCAAACGCACTCAAATTTTTAATAATAAAAAAAAATATGTACTACGTTTATGTCGTTAAAAAGTTCGTATACTGTGTATTTTAACAAAGATAATCTGTATAAAAATGAATCCCTATTTCCCTTGGTCACGGCATCACGCGTGAACGGCTGGACCGATTTCGCTATTATTTTTTTGTCGAGTTCGTTATTGTCAGGAGAAGGTTCTTATGTATGGTAGGGTAGAGTAGTGTAGTTTAGTGTAGTGTAGTGTAGGGTAGTGTAGTTTAGTGTAGTGTAGTGTAGGGTAGGGTAGGGTAGGGTAGTGTAGATTAGGGTAGGGTAGGGTAGTGTAGTTTAGTGTAGTGTAGTGTAGGGTAGGATAGTGTAGTGTAGGGTAGTGTAGGGTAGGGTAGGGTAGAGTAGGGTAGGGTAGGGAAGGGTAGTGTAGGGTAGTGTAGTGTAGTGTAGTGTAGTGTAGGGTAGTGTAGGGTAGGGTAGTTTAGTGTAGTGTAGTGTAGTGTAGGGTAGTGTAGGGTAGGGTAGGGTAGAGTAGTGTAGTGTAGGGTAGTGTAGTGTAGTGTAGTGTAGTGTAGTGTACTGTAGTGTGGTGTAGTGTAGGGTAGTGTAGGGTAGGGTAGGGTAGGGTAGGGTAGTTTAGTGTAGTGTAAGGTGGTACGAAGTTCGCTGGGACAACTAGTAAATAAAATACAATTCAGCTCTATCTAGTCTTCACATTATCTTCTATTTATCTTTCTTTTTACTTGTAGACCTTCCACGACACCATACTATTCCTTTCAACGGCGTGCATGCTCGCTTAATTGTTCGTGCGGATGGCGGCGCATCGGGAGCCGGGTCGTTCCTTTCCCTCTTATATGGTTGAGGGGAGCGATGGCTGACTCTCGCGTTATACTCGTGACCGGGTGGTGTCCGTGTGAATTGGCCTACTCTTGTCAAAGGTATCAATGACATTCAATGATTTTTATGTATAACTTTTCGTGTCATATTGTTTTCATGTTCTAATGACATAATCTGGTCTATATCAAGGATTGAATTTTGACGTTATTAACTAATGATTGTTTAATTCTTGATTTTTCACAAATGAAATCATGTTATTATTATTTTATGACTATCAGAAAGAGTGTAATTTGCACCTATTTTGAATAAATACCTTAAATCTTGAAAAGCAGAATCTTGCCCAGACTGGCTCAAGAGGTAAATCTTGGTACTCTGCAAGGTAAGTGCCTCGTGAAATTTAATAAATACATCTGTCCAGGCGTGCTCACCTCCCACGGCATTTTAACCACCTCCACGGGTTGATCGAAAGGTCGAACGAACTATCGTATATTGTAAAAGTCTGTTTTTAAGAATGAATCAAGATTTGCAATTCGCTGAACATCCTTTAGTAAAAAAGCCACTGTATAAAGATCGCCGACGGGCAATCGGCTTTGAGCGTCTAAATGAGAGCTAAAAAAATCTTTAATGCATCCTGGAAAAAATATTGCAGGTCAAAAAAGAAAAGCAACCCTCTTAGTCATACAAAATTTTAAGGTTTTGACTAATCCTATTTTACAAGCTTTTCAAACGACTTCCAAAAAGGAGGAGGTTCTCAATTCGACTGTATGTTCTATTATGTGTGTTACCTCAGAAATTTTGACTGGGTGCACCGATTTGTACGATTCTTTTTTAATTTGAAAGCTAGTGCTTTCCGTGTGGTTCTTTATAAATTTTATCAAAATCGGTGTAGTATATTATTAGAAAATTAACAAAAACCAAAAATAATAATGCAAAAATGTAAGTTGTTGCGATGGAAGTCGGTTTTAGCGTTTTTATTTAACTTGCAATGTATGTTTGTTTTTTCGGGTTGAATCTTGCAACTCAATTTTGAAGCAGATATCTTCAACTGATTGAGCTGAAATTTTCTATACACGGTCAGTATGACAATGCATGGTTAAATGTGTGACGTCAATCTAAATCCAATATGGCGGACTCCCAAGATGGTGGAACAATTTTTTTATGCACCCCAATGATAATATGGAAATCAAATTATAGGGTTGGCTTCTCAGAATACGATATAATTAAAATTATTTTCCAATAAAAGCTTGTACCTACATTTTTAGGTTTTTCGAAAATTATTCCAATTTCGGGTAGTCTAAAATTACTATAATTGTGCTGAAAAATGGTTGAAAATGGATATTTGTTAACAGAAGCATTGCTGATGACAAGTGACTGACTGACAGGCAATTAGCACGAGGAGGTCCGAAACAAAAGACCCTCCGGTTCACTTAATTAAAAAAGAGGCACCCAACGCCAGCCAGAAAAAATTGCTGGGAAATACAGGCACTGCCGCTTCGCCGTCCACGCCGCTAGTAGCTTACTACCTAATGTGCGTTTTTCCATTAGACGGCACTGCACCGGTACGGAACCGGTACAGCACCGACCCGGCTGCCGGGGAAGCAAAAAAGGTATGAAAATATATGGAGCGTCGTAACGGCGTGGCAACGGAGACGGCACGAAATTATACATTTTTGCTTCCCCGGCAGCCGGGTCGGTGCCGTACCGGTTCCGTACCGGTGCAGTGCCGTACCCAAAGGGTAAAAACGGGACCCTGTTTCTAAGACTCCGCTCTCCGTCCGTTTGTCTGTCCGTCTGTCACCACCAGCAGAATTCATGAACCGTGATAGCTAGACAGTTGAAATTAACAACAAATACAATACAAAAAAGTAGAAAAAGTGAAAGTCTCCATATAAAAAACGGTTTTTTTCGAAATGCGAAGAAACGGTTAAAGAAATGCGCGGTTCTGATTCGCACTTTACCGGTTTTTGAAATCGCGACTACAAATTGGATAAATAAAAACTTGAAAAATAAATTTTAGCATACCTCCTATACACTTACTTAAAGAAGGTATGACTTTTTTTCTCGTCTATCCTATGGTGTGTGGTGTCGTTCATCATGTATTTAGAGGTCCGTTGTGAAATAATAAGCTTTAAACCGCCTACGTAGCCCAGAGGCAAAGTTCTTTGGCTTTACACAGGAGGTCGCGGGTTCGATTCCCGGCGGGGTTAATTGTAACAGTCGGTTTGGTTGGTGGTAGGGCATTTTCTAAGCCCGCCTGGCTAGCTACCACCATCTTATCTAAGTTTTGCCGCCAAATATCAATGTTGATATCATTGGTGTGTTCCGGCATGAAGATATGATAGCCAGTTCCCCATTGCGTTGGGGAGTCTTGGTAAGCCCGCTTCCATCTTCGGCAACATCGTCACTCACTACCAGGTGAGATGTTGTCAAGGGTTTACCAATTGTGAATTAAAAAAAATATATTGGTATTTTTTATTGGAGTTAAGTATCCTCCCGTCTGCTAGCTAAACTGCTGTTTCAGGAAAACTGAAAAAAAAAAGGTACTAGTAGGACACTGTCACGGCCAAGTAGGCTTTTTTAGTTCAAGGATTAATAGTCAATGGAAAAATATATATGTTTTCGTAACGGGTATCGTAGAAAAGATCCTTCATAACAGATTTTATTTTTATTGAAAATTTGATTGCGTTTGACTTAGAAAGATCGGTTTTGATGGCAGCCGAAAGGGAACAACTTAAGATGTGCAGTTGGATTTGTAAAAAGTTCATCGATTTTCCATACAAAATGTTCTGTAACAATTGCGAAAATAACTTTGTTTTTTAAAATATACATGAAGATATACAAGGCGAGTGTGAATGGTAATACTGGAAGGGGTAGACCTAGACGTACATACTGCGACCAAGTCGAAGACGTATTGAAGAAGTGTCAGGTCAAGAGTACTCAAACCGACGAGCTTGTATGAAAAGATTGATGAATGTAGAGGAACCGAGAGAAGTATGTCAGGATCGTAGCAAATGGAAAAATGTGGTCTCTGCCTACCCCTCCGGGAAAGAGGCGTGATCTTATGTATGTATGTATGTTTAAAGATGTATTGAAAAGACAACGGAACCCTACTATGCGCATGATCCAACACGCACTTGTCCAGTTTTTTTATGCATGTTAAGCAATTTCTTCGCCGATTTTAATGTCTTTTTTTTAAATCCACAATTGATAAACCCTTGGCATCATCTCACCTGATGGTAAGTGACGATGATGCCTAAGATGGAAACGGGCTTACCAAGATTCCCCGACGCAATGGGGATGTGACTATCTTATCTTTTAGCCGGAACACATCGATGCTGTTAACACTGATGTTTGGCGGCAAGGCTTAGATAAGATGATAGTAGCTAGGCAGGCGGGCGAAGAAAATGACTTACCACCAACCAAACCGAGTCTAACAAATTTGACACTGCCGGGATCCGAACCTCACGGAGGCAAATACATGTTATTAATGAAATAATTATCGATTTAAAATTGTAACGAAATCGGTTCATTACTTTTTAACAAATTCACAAAAGTAAACAAAAATATATTGCAAAATTGTCAGTTTAAATAACAGCATTGTCAAAGTTATAGCGCTCTCTTAGCTAAAAATAGATTATTTCTAATTAAAATTTACCTCTCGACCTTACCCTGAACTCAACAAAGTAATGAATGAAATTAAAATCGCACTAGCTTTTGCCAGCAGCTTTACTCGCGTGAAGATAGTTTCTATGACTGTTTCGACGGTGCGCAGTGCGCACGGATCGCGAGCGTGAAAAAATAATAATTAATTGTTTATTTCAATAAAAAGAAACACTTGATGCCACACAAAAAACGCAAATCTTGATTTATTTTTTTTATTTTTTTTTATTAAAAATTTGAGTATGTTTGGCTGCACCTCACCTGATGGTAAGTGCCGATGCAGCCGAGGATCTAACACGCAAGCTCAAATAGTACCTATAAAAAAATTATGTGCGTTTAGCGTTAGTTGCACAGCTCGCAATTTGAGCGTCTGGATGTCCACCAGCCAGTCCAAAAAGTAGCCTATATGTTCATCTAGGTCCTAATCTGTCTACCTACCTAATTTTATTAGGATCCGGATGTCCACCAGCCCGTCCAAAAAGTAGCCTATATGTTCATCTAGGTCCTAATCTATCTACCTACTAAATTTCATTCGGATCCGGATGTCCACCAGCCAGTCCAAAAAGTAGCCTATATGTTCATCTAGGTCCTAATGTGTCTACCTACCAAATTTCATTTGGATCCGGATATCCACCAGCCAGTCCTAAAAGTAGCCTATATGTTCATCTAGGTCCTAATCTATCTACCTACTAACTTTCATTCGGATCCGGATGTTCACCAGCCAGTCCAAAAAGTAGCCTATATGTTAATCTAGGTCCTAATCTATCTACCTACCAAATTGCATTCGGATCCAGATGTCCACAAGCCAGTCCAAAAAGTAGCCTATATGTTCATCTAGGTCCTAATCTATCTACCTACTAAATTTCATTCGGATCCGGATGTCCACCAGCCAGTCCAAAAAAGTAGCCTATAATATGTTCATCTAGGTCCTAATCTGTCTACCTACCAAATTTCATTTGGATCCGGATATCCACCAGCCAGTCCTAAAAGTAGCCTGTGTCTAGGTCCTAATCTATCTACCTACTAACTTTCATTCGGATCCGGATGTCCACCAGCCAGTCCAAAAAGTAGCCTATATGTTAATCTAGGTCCTAATCTATCTACCTACCAAATTGCATTCGGATCCAGATGTCCACAAGCCAGTCCAAAAAGTAGCCTATATGTTCATCTAGGTCCTAACCTGTCTACCTACCAAATTTCATTCGGAGCGGTTCAGGCGTGTAAGACTAACAAACATCCATACATAAAAACTTTCACATCCCTACTAATATTATAAATGCGAAAGTAACTCTGTCTGTCTGTTACGCTTTCCCGCAAAAACTACTGAACGGATTTGGCTGAAATTTGGTACGTAGACAGATTAGGACCCGGATTAAGACATAGGCTACTTTTTACCACGCTCGCGAGCCGCTTGCGGCTCGCGCACTGCGCACCCTCGAAAAGTCATAGAAACGTGGTCCACGCGGGTGAAGCCGCGGGAAACAGCTAGTTTATAATATTAGTAAGATTTTACTTAGTACAAATTTTAAAGTGCCTCCAGCCGCTACTAGTTTGTGAATGCGTTGCGAAACCGCTGTGCGAATGCCCAAGTTTCGCAATTTTAATTTTCCGGGCACCAAGAGTACAGTGTGTATGGCACAATGAGCTGCCTCGAGGCATCATTATACCAGGTATGTGAAGCAGAGACTCATCTTTCAAACTAAAATTTAAACGAGAAATTCGAAAAGTTTCTTATATTTGAATTTAGTTTTTCTACTTCTTATCGTGTGGCACAATTAATCGGGATAGACGGCGGTCGCCTGGTGTTGCACTTAGCATCACCCGTGGTCGCGTGTAGGGCACTTAGATTTACACCTACGGACGTGCGCAACGCGACCTTCATACACATCTGAAATGAGATGTGCAGTTTCACGATGTTTTCTTTAACTGATAAATTTAGTTAGTTATTATAGCAATCGGTGAGTAAATGTACGTATGCAAAGTATATATAGTATATTAGTACTAATGTATAGTATGGACACTCCCTGTCGCACAATGAGCTGCCTCGAGGCATCATTATACCAGGTATGTGAAGCAGAGACTCATCTTTCAAACTAAAATTTAAACGAGAAATTCGAAAAGTTTCTTATATTTGAATTTAGTTTTTCTACTTCTCATCGTGTGGCACAATTAATCGGGATAGACGGCGGTCGCCTGGTGTTGAATTTAGCATCACCCGCGGTCGCGTGTAGGGCACTTAGATTTACACCTACGGATGTGCGCAACGCGACCTTCATACACATCTGAAATCAGATGTGCAGTTTCACGATGTTTTCTTTAACCGTTATATTTACTTAGTTATTATAGCAATCGGTGAGTATATGTACGTATGCAAAGTATATATTGTATATTAGTACTAACGTATAGTATGGACACTCCCTGTCGCACAATGAGCTGCCTCGAGGCATCATTAAACCAGGTATGTGAAGCAGAGCCTCATCTTTCAAACTAAAATTTAAACGAGAAATTCGAAAAGTTAATTACTTTTGAATTTAATTTTTCTACTTAAATGTTCGTGCGGATGGTGGCGCATCGGGAGCCGGGTCGTTCCTTTTCCTACTAATATGGTTGATGGGAGCGATGGCTGACTGTCACGATATACTGGTGCTGTCCGTGTGAACTGGCCTACACTTGTCAAAGGCGTTCATGCCACTCAATAATTTTAATGTGTAACTTCTCGTGTCATATTGTTTCCATGTTCTAATGACGTTATTTGCTTTTTTATATAACGGATTGGATTTTGACGTTATTAACTAATGATTGATTATTTCTTGATTTTTTACAAATGAAATTATGTAATCACTATTTTATGACTATCAGAAAGAGTTTAATTTGCTCCTATTTTGAATAAATATCTTGAATCTTGAATCTTACTTCTTATCGTGTGGCACAATTAACTGTGCTATCCAAGGGACTGACGGCGGTTGCTTGGTGTTGCACTTAGCATCACCCGTGGTCACGTGTAGGGCACTTAGGTTTACACCTATACGGACGTGTGCAACGCGACCTTCATATACATCTGGAATCAGATGTGCAGGTTTCCTCACAATATTTTCTTTCACCGTTATAGCAATCGGTAAGTATATGTACGTAAGTTTCGAAAAATTCGTGGATTTGAACCCGGGACCTCTGGTTAAGAGGACCGAGTCGTTACCGGTTGAGCCACCGAGACTGATTATAGTAATGAATTTAGTTGATTAAACTAAATAAGTGTATTTCCTGAAACAGAAAAACTTTGCAAAATATATGTTTTAACAACTCGTGTCAAATTAAAATGTAAAGTACCTTATCCACATTTCGTAATTATATTATGACTAGCTTTTGCCCGCGGCTTCACCCTCATAAATTTTATAACTTTTAGGGTAAGTGGTGTTTTACAAATACAACTATTATTTATTTGCCATTAAACAAGGTACACATAGTGATGTTAGTTTAAAGACCATAGACTCTCTTGTTAAGCCATATTAAGTTACTAGCTGTTTCCCGCGGAACATCGTTTCTTTGGGTTTGTTTCTGAGGGTGCTCAGTGCGCGAGCCACAAGCGGCTCGTGAGCTAGAAAAAAGTAGCCTATGTGGTAATACAGGTCCTAATCTGTATACCTTTCAAATTTGAGTCAGATCCGTTCAGTAGTTTTTGCGTGAAGAAGTAGCAAACATACACACTAACAAACTTTCGCCTTTATAATATTAGTGTGATAGCATGCAAATTTATAACTATAAACGTGACAAAAAGGAAGATCCAGATCCCTATCCCGGATCGGGCTATTCATCAGATAGATCGTCTTATCTAAGTCTTGCCGCCAAACATCAGCATTTCCAATATTGATGTGTTCCGGCTTGAAGATAAGATAGTCAGTTCTCCATTGCGTTGGGGAATCTTGGTAAGCCAGCTTCCATCTTCGGCATCTTCGTCACTTACCATCGGGTGAGATGATGCCAAGGGCTTATCAATTGTGAATAAAAATAAAAAAAATAAAATAGTCATAGCAGTCTGTCATTTCTACTCCATTAACCATAACCATCTCTGTACAAAAATCACAACAATCCATTTGTTCCGTTGCGATGTTAGAGCAATGAACAAAAAAAAAACATTTTTTCAGTTCTCTCAGGAACTGCATCGGACTATGCTATTTTCGCGGTATAAAAAGTCCTTCCCCGTGACACAAGCTAACCTGCATGCCAAATTTCATCAACATTGGTCAAGGAAAAGTGTTGAAGCGAAGTAACAAACAAACAAATTTTCACATTTATAATATTACTAAGGATAATAATACTAATTTAATAACCTTGACTCATCCATTAAAAGTAAGTAATAACAAAGTGTGAACCGTAGGTAGCCAAAGAAAATTGTAGTTTTTAGTAGATAATTGTTAAAATTCGTTGTTTGACATAATTTGGGTATTTTGTTTGAAAAAAATGAAACAGCTTAAAAAAAAAGGATTTCTATGGTTCCGTAGCCATAATAATAATAAATAACATTAAAAAAATTTCCTTTATAAAGCGCCGGTGGCGTAACGGCTAAGGCCGCCCCCTCCTGCCCTAGAGGTCGTGGTTCAAGTCCTGCCACGTACCAATGTGATTTCGAAATAAGATTTCATATGCACGTTTATCCGACGCTCTTACGGTGAAGGGAAACATCGTGAGGAAACCTGCACACGCCTGCGGAGAAACTCGCAGGTTGTGTGTGAAGTCGACCAACCAGCACTGGGCCCCGTGGTCGACTAAGGCCCAATCGCCTTAGTTCAGAGTAGGCTCGAGACCCTCGGCGGGGACGTATATGAACTGATATAGGTCTACCCTTAAATATTTTTTTGACATATTGACTTCATTGGGTCATAAGTTTACATATGTGTATTTGTTTTCATAATTGAAGGTGTATTAGTAATTGAAACAAATTGTACATCCATGCTTAGTTTTTAACCGACTTCCAAAAAGGGGAGGTTCTCAGTTCGACTGTTTTTTTATGTTTGTTACCTCAGAACTCTTCACTGGGTGACCCGATTTTGATAATTCTTTTTTTTTTTATTTGAAAGCTAATGCTTCCCGTCTAGAACTATATAAATTTTATCAAAATCGGTGTAGAACTTCATTAGAAAATTAACAAAAACCAAAAATAATAATGCAAAATTGTACTAAGTTGCTGCGATGGAAGTCGCTTTTTTAACTTGTTCAGCGTTTTCAATTATTTGCGACGTCTTCACTGTCTGTCTTAGTCATGCATTTAAGACTTAACAATAAACATTACACTTACTTAGTCATGCATACAAGACTCAACAATAAATATTAAAGTTACTTAGTCATGCATACAAGACTCAACAATAAACATTACACTTAATTAGTCTTGCATACAAGACTCAACAATAAATATTACAGTTACTTAGTCATGCATACAAGACTCAACAATAAACACTACACTTACTTAGTCTTGCATACAATACTCAACAATAAACATTACACTTACTTAGTCTCGCATACAAGACTCAACAATAAACATTACAGAAATCAGAAATCAGAAATCATTTATTGCATTTATCACAGGTTATAAAATAAGATGTTATTGTGTATGGTAAGCTCACTATGATATACCTTAACAGGCGTACAATATAAAGTTAGCAACAATAATGTATGTCAAAAAAAAAGCAATTAATTAAATCAATTCATTAAATTGTCATTAATTAATAAAAATAAATCAGTAGCATGAAATTACAATTTGCCCTTATTTTCTATGAATTCTCGCACACTATAAAAGAGTTTAGACAGCAACCATTCTGTAACTGCTTTTTTAAAACAGTAGTCATTAAGCTGCTTAAAACTATGAGGTAGGTTATTGTACAATATTACTGCCATGTAGTAAATGCTTTTCTGATAAAAAGTTGTCTTAGGGTGATGCGAGTGTAGAAGTTTATGATTGCGCCTTAAGTTCCAGTTAAGTTTACTGGTTAGTTTACTTGTTGATTCAAATAGAAACATGTGTTTCTTAACAAACATAACAACCTCCTTTATATAAAGACACGGCAAAGGTAAAATTTTATAACGAGCAAAAAGAGGAAAGCATGAATCTCTTTGTGAGATTCCACCAATAGCTCTGACGCAACGTTTTTGGGCTATGAATGCATGAGGAAAATCCGTCGAGTGGCCCCAGAATATTAGTCCATAGCTTAGTATGGACTGGACATAACCAAAGTAAGCCATAAGCCCGGCGCCTTCTGACGCACAACTTACTAATCGTCTTAAAGGATATGTGAAGCGCGATAGTCTATCACATACGTTCTGAATGTGCGGTTTCCAACTGCAATTTGTGTCAAGCAAAAGGCCCAAAAATTTTGTCTGATTCACTTCTTGTACAGATACATCTTTGTAGGTGATACTCAACTCTACTGGTTGCCTGTAGTACGAATGAAACTGCATTATGTTTGTCTTAGATACGTTTATGTGCAACTTATTGCAGCTCATCCATCGAGCAATATCACTCAGAGATTTATTTATTTCAGATTCATATTCTTCCATAGAGTTAGCTTTGATAATTATTGTGCTATCGTCGGCAAATAGAACTACCTGATTGGACGTACTTTTTGGGAGATCATTGATGTAGAACAAGAATAGAAGAGGCCCTAAAATACTCCCCTGAGGGACTCCTCTATCACTGGTTCTGTATTCTGATCTTACATTTATGATTGTTTTCGTTTTGGCGCATAGGTTACTAATTTCAGTACATTGATGTCTCTCCGTGAGGTATGTTTTTAGCCAGTTTAGTGCATTCCCCCGGACACCGTATTTCTCTAGCTTATTTAATAACAGGCTATGATCCACACAGTCAAAAGCCTTCGACATGTCAGTAAATAGAGAACATATGCGACGGCGGTTATCTATAGATTGATGTATTGGTTGTAATAGCTGATACATTGCAAGATTAGTGGACCTACCTTTGCGAAAGCCGTTTTGCTCATTAACAATTAAATTATTTTTATCTGAAAAATCCATAAGCCTGGTAAACATGACTTTTTCCAATATTTTGGAAAAAATAGGTATCAATGTCACTGGCCTGTAGTTACTTCGTTTTTTCCGATCACCTGTCTTATGTAAGGGTTTTATAATAGAAAATTTTAGTTTTTTCGGGAACTCTCCTTGTTCAAATGACAGATTGATAATGTGCAAAAAAGGACGAACGATCAGACTACTCGATTTCTTTATAATTTGAGTAGAAATTGTATCATATCCTACAGAGATAGTGTTCTTTAAGGACTTTATTACACCAATTAGTTCTTTTTCTGTTACATGAGATATGAAAATTGATTGTGGATTTGAATTTATATTCCTATCAACACTGCCATTTTGATTTTCATGGTCTCTGGGAAGCGAATCTATGAAGTAGTTATTAAAGCTTTTTGCTATTTCTTATGGATCACTGACTGATTCACCGTTTTCCTGAAGACATGTAATCAATTCCGGGAAAATATTTGTACCTGAGTAATTCTTAACTATTTGCCATGATGCTTTACATTTATTTTTAGCAGCCTCGATTATTTTTCTATTTTGGTTTTTTTGTGACGTTCTGACACACCTACGTAGTAGTGTATGATAGGTATCATACCGATGCTGCTTAGACTTATGTCCCTTTCGTTTTACATCGATATATAAACTTCTTTTTATCTTACTAGATCCTAAAATACCTTTGGTTAACCATTTTTGTTTGTTAACTCTTTTAATTTTTATTTTTATATATGGGAAACACAGTTCATAGAACAATTTGTATAGGTCAATAAATTCATTATAAGCAATATTAATATCAGTTTGAGAATATATTTCTGAAAAAGAAAGTTCACCCAGACATTCTATAAATTTTTCAACATTATACTGGCAATAATCTCGTCTTCTAATGTACCAAAAATGAAGAATAGCTTTTTTATTTGTTTGTAAAGTTAGAGATTGAGGCGTATGGTCCGATAAAGCTAGTTCATGTACCTCAGTGTTAAGTCTCTTGAAATTACATATAATGTTATCAATGCAAGTTTTTGAATTCTCTGTGATTCTGGTGGGTTCATGTATCTGAGGGTGGAAATTGTAAGAATTTAGAAGTCTAATAAAATAATTAGCATTGCTTTTATCTTTATTCTCAGGTAAAATGTCAATATTAAAATCACCACATAAAATTATCTTTCGTTTTTTGTTATTTGAAATTTTTTTCAATAACGCGTCTAACTTGTCAAAAAATATAGGAATGTCAATTTTACAAGGAACTCTATAGATACAAATTATAATTATATTAAAATATGTCAACAAAACCCCGCTACACTCAAATACATGAGCAGCACAAAGTGATTTCAAATCTAGAGCCTTAAATTCAATTCCATTTCTAAGGAAGATACAGCACCCGCCCCGTTTGCTGTTTTCCCTCTTTTTGCCACTCTTTTTTCTACAGTACGAATCAGCCAATAAATAACCATCTAGCTGTAAGTATTTTTCATCCCCAGACTCAACAAAATGTTCAGTTAGACAAATAGCATCTATATTATGGTCTTTAATTTGTTGTAGTTGCTGAGTAGCTAAAATGAAATTTTCTCTTTTACACAAAAAACTGCTTATATTTTGATGTAACAAAGAAAATGTAATTGTGCCTCTAGACAGTTTTTCGGACTCGAAAAAAAATGTTTTTTGTCACTATTTGTTTCTGTTATAACTGGCACTGGAGTGCCCTGCAAATCACATGAAATTGGGGGCTCCACCTGTACGGTACACAATTTAGGCGATATTATTGGGAAATAATAAGGAATAGTTCCTTTTCGTGGTAGGATTTTTCCAATTTTGCGTTGCTGAGGCAGGTGAGGTTTTTTAGTACAGGACTTAATATTTTTAAATGTCAAAAATTCCAATTTGTACTCAGTCATATCAATATGCAAATTAATTTTTCTAGTTATGTAAGTTATAAAATCAATTCCCCTCATGTTAGTATATAGCGGTTTTATAAAAGTGCAGTTTTCTAAGTGTTGCGTCCAGAGCTCAAGGTGGTAGTTAAGGGTTCGCTCATTTAAAAAAGAATTTTTATTTACAGGCATAAGGTAAACCGTTACATTCTTTAAAGCATTTAGTAGCAGACATAAGTTATGATGCAAAATTTCAGGATTTGTTTCATTACATCCTATGCTTATAACAACAATATCTTTCGAATTCAAATTTTTGGCTATACTATTACAGTAATTTAAAATTTCAGCATTTGGCGCATCACTCATTACAAAACCAAATGGGGCATAATTATCGTTCCATCTTCCTTGTCGCGACTGCAGAAGTGCTGAAGCGAGGCCAATAAGTTGTTCATCACCAACTAGATGCAGTGCACGTTTCTTCTGAGAACTACAGGTGCCCTCTGTCGGTTGTACTTCCTTGGTGTTGAGGTTACCATTCCTGGGTAAGTGCGACTCCTGAGCCACATCCAAGTTGTTGCACGAAGAGTTTCCTTCATTAATTTTAGACGACGTTGGATCATCGTTGTGTAGGAGGCTCTGTTCCACCAAAGATGGTGCCATCATTTCTAGTTGAGATCCTCGAGCTTTTACGATTTCGGGGCTTCCGCCCTTTATTGCATACATCGACACTTCAAGATTTTTGTCTTCTATAGGTGGTGTTGATGTTGCTAGTAGTGCAGTACAATCAACGGATTGATCTTGAGAGGTTTCTTCCAGTGATGAGAAATTCAATCTTGTTTGATTTAAAAAACTCCTGTGCTTTCGTTTTGCCTTGCTTGATCTTGACCGTTTTGCAGTGGTACCATTTAAACACAGTGGAGTAGTTTTACAAATGTGAGTAAGTTGATTGACTTTCAGTTCGTAGTCTGAGATTAACTTTTTGAGATTTTGATTTTCTGACAGCATTAGTTCGATTTCATTTTCCGCTATTTCTAGTTTTTCCTGTAATTTATATATTTTACTCTTCATCAACTCAATTTGCTCGGCAGAAATATGCCCTAGCTCTGGACAACTTCTGTTTAGTTCGGAAAGCCAATCTGTTGAAATGTCCGCGATTTCTGACAATGACTCATAAGAGTTTTCCGTGTGAATGTTCACTTTATGTTTTTTTCCTTTCAGTTACATAGTTTTGAGACGAATCTAGTGCCTCTGTACGAAGACTCAGAGGAATGCAGTAACATGGTGAACATTTCCAGTTACATTTGTGCTCAGCGGTCATAATTTTATAACGATTCCACGAGACACTGGTGCATTCCTGGTGAAACATTTTTTTGCAAATTGAACATTGAAGAAATCTTCTATCCTCGATGTCAAGTTTACATTTGTCGCATACAAGCGCCATCTTGAGGCGTAAGTCAGTTTCTCTGGTCACATAAACAATATAAAATAATTAAAAAGAAAAAAAAAAGTTTGCGGTCGGAAGATTTGAACCCGATACTGACAGAAGGCAATCGTTTACCAACAGAGCTATGAGGCCGATAATAACGTCGTCGAAATAGTGATACAGATTTTTAAGAGTAGTAAACCGACTTTGTTTATCTAATCTACTAATCGTACGATTCCAAAGGTCAAATTTGGCGTTATTGTCACCTTCATTAGCAGTTCGTTATTTGTTAAAATTTAAAATTGATCACTTTATTACTGCACATTTCTTTGTTATTTTATTACACTTGTAAGTATCACCATAAAAATTATGTTTTTCCACTAGTTAAAGGGCAAAAAAGATTACGTATTTCATTTGAAAGTTGATGTGTTGTGAATAACAGTTCTTTACAATAACTCCTTAATTTGGTAGTGATTTTCGTTACAAACACTCTCACTTGTACACTTTATGTTAATTTATAGATTTGTGATGCGTATGCTCATAAAAATCACTTATTACATTTTTAATTAAAAAATTGTACGGAGGCAATGTTAACTGGTTTAGGGTTGCCAGATCTTTCCTTACACTTACTTAGTCTTGCATACAAGACTCAACAATAAACATTACACTTACTTAGTCTTGCATACAAGACTCAACAATAAACATTACACTTACTTAGTCTTGCATACAAGACTCAACAATAAACATTACACTTACTTAGTCTTGCATACAAGACTCAACAATAAACATTACACTTACTTATTCTTGCATACAAGACTCAACAATAAATATTACAGTAACTTAGTCATGCATACAAGACTCAACCATAAACATTACACTTACGTAGTAGCAAAGAACAAAGTAAGGTACCTCTATCTAACTTAAGGTTGCCTGGTAGAAATCGCGATAAGGCCGCCTTTGCACTCTATGTATATTACAAATTATAAGTCCTTTATTGTTTTTAGGCGTGCAATAAAGTATATTTACTTACAAAAAAAAATGGTTTGTATGGGAGGTTAACCCCCTCCGTGGCGTAATGGTTAGTCCATTCGCCTCACACCAGGACGTCGCGGGTTCGATTCCCGTCGGGGTCAAATTTGTAAAACTCGGTTTGGTTGGTGGTAGGGCATTTTCATAGTCCGCCTGGCTAGCTGCCACCATCTTATACAAGTCTTGCCGCCAGCATCAGTGGTATCAGCATTGATGTGTTCCGGCTTGAAGATAAGATAGCCAGATCCCCATTGCGTTGGGGAATCTTGGTAAGCCCCCTTCCATCTTCGGCATCATCGTTAAGTGAGATGATGCCAAGGGCTTGCCAATTTTAAATAAACAATTGCTATTCACAAACTGACATTAAAGTTGTTAGAGCCATTTTTGAGATAAAGTAAAAAAAACTGGGTTTGTATCGGACCGATTTTTGAATTGAAAACTTCTTTAGGCGCGTTGGTCATTTTTTGAAATGGGATAAAACCATTGAACTCGCGACACTGTTGCCGTTACCTACACCTTACCAGTGACACTCGCAGGATCAAAACTTTATCAAACTAGTCACCGCCAGGACCACTCGCAGGGTCAAAACTTATAAGGCCATGTTTAGCTGTAGTAAAGTAAAAGTTTAATCAAAATCGTTAGAGTTACTTTTGAGTAAAAAAATAAGTGTAAGAAAATCGATCCACTTTAAAAGCTTAACCTAAATTTGTTTGCGTACATAATAACTTCTTCACCCTTTTGTCGCTCGCAAGTAAATGTTGATTCAGACAGACATACGGAAGGATATATGGAAATCATAAGGGTTCCTTTTTAGCCATTTTGGCTCCGGAACACTAAAAATATAGTTTAAAAAAACTAAAAAACACGCTTCTAAAGCACATCAAACTAAAAAATGGAAAACAATTCGCAATTTACTTCTACAGTCCGGTAGAATATCAGCGTTGCAAGTTTGTACTTAGGTTCCGGTAGAATATCAGCGTTGCAAGTTTGTACTTAGGTTCCGGTAGAATATCAGCGTTGCAAGTTTGTACTTAGGTTCCGGTAGAGTATCAGCGTTGTAAGTTTGTACTTAGGTTCCTGTAGAATATCAGCGTTGCAAGTTTGTACTTAGGTTCCGGTAGAATATCAGCGTTGCAAGTTTGTACTTAGGTTCCGGTAGAGTATCAGCGTTGTAAGTTTGTACTTAGGTTCCTGTAGAATATCAGCGTTGCAAGTTTGTACTTAGGTTCCGGTAGAATATCAGCGTTGCAAGTTTGTAGTTAGGTTCCGGTAAAATATCAGCGTTGCAAGTTTGTACTTAGGTTCCGGTAGAATATCAGCGTTGCAAGTTTGTACTTAGGTTCCGGTAAAATATCAGCGTTGCAAGTTTGTAGTTAGGTTCCGGTAGAATATCAGCGTTGCAAGTTTGTACTTAGGTTCCGGTAGAATATCAGCGTTGCAAGTTTGTACTTAGGTTCCGGTAGAATATCAGCGTTGCAAGTTTGTACTTAGGTACCGGTAGAATATCAACGTTGCAAGTTTGTACTTAGGTTCCGGTAGAATATCAGCGTTGCAAGTTTGTAGTTAGGTTCCGGTAGAATATCAGCGTTGTAAGTTTGTACTTAGGTTCCGGTAGAATATCAGCGTTGCAAGTTTGTACTTATGTTCCGGTAGAATATCAGCGTTGCAAGTTTGTACTTAGGTTCCGGTAGAATATCAGCGTTGCAAGTTTGTACTTAGGTTCTGGTAGAATATCAGCGTTGCAAGTTTGTACTTAGGTTCCTGTAGAATATCAGCGTTGCAAGTTTGTACTTAGGTTCCGGTAGAATATCAGCGTTGCAAGTTTGTACTTAGGTTCCGGTAGAATATCAGCGTTGCAAGTTTGTACTTGTAGCAACAAAGCTGAACCGGTGCCATTCTAATGCACAGCAAAAACTGTCAGTTTGTCTTTGTTTTAGCTTATTTTTAGTTATCCTGTTATATTGCTGTGTTTTGAATAAAAGCATGTATTTATCTATCTATTTATGCTAAAACAATAATGAACAAAAAAAATCGTGGGTTGCTCGATATACGAAAAATTTGGCACAAAGCGCCTCCATGCTTTTTTCACAATAATACTAGTATTTTTCGTTCATTATTATTTTCAGCATAAATTAAGAATTATTTTTCACTTTTAAGTTTGATGTGCTTTAAAAACGTGTTTTTTTTAACTAGATTTATTTATTAATGTTTAGGTCAGGATAATGAGATAAACTTATAAAATTAATGTACTGTCACTGACTCTTGATAAATGTACAAAGTTTGAATTAAATATTTCCATTTAAAGTGGGTCAAAATCGAGTGCAAAGGAGTCGGTTACAAACATACATACATACAGGTGAAGCTAATAAAAACGTGATAAAAACAGTGTCAGATGCGTCACGTACAATTATTATTAAAAGAGACATGAAAAAAATTTTGTGCTTTCTCTCGTGTGATAAATTGGTCTTTTTAAATGCATTTGTGTTTTCTAACAACATATTTTGTTACCTTTAGTTATTCAGAATCACAAGTACAAACCCTGTTTAAAATATCGAGGAACGTCGGTGGCGTAACGGCTAGGGCCGCCGCCTCCTGTCCGGGAGGTCGTGGTTCGAATCCTGCCACGTACCAATGTGATTTCGAATTTAGATTTCATATGTACGTTTATCCGACGCTCTTACGTTGAAGGAAAACATCGTGAGGAAACCTGCACACGCCTGCGGAGAAACTCGCAGGTTGTGTATGAAGTCGACCAACCCGCACTGGGCCCGCGTGATCGACTAATACACGATCGCCCTAATTCAGTGTAAACTCGAGCCCCTCGGTGGGGACGTATATGAGCTGTTATGATGATGATAAAATACCGAGTACTGGTAAAGTGGGGGGGAGGGGAGGGGCAGGAATGTCGCAAGTTGTAAAGTAATGGCTAGACCCCTACGACTTTGCGTAGTAATACGCACTTGGCCAGTTTTTATAATAAAGGGGTAGACTACCACATTTCAAATAATAACCGTCTAATTTTTTAACATGTAGTTAATTTTTTTATCAAGAATATAATCAACTTTTAATAACGAGTCGTTTAAAACATATTTGTGTATTCCACGAGCAGCCATGTCTAAGATACGACTGTCCGAAGTGTTTTATTTAAATACTCCTTTTTTGAAAATTTTTGGAGCATGGCCTACCAAAAAATGGGGTAAATGTCATAAAATTTACTCTGCTATTTACTTATTCTTCGCAGTTTTTCTTTACGGCTTAATTTTTACAGTAAACTTGTTTTTTATAAGATCGATCGAAGTTCTTATAAGAGATTTAATTAATTATGTCGCCCAATTGGTTGCCCTTACCAAAATTGTAATGATTCTTGTAAAGCGAGATGATATTCTGGATTCTTACAAGTTGTTTGATTCTGGACTTTTTATGGACGACGAATACTGCAAGAGGACAATTGAAAAGTCCGTTTTGCTTTACAAAAAGTGTCACAAATTTTACATCGTTCTGTGTAATATAGTTTACAGCACACAAGTCGTGCTACCGGTTGTCTTACATGGTATATTGAAAAAGAGTATCTTTCTACCATTTTCGGAATTCAATTTTTTGAGTGACGAGGTCCGCGATAAATATTTTGTATTTTGGTATATATGTCAATCAGCGGCTGCGTATGGGCACATGACTTACCAAGTTCATATAGATGCTTTTATGTTTGGCCTTATTTTCATAGCAATTTCTCATTTAAAAGTCATTAACTACAACTTATCAAACTTCAAAATAAAGAAAATAGAGTCCGATCACGAAATGAGTAATCTAGTTAAGATATTGAGACACTACGAAACTGTTTTGAGGTAAGTGAATAGTTAATTTAATTTTGTAGGTGACGGAAGGATAAATTTAGTTATTTTATGAACAAGAAATTCAATTCATAGGCACATAAGAATTAACAGTACTACTTACCATCAACGGATGTAAGTACTGCGAGACTAGTGTATTTTAGTTACTTCCATAGTATAATGTCTTATGGCATATTACTGTGGAGGCATGCGGCTGATATAGAAACTATTTTCATCCTGCAGAAAAGAGCTATCCGCGCAATCTATCAGATGCGATCACGTGAGTCGTTACAGAATAAGTTCAAAGAAATCAATATTTTAACTGTTGCTAGTCAATTTATATATGAAAACATTATGTACATTCGTAAGAATTTGCATTTATTTCCTAAAAACAGTGACAGGCATAATTTGAATTTAAGAAATGTAAATAAAATAGATATAGCCTTTTCGAGACTGAGTAAGGTTAAAAAGTCATTTGTGGGGCAGTGTATAAGATTCTACAATAAAATTCCAGAAAATGTAACTAGTTTGTCAGAGAATATATTCAAGGTTCATGTCAAAAAATGCTTGTGCTCTAGAATATCCTTTTTTGCTTGTGCTCTAGAAGCATTTTTTGACATGAGCCTTGAATAATAGACTATGTAAATGACAAAGGTATATATGTTGATTCTATAACAAATACCATTACCATAAACTGTAATCTGAATCATGACATTATTTGTATTATTCAATAAGTTTTTTTGACTATTTAAAAGTGTATGTAAAATAAATTATTGTGATTGATTGATTGATAATGTTTACTAAATTTATGATGAAATGGGTAGGCGTAATGAAATTTTTATGTTCCAGGTTTTGCGAAAGATTGCAGAAAATACTGAGTGCTACTATGTTCTTTCAATTTTGTTCATCGGCAGCTTTAATTTGCATCTTAATGTGCGGACTGCTTGTGGTAAACTACGTTTAGAAAATAATATTTTTTCATTACTCATAAATTCTTGTAATTTGTTATCTCTTTCACCTTACATCTTGTCATCTTTGATCAAAGACGGCTTTGCCATACTACTCGGATAACAGGCTTCCAAATGCCGTACAAAGACATTTAATTCAAAGTCTGCCTTGCCATAGTACTCGGAAAATAGGATCGCAAATTTTATTTTATCTCACAGAAAGTAGGTCGTATAGACATGACGTCATCATTTACCCAATTAAAATGAACGTGCGTACGCGTTTAAGAGATTTTATTCAGAATTAGGTTGTATTTATTTCACCAGAAAGGAGGTCGTGCATAACAAGCATCACCTTCCCAATTTTAAAAAAACTTGCTGTGATGAAGAAGTGATCCAACAACCAAATTCCTCGCTAGGGTTATCATAAACTATGATTAATATAAATACTGGAAAAGCGACCCTGAATTTTACGTTACGTAACTTTTCTTTAAGTAATTGCTCTTTTAATTAAATCTTTACTATTCATATCTAAACGGAACTGGTTTTATTGAAATTACTCGCATTTTTTTTTTAGTAAAGCCAATGCTCAAAGAAATTGCCAGTGGAATAAAGCTTGGATAGCAAAGGCTGCAATGCTGACCAAGATTGAAGGCTGAGAGTGTAGCTAAGCTAAGCTTGAGGCCATGATACTGTGGCCAGCAGCGCAGTATTACAAGCCTTAGTCCGTATTGACTGCGCTGCTGGCCACAGTATCATGGCCTCAAGCTTAGCTTAGCTACACTCTCGGCCTTCAATCTTGGTCAGCATTGCAGCCTTTGCTATCCAAGCTTTATTCCAGCTTGAACATCAAGTGCTGCTACTATTGCTTTGCGTCTTGGAAAGAAAAATAATAATTTAAACGTTTTTTCCAGCCCTCCACTATGGAAGCACGAATATTTATGATGGCATTTTTAGCAGTCATGATCGGACAACTTTATATGCCTAGTTGGTTGGGAACTCAACTTGCCTTTGAAGTAAGTAAATATGGCCCCCTTTGAAACCTAGTAGTTTCTTATTTTATTAAATCATCTGAGAATGTGTAGAACAGGTTATATTACTTGTTTCGCTTAATGTTTATTGCTCACCTAAGAGTAGGGAGGGCTGTGGGTGGTAACTCCTGCGGATTTAAGCAACATTTACCTCCTGTATGTTTCTTTAATTAATTTGATCCAAAATCATCCTAAACATACCCTACTTACATTTACAAAATTTAAACTACGTGTATCTGTACCCAATAAGTAAATATTCATCATAGCAGCCGAAAGTCTTCCACTGCTGGACAAAGGCCTCCCCCAAGGATTTCCAAGACGACCGGTGCTGCATTGCCCGCATCCAGCGGCTTCCCGCGATCTTCACCAGGTCGTCGGTCCACCGCGTGGGAGGCCTGCCTACGCTACGTTTTCCAGTGCGCGGTCGCCACTCGAGAACTTTACTACCCCAACGGCCATCTGTTTTACGAGCTATGTGCTCTGCCCACTGCCATTTCAGTTAAGCGATTCTGTAAGCTATGTTTTCTGCCCACTGCCATTTCAGTTTAGCGGTTCTGTGAGCTATGTCGGTTACTTTGGTTTTCCTGCGGATCTCCTCGTTTCTAATTATATCGCGTAGGGAAATTCCGAGGATAGCTCGCTCGATTGTCTGCAAATTTTCGATGTACTAATATAAAACGGAAAACATAAGAGCAGTTGAAAACTTTTAGTACAAAAGTAATGAAGGCTTGGTTTAGTTATTTTTAAATTTACTACGATGAAAACTAATCAAAAACATTGATATGTGTCTACCTAATATACATAGTTGTGTTATAAGTAGTCACATTTTAGGTGCGAAATAAAAGACACATATTAGTTTTTATTAAAAAAAATATGTACGAAAAAGGTGGTTAAATAAAAAATATTAAATTCATTGAAGTTTCTCGACACATGCCTTCAACCTACGCGGCCAGCAATAGCAGCACGCACGACTTCCATGTCAATGATATCAGCTACTTTAATGAAGAATGCCTTGAGTGACTCCAAATTTAGAAGAGGTTAAGCACAGATCTTCTCCTTTAAATACTCTCACTCTTTGTAATCCAACGGAATCAAGTCTGGGCTGGAGTATAGTCATTCCTTGTGCTTGATAAAGTCGATATCCAATCCAATCTTGCTCGATATCAATCCTATCGATATAAAGTCGATATCGAATTGTATCCAGCTAGCCAGTTTTGAGTACCTCTCGCTTTTTGAGCTGGAGCGGAATCTTGGATAAAACATTACTCTGTGTTTATGTTTTTTAGAGTCAAGCTTCTTACTCTTTTTTTTAGTAAGCACTAATTAAGCAGAGTCACTATGCTGCGGGAACGAAAAGAATAAAATATTGTAACTCTGTTATTGTTTTTAGGGTTCCGCACTTCAGAAGGATAAAAACGAAACCCTTATAGGATCACTCGTGTGTTACTCACAACCGATTTGCTCAGAAACTACTGGATCGATTGAGTTGAATATCGGTACACATATGTAAATCGGTTTACACTGAAAAGAGCACGGCTTTTAAATTGTGATGATGATGATGTAAATCGGGGACCCAAAGACGGAAATATTACGTAAATTAATTAATTTCAAACATAAGCGGCCACGTTGGGGGTTAAAGCACAGATGATAATAATAGTACAAGAACAGATGAGTACTCGCAATGACGCTTTAAATAAATAACAACTCTCGCTACGCGGTAATAAAGAACAGTCTAGTTCGCAAACGCGCTTAGTGCCTTCAGTTTTACTTCAACATACCTATACATACACCGATAACAATCGCGCTTTTACGCAAGAATGAACCGAATCAATGCGCGTGAGAGATTCTTTTGCGCTGGCCGGTCTAGTGTTGTCGCATTACTGATGAACTGGCAGGGTTGTGAGACCGCGCGACGGACATGTTTCAACTTGCGCACTCGTTTGCTCGATAATCACTCCGCTTTCTGCACGAGTTGACAACCAACTGACGAGCGCGGCCTGTAGGCCGCGCCGTTGTGTAGGCAGGCACTTATGTCGCGCTTTAGGCCGAGTGACGGGGGCCTGGTTAAAGTAGAAAATATTAAAAAAAGTTTTGTAAAGTATATCGTGTGACATATCAAATATAAGGGCTTGTTGCGATAATCTCAAATATATATTTATAAATAATTTTAAAATATATTTTTGAAGTTATTTAAAAATACATATTTTTGAAGTTATTTAAAAAAATAGGCGAAAATTGACCATCACCCTTCCCAGCCTTATCTCTAAAACTACTGGGCCTAAAATTAAAAAAAAATCACAGTACATGAGGTTAAATGCAGAGATTACAGGAAAATCTATGAAAAAATCTAAAATCCTTCCGTTCTTATAGGAAAAATAAAAGTTTCCAAACTCCGATTGTTTAGAAACTAGCAACACCTAGTAAGATCTAGTAGTATCTTCTACAAAATTAATTTACGTAGTAATACGATGATAGCGATGCGTTCCCTTTTACCTACATCTACGAATGGTGTCGAACATGAAAATTAGCTTTTGGTACGGAACCCTTAATGGCCGGTTTAGAGTCACAAACTGGTGTCGCTAGCATACTACTCTTTCTTTTCTTAATAAGTACTTGTTTGATTTCAAATCGTAAAAACGCGGCAGTCATGTACATGTTAAACCATCATTACTTTTGCACTGGGTTTGAGTGACAAGGCTATTTATGGCAGGCAGCCACTGAGAGGTGGACTCAGCGGCCGGACGCTGTCCAAATTTGCCACGGAAACAGTCACTCGGAGACAGCTAGACAGGCGGTCATGGCGCGAATTGTCGCTGATTTGAATCTTCTTAGCTCGGAGCCAGCATAGAACCATTTCGGGGGTTCTGATTGTTAGAAATAGGCAGTGAGACGGAATGCTGCGTTAACCGGACCTCGGACAGTCAACAGCTGCACGGCCGGCCATATACGTTTAGTGTTTAGTGTTACGGTGAACAGTTTCATATAGTGACGCGGCGGCGCGGTCACCTTGTTAAAGTTTCACAATTGTACCTACCGCTACCCGCCTAGGTGAAGGTCGCAGCCGGAACTACGGGTCCGGCTGTTTGGATCAGGGTACTACGGGGTCGGGGGTAGCCCACCGCTTGCCTGCCGTTGGATCTATCGCCTTCGGCACTTTGGTTTGTTGGTCTCCCGACTGGGTCATGGACTCGTAGTGGTATGTGGTTAGTTGCAGGGGTTGGGCAATGTTTGTTGCCTGGCAAGCAAGTTGCGTCCAGGCGTCGTTCCCCGCGCGCAACTAGTGTTGTCGTAGCCGGCCACGTGGGCTATGGGCGAAAACAACGCGGGGCACGTGAGTTGTCCATTAAGCGGAATTGCTGGTTTAATTACTGGCAGGGAAGCATCTCGGGCACTTGACTGGTCAGCAAGAAGAGCTAAGCTAGTACTGCTCCGGCCGATCCAGCCGCGTAGGAGTAAGTCTGGACAGGTGCGATAAGCGCCGGGAAGTAAGCGTGCCTACAGCTCCGGTACCACACCGGATATGTGGGAGCCAGCTTCTCTGGCGTCCCGAGCGGGGATCGAACCGCCAGCAGCGAAAGCCGCGGGAGGTGAGCGCGCCTACAGCTCCGGGACCTACCTGGACAGTAGGTAGTGGTTCTTTTTTCCACGAGGCACTCGCCTTGCAGAGTACCAGGACAAGCGTCTTGGCGGCAACACCTACCGTAACTGGTCCTTGTCTTCACCTTATGGTGTTGGCAAGAATAGTGGCCCTCACTTTATGACCTAGCTGTCGGTGAGTGGGGACGCTATATCATAAACCTGGTAGTCTAGTGTATCTGGTAGATATACGAGAGGGAATTGTGCTTACAAAGGGACGTATTTATATGCGAGAAGGAGTTTGGTCCCCGCATGGATGGGCACTACTTACGGAAGCAAAACATAGCTATACCTACCGGGCTAGGTTTGTGGGTTAGTGTAAATCCAATAAGTACGGATACCAAATAAGTACAACAATCTCTACACAACGGTGCGTGACCTTATTTGTGGTTAAAAAAAATGAGTTATTGGTATAATATGCTTACGAGCTTGACTTGCGATGGGTGATTCGCGGAGTATGTACGGAATAATCCAGTGGGGAGCATCGGACATCCTACAATGGAGCTGGGGTATATCATACACTACTTGATACACATACATGTCACAACATACTAAATATTTAGACTAGGTACACACCTACCCCTTCTGGCAAGCAAGACATCAGGGGTATGTTAAAGGACGAGCGGAGCTGCAATTGGTAAGTCCTGATTCGTGAGTAGTTACAATTTTTTTTTGTGATCTTGCTGTGTGAAATCTTAACCCTTCGGCGCGTGTGGGCATGTTCTGCCACGAGTAGTCGGTATTTGGGAATTTGACCAAATAATTGGCATCGGGCCTATTACTCGTATATTATTTACCTATTAGCAGTAAACTTCGTATAATCTCCGAGTGTCTTTGGACCAAGTATGAGAATGTCTGTTTTTAGGATGAGACATTAGAAATAGTACGAATTTAGTTTTAAGTGCCTTTCGGAGCAGTCGGGGTAAGTTCTTTGTATTGATTGTGTCAACTTCCCCTCCTCTCTTTTTGCTCCAGGCAGGCTGGTAGTAGAGACTTTAGAGATTAAGTTTGCGGGGTGTTACTTCTTGCGCTTTGCTGAGCCTCCATTTGTCCCGGAGACATAAATCGAACAGTACAATGCAAAAAACAGAGTCAATATTCTACGGGATCAAAAAATATATAATATCACGGTGTGTTATTGCTTTTTTAGAGTCAGGAGCTGGCGTTCGCAGCTTACAACGCAGAGTGGATACCGCAGTCCGAGCCTTTCAAAAGGAGCCTTCGGCTTTTTGTGGAGCGTGCCAATGTGCCTATCGTCTTGACTGGCTTGAAGATGTTCCCACTGTCCTTGGAAGCGTTTACTACGGTGAAGTATTGTTTGGTTTGAAATAATAAAAAAAAAAATATCCATGGAGATATAATGAACTCGCAGAAGCCTAAGCTTATCAGCTAACCGATTTTAATTAATTTTTTGAAATCTGATCATGAGTGCATTAGGTTAAGTCGTTTAGTAAGCGGAAACCTCAGTTAAGTATTTGAGTAAATTTTAATCAAGCAGACTTTTTACTGTCTTGACATGGAATCCTTTTACAGGTGCTAAAAAGCTTGAGTAGTAGGCTCAGCTCAAAAATAAAAGTCTTTCATCGCAATAGAAAGTATGAGTCTGAAATATTATTAATCTTAATTAAAAAAAAAGAAGAAAATAAACACATAGACATAAAAAAATTGTCACGCTTCTCTAAACTTAAAGTTAACATAAAAATAATATTCTTAGTACATTATAATTTTGGAACACTTTTAAAGTAGTCGATTTTTTGACAACCAAAGTAAATTTTACGCGATTTCTATGTCCGTGGTATTATTCTAGGGCCGTATCACAGGCTACCTATAAACCTACCCGAACTATGCTTACTAAGTAACTTTCACAATTTATTAGAATTTACTGAGCAAGAAATATACATAAATTAACCTACGGTATTCTTTCAAAGAGTTTTTGATGGTTTGTTTGGACATGTTATGAGGAGGGATGTAAGGCATGTGACAATAAATATTAAATTAAAAATTTAAGAAACCTCCAGCAAAAATCCTCTAAAAAGTAGAAAATTGTATGTTTTGGGCCCTTTAAGTGTAATTTAAGTAGTTACATTTTGATTTAAGAGTCGTCGCGAATGGCGACCGTTAAGTTATGAAACTATTAGTAATTATTTGTAGTAAAGTTAAATAGTTGTATTCTGTTTTTGTTTTATTTACTTAGCGGTCCCTCTACGCGACGAGTCTAAGATCAAAATATAACTACTTACATTAAACTTAAAGGGCCAATACATATTATTTTCTATTTTATAGAGGTTTTTGTGGGTTTTTTTTAAATTTTTAAATTAAGTTTTATTTTACGCTTTTTAAACTTTACGTATCCCAAATACGATACCTGTGCTGTAAGTCGGTGAGGAGTTGGGTATCCTCCAGATTGCTGAAGATGCTGCAGTATCAGGTCAAAATATTAACTTTCGAACATATTAATGTTCTATTTAACACCTATTCATTGAATCTATTTCAATGAGCCCAAACACGATACCTCTGGCTGTAAGTTGGCGAGGAGTTAGGCATCCCTCAGACTCCAGGAGATGCCGCACTAGTAGGTCAAGGTTACCGTGTTCTATCTAACACTTAATCATTGAGACTATTCCAATGAACCCAATACGATGCTTCTGTTGTAAGTTGGTGAGGAGTCGGGTTTCCTGCAGATTCCCGGAGGTGCTGCAGCATGAGGTCAAAGTTTGTTTGTTTGTTTGTAAACACTTTATTGATCTTACGGGATCTCTTCCAGTCAACCTACTGATGACGTTTGAGATTTACAACAAAGAAAAAAGGTAAGTGCAAAAGTTACAAACACGACTTTCTATAATCTATGATATTAGGGTTACATATTAGGTAACGGGACCCTTTTACCTACTAAGCCTACGCTGTTCATCCGTCTATCTGCCTGAATTATAATTACAAGTTACCATGGTTTTGTAATATTATTACTGTTACAGGGCACCAAACGAATCGATCAGACCGATACAAGTTGCTCACATCCCTTTATCACCTAGATAAGAGCTGATGATTTTCAAACGACTAGACAAATTTTCATAATTTATAGCTAAGAACCACTTCGATCAAGTCAGCTTTCAAATAAAAAAATCGCATTAAAATCAGTCCATTCGTTTAAGAACTACTATGCCACAGAAAGACATACAGACACACAGATACACAGATACACACGTTAAACGTATTACACCACTCTTTTGGCGTGTGATAAGTACGAATGTGGATGGGTATAAAGGGAGAAGCAGACCAAAGAAAAGATGGATGGAGTGTGTGATAGATGACGCAAAATATTTTTTTCTTCTATTCTTCCTTATTTCCTGTCGTCTCTACATTCACATCCTTCTTATGAGTAAGAAACAAAAAATATCAACGCCAGCTCCAGAGAAATCCTTTTGAGTAAAAAGGTTAATTTAAGTAAGATTTAACCGCGGGCTCGATTCCCGGTGGGGTCAACTTGAAAGACTCGGTTTGGTTGGTGGTAGGGCATTTTCTAAGCTCGTGTTAACAACATTGATGTGTTCCAGCTTAAAGATAAGATATAGACGGTTCTCCATTGCGTTGGAGATTCTTTGTAAGCCCGCTTCCATCTTCGGCATAATCGTCGCTTACATCAGGTGAGATAATGCCAAGGGCTTATCAATTGTGATTTAAAAAAAAGATTCACTTTTAACCGGTTTTTATGTTTTTTTACTTTTAAATAATGAACAGAAACAGAAAAAAACACCTTTAAAATGTATAAGTTTTTTTTTTACTTTTATTCTTTTTTAGTAAATCCCCCATAAAAAAACATATTCTGTGCAAAAATCAACTGGTCTATCACGGTTCGAAAGATAGAGCTTTTTAAAATTCAGGCAATAGACGGATGGACAGCGTAGGCTTAGTAGGTAAAAGGGTCCCGTTACCTAATATGTAACCCTAATATCATCATCATATCAGCCAAAAATCGTCCACTGCTGGACAAAGGCCTCCCCCAAGAATTTCCACGACGACCGGTCCTGCGCTGCCCGCATCCATCGGCTTCCCGCGATCTTCACCAGGTCGTCGGTCTAATATGTAACCCTCTATATGGAGTTGAGTGGAATGACCAGCAAAGAATTTCTGGGGTTAATTAACATGCGTAACTATTAAATAATAAGTAATGGTTTTTTTTCAGATCATGAAAACTGCTTATTCGCTATTCACAGTAGTTCGCAAAGCCCAGGATCGTCAAAATAATTAAGTGGCAATAAAAAAAAATACAGTATACTTACGAATATGCATTTTATTTTTAACCTACAAAGGCTCAATTTTTGTTTCTTCAGGTACAAAGGACTTAATTATACTTTTAATCAAAAATGCTTGTGATTTGACAATAACATTGATAACCTATTTTGAATAAAGTCGGCCTTACCATACTGTTCGAAAAACAGACGAGCAAATTTTATTCAGTGGCTCTATAAAGGAGGTCGCATAAGCTAAAAAGTATCATTTATGTAAATAAAACAAAAACATGCGTTCGCAGTAAAGAGATTTTATTCAGAATTCGGTTGTATCTCATCAGAAAGGAGATCGGATAGGCATAAGAAGCATAATTCAGGAGAGCAAAAATAAAAATGGTATACATTTTTGTTCATATTTTAGTTATTTTGAGAAATTTTACTTTTTTTACTTTGGCCATTAACCTATTGCTATCTAAGCTTGTTTTCTCTATTTTTAAAATATTTCTAACTTTCACACAAAGTTATTTCAGGCATTTCAAAAATCTCAATTAGTTCTAAACTGTTCTTATTTTTGGAAAATGAGAAGCACAAAATAATAATAATAATAATACTATATATCAATATAGTAGGAACATTAATAACTTTTTTTTAAGTATTCAATAATGAAAAAAGCCATACCTATTTTAATTTTTAAACAAATATGAATATTTAAACAAAATTTCAGGCTCTAAAATAATAGCTTTTCACGAGAGTGCCTTAGGGCACAATTTATTTTAAAATTCAAGTCAAATTGGTGTTTTGCATTCGAAACACTGATCGCAATTCTGATACATGCACATCATTCTTAGATGAAGACTTTTTTTCAACCGGTTTTTTGGGGCCGCATATTTTTATTATTCTCTTCGACAGTTGACTCATCGCATTCTGAATCAGATCCGCAACTTTCTTCAAGTACATGTTGTGCTCCAACATCAGAGTCTACATAACTGCATTCGTGGTTCGGTAACACGTCTTCGAATGACTGCTCTTGTTCTAACCACCGCTCGATATTAGCGTCATTTGAAGTTATTTTTAAATTAAAAAACCGGTTGTCTGTAAAGTCGGTTAGCGGATGATAATTTTACGTGATAACAAGTACTCGTCCAAGTCCCCGTCCAAGCACCCGTCCGATTCCCCGTCCAAGTGCCCATTCAAGTCCCCGTAGAAGTCCCCGTCCAAGGCAAGTCCAAGTCCCCGTCCGAGTCCCTGTCCAATTCCAAGTCTATGACGTCAAAAATACAAGGAATTAAAATGGACTTTTGTGTTTCCTCACAGAGAATCGACCGCATTGGAACACCCCTTGTAAGCTCCTAGAAGCCTAGTACTTTTAATCCATTGACACACTGATTTTATGTATAAGTAACGCCTCTTTTTAATTAGACGGTTCGTCCGTCCGTCCAAGTCCAAGTACAAGTAGAGCATAAAATGTAGCATAAATAAAGGCGCTTGGCTCACGCGTAACGTGACAGGGTAACGTGACCGAGTGACACTCAGGCGTAACGCGACAATAACGTCACACTTTTTCGTGCATGCAGTCCATGTTCATCGATTTATAAGACGTAATCACGTCAAATATATAAATACACAATTTCAAAAGTCACGTAACCACGTCCGATGCGTATCTCAGACGCACGACGAAAGATTTTTACTTACCAGAGACAAACGCATGTCCGGCACAGAGGGACGCGGGAAAAAGCTGGATAAGGCCTCCTCCAAAGATACCTAGTACTCTATCTGTGGCTTATTCTCTCCATAGTTTACTAGCCGTCTCTTCAATGTCGTCGTGTAATAAATGTATTAAAAAGTATAATACGACCGGTCCTGAGCTGCCCGCATCCATTGGCCGCGATCTTCACCTGGTCGTCGGTCCACCACGTGGGAGGCCTGCCTACGCTACGTTTTCGGTGCGCTGTCGCCACTCGAGAACTTTACTGCTCTAACGGCCATCTGTTTACGAGCTTTGTGCCCTGCCCACTACCACTTCAGTTTAGCGATTCTGTGAGCTATATCGGTTAATTTAGTTACCCTGCGGATCTCATCGTTTCTGAATTGATCACGCAGAGAAACTCCTAGCAAGTACATACCTAAAAGTACTTACCTAACTTTAAATGTAGTCGCAATATACACCTAACTTTAAATGTAGTCGCAATATACACCAAACTTTAAATGTAGTTGCAATATACACCTAACTTTGAATGTAGTCGCAATATACACCTAACTTTAAATGTCGTCGCAATATACACCTAACTATGAATGTAGTCGCAATATACACCTAACTTTAAATGTCGTCGCAAACACACCTAACTTTAAACGTAGTAGCAATATAAACCTAACTTTAAATTTCGTCGCAATATACACCTAACTTTAAATGTCGTCGCAATATACATACACCTAACTTTAAATGTCGTCGCAATATACACCTAACTTTAAATTTAGTCGCAATAGACACATAACCAGACCCCCGTCACTCAGTCGAGTAGGCGAGATAGGTACCTACACATTGGCGCGGCCTACAGGCCGATGTGTAGGTACTTATAACGCCGTTCTATCGCCGCCGAAACCCGTGTACGCAATTATAACCGCTAAGTCGAGCACCTTAATACCCATGTTTCCGTGTATGGGAAGGAGTAGGTGAAAAAATGCGTAGGTATTTTCGTTTTATAAGGAAGTGCAATATCTATTACGAAGTAACTAGTATCTCATTTTTCATTTAGGACCTAACTTTAAATGTAGTCGCAATATACACCTAACTTTAAATGTAGTCGCAATATACACCGTTTTAGAGTTCACGTTCGTTCTGTTAAGGTGTTGGCACGTCACTTTCGTAGTTAATGACCAAGCTCATTACACGGACTCTTTGTGCAGAGGAACACAGCTTCAATTTTAAGTGCATCACTGACACTAGACAGCTTACGACTACCATTTGACTTACGAGTCCAAATAGTGAGATTAACTTTGTCTTTGTGTGTCACTCTATTATTTAATGCCTTGTCTCTCAAATTTACAAGAAGTACCTATTACCAAAGTATATATATTAGTACTAACATATAGTATTGACACTCCCTGCCGCTCTCTAGATTGCGACCTCACCCCCTAGTCACCCAGATTAATGCAGATTGGTTACCGTTTGGTTGTCGAACGTATAGGATTTAGCCACCATTTTGTTTGTTCCGTCATTCTTTTTTTGAAATGTCATTTCTGGCCCGTTGTATGAAGTGCCCAGGGTGTGCTATTACCCCAGGGCCTATAATTATGATATACTCGTGCGACAAAATTAGGTAAATTAAAACTGCTACTGGCTACGACAGCTATTGGCTACAATGTACGCTGCTACGAGATGATAATAAAAGTGATTAAAATAAAACCGACGAATTGAGAACCTCCTCCTTTTTTGAAGTCGGTTAATGAAGCGCAAACTGATAGCAAACCTTGGAGAGTTAAAGTAAGAAAATGTGAATATGTTATATTTAATTTTGTACTACTTTACTTTATTAAAATCGCAAACGAAGTGTTTGTGTTTCTAATATTAAATCTAAATAAACGAGATGATAACAAAAATGTTAAATAAATCTAATATTGCACCTTGAAATCATCATCATCATCATATCAGCCAAAAAACGTCCACTGCTGGACAAATCTGGAAGAAATCGCTTTAAGCGATAAGACCGCCCAAATTGTACCGCTGTAGTATAAGATATAATATTGTGTTTTAAGTTGTGTTTTTGTTTAAATTTTTAAGTTATAGTTTCTAAGTTTTACATTGTGTTTATTTTTTTATATATTTTTGGGTACAATAAAGAGTATTTATCTTATCTTATCCTCCCCCAACACCTTGGAATAATTAATTAAAAATATGAGGGTTAAATGTGTTTTCACGTCATCATCATCATCATATCAGCCAAAGGACGTCCACTGCTAGACATAGACCTCCCCCAAGGATTTCCACGACTACAGGATCTGCGCTGCCCGCATCAAGCGGCTTCCTGTGACCTTCACCAGGTCATCAGTCCACCGAGTGGGAAGCCTGCCTACGCCATGAGTTTTCACGTAAAATTGAAAAAAAGTTGTCCTACAACCTTTCTTAAATATCAAACAAAGTTTTTGGGTTTTCTTATATTAAAGGTGATAATTATATTGTGATTTTATAAAATTATAATTGACTAGAATATTACATTAAAAACTATTTACTTACGTTTTTAGACTTAAACTAACAACTTGTTTATTTAAGAAATTAAAACTTACTGCTTTAAAATGTCATCATATCAGCTCATATACGTCCCCACCGAGGGGCTCGAGCCTACCCTGAATTAGGGCGTTCGGGCCTTTAGCCACCCACGAGGGCCCAGTGCGGGTTGGTCGACTTCATACACAACCTTCGATTTTCTTCGCAACCGTGTGCACGTTTCCTCACGATGTTTTCCTTCACCGCAAGAGCGTCGGATAAACGTAAATATGAAATCGAAATTCGAAAACATATTGGTACGAGGCAGGACTCGAAGAACGACCTCCCGGATGGAAGGTAGCGGCCCTAACCATTACGCCACCGACGCTATTACGCTATAAAATATACATTTAACCATATAGCGAAATCGTCTATTTGAAACTATTACAAAACTCGTAAACTTTCGCCAGTCTGCAAAACGTGTGAAGTTTGTTATCTGTTAATACAGAAGGCTCTAGTGCTAATGAGCTTCGCCATTAAGCAGCCGTGCGTGCCCTCCCCCCCTTCCACTCCTACTTCCGTGTGGAGTTTCAAAGGTGGAGCAATACAGATACGAATAGAGATGGTTCAAATCTAATTTAAACTACAGTAAAATGGTTATTAAAAAAGCGTCGGTGGCTCAACCGGTAAAGACTCGGTCCATCTAACCAGAGGTACCGGGTTCAAATCTGGACGGCCAATGTACCAATGAGTTTTTCAAAAACTTACGTACATACTTACCGATTGCTTTAACGGTGAAGGAAAACATCGTGAGGAAACCTGCACACGCCTGCGAAGAAACTCGAAGGTTGTGTGTGAAGTCGACCAACCCGCACTCGGCCCGCGTGGTCGACTAAGGCCTAATCGCCCTGATTCAGGGTAGGCTCGAGCCCCTCGGTGGGGACGTATATGAGCTGCAATGATGAAAATGGTTATTGGAAGGGCATTTTCTAAGACCGCCTGGCTAACATTCTTCATATTATCTAAGTCTTGCCGCCAAACATAAACATAACAACAGTCATGTATACCGGCTTGAATATAAGATAGCCAGTTCCCCATTGCGTTGGGGAATTTTGGTAAGCCCGCTTCCATCTTCGGTATCATTGTCACTTACCATCTGGAGAGATGATGCCACGAGCTTACCAATTGTGGATAAAAAAAATGTTTTTGCACTACAATTGAGTTAAAAACGATAAATGAATTAAATAAAATGAAACAGCGATATATGATCATTGATCAACGAACAAAAAAAAATGATGGAATATAAAACTAAAATGACGTAATATCACATGGAGCCCCCTCAAAATTCTTCTAACTCAAATAAATGCGTTTGCTATCCAAATATTGAATCAATGAAGAGCTACATAATATGTAATCATAATCATATCAGCCGAAGGACGTCCACGTCATAGCTTTTATGATAATAAAACAAGGAAAACTGTTTACAGTAGACATAATGGATACGTTTGCTGAATTTCATAAATCTCGAAAGCAAACAAATAAAACTAATAAAATGACACGAGTTATCGGCTGGCCATTATTAGAATGTACATTGATGGATCGTGCATAATTGAGTCGCATATTATTGGGACTCATCAATGCATGTTTCGAAATTAAAAAAAGAAAACAATATAACTTCAAAGTTCATCATCGCATCAACTTCCAAACACCGATCTATTGTCATTATTTTCATATTGAAGTAGATAAACATCCAAAATTTCAATTTAATGAATAGGCACTCGTATCTATAAAGTTAAGGGGATGTATATTTTTTTTTGCTCTTGGGAGATTCGTTTTTAGTAGGCATCAAGACAAGCAAGAGGTATGATTTGTATGGAGAAAATAATCTTCAAGATGTTATCTAGTGAAATTAAAACTAGAAACACGATTACTTTATTATTGAATGAGGAGGACACGTACTGCTCCATAGCATTCATTTTTAGAGTTCCGCACCCAAAGGGTAAAAACGGGACCCTATTACTAAGACTTCGCTGTCCGTCCGTCTGTCTGTCTGTTCGTCTGTCACCAAGCTGTATTTCATGAACCGCGATAGCTAGACAGTTGAAATTTTCACAAATGATGTATTTCTTTTACCGTTATACCAAAAAATTAGAAAAAAGTGAAAAAATAAGGGGGGTCTCCATACAAAACACGTATTTTTTTTATACGTGAAGAAACTAGCGCCATCTAGTATGATGGAACGGAACCCTATGTGTGCGGTTCTGACTCGCATTTGACCAGTTTTTTTTATTCACAATTGGTAAGCCTTTGGCATCATCTTACCTGAAGGTTTTTACTACGGACATCGAGAGTGCGCGGCAGGCAACCCGTAACCGGCAAGCGGCTTGACATCGATGTTGCGCGGTGTGCGATAATTACTTTTGTGCGCGTTGAATGTTTACACCTAGCTTTCCTCCAACCCAATCAATTTAACGTATTAAATAAATAAATAAAATAAAAAAATAAATATTCTGGGACAAATCACACATGGTCATCTGGCCCCAAAGTAGGATTCCCTGTGTTATGGGAACCAGAGACTGATATACATACGTTTAAATACATACATAAATAGATATTTAAAACCCAGACACAGAGCAAACAAATCTGCTCATCACACAAATGTTTGCCCTGGGTGGGGATCGAACCCACAACTCTCGGATCAGTAGTCAAGAGCACTAACCACTGAGCCACCGAGTCAGTCAAATTAGTAGTAATTTATTTAATGTTGTTATTATTATCCAGATCCGGATTCCAAAATTTTGTTTCTAAATAACAGATAATTCCATTGTCTACGAGTGGAAACAGTTACTTATAAGAAAACATAAGATTTTTTTTTTTTTTTTTTTTATTCATAATTGCTAAACCCTTGACAACATCTCACCTGGTGGTAAGTGACGATGTTGCCGAAGATGGAAGCGGGCTTACCAAGATTCCCCAACGCAATGGGGAGCTGGCTATCTTATCTTCATGCCGGAACACACCAATGATATCAACATTGATATTTGGCGGCAAGACTTAGATAAGATGGTGGTAGCTAGCCAGGCGGGCTTAGAAAATGCCCTACCACCAACCAAACCGAGTCTTACAATTGACCCCGCCGGGAATCGAACCCGCGACCTCCTGTGTTAAGCCAGTGAACTTTGCCTCTGGGCTACGGAGGCTACCTAACATTCGCTTACAAGTCCATTGGTGCATGATACTATACGTACTAGGTACTATACTATACTACTATATACTTGACTGACTCGGTGCTCAGTGGTTAGTGCCCTTGACTACTGACCCGAGGGTTGTGGGTTCGATCCCCACCCAGGGCAAGCATTTGTGTGATGATGCGATTGATGATGGCGATTGATGATGGCGATTGATGATGGCGATTGATGATGGCTATTGATGATGGCGATTGATGATGGCGATTGATGATGGCTATTGATGATGGCGATTGATGATGGCGATTGATGATGACGATGAACTTTCTTAGTGTTAATTTATTACATAAACATCCCGCGCCCCAAGGTCTATATGGTACTGGCATATACTGCATAAATAAAAAAATTAAAAAAATAATTATAATTGCTTAAGTTGATAAAAAATTCTATGCAATAGCTTTAACGCGGCATTCCCCGAGTGCCACAGGTCTTTTTTTTTAATATGTTAAGATTTAAGAATGGCGAAAGTTAGTTGATTTTCAATGCTTGATGACAAAACTGTGCATCGATATTCATTTTAAAAAAAGCAAATCGTTTGGATAGAACGGGTGGATGGACTCGCATTAGATTTCATCAAATCTTTTAAGATTATAAGTAGACTAGCTTTTTCCCGCGGCTTCACTCGCGTGGACAACGTTTCTATGAGAGTCTTCGAGGGTGCTCATTGCGCGAGCCGTAAGCGGAAAAAAGTAGTTTATATGTTAATCCAGGTTCCAATCTGTATTAATCTACCAACTTTCAACCAGATCCATTCAGCGGTTCAGGCGTGAAAGAGTCACAAACATCCATAGATACAAACTTTCACATTTATAATATTAGTAGGATGAGTACTCGTATCTATGACGTTAACAATGATTATTCTATAGATTTATTTACTTCGTTCCACCTTACACTACACTACACTACATTACCCTACCCTAACGTACCCTACCCTACTCTACACTACAGTACACTACACTACGCTACACTACCCTACCACAGTATATATATTAGTACTAACGTACAGTATGGACACTCCCTGCCGCTCTCTAAATTCGACCTCACCCCCCCGTCACTCAGATTGGATGTAGATTGGGTACCAAACGTAAAGGACGAGCTACGCAAGCGCGATAAACGTCACTTATATTCACTTTGCGCGCCGCTGTGATTTCGTACACCGGAATAAAAAGCAACTAGTTACCGAACGTAAAGGACGAACTACGCATGCGCGATTAACGTCACTTATATTTACTTTGCGCGCCGCTCACCGCTCGACGCCAATAGGCGGCCGCGGCGCTGAGATGCCTCGTATCATGATTGGCTGACCACCAATATTATACGACCAAATCTAAGAACAATCAGTTCCTATGAATCTTCATACTAGCTGTATCTTTTTTTTTTAGAAATGTAGTTCCTTTATGTTTTTCATATGTCAGATATCAGTTTGTTATTGTGGCTTGTGAGATATTTTGTTCGTTTTATTTATTGTTTGTAATAATTTGATTAGATAGTGTGAAAGTATGAGTTGTATAGAAATAACTAGTGGTGTAATATTATAAAATGTGATCTCGGAATTATAGATTGAGATTGACTATTATTGTAGGTTGCTAAATGAGATTGTTTCGCGGACAAAAGCTCCTGTGTTTGAAGAACAAATGAACAATGTTATCCATGTAAGTTACTTAATCATGTAAGATAACTGTTGATTGTTGCTTGCAGCACAGTATATATATCTTGCAGTGTGCATGCAGTAAATAACTAACAAACATTCGTGACCAATACCGCCGGTGTGATTCAACCCTACCTGCATTCTTGCCTATAGATACGTCAGTTATATATATGTATATCATTTCTCGCTCGTTTGTATGGAGTGTCCGGGGTGTGACCCTACTCTACCCTAAAACTTTCTCCTGACAATAACGAACTCAACAAAAAAAGAATTAGCGAAATCGGTCCAGCCGTTCTTGAGTATAAATGGTGTAACTAACACGACTTTCTTTTATATATTTAGATAATCTCTCTAATAAGGGTTATCGTGTGGCACAATTAACCGTGCTATCCAAGGGACAAAAAAAAATAAAAAAAAAATAAAAGAAAGTCGTGTTAGTTACACCATTTATAACTAAGAACGGGTGGACCAATTTTTATGATATTTGTGTTTTTGCGTTTGTGTTTGTCGGGAATAGGATAATACGTTTTAAAATATGATATTCATCAATTAAAAAAAAATATCAGTCAAAAAATAATTGCTTTTAGGGTAGGTTAGGGTAGTGTAGTGTAGTGTAGATGTAGTGTAGTGTAGGGTAGGGCAGGGTAGTGTAGGGTAGGATAGGGTAGGTTAGTGTAGGGTAGGGTAGGGTAGGATAGGATAGTGTAGTGTAGTGTTATAGGGTAGGGTAGGATAGTGTAGGGTAGGGTAGGGTAGTATAGGATAGTGTAGGGTAGGGTAGGGTAGTGCAGGGTAGTGTAGGGTAGGGTAGGGTAGTGTAGTGTAGTGTAAGGTGGAACGAAGTTCGCCGGGACAGCTAGTAATATAATAATAATGCTTCCGCTGGAGGTGCTCCTGCCACTTTGCCTCGTGCCAAGTGAGCAGAGTAGCTTAACTTTTATATCTTGAAATAATAATAATAGATTTGAAATTACCCTGTACACGCTTAACATTTATAACGACGATTAAGACCAATTCCCAGCGGGCAGCGTAGATTAATTGTCCGTGGACTGTTAAAAAATTCAAATATCTGTTCTACGCAGCTACTTTCTGATGGAAAGCGGAAATTAATATTTGAAAAAAAATCCGCTTAAAATAAGTTGGTCTCGTTACGATTCAGCTGTGCTCCGAAACAACGAGAGACGGAGCTCCTGGGGGAAGAGGGATGATCCGTGCTCCGTAACGAACCCCTAAAGGCATGTTTTATCCGCTGAATAAAGATATCACCTACGTAAAATCTAGTTATCTAGTTGCACCTCATCTCAGCAATATGTGAAACGGTTGCATTTCCAGTAAATTTTAGCTAGAGAATTTTTATTGACTAGTACGCCGAAAGCACACCCTGGACACTTATACAGAGTGTAACAAAATTGGTGTAGGTCCCGTTAACTGGGGCTTCTACTCATCATACTGAACAACTTTTGTTCTACGACTTTGCTAAAATCACAAAAAAAATATTTAACTCTTCATACAAATCGATCAACTGATCGACCAATTTTGTGTATTTTAGTATGGAGGGTCCAAATTTTTTTTGGGAATTGGCTATGGGTTTCTTGGGGAAGTATGATGAGTAGAACCCCCAGTTAACGGGTCCTAAACCAATTTTTTTACATCCTGTATAAGGATAACAAAATTAGCTGAAACTATTTTAACTGGTGCTTCTACCCATGAAACTGAACAACTTTCCTCATGGAACCCATAGTCAAAATTCCAAAAAAAATTTGGACTTCCCATACTAAGTTGCCTGATCAGCTGATCGAATTAGTATGGGAGACCCAATTTTTTTGCGATTTGACTATGGGTTCCATGGGAAAACTGCATTTATTTCCTAAAAACAGTGACAGGCATAATTTGAATTTAAGAAATGTAAATAAAATAGATATAGCCTTTTCGAGACTGAGTAAGGTTAAGAAGTCATTTGTGGGGCAGTGTATAAGACTCTACAATAAAATTCCAGAAAATGTAACTAGTTTGTTAGAGAATAAATTCAAGACTCATGTCAAAAAATGCTTGTGCTCTAGAGGATATTACAAAATAATAGATTATGTAAATGACAAAGATATATATTATGTTGATTCAATAACAAATACCATTACCTGAGACTGTCATCTGAAACATGACATTATTTGTAATATTTAAAACACCTATTTAAAATAAATTATTTTGATTTTGATTTTGACACTTCATACAACGGGCCAGAAATGATATTTCAAAAAACGAATGACTGAACAAACAAAATGGCGGCGAAATCCTGTACGTTAGACAACCAAACTGTAACCAATCTGTATGAATCTGAGTGACGAGGGGGTAAGGTCGCAATCTAGAGAGCGGCAGGGAGTGTCCATACTGTATGTGAGTACTAATATATTATATACTTTGCCGAAAGGGTAGTGCAGCATTTCAATGCGGTAGATCCATCAATTTTATACTTCAAACAGTTCTAATAAAACTACACACAATGTCTAAAGAAAATTGAAATTCAATTAGATTTAAGTGTCTACTTCTATGTATTGTGATTCAGCCTACCTACACAAATTGTTCCTTTGAAGTGGAAAAAGTAGAGCCCTATGTCAATTGACGTATGGTAATTGCAGTCGCAAAGTATTTTCTGTACTGACCGTCACAAAGAATAAAATAACCCTTTCGCACCTAACCTTAACGGGAATGTACTTTTTAAATGAACTCTATTGTTGCTCATAGTTACTTACACTTAAAAAAAAAAAGTAAAAAAATATCAAAAAGATGATTTGCTTTTTTTAATTAAAAATAGCTTTTTTAATAATTTTGTTAAAAACTAAATATTTTTTTACTATTAATTTTTTTGGTTGCTTTTTATTGTCTGCTTTGATGATGATGATGATGAAAAAGCAGATAATAAAAGTTACTAGTTGTTTCCCGCGGCTTCACTCGCGTAGACAACGTTTCTATGACTTTTCGAGGGTGCGCAGTGCATCTTATGTCTATCTTTGGTATATATCTTGTCTCTATAATGAGTGATATAATATAACCTCCAATCAAAAGTATGAACAATCAAAAGTATTAACAAACTCTTTTCAAATTCAAGTTTTAAGCTTAAACCTGCGAGTTTCTCCGCAGGCGTGTGCAGGTTTCCTCACGATGTTTTCCTTCACCGTAAGAGCGTCGAATAAACGAACATATGAAATCTAAATTCGAAATCACATTGGTGCGTGGCAGGATTCGACCCACGACCTCCCGGACAGGAGGCGGCGGCCCTAGCCGTTGCGCCACCGAAGCTCTTATATACATTTATACACATATTTATATACGTATTTATATACATTTATAGTATAATCCTGCAAAGTTTCACTCGAATCGGTTCAGCTGTTTTTGCGTGATGCGTAAACAGACAGATGAAAATACCAAAAAACAAAAACTGGCCAAGTGCGTGTCGAGCCACGCGCAATGTAGGGTTCCGGTGTTGCCAATATGTTTGTTATAGTGAGAAACTTACATTAAGATATATTCTAAAACGCGCCAGCAACATTTTTAAGCAGGTTAGTGTATATACGGATTTTTTTAGATGGACTATTGCTCGTCAACTAGAAAATCCTTATTAGCTTTGATAGTTTTTCTTTTAAATCTATAATATAAAAATGAATCGCAAAATGTGTTGGTAAGCGCATAACTCGAGAACGGCTGGACCGATTTGGCTAACTCTTTTTTGTCGAGTTCGTTATTGTCAGGAGAAGGTTCTTATGTAGGGTAGTGTAGGGTAGGGTAGGGTAGGGTAGTTGTGTGTAGTGTAGTGTAGGGTAGGGTAGGGTAGTGTAGGGTAGGGTAGGGTAGTGTAGGGTTGGGTAGGGTAGTGTAGTGTAGGGTAGTGTAGAGAAGTGTAGGGTAGGGTAGTGTAGTGTAGGGTAGCTAGTTCATTATATAGACTACTTTTATGATTTTTTGTCAAATTTAAAAATACAGCGGTTTTGTTGTTAGGGGGTGAGGACACTCGACTCCAATAAAATTTAGCACTTTCAAGGCTTTTTTTCGAAAACGGAAACTTTTATAAATGGTTTTAGAAGACTCACAACTATTTTTAAGCTCTAACCAACGATACCCCACACGACTGGGTTTGACGAGAAAAAAAAATCATCCCCTTATAAAGTTATTTTTTTCAAAGTTTTTTTACAATTCTCTCCGCGTTATTATTATACATGTTACAGATAAGGTGGGTGTGAATACAAACTCAAGATTAGCCGGCTAAACTTCATCCAGGGGGGAGGGGGGAGGCTCTTCGACTGTAAAATCAATCAAACCTGACCGAACCAAATATCGCTCGCTTCTCTCGCTCACCACCCAAAAAACATTACCGAGCCAGTGTTGGGTAGACCTTGTTGTGTACGGTTAAACGCCGAATACCAACTAATAATCGGACTTTACCCAAACAACTTTAGCCGGCTAATTTTAACTTTATGTTCACACCCACCTTTAGCCGTGACATACAGGGTCTTAACAAAGGTATGCACTTATTTTTAACTGGAGCTTGTACTCATGAAACTGAACAACTTTCCTAGAGAAACCCATGGTCAATTCGCTAAAAATTTTTAAATTCAATCAGCTGGCGGACAAACTTTGTATGGAAGTCCAAAATTTTTTTTGCGTATTGTCCATGGGTTTCTTAGAGAAAGTTGCTCAGTTCCATGATTACAAAGCTGCAGTTAAAAATAAGTGCATACCTTTGTTAAGACCCTATATATATCTTTGCCAAATTTCAGCTCTTAACTCCTAATAGTATAGGAGATAGGCCGCGGACAGACAGACATGACGAAACTATAAGGGTTCCTTGTTGTACAACGGAACCCTAAAAATCTCCAAGGAGCATTGCAATATATTTTTGGATTCTTAAAACAAAAGTTATCATTATCAGTTATCATTTGTAAACTGACTTTGCCGTACGCGAAGTAACTATTCAGTAGTAACTACTTCAGTATTATTGAATCGTTTTGCGTTAATTGGTATTTGAATAATATATCGTCGTGTCTTAAGAAGTTAAAATCAAAGACATCGTTCAAGTGCGTATGTATGTATTTTATTTTACAACACATTTCTAGTATCGAGCATATAAAAGGAATGTCACTATTTTAAATGGATTTATTAGGGTAAGCGCCAAATAGAAGACAGTGGTGTGAGAGGAAATTACTTTTAAATAAGTAAAAAATTAAACTGTGGAAAGATTTTGTTGACATAAGAGATGCCATATAATGGTTAATTCGGAAAGATTTCCAATTTTCTGGTCTGGTTAGTTGTCTTAATTTTAAAGGCGCTTGGAACAAAGAACTTGAAAGAAATGAAAGAAATAACAAGCACAAAAGTTATGATTATCAGTCTTATTTGTCTAGTTTAAGTGGTCTTGGTGGCTCATGAAATATTTAATGGCAATTCAGGAGACTCCGGTGGCTGTTAATTAGAGAGCCAGAAACCCGCTGGATCTGAGCCGCCTTCGCTAATTGCAGCTCATTTAAAAAGTTCACCCCAATTAACCTGCACCATTAAAATTCGCCATAATACCTCACACGTCACAGATATTTGAATGCAGTAGCTTCTAAATAATTGAAAACGCTAAACATGTTAAAAAACCGACTTCCATCGCAACAAATTAGTACATTTTTGCATTATTAATTTTGGTTTTTGTTAATTTTCTACTAAAGTACTAAACCGATTTTGATAAAATTTATTTAAGACCACACGAGAAGCACTAGCTTTCAAATAAAAAAATAATCATAAAAATCGGTTCACCCAGTCAAAAGTTCTGAGGTAGCACACATAAAAAAAACATACAGACGAATTGAGAACCTCCTCCTTTATGGAAGTCTCTTGAAAAAGGAAAAGATTTCGATTTTTCAGACGCATATTTTTCCTGAACTATCTTAAAAGGACAGAAAAAACCTATTATGGCCAACGAAAATCAAACGGAGTGTTTCAATTTAAACAAGAAGTTTTGGACAATACTCGCGATCGACCCCTTTAAAACCACAACTGGACGCATTTATTATTACTATTCAAAGATATTCGTGATCATCATGATATATTTGTATGTCGCGTTGGGTACTGCGAATTTTTATTTTTTGGAGCCACAGCTGGACAAGGTCATTGAGGAGATGCTGTTTTACTTCACCGAAGTTGCTGTAGTATCTAAAGTTCTGACCTTTATTGTTATGCATAAAGAAATTGCTCACATATTTAAAACAATTGACAAAGACGTATTTCAACCCGTATCTGATAAAGAATTCAAAGTCATAGAAAGGGCGAAGAATTTTAATAAACGTTATTGGAAAATAGTAGCTGCAGTGTCCGTTACGTCGAATATTACCCACGTCATGTCGCCGTTTATAACACATATATTTCTGCCCATCAAACTAGAACTACCTGTATGCAGCTATTCATTCATACCTGAAAAGACCAGGGAACGCTTCGTATATCCTTTATACTTTTACCAAAGTCTCGGCATGCATTTTTATATGTGGTATAATGTTAATATCGACACCTTTTTCTTAGGATTAATGACACTAGTTATAGCACAACTAGATATTCTTGATGACAGACTGCGAAACATCACAAATATTTCGGAGAAGCCAGATGAATCTCGAGGCTCTAAAAATGCAGTGAACATTGTAAAAGAAACTGAAGTGGTACTTAAACTAAACAAGTCTCTTTTACATTTTGACGAAGTGAGCAAGTAAGTGTTAGTTTATCGTGTTCCTTTGTAAGAGCCAAGAAAAGTTCAAAAACAAAATATTTTTTTTTCAGATTCTGCTCTCTAATTCAAGGAGTATTCAGCGTGACATTGTTTGTACAATTCGGTATTGCGTCTATCATTATTTGCGTTTGTCTCTACAGATTTACTTTGGTGAGTGTTTTTGTTTTTTTTCTTTCCATTTCGTGATAAAACAGCTTTATAATTAGTTTTTTTGTTCTTGCAGCCAGCACCTTTTGAGTATTTTATTTTTCTGGCAACATATATGTTCATTATGATTATACAAATTCTAGTTCCTTGTTGGTTTGGGACTCGAATTATGGATAAGGTGAGTAAAAGCTTTGCAACTCATAGCTTTAAATATAAAGGCCTCATAGGTATCGAATTAAATTATTAGTTTTTGTTATAGTCTTTAAAGTCATATATAATACTGTTTACAGAGTACAGCCCTTTCAAACGCCTTGTACAACTGTGACTGGACATCGCGTCCACGTCACTTTAAGACCCACCTAAGGCTTTTTGTCGAAAGAACCGGCAAGCCTTTGTGCATCATCGGGTGTAAGATGTTCCCACTGTCACTTACAACCTTTTCATCGGTAAATTTTATGTCCAATTAATTTATATTTTCCGCTGTTCTGATAAATTTAACTAGTTAGCAAATTTTTCGTATGACAGGTTGTATTTTATTCCTGTTTATCCTTTATTTTCTAATTTACCATAAACTTCACTAAATAATCATGTAATATTTTGGTATTTTTTTCAGATAATTAATTCTTCGTATTCATTCTTCACGCTCTTACGGCACATGCAATCACGACAATAGTATCTTTTTTGGCAACCGCTACTTTTCTTAATACATAAATAATTATTGTGTTGTTCAAACTGCTAGGTTAATAAAAACATTGCAATTGCTTTTTTATCTAAATCATTTTTTTAATTCACAGCCGTTACACTCTTTATAACCTTAAACCTAGAGCACACCCTGGACACTTCATACAACGGGCCAGAAATAACATTTCAAAAAACGAATGACGGAACAATCAAAATGGCGGCGAAAACCTAAACGTTCGACAACCAAACTGTAACCAATCTGTATCAATCTGGGTGACGAGGGGGTGAGGTTGCAATCTAGAGAGCAGCAGGGAGTGTCCGTACTGTATGTTAGTACAAATATATACTTTGCCTAGAGGTTTGGCGCTATGAGCATTTTGCCGCCCCCGTGTAGCACGACTTAGGTACCTAGGTACGGTAGTGGGCGTGGTTTGAAAGAAGATGAGTGCTTACAGATTAACGTTTAACAATGTAGAAATGTAGATTAAAATTTAAGACCTAAAAAGTAAGTACACAAGAATTAGAAAAGTATTATACACATTAAATTACCAACACACCAACGAATTATTAATATAATTTATGTCTTACCCGAGATGGGTTACTGAGAGAGTATCAGTTTCTGTTACTTTACATTATTTTTACATAGAAAAGTTTAGTGAAAATATTGAAGATTGAAGAGGATTCGGATTTTGATTTTGACCACCTTGAGCTTCTTGGCGTGGAAATAACACCTAATCTCAATTTCGGTAGTTACATTGAGTCCAAGGCCAAAATTGCTGCATTGAAGATGGGTATTCTCTCAAAGGTGAGACGGTACTTCACACCTGGACAGCTTCTATCTTTATAATCAAGCACAGGTCCGATCTTGTATGGAGTACTTTTCTCACCTATGGGATGGATCAGCCTGCTATCAGCTGGATACCTTGGACGCTATCGACCGACGCGCCCGGAGACTCATTGGCGACGATGTGCTTGTCAAAAACAAGCTTCAAAGCCAAGGACAAAGCGTCCTATCAGAGCTCCTTCAGAAGTTCTGGGAAACTGAAGAGCCACCGTCGTCTCCTAGATACAGTATTGAAGATAGGGAAGCGAGTTGTTTTACCAGAATAACACTGGCCAACTCCTTAGCGGTAGATTTGTTGCTCGACTGCCTTTCCTTGCTAATCGACCCACATTAGGTGCATCGCATGGATCGTCGTATGAAGCGAGAATGTAATTTTCGGCAGAAGTATGTGGGTTTTATGCGAGAGTATTTTGTTTTAGGTCACATGAAGAACACTACTTCCTTCCACATCACATCACACTGTTTTGAAGACACCTGAGTCTCAAATAGGGTCGTATTAATCTGCTCGTATTTTGAAGGTTGTGTCCTTGAACCAATGTCTGCACTTGGTTTCCAACTTGAATCGAGACATAACAGACATAAAGTAGTATTTGATGCGGATATAAAGATGACGGTCGTCGGTTCCAGTTGATTTTCTGGCGTGAGAGCCCAGAGGAGCCGATTGTTTCATACGAGCTAAACACCAATATTTACGGACTGAAGTCAAGTCCTTTCGTGACCATACAGACGCTTAGAGAGTTGGCTGACCACAAGGACGTGTATGTCGATGACATATGAACTGATACTGACAGCATTGAGCAGGTGCTCGTTTTGCGAAAAGAGTTGATAGCGCTTATAGCCTCTGGAGGATACGAGCTAAGAAAATGGTTGTTCAACTGTCCTGATTTATTGGCTGGTGGAATGTGGTTTTAGCGACAGCCCGGCCGGAAAGCGTCCCTGCGGGCGCGCCTAGCGCTGTATATTAGTGTGTTAGCATGCCAACGGCGCGACAGACGAGTCGCGGCTCCGCAGATAGTATGTAGGTCACAGTGAACGCCGAGATAAGCGCGACCGCGTTTGTGGGTCTTCAGTTTCGTGCAAACTAGCCCGTGACCCCCGGACATATGCAATTAGCATTTCGGAGTGTACCGCGAATTCTTTTCTACCTATCAAATACGGTCGATAGAATTGTTGCCTGAGACATACAAAAATCAATGGGCCCAGCACGCGTCTTTGTTTAGGCCTGCGGATGTCGAACGGAGACGTGAAAAATTGCATTGCATTACATTGCATTGCAACAAAACAGTGTTTGTTTTAAACATGAAGAAACCAGCCCCATTTAGTATGATGATACGGAACCCTTTATACTGGAGCCAATTAGTATGATGGTACAGAACCCTATGTATGCGGTTCTGACTCGCACTTGGCCATTTTTTAAAGTATTGTTTAACTCTGTCGTCAAAACTGTGAATACGTGAAACGTGTTTTTAAAGTTATTTTTTGGTGTATTAAAAACCATAATAAACACAAGAGTCAAAATTTGTGTGACTATAGTTTAAGTTTTAACGTAAAACAACAGAAAATAAAAACCAGTCAATAGTGAGTGACGCTTAAGTAGATGTATTGTAACTAAAAATGAGTAGATATCATTGTTGTACTCATGTAGAGAGGTGGAAAATTGGATGCGCGAGTCCGACTCACACTTGGTCGGTTTTTGGAGATTCCAAGATCTTATACACGCAAAGGTTCGTTCAAAATTTATTTCCGTCTTTTCAAATCATAATTAGAAAAAGGCGTATAAAAATATGTAATCACTTACTAGCAAACGATTATACAGACATTAACAAACAATGCACTTTTTTATAACTAGAGCTTGTACTCATGAAACTGAAAAATTTTTCCGAAGAAACCCATGCCCATGGTCAGTTCGCATGTTTCTTTTAAATAAAATTGCGCGGAATACGCCAGAATAGTACTGCGCGGTATCTTAAAGTGAGTGAACGCGCAGTCATTGAACTTGCGTGGTCTCAATTGGGAGTTGTATCAGAATACAATGAATGCTCAGAAGCAGTTTGATAATTTAATAAACTAATAATAGTTGCGAATTGACCGTGGGTTTCTTGGGGAAAGTTGTTCAGTTTCATGAGTACAAGCTCCAGTTAAAAAAAAGTGAATACCATTGTTAACCCTATATATCTACTGGTATGTAGTTTACGTATCATCAATTTGAAAAGGTAAACGTTTCTATAAATTACAATACACATAATTTTTTACCCCCAATTTTTTTAACTGTTATTGAGGTACACCCGTTGTTATTGAACAATAAATAAATCAAGCATATATTTTCAAACCTTTCAAGAGGAATGCTTTAGAACCAGAATTATTATCACAGAATAAATTTACACTTTGCAACTAATAGAAATAAGTATTATTGACAACGTGAATTAATTAACTCATGTATTCATTAGGTCTTATCAATTGTGGATAAAAAAGAAACTTAAAATTAGTAGTTGTTTAACAATTATCAGCAATCATGTCGTTTCGTGTGAATTGGTTTTTATGATATATCGTCGTGTCTTTACAAGTTAAAATCAAAGAGCATCGTTCAAGCATGTCTATAATTTTCTTCATACTTCTACGTACAAATACACATAAAAAGATGTTCACCATTAAAAAAGCCTTTATTGGGTAAAGTGGCAAATAGAAGCTAGTAGCGTGTAAGAAACTTGCTTTAAAATAAAAGATAAGGAAAAAAACAGTACATAGTGTCGAACAATTTTCGTTGTTTTTTTTTTCAAAGGTCTTATTGGATTTTTTAAATATTCTCACTAATAAACTAAATATTTAAAGCAGTTTAAACAAAACAGAAACTAAAAGAAATGACAAGCATAAAAGATATTTTCTCAGTAGAATGAAATATTTAATGGACATTACGAAGGATACAGAGACTGTAAATAAGAGAGCCAGTGACTCGCTGCGCCTGCTTTGCCTAAGCTGATTGAATTTAATGTAAAAGGTTTACCTACATCAATCAAAATTCGACATAATATCTTCCACGTCACAGATGTTGGTTGCTGAAGCTTTAAATAAAGAATAAGTTTGCGGTTTTTCAATATTTTTTTTTCTGATCTACCTGAAAAGGACAGAATAAAACCTACAATGCCCAACGCAAATCAAACGGAATGTTTCAATTTAAACAAGAAGTTTTGGAAAATACTCGCCATCAACCCCTTAAAAACCACAACCGGACGCATTTACTATTACTATTCAAAGTTATTCGTGATCATCATGATATATTTGTATGTCGCGTTGGGTACTGCGAATTTTTATTTTTTGGAGCCACAGCTGGACAACGTCATTGAGGAGATGCTGTTTTACTTCGCCGAAGTTGCTGTTGTATCTAAAGTTATGACCTTTATTGTTATGCATAAAGAAATTGCTCACATATTTAAAACAATTGACAAAGACGTATTTCAACCCGTTACTGATAAAGAATTCAAAGTCATAGAAAGAGCGAAAAATTTTAATCAACGTTATTGGAAAATAGTTGCAGCAGTGTCTGTTACGTCAAATCTGACTCACCTTGTGTCGCCGTTAATCACACATCTGTTTTTGCCAATCAAACTAGAACTTACTTTATGCAGCTATTCATTCATACCTGAAAAGATTAAAGAACGCTTCATATATCCTATATACTTTTACCAAAGTCTTGGCATGCATTTTTATATGTGGTATAATGTTAATATCGACACCTTTTTCTTAGGATTAATGACACTAGTTATAGCTCAACTAGATATTCTTGATGACAAACTGCGAAACATCACAAATGAATCTCAAGACTCTAAAAATGCAGTGAAAATTGTAAAAGAAACTGAACTGGTACTTAAACTAAACAAGTCTCTTGTACATTTTGACGAAGTGGGCAAGTAAGTGTTAGTTTTTCGTGTTCCTTTGTAACAGCCAATAAATTTACTAAACCCAAAAACAAAAATTTGTTTCCAGATTCTGCTCTCTAATTCAAGGAGTATTCAGCGTGACATTGTTTGTACAATTCGGTATTGCGTCTATCATTATTTGCGTTTGTCTCTACAGATTCACTTTGGTGAGTGTTTTCGTTTTTATTCCGTCCATTTCGTGTCAATTGATTTAATAATTAGTTTTCTTTTCTTACAGCCAGCGCCTTTTCAGTATTTTATTTTTCTGGCAACATATATGTTCATTATGATTATACAAATTCTAGTTCCTTGTTGGTTTGGGACTCGAATTATGGCTAAGGTGAATAAATATTTTTCAAATCATAGATTCAAATAGGTAGGCTTCTTAAGTATCAAATTACTTTATTAGTTTTTTATTGACTCGGAAATCATTTTAATGTATTAATATATTTTTACAGAGTTCAGCCCTTTCAAACGCCTTGTACAGCTGTGACTGGACATCGCGTCCACGTCATTTTAAGAACCACTTAAGGCTTTTTGTCGAAAGAACCGGCAAGCCTTTGTGCATCATCGGGTGTAAGATGTTCCCGCTGTCACTTACAACCTTTTTATCGGTAAATTTTATGTCCGAGTAATTCATTTTTTCCGCTATTCTGATAAACTTAATCGCTTATCGATTTTTTCTTATCAGGGGTTTAGTTATATTCCTGCTTATCCTTTGTTATCTAACATATACATATTTTGTCCTTTTTTCAGATAATGAATTCTTCGTATTCATTCTTCACGCTCTTACGGCACATGCAATCGCGACAATAGTTCCTTTTTTGGCAACCGCTACTTTTCTTAATACATATAATGTTGTTAAAACTGTTAGGATAATAAAACACTACTATTACTTTTTATTTCAATTATTTTTAAATTCACATCCGTAACGTTCTAGAAATTAAAAAAAATATTTTTATCTTAAACCTAGAGTGCAATTCACAATATTATTTTTATATCCAGATCTTTTTACTTTCGACTAAAGAATTTAATGTGATAACAAAAAATATAGACGAAGTTTAGATTTTGATGAGGACTGCATGATTATCTTACAATAGGTAATAGAGTCTAAAAAACATTACTGGACGGATTAGGGTAAAATTATGGGTTGTGGCAATATTATTCACATTGCTCCAGTCGTTTTTTTTTAATTATTTTATCGATTTTGATAAAGTTTGGTACATTACTATAACTTTATCTAATTTCCTACTATATACTACGAAAAAATCGGAATAAGGTACCTCTCATACAAATCCTGTTCGTCTTTTTTTCTTAAAAATTGCTTGTACGATTTTAATGAAACTTTGTGAATAACAAGGACCAAATAAAGTTAATTACACTGCGTAGTTTAATAAGTTACCTCCCATACAAAACCAATATATTTGTTAAATTTTGATTAAATCCAATATATAGGGTCTTAAAAAAGGTATGCACTTTTTAAACTGCAGCTTCTACTCATGAAACTGAACAACTTTCCCCAAGAAACCCATGGTAAATTCGTAATTATTATTTTTTAATTAAATAATCAAACTGCTCAGAATAACTCCCAGGTTTATGAACTTGACAGTCAAAGGCCAAAGTTCAATGACCGTGCCGGCCCGCATTGGTACCTATTCTGGCGTATTACGCACAATTTAATAATTTTATTTAAAAAAAACAAATGCGAATTGACCATGGGTTTCTTAGGGAAAGTTGTTTAGTTTGTAAAGACCCTGTATACACCTATTTTTATTTCTACTAAGTAAGCGTGATTTCGTGGTTTTGTGTATTCCCGACTACGCCAGACGCTGAAGGCTTCGCGAAAAAGTATGCACAGTGAGCCTGACAATTTATTTTTAATTACTCCTATCTTGAATTTTAGGGTTGCCACCGTAGTAATAAAATCTCTAAAAAATATACGATTTTAACGAAAATTTTTGAGTTACTAGAACTTACTAAGGCGTACTACACGCTGTAGTCTTATCTTATATAAAATTAATTGAGATAAGGTAGAGTCTGGCCAACCAAAGCGTGTCTTGAATATTTTTAAAATTTTTGACACGGTAACCATTTTAAGCTATCAAAGTCGTCCAACAACTGTCACTATTCTCATGAAGTATTTATTGCATTAATTTCTTTAAATAATCGATGAAATATAAGCAAAACAATTAACAAATAAAGTGCGAAAGCAGTTATATACCATATTTTAATAAGTTAAAAGAAAACAAGAGGAGACAAATGTTTTTTAAGAAAAACTACAGTATTTATGTGCGGTGTCGGATTTCAGATAGTAGAGCTTTGTAATCTTAGTCATTGTTGGCTGAAGTATTTAGTAGATATCTCTTGATCAATCACGGATGTAAATTTTGGGTTATGGCAATATTATTTTTATATTTCCAGCCATTTTTTTTATAGTTTTTCCTCATCAATATCAACCGAAAGACGTCCACTGGCCTAAGGCCTCCCCCATGGATTTCCACGACGACCGATCCTGCGCTGCTCGCATTCAACGGCTTTCCCACGATCTTCACCAGGTCGCCGGTCCACCGCGTGGTAAGCTGCCTACGCTACGTTTTTCGGCGCGTGATCGCCACTCAAGAACTCTACTACCCCAACGGCCATCTGTTCTACAAGCTATGTGTCTTGGCCACTGCCACTTCAGTTTAGCGATTTTGTGAGCTATGTCGGTTACTTTGGTTCTCCTGTGGATTACCTCATTTCTGATTCGATCGCGTAGGGATATTTTATTATATGTTATTGTATTTTATTATTATTGTATGCTTGATTGTAAAATATACGCGAAAAGTATGCATAGTGTGGTCACACTAATTCTAGTTCCTTGTTGGTTTGGGACTCGAATTATAGGTAAGGTGCGTAAAGAATATTTCTCAAATTACAGATGTATATCAATCAATCAATCAATCAAATATGCTTTATTATACAATAAATAAAAAAATAGAAAATAGTACAGAATAAAGAGTAGTAAAAATTTTAATTGCACAATTTGGTCGGCCTTATTGCGTAAAGCAATTTCTTCCAAGCAACCCAGAGATAGATGAAACATTTATTCTTTACCACAACACAAATACAGTACGGTAAATTAACATTAGTACACTTATGTAACTAAGAAGCTGTAGTATTGGATACATCTAAATAAAAGTAAGGGTGTGTGCAAAGCATACATATTTAAATAAAATAATAATTTATTTATATTAAATTCTAATAGATGTTGATTAAAATCGTTAGCTCTTTGTTGTACTCTTAAAAAACATATATACTAAACAAAGAGTTTAGCCCTTTCAAATGCCTTACACAGCTGTGACTGGACATCGTGGACATCGCGTCCACGCCACATCAAGACCAACCTGCGGCTCTTCGTCGAAAGAACCGGCACACCTTTAAGCAACATATTCCCACTGTCACTTACAACTTTTTCATCGGTAATTGCTTTTTGTAAAGTACTTTGTGTTTTCCGCTGATCAGCTGACATGAAAAAGCCCGAAGATTTTTTTCTAATCAGCGTTGACATTTAATTCCTAAATATTTTTAAATTACTCCAAACTTGATTTCTTAGGGTTGCCACCGTAGTAAAAAAGTCTCAAAAATGGACCTACCGATTTTAACGAAACTTTTTGTATTACCACTAGAACTTAATCAGAACTATTATACTTGGTAGTTCATTCTTTTATCAAAAAATCGGGATATCGCGAGGCATTGAGTGGAGTCTCCGTATTTTTCTTTACGTTTGAAGAGTGAAAAAAATAACCACACTTTTGCAATTTTCCAATATTTTTTTAGTTTCAATTAAAAAACACAGTTTTTTTTAATCTAACTGGCATATTGAATACTTTTTTTTATTAATTTTAAATTTTATCTTCGATACATTTTAGAAATGTTTGCTGTTAATTTTTATTTTAACTTGAACTAACTGAACCAGAATACATATTTCACACGCAGTTGTTATTTGCTTTTCCCGAGGCCTCTAACAAACGTCACACACAAAGATAGGGGGAGGGAGATTGGGGACAATGGCGCTGCTCAGCAGTTTTTCTGTTAGTGAGGTAATAAGGCCTGTTTTTGCACCAACGTTGTTTGGACTGAGTGTTCCATGTAAATTTAATTTGGTTCTGTACAACTAAATGAATTATTTTTATGAATTTTTAAGCTATTGCATAGCTTTTATAGCGGGCTTTGAGCGCGGCGACCGAATCAAGAAATTCCGTAAGGAAAATAAAACCTAACACCCCACGCTCGGCCGAGTTCTAAAAAACTTATAGTGCCATCTATTAGCGATTTGCGGTACTAAAAGGAATTAGTAAATTTTACTGGTGTAAGTTTCTTAGAGTTAATTTATAACATAAACATCCCGCGCCCCAAGGACTATATTATGGTACTGGTAAATATACTAAATAAACAAAAAATAAAAAAATAATTATAATTGCATAAGTTGATAAAAAATGATATGCAATAGCTTTACCGCGGCAGTCCCGGAGTGCCTCACGTTTTTTTTTTTATTGTTGCTCAGTAGTAATTTCAGAACCTTGGAGTTTGATTTCCAACTTCTGAATGACTAAGGAGAGATGACAGACCCCTTCGGCCGTTACGGACCACCTCCGTAGCTCAGAGGCAAAGTTCACTGGCTTTACACAGGAGGTCGCGGGTTCGATTCCCGGCGGGGTCAATTGTAAGACTCGGTTTGGTTGGTGGTAGGGCATTTTCTAAGCCTGCCTGGCTAGCTACCACCATCTTATCTAAGTCTTGCCGCCAAATATCAATGTTGATATCATTGGTGTGTTCCGGCATGAAGATAAGATAGCCAGTTCCCCATTGCGTTGGGGAATCTTGGTAAGCCCGCTTCCATCTTCGGCAACATCGTCACTTAACACCAGGTGAGATGTTGTCAAGGGTTTACCAATTGTTAATAAAAAAAAAAAAAAAGGAAACCGGAATTAGGAAACTAGTGTCCTAAAATGATATTTTTATCCTTCTACGTAACTGCTTTCCTATAAATCCATCTTCGGCATCATCGTCACTTACCATCAGGTGAGATGATGCCAAGGGCTTTCCAATTGTGAATAAAAAAAAATAAACTTCCACGTAACTGATTTCCTAAAAGGCTTTTTTTATAATTATTTGTAACCGAATTAACTTATCTCTTTTGTAACTAAGAATATCATAATGTAACTAAGAATAATTTAGGGTAGGCTCGAGCCCCTTGGTGGGGATGTATATGAGCTGATGTGATGTGATGAACTAAGTATAACATCATATCTTCTTCGCAGTTGTGTGCAGGTTTCCTTACGATGTGATGTGTTGAACGTCGGATAAACGTAAATATGAAATCTAAATTCTTAATTACATTGTTACGTGGCAGGATTTGAACCAAGACCTCCCGGACGGGAGGCGGTGTACCTAGCCACCGACGCAGTGACATAAATAACTATTTCTCCAGCGGAACCATAAAAGGAAACAATGATTTTTCTCGGGACTAGATAAATAAGACGTCGGTACGTGACGAGGGTTCCACGCAGTTTTTACGGGATCTTTCAGCGTCCAGACCGCGGTCCACCTGCTTCTCTTTGTTTAGGGCCGTACAGAACCCGGATACATAGTTAATGCGGCGAACAAAGCTTGGTGACGGTGACTGGTGACGCGGCGCCTGTTTTGGGGTAAGATTTTTATTTTTTAAATTATTAGGGTTCCGTACTTTAAAAAGAATAAGTGTCTATAAAATTTGAGGGTTGCAATTTGGGATTTAATCATCAGATCCTGACTCGGAGACAATAGGACCCCCTCGGGAGTATACTCTTTCGAATAAAAAAAAATATTTTGAAAATCGGTCCACAATTGACGGAGAAATCGGTGAACATACATTAAAAAAAAATATATACAGTCGAACTTAGAACCTCCTCCTTTTTTGAAGTCGTTTAAAATAGGATCACTCGTGTGTTTGTCTATCCGTACATCTGTCGCAGCCGATTTGCTCAGAAACTACTAGACTGTGTTGAAATTTGGTACTCATATGTAAGTCGGTGAGCCTGAGAAGAATATGAAACGTCAATAAATTAATTTTAAACATGGGGACCACTTTTGGAGGGCAAATTAGAAAGTATAAAAAAAGTAATGCAAACCATATCGTGTGACATATCAAATGAAAGGGCTTATTGTGAGAATCTTAAATATATATATATATATATATTTCAATAAATGTTAAATAGTTTTGAAGTTAAGAATAAGTTTCGAAAAACCTAAAAATTTTTAGGTACAATCTTTTAATATTGCATTGTAACGCGATATACATAATGCCTGCAAAATTTCAGCTCAATCGGAAACCGGGAAGTGGGTCAAATTTAACTTGCAAGATTTCAACCGAACAAACATACATACATTGCAAGTTTAAATACAAGCTTGTAAAATAGGCAAAATCGTAATTTCTAATGTCCATAATAAGTAGACCCCTATTTACCCAGAGCAAAGTATGTACTGAGATGTCTTGTTCTGTTCGTGATTAAAGTTTTGGTGCGGAACCACAGATTACTAAATAGTTACTTCGTAAGCGGAATCCTGTTTGTGTGACCCCGAGTGGCACTCGGTTGATTTTTTCTTGATAATCTAAGTTTGTTTTACTTGAGCAAGTAAAAAATATGTAAATGCTAAATCTATATAGATAATAATTGAAAACGCTAAACACGTTAAAAAACCGACTTACATCGCAACTAATTAGTACATTTTTGCATTATTATTTTTGGTTTTTGTTAATTTTCTAATATAGTACATCACCGATTTTGATAAAATTTATATGGGACCACATGGAAAGCACTAGCTTTCAAATAAAAAAAGAATCGTAAAAATCGGTTCACCCAGTCCAAAGTTATGAGGTAACAAACATAAAAAAAAACATACAGACGAATTGAGAACCTCCTCCTTTTTGGAAGTCGCTTGAAAATGAACCCCTATTTCTTCTGGTCATCGCATCACGCGTGAACGGCTGGACCGATTTCGCTAATTCTTTTTTTGTGGAGTTCGTTATTGTCAGGAGAAGGTTTTTATGTAGGATAGGGTAGGGTAGTGTAGGTTAGCGTAGTGTAGGGTAGGGTAGTATAGGGTAGGGTAGTGTAGGGTAGGGTAGGGCAATGTAGTGTAGGTTAGGATAGTGTAGTGTAGTGTAAGGGAGAATGAAGTTCGCCGGGACAGCTAGTTGTGGATAAAAAAATGGGTCGTCGGTGCCCTTTGAGTTATTGTTCCTCTGCTGAGGCACAGGTCTCTTTCAACCTTGTTAAGGTTAGGCCATACTCCACACACGGGGGCCAACTCCGGATTGGTGGGGGTTGTAGGGCTAGTGGCAAACCGCACTATCAATAGTTTTTCAAGTCGCCTATAAGGCATCTGACACGGCTTAACGACTGCCGCCTACACTAACGGCTTAACCTGCCTCGTGTAATATGGCTGCCTCTAATATGGTTGAGAGGAGCGATGGCTGACTCTCGCGTTATACTCGTGACCGGGTGCTGTCCGTGTGAACTGGCCTACAATTGTCAACGGCATTCATGACATTCAATGATTTAATGTATAACTTCTGGTGTCATATTGTCAATTTGGCACCACTGAAGAGACTGAAGCACAGCTCAGGTTTCGACTGAATCAAAGGCTTTCTCATAGTCCACGAACGCCAAGCATAGTGGCTGATTGTACTCTTCAGTCTTCTGTGTAATCTGCTGAAGCGTATGTATGTGGTCTAAATTAATAAATTAATTGTCACTCCTCCTCCTCCTCTCCCCGCGTACATCCAACACACACACTCACAAACACACACTTACGAACACACGCACACACACACATACTTACTAACACAGTATAAAAATGCAAGTTGTAGTACTAATTTTTATTTTATTTTTAATTGTATAATTTTGTTAATTTTCATCACAATCCAGAATGACACAGCCGCGTAATAGTAACATTGTTAATCGTATTTATGGCCACCACGATATAGGCATTGCCTAGTGTGGGGTCACTGTAAACATTTATAGTGTAATTTTTTTTCTGTATAAAGATTTATCTTATCTTAATCCTTACCTAATTAAATTCAAAATGGTTACAAAGTGGTGACAAATTTGGTCGTTATGGCGGTATAAACCTTAAAAAACCACTGTCAAACAACCATAAATAATTTTCGAGCAATATAAGCAGACAGAAGAGAGAGAGAGCTCCGCAAAGAAAAGCATCTACTGAGAACGTATTTTTCAGTGTCACCGACGGGCTGTGTCTCGTAATATATGTTTTAATAAAAGGGTTTCAATTCGCGCCCGAACATTCATCACTGAAAAACCCGTAGTATCAATAATATCGGGGAAGATCTTCAATTTATTATTCATTGAAGTCGCTGGGCGGGCCGCCCGCCCTATAAATCCGGGGATCGCCAGTATATCATCGTTTGCCAGGAAGTGGGTACCTACATGTGCGGTGGCTGATATTTTTTATGCGCCTTTTTCTTATCTTATGGCGGAAACAAATATTTTGCGAACATTTGCGGGTATGAGATTGGTTTTTTTGGGGATCTCCAAATAAAATGTTATATTAAGTTTTCTTGTGAAGTTTATTGGATGCGTACAACATTAATTTATTTTGCTACTAGCTTTTGCCCACAGCTTCGTCCGCGTTGACATCGTTTTTATGACTGGCTTAGAGGGACTGACAAGCGGCTCGCGAGTGGACATGAATTTTCTCCAGATCATTCGGGAACTATGTCAGGATATGCTCATTAGTAAATCATGTCATTTCCCACCCCCTCAACCATGTCTGTGCAAAAAATCACACACTCCATTGTTCCGTTGCGATGTTAAAGAAATTAACCAAAAAAGAGTATATTTTCAGTTCCCTCAGTAACTGCATCGGGCTCTGCTATTTTCACGGGATAAAAAGTAGCCTATGTCCTTCCTCGTGACACAGGCTAACTGCATACCAAATTTCATTAAGATTGGTCAAGGCGTTGAAGCGTGAAAAGGTAACAAACAAACAAACAAACACATTTTCACATTTATAATATTATAGTAAGGATGAAAGAAGCGCATATACTAAAGCCTAAACATGAAGACGCTCGTTGCTCCCTTATTAAACTCGTCACCTTCATATTTTATTACTTACTATCTGTCCCGGCGAACTTCGTACCACCTTACACTACCCTACCCTACCCAGCCTCTCCACTACCCTACACTACCCTACCGTACACTATCCTACCCTATACTACACTACCCTACCCTATACTACACTACCCTACCCTATACTACACTACCCTACCCTACCCTAACTACATTACACTACCCTACCCTAAAACCAATTATTTTTTGACTGATATAATTTTTTATTTAATTCCGAGCATTTTCATATTTATTGACCTTTGAAACCTTTTCTGGACTTCCACAAATAATTCAATACCAAAATTAGCCAAATCGGTCCAGCCGTTCTCGAGTTTTAGCGAGACCAACGAACAGCAAAAAAATATACTTAAGTGTATGTATAAAAACTCGAAGGTTGTGTGTGAAGTCAACCAAAATTAAATTTTTTTATTTAATTCCGAGCGTTTTCATTTTTATTCACCTTTTAAACCTTCTCTGGACTTCCACAAATAATTCAATACCAAAATTAGCCAAATCGGTCCAGCCGTTCTCGAGTTTTAGCGAGACCAACGAACAGCAAAAAAATATACTTAAGTGTATGTATAAAAACTCGAAGGTTGTGTGTGAAGTCAACCAAAATTAATTTTTTTTATTTTATTCCGAGCGTTTTCATTTTTATTCACCTTTTAAACCTTCTCTGGACTTCCACAAATAATTCAATACCAAAATTAGCCAAATCGGTCCAGCCGTTCTCGAGTTTTAGCGAGACTAACGAACAGCATTTTTTTATATATATATAGATTTTTATTTTTATTTAAATATAGATAGATTGGCAAGATGGCAAACTTGACCTACATATAAAAATAGTTAAATAGACTTTAATTTAAGTTTAATAGTTAGGCTTCGGTGGTGTCCCCCGGCGATGGATCCTCGTGAGCAAAGATCGCCGGACGTGGAATCGTGCCGCCCCCGTGGCCACATTGAGGAAGCGGACGCCAACTCGACCAGCGCACGCCATACATCGTCGGGGAGCCATTGTAGGTCTGCGGCACACACTAGTTTCGAGGCCGCCTTTTTCAAGGCAGTCTTTACGATTAATCCGTCACCACCCAACACTCAGTTCTTGTGCCATCCCCGTATGGCGCATTCCCTGAGAGGGGCCCCTGCATCGAGTGCGCTGGCTATCTCCTCGGCGCGTTCGATGAAAACCCTACTAACTTACGCACCCACACCCTTCCCTAAGGGCGTGGGTCGCTCCGATGAAGGATTTTACAGGTCTTAATTGACCAAAATCCATGGGGGAAGTTTGAGTGGGTAGGTTCAGCTTTCAGCTGTGAGTCCCACATAACCAGTACAGCCAGGCTGTATTGGTATGCATGAGCATCTCTCCCCCTCCTTCCGAATAAGAAAAAAAAAGAACGAGATATACGACATATGGCGTGTTAACATACTCGTATTATAGAAAGGTCGTAACTCGCAATGCAATAATGGGCGGTCGAAAATTCCGCCTAATACGTCCGGCTTGCCGTAACGACCGTCGGGCTATTCCGATAGATCTAATAGGGGCACATCGAATCGCTTGCTATCTAAAACGGTTTGCTAACGGCCTCAGTTAAATACTCCACGGTATTACACGTAGCTACCTTCGAGCAATTTCCAGGTGTAAAGATCGGTACAGATTACTCTTAGTCTCAGAGTAAATAAACTTACAAGTGAAGGGTCGATTTAGCTTTTTAACCGACTTCAAAAAAGGGAGGAGGTTTTTCAATTCGACCGTATATACATTTTTTTATGTGTGTGTAGGAACGGTGTGTTCCTACTGTCAAGAACAAAGGGAGATATCTCCGCCAGGCGAGGTGGTGTGCCTGGGGTCCGGCCGTGGACCAACCGTGTATGGTTGGTGCTTGTATATATGCTTATGAACAAAGGAAATGTTGATAGTGCGTTGTAGATGCTTTGTTAACAGCCTTCTTGCAATGATGGTGCCATCTATCGAGGTGAAGATGCAACTCTCCGTATAGTTTGATCGATCGATGGTTCATTCTTAAGCTGTGGCAACGTAGTTGTTAGTGGCGGGTACTGCAGATGTCACCACATGTGTTCGCGGATAACTTATTTATTTTATTTAATAGTTTGTTGTACACAGGATGCGTAAAATACAGATTTTAAACAACAAGGTGACACAAAGGGTACAGCTTATTTCTAAAGAAATTTCTTCCAGAAGACCCGGGAAAGAAGAAAGTTTTGACTGAGATGGCAGACGTGTACACAACTTAATCAAACAAAAAAAGTAATACTTAAAGTAATATTAAATAAATACTATATTTTAACAAATATAACAAACTTCGTCGTTTATGAACCGATTTTGATGATTATTTTTGTGTTGGAAAGGAGATATCTCAAGGGTGATACCATAATAAGGAAACCAGGATCTGATGATGGCATCCCAGAGATTTCTTTCCTGTGTGAAGTCGGTTTTTTTTGTCCAAAATCATAGAGCTTGAATTCAGTACTTGCCTACTAGTCATCTGAATTACTTTTTATGAACTGTCAAAAACGATTTTATGTTCTAAAAAATGATTGAAATAGTGAACTGTGACGTTATATTTTTCATTGCCGTTGACGTACTTTTATGTGTTTTTGATTAATAAAAAAAGAAAATGATGTAAAAAACCAAACGAGTAAGTTTTTCTGAAATTCGTGAAGGTAAGCTTTTTAGTGAATTTTATTTTATAATTTAATATTGATGCTGTCAAGTACCCAATGATGTCTACCTAGATGTACAGAAGATTATCATCGTCAAAGCAGAGTTTAAACACTAGTAGGTCTTTCTTTAGCTATGAAATTGCCGACTTAGTCTTAAAAAATCAATAGGGATGACGACATCATCAGAAATAAATTATGAACTCTTGATCACTAAACTTCGGAAAACCTGACTCGTTTTGTTTTCCATCAAGTCTTCGATGTTTAATTCTGCAAAATCACATAATAAGTACATAAAATGACGCTGCTAAACTATGATCTCACTCCTAGGTATTTCAAACATTTTTAGAACAAAATGTCGTTTTTGACAAATGATAAAAAGTAACTCAGATGACTAGCATTCGTCATCCCTATTCCAATTTTTACTGAAAATAGCATCGGTGGCGAAATGCAAGGGCCGCTACCTCCTGTCCGGGAGGTCGTGGTTCGATCCTGCTACGTACCAATGTGTTTCCAAATCTTGATTTCATATGTACGATTGTACGTTTATCCGACGCTCTTATAAGGTGAAGGAAAACATTATGAGGAAACCTGCACACGCCTGCGAAGAAACTTGAAGGTTGTGTGTGAAGTCAACCAACCCGCACTGGGCCCGCGTGGTTGACTAAAGCCGGATCGCCCTAATTCAGGGTAGGCTCGAGCCCCTCGGTAGGGACGTATATGAGCTGATGTGATAATTGAAAAAAAGCGTCGGTGGCTCAACCGGTAACGACTCCGTCCATCTAACCAGAGGTACCGGGTTCGAATCTGGACGGCCAATGTACCAATGAGTTTTTCAAAAAAACTTACGTACATACTTACCGATTGCTTTAACGGTGAAGGAAAAACATCGTGAGGAAACCTGCACACGCCTGCGAGGAAACTCGAAGGTTGTGTGTGAAGTCGACCAACCCGCACTGGGCCCGCGTGGTCGACTAAGGCCTAATCGCCCTGATTCAGGGTAGGCTCGAGCCCCTCGGTGGGGACGTATATGAGCTGTAATGATGATGATGATAATTGAAAATAAATAATGTTCCTTTTTTATTTATTGACCATGTTATAATGACTTATGGGCTCTTGTTAATGATTAGTGTGATGTCATTCATGTTCCAATCGCCGGTGATACGTACCACTGAATGGAACAAAGGTGTTTTTTGAGTGGTCAAATGGGGCAACTTAGGGAGTTTTTGAAGTTTACTCCATAGGAATCAATTTTTATGTAAGGCCCCCGGTATCAAAATTTTATGAGGAGTAAAATATATACAAGTGTTAATTAAAAAAAGTATGTGTGTGGTTTTATAATACCACGGTAAAAGTGAAACTTTACAGAGGACGAAACGATCATGGCTGCTCTTGCTACGGTACAGAGGACAAAACGATCATACCGTCAGACGAAAGCGACCGTCACGCGACATGCAACACACAGAAGAAAAAAATTACGAAAGTTATACTTTAAAAGCGTTACGTTTTACGTCAGTCACGTTCTTCCTCCACAAGGCTTAGGCTCCATGGCCATGCCACCCAATGCGAGGCCGCAGGCCCGAGGCCGAAAAAAAAGTTTCATGAGTAAACTCCAGTCGCGTGTCGGGGCTGAGTTAATGTCCTTGAAATTTCCTGAAAGTAACAAAATGTTATGCGGGGTGTAGTGTAACATAGTTTAGAGAAAACTAGCGTAACTCTAAAATCTTAAAATTGAAAATTGTAGCACAACGTACAAATACAAATATTGTATATTTGCCAATTAGTGATGTGATGTTAGTTTGAAGACCATAGACTCTCTTGTTTAGCCATATTAAGTTACAGCATGCAAATTTATAACCAGATGTCACACGACAGATTAAAAAAAGGGCGTGGGTTAAAACTCCATCGTGGACATGTAGGTCATATTATTTAATTATGAAAATAAGACCAAGAAAGAAATATAAAAATAGTCAAAACATAAATACATTTAAATTTAAAATACAAATCACAAAGAAACATAAATTGATCTTACCCGTAACGGGTCTTTTATAAAGTATCAAGATACGAATTTATTAAATTAATTATATTATGAGCTGATGATGATATTTTTTTGGTTTAAAAAATGACATTGTCCGATGGATGACAGCGCATGCGAGAAAAAGAAATAGATGGAATGAAGAAGGGTCATATGAAAAGGAACGCATAGCAGCGTGCCGCGTTACACAGGAACGTAAAAAAAGAAAATAATAGATTAACAAACAAACAATTAATTTCACTCCACATATAGAATACAAAACATATCATCTGTTATTATAATATTATAAATTAATTCACATCATGTAATGTTTAATTTTAATTGATAATAACAATAATTAAAGTATTTATTTATTTATTTAACAGTTTATTGTACACAGGATACATAAAATACAGATTTTAAATTTAAAGGTTATACAAAGGGTACAGCTTATTTCTAAAGAAATTTCTTCCAGCAGACCCGGGAAAGAAGAAAGTTTTGACTGAAATGGCAGACGTGTACACAACTTAATAAAAAAAAGTAATACTTAAAGTAATATTAAATAAATACTAAATTTTAACAAAAATAGACAACAGTAAAATATAACTACTTAAAATATATAGATAACAGATGGTTTATATAAATACATAGATAAATATATATTAACTAATATAAATACATACTGTAAATAATACAAAAAAAAATTCATAGCTAATCAATTAATTCAAGATGACAGTGAAATATAGTGCTCTTTTAGTTTCTTTTTAAAAGAGTATAGGCTCTCACAGTCACGAATTTCATGAGGAAGAGAATTCCACAACCTGACGACATGAACAGAAAAGGAATAGGAGTAGAAGTCAGTACAATGAGAGGGGACATTAAGGAGGGACTTAAGGTGGGATCGGAATAGTTGGTCTGGCTGGTGTTTCCAAGTGAAGCGTTCGCGTAGGTAACCAGGGGAGGAAGGTTTATGAAGAATGTTAAACAGGAGACAAAGGATGTGGGAGTTCCTACGCAAACGAATCGGGAGCCATTTGAGCTGGATTCGGAATTGTGAAACGTGGTCATACTTGCGCAGTCCAAATATAAATCGGATGCACAGGTTCTGCAGGCGCTCAAGCTTGTTGAGAAGTTTCTCGGTAACATCCAAATAACATGAGTCAGCATAGTCAAGATGCGGGAGAAGAATGGATTGAGCAAGTAAAATCTTAGTTTTTAAGGGCAAAAACCATTGGAGACGCTTAAGCGTATGAAAACAATAGTGTACTTTTCTGCTAACCTCATTGATATGGGAAGCCCATGATAATTTTAGAATCAAAGATAAGACCTAAATTTTTTGCAGTAGAAGTAAACGGGATTATTGCGCCGTCATAAAAAACAGCTGGAATGTCTGTAATATCAATTTGTTTCAGCATGTAACTGCTACCAATTAGCATTGCCTGTAACTTTTTAGGATTGACCAGGAGACCAAATGACTTAGCCCAATTACATATATATTTTAGATTTTCATTAATAAAATTTATTGCTATAAAGTAGGTATGGTAAAGTAGGGTGTGGGTTAAAAAACGTACGTGCACAAATATTAACGTTTAATAATAATTGTAGAAATATAATCAAAAATCAAAATCAAAATCAAAAACAATTTATTTCAAATAGGTGTTTACACACACTTTTAAATAGTCAAAAAAAAATAAAAAAATAAAGTATATTACAAATAATGTCATGATTCAGATTGCAGTCTCAGGTAATGGTATTTGATATAGAATCAACATATATACCTTTGTCATTTACATAATCTATTATTTTATAATATCCTCTATCATATCAGCTCATATACGTCCCCACCGAGGGGCTCGAGCCTACCCTGAATTAGGGCGATTAGGCCTTAGTCGACCACGCGAGCTTAGTGCGGATTGATCGACTTCACACACAACCTTCGAGTTTCTTCGCAGGCGTGCGCAGGTTTCCTCACGATGTTTTCCTTTACCGTAAGAGCGATGATAAACGTACATATTTTATTTATTTATTTATTTATTATTAATTTATTTTCAGGCACTTAAGTACAGGCCAATAGATATATAAAAACTTATAAAAATAACAAGACATAGATACTATAAATAAAACACAATATAAGGCATAAACGTACATATGAAATCGAAATTCGAAAACACATTGGTACGTGGCAGGATTCGAACCACGACCTCCCGGACAGGAGGTAGCGGCCCATTGCCATTACGCCACCGGCGCTCTCAAAAGTAAATAAACAAGGATAAGAAAAGCATGAGACACACAAAATTACTAACATTTCCAACGAATTATAACTATGATCATGTCTTGCCCGAGATAGGTGTTTTAAGAGAGTATCAGTTTCTCATATTTTACATTATTTTTACATACAAGAGTTTTAGTTATTTATATCCAAGCGATCACCGAATGGTAAGAGGCACATTGAATCTAAAGACCAAGCTAGAAAGATGTCGACTGATGAAGTCCACACTCCGACCAGCGCCCATCCAGCTCCAAAACCCCGAAAACTTTCAGCTCGAGTTGCACAATCGCTTCGAATGCCTAGGAGACTGCGAGAATGTGGACGATTATAACGACAGGTTCGTGGAAATTGTCCAAACGGTCGGGTCTAAGATTTTCAAAACTCGCCGTTCAAACAGAACCAAAAAAATCTCTGACTTCACCAGCAACCTCATGGAAGAAAGACGCAGATTGGTTTTGCAGTCCTCTGAAGACGCTACTCAGTATCGGCAACTAAACAGGCAGATCTCTAAGTCTCTAACTCGCGATTTGCGCCACTTTAATACAAATTGTATTAAAGAGGCGATTGAGAACAACAAAGGCTCAAAGTGTTCGCTAGAGATCTGTCTGTTGGTCAAAGCCAACTGACCAAGCTGAAGACTGAGGACGGCAGGATCATATCGTCTAAGACTGAGTTGCTGGAAGAAGTTGAGAAGTTCTACGGACAATTGTACACGACCACACGTCTGCCTGTCAGCGATCTGGCTAAAGACCCAAGAGCTAGACTTACCCGACACTGTACCGAAGATATCCCGGACGTCAGCCTGTACGAGATTGGAATGGCTCTTAAACAGCTTAAAAACAATAAGGCACCGGGTGATGATGGAATTACGGCTGAACTTCTGAAAGCAGGTGGAACACCGGTACTTAAAGCTCTTCAGAAATTATTTAATTCCGTTATACTTGAGGGACAAACGCCTAAGGCATGGCACAGAAGTGTGGTCGTGCTTTTCTTCAAAAAGGGCAACAATACCCTGCTGAAGAACTACAGACCCATCTCACTTCTGAGCCATGTCTACAAACTGTTTTCGAGGGTCATTACGAATCGTCTCGCACGCAGGTTTGACGACTTCCAGCCTCCCGAACAAGCCGGTTTCCGAAAAGGATTTAGTACCATAGACCACATACATACGCTACGGCAGATTATATAGAAGACCGAAGAGTACAATCAGCCACTATGCTTGGCGTTCGTGGACTATGAGAAAGCCTTCGATTCGGTCGAAACCTGGGCTGTGTTACAGTCTCTCCAGAGGTGCCAAATTGACTATCGATATATCGAAGTGCTGAAGTGTTTGTATGAAAACGCCACCATGTCGGTTCGCCTCCAGGATCAAAACTCGGAACCTATCCAGCTGCAGCGAGGGGTGAGACAGGGAGACGTTATATCTCCGAAACTGTTCACCGCCGCCCTGGAAGATGTTTTCAAGCTTTTGGACTGGGGTGGACTCGGCATCAATATCAACGGCGAGTACATCACCCACCTTCGATTCGCTGACGATATCGTGGTCATGTCTGAGACTATGGACGACTTAGGCACAATGCTCGATGGCCTCAGTAGAGCCTCTCAACAAGTGGGTCTTAGAATGAACATGGACAAGACGAAAATTATGTCAAACGTCCGTGTCATACCTACTCCTCTGAAGGTTGGAGGCTCTGCACTCGAAGTTGTTACCGAATATGTATACCTGGGACAAACAGTCCAGTTAGGTAGGTCCAACTTCGAGAAAGAGATCAATCGTCGAATCCAACTCGGCTGGGCAGCGTTCGGGAAGCTTCGCAATATCTTTACGTCCCAGATACCGCAGTGTCTTAAGACCAAGGTCTTCGACCAATGTGTGTTGCCAGTGATGACGTACGGAACTGAGACATGGTCGCTTACTATGGGCCTCATAAGAAGGCTCAAGGTCACCCAAAGGGCAATGGAGCGTGCTATGCTCGGAGTTTCTCTGCGTGATCGAATCAGAAACGAGGAAATCCGTAAGAGAACCAAAGTGACCGACATAGCTCTCAGAATTGCTAAACTTAAGTGGCAGTGGGCGGGGCACATTGCTCGTAGAACAGATGGCCGTTGGAGCAGTAAAGTTCTCGAGTGGCGACCGCGCACCGGAAAGCGTAGTGTAGGCAGGCCTCCCACTCGGTGGACCGATGACCTGGTGAAGGTCGCGGGAAGCCGCTGGATGCGGGCAGCGCAGAACCGGTCGTCGTGGAGATCCTTGGGGGAGGCCTATGTCCAGCAGTGGACTTCTTTCGGCTGATATGATGATATCCAAGTGGGTTGGTCAACTTCATACACAACCTGCGAGTTTCTTTGCAGACGTGTGCAGGTTTCCTCACGATGTTTCCCTTCACCGTAAGAGTGTCGATAAACGTACATATGAAATCTAAATTCGAAACTACATTGGTACGTGGCAGGTTCGAACCACGACCTCCCGGACAGGAGGCGGCGGCCCTAGCCATTCATCATCATCATCATTTTATTTCGTGAACAGACAATCTGTGTGCGAAACAATTTTAAATACTTAAATCTAATAACATAATATTCAATTCCATGTTAACATTTTATAAAAACAAATTTAATGTCAAATATAAAACAAATTAACCTTTAGCGATACTATATAATAAATGCTATGAACAGAAGGTGTTTCCAGAACAACTCAAAATAGCCAAAATAACACCAGTCTATAAGAAAGGAGAAAAAAATAATGCCAAAAATTACAGACCGATATCCTTTTTGCCTGTCTTGTCAAAAGTTTTTGAAAAACTAATTAAAATACGCTTAGTTGAACACTTAACCACAAATTTAGTGATAAGTAATAGGCAATATGGATATCAAAAAGGCTTAGGAACAGGAGAGGCAATTGATACGCTTTTAGATGATGTTTTACTCTGTTTGAATGAGAAAAAGAAGGTAACTGGATTGTTCCTGGACTTGACATCTGCTTTTGACATGGTAGACCATAGAATTCTGCTAATTAAACTTGCGCACTACGGCATAAAAGGAAAAATCTTAAAGTTATTCGAATCATATTTAGAGAACAGATGCCAGTTTGTAGAGTTGAAGAATGTTGATAATGGACAGGTTCAGACTTATAGAAGTAGGTTTACTAAAATCAAGCGGGGAGTACCTCAAGGTTCTGTGTTAGGCCCAATTTTGTTTAATATATATACAAATGACTTATATGACTATATAAACTGCACCTTTCAGGATGTTAAATTGATTATGTTTGCTGATGACACGAACGCGATTATTTCTGCCTCAAACTCTGAACAGCTGACAGTAAAGACGAATAAAGTACTCTCAGCTTTTAATTATTGGTTTCATATGATTAACCTTACACTTAATTTGTTAAAAACAAATGTTGTATTATTTAGGACGACTGCCAAAAATAAAGAGACTCTAGATATTAGGCTTGACAACAACAAAATAGAGTTAGTTGATTCAGTTAAGTTTTTAGGTATTCATGTTGATGCAAACCTTAATTGGAAATGTGAATTAGGAAAAATAGAGGGTAAAATAAGTTCAGCCTGTTATGCACTCAGAAGTTTACGGGAAGTGATTACTATTGAACAACTAAATTCAGTTTATTATGCACTTGTTGAGTCACACTTAAGATATAGTAAAAATTTTGGGGTGGAAGCTTTAACTATAATATGAATAAAGCTTTCGTATTACAAAAAAGAGCCATAAGGAGTATTATGCGAATTCCACCATGGGAATCATGCAGAGATCACTTTAAAAATCTGCAAATTTTGACTGCACCTAGCTTATATATACTCATATTGTTAACTGACCTGATAAAAAATCTAGACAAGTTTGAGACACATGAAGATAGAATGAAGCGTCTTGAGACACGTAGAAAGGATCTTCAGCACAAACTAGTGCCTACACTGAGAGTTGTACAGCATAGTGTTAGGTTTCAAGCAGTGAAACTGTTTAACAATCTCCCTATTGACATGAAATCTATTATACATATACAAAGGGGTTTGAAAATTTTTGTATGGAGACTGGCATACGGGAATCCGCCATTTTGTTTTTTTTTTCAAAATGACGTCGCACATTAAGACCTATATATTTGGATAGGGGACTTACAGACAAACAAAAAATGTCATATAACATTATGGCCTAAAGTGACACCTTACGGAGATAATTGAATATAAATGTCCCAAAATAATTTTTAATATTTTTAACTTTAAGCCGCCTCAAGTGAACTAGTGTCCACTCGCTTTACATCAGGGGGTCGCGGTTTGATTCCCGGTGGGGTTTCACTTTATAAGACTTTGTTTGATTGGTGGTAAATAATTATAACCAACATTTTCTAAGCCCACCTGGCTAACGACCATGGTGCACCATCTTATTGAAACCTTGCCGCCAAAGATTAGTGTTCAGACCATCGATGTGTTGCGGCATGGAGATAAGATAGCCAGTTCCCCATTGCGTTGGGGAATCTTAAGAAGCCCGCTTTCATTTTCGGTATCATCTTTACTTAACACCCATTCTGTCGTATATATTTACATAGGGACTTACATCCGTTTAATTGTTAATGCCTGCAGGTATCTGAAGTGTCATTAGATTCGTCTTGATCCCCAGATTGGCACAGGATACATTCTAACCACACTCGTGTATTTTTGCTGGTTAACTTGGTTTGTATATTTTATGATAAGTCAACGTGTTATGAAGCGTTCGTGGTTAACTTGTATAGGTTAAATGACTACAAGACACGATCATAACCCGGATGGATTTGACTGATAGTGGCACCTTATTTCGACCGTTCTTCAAAAATAAAGTAAAGCTTTTGGTACCGGTTGTTATGACCAGATGGCAGTCGGTTAGGGGGCTTTATGGCGACTTTAAAACTTTTTACACTGGGACTGGCCATGGCCATTTGCTCCACAACCTCCACCAATCCTAACTTGGCTCCTGTGTGTGGTCTAAATCTAAAAGGGTTGTTAACGACCAAACGATCATTTATCCGTTTTATTTAGTTCCATATTATCAAGATACATAGTTATAATAAGAGATTCTATCTTGTATATTTTTGTTTGTTACTGGAAAAGTGAAATAAGCTATGTATTTACCAACCATAGTATGACTCATGTGACTCAGTGAATTTCAAAGACGACAAACCTTAGTCTAGACATAAATAGGTAAATCCTAAGAACCTACTAATAAGAGTAGCGGATAGCCCGACATTGTTCCCGGGAAAACCGAAATAAATACGATGTTCACGCGAGTGAAGCCATGGACAAAAGCTAGTTATTTTCATACAACACGGGTCCATTTATCGTTTTTCAAGGTTTATAGCAGCTTTTATCATAAAAATGTGTATGTATATTATATAAGTATGGAGAAACGTTTTGCCAAATATATTTAACTAGATTTTTTCACGGCTTCGCCGTATAACAATTTTTTTTTAATTTTTATGTAGCCTATAATTTGGTCAGTAATCTCTTTTTTCGATTGGTACAAACCCCATTGGAATCGGTGCAGCCGTTCTCTAGTTATAAAAGGACAAACATTCAGTTTTTTAGTTTTATATACTAGATTATCTCCGTAAGGTGTCACTTTAGGCCATAATGTTATATGACATTTTTTGTTCTTCTATAGGTCCTCTATCCAAAAACACAGGTTAGATTTAGATTAGTTAGAGAGAACAAAATGGCGGATCCTCCGTATGCCAATAACTTTCAAACCCCTTTTAAACCAAAATTAAGGCGTTTCTTGTTAGAGGGATGTTTCTATAGTTTAGATGATTTTATGACAAATAAATTTTAAGCATTGACATTTAATTATTGGAATATTTGGAATGAGATAAGATTAGATATTAAAATTATTGCTTACTTTATTACTTTTAATTATTATTATTTAAGTTATGTTTAATTTTTAGCACTTATTATAATTTATTACCTACTTTAATATTTCCTACACAATTGACATTGTTTCTGGATTGAATAAATGAATTATCAAATATAAAGTAAATAAAGGTAAAATTTCAATGTCACAATTTTTAAAAGTCATCAAAAGAATAACAATTTTTATCCAACAAAACCAATTTTAATTTATTCTTGAAGAAATTAAAATTGACATTAACCCTAGTTTCTACCTTTAATTCTGTCGGAAGTCTATTAAGGAATGCCACGGATTGATACAGTGGACAATGGTTCACAACATTTAAACATGGCTCGATAACGTGGTGTAAGTCCTTTCTCCTAGTACCCATACGCAAATTCATCATCTCATCGGATTCAAAAACTAACCTGTGATTTACCAAATCCACTAAAAGAACTAGAATATACAGACCAGGAATCGTTAATATTTTGTATTTTTTTAAATAGTCTGTACAGGATTCCCACGGAGGAATTCTAGCTATTGTTACGCCACCGACGCTCTATAACCCGCACTGGGCCCGCGTGGTCGACTAAGGCCCGATCGCCCTAATTCAGGGTAGGCCCGAGCCCCTCGGTGGGGACGTATATGAGCTGATATGAATAAAAAATATCCAAGTACCACGTAGTAGCGAAGATATTGAAGATTGAAGAGAATTCGTTTGTGAGTCATTTGTCACACTTTATTCAAATTATGACACGTAAATTGTTATATGCCAGCGCATGAGAAACAGATGAAATAGATCGAAAGGATAATTGAAAACGCTAAACACGTTAAAAAAAACGACTTCCATCGCAACAACTTATACATTTTTGCATTATTATTTTTGGTTTTTGTTAATTTTCTAATAAACTACTCAACCGATTTTGATAAAAATTTTATGGCATCACACGGGAAGTACTAGCTTTCAAATAAAAAAATAATATTAAAAATCGGTTCACCCAGTCAAAAGTTCAGAGGTAATAAACATAAAAAAAACATACAGTCGAATTGAGAACCTCCTCCTTTTTGGAAGTCGGTTGAATAACAGCGTTGCCGCGTTACAAAATGATGTATCTTTTGCTTATAACTAGCGTGGCAATATAGTGAGATGAAGAAACCCGTGTTCGTGGGATTAAAGCCACCCGTGCTATCAAAATATCTAAACAATAGTCATACATTCACCACCATTTAATTTCCAATAGTCTGATGCTGTTTTGATAATATTTTTTTTTGTTTCATACCAATTTTTGAAGTAAAACTTCTTTACGCGCGCTTGACTTGCGGAGTAAGCTGGTGAATGCGTTACGCGAACGGAGATTTCTAGAGTTACGAAAAGTGTGATCGGGCGAGGCGAACAGCGAGCTTAACTTTTTTTAAATTTATTTACAATTGGTAAGCCCTTGGCATCATCTCACCGGATGGTAAGTGACGATGATGCCGAAGGGAAGCGGGCTTACCAAGATTCCCCAACGCAATGGAGAACTGGCTATCTTATCTTCAAGCCGGAACACATCGATATTGTTAACATTGATGTTTTGTGGCGAGACTTAGATTAGTAAGATTGTGGTAGCTAGCCAGGCGGGCTATTATTTTCTAATTGGCTATTTCATAGGTAAAAAAACCTACAGGACCTTGGTACTCATATTATAAAAGACAAGTATTTTTTAAAGTTTTGACATCCCTTGCCCCTATTTCATCAACGTTCCCCTCTTGAGGTCCTGGCACATTAGGGTCATCATCATCATTACAGCTCATATACGTCCCCACCGAGGGGCTCGAGCCTACCCTGAATCAGGGCGATTAGGCCTTAGTCGACCACGCGGGCCCAGTGCGGGTTGGTCAACTTCACACACAACCTTCGGAGTTTCTTCGCAGGCGTATGCAGGTTTCCTCACGATGTTTTCCTTCACCGTTAAAGCAATCGGTAAGTATGTACGTAATTTTTTTAGAAAAACTCATTGGTACATTGGCCGTCCAGATTTGAACCTGGTACCTCTGGTTAGATGGACCGAGTCGTTACCGGTTGAGCCACCGACGCTTTTACACTTCTTATTACACACTTCTTATACACTATCTGATCTTACATTAGGGTCAATATACATACAATTAGGAGCAAAGCACACATGGCGTTAACATATTTACGATCAATAACTGTCCTCAATAAAGGTCTTCCATATACAGGCTGTATCCTGGAATTGATGCCCCAGATATCAGTGACATCCTGTAGATTTCCGACCGTGTGCCACTCCGAGGTAATGCGTTTGCCTTAACGACTTGGGCCATAGATGTACTATACATAGGTAGGTGGGTTAATGTATCGTGGCTGTCGTCTTTGCTTGATAACGCTCAAAATGTTGGCGCTATTGAATTTTTAGTCTATCTGATAAGATAACGTGTGGCACAATTAGCTGTGCTATCCAAGGGATAGATGGCGGTTGCTTGGTGTTGCACTTAGCATCACACCTGGTCACGTGTAGGGCATTTAGATTTACATCTACGGACGTGTGCAACTGAAATCAGATGTGCAGGTTTCCTCACGATGCTTTCCTTCACCGTTAAAGCAATCGGTAAGTATATGTAAGTAAGTACGTAAAATTAAGTCGCTGTAAGAGCCTATTGTTTGAAATATTATACGTCCCCACCGAAGGGCTCAAGCCTACACTGAATTAGGACGATCGGGCTTTAGTTGACCATGCGGGCCCAGTGCGGGTTTGACGACTTCCCACACAACCTTCGAGTTTTCTCGCAGGTGCAGTTTTTTTTCTTTCACCGTAACAGTGTCGGACAAACATATACATAAGAAATCTAAATTCGAAAACACATTGATTAGTCAGAATTCGAACCACGATCTCCCGGACAGGAGGTAGCAGCCCTAGCCATGACGCCACCGACGTCAAAAGATTATAAAATAGATTTTTTGGCAAGAAAAGTTGATTTATAGAAAAAATCTCACGTAAGTATTTAATCAGTTACTGACAAAATTATTCCTCTGAATTCCTTCACTACTTTTGAATCAGAGCTGTTTAACCGCCTCCGTGGCGTGATGGTTAGTCCATTCGCTTCACATTAGGAGTTCCCGGCGGGGTCAACTTTGTAAGACTCAGTTTAGTTGGTGGTAGGGCATTTTCATAGACCGCCTGGCTAGCTACCACCATCTTATCTAAGTATTACCGGCATACATCAGTGTTAACATCATTGATGTGTTCCGGCTTGAAGATAAGATAGCCAGATCTTGCGTTTAGGAATCTTGGTAAGCCCGCTTCCATCTTCGGTAAAATCGTAACTTACCATCAGGTGCGATGATGCCAAGGGCTTATCAATTGTGGATAAAAAAGAGCGAATTACAAAAATCGTTAAGGTAAGGCAGTAGTGTGTTGGACCTAAAAGTTCATCATATCATATCAGCCCATATACGTCCCCACCGAGGGGCTCGAGCCTACCCTGAATTAGAGCGATCGGGCTTTAGTCGACCACACGGGCCCAGTGCGGGTTGGTCTACTTCACACACAACCTGCGAGTTTCTACGCAGGCGTATGCAGGTTTCCTCACGATGTTTTCCTTCACCTTAAAAGCGTCGGATAAACATACATATGAAATCTTAATTCGAAATCACATTGGTACATGAAAGAAGGCGGCGGCCCTAGCCGTTACGCCACCAACCCAAAAGTTTATTCGACTAAATAACTACCAAATATATTTTTTATTATTCAATCATTAGTCAACGTACCCTGGTTACTAGCAAATGCTCGCCATGTAACCTGTCAAGCCTTCGGAAGAAGCGACAAGACAAGACAGAAGGCGTGACAATTAATTTATCAAGTGGACCAATTTCGCCCTGCAATGTCTTGTATCTCAAGAGATACAGGTGCGTGTGACATGGTGACCAGATGTCCATTATGAAGGACACGCTTAATTGTACTGGTGACAGGAGGGACAGTACAAGGTACAATGAAAGCAAGAGTTCCTTACTGTCACACAGTAAAGATTCAAGGTTCAAGGTATTTATTCTAAATAGGTGCAAATTACACTCTTTACTGATAGTAATAAAATAATCACACTAATATTATAAAGGCGAAAGTTTGTGAGTGTGTGAGTGTATGTTTGTTACTTCTTCACGCAAAAACTACTGCACGGATCTGGCTTAAATTTGGTAGGTAGACAGATTACGACCTGGATTACCGCATAGGCAACATTCTTTTACGGATCGCGAGCCGCGCGCGCGTACTGCGGATGAAGTCGCTGGAAACAGCTAGTAATAACATAATTTCAAGAAATAAACAATCATAGTTAATAATGTCAAAATGAAATCCTTTAAATAAACCAGATTATGTCATTAGAACGTGAAAACAATATGACACGCAAAGCTATGCATAAAAATCATTGAATTTATTATTCATTTATTTTCAGGCAACTTACATTAGTACTATAGTACAGGCCCATAGATATATAAAAACTTATAAAAATAACGTGACATCGATAATATAAATAAAATACATTATTAGGCATGTTAGTATCTTCCTTAACCTATGTTAGTATTTTTTTGTCATTGATACCTTTGACAAGAGTAGGCCAGTTCACACGGACAGCACCCGGTCACGAGTATAACGCGAGAGTCAGCTAACGCTCTCCCATCAACCATATTAGAGGAAAAGGAACGACCCGGAAAACATTAATTGGAAAAAGTGGAAAACAGTTACACATAAGCTGTTTTCAGTAAGACTATAGCTAACCACAAAGAGTATCAATATTGTTCGAATTACAGTAAAATGTAAACAGAAACGTTTACTGACTGAAGCAGTAACGTTTACTGATTGAACATTACTTTTAACTGAAATCATAATTTGTTTACTGTTTAAACAGTTAAAACCACTGTCAAGACAATAAAATTTTGCCTCAAGACTTTTAACTGTTTTTGGATCAGTAACAATTACCGTTCAACACTGTAGGCTCATATCATCATATCAGCCGATAAATGTCCACTGCTGGACAAAGGCCTCCCCCAAGGATTTCAACGACGACCGGTCCTGCGCTGCCCGCATCCATCGGCTTCCCGCGATATTCACCAGGTCGTCGGTCCACCACATAGGAGGTTCTGCCTACGCTACGTTTTCCGGTGCGCGGTCGTCACTCGAGAACTTTACTGCTCCAACGCCCATCTGTTTTACGAGCTAAGATCTCCACTGTGATATACATTTTCATATCACAATTTTGTAACCTTCGCTTACAAGGCCATTGGTGCATTATACTATACGTACAACTATACTATACTACTATATTTTGTTCTGTTTTTCTCGTTGGGGCCTCCGGGTCGACTTGCCATAGCACAGATTTCGTCTAGTTTGGGAGTTGGCTCGTGGGCCCCAGCGATGAAATAATAATAAGTGATAGTTAACGATAAGTTGTCAGTGGACGCACCTACATATAATATACCAAACTTAGTTAATACTTTTAGTTAAAACTTAAGCTGACATGTTCATTCGCCCTTTTCTGTAATAAAGCAATAGGGATGACGAATGCTAGTCATCTGAGTTACTTTGTATCATCTTTCAGAAACGACATTTTGTTCTAAAAATGTTTGAAATACCAAGGCGTGACGTCATAGTTTTGCAGCGTCATTTATGTACTCATTTTGTAATTTTGTTGAGTTAAAAATCGAAGACTTGATGGAAAACAAAACGAGTAAGATTTTCCGAAGTTTAAGTAGGAGGGCAATTTAGTGATCAAGAGTTCATAATTTATTTCTGATGCTGTCGTCATCCCTATTGAATAAAGAAATTGAATTGAATATCACAATACAAAATATCATGTCATTTTACGCCCAAGGAAACCCACTTCGTCCCCCTAATGTCCCAACCTGCGCAAACCAAATTACCCAACAAACTCAACATACATTTTGCATTCCCTTTGCTGAGTGCGGCTGACAGGCGCCAGGGCACAGCTGGTGCACGCCCTTCTCCCCCTCAGGGCACTAGTTCAGTTTCGCTCCAGTTTTTCCGCGAACTTCGCAAATATGTGCATTGGATAAGGGTCGGTACCTCAATCCGACTGAATCCTGATACGTGGAGTATGAGAAGGTAGTTGGAGAAAGGTGTTCAGAGAATAAATTCAAGAATCATGTCAAAAAATGCTTGTGCTCTAGAGGATATTATAAAATAATAGATTATGTAAATGACAAAGATATATATGTTAATTCTGTAACAAATACCATTACCTGAGACTGTAATCTGAATCATGACATTATTTGTAATATTCAATAAGTTTTTTTGACTATTAAATAGTGTGTATAAACACCTATTTAAAAAATAATAATTTTGATTTTTATTTTTGATTTTGAGGTTGTAACAAAGACTGATTTATAAAATAGGTACCTACACAAACCGCTACCGCTAAATTGTCAAAACTGATACCGCACATCATTAAGTTTTTCTTTTTTCTTATTAACTCTGATCAAATAAAAAAATTACAAAGGTTGTTAAATTTTAAATAATTCTGTTTATAACTCTTCATGTTGTTGTTTATTAAAGTGAAACTTTTATTACATCGTCTCAATTTTTTTTCGTCTGTGTGTCGCGTGACGGTCGGTATGATCGTTTCGTCCTCTGTACCGTAGCTCCAAGACAAGAGCAGCCATGATCGTTTCGTGTTCTGTAAATGTCTATATAATGTGAAAAAAAAAACACTTTTACCGTGGTTTCATAAAACCACACACTCTTTTTTTATTTGGTTGTTTTTTATAATTTTTTGACATAAATCTTAAATTAATTTTCTGACAAAGTAAACCGTCAACTTCGTGCCCGATACGCCTGAGCAGCTAAGGCGAGGTGTGCCCTTTCCCGCTAGCCTCAACTTGTGCTACCTCGCCCCTACCGCAGGCGTACATTTTCTGGAGTTTTATTTCGTAACACATTCGCGTGAGCATGCTACTTTTTCTAAAACACGTGTCGTGACGCATATTTTTCTAATACAAATATGCAAACGCATCAAAACGTTCTGCTTTATCTTATTTGTTTAATGCGACGATTAATGACATTGATGTTAATGCACGTCAACGTTCATCGCAACCCATGCACGAAAAGCCGTAAATAGACGTTGTGCTAGGGAGAAAACGGGATTGTGTAAGTGTGTAGAGTGTCAACTTCATCATCATCATTATATCAGCCGAAAACCGTCCACTGCTGGACAAAGGCCTCCCCCAAGGACTTTCACGATAACGGTCCTGCGCTGCCCGCATCCACCGGCTTCCCGCGATCTTCACCAGATCGTCGGTCTACCGCGTGGGAGGTTTGCCTTTGCTACGTTTTCCGGTGCGCGGTCGCCACTCGAGAACTTTTACTGTCCAACGACCATCTGCTCTACGAGCTTTGTGTCCTGCCCACTGCCACTTCAGTTTAGCGATTCTGTGAGCTATGTCGAATACTTTGGTTCTCCTTGATTCTGATTCGATCACGCAGAGAAACTCCGAGCATAGTACGCTCCATTGCTCTTTGGGTGACCTTGAGCCTTCTTATGAGGCCCATAGTAAGCGACCATATCTCAGCTTCGTAAGCGTCTTCGCAATATTTTCACGTCCCAAATACCGCAGTGTCTCAAGACTAAGGTCTTTGACCAGTGTGTGTTGCCAGTGATGACTTACGGAACTGAGAGTGTCAACTTAGCGCTATGAAATTTCGATGTTGCTGGACGCTAAAGGTTTGAGATTTTTAAATGTTGTGGCGCATTTAAAAATCGTATAGTATTACTAACTGACGTTTATCTATTAGGTATGTTGAGCGACGTATTCATACGTTGTTATACATGTCTTTCCAGTATTTTGACCGTCTAAATACGTAGTAAACGCGAATGTGTTAAATTGAAATTATGCCTGTCACTGTTTTTTTTTGGAAATAAATGCATTTTTTTTACCTATAAAATAAGAAAAAGTCAATGAACCCAATTATCAGACCATTTATTACATTAGAGGGCCTACTTATGCAATGTCCGGTATATAATATAGATAGGTACTATGACGCACCAACGAGTCATCAGGGGGAGTAAGCTCAGATATATGACGCACCCGGAGACTCATTGGTGACGACGAGCTAGTCAAAAACAAGCTTTAAAGCCTTGAGCATCGCCGCAAAGTTGCCCGTCTTTCGGTTTTCTATCGAATTCATTTCAGAGAGTGTGCTCAAGAACTTCACGACCTCATTCTCCAAGCTCTATTCCACCTTCGGTCAACGAGACGCAGCCTCCCCCTGCCATCCCTTTGTTGTTGATATTAAGCCTATACGCACGAAGCGTTACGCTTCATCATTTATTATGCGGACAGCAATAGAGTGGAACTCCTTGCCTGCGTCTGTGTTTCCCGAGTCCTACAGTTTGCGGATCTTCAAGGCGAGAGTGAATAGGCATTATTTGAATTTGCGTGTACCATCCTCGACTACAACGTCACTTACCATCAGGAGAGAAAATATAGTCAAACGCACTCAAATTTTTAATAAAAAAAAAGATTAAAAATGCACTTTTTAGTTGTGAAAAAGTGGTAGAGCAAACTTTATTCACTTTGTGTGAAACAGAGCTTTGTCGGCTGACTGATTATTGGTATGAGATTATCAGCTAGCTAAAAATATACTCTTGCTAAAGATATCACCTTCGAAAAGTGACGTTCGCGGTCACGAAAAGAATGAATCTCAACTGTTACGGAAAAGCTTTCGAACGACCTACTAGTTTGAATTTAAACTTAGCTTTTTAACACGTTCCGCGGATAGCAAGAATATAAAAGGAGATGTTATAAATAAACTAGCTGTCCCGGCGAACTAAGTTCCGCCTAAACCTACACTACACTGCCCTAACCTATCCTATACTACCCTACACTACACTACCCTACACTACCCTACCCTACACTACACAAAAAAACCCTACCCTACATAAGAACCTTCTCCTGACAATAATAACCTCAACAAAAAAGAATTAGCGAAATCGGTCCAACAGTTCTTGAGTTATAAAATTACAACGAAAAGTGGCATTGATTTTATATATTTAGAGCTATACGATCTCTACAGTGCCTACCTAGTTTGGATCCCATAAGGATTTTGTGCTCCCATTAACTAATGGCACATTAAACGGAAGGTAGACAGTTCACGGGCCGTCGCGCCCGCCGACACGGCAGATGTCGCCGGCTTCCCAAGGGTCTCAAAATGAACCAACTTGTGTTTTCAATGAACAGTTTGTAGTGTAGTGTCCACAATTAGCGCACTGAATTATAATTAAGGCTCTTTTGAACATTAACTTGTAATTGTTTAAAAAGTTCCGTTGCAAAACGACATTTTGTAAATTTTAGGTCTTTGTCCAGGAGTCGCATTGATAATAGTCAATATTTCAGATGTGCAGATGGATTTGTAAAATGTTCGTAGATTTTTGATATACTTACTGCATAAATAACTTAGTTTCCTAAATTATACATTATTTTATGATTAAATTACGGAACCCTACTTTCCCTATAAAACTTTTCATTTTCTTGTATGGCAACCCCCCCCCCCTAATTTTTACTTATTGTAAATTTTATAATTTGTTAGTTAATCTCCCCACATAAACATTTTCAGACGGCTACATATTACGTTTCAAAAGATAGCCTTTTAAAAGTCGGACAGACAGACTGACAGACGAAAGGTTTAGTAATAAGGTCTCGATATCTGATACGGAACCCTAAAAATAACCTGTGTGATGCATGTGACTACACTAGTCGCACAGAGCCAGGATACAATTATTATGTTGTTCTTCATCATCATCAGGAGCGCCGGCGGTGGCATAACGGCTAGGGCCGCAACCTAATGTCCTGGAGGTCGATATATTAACGATTTCACTGCAAATATTCGTCAGAGTAAATTTTCTCTTTTTGCCGATGACTTAAAACTTTACAAAACGATCACAAAACCAAAAGATGCTGAGCTTCTTCAAAGCGATCGTGACATTGTGATCGTAACAGTATGTCCCTAAATCCCGGCAAATGTCATTTTATTACATATACTAAAAAAACTTTTACTGCTGATCACTGATTATCAAATTAGTGGTACTTTACTACAGAGGGCTGACGAAGTGCGTGACCTAGGCGTTGTCATTGACAGTCAATTGTCCTTTACCTCGCATGTTTTTTTATTAAAGATTTGAGTGCTTTGACTATATCTCACCTGATGGTAAGTGACGATGTAGAAGAGGATGGTACACGCAAACTCAAATAATGCCTATTCACTTTCGCCTTGAAGATCCCCAAATTGTAGGAGTCGGGAAAACACAGACGCAGGCAAGGAGTTCCACTCCATCGCTGTCCGCATAATAAATGAGGAAGCGTAATGCTTCGTGCGTATAGGCTGAATATTAACAACAAAGGGGTGGAACCTCCTCCTGCGTCTCGTTGATCAAAGGTGGAATGGAGCTGGGGGAATGAGGTCGTGAAGTTCTTGAGCACTCTCCGAAATAAATTCGATAGAAAACCGAAAAAGCGGCAACTTTGCGGCCATGCTCAAGGCTTTGACGCTTGTTTTTGACAAGCTCAACGTCGCCAATGAGTCTTCGGGCGCGTTGGTCGATAGCTGATTAAGTGTGAGGAGGTATTTGACTATTTGACTATATAGCTTTGTCTGTTTCGAGCAATTATCCGAGATATCCCTTGTCAAGTGTCTTTTACATTCCCTTCTTCAGAACCAATATAGGTAAGAATTCTCTTTTCTGTAGAATGTGTGTGGTTTACAACACCGTTAACTCTAAACTCTTCAAAATTGATATATTTTGTAACTCCTTGGCAAAATTTAAAAGTAATATTTCATTAATATCTATATATGTATGTATTTAAACGTATATACGTATGTATATCAGTCTCTGGTTCCCATAACACAGGGAATCCTACTTCGGGGCCAGATGACCATGTGTGTTTGTCACAGAATATTTATTATTGTTTTTTAATTTCTTTGTTAGTATTTTTCCATGTTTTATTGTTGTCTTAATAATAATTTAATGTCAATGTTGTGTACACCTATAAGCATAAGTATTAGAATAAGACCTTGGTGTGCCTTATTAAAATAATAATAATAGGGGTATATATTCGCTTACAAAAATTTAATTTAAGCCTGATATAATATATCCGTAGATAGGTATAGGATTGAAAAGAGCATTACATACTTACAGCCACTTGAACGATGATTACCCAGGGGCTGTATCCATCACGAACGGCTCTTATTTTTTATTTATTACCACGGAGATATCTGTAATACGACACAACTATTTGATGTTCATTTTTAGTAGGCCGACTTATGATTAAGTGTCGTTTAGGATAAGATGGGAAAGCCCTTAAAATTATATTGAGCGTCTTCGACTCTAATAATGTCTTCAAATAGATGTCCCAACGGTAAATTTTTCACATCAAGGTGAATTAACGTGTAAGGCATTACACATTATAATCAGTGTAATTAAAAACCTTCCCAACAAATTTTTTGCCAAATCGGAGCAACTTCAAATTCGGTGGTCAATTTATTTTGGGTAGAATTTAAGCCTTTAACTGTAATGCCGGAACACATCATCGCTTTGTCACTGTTACCCACACACAAGAGGTTTCGTGCTGTCTAAATCAAATGAAATCTTGAAGGTTCAACCGCCTTAAAAAAACCTTCGATAGAACACGTCATCAGAATCATTAATAACTGCAATTAATGACTACCCTTCCCTAACTCTTGGGTTCCATTGACCGCAGTAGGTAGTGCAAATAAGGCCCCAAAGTGGGGACCCACAATTAATTAAGGCTTCCCCTGTCACGACGAGAAGCAACTGTCTACCTTCGCTTGTTTTCACCCTCAGTGGATGCTTTTTTAATGATTTAAGAATTTTGCTATTTTCAAGCAACTTCCAAAAACGAGAAGGTTCTCAATTTGTCCGTATGTTTTTTTATGTATGTAACCTCATAACTTTGGACTGGGTGAACCGATTTTTATGTTTTTTTTTATTTAGGAGTTAGTGCTTCCCGTGTAGTCCCATATAAATTTTATCAAAATCGGTTTAGTACTTTATAAAAAAAATAACAAAAACCAAAAATAATAATGCAAAAATGTACTAAGTTGTTGCGATGGAAGTCGGTTTTTTAACGTTTTTAGCGTTTTCAATTATCATATGGTGTGGTTAATGAAGTCTATAAACAGTTTTTAATTTTATCACATTTTGCTTGTTTTTTTCTTTAAGATTTTTGTTTTGTTTAATAATGAAATTGAGAAATTAGGAATAGACGAATGCTAGTCATCAGAGTTACTTTTTATTATCTGTCAAAAACGACATTTTGTTCTTAAAAATGTTTGAAATACCTAGTCATGACGTCATAGTTTAGCAGCGTCATTTATGTACTCATTTTGTGATTTTAATGAGCTAAAAATCGAAGACTTGATGGAAAACAAAACGCGTAAGGTTTTCCGAAGTTTAAGTAGGAGGGCATTTAGTGATTAAGAGTTCATAATTTATTTCTGATGCTGTCGTCATCCCTATTGTGATGTATTTTTTTTTAAAGTTTCGAATGAAAAAGTATAACTAGGTTGATAGGTTTTATTATTTACACTCATTTTAATAAAATTTATATGGAACTAAATCGGAAGCGTACCCTATCGAATAAAAAAAGAATCATGAAAATCGGTTAACAATCTGCGAAGATATCGCGTGACAAACATACAAAAAAAAACATGCAGTGAAATTAAGAACCTTCTCCTTTTTAGAAGACGGTTGAAAAATAGCGGAATCAGTCCAGCCGTTCTCAAGTTATTTACATACCAACGAACTTATCTACTTTCCAGTAGGATTATTTAGTTTGTAACGTTCTTCTATTATATCCTTTATCCTTTTCGTTTGTTGTACAATGAACTGTAATATTTAGTGAATTAATTATAACTAAAATAAAGAAAGGTATATACAGGATGTAACAAAATTGGTATACGTCCCGTTAACTGGGGCGTCTAGGCTTCTAGAGTTAAGCAAGCGAAGCGAGTTCGGTTAGGTTTGATTGATTATACCGTCTAGAAGCTTCGCGAAGCGAAACTCCCCCCTCTTGGGTGGTTGATCTGACTTACGAAATAATAAAACAGTTTTGCTTAAACCAGATAAACGTTATACTTGTAGTTAATAAGTGGTGCGCCACGAACCTAAATTGTTGCTTAATTAATTATATTTTAAGGTAAAAACGTTGCTATGCAATCCGTTACTTTAAAAGCATTGGGATTCTTTTATTAAACAAAAAGTAGTTTTTTGATTTGCGTTTCAATTCTATTTTTTTTATTCACAATTGGTAAGCCCTTTGGCATCATCTCGCCTGATGGTAAGCGACGATGATGCCGAAGATGGAAGCGGGCTTTTTTATATTTTTATTCACAATTGGTAAGCCCTTGGCATCATCTCACCTGATGGTAAGTTACGATGATGCCGAAGATGGAAGCGGGCTTTTTTATATTTTTATTCACAATTGGTAAGCCCTTGGCATCATCTCACCTGATGGTAAGTTACGATGATGCCGAAGATGGAAGCGGGCTTTTTTATATTTTTATTCACAATTGGTAAGCCCTTGGCATCATCTCACCTGATGGTAAGTGACGATGATGCCGAAGATGGAAGCGGGTTTACCAAGATTCCCTAACGAAATGGGGAAACTGGCTATCTTATCTTCAAGCCGGAACACATCAATGCTGTTAACACTGATGTTTGGCGGCAAGACTTAGATAAGATGGTGGTAGCTAGAGGCGGGCTTAGAAAATGCCCTACCACCAACCAAACCGAGTCTTACAAGTTGACCCCACCGGGAATCGAACCCGCGACCTCCTGGTCTGAAGCCAATGGACTAACCATAACGCCACGGAGGCTTTGTAAAAGTTGTTTAGTTTCATATATATAAATTGTCCTGAAAAGGGCGTTGTCAAACAAAAAAACACCCTACACATGCAATCATAGAGTAGAAAACCACCAAAACTACCATATGCACTTAGACTAAAACTAATTTTACAATACAATTTCGCAGCATATTACGTGGCTCGCTACCTCCATCTAGTTGGTGCTTTCTCATATTTATTGCTCGCAGCCTCGCAGTCTACGTGCTCAGCGCGAATTTGTTTTCATAATATTTCTCACGAGCGCTCCTTGAGAAATACACGGTGCAATAACGTGCAATTTACAACCCTAAATTATCCACAATAAGCCTGAAATTCCCACGCTGTCCTTCCTTACCTTTACATTTGTTTCCCTTATTTACCTACTTTATTACCTACGACATTTTATAATATTCTACGTTTCCGCGATAAGGCGCGATGCTCGTCAGTTAAGACAACTGTTGTTTTTATTGCCAAATTATGCCTTCATGTCGTTTGTAGTTTCTTTTTTTTATACAGGATGTTTTATAAAGGCTTTTCTTTTGTACAGGTTTAATACCGTATGGTTTCCGGCTTAGAATTAGACCATCCTATCTCTTTCAATTAGACTTTCCTATCTCTTTCAATTGGATTATTCTATCTCTTTCAATTAGCCCATCCTATCTCTTTCAATTGGACCATCCTATCTCTTTCAATTGGACCATCCTATCTCTTTCAATTGGACCATCCTTTCTCTTTCAATTGGTTTTGCCTATCTCTTTCAATTGGACCATCCTATCTCTTTTAAATGGACCATCCTATCTCTTTTAATTAGACCATCCTATCTCTTTCAATTAGACTTTCCTATCTCTTTCATTTTGACCATCCTATCTCTTTCATTTGGACCATCCTATCTCTTTCAATTGGATCATCCTATTTCTTTCAATTGGATCAAACTATCTTTTTCAATTGGACCATCCTATCTCTTTCAATTGGACGATCCTATCTCTTTCAATTGGACCATCCTTTCTCTTACAATTGGTTTTGCCTATCTCTTTTAATTGGACCATCCTATCTCTTTTAAGTGGACCATCCTATCTCTTTCAATTAGACCATCCTATCTCTTTCAATTGGACCATCCTATCTCTTTCAATTAGACCATCCTGTCTCGTTCAATTGGACCATCCTATCTCTTTCAATTGGACCATCCTATCTCTTTCAATGGGTGTCATAAGAGGAGACGAAGGGTCGTAACTGGAGGATGGGCAGCAGCGACCTTTCTGCTTAGTGGGCCACAACACTGCGTACACTACGAGTAGGAGGTAACGACAAATTTGGCAACGATAACGGAAATGGACAAACTTAGGTTGAGAGGATAAATAGCAACCGTCTGATGTTAAATATGTCGGTCTATCTCTGATGTTAAAGCGCCAGAAAAAATAATAATCGTGACCTCAAAAATAACGATAAGGCAAATGGGTGAGGAAGATATGAAATGAAAGTACTAGTTGTACTCATGACAATAATGCAAAAACAGTCCAAATATTCAGTTGCGTTATGGAGCAACGCCCGTTAGTATTAGGAATTCTGGACCAGGGCCCTAGCCCCCTGCTGGAGCACCAAAGTTGGAAGTTGGTATCCGCCATTTCCAACTTTGGTACTCCGGAAAGGAAAGGATGCAACATAGAACCTTCTCAATGGGAGAGTTTGGCAGCAGAACGGCCAGAACGGCGCAGGATTGTGAATAGGCAGTGCGCGAGTTCGAGGATCAGCGTAAAGCTGACCTTGATACCAAACGCGACCAGTTAAAGGCCCGACCACCTCCGACCTTTTCATACAATTACGAGGGTGGCATACTTAAATGCTCTCAGTACGCGAGGAGCTTCGCTGCGTAGATTGGCAACATAAACAATCTTCGAGTGCACGCGCGGCAAACCGACTAGGAGTCAAAGTGGTCGCCATGACCGAAATCGGTCGGATAGATCATCATTACTCCGGCAAGGGGGTGGGATCCTGGTCCAGAACTCTCGCTATCCCTTATCGTCTTTTTTAGTCACGATAACTAGTTTTTCAGGTGTTATAAGTGCATACCCCAACTACTTTGTGCAGGCAGACCAACATATTTAACATCAGAGGGTTGCCATTTATCTTCTCAACCTAAGTTGATCCATTTCCGTTATCGTTACCAGATTTGTCATGACCTCCTAGTCTAGCACATTGCGATCGCCGACCAACCTGCCAATTATTCCTTTATTCCTCAATTTTGATATTGTTCCGTTTAAAAAATTATACACTTCTGCCGGCGTCTGTTTGGATAATTTCTGGAACACACTTTTTGGAATGAACCTTGGTTCCTTCATCGATCCGGTCTTAACTTCCTCTATGATCGCAAAACGTCATCTCTTCATCAAAAGGAATGGAGAAAAGTTGACCGGCACCAAGTCCACCGAAAAAGGTGGCGGAGGCATCAATATGATCTGAATATTAACCGCCTCCGTGGCGTCATGGTTAGTCCATTCGCTTCACACTAGGAGGTCGCGGGTTCGATTTCGGCGGGGTCAACTTGTAAGACTCGGTTTGGTAGGGCATTTTCTAGCCTGGCTAGCTACCACCATTTTATCTAAGTCTTGCCGCCAAACATCAGTGTTAACAACATTGATGTGTTCGGGCTTGCAGATAAGATAGCCAGTTTCCCCATTGCGTTAGGGAATCTTGGTAATCCCGCTTCCATCTTCGGCATCATCGTCACTTACCAACAGGTGAGATGATGCCAAGGGCTTACCAATTGTAAATAAAAAAAATAGTTATTAAAACGCTAAACAAAAAACTACTTTTTGTATAATAAATGAATCCCACTTCTCATCAAAGTTGCTAATTACACAGCAACGTACTCACCTTAAAATATAATTAACTAAGCAACAATTTAGGTTCGTGGCGCACCACTATTTACCTTTGGCCAAAAAATGAAAGTGCCGACCAGAGAAAAAAGTACTATATTTGGATGGAGTACACAATTCCTAAAAATTTTTCTTGATTATCTACTCTCAAATAAAATGATCAAAGCATTTTTTACTATTACGTTCAATCTGTGCGCACAATGGTTACGTCGTAATAAAATATTAAAAAAATATATTTTTTGATGCCAGTATAAAAAGTACTATATTTGGATAGAATAAACAATTCCTTACAACTTTTACTATGACGTCGATTCTGTGCGCACAATGGTGACGTCGCGTCGTAATAAAATATATAAAACAATATTTTTTATATATTTTTAAAAATGAAAGTGCCGGCCAGAAAAGAACAGATGGCCGATGGGGCAGAAAAGTTCTCGAGTGGCGACCACGTATCGAAAAACGTAGCGTATAGGCAGGCCTCCCATTCGGTGGATCGATGAACTGGTGATGGTCGCGGAAATGGGCTTTTAGAATAACGTATTTAGATCCAAAATTCAATTATTCTGGGTATTTTTGATCAACATACTTATGTTTGTTCTAAGTTTCATAATGACTATTATTCCCAGCTGTTCTTCCGTTTCGTCTATCTATTATCGTCCGAAAATCCTTCTCTAAGCTGTCAAAGCAATAATATTTTCCTCGTGTCTATAATCAATATTTTCTTTATCCAGATTTATGCCTGTAATAATATTCGGTTATCTAACTTAAGGGGATCCCCCTACCTAACAACGCCATCACTTAAAAAACAAAGTAACCAGTTTTTTTTTTATTTATTCCATACAATATCAATTGTTCGGAAATTCACAAATAAAAAAAGGTTATTGAAAACGAGAGAAAAAAAATACAATTACACTAACACAGTTTAAGCACTTATACTATCTGTAACTACAGCAAACTACATTTCACAGGGTTGATAATTTCTAAATAAACTAATGTACCTACTATTCATTTTCATTGTCGAAAATTTTGGTTGAATAGGGTATCATCGGACTACATCAAAAATGAATTATGAAATATGATTTCCTAAATTGCTCTCCTCTTGAAGTTTCAAAAAACCTTACTTGTTTTGTTTTTCCATCACGTCTTCAATTTTTAATTGATCATATTCACAAAATAAGTTCGTCAATGACGCTTCAAATCTATGACGTCACTTTTGAGTATTTCAAACATTTTTAGAACAAAATTTCGTTTTAGACAGACCATAAAAAGTAACTAAAATGACTAGCAGTCCGATCCCCTATTATGTACTCAGCGCGTACCTAATTATCTTTAACTGACAGTGGCGCTAGTTAGCTGGAGGTAGCCCCTTAAGGAGGAAAAATATTTTTTGTGTAGAACTACTCACTACGCTTGCGTAGTCAGCATGTAGCGCGTAGTGGCTTTATCTTGCGTTACTTTGTAGCGAGCGCCATTTACAAGAAGACTATCAATCTCTACAGTATATAGCGTACTCGGTACACAATATTAGCGACACTTACCGAAAAATTTTGGAACGTCATATTAAATTGACATACATGGTTTCTTACATTATCTAATAACATATTAAATCTACTTAAGGCTTTAAGATTTCTCAATCCGAGCATGTTGATACGTGTAAAAATAATATCGATCGTATGTCTATTCATATTAAGTTCAAATCGATGCGGGCTTCATTGCGACTGTTACGTTGAAACCCAACGCCCACGCCTCGATTTTAACATGTTTTTATTACTTTTCTATACTTTCAAATAAGTTAAAAAAATGTGTTCAATTAAAATGAAAGGTCGTGAAGTCACCGTTTTTGTGTGTTGGTTTCATTCAATCAACATTAACTATTTGTATTCGAGAAATTTTGCAATGAATGCCTAAAACAGGGTCTATAATTTTTTTTTACATCAAAAGTGGTAAAATTTAATTAGATATTTTTTAATACTTTAGGTATATTATATATTTTTTCCATAGTGATAGCTTTTCACAGTCTTTCAATAATTTGAATTAAATATTGTCATTTGAAATATAATATAACTTGCTGATGTTTGGACATCCGTCTTTTTACAGCGTGTACTTTTTGTAAAATAATTTAGCACAAAAAAAACACCGACTTTAAACAGAAAAATAAGATTCCCCTCGATTTCATCATCGACGCCATCATCAGATCCTGGTTTCCATATCATGGTACCACCCTTGAGATATTTCCTTTCCAACAAAAAAAAGAATCATCGAAATCGGTTCATAAACGACGAAGTTATCGGCGAACACACATTAAAAAAATAAAAAATATGTAGCGTCGAATTGAGAAACCTCCCCCCTTTTTTTAATCGATTAAATGTAATAATAGGGTCTAACTTTGGGCACCAAATCCCAAAAAGCTCATTAAAATCTCATTTAGGCCTAATTTTTGTGAGAGTTATAACAATACAGGATAATATTAGAATAATTGAAGCGACAAAGGAGTATCTATTCAATTATAGGAGGTACTTTTTTAGGATTTTCTAGAAATACTAGAACATTAGAGATGCTAGTAAGATTTCTTCATTGCGTAAATTTGATTAATAAACATAGCGCCGATTTGGAGAAAAAAGCATATTGAAACTTTTTTTTGTATGACAGATATTAGTTTTAGAGTTTTACCACATAATATGACATATTTAAGGAGTTTATAGGTGTTGTCCAAAAATTTAAAAAACAACCTTAGTGCAAATTTTTTAGAAAAAAAAAATCATACTTATTTTGGTATGTGAGGTCATCATAACATTAGCCGACATACGCATACTAATACGCCACGGAGGCGGTTAAACTTTTTTTAATAGGATCAAAAAATTAAATTTTTATAGCCTGTGTTACTGGGAGGGACATAGGCTGCTTTTTATCCCGTGAAAATAGCAAAGTCCGATATAGTTCCTGAGGGAACTGAAAAAAATACTCTTTTTTTATTAATTTCTTGAACATCGCAACGGAACAATGGATTTTTGTGATTTTAGCACGGAAATAGTTGAGGAGGGCGGACATAAAATGACATAATTTATTAATTTGCATATCTTGACATAGTTCCCGAGGGATCTGCGGTTCGCGCACGTTGACGTCGCAACGGAGCAATGAAGTGATTGAAGTGATTTTATGTATAGAAATAGTTTAGTGGTGGGAAGTGACATAGACTGCTAATAAGAATAGCGCGATATAGTTCCTGAGGGATCTATAATAGGAAACTCATGTCTATGCACTACTTACCCTGAAAGGCAGTTATAAAAACAACTTCCATGCGGGCAAAAGCTAGTAGAGATATAATGATTTCCTTAGTTTAACTCTGCAACAAACTCTGTTTCAACGCGATATGGTTCCTGAGGGATCTAGAGGAAACTCATGTCTACGCACTACTCACCTTCAAAGGCATTAATATAAAAATTGGTTGTCTGTAAAATCGGTTTACGGACGATAGTTAAACGTGACAACGTCATAACGTAACGGGACAATGAACGTAACGGGACAATGAGTCATCCTTTTTCGTGCGTGCAGCACAGCGTCCATCGATTTATTACACGTAGTCACGTCAAAAATGATTTCCACGCGGGCAAAAGCTAGTAGAGATATAATGACCACGATTATCTTTAAAAAGGCTAAAGTTTCCTAAGTTTAACTCTACTACAAACTCTGTTTCAAATAGTTTAACTATCTCCCCTTCGAAAGGAACATTGCTTCATTCCAAACAACACCTGGTCGCGAATCGCGACTACAGCCAAACTTTCCACATCATTGAATGTTCCAAAGTCGTTTTTGTTATTGTTTTCGATCGTCAAAGTTCAACGGTTACGGACCAAACGAAACCTTTGTGTCTTAAAGTTTGGATATGTCACGGGGATATTGTGAAAACCGCTATATTACAATCTCACTAGTTAGATTATGATATAACGGTAAATTGTGAATCGGATCACAATTTCACAGCCTATTCTTGTACCTCCGAATAAAACCGATGATTTCATCTGCTGCGAAGCATTCTGCTAGCCAGGGGGGGAGACTTTGACTGTTAAATCAATCAAACCTGGCCGAGATTAAGATTATTTATTAAGTGATTTTCACTTTGCTTAGTGTTATTATAATGTCACTAGTGAGTTTACAATGTCACTAGTTAAATTGTAAACAATACGTTACAGTTCACAATCTTTCGACAGTTTACAATCTCGTGAAATAAATCCCGTTAGATTATAATCTAACCGGATTTACATTCATTCGGTGACATATATAACGTTTTAAGTTGACACATAAATCAATTTTATGATTAGGCATCAAAATTTAGAACTTGATCATTTTGTTAATGAAAGCGTCGGTGGCTCAACCCGTAACGACTCGGTCCTCCTAACCAGAGGTCCCGGATTCAATTCGAGACGGCAAATGTACCAATGAGTTTTTTAAAACTTACGTACATATACTAACTGATTGCTTTAACGGTGAAGGAAAACATCGTGAGGAAACCTGCACATCTGATTCCGTAGGTGTAAATCTAAATGCCCTACTGACCGCGGGTGATGCTAAGTGAAACACCTGGCAACCGCCATCTATCCCTTGGATAGAACGGTTAATTTTGCCACACGATAAGAGAGAGATAAAGTAATCATATTGGATTATAAGATTTCTTGTTAAGTAGAACTTCAATTATAAAATAACAGCTTGACTGTTGTAAAATTTTGGTACATGTGCCACAATGATCAACTAGCAACTCAGATCAAAAAAAAGGTAAATTTATTGTTAGCGCTTTGAAAACGGGGTATAAAACTGCTTCAATCACGACGGAGCAGAGTTTAGCTTACAGTCATGCATTGGCAGATTTACCGTCAACATACTGAAGCGTTCTATGACATGTCTCATATTTTTATGCACCTGTCTCAATTAGAGTGAAGGATCCTATCACATGTCGAAACATTATTCGAGGTCACGACTTAATGCATACGTATTTAAAAAAACAAATATAACTTTTAAATCTCTTAAAGTGAAAAGAACCGTAGACCTCTGGCGATTATCGGTAAGCTTATTCAGTAATGTAATTGATACTTTGGTGCCATATTTAGCTTTTATTTTTAATATTAGCATTGATAGTGGCATCTTTCCAGATCTCATAAACGACAAAGATATATATTATGTTGATTCTATAACAAATACAATTACCTGAGACTGTAATCTGAATCATGAGTTTTTTTTTACTATTTAAAAGTGTGTCCAAACACCTATTTAAAATAAACTACTTTGATTTGATTTGATTTGACGCACTTTTTGTTATGATTGTTGTATATCTACATTTTTTTAAATCTGAGACTATTAATCGATTTAACAATTTCCTGAAAGGAAATGCCGCAGAAAGTCATGAAACTAACTTCAATATTTCATAGACTAACTCGACGTTTAAGGCCATTATGCACGGTAGAAAACCATTGTTTCCTATTAGCAATAAATCCCGGTATCAAGCGATCTGCATCGGTGTAAACAAGAGGAAATAATTAAATGTCCCCATGGAGAGCTCCTATAAATTTCATTGGAAATGTGAATATTATCTATTTTTTAAGTAAAATGGTAAAGGAAAAAAAGACTATCCTACTATCCTTATCCTTATCCTTATCCTTAATATAATATAATATAATATAATATAATATAATATAATATAATATAATATAATATAATATAATATAATATAATATAATATAATATAATATAATATAATATAATATAATATATAATATTATATTATATTATATTATAATTATAATAATAATATTATAAATGTGAAAGCGTGGATGTTTGTTACGCTTTCACGCAAAAACTACTGAACGGATTTGGCTGAAATTTGGTAGGTCGACAGATTAGGATCTGGATTAAGACATAGGCTACTTTTTACCACGCTCGCGAGCCGCTTGCGGCTCGCGCACTGCGCACCCTCGAAAAGTCATAGAAACGTGGTCCACGCGGGTGAACCCGCGGGAAACAGCTAGTATATAATATTATAAATGTGAAAGCGTGGATGTTTGTTACGCTTTCACGCAAAAACTACTGAACGGATTTGGCTGAAATTTTGTAGGTCGCCAGATTAGGACCTGGATTAAGACATGGGCTACTTTTTACCACGCTTGCGAGCCGCTTGCGGCTCGCGCACTGCGCACCCTCGAAAAGTCATAGAAACGTGGTCCACGCGGGTGAAGCCGCGGGAAACAGCTAGTAATATTATAAACGCGAAAGTTTGTAAGAATGTATGGGATATGATGTGTGTTTGTTACTCTTTCACGCAAAAACTACTGAACGGATCTGGCTGAATTTTGGTAGGTAGACAGATTAGGACCTGAATTGACACATAGGCCACTTTTTTTCACGCTCGCGAGCCGCTTGCTTTGTTTGTTACTCTTTCACGCAAAAACTTATAAACGGATCTGGCTGCAATTTGGTAGGTAGACAGATTAGGACCTGGATTAACACATAAGCTATTTTTTTCCGCGCACTGCGCACCCTCGAAAGGTCATAGAATTATTGTCCACGCGGGTGAAGCCGCGGGAAACAGCTAGTATTGAATATATGAAAGACTAGCTTTTGCCCGCGGCTTCGTTCGCGTGGACACCATTTTTATGACTGTGCACGAGCGTAGGCAGGAGATTACTCCGGATCCCTCGGAAACTATGCCTGGCTATTCTGATCAGCAGTCTATCTAACTTCTTATTCCCACCCCCTCAACTATTTCTTTGCAAAAAAAATCACTTCAATTCATTGGCTCCATTGCGACGCCGGTTTTCCGTGGATCCCTCGGGAACTATCTCAGGCTTTGCTAATTACTAGCCTATGTCATTTCCCACCCCCTCAACCATCTCTAAGAAAAAAATCACAACAAACCGTTGCTCTAATGCGATGGTAAGAAAAACATTCAAAAAGTTTTCTTTTTTTAGTTTCCTAAGGAACTGCATTCGACTATGCTATTTTTACGTGACAAAAAGTAGCCTATTTCCTTCCCCATAACACAGGCTACCTCCATACCAAATTTCGTAAAGATTGGTTGAGATGTTAAAGCGTGAAAAGGTAACAAACAAAAAAACACATTTACACATTTATAATATTAGTAAATAAATTAAATCCTACCCTAGTAATATTATTAACGCGAAGGTATATAAGAATCTATGGATGTATGGATGTATGTTTGTTACTCTTTCACGCAAAAATTACTGAATGGATCTGGCTGAAATTTAGTAGGTAGACCGATTAGGACCTGTATTAACAGATAGGCTACTTCTTTACACAAGCACTGCGCACCCTCGAAGAGTCATAGAAACTTTGTTTACGCGGGTGAAGCCACGGGAAACTGCTAGTATTTAATAATGATTTATTTGGTTTTAAATGTGGTAGGTAATTGAATATAAAAAAATGAGTAACTGAACATGTTAAAACGGATTATAAAATTTTGTTTGTTTGTTTGTTTGAACGCGAATCACGTTAAAACCACTGAAATAATTATGACGAAATATTACAACTGGACGTGGACGTATCTGAATTGCGGATAATTAACTACTGATGCCGAAGATGAAAGCGGGTTTACCAAGATTCCCAAATGCAATAGAACTGGATATCTTTTGTTTATGCCAAAACTCATCATCACTTTGTCACTGTTACCCACGCACAAGAGGTTTCGTGCTGTCTCTTCTTATCAGCTCATATACGTCCCCACCGAGGGGCTCGAGCCTACCCTGAATTAGTTCGATCGGACCTTAGTCGACCACGCGGGCCCAGTGCGTGTTGATCGACTTCACAGACAACCTTAAAGTTTCTTCGCAGGCGTGTGCAGGTTTCCTCACGATGTTTTCCTTCACCGTAAGAGCGTAGGATAAACGTACATATGAAATCGAAATTTGAAAACACATTGGTACGTGGCAGGATTCGAACCACGGGCTCCCGGACAGGAGGTAGCGGTCGCAACCGTTACGCCACCGACGCTCTCTAAATCAATGGAAATCTTGAAGGTTTTCTGGTGTTTAATCTTTAGAATTTGATTCATATAGGTATAGGGCCTGATATAAAAAATATATGAGAGGTGAAATTGAGTGGTTATCGGTAACACGTAACCGTTACTTTTAGTGTCATTACGTTTTTTCAATCACGAAGGCTAAGGAAACAGGGCCATGCCAACTTATGCGAGGCCAGACGCCGAGCTCCGCGTAGGACGAAGCACGGAGCGTGCTCTGCGAGGTCGGAGGCCGATCTCCTCGTAGAGCAAAGCCCGGGGGGTTCCCTGCGAGGGCGCAGACCACGCTACGTGTAGAATCTCCGTGTAGGGCGAAGCCCAGAGCGTTTCATGCGAGGCCGAATTCCGAAGGCTGAAGGCCGTAAAAAATAGTTTCATTAGCTTTGGAGTTTACTCCTTTAGAGTTGATTCATAAATAGAGCTCGACAAAAAAAATATGTGAGGGGTGACACCGAGTGTTGATCGGTAGCGCGTTACCGTTACTTTTAGTGTCATTACGTTTTTTCAGTCACGGAGGCTAATTAAACATGACCATGCTGCCTAATAAGGGGTCGAAACAAGGAGGTCGGAGGCCGAAAAAAATTTGTTACATGAGTTAATTCGTGCCGCGCGTTGCAGCTGAAACGCAGACTTTTTTATTTTTAACCCCGACATCATTCCACTTGATTGTAAGTGGCGAGGATGTCGAAGATGAAAGCGGGCTTACCGAGATTCCCCAACACAATGGGGAACTGATTATTAAGAAATGGGAACTGTCTACTGTATGGGATAAACCTTAATTTTTTACTTATCACATCATCATATCAGCCGAAGAACGTCCACTGCTGGATATAGGCCTCACCCAAGGTTTTATATGACACAATATACTGTGTGAAAATTTCAGCTGGCTACTTATTATGGTTTAAAAGAACAGCTCTAAAGTTCTGACAGATAGACAGATAGACGAAGTTCACTAAACACATCTTTTCATCAGAAATCTTCATTTCGGAGAGTGTGCTCAAGAACTTCACGACGAGGTTCCATCCCTTTGTTGTTGATATTCAGCCTATACGCACGAAGCGTGACGCTTCCTCATTTATTATGCGGACAGCGATAGAGTGGAACTCCTTGCCTGCATCTGTGTTTTAGAACTCCTACAATTTGGGGACCTCCAATGCGAGAGTGAATAGGCATTATTTGAGTTTGCGTGTACCATCCTCGACTACATCGTCACTTACCATCAGGTGAGTTGTAGTCAAACGCACACTTTTTTTTATTGAATGTGAAACAAAACACAATCACAGAAAGCGCAAACAACGGACAGCCTTGCCAAAGATTCTTGTCAACTGGATTAATTCTGTTAAACAAACTCAGAAAGTAAATGGCAGCAGGTTAAGTTAGATAAGAGTAGCGGAAATTGCCTTAGAGTAGGCACCGAGTGGCCATTGCCAGTGGCAAAGCAGAGGTTCCCAAACTTTAGTTTTTTGTACCCTTTATTGCTGTCTCCACGAAAATTGGCAATGTTGAACTCTACCTAATTCGAAAGCCGTTTCGAGGAATAATTTTTGCGATAAATTTCTTTTTATTAGATTTCAAAAATGTCAAGTGATTTGGTATATTTTCAGAACCGCACATATAGGGTTCCGTACCATCATACTAGATGGCGCTAGTTTATTCATGTTTCAAAAAAATGACTTTTGTGGTATGGAGAACCCCTCATTTTTCCACTTTTTTAATTTTAATTATTTCTTTTTACTGTCTAGCTATCACGGTTAATAAAATACAGCCTGGTGACAGACAGACGGACAGCGAAGTCTTAGTAATAGAGTCCCGTTTTTACCCTTGGGTACGGAACCCTAAAAATGTGATTTGCCTTTGATTAGCCGACGCGACGATGACGTCAATGCGGGCATTACACAACTAGAATTGTTTAGATGTTTTACAAGAAACGTAAATAAAAGAACCATTTAGATATATAATGATTTATTACTGTAAATTTTAATAGTATTTGGGCCTATAACGTCATTAAAAATCATTTAAACGTTTAACATTTGAAAAATAATTAAAAAATAACCAATTAATTAAATAAAATAAAATAAATTTCCTAAAGTAGTCTATTTTTCATTAGAAAAAAAGAAATACCTCATTTTTTTAAACGACGCAAATTTGGTTCATAGGTTTTGTAGTTTCAAACAATATTATAACCACTTATATGTAGGTACCTATATAACTACTACTTACATAGCTAACAAACTACGTTTTTGTAGTAGCACAAATTTATGTTTGACATATCTATAAGTAAAAAAAAGATTATCTCTATAATATTTAAACAAGTACAGTGTTAAGCTCTAATGAATTTTGGGAGACGTAAAAACATTATTATAAAAATTTATAAATTAAGTATTTCGTGCTTTCCTATAATGAAAGGTTGTCTGGAAGAGATTGCTTTTAGCAATAAGACCGCCTACTGTACACTTTATTATAGTATCTTTACGTATTAACATTACAAAATTGTTTTGGTGTACTATAAGTGTAAATAAATAAATAAATAAATAAATTACGGATGGGTTATTCGTGGAGCATTGACTTGACTGCTTGGCTTTAGACTTCTAGGCGGGGCTGCGTCCACCAGTTTGAGAAGACCAGGCCAGGGCAACTGGGTGATGGATAGCCTGCTCGCATGACCAGGTAATTGTTACTTCAGCTTCGTTTGCCGCCGCCCGCTCGCTCGCGTGTCGAATCGCCCTTTCTTTAGAACATAATCTGTGGAGTGGTCCTTTTATTGTGTTGTGACGCCTTAACTGAGTGGCACAGTGTTTATTGCTTCACCTTAATAAAGCTTGAATAAAATTGAGTTTTTTTAATTTTAACAGTCCTTAACATGATTTGTAGACTAAAAAAAATTAAATAACTGAGTAAAAATGTCAAATTTTGGTCTAGTAATATTTAAGGTTTTGTACTAGGTTTTTTTTTATTCACTATTGGTAAGCCCTTGGCATCATCTCACCTGATGGTAAGTGACGTTGATGCCGAAGATGGAAACGGACTTTCCAAGATTCTCTAACGCAATGGAGAACTGACTATCTTATCTTCAAGCCGGAACCACATCAATGTTGTTAACACTGATGTTTGGCGGCAAGACTTAGATAAGATGGTGGTAGCTAGCCAGGCGGGCTTAGAAAATGCCCTACCACCAACCAAACCGAGTCTCACAAGTTGACCCCACCGGGAATCGAACCCGCGACCAACGGTAACGGTAAAAAGCTAATTACTAAAGTAAAACAAAAAAATGTAAAAACCGACCAAGTGTGTATCGTACTTGCACAGAAGATCCCAAACATAATACAAAATAACCTAAACGCTCCGGGAGTGCCGAAAGAAGTAAAAACTTTGTACTGTTTTTTAAGTTTTGACCCTGCGAGTGTTCCTGGTACGATGGCGGTTACATTACAGGTGTTTTTTCCCATCTAAAATACAGTTTTATAAATGTTGAACCTGCGAGTGTTCCTGGTACAAGGGCGGTTACATTACAGGTGATTTTTCCCATCTCAAATACAGTTTTATAAATTTTGACCCTACGAGTGTTCCTGGCGGTGTGAGTTACATTACAGTTTACAGTATTAGCGAGTTCAATTGTGTTTTCCCGTCTAAAAAAAATGTCAATCGCGCCTGAAAAAAATTTCACTTCATAAAACTTATGTTGCTTTTTCTGATTTCTTTTGATTGAAATGATTTTGCAACATTGTAGCACTCGTTTGGAAAGGTGTGGTGTTACGAAACACTCTTACTTTTTTAAATTTTCCCACTCAGGTTGTAGGCTTTCTGTGTTCTGAGAATATCTATAGAATTTTATTACATATGTGCTTAACTTGAATAATAATAGTTTTCAAGAATTTCAAACTTTTTCTTTGGACAATATTAATGTATGTATGTAGTTTTAACCACCACCGTGACGTAATGGTTAAGGCCTTTAACTTCACATCAGGTGGTCGCGGGTTCGATTCCCGGCGGAGTCAAACTTTGTAGGACTTGGTTTGGTTGGTGGAAGGGCATTTTCTAAGCCCGCCTGGCTAACTTACACCATCTTATCTAAGTTTTGCCGCCAAACATTAATGCTAACAACATTACCCGTTGCCCACTGCGTTGGTAAATCTTGGTGGTAAGCCCGCTTCCATCTTCAGCATAATCGTCACCACCATCAGGTGAGTTTATTTACTCCCCTATATTCATGATAAAAATGCTGAGATATACGAGTACATAGGTGAAGATATTATAATTTTACAATTATCATCATCATCATATTACTATCAGCCGAAAGATGTCCACTGCTGGAAGAGAGGAGGCCCAACGACCGATCTTGCGCTGTCAGACTTCCTAGGTCGTGCATTATTGGGTCACGCATTATAAGTACCCCATAAAGCATATTCAAGACCATGACGAGTTAACGGGCTGTAAATTCATAGGTCGTGCATTTTCAGGAAGCGCTTGGTACCCCATTTAAATATTTCAAAAGCAAAAATGGGCGAGCGTAGTAAATCTATATAAAACTAGCTGTCCCGGCGAACTTCTTACACACTACACTACACTACACTACCCTACTCTTCCCTACACTACCCTACCGTACCCTACACTACCCTACCCTACCCTATCCTACACTAACCTACCCTACCCTACACTACACTACCCTACCCTACCCTAACTACACTACACCTACACTACCCTACCCTACCCTAAAACCAATTATTGTTTGACTAATTATATTCTTTTTTTATTGATGAATATCATATTTTAATACCTTTATCCTATTCCGGACGAAGACAAAATACGCAAAAACAAAAAAAAAACATAAAAATTGGTCCAGCCGTTCTTGAGTTATAAATGGTGTGACTAACACGACTATCTTTAATATTTATAGATTTTAGGAATCTGTTTAAACGATATACAATCCTAGGACCTTGATTTTACCTCCAATGTTCTTCATCAGATCAATTTCACAAAAATACCAAAAGGATCTACTTGTCACCGGGAATACGATTTCATGCTAAATTTTAGCTCAGTTAAACACCGCGAAGTGGTTCAAATTTAACTTTCAAATTTGGAAGAGGGCAACTAACGAACATTACAAGTTAAATAAAAGCTTGTAAAAATACCTTTCATTACAATTTTCTAACAATGTAAACAAATATTGCTTCCCGATCGTTTATGATTATGGTATGTTTTTTTTACTTTTATCGTTCATGCTAGTTACATTATCATGTACCTTTAGAGTTAGAGCACACATATCAACTTGGAAACGGATCGTCCTGTACACCGTTTTTGTACATCGTCAACCAGGCGTCAACCTAACTTAAACACGTAACTAAAGGCAGAGCCGGCACGTCGACTTGACTACAGCTAGGCAACGCCGCGCTCACGGCTAGGCGACGCCGTGCTCACGGCTAGGCGATGTCGCGCTCACGGCTAGGCAACGCCGCGCTCACGGCTAGGCAACGCCGCGCTCACGGCTAGGCGACATCGCGCTCACGGCTAGGCGACATCGCGCTCACGGCTAAGCAACGTCGCGCTCTCGGCTAGGCGATGTCGCGCTCACGGCTAGGCGACGCCGCGCTTACGGCTAGGCGACGCCACGCTCACGGCTAGGCGACGTCACGCTTACGGCTAGGCGATGTCGCGCTCACGGCTAGGCAATGCCGCGCTCACGGCTATGCGAGGTCGCGCTCACGGCTAGGCGATGTCGCGCTCACGGCTAGGCAACGCCGCTCTCACGGCTAGCAGACGTCGCGCTCACGGCTAGGCAACGCCGTGCTCACGGCTAGCCGACGTCGCGCTCACGGCTAGGCAACGCGCGCTCACGGCTAGGCGATGTCGCGCTCACGGTTAGGCGACGTCGCCCTTACGTCTGGAACAACTTGATCTCAACGTGTATACATCAGTTTCAAGTCGAACGTAAGGGTAATGATCGTAGTAATTAGGTATTATGTATTATTATCAGGTATATTAGGTATTTTTATCAGGCCCCTGGAGTGGCAAGCAGGGCGCTTGGTTGAGGCTAGAGACGTGTAAGCGCGGGGACGGATAGTTGTTAGCACGGTGACGGATAGATGTAAGCGCGGGGACTGTGAGTTGACTACGTACCGCTTAAGGTTCGTGAGCTAGTTCCGAGGCGAGGTGATATCGTTACGATGCTGATTAGTATGCTTTGCAGAAGGGACTTTCATACAAAGAAGGTGGTGACGATCTGTTTACGAGTTGACATGTGTGCTTCAACCCTTATATGTAACTGATCGTAAAGTAATCGTAGACAGTGTAATGATAAAGTGTCTTGTGTGCATTGTTGGAAAATTCTAATGGATGACTTGGTACATCTGTTTAAGTATTATAGTTGGAATAACATATCCATTCACTTCTAACCCGGCGTGAATGAGGTTAAAAATGGTTACACCAACTGTGAGGTGGGTATGACATACTCAAATATAGAAATTGTCGATTTTGATAACTGAAATGACTACTTTTTACTGTAACTTATTAATTTACATTAGAGACATGAGGTAAAAAGATAAAATTACCCAGTTCTAAATAATAATGTATTTATATTTCTATAAAAAAACAAAGAAGTATTTTTTTATACAAAAATCAACAATATTTAGGAATTATGACTCAATATCTAAAAAAACTGAGATAATTTGACAACTGTGAAAAAAAAATTAAAAATATGTCTGTCTATAATTAAGCTTCAAGATAACATAAAATCAACATAAAACATTCTAATATCTTCTTGTATAGGTCGGATATTACGTACCCGCTGCGTGTTTGCGCACGTGTAGTTCACAAAAAAAAAAAAAAATCACCCCCTCCAGCTACCGAGCCAGCCGAGTTCCAGGCATCTCGCATTTCAGAAATATTTATTGTTTCATAATTCGCTGGGTATGAGATACCCGACCTCATTCACGCCGGGTTAACAAATCACGAAATAGGCCGATGACGTAGAAAGCGGGGGCCGCTGCAGTGCATTGCTGAGTTTGTTTTTGATTTCGCGCAACAAAGCGTACACTGGAAGCGCCTGGCGCCCGGCCGGCGCATGCAGCATTTTGTCACACATCGGTGGACTTGCACTGTGTGCTAACTCCTCGTGAAGTGCGATTTTGTGACGGAAATTTTTATATTTTTCGATTCGAATTTTATCTGTAAGTATGCGGTGCGTTTCGTGCGGACCAAGTGGTAGGGAAACAACAGCCTGGCCACACCCTGGACACTTCATACAACGGGCCAGAAATTACATTTAAAAAAAAAAGGAATGATGGAACAAACAAAATGGCGGCGAAATCCTATATGTTCGACAACCAAACTGTTTCAAATCTGTAGCAATCTGGGTGACGAGGTGGTGAGGTCGCAATCTAGAGAGCGGCAGGGAGTGTCCATATTGTATGTTAGTACTAAGATAATATATACTTTGGCCTGGCTGCTAATTATCAATAAAACTCCTTGGAATTTCCCGAAAAAGGCTTTATTATATAATAAACTGAACTCCCCATAGAGAATATATCTTCTGGCAAGAGCATTAAACATTATTAAATTAGTATGGGAAGTTCCTTTTTTAGTGGTTTCTTATATACCACTTACAGCGTTTAATTTGTTGATTGCGTAAATTTGATAAATAAACTTAGCGCCAGTTTTAGAGTATACTGAATTGTCATCGGCTTTTCATACGTATGCCAAATTTCAGCTCAAATTAACAACGAGAAGTGGTTAAAATTTAACTTATTAATTTTAAAGCGGACTACTTCTAAGATAGTCCGTTAAGGCGAGGCATTTGTAAAACAGTTGTCTCTGTTTTTTTCTTTACGTGTAAAGAGTCAAGAAAGTAACTATTCTTTTGCACTTTTTAATTGTTTTACGTTGTTATTTGTCTTAAGACTTCAATTTAAAAACTAAAATTTAGCATGTAGTACTTAAAAAGAAATATCTCCATAAAAACTATGTGCAAATTTAGAAATTTTATTAGTAAACAATTCGTTTTAGACTTTTTTTGGACGTTTTAGAACTGTTTTTGGATTTTTTTATGATCGAGTGAAGTACACACTATCGTGTAACATATTAGCACATGCCTCAGACAATATCCTTAAGTCCAATATTTTTTGCAAGATCGATATTTAGTAGTAACTACCCAAAAAATTTGATCTAGCAAAAGGGTTTCTCCGCTTCTCCACCGGTGCCTCGCCTTAAATAAAAGCTCCTTGGTCTGAGGTTGGCTGACTGCTTTTTTCAAATCTTGCGCGGCGACGACGGCGGCGGCGCAGTACATTAAATAGGTACTCCTTGCTCATCTTTGAAGTTTAAGACTGACCAAAAGTTTTATAAAAGAAAAAATCAACGAAAAAGTTTCCATGCAATGCCAGCCCGTGGGATAGTGCCGGCGCAGCAAACACACGCGATTACCCGCGCGCCACGCCACGGGCTGCGTTGTGTTGTTGGACTGTCAGCAGAGCTCTCGCCCACCGTCCACTGTTACTGAAACGACACGATTATCACACACCGATGACTGCTGACTATCAATCACTAATACGTATGTATCTTATTGATTTAAAATATTATCTATGTTTTTTAAGCTATTGCATAGCTTTTATCGCGAGTTTTGAGCGCGGCGACCGAATCAAGAAATTCCGTAACGAAAACAACCTAACACTACCGCGTTCTAAAAAAACTTACAGTGCCAACTATTAGCGATTTGCGGTACTAAAAGGACTTAGTCAATTTTACTGGTGTAACTTTATTAGTGTTAAAATTTAATAAAAATGCTATGCAATAGCTTTACCGCGGCAGTCCCCGAGTGCCACACGTCTTTTTTATTCCACAATTGGTAAGCCCTTGGCATCATCTCACCTGATGGTAAGTGACTGAAGTTATACAAGATGGGAAAAAACCATTGAACTCGCGACACTGTAATGTAACGTAACCGTACCAGGAACACTCGGGTCAAAACTTATAAAACTGTAAAAAATTTTTACTTCTGTCGGCCCTCCCGGAGTGGTTACGTTATTTGTTTTAATCCACAATTGGTAAGCCCTTGGCATCATTCACCTGATGGTAAGTGACGATGATGCCGATGATGAAAGCGGGCTTACCAAGATTCCCCAACGCGATGTCTACCTGTGACAAACAGTCCAGCCAGGTAGATCCAATTTCAAAAAATATTCAATCGACGAATCCAACTCGGCTAGGCAGCGTTCGGGAAGTTTCTCAATATCTTCACGTCTCAAATACCGCACTTACTGAAGGTCTCATAAGAAGGCTCAAGATCACCAATAAGGCAATGGAGCGAGCTATGATCGGAATTTCCCGACGCGATCGAATCAGAAATGAGAAGATTCGTAGAAAAACCAAAGTAACCGACATAGTTCACAGATTCGCTAAACAAAAGTGGCAGTGGGCAGGGCACATAGCTCCTAGAGCAGATGGAAGTTTGGCTAGTAAAGTTCTCGAAAAGCAACCGCGAACCGGAAGAAGTAGCGTAAGCAGGCCTCCCACCCGGTGGACCAACGACCAGGTGAAGGTTGCGTGGAGCCACTGAATGCGGGCAGCGCATTACCGGGCGTCATGGAAATCCTTTGGGGAGTCCTTTGTCCAGCAGTGGACACTTTACGGCTGATATGATGATGATGAATTGCAATCTATTATCCTGAAATATAAAACGATCCTGATCGCTTCGTGGAAGCCATAAAAGATTCCAGTCAAAACGAATAAACCAAATCGCGTATTCTGCGCCATACTCAAATGATTATAACTCGCATCAACATATTGTATTATTCATACTGTCTATCCCTGATACAAGGGTCGTAATCCACTGGATGACTTTCTATTTCTCTGAAATTATGTTACTTGTAGCTGTTATCGTCATAAAGGTTATAACGCGGCAACACTATTATTCTACCTTCTTCCTTTCAATCTATTTAATTTATTTCTCACTAGCTTTTGCACGCGGCTTTACCCGCGTGGATATCGTTTTTATGACTGTCTTCGAGGATGAGTGGTGCGCTAGTCGCAGTGGACATGAGTTTTATCCAGATCCCTTAGAAACTATATCGGGCTATTCTGATTAGCAGTCTATGTCACTTCCCACCCCCTCAACCAATTCTATACAAAAATTACTTATATCCGTCGCTCCGTTTTAAAGACGCTGACGTGCGCGAGCGTGGAAATGAGTTTTCCCCAAATCCCTCGGGAATTATGTCGGGATATGCTTAGTAGTAAGTAAATCGTGTCATTTTCCATCCACTCAACCACCTCTGTGCAAAAAATGAAATTAACCAAAAAATAGTATATTTTCAGTTCCCTCAGGAACTGCATCGGGCTATGCTATTTTCACGGGATAAAAAGTAGCCTATGTCCTTCCTCGTGACACAGGCTATCTGCATGCCAAATATCATTTAGGTTGGTAAAGGCGTTGAAGCGTGAAAAGGTAACAAACAAACACATTTTCACATTTGTAATATTACTAAGGATATTAAGTAAGGATGACTTGCTGGTTTTTGGACATCCGTCTGTATACAGCATTTACTTTTTGTAATAAAATAAAATAAATAAACAAACCTAACCTAAATATATTCCGCCACCTAGGGGGGGACCGTACCAATGACTCCATTCTCCAAGAACCAAGCTCGTATCCTCACCTTCTTTGGACACGTATCTCGATGCGGCCGTTTGTCCATCGAGCGACTGGTAGTGCAGGGCAGAGTAGAGGGCACCCGAATGCGTGGTAGATCACCAATGAGATGGACGGACCAAATCTAGGCAGCACTGGATGACCCCCTGTACCAATGCACCAAAAAAGCAGCCCTCAGAGAGGAATGGCGACGCATTGTGAGGCGGGTCACCTGACCGAAGTGACGACCACGACCACTCAGTCAAGAGTGTAACGACTAAGAAGAGAAGGGGGGGGAGCCTCGCTTCGTGGGGTTCTTCGATAGTATCACCACCAAACTTAACGAATCTGTTATCGCTCGTTTCGCTCGCTAACTCAGATCATGATGTGGGCAGCGTTATAGTTTATTTCAATAAATACATCCATTTCATGATCTCATCAACCATTTCTTGAAATAGCCTACTCTTGATATTGGCACGACATGTCAAGAAGATTTCTGACTGACATTAAAATCCAATCGTATTCATCATATCAGCTCATGTAAGTTCCCACCGAAGGGCTCGAGCCTACCCTCTACTCAGTCGACCACGCGGGCCCAGTGCGGGTTGGTCGACTTCACACACAACCTTCGAGTTTCTTCGCAGGTGTGTGCAGGTTTCCTCACGATGTTTTTCTTCACCGTTAAAGCAATCGGTGAGTATATGTACGTAAGTTTCGAAAAACTTATTGGTACATTGGCCGTCCGGATTTGACCCCGGCACCTCTGGTTTGGAGGACCGAGTCGTTACCGGTTGAGCCACCGACGCTTCTTACACTCGTATTAAATAAACTAAAATAACGGTAAGTTCATGAGTGGCTACCGCGTATTCGAAAACAGTATAGGCAGGGCTTCAGCTCGGTGGTCTTCACATAGCTGGATGCGATTTTGGCTGATGGATGAAACCAAGTTTCGACAAAATTCGCCAAGATTTTAGACGCTGCTCTGTAATCAGTGCAGAAGTACATTTAGTCGAGGTATTGATTGGAACAGTTGTCTATGACTTTTTCTTTACGTGTAAAGAGTAAAGAAAAAAAAACACACTTATTCACTTTTTCAATTGTTTTTCGTTTTAATGAAAAACTACAATGAAAGTATAAAAAATAATAATATTACTCACTTTGTATTATCTTAACAAATATTTTTGTATATTTTTTTAAAATTTATACTTCAAAATATTAGACTTAACTAGAGTTGAAAGTAACGGTGTAGTGATATTTGGGATTTTTTTTATATAGCCAAAACTGCTCAATCGTGTTTCTAAAAGCTATAACATCATTAACAATATTTTATGTATGTATTTTACATAAACCTTGGGTTTTCTGTCGTTTTGGTTTACTTGACGTCAAAAATAACGAAAATCCTATCTTATCCTACTAATATTATAAACGCGAAAGTTTGTAAGAATGTATAAATGTATGTTAGATACTGATAAAAACCAAAGCGAATTGACCATGGGTTTCTTGGGAAAAGTTGTTCAGTTTCATGAGTACATGCTCCAGTTAAAAAAAAAGTGCGTACCTTTGTTAAGACCCTGTATATTAAAATCACTAAGTTAGTTCGTCAAAGACAATGACGTCACAAGTTTGTAACACGAACCATTTCAGAACAAAATTTCATTTTTGACAGTTGATAAAAAGTAAGTGAAATGACTAGCAGTCAAATACTGGATTGTGTATCACCTTTATCTACAGCGGCAGCAGAAATTACCTACACCGTACATCACAGACCAAGGTGTGATAAAGAAAATCGCGTACAAAGCTGCAGCCCACGGTTAACATGCGAATTCCCTGTTTACTTCAGTAGTTACCTTTTGTATCTGTACCCTTTTGGTATCATTTGAAATTTCTTACCATTTTCACACACCGTACACTGCGTACAAACGGTCGTGAAATGACATTTTTAAAAACAAAATCCAGAGCAATAAAAATCACGGCGAAATCCCATACGTTCGAGAACCAAATTGTAACAATTCTGTATCAATCTGGGAGACAAGGGGGTGAGGTCGCAATCTAGAGAGCGGAAGGTAGTGTTCATACTGTATGTTAGTACTAATATATACACTTTGCCATTTCGTAGACTGTTTTAATGTTTGATTTTTGTGATTATGGAAGTGAAACTTCTATGTAGACGGGGGGTATTAGGATTTTTTCTGTCACGAAAAAGCGTTACGGCCGCGTGGAGGGGGTAGACAGAGAAAGGCTGGCAGCGGCGGCGGAGAGAGGGCAACGGCTGTATTCGTAGATAGAGAAAAGTTGAGATGGAGATATTAAGCAGGTACTCTTTACTCTTTCCACTTGTCCGTTGAAGTTTAACTTCTACTATGTGTCCCAGCATACATTTAGATTTTAAATAGCCTCAGTAAGAAAGTTTTCTGTGTGAGTTAATTCATAACTTCAGTTGACATGCCATTTCGTAGACTGTTTCAATGTTTCGATTTGCTGTGATTGGCAAAGAGAAAAACAGCCTCAATAAGAAAATTTGCGGAGTTTGAACTCATAACTGTAAAAATCTACGAAAATCTTGAAAAAATCTATGCAATGTGTTTATTGGCTGTGATTGGCCTTTTAAACAGCCTCAATAAGAAAATTTGCAACATGAGTTAACTCATAACTTCAGGTGAGATCATACCATTTCGTAGATTTTTTCAATGTTTCTTTATGCTGTGATAAACTTTTAAAGAGTCTTAATAGCTTAAGTGATGAGAATAAAATTGAAAAAATGATGTTATACTTAATTTATTATTTTGTAATAGTGGAAATAATATGAAAAATATCAAACGTTTACAATATTTCAAGTCCTTGTTTTTAAGAAAGAGTATTTAATGAGTCTTGGCGACTTTATCTTTCCAGCGATACCTTGGTCGACCCACCGGGCGACTCCCGGAGGGTTTTTCAAGATATGCTCTTTTGGCAACTCGATCCTCTCCCATTCTTTCTACATATCCTAGCCAGCGAAGTCGGGCTGCTTATAAAAGCAAAAAAAGGAAAATAAATCCCTAATGATGTTTGGTTCAGACACTAGGTCTTCCAGCTTCTGGTTAAATCTTGGTCAAACTTGGCACAAAATAGGATAGAGTGGCGCACTTTAATACACGAAGATCCACTTCAGATCGCTGGCCAGCGAAGTAAGTAAGTATTTTGAGTTATCATAAAATATTATTTCCTTATAAGCAAAGATATCTAAAATAGTTATCTAAAAATGTGTGTGTAACAAAATGCTTCCTATTAAATCGTACACTTAACTATGCTACAAATAGTACCAAATTTATTACACACCTATTTTAAGTTTTTCAGTGTTTTGTAATAAATGTGCGGTGACATACGTGCAATAAGTGGGTAAGTAATATAAAAAAAATAATTAAATTAACATTAAGGACGATAAACCACTATCTACCAAGGGCCACTAGCCCCTTCGGATGCTGTACCCGTGACAAATTAGACCCGGTTAGTATCGTCGAAGCTGAAGTGCTATCTAAACACCGTCGAGCTTTGCCTTAACTGTCGAAAAACCACTACCCCATTAATCATAGTGTCGACTTTTATTTAACTTCCCCATTTCTTCGAAGTTTGATATAAAACAAACATTACATTTAATGTGAATTGAGGACGATAAACGACTATCTACCAAGGACCACTAGCCCCTACGGCTGCTGAACCCGTGATAAATTAGAGCCGGCTCGTATCGTCGAAGCTGAAGTGTGATCTAAACACCGTCGAGCTTTGCCTTAACTGTCGAAAAGCCACTACCCCATTAATCATAGTGTCGACTTTTATTTAACTTTCCCATTTCTTCGAAGTTTCATATAAAAGAAACATTACATTTAATGTGCATAAACCACTATCTACCAAGGACTACTAGCCCCTACGGCTGCTGTACCCGTGATATATTAGACCCGGCTCGTATCGTTGAAGCTGAAGTGTGATCTAAACACCGTCGAGCTTTACCTTAACTGTCGAAAAACCGCTACCCCATTAATCATAGTGTCGACTATTATTTTGCTTCCCCATTTCTTCGAAGTTTGATATAAAAGAAACATTACATTTAATGTGCATTAGGGACGATAAACCACTATCTACCAAGGGCCACTAGCCCCTACGGCTGCTGTACCTACCCGTGATAAATTAGACCCGGCTCGTATCGTCGAAGCTGAAGTGTGATCTAAACACCGTCGAGCTTTGCCTTAACTGTCGAAAAACCGCTACCCCATTAATCATAGTGTCGACTTTTATTTTGCTTCGCCCATTTCTTGGACGTTTGATATCTTTATTGCGATTTATGACTAGTTTTTTATTGGATTGCGATATTGGTTTCGCTGAACTGCTGATTCAATCTTTATAGATGCTGAACAAATGAAATTACAAAATACAGACCATAATCCTATTATTTGGATTCCTTACGTACATTTTGTGTTCAAAATAACCGTATATAAAAATAAAATAAAATAAAATAATAAATATAAATAATAATAAAATATTTTTCGGGCTCCGTACACCTAACAGGTGACCAAAGGGAACTTATTACTAAGCCTCCTGTCTGTCTGTCTGTCTGTCTTTTTTTTTGAGTGCGTTTGATTGCAGCTCACCTGATGGTAAGTGATGATGCAGTCGAGAATGGTACACGCAAACTCAAATAACTCCTATTCACTCTTGCCTTGAAGATCCCCAAATTATAGTAATCGGGAAACACTGACGCAGGAATCTGTCCGTCAGCGGGCTGTATGTCATGAACCGACAGTTGAAATTTTCACAGAATGTGTATTTCTGTTGCCGCTATAAAAACACATACTTCTGACAAAAACCGGCTAAGTACGAGTTGAACGAGCCCTTTCATTTATTATAATATGACACAGTAAGGTTAGCAATTTTTTTTTTATATTTTCTTAATTTGTCTCCCAAAAATGTACCTTAATTAAAAAAAAAATATTTATTTACTTTGCACATCTGTGTTTGGGTCATAGGATTACACCATCCTACCAAACTTCACCTGATTTGGTGCAGTAGATTCGGACAGGCAGACAGACGCACGAGTGATCCTATAAGGGTACCGTTTTTTTAACGGAACCCTAAAAATAATAATTTTGTCGCTCGCGTTGATGTCTTTTGTTTAAAATGTGAATAGGTATCATTGTCATTTTACTAACTATATATACTTGTGTCGAGTGGTGTGGTTGTACGAAACCCTCGGAGTGCTAGTCCGCCTCGCACTTGGCCGGTTTTTCATGAAAAATAACATTGTACTTACTTTAAATTCAATTACGATTTATCAGATCAAAAGTCACTAAACACTTTTACCCCAGCTGTAGAAAGTACCTACAATAATTAAAATTGAAACTAGGTAGGTAAGCCTACCTTAACACGTTCCCTGTGCGTGACCCACATGTGGGGCATTTCAAGGTTTAGATGAGGCGTGAGAGCACCATACGTGGGTCACTCCCTCGTTCGAAGTTATAGGCTTGTCAAATCTCGCAGCCATGAGTTGAAGCATTTTTATTGACTAACACGTGTGGGCTATAAAATTGCAATAAAAGACATGAGGGTATCGGAAGAACATTTAAAAAAAATTTGCCATAATATAGTACCTGTCAAAATAGGACAAAAATGAAACTAAAAAAGTAACGATCGACTAATCCGCTTGGCTCACTGATCGCGTCAATTGTTTCACACTAACACCTCACCTGTGACAGACTGGTGTCGGTTACAAATTTGTATTGAACTTTTCATCAGAATGACTCATACGAGCGTGCACTACTTATTGGCATTAATTTAAGAAATCATACGTGCATGACCCATATATGGGTCACAGCGGGAAAATGGAGAAACCGGAAGGGGGATTTTCAGAAAGTGTTTTTCTTGTCATAATTTGTCAATGTACATATATTCGAATGTGTTTACCAAGAAAAGTTTATTGCACGTGCAGGGTCAATGTCTAATTTTAATATACACAGGCAACGTGTTAAAATGAAATGCAAGTGGACTGACATACGGACAGTTTGCGTGCATGGGAGTGTTACCGGAATTCAAGGGGTCATTAAGCACTATTATTTTTCAATTAGACATTAATCAGATAGTGTGAGTAAGAGTGATTAGGTTTGCGTTTCGATGTTATTTAACTGTCACTCTTTTTTTAATACAATTGAAAAAAAAACTGTTTAGTCGTATGCAATAGTTAAGAAAATAAAATTTACCACAGTAAATAATTTTGAATTTTACCTTTTTTTATCACGCTTTTATTAGCTTCATCTGTATGTATGTATGTATGTTTGTAACCGACTCCTTTGCGCTCGACTTTGACCCACTTTCAACGGACGTTGACAACCAAACTGTAACCAATCTGGGTGACGAGCGAGGGGGTGAGGTCGCAATCTAGAGGGCGGCAGGGAGTGTCCATACTGTATGTTAGTACTAATATGTATACTTTGCTTCTGGACTCGTGTGAGACAATCGATCCCCAACAAAATCTAAAGTTCTATTTACAATATCTTCTTAATCCTACGTCGCTCAAAAATAAAAATTGGCTTACAATTTTGAACGAAATGCTTCCGAAGTTAAATTCTCCAGCGACGTTGCTGCTGTATTGCATTTTGTACTATGATGTGGTTCAGATGCTTCGGAGATTCCACATATAGTATATTGGTTGGCTGGCTCGACGTCATGTTGGGAAAATCGCATTGTGTGTTTCTGATTGCCTTTCGCAGCAAAGAGTTGTGTATCATAGTTGTAAAGTGGAAAGATAGGGTATTGAAAAGCCTTTGAGTTACTTGGTTAACAGGCTGAGTTTTTGTTAAGGGCCATGTTTTCAAAAATAATTTATTAACAAAAAAAACCGACTTCAAACAGGAAACTAAGGCTCCCCTCGATTTCTCTGGGATGCCATAGTCAGATCCTGGTTTCCTTATCATGATACCACCATTGGGATATCTCCTTTCCAATAAAAAAATAATCATCAAAACCAGTACATAAACGACGAAGTTATCTGCGAACACACATAAAAAAAATATATACGGTCGAATTGAGAAACCTCCTCCTTTTTTTGAAGTAGGTTAAAAATATTTTTGTTCAGCAATAGCGAGTTATGTTTTCTTGATTTTTAGGGTTCCGTAAAAACGGGACCCTATTACAAAGACTTCGCTGTCCGTCCGTCTGTCACCAGGCCGTATTTCATGAACCGCGATAGCTAGACAGTTGATTTTTTTTACAGATGATCTATTTCTGTTGCCGCTACGACAACAAATACTAAAAATTAGAAAAAGTAAAGAATAAGGGGGTCTCCATACAAAAAACGTGTTGTTTTTTGAAACATTAATATGACGTTAAATTGTCAATCGGCTTTTAATTTCACAGCCCATCCAAATGAAACCTATGATTTCTTCTTCTGTGAAGCATTCTGCTACCTAGGGGGGGGGGGGGGAAGAGACTTTGACTGTTTAATCAATCAAACCTGACCGAACCTAACATCGCTCGCTACGCTCGCTCATTTACTTTATGTTATTCACTTCGCTTAGTGTCATTGTAATGTCACTAGTGAGATTACAATGACAATAATGAAATTGTGAGCAGTATGTTACGGTTCACAATCTTTCGACAGTTCACTATCTTGCGAGATACATCCCGTTAGATTATAATCTAACGGTTTTTACAATTTTACGGTGACATATATTAGACACACATTACCCTACATTACACGGCTTTCTTACTGACTACCCCACCGCCTCGTTTTCGGCAACGGTATTAATCAACCTTTTTGCGCCATCTAGTAATGTTGGTTAAAACTATTGGATAAACGCTCATTGTAGTTACGATAATTTCAACAAAATTAGCCACGTTGACATGTTAGTAATTATAATATACAAAGCATTTACATAAAACTTACTCGTTAAAACTCGTAAGGTGGTAAAAAAACTTAAGTCACGTGAGGGAGCAGTAGGTTACATGAAATACTTGGCTCATTCAGGTGATGGGGCTCGCTTATACAGGATGTCAAAAGTTACATGATACTTTAAATACCCGAAAATGACTGGAAGTTATGAAATTGATCCAAGTTTCTGCAGAATTATTTTATTTTTTACTTTAGAAAGATTTTTGTTCAATCTACTGGATATTCATAGTTCAGTCAGTAAAGGAGGTGTTTATTTATCTGGGGGCACAGCAGTGCCCCAGCCAAGATACGAGCCATAGGAAACGGGGCACTACCTTCCTTTTCTAGAAGCCCTTCGTCGTATTTTCGAACCATCTTAGCTACGATTTGGATGGCGCTAGAAAACTGAAAATTTCAGGAAAAGATGTCCTAGGTAGCCTTATCAATTATATCAAACTAGCTTTTATAGTTTCAGATTTATTGACATCTGAAATACATTAATTTTGTGACTCGTTCACTCACTCATTAATGATCATCAAAACCTCTAGGGTACTTTCTGAAGTCCTAGAAGACTTAAATTTGGTATTTAGGCTAAAAATTCCATATAAACAACGAAAAAACTATCCCTCTTCAATCCCTCGTATAGAAAGTGCATATTTGTATAGTTTGTACATAAAAAAACGTAATGTCAAACCGTCATAGCTTCGGTGATGCTAGAAGGCTAAAATTTTCCTTGTAAGATATCCTTGGAAAACTATCAAACATCATCATATCAGCTCATATACGTCTCCACCGAGGGGCTCGAGCCTACCCTGAATTAGGGCGATCGGGCCTTAGTCGAACACGGGGGCCTTAGTCGACTTCACACACAACAGTTTCTTCGCAGGTGTGTGCAGGTTTCCTCACGATGTTTTCCTTCACCGTTAAAGCAATCGGTGGGTATATGTACGTAAGTTTCGAAAAACTCATTGGTACATTGGCCGTCCGGATTTGAACCCGGCACCTCTGATTAGGAGGACCGAGTCGTTACCGGTTGAGCCACCGACGCTTCATCTGATCAAACATATTAGGTATGAATTATCTATCTTTATGGATTCAGATTTATTGAAAACTGAAATACATATTGGGTCGTCGACGTTCTCTTGGCTTATAAAACACTTTCAATGGTGGCTAGGTTGAAAGGGGTTCATCTTATTAACATTTTTACCAAGAGGTAGAGTTTGTAGAGTCAGAGTTTATAGGGAGAGTTATTAGTGATTTATTGGTATAAATTGGTGCAGTCAAGAGCACTTAGATTAGAGCTGTACACTTTGAACTTGGGACAGGCCCCGTGGGCTATGATGTGCAACACAAATCGGAGCTCAATTAGGGGCTAGACTCTACTAGAGATCTCATAGATTTTAATGAACTTGTGAGTCTTGGCAATCAACTTTCTATGAAATGTTTTTGGTGGGATTTATAATTTTTAATCTGGTAAATTTTTACAGGATTTTTTATACCCCTTTGTACAGTAAGTAAACAATGAATGCATCAAAACCTTCATTACTTACGCATGCAAATTGCAAATCACTTCATTGCCCCTTAGCTTAGATTGTATAAACACACGGTTCCCAACATTTTCATATAAAAGATTATGTAATGTTTATTTCAATAATATCTTGAGAATCTCGGTACTTAAGTAAGGAGGTTTTTATAGACAGGGGTGCTTATAAATTTAAATCATATCAGCTCATATATGTCCCCACCGAGGGGCTCGAGCCTACCCTGTATTAGGGCGATTGGCCTTAGTCGACCACGCGGGCCCAGTGCGGGTTGGTCTACTTCACAAACAACCTTCTCCGCAGGCGTTTGCAGGTTTCCTCACGATGTTTTCCTTCACCGTAAGAGCGTCGGATAAACGTACATATTATAAAATCTAAATTCGAAATCACATTGGTACGTGGCAGGAATCGAACCACAACCTCCCGGACAGGAGGCGGCGGCCCTAGACGTTACGCCACGTACGCTCTTTAAATTTAAGTATCAATTCTTAACCCTTAACTGGTATCGTAAATTTGGTATACGTAATAACTGGTATCGTGGGGGGCCGGGCGGACCCCATAGTATGTTTGTTTTTAGCAAGCAAGTTTTAACTATTAATTTGAATAAACGCCCATAAATTATAAATAAAGGCTCTTTTCAATTAATCAATTCGTTTTATTTATTTATCTTCTTACTTAAATACTACAATGGATCACATAAATGAAAACGCTAAACACGTTAAAAAACCGACTTCCATCGCTACAACTTAGTACATTTTCGCATTATTCTACACCGATTTTGATAAAATTTATATTGAACCACACAGGAAGCACTAACTTTCAAATAAAAAAAAATCTTAAAGATCGGTTAACCTAGTCAAAAGTTCTGAGGTAACGCACATATTAAAAAAAACATACAGTCGAATTGATAAGCTCCTCCTTTTTGGAAGTCGGTTGAAAATAGTAACAACTTTTTGGTAATATTTTTTTTAAGTTCTATGAAACTTATCGTCTGAAAAGTTATAGGTAACGAAAAATAATATTATTTTAAATAATCTGTAATATGTGAACTAAAAAAAGATTTTTAGTCTTTTATTAAAATTTCACAAAAATCAACAATCAAATCAAAATCAACATCAACATGAAATACTTGCATACCAGCGTCAAAGTATATATATTAGTATTAACATACAGTATGGACACTCCCTGCCGCTCTCTAGATTGCGACCTCACCCCCTTGTCACCCAGATTGATACAGATTGGTTACAGTTTGGTTGACGAACGTGTAGGATTTTGCCGCCATTTTGTATGTTCCGTCATTCCTGTTTTGAAATGTCATTTCATGCCCGATGTATGAAGTGTCCGGGGTGTGCCATTACCAAAGTATATTGCCGCTATCTAGATTGCGACCTCACCCCCTCGTTACCCAGATTGATACAGATTGGTTACAGTTTGGTTGTCGAACGTATAGGATTTCGCCGCCATTTTGTTTGTTCTGTCATTCCTTTTTTGAAATGTTATTTCTGGCCCGTTGTATTAGTATCCAGGGTGTGACAATAGTGTAAGATTAAAACACTTTAGAAACCACACGTTACATCAACGGCTGGAATTATGTTTAGCATAATAACACATTTGGTCTAGCTTACAGGATTTCGCCATTTTGTTTGTTCCATCATTCCTTTTTTGAAATATCATTTCTGGCCCGTTGTATGAAGTGCCCAGGTTGTGCCAGCGTCCTGGTAAGTGATGCAACGTCGAACGTCCGGCACCCGCCAGGAAGAGCGATGTAATGAGAATACTTAAAATGGCGGCTGCTCACGATCTTTAGCTTGAAACAAAAAAAACGTCATGCGTGGGGGCCGCGCGGCCCAGTTAAGTTACCATACCATAACAGTTAAGTTGCTTGGAAAACGAAGTCGGTAGTGATTTTAGTTATATTGTGGTTGTTAATTGCGTGACTTGTAATGAATATAAAGTCGCAAACCTCATAAAAATCCAAACTAAAAAAACCCCGTTGCTAAAATAAAAAAAAAACATTTTTTTTATCAGTTAACGGTTACTATATAATTGAGGAATAAAACGATATTTTAATACAAGATAACCCATGCACCCATAATTTCCATTAATTAGAAGCCGACTTAAAGAAAATCCCTGAGCTACCGGAAAATTTCTCAGCGCACCATATTCTGCATGGAATGTACAAGACCTGGTCACACCACTAATCTATTTTTTTTATTACGATGACATACAGATTTTTTGTAACATGTCATAAGTCAAATAAAAATCTATCTTAATAATCTATGAATAAATAACATATCAGTCAATAAATAAGCCGTACCTTACCAAACCCGGCGCAAAGGTGCCCATTACACCAGCTGCATCACCCCGCTGAATGGAAATGGCCAACCTTTGCACCAGGAACGAGCCAGAGCGGGAGTCGCCGCTTATATCATTGATCCTTCTCCCCAAATCAACAACGAACTGCTTCGCATCTGTCCCCCAACTGCCCAGACTCTCCACGGCAAAAGGTATAAAAATGTATGGCGCTAACGCAGCGTACTTCAGCCTCTTCTTCTGCGCAGCGTCTTCTATTTTTTTTTTTAACAAAGAACAAGTAACGTACAGAAACTAAAAAATGCAGAAAATATTGAAAATTTCACATTGGATTATAATAACGAAAAACTTAACCACTCCGGGAGTACCAACAGAAGTGAAAACTTTTTACAGTTATATAAGTTTTGACCCTCCGAGTTTTCCTGGCAAACGATTAAGTTGACAAAGTTTTGACGGTGGCGGTTACATTATACAGGGTGTTTTTTAGCACCGAGAAAGCCATTAAGGATGGGCTCTACTCATGAAACTGAACAACTTTCCCCAAAAAAACCCATACAAAATTCTATTTTTTTTAGACTTTTTATAGGAATCTATCATTCCGATAAGCCAACTTTGTATGGAGAGTCAACATTTTTTTGCGATTTCAGTAAGGGTTTTTGGGAAAAGTTGTTCAGTTTAATGAGTAGAGCCCACCCTTAACGGCTTGCTCGGTGTTAAAAAAAACACCCTGTATTTCAGTAGCCCGAGTTCAATGGTTTTTTCCCATCTTAAAAATGCCCCAAGTGCATAAAGAAGTTTTCAAAAAATATTTCCCATCAAGTACCGACCATTTGGGTCATAAAAGATTTGGTAAGACTTTAAACCTTATGATATTAGAATACATAAATTAATTTAAATCCAAAGAAACTACCTACATCATAATTACACTAGCTGTTTCCAGCGGCTTCATCCGCGTGGACAACGTTTCTATTACTTTTCGAGGGAACGCAAAGCGAGAGCGTGGCAAAAAGAAACCTATGTGTTAATCCAAGTCCTAATCTGTCTACCTACCAAATTTCAGCCAGATCCGTTCAGTAGTTTTTGCGTGAAAGAGTAACAAGCATCCATACATCCATACATTCTTACAAACTTTCGCGTTTATAATATTAGTAGGATTATTTTTCGACCACCTCCGTGGCGAATTGGTTAAGTTCATTAGCCTTACATTAGGAGGTCGTAGGTTCGATTCCCAGCGAAGTTTAACTTTGTAAGACTCGGTTTGGATAATAGATGGGCATTTTCTAAGCCCACTTGGCTAGCTATACCACCATCTTATCTAAGTCTTGCCGCCAAACATCAGAGTTAACAGCATTGATGTGTTCCGGCTTGTACATGTCGCAGGCAATTTGTATTATTCGTCATTCTACAAAATGCCTCAGTCAATTGATTTATATACTATGGAGCGAAAACCCTAAAAAACCCGAGCTCCGCGGAGCTCCTTTATGCGGCGAAACAAGCAACCTGACCTAACCTAAGGGAGCTCCGTCGGACTTGTTTTTTTTTAGGTTTTTTGCTCCATATATAAGGGCGACATATAAAAGATAGTCAGTTCCCCATTGTATTGGGGAATATTGACAAGCCCGCTTTTGTCTTAGGCATCATCGTCACTTACCACCAGATGAGATGGTGCCAGGGGCTTACCAATTGTGTTTAAAAAAATATATAAATTGCAATAGTTATGAATCGCCTTGATTCAGGGTAGGCTCGAGCCCCTCGGTGGGGACGTATATGAGCTGTAATGATGAGTTATGATGAAACAACATCAAAGTATATATTATATTAGTACTAACATACAGTATGGACACTCCCTGCCGCTCTCTAGATTGTGACCTCACCCCCTCGTCACCCAGGTTGATACAGATTGGTTACAGTTTGGTTGAAGAAAGTGTAGGATTTTGCCGCCATTTTGTATGTTCCGTCATTCCTGTTTTGAAATGTCATTTCTTGCCCGTTGTATGAAGTGTCCGGGGTGTGCCATTACCAAATTATATTGCCGCTATATCTAGATTGCGACCTCACCCCCTCGTCACCCAGATTAATACAGATTGGTTACAGTTTGGTTGTCGAACGTATAGGATTTGTTTGTTCTGTCATTCCGTTTTGTTTGTTCTGTCATTCTTTTTTTGAAATGTTATTTCTGGCCCGTTGTATGAAGTGTCCAGGGTGTGACAATAGTGTAAGATTAAAACACTTTGAAAACCACACGTTACATGAACAGCTGGAAATTATGTTTAGCATAATAACACATTTGGTCTAGCTTACATCGCGTGCGTATTTTGTTCAAGCCGTGCACAGTGTGCTTTCCGTGATAGCTACACCCAAACAATATATTGCACAAAGTACAATAATTTGCATTTACTCAACAGGGCGGGACCTAAGGGCTTGTCATTATTAATAGAAGGCAAAGTCACAGTATTACGATATGGCTTACAGTAGCGCAGCGCCTTTGAAGTCGCACGATGCCGCCACCGGCGTAGGTACAGCATGTAGCACACCCTGGACACTTCATATAACGGGCCAGAAATGACATTTCAAAAAAGGAATGACGGAACAAACAAAATGTAGGCGAAATCCTTTGCGTTCAACAACCAAACTGTAACCAATCTGTATCAATCTGCGTTACGAGGGGGTGAGGTCGCAATCTAGAGAGCGGCAGGGAGTGTCCATATTATATGTTAGTACTAATATATATACTTTGCCTGTAGCTATGCTGGCAAGCTCGCGGAGTTTGGCAGGTTGTGCCCCGCCGTATCTGCCCCGCAAATACCCTTCCGTTGCTCTGCGTAAGTACATTCGTTGCGCTACTGTAAGCAGGTATATTGTAATACTATGGCAAAGTTGAGGGGCGTTCCCGCCCTAGAGGTTAATAACCCTTGTCGAACAGACCAGAACCAGACTGCTTTGAATTCTGGTAAACGAGATATTTTTAATTGCCACGAAAGAATAATGAAGGGATATAATTGAAAAGAAGATTTTTCTTTATTTTTTCCTCAAATACTTTAAAACCATTGAATTTTACAAAACGAGAATGAGCAGGTATTTTTTTTTGCAGAATTATTCAAATATTTAAAATTGAAATATTAATTAAATTAGAAGATCGTTAAGAAGGGTAGCATTACAAGTTTTTTGCAAGTTATATATACAGGTTTAACAAAATTGGTATCATCATATTAGCTCATATACTTCCTCACCGAGGTGCTCGAGCCTACCCTGAATTAGGGCGATCGGGCCTTAGCCGACCACGCGGGCCCAGTGCGGGTTGGTCAACTTCACACACATCCTTCGAGTTTCTTCGTAGATGTGTGCAGGTTTCCTCACGATTTTTTCCTTCACCGTAAGAGCGTCGGATAAAAGTACATATGAGATCGAAATTAGAAAACAACTTGGTACGTGGCAGGACTCGAACCACGACTTCCCGGTTAGGAGGTAGCGGTAAAATTGAAAAAAAAATTCGAGCGAGACCTACAGTACTCGCATATGATGTGTAACATGTGACAAAATACTTTATAAAAGGACGGCAAAGATACGGCAGACTAGGCTGTATGGTCATAGATACCTTTGCCTTTTCCGCGCTTTTAAAGCCTGAAAAAAGGACGGCAAAGATACGGCAGACTAGGCTGTATGGTCATAGATACCTTTGCCTTTTCCGCGCTTTTAAAGCCTGAAAAAACGCGACTCCCTGTTACACATTTCCGTCCCATGGGACACATTTCCGTTCCATTTCACGAAATCACTCCCACAAATTGCAGAAAAGCGAGAGCAAAGATGTTACACATCAATATTAATTTAATAAGATGATCGTTAATAAGGGTAGGGTTACAAGTTTTTTCCAAGCTGTTTATACAAGGTGTAACAAAATTGGTATAGGCGCCGTTAACTGGGGCGTCTACTTATCATACTAAACGATTTTTCCCACCCAAAAAAAATGTACTAATACAAAATTTTGTGTATTTTTGTATGAAGTGTCGAATTTTTTTTGCGAATAGATTATTTGGACCCTCTATACTAAAATGCATCAAATTGGTCGATCAGCTAAATGATTTGTATAAAGAGTATTTTTTTTTGCTATTTCAGCAAAGTCGTAGGACAAAAGTTGTTCAGTATGATGAGTAGAAGCCCCAGTTAACGGGACCTATACACCAATCGGCCAACTTATGGGACAAATCACACACACATTGTCATCTGGCCCAAAGTAGGATTCCCTGTGTTATGGGAACCAGAGACTGATATACATACTTATATACGTTTAAATACATACGTATAGATATTTAACATATAATAGTAATACATAGTAATAGATATTTAACTTAAGATTCGATTTGTAAAAAGTTAAAAGATTTTTACGATAATAATATGTTCTTTTACCAACTGAAAATATTATTTTGTTTTTTAAGATTCCCCAACGCAAAGGGGATCTGGCCATCTTATTTTCAAGCCGGAAAACATCAATGCTGTTAACACTGATGTTTGAAGATTTATTCCAGTAACTCGATTTCTAGTTTCTAAGAAATACACGGACAAACATATATACATCTATATATATATACTCCTCTGAAACGGCTCGACAGATTTCCATGACATTTTTTATATTTATTGCGTACTAGCTGTTTCCCGCGGTTTCGCCCGCGTGGACAACGTTTCTATGACTTTTCGAGGGTGCGCAGTGCGCGAGCCGCAAGCGGCTCGCGAGCGTGGTAAAAAGTAGCCTATGTCTGAATCCAGGTCCTAATCTGTCTACCTACCAAATTTCAGCCAAATCCGTTCAATAGTTTTTGCGGGAAAGCGTAACAGACAGACAGAGTTACTTTCACATTTATAATATTATATAATATATAATATATATATTAGTAGGGATGTATGGGAATAGATCGTAAAGTATATTTCACTATGGAAAAACAACGTTTGGTGGGTCAGCTAGTACTTACCTACATATAAACATACATACATACACTTTGCCCCTGTTACATACGGGTCGAATTGAAAACCTCCTTTTTTGAAGTTGGTTAAAAGTGATATTTACTCATTTAGGTGGTGTTTAATCCGGTAGTAGCTTTTAATTTTTTTAATTATATCTATATGTCTCCGCCGGAGAGGCGAAGAAATAGTACGGCCACGTTTGGTGATTGCTCGCAATAACTCATTTTTGTCCTGTTACATACGGATTGAATTGATAACCTCCTTTTTTGAAGTTGGTTAAAAGTGATATTTACTCATTTAGGTGGTGTTTAATCCGGTAGTAGCTTTTAATTTTTTTAATCATACCTATATATGCTAAAATCACAAGTGATTTTCAACAGTTCCTCCAACCGCGTTGCATTTGGGGCAAACAGTTTGAGATCGTCCATGTAGAAAAGGTGGGTCATACGTGAATCACCTCTCCAAAACTGAAATCCCGTCCCTGATTTCTCAAGCAGAAAGCTGAGTGGATTCAGGGACAGGCAAAACCAAAGTGGACTCAGACAGTCGCCCTGGAATATAACCCTCTTAATCGACAACCGCTGACCATGGAGACTAAGGATCGTACTCCATTGCCCCATACACGATCCGAGGAAGTCTCGAACTGTTTTATCTATCTTGTACAGTTCGAGGACCCTCTTCAACAATGAATGGGGGACCGAGTCGAAAGCCTTCTTGTAATCAATCCAGGCAGTGGAGAAATAAATTGCGTCGATTGCGGTTCACCAATTTACCCACGACCACGTCAATCAGAAGTAGCTCCTTCGTACCGCGAATACCGCCCCGACAGCCATTCTGAGTTACCGCCATGATATCATTCGCCTCAATGAAAGCGTCAATTTTGGCCTTCAGAATGGATGTAAGTGTCTTATAGGTGGTAGAAAGACAAGTGATGGGGCGGTATTGGCTAGGGTCAGCGTTATTACTTGACTTAGGAGCTAAATGAGTGATCCCAGTAGTCAAGAAGTTCGGGACCTGACGCTGCTCGAGAGCTTGTTGGAACTGGCTGGCTAAGGTATCGTGACTTGCATAGAACCCCTTGAGCCAATAGTGGTGCTGTCCGTCGCTCCCTGGATTTTTCCAGTTCGGAGCTTTACGGACCGCATGAAGCACATCTTCGGCACTAATGGTCACGAGGTTCATAGGCTCGATGCAAGCACATGCCTGCCCCAGCTCAGCTGTCCATTGCTTCTCGTCGTGTTGCACAGGCTGGGACCACAGGTTACCCCAAAAGGCAACAATACCCTCACGTTCCGGTCTCTCGCCTGTGTTCAACACAGCAGGTCGGTCCAGTGATCTGTAGAACTTCTTTTGGTCACTCATGAAGAGGCGATTCTGGTGAAACCGGTCTAGTCGCTACGAGTATCTTTTATTTTAACGAGTTTACGGTTAAGGTTTGCCCAGGCACCTATCCTTTGCTTCAGGTCATCAATGTGCTCCGTCACTAATCGCATGGCATTACGTCCTGCGGGATCAAATTCTGATCCCACAAATGCGAGCCTGACAAAGCGCATCACTCGGGGCCTACTGTTGCCCGACCTGAAAGCAATCAGTTTGCCAATGAGGACTCTAGCCTTAGCAATACGACGTTCAATCCTTTTCTGCCATGCCGGCTTTTCCCGTGGATGGGATGTTCAAGCCGGTTCCGGCAATTTGGCACCGATAAATCGGCAGACTGCCATTGCAGCACCAAACAGGATTGAGTTCGTATCACTGAGGTCGCTGCTGTTCGCCAGATATCCTGGCAACATGCATTTTACGGCCTCAATGACATCCCAATTTCGGATGCTAAGGGGCAATCGTGGAAGCCGCGGCCTCTCCTCAGGAGGCAAAATACGGAATTCCTGAGTCGCCTCCTCTAGTGTACTCCTCATCCGCTCCAATTCCTGGGATATGGTTTCCGTCTCATTATCTTCGCCAAGTGATGGTGGTGGCGGTGGGTCTGAAATTGGATCAGCCACTTGCGGCACATGTGCCGATAATCAGCGCGAGCCGTTTAATGAAGATCTTGAGGCGCGAACGACCTCACGTCGTAGTCCTTCGAGTTCAGTCACGCTAAAGATGTTCGAGCGCAATATGTACCGACCTCGATCCGCTAGTTTTTGCTCCGAGACAGACAATGCAAGCTCTAACCGCAAGAAATCTTGGTGCAGCCTCGCTCGGTAGCCCGTCCGATGAGTTTCTCCCCCCGTCGCACTGTAGGACGCACGCATGAGGTTCTGGTTTTGAGATATAGTCCATCTCATGCGGCGCACTCCACCGGCGGCGGGCACCACTTGCTGGGCCTGAGAAGACCCTGCCGGCGCCAAGCGCACTGGTGGCAATGATGGAAGTGACCGGCCAGATGTTTGGGCTGGTCGTGGTGCACCGACTCGCATCCTGCCACGCCTGGCATCAGCGCGACCAGACGCGCCCCGGCGGCCCCCGGGTAGCGACCCTATATGCTCTTCTATATGTGTAATTTCCATCATTTTTTAGCGTAACCGTTACAGACCTCGTTGTTTTAGTACCCGGGTCGATTAGGAGCTCAGCACGGTCAACACCGAGTCCAAGGGGTACCGACTAATTACACTGACGAAATGGCTGTGCTGTCACTACAGCCATTTCCACAGTGGCGATGGGGTCGTCACATCCCTACGCTTTTATTATTATTATTATATTTCCACCAGATAGGCGAAGAAATACCCAACAAACATTTTAGCGCTAATGGAAACCTTTTTTATAGTCTATAGTAGTACAAATGATGTATAAGAACTTCAATAATGATATTTAACTCTATTGTGGTGTTAAGAATTAATAATTAAACATTCAAGAGGCATAACAGTAACGAAGAAAGATATTATAACTTAAGACGGTAGTATGAACTTGGTCGATACCATTATAGAACTCACTCTTAAAGCTTTAAGATGCGTAAAGCACTTAAATCAATTGTTAGGTGTCTATTTACACTTGTTATAGCTAGTTGTCTTGAAAAAGAGTTAATTAAAGACCCTCTAACACCTAAAAGCTTACTCTAATAGCCATAGGAAGCAAAGAACACTAAAATAAATTGTAAGGTGTCTTAATAGTGTTAATACACTTACTAATGCCTGTTGTCTTTAAACAGAGTTAGTTAAATGCCTTGTAACACTTAAAAGTTTATTATATAGTTTATTCTTATATAGTTTTAAGAAGAGAAAAACACTGTAAGCAAATGTAAGGTATCTGTAACACTCATTAACCGCTGATGTCTTTAAATAGAGTTAGTCGAATTCCTTGTAACGCCATAAGTCATAATAAGTCCATAAGTCTTTAAGAAGCGTAAAACACTGTAAGTAATGGTAAGGTGTTTACTAACACATTAACGACTGATGTTTCTAAATAGAGTTAGTACAAAATACCTTGTACTCTATAAATTGTCTGTAAAGTCGGTTTACGGACGATAGTTTAACGTGACAACGTTATAAGAAAATAGTGATGGAATGGTTTCATAATATCGAAAGAATCATTACATTTATCGCCGCAATTATCGTAGCTATAAACAATTGACACCACATTCACTTTTCACTGCACTTCATACTTGACGAAAACATGTAAAGGTATTAATGTATAGCAGCTGTCCACGCGGACGCATCGCTCACTCAAGTAGGAGAGAGACAGATGTCGAACGCAGCCGAACGCGGAGGCTGATTGTGCCTCTTTGTCGCTCATTGCGCGCTCTCGCTTGCACTTCAAGCCTTAAATGGAACGCCTCAAAGCGAGGTAACGCCGCATGCGTCATGTTTTTTCGTGCGTGCAGCCGGCTCCATCGAATTATAAGACGTTATCACGTCAAAAATAATTTTTCAACACACTTGCTCATAAAGTGGCTCTAAGTTTAACGCAATTAGGCTCATAATGATACCTGTAATCAAACTGTGATTTTTTCATTGCTCTTAATCACAAGTGAGTCATAGAGTTTTATTTTATTTTATTGGTTGAATTGCTTTGTTCTTAAAAAAGTTTCGATACAAAAAAAGATCGTGTTCAATAGTGCAAATAAATGACTGTACCTATTGCTTACTCATTTCATGCAACTTCGTATTTAAATAGAAAATTTCAACTTGTACATCACTATCACTATCACTATCACTTCACTACATAGTATAAAACAAAGTCGCTTTCTCTGTCCCTATGTCCCTTTGTATGCTTAAATCTTTGAAACTACGCAACGGATTTTGATGCGGTTTTTTTTTAATAGATAGAGTGATTCAAGAGGAAGGTTTATATGTATAATAACATCCATTAAATAGTGGAGAAGTACTGTTATTTTTTAGGTTTCTAATGTGATGTCGTAAATAATTACATTTTTTCCGCTTACATTGCAAACGCAGGCTGAACCCTACGAGTTTTATCAAAATAATGTACTAAGTATTGTACACATTGAAAAGGTCTACAGAAAAGTCCGTGATGATATATGTCTATCTCTTATGGATAACCCACAATAACTTTTTTTTGTCATTTACTTTTTACGACAAATAATGGCTAATTTTCGAAGCGATTTTAACCAATACAGCATTAATCCTTAACCAATTAAATACCTTGAATACATTGTTCATTTAATATAGATCTATATGGCCCGTTACACCGTATGATTTAAGTGAATATTTTCGAAGATATTACAGATTTAAAAATTGCGGGACGTAGCGTTTGCGGCGGTACCGCCGGCCGCACGTTCTCAGTTTTTCTGTAGTGTATTTAGTATCAGCATTGCACCCGTGCGAAGCCGGGGCGGGTCGCTAGTGTATAATAAATAAAACTTTCACTCAAATATAACTTTTTTTTTTCTGTAATAAAGAAAACTTATAATAATCCCCATTTTGTACGTGGCTAAAACGCTATCCGCGGAAAGCAAAAAACAAACAAACCTCATTCTAGTCTATGGCCGATCGCCATTGTTAGATGAGCGCGCATAGGAAAACTGATTATTTTTTCCCGCCATAGCGAAAAAAGCAAAACATGTAGATGTACTATAGTATAGCAGCTGTTCACACAGACACATCGCTCACTCAAGTTGGAGAGAGACGGATGTCGAACGCTGCCGAACGTAAAGGCCGATTGTGCTTCTTTGTCGCTCGTTCGCGCTCTCGCTTGCACTTCAAGACTTACACGGAACGCCTCAGAGCGAGGTAACGACGCATGACGGAACGCCTCAGAGCGAGGTAACGACGCATGCGTCATGTTTTTTCGTGCGTGCAGCCGGCTCCATCGAATTATAAGACGTTATCACGTCAAAAGTTATATCAATCCTGAAGACTTAATAAGGAATATATTAATGATTATTAAGTGTTAGTTTATCAATCCTATAGAGAGATGGATGCTACAAGAGTCGGAAACAACCTTTTAATTATTGCAGGTAATATAATGGGGATACTCTGTCAATCTCAAGAAATAAAGTGGGTTTTAGATATACTTAGGAAAACATTATATGTAAACTTTATAGCTATTAATAGTTACTTTAAGTTGAATTGTAGAATTTAAATCACTTAAATACATCTTAAAATGACGTAACCTCAAAAATATTTTTTCCGTATATTCACACACTTCCTTCAGAAATAATTTTGTTTCAACCATGCAACCATGGAAAGCTAAAAAAGGGACTGGAGGAGTCAATCATTTAAGTAGTGTTTAGTCCGGTAGTAGCTTTTTAAAATATTTATCGTATCTATATGTCTCCACCAGTGAGGCTAAGAAATAATACGAGGCCACGTTCGGTGATTGCTCGCAATAACTCATTTTGGCCCTGTTACATACGGGTCTAATTGATAACCAACTTTTTTTAAGTTGGTTAAGAATGATATTTATTCATTTAGGTAGTGTTGAAACTGGTAGTAGCTGTAAAAAAATTTAATCGTTTCTAGATGTCTCCACCGGAGAGGCGAAGAAATAGTACGGCCACGTTTGGTGATTGCTCGCAATAACTCATTTTGGCCCTGTTACTTACGGTTCGAATTGATAACCTCCTTTTTTAAAGTTGGTTAAAAGTGATATTTACTCATTTAGGTAGTGTTTAATCCGGAAGCAGCTTTTAAATTTTTTAATCGTATCTATATGTCTCCACCAGAGAGGCGAAGAAATAGTACGGCCACGTTTGGTGATTGCTAGCAATAACTCATTTTGGCCCTGTTAGCGTTTGAACGGGCCCATTGTGCAGACTCCGTGAAATTGCCAGCGTATACCCACTAAACTAAATGGATTTTGTAGACATTACGTGTGAAAGTAAAATTTTCTGGAAATTTTTCATTACAACTTATTCGATAACAATCCTTTCTATATCCTTCTATTTATTACTCTTACTATTATAATATTATAAATGTGAAAATGTGTTTGTTTGTTTGTTACCTTTTCACGCTTCTACACCTCAACAAATCTTGACATAATTTGGTACGAAGGTAGCCTGTGTCACGGGGAAGGACATAGGCTACTTTTTATCTCAGGAAAATAGCATAATCCGATGCTGTTCCTGAGGGAACTAAAAAAAATACTCTTTTTTTGTTAGTTTCATTTACATCGCAACGAAACAATGGAGTTTTGTGATTTCTTGCACAGAGATGGTCGAGGAGGTGGAAAACGACATAATTTACTAATCACCCTTAAAGACAGTCCTAAAAACGATGTCCACGCAGGCGAAGCCGCGGGAAAGGCTAGTAATATTATAAATATGAAAATGTTTTAGTTTGTTTGTAGCCTTTTCACACTTTAACACCTTGACCAATCTTGATGAAATTTGGCACACAGGTAGCCTGTGCACGAGGAAGGACATAAGTTACTTTTTATCCCGTGAATATAGCACAGTCAGATTCAGTTCCTGAGGGAACTTAAAAATACTCTGTTTTGGTTAATTTCTTTAACATTGCAACGGAACAATGGATTGTTGTGATTTTTTGCACAAAGATAACATAATTTATTAATTAGCATATCCTGACATAGTTTCCGAGGGATTTGGAGAAGACTCATGACCACGCTAGAGAACCGCTTGCGGCCCGCGCACCACTCACCCTCAAAGTTATAAAAACGATGTCCACTCGGGCAAAGCTGCGGGCTAAAGCTAGTATCAAATATTGGAAAAGGAAATACCATATTTGGTACATCACCTTACCGCCTGGCTAGCTACCACCATCTTATCTAAGTCTTGCCGCCAAATATCAATGTTGATATCATTGGTGTGTTCCGGCATGAAGATAAGATAGCCAGTTCCCCATTGCGTTGGGGAATCTTGGTAAGCCCGTTTCCATCTTCGGCAACATTGTCACTTACCACCAGGTGAGATGTTGTCAAGGGCTTACCAATTGTGTATATAAAAAAAAAAGAAGTTTGACCGACATTTGAAAATCAAAAATTCACATGTTCGGTTACTCATTTGCATATATTATGGTAAATTTTTAGGGTTCCTTAAACCCTAAGAGTGACCAACGGGACCCTATAACCACAGTATTGCGATAGGATATTGTAATTCTGTGCTATTGCTAAGCCTCTGCTGTCAGTCTGTCCGTCTGTCTCTCAGCGAGCTGTATCATGTATCATGAACCGTAATAAGTAGTGGACCGATGACTTGGTGAAGGCGCAGAACCGGTCGTCATGGAAATCCGAGGGGGAGGCCTATGTCCAGCAGTGGATGTCCTTCAGCTGATATGATGAATAAGTAGTAATTTAAAATTTTTTATAGTGTGCATTTCTATCGTCACTTTAACAACAAATAATAACAAACAAAATAAATATAATTTTCGAAAAACGTAAAAACTTTTAGGTGCAAGCTTTTTTATTATAACAGCTCATATAAGTCCCCACCGAGGGGCTCGAGCCTACCCTGAATTAGGACGATTAGGCCTTAGTCGACCACGCGGGCCCAGTGCGGGTTGGTCGACTTCACACACAACCTTCGAGTTTCTTCGCAGGCGTGTGTAGGTTTCCTCACGATGTTTTCCTTCACCGTTAAAGCAATCGGTAAGTATGTACGTAAGTTTTTGAAAAACTCATTGGTACATTGGCCGTCCAGATTTGAACCCGGTACCTCTGGTTAGATGGACCGAGTCGTTACCGGTTGAGCCACCGACGCTTTATTTGAGAAGAAGCTTTTATTTGAGAAGAATTTTAATTATTTCGTACTGTTCTCAGCAAACCCTTTCATTTGATACCCATATTGTAGGAGTGAATTAAAAATAACTAGTCCGCCATCTTGAGTGTGCCGCCATGTTGGATTTAGAATGACTCACATAGTTAACCATGCATTGTCATCCAAACTGAACGTGTATACAAAATTTCAGCTCAATTTGTTGAAGATATCTGCTTCAAAATTGATTTGCAAGATTCCACCCGAACAAACATACCTTCCTAAATTTGCAAGTTAAATAAAAGCTTGTAAAAAGAAGGCTCCCATACAAAAAACGTGATGTTTTGTTTGCCATATCTGTCCGTGGGCTCTATCTCATAAACTGTTATAGGTAGACAGTTAAAATTTTCACAGAGTTTGAATTTATGTTGCCGCTATAACAAAAATAATAAAGAAAAGTTAAAGAACGCCTTCATACAAGAAATTTATTTTTGTTGTTCTGTGTATCAGTCTTATTGGTACGTGGCAGGACTCGAACCACGACCTCCCAGATAGGAGGTAGCGGTCCTTGCCGTTACGCCGTCGACGCGACGCTCTCACCGACCCGACCCGTAATCTACTTGGTGAGAACTAAAATAATCGATCAATGATTTAAAAAGACAAGTTTATTATCCCATTCAAGGGAATATTTTCACTTGAATGTTTAAAAAGTTCTTAAAATAGTTATTTATGATACAAGGGTGGTAAAGAGGTCAATAACAAACGAGTGACATTTGTGAGCCCGAGGCGCAGTTTGTTATTTCCTTTTACACCTCAGCTCATATAAGTCCCCACCAAGGGGCTCGAACCTACCCGGAATTAGGGCGATCGGGCCTTAGTCGACTACGCGGGCTCGGTGCGGATTGGTCGACTTCACACACAACTTTCGAGTTTCTTCGCAGGCGTGTTGCAGGTTTCCTCACGATGTTTTCCTTCACCGTAAGAGCTTCAGATATGTAAATCTAAATTCTGAAACACATTGGTACGTGGCAGGATACAAAACCACGACCTCCTGGACTGGAAGTAGCTGCCCTAGCCGTTACGCTACCGACGCTCCTATCAAACAAAATCATAATATAAACTATTTGGCCCGGCGAGGATGTGGAGGGGTCATTTTGACCCTGTAAATTTTTAATCGAGTGTAGTTTTTTTTCCCGCGGTCATAGGACGTTGGACGTCTCAGTAGCTGTTGCTAAGAGACCCGCCCACACGTTAAACACAGCTTTTTAGTCGGCCGCCGCCTGCGAACAGAGTCGCACATGCGCAAAGTCAAAAAGATTAAATATCACCCTACCAAAAGCATTAAAATCCAGCCTTTAGCAGTGTCTTCATACAGTTCAGTATTTTTAAACCTTTGCTAAAACTAATGTAATAAAAACATTTTGTATTATTACATGTGCTTTTTTTTGCAAAATCCATACAATATTACCCAAATAATAGAGTCAACTTGAATTCTTTGTTGAAAAATATAAATATAGTCATTAAAAATGCAATAAAATACAGGGTCAAATATACCCTCTACAACCGCCACGTAACTTTTTTCACCACATCCTCGCCGGGTTAATGTACACAGTTCTACGAGCTATGTGCCCCGCCCACTGCCACTTCAGTTTAGCGATTATGTGAGCTATGTCGGTTACTTTGGTTCTCATGCGGATCTCGTTTCTTAATCGATCACGCAGAGAAACTCCGAGCACAGCCCGCTCCATTGCTCTTTGGGTGACCTTAAGCCTTCTTATGAGGCCCTTAGTAAGCGACAATGTCTCAGTTTCGTAAGTCATCACTGGCAACACACACTAGTCAATGGATGCGGGTAGCGCAGGACCGGTAGTCGTGGAAATCCTTGGGGGAGGCCTTTGTCCAGCAGTGGACGTTTTTCGGCTGATATGATGATGATGATGATGAATGTACATAGCTAATAACGTTTCCACACGTTTTTAACATGAAATAGGTGTAGTTGTTAGAAAACAAGTCAAATCAGAATTCATATTAGACAAGATAATCCTTACTATCCTTACTAATATTATAAATGTGAAAATGTGTTTGTTTGTTTGTTACCTTTTCACGCTTCAACGCCTTGACCAATGTTTATGAAATTTGGCATGCAGGTAGCCTGTGTCACGAGGAAGGACATGGGCTACTTTTTATCCCGGGAAAATAGCATAATCTGATGCAGTTCCTGAGGGAACTGAAAAAATACTCGATTGTTGTGATTTTCTGCACAGAGATGGTTGAGTAGGTGGGAAACGACATAATTTACTAATCACCCTTAAAGACAGTAATTAAAACGATGTCCACGCGGGTGAAGCCGCGGGAAAAAGCTAGTTAATTAGATAAAATAAGATACAATAGTCAATTAAGATCACACAAACTGTTTCACTGTGCCTACATGAAACTTGATAAAAAACCGGCTAAGTGCGAGACAGAACCGCACACATAGAGTTCCGTACCATCATACTAGATGGCGCTAGTTTCTTCATGTTTAAAAAAACACGTTTTTTGGATGGAAACCCCTTATTTTTTCACTTTTTAAAATTTTTAGTATATGTTGTTATAGCGGCAACAGAAATACATTATCTGTGAAAATTTAGACTGTCTAGCTATCACGGTTCGTAAAATACAGCCTGGTGACAGACAGACAGATAGACGGACGTATAGCGAAGTCTTAGTTATAGGGTTCTGTCTTTACCCTTTGGGTCATCATCATCATTTCAGCTCATATACGTCTCCACCGAGGGGCTCGAGCTTACCCTGAATTAGGGCGGTCGGGCCTTAGTCGACCACACGGGCCTAGTGCGGGTTGGTCGACTTCACACACACCTTCGAGTTTCTTCGCAGGCGTGTTGCAGGTTTCCTCACAATGTTTTCCTTCACCCCCAATCGTAATTCTAAAACACATTGGTACGTGACAGGATTCGAACCACCACCTCCCGGACAGGAGGTAGCGGCACTTGCCATTACGCCACCGACCCTTTGTGTACCCAAAAAATGAAATTAATAAATATTCATAACAAATCAGAAGCACAGCACGTGAAGTTTTAATCCAGTGTTTTTACAATGCTGAAATTAATCCAACCCTGTACCACCCTTCTACGAGGCGGTCCCCAAACAATTTCATACAATAACAAGGTTGCGGTTCGCAATCACAAAAGGGTTAAAAATATACTTTAGCTCTAAATTCATTTTCGTGGTCTAATAATATGAAGCGAAATGTCGTATCTACATACCTTATTACAGAATATGAAAAGTTATATTTTCAATTTAAATATTACTTGGATAATTACAAAATACTGATTTTTGCGAAAATCGCGTACCAGATTGCGGAATTCCGTAAAATAGGTTTGAAACCGCGTTAGCCTAGATAACTTTTCTGATGCCACCACAAAAATAGGAGCTCCGCAAACCGAAACGTATAAGTAAGCTTTAGTTTTTTTTTGGTTTCTAACAGAATATGAAAAGTTATATCTTCAAATTGCATATATCGTTGGATGGTTGTTAAATTCGCGTCCCATTTGATTGCGGAATTCCGTAAAATATATTTAAAACCGTGTTAGGCTAGATAATGTTTCTAGTGCTATCACAAAAATAGAAGCCCCGCAAACCGAAACGTATAAGTAAGCTTTAGTTTAATTTAGCTTCTAGCAGAATATGAAAAATGATATCTTCAAATTGCATATATTTTTTTTTATTTTTTTTTATTCACTATTGGTAAACCCTTGACAACATCTCACCTGGTGGTAAGTGATGATGTTGCCGAAGATTGTGAAATTGTGAAAAAAACCAGATGTTTGCGAAATTTGAATGCCATAAGATTGCGGAATTCCGTTAAATAGATTTAAAACCGCGTTAGGCTAGATAATGTTTCTAGTGTCACCACCAAAATAGGAGCCCCGCAAACCGTAACGTTTACTTTCATTAAGCTTCTAACAGAGTATGAAAAGTTATATCTTCGAAAGGCGTATGTCGTAGGATAGTTGCAAAATCCAGATTTTTACGAAATTAACATGCCGTAAGATTGCGGAGTTCCATAAAATATATTTAAAACCGCGTTAGGCTAGGCAAGGTTTCTGATGCTACCGTAAACAGACACTATAAGGTAGCTTTAGTTTTGTTTAGCTTCTTACAGAATATGATAGTTATAATTTCTATGTCGTAGAAAAAAATTCAAATCCAGATTTTTTTGAAAATCGTGCGTGTCATGGGATTGCGGAATTCCGTAAAATAACATTTAAACCACGTTAGGTTAGGTTGTGTTTCTAGTGCCCCGCGAATTGACACGTATAAGTAATCCTTTGTTTTATTTCTTGAAATGGCACTTGAACTGCTGAGTTGAGACAGAGAATAAGGTAAGGTTCCTATACGATAGACACTTTAGCCGTTAGATTACAGGCTCGATAGATACATTTCTATTTACTAATATCTTCACGCTTTAAAACCTTAATCAATCTTGACGAAATTTAGCATGCAGATAGCCTGTGTCACGGGGAAGGACATAAAGCTACTTTTTATCTCGTGAAAATAGCATAGTCCGATGCAGCTCCAGAGGGAACTGAAAAAAATGAGTTTTTTTGGTTAATTTCTTTAATATCGTAATGGAACAAGATCGCGGGAAGCCGCTGCATGCGTCGTCATGGAAATCCTTGGGGGCCTTTGTCCAGCAGTGGACGTTTTTCGGCTGATGATGTAACAATGGATTGCTGTGATTTTTTGCACAGAGGTTGTTAAGGGGGGTGGTAAAATACGTAGACTGCTAATCAAACAAACCCGATCTGGGACAATAATCTGGAGAAAACTAATGTCAACGCTCGCAAGCCACTTGCGGCTCGCGAACCACTCACCCTCAGAAACGATGTCATAAACGATGTCCACGCGGGCGGAGCCGCGGTAAATAGCTAGTGAAGCTGAAGGTAATATGAAATAACTAAGTGCCTATTGGTTCTTATCTAAGTGCAAGACATAAATCTTTCACAAAATGATAAATTTCCACAATGAAACGAGTTTCTTTTCTCTTAGGTATATCGAAAAAGCGGATAAGTCATTAAAAGTGTCGGCGAAGCGTAAAAATAAGGCGGACTTGGTAAAGTGGTCGAATCCTGCAGCAGTGGACTCCGGACTGTATGATCTCGATCGTGCAAGCGGTTATAAAACTTTTCTTTATTTAAACGAGTCAGCTCTTCAGATAATCTCCATTTTATAGTTGGCTTCAAATTGGCAATGTGGAGTTAGTGATGAAGTATTACCACTCGTCTGTCGCATTCCGCCAGGCGGCAAAATAAAAAACACCCCTGACTGTCGCTGGTCGCCAGGCGAAACGATTTACGGCGGTTCAAATTAGCGCCTAAACTAAATCAAAGGTTGCTTATGAACCAATAGAAAGCTAGGAAATGAATGGGAATGAAGTTGGCTACCTCTGTGGCCAATCATTAGCCCCACTTACAGTACAAAAATATTGAGAGAAACTTCACTCAAAATTCATGTCTCGTACTTCAAATCGCGAGTGAATGTGTGCACAATTTACTTTGTTGTTTCTGTGTTTCTGAAAAATATTTGCGGTGAAAACGATGCCAGGGTACGTTATAATTTATTTTAATTACTTATAATAACTTATACTTTTGATTTTCTGTGAAAACTTTTCCTTCAAACTATGGCCGTGAGATGATGCCAAGTGGCTTACCAATAGAGAATTAAAAAGAAAATGGCCTTTTTTGTGACTGTTTTTTTGGCATTTTTTTTGTTACTTAAATGGTCTAATTATTAAGTAAATGATTATTGTTTTTTTTATTTTTATGTTATAAACACTCTAATTTAGATTTATATTTTATATGGAAATACACAATATTCCATTTAGATTCACAGAAAATCCAATAAAAGTAAACAATAGCGCGCCCAGAACCCCGTCTGTCACTGTCCATCTGGCGGTTGCGACACACAGGGAGGGTGGGAGTTATTATAGCTTGACAGTTGAGAGGATATGAAATCCTTTACATTAAGGGTCCCCAGTAGCACACACCGGACACTGCATACAACGGTTGTGAAATGAAATTTCTAAAAAACAAATGACGGAGCAAACAAAATCACGGCGGAATCCCCACGGAATCCCATAAGATTGAGAACCAAACTGTAACCAATCTGCATCCATTGGGTGACAAGGGGGTGAGGTCGGAATCTAGAAAGCGGCCGGGAGTGTCCATACTGTATGATAGATACTTTGCCAGGAGACTCGAGTTTCCATACAAAGGTAGTTCCGCTTTCATACACAAACTAAATGTCGGATTGAATCCAAACTTTAAAAATATATTTAGTAGACACATAACGATGTTTGTAATTAGTTTTCATCGTAGTAAATTGAAAAGTAACTAAACAAAGGCTTCAATTACTTTTGTACTGAAAGTTTGAAACTACTCTTATTCTTTTTCGTTTTATATTAGCACATCGAGATCAAATTACAAACATTGATATGTATCTAATCAATATATTCGCAATGTTTGGATTCAACCCGGCATGTAGTTTTTTTTTTATTAAAGCGGAACTACGTTTGTATGTAAACTCGAGCCTCCTGGGGACTCTTAAGAGGTTTGCTGTTATATACCAGTCAATATACCAGCAAATTTCTTCACTCTAGCTTTTGTTCTGACTGACAACCTATCAAAAATTGGTCCAAATCGGTTAACATTTAAGAGGTGAAAATCTTTAACGCCTTTTGTATGAAAAGTAGCAGTTTCACAATCGTCTTAAGTACATTTACTGTAAGTATATTTCTTTTATGTTGTTTTCTTCTTTTTTAAATTACGATGCAACAAAAAATAATGCATTATATTGTGTTGCATTGTATTTTGTTGTGTTGTGTTGAGTTGTATTGTATTTTAGTTAAGAATATTTTGAATCTGTTTGAACAACGACAAAATATACGGTCTGCTCCCCTCATGCATTTGCTGTGCCCTTTCTGGATGCGTGTACAAACTACAACTGTTTGTTCAGAACTAAACAAATTATCCATTTATATTGTATCATTTGTAATAATAATAAAATAATATAAGTTACTTCCTAAAATATACAGGTAAAATTTTCGAAAAAACCTTACAAATTTCAAGTACAAGCTTCTAATATTGCATTGTCACGCGATATACATAACGCAAGTTAAATAAAAGCTTGTAATTAAATGAAATACCATTGACAATTTACCAAAAACAACTTAGACAAATGATAAATCTTATCTATTCCATTACACTACTTTTCCATCTAATAGATGTTACTATCCAGCTATATAACACATTGAGAAAAACAAAAGACTTTTCCTTTTCCGAACGTTCACAGACACGTGATAACGGAATCACAGTGACCGCAAGATAAAATCCCGGGCGGACCTCGCTATCGGTCCACAACGGACCGTAATGAGTCTCCTTGGCGCTTCAATTGACCTCCCCGCCAATCGCAAACCAATTTCCTATTTTTACGGCTTTACATTCTATAAGGGGGGTGACTTGGTAAGTAGTGCAAATCCTTTTTAACCGACTTCAAAAAAAGGAGGAGGTTTCTCAATTCGACCGTATATACAGGGTGTAAAAAAATTGGTGTAGGTCCCGTTAACTGGGGGTTCTACTCGTCATACTGAACAACTTTCTCCAAGAAACCCATAGTCAATTCTCAAAAAAAAAATTTGGATCCTCCATACTAAAATTCACAAAATCGGTCGAACAGCTGACCGTTTTGTATAAAGAGTAAAAACATTTTTTTTAATTTTTCTGCAAAGTCGTGAAACAAAAGTTGTTCAGCATGATGAGTAGAAGCCCCAGTTAACGGGACCTACACCAATTTTGTTACATCCTGTATATTTTTCTTTTTTATGTGTGTTCGCGGATAACTTCGTCGTTTATGAACCGATTTTGATGATTCTTTTTTTAAAAAGAAGATATCCCAAGGGTGGTACTATGATAAGGAAACCGGGATCAGATGATGGCATCCCAGAGAAATCGAGGAAAACCTTAGTTTCCTGTTAGAAGTTGTTTTTTTTTGTTCAAAATTATAAATAGACAATAGACAGATTTTTATTTGACACAAACACACACCGATTACACAACATAAAAAAGACGTAAAACACATAGAAACAGAAAAAAAAAACAAAAAAGTTAACACAACAAACAAAATTAGGACCAACGGAATCGGGAAGGGATAAACTAGATCTAATTTGCAACAGAAAAAGTCATGCTAACTGGGGGTCGGAAATCAACGGTTTTCGAGTTAAAGCCCATTTCATTTTTAAATTTTGTATGAAAAATTATTTTGTTCAAATGTTTTGTGATTTTTTTTAAAAAAGTTTAAAATACGGTAAACCCTACCTCATTTTATCACGATTTCGAACAAAGTAAAAAAAGTTAAAAATGTACAAATTAATTGAGGAGCATGTGTTCAAAAGGCCATATTTCTATAAAGTAAAATATTACAGAATTAGGAAAAAATGAAGTGTTCCTTTTCTGAAAACGCTAAAATAGATATAGAAATAAGTTCGTCATCGTTTTGATTGGGATCGTGATATTTGGATTTATTTATATGGGAAATACGCTCCTTTTGAAAGAGTTTTTAGGCTCATTCGATGAAATTTTATGCCGTGTGTTAAGGAAATTCATTAAGATTGGTCAAGGCGTTGAAGCGTAAAAAGGTAACAAACAAACAAACACATTTTCACATTTGTAATATTACTAGCTTTTGCCCGCGGCTTCGCCCGCGTGGACATCGTTTTTATGACTGTCTTAGAGGGTGCGCGGTGTGCGAGCCGCAAGCGGTCCGGTCAGGTCAGGTCTATGTCAGGATATGCTTATTAGTAAATTGTGTCATTTCCCACCCCCTCAACCATCTCTGTGCAAAAAATCACACAATCCATTGTTCCGTTGCGATGTTAAAGAAATTAACCAAAAAAAAAGTATTGTTTCAGTTCCCTCGGGAACTGCATCGGGCTATGCTATTTTCACGGGATAAAAAGAAGCCTATGTCCTTCCTTGTGACACAGGCTACCTGCATGTCAAATTTCATAAAGATTGGTCAAGGTGTTGAAGCGTGAAAAGGTAACAAACAAACACATTTTCACATTCATAATATTATAATAAGGATGAACGCGGAGAGAACTGTAAAAACAATTTGGAAAAAAAATAATTAAGTGTACCTCCCCTACAAGTAAAGTGGAGATAGATAGATCTATAGATAGATAGATAGATAAGTCGTTTATTCACGGAACAGGCACAAAAAACAATTAGTAAAAGGTTGGTAACAATAAAGTAAAAAAAAAAAATAAGATTACATCACTAAGACTAACTTATAGCTACTTACTAATAAATACAATGAAATTGCAGTTAGTGCCAGGCCAGTGAAAAGGCATTTAAGATGATTTTTTTTTTCTTACAAACCTAGTCGTGTAGGGCAGCATTGGTTAGAGCTTGGAAAAAAAAGTGAGTCTTCTAAGACTAATTTATAATTTAGGGTTCTGTTTTCAAAAAATAGGCTTGAAACTGCTAAATGCTGTTGGAGTCGAGTGTTCCCACCCCCCCCACCCCTAACAACTAAACCACTATATTTGGAAATTTGAAAAACTTCATGAAAGTAGTCTATGTAAAATAATTTAAAAGAAAAACTATCAAAGCTAGGCTTTTCTAGTTGACGAGCAATGGTCGATCAAAAAAATTCGTATATACACTAAACTTTTTTAAAAATGTTGCTAGCGCGTTTTAGGATACAATATCAAAATGTACGTAAATCACTATAACAAACATATTGGCAACTACGGACCCCTACATTGAACGTGGCCCGACATTCACTTGGCCGGTTTTTATCACTTGTTATCACCGTCTATGAGAAAATAAGTAAATACAACTTATGAATAAGAATAGTTCGTTTATTTATTTACATACAATTAGGAACAGTAAAGCATAACATAGAAACACATTTTTCAATAAGATTTCGTTTTTCTTGCATTTTCTCAAAGGATGAAATAGGGGATCGGACTGCTAGTCATTTGAGTTACTTTTAATGATCTATCAAAAAAGATTTTTTTTTTATAAAAATGTTTGAAATACCCACAAGTGACGTCATAGATTTTAAGCGTCATTGAAGAACCTATTTTGTGAATTTGATCTATTATAAATTGAAGTCGTGATGGAAAAACAAAACAAGTAAAGTTTTTTGAAACTTCAAGAGGAGAGCAATTTAGGAAATTATATTTAAGAATTTATTTATGATGCAGTCCGATCCCCTATTGTCATACTTTCATATATTTATCACGGGATTTTGTGTGTAACAGACTTTATCACATTTTTACGAACTGATATAGTATTATCTGGAGTTAATATTATACTTTCATTACATATCACTGCTTGTGAAAGGCACACTCATTTGTTGGGTGTTTTTGGTTCTGTTTGAATGGCAAGTTTTAAAAATTTTAAGACCCCGACCCTTTGGACAAGTTCCACAAACCTGTCACTATAATCGTCCACATTAACACAATGGCAAATAAATTAAATCTAAATCAATCACCTAGGCGTTCGAAGCGATTGTTATATCTTTCTACTATCAATATTCACATTGAAAATTTAAACTTTTCTTCCCTAGGGACCAAAGAGCTATTTTGCGATTTTATTCTTTGCCTAATAACTTATTTAAATAGATGTGATAAAAATAATATTTATTTATTGCCTTTTTAAAAGTAGCGAAAATATGTAAATAGATTACCGACCTCTTCGCTCTAAGCACAACATTATTCTGCGCTTTTCCGAAGACAGGCTAGACTGTGTTTAAAGAAAGTTTCTAGTTTGTATTCAAGAGTACCTACATAACTATACAAAGAGTACTCGCAAAGTAAAATGCCCTCTTCTGAAGTGTTTCGAGACTGTTACAATGTTCGAAGTCAAAGAATAAAGATATGGATTTAAATTATTTCAACAAATGGTTCGAAAATGGTGCATTTCATTTTCAAGCGACTTCCAAAAAGGAGGAGGTTCTCAATTCGTCTGTATTTTTTTTATGTTTGTTACCTCAGAACTTTGGGCTGGGTGAACCTATTTTTATGATTCCTTTTTTATTAGAAAGCTAGTGCTTCCCGTGTGGTCCCATTTAAATTTTATCAAAATCGGTGTAGTACTTTTTTAGAAAATTAACAAAAACCAAAAATAATGATGCAAAAATGTACTAAGTTGTTCCGATGGAAGTCGGTTTTTTAACGTGTTTAGCGTTTTCAATTATATCCTCAAAAGATCGTGTTCACAAAATCGTTAGCCATACAAAATTGGCAGATTGCAATGAAACTCTATATACATAAGAAAGTCAAGAAATTTTAGTTTGGGGATAGATTACATTTAAAAAAAAACCGGCCAAGTGCGTGTCAGAACCGCACACATATAGTTCCGTACCGTCATACTAGATGGCGCTTGTTTCTTCAGTTCCGTACTATCATACTAGATGGAGCTAGTTTCATCACGTTTCAAAAATAACACGTTTTTTGTACTTTCACTTTTTCTAATTTTTAGTATTGGTCGTTATAACGGCAACAGAAATACATCATCTGTGAAAATTTCAATTGTATAGCTATCACGGTTCATAAAATACAGCCTGGTGACAGACGGACAGACGGATGTACAGTTAATTCTTAGTAATAAAGTCCCGTTTTTACCCTTTGGGTAATAGTGTAAAAAATTGTGTTGTTGGTTGTTGCTAAATAAGTGATTTAAAGTTTTCACAGTAATTTTAAAGTTCGCTTATCTTTTTAAAATAAAGTATTTCAAAAATTTAATCTTTCCACAGATTTTAATTTCATGACTTGCTTATTTATTTTTTTCAACCGACTTCCAAAAAGAGGAGGTTCTCAATTCAAGTGTGTATTTTTTGTATGTTTGTTACCCGATATCTTTGCAGATTGTAAACCGATTTTCATGATTATTGTATTACTAGCTTTTTCCCGCGGCTCCGCCCGCGTGGACATTGTTTTTATGACTGTCTTTAAGGGTGATTAGTAAATTATGTCGTTTCCCACCTACTTAACCATCTCTGTGCAAAAAATCACAACAATTGAGTATTTTTTTAGAACCCTCAGGAACTGCATCAGATTATGCTATTTTCCCGGGATAAAAAGTAGCCTATGTCCTTCCCCGTGACACAGGCTACCTGCATGCCAAATTTCATAAAGATTGATCAAGGCGTTGAAGCGTGAAAAGGTAACAAACAAACAAACACATTTTCACATTTATAATATTAGTAAGGATTCTATAGGATATGCCACCAGATTGGTCCCATATAAACTTTATCAAAATCGGGGTAGCATTTTTCTAGAGAATTAAAAAAAATGTAAAATTGTACCAAGTGGTTGCGATGAAAGTAGTTTTTTTTATTTAACAAGATCCACATAATATGTTACTAATAAATAAATAAGCGTCGGTGGCTCAACCGGTAACGACTCGGTCCATCTAACCAGAGGTACCGGGTTCAAATCTGGACGGTCAATGTACCAATGAGTTTTTCAAAAACTTACGTACATATACTTACCGATTGCTTTAACGGTGAAGGAAAAACATCGTGAGAAAACCTGCAAACTCGAAGGTTGTGTGTGAAGTCGACCAACCCGCACTGGGCCCGCGTGGTCGACTAAGGCCTAATCGCCCTGATTCAGAGTAGGCTCGATCCCCTCGGTGGGGACGTATATGAACTGTTATAATAATAATCATAATAAACAAATAAGCTTAACCTATGTAAGTAACTAATATTTAAAAGAAATTTAGTACGATTGATTAACGTCCACGCAAGTGGACTGTCGAATCTATCGGTTAATCCCCGCAAGATTGTGTATCGCGCAAGCTGCGAAGTAGCGAGGCAGACTTTTTGCGCCCGACGGCGTCGAACCGATAGATGTGCGCTTCCGCATAAGTTTATAAAGTTTTATTAGAATCGGTTCATCCATTTTCAAGAAGTAGTAATTTTAAGTTTGTATGGGAAACGATTGTGTGAATACGCTCTTATCTTGATTTAGAGTGTAGGTAATTAAAACGAACAAAATATGGTAGGTTAAACAGTTCACCATGCTTATAATAAAATATAAATAATAAATAAATAAAATAAAAATGTTTATTTTCTCCATAAAGGTAATGCATTAACACGACTGTGGCTGGAGCCTCCTTTTAAGCTAAAAAAAGCCTGTGTCAGGAGACACCGCTCTTCCTTATCTTTACATACTATAGAAACTATACCTAAGCTGATTCATCATTACAGCTCATACACGTCCCCACCGAGGGGCTCGAGCCTACCCTGAATCAGGGCGATTAGGCCTTAGTCGACCACGCGGGCCCAGTGCGGGTTGGTCGACTTCACACACAACCTTCGAGTTTCTTCGCAGGCGTGTGCAGGTTTCCTCACGATGTTTTTCCTTCACCGTTAAAGCAATCGGTAAGTATGTACTAGGGTTTTTTACCCGGGTACCCGGACCCGGGTATACCCGGGTATTTGAAACTTCGGGTACCCGGGTACAAACAACGGACGTACCCGGGTCTCAGGTAATTTTGATATATGCGCGTTGGTAGACAAAACGCCTGCAGCAAAATGCATTACTATACGCGCCGTTACTCGGAGTAAATTTATACGTGAAGCTTTTAGTCAAAAACAGCTGCATCTTCCAAAAAGTGAGGCAAAAGTGATGGAACTAGTTTACGAGCAATACGAAGAAGAAAAGTCAAGTGTGGTTGAAGAGCTACAGATTTTGTTAAAATCAGGTCAACGATTTAGTTTGAGCCTAGACGAGTGGACAAGTCTCAAAAACCGTCGATACTTAAACCTCAACGTACATGTAAACGATGGGCGAAAATACAATCTAGGTCTTGTTTTCATACCTGGCAAAAGTGGCGCAGAGGAAGTAAAAAGTATAGTCATGAAACATTTACACGAATTTGGTTTAAGCATGCAACGTCACGTATTGGCTAGTAGTACAGATGGCGCTGCTGTTATGCAAAAATTTGGGAGAGAATGTCCAACGGAAATGGTGCTATTTTTGAATTATGCAATACCCTTGGCTGTAATAGATGTAATATATACAAAGAAAAATGAGGCAGACGATGAAGGTCCTATCGATTCTGATTCAGAAATTCAACACGATGGAGGAGAAAATGATGATTTTTCTAGCGACAGCGACGAAAACGATGATATTGAAGCTTCAGAAATAATTATCCAAATCGATTTTAAACAGACATTACAAGATGTTCGAAAAATAGTGAAATTATTTAGAAAGAGCCCCCTGAGTAACAGTTTACTCCAAAAATATGTAAAGGAAGACAAAGGGCGAGAATTGCCCTTTGTCTTCCTTTACATATTTTTTGGTAATTATCGTAATAAAAGTAGATTTTTGATATCTTTGTTTTTTTTTCCAGTTTCACAAAAAATACAAGAATACCCGGGTACCCGGGTATACCCGGGTATTTTTAAAAAATGTACCCGAGACCCGGGTATCCAAAATTGACGGGTATTTGAAAACCCTAGTATGTACGTAAGTTTTTGAAAAACTCATTGGTACATTGGCCGTCCAGATTTGATTATACAAAATCAATAACAACAAAACTTATAAAAAATAATAATAATAATAAGGTAATAAAAATATTAAAACTATTTAGAATAAAAATAAGGTGCGTGTGATGTGTGTGTGTGTGTGTGTGTACCTACTATAAAAGGTCTAATATTTTTTTCAGTTTCATCATAATTATTAGTTTGTAGCCATTTTGTTATAGTTTTCTTGCATTCATGTTTCTTTAGGACTGCAAGTGTAATATATAATTGTCTTACTGTCAGCAAACCAGAAAGGTGATATAGATCTTCGTGGGGAATGTCATTTTCTTGAAATATATCACTTTGATAAGACTACGTTGTGCCCTTTCTACTTCTAGGAAACGAGTTTTGGCCGCTCCACCCCAAATAGGTCTAGTATGTCAAAACTGATTGTGCTAAAGACACATATATCTCCTTTAGCAGGTCCCTAACGGAGCCTCGCGGACCAGCGGCTGCTCTCGGCACCACATACCTGAGTGTTTTAAAATCACATACTCAAGATGCGGATACCAGGACAGTCGCTGATCCACAAGGACACCTAAATATTTGGTATGTGCGACTTTAGTTATACTTGGGCAGCAACAATTCACCGGGGACATTGGAATGTCACAGTTGTGTATTTTTATATCAAAATCCTTACCGGGTTGTGTACATTATAAATGCTGAAGCAGATATAGTTAGTTTTTGAGGTGTTCAAAGATAAAATGTTACTTCGAAGCCACCAATATACTTTAGTCCACGTTTTAAACCATATTACTGTTTATAAAATTTAAATTTTAGGCTCACAAGACCAACTGGTCTCTTGAAGCGCTATCGTAATTAATAAGACCACTCGGGACGGGATCTACCTCTAGGACTCTTAATCTTTTAATATTAATTTGAATAAATTACAGTTTCAGACTTAAGAGAAAAGTTTTAATCACGTATTAAAGATAATATTATTTTCAATGATCCGTGCTATACGTACGCAATAGTCTACCTTCTGAATTATATCTTCATCATTACAGCTCATATACGTCCCCACCGAGGGGCTCGAGCCTACCCTGAATCAGGGCGATTAGGCCTTAGTCGACCACGCGGGCCCAGTGCGGGTTGGTCGACTTCACACACAACCTTCGAGTTTCTTCGCAGGCGTGTGCAGGTTTCCTCACGATGTTTTCCTTCACCGTTTAAGCAATCGGTAAGTATGTACGTAAGTTTTTGAAAAACTCATTGGTACATCGGCCGTCCAGATTTGAACCCGGTACCTCTGATTAGATGGACCGAGTCGTTACCGGTTGAGCCACCGACGCTTCTATATATATATCTTAATAACTTAAAAAGCAATAGGGGATCGGACTGCTAGTCATTTGAGTTACTTTTAATGATCTGTCAAAAACGAATTTTTTTTTCTAAAAATGTTTGAAATACCCACAAGTGACGTCATAGATTTTAAGCGTCATTGAAGAACCTATTTTGTGAATTTGATCAATTATAAATTGAAGTCGTGATGGAAAAACAATAGAAGTAAGGTTTTTTGAAACCTCAAGAGGAGGGCAATTTAGGAAATTATATTTCAGATTTAATTTTTGATGCAGTCCGATCCCCTATTGTTGCCTAGATAATAATCTTAGTTTTAAATTAGTTTTCTGTTTTGTCTTTATTGGCATTTTCCATTGCATTGATGAACTCCTGAAATTCCCTGCTCTGCACCCTTCGCACTGATGAAGAGTGACACTAAAATAAACATTGTGATATCGATACATGTTTTCCAAAAAGTAACATTTAATGTTTTATTTTTAATTTTATTTATTTAGGACACAAACAGTCTTTAAAAAAAATACAGTTTACAAAAACATAACACAAAAAGACCTACAGGTATAGACTGCGATACGACTAGGTGCATTGATTTGATACAGACTTTGCATTAAAATTTAATTTTGATGTCTGGAAGAAATCGCTTTGAGCGATAAGACCGCCCAAATTGTACCGCTGTAGTATACGCTTATAAGATTTTGTTTTAAGTTGTGTTTTTCTTTAAATTTTTAAGTTATAGTTTCTAAGTTTTACATTGTGTTTATTTTTATTTTTTATTTTTGGGTACAATAAAGAGTATTTATCTTATCTTATCTTTGATTTGCCGATGCAATAGTCAGTCAATCGACTATTATAAGTACCCGCTCATTGACATCATGGTGTTATAATAAATTAACTGCCCGTTGCAAGTGGCATCGAAGGCGCATCAATTTGCCTATTATTATCTGTGCACAACTGCCATGGGCTAGTTTACAACAGAGATGGTATTCCGCCCATGTACTGACTAGCTGGTGAGAATCAATATACAGGGTGACTTTTAATTAGTTCTTGATAGCTAAGGATATGAATGTACTCGTGATTACAAACAACTTTCCCATAGAGACTATATTATGTCAAATATGAAAAAAAAAATTTTTGGTCTTTCATACATTTTTGCCGATCTGATAACTAATTACGTAAGGAGGACCAAAACTTTTTTTTCTGATTTGACATATAGTTTCTTTGGGAAAGTTGTTTGTAATCACGAGTACATTCATATCCTTTACTATCAAGAACTAATTCAAAGTCACCCTGTATATGTCGCAGGCATACTGTATAATTCGTTATTATACATCATCATCATCATATCAGCCGAAATACGTCCACTGCTGGACATAGGCCTCCCCCAAGGATTTCCAAGACGACCAGTTCTGTGCTGCCCGCATTCAGCGGCTTCCCGCGACCTTCACCAGGTCATCGGTCCACCGAGTAAGAGGTCTGTCTACACTACGTTTACGGTTTCGAGAACTTTACTGCCCCAACGGCATAGGTAAGTGAGGACGCTATATCATAAACCTGGCAGTCTAGCGTATCTGGTAGATGTGCGAGAGGGCTTGCCCCAACGGCCATCTGTTCTACTAGCAATGTGCCACCACTTAAGTTTAGCAATACTGAGAGCTATGTCGGTTACTTTAGTTCTTCTACAGATCTCCTCGTTTCTGATTCGATCATTATACATACGATCAGGTAAATGTCAGTCAAATTATATAATGGGGAGGGCTTCGCGAGGCTCTTTGACAGTTAAATGAATCAAACCTGACCGAACCTAACATCGCTCATTTACAATCTGCCGTACGGCATTTTGACAATTTGCCTCACTCGGCATATACGGAAGAATTATTACAATTTGCCTAGCTCGGCATTTTAAAATCTGCGTACAGAATTTCACATTTTACCTGACCGTTTACATACGGACGAATTATTACAAATTGCCCAAATCGACGTACAACATCTTACATTTTGCCTGAACGTTTCATCATTACATCATTACAGCTCATATACGTCCCCACCGAGGGGCTCGAGCCTACCCTTAATCAGGGCGATTAGGCCTTAGTCGACCACGCGGGCCCAGTGCGGGTTGGTTTAACGTTTGCCTGAACGTTTACATACGGACAAATTATACAATTTGCCTGACCGTATGTAAAATGACTAATCATAAAATTTTCCTGCCACATATATACCAACAATACCTTTATTTGTATTGACTTTGGTTATTGAATATCCTATCAAAAACAATTCCAAGTCAGCCAAGTCTTGTGAGTCTCCCCTAAAAATATATGAGATCTGATGTGTATCCAAGTCTGCTGCCACTTTTTTTGAATCAATATTCAGCAAATTGCACCGTTGTTTTTTTTAACATACAGAGTAAATAATAATCGTGATTGTCAAGTCAAAAAATCTTAAGTTTGTAAGAATTTATGGATGTATTTTTGACACTCTTTCACGCAAAAACTACAAACCGGATCTGGCTGAAATTTGGTAGGGACAGATCCGGAACTGGATTAACTTATAGGCTACTTTTTTCCACGCTCGCAAGCCGCTTGCGGCTCGCACATTGCGCACCCTCGAAAAGTCATAGAAGCGTTGTCCACGTGGGTGAAGCCGCGGGAAATAGCTAGTACCTTTATAAATGAGATGCAACAAAGTTTTAGGCAACAAAGATACATAAAATATTTTGATCATAGGTTTAACTATTAATATTCACTAACTATGTTTAAGAGAAAACTACAGTGCATTTTGCTTAATATTGATTTAAAAGGTTCTGCTAGACTTGGCGAATTTTTTAAATATGTTTTTGATTGGATCTCATTTATTTTTGATAAGTATTTACTTTTCTCCTTAACACCTTTTTTTCTAACCATATCAGAAGCCATTAAATATACTAGTGCAACTTTATGAAAATGACGGACTTCCATATAAACTATCAACCGCTTATGGATGGATAATTGTTGTTTCCAGATTTTTTCCCTTATAAACTCCTAATAACCTATTCCCATGCTAAATGTCTACTTTCTATGTCATCTGGAAGTGATCTATCATTTAGATGATCAGTCAGTGAGTGAATTAGTGATAAAATATCGTAAATGCGATAAATAATATTTTTAAACCGTTAAAGGTAAACGAACTTGTAATTTGCAATACAATGGCTGTCTTTATTACGTAAATAATTCGATGTAAAAATCAGACGGTTTATTCAATCCATTACAAAGATATTAAGAGCTTGAAAATGCGTTGAGTTGCTTCGAAAAAAGGGTGTATGGCCGTGCTTGTCTGCTCGACTTGGCGAGGGGAACTGCCGTGCCCCCTGATACATATTTTTTTTTTATAACACATTACATTACAACGGTAGTGGTACGGATCACTCGGTGCGCGAGTCCAACTCGCACTTGGCCGGGTTTTGATTTTTTCCTTAATACACCCAATAACCTATTTCGATCCCAAATTTTAAGTTTATAAGTCTATTGAAAGAGGTCTTCAAATTATCTTTATGGGTAGTGGTGGTACGGAACTCTAAATTTGCTATTCCGACTCGCACTTGGCCGTATTTTCGTTTTGCTTTGTATACGCCCAATAATCTACTGAAATGCAAAAAAAGTTTCTATATCAACTGGAAGTGGTCTAAAAGTTTCATAAATTATAGTAGTCAGCTCAGCCTATATACATTTCCACCGAAGGGGCTCGAGCCTACCTTGAGTTAGAGTGATCGGATGTTAGTTGACCAAGCGGGCCCAGTGCGGATTGGTCGACTTCACAAACAACTTTCGATTCTTCTCGCAGGCGTGTGCAGGTTTCCTCACGATGTTTTTCCTTCACCGTGGAGGCGTCGGATAAACGTACATAATATGAAATCGAAATTCGAAAGCACATTCGTGCGAGCCAGGATTCGAACTATTACCTCCCGGACAGGAGGTAGGGGCCCTAAACGTTACGCCACCGTTAAATGTAGAAACAAAACTTGTAATTTACGTAAACAATGCAATATAAAATTCAGGCAGTTTCTATTGTCCCTAACAAAGACTATTGTATCGCAAAATCTTGTGGTTTCAACACTAATTTTTTGAGTCCAACACTAATCTTGTGGGTGCAACACTAATCTTGTGGGTGCAACACTAATCTTGTGGGTCCAACACTAATCTTTTGATTCCAATACTAATCTTGTGGATCCAACACTAATTTTGTGGGTCCAACACTAATCTTGTGGATCCAACACTAATCTTGTGGGTGTAACACTAATCTTGTGGGTCCAACACTAATCTTGTGGGTCCCACACTAATTATTTGGATGCAACACTAATCTTGTGGGTGCAACACTAATTTTGTGAGTCCAGTACTAATCTTGTGGGTCCAACACTAATCATATGGGTGCAACACTAATCTTGTGGCTCCAACACTAATCTTGTGGGTGCAACTCTAATATTGTGAGTCCAGCACTTATCTTGTGGCTCCAACACTAATCTTTTGAGTCCAACACCAATCTTGTGGGTTCAGCACTAATCTTGAGGGTCCAACACTAATCTTGTAGGTCTAACACTAATGGCCCAAGAAAATGGTTTTATTTGTCTTATTTTTCACGTAGTACTGTGAAAACCAGGCTTCAAGACGACTCAACCCGAGTAGGTCAATCCGTGATAAAATAATATCGAACGTAAGTCTATTCATTTTAAGGCGAGGCATTTGTAAAACAGTGGTCTCTGTTTTTTCATTTACGTGTAAAGAGTCAAGACAATAATCACACTTTTGCACTTTCTCAATGTTTTACGTTGTTATTTCTTATAAAACTTGAATTTAAAAATTAAAATTTAGCAGATTCTCTGTAGTATTTAAAAAGAAATATCTCCATATAAAAACTTTGTGCAAATTTAGAAATTGAATTAATAAACAATTCATTTTAGACTTTTTTTTGACGTTTTAGACCTGTTATTGGGATTTTTTTTATGATCGAGTAAAGTACACACTATCGTGTAACATATTAGCACATTCCTTTAGACAATATCCTTAAGTATGTCCAATATTTTTTGCAAGACCGATATTTAGTAGTTATTACCCAAAAAAAATAATCTAGCAAAAGGGTTTCTTCGCTTTTCCACCGGTGCCTCGCCTTAAGTTGAAATCAATGCGGGCTTCAACACGGCTGTTACGTTGAAACCAAAAGCCCAATTCTCAATTTTTACATGTTTTTATCACTTTTCTTCACTTTCAAATAAGTTAAAAAATGTTTACAATTAAAATGAAAGGTGTTAAAGTCACCGATTTTTGTGTGTTGAATTCATTCAACATAAACAATTTGTTTTTGAGAGATTTTGCAATTAGTGCAAAAAACAGAGTCTACAGGATATTTTCTAAATTAAAAGTGGTTATGTTTTTAAAATTGTATTCAATTAAATCGTTTATTTATTATTTTAGGTATAATTTATATTTTTTTCCATAGTGATAGCATTGCGCAGTCTTTCAATAATTTGAATTGAATATTGTTATTTGACCCATGCAGTCCTTCATAACTGTTAAATCATCGTCTTTCGTTAAACTTAAAGAAATCTACCATTCAATATTTTTAAGAACACATTTTAAAGTCAATTCTGTGTCGGGACTCGGCGACGGCTGCTCAACAATCGAACTGCGACGACGACGCCGCTGCCTTACGTCTCGACCAATATTACGAACGTAATAAATCGGTCCGTGTGAGATTATTTCCACTTGAACCAATACCTACTTACGTTCTGTGGCAATTCCCACCCGTTACGGCATCGAACATGTTGGGAAAACCGATGTTATTAGGTCAAAATTAAATGTACCTAAAGCAAAGAATAAAGACTATTTACTAACGTAAAAGAAGTATCACTCCGCAAAACCATTTAAATAAGTGGCAACTCTTGCTACGACACAATAAAGTGCAAATCAGGTTCTCACAGTGCTAATTACCTGCAGTTATATTCGCCTACAAGTTGCCTCTCTTTCTACCGTGTAGGTAACTCTTATCTCTTGTGACTACTGATTTGCCTCTTGCAGGAGGCCGCGCGGCGTAGGTAAATTTTTATACCTACAGCGCGTAGTGCGACAGGCCTGCCTAAAAGTAAGTGCTGAGATGTTAAAAATGACGATTGTCAATAATAGGGTAGTTGAATGCTAGTTAGGTATCTGATTTCATTAAAATCATCCGTCGAAAATAATTTTCACTTTCGAGCGACAAAGGAGTGAAAAAGGTATTGTGATGGTAAAAAAATCGTTGAAAATTTGATGAGGATCGATTGTCTTATTTATAAAGTTTAAAAAAATATTAAAATGTGTCTGTGTATGCATGCGTCCGTTCGGTGCTCAAAATCGAAAGGTATTGGACGGGTTTTGGTAGAATCTGGGTTAAGGCACTATTATTTTTATATCTCCAGTTGTTTTTAAAAATTTATTATTTTATACTCTATCTTGATTTTTTAGGGTTGTCACCATAGTAAAAAACACAAGTCAATTGTTTTTTAAAAATTAAAAACGGCTTTAAAGATTTTTATAAAACAATACAAATCCAGGTGTTTTTGTTAATTTTGCTTTTATTAAATTAATTTTATTAAATTTTAGTGAATAACTACGTATTAAAAGGCCTACTGCACTAGATATTTTTTATACCTAAAAAATTCGAGTAAGGTACCTCCTATACAAATCTTTTAATTTTTTAATTTTCACAGTTTTGTATTCTTTGCTAGGTACCCGACAACGACAGACGATGAAGGCTTCGCTTGAAAGTATGCACAGCGTGACTGTACAATTAATTATTAAATGTTTAAAAATTGAAATTACAAGGCCAGGCGTCATAATTTTCAGCGTCACTGATGTGCCAATTTTGTAATTTTCATCAAAAACATTTTAACAAAAAATAAACTGCCTTAAAAAAAGAACTGAAAAGATAATAATCAAAATTAAAGAACCATTTTAGTCTCACTGAGCTCCTACACTAATGTAAAATACTTAAATACTGGGTTAAATTTTACTTAAATACTTTGGGTTAAGCCCTCATCATCATCATCATATCAGCCGAAGGAAGTCCACTGCTGGACATAGGCCTCCCCCAAGGATCTCCACGACGACCGGTTCTGCGCTGCCCGCATCCAGCGGCTTCCCGCGACCTTCACGATGTCGGTTAAGCCCTCAAGATGGGTCAAATGACAATATTCAATTCAAAATATTTGAAGACTGTGTGAAGTTATCACCATGGAAAAAATATATAATTTATTTACAGTAATAAAAGATCGATTTAATTGAACACAGTTTTAAAAGTAATTACCACATTTGATGTAAAAAGATATACTGTATACATTAATTGGATAATTTCTCGAAAACCAATAGTTAATGTTAAATGAAACCAACACACAAAAATTGTTGACTTTAAGACCTTTCATTTTAATTGAACACATTTTTTTTAAACTTATTTGAAAGTGAAGAAAAGTATTAAAAATGTAAAAATCGAGAATGGGGCGTTCGGTTTCAACGTAACAGCCGCGATGAAACCCGAGTGAATAGACTGACGTTCGATATTATTTTACGTGTTAAAATCAACCTTCTCGGATTGAGTCATCTTAAAGCCTTAAAGCACTGAAAGAAAATGGTCTCAGGATTAGCAGGGACAAAACGCAACATATGCCATGCGTGTTCGATGGTATATCTGATCCTTCTAAAATAGATGTCCTCATCTATGATAATATTAAAGTACCAACAGCGACACATTTCAAGTATTTAGAATCTAGAATAACTGATGACGGTAAAATTGTAACTCACACAACGTCAATAGGTTGGTTAAAATGGAGACAACTTACATAACAGACGTAATTTGTGACAAAAGAATGCCACTCAAGGTTAAGGGAAAGCTCTACGAAACAGCAATAAGACCTGCTATGATACATGGATCAGTATGCTGGGCTACCAAAGACCACCTTGACAAAATGCACGCTACCGAGATGCGCATACTACACTGGTCAGCAGGTATCACACTATTGGATATAATTGAAAACGCTAAACACGTTAAAAAACCGACTTCCATCGGAACAACTTAGTACATTTTTGCGTTATTATTTTTGGTTTTTGTTAATTTTCTAAAAAATTACTACACCGATTTTGATAAAATTTAAATGGAACCACACGGGAAGCACTAGCTTCCTAATAAAAAAGGAATCATAAAAATCGGTTTACCCAGCCCAAAGTTAGAAAATACAGACGAATTGAGAACCTCCTCCTTTCTGGAAGTCGCTTGAAAATCAGAAAAGAATACATTCGAGGCAGTTACAAAATTACACCAATTGTGAAAAAACTAAAGGAAAAACGTTTAAGATCCTACGGATACGTTCTTAGATGCCCCGGTGACCATATTGTTAGACGTGCCATGAATTTGCCAATGACTAAAAGACGCCCCGGAAGACTTGGTTGACGACGGTCCAAAAAGACCAGAAAGAGACTGACCTAAACGCCAACATAACACCTGACCGTGTTCAATGGAGACTGAGAACAAGGAGAGTCGATCTAAAAAAATGGGAAACGGCTAAGGCAGATCATCATCATCATCATATCAGCTCATATACGTCCCCACCGAGGAGCTCGAGCCTACCCTGAATTAGGGTGGTCGGGTCTTAGTCAACCACGCGGGCCCAGTGCGGGTTGGTCGACTTCACACACAACCTGCGAGTTTCTCCGCAGGCGTGTGCAGATTTCCTCACGATGTTTTCCTTCACCATAAGAGCGTCGGATAAGCGTGTACATATGAAATCTAAATTCGAAATCACATTGGTACGTGGCAGGTTTCTAATCACGACATGCCGGACAGGAGGCGGCGGCCCTAGTCGTTACGCTAGCGGAGTTGAGTAAAGAAGAAACTGCTGCGATAACTCTAGAGCTTTAATATTAAAATATGTATTTTTTTCATGAAAAAATGGCGATTTATTGAGCTGAAAATATTTAAACAATAGGCACATATTTAAAACCATACAGTTTCTAATAGTCTAATGCTGTTACAAGGATAAATTTTGTTTTAACAACTATTATTCTAACATTTTTTTTTTGTTTTAACTGTTTTATCCAATGGGTAATATCACACTTAAACACCTAATCAGTTAAAATCGTTTGCTAAACACTCTATCAAAGGGGCCGCCTTGAGTTCAATCGCGCTGTCGACGTCGCGAATGAACTCAGCGCGGCCCCTTTGTTAGAGTGTTTGATTGTCGCCGCTGCCCTCTCGCGTCATTTATCAAAGATTCAGTTATATGAGCGAACGAATTGTAGAGACAATTCTATCAGCGTTCAAAAAGGGCCTGCTTTAGTGGGTAGAGCCTATTGGTGCCCACAGTTGTTATTAGAAGTGACTAAATATAATGGGCTATGAGTTTCTAATGTTATACATCAGGACCGTTTATACAGAATTTATTTTGATACAGGTTTCATACGAAATCAGAGATAATACTCTCAGCTTTATGTTGACATTTGAATTTTATTTAAAAAGACTGTGAACCCACGGCGAAAATTCGACTTTTCATATAAACGGCCCTAACGATTTTCACCTCTTAAATGTTAACCGATTTGGACCAATTTTTGATAGGTTGTCAGTCAGAACAAAAGCTAGGCTTATAAGTTTCGTTTTTTGAATTACTGATTATAAATTTTTAAAAAATGGACGAAATTAGTTTTGTATTAAAACACGTGAACGAGAATAAAATTAAACATATTAACTTTATCGAAAAAAAACAAAAACGTACAAGCCTAGCTTTTGTTCTGACTGACATCCTATCAAACATTAAGCCAAATAGGTTAACATTTAAGAGATGAAAATCGTTATTGCCCGCGCCGTTTGTATGAAAAACCGCAGCTTCACAATCCTCTTAAGAACTTTTTGAACTACGTAAATTATTTAGAAGTCCAGGTGTAGAGTGAATATCGTTAACCTTACAGTTGTCGACTGTTGACTGCAGCCTCTGGGATTTTGCGCCACCTCATCACTTTGTCACAAAGTTAAAATTATCAAGGAAAATAAGATTAAGCGTTAATAAACTTAAACACAAAGTAATAACACCTATTTACGCTTAAACATGACATCAATGTCGTACTAAGCAATAAGCGTATCCCAAATAAGAATTCCAACAAGTTCAAAATTTCACTGGGTCCTGCAATTTACATTCTTGCTCTGTGAATTAATTTCACCCTGAAAATAATTACTGAATGTCCTACCCACGCTCTGTAGCGTCAAAAGCCTGTGTGTCGTTTTAATTTGAATATTTGCACCGACATCACCGGTTCCCTTCGTTATCATAATGGCTGTGTTTACATTTCAAACTTAGTAATGGAATCTGTATCTCTCTATCATTTACTCGTTGTACTTAATCTACAAAATAACTACGCTTTTTTTTAGGTATACATACATAACAAGCTTTTATTTCAGTTCAAGTCCATGACACGAGTTATCGGGCTGTAAATTCACATCATGCATTATCGGGTCCCGCTTTATTGGTACACCCCATAGTACACTCGGGCTTTACGTTCTCAGGTCATGCTTTATCGAGTCGCGCATTATTGGTATATCCCATAATGCATTTTTCCAAATTGAACCTTCGTAGTTCAAGTTCAAAATACCAAAAAGGATCTATGGTCATCAGTAATACAACTTCACCACAAATTTTAGTTCAATCGGATCCCTGGAAGTAAGTTAAATTTAACTTGCAAGATTGATGAATGTAGACATTGGTAACAGGTGACAGTAAACAAAACCGATCAACTGCGAGTTGGACTAGTGCTCCAAGGGTTCCGTGCCCCACACCTCTTCATACAACCACATAGTATGACAATGATACCTATTCATATTACAAACAAAAGTCATTAACGCGAGCAACAAAAACATGTTTTTTGTCATTAAGTTCGGACTTCTTAGCGCGAGTACGACTCACACTTGGCCAATTATTTTTTGTTTTACTTCAGCATTTCGTTATAAAATCGCATCAAGTTTCACGTTTGTATGTATTACCGTTTTTACGATAGAGCCAAATCAAAACTACTTCTAAAGACCTAAAAAAACACGGTTTTTTGTATGGAGACCCCTCTTATTTTTCACTTTTTCATATTTTTTGTATTTATTGTTATAGCAGCAATAGAAGTACACATTCTGTGAAAATTTCAACAACCTACCTGTTACGGTTCATGAAATACAGGCCGCTGATGGACGGATAGACAGACAGACAGCGGAGGCTTAGTAATAAGGTCCCATTGGTGACCCGTTGTGTGTGCGGAACCCTAAAATAAGAACAAGTAATAATCAATATTATCAAGAAATTCATAAAAACTTATGTTTGTAGCATAGCACTTTAGGGTTGCGAGACGTGGACAACGACTCAAAGAGAAAGAGAAATGCTGGAAGCTTTTGAAATGTGGTACTGGCGAAGGATGGAGAAAATAAGCTGGACTGAACGAGTAACGAACGAAGAAGTATTGAAACGAGTAAATGTAAAGAGGAACATAATTGAGACAATTGAGAACAGAAGAGGGAAGATGATAGGACACTTAATTAGACACGATAATTTTATCAGGAAGATAATAGAAGGAAAGATCTAAGGAAAGCGCGGCAGAGGAAGACCTGAAATTGCTTAAATAGAACAAGTTAAGAAGAAAGTTAAGGTGGTAACGTACAGAGAAATGAAGTGTGGGAGAGAGAGACTCGGAAAGAGCTACACCGACAAGAGTACGGCTCTTAAATTGTGATGATGATTCATCTAAAATTTCGCTTAGCATTATATAAACGTCTCCCACAGCTGGGGCATAGGTCTGTTCCCAAACTCGGAGAGGTTAGGCCATACTCCACACGCGTTGGCCAAGTCCGGCTTGTTGGAGGCTGTAGGGCTAGTGAGGAACCGCACCGTTAGAAGTTTTTCAAGCCGCCTTTAAAGCATTTAACATGGCTTAACGACTGCCATCTAGTCATTGAAACAGACACCAATGGTTTGAACTGCCTTTATGCACGATAAAAATGCCTCTATCAGTCAAACCCATCCAGGATATGACCGTGATTCAGGTCAGAACCGTTAACCGCCTCCGTGGTGTAGTAATTAGTCGGTTTGCTTCACACCAGGAGGTCGCGGGTTCAACTTGTAAGACTCGGTATGGTTGGTCGTAGGACATTTTCTAAGACCGCCTGGCTAGCTACCACCATCTTATCTAAGTCTTGACGCCAAACATCAGTGTTAAAAACATTGATGTGTTCCGGCTTGAAGATAAGATAGCTAGTTCTCTATTGCGTTGGGGAATCTTGGTAATCCGTGATTAAAAAAAAAGACAAATTACGCGATCTACCAAGTCACACTGAGTTACGATCGTAGCTGAAATTTACAGATGATCCATCATTCCGTCCCCAATAGCTTCTGAGCCAATACAAATAAAAATTAGGACTTGAGGTCAAGGGGAGCAGGGTCAAAGAAAAAAAATGTAACTTCAAAGCTGAAATCTTTTTTTTTATTCACAATAAGTAAACCCTTGACAACATCTCACCTGGTGGTAAGTGACGATGTTGCCGAAGATGGAAGCGGCTTACCAAGATTCCCCAACGCAATGGGGAACTAGCTATCTTATCTTCATGCCGGAACACACCAATGATTTCAACTATGATATTTGGCGGCAAGACTTAGATAAGATGGTGGTAGCTAGCCAGGCGGGCTTAGAAAATGCCCTACCACCAACCAAACCGAGTCTTACAAATGACCCCGCCGGGAATCGAACCCGCGACCTCCTGTGTAAAGCCAGTGAAGTTTGCCTCTGGGCTACGGAGGTGGTTTAAATTCTCTCAATAAATTTGAATTATTAAGACTCTCTTCAAATAAAAGCACTGCTATTGTCTGTGGAGTAATCGCCAATTCTTCTTATCCTCAGCTAACGACTCATTATGCTTTACTTCTTTTAAAAATACTACAGTTTTCTGAGGATAAAAATACCCTTACATTTTTGCGGTAATTTTTCATAATTATCGTCTAGGTAGTTTTATATCCTTCTGGAAGACTATTGCACTATCCTAGTACATCTTGGCTTCCGACTGGTTCACGCCTCTTTCTAGCCGATGGCTAGATATCATCATAAAATAGTACTTCCTAGGAGTGTTGGCGTCAGGCAAGTGGCATACCACAAAATCTTAGGCAAATCCTAAAGCTTCCAAGCCTTGAGCATCGCTGCAAAGTCGTCTGTCTTTCGGTTTTCTATCGAATTCATTTCGGATAGTGTGCTCAAGAACTTCACGATCTTATTCCCCCAGCTCCATTCTACCTTCGGTCAATGAGACGCAGGGGGAGGTTCCACCCTTTTGTTGTTATTCAGTCGTTATGCTTCCTCAATTATTATGCGGACAGTGATGGAGTGTAACTTCTTGCGTGCGTCTGTGTTTCCCGACTCCTACAATTTCGGGGTCCTCAAGGCAAGAGTGAATAGGCATTATTTAAGTTTGCGTGTACCATCCTCGACTACATCGTCACTTACCATTAGGTGAGATATAGCCATACGCACACAAATTTTTAATAAAGGGAAAAAAAAGAACTAATAAATCATTCACTATTTTATCCTTTATCGTGCAATCCTGTTTTTTTTTTTAATAAAAAAGAATTGATCAACAAAAGTCGGTGGCGTAACGGTTAGGGCCGCTACTTCCTATCCGGGAGGTCGTAGTTCAAATCCAGCCACGTATCAGTGTTTTCCAATTTTGATTTCGTATGTATATTTATCCGACGCTCTTACGATGAAGGAAAACCTGCACACGCCTGCGAAGAAATCGAAGGTTGTGTGTGAAGTCGACCAACCCGCACTTAGGCTCGATCGCCCTAATTTAGAGTAGGCTCGAGCCCCTTCGTTGGGACATATACGAGCTGACATGATGATCAAGAAAATAAATAAATTGTTATTCATTCTGAGCAAGGTACATTATTGAAGATGTAAGATGTCCAGCAGCTTTTCAAAGAAAATGTACTATATCTACCTGGCTCTAGAAAACACCTGATAAAGAAAAAAACTTAAAAAATTTAGCAGGTATCAAAATTCAAGACATAAGGTTACTGTTAAGATTTTCATAAGTGCTCTTTCAAGGATTAAACAATATTTAATGATACCATTTCGATATAGCAAATCCCTAATTAAATCTAAATTATTAAGACTCCCTCTTTCATCTAAAAACAGTGTTCTCTGTGTGTGGAAAAATCGCTAATTCTTTTTATATGGACAGCTAACAACTCATTATGCTATAGTACTTTTATAAATACTAGAGTTGTCTGTGGTTAAAATGGCCGTAATCTAAATATATGTAACTCAAAGGTGACTGACTGACTGACTGACTGACATAGTGATCTATCAACGCACAGCCCAAACCACTAGACGGATCGGGCTGAAATTTGACATGCAGGTAGATGTTATGACGTAGGCATCCGCTAAGAAAGGATTTTGGGAAATTGCCAAGGGAACCGATCTGCGTGGGCGAAGCTGCGGGCATCTACTAGTATAATATACATTTTTGCGGTAATTATTCGAAATTATCGCCCAAGTAGCATTTTACTCCATTTAGGAGTACACATTTAGTTTCCAGGTGTACTTGAAGCATTATTACAGTTCACTCGTGATGTATAAGCTGCATTATTGCGATTAATAACACCTATACCTGTTTAAGGGACTTATAGGAGTGTAGAGTTATACTTTTATACGATTGTTGGTTTTATAATACTCTTACAACTATCCTTTAGTCAGCCGTCTGACTAAGAGCATTATAGGAGGGTAGAGATACGGCAACCGCTGTTTAACGGCCTACTTTTACGATGTTATAGAACTAGCATTTTAATAGAACACACGTGGTCATTTATAAAGCCAAAGGCTGTTATGTTTACTTGTTTTAGACTGTTATACAGCTAGTAGCTGTAGTAGGACTTGCTTGTGATCATTAAAAGAACCTTTTTTTCCTACTGTACAGAAGTGTTTAAATGGTTCGCATGTGCACTGTAGGCTGTTAAAAGGACTATATGTGTTGTCCATTAATATCAATAGCAGTTTATTTGTCCACAAGTACTACTCTTATTTGCTGTAAGCTGAACATGAATGTGAATGTGATATTCTATTACACTATCATCTCACAGCTGTGTGTTTATACGTTATGTCGCGTGCAAAAATTTGTGAAAATGAAAAAAAAATCTTGGAAAATAAGAGCGAGAACCGGTGGAATAAGAAGAAAAATTGCAAAAGAATATTTACAAATTGTAAAAATGAACAGTCAATTGACAACGACGCCCGAAAATGAGCCCGTCGATACGGCTTCAACAAGTGCGACTTTAACCGTTGTTCATGGTGGTTCTGTACATGATGCAGAGGAAAATGTGCCTGATTCTGAAAGTTCCCTTCAAAATATACAGATATCAGAGTGTGGTGATTGCAGTTCTAATGATAGTGAATACAATTTTGATTTGGGCAATCATTTAACCTTTCGCAAAAAAATAAGAACATGGGCTATTGAAAATCGTATTCCTCATTCCGCTTTGAATAAATTGTCAGGCATAATAAACGAATTTAAACCGGGAACACTACCGTCTGATGCTAGAACAATTTTAAGCACTCCCGTTAATGTAACTTTAAAAAATGTACAAGGAGGTCAATACTGGCACAATGGGATAGCAAAACCTTTGAAGAACATTTTGCAAGATTGGATGGATATTCCAGATATGATTTCAATCAACATAAATGTGGATGGTTTGCCTATTTTTAAAAGTTCGACAAATGAATTTTGTCCCATATTATGTAACATTTTTGGAAATCCCAGAATTCGGCCTTTTGTTATTGGAATCTATTTTGGGAAAGGAAAACCAAAAAAATTAAATGAATTCTTAGAAGACTTTGTAAATAACATGAAGATATTATTAAAAGAAGGTCTTGTAGTTGAGCGATTAGAGAAAACTATAAAGATAAAAATCAGATGCTTATAAAAAAACAGTGTTTGTTACTATGGCTGAGTGACAACTATTATTTTCTGTCCTTTTCTGTCGAAGGGCATAATGTTATCCCTCTTTATCTAGTTTATTTACATTCTTTTAAATACCTCCTTGAACAGAGTAGTGTTTTTTGTAAGTGTAAAATACTCTGACACCAAACTGTGTGTCTCACATGAAAAAAAAAGTGATTTTTGTTAGTTTGTTACAAAATTTGTACTTTAGGTATTCATACTAACTTAGTACCTGGGCTAGGCGATTTAACGCGGATCTCTAAAATTTCAGTATATTTTGAAAGTAAACGATGATACACAATTGACCTGAACTACATCTTAAAGCTGTACATAAGTTCACATTAGAATAAATTTATAGACATTGGCTCTGTAGTGGTACAAATGTGGGACTTCATATAGATAACAGTATTCTAACAGAACACATGTGAACCTATATACGCTGCACCGCATTAAATTGGAGTAATAACAGTTCACATAGCCGTATTTAATTTCCACCATTTTGTTCTATGCGTAACCTGAAATATTATATATTTACCAAATAAATCTCCAAAATTATCATGCAGATTTATCACAAAATACGCAGATAGAGCGATTGAGTTTTGGTTTCATTAATTATAATGTTATAATTAATTACCGTAGTATAATTATAATGCCAATATAATATCAAAAACTGAAAATTGTAGATTTCCTCTCAGCCAGTTTTCAATATTTTAAAATGAATATCGCGTTTTTACAGAGGCGCGTGAATATTTTAGCTGTAAATATGTATACATTTCACGATAAAGTTGCATTCCCATGGTATTAACATTATTAAGTATTTAAAACAGGTACTTACCGCGTGTTATCATAAATTTTTATCCAAGATATCCGCCGGAGTATAATTATGTTTCTAATGGCACAGACAACGATTAATTTATATAAAATAAAGAAATAATTTAAGACACACGTGAATTTTAGGTTAGCACTAGAGTACTTTTGTCGGATTTTATAACTGTGAAGGCTGTGTATTTAGTCACTTGTTACTCTTTATTACACTCATGTACGTTGTATGGTTCACACTGCGTCCCATATAGTGCCATAAGTCAGCCTTAAGTCCGATGTTACTACTTAAACTGCTATTATACTGCTAATGTACAGCCATAGTGAACTTAAGGCTGTCTAATTTGTGCCCAAACTGGTTCTATAAGAGCATTATAGCAAGCTATACAGCTCTTATACAGCTCACTTACACAGCTTGTGGAGTACATGTGAACGACTAGACATCTTATATAGAACCCCGAATGCTACTTGGGCGGTCTAGGTAGTTTTATATCCTTCTGGAAGACTTTTGCACTCTCCTGGTACATCGTGGCTTTTGACTGGTTCACTAACCTCTTTCTAGCCGATATCTAGAGATCCCACAAACAATAGTATTCCCTAGGAGTGTTGGCGTCAGGCAGGGGCAAACCACAAAATCTTAGCCAAATCCTAAAGCAACATGCATATTGGTGCAGTTGCACCGACCCTAAATAATAATTGGGAACAGGCTAGGAAAATGAGATCACGATCATGAAATGGACAATAACTGCTTCCCACATCATGATATAGTCTAGTCAGATCAATAAATGCTTCAACGTTTGACGATACGAACATCTAAACTGGCTAGATCATGAAATGTCCGGACGGATCTGAGATGAGTGAGCAATACTGTGGAAGAGTCTCGCGACGCCCCTCCCCCGGGCGCAATGCATTCCCTAACCTAAAAGCATTTCTATTTCGTGAAATGGTCGTGCATTTCATGATCTGGCTAAACGTGGATTGTAATATCATCAAATGTTGACGTTTAAACGATGTGGTCAGTTTAAGTTGTAGATTTCGTGAAAAACAACCATTTCATGATATCGACAAATTTATGACATCGCTACAACAATAATTTGACTTAAACCAAAATTTAATGTAAAATTTCATACTTGTATAAGTTTTTGATGATATTATGAAGCAAAAAAGTGTTATTAAGGACTCACATTAAGTATATAGGGTGAATTTTAATTAGTTCTTGATAACAAAAGATGTGCATGTACTCGTTATTACAAACAACTTTCACAACGAAACTATATGTCAAATCAGAAAAAAAAATAGGCAATCGATACATACTGTTATCAAATGTATAAAAGAATAAAAAAAATATTCACTTTTGACATATAGTTTATTTGGAAAAGTTGTTTGTGAGTACATTCATATCCTTAGCTATCAAAAACTAATTAAAAGTCACCCATATATTCGTACTAATAATACGTACCAATGGTGAATAAATAGTTTTCGACTCTGATGAATATCCCGTTGTCGAAATGGAAATATTTAAATTTTGGGTAAAGCTACTCAAACCAGTGAAAATGCATTCGTTGAGTGCTGATATTAATATTTTAGTGCAATGATAGTCTCGCCTCCGTATTCAATGATGCGCACGCGATTCAACCTGAAGTATTTCATATTGTGCAACCTCTTTCACCGGCAGACAATGAGGAGCGCGCAGAACGCATCACTCAACGTCACACTCGACGTGTATTTTTGCATCCTCACAATACGTAAGGGGAATAACTTCTATTGTCAGTAAACCAACGGCAATGCTTTGAGCTATACCTCATCGTATTCACTGGTTTTAGGGTTTCGTACATCCAACGAAAAAATACATACGGAACTGAGACATGGTCGCTTACTATGGGCCTCATAAGAAGTCTTAAGGTCACCCAAAGGGCAATAGAGCGTGCTATGCTCGAAGTTTCTCTGCGTGATCGAATCAGAAACGAGGAGATCCGTTTAACCAACATAGCTCTCAGAATTGCTAAACTTAAGTAGCAGTGGGCGGGCGGGGCACATTGCGCGTAGAACAGATGGCCGTAGGAGCAGTAAAGTTCTCGAGTGGCGACCATGCATCGGAAAGCGTAGTTAGGCAGGCCTCCCACTCGATGGACCGACGACCTAGTGAAGGTCGCGGGAAGCCGCTGGATCCGGGCAGCGCAGAACCGGTCATCGTGGAGATCCTTGGGGGAGGCCTATGTCCAGCAGTGGATATCCTTCGGCGGATATGATGATGATGATGACACTCAACGGGCAACCAACGGGACCCTCTATTACCAAAGTATATATATTAGTACTAATATACAGTATGGACACTCCCTGCCGCTCTCTAGATTGCGACCTCACTCCTCGTCTCCCAGGTTGATATAGATTGGTTTAAGTTTGGTTCTCTAACGTATAGAATTTCGCCGAGATTTCTGTTGTTCCGTCATTCGTTTTTTGAAATGTCGTTTCTGGGCCGTTGTAAGAAGTGTTCAGGGTGTGCTATTACTAAGCCTCCGCTGTCTGTCCGTCTGTCAGCGGGCTGTATTTAATGAACCGTAACAGGTAAACAGTTGAATTTTTTACAGAATGTGTACTTCTGTTGCCGCTATAACGACAAATACTAAACACAAACAAGGCGTTCTCCATAAAAAAAACTTGTCTTTAGAAGTATTTTTGATTTAGCTCTATAGTAAAAACAGTAATTTAAACAACCATGAAACTCAGTGTACTTATAGCACTTATACTGAGAAAAAATTACTAAAAATAGGCCAAGTGTGAGTCGTACTCGCGCTAAAGAGTCCGAACTGAATGACAAAAAAAGCATATTTTTGTAGGTCGCGTTGATATCATTTGTTTAAAATGTGAATAGGTGTCTGTCATTACTACTATGTAGTTGTGTGAAAAGGTGTGGTAGTACGGAACTCTCGGAGTGCTAGTCCGACTCGCACTTGGCCGGTTTTTTTTTTTCCGGAAACACCACCAGCATCTACCAATACTATGGCGTCACTCCACTACGTTTTCCCCCTTCCAATATTACCAGTTTTAACTTCAATAATGGGTTTTTGCTTTTTTCCGGAAACACCACTAGCATCTACCAATTTTATGCCGTCACTACACCACGTTTTTCCCCTTCCAATATTACCAGTTTTAACTTCAATAATGCTTATACTTGATTTATATGGGCGTCAGTTAAGCTCAGGACTCGCAGCTCGGGCGGTTCATTCGAAATCATTAATCAGCTATCAAGGAAAGCAGAAAATAAAATATGGCAATTCGGAGTCCGCAGAACCACGCTGTCAGCACGGATGATGTATTTGAGCGTTTTCATGGGAACTAGTGGGCGCTTTGTCAACGTCTTCCATTAGAGGTCATCGCTCACGAGACGGCAGAACAGCCCCCCTAACGATAAGTACTGTTCCAGTCTTTCAGTCTTAGAATGATGGTATGTTATGGGTTAACACGTTTGATTATTTTTTTCGTTATATTTCGAAGTAGATAATTTTTTTAAAGCTATATCTTAAAACCCAAAGAGCAATGGAGTGGCAATGGAGCGTGCTATGCTCGGAGATTCACAGGAGAACCAAAGTAACCGACATGACTCACAGAATCGCTAAGCTGAAGTGGCAGTGGGCAGGGCACATAGCTCGTAGAACAGATGGCTGTTGGGGCAGTAAAGTTCTCGAGTGGCGGCCGCACACAGGAAAACGTAGCGTAGGCAGGCCTCCCACGCGGTGGACCAACGACCTGGTGAAGACCGCGGGAAGCCGATGGATGCGGGCAGCGCAGGACCGGTCGTCGTGCAAAACCTTGGGGGAGGCCTTTGTCCAGCAGTGGACGTTTTTCGGCTGATATTATGATGATGATATCTTAAAAATAAAATACTTACTGTCAATTCCTCCCACGCCTACACTTAAATACACACTTCTAAATAGTCATAAAAACTTATTTAATATTACAAACAATGTCATGATTCTGATTACAGTCTCAGGTAATGGTATATATATATATATATTTGTCATTTACATAATCTATCATTTTATAATATCCTCAGCACAAGCATTTTTTGACATGCGTCTTGAATTTATTTTAGAATGTTATATACTGCCCCACAAATTTATTTTAGAATGTTATACACTAGTTACATTTTATTTTAGAATGTTATATACTGCCCCACAAATGACTTTTTTACCTTACTCAGTCTCGAAAAGGCTATATCTATTTTATTTACATTTCTTAAATTCAAATTATGCCTGTGACTACTTTTAGGAAATAAATACAAATTCTTACGAACGTACATGATGTCTTCATATATAAATTGACTAGCAACAGTTAAAATATTTATTTCTTTGAACTTATTCTTTAACGACTAACGTGATCGCATCTGATAGATTGCGCGGATAGCTCTTTTCTTCAAGATGAAAACAGTTTCTATATCAGCCGCATCTAAAATACACTAGTCTCGCAGTACTTACATCTGTTAACTGTCTTATTTTCTTAACGGCATAAGCAGCTGAACTAAGCCTTCCCTTTAATGTGTCAATGTGTGGTCCTCAATGAAGTGACACATGCAAAGTTGTACCGAGGAACACCGTAGTATTTACAAATTCTAAGTTATTACTTTCTAATATAACACTATTATTGACCTTTTTTACATTTGGTAAATAATATTTTATACATTTTTTTTTAGCATTTAATAATAAATTGTTTACAGTGAACCAGTTCAGTATCTTTAAGAGAATGTTGTTAACTTTGTCAGTTTCATTTTCTTTCCTATTCACTTTAAAAATAAGAGAACTATCATCCGCAAATAACACAATATTTGATAGATGTTGCACCATAAAAGGCAAATCATTTACGTAAACAAGGAAAAGAAAAGGCCCTAATATGAATCCCTGGGGCACACCCATTTGCACTCTAGATCCAGGTGAGCTCGTGCTATTTACTTGTACTTTTTGTTTTCTGTTGTCTAAATATGAATTTAAAAGCCTGAGAGCCCCATCCTCTACACCGTAATGCTTTAAGTTCACAGGTAATGTTTGGTGCTCAAAACAATCAAATGCTTTAGATAAATCACAAAACACATCAATTGCATTTTGCGATTCCTCAGAGGCATGTGTTAATTAGTTAATTAGTAGTTAGTTAATTAGTTATAAGAGGGTGGAAATGACATAGACTGCTAATCAGAATAGCACGATATAGTTCCTGAGGGATTTGGAGAAAACTTGCGACTCGCGCACCACTCACTCTCAAAGACAGTAAAAAAAAACGGTAATGTGCGAGTCAGATCCGCGCACAAAGGACCATCATACTAGATGGCGCTAGTTTCTTCAGGTTTAAAAAAAACTATTTTTTTATATGGAACTTTCACTTTTTCTAATTCATAGTATTAGCACAGATTACTAATTAGTTACTAGTATTAGTTGTTATAGCGGCAACAGAAATACATCATCTGTGAAAATTTCAACTGTGTAGCTATCACGGTTTATGAAATACAGCTTAGTGACATACGAACGGATAGCGAAGTATTAGTAATAGGGTCCCGTTTTTACCCTTTGGGTACGGAACCCTAAAAACGATGTCCACGCGGGCGAAGAAACGGGCAAAAGCTAGTTATTGTATATTTTTGTTCTTGAGGTATTTTTCTTCACAATATAGATTGATATATTCACATAACACTAGTAACTTGTTAATCGTATGTCCCTACATACTAAGTACTATAGTAACTACTACTATAGTATTTTGTTAATCGTATGTCCCTACATAATAAGTACTATAGTAACTACTACTATAGCAACTTGTTAATCGTATGTCCCTACATACTAAGTATTATAGTAACTACTACTATAGTAACTTGTTAATCGTATATCCCTACATACTAAGTACTATAGTAACTACTACTATAGTAACTTGTTAATCGTATGTCCCTACATACTAAGTACTATAGTAACTACTACTATAGTAACTTGTTAATCGTATGTCCCTACATACTAAGTACTATAGTAACTACTACTATAGTATCTTTTTAATCATATGTAGGGCCACCATGATACAGGCACTGTCTTGTGTGGAGTTATTGTACACTTTTGTTTACAGTTGTCACAAAATTGGTGTAGGTCCCGTTAACTGGGGGTTCTACTCGTTATTTTCTTATCAGCTCATAAACGTCCCCACCGAGGGGCTCGGGCCTACCCTGAATTAGGGTGATCGGGCCTTAGTCGACCACGCTTGCCACGAGTTTCTCCGCAGGCGTGTGCAGGATTCCTCAAGATGTTTTCCTTCACCGTAAGAGGGTCGGATAAACGTAGATATGAAACTGAAATTCACATTGGTACGACGAAACACATTGGTACGTGGCCGGACTCGAACCACGACATCCCGGGTAGGAGGTAGCGGCCCTTGCCGCTGCGCAACCGACGCTCTCATACTCGTCATACTGATCAACTTTCTCCAAAGAACCCATAGTCAATTTAAAAAAAAAATTATTGGAACCTCCATACTAAAATGCAGAAAATCGGTCGATCAGCTGATCGATTTACATGAAGAGTAAAAAAAATACGTTTTCAGCAAAATCGTAGAACAAAAGTTGTTCAGTATGATAAGTAGAAGCCCCAGTTTACGGGACCTACACCAATTTTGTTACGCCTTGTATATCTCATTCTGAATAAAGATTTATCATTTTTGTAGCTTTTATTTAACTTGCAATGTTTGTATGTATGTATGCATGTTTGTTTAGTTCAAATCTTGCGGTCGATTTTAAAGCGCCTTCCAGGGGTCCCGTCAAGCTGAAATTTGGAATGAAGCCGTATTCCCGGTAACATTTGATAATTTTTTTTTATTTTGATGTTGATCTGATGATGAATTTTGGAGGTGGAATCAAGGTTCCAGAATCGTCTTATATTATTTATTGCACAATTATTTACATGAAAAACATTTAGAGGACATATTATACAAAGGTGGACTTATCTCTATAAGAGATCGCTTTCAGCCAACCTTATCGGAATTTTAAATAGAATCGTAGAAATTACAATACTATGCTCACCTTTTTTGAATTTGGAACCGTGCAATAAAATTCATTTATTTAAATTCATTATTTTGAGCATTTGGATTTTGGAGCAAAAAAAAAAATGTTTTAAAATAAAAGATTGGACCTAAACGCTTTAAGGTCTTTCGAAAAAGTTTTATCATTTTTGTTTACAGTAGGCCTGTCTCCTACTGAGAGTGTAGTTCCCCCATCCTTGCCAGTCATTGTCATTTTAAGGCGGTAATAATACAGATTTTCGTTATTTTTGACGTCAATTACTTCCAAACGATGGAAAACCCAAGGTTGAAAAAAAATACCCTTATTGTTGATGATGTTCCTAAAGACAAAAGCTATTAGAAACACGATTGATCAGTTTTAGATCGATGGAAAAAAAAACCCAAAGATAGGTCTACACCGTTACTTTCAACTCTAGTTATGACTAATATTTTGAAGTATAAATAAAAAAAAATAAACAAAAATATTTTTTGTGACAATAGAAAATGAGTAATGTTATTTTTTTTTATAATTTCATTGTTGTTTTTGATTGAAACGAAAGACCATTGGAAAAGTGAAAAAGTGTGGTTATTTTACACGTAAGAAAAAGACAGAGACAACTGTTCCAATCAATTCCTCGCCTTAACATTGGGATGTCTATATTCAGCTTATCAGCGACTGGTCTTGGGTGCTAGGTTTTCTTTTTTTCCTTTATTTTAACTCACCAGTTTTCTGATCCTGAAATCGGTACGGCACTCGCCGATACTTGAACAGCTCGGAGGAGGGATTACTCACTGAAACTTTCTAAGCCTTCAGTCTTGAAAATAGTGGAATAAACAAAGAATTTCTGGATTGGCTCGCTTGAAATTTACCAGCTGCCTTACTCTCTCTTGGATTTGAAGATAATGCTTTCTTTTCGTAAAATTTAGTAACTTATCATTATTGTCAATCTTAATCTTTAGTAACTACACAAATTAATTAAAAAAAAAATAAAGAAACTGTATGAAAGCTTATAAACCTAACTGTATATAATTTTGGAAAAAACTAAAAACTTTTAGGTACAAAATTATCATATTGCATTGTCCCGCGATATACATAATTATGCATACAAAATTTTAGCTTAATCGGAAACCGGGAAGTAGATCAAATTTAAGTTGCAAGATTTCACCCGAAGAAACATACATACATTGCAAGTTAAATAAAAGCTTGTAAAAATCTCTCGTTTTAAGCCAGTCAGGTAAAAAAAATCCTATGTCAAATCCCGTATCAAGAAAAATCCTATGTCAAAACCCCGTATCAAGAAAAATCCTATGTCAAATCCCGTATCAAGAAAAATCCTATGTCAAATCCCGTATCAAGAAAAATCCTATGTCAAATCCCGTATCAAGAAAAATCCTATGTCAAATCCCGTATCAAGAAAAATCCTATGTCAAATCCCGTATCAAGAAAAATCCTATGTCAAATCCCGTATCAAGAAAAATCCTATGTCAAATCCCGTATCAAGAAAAATCCTATGTCAAATCCCGTATCAAGAAAAATCCTATGTCAAATCCCGTATCAAGAAAAATCCTATGTCAAATCCCGTATCAAGAAAAATCCTATGTCAAATCCCGTATCAAGAAAAATCTAACGACACCTCGCACTCCAAAATCCATCAAGCCGTTTAGGCCACAGAGCATGCCAAAGAAAGAAATACAACATACATACATACACTCGAAAAACATAACCTTCTTCTGGCGCAGTCGGGTAGAATCCTTGCCAATTGCGAATAGAAAAAAAAATAAAAAAAAATCGGGACAGATAAGAGCAAACCTCCACTTATAAATGTACATCGCAGAGAAATCAACTAAGGTTATATTTTGATTGATATAAAAATAGCGTCGGTGGCTCAACCGGTAACGACTCGGTCCATCTAACCAGAGGTACCGGGTTCAAATCTGGACGGCCAATGTACCAATGAGTTTTTCATAAACTTACGTACATACTTACCGATTGCTTTAACGGTGAAGGAAAACATTGTGAGGAAACCTGCACACACGCCTGCGAAGAAACTCGAAGGTTGTGTGTGAAGTCGACCAACCCGCACTGGGCCCGCGTGGTTGACTAAGGCCTAGTCGCCCTGATTCAGGGTAGGCTCGAGCCCCTCGGTGGGGACGTATATGAGCTGTAATGATGATATAAAAAGTTTATAATGAGTTTCTCTGCGTGATCGAATCAGAAACGAGGAGGTACGCAGGAGAACCAAAGTAACCGACATAGCTCACAGAATCGCTTAACTGAAGTGGCAGTGGTCAGGGCACATAGCTCGTAGAACCGGTTAGCCGTTGGGGTAGTAAAGTTCTCGATCGGCGACCGCGCACCGGAAAACGTTGCGCAGGCAGGCCTCCAACGCGGTGGACCGACGAACTGGTGAAGATGGCGGGAAGCCGATGGATGCGAGCAGCGCAGGACCGGTCGTCGTGTAAATCCTTGGGGGAGGCCCTTTGTCCAGCAGTGGACGTTTTTCGGCTGGTACGATGAAAAACAATTTTAACATATATATATTTATTTATTTATTTTATTTATTTATTTACACTTATTGTACACCAATAACAATTTCCTAAAGCTAATACATAAGGATATTATATTTAGTGTACAGTAGGCGGTCTTATTGCTAAAAGCAATCTCTTCCAGACACAATGAGGCAGAGAAATAAGCAACTTAATTAACTAAGTAAATAAGAATAATACACATTATATATATATACATGTACATGCATTTTTTTTAACACGGCGACCTTTTCCAAGGATCCCCTGAAATAAGCAAAAAATTATTTCCATCGCTTTTGTGAAAATGAAAGCAGAATTTGGTGAATCACACGTCTGAGCGCACCCGCCACCTGGCATCCCAACTTTCCTTTTCAATGATTTCAGCCATTCCTCGTCGCTCGGAGCTCCGCAGGCTATTTGTGTTAAGCTATAATGCAATTTCATTATTGCGAAAAGTTCAATTCTTACCTATTAAGTTTAAGAACGGGTTGCGGTGTAAGTAATTAAAGGAATTAATCCCTACTAATATTATAAATGTGAAAGTAACTCTGTCTGTCTGTTACGCTTTCCCGCAAAAACTGCTGAACGGATTTGGCTGAAATTTGGTAGGTAGACAGATTAGGACCTGGGTTAAGACATAGGCTACTTTTTACCACGCTCGCGAGCCGCTTGCGGCTCGCGCACTGCGCACCCTCGAAAAGTCATAGAAATGTGGTCCACGCGGGTGAAGCCGCGGGAATCAGCTAGTTTTAAATAATTACGAAAACCTAAAAACTTTTAGGTGCAAGCTTTTAATATTGCATTGTCAAACGATATACGTATGCAAGCAAAATTTCAGCTCAATCGGAAAGTGGGAAGTGGGTCAAATTTAACTTGCAAGATTCCACCCGAACAAACATACATACATTGCAAGTTAATTTAAAGGTTTGAAAAAACCGGTAAAGTGCGAGTCAGAACCGCGCACAAAAGGTTCCGTACCATCATACTAGATGGCGCTAGTTTATTCACGTTTAAAAAAACACGTCTATTGTATGGAGACTTTCACTTTTTCCAATATTTAGTATTTGTTGTTATAGCGCAACAGATATACATCATCTATCTATCACGGTTCATGAAATACGGCCTGGTGACAGACAGACAGACGGACGAATAGCGGAGTCTTAGTAATAGGGTCCCGTTTTTACCCTTTGGGTACGGAACCTTTATGAAAAGCTGCAATACAAGACTGCTTACAAATTCATTTTCAAGCGACTTCCAAAAAGGAGGAGGTTCTCAATTCGTCTGTATGTTTTTTTTTTTATGTTTGTTACCTCACAACTTTTGACTGGGTGAACCGATTTTTATGATTCTTTTTTTATTTGAAAGCTAGTGCTTCCCGTGTGGTCCCATATAAATTTTATCAAAATCGGTGTAGAACTTTAGTAGAAAATTAGCAAAAACCAAAAATAATAATGCAAAAATGTACTAATTTGTTGCGATGGAAGTCGGTTTTTTAACGTGTTTAGCGTTTTCAATTATTACTCAGAGGATCAAGGATAATCTTAAAATCATCAAGCGTGTAAGGATCTATGATAATTTGCCTAGACTTAGATTTGTGTCGCCTATTTTATTATTATGTGAAGTATTAATTATGTTATATGTTACTTAACACTGGTTTACCTATTATAAAGTTAATTTGCAAAAAACTGTACAAGTAACAATATATGTAATAAATAAACAAAACTTTAACTTGCTCCTTAAATTTTGCCTAATTAATTATACAGGTGTAAAAAAATGGTGTAGGAACATAAGGGTTTCTAAACCATTTCTTTTACGTTAAGACTGGGGCTTCTACTCATCACACTGAACAACTTTCCACAAGGTATCCAATTCGCAAAAAAAAAGTCGACGCTCCATACAAATATGCACAAAATTGGTAAATCAACTGTTCGTTTTGTATGAAGAGTTTTTTGGATTTTTTGGGATTTCAGCAAACTTGTAGAACAAAAGCTGTTCACTTTGATGAATAGAAGCTTTAACGGGACCTACACCAATTTTGTAACATCCTGTATATTCAGGTAAGTATTTTGATGTGCAATCAGTAACTTTGATAGGTACTGAAATTCTTACAAAAAGTAGTTTTTTTTAATTTACGATTACTGACCAAAAAACATGACTTTGCTCTTTATATAATGTAAACAACAAAATAACCGCCTCCGTGGAGTGATGGTTAGTCCATTCGCTTAACACCAGGAGGTCGCGGGTTCGACTCCCGGTGGGGTCAACTTGTAAGAATCGGTTTGGTTGGTGGTAGGGCATTTTCTAAGCCCGCCTGGCTAGCTACCACCATCTTATCTAAGTCTTGCCGCCAAATATCAATGTTGATATCATTGGTGTGTTCCGGCATGAAGATAAGATAGCCAGTTCCCCATTGCGTTGGGGAATCTTCGTAAGCCCTCTTCCATCTTCGGCAACATCGTCACTTACCACCAGGTGAGATGTTGTCAAGGGTTTACCAATTGTGAATAAAAAAAAAAAAAAGTTAGCAGAACATTTTCATTGCTGTCTACGCCAGCGTAGTCGTAGTCGTTTCGTAGCGCGTAGTAGTTTCCCATTAATCCTATGGAGGGAGGTGTGATAGAGGGTATTAAGGAAATACATTATAATAAACCGGTAAAGTCCTAGTCAGAACCGCGCACAAAGGGTTCCGTACCATCATACTAGATGGCGCTAGTTTCTTCACGTTTAAAAAAAAATAAGAAAACGAGACCTACAGTACTCGCATATGATGTGTAACGAATCACTGTTACACATTTCCGTCCCATTTCACGAAATCACTCCCAAAAATTGCAGGAAAGCGAGAGCAAAGCTCATTCGTCAGATCGAATAGCGCGCGCTTTCGCGACTTCCTGTTACACATTTCCGTCCCATGTTACACATTTCCGTCCCATTTCACGAAATTACTCCCACAAATTGCAGGAAAGCGAGTGCAAAGATGTTACACATCAAAAACACGTTTATTGTGTAGTGATATTTATTTTTCAAATTTTTAGTATTTGTTGTTATAGCGGTAACAGAAATACATCATCTGTGAAAATTTCAGCCGTCTAGCTGACACGGTTCATGAAATACAGCCTGGTGACAGACGGACAGACGGACGGACAGCGAAGTCTTAGTTAAAGGGATCCGTTTTTACCCTCTGAGTACGTAACCCTAAAAAATTGTATGGAGACCGTTCTCCACATTTTGCTTTTTTTAATATTTGTAAGTAAATCCGCCATTATTACACATATTAGCTGAAAATTTCAACTGGCTAACTGTTACAGTTCAAAACATATAGCCCTTTACAGTTTGGACAGATGGGAAGACAGATAGATGGACTAACAATGGACAATGCGTTGGGGAATCTTGGTAAGCCCGCTTCCATCTTCGGCAACATCGTCACTTACCACCAGGTGAGATGTTGTCAAGGGTTTACCAATTGTGCATAAAAAAATTTAAAAAATATTCAAGATTCAAGATATTTATTTAAATAGGTGCAAATTACACTCTTTCTGATTGTCATTAAGTAATAATAACATAATTTCATTAATGAAAAATCAAGAAATAAACAATCATAAGTTAATAATGTCAAAATTCAATTAGAACGTGAAAACAATATGACACGAAAAGCTATACATAAAAATCATTGAATGTCATTAATGCCTTTGACAAGAGTAGGTCAGTTCTCACGGACAGCACCCGTTCACGAGTATAACGCGAGAGTCAGCCATCGCTCCCCTCGACCATATTAGAGGGAAAGGAACGACCCGGCTCCCGATGTGCCACCATCCGCAACATGTAGGCTTAGTATTACGTCCTATTGTTATCCTTTGGGTGCGAAACCTTAAAAACTTCTGACTTTTTGTCATGATAGTCATTGGTAATGTAAAGGTAATTGGTAATGTTGCTTACTTACTTCATAAGAAACTTGGTGGCGCATCGGGAGCTGGGTCATTCCTTTCCCTTTAATATGGTTGAGGGGGGCGATGGCTGACTGTTGCGTTATACTCTTGACCGGGTGCTGTCCGTGTTAACTGGTCTACTCTTGTCAAAGGCATTCATCATCATCATCATATCAGCCGGAATACGTTCACGGCTGGACAAAGGCCTCCCCCAAGGATTTCCACGACGACCGGTCTTTCGCTGCCCGCATCCATTGGCTTCCCGCGATCTTCACCAGGTCGTCGTTCCACCGCGTTCATAGGCATTAATGGCATGATTTTAATGTATAACTTCTCGTTTCATATTGTTTTCATGTTCTAATGACATAACGACTAAATTGTTTGTGAAACTCGTGTCTCACGTTGTTTTTTTTTTTAATTTAATGATTCACCCAAAATGGCCTCTTTTTAGTGTACTGTGCCGGTGGGGCTCTACGGGGATGGTTTCATGTTTTTGTAATACGATATCCAGACCTCAAAATAAAGAGATATTGATATTAAGTTACAGATTCTTAAAGCTGAATAGCTATTATTTTATTTAAATGCAATATCAATAATGTATGCGTTGTAAAATATTGTGTAAAAAAATTCGCAAACATGAAATGTACCTACCATATTTGTAGCGGTAAATTTTCCTAGTCACAGCACCGTTACGAATAAAATGTCACTTTCACTATTTACTACGTTAAGTTACGTTTATATGTATATGTCGCAGGTATATTGTCAAAGTCGTGATATTATAATTTCACTGAACAAAATGTAGTGAAATTATAATATCACTAACCTAACCTAACCGTGATATTATAATTTCACTAATTTTAACTGGTGAAATTATAATATCACGACTTTGACAATATACCTGCGACATATATATAAATAATTAAATATACTTAATTTAATCAATCAAAACAAAAGAACATCAAAACAAGAATTCTTGTAATTTATCATACTTTAGGTCTGTTTTCATTGTGGCCTTCCTTACTAGGCCAAAATCGGTAATAGAAAAAAAAAAACACGGCTTGGTCGATCTTGAAACAAGTGTTTCACGGGCACTTTAGGCGGCGCGCGAACGTTTAAATTCAAACACTTTTGATAGGAAAAAATTGCGACAGTTAACAGCGGAGTCGATAATTTGTTTTATATCAATGATTGGATTCTGACGTTATAATCTAATGATTGTTTATTTTTTTTACTTTTCACAATTGAATAAATGTGTAATTGTGTACCTAATTACAATTTTTGACTTTCAGAAAGAGTGTAATTTGCACCTATTTTGAATAGGCATCTTAAAATTTTACCTAAACGAGATATCCCCCTTTATTAAATTGCATTAAATATCTTATTACACTTCTACACCTTAAGGCGACGCATTGAAAACTTTAATCGCAGGGATCTCGATTTTTCTCAGCAATTACAAAACATATGAAAGTAATATTTTGTAACCTGATTCTTCATTACAATGACAATATTTTGTCAGTTACCGAAAAAAAGATTCATAAAAATTTTTAACAGCAAAAAATATAACAAAGAAACCTGTTTCAAAACAGAGATTTTTATTCTACGGACAAAGCAGACCGATTAAGTACCTCTAATTTTCTTAGTCTAAAGACAAATTTCAATACGCCAGTAGGATTTGGTAAAATTAATTTTAGTATTTGATTAAAACGAAAAAACATTAAAAAGTGCAAAAGTGTGGTTATTTTCTTTACTCTTAACACGCTAAGAAAAAGAAAGAGGTAACTGTTCTAATCAATGCCTCGCTTTAATGAGGTACAAGGCGCACATAACGCTACGATTACCCCATAGTACTCAACATATCAGACGACCACAGAGCACAACAGAAAAGTTTATTACGCCGCCCGCGGGCGAAGTCAGGTTTCTCGTTAAGAGGTAAACATTTGCACAACGGAGCTGCGTGTGAGCACAGTAAATAATGAAGCCTACGTAACGAGATGAATGTTTGCGGACTACCAGCGAAAGTAATTAAGAGTTTACAAGAGTTATGCCGGAATAAGACAATTTTGTCAGCAGTGTCGCGATAACTTTCCCATGGTGCGGTGATTAATAAAGCTATTTTTGGGATGTAACTTTTCTAATTATGTTGGGAGGAAATTGTCTTAATTACCTCTACATTTAGGAAATAACCGCCTCAAATGTAGATGTAGAAGTAATGTACCTAATCAAGTATCATACTCACTTAGATGTAGAAATGATGTACCTAATCAAGGAAGTAATGTACCTAATCAAGTATCATGCCCACTTAGATGTAGAAGTAATGTATCTAATCAAGTATCATGCCCACTTAGATGTAGATGTAATATACCTAATCAAGGAAGTAATGTACCTAATCAAGTATCATGCCCACTTAGATGTAGAAGTAATGTATCTAATCAAGTATCATGCCCACTTAGATGTAGATGTAATGTACCTAATAAATTATCATGCCCACTTAGAGGTAGAAGTAATGTACATAATCAGGTATCATACCCACTTAAATGTAGAAGTAATGTACCTAATCGAATATCATGCCCACTTAGATGTAGAAGTAATGTATCTAATCAAGTATCATGCCCACTTAGATGTAGAAGTAATATACCTAATCAAGGAAGTAATGTACCTAATCAAGTATCATGCCCACTTAGATGTAGAAGTAATGTATCTAATCAAGTATCATGCCCACTTAGATGTAGATGTAATGTACCTAATAAATTATCATGCCCACTTAGAGGTAGAAGTAATGTACATAATCAGGTATCATACCCACTTAAATGTAGAAGTAATGTACCTAATCAAGTATCATACCCACTTAGATGTAGAAATGATGTACCTAATCAAGGAAGTAATGTACCTAATCAAGTATAATGCCCACTTAGATGTAGAAGTAATATACCTAATCAAGGAAGTAATGTACCTAATCGAATATCATGCCCACTTAGATGTAGAAGTAATGTATCTAATCAAGTATCATGCCCACTTAGATGTAGAAGTAATATACCTAATCAAGGAAGTAATGTACCTAATCAAGTATCATGCCCACTTAGATGTAGAAGTAATGTATCTAATCAAGTATCATGCCCACTTAGATGTAGATGTAATGTACATAATCAAGTATCATATCCACTTAGATGAAGAAGTAATGTACATAATCAAGTATCATATCCACTTAGATGAAGAAGTAATGTACCTAATCAAGTATTATGCCCACTTAGATGTAGAAGTAATGTATCTAATCAAGTATCATGCCCACTTAGATGTAGATGTAATGTACATAATCAAGTATCATATCCACTTAGATGAAGAAGTAATGTACATAATCAAGTATCATATCCACTTAGAGGTAGAAGTAATGTACATAATCAGGTATCATACCCACTTAAATGTAGAAGTAATGTACCTAATCAAGTATCATACCCACTTAGATGTAGAAATGATGTACCTAATCAAGGAAGTAATGTACCTAATCAAGTATCATGCCCACTTAGATGTAGAAGTAATATACCTAATCAAGGAAGTAATGTACCTAATCGAATATCATGCCCACTTAGATGTAGAAGTAATGTATCTAATCAAGTATCATGCCCACTTAGATGTAGAAGTAATATACCTAATCAAGGAATTAATGTACCTAATCAAGTATCATGCCCACTTAAATGTAGAAGTAATGTATCTAATCAAGTATCATGCCCACTTAGATGTAGATGTAATGTACATAATCAAGTATCATATCCACTTAGATGAAGAAGTAATGTACATAATCAAGTATCATATCCACTTAGATGAAGAAGTAATGTACCTAATCAAGTATCATGCCCACTTAAATGTAGAAGTAATGTATCTAATCAAGTATCATGCCCACTTAGATGTAGATGTAATGTACATAATCAAGTATCATATCCACTTAGATGAAGAAGTAATGTACATAATCAAGTATCATATCCACTTAGATGAAGAAGTAATGTACCTAATCAAGTATTATGCCCATTTAGATGTTGATGTAATGTACCTAATCAAGTATTATGCCCACATAGATGAAGAAGTAATGTACTTAATCAAGTGGGCATGACCCACTTAGATGTAGAAGTAATGTAACTAATCAAGCGTCATGCCCACTTAGATGTAAAAGTAACGTATCTAATCAAGCGTTATGCCCACTTAGATGTAGAAGTTATGTACCTAATCAAGTATTATGCCCACTTAGATGAAGAAGTAATGTACTTAATCAAGTATCATGCCCACTTAGATGTAAAAGTAATGTACCTAATCAAGCGTCATGCCCACTTAGATGTAGAAGTAACGTACCTAATCAAGCGTCATGCCCACCTATACGTAGAAGTTATGTACCTAATCAAGTATTATGCCCACTTAGATGAAGAAGTAATGTACTTAATCAAGTATCATGCCCACTTAGATGTAAAAGTAATGTGACTAATCAAGCGTCATGCCCACTTAGATGTAGAAGTAATGTACCTAATCAAGCGTCATGCCCACTTAGATGTAGAAGTAATGTACTTAATCAAGCGTCATGCCCACTTAGATGTAGAAGTAATGTACCTAACCAAGCGTCATGCCCACTTAGATGTAGAAGTAATGTACATAGTCAAGTATCATGCCCACTTAGATGTAGAAGTAATGTACTTAATCAAGCGTCATGCCCACTTAGATGTAGAAGTAATGTACCTAATCAAGCGTCATGCCCACTTAGATGTAGAAGTAATGTACCTAATCAAGTATCATGCTCACTTAGAACACACTAATAAACATTAAAAAGGCTCATTCCTAAAATTCGAAGGACTTTTAGGTACAAGCTTTTTATCATCATCGTATCAGCTGAAGGACCTCCACAGCTGGACCAAGGCCTCCCCATAGATTTTCACGACGACAAATTCTGCGCTGCCCGCATCCAGCGGTCTAACACGACCCTCACCTGGTCATCGGTCCACCGATTGGGAGGCCTTCCTATGCTACGAGTATGTTTTCCGGTGCGCGGTCGCCACTCGAAAACTTAACGAACCTACCAGCCAGTCATTTTAACCTAATTTTAATTATTTAGTATTCTTCTCAGCAAACCCTTACATTTGATCATGGGTGCATTATTTTTTTGTACTTACACTCATTAATTTTTGTTTTTGAACTTAAATAAAAATAACTGGTCAGACATTATTATATCAGCTCATATACGTTCCCACGAGGCTCGAGCCTAGGGCGATTAGGCCTTAGTCGACCACGCGGGCGCAGTGCGGGTTGGTCGACTTCACACACAACCTTCGAGTTTCTTCGCAGGCGTGTGCAGGTTTCCTCACGATGTTTTTCCTTCACCGTTAAAGCAATCGGTGAGTATATGTACGTAAGTTTTTTGGAAAAACTCATTGGTACATTGGCCGTCCAGATTTGAACCCGGTACCTCTGGTTAGATGGACCGAGTCGTTACCGGTTGAGCCACCGACGCTTTTGACGTCAGACATATTGGATTATAAATGACGCCACTTAACTAACCATGCATTGTAATCCAAACTAAACATGTATGCCAAATTTCAGCTTAATCGAAAACCGGGAAGTAGGTTAAATTTAACTTCCAAATTTTTAAGCGGGCAGCTTACGAGTACATACAGATATACATACCGACCCGATGATGTTATTCAGTGTGGCCCAATTTTGCTGATTTCATGAGTAACTTAAAACTATTTTTTTATTTACAATTGGTAAGCCCTTGGCATCATCTCACCTCATGATAAGTGACGATTATGCCGAAGATGGAAGCGGGCTTACCAAGATTACCTAACGCAATGGAAAACTGGCTACCTTATCTTCAAGCCGGAACAAAGCTATGCTGTAAACATTGATGTTTGGCGGCAAGAATTAGATAAGATGATGGTAGCTAACCAGGCGGGCTTAGAAAATGCCCTTCCATCAACCAAACCGAGTCTTATAAAGTTTGTCTCCGCCTGGAATCGAAGACGCAACCTCCTGATGTGAAGCTCATGGACTGAACCATTACGCAACGGAGGCTATAGCCAAAGTTTATATATTGGTACTAACATACAGTATGGACACTCCCTGCCGCTCTCTAGATTACGACCTCACCCCCTCGTCTCCCAGATTGATTCAGATTGGTTACAGTTTGGTTGTCGAACGTCTAGGATTTCGCCTCCATTTTGTTTATTCCGTCATTCCTTTTTTGAAATGTCATTCCTGGCCTGTTGTATGAAGTGTCCAGGGTGTGCTACAGTACACTTCACTACACTACCGCTACACTACCACTACCACTACACTACCACTACACTACCACTACACTACCACTACACTACCACTACACTACCACTACACTACCACTACACTACCACTACACTACCACTACACTACCACTACACTACCACTACACTACCACTGCACTACCATTTCACTACCACTACACTACCACTACACTACCACTACACTACCACTACACTACCACTACAATACCACTACACTACCACTACAATACCACTACACTACCACTTCACTATAGCTACAGTTAAAACAAAATTTTAGTATCTACTTTCTAGGGAAAAATGACCCATATTTGTCTTAATAAAGGCCCTCTGCTGGTCCAGTCGGTGACCTACGCCCTGATAGAGTAATTCAGCGTGACCCCCCACTTCGTCACTGTCGGCCCTCGACGTGCGACCCGTCTGGATTAACAGACGTGTTCGAATTTAAGGGTCGCGCGGGTCCGCGGGTTCCGTGGTCGCTGTGGCTGTGGCTTAGCCGAAACATGCGTTGTTTGTTTACGGAAAAAGTTAAATGGGATACCGTTATTTTAGGCGTCAACGAACTGTAAGAGACTTTGTTTAGAAAACCAATTTCATATTTTCACAAATTTTGTTACACATACGCTTAAATTAAACACAAAACATAGATCATCATCATTATTATAATATCAGCCGAAGGACGTCCACTGCTGGACATAGGCCTCCCCCAAAGATCTCCACGTCGACCGGTTCTGCGCTGCCCGAATCCAGCGGCTTCCCGCGACCTGCACCAGATCATCGGTCCACCGAGTGGGAGGGCTGCCTACACTACGCTTTCCGGTGCGTGGTCGCCACTCGAGAACTTTAATGTCCCAACGGCCATCTGTTCTACGAGCAATGTGCCCCGCCCACTGCCACTGTACACATAACATAGATACACAAGCTTTTTTCTACATTTTTGGTTGCTTAATATTGTTCACATTGCCTTTTATCATATTTTGTTATGGCAGTCCTGACACAGGTTTACATAAAAACATAAAAGGTCTCAACCTCTATATATTTTGAGATATTCTTACAGGTGACCCAATATATATATATATTTTTAATTTAATAATTAAATTAATAAATCAAATGTTTTATTTGAGTTTAGCTTCATTCTAAAACATTAGTGTATATTTTTTTTATCCACAATTGGTAAGCTTAACATCATCTCATCTGATGGTAAGTGACGATGATGCCGAAGATGGGAGCGGGCTTACCAAGATTCCCCAACGTGCTTGGTGGCAAATCTTAGATACGATGGTGGTAGCTTACCAGGCGGGTTAAGAAAAATGCCCTTCCATCAACCAAACCGAATCCTACAAAGTTAAACTCCGCCGGTAATCGAACCCACTACCTACTGATGTGAAGCAACTAGACTTAACCATTACGCCACTGAGACAGTATTGTCGTGGTTCATCATCGTATCAGCCGAAAAAAGTCCACTGCTGGACAAAGATTTCCACGACGACCGGTCCTGCGCTGCCCGCATCCATCGTCCATCGTCGTGGTTATCGTGTTAAAACACATCGAATGTATCTATTGTGCTTCTAATTTTTTACTTGTTAAACTAGATTTTTCCTGCGGCTTCGCCCTAGTGGACTTAGTTTGTAAGACTGTTATATACGTCCCCACCGAGGAGCTCGCTTATTCGACCACGCGGGCCCGTCCAGAGTTTTCTCCATATCCTCGGGAACTATGTCGGGCTTTATTAATTAGTAGTCTAGTCACTTCCTTCTACCGCAACCAAAGTATATATATGTCGGAGTGTCATTGAAAACGCGACCAATACCAGCTCGAGATAAGTTTACATAGTTACACTTTGTTTGGATCAAACGTCAGGTATTAGTACCTGGGTGAAACCGGTGGTGGCGTGACGATCGCTTGTACTCGTGAGACGATCGTTTGTGGTAGCAAAGATGATGTATTAACGGAAGGCTGTTTGTGCTGCCACACTGAGTTGAGAATTTATTAGATCTGTGGAGAAGCCACATTAGCTGGACGTCAGTCTCGGAGCAGACACTTTTTGACGGAGCGTCGAGCAGAACACAAGTAGTGGTGATCTGTGAGCAAAATGGACGTGTCACGCCATCGCTGTGATCACCGCGTTTGCATCCATTGTTATCCAAGGCATCCTGTACAATTTCGATTACCAAATGATCAAGACTATTGAAGAAGGACCTCTGTGATATAGCTGCATTGTTATTTCGACGCCCAATACCGAAATAGTTAAGGACGTGAACCACGAGGCCAACCATAACCTAACCACTCACTTCCTTCTAGATCAGAAGTTGGATTGTTCCCAGCGCTCGCAACAAGTGGACAACGACGGGAAATTGTGAAAAATGATAATGGAGCAGCGAAATAAAAACCAACTGGCAACAATTCTTTGTGCTACAGAAACAGAACATGTTGCGATTGATTGAGGTTATGCAAGCACCATCGACTACATTTGCTGCAATCACACTGCCAGAATTCAACCAGAATATACCTGAAGCTAATCCACGTTCACGGTGCTCGTTTGTCGACATCTCCCTTACGGAACGACAGTTGCAATGAGGTGCAATGCTTATTTCACTTAGCAAACCGTTGAAAGGCATATGCTCCTGTGCTTCCGGAATGACTCGGAGCCAGTTTAGAAACCTGTTCCTGATGCGCTGTTTGGAAATGGGCGACAGTATGGGCTGCGCTGGCAGCAGCGGAAATCCACGCAAGCGGCGCGTGCAGCTTCAGCGAAGTGCGTGATGTACGCGGAGCTATGAAAATCCGGTGAGTCGTACCCCTTTTGTTTTGATAGTTGTGGTACGAGTACTATCACCTAATCTGTGGTGGTACCGAGTGTTCTCTCGTTAAAGAAAGTTTCGTGTATAGACTTTCGGGAGTGTGTTCAATACTAACGCACTATTGACTTTTGTAGGCAACTCTTAAGTTTACTGTACAGAACAAATATCGAGTGAGGGTAATATTGACGGGCATCGTTCAGAATGGTCATATCTTGTTATGCCAGACGAGTACGAACGATATTATGATCGACTCAGATATTTTAAATCTAGGATTGACGGTATTCTTAAACGAGTCTGTCAATAACAAAACAGCTTGACTGTCGGTAAGGATGCGAATAGAGTAGTTAGTCCCTTACCCTTCTAGTAGTGATTGCATTAGCAGCTAAAATGATGCCTTGTGGAAAGTACTCTTTCACATGCTTTCGGATTTTTACTTGTGACACAACGTCGTGATTGAACGGAAGATTTAAAAAGAGGACTCATTGTAAATATGATGATTCATTTAGTTAACTAGTTTCGGTTATACAAACCTTAACCAAGATTGAAAGTATTGAAACCCCTTTAAGCTTTTATAATATTGAGACTGACATTTTTACATGGAGTAAAAAAAAAAACCTTTATTAGCTTTCGTAGTATTGGGACTGATATTCTCATTGAGCATAGGCCAAAGTTGTTGCCTATTTTTAATAGCTTTCGTGATGAATTTGTCGAGGGCATCCTTAATGCCCCGCTATCGTATAGACCCTATGTAGGTAGATGAGTTTCGGGGACCCCAATAAAATATTTTGTTTACCAATTGTAAAAAAAAAAAGAATAATAACAGGGTAGTATGCGGAGTGCAGTGATGAACGTCTTACGGCTGATGTGATGATGATACAGGATTCATGGGCTGGAGGCTGCGAATGTCATAAGCCCCGAAGCTTTCCCTTTTTGACGGCCTTATCATGCTGGTAAAGAAAAAGGATAGCATAGAACGCAAGTGTTGATAACCGTGAAAAAAAAATGATAACAACATGCCTGAACGGAAATTGCTTCCTCTGATAGCTTGGAACATCGATTGACTTCATAGGTGGTCACTATTTAACCACGTCAGGCATAGCTAGTGGTTACATCAGGTGCATTCTTTACCTATTAAATCGAAATGACTGATTTTGTAACCTCTGTTCAAATACGTCCACGTGTCATTCGATCTACGTAATGCCCCCTTGTATTTGAACTTACGTTCATAAACGCTTTAGGCGCGTGGCAACGATCAGGTGAATCTTAGCACGTTTAAACGTTGGTACTCTTAGTTAAGTGTCCTTTAAAATATGCTCACTTCCTTCGAGTATAGTAATGAGATTTCAATGTTACAAGTCCTTCCATGATGATCATTTGGCAGCAACCAAACTGTTGGGTTAACCGAGTTACGAAGTACAGCCTCCTGGAGTTGCTTCTAGGTACGAGTAAAGTAGCCTAACCTCTAAATGTCATGTTTGTCGATTACACACACAGGCTGTAATTTTATCTAAGTGAAGCACGACAACATACTAGTGATAATACGGAGAGTAACGCATCCTATTACAGGAGTTGTTAATCAGCTTGCTGCTGATGTGATAATAGACATGGGCCTCCCCCATGTTGGAGCGGTTTCACCAATTGTAAAAAAAAAAAAAACAAAAAAAAAACGCTACGCTTGGCGGGCTGTTTGGCGGTACAGTATGAGCGTGAAGGACGATGTTGCTTGTCCTCAAATTTTTAGTCCCTTAGTCACTTCTTGTGAAACCCTTGGGAAGAGATGGGTGGTGTATTGCTCTGAGGCAGCGCCACTGGCTGATTTCTAGACAAAAGCTTAGTTTCACAAGTTACCTAACTTTGTGTTGTTACAAATGGAGAAGCGTTACCTACCACTTTAGATACCAAATACCGTCAGTTATTGAGGACAGACTACGTTAAATGCCCGATAGTGACAGTATTATTGACTTGGACAGAATTGATGATGGAGAGACTGAACCTCGACCATCTACTAGTGCAGATTAAGGACTTTTGTACTTGACCGTGATTTTAACGTTCACTAGTTTGTATTTTGAACCTTAGACGTAAACAATTTTTCGCAACTGGATGCCAATAGCCTCAGCCATTCGTAGACGTAGGCGTAAAACACCGAGTTGATTTTCTCGTTGCTGTGCGGCCACAACTGTGTGTGGCGTGCGTTTGGCTCGCAGGCGTATCACCGGGGAGGTGATGTTGGCAATGACCAGAAAGAGGTGATGTTTGAGATCGCCGCATGGAAGCGATAGTGTGGTTGGACACCGGAGGGAGGTGGTCCAAGAGTCGCCAGGTAGGGTGACTGTGTTTTTGGGCGGACACCTGAGAGGTTGTCTGAGAGTCGCCAGGTCGAGTGACTGTGTGTTTGGGCGGGCACCGGATGGAGGTGTCTGAGAGTCGCCAGGTTGGGTGACTGTTGTTTGTTTGGGCACCGGATGGAGGTGGCCCAGAGTTGCCAAGATGGGTGACTGTTGTGGTGATACAAAATAAGGAGCGTAACCAAACCAAGTTAGATCCCAAATACCGAGGGCCGTTCAGGGTCGTAGAGGTCTTAGAAGGTGACAGATACAAATTACAAGCTTTGAATTTGAGACGAAGTTACAAGTATGCCCATGACCGTTTACGTAGTATGTCCGAAGGTTATTTGCCTCCGGATGTTGACGATGAATCTGGTGCAGAGGCGTCTACCTTTCAATGTTAATTGTATTGACAGATCGTAACTCAATCAATTGTGTAAAGTTGTAATTTTTTTCTTTATCGTTTATTTTTGTGTGTAGTACTGAAGTATTCCAACATGTTTCAGCGGTAAATGAAGAGTGCTGAATGGCGCTATATGTTTGCATGAATTGGCTGCTGCTTGTTTTGTCAGACTCGTTCTGTCATGATGTGTAGCAGGTACATTCGTGTTTTTGTAAAAAAGAAGTATCCCGTTTACCGGCTAAAACTGTTGATGGTATTCTGTCGCCTGTACTGGCGATGATGGTATTCCGTCGCCTGTATTGGCGATGATGGTGTTCCATTGCCTAGATTGGTGATGATGGTATTCCGTCGCCTGTATTGGTGATGATGGTGTTCCATTGCCTAGATTGGTGATGATGGTATTCCGTCGCCTGTATTGGTGATGATGGTGTTCCATTGCCTAGATTGGTGATGATGGTGTTCCATTGCCTAGATTGGTGATGATGGTGTTCCATTGCCTAGATTGGTGATGATGGTGTTCCACTGCCTAGATTGGTGGTGATGGTGTTCCGTCACCTGGACTGGTGATGATGACTGATTGGTATTCCGTCGCTTGGCGTTAGTGATGATGATTCTTTGTGGTGTCCCGCCACCCGGATGTGGTGATGTTTAGTTCTGGTGTTCCGTCGCTTGTGATTTGCGATGATGATTATGTTCCGTTCTATGTGCCCCTAAAAGTTGTAAATGGTTGTAAGGTTTCAAGCCTTGCAGCTGTGATTTACCTTGGAGACCTAAACTGATTTGAGATTGTTTGAGTTACGATGCTAATGCTGAGGTTTATTTAGTTTACGAGAGTGAAATTATTTTGGTTTTTTGAGGCTGTTAAAATGTGTTGTCACCATGATTGTAGTCTTGAATTAAAGCTTCACATTATTAGCGTTGCTTTTATTCCTTGAGCTGTGGACCTTCCTAATGAAGGTCAGGATTGGCCGAACGAAATGGAATCTACTGGCTACCCTTTTCTTTTTCAGGTTAGTCACCCGAGGACGTGTGACTCGCAGGATGGCCGTGTCGGAGTGTCATTGAAAACGCGACCAATACCAGCTCGAGATAAGTTTACATAGTTACACTTTGTTTGGATCAAACGTCAGGTATTAGTACCTGGGTGAAACCGGTGGTGGCGTGACGATCGCTTGTACTCGTGAGACGATCGTTTGTGGTAGCAAAGATGATGTATTAACGGAAGGCTGTTTGTGCTGCCACACTGAGTTGAGAATTTATTAGATCTGTGGAGAAGCCACATTAGCTGGACGTCAGTCTCGGAGCAGACACTTTTTGACGGAGCGTCGAGCAGAACACAAGTAGTGGTGATCTGTGAGCAAAATGGACGTGTCACGCCATCGCTGTGATCACCGCGTTTGCATCCATTGTTATCCAAGGCATCCTGTACAATTTCGATTACCAAATGATCAAGACTATTGAAGAAGGACCTCTGTGATATAGCTGCATTGTTATTTCGACGCCCAATACCGAAATAGTTAAGGACGTGAACCACGAGGCCAACCATAACCTAACCACTCACTTCCTTCTAGATATATATAAGTACTAACATACAGTATGGACACTTCCTTCGCTCTCTAGAATGCGATCTCACCCCCTCGTCACCCAGATTGATACAGATTGGTTACAGTTTAGTTCTAGAACGTATTATGGGATTCACCGTGATTTTGTTTGCTCCGTCATTTGTTATTAGAAATATCATTTCACGACCACTTGTATATAGTGTCCGGGGTGTTCCGCAACTATCTCTGTGCAAAATGTCACGGCAATCTGTTGCTCCGTTGCGTACAGATGTGCGAGCGTGCTAATTAGTTTTCTCCAGTTCCCTCAGGAACTATGTCAGGTTATGCTAATTAAAGTTACCGACATAGCTCTCAGAATTGCTAGTTCTCGAGTGGCGACCACGCACCAGAAAACGTAGCGTAGGAAGGCCTCCCATTTGGTTGACCGATGATCTTGTGAAGGTCGCGGGAAGCGCCTGGATGCGGGTAGTGCAGAACCGGTCGTCGTAGAAATCCTTGGGGGAGGCCTATTTCCAGCAGTGGACGTCCTTTAGCTGATATGATGATGATGCTAATTAGTAAGAGTACTAAGAGACACAGACAGATGTGTCACTTTCCACTCCCTTAACTATCTCTTCAAAATTTCTCGTTAAAATCCTTCATTTTGTTGGGACGTGAAATAAATTAACAAAATATAGAGTAACACCTATCCTACGAGAACTACTTGAGAAATCTGGATAAAAAATAGCCCACGTCCTTTTACAAGCTACGTGCGTGCCAAATTTCGTAATTTTTTTTATTAAAAATTTGAGTGCGTTGAAGCGTGAAGAGGGAAAAACAAACAAACAAACACATTTATAATAATATGAGTTATGATTGTAAGTGCTATTAGACACTACTTATTATCAACATCATCATATTAGTCGAAAAACGTCCACTGCTGGACAAAGGCCTCCTCCAAGGATTTCCACGACGACCGGTCTGACATAGCTCACAGAATCGCTAAAGTGAAGTGGCAGTGGGCAGGGCACATAGCGCGTAGAACAGATGGCCGTTGAGCATTAAAGTTCTCGAGTGGCTTCCGCGCACCGGACAGTACTAATAACTGAAATATTTTATTAATTATTTATTTATAATTGGGAAACCCTTCTCAATTGATGGTAAGTAAAGATGATGCCGAAGATGGAAGCGGACTTACCAAGATTCTCCAACAAAATCCTACTAATACGAGTATTATAAACGCGAAAGTTTGTAACAATGTATGGATGTATGTTTATTACACTTTCACGCAAAAACTACAAAACGGATCTGGCTGAAATTTGTTAGGTAGACAGATGAGGACCTGGATTAACACATAGGCTACTTTTTTCCACACTTGCAAGCCACTTGCGGCTCGCGCACTGCGCATCCTCGAAAAGTCATAGAAACGTTGTCCACTTGGGTGAAGCTGCGGGAAACAGCTTGTAGCCTCTAACTTTAATATTTTTTTCTGAAATTGGCACAGTTTCGCCTCAAACCAAAAATATTATAAGTATTATAAACAGGTACTCAAGTATTTTTCAACCTTCGTCTGACCCTCGGAAGCTGTGCCTTCATAAAAAAATAACAGGAAAATGATGACCTCGACTATAATCTCGACCCATAAATTTTCATCTCACCCAACCGTATCGCGTTTTCCTGTTAAAAATGCTGGACTATTTGTCTTAATAAACCAAAATGAGCGAAATCGGTCCGTTCGGCTGGTTCGGCGATATACTAATCCTGGTCACTCAGTCACTGTCGTGGCCGGACCCCGGACCCCGGACCCAACTCGCCCTCGATAGCCGATAGGATTAACCGACACATGTCCGGATTCGCAAACACTTCATTGACTTATTGGTGTTGACATTTTTTAAAGCACCTTCCTACCCAACCAACACATGTCCGGATTCACAAACACTTCATTGACTTATTGGTGTTGACATTTTTTAAAGCACCTCCCTACCCAACCAACACATGTCCGGATTCGCAAACACTTCATTGACTTATTGGTGTTGACATTTTTTAAAGCACCTCCTTATCCAACCAACACATGTCCGGATTCACAAACACTTCATTGACTTATTGGTGTTGAAATTTTTTAAAGCACCTCCCTACTCAACCAACACATGTCCGGATTCACAAACACTTCACTGACTTATTGGTGTTAACACTTTTTAAAGCACCTCCCTACTCAACCAACACATGTCCAGATTCACAAACACTTCATTGACTTATTGGTGTTGACATTTTTTAAAGCACCTCCTTATCCAACCAACACATGTCCGGATTCACAAACACTTCATTGACTTATTGGTGTTGACATTTTTTAAAGCACCTCCCTACTCAACCAACACATGTCCGAATTCACAAACACTTCACTGACTTGTTGGTGTTAACACTTTTTAAAGCACCTCCCTACTCAACCAACACATGTCCGGATTCACAAACACTTCATTGACTTATTGGTGTTGACATTTTGTTGCAGTTAGCGACACCTGCGGTCACGCGTAGGGCATTTAAATTAACACCTACGGGTAAGATCAGTTCATGTTTATTTGTGATTTGTATTTTAAATTTTAGTGATGATGTTTTGACTATTTTTATATTTTTCTCTAGGTCTTATTTCCATATATAAATAATATTAGGTACATGTCCGCGATGGAGTTTTGACCCACGCACTTATATCACCCTACACCTACTTCTGTAATGGGTCTTTTATAAAGTATTAAGATGGGAATTTATTAAATATATTATATTGTGAGGTGATGATGATATTTTTTGGTTTTTTAATGAAGTTGTTAGATTGATGACAGCTTATGCGTGGAAAAGAAATAGATGGAATGAAAAGAAGATCGGATGAAAGGAGAACGAATAACTGCGCACCGCGCTACAGGTTCTCGAACGTATGGGACTTCGCCGTGATTTTGTTTGCTCCGTCATTTGTTTTTAGAAATTTAATTTTACGACCGTTTGTATGCAGTGTCCGGGGTGTGACAAGGTACTTGTACTATCACTCACCAACGTGTCGTCATGGGAGTAGGCCGAGTGATATGATTGAAAATGAAATTGTAAGTTGTGAAGAAAGAGGTAAAGCAATCTTTATTCACTTTAAGAAATAGGGCTTTTCCGGCTGACTGATTATTAGAATTAGATTGTCAGATCTAGCTTATATATTTATTTACTAACGGTATGTATTATTTATGTGAGATTATTTTGCTAACATTATATTAAATTAGTATATTAATTAGTATAATTTTAGGTATTTTTTAAAAGTGTGTGTAAACACCTATTTGAAATAAATTGTTTTGGTACACATAGGTTTGCCCCCGACCTTGGAATTCTCATTACACCCAGTAAGGTTGGCTGGAAGAAATATCTTATAGAGATAAGTCCACCTTTGTATATGTCCTTTCTAATTGTTAATCATGTAAATATTTGTGTGCAATAAAGAATATATATATCGTACACTTGCTATGGACATAACACTCAAAAATAAAAAAATAAAATAAAAAAAGAGACCTCTGTCCCGGCTCGCGGTCACGAATAGAATGAATCTCAACTGTGTCGGAAAAGCTTTAGAACAACCTACTAGCACACCCCGGACACTGCATATAACGGTCGTGAAATGACATTTCCAAAAACCTAATGACAGAGCAAACAAAATCACGGCGAAATCTTATACATTCGAGAACCAAACTGTAACCAATCTGTATCAATCTGGGTTGACTAGAGGGTGAGGGAGAGGGAGTGTCCATACTGTATGTTAGTACTAACATAATATATACTTTGCTACTAGTTTGAATTTAAACTTAGCTTTTTAACACGATCCGCGGATAGCAAGACTACAAAAGGAGATGTGATGAATGAACGTAGAGCTATTAATACAAACTCTACAGTACAATGTATTATAGACTAGTATTCCCGGCGAAGTAGAAGGAAAACATCGTGAGGAAACCTGCACATAACGGTGAAGGAAAACATCGTGAGGAAACCTGCACACGCCTGCGAAGAAACTCGAAGGTTGTGTGTGAAGTCGACCAACCCGCACTGGGCCCACGTCGTCTACTAAGGCCTAATCGCCAAATAAGAATTAGCGAAATCGGTCCAGCCTTTCACGCGTGATGCCGTGACCAAGGGAAATAGGGATTAGTAGATGTAAAACTTAAGAGAATATTGCAAAAGGTTCAGTCTATATGGTCCGTAGCACCAACATTTCAGCGAGCCTGCCATGCATGTAATTCTCAACGACGCAGCCCTTCACGGCGTTTTCTGCCAAGAAAAGATATTTACCAACCATAAATACACACCATTTTACTTTTGACATTGTATCGTAGGATAGCTTCATCTCTCTGAAGATGTTTGAGAGGAAAACATAATCTAGAAAGCTTTTAATCAAAATTAAAAGGCCCCTCTGATCTTATGTAAAAACTGGTCAAGTGCGAGTCAGAACCGTGCACAAAGGGTTCCGTACCATCATACTAGATGGCGCTAGTTTCTTGACGTTTAAAAAAAACTCGCCGGGAGTGCCGGCAGAAGTGAAACCTTGAATTTTAACGTTGTGCATTTTTGATTTTTTGGAATGGTTAGGGAATAATTTTGCACGAATTCCTTTGATTATCAGTATAAAAGTACTATCGTTTATGTGGTAGAATACAATATTTATTTATTGCGCTATCGTACACAAACATGACAATTTATATTACAATAAAAAGTTTAAATCTCAGAAAAATCAACAAAAAATCAACTCCATCCGTCTTACGAATTTTCGATCAGGTCACGTGTCCTGACGCGAGTTTAACATTTTTTACCCATTACAAAACAAGTGCACAAGGCCGCTAAAGAAGTTTTCACTTCAAAAAAACGCGTTTTTTGTACGGAGACCCCTTATTATTTCACTCTTTCTAATTTTTAGTATTTGTTGTTATAGCAGCAACAGAAATACATTATGTGTGAAAATTTCAACTGTATAGCTATCACGGTTCATGAAATACAGCCTGGTAGACGGACAGACAGACACACAGACGGACGGACAGCGGAGTCTTATTAATAGGGTCCCGTTTACACCTTTTGTGTACGGAGCCCTAAAAAGTGGCTAAATGCTTGACGGACCACGCCTAATGTAGAGTTACGTAGTCTTTTCAAAACATAATTTATAAAAACAAAGTTATTTTTGCAGTTGGTTTAGAACATTCGTATGAAAAATCTATGAACTTTTAAAAATCCAACTGTTCATCTTAAGTTGGTTGACTGTTACTCCTAAACCACACCCTGGACACTTCATACAACGGGCCAGATATGATATTTCAAATAAGGAATGACGGAAAAAACAAAAGGCTGACGAAATCCTTTCATTTCATTTCATATTTATTGCAATATCATAATTAATTATCCTATACGTTCGACAACCTAACTGTAACCAATCTGCATCAATCTGGATGACGAGGGGGTGTGGTCGCAATCTAGAGAGCGGCAGGGAGTGTCCATACTGTATGTTAGTACTAATATATATATACTTTGCATAAACTAAGAAAGCCTCCCAATAGCAATAATTTTTGTTTTAAAATAACTATCTCCAATTTTTGCCTAAAGTAGCGTTTTAGATGATTGGGGATGAGGATCATCATAATAATATTTTAAGAGCCGCGCTCTTGTCGGTGTAGCTCTTTCCAGATCTCTCTCTCCCACACTATCTCCTTCATGGATGAGAATATGTAATTTAAAGTACGTTAAGGTACGTTAATAAAAAAAATACTCCCACTTGTTGGGTAGATTCTAAATTTTTTTACAGATATTTTTCCATGTTGCAGGTGTTACAGATATAACCATATTTAATTTTAGCCTTATAGCTTTAATAGTCTTTAAGCAAGAAGACAGACAGATAGACATGGTGAAGCTTTAAGGGTTCCTTTCAAGTTTGACAACAGAACACCAAAATGACAGAATGATTAAGAAACGGTTATAAATTTTAACAACTTTATAGGATAGAAAATAAGAATGGTTCTAAAGATAAAACTAAATTTTCAACAATTAAAAAAAAAAGAAAATGAGAATGGTTCTCAAGTTAAACGTAATTTTAACAAGTTTAAAGAAAAGAAAATGAAAATGGTTTCAAAGTTAAAACTAAATTTTAACAACTTTATAGAAAAGAAAATGAGAAGAGTTCTAAAGTTAAAACTAAATTTTAAAAACTTTAAAGAAAAGAAAATCGGAATGCTTCTAATTGAAAACTAAATTTTAACAAATTTCAAGAAAAGAAAACATAAATGATTCTAAATTTGTAACTAAATTTTAACAACTTTAAAGGATAGAAAATGACAATGGTTCTAAAGTTAAAACTAAATTTTAACAACTTTAAAGGAAAGAAAACGAGAATGGTTCTAAAGTTAAAACTGCAGTCGCGGCAGAACAGATGAATATTACAAACCAAGATATAAAAGAACAAAAACCTATAAACTGTCTGGTACTTTCTACCTCAGTGACTATAAAACTTTAATAACTACAACTGAAAGTGCTTACAATAATAGTCTAGACCAGACGAGACAAAACTTACAAGAACACAAAGTTTCCCCTAGCACAAATCAAAATGAAATAGCCCAATAAAAGGAAGGCAAGCAAGCGAATCGTCCACGGGGAAACCCCACTGATTTCCATTTAAAAAGTTAACTTCATATCATGCACCTGGACTCGGACACAAGGGGCGGAGGAAAAGTAGCGGAATTAGGCAAGGGAGTGGAATAATTTGCGTCGTAAATCCAAGTTTTATATCCGCGGAGCGTAGTTACCGTGGTTGGTCGTCGGGTGCGTACACATTGACATAATTTAACTTTTTCTTATTATCTTTTTGGTGACATCGTTAAAGCTCTAAATATGCATTGTGGAGAAAGCTCTTTTATTTGTGATTTTGTGTTTTGTAGGTGTCTCGCGTATTTTTACACTGCATATTTATTTTCGGAGTTTACTCATTTAGAATTGATTCATATAAAGCTCGATGTGAAAAATATATGAAGGGTGAAATAGAGTGTTGATCGGTAACGCGTTACCGCTACTTTTAGTGTCATTAATTTTTTTTTGTCACAAAGGCTCAGGAAACATGCCCTACCGCCTAATGCAAGGCCGTAGGCCGAGCTCCGTGCAGTAGCTTCGCGTAGGGTGGAGCCCGGAGTGTTCCAAAAGAGGCCGGACGTCGAAAAAAAATTGTTTCATGAGTAAATTCCTGTCGCGCGTCAGACGATGATGCCGAAGCTGGAAGCTACCTAGTTTTCCCAATACAATAGGGAACTGAGTACCTTGTCTTCAAGCCTTATGTTTGGCGGCCAGAGTTAAATAAGATGGTGGTAGCCAGGCGGCCTTAGCAAATGCCATTCCACCAACCAAACCGAGTCTTAAAAAGTAAGTCTCCGCCGGGAATCGAACCCGCGACCTCCTGATGTGAAGCCATTGGACTTAACAATTACGCCATGGATGTGGATAAAAGTGATTTTATGTAAAGTAGAATGTAAACTGTTTTTGTAAAGTGGTTCATTTTCCTTTTATGTCAGTGTTAGGTTACTGCTCTTGAAAGGAGGCTGACAAAACTAACAAGTCTTACGAAATACCTTTCTCAAATATTAAAACAATAAATTGTGGCTCTTGCTTGAATATTTCTGTAGCTAAGAGATATGGCCTAGAAAGAAGCGACCCACAGGTCTTTTTGTGCCAGTATTTGGGCAAGCTACTGCAATATGGTATATTAAGTACAGAAGAAGGAAACGTTATTGAGTGGAAAATTTCGTGCGCCATTGTTGCTTTGAAATTAGCCTGATAAAGTCCTCTGTTAAAACTCCATCGCCTGACCGCTCTTTATTCGTTAAATACGCCTTGTCACCCCTGTTTATAGAGTCATTGGCTGTTGAAGTAAAAATTGCTATGTTATAATGGAGTTTACCAAAGAATTAAGTAACGGTTTAACAGCCTCCGTGACGTAATGGTTGGTCCATTCACTTCACACTAGAAGTTCACGGGGTTCGATTCCTGGTGGGGTCAACTTGTAAGACTCGGTTTGGTTGGTGGTAGGGCATTTTCTAAGCCTACCATCTTATCTAAGTGTTGCCGCCGAACAGCAGTGTTAACAACATTGATGTGTTCCGGCTTGAAGATAAGATAGCAGGTTGTCTATTTCTTGGTAAGGCCACTTCTATCTTCGACATCATCGTCATTTACTATCAGGTGAGATGATGCCAAGGGCTTACCAATTGTGAATAAAAAAAACTAAGTAACGTTATTCCTGTAAATAATAGGTCTTTACCTATGAAATTGCCAATTTCGTTCAATGCCAATTTTTAGTTAAAAAAATTATTGTTTATTATTATTAACCTTATTTTGACACTACTTATGGTCTATTATTAGTAACTAGTGGCATGGATGTTCATGTTCCAATCCACTGAGCTATTTACGATTGAATGAAACAAAGGCGTTTTCTTAGTGGTCAGATGGTGCAATTTTTTAGACTAGTTATATTTCTTGAATTTTCCTGAAAGTGACGATATCTTATGCGGGTTATTCCCAAATATGACATTAGTAGCGAAAAAAGTGCTGCGATAACTCTAGAGCTTTAAATTAAAAATGTATATTTTTTTCCTCAATAAAGGCGATTTTTTTATGTGAAAAAACCCGACTTCATGGAATTAAAGCCACCGTGCTCTTAAAATATCTACCCAAAAGGCATATTTTTACCACCATTTAATTTTTAATAGTCTAATGCTATGTTGAGAATAAATTTTGTTTTAATAACTATTGTTCTTAATATTAATTTGCATCTTTAAACTTTTTATACAATCGGCAATTTCATAGGCAAAGACCTAATAACATTTCAATGTTTTAATAGTCATTTATAGTCATTTATTCACCAGGCAACAATGTACATTGCTTAGAGGCAGGCCAATTTTACAAACATATATATATGTTTGTAAAATTGTAATATATATATATATATATATATATATATATATATATATATATATATATATATTAATAGCATATTCATGTTCTCTCGTAATCTATTTGAGAAAATGAGTATCTGTTATTATTTCATTCATGTATTAACTTACTAAGTAATACGAGTATGCATGCTTTTGAAAAAAATCTCTCAATTTTGCTTTGAACTCTAGCTTAGGGAGATCCATTATTAGTTTAGGTCGTTTATTGTACATAATTATTTTTAATGGGATTCCTTGTTTGAGAGTTTTTGTCAGCCGTACAGTAGTTAAATAGTTAAAAACAATCCTATAATGTATGCAAGTTCCCACGACAAAGATCATTAATTTCTTCGATAAGTTCTTAGAGGATATTTTACGAAGGAGCAAATAGAAGGTTATGTGATCGTCTGACTATAAACTGACTACTAGATTATGACGAAACGCACTCTATATCACTTATAAACAGCATAATAATTTTCCTTGTGTAAAATTGGTCCTCAGACACGGTCTCATCATCATCAACACATCAGCTCATATATATGTCCCCACCGAGGGGCTCGAGCCTACCCTGGGTTGGGGCGAATTGTCACTGTCTTATAATAGGGGGAAATAATGTCAAAAATGTTTTCATCGCTAATAAAAAGTGTGTCTGTGCAATATTCGGTGTTTCACAAGATGTTTCATGTAGGCCCCTATTTAGAAACTTAAACATACTGCCACTACCTTGTCTTTACATACAAGAAATGGCAAAATTAATAAAACAAAATCAAAAGTCCGAAGTAGGAGGAATCCTGACAGATTAGTAATGGGTGAGATTCCCAAAACAATGCGATTTCAGAAAAATTGCTACTGGATGGGCCACATAATCTATATCTACATATTTTAAAAGAAAGTCGTGTTAGTTACACCAATTATAACTCAAGAATGGCTGGACCAATTTTTATGCTTTTTATCTTTTTGCATTTTTTATGACTTCAATTTTTATGATTTTTGTTTCGAAGACATCGTCTGGAATAGGATAATGAGTATTAAATTAAGATATTCATCAATAAAAAAAAATATTATCAGTCAAAAAATAATTGGTTTTAGGCTAGGGTAGGTTAGTGTAGTGTAGTTAGGGTAGGGTAGTGTGTGTAGGGTAGGGTAGTGTAGGGTGGGGTAGTGTATGCTAGGGTAGGGTAGTATAGTGTAGTGTTAGGTGGAACAAAGTTCGCCAGGACAGCTAGTTTACAATAAAATACCGCATTCGATTCGGGAATTGCCCTTTTTTTTTTTTTAATAACAATTGGTAAACCCTTGACAACATCTCACCTGGTGGTAAGTGATGACGTTGCCGAAGATGGAAGCGGGCATACCAAGATTCCCCAACGCAATGGGGAACTGGCTATCTTATCTTCATGCCGGAACACACCAATGATATCAACATTGATATTTGGCGGCAAGACTTAGATAAGATGGTGGTAGCTAGCCAGGCGGGCTTAGAAAATGCCCTACCACCAACCAAACCAAGTCTTACAATTGACCCCGCCGGGAATCGAACCCGCGACCTCCTGTGTAATGCCAGTGAACTTTGCCTCTGAGCTACGGAGGTGGTTAAACAAGTTTAAGGCAACATTACATGAGTGGCTCCTTCAGAACATGTTTTATTGCATTGTCAATTTTCTAAAGCTTAAGCAATGTTAATCTGTAGTTTCTCATTCATCATCATATCAGCTCATATACGTCCCCACCGAGGGGCTCGAGCCTACCCTGAATTAGGGCGATCGAGACTTAGTCGACCACGCGGGCCCAGTGCGGGTTGGTCGACTTCACACACAACCTGCGAGTTTCTTCGCACGCGTGTGCATGTTTCCTCACGATGTTTTCCTTCACCGTTAAAGCAATCGGTAAGTATGTACACACGGCGCCACATCAAGCTATACAAAACCAGTATACGCGGGCCTCGCGTATGTTGAAACGCAAAGGCGTCGCGCGACTCGCGGGACCTTTAGGTGAAGGAAATATGAGAAATCACTATTGTAAGACCTTTTATACTAACCTTAATTAAAATCAAATAAAGAATTCTATTCTATTCTATTCTATTCTAAACACTTAAAAGTGTCCTACAAAAATGTGTGTATGTACTCGTATTTGTGCATGCACGTATCCTCTTGATTTGTAGAGAAACTTGATGAACTAATTTTTAGGGTTTCGCACCCAAAGGGTAAAATCGGGACCCTATTACTAAACTCTTTTTTTCCTTACTTGTCTTATCTCGTAAACATATATGGCGTCCCTATGTCAATGTCACTGGAAATAGCTTTTCATAGGGTGGGAAACAATTGAATGAACTGAATGGAAACCATTGAATGAAATGAATGTTAGTCGTGGTTGATTCAATGATGTTAAAGTTTTTTTTCTTACTTGTCTTATCTCATCAACAAAATTTGTACTTCATTTAATCATTGAATCAACCAAGAATAAGAGTTAGTTCATCCATTAAATGTGGCGTAGGGTTGGGAACCATTGGACACATTTCACAGTTCATGAATCACAGCCTGGTGACAGACGGACGGACGGACAGCGAAGTCTCAGTAATAGGGTCATAGGAATATTCTGAGACAGTACGACATTATTTAGGAAACAACTTCTGTTTTTTAGAATTTGGAAAATAATCTCGTTATCCGACGAGAAACTCGCCTAAGCCTAAACTAAATAAATAACTTATAAAATACATGTGAATATAAGTACCATAAAATAATTAAAACATAATTATATTTACTGTTTGGAAAATAGTTTGAAGCTTGAAAAAAGATGATAAGAAACTCTCATTGCTGGTGAAATTGCTTTGCAGTCTACCATTTTTTCCTGATAATTTTGTATTTTGGAAACAAATGAAAACTTATTCCCGAATCTCCGTAAGTACTAAATTCAGGAACGCAACAATATTTCGTTTTTCTGTTTTTATTATTAACAGGTTTCTTAATGTAATCGTGAGCCATCTGATTATATCTAAAATTAACATCACCTTATCCTCAACTTAAAGCAAAGTGTCGTTCTTAGAAACTTCTTCATTTCGCCGCTAGAGGCGCGCGGAAAATCTTTGCATCGCCAATAATGCTTGCCATCACTTTCTGTTTGAGTACATAGGCTATATATCAGCCGTGAGACGTCTACTGCTAGATAATTACACTCCCGCGGATGGCAGACTTTTGCCAATTTTGTAGACTATAAATAAATAGTGTTTCTGTGATTTTTATTTCTCTGGCTGATGCGAGTAATTAAATTTGCTAAACTTTGAATAAAAACTATCAAAGATGACCTAATTTAATAAAAGATATATAGTAATTTCCGTCATTTTTCTATTTCCCTAGCTGTCTAGAGTAATAAAATAAAAATTACTAAACTTAATGTAATAAAATGTTTAAAAACTATCAAAGATGACCTAATTTTTAGCTCGCAACAACAGTTCAAAATCATTCATTCAGTCATTCACTTCATCCCTTCTCTACACCAAAGCAACAAAACAATCATGTCGATTTTTAATCTGTGACAAAATCCTTTATCAATTACGCAATTTTATGGAAAAAGTGTTAAAAAATGTATAAAATAATAGCAGTTTTCAGTGTTAATTCATACGTCCACGTCGTACTTACCATTTACAATGTTTCTTAATCTCAAAACTATCAAAGATGACCAAATTTTTAGCTCGCAACAACAGTTCAAAATCATTCATTCAGTCATTCACTTCATCCCATCTCTACACCAAAGTAACAAAACAATCATGTCGATTTTTAATCTGTGACAAAATCTTTTATCAATTACGCAATTTTATGGAAAAAGTGTTAAAAAATGTATAAAATAATAGCAGATTTCAGTGTTAATTTATACTTCCACGTCGTAGTTACCATTTACAATGTTTTATAGTCTCATAATGTGTATGGTGTATTCGGAAAGTGGTGTTTTTTGTTCGAGCGGTGTTTGTTGACAACATAAGACAAGTAAGGAAAAAAAGAGTTTAAGCCTCCGCTGTCCGTCTGTTTGTTCGTCTGTCACCAGGCTATATTTCATGAACAGTTTAGACAGCTAAAAATTTTACAGATACGTATTTCTGTTGCCGCTATATAAACAAATACAAAAAATTAGAAAAAGGGAGACAATAAGGGTGGTCTCCATACAAAAAACGTGTTTTTTTTTAAACATGAAGAAACTAGCGCCATCTAGTAGGATGGTACGGAACCCTATGTGTGCGGTTCTCACTCGCACTTGGCCGGTTTTTTTTAAGTGTCTTTTACTTGTATATATAGAACTATTTTCCAGGGTAAGGTTCTTGAGTTTTTATTTAATATCATGGGTACCTCGAATACAAAAAAATATTTTCTAAAAATCGCTAAAGGTGTTTGTCAAATTTTGGTCATGTACTTAAATAAGATGGTGGTTGCTAGCCAGGTGGGATTAGAGAATGTCCTGCTACCAAACAAACCGAGTCTTAAAAAATTAGTACCCGCCGGAATTTAAACCTGTGAACACACACTAAAGTGAAAAGTGAAAAGTGAAAGCACACTAAAATAATATGAACTAATCAGGCTCACTAGAATTATCATCATATCAGCCCATATACGTCCCCACCGAGGGGCTCGAGCCTACCCTGAATTAGGGCGATCGGGTCTTTCGACCACGCAGGCCCAGTGCGGGTTGGTCGACTTCACACACAACCTTCGAATTTCTTCACAGGCGTGTGCACTAACATTATAAATTAATAAAATTATACTAATACTATTTTTAAGACTACAACTTACACATTGATCATGTAATCTGATAACAAATAAATAACAATAATAAATCAAATCAAAATAATTTATTTTAAATAGGTGTTTACACACACTTTTAAATAATCAAAACAAAACTTATTGTCTATTGCATAATGTCATGATTCAGATTACAGTCTCAGGTAATGGTATTGGTAATAGAATCAACGTATATATCTTTGTCATTTACATAATCTTATATTTTATAATACCCTCTACAGCACAAGCATTTTTGACATGACTCTTGAATTTATTCTGTGACAAACTAGTTACATTTTCTGGTATTTTATTGTAGAATCTTATACACTGCCCCACAAATGACTTTTTAACCTTACTGAGTCTCGAAAAGGCTATATCTATTTTATTTACATTTCTTAAAATCAAATTATAACTGTCACTGTTTTTAGGAAATATATGCAAATTCTTATGAAATAATACCAATAAAAGCACGCAAATTTCTGAAAATCATTAAGTTCCCTAGTTGGCAAATGCAAAGCTTAACAAGCCTTTTGGCGATACCATTTACATCCGCATCGTCGGAACATTCGGAACATCGTTTTGCTCTCAAACGCATCGTATCGTGACAAGTGACAGCAAAGTAGCCAACTCCGAAGTCAAAGTTTCCTCCAGGCCAAATACATAAGAGCGTTTTGCCACATGATCGCTTTCCCGATTTGTCGAGAAAATAAAGTAGACTCGAACACGGAAACTCCAGCCACCGCAGCTGAGTTGATAAAATTGGATGTAGGGTAAAAGCCGTATAGTAGCCACCGCCTCCGTAGCTCAGAGGCAAAGTTCCCTGGCTTTACACAGGAGGTCGAGGGTTCGATTCCCGGCGGGGTCAATTGTAAGACTCGGTTTGGTTGGTGGTAGGGCATTTTCTAAGCCCGTCTGGCTAGCTACCACCATCTTATCTAAGTATTGCCGCCCAATATCAATGTTCATATCATTAGTGTGTCGGGGAAGAAGATAGCCAGTTCCTCATTGCGTTGGGGAATCTTGGTAAGCCCGCTTCTATCTTCGGCAACATCGTCACTTACCACCAGGTGAGATGTTGTCAAGGGTTTACCAATTGTTAATAAATAAAAACAAACACTTTTTGAAATCACTCTATATCTCTCAGTACAAATAGCAGAATACTTTATTTGTAAAACTGGCCGGTACTTTGGTTTTCTACATACAAATTTATGAAAAGTAAAAAACATTATCTTTAATATCATTAGAGTATTAGCGATTATTGCGGACCTATATATTTTGGGACACCTATCCCACGTAGGGAATAGTTGCCTAATCCATGTAAATTACGTTTAGGATATCTATCCCGCCGAGAAACAGGACATGTACCCCACAATAACTTTGATCGCATTTTGCTTTCCCATGCAATGGCACAAAGACATGAGACACGGTCAACTTCGTGGTAATTGGAGAATCTTTTGACAGATTAGTAAAATAGCATGCGATTCATCCACGAAACTAGAGTAATTACAATCGGGGCAACTATCCTGGTTTTACCCTACTCGTAGATAGTAGCTATGCATTGCTTTCGCTGCCTCAAACTTTGCCTAGTGAATATGAAATAGTTTGGAACAAAGTGCGAAGTTTTAGAAGCGTTCGGACGTACCTTGCAAATGATTTATGTTCAGAGATTATCTGAAACAAAGGGTCTTTAAGTAAAATAAATAGCCAGAATCGTTTAGTAGGTTTTAACCGCCTCCGTAGCTCAGAGGTAAAGTTCACTGGCTTTACACAGGAGGTCGCGGGTTCGATTCCCGGCGGGGTCAATGGTAAGACTCGGTTTGGTTGGTGGTAGGGCATTTTCTAAGCCCGCCTGGCTAGCTACCACCATCTTATCTAAGTCTTGCCGCCAAATATCAATGTTGATATCATTGGTGTGTTCCGGCATAAAGATAAGATAGCCAGTTCCCCATTGCGTTAGGGAATCTTGGTTAGCCCGCTTCCATCTTCGGCAACATCGTCACTTACCACCAGGTGAGATGTTGTCAAGGGCTTACCAAATGTGAATAAAAAAAAAAAGGTGTTTTGCGCTTTCATTGGAAATGTTGCTTTCGTAATTAATTGGTAAGTATTTAGCTCTAAATAGTTGTAAATAGCAGTAGCGTTGTTGTTAGTATTTAAATATTTTGGTAATCTTGTACCGTGGCACAGAACCACAGGATTCTTAATAGTTTTATGTTGCCTTAATTATATTTTTACTAGCTGTCCCGGCGTGTCCTGCCCTGCCCTGTACTTTCATACAAAGATATTATGTTTATTCATAAGCGTCGGTGGTTCAACCGGTAACGACTCGGTCCTCCTAACCAGAGGTGCCGGGTTCAAATCCGGACGGCCAATGTACCAATGATTTTTCGAAACTTACATACATATACTCACCGATTGCTTTAACGGTGAAGGAAAACATCATGAGGAAACCTGCACACACCTGTGAAGAAACTCGAAGGTTATGTGTGAAGTCGACCAACCCGCACTGGGCCTGCGTAGTCGACTAAGTCCCGATCGCCCTTTTTCAGGGAAGGCTCGAGTCCCTCGGTGGGGACGTATATGAGCTGATATGATGATGTTTATTCGCGGCTGCAATTTTGTGGAGTTGAATTTCATCGAAGTTCTTGGTGTCTTTTTGACAAGATTTTATTTAGTTTCACCTGTGTTTACCCATTTCCTGGTTCTTGATTGAGCTAAATTTTTGCATGCATATTTATAACGCGTGACAACGCAATATTAAAAGTTTAGAAATTATTTCAGAAACATGTAGCATACTCGACAATATAGTTTACTGTCTTTTTCCCGCGGCTCCGCCCGCGTGGACATCGTTTTAATGACAGTCTTTAAGGATGATTAGTAAATTATGTCGTTTCCCACCTACTCAACCATCTTTGTGCCTAAAATCACTATAATCGAGTATTCTTCTAGTTCCCTCCGGAACTGCATTATACTATGCCATTTTCCCGGGATAAAAAGTAGCCTATGTCCTTCCCCGTGACACAGGCTACGTGCATGCTAAATTTCATTAAGATTGGTCAAGACGTTGCAGCGTGAAAAGGTAACAAACAAACACATTTTCACATTTATAATATTATATAAGTAAGGATGATCTTAGTTGACGAGCCCCTAAACAAAAGAAAACATGATATTTATTCAAAGCCTTTAACCAGCTAGTAGTTCTGCCTCAGCCGCAAGTAAATAAAGCACTTTAAGTATTAGTAGCGATGTACAAGCAAGATGCCCGCCACGCAGGAGCGAGGCGCTTCAGACAGGGTCTGAATGATGGATGAGAACGCCGCGGATTTCAGTCAACGCTGATAACATCCGTAGAACTACTCTAGGGTTTGGAATAAGACTGAATATCTCTGGTATTTGAGAAAAGAACGCGTTTGAATTACGTTTAAATCAAATCAAAATAATTTATTTTAAATAGGTGTTTACACACTAAATAGTCAAAACAAAACTTATTGTCTATTACATAATATCATGATTCAGATTACAGTCTCAGGTAATAGTATTTGTAATAGAATCAACAAATATATCTTTGTCATATACATAATCTATTATTTTATAATACCCTTTACATTTCTTAAATTCAAATTATGCCTGTCACTGTTTTTAGGAAATAAATGCAAATTCTTACGAACGTACGTGATGTTTTCATATATAAATTGACTAGCAACATTTAAAATATTGATTTCTTTGAACTTATTCTTTAACGACTCACGTGATCGCTGATAGATTGCGCGGATAGCTCTTTTCTGCAAAATGAAAATAGTTTCTATATCAGCCACAGTAAGATGCCATTAGATATTATACTATAGAAGCAACTAAAATATTTTCTTTTTAGTTCATTAGGTTCGTATGTAAAAGAGATTTTAATGCAGTTGCCATCATTTACTAAGGAGTTTAACTATGAGATTGAGCTTTATTACCCACTAGCTGTTTCCCGCGGCTTCACCCGCGTGGACCACGTTTCTATGACTTTTCGAGGGTGCGCAGTGCGCGAGCCGCAAGCGGCTCGCGAGCGTGGTAAAAAGTAGCCTGTGTCTTAATCCAGGTCCTAATCTGTCTACTTATCAAATTTCAGCCAAATCCGTTCAGTAGTTTTTGCGGGAAAGCGTAACAGACAGACAGAGTTACTTTCGCATTTATAATATTAGTAGGGATAACAGCTGTATTTGAATATTCCGTGAGTTCCAGCAGTAATAGTTTTCGAAAAACTTAAAAGCTTTTATTATATTTTATATGCTCAAAAAGTCAAATGCTTAAATGAATTATAAAAAATACAAGGTTTCAAATTCAAAAAAGTTGAGCACAGTTTTGTATTTCTACGATTGTATTGAAAAATAAAATAAGATTCTGGTACCTTGGTTCCATCTCCTGAGTTTATAATTAGATCAACTTTAAAATAACAAAAGGATTTAATTTATCGTCACCAGGAATACAGCTTCATTCCAAATTTTAGGTTAATCGAACCCCTAGAACTCGTTCTAAATTCGACTGCAAGATTAGAACTAAACAAATATGAATACATAGAAACATACATTCGTACATACATACATAAATACATACATTGCAAGTTAAATATAAGCTTTTAAATTGAAAAATAGAACATTTTTGTTCTTTACCGTATTTTATATTTCAGAAAATAAAATGTTAGGTAAATCACATCACTCTCTCTCTCTTATCGTGTGGCACAATTAACTGTGCTATCCAAGACATAGACGGCGGTTATAGAGCTATCTTCTAAAAACTACCTAACTAATTAAATAAGAATGATAGGTTTTTGATGTGTAACATCTTTGCTCTCGCTTTCCTGCAATTTGTGGGAGTGATTTCGTGAAATGGGACGGAAATGTGTAACATGGGACGGAAATGTGTAACAGGAAGTCGCGAAAGCGCGTGCTAAAAAAAAATCTACTACGACGGGTGTTAAAACGTCATTAAAAAACCGACCAAGTGCAAGTCGGACTCGCGCACTAAGGGTTCCGCTCGCTTTCCTGCAATTTGTGGGAGTGATTTCGTGAAATGGGACGGAAATGTGTAACATGGGACGGAAATGTGTAACAGGAAGTCACGAAAGCGCGTGCTAAAAAAAAATCTACTACGACGGGTGTTAAAACGTCATTAAAAAACCGACCAAGTGCAAGTCGGACTCGCGCACTAAGGGTTCCGCTCGCTTTCCTGCAATTTGTGGGAGTGATTTCGTGAAATGGGACGGAAATGTGTAACATGGGACGGAAATGTGTAACAGGAAGTCGCGAAAGCGCGCTCTATTCGATCTGACCAAGTGCGGGTCGGACTCGCGCACAGCAATTTGTGGGAGTGATTTCGTGAAATGGGACGGAAATGTGTAACAGGAAGTCGCGAAAGCGCGCTCTATTCGATCTGACCAAGTGCGGGTCGGACTCGCGCACAGCAATTTGTGGGAGTGATTTCGTGAAATGGGACGGAAATGTGTAACAGGAAATGCGAACGTTTTTTAATTCTCGAAAACTAAGGTTGTCATAGCCGTGCCGCCTAGTGTGAAGTATTTTGTCACATGTTACACATCATATGCGAGTACTGTAGGTCTCGCTCGTTTTTTTTTTATTCACAATTGGTAAGCCCTTGGCATCATCTCACCGGATGGTAAGTGACGATAATGCCGAAGATGGAAGCGGACTTACCGAGATTCCCCAACGCAATGGAGAACTGGCTATCTTATCTCAAGCCGAAACATATTAATGTAATTTGTTAACACTGATGTTTGGCGGCAAGACTTAAATAAGATGATGGTAGCTATGGTGTATCACATTTTCAAAGAAAAACTAATAAGATGCTGCTGAAAATTAAAAATTATTTGATTGTTAAATTTCTAGTTGTACGAAAGTATATAGGACACAACGGACTTTCCAAAAAAGAAGGGTAATGTTTTTATGCGGCGTATATTAGTACTCACATACAGTGTGGACACTCCCTGCCGCTCTCTAGATTCCGACCTCACCCCCTCGTCACCCAGATTGAAACAGATTGGTTATAGTTTGGTTTTCGAACGTATACGATTTCGCTGTGATTTTGTTTGCTCCGTCATTTGTTTTTAGACATGTCATGTCACGACCGTTGTATGCAGTGTCCGGGGTGTGGTCGTACTAAACAAAGCCTGGTTAGTCGTCAGTAAATGGAATAATCTTTAAACCACCGTTAATTAATTTATCCTGAAAAACGTCGGGTTTTCCCAAGCTGACAGCCTTGATTTTCAATTTCTCCAGCGAAAGATTAATGGGGAAAGACAGGTTGGTTCCCTTAGAGCTTCGTCCACGTTTATAATTAGTTAAGGGCGCCGTTAAGTTAGATATTTAACCAACTACGGTAAATAAGAAGGGTTATAATTTTAGCAGTAAATGTACGTTGAAAAGGCAGGATGACGCGTATAGTTTTCTCAAATGAAGTGTACAATTTGAACTTGCTAAATTATTTTATTAAATTAAAACTTTTATTACATCGTCTCAAATTTTTTCGTCTGAGTGTTGCATGTCGCGTGTCGGTCGCTTTCGTCTGACTGTATGATCGTTTCGTCCTCTGTACCGTAGCGAGAGCAGCCATGATCGTTTCGTCCTCTGTATAGTTTCACTTTTACCGTGGTTTCATGAAACTGCACACTTACTTTTTTTGAATAAAACTAAGTTATTAACAGTTAGAGGCGTTGCCTAAGTTGTGTTCGAGATTTCTTCTTTCTCCCGCCAGTTGCTTTACTTTTTTTACTTTTGAATCGATAGATAGATGTCGTTGATATCGTTGGTAAGCATTTACAATCTGCACACGCCTGCGAAGAAACTCGAAGGTTGTGTGTGAAGTCGACCAACCCGCACTGGGCCCGCGTGGTCGACTAAGGCCTAATCGCCTTGATTCAGGGTAGGCTCGAGCCCCTCGGTGGGGACGTATATGAGCTGTAATGATGATGATTAAAACTCGAGTACGGCAAAGCCTGTGGCCTATGATTGCAGCCCTTGATTAATACCTCCCCAATCATCTCTTCCCGAGGGTATCGTAAGTGGGGCGTAAGGGTTCAAACCGGAGAAGCATCAGCGTCCTTTTCCCGCGTACTTTGCGACCACTTTGCACACTTCGATAGTCAACCTCAAGCGTGGTAATTACCTCCCATTTTGAGGAGGCATATGTCTAGCAGTGGATGTTTTCTGTTGGATGTGATGATGATCATTATCACATCAAACAATGCAGGCTGATTAGTACGGCAAAGCCAAAAGGATTGGTTGTATATATTTTTTAGAATCCTTATATTATTTATCGTTCTGATAAGAGCGATTTTCCGTCGACGGGTTTAAGTTTTTTTACTTTCATGAACCTTAGTTCTTCTATCACGTGTGAAATCAAGGCTAATTTCGGATTCTGAAACGACAAAAAAAACCGGTTGTCTGTAAGTTGGTTTACGGACGATAATTTTACGTGCTAACAAGTACCCGTCCGATTTCCCATCCGAGTACCTGTCCGAGTCCCCGTTCGAGTCCCCGTCCAAGTACCCATCCAACTACTTGTCCAAGTCCCCGTCTAACACCTCTTGTAAGCTCCTGGAAGCCTAGTACTTTTAATCCATTTACACACTTGTTTGACGTTTCGTCCGTCCGTAAATTGCAAGAACTATAAATAAAACTAAAGTACAACTCTAACATATCTCACAATTGGAACACCTATTGTAAGCTCCTGGAAGCCTAGTACTTTTAATCCATTGACACACTGATGTTAGGTATAAGAAACGCCTCTTTTTAGTATGACGGTTTTCCTCACAGAGAATCGACCGCATTGGAACACCTCTTGTAAGCTCCTGGTAGCCTGGTACTTTTAATCCATTGACACACTTGTTTGACGGTTCGTCCGTCCGTCCGTAAGTACAACTCTCGCTTGCACGCTCGGCACAATGACGTCACACTGGCGTAACGTGACAATGACGTCACACTTTTTCGTGTATGCAACCCGTGTCATCAATTTATAAGAGGTTATCACGTCAAAAAGAACTGTATGTTTTTTGTGTGTAGGTAGGTATGTTACGCGATTTCTGCACTGAAGTTGAATCAATTTTAATAATATTCTTTTTTTTGAAAGATGTATCAAATCGTATCAAAGTTCGTGTTAAGTTATATATTACTAGCTGTTTCCCGCGGTTTCACCCGCGTGGACAACGTTTCTATGACATTTCGAGGGTGCGCAGTGCGCGAGCCGCAAGCGGCTCGCGAGCGTTTTAAAAGGTAGCCTATGTCTTAATACAGGTCCTAATCTGTCTACCTACCAAATTTCAGTCAAATCCGTTCAGTAGTTTTTGCGGGAAAGCGTAACAGACAGACAGGGTTACTTTCGCATTTATAATATTACTAGCTGTTTCCCGCGGCTTCACCTGCGTGGACCACGTTTCTATGACTTATCGTGGGTGCGCAGTGCGCGAGCCGCAAGCGGCTCGCGAGCGTGGTAAAATGTGGCCTATTTCTCATCCAGGTCCTAATCTGTCTACCTACCAAATTTCAGCCAAATCCGTTCAGTAGTTTTTGCGGGAAAGCGTAACAGACAGACAGAGTTACTTTCGCATTTATAATATTAGTAGGGATATATATAAGGGAGTAGGGATTACATAATGGCAATAAATCTTAGTTTCTGCGATTAAATTGGGTGCTTTTTAACCGATTCCAAACAGGGAGGAGGTTCTATGTTTGAATGTATATGTTTTTATGTACATATTATTTATTCGTAAGGTTATGCTCCTGAGGTGGTCCCATATAAATTAATGGTTAAATACTTTTTTAGAAAAGTAACATAAACAACAAAAAAGTTGTAAAATTATACTTGATTCATGCGATTGTAGTCGGATTTTTAACGTGTTTGGCGTGGTCAATTATAGCATTCTCAACTATAGCGTTCTCAATTAAAGCGTACTCAATTATTTGCCACGTTGTTTATAAAAGTCATTATTCTCTGTGCTCTTTTTCTTTTGTTTCTCGTGGCAGATAAGGGGGGCGATTACTTTCGTTGTGTTTTCGGTGTTGGAAGATAGGTGGCGTGGCGCCCCGGCATCAGATAGCCGCGATTTGGCTCTCTGTAAATCAACCGCCCCTCGCCTGATAAGCGCGAGCAAAATTCAGCTGTAAATCATACATTTGTTTTCATATAGGAGATTGTGATGGGAATTTTAAACGGCCCACGGTTTCGTGAGCGTTTTGTATATACTACCAGGTTTATGATATAGCTTCCCCACCCACCGACCCTTAGGGTATAACAGTGAGGGCCGCTATTCCTGCCAACACCATGAGGCGAAAGCAAGGACCAACTACGGTAGGTCTTGATGCCAAGAAGCTTGTCAAGGCAAGGCTAATTGAGGCGAGGTACTGATTGGAACAGTTTCACAGTCTTTTTCTTTACGTATAAAGAGTAAAGAAAATAACCACACTTTTTGACTATTCCAAGGGTTTTTCGTTTCAATCAAAAACTACAATGAAAGTATAAAAAATTATAACATTACTCACTTTGTATTATCATAACGAATATTGTTGTATATATTTTTTTTTTTTATACTACAAAATATTAGTCATAACTAGAGTTGAAAGTAACGGTGTCACCTATCTATTGGATTTTTTCTATCGAGCCAAAACTGATCAATCGTGTTTCTAATAGCTTTTGTCTTTATGGAACAGTCAATAAGTAATAACAGTAATAATTTAGAAGTAATTGACGTGAAAAATTACGAAAATCTGTAATATTACCGCCTTAATATTTTATTAGGGTTCGTCGGTAGTGTAACGGCGAGGGCCGCTACCTCCTGTTCGAGAGGTCGTGGTTCGAATCCTGCCACTTAAGTACCAATGTGTTTTCGAATTTCGATTTCATATTTACTTTAACTGCCCCAGCAAAGTTCAGTAAAGTTCTCGAGTGGCGACCGCGCACCGAAAAACGTAGCGTAGGCAGGCCTCCTACTCAGTGAACCGATGACCTGGTGAAGGTCGCGGGAAGCCGCTGAACCCGGGCAGTGCAGAAATGGTCGTCGTGGAAATCCTTGGGGGAGGCCTATGTCCATCAGTGGACGTCCTTCGGCTGATATGATGATGATGATTTGCGTTTATCCGACGCTCTTAAGGCGAAGGAAAACATCGTGAGGAAAACTCGAAGGTTGTGTGTGAAGTCGACCAACCCGCACTGGGCCCGCGTGGTCGACTAAATCCCGATCGCCCGAATTCAGAGTAGGCTCGAGCCCCTCGGCCGGGACGTAAATGAGCTGATATGTTAAGTGTTCCGTACATCCGAAGTAAAAACTCTTTGTAAGCTTTTTATTGAGTGTTAATTTAATCTTGCAAGTTAAGTTTGAATCACTTTCCAGATTCCAATTACGCTGAAATTTTGTATGCATATGTGAATCGGATGAAATTGCAATATTATTATAACCTGAAGCTAATCTGATGATGGAGCCGGAAGGTGGCCATGGGAAATCTGTAATTAAACGACGCTACCCCATCGAGTTTGGGCTCGTTTGATTCGTCTTGACAAGGACTCTGGTCATAGATTCAAGGTATGGTGTACAGTACGGTGCGGTATGGTGCGATGCGGTGCGGTGCGGTGCGGTGCGGTGCGATTCGGTGCGGTGCGATGCGGTACGGTGCGATTCGGTGTGGTGCGGTTCGGTGCGGTGCGGTGCGATGCGGTACAGTACGGTACGGTACGGTACAGTACAGTATAGTGTAGCGGTGCGGTGCGGTACGGTGCGGTACAGTACGGTGCGGTACAGTACAGTGTAGTGTAGCGGTGCGGTGCTGTGCAGTACGGTACGGTACAATATAGTATAGTGTAGCGGTGCGGTGCGGTGCGGTGCGGTACGCTGCGGTACGCTGCGGTACAGTACGGTACGGTACAGTACAGTGTAGTGTAGCGGTGCGGTGCGGTACGGTACGGTGCAGTACAGTATAGTATAGCGGTGCGGTGCGTTGCGGTGCGGTGCGGTGCGGTGTGGTACAGTACGGTACAGTACAGTGTAGTGTAGCGGTGCGGTGCGGTACGGTACATTACGGTGTAGTGTAGCGGTGCGGTGCGGTACGGTACAGTACAGTGTAGTGTAGCGGTGCGGTGCGATGGGGTACGGTACGGTACGGTACAGTACATTGTAGTGTAGCGATGCGGTGCGGTGCGGTGCGGTGCGTGGGGTATGGTGTTCAAATGGTGTGTAAAGAGTTCGACGTGAAACCATTGAACTTTTTGTCCGAGATCGCCACACAAAATTATTTTGAATGCTGTGGTGTTGAGTTTATTGGAGTTGACCTTATTATTGTAGCTATATATCGAATACCAAAGCAAACTAAATCTCATGTTAGTATATTTATTAATAAACTAGATAAACTGTTGTATCGCCTAACAAATAAATATAAAAAGAAGAAAATTGTCGTTTTTGGAGATTGGAATATTGATCTTTTAAAAAACAACAACTTCTCTAAAGATCTTACTAGCATCCTTGAAAACTATATTTTAGGACTCATATAAGATCAGCTACTAGGCGAAAAGCATGTATCGATCAAATTGCCAGCAATATAAAACAGGCAGAATCAGAGATTCACTACTTGGGTCTGTCCGATCATGAAACTGCTCAGACTTTAAGTTTGAATATCAATAAACACAAGGCATTTACAACTTGGTTTGAAAGCCGACGGGACTACAGTGGTGATAATATTCGTAAATTTAAAGAATGTATGAAAGCTATGTCATTTTGCGAGGTACTGAACAGTGATAACCTATCAGAAGCATTTGTTAATTTTCATGATCTCGTCTGTCTTTTCTATTACCTATGCTTTCCAGTAATAAAAATAAAAATTAACAATCGCAGAAAGAATATTAAATGGTTATCAACTGGAATAAAAAAATCTTGCCTAGTAAAACGCAAATTGTATATGACTTACAGATCCGTTGGAGCCAATAAAGACATACATAAAAATAAATTCAAACGTTACAGTGACATTCTTAAAAAATGTATTCAAAAATCGCAAAAAATATTTAATAACAAATACATTAAATCAAACAAGAACAAATGTAAAGCTACTTGGGATGTAATTACTTCAACTGTAAATAGGAATATATATAACACTGACATTAATTCTATTAAATACAATAACATGATATATACTAACCCTCAGGACATTTGTAATATTCTCAATGATTATTTTATAAATTTGACTAATAAACAAAATTCGAATCCTACTTGTGACAATTTGATAAGTAATAACCCTTCCACTATTTTTCTACGACCTATTGACGAAAAAGAAACATTAAAATTAATTATGTCCATGAACAACACCAAGACGAGTGGTTACGATGAAATATCAACAAGTATCCTCAAATCAAGCGCTGCCTTCATATGTCATCCACTTACTCATATAATAAATTTATCATTTAGTCAGGGAATTTTTCCCGAACAACTGAAAATATCTGTTATAAAGCCCCTTTTCAAGAATGGCGATAGGTCTAGTCCAAATAATTACAGGCCAATAACCATTGTTCCTATTATTTCAAAGATAATAGAGAAAGCCATGTATTTCCGGTTGGATGCTTTTTTAAGCAAGCACAATGTATTGAATTCTGACCAGTACGGTTTCCGAAAGGGCTCTTCGACAGAACTAGCTTGTTTTAATCTGATTAAATTAATTTCTGAATCTTTAAATGCTAAGATCCCAATAATGGCAATGTTCCTTGATATGAGCAAAGCATTCGACTTTGTTCAACATGACCAGCTACTTTCTAAGCTAGAGTCCTATGGTATAAGAGGCAGATGTTACGACTGGTTTAAAAGTTATTTGTCAAATAGAAGACAATGTACAGAAATTTCTAAAGTAACTAAAATAAGTGGGATTTTGACAAAGCAAAAGTACACATCTAACTTTCGTATAAATAATTCGGGAATTCCGCAAGGTAGTAATCTAGGGCCCTTACTGTTTCTTTTATACATTAACGACCTCCCAAAAGCAATGTCTCAAAAATGTATACTTTTCGCAGACGATACAACTTTAATTATTAAATGCAAAGATAAAGAAACGTATCAATCTGATGTGGCTAGAGCTTTGGCAGACGCTGTCAAATGGTTGGACAACAATAACCTTAACATTAATATAAATAAAACTAAGATATTACAATTTCACTCATATCAAACAAAACCCCTTTTTCTGGACATAAATTATAATAATAGTAAAATTGACGTAACTAATGGACTTAAATTTTTAGGCATACATGTTGACAATCATTTGAACTGGAAGGACCATATTGACTCAATTTGCAAAAGACTGAATCGGTTTGTATTCGCGTTAAGAAGACTAAGGCAAACAGTCTCTATAGAAGCCGCTTTGACAGCCTACCATGGCCATGTATCGTCAGTCCTCAATTATGGTCTCTTACTATGGGGTAATTCTGTAGATGTCGATAGAACATTTAGATTGCAAAAAAAGTGTGTACGTGCTATTAATAATGCGTGGTTTATGGAGAGTTGTAAACCCCTATTTAAAAAACTAAATATTTTACCGTTGCCGTGCATGTATATAAGAAAGGTTTGTCTGTTTACAGAATCTCACCCAGAGTATTTTCAATATCTTAGAGACGTTAGATTTCGTGTACCAAGGGCTCAATATACACATTGGTTACAGCAACCTCCCTGTAAAACTAAAATATATAAACAAAATATTTATAATATGTGTATTGAAATATTTAATAAGCTTCCAGATGACATAAAACAATTACGAGGAATTAGACTTAAGAAAAAATTAACAGAATGGCTAATGCAACACTGCTTCTATAGTATTAGTGAATATATGAACTTTAATAATAAAACTAATTTATCTTTATAATTTTATTAGCGTAGGTATAATATTTTAACCTGTAAAAATTTGCATGCCATCTTTATGACGGCTGAATACATTTTCCATTCTAACATTAAGATCTTCACATGTATGTATTCTGGCAAATAAACATTTCTTTCTTTCTTTCTTTCTTTCTGTAGTATGGTGCGGTGTAGATAGTAAATAACAAATCTACCAAAAAAACCATTAAAAAAGTGAAAAGTCATCAGTTTAATATGATAACATGCCTACCTAAAACTGTCGAATAAGCCATCACAATCGGATCCGCTTGGCTTGAAGCGATTGTGAAATTATTAATGTGTTCCAATTTCAATACCAAAACGCTATTGTGGTTTCCTGTTTTCCATTCGATAATAGTGGACTTTATTAGTATGACAATAGAGGTTAGATTAGCATAATTTTGTGGTAGAACGTGGCTCGGTCATCAATCAGTTAGTGACGGAACCTGTTACTGAGTTTCGCACAAACGGCAATGACCAATAATAATATGATGGAATGAAAACTTTTCACATCATTCATTCGCGCTTCAAAAGGTTTATCCGCAGTTTTATAACTAACTAGGCTCCTGCAGAAGAGTAAGGTACTCATCATCATCATCATATCAACTCCTCCTCCAAGGAATTCCACGACGACCGGTTCTGCGCTGCCCGCATCCAGCGGCTTCCGAAGGCATACGAAGTTGCTACGACATAATAAAGCGCTAATTACCTACAGTTTTATTCACCTACAAGTTGCCTCTCTTTCTATCGCGTAACTCTTATCTCTTTTGGCCACCTACTGATTTGCCTCCTGCAGGAGGCCGCGCGGCGTAGAGCGTGGCGTAGGTACATTTTCATGCCTACAGAGTGGAGTGCGACAGGCCTGGCAGTGGTAAAGAATAGGTCTGAAAATGGTGGCGGGTACTTATGGTACGGTTGGCAAAACAAGTTCTCAAAAATCGATTTTTATTTTTCCCACTGAATATTTTTTGTTATAAATTATTATTTTTATTATTATTGATTGATGCTACTAATAATAATAACAAAAATTTTAATACTGTAAGTAATGAGCAAGGGTAAATATTACAGTGGATTTTTTAATTTGTCTTTATTATTTGTGATTAATTTAATTCAGTATCAGATTACAAAAAATAATATAGAAAATGTTTACCACCTTAAGTATCATAATTGCATCCACACATATAAATTATAAAGACGAAATGTGATTTTATTAATAGGTTTTATAATAGAAATAATTTTTTGAAAAAAAAAGTTTAAAAAAACTTAAAACCGACTTCAAAATGAAATTCACTCAAAAGTGTGAAATAATATTGTTATACTTAAATACACAACATTAACCAACAATAACGAAATCAAAGGCGGGTACGAATTAAATTAGAGGCTTAAATTTTTTTTTGAGGTCGGTGTCAGCAAACCATCAAATCTAAACCATTTAATACGTAAGTAACTGTGTGCTGGTACCGACCTCAAGAAAATTTTAAGCCCCTAATTTAATTCGTACCCGACTTTAATTTCGTAATTGTTGGTTAATGTTGTGTATTTAAGTATAATAATATTATTTCACACTTTTGAATGAATTTCATTTTAAAGTCGGTTTTAAGTTTTTTTAAACTTTTTTTTTATTTTCTTTATTTTTAGTGGTAATGCTATCTATCTAGCAACGTTAAATCCAATCACCTATACTCACCAATATGAATCATCAAATCATAATACATGTGTTTCATTAACAGATACAGAGTCCTGTGGCTTCGATCATCATCTCAGCAGCATGAAAGTTAAGGAGTTAAATCGTCCATCATCAGCTTATCTGAATAACCTGAAGGAATACAACTATCAGTCTATCTATGTATAACATTCAAAAGAATTTTCCTGCAACTCCTAACCGTTAAGGAGTTGTACCTTCCTACATCAGCTTATCAACATGAGAATATCACTTACAGACGCTAGTATATTAAAGCCAGAAGGCTTTGATATACTTGCGTCTGTGAAGGGTTTCCCTCGATTTCCCTGGGATCCCATCATCAGATCCTGACTTGGTGACAATGAGACCCCCTCGGGAGTATACTCTTTTGAATGAAAAAATAATTTTGAAAATCGGTCCACAATTGACGGAAAAATCGGTGAACATACATCAATTAGTACCTCCTCCTTTTTGAAGTCGGTAAAAAGAACGACATTATCTGGCTTAGCTTTGCCAGCCTATAGATTATAAAAGTAAGGTAAGATTCAAATCGCTCTGCTCTTTAAAGTGATGCATTGTTCCCATGACAAATCCGGACTGATTATTATCATTATTTTTTTGCAGCGCGTACTTCTCTGTGTGAGTATAGACAGCGGTAGAGTGTGCGCGAGATAGCATGCGAGTGGACGCAATTTTCAAATCTATTCTTTATCTGCGCGGGTTTTGACAGCATCATACACAGGTTGTAACAAAACTTGTGTAGTAGCAATTAACTTCAGAACACAGAAGAAACCAGAACACGCGTACGGCGATAAAAGTGAAGCAATTTGTGCTTGTATGAAACTACTCCAAATCAGTATAGTTTTGGCACTTCTAAATCCTGCATGCAGGTGATTTATTTTTGTGAGTTAACAAGCAGTGGTTCTTTCTAACTTACCTAACTCATCATCATCGTATCAGCCGAAGGACGTCCACTGCTGGACATAGGTCGTCGGGCCACCGGGTGAGAGGTCTGCCTACGCTACGTTTTCCGTTGTGCGGTCGCCACTCGAGAACTTTATTTATTTATAACTTTGGACAACGTTTCTATGACTTTTCGAGGGTGCGCAGTGCGCGCTTGTGGCTCGAAAGCTTGGAAAATGTGTTAATCCAGGTCCTAATCTATCTACCTACCAAATTTCAGTCAGATCCGTTGAGTAGTTTTTGCGTGAAAGAGTAACAAACATACATCCATACATTCTTACAAACTTTCGCGTTAATAATATTAGTAGGAAGTATGATATTAGGATAAGATGATTTAGCTCTTAAGCACCTGTCTTCAGCAACAAGCAAACTTATATTGAACTCCAACTTTCCACGTCAATTTCATGGTGGTGTTATGGCATTTAGAACATCCCATGGACTCATTAATATTCCTCGTTGAAGGGGAGGCTGCGTGCTGGCATTCTCCTACTTCTTACAAATTTATGATACTAATATAAATACTTGGGCTAACTTGCGCATGATCAAGTGCACGCCAACCTACTGATGTTGGCGGGATAATATTAAGATGGCTTCGCCTGATATTGCTGTTTTGAAGTGCCAAAGTTTCAGCTATTACATGATTTATAGGGAGATGGGTGCGCCTTGAATATCATTAAAGCAATTGTGAAATAAACATTGAGTATTGAACTCAATAATGACAAAACCAAACTCAAATTCAAATAACTCTTTATTGTACATCAAAATAAATAAATACATATGCAAAAATTAAATTAAAAACTAAGAGACGTACAATTTAGGCAAGTGACGTATTTTCGATTAATTTAAGGATTGATTTGCTTTTTAGCAGTTTTATTTCTAAGCTTCTTTTTTGTTCACAAATGGTAAGCCCTTGGTATCATCTCACCTGATGGTAAGTGATGATAATGCCAAAGATGGAAGCGGGCTTACCAAGGTTCCCCAACGCAATGGAGAACTGGCTATCATATCTACATTATTGTTGTTAACACTGATGTTTGGCGGCAAGACTTAGATAAAATGGTGGTAGCTAGTGAGGCGGGCTATGAAAAGCCCTACCACAAACCAAACCGAGTCTTAGAAAGTTGACCCCACCAGGAATCGAACCTGCGACCTCCTGGTGTGATGTACTAACCATTACGCCACGGAGTATTGCCAATTTCACTGTCCTAATATTACCTTACCAATTTTATGAAAAATTAACAACCCGACTACATAAAAAATAATCCTTCCTTTCTAATAAGACGCATAAGAATGTATCATACTAGCTGTTTCCCGCGGCTTCCTGTAAGAAAAAAATATCTTTCAATTACCTATCGACCATTTTTTTAAAGAAACATACAATAGATGTAGATTCCGTGTCGATAAGAGATACATATATTAATAGTTATTCGCTGAATGTTCACATTACAGATATATCTATATTGACACGGAATCTGTAAATCTATTGTATGTTTCTTGAGCAAAATAATAGTCGATAGGTAATCGCTTTCTCGTCAAGTGTCTTAGTCAGAGTTGAAAGATACGAGTATTACTGACTGCTCACGATGCCGGCGATTAACTTTTTATATATGTGTATCTCTTTTATTGACACGTGTTCTACCTCTATTGTACGTTTCTTGAGCGAGTTGAGCGAGAAAATAATCTATAGTCAGTCGCTTTCTCGTCGGCAGTGGGACAAGTGCCTAAGGACCTTCTCGACTCTATTAAATAAAATTATATCTTACAGGGAAAACATCGTGAGGAATCATGCACACGTCTGCGAAGAAACTCGAAGGTTGTGTGAAGTTGACCAACCCGCCCTGGGTCCGCGTGGTCGACTAAGGCCCGAGCGCCCTAATTCAGGGTAGGCTCGAGCCCCTCAGTGGGGACGTATATACGAGCTGATGTGATGATATCTACTAAAGGGACTTTACGAAATTTCAGAGTCAAAATAGACTATATTTAATAAGCGGTAAATAAAGTTATCAATCAAAGAATAGTAAACTGGTGTAAGCCCAAAGGGTATTCCATATTAATTAACGTCCGTACCGAAGGCGACGAAGACAAATGTCGAAGGCCGGCGTAATGTATTTTGTGGTCCTTCGAGTCGGATAAAACAAATGATAATCGGGAAAGAATGAAGTCAACATTAATGAGGAACAATTAATTATAGGTAGCCTCTGTCCCTTTTGGGTGTAACGTGATAGAAGTTGAGATAATTCTTGGCAATCTCGTAATTTTTCTTTTTGTTACAAGTACAGTAGGTTAACTGGTCATTCGTCAAACTTATGCATGATCTCACCGAAGATGTTAGTGAACCATGCGAAATCATCCAAAATTTTCAACGTTCAGTGACCGAAGATGTAAACAAAGAAAAGATAACCTTTTATTATGTTTTTTTTTGTTTTTCAACATCAGTTTGATCAGATTTTGAGGATTTTTGACAATCTTGAAAACTGTTTCCCATAATATTTTTTAGCTTTAGAGATTTGAAGACTGCATTATTTGAGCACGAGAAGCTTTTTTCTTATTTTTGGTTCCCGAACGTGTAGGATTTCGCCATGAATTTGTTTGCTACGTCATTTGTTTTTAGAAATGTCATGTCACGACTGTTGTATGCAGTGTCCGGGGTGTGACTAAACTAAGGCTAAGCTTTAATAGATTTACCCTCCTACCAATATTCATGTGCTTGCTGAATCAGATTGGTATGTAATAATCTGTGGAAATACCTGCAGTACCTACCACAGATAATAAATAGTTCATCTACACCTCGATATAACGTATGTATGGAAAGGAAAAACTGCCCTCAACTACGTCAACGTTTACACAAACGACAAGAGCAAAAACTATGTATCAACATCTAGAACGCGCTATAAAAAATTTTTCGGTACTAAGCATATACAGGATGCTGATGCTGATAGTACCGAAAAAATGTTAATAGCGCGTTCTAGATGTTGATACATTGTTTTTGCTCTTGTCGTTTGTGTTACAAAATTGGTGAAGGTCCCGTTACTTTGGGCTTCTATTCATCATTCTGAACAACTTTTGTTCTACGACTTTGCTGAAAACGTTACAATTTTTTTTGACTCTTCATACAAATCGATCAGCTAAACGACCGATTTTGTGCATTTTAGTATGGAGAATCAAATTTTTTTTTTCAAGAATTGACTATGGGTTCCTTTGAGAAAGTTGTTCAATATGACGAGTAGAACCTCCAGTTAACAGGACCTACACCGATTTTGTTACAGCCTGTATACCTAAAACTGCAAACCATCCACAGTTAGTCACGGGCAGACTCACCTCGCCTTGCGGAGATATCTCGATTTGCTCTCGTCAAGTAGGAACACACCTTTCCTACAGATCAATTATTATGTAAGTGCAAATATAGTCATTATATCAGCTCATATATATTCCCACCGAGCTTGAGCCTACCCTGAATTAGGGCGATCGTGCCCTAGTCGACCACGCGGGCGACTTCATACTCAACTGTCGAGTTTCTTCGCAGGCGAGTGCAGGTTTCCTCACTATGTTTTTCTTCACTGTAAGAGCGTCGAATGAATGTACATATAATGTAATCGAAATTCGAAAACGCATTGGTACGTTGCAAGATTCGAACCACGACCTCCCGGACAAGAGGTTTATCGGCTCTAGCCCTTGCGCCACAGACGTTCTCGTAATATCTCTCGCAAATATAGTAATATTGTTATATTGTAAAGTGTAAGCGTCGGTGGCTCAACCGGTAACGACTCGGTCCTCCTAACCAGAGGTCCCGGGTTCAAATTCGAACGGCCAATGTACCAATGAGTTTTTCTAACCTTACGTACATGTACTTACCGATTTCTTTAACGGTGAAGGAAAACGTCGTGAGGAAACCTACACATCATATTCCAGATGTGTACGATGGTCGCATTGCACACGTCCGTAGGTCTTCATCTAAATACCCTACACGTGACCGCGGTTGATGCTAAGTGCAACATCAGGCAACTACCGTCTATCCCTTGGATAGTACGGTTAATTGTGCCACACGATAAGAAGAAGATTGTTTATTTTGCTAGCTAATAAGTTTTTTCATTTTTGTATATTTGTCAGATTGGTTTTGCAGTCCTCTGAAGACGCTACTCAGTATCGGCAACTAAACAGGCAGATTTCTAAGTCTCTAACTCGCGATTTGCGCCACTTTAATACAAATTGTATTAAAGAGGCGATTGAGAACAACAAAGGCTCAGAAGTGTTCGCTAGAGATCTGTCTGTTGGTCAAAGCCAACTGACCAAGCTGAAAACTGAGGACGGCAGGATCATATCGTCTAAGACTGAGTTGCTGGAAGAAGTTGAGAAGTTCTACGGACAATTGTACACGACCACACGTCTGCCTGTCAGCGATCTGGCTAAAGACCCAAGAGCTAGACTTACCCGACTCTATACCGAAGATATCCCGGACGTCAGCCTGTACGAGATTAGAATGGCTCTTAAACAGCTTAAAAACAATAAGGCACCGGGTGATGATGGAATTACGGCTGAACTTCTGAAAGCAGGTGGAACACCGGTACTTAAAGCTCTTCAGAAATTATTTAATTCCGTTATACTTGAGCGACAAATGCCTAAGGCATGGCACAGAAGTGTGGTCGTGCTTTTCTTCAAAAAGGGCGACAATACCCTGCTGAAGAACTACAGACCCATCTCACTTCTGAGCCATGTCTACAAACTGTTTTCGAGGGTCATTACGAATCGTCTCGCACGCAGGTTTGACGACTTCCAGCCTCCCGAACAAGCCGGTTTCCGAAAAGGATTTAGTACCATAGACCACATACATACGCTGCGGCAGATTATACAGAAGACCGAAGAGTACAATCAGCCACTATGCTTGGCGTTCGTGGACTATGAGAAAGCCTTCGATTCGGTCGAAACCTGGGCTGTGTTACAGTCTTTCCAGAGGTGCCAAATTGACTATCGATATATCGAGGTGCTGAAGTGTTTGTATGAAAACGCCACCATGTCGGTTCGCCTCCAGGATCAAAACTCGGAACCTATCCAGCTGCAGCGAGGGGTGAGACAGGGAGACGTTATATCTCCGAAACTGTTCACCGCCGCCCTGGAAGATGTTTTCAAGCTTTTGGACTGGGGTGGACTCGGCATCAATATCAACGGCGAGTACATCAGCGATATCGTGGTCATGGCTGAGACTATGGACGACTTAGGCACAATGCTCGATGGCCTCAGTAGAGCCTCTCAACAAGTGGGTCTTAGAATGAACTTGGACAAGACGAAAATTATGTCAAACGTCCGTGTCATACCTACTCCTCTGAAGTTTGGAGGCTCTACACTCGAAGTTGTTACCGAATATGTATACCTGGGACAAACAGTCCAGTTAGGTAGGTCCAACTTCGAGAAAGAGATCAATCGTCGAATCCAACTCGGCTGGGCAGCGTTCGGGAAGCTTCGCAATATCTTTACGTCCCAGATACCGCAGTGTCTTAAGACCAAGGTCTTCGACCAATGTGTGTTGCCAGTGATGACGTACGGAACTGAGACATGGTCGCTTACTATGGGCCTCATAAGAAGGCTCAAGGTCACCCAAAGGGAAATGGAGCGTGCTATGCTCGGAGTTTCTCTGCGTGATCGAATCAGAAACGAGGAAATCCGTAAGAGAACCAAAGTGACCGACATAGCTCTCAGAATTGCTAAACTTAAGTGGCAGTGGGCGGGGCACATTGCTCGTAGAACAGATGGCCGTTGGGGCAGTAAAGTTCTCGAGTGGCGACCACGCACCGGAAAGCGTAGTGTAGGCAGGCCTCCCACTCGGTGGACCGATGACCTGGTGAAGGTCGCGGGAAGCCGCTGGATGCGGGCAGCGCAGAACCGGTCGTCGTGGAGATCCTTGGGGGAGGCCTATGTCCAGCAGTGGACTTCCTTCGGCTGATATGATGATGTTTGGTGTGCACTAAAGGATATTTATCTTATCTTAAGATTATCTTATATTGGAATAGATTGTCAATATTTATGAATTGTGACATGGTCACTTACTGGCTTCATCAGAAGGTTCAAGGTCACCCAAATGGAGATCGAGCGAGCCATGTTCGGTGTTTCCCTACGCAATCGATTTAGAAATGAGGAGATCAATGGGAGTAGCAAGGTCACCGACATAGCTCACAGAATCGCTAAACTTAAGTGGGTGTGGGCGGCGCAAATAACTCGTAGAAAAGATGGTCGTTGGGACATTTCCCTAACGTGTATCTTCCAGATACGCTTAACTACCAGGTTTATGATATAGCGTCCCCACTCACCGACAGCTAGGTCATATAGTGAGGGCCGCTATTCTTGCCAACGCCGTGAGGCGAGGGCAAGGACCAACTACGGTAGGTCTTGTCGCCAAGACGCTTATCCTGGTTCTCTGCAAGGCGAGTGCCTCGTGGAAGAAAACCACTACCTACTCTCCAGGTAGTTCCTGGAGCTGTAGGCATGCTGACCTCCCGCGGCTTTCGCTGCTGGCGGTTCAATCCCTGCTCGGTACGCCAGAGAAGTCGTTGGGACATACCCTCTCGTATATCTACCAGATACGCTAAACTACCAGATTTATGATAAAGCGTCCCAACTCACCGACAGCTAGGTCATATAGTGAGGGCCGTCGTTGTATTTATAAGTCGTTGGGACAATAAAGGTTTTAAGTGGCGACCGCGTACCGCAAGACGTAGCGTAGACAGGCCTCCCACTCAGTGGACCAATGAAGATCGCGGGAAGCCGCTGGAAAGGTAAGGTCGTTGGGAAAATCATTAGGAAGCCTTTAATCAGCAGTGGATGTCTTTCGACTAATAATAATATGATGATGATAATTTATGCAAGTATCTAAAAGTGCCTGTGAGGCTATTGGAATGAATCACATCATCACATTCGCTTATATATAAGTCCCCACCGAGGGGCTCGAGCCTACAGTGAATTAGGGTGATTGGGCCTCAGTCGACCTCGCGGGCCTATTGGGCGGGTTGGTCAACTTCACATATAACCTTTGAGTTTCTTCGCAGATGTGTGCAGGTTTTCTCACGATGTTTTCCTTCACCGTAAGAGCGTCGGATAAACGTACATAATATGAGATTGAAATTCGAAAACACATTGGTACGTGGCAGAACTCGAACCACTACTTCCCGGATAGGAGGTAGCGGCCCTGGCCGTTGCGCCACTGACGCTCTATTGGAATGAATATTGATATACAATAACTTAGATATGAATATTGATTAACCTTCTAGAGTTTCAGTTTAATCGGCTTGCAAACTTCTAATTGTTTGTGAAGGGTTAGAATTAATTTGAATTAGCAATGATTATAAAGGTGCTATCTAGACTAAACGTTTTTGGTGAATTTCAATATTCTAAGTATTATTATATAAATAAACCAAAAATTTGGTTAGCAATCCAATTAAACCTTTTGTCCTTGGGTACAAAGGACTTGTATTGTCTCTACTTTCATTACAAAGTTACACATTAAACACATTTTGTTTTTGTGTCTGCGATAAGGTACCTATTCAACAAAGGGTTGTATACGGGCGAGATAACGACAAAAATAATTTGCATATTATAAATCTCTTACAGCTGAAAAACCACCAACACAGCCCCCCCAGTCTTTAAGGGTCCCCAGGAGGCCAGGTTCCATACAAACGTAGTTCCGCTTTGACACAAAAACTACATGCCGGATTGAATCCAAACTTTGCAAATACATTGAGTAGACACATATCGATGTTGGTAGTTAGTTTTCGATGTAAAAATATAAAACAGAAAAATGAGGTTCCCCAGGTGGTCAGGTTCCATACAAACGTAGTTCCGCTTGACACAAAAATTACATGCCGGAATGAATCCAAACTTTGCAAATACATTGAGTAGACACATATCGATGTTGGTAGTTAGTTTTCGATGTAAAATATAAAACAGAAAAAATAAGGTTCCCAGTGGGCCAGGTTCCATACAAACGTAGTTCCGCTTTGACACAAAACCTGCATGCCGGATTAAATCCAAACTTTGCAAATACATTGAGTAGACATATATCGATGTCGGTAGTTAGTTTTCGATATAAAATATAAAACAGAAAAAATAAGGTTCCCCAGGTGGCCAGGTTCCATACAAACGTAGTTCCGCTTGACACATAAATTACATGCCGGAATGAATCCAAACTTTGCAAATTCATTGAGTAGACACATATCGATGTTGGTTGTTAGTTTTCGATGTAAAAATAAAAAATAAGAGTTCCCAGGGGGCCAGGTTCCATACAAACGTAGTTCCGCTTGGACACAAAAACTACATGCCGGATATAATACAAACTTTTTAAGTATATTGAGTAGACACATATCGATGTTTGTAATTAGTTTACGATGTACTAATATAAAACGGAACAAAATAAAAGCAGTTTCAAACTTTCAATACAAAATTAATTTAAGACTTACAATTAGTTTAGTTATAATAATAATAATATAATAATCAATTTATTTAAAACCAACTTTAGGATCAATTTGTGTTAGTAATCTTACAAACTAAGCTTATACACTAAATGTTAGTAAAAAATAACAAAAAAAAAATATAACATCAGAATCTTCTTTGAGTTTTGAACTATTGACTGCTGGCACATGAACATTGCAACAATGATTCATGTAGCAGCAATCAAACCTGTCCGCTATCATAGCCAGGATGTTATTGGCACTACCGCGCACTCTGCGCACTAAGGACGTACACCTTTTGCGCATTGTAGCATAGAAACAATCTATGCGCACCTCCGCGAACATGCCCGAGGCACTACAGAAGCGTGGCAGCCCCATCAACACTCTGAAGGCGTTATTGAACTGGACATGGAGGGCGGTGTAAGCTCGCTGAGTATAGTTCGCCCACAGGCTGCTGGAATAGAGAGGGATGTACAATACGCTCTAAATAGTGTATTTTTTACATCCCTCGAGCTGCGAGCAAACCTGCGGGCTATCATGTTCGTCATCATGTCATGTTTAAATTTACTACGATGAAAACTAATTACAAACATTAATAGGTGTCTACTCGATATATTCGCAAAGTTTGGTTTCAATGCGGCATGTATTTTTTGTATTAAAGCAGAACTACGTTTGTATGGAAACTCAAGCCTCCTGGGGACCCTTAACAGGTTATTTTATTTTTTCAAGTTTTCACAAAACGAAATTCTCATGAACGCTGGGAAACACCATTTGTTTTTTCTAAGTCCAAGTCGTTAATTTCCTAATTACAGTTTTAAAATGAAAGAGTGTTTTTTTCTGTCGCTGGACGGCTTTACTGCGTAAAGCCCTGGTTAGAGGCATTTGGTAACGAAAGGCCTCTGGTACTATTTAATTATTGGAATTACTAGCTTTTGCCCGCGTGAACATCGATTTTATGACTGTCCGCAAGCAACTCGCGAACGTGGACATGAGTTTTCTCCAGATCCCCCAGAAACGGTATCGGGCTATTCACGGGATAAAAAGTAGCCTATATACTTCCCGGTGACACAAGCTAACTGCATGCCAAATTTTATCAAGATTGGTCGAGGTTTTAACTAGAAACAGTATAAAAATTTAATTGTTAATTAATTATGTTGTAGATACCTATTTATTTAAGTACGTTAACTTGAACAGAAAAATCTTAATGTGAGATTTGAAAAGTAGCGTGGGCAGGCCTCCCACGCGGTGGACAGACGACCTGGGGAAGATTGCGGGAAGCCGATGGATGTGGGCGGCGCAGGACCGGTTGGGAATCCTTGGGGTAGGCCTTTGTCCAGCACTTTTTGGTTGATATGATGATGATGAGATTTGAAAATTATTTAGAACTAAAATGCGACAGGTACAAAGCTGATGTGATGATGATGAGATTTGAAAAATATTTAGAACTAAAATGCGATAGGTACAAAGCTGATATGATGATGATGAGATTTGAAAAATATTCAGAACTAAAATGCGACAGGTACAAAGCTGATATGATGATGACGAGATTTGAAAAATATACAGAACTAAAATGCGACAGTTACAAACCTAATGTGATCATGATGAGATTTAATAAAATATTCAGATTTAAATGCGACAGGTACAAAGCTGATATGATGATAATGAGATTTAAAAAATATTCAGAACTAAAATGCGATAGGTACAAAGCTGATATTATGATGATGATGAGATTTGAAAAATATTCAGAACTAAAATGCGACAGGTACAAAGCTGATATGATGATGATGAGATTTGAAAAATATTCAGAACTAAAATGCGACAGGTACAAAGCTGATATGATGATAATGAGATTTGAAAAATATTCAGACCTAAAATGCGACAGGTACAAAAAGCCACAAACCCCAGCCAGAAGGTTAATGGAAGAAAAAATACGCTGTACAAATTTGCATAACATTTTTCTCTGTCTGTTGCCGAAATTAAGTCCTCCTCCGCCCCTACATCCTTGGCAGCGGTGTTTAAATTACTAACTGAATTCCGTGATTTGCCTGGAATTTTTTTATTCCTATGTCCATTATTTATTTATTTAGTGTCGCAAATTTCACAGGTCACATTAATATTATAAAGGCGAAAGTTTGTGAGTGTGTATATTTGTTACTTCTTCACGCAAAAACTACTAAACGGATATGGCTGAAACTTGATGGGTAGACGGATTAGGACCTGGATTAACACAGTGGCTACTTTTTTTCACCCGCTCGCGCACTGCGCACCCTCGAAAAGTCATAGAAACGTTGTCCACGCGGGTGAAGCCGCGGGAAATAGCTAGTTACACATAAATATTAAAATTGTTGGTTTAAAATTTTAGAAAGAAAATTATGAAATTCGACTAATTAAAATTTGAAAATGGACGAAATAAATATAAACACAAATAATGTAATAATATTTATGTAATTAATTATAAACGCGGTCTTTGTCAATATAGTGTTGCTGTTTTTTTATTAATAATTAGTAAGCCCTTGGCATCATCTCACCTGATGGTAACTGACTATGACGCCATAGATGCAGAAGGGGGTTTACCAAGATTCCCCAACGCAATGGAGAACTGGCTATCTCATCTTCAAGTCGGAACACATCAATGTTGTTAACATTGATGTTTGGCGGCAAGACTTAGATAAGATGGTGGTAGTTAGCCAGGCAGGCTTAGAAAATGCCATACCATCAACCAAACCTAGTCTTGCAAGTTGACCCTATCGGGAATCGAACCCGCGACCTCCTGGTGTAATGGACTATCCATTACGCTACGGAGCCGGTTCTTCTATCTCTTCATGAAGTGTTTTACTAAAAAAAAGGTTTATACAGCCTGTAAAAAAATTGGTGACATTTATTCTAACAAAGTACTCAATGCTTAGGCATTTCATAACATTATTAAGTAAAACATAAAAATAATTAATAATTTATCTTCCAAGAACCAACGTGATAGCTTTCTTGTATAATATTAATTTAATTAGATAATATTTTTTACAAACTAGGGTAAAATCTGGATAGTTGCCCCGATAATTACTCTAGTTTCGCCGATGAATCGCAGACTATTCTATTAACCTATCGAAAGACTCTCCAACTACCACTAAGTGGACCATAATATATGTCTCATGTCTCTGTGCAATTGCATGTATAGGCAAATTCCGATCATTTTTTTTTGTGAGATAGATGTCCTGTTTTCCGGCGCTACACACGGCGCCACATCAAAGCTATACAAAACCAGTATACGCGGGCCTCGCGTATGTTGAAACGCAAAGGCGTCGCGCGACTCACGCGGCCAGCTTATACTGGTTTTTATAGCTTGATGTGTCGCTGTCCGTACATCTACCCTAAATGTTATTTAAATGGATTAGGCAACTATCCCCTATGTGGAATAGATATCCCAAAATACAGAGGTGCGCAAAAATCGCTAATACTCTGGAAATATTAAAGATTTTTTTTTACTTTTATAAATTTGTAGGTAAAAAATTAATGTACCGGCCAGTTTTAAAAATAAATTATTTTGTTATTTGTAATGATATATATATAGAGTGATTTCAAAAAGTGTGACAACTATCCGGATTTTACCCTAAATAATTTATCTTCTAAGAACAAACTTGATGTATGTATAGCTTTCTATTAAAATCTTTATTTTATAACATTATAACGTATAATGCTTCATAATATTATCTAATTGGATTGTGGATAGACTCGCAAACGCTCGGCTAGACTCGCTTCTAGAATAATACGAGTATGTTAAAATATGATACCGGAGCGTTAGAGCGTGTCGGTGGAGTAACGGCTAGGACCGCCGCGCCGCCTCCTGTCCTGTTGTCTTCACCTTCTGGTGTTGGCAGGAATAGCGGCCCTCACTACATGACCTAGCTGTCGGTGAGTGGGGACGCTATATTATAAACCTGGTAGTTTAGCGTATCTGTTAGATATACGAGAGGGAATGTCCGGAAGGTCGTGGTTCGAATCCTGCCACGTACCAATGTGATTTCGAATTTCGATTTCATATGTACGTTTATCCGACGCTCTTACGGTGAAGGGAAACATCGTGAGTAAAGTCGACCAACCCGCACTAAGGCCCGATCGCCCTAATTCAGGGTGCGCTCGAGTCCCTCGGTGGGGTTGATATGATGACCTATTGCGCGGAAAAGACGCAGTGTGTAAAAACTCGAAAAAACTAGTTTTTCCAGAAATGAGACATTTTCTAGATCGATTTTTTGCCCCCAAAACTCCAATATAACAATTTTCAGCCTAATCGTTAGAGCTGTTTCCGAGAAACAAAGTATACATCTATACTCGTAACAAGCATTGATCACTCAAAGTTGTAAGACAGGACTGAAAAGGACATACTGTGGACTGAGTTAAACTTTTTAGGGCCTCAGTGGCGTAATGGTTAGTCCATTCGCTTCACACCAGGAGGCCGCATGTTCGATTCCCGGCGGAGTCAACTTGTAAAACTCGGTTTGGTTGGTGGTTGAGCATTTCCAAGCCTACCACCATCTTATCTAAGTACCTATTGCCGCCAAACATCAGTGTTAACAGCATTTATGTGTTCCGGCTTGAAGATAAGACAACCATTGCGTTGGGGAATCTTGGTAAGCCCGCTTCCATCTTCGGCATCATCGTCACATACCATCAGGTGAGATGATGCCAAGGGCTTATTAATTGTGGATAAAACAAAAGATGATTTTTATTTTTTAAGACACGAAATAAAGTGCTTTACGAAGATCGATATGGTTGACTTGGAGAAGTTGAAACTAGAATAGGCCCTATGGGAAATCTTCAATCTTGGTCTTCCTCTAACAAAGTTTTCGAGTGAAATCCTATTGTGTTTTGTGTCATGGGAAAACTATAATACAAACTCTCCTAGATACACTATAACAGTGCAGACCTAGGAATTGCCGTTATCTATAATATAAAAATGAATCGCAAAATGTGTTTATACGCGCATAACTCGAGAACGGCTGGACCGATTTGGCTAATTCTTTTTTTGTCGAGTTCGTTATTGTCAGAAGGTTCTTATTTAGGGTAGGGTAGGGTAGTGTAATGTAAGGCGGTACGTAGTTCGCCGGGACAGCTAGTACAAAATAATTTTGAATTTGTAAAAAAATAAGTAAGGTATTTTTGGAGTTTACTCCTTTACGCCTAGGGCCGCCGCCTCCTGTCCGGGAGGTCGTGGTTCAAATCCCGCCACGTACCAATGTGATTTCGAATTTAGATTTTATATGTACGTTTATCCGATGCACTTACGGTGAAGGAAAAACATTGTGAGGAAACCTGCACACGCCTGCGGAGAAACTCGCAGGTTGTGTGTGAAGTCGACCAAGCCGCACTGGGCCCGCGTGGTCGACTAAAGCCCTATCACCCTAATTCAGGGTAGGCTAGAGCCCCTTGGTGGGGACGTATATGAGCTGATACGATGACACCTTTAGAATCGATTCTTAGATAGTAGGCCGGGCAAAAAAGCGTCGGTGACTCAACCGATAACGACTCGGTCCTTGTAACCAGAGGTCCCGGGTTCAAATCCGGACGGCCATTGTACTAATGACTTTTTCGAAACTTACGTACATATACTTACCGATTATCTTTAACGGTAAAGGAAAAAAATCGTGAGGAAACTTGCATATCTGATTCCAGATGTGTATGAAGGTCGCTGGCAGTTCGATGCAACATGTTGGCCCGCAGATTCTCACGTTGTTCTAAAGAGGTTAAGGTAACGCTTTTTAAAGCATATTGCCAGTCCTTCTACACGTGCAGTCTGTGGATTAGCTACACGCAGAGAGCATACAGTGACTTGCCAGTCCAATACAATAACGCGTTTAGGGTGTTGATGGGCCTGGCGCGCTTCTGCAGTGCTTCTGGTATGTTTGCGGAGGCAAAGACTGACAGCTTCGAGGCTATTATGCGTAAGCGGTCTGCCTCATTGATGAGTCGAACGCGCGCCAGTACCAACAGCATCCTGTGCACTTTAGTGGACCGATGGGACTCTCCGATACTGGGGCGCTGGCTACGGCTGCACGCAGTCAAGTAGAGACCGGCGTTGCCCCTGTGGCGGACGGCTCCATCGAGACCATCTCAATTATTTGATTTATTCCCATTGTTTTTTACTAACACTAGTTTATAAGTACCAATGTTACTAACCAATTATGGACTATGTCTGAAATAAATACCTATTATTTTTATTATTATTATTATTGCACACGTCCGAAAGTGTAAATCTAAATGCCCTACACGTGACCGCGGGTGATGATAAATGCAACACCAGGCAACCGCCTGCTAGCACGGTTAATTGTGCCACACGATAACAGGAGAAGAGGTCGGGCATGTAATACATCGTAGGTCGCAATAATCTGCACAGTCTTGATTTTTTGGTTTGTTTTTAGGATATGATATACCATAGACCTGTGCTAATTATTCGAACTTGTTTTCTGATTCTGGCTTACAATTTCTAAAAATTGCATCGTACGAAAAAAGTTTTTATGTAAACTAAATAAAAAGATAAATTTGCTATAATTGGAGCTCAACTGCAGCTCTGCAGGTCCAATAGAACCTAAGATACAGCACTTCAAACATTGGCCGTTTTCCCCAGTATGTTCAAAATTGTAGGTTTGTAAATCAGTTATTAAAACACCTAAAATACCTTAAATAACCCGTCCCTCGTCATCCCCGGTGCAGAGGTGCCCATAACACTAGCTGCATTTCCGCGCTAAATGGCTATGGACAGCCTCATCAACAGGAACGATCCGGAGCGGGAATCAAAGCCCCTCTGAACTAGGCGACGCCCTATCTCCTTCACAAATCGACGTACCTCCACACTCCAGTTTCCCGCTGTCTCCGGCGCAAATGGGGTTAAGTTAGCAGTTATTTAGATTTGATTTAAGCAAAAGTGGAACTTCGTAGGACCAATAGTTTCCCTGTAATCTAGACAAAACAAAAAACTTAGGAAAATTGTATTTTTTTTTTAAATGGAGCCTGACCAATTGCAGGACTTCTTTGAATGATAAGAGAGACCTCATCATCATCATATCAGCCGAAAATCATCCACTGCTGGACAAAGGCCTCTCCCAAGGATTTCCACGACGACCGGTCCTGCGCTGCCCGCATCCATCGGCTTCCCGCGATCTTCACCAGGTCGTCGGTCCACCGCGTTGAAGGCCTGCCTACGCTACGTTTTATAGTGCGCGGTCGCCACTCGAGAATTTTACTTCCTCATCGACCATCTGTTCTACGAGCTATGTGCCCTGCCCACTGCCACTTCAGTTTAGCGATTCTGTGAGCTATGTCGGTTACTTTAGTTCTACTGCGGATCTCCTCGTTTCTGATTCGATCACGCAGAGAAACTCCGAGCATAGCACGCTCCATTGCCCTTTGGGTGACCTTGAGCCTTCTTATGAGGCCCATAGTAAGCGACCATGTCTCAGTTCCGTAAGTCATCACTGGTAACATACACTGGTCAAAGACCTTAGTCTTGAGACACTGCGGTATTTGGGACGTGAAGATATTTCGAAAGCTTCCCAAACGCTGCCCAGCCGAGTTGGATTCATCGATTGATCTCTTTCTTGAAGTTGGACCTACCTTGCTGAACTGTTTGTCCCAGGTATACATATTCGTCAACAACTTTCAGTGTCGAGTCTCCAATCTTTAGAGGGGTGGGTGCGACACGGACATTTAACATTATTTTTGTCTTGTCCATGTTAAGACCCACTTGTTGAGAGACTTTACTAAGGCCATCGAGCATTGTGCTTAGGTCTTCCATAGTCTCAGCCATGACCACGATATCGTTACCAAATCGGAGGTGGGTTATGTACTCGCCGTTGATATTGCTGCCGAGTCCACCCCAGTCCAGAATCTTAAAAACGTCTTCTAGGGCGGCGGTGAAAAGTTTCAGAGATATAACGTCTCCCTGTCTCACCCCTCGCTGCAACTGGATAGGTTTCGAGTTCTGATCCTAGAGGCGAACCGACATGGTGGCGTTTTCATACAGAAACTTCAACACCTCGATGTATCGATGGTCAATTTGGAACCGCTGGAGAGACTGTAGCACAGCCCAGGTTTCGACTGAATCAAAGGCTTTCTCATAGTCCACAAACGCCAAGCATAGTGGCTGATTGTACTCTTCGGTCTTCTGTATAATCTGCCGCAGCGTATGTATGTGATCTACGGTACTATAGCCTTTTCGGAAACCGGCTTGTTCAGGAGGCTGGAAGTCGTCAAACCTGCGTGCGAGACGATTTGTAATGACTCTCGAAAACAGCTTGTAGAAATGGCTCAGAGGTGAGATATGTCTATAGTTCTTCAGCAGGGTGTTGTTACCCTTCTTGAAGAAAAGCACGACCACACGTCTGTGCCATGCCTTAGGCGTTTGTCCCTCAATTATAACGGAATCAAATAACTTCTGAAGAGCTTTTATTACCGGTGATCCACCTGCTTTCAAAAGTTCAGCAGTAATTCCATCATCAACCGGTGCCTTGTTGTTCTTGAGGTGTTTGAGAGCCATTCTAATCTCGTACAGGCTGACGTACGGGATATCTTCGGTATAGTGTCGGGTTAGTCTGGCTCTTGGGTCTTCAGCCAGATCTCACTTCTCAACTTCTTCCAGCAACTCAGTCCTTGACGATATGGTCCTGCCATCCTCAGTCTTCAGCTTGGTCAGTTGGCTTTGTCCAACAGACAGATCTCTCGCGAACACTTTTGAGCCTTTGTTGTGCTCAATCGCCTCTTTAATACAATTTGTATTATATTGGTGTAAATCGCGAGTTAGGGACTTAAAGATCTGCCTGTTTAGTTGCCGATACTGAGTAGCGTCTTCAGAGGACTGCAAAACTAATCTGCGTCTTTCTTCCATGAGGTTGCTGGTGAAGTCAGAGATTTTTTTGGTTCTGTTTGAACGGCGAGTTTTAAAAATCTTAGACCCAACCGTTTGGACAATTTCCACAAACCTGTCGTTATAATCGTCCACATTCTCGCAGTCTCCTAGGCATTCGAAACAATTGTGCAACTCGAACTGAAAGCTCTCTGGGTTTTGGAGCTGGATGGGCGCTGGTCGGAGCGTAGACTTCACCAGTCGACATCTTTCTAGCTTGGTCTTTAGATTCAATGTGCCTCTTACCATCCGGCGATCGCTTCCTGTTTTGACTGAATTGATCACGGAGACATCATTGAATATTTGCCTCCTTGTCGACAAGATGAAGTCTATCTCGTTCTTTGTTACGCCATTGGGATGAAACCATGTCCACTTCCGCTGTTTTGACTTTTTGAAGAAGGAGTTCATCATAAAGAGGCTCTCCTTCTCCATAAAGTCGGTCAGCATCTGGCCACGTGCATTTCTTACTCCATATCCAAATTACCCCACTCTCAGCTCACCATCGCTTCTTTTGCCCAGTTTTGCGTTAAAGTCCCCCATAACAACGGTATAATGGGTCCTGGTGCTATGTAAGGCTGTAGAGATGTCCTCATACATTGTCTCTACCTCGTCGTCGGAGTTTTCCGTAGTCTCCGCGCATACCTGTATGACCTTCATCGAATACCGTTTGGTGATTGCTACCCTTGTCGAAACGCTAATGGATGGAAACGAAATGGATATCTAGCTATCTTATCTACAAGCCGGAACACATCAAAGCTGTCAACATTGATGTTTGGTAGCAAGACTTAGATAAGAAGGTGGTAGCTAGACAGGCGGGCTTATAAATGCCCTACCACCAACCAAACCAAGTCTTACAAAGTTAGACCCCGCCGGGAATCGAACACGTGACCTCTATAGGCTGAATGAGAAGTTAATGTTTCCGTGAGGCGGCCAATAAAAAAGTACCAGGAACAGGGGCTCTACCGCCTAAACTTAAAGCTATAGCGATTTCAACGCACCGTCCGTCTTTGTCATTGTGTTGCGATATGACAAGGATGGACAATGTATTGACGTCATAAACTATGACAATATCCAAAGCTATTGAGTTAGGCGGTAGGGCACCAGAGACAACATAATACCTTACCTGCATGACAGGAATTTTAGCAGGGATTCCGGCACTGGTTTCTTCGTTGAGGTCACAGGTGTTAGTCCTTGCTGGCACCTTGTCCACCCCCAGTTGGTGGGCTCTTTATCTCCCCCCAAATCACTTCTGCACCTGGTGGTAGGTTATATAAAAATGTTGGGTAGCAGCCTCTTCGGTTGGGGGCAGTCAATTTGTCAAAAATACCGTGTTATCAGGCTCAAATGAAGATGTCCTCTATACAAAATGGCAAAAAAACAATGAAAAAATTCGGTGTTTATTTAAAAACACTAATGCCAAAATGACGGTGTTTGTATGAAAATTCATTACAGTGGACGATCCTGGACAACATGAAAATACGGTATATCTACCGTAATTACGGTGTAGTTGGTAAGAATGGTTGGGGGCAGACGAGCGAGATGGACTTTGGCATTGGCAGCAAATCAGACAAATATCCCGTAACGCAGAGCGGGGAGAGAATCATATTTTTCTCCGCCATACACCGCCATGAGACATATTACTTTTTCCCTGTGAAGCATATTTTAGAAATTATTAGCCAAAATCTGAAAAAAAACGACAACTCCGGGAGTGCCAACAGAAGTGAAAACATGAAAATGGCAGGCTAGGTACCCAGAGCCTTTAAAATCCACGAAAACTATACAGAGGTGTTAACGTAAAAGTGTCGCGAGTTCAATGGCTTTTTCCCATCTCAAAAATGCCCAACGCGCCTAAAGAAATGTTCACTTCAAAAAATCTAAAATTTCGATGATTTTTGAGCACCACGCAGTTAACACAGATCATTGAAAGTTTCAAACTTATTTTTACACTATTGACATCTGGATAGAGCTGTTAGGATTAACAATATCCAAAGATACCAGGACTGTTTAGATTGCGGCCTAACGCGATTTTTACCCGACTTTAAAAAACCGGCCAAGTGCGAGTCAGAACCGTACACATAGGGTCTGTACCATCATTTATTATAACAGCTCATATACGTCCCCACCGAGGGGCTCGAGCCTACCCTGAATCAGGGCGATTAGGCCTTAGTCGACCACGCGGGCTAGTGCGGGTTGTTCGACTTCACACACAACCTTCGAGTTTCTTCGCAGGCGTGTGCAGGTTTCCTCACGATGTTTTCCTTCACCGTTAAAGCAATCGGTAAGTCGTATGTACCTACGTAAGTTTTTTGAAAAACTCATTGGTACATTGGCCGTCCAGATTTGAACCCGATATCTCTGGTTAGATGGACCGAGACGTTACCGGTTGAGCCACCGACCATCTTACTACTATTTATTTATCGTATGGCATTCATTTTACACACTGGTTAATATAAAAAAAAAAAAAATATTTAAAATATGAAATTAAAAAAAAAAAGTTGCATTTTCGCAGTTAAGAGCTCGCGGCCTCAGTCAGGGTTTTGAAATAGTATGACATAGTATTACGTAGGGCCATATTGTAATTCTGTGATGGCGCTACTTTCTACATTTCCGTAAATTAAATTAAATTCAAATTCAAATAACTCTTTATTGTACATCAAAATACAAAATACATATGCAACATTTTAATTAAAACCAAGAGACGTACAATTTAGGCGGTCTTATCGCTGAAAGCGATTTCTACCAGACAACCTAGTGCTCGGAGAAAAAGCAAGGAGCCAGGTAGTACGCGAGCAACAACAACAGAAAAAAAAAGAATAATGAATAATCATTTTAAACTTATACTAAAACATATAAAGCTATTATCACTTTTTATATACTAACAAATAAAGTACCATACCTACTTAATAAATAAAACCTACTCGGACTATAAAATAAATAATTATATAAACGCATATATATTATACGTACCTATATAAAAAATTATAAAATTAATACTAGATGGCGATAGTTTCTTCACGTTTAAAAAAAACACGTTTTTTGTATGTAGACTTTTACTTTTTCAAATTTTTATTATTTGTTATTATAGCGGCAACACAAATACATCATCTGTGAAAATTTGAAGTGTCTAGCTATCACGGTTCATGAAATGCAGCCTGGTGACAGACGGACAGACGGACGGACATAGAAATCTTAGTAATAGGGTCCCGTTTTTATCAAAGTAAATCCCGTTAAGAAATCAAAGTAAAAAAAACAAAACATTCACCAAAAAACATTATAATTACTATAAAGAGCAACTCTTTATAGCATTGACTATAAAGAGTTGAAAACAAAAGGTGTCGAGAATGCTAAAAATTAATAGGCACTTCAAATAACAAAAGCGTGGATTAGGAATACACGAAAAGGTTTTTTTTGTAAGGGTTTGAAGATAAAAATTGTGAAGATAAAGAAAGACTTACGCACCTTTTTTTTTTATTAAACAGAGGGTATTTAAATTGGCTAGGTCGTGGTTCGAATCCCGCCACGTATCAATGTGATTTCGAATTTAGATTTCATATGTACGATCAAAAAGCGTCGGTGACTCAACCGGTAACGACTCGGTCCATCTAACCAGAGGTACCGGGTTCAAATCTGGACGGCCAATGTACCAATGAGTTTTTCAAAAACTTACGTACATATACTCACCGATTGCTTTAACGGTGAAGGAAAACATCGTGAGGAAACCTGCACAGGCCTGCGAAGAAACTCGAAGGTTGTGTGTGAAGTCGACCAACCCGCACTGGGCCCGCGTGGTCGACTAAGGCCTAATCACCCTGATTTAGGGTAGGCTCGAGCCCCTCGGTGGGGACGTATATGAGCTGATATAATAATAATGTACGATTATCCGACGCTCTTACGGTAAAGGAAAACATCGTGAGGAAACCTGCACACGCTTGCGAAGAAACTCGCAGGTGGTGTGTGAAGTCGACCAACCCGCACTGGGCCCGCGTGTTCGACTAAGACCCGATCTCCCTAATTCAGGGTAGGCTCGAGACTTTCGGTGGGGACGTATATGAATTGATATGATGATTTAAAAAAATACTCCGTTTCTTGTCTCTGCCATCCTATAAACAATTTTTATTCATTAGAATCATTTTATCAGCCGAAGACGTGCAATGCTGGACAAAGGCCTCCCCCATTTTTAACCAACTTCAAAAAAGGAGGAGGTTCTATTCTATGTTGTACAAAGGTCTCCCCCAATAATGTCCACAACGACCGCTCCTGCGCTGCCCCGATCCAACAGCTTCCCCCGACGTTCACCAGGCCCACAGAGTGGTAGGTCTGCCTACGCTACGTCTGCCGGCGCGCGGTCCCCACCCGAGATCTTTACTGCCTCAACGGCCAAGTGTTCTACGAGCTATGTGTCCTGCCCACTGCCACTTAAGTTTAGCGATTCTGTATCTGAGCTATGATGGTTACTTGGTTCTTCTACGGAACTAATCGATAAATTAGGGAAATGCCTTGCATAGTGCGATCCATCGCTCTTTTCATGAGTAAGTGACCATTTTTGTTCAATAATGTTTATTACCCAAACAAGACGCAGGGAGGGGTTGCACCCCTTTGTTGTTGAAGTTCCACCTTTTCGCACGAATCGTTACGCTTCTTCATTTATTATGCGTACAGCGCAGGAGTGGAACTCCTTGCCTGCGTCAGTGTTTCCCGATTCCTATAATTTGGGGATCTTCAAGGCAAGAGTGAATTAGGCATTATTTGAGTTTGCGTGTACCATCCTCGACTGCATCATCACTTACCATCAGGTGAGTTGCAGTCAAACGCACTCAAATTTTTAATTAAAAAAAAACCTTTTATTACGTAACAAATAAGGTGACGACTACAGATAATAAAAAGTTACTTGTGATGTGGTAAAGAATATTCAAGATTCAAGATATTTATTCAAAATAGGTGCAAATTACACTCTTTCTGGTAGTCATAAAATAGTGATTACATAATTTCATTTGTAAAAAATCAAGAAATAAACAATCATTAGTTAATTATGTCAAAATACAATCCGTGATAAAAAAAAATGTCATTAGAACATGAAAACAATATGACACGAGAAGTTATAGGTACATCAAAATTAATGTCATGAACGCATTTGACAAGTGTAGGCCAGTTCACACGGACAGCACCCGGTCACGAGTATAACGCGAGAGTCAGCCATCGCTCCTCTCAACCATATTAGAGGGAAAGGAACGTCCCGGCTCCGGATATCTATTACAGAAGAGCGACACCCAATATACAATGTAGCACGACTTAATAAGACTTAAAAATAGAAGATGCGTGCCACAGAATTAATTTTATTAGTAAAATAAAAGTTTAAAAAACTAAAAACCGACTTCAAAATTAAATTCACTCAAAAGTATAAAATAATATTATTATACTTAAATACATAACATTAACCAATAATAACGAAAACAAAGGTGGGTACGAATTAAATTAGGGGCTTATAATTTTTTTTGAGGTCGGTACCAGCACACAATTACTTACGTATCAAATGATTTAGAATCGATGGTTTGCTGACACCGACCTCAAAATATTTTTAAGCCCCTAATTTAATTCGTACCCACCTTTGATTTCGTTATTATTGTTTAATGTTATGTATTTAACTATAATAATATTATTTCATACTTTTGAGTGAATTTAATATTGAAGTCGGTTTTTAGTTTTTTAAACTTTTATTTTTATTTTCTTTATTTTTAATGATAATGCTATCTATCTAACGACGTTCAACCCAATCACCTCTCGCCAAAATGAATTATCAAATCATAATGATTGTGTTTCACATAACAGATACAGATTCCTGTGCCTTACATCATCATCTCAGCAGCATGAAAGTTCAGGAGTTAAATCTTCCATCATCAGCTTATCTGAATAACCTGAAAGAATACAACTATTGGTCTATGCATACCTACGTATCGATCTATGTATAATATTGAAAGAATTATCCTCCAACTCCTAACCGCTAAGGAGTTGTACCTTCTTTCATCAGCTTATCAACATGATATGATGACTTCCAGACGCAAATACGTTAATAGCTTTAGAATACATATGAATCACGTAACACGTGCCTATAAAATTTGAGGGTTGCCCTCGATTTACCTGGAATCCCATCATCAGATCCTGACTTGGTGACAATGGAACCCCCTCGGGAGTATACTCTTTCGAATAAAAAAAGAATTTTGATAATCGGTTCACAAACGGCGGAGATATCGCGTAACAAACAAAAAAAAAACACAGTCGAATTGACAACCTCCTCCTTTTTGAAGTCGGTTGAAAAATAAGATCTATAAAGAAATATACGAAAATTAGAAAACATACATTAAATTTACACTATACACAAACTAATTAAACATGTAATTACCCAAAATGGGTCTTATTAAGGGAGCAGCCGGTAAATATATCTAGGTATTTAGGTAATTTATTTTATAATTTATTAAGTTTTGTGATTGTGTTCGGAAAGAATTTAAAAAGATATTGTCAAATAGATTGACGCATGCGCGGAAAAGAAATCGACCGTAGCAATTAATATGGTCGTATGTGAAAAATCGCTACTTTAGGGTACGGCCGTTTAAAGTTTCAAATATGTATAAAGTGAACAATAGTTAATGTACTTTAACCAAATTTGGTATGAGATATGAATATTATTTCCTTTACATAGTAGTACATATAAGTATAACAAAAATGTATCGGAAATATGAGAAACTGCACACGCAACACTATTAACCGCTAAGTCATGCTACAATTTTGTCGGAAATGGTAGATATGACATTTTTAACCGATCTACAATTTCTGTATTTGGTCGGATGTGTCACAACCCACAGTATTCCCTGGATTTTGAAATATAATTTATGTTGCATGTACCACTTAATACTTTATTGGCCGTAAGTTATAAAAATTTTGATGTAGATACTACTAACATTATTTCGTTGACTTTGGTAATAGTGTTACTATCTTTCCGCCATGTGAATACCAACCAGAATACCAATCAAAATAACAATCCAGAGTTTAATAACACAAATACTACTAATTAACTTTGCCGAATCAACGCGAACTGTGTTTCTTGCAACTGAACTACATAACTCAATGACAGTATTAGTAAGTTACATTTGAGATCAGCTTCATTTTACATAAACTTCTTTGAACAATTAGGTCCAAGACAACAAAGCACTAAAGTACGGTTATGTTTTAAGTAGGAATATTTTTTTATTAAATAAATAATGGTCCCTAACCAACTTTATTTAAATTCACAACCTTTTATGGCTCATGAAAAGTTCACCTTAATATACGTCTTAAGTACCGTTAAAAATCACTTCTTGAATCACATTGGACTTGATCGGTTTTTAACCTAATTGTCTTCTGAGTCACTTTCTTCACGCGTAAGATCAGAAGTATTGTTGGTGTGAGGAAGGTTAAAATAAAAGTCATGGTAGCGCTGAGGAATGATTCCTCTTCTGCAGAGATCTGTAATATCTTTGTATTATTCTTTACTAATAGGCAAAGGCCCTTAATACGCCTGATTCAGTTCAAGATCATTTTCCAGCCTTTTTTTCTTTCGGGTGCCAGATCGAAACACAGCAATTGTCTTGGTTTCTTCGTCAAAATCATACTTATACTCTCTTATGGAATTTCAAGTTACCTTCTCGTTTTTGGTATTCTTTGTCCAATTCTTGTTTGCTAGCAAGGCTTTAAAGTTGAAAATGTCGTAACGACTTATTTCTTTCACAACGTAAGGATCACCTTCAGATTTAGCCCAACGGACTAAGCAATACCATTGTTTTGTGTTTGCTATACCGTTCCACTGTCTCCCTCATTCTAAGTATGACCTTTTTCTAAAAAATGGTGGGTCACAATTACTCGGTGCTTTTTTGCTACGAACATGTAGAGCGAAAACACGATCCGGTTCCTGTTTTGGCCTGCGCAGTTGTTAGACCAAAAACGAAATTTCTTGACGCCTCGTCCAGCTTGTAATTCGATGAAGTTGATACTGCGGTAGATCCACGGTGAGCAGTCGCTTCACCCCACATGTAGCAGGTGCCTATCTTGGACGCTAAATCCTACCCCGTGAAATTCAATGTAGCAAACCACCTCTTGTAGTACAGTATGCCGATTTCTCTATCCCATATAGAGAAATCGGCATTTTCCACCCCTTTGTTTTTGATATTCAGCCTATACACACGAAGCGTTACGCTTCCTCATTTATTATGCGTACAGCGATGGAGTGGAACTCCTTGCCTGCGTCTGTTTCCCGACTCCTACAATTTGGGGATCTTCAAGGCGAGAGTGAATAGACATTATTTGAGTTTGCGTGTACCATCCTCGACTACATCGGCACTTACCATCAGGTGAGATATAGTAAAACGCACTCAAATTTTTATTTAAAAAAAGGAGCCACTAAAACTTTTTCAAATTCAAAGGTTGCAGTGGCTACATTATATTTGTTGTCTTAAGCTTCTTGTTTGTCGGATTTCTTTAAATATCGTGCTCCTTTTTTGCGATGTAGGTGTAAATCAAACGCAGCTTTCTCTTCATCTGTTGTAGTTGATGTGTTCTCGAAAATATGGTAGACATCACATTTGTCTTTTTTTGATCAGTGCAGCGCCAGGTTGAAGTTGGCATTTATTATTTCTCTATACTGCCTTTTTGTAGTTGCATTTGAGGGGTATTTGGTAGCATCGAACCATCCGCAGTACAGTTTATACATCCGATGTGCTCTTAATGCCTTCGATGTAGAGCTTGCTTCAATCCTTATGAACGTAATGAGCCTCAAATACAGGAAAATATCTTACGTGATCGCAGACACTTTTGACCATGTCCTCATTAAGAACGAGTCGTTCATGTTCATAACAACCCCTTTCGTCGTCTTCTATCACCGTGTTCCCAACAAACTTCTTCCAGGCCGTGCTCAGCACGCGTTCACTTAGCGCAATAGTGCTGAAAAACATTGTCTTGCATACCTTCACTGGTTTCTTTTCTGCAACCGGCAAAATTTACTGATAAGTGTTTTTTCTATCGTGATTCGTGACTTTCGTTGTTTCGCCTCGCTTAAAAGTCTTCTTTGTGTTTTTAATAACAAACTCTTAGTGTTTTTTCTTCTCACCTAAAAGCCAAAAAAATTTAAAAACTAGCTTTCGATCTTCATGAGAAAATTTTTGGATACACTTCAATCGGCACTTTTCGGTACATGGATCCTACAATTCCAAACTTGGAACTTATCTGAAAAAAAAGGATTCCTGTTTTATGAGTATACTAGCTGTTGCCCGCGACTTGATCCGAGTGATATAGCGATGAGTTAATGGGTTAATCCAAGGCATAGTCTACCTGTGTGCAAAATTTCATTCAAATCCATTCATTCGTTTAAAATATAACAAAAAGCAAAATAATAAGGTAACAAACACACACAAACTTAATTGCGCATTTATAATAATAGTAGGATCACTCGATCAAAACAAATAAAAACAAACTTTCAACAAGCAACAATGTCTACAATGTTGAATAGTATCTTAAAGCAAACCATTATGTCGAATAAAGTACATCCGACACCAAGAAATGAAAAATAAACAGTTGAAAAAGTCAGTAATGCCTTATCCCACAAAATACAATCAAACACACATCAGTCAATAATGTAGCAAGTGGTGCATACTACGATACTATGTATCAAATGAGCATACAAAAAAGTCTGTAGTACCATATCCGACAAAATCAATAAATCTCCGATCAAGCAATAATGTAGTATGTGACACATACGGCACAATAATCAAAATAGAAAACCATTAACATTGTTGTATCTGGCATTCACGACATTATTGTACGTTCAGAGTGTTTACATACATTTCTTTAAAAAAAATGAATTCAATAAGACGCTAACAATAAACAATCACTGAATTATGTTAAGGCTAGGTATGATCAAATGCTTAAATAAATATTATTTACTTAATTTTTCTCTTTTTACTCGGATGACTTTCCACATAAATGTCCGTTAATTTAAAATTTGAATCGTTTTCCGGCGAACTCGACGGAGCCAATATATCCTATATACGTCTTGACCTTGACATTACAGAAACACTGAATACACAATCAATTTGGCAAAAAAAAATTGATTTGATAAATGAAACCGACGCTTGCGCTCGTCCCGCTAACCTTGTCTGAACTGGCAGATCCGCGCCGCGCGCTCGCGCCTGTGCCCCTCCCGCGCCCCGCAGCTAACGTCTCAACGTACTTTGTAACAATGTTAATCGTGCGCACTGAATACATACTACTTTTTCCACTTGGTAAAACAAAAATCGGTTGACTTAGGAATTTAATATTTTGCGGGAACATTTATAATCATATTCTAAGACCTTTCATGCAATAAAACGAAAATTGCAAAAATGTAAATCCGACAATGTTAATTGCTACGGTCGAAATAAATGGGATAAAAAGATGGTCGAATGAAAGGAGAATGAAGATCTGCGCACCGCGCCAAAACACAGCGTCTAATATTCGCTCTTCTATCAAGCCAGCAAGACCTCCGAAACATGCTATCTGTATGCTTCTGCAAAAAATAAAAATTTTGAACATTACTCGGGGTAAAAATATTTTTTGCCAAAATGTTAAATGTGTCTCTAATTTTTATGAAACTAATAAAATTTTCCACAAGAAACTCACAGTTAATACGAACAAAAATGTGAACTTTTCAAAGAAAAAAATCAAATGATTGATAAGCCATGTTTGCATAGGTAGCCCAAATTTTTTTTTTTGGCGGTTGCATGGGGAAAATTTAGCATATTCGACGGTAGAAGCCACCGTAGAAAATACCATTTTTTTATGTTAGCACTTCGTTTTCTCAAAACATTCCATATTTTTTAATACAGTTTTTTGATTCGCAGCATACAAATAAAAAAAAAAACTGTATGATAAAATAAATATAAAATGTTTTCTTTGTTAAAATATTTTTTTTATATATTATTTTATAATTTTATGTAAAGTTTTTATATCTTAATACTTTAAACGAGCAATTCATGTACATACTTATATATAACTAGTGGATGCCCGCAGCTTGGCCCGCGCACATCCCGATTTTTACGGTTCCCGTGGGAATTTCCGTTTGTGTTCTCCTAATAAAAATAAAATAAAATAATAAATAAAAATCCTTTCTTAGTGGATGCCTACGTCATAACATCTACCTGCATGCCAAATTTCAGCCCGATCCGTCTAGTGGTTTGGGCTGTGCGTTGATAGATCACTATGTCAGTCAGTCAGTCAGTCACCTTTGAGTTATATATGTATATATGTATGTATTTAGAGATTGGTTTCTCGGAAACGGCTCGTAATATTTGTTTGAAAATTGGTATGTAGGTTGAAAATTGACTATTTAAAGTTTTTCAGTTTCATGAGTAGAAGCCCTGTTGTTTTTTAGTTTAAACTACTGTATTGTGTTCTACTAGGCTTTTTTTAAATCACTAGTAGACCACGTTAAATAATTATTGTAGGTTTTAGGGCAAAGTAGTAAATGAACTGAAGTCACACCCAGGACACTTCATACAACGGGTGAGAAATGACATTTCTTAAAACAAATGACGAAACAAATGAAATCACGGCGAAATTCTATACGTTCGAGAACCAAACTTAAACCAATCATTATCAACCTGGGATACGTAGGTATTTTATGTTAGTACTTATATTTTATTGTATACTTTGCTCAAGTGACTATAGTTATACAGAATATTTTACAACTAGGTGTTTTCCGCGGTTTCACCCGCGTGGACAACGTTTCTATGACTTTTAAGGGTGCGCAGTGCGCGAGCCGCAAGCGGCTCGAGAGCGGGAACAAAAATAGCCTATGTGTTAATCCAGGTCCTAATCTGTCTACCTACCGAATTTCAGTCAGATCCGTTCAGTAGTTTTGGCGTGAAGAAGTAACAAACATACACACTCAGAAACTTTCGCCTTTATAATATTACTAGCATTTTCCCGCGGCTTCACCCGCGTGGACATTGTTTTAATGACTGTCTTTAAGGGTGATTAGTAAATTATGCCGTTTCCCACCTACTCAACCATCTCTGTACAAAAAATCACAAAAATCGAGTATTTATTCAGTTCCCTCAGGAACTGCATCAGATTTTGCTATTTTCCCGGGTTAAAAAGTAGCTTATGTCCTTCCCCGTGCCACAGACTACCTGCATACCAAATTTCATAAAGATTGGTCAAGGCTTTGAAGCATGAAAAATTAACAAACAAACAAACACATTTTCACATTTATAATTTTAGTAAGGATATATAGTGTGATATGAGACCCATTATAATCTACCGTGTGTATCTCAACTAGAAATGTTGATGACCTCTGCATAATAGGCGAGTTCCACACGTCAACTAATGTTCAGTCATTTTGCATTATTTGGTGAGTTTCTGGTTAATTGGGTTAATTTATGTCTGTTTGTCAGTGAAGTTAGCTTTGAAAATGTTGACAACCACATTTCCACACACGGGGGTATAGTAACTGGAAGTGACACGGGGGCCAAGTCCGGGTTGATGGACGTTGTTAAATATTTTTAGTTCCAACAGGTTGCCCTTTTCGGACGTACAATATTAACATTACATTTAGACATTAGCAAAATATTCATTTAAATTATAAAAGCATTTGTGTATAAGCCATTTATGTCTGTTTGTCATTGAAGTTAGCTTTGAAAATGTTGACAACCACATTTCCACACACGGGGGTATAGTAACTGGAAGTGACACGGGGGCCTAGTCCGGATTGATGGACGTTGTTATATATTTTTAGTTCCAACAGGTTGCCCTTTTCGGACGTACAATATTAACATTACATTTAGACATTAGCAAAATATTCATTTAAATTATAAAAGCATTTGTGTATAAGCCATTTATGTCTGTTTGTCATTGAAGTTAGCTTTGAAAATGTTGGCAACCTAACCTCCACACACGGGGGTATAGTAACTGGAAGTGACACGGGGGCCAATACGGGTTGGTGGCCGTTGTAGACCTGGAGAGTTTCTGCTTAATTGGGTTAATTCATGTCTGTTTGTCATTGAAGTTAGCTTTGAAAATGTTGACAACCCAACCTCCACACACGGGGGTATAGTAACTGGAAGTGACACGCGGGCCAAGTCCGGGTTGGTGACCGTTGTAGACCTGGTGAGTTTCAGCTTAATTGGGTTAATTCATGTCTGTTTGTCAATGAAGTTAGCATTGAAAATATTTCATTTCATTTCATTTATTTATCGTTTGCAATCATGTACAAAAATAAGGTCTTAAAATAATGTAAATATAGCATGGTACATGGGCCCTGCTAGGGCATGGCAAACAGGATAGGTAAATTGTAATAATGTACAAAAAATGAGGAGAGACCAGAAGATAGCTACGAGATAAATGGTTAAATGGTTTTACATGAATATTTTCAATAAAAAAAAAAAAAAATACAATTTTACTTTAATGTTTTATCGTCCAAAAATTCTTTTATACTATAGTAACATTTAGATATTAATAGGTTTTTTAGGTTGTTGTAAAAATTTTTAGTATTTCCTTCCGATTTTAAAGTTTTTGGGAGTTTGTTATACACTATGATTGACCTATAATAAGGGCTGGTTTTGTAGATTTCCAATATTGGTGTAGGCTGTACTAACAGGTGATGTCGACGCGAACTACTACAGTATTCATATTTGCTTAAATTTTTATGGACATAGCTAGCGATTTTTATTGACAACCCTACTTTCACACACGGGGGTATCGTAACTGGAAGTGACACGGGGGCCAAGTCCGGGTTGGAGGCCGTTGTAGACCTGGAGAGTTTCTGCTTAATTGTGTTAATTCATGTCTGTTTCTCATTGAAGTTAGCTTTTAAAATGTTGACAACCCAACCTCCACACACGGGGGTATAATAACTGGAAGTGACACGGGGGCCAATACGGGTTGGTGGCCGTTGGAGACCTGGTGAGTTTCTGCTTAATTGGGTTAATTCATGTCTGTTTGTCATTGAAGTTAGCTTTGAAAATGTTGACAACCCTACTTTCACACACGGGGGTATCGTAACTGGAAGTGACACGGGGGCCAAGTCCGGGTTGGTGGCCGTTGTAGACCTGGAGAGTTTCTGCTTAATTGGGTTAATTCATGTCTGTTTGTCATTGAAGTTAGCTTTGAAAATGTTGACAACCCAACCACCACACACGGGGGTATAATAACTGGAAGTGACACGGGGGCCAATACGGGTTGGTGGCCGTTGGAGACCTGGTGAGTTTCTGCTTAATTGACAATAGACAGACAATAGACAGATTTTTATTTGACACAAACACACACCGATTACACAACATAAAAAGAAGTAAAACACATAGAAACAGAAAAAAACAAAAAAGTTAACACAAAAAACAAATAAGACCAACGGAATCGGTGTAGTGCGATGTCAAAATGGACTTTTCTCAGCATTAGCTGCAGGAGAACTGCAGCGCTGGTTTTCAGAAAAGCCCATGGTGTCGTGTCCGCGAAGCGATCGGTACAGTAGTGCGATAATGTAAACAATATAATAGAATAAATAATTTAATGAAGTAGATTAAATTGATACATAAAATAAAATATCGTTAATAAAATAATGTTAATAAAATAAAAAGCAATAATAATAAAAGGACATGAGAGAAATAAACCCATATTTGTTACCAAAATCATGGTCCTAACTTAATCACCTTAGGTATGTTGGAACAACTCGGCCACCTATATGCATCTCCTTCTGATAGGATATAAGATAATGTTTAAGCTTTAATTTAAAGGTGCCTATAGATCTTAGTTCCCTGAGAGGAGGTGGCAAGTTATTCCAACATTTGGTGGCCGCATATCTAAAACTGCCCCTGAACGCTGCAGTGTGGTGAATCTGCGTCTTAAGAGGCCAACTTGCCGCTCTTATAGCTTGCGAGTCAGAAGTTTGACGCCATTGTAGTTTTTCAAATAAATATTCCGGCAATCCTGTTTTTACTAACCCAAACATAAGAACAGACAGATGAAGCTCTCTTCGTAATGACATTTTAAGAATGTTGGCATCGTTCAAATATGGGGTGACGTGCGTGCGAGGGGGGACCTTGAAGCAGTACCTCGCGCAGGCATTCTGTACTCTCTGCACTAAACGCTCGATACGTGCAAGAATTCGGGGACCGTACACAACGTCAGCATAACCCAAGATGGAGAGGACCAGAGTATCACACAGTTTCTTACGTACATCAATGCTAAGATAGTCTCGAATACCATAAAGTATTTTCAGCCTGTAAAAACTCCTCTGGACCATTTGGGTGATATGCTGTTCAAATAGCAAAGTTTCGTCCATTAAAACACCCAAATTACGAGCCACTGTTACGCGTTTCAGTTGCAAGTCCTTAATACACACAGAAGGGCTGTAGTCAGAAACCCGGAGGACCTGCTGTTTTGATCCAAAAAGCATGAAGTTAGTTTTATCAGCGTTTAAGACAAGCGTGTTTGATTCGGACCATTCTACTATGCTTTGGAGATCCTCGTTTATTCTGGCCACAGACAAATCCGTGTTCTCAGGTTTATCAGACAGATAGATCTGCATATCATCCGCATAGATGTGATAATTACAATGCTTAATCACATTCACCACATCAGCTGTATAAACTATAAACAGAAGTGGGCCCAGGATAGAGCCTTGAGGCACACCTCGTGAAATGTTTAAAGGTTTAGAAAGAATGCAAGATCCATCTCGACCTGTGATCCGAACTTGCTGTGATCTACCAGTAAGGTAGCTCGCAAACCACTTAGTTGCTCCTGATGAAAAACCGTAGTAAGACAACTTAGACAACAAAAGAGATGTGTTTATCGCATCAAATGCGCGGGAATAATCGAGTAGGACCATTATAGTGCCGTCACCATCATCCTGTGCAGCCAGAATATTATCAACGACATCTATCAATGCCGTCGTTGTACTACGATTTTTTCTAAATCCGGATTGACGAAAAGGTAAAATCTGATTTTGTTCTAAATAGGCAGAAAGTTGTAAATGAACAATTCTTTCCAATATTTTAGAGATGCAAGGTAAGATGCTTATTGGACGTAAATCTTTTAACTCGGCTACATTTTCTTTTTTAGGTAATGGTGTTACTAATGCTACTTTCCAGCCGCTGGGAAAAGTACAAGTCAAAAGAGATTTATTAATAATCTTAGTTATCACACTTAGAGAACGAGGTAAGACCAAGAGCAACATATCAAGTGAAATATTGTCAGCTCCAATAGAATTAGATTTAAGTGATTTAAACATTCTTAAGACTAGGTTTTCATCAACAGGTGTAAGTTCGAAAGTTGACTGACAGTGACGATTAAATTCAAAATACGTGAGATCAGATAGTGACACTTCAGCACGACCCGGAACATCAAGAAAATGAGAATTAATTAAATTTGGCTCACATAGATGGCTTGGAAGCTCAGCGTGTCTTTTCTTAGAGGATACGTTAGTTGTCCTTTTGATATTTTTCCAAAGTGCACGAGGGCTGTGCAAGTTTTGATTGACGTGATGCTTGAAAAAAGCGCACTTTTCAGTAAATAGAGCAGTGCTAACGCATTTTTTGAGCTCCTTATAATATAATCTATGTGACTCTGAGCCCGTCGAGCGGTACCTACGGTGAGCATCATTTCGAAGTTTTATCATTTCTTTAACCGTATAAGTAATCCACGGGTAATTATGTTCCTTCGAAATAACTTTCTTGCAAGGCGCAAAACGATCAAACAGGGACAATACCAAGAAATTAAAGCTGGATACCATGCTGTTCACGTCAGGCAGCAACATAATGTCTTCCCACTTAATAGACTCCACTTCAGCGTTAAACGCTTCAAGGTCTATGGACTGTAACGGACGAAATACTATCCAACGAGGTGGTTGTTTACATTTACGGATATTAAGTTCTCCCGTAACAAAAGCATGTTTCCCAAGGCAAGGATTGTAATCAATTGGGTTAATTCATGTCTGTTTGTCATTGAAGTTAGCTTTGAAAATGTTGACAACCCTACCTCCATACACGGGGGTATAGTAACTGGAAGTGACACGGGGGCCAAGTCCGGATTGATGGACGTTGTTATATATTTTTAGTTCCAACAGGTTGCCCTTTTCGGACATACAATATTAACATTACATTTAGACATTAGCAAAATATTCATTTAAATTATAAAAGCATTTGTGTATAAGTCACTCTTTAAGTTGGCGTTTAAATTTAGCACCATGCAATGATTTTATAAATAAAGGTATATTATTATAAATTCTAATTCCGTTTACAAAACAACTTTTGTTATACATATATGTAACTGGTCGCTATCACAGAACACAAATTACCTTAGGTTCTTTTTTTTTGACGTGATAACGTCTTATAATTCGATGGAGCCGGCTGCACGCACGAAAAAATGCGTCGTTACCTCGCTATGAGGCGTTCCGTGTAAGTCTTGAAGTGCAAGCGAGAGCGCGAAAGAGCGACAAAGAAGCACAATCGGCCTTTACGTTCGGCAGCGTTCGACATCCGTCTCCCTCCTACTTGAGTGAGCGATGTGTCTGTGTGAACAGCTGCTATACTATAGTACATCTACATGTTTTGATCGAGTATCAAGTGCAGTGAAAAGTGAATGTGGTGTCAATTGTTTATAGCAACGATAATTGCGGCGATAAAGGTAATGATTCTTTCGATATTATGAAACCATTCCATCAGTATTTTCTTATGACGTTGTCACGTTCAACTATCGTCAGTAAACCGACTTTACAGACAACCGATTTTTTTTTGAAATATACACTATTATTTCTTATAAATACACAAATTTCTAATATTTAGATACACGTCAGTGTTAGTATTTTTTGTTCCACAAATGCTGCTCTTAGTGTTTCAGTACTGTACATGTTAAAAATAATCCGAATACATCTTTTTTGTAGCATAAAGGTAGACTGAACATTCACAGAATTTCCCCAAACATACTATTAGTAACTAGTTGTTTCCCGTGGCTTCACCCGCGAGGACAACGTTTCTATGACTTTTCGAGAATGCGCAGTGCGCGAGCCGTAAGCGGCTCGCGAACGTGAAACAAAAGTAGCCTATGTATTAATCCAGGTCCTAATCTGTCTACCTACCAAATTTCAGTTAGATCTGTTCAGTAGTTTATGCGTGAAAGAGTAACAAACATACGTCCATACATTCTTACAAACTTTCGCGTTTATAATATTAGTAGGATAGGATAGGATACATTTTCATAGTTAATGCTGAAGAGTAGCCCGCAGAATCAGGAAAATGAAGTGAACCCGTAAGTTCTTCCAAAGTTCTACTTCTAAGTTGTTAGAACGCCTTCCGAGCTCGTCAGCCGAATGCCAGCTCCGGCCTAAACTCAGCCTTAACTAAGCACTAAGTAAAGCCTGAGGCGGTGCCCAAACAACTGTCTAAGGCATTTGCACCCGATTTTGAGCTCCAGAGTTTGAACATTGCAGATACTGAGTTTTCTTGTTTTTGCACTGCTAGGACTTAAGAGGAAACGCTGTCAAAAGAATAGGTATTTGAATAAAATGTTGCTGTCTCCCTCCCTCAAACCTCTCTGTATACAGCAAGAAAGGGAGAACTGCAGCGCAGACCGATAAAAAACATTAAAATTTACCAAAACAGCATTTTGTAGTCTCCTATTTCCTCCTCCAAAACTGGAGCAATAATAAGATTTATTTCAAAAATAATTTAAAAAACGCTTTACCTATGCCTCTATGTTTTCATTTTATTGTTAATATTCGTATTATTTTTTTGGTCGGTGTCTGAAAATGACGTTTCAAATGGGGCATTTTTTTCAGTATTTGAAGGCTCTTACTTCCTATTATAATTAGAATAAGGAAAAAAAAACAAAACATAGGGGCATGGCCATGGTAGATATAGGTTTGATGAAAAAAAAAAAACATTTTTGCTCTATTGTTATTATCCAGGAAGGAAACAGGGGACTACGGTGGTATGGAAAAAATGGCGCCCGCATCCTCTTAATATCGACCCTGTCTAGCACACAGCCAAAACTGCAAATCAAGGAATCTATTTAAGAAATGGAGGCGTGCTCCTTGCCAGCAAATATCTCTTTATGATATAGTGAGCCAGCGGAATTAGGTACCTACGTTATGTTATAGCTAAAATTTCGGCAACTTTCCAAAATATCTGTGTACTCTATGTAAGGTTTGGTTATAGGAATAGTTCAGTTTGAATCATAAATTATAAATATTATAATAAAAGCGACATAAAATCTTAGACTTCAATGATAATCAATATTATTAAAAAACCGGTCAATTTCGAGTTGGACTCGCGGTATGAGGGTTGCGTACCACCACACCTCTCCTCACAACTATGACAATGATACCTATTCACTACCCTACCCTACCCTACATACACTACACTACACTACACTACCCTACACTACACTACCCTAAACAACACTACCCTACCCTATCCTACCCTACACTACCCTACCCTACCCTACACTACCCTACCCTACACTACACTACACTACCCTACCTTACCCTACCGTACCCTACCCTACCCTACATAAGAACCTTCTCCTGACAATAACGAACTCGACAAAAAAAGAATTAGGTAGCGAAATCGGTCCAGCCGTTCTCGAGTTATGCGCTTACCAACACATTTTGCGATTCATTTTTATATATTAGACTAGCTGTCCCGGCGTACTACGTTACCGCCTTACATTACAGTACACTGCCCTACCCTACCCTACCCCACACTACACTACACTACACTACCCTACCCTACACTACACTACCCTACCCTACCCTACACTACCCTACCCTACATACACTACACTACCCTACCCTACCCTACACTACCCTACCCTACATACACTACACTACACTACCCTACCCTACACTACCCTACACTACACTACCCTACCCTACACTACCCTACCCTACCCTACACTACCCTACCCTAAAATAAAATAGATGTTGGCCTATTCTCAGACCTACTCAATATGCTCACAAAATTTCATGAGAATCGGTCAAGCCGTTTCGGAGGAGTAAGGGAACGAAAACTGTGACACGAGAATTTTATATATTAGATGGAGCTAAAGATGGATGGAAGTTTTACTTCAGTCGTGTGGTCTAAAGCACATTCGTATTTTTTTGTAATTTTAAAATAAATAGTTTTGAAGTTATGAAAATATGCGAAAATTTACCGTTCCCCCTTATCTCCGAAACTCATCATCATCATCATATCAGCCACAAATCGTCCACTGCTGGACAAAGGCCTCCCCCAAGGATTTCCACGACGACCGGTCCTGCGCTGCCCGCATCCATCGGCTTCCTGCGATCTTCACCAGATCATCGGTCCACCGCGTGGGAGACCTGCCTACGCTACGTTTTCCGGTGCGCGGTCGCCAATCGAGAACTTTACTGCCCCATCGGCCATCTGTTATACGAGCTATGTGCCCTGCCCACTGCCACTTCAGTTTAGCGATTTTGTGAGCTATATCGGTTACTTTAGTTCTCCTGCGGATCTCCTCGTTTCTGATTCGATCACGCAGAGAAACTCCGAGCATAGCACGCTCCATTACCCTTTGGGTGACCTTGAGCCTTCTTATGAGGCCTATAGTAAGCGACCATGTCTCATTTCCGTAGGTCATCACTGGCAACACACACTGGTCAAAGACCTTAGTCTTGAGACACTGTCTCCGAAACTACTGAACCTAAAATCTTGAAAAATCATAGTATATGAAGATGAAAAAAATCACAGTGAAGTTGAAAAAAATCACAGTATATGAAGTTGAATGCATATATTACAGGAAAATCTATGAAAAAATTTAAATTCCTTCCGTTGCCACAGGAAACATGACAAGTCTACTTAGCCCTGCATGTACAACAGCTGCCTATATTTAAAACACAGTAACTGACAATTCTTAAATTTGACTTATAAAAATCTGTTTTGCTCGCTAAATTGATGAAAAATTTGATTTATGAATAGAAGATAATTCAAATTAAGTAATAAAAGCAATAAAAAATGTAAATGTACTGAAAAAATCAAGTATTATAAAAAGTTTGCAGTTACTGTGTTTAATAATGGGGCAGTCGACTTGCTCAAAGTTATCCTTACCAATATTATTAACGCGAAAGTTTGTTACCCTTTCACGCCACAACAGATGAACAGATCTGGATGAAATTTGGTAGCTAGACAGATTAGGACCTGGATTATCATATGGGCTACTTTTTTACACGCGCACTGCACACCCTCGAAGACAGTCATAGAAAATATGTTCACGCGAGCGAAGCCGCTGGCAAAAGCTAGCTCCTTAAGATATTTCATAGAGAGATAGATACGGAATTGAAACCCCGGACTCCAGCCAGCTCCAAGGGTGCCAACTCCCAGTTAAGAACCGCAGTTGGCACGCCTGCTAGGTCCTCCTTCAACCGGATGCGGTACTAATTGGATATGTCAGATGCCGCCGACTTTCACGCCCCGAGATAGTTAGATAGTTCTGCTCACTAGACATTAATTATTAGGTTGGTACTCGTCTGAATGCTGTCAGCTACCAACATTACGGGCGGGTCTTAGATCAAATGATTGTTGTGGTGGAACGGAAACACGTTAGTGACAACGCGCTAATTACAATGCAAAGGTTCGCCTAAATCTTTAATGTTAATGGAATGTTTAGTTCATAATTTGCACAATTAAGTCTCAATATATAAAAGGTAAACCTGACTGACTCATCTATCAACGCACAGCCGAAACCGCTGGACGGATTTCGCTGAAATTTTGAATACAAACAGTTATGGGGACGTAGGTAACCGCTAAGAAAGGATTTTGGAGAATTCCCACGGAAACGGCAAAAAACGGGACCTGCGCGGGCGAAGCCAGAATTAAATAAAATAGATACAAAATAATAACGTGTTAAAGAGACTGAAGAGATTTAATATGTTAATTAAAAATAAGTGCAAATCACACTCCTTCTGATAGTCAGAAAATAGTAGTTGCATATGCTTAATGTAATTTGTAAAAATCCCCCTAATATTATAAAGGCGAAAGTTTGTGAGTGTGTATGTTACTTCTTTACGCAAAAACTACTAAACGGATCTGGCTGAAATTTGGTAGGTAGACAGATAAGGACCTGGATTAACACATAGGCTACTTTTTTTCACGCTAGCGAGCCGTTTGCGGCTTGAAATTGATACAGGTAAAGCTAATATAAGGCACATAAAATAGAGCTTGCGGCCTCGACGCGCCCTTATTACATGCGTCGATTCTAGCACGTGTGGTTGATGCTCTTGAAGGGAAGGGGGAGGGCCCAAATTAATAAAAGCGTTACAACCAGCACTAGCTTTAATATACAAATGTAATGCGCTACATTTGTATATTAAAGCGTCGGTGGCTCAACCGGTAACGACTTGGTCCATCTAACCAGAGGTACCGGGTTCAAATCTGGACGGCCAATGTACCAATGAGTTTTTCAAAAACTTACGTTTAACGGGATTGCTTTAACGGTGAAGGAAAACATCGTGAGGAAACCTGCACATGCCTGCGAAGAAACTCGAAGGTTGTGTGTGAAGTCGACCAACCCGCACTGGGCCCGCGTGGTCGACTAAGGCCTAATCGCCCTGATTCAGAGTAGGCTGGAGCCCCTCAGTGGGGACACATAATAAAAAAAAAACGCTTAAAATAATTTAAAAAACCGGCCAAGTGAGAGTAGGACACGCGTTAAGTAGGGTTTCGAAGTCTTTTCAACAAATTTACGATTATTTTAAAACACAAAATTATATTTACAGTTGGTAATAGAACATTTTGTATGGAAAGTCTATAAACTTTTGACAAATCCAAGTGCACATCTTAGGGTGGTCGACTATTACTCCTAAACTTGGAAAGCCGATAGTTTTCCTTTGAAATTGATTATATTATGTCCTACTATAAGCAATTTTTTTAGATGTCCTGAAATAGCGGATTAGTTTGTAGGGGGGGAAGGGGACACTTGACTCAAAAAAAAATTTGCACATTGAAGCTTAATGTTTCGCAAACTGATCCTTGAAACAAAAAGTAATTTAAGCAAACACACAGTTATTTTAAAAGACCTTTTTAACGATATCCTACACGATAGGGAACGTTAGCAAAATAAACACCCTTTTTTACATGTAGGGGAGATACCATAAAAAATATTTCAAGATTTTAATAAACAACTTTCTCGGTCTGATTAATTTCTATAACCATGCCAAATTATAGCTTTCTAGTATTAATAGTCTCTGAGCTAAGCCGCGCACAGACAGACAGACGGACGGACAGACATGGCGAAACTGTAAGGGTTCCTTGTTGACTTCGGAACCCTAAAAAGCGTGAAGTACGATGAAATGCTATACAAGACAATTAGGACAGCCAAAACATTAAAAATTTTTTTTAAACATAACAACAAAAACAAATTAAAATAAAAAAATATAATATAAAAAAATTGTGTGTGGTTTTATGAAACCACGGTAAAAGTGAAACTTTTTTTCACATTATAGACATTTACAGAGGACGAAACAATCATGGCTGAGCTCTCGTCTTGGAGCTACGGTACAGAGAACGAAACGATCATACCGCGACACACAGGCAAAAAAAATTGGAGACACATTTAAACCAAACCCAAAAGTATAATTTCGACACAAGCTCTTGCCAAATTGACTTATATTAATGGAGCTATAATATATTATATTATATATTTAGGGATTCTTGAGAGTTTCAAAATCGAACCCTGAACCACAGATTACTAAATAGTTACTTCGTAACAGATACATCACTCCCATACAAAAGCTTAAATACCTACGCTATATTAGCCTACAAAATCTTAATAATAATACCAGCTGTTTGCAGCGAGAAGAAATGTGCCATAACTACGCATACAGAGAGTTGAGATTGTTTTTCCCGCCGCGCGACCCACGTGCGTGCGAGCGCGTCATCGAGCGAATGTGCTAGGGTTGTAGAATGTACCTATGATGATTTTGGTAATGAAACGAATGTTGTAGAAAATCAATTATTTTATATTTGTCAATCAAATATGTTTGAGTTTAATAAAATGATAGATGCATTTTTTTCCGTTCCCAGAATTCCCGATTAATAAATTTTAATGTCGAAAATATTCGAAACCTCGTAAATAATTTTAACAAATAATCAAAAGGGAAACAGGAGCAAAGCGGAGAAAAATCAATCAAAGTTGGCTTTTTACTTGAGTTGACGGAGAATTTCATACCTACTATTCATACAAAAACATTCCCCAAGAGGGCCTCATTGTGAGCTTGAATTATTGTTATTTTAAGTGATAGCTAAGTAAAAACGTAACGAAAATATTTTTCTGTTACTATCTACAAGTCATACCAAAAAACGGCTTGTGAACGCAAGCTATAGTTTACGAAGTAACTATTTAGTAATCTGTGGTTTAGGGCAGGCGTCCGTCACTTCCTCAAGGCCACGCGTTATATGCCTGAACCCTGCATAACAACAAAAACCTACCAAGGATCACTTTCAAGTTTAGCATTCTTCCGCAAAAGGAAATTGCAGTCTTTCTCCACGCGCGGTATAGTTAAAAGATAAAGCAATATTTCAAAGCACATATCTCGCAAAATATCTCGCGATTTAAAAGTAATTTTGTCGTATAAGAGTTGCGACCCCAGAATTGATTGATGAATCGTCGACAAATTTTACCAACTTCTGAAAAAGTTGGGAGATAAAAAATATTTTAAATGTACAACGATTTAATTTTAATGCTTGTATTTTTTGAACTCGGTGTTCGCGTCGGTGGCGCAACAGCAAGGGCCACTACCTCCTATACGGGAGGTTGTGGTTGGAGTCCTTTTTTTATTTTTATTTACTATGGGTAAACCCTTGACAACATCTCACCTGGTGGTAAGTGACGATGTTGCCGAAGATGAAAGCGGGCTTACCAAGAATCCCCAGCGCAATGGGGAACTGGCTATCATATCTTCATGCCGGAACACATCAATAATATCAATATTGATATTTGGCGGCAAGACTTAGATAAGATGGTGGTAGCTAGCCAGGCGGGCTTAGAAAATGCCCTACCACCAACAAAACCGGGTCTTACAATTGACCCCGCCGGGAATCAAACCCGCGACCTCCTGTGTAAAGCCAGTGAACTATGCCTCTGAGCTACGGAGGCGGTTAAAAACTGCCACGTACCACTGTGTTTTCGAATTTCGATCTCGTACGTTTATCCGACGCTCTTACAGTGAAGGAAAACATCGTGAGGAAATCTGCACACATCTGCGAAGAAACTCGAAGGTTGTGTGTGAAGTCGACCAACCCACACTGGGCCTGCCTGGTCGACTAAGGCCCGATCGCCCTAATTCAGGGTAAGCTCGAGCCCCTCGGTGGGGACGTATATATGAGCTGATGTGACAATGATGATTTTTTGCACTCGCTTTTCAATCTCAAGTTACTGAAACTCAAAGTCTGTGTACTAGATAACTTCTTATAAAACCAGTCAAAGTGCGAGTCGGACTTTCGCACGACGGTTCCGTAGCACCACACCCCACCACAGAAGAACAATAATGATATCTATTAATTTCAATCAAAATAAATCAACAAGAGCGACAAATCAAATATTCATTTCAAGCTGCTTAGCTCGAATATGACTCACAGTTGACATTAGGTCTTTACCTATGAAATTTCCGATTTTATAAAAAAGTTTAAAGATGAAAACTAATATTAAGAACAATAGTTATTAAAACAAAATTTGTTTTCAAATTAGCATAAGACTATTAGAAATTAAATGGTGGTAAACATATTCATGTTCTTTAGATATTTTGAGATCACGGTGGCTTTAACCCCACGAAGACGGGTTTTTTCAACTGAAAAGATCGCCTTTATTGAGGCAAAAAATACACTTTTTTAATTTTAAATCTCTAGAGCTATTGCAGCAGTTTTTTCGTAACTAATGTTATATTTGGAAATACCTCGCATAAGATTTCGTCACTTTAAGGAAAAATCAAGAAAATTAACTATTTTAAAATGTCGGTCTGTCTGTCCGTCTGTCACCAGACTGTATATCATGAACCGTATAGGTAGACAGTTGAAATTTTCACAGATGATGTATATCTGTTGCCGCTATAACAACAAATACAAAAAATTAGGAAAAAGTAAAAAAATAATGGGGTTTTCGTACAAAAACGTATTTTTTTAAAACATGAAGAAACTAGTGCTATCTAGTATGATGGTACGGAACCCTATGTGTGCGGTTCTGACTTGCCCTCGGCCGGTTTTTTTATTATTACCAAGCTATAACCTATTGTTTTTGTGCTTGATCAGTAAATAAACGGTTTATCTATCTATTTATCTATACCTCTTAATTTATTTGGTAAATGCATTGTTATTTATAACCGCCCTAATTCAGGGTAGGCTCGAGCCCCTCGGTGGGGATGTATATGAGCTGATATGAAATGAAATGAAGGAATTTATAACAAAGGTATATTCTGTGAAAATTTCAGCTAGCTCTACCTATTACGGTTAAAAAGATACAGCCCTGCAAAGGTCGAAGAGACGCATCGAAAGCATAGGCTTAGTAATAGTGTCCTAAAAATTAATAGATGTAATAAAAGAACAATTTTCAGGGAAAATAAAAATTTTGTATTTAATAAACTAGTAATAAATAAATAATAATACTTTATTTTTAATAATACTTAATATTAGTTTTCATCTTTAAACTTTTTTCATCTTTAAAAGCGTCGGTGGCTCAACCGGTAACGACTCGGTCCATTTAACCAGAGGTACCGGGTTCAAATCTGGACGGCCAATGTACCAATGAGTTTTTCAAAAACTTACGTACATACTTACCGATTGCTTTAACGGTGAAGGAAAAACATCGTGAGGAAACCTGCACACGCCTGCGAAGATACTCGAAGGTTGTGTGTGAAGTCGACCAACCCGCACTGGGCCCGCGTGGTCGACTAAGGCCTAATCGCCCTTATTCAGGGTAGGCTCGAGCCCCTCGGTGGGGACGTATATGAGCTGTAATGATAATGATGACTTTATTTTTGATCTCTTTCACAATAGTTACGTTATTGCTAACAATCTCTGTATTATATTTCTACGTATGGCACTACAACCTAAGCTGGTATACAGATAAATCTTACGAGGAGAAGAACAAATAAGATGGTGCAGTAGAAATGTAGTGTGTGTGTGAGAGAGTAACTCTTAAATTTGTTTGCACAAGTGGGGTAGCTTGGGTCCTTCCTACACTAGGCAATGCCTGTCCTGTAGATAATCAATTAATTAACCATTTGTCACATTTACATAGGATTTATTTGATGACAAAACTTGTCTGAAATCTGACCATTTTTTTAAATAAATAATTTCCATTCAAAATAGATGATCCCTAACCTAGTCAAATAATATGCTAATTTTATGTCTATCAAACACCCACTAGCTTCTTAGCTTCTAGCTTCTTGGTACCCAAAATACGTGAACTGGTTGAGATAGATCAGTTGAGATAGATCAGTTGGTTGATGGTGACTGTACTTACAATCCGTGGATGACAGAACTTTGGGATTTTCCCTACGCTCAAAACAATATGTTTTTCTGTCAGATAACGACTGTAACACACACATTATATTAGTCATGTGAATTCCCGAACTAAAAATATGTAAACATAAAACTTTTTAGATAAGAGTGGTCGGCATAGGTACATCGCATTTATTAAGGAAAACCAGACTTCAATAACAAGAGATAAATAACTTACGTGGACATTTGATAGTTGTTTGAAAAACGGTCTTAAAAATATGCAATTTAAAAGTAAAAAGGACCCTAGGTCAGTCGGGCCAATGGAGAAAGAAAAGATAAGCGAGAGAGAGGACCTACTTGGAATCTGAAGATTGTCTGAAAATTTCATCGAAATCGGTCCAGCCGTTTTGGAGTCTATAAGGAACATTTTTTTTTCCTTCACATAACACAGAGATAGACTGGATTCAAGTGCTAATAACTACAGCCTCCCTGATATAATAAAAGGATTTGAATGTAAATCACATGTTAAACGCTCATAAGAATTAGAAATGATTTGAACGATTAAAAATTATTCAAAATGATTACAAATCAAATCATTTTTAATCCTTTTTAATGATTTTGTTTAATCAGGGCTGTGATTAAAATAACTAAAAAAGAGATTATAAGGTTTTCTTATTTGTTTACTTAGCTTAAGTAATAAAAATATGTATCGTTTATTTAAGTAAATAAACTTTAAACAAAAAAAAATGTTATGAGAAAGTGGTAGCCCTAGTTTTGATAAGCATTGCTATTTAAACGGAGACGGAGGGTCGAAATGATTCATATTGTTGCAACCATTCCGGTCAAATGGAGTCCCAAAAAAAAAAAAGTATCAATTGTGGCCGAAGTTACGACTTTAGCCCTTTTTGGAGGTGGTGCAGAGACTGCGGAATAAATAAATTTATCGAGGAGGAGAAGAAAAAAAAAAAAAATAAGTGTTAATCTTCCGTTCACACATCATGAATTTCGTGTCTAACATTTTTTTTGGTGTTTGTCTAAACGTACTATCCTCATAGATAGCAGTGAGAAGCCAGTGCTGTCGTTAGCTGGTAAAGATATTGAGTAAGTTAGTATTCTCAAGAACCTGGAAGCTATTATCGATCCGACTCTGCAATGATCTGAGAACAACCGGACTATACGCTGTTATCGCCGATTCCGGGTACATCAATGTACAAGAGCTCTTTTCTTGTCCTTGGAGTTGCTTTCTGGAACTTTGTGCCACCTGCTGTTTCAACTGCTGCTTCCCTGGATGAATTCAAGACGATGCTACAACCACTTACTTGCTATTGAGCAAGCTAAGTCGCGAGTGCATAGTTTCTGGTGTGTGATGTGCTGGTAGGGCTGTCAAGTGTTATATGATACAATACTTTTTGTAAATCGTTTTGTTTCTGTTTTTTTAAATGCCATGAGTTTTATATTATTTTTGTCTTTATTTTAAAAAAAAAGGTTGAGCTAAAGCTTTTGTATTTTGTAATGATAAAGCCTACTCGAGGGTAAGCAGGCTAAAATCTTAAAATATTAAAAATTTTAAATACAGAACATAATTATAAAAAGCGTCTGATTATGGAATCTATGTAAATGGAGAGGCATCAAGATTTAATTAATAAAAGGAAAGATACAGAAACCATAGATAAGATCTACCATGATTTAATTAAATTAAAATAATCTTTAAAAAGTACCGTTGTTACACTTTCTTGGTTAATTAGTTGGAAATTTAAATTTGCGTTTGTATTCATGTAATTTCAAAATTTGTAATTGTAAGTGTCTTTTAAACTTTATGATTATATTTATGTAGTTCAAAATTGACAACCCTGGTTATCTGGGTAGGTGATTTGAATGACTGACTGTATAATTTGTAATATTACCAACTGTACATAAGACCAGTGTTAGCACACGGTTTTGGCTGTCAGTTGACCAATAATAAGATTTATGAACGCATTGTTCATGTGACTTTATAATTTCTTAATATTATAGTGTTTTTTAACTAACGTTAAGATAATTAAAGTTAATGAATTAATTAATTAAGTTACATAGTTGGACTCACATGAGTTTATTTATTTTAATATGGTTCCAAATTTAACGGACAAAACAGGTTATAAGTATTCACCGCTATAACCTGTCCTCAGAACATTTTTTTTTGTTTAAAGTTTATTTACTTAAATAAACGATACATATTTTTATTACTTAAGCTAAGTAAACAAATAAGAAAACCTTATAATCTCTTTTTTAGTTATTTTAATCACAGCCCTGATTAAACAAAATCATTAAAAAGGATTAAAAATGATTTGATTTGTAATCATTTTGAATAATTTTTAATCGTTCAAATCATTTCTAATTCTTATGAGCGTTTAACATGTGATTTACATTCAAATCCTTTTATTATATCAGGGAGGCTGTAGTTATTAGCACTTGAATCCAGTCTATCTCTGTGTTATGTGAAGGAAAAAAAAATGTTCCTTATAGACTCCAAAACGGCTGGACCGATTTCGATGAAATTTTCAGACAATCTTCAGATTCCAAGACGGTCCTCTCTCTCTCTTATCTTTTCTTTCTCCATTGGCCCGACTGACCTAGGGTGCACGGAGAAAAAAATATCGTCAGAATAACTATTCAAAGTTTATAGTTAAATTAGTTAAAAGACGTATCGTTAATATAGCCAACTGTTTCGTCAAACTAAGGATCTGTATCGCTGAATTGGCTATACAGATCCTCAATTCTAGAAAACAGTTGACTACATCAACGATACGTCATTTAACTAATTTAACTATAACTTTGAATAGTTATTCTGACTATATTTTTTTCTCCGTGTGCTTTTTATATTAATAATATGTATGTTGCAGTCGTTATCTAACAGGACAAAGTATTATTTTGAGAGTAGGGAAATTCCGACGGAAGTACGGTACTGCTATTGGTATCTGGCAATTGCATGACACCACCTCGTGGTCAAATAATATAAGTAAAATAGTCTTTTTCTTTCTAATTTAGAGGTAAGGGTTAATTTTAAGGGTCTTAGGAAATGAAAATGTAAAAAAAAATACATAAAAGTTATGCAAATTTAAAATATGCGACATTAATACCGTAGATAAGTTTATATAGTTCAGGATCGTGTATAAAGATATGCATAGAGCTACTGTTTCGTAATTAATGTTTTACTTAAGAAGAAATAGGTCATAGATATAATTATAGAGTAATTTAGGTTTCTTCTTTGTTTGCTAGTGAAAACTGCCAATGTTTTTATGTTATTATTTATTATCTCGAGTTGTAAAAAGATTTCTTTGTTTCTGAAACTTTATATGTGTAATTAGACATTATCTTCATTAAGTTTTTATAGAGTGTATAGACTTCATTTGTGACATTTGATGTGTATTTTCGTTCATTCTCTAAAAAGCTACAAAATTTGCGAACTAGTCACAGATTTGTAAGCTCTCAGATACCATAAAATTCACTATTTATCAACCATTATGATTCAGCATAGAACGATAGCCATCCAACACATTAAATGGTCATTCTTTAGCGCCTACATGTTTTAGAATATCAAAATCCACTGAATATATGTTATGAACCTGATGTGATGTCTTGTTTACGAAAATGCCATTACTCAGCCATAATAAATCATTTCGGATAACATCTGTGTTTCATTTAACGCTCCCTGTACAATTATAAACAGTGCGCATGGTTAAATTTTTTATAAGAATTTTCTAGTTGTTTTCTTCTAATCTTTTGATGCGCACTCACAGAAAATCTCGTCGAGTTTAGTTAAGTCCTTACTTTTGGATCCGAATAAATTCTGAGTTAATAATTTGTCACCTTTTTTTATATAAAAATTTGAGTTCGTTTGGCTGCGCTTCACCTGATGGTAATGTGCCGATGCAGTCGAGGATGTAACACGCTAGATCGAATAGTACCTATTCACTCTCGACTTGAAGATTCCTAAATTATACGAATCGGGGAATACAGACGCCGGCAGGGAATTCTACTCCTCGGCCGTTCGCATAATAAACGAAAAAACAGAATGCTTCGCGCGTAAAGGTGGAACATTAACCACAAAGGGGTGGAATTGCCCTCCGCGCTTGATCGTTCGATGATGATATGGAGAGGGGGGGATGAGGTCATGAAGCTCCAGGGCACACTCTCCGAAATGAATCCTGTAGAACACCGATAGACAGGCGACTTTGCGGCGATGCTCGAGGCTTTGGAGCCTATTTGATACAAGTTCCTCATCGCCAATGAGTCTCCTGGCGCGATTTACATCTACGGACGTGTGCAACGCGACCTTCATACTCTGGAATCAGATGTGCAGGCTTCCTCACGATGTTTTCCTTTACCGTTAAAGTAATCGGTAAGTATATGTTCATAGGTTTCGAAAAACTCATTGGTACATTGGTCGTCCGGATTTGAACCCGGCACCTCTGGTTAGGAGGACCGAGTCGTTACCGGTTGAGCCACTGACGCTTTGTAGTTCTTGCACATATTACTAAATAGTATTCTTGTTTGATACGAAGTATACATAATATGTTACACAGATAGCTGTGCCCGCGACTTCATCCGCGTGGAGGTTTTGAATTTTTCCACGGGTTTTTAAGACGTCCGAGTTGGTGGAGGTTGTATGATTACTGGCGAACCCCCTCGTCTTCAAGCCACCTATACGGCATTAACTGCTGCCATCTAGTAAAAGCAACCGACACCAATGACTTTACGTGCCTTGCGAAAAAATTCCACTAACAAGCATACCCATCTAGTTATTGACCGTGCTTCAGGTAAGTTAACCTGCGTTATCAACCCAACCACGCAAATCACACTGAGCTAAGACCGCAACGGATACATAGATATTGATACAATTATTGTAGTAGGGGGAAACTAAAAATCGCCAGGGCCGTATTCAGTGGTTACATAAATCACGCATTTATTTCGCGAGGCACGGCCCGCGGTTGGCGCCACCGACGCTGTACGTGCTTATCTGTTATTTGCAGAACGCGGCATGGCCAGCAACGTGATACACGTAAATATTTGGGCAGAGATGCCGTAATGCCGTTGTGCCACCGATTTGCTGAACACGTTGATGTATCACTTAATAGACAATATATACACTGTCACTTTCATTTTAAGCGACAATCACACAAGTTAGTAAACACCGATAAAGAGAATTTACTTAATTGTATTATAATGAAACCAAATAATCAAAAATGGTAAACACGTTTAAAAATCTACTTCCATCGCAACAACTTAGAACATTTTTGCATCATTATTTTTGGTTTTTGTTAATTTTCTAATGAAATACTACACCGATTTTGATAAAAACTATATGGCACCTCACGGGAAGCACTAGCTTTCAAATGAAAAATAAATCATATAAATTGGTTCACCCAGTCAAAAGTTCTAAGGTAACAAACATAAAAAAAAACTTTTTGGAAGTTTAATGAAAATATACGCAAGTACACAAAAGTCTGTCAAAACTAATTTCTAATAATAAACGTTTTTTTTGTCTTTGGCTGACAAAAAATACCTCAATTATTAGAACCTGGGAGACTCCCAGGTATGTAGCGCCATCTAGTGTATTTTTTGTGTGAAAAGGGATTTTCTCAGGGATGACACATACTCGTATTTAGATAGCCTGAGAAAGTAGAACAATACCTACATACGAAATTTCATTAAAATAGTTAGAGCAATTTCCAATTACATAATATGGTGTCGTAGCGATATCTTAGAATTGAATATTTGATGAAATTTCAAAGGCATTTTATGAAATGGGCGGCTATTCTTCCATAGTTTCATAGTTTATTTCCTGTTTACAATATAAATTGTGTTGGACATTAATTTAAAACATACATTTAAATCAAATTAAATCTTTACACATTAGTTGAATTATTAAAAACATTAAACAATATCAAATATTAATAGAGCACTAAAACAATTATAATTCAATAAACATATTTGTCAAATAGATAAATATGTCATTAAAAAACATTATTAACATCAAATGATAAGAATACAATAAAAAAAAATGTCATTAAGAAAAAAAAATAAAGAAAATTATGGATAGATAAAATCAAATTGCAATAAATAAGTCAAAGTTTTAACAAACATAATGTCAATAAAAATCTATAACCCATATAATATCATGCGAAAGGAACAAAAGTATAACTGTCTTCCACCGCCCAGGGGGTGGAGCTATGAACCTATTATCGCTCGCTTGACTAAGATTTCCATGATAAGACAAGGCATTGATTGGAACAATTGTCATTGTTTTTTTACGTGTAAATAGTGATGAAAATAACCACAATTTTGCACTTTTTCAATGTTTTTTGCTACAATTAAAAACTACAATTGATTTTGAAAAATTCAACTGGCATATTGAAAAGTGTGTTTAGACTAATCGACAAAGAAAATTTTGAGGTGAAAATCGGTCTGGCTTGCCTGTTTCTCTGTTTTAAAAGAGGTTTCTTTGATTATATTTTTTCTGTCACAAAAGTAAACGAATCGCGTTTCTGCAACTGACAAACTTCATTGAAATGAAGAATCAGGTTACAAAATATCACTTTCATATGTTTTGTAATTGCTAAGAAAAATCGAGATCCCTTCAACCAAACTTTCCAATAATCATGATCATCATATCAGCTGAAAAATGTCCACTGCTGTACGAATAGGCCTCCCTCAAGGATTTTTACGACGACCGGTCCTGCGCTGCCTGCATCCATCGGCTTCACCAGCAAACTTTACTGCACCAACGGGCTATGTGCTATTCCCACTGCCACTTCAGTTTAGCGATTCTGTGAGCTATGTCGGTTACTTTGGTTCTCCTGCGGATCTCCTCGTTTCTGATTCGATCACGCAGAGAAAGTCGGAGCCTAGCTCGCTCCATTGCCCTTTGCCAATGTTTCATGATCTCGACAATATCTGCCCAACCACGTCATTAAATATACAAGAACCTACCAACAACTTACCTACCTGCCAATCCTTAGTTGAAACACTGGTCGGGAGGAGCACCATAATTATTTCTGCCACTTGGTAGCTTATAAGAATAATTATTTCTGCCACTTGGTAGCTTATAAGAATAATTATTTCTGCCACTTGGTAGTTTATAAGAATAATTATTTCTGTCATCTTTGTAGTATAAAAGAATAATTATTTCTTTCATCTTGGTAGTTTTATAACAATAGTTATTTCTATTATCTTTGTAGTTTATAAGAATAATTATTTTTGTCATCTTAGTAGTTTATCATCATTACAGCTCATATACGTCCCCACCGAGGGGCTCGAGCCTACCCTGAATCAGGGCGATTAGGCCTTAGTCGACCACGGGGGCCCAGTGCGGGTTGGTCGACTTCACACACAACCTTCGAGTTTCTTTGCAGGCGTGTGCAGGTTTCCTCACGATGTTTTCCTTCACCGTTAAAGCAATCGGTAAGTATGTACGTAAGTTTTTGAAAAACTCATTGGTACATTGGCCGTCCAGATTTAAACCCGGTACAATTCAACGCACGTAAAAAAAGCTACGAGTTTTTTTACGTGCGTTGAATTGTACCTCTGGTTAGATGGACCGAGTCGTTACCGGTTGAGCCACCGACGCTTTTAGTAGTTTATAAGAATAATTATTTCTGTCATCTTAGTAGTTTATAAGAATAATTATTTCTGTCATCTTGGTAGTTTATAACAATAGTTATTTCTATTATCCTGGTAGTTTATAAGAATAATTATTTTTGTCATCTTAGTAGTTTATAAGAATAATTATTTCTGTCATCTTGGTAGTTTATAAGAATAATTATTTCTGTCATCTTGGTAGTTTATAAGAATATTTTTTCTGTCATCTTGGTAGTTAATAAGAATAATTATATCTGTCGTCTTGGTAGCTTATAAGAATAATTATTTCTGTCATCTTGGTAGTTTATAAGAATAATTATTTCTGTTATCTAAGTATTTTATAAGATTGATCCTACCAAGCACTTAATATTTGGCCTCTCCAATGAGTCTTTATATATCTCCAGAGAAGCAATGTCTTTTCAGGGTTGCACGGAGAAGTGGTGTCAAGCAAAAATATTTAAAGACGTAGGCTAAAAAAACAAAATTGTTGGATAATTACACTACATTTTTCTCCTTACTACATTAACCTATGTAGCAGAGTATGCCGTATGGCACACTTCATGTGGGGCCATTTACGTGACATAGAATCTATCTCTGGAGATACTTATATAAACTCATTAGGCCTCAAAAAAAAGTGTGTATGTGTGTGTAATGTGTATACGTCTGTCCCGTGCATTAGTTCCCAAAATACTAGAAGGATTTGGGTAAAATTTGGGTTAGGGCACTATCACTTTAATATCTCCAGCCTTTTTTTTTAAATTAGTTTTTTTGATTCCATCTTGATTTTTTACGGTTGCCACCATATCAAAAGATTAAAAAATATTACTTTAAAAAGTAACCATATAAAATAAAACAGTGCTTTTTCTCAAAATTGGCTGAGCAGTACCTTCTATTTAAACCCAATTTTCCTCAAGTCTGATATACCTACTCTTATATTTTGTTACCTAGTAAGTGTAATGTTTGTTGTTGATATGTGTTTGCCCGCCTACGGCAGACGGTGAAGGCTTCGCGACAGAGAATGCACAGACAGACAGTGGCTGTACAATTTATTTGAAGTTAGGGCTTGTGCACAAATCACGCCAGGTTTGGCTACCTCCCCCCTCACAACCTCACGTGTATTTTTTTGGTTCAACCTAATTTTAAGATTAATAGTATAGTACATAACGGGCGGGGTCAAGCGCGGTCAAGGCCATGCGCGCCAAAATTTCGTAAAATAAACACGCTATTTTGAAGTATTTAACAAGTGAAGATTTATTTTAAATGAAACCAAGAAAAAACTATCTACTCATGTGGTAGATTTTCTTCTTTGTTCGTTCACTGTAGAAAAATACACGTGAGGTCTTTTTTATACCCCCTCTGATCTGTCGTGATTTTTTTCATTCCCCACCGAACCTCACGTGATTTGTGCACAAGCCCTTATGATAAATTTTGTTATTTTTTTTTAATTTGGACGAAGTTTATAGTGTCTATTGTGTATTTAGTCATTGGCAGAACTGAACACGAGTTACATTTGTACGGGAATCTAAATACCTTCGTCGCGGGATCGATCGGCGGAGCTGTGTGTGAGGAGGGTCGCCGGTCGTATCGGCAATGTAGGGGCAAAAGTTACAGCGTGAAGGAGCTTTTGTTGCGCCCACGATATTTTTATACAAGACAATCAATACTGGGATGTGTTTAACATAAAATCTCTTTTATTTACTTTTTTAAATCAAAATTTAAAAAACTTTACTAAAATAAGTTTTTTTTATCTCAAAATTGGCTCTGAGCAAGGCGTTTTCCATTCAAATCCAATTTTTTTTTCATTTTTTTTTTCAACAAGTCTGATAAACCTTCTACCATAATGTTTTTTTTTTAAATGTGTATGCCCGACTGCGACAGACGGTAATGGCTTCGCGAAAAATATGCACAGCGTGGCTGTACAATTTATTTGAGGATTATTATAAACTAGCAGATTTTTTTTTAATTTGGACGAAGTTCATAGTGTCTATTGTGTATTTAGTCATTGGCAGAACTAAACACGAGTTACATCTGTATGGGAATCTAAATACCTTCGTCGCGGGATCGATCGGCGGAGCTGTGTGTGAGGAGGGTCGCCGGTCGTATCGGAAATGTAGGGGCAAAAGTTACAGCGTGAAGGAGCTTTTGTTGCGCCCACGATATTTTTATACAAGACGATCAATACTGGGATGTGTTTAACATAAAATCTCTTTTATTTATTTTTTTAAATCAAAATTTAAAAAACTTTACTAAAATAAGTTTTTTTTTCTCTCAAAATTGGCTCTGAGCAAGGCGTTTTCCATACAAATCCATTTTTTTTCATATTTTTTTTCAACAAGTCTGATAAACCTTCTATCATAATGTTTGTTTTTTAAATGTGTATGCCCGACTGCGACAGACGGTAATGGCTTCGCGAAAAAATATGCACAGCGTTGCTGTACAATTTATTTGAGGATTATTATAAACTAGCAGTTTTTTTTTTTTATTTGGACGAAGTTCATAGTGTCTATTGTGTATTTAGTCATTGGCAGAACTGAACACGAGTAACATTTGTACGAGAATCTAAATACCTTCGTCGCGGGATCGATTGGCGGAGCTGTGTGTGAGGAGGGTCGCCGGTCGTATCGGAAATGTAGGGGCAAAAGTTACACCGTGAAGGAGCTTTTGTTGCGCCTACGATATTTTTATACAAGAAAATTAAATGCTGGGATGTGTTTAACATAAAATCTCTTTTGTTTTTTTATTTACAAGTTATTGGCATATTGAAGATTCGCCATTTTGTTTTTTCAAAATGGCGTCGCTAAATCTAACCTGTGTTTTTGGATAGAGGACCTAGAAAAACAAAAAAATGTCATATAACATTTTGGCCTAAAGTGTCACGTTTCTGAGATAATATTATAGAAGTTAAAAATATTCAAAAATATTATTCAATTATATCCGTAAAGTGACGTTTTAGGACACTCTGTTACATGTCATTTTTTGTTTGTCTGTATATCCCCTATCCAAATATATAGGTCTCAATGTGCGACGTCATTTTAAAAAAATACCGACTCCAGTATGCCAGTCTCCATACAAAAATTTACAAACCCCTTTATTTTTTTATTTTTTTTATTAGGAGAACACAAACGGTAATGTACGAGTACATTGATTTTTAAGGGATTAAATATAATTAAAAGGCAAGTCTATACCGAGTTCCACAATAACGAGTTCCACAGGAAAAAGACCCGCGGCTGTTGCTAAGCTAACACGTATAACTTTCGCGTTCCGGTTTTAATAGTCCAAGTGGTGAAAAAAATTCGATTTTCTTGACAAAATTTACACCAAAATAAAGCTATATCCCTGGAGATCATTGTGTAGAAATTTGAGGAATTTCGGCTTTGCCTGTGAAGTACTGTGAACAAATTACTGTAACCAACGACAAAAAATATTTAAAATCAGCCTCATTGCAAGTGATTATTGAGCTCGCATTATTGCGAAACGACGGTAGCCATCCGAGCACCTAGTGACTCATCGTCAGCCGCCGCGTCGTCATCGCCAGGAAACCTCGGGCCTCTGTACCACTCCAACAGCGTTAATCGCAAACTGTCGCTATCGCGCTGCCGTTCTGCTGTCGCCTGCGAATCCTGCGACTCACATAATATAGTGGTACCAGCAATGCATTGTTCAGTCCGCTTGAATAAAATTCTGACTAACGAAGATCCCATAACTTGTAAAAATGAGAAATGTGGAAAAGTTTTCCACGTTCTATGCATAAAGGCGGACAATATAACGCCTGAACAAGCCCAAAACTGGACCTGCCAAGACTGCCGAGTAAAAATGAAGAAAGGGTCCGAAACATCTAAAACCATCACGCTCCGAAACAGACCACCTCGTCAAGCATCTAAGCCAGAGTCGCCATCTGCAGTTGACGTTGATACACAAGCAGTCGCTTTAGAACTACGACTCCTGCGTGAAGCTATGGTTATTATGAAGACGGAAATCAATAACCGGCTAGACTCACTCACCAACAAGGTGCTGGAATTCGATTCAAGATTGGATTCTCTCGAAGATTACAAAAACGAAAATATTCTTCTCAAAGCAGAAGTGGAACAGCTGCAAGATCAGCTAAATAAGCAGTCGCAAATGTCTCTGCGAAATGAGGTTGAAATTATGGGAGTCATGGAAGTTCCAAATGAGAATCCCTACCATGTAATTCTAACTACGGCACAGAAGATAGGGGTTAAAGTCAATGAACTGGACCTGGACTATGTTTCTCGTACTGGTGCTCGTCCCAAAGAAAGAAAGAAAGAAAGAAATACGTTTATTGGTTTCAGTAACACCACACCAAAAACAACAACAGACTCGTCCACTGATAGTGCGTTTTACACGAAAAACAAAGCGAGACGAGTTCTTAAAGCAGGCTAAATCTAGACGGGACCTAAGCTGCAGCCAAATCATAGAAAACAGCCCTCCGATCAAGATTTACGTAAATGAGCGACTTACAGTTGCAAACAGGAGATTATTTCGAAGTGCCAGAAGTTACGCTAATGAGCTGGGTTATAAGTACTGTTGGGTCAGAAACGGATCTATTTTCATTAGGAAACGAGAAGGAAGAGAAGGAAGCCCTCCTATTCAAATCACCTCCGAAAAAGACCTCCAAAACTTGGTTCTTCCTAAGCAGCGCCGTGGACCTAGTGAGGACAAGACTGAGTGAGAACCACCTGGAAAATTTCTGTTCATCTTTTTGTTCCAAATTCATAGCGATACATAACACACATTACACTACACATTCACAATACAAAACCGTCAATTCTTCTCCGATTTACATGAATCTCACTTCTGGTTCTGTGCGAACTCTAAACCTTCACAATACTGACTGTACTCGCAGCTCTTATATGGACGCGCGCCTACCGGCCAGCTTAGTTATTTGTATGGCATTTAATTACCACGTTTTACTGGATAATATTATTATACTTAGTTTGCTATCACTAAGGGTTCTTTAGAGTTAATTGAGGAAATTGACAACGTTTTTAACTTTAAATGTCATACAACAAGTGCACCAGAAGATTGTTGTGATATATTGACTAAGTATAAAATTAAAATTCTCAATGTTAATATAAGAAGCGTATACTGTAATTTTAGTAACTTCCAGATTCTCCTCGCGCGTTTCGGTATTGAATTTGATGCAATAGTTTTGAGTGAATGCTGGTTAAATGATAGCTCATTGAAATGGGAACTAAATGGTTACACATCGCATAACTCTACAAATTATATAAACAAGGCAGGTGGTGTAATTGTATATATCTGTAAAAAGTGGTCACCTACTGTAAAAGAGTTGACACTAGAAGAGGCAAACGGTGTATTGGTTGAGATACCAAATTGCTTTTCAATTTTAGGAGTTTACCGATCTCCATCGTTTAGAGATCTGGAGCCTTTCTTGAATTCTCTGGAATCTTCCCTTCAATGCATTAAGAACTCAACATGTGTAATCGTGGCTGGGGACTTGAATATTGATATTTTGGAATCTGCAAAGGATGAAGGGAGGGCTGCAGAATTTCTTAATTTGATGACAGAGTTTGGTCTAATAGCAAGTATCAACAAACCCACTCATAACATCACATGTCTAGATCATATCTTCGTTCCAGCAACTTGTTGTGGAGAGTCAGTTATTTGCACATCTGATCTAAATGATCATGATTTGGGAATGGTAGGTATCACTGCAAATATACAACAACCACAAGAATACAAGCGATCTAAACTTAAAATCAATTATCAGGGCATTAAAGATAACTTAGAAGGGTCGGACTGGTCAGGAGTATATGAAAATGAATCCCTTGCGGAGGCAGTCCCCATATTCATGAATATAGTCTTGGAATCTGTCTCAAAACATTCGACACATTCTAAGGTCAGTCGTGCAAAATTCACGATTCAGCCATGGATGACCCCGGGCCTGATCCGTTGTTCCAAACTTAGAGATAAGCTTCATTTAGAGGTACGGAAAAACCCTGATGATCGTACTAAAAAACTGATATACACAAAATATAGAAACTTCTATAATGATCTCCTCCGTAAACTAAAGTTTCAGTACGAAAATAGAGAACTGGAGAGCAATAGGAATTCTCCTAAAGCCTTGTGGAAATCTATAAAGAAGTTCACTGGTACTTCAACACAATCTGTGTCCCCTCAAGATCTTTTAAGTATAAGGGAAAGTCCAAAAATTTCACTGGATTGCGTTAACTCATATTTTTCGACTGTGGGTGAAAATCTAGCCAGTAAAATCCTAAAGTCTCTTAACGAAACCGAGAAAACCCTGGCTTCGAAGATCCACCTGAAAAATGCTCCTACTAATTCCTTCTTTATGAGACCGACGGACCCTGACGAAATCATCACAATTATAAGCCAACTCAAAACTGACAGTGCTCCTGGTCTGGACAATATAAATAACAGTCTTCTTAAAGCTGTTGGTCCTGCTATTGCTGCGCCGCTGGCCCACATCTTTAACATGAGTATATCTATGGGAATATTCCCTGAACAGTGGAAAATTGCAGCAGTCGTTCCAATCCACAAATCAGACCCCAAAGACATCCCAGGAAATTACCGCCCAATTTCCTTACTTAGTTGTGTGTCCAAACTGCTGGAACGGATCATAAACAACAGATTGATAAACTTTCTGGAATCAAATAATTTATCGAGAGAGATCTACCGAAGATGCGGTGATTCTCCTGACTGATATTGTATCAAAACATCTTGATAAGGGTCGGGGCTGTATCGGCGTCTTTCTAGACCTAGCGAAGGCGTTCGATACTGTTTCGATTCCAATTTTAGTAAAAAAGTTGGAAGGTCTGGGCATCCGTGGTGTGGCTCTAAATTGGTTTACCTCATATTTAACAAACAGGTGTCAGTCTCTCAAGATGGGTGATTATGTCAGTGACCCGAAACCAATATCCTTTGGAGTACCCCAAGGCAGCATATTGGGCCCAAAACTGTTTCTGATTTATTTAAATGACATTGCTAGTATCCCTTTCTTAAATGCTGATATTATCTGCTACGCTGACGATACTGCATTAATTTTCAGCGGAGACTCAAAAGAGGCCGTGGTTAAGTCCTTTGGTTGCGGAATGTCTAAGTTGGCAGACTGGCTAAATTCTAATCTTCTGACATTAAATCTGTCCAAAACAAAGTTCCTATTCTTTCACAAAACCGCAGCTTCAGCACCTTCAGACCAACTAAATAAAGTTATAATCCACCATCAAAACTGTATCGGGTCTAATGTGAACAGGGTTTGTGACTGTAACTTTATTGAGAGAGCTGTTAACTTAAAATATCTAGGTATCCTTCTCGATGATAAACTTTCATTCAGAAACTATGTTATCATCTTGGCGGGAAGAGTAAGGAAAATAATGCACGTTATGAAAATATTGAGAGATATTGCAGATGAAAGGGTGTTAAAAATGGTTTATTTAGCTCTGTGCCAATCCATAATTAACTACTGCATACTAGCATGGGGTGGAGCATGTACCTCAGTTCTTATCTCTGTGGAGAGAGCTCAAAGGGCAGTTCTTAAAGTAGCATTAAGGAAGCCTCGCCGGTATTCCACGATCGCTCTCTATGACACGGCCCAAGTTCTCAGTGTTAGAAAACTATTTGTGCTTAGGCTATATATCTTCACTCATGCTAGGGTCATTCGCAATCAAAATTTCAAAACAATTTCTTCAAAAAGAGTTTTTAAACTTGAGACTCCGATTTTAAGGACAACTTTTGCACAACGCTTTAGTCAGTTTATGTTCCCTTATATATACAATAGAGTTGCTGATATTTTGAATGTTAAAGATGATTCGGTCCGCGAAATAAAGAGTAAACTTCAAAAGCTCTTACTAAAACTAACATATCACGAGGTGGAGAGTTTGTTCAGAATAGTCTGCTAAAACACACACACTCACAAAACACACACACACACACAACACATACACTCACAAAACACATACACACACACATACAAACACGCAATCATGCTCACATATTTCTGCAGAGATACTCAATTAATTATTTAGTCATTAAAACAAAATTTTATGCATGATATTTTGCCCAATCTATTTTATTAATATTATTGTGTTTAATTTAAGCTTTTATACTGAATTTAACTTGTTTTCTTTTGTTACGTGTCGAAGAATTTACTTTACCATGTTTAACCGCATAAATCAGCCGCATTCTTTGTAATCTGGAAATCGTACTAAATCAACTACCACGATACAGGCAAGTTGCCTAGTGTGAGGTTATTGTTAAAAAATGTAGTGTTCTTTCTGCAAATAAACATTTTTTACTTTACTTTACTTTTACTTTACTAGTTAATTAAATATATAAGCATACAACTTATCAGTCTACCGCTATAAACTGTCGAAGAGCTGTCATATTAATGTTAAAAAAAACTATCAAATAAACTTAGAACAGTAAGTATGAAAATAGTTGTAAACAGAATAGATAAATATTAGAGAACAAAAAATACAGTAAAAGTAAGAATTTAGAGTGTGATAATAATAGTTTATGATACTGTTTTAATACCTAGTTATGTGCAGTTTCATACACTACTTTATCTAATCTCATACATTGGGATTGAATCAACTAAACAACAAAGATCAAAGTTAAAAGGTAAGAAAAAAAAATTGCACGAAATTCAGTACCTACAACAAAACGTGTCATAGCGCCAAATCCCAGCACATCACCGCGCTTGCGCTGAAGCGTACGCTGTCACAGACAGGTAAAAACAATGCTTTCACTGACCTCAGACATTTTTAAGCAAGAATGAAAAATGTATCTACGAAATTCAGTAACTACAACAAAACCTAGCACATCACCGCGCATGCGTTAAAGCGGGCGCTGTCACAGACAAGTAAAAATTGGAATGAAAACTTTTTGTAATGCTGTAAAAATGGCGCGAACCGCATGTGCGTTCCAATTTTCCAATATAAAAAAAAATGATATGGAACTTCGTTGGTGATATTAACTTTTTGGATTAACTTATATCGTAATGGAAAAAAAATACATTATAACATTATTTTGTTAGAGAAATAATGTTATAAAGTGTTTTTTTTTAAAATTTCGGTATTGTGTTTATAAAGTATGCCAATGTAAACTCGTTTTGAAGTTTTTAATTCGAACTTTACGATATGAGAGTAGATAAAAAGCAATAAAAGTGCTATTCTATGCGCTGTTAAGTATACAAATAATATTTGTTCTATATCCTATTTGTTCTATATCCTGTCAAGGGTGTGTTGAATATATCGAAAGAATTTAAAGGACTTTACTAGAACTCTCGACAAAAATAATAATATTATGTGATTATGAAAGATACGATCACGCAGGTAAAACTGATTAAAACTGATGATTGATGAGTGAATGATGAAAAACCGGCCAAGTGCGAGTCGTACTCACGCACGAAGGGTTCCGCACTATTATCTATAATAAATGACGTATTAAAAAAAACTACTTACTAGATCTCGTTTAAACCAATTTTCAGTGGAAGTTTGCATGGTAATGTACATCATATATTTTTTTTAGTTTTATCATTCTCTTATTTAAGAAGTTACAGGGGGCGACACACATTTTACCAATTTGGAAGTGTCTCTCGCGCAAACTATTCAGTTTAGAAAAAAATGATAATAAAAACCTCAATATCATTTATGAAGACCTATCCATAGATACCCTACACGTATAGGTTTGATGAAAAAAAATTTGAGTTTCAGTTCTAAGTATGGGGAACCCCCAAAATTTATTGTTTTTTTTTTCTATTTTTAATTGAAAATCTTAATGAGGTTCTCAGAATACAACTACTACCAAGTTCTCTACTTACCAAATTTCAACAGTTATAGTATAGTGACATACAGACAGACAGACATGACGTATCTATAAGGGTTCCGTTTTTTATCATTTGGCTAAGATATGTATAATAATAACGCAGAGAGAACTGTAAAAAAAAATTGGGGGAAAAACTTTTTTAGGGTACCTCCCCTACAAGTAAAGTGGGGATGATTTTTTTTCTCGTCAAACCCAGTCGTGTGGGTTATCGTTGGTTAGAGCTTAAAAAAGAGTCTTTTAAGAATATTTTATAATTTAGGGTTCCGTTTTCAAAAAGAGGCTTAAATTTTATTGGAGTCGATTGTCCCCACCCCCCCCCCCAACAACTAACAACTAAACCGCTGTATTTGGAAATAAAAAAAAAATCATGAATGTAGTCTATATAATGAGTTTAAAAGGAAAACTATCGCGGCTAAGTAGGCTTTCTTAGTTTAGGAGAAACAGTCGACCAACTTAAGCTGTACAGTTCGATTTGTAAAAATGTTCATAGATTTTTCATACATTTTGTTCTATTACCAATTGCAAATGCAATTTTGTTTTATAAACAAAACATTTATTTTTTGAAAAGACTATGGAACCCAACTTGACGCGCGTCCGACTCGCCCTTGGCCGGTTTTTTAACAATTATTTTGCCATTTGATTTATTAGTAATCAATCAATCATTTTAATTCCGCTTTTGTTCCGATATTAGCAACATTAATAATAAGTCTAATTAATTAATAATAACATCGACTATACTGTTATGGGCTTATAGTCACTTCTGTAAACACGAATGGCGCATCCATCAACGAAGCTTAACGGTTAATCCAAATCAATCAGAAGCTGGAGATTCTGTTTGACAGCGCTTTTGGGTTTAGCCATAACCAAAGTATATATATTAGTACTAACATACAGTGTGGACACTCCCTGCCGCTCTCTAGATTGCGACCTCACCCCCTCGTCGCACAGATTGATACAGATTGGCTATAGTTTCGTTCTCGAACGTATGGGATGTCGCCGTGATCTTGTTTGCTCCGTCATTTGTTTTTAGAGATGTCATTTCACGACCGTTGTATGCAGTGTCCGGGGTGTGCCATAACCACAGTATATATATTAGTACTAACGTACAGTATGGACACTCCCTGCCGCTCTCTAAATTCGACCTCACCCCCCCGTCACTCAGATTGGATGTAGATTGGGTACCAAACGTAAAGGACGAGCTACGCAAGCGCGATAAACGTCACTTATATTCACTTTGCGCGCCGCTGTGATTTCGTACACCGGAATAAAAAGCAACTAGTTACCGAACGTAAAGGACGAACTACGCATGCGCGATTAACGTCACTTATATTTACTTTGCGCGCCGCTCACCGCTCGACGCCAATAGGCGGCCGCGGCGCTGAGATGCCTCGTATCATGATTGGCTGACCACCAATATTATACGACCAAATCTAAGAACAATCAGTTCCTTTAAATGTTCATACTAGCTGTATCTTTTTTTTTTAGAAATGTAGTTCCTTTATGTTTTTCATATGTCAGTTATCAGTTTGTTATTGTGGCTTGTGAGATATTTTGTTCGTTTTATTTATTGTTTGTAATAATTTGATTAGATGGTGTGAAAGTATGAGTTGTATAGAAATAACTAGTGGTGTAATATTATAAAATGTGATCTCGGAATTATAGATTGAGATTGACTATTAATGTAGGTTGCTAAATGAGATTGTTTCACGGACAAAAGCTCCTGTGTTTGAAGAACAAATGAACAATGTTATCCATGTAAGTTACTTAATCATGTAAGATAACTGTTGATTGTTGCTTGCAGCACAGTATATATATCTTGCAGTGTGCATGCAGTAAATAACTAACAAACATTCGTGACCAATACCGCCGGTGTGATTCAACCCTACCTGTATTCTTGCCTATAGATACGTCAGTTATATATATGTATATCATTTCTCGCTCGTTTGTATGGAGTGTCCGGGGTGTGCCATAACTATGCTACAACATAAGGGAAACACTAAGCAATAAAAGGAAATAAAATAATTATTGAAGGTAGCGTCGCTGGCTCAACCGGTAACGACTCGGTCCTTCTAACTTAAGGTACCGAGTTCAAATCTGGACGGCCAATGTACCAATGAGTTTTTCAAAAGCTTACGTGCATAATACGTACCGATTGCTTTAACGGTGAAGAAAAACATCGTGAGGAAACCTGCAACACGCCTGCGAAGAAACTCGAAGGTTGTGTGTGAACTTGTGAAGTCTACCAACCCGCACTGGGCCCGCGTGCTCGACTAAGGTCTGATCGCCCTAATTCAGGATAGACTCGAGCCCACGTATATGAGCTGATATGATGATGTAGGTACCTACTTTGTAGGTCCACAGTTAAGGCTGTATTTTGTCTTGCCGCTGGTGAACTAGTTTATAAATAACGACATTGAAAGTTTTGCATAGCAAGGTCCGCGGTGTGCGAGCTACAGCGGCTCGCGAGGAATTTCACACCCAAACCTTCCTCATGAATCACTCCGTCCATTGGTGAAGATAGTATGAAATACGGTTTGGTAATTATTGAGTTATCGCGTTCAGACAGCGCGGGGGAGAACTTTTTAAGCTATTGCATAGCTTTTATCGCGGGCTTTGAGCGCGGCGACCGAATCAAGAAATTCCGTAACGAAAAGAAACTAATACTACCGCGTTCTAAAAAAACTTACAGTACCATCTATTAGCGATTTGCGGTACTAAAAGGACAGTCAATTTTACTGGTTCGGCCGAGCGTGACGTAAAGTTACCGCGTTCTAAAAAACTTACAGTGCCATCTATTAGCGATTTTCAGTACTAAAATGACTTAGTCAATTTTACTGGTGTAACTTTCTTACTCAAACTCAAACTAAAACTCAAATATTTTATTGCTGATTATTGTGTTAATTTGCTTAGTGTTAAAAGTTGATAAAAAATGCTATGCAATAGCTTTACCGCGGCAGTCCCCAAGTGCCACGCGTCTTTTTTTTTGTATTCATAGATAGTTAAATAGATTATATCTACTTAAATAATAGTATTCAGTCAGGGTCAAAATACGGTTATCCGCCGGTTCCAAACTATGATTCTGTACTATGGGAACCAAATTTCGATATATACTTTTGGTGTTTGATTTAAGGTAATTTTATGTGTTTTATTTTAGGTATTTTTTGGTGTTTCATTTAAGGTATTTTAGTTGTTTTATTTAAAGTATTTTAGGAGTTTTATTTAAAGTATTTTAGGTGATTTTTTAAGTATTTAAGGTGTTTTTTTAAGTATTTTAGGTGTTTTGTTTAAAGTATTTTAGGTGTTTTATTTAAAGTATTTTAGGTGTTTTTTTAAGTATTTTAGGTATTTTAGGTTTTTAACAGTCTATGTATGTATTTATGTATGTATGGATGGATGTTCATCGGTTCGCTCTTATTTTCTAAACCGTTTAACCGATATTGACAGATGTGGTGTCTTAAGGTTTGTGCCATCACCCGCGTGTCATAGCATATAATATTATAAGGTCTACCAAAATTAGCTGAAACTATTTTAACTGGTGCTTCTTCCCATGAAACTGAACAACTTTTCCCATGAAACACATAGTCAAATCTCAAAAAAAAAATTGAACTTCCCATATTAAGTTGACTGATCAGCTGATCGAGTAAGTATGGGAGAGCCAATTTTTTTTTGCGATTTGACTCTGGGTTCCTTGGGGAAAGTTGTTCAGTTTCATGGTTAGAAGCACCAGTTAAAATAGTTTCAGCTAATTTTGTAACACCTTATATAGGGTGACTTTTAATTAGTTCTTGATAGCAAAGGATATGAATGTACTCGTGATTACAAACAACTTTCCCAAAAAAACTATATGTCAAATATAAAAAAAATATTTGGTCCTTCATACATTTTTGCCGATTTGATAACTTAATTATTATGTATGGACTCCATACATAATAATTAAGTTATCAAATCGGCAAAAATGTATGAAGGACCAAATATTTTTTTAAACGCTATATATAGGGTGACTTTTAATTAGTTCTTGATAGCAAAGGAAATGAATGTACTCGTGATTACAAACAACTTTCCCAAAGAAACTATATGTCTATTCAGAAAAAAAAATTCAAATTCAAAAAATTCCTTTGCTATCAAGAACTAATTAAAAGTCACCCTATATATAGCGTTTAAAAAAAAACAACATTACAACAAAAAAAAAATTAGATATTCATATCATATTTGGTATCAAAAGAAAGGTCTTGACGAGCAAAATCTAAATTTATCGGGCTATAGAAGTGGTGTCTGAAGATGACTGGAGAAATTGTTTTCAGAATTGGTTCAGACGTGGCGTAATGGTTAGTCCATTAGCTTCACATTTGGAGGTCGCGGGTTCGATTCCCGGCGGGGTCAACTTGTAAGACTCGGTTTGGTTGGTGGTAGGGCATTTTCTAAGCCCGTCTGGCTAGCTACCACCATCTTATCTAAGTTTTGCCGCCAAACATTAATGTTAACAGCATTGATGTGTTCCGGCTTGAAGATAAGATAGCCAGTTCCCCATTCGCGTTGGGGAATGTTGATAAACTCGGTTCCATCTTCGGCATCATCGTAACTTATCATCAGGTGAGATGATGCCAAGGGCTTATAAATATTGAGGATTTAAAAAAAAGACGCATGAAACTTTGGATAGACGCTGGTAGAGAGTACTTTTAAAAGATCTTATAAAAAAATGTACTTTACAGAATTTTTGTTTTTAGTGTCTAGAAATATTCTGAGTGTCCCACTTTACATGAAAAGTGCATCACCACTCGTCTCAATTATTAATGAATTAGTTAATTATTCAATTAATTAAGTAATTAATCTGATTAATCATGAGTACAAGCGGGATATATTTAAAGCAGTCAAATGAGCTGAAATTTTGAACTAAAAAAAAGCTTTCTAGGGATCTGTATGATTCCGAATCCTTACAAGGTTACTCATGTGTCTGTCTGTTCGTCTGTCATACCTAATTCTCTCCGAGGCTACTGGACCAAAGAAGATTAAAATTTGGTATGCATTTAGAGTTTCTTAATTTGATTACGAGCGTATACATTGCAGAGTTATCAAACGAATTGCGATTTTAGTGGGCAAAACTGATAATTACTTCTTTTTATTATATCTGAAGTATTATTTCAAAGGAGAGGGCTCATTGTCAGGGTAAAAAAAAGAACATAATTTAGAAGACATAAAAGATTCCCCATTGCGTTGGGGAATCTTGGTAAGCCCGCTTACATCTTCGGCAACATCGTCACTTACCACCAGGTGAGATGTTGTCAAGGGTTTACCAATTGTGCATAAAAAAATGTACGAAAATTAAGCATTCCCCCCTGCCCAATTATCTCCAAAACTATTAAGCCAAAAAATATACAGGACCCTTTCAATGTGAGTTCGACTTGCACTTGGCCAATTTTCATCACCATTTTATACAGTTAGGTCAAGCAAATCGTATCCCTTAAGGCAAAGTATACAATATATTAGTACTAACATACAGTATGGATACTCCCTGCCGCTCTCTAGATTGCGACCTCACCCCCTCGTCACCCAGATTGATACAGATTGCTTACAGTTTGGATGTCGCACGTATAGGATTTCGTCGCCATTTTGTTTGTTCCATCATTCGTTTTTTGAAATGTCATTTCTGGCCCCTTGTATGAAGTGTCCAGGGTGTGCTTAAGGCTTGTACATGGGCTAGCGACCTTGAGGGTCTGGGCGGAGCTCTATATCTCTCCCCGCACCACCCGCACCATAACATCGCGCGCGCTGCGTAGGTATACAGCCACACCAGAGTCATAGAGTAATAAAATTACAGAGACTTACACAGACACAAATAGCATCTTCTTTCTACGTACATGGGATGTATTTAACGTAATAAGTTTTCAAGCGTAAAGGCAAAAAAAATATATTACAGCCATGCTGTGCATGTGCATACTTTTTCGCAAAGCTGTCACGGTATGGTGTAGTCGAGAATACACAAAACAACGATAACCATTACGTTTACCTAGTAGCAATAAAAATTGGTGAATACATCTAAATTTTACACATAATTTGGGTTTGTATGGGAGGTGAAATGAGAGCTAAAAGATTTCATCATGGTAGAGTATGGAAATTACATTTAGTTTGACACATTTGTTCACAAGCAGCGCCCCTCTTGTGTGAAAATATATTTTTCAATACAGTTGCTCCAAAAATGGTACTTTATGTGCTAGTTTACTATGCGCAAATTTTTTTTACTGCACACGTGCTTTTTATGTTGCCACTTTTTTTTATTTGTAGTTCTGAGAAACAATACATTTCTAGCAAATAAAAAAATATAATAACCAGAGATAATGGATCTCCTTTAATGTTTTTGAAATGAGAATTTTTAAAGAGATTGGTTGTTTCCACAGAATAGAAAAATCATATTTTTGGAGTTTACTCCTTAAGAATCGATTTGCATATAAGGCGCCCGGTATGAAAAAAATATGAGGAGTAAAATCTAGTGATCGAAAACGTAGTTTGTTATATTCTCTTTGCGCGTTACGTTTTTACGCGCAACCTATTGTGCGCACCTCTGTCACGTGATACAAAACAGTCAGGATTGGCTGAATCTAAGATGACGTTCTGTCATTGTTGCAGTCTTAAGGCGTGTCTCCTGCGCCCGCTTTTTTGAAACATTACACAGAAAACATGAAACAAAAACATCTGTTTTCATACTCAAGCCGTCTCCTGCTACAGGGAAATGTTTCTGAAACAAAAAATGTGCGCGACACGGCAGTTGTAGAAAAATGAAACTTGTTTTGCAAAACAGGTCGGAGGGGACGCGCCTTTACTATTTTTGATCTGTATATATAATTTCAGTATATTTATAATATAAAATATTTATGATTATAAATATACTGAAAATTTGTGATATTTTACAATCTCCATAGTATAATTTGTTATTCCACTCCATCATGGATGTCATTTTGTGAAAGCTGATAGCAGAAACTTGCCCAAAGTGTACGCAATCAAGTATTGAAATGTTCTTCAAAAATAACCCCGATTTTTATTCAGCAGAGCTGAGAAATGTAAAAACAGCAATGTAAGTACTATAAACAAAAAAGCGTCGGTGGCTCAACCGGTAACGACTCGGTCCATCTAACCAGAGGTACCGGGTTCAAATCTGGATGGCCAATGTACCAATGAGTTTTTCAAAAAAACTTACGTACATACTTACCGATTACTTTAATGGTGAAGGAAAACATCGTGAGGAAACCTGCACACGCCTGCGAAGAAACTCGAAGGTTGTGTGTGAAGTCGACCAACCCGCACTGGGCCCGCGTGGTCGACTAAGGCCTATTCGCCCTGATTCAGGGTAGGCTCGAGCCCCTCGGTGGGGACGTATATGAGCTGTAATGATGAAGTACTATAAACAGAGATATGCTATATAAGGGGAGGTAGATAGGTTACATGCATCCTAAAAGTGAAGCAAAAAAAAGATGCCAATTGGCATCTCTTTTCATAGTAGCATTCGGTAGGTGTACCTATTATAATGTGTGTGTAAATGGATTCGATTTTCAAATGTGGTTTGTTAGTGCATAACCCATCTATGGTAACAAATCTCTTACTATAAAATAATATAATACTACCTATGTAAGTAACCTTAATCCTGCGAAGGCAAAATAATGGTCTTTCTTTCAATTGTAGTTTTTTAGGTTATAAAGAATAAATTTTGTTTACAGTAAGTAATTAGTTTGCATTTTCAGGGCTGCACGAGAATCTTATGGTGACGATGCTATTGGGTACGTGCAACTACATCGTGGATCAGGACTTTGCACACTCAATTGCAAGATCTGCGCCGAGCACAAATTGCGGGCTAGTTCATACAGAGTCACTATGGTGATAGACGAGACTAAAGGTGAAATCGTCAGTTGCCAGTGCTTGGACTGTGCAGGTTCAACTGGTGGTTGTAAGCATGCAGTGACATTTTTAATGTGGACCCATCGTCGCAGTCTTCCTGCACCGAGGTTGAATGTTACTGGAAAAACCCATCCTCTCGAGAGTAGGGACTACTATAAAATACGTCACTGTAGATCAAATTTGCAAAAAAACAGCTCCACATCATGAAACCAGCACAGACCTTTTCCACGAGTTTCTTCAAGAAGCAAAAAAGAAGAAAATTATGAATTGTGAACTGTTGAAGTATCAGAACGACTTTAAACACAGTGATGTTAGAAAGTTTTCACTTTATCATTTCCTTATTCAAGCGAGTGATGATATAAAGAATGATGTCCACAAATTACTAGAAACATTACAAGAGAAACTTAACAAAAATGCTCTTGATTTAATTGAAGAGTCAACTTGAAATCAATGTAAGAGCCCTTCATGGTATGACCTAAGATATGCTTGTATAACCGCATCCAAAGCATATTAGGTTAGTTGCTGCTAAACACCAGATGGATCATTAGTAGCTGCGATCATGGGAGCTAAAACACCTGACACATCAGCTAAGAAAAGAGGCCGGAAATTGGAATCATCCATCAGTTATAAAAACTGTGCAGAGTAAACTTAAAACCAAAGTCAAGCCCTGTTTTGTACCTGTTTAGACAATCGTACTTAAGAAGTAAACTCCAGTCGTGCGTCGGAGCTGACACACACACTTTTTTTTTTCTTATCTGTGGTTGTTTCTCTCTGAGGTTAGTACTTAGTATGTACATAACGTTAGCTAATAAGATTCTCTTTGGGTTATCTATGTGAAGAAAGGAGAATAAATATGAATAAAGCGCATAGGTCATCTTTTCCAAGGAGGTTTTAAAGCTTACAATAATAATATAAGCTATATAAGCTATTGATATTTATCTAGGATAATATTTAAAAAAACTTACGCAATCGTACGTGTGCCTAGCTAAATTAAATATGGCGTAATTTTCGTAAAATTGAATTGAGTTGTTTTAGTTGTGAAAACGAGTAAAATTATGAATAGTTAATATAATATGTCTATAAAAAATATACATGTGTACGAGTATAATAAAAATAGAGTGAGATTACTCCCCGTACGTTTTAAATGAGGAACAAGTCGCGTAAAATGAACTGTGGTTGGCGAAACCTTGATAGGTATGTACCCATGTATTTTGTTTTTCTGTCACGGTATTTTTTTTATTTACCTGTTTTCTCACAACTGTATTAAAAAAACGTCGCATGATACATGGGTGTGAAAGGAAATGACAAACTCGTTAAAATAAAAAACGACAGTGACAGAAAAATAAAATACATGGGTACATACCTATCAAGGTTTCGCCAACCACAGTTCATTTTACGTGAATTTTGGCTTTTTTTAAATGTCCGGGGAGTAATCTCACTTTGTTTTTTCTTATATATAATTAGTATATTTTTTATTGCACGTATATTCATAATTTTGTTTGTATTCTAAGCAACACAATTCAGTTTACGAAAATTGCGCCATATTTAAATTAGTTAAGCACACGTACCCATGCGTAAGTTTTTTTAAATATTAATATAAATAGATTACAATAAGGCTTGGAATAAAATTCATGTAAGCATTAAAACCTCCTTGGAAAAGATGACCTATTCCTTCCTGTTACCTATGCGCTTCATTCATATTTATTCTTCTTTCTCACAAAGATATAACCCAAAGAGAATCTAATCTGCTAGTGTTATGTACTAACTTCACGGAATTACAACCAGTCTCTTTTAAAATTCTCCTTTCAAAAGTCTTAAAGAAGATTCTGTATCTTTGGTTATTAATTTTTTTATTTACTAGAAATGTCTTGTTCCTCCGAGCTAGAAATTAAAAAAAGCGGTAAAGTAAAAGCACGTGTGCGGTAAAATCAATTTTGCGCACACTTGACTGGCAAATAAAGTACCACTTTTCGAGCCACTGTATTAAAAATTACTGTCGATCTTCCATGCGTATACACGACAAACGAAGTGCGAGGACATGCAATAAATTTATCGATGATTTTCATATCTGGCTGGTTACAAGTTACAGAGCGGAGAGGTACTGCAATTAAATAAAATCAACGGTATGTAGAAATTAAAATGTTATGAAAAGGTAGTAATTAGGACCGTTTCGGGCTTTTTATCTGATCTCAAAAGTTTTTATTTGTTTTGTATTGTGTATTTAAATTTTAAAATCACTGTACTTGATAGGTGATACAAAACAATGTAATTAGACTTGTGGTTAAAATTTAAATCTTTGGAATTCATCAAACTTAGGACTCATGAAACTCCTTAATTCTCCTAAGAACCTATAAAATCTAAAATAGCTTAAGTAGCTCGTAGAATATATTATGGCCGTTGTGGTAGTAAAGTTCTCGAGTGGCACTCACCACAAGAGACACCGTACACCGCATTAAAAATGACCGGTCTTGCGTTGCCCGCATTCAGCGACTTTCCGCGACCTTCACCAGGTCGTCGGTCCACCGAGTAGGCTTTTCTACATTTCATCTTCCAGTGCCCGGTCTCCACTCGAGAATATCACTGTCCCAACGATCATGTGTTCTACGAGCATGTGCCTGGCAACATAGCTGATAGATCAGATGGCCGTTGGGGTAGTAAAGTTCTCGAGTGCCGACCGTACACCAGAAGACGTACTGTGCACCGTACGGTCACCTGTTCTACGAGCTATGTGCCGCACGTAGCTCGTAAAACAGATGGCCGTTTGAGTAGTAAAGTTCTCGAGTGGCAACAACACATCAGAAGATGCACCGCACAACGCATTAGATACGACTAGTTCTGCGTTGCTCGCATCCAGAGGCTTCTCGTGCGTGACCTTCAGCAGGTCGTCGGTCCTCCAAGTGGGAGGCCTGCCTACTCTACGTCTTCCGATGTACGGTCATTACTTGAGAACTTTGTTGCCCCAATGGCCATCTATTCTACGATATATATGCCTAGAACAGAATATGATCGTTGGGGCAGCAAAGTTCTCCAGTAGCGAGAGTGCACCAGAAGACGCAACGCGCACCACATTGGAAATAACCTATCCTCAGTTGTTCGAACCCATTGGCTTCCCGCGACCTTTACCAGGTGGTTGGTCAACCGAGTGGAAGGCCTGCCTATGTTAGGTCTTCCAGTGCGCAGTCGCCACTCGAGAACTTTACTGCACCAACGGTCATCTGTTCTACGAGCTATGTGCCAGACCGGGCATTCTCAATGCGGTACACGGTGCGTCTTCTGGTAAGCGGTCCGAGAACTTTGCTGCCCTAACGATCATCAGTTCTAGTCATATATCTCGTAAAACATATGGCCATTGGAGCAGTAAAGTTCTCAAGTGGTGACCACACACCGGAAGATGTAGCAAGCCTCCCATTTGGTGGACCGACGACCTGCTAAAGTCGCGGAAAGCCGCTGGATCTTTGTGCTGGCTTATACAATTTCGATGTTTTTTTTTTGAATAGATACCCTCGGGTAGATTTTAAGCAACAAAACCTGTAAAACAAAAACTTTGTATCAAAAAAATTAAACAAAGAAAACTGAAAAGTGTAAATTAAAAAATAAAAAGAATCTAATGTATAGATTACCAAATATGTTCATGAAATACTCTCTGTCCGTTACACTACACTATGTACACAAAAAACCCAATATTTATTTTTATTCGAGAGCTCCCGCAAAGCAGCACAGGTCCGTCTAGCATCGCGACCCGCTCCGCACTGATTTTTAGGACGAGCGCGGGGAACGGCTTGAGAACGGTTGGAATTTTACCCGAAATCAGATTGTTTTAAAATATTTATAAATAAAATACAATAAATATTTAAAAAGTGAGAAATCAGCATCACTCTAGATTGTTTTTTGAGTTAGATCATAAATTTCAAACTGTTTTGTTAAAAATTGCAGCAGTAAAATGGTTACAACTAAAAAAAAAGGGGGTGTATTAGATATTTTTTTTCTATGGTTCTGAAAAATAAAATCAAATTCTGTGAAATCTACATCATTCCTTATATCTTGTAGATTATTATGTATTTTTTTCTGGTAGAAATATGCTATGGTTAACGAATAAAATGGTTACAAAATTCTTCAGTTTTAGAGGTTTTTCGAAGGACAAGCCTTAAGGCAAGATGTAATAAGATAACATTAGTGCCAGAATTGCAAACGTATACTGGATTTTTCGCAATATGTGCAAAATATTCGGAACCCTGTATCAAAAATTAAAAACATTATTTTTAAGATATAAATAAAATACCCATCCTTTTTTTTAAAAAAAACCGGCCAAGTGCGAGTCGGACTCGCTCACCGAGGGTTCCGTACCACCACATCTCTGGTTAAGGATCCTTTCAAATAATAAATCGAAAACCATTTTACGAGTTTTATTAGATATTTATCATAAAAATAAACAAAAATCTGTATAAGCTTGTGCCAATGAAGCCCTTTCATACGATACCTCACATGACACGGTTAACTCAATTCAAAATTTGGACCGCCGCCGTTACTTGCATAGTTGATTACGTACCTACATTAAATAAAGACTATATTTTTTATGATTTAATTACAAATGTATAGTTTTCTGATTTTTCCCTATATACTTGTATTATAAGACGGTATTACTGGCCAAACTTCGTAGTCCTAGGTCAACGGGAAATACCCTATATATTTAGATTCCTTTGAAAGTGTCAAAATGTACGTTTTTTGCGGCATACACAGCCGTATTTTACGTTAACTTAGAAGTTTGATTTTTTTACAACTTCAAGGGAATGGAGACCGGAGTATATGGTTTTAATTTCAACTCAATACCTCCATGCTTTCCCGAGTTAAAGGGTCATGACAGACAGACGGACAACAAAGTGATCCTTTCTTTCCTGTATGTATGTATGTATGTATGTATGTATGTATGTATGTATAATTGTTTGGCACGCTCTGCAGCCTGAACGGCTGGATGGATTTTGGCTTGAGAGGTGTCGTTAGATTCGTATTTACTGTGAGAGTGACACTGGGTATATCAAAATAAAAAAAACAAAATGGCGGATTTTTGGCGCCAATTTCAAATGTTTGACACGCTCTGCAGCCTGAACGGCTCGATGAATTATAGCTTGAGGGTTGTCGTTAGATACGTTTTTACTGTGAGAATGACACTAGGTATATGATAATAAAAAAAAACAAAATGGCGGATTTTTGGCGCCAAATTCCAATGTTAGGCACGCATTGCAGCCTGAACGGCTCGATAGATTTTAGTTTGTGGGGTGTCGTTAGATACTTATTTACTGTGTGAGTGACACTGGGTATATCAAAATAAAAAAAAACAATATGGCAGTTTTTTGGCGCCAAATTCAAATGTTTGGCACGCTCTTCAGCCAGAATGGCTCGATGGATATTAGCTTGAGGGGTTTTGTTAGGTACGTATTTACTGTGAGAGTGACACTGGGTATATCAAAATATAAAAAAAAACAAAATAGCAGATTTTCCGTAGAATTACAGCAAGCGTTATTTGTCGACGATCGCACAATAAAAAAATATCAACCAGGAGTTCATATACGGATTAACCCTATGTACGATTGATTTTGACGCACTTCGAGGACAAGGAAATATTGAACGCAGGATGTTGCCCTTAATCCTAAGTTGGGCTATAACTATCCACAAACTTCAGGGTGCTACACTCGATTTGACACTTGTGGACCTCGGCTCACATATATTTGCTAAAAGTCAAGCATATGTAGCTCTTAGTCGAGTTAAAACATTAGCTGGACTGGTCATCTGTACACTTGATCCTAAAAAACTTTTGAATCGGCCACACGATCAGAATTCTTTTATAGAGCTTCAAAGTTTACAAGAATATTATTCTATCAACTGATAAGTTTATAATCTGCGTAATCCTAATGTGTGTCATGTGTATATAGGTTACTACACAAACTCATTCAATAATAAAACTAAAAAATGAATAAAATAAAATACGGTAATTTAAAAAACTAAAAAACCCGACTGCGTTTCTGTGTAATATGGAAATGAAAAACCCTAAAACAAGAAAGTCGTCATACCCGATTGCACTTAACTTAAGAAAAATTGTAGCAGTCGGGACCCATTCTAGAAATGGAGGCATAGTGAATTGAGAGCACATACCTATATTACATTTCAGATTACTCCAATATACTGACTAGACGGCTGAGTTTCTAGAATGGGTCCCGACTGCTACAATTTTTCTTAAGTTAAGTGCAATTGGGTATGACGACTTTCTTGTTTTAGGGTTTTTCATTTCCATATTACACAGAAACGCAGTCGAGTTTTTTTAGTTTTTTAAATTACCGTATTTTATTTTACATAAAATTTCAAAATGTCGCTACTTTTATCGTTATTTTCACTCATTTTCATAGCCAGAAAAAACTATTTTAAAATGGTGTGATTTTTATTTTTTATTTATTATTAAAATTTTGAAAGTTCACTTATTTCATTTTATTATAACCAGCCAAGTACAAATAATACAAGCAAAGAAATTTGATTACAAAGTTTTAGTTATAAAAAACGAAGAAACTTTTTCCACGACCTATTATATATTATACACGGTAGAATTGAGAAACCTCCTCCTTTTTTTGAAGTTGGTTAAAAAAATTAATGCTTAAGAACAAAGATCAATAAATTTAAAACATAATGTTTGAGGAAATATATTTGACTCATTGTCGAACTTCCAGTCATTTAAGTGTTGCCAGAGGGCAACAACCAATAATTAAATTCCCATATCTGCAAAAAATTACGATCACTAAATCGTATTTTTCATTGATGTTTTCATTTTATATGTGATTTTACCGGGAAACAAAACTTTTTTGGTAGATCATGGCAGCAGTTGGAGTCACATGGAGGTTTTCATGTTTTTGTGGCCTTGTAAGGTCACCGGCCAAACTGACTCCTCACCAGGCAGTTTATATTTGATAGCCCCAGTATTATCAACAGACTTATACAAATATTCATTCTATTTCCATTTTTAGAGTTCCGTGGTCAATTGGATTTCGATTAATAATTCGTTCGCTTAAATGACACCAACTTAAGACCGCATATCGATGTATGATGACGATGAGTTTAATCAGTGTTTTGGGCTTTCTTTCAAGAGCCAAGCTCTTGTTGGTGTAATTTGTAACTTTTTGGGCTTATCTGAGAAATATTTGGTTACTAGATTATGCCAGCGGCTTCGCTCGCGTAAACACAGTGTCCTTTGCGGCTCGCGAGCGTGGAAACAAGTAGCCCATATGTTAATCCAGGTCCTAATTTATCTTCTTACCTAATTTCATCCAGATCCGTTTATCTGCTGTGGCGTGAAAGACTAACAAACATCCATACATCCATAAATACAAACTTTCGCGTTTATAATATTTTAGTAAGGACCAGCTATTGACAGCGGCTTCGCTCGCGTGAACATAGTTTCTATGACTGTCTTCGAAGGTGCGCAGTTCACGAGCTGCAAAGCGGCTCGTGACCGTGGAAGAAAGTAGCCTATATCTTAATCCAGGCCCTAATCTATCTGCCTACCAAATTTCAGCTAGATACGGTCATTAGTTTTTGCTTGAAAGAGTAACAAAAATCCATAAATACATACAAATTTTCTCATCTACACATATAATAAAACTGTAACGGGGCCGTGTCTGTACATAAAATATATTTGGAAAATAGTAACTCTGGTGGACATTACTCACGATATAGGTAGAGGCCAAAACAACCACTTTTGGAATTTTTGTCTGTCTGTCTGTCTGTTTGTTCGTCGGTATATTAAAGCTATTTTTCTCAGACTTTTACAGCTATAAAGCTGAAATTTAGCATGGTTATACAAATCGTGGTCCCTATGAGTTAAATGAAAAAAAAACTTTAAAAATAATTGGGTACCTTCCGTAATGTATAGTGGGGGGTGTATTTTTATGTTCACTTAACCTGTCGGTAGGGGTATTTTTAAATATAAGTCTTTTTAAATTACTAATTGTTTTCAATGATCATCTTTCCAATAAATGATTTGTTTTTTCATTAAAAAGATTTAAATTGGTGATTTCTGTTCGAGTTGCATGGCAACCCCACTCCCTACCAGCTTAACCGCTAAAGGTATTAGGAAATTGGAAATTTAGGTATTTGGAAAGTATTAGAAACTAGCTTTTGCCCGCGGCTTCGCCCGCATAGACATCGTTTTTGTGACTGACTTAGAGGGTGCGTGGTGCGCGAGCCGCAAGCGGCTCGCGAGCATGGACATAAACTTTCTCCACATCCCTCGGGAACTATGTCAGGATATGCTTATTAGTAAATCGTGTCATACCCCACCCCCTCAACCATCTCGGTGCAAAAATTCACACAATCCATTGTTCCGTTGCGATGTTAATTAACCAAAAAAAAGTATATTTTCAGTTCCCTCGGGAATTGCATCGGGCTATGCTATTTTCACGGGATAAAAAGTAGCCTACGTCCTTCCTTGTGACACAGGCTACCTATATGCCAAATTTCATCAAGATTGGTCAAGGCGTTGAAGCGTGAAAAGGTAACAAACCAACAAACAAACACGTTTTCACATTTATAATATTAGTAAGGATAGTAACTAAAACGCATGAAGTAGGGAATAATGAAACTTGTAGATGTAGTTCGTTGTTTATTCGGGCAGAGTGACAACTTGAAAACAGCTTGACAAGAAATGTGGGTTGGTAATTTTTTTTTGTTCCCCTTTTCGGAGGGTACGAGGTTTAAAATAAAAAAAAAAAAGAAAATTGGAAGCATGGCTCATGAATTTTTGCTTTTATTCTGTAAGAGATTTTCTTAATATAAAATATTAATTAGTTTATTATTTGCATGCTGTGCAGGCAGCTGAATAGAGAAACGATTTATTGCAAAACACCTTGATGTAACCTATTTCACTGCAAATAAATAATCATTTCATTTAATTTAAAAAAAAAATGCATTACGCATACCAAATACCGCCTACGGTCTGGTTATGTAGGACTCGCCTAGTGCATACCATGGTACAATAATATAACTCCGCCTGGTACTCTCTTCCGAGACTCGCGAACCACGTGACTGACACAAGCGTACGTCATCGCTATCCTGTGTTACCATTAGTGTAAACAGAATTACCCGAACGTCTGAAATGTCTTTCGTGAATCGGAAGATATTGCTAACGAATAATTAAAAATGACGTGTTGTTGTAAAATTTAAGATAAAATATATTATAAATGAAAATTATAAAATAACAAAGAAATATTTTATTTATGTAACCATAGATATCATTTAGCCATATAACATGTTATGTTGAAATAAAATGGCAATGTTATTGTGACGTAGGCTTGCGTCACTCTGGGAAGAGAAAACCAGTTTTTTTAGACCATGGTGCATACCCACTAAAAACCTCCTTGGATTTCAAGTCTGCTAATACTTATGAATCCTTCATCTGAGCGACTCCCCCCCCTTTAATGAATCGCTCCTCCTTTTATACAAAAACTCAAAGCTGTCAACGGCCGGTGACGGCCGCGCCATCTACCTCTTACTAAATCTATTAATAATTTACAGATACAAACTCAAAAATACAGTGAAGTTACAAGATTCCCAGACTAGATGGCGCTAATAGTACAACTTAACCTATGACACACCTAATGTCTATCGATTATTATTTGTAACTATTTATTTAAAATTCTGAAATGCATACTATATTTGATTAATTAATACATAATTATCTATCTAATCGCTCATGTGCGCTTGTTGGTGCCGCTAGTGCTCGTGGAGGCTGCTAACATAGGGTATAATTATATAAACAACTAGCTGTCCCGGCGAACTACGTACCGCCTTACATTACACTACCCTAATCTACCCTACCCTACACTACACTACCCTACCCTACCCTACACTACACTACCCTACCCTACCCTACACTACCCTACCCTACACTACTCTACCCTACACTACACTACCCTACCCTACACTACTCTACACTACCCTACACTACACTACTCTACCCTACCCTACCCTACACTACCCTACCCTACACTACCCTACCCTACCCTACCCTACATACACTACACTACACTACCCTACACTAACCTACACTACACTACCCTACACTACACTACCCTACACTACACTACCCTACCCTACACTACCCTACCCTACACTACACTACACAACCCTACCCTACCCTACCCTACATTAGAACCTTCTCCTGACAATAACGAACTCGACAAAAAAAGAATTAGCCAAATCGGTCCAGTCGTTCTCGAGTTATGCGCTTATCAACACATTTTGCGATTCATTTTTATATTATGGATTCAAAAGAAAAATTTTCACGACCAAGTAGGCTTTCTTAGCTAAGTAATAAAATTCGACCAACTGAAGATGTGCAGTTAGATTAATAATATGTTCATAGATTTTCCATTCAAAATATTCTACACTAATTGCAAAAATACCTTTTATTATTATTGTTGGGTGGGACGCCTGCGGGGTACAGGCGGGTGTTCAAGTCACTATGGATTACATGACATTACACCCTATTCCGATGGTGGTACGATGGTTACTGTAACCCCGGTGGTGTCCCCCCCCCCCCTCAAAACTTGAGCTCCTTCTACAATACTCCGTTAAGCGACTGATTTCTAGGTCGCATAGTTCCTCTTCCTTCCTGAGCTTGCTGTAAAAGTACACACTCAGCCAAGTAGTGTTTATTTTTAAATATACATTTACTTCTTTTTTTTTAAATATAAGTACCAATAATTATGCATTTAAAACATACGGAAACCTACCTTGCACGTGGTTCGACACGCTCTAGATCACTTTTAGCGATCGATTCGAATATCATTAAAGGTTTTAAAAAAAAAGAATGCGGAGTGTTCAAACTGGAGCAGGTATATCATCAAATGAAACGTAAACAGGGCGACGCCACCTTTTTTTTAAATCGTTAAGTTTTGTACAGTCAGTTTCAAAAGTTGCTTAATTACTTTAAATTGAATAAAAAAAGTATACGTATGCAGCAATAATGGTGGAAACGTGGTTCCGTACAAAAAAAACGGAACCCTTATAGGATCACTAGTGTCTGTCCGTCCGTCTGTCACAGCCAATTTGCTCCGTATATACCAGACCAAACCAGGTGAAATTTGGTAGGATGATGTAATGACAAATGTGCAAAGTAAATAAATATTTTTTTAGTAGTTATAAGGGTCATTTTCGTGGGAAACACTAGGATATTAAAAAAAAGTCTTGCAAATTTTACTGTGTCATATATTAAATGAAAGGGCTCGTTGTGTATGAGGATCTCAAATATATTTTTGTTATTATTTATGTTTAAGAACACAAATACTCACGTGGGGTGTTCCACTTAAGGCTTCCGAGGTGGCTCGAGTTTCCATACAAACGTAGTTCCGATTTAATACAAAACTATAATATGCCGGATTGAATTCAAACTTTTCAAATATATTGAGTAGACACATGCTGATGTTTGTAATTAATTTTAGATGTACTAACTAATATAGGATGGAAAAAAATAAGAGAAGTTTCAAACCTTCACTACAAAACTAATTTAAGCCTTCGTTTAGTTATGATTCAATTTACTACGATGATAATTGAAAACGCTAAACACGTTAAAAAACCGACTTCCATCGGAACAACTTAGTACATTTTTGCATTATTATTTTTGGTATTTGTTAATTTTCTAAAAAAGTACTACACCGATTTTGATAATATTTAAATGGGACCACATGGGAAGCACTAGCTTTCTAATAAAAAAGGAATCATAAAAATCTGTTCACCCAGCCCAAAGTTATGAGGTAACAAACATAAAAAAATACAGACGAATTGAGAACCTCCTCCTTTTTGGAAGTCGCTTGAAAACTAATTACAAACATCGATAGGTGTCTACTCAATATATTCACAAAGTTCGGATACAATCCGGCAAGTAGTTTTTGTATTAAAGCTGAACTACGTTTGTATGGAAGCTCGAGCCCCCTGGGGAATAAGAATTAAAATTAAGAATTAGAAATAAGAAGTCCACATACAGTTATGAAATATATGAAAATTGTACAACTCCGACAGTATTACCTTATCATGGTACCACTCTTGGGATATATTCTACTTTACAACAAAAAAAGAATCGTCAAAATCGGTTCATAAACGACAAAGTTAACCGCGAACACACGTAAAAAATATATATACGATAGAATTCGAAACCTCCTCTTTTTTTAAGTAGGTTAATTAAAAAAATAAAATCTTTTTTACCCGACTGTCTGAGAAGGAGGGTTATGTTTTTCGAGTGTAATTAATATACTGTTGTAACAAAATTGGTGTGGGTCCCGTTAACTGGGGCTTCTACTCATCATACTGAACAACTTGTGTTCTACGACTTTGCTGTAAACGTAAAATTTTTTTTTTACTCTTCATACAAATCGATCAGCTGATCGACCGATTTTGTGCATTTTAGTAAGGAGGGTCCATTTTTTTTTGAGAAATGATTATGGGTTCCGTGGAGAAAGTTGTTCAGTATGACGAGTAGAACCCCCAGTTAACGGGACACACACCAATTTTGTTACACCCTGTATAATATGAATGTAGATTTCTATGAGGCTTGAAGGATTTTAACTTATGAGGTATCGTATCGTCTTGATCCCGTGAGTGACATAGCATACATTTTTACCCGACTTGCCAAAAAGAGGGGTTAAGTTTTAACGCAGTTGGGTATTTTTATTTTTGAATTAATTTCTATAGAGTTATTGTATGATAGGAACTAATAGGTACCATTTTACGAGTTTTCTTAGATATACGATACATGACATATTTTAAGTAAGTGTTGTCAATGACAAATGGGGCTATGTGTGATATTAGTTAAAAAATTTGAATGCAAGTTTGCAGTTGCACCGAACTGTACCCACCTATATAAATAAATTATTTTAAAAATAATTTATGTAAATGTTTTATTTAAACAAAGTCAGTGGTGATAAAGTCAATATGGTTCGGCTTCTGTGTTACTCAAATACAAAAATAAGAGATATATTTTATCAAATATGTATTCATCATCATCATCATCATATCAGCCGAATAACGTCCACTGCTGGACAAAGGCCTCCCCAAGGATTTCCACGACGACCGGTCCTGCGGTGCCCGCAACCATCAGCTTCCCGCGATATTCACCAGGTCTTCGGTCCACTGCGTGAAAGGTCTGCCTACGCTACTTTTTCCGGTGCGCGGTTGCCACTCAAGAACTTTACTATCCCAACGGCCATCTGTTCCACGAGCTATGCGCCCTGCCCACTGCCACTTCAATATTTATTCAGGGGTATCTATATTTCATTTATTTTACACAAATGGTAAGCCCTTGGAGGCCGATGGATGCGGGGAACGCAGGACTTGTCGTCGTGGAAATCCTTGGGGGAGGCCTTTGTCCTGCAGTGGACGTTTTTTGGCTGATGTGATGATGATGATGATGAAGCGGGCTTACTAAGATTCCCGAACGCAATGGGGAACTAGTTATCTTATCTTCAAGCCGGAACACATCAATGCTGTTAACATTGATGTTTAGCGGCAAAATTTAGATAAAATGGTGGTAGCTAGCTAGGTGGGCTTCGGAAATGCCCTTCCACCAACGAAATCGAGTATACAAAGGTAGACTCCGCCGGGAATCGAACCCACGACCTCCTGATTTAAAGCTAATGGACTTAACCATTACGCCACGGAGGTGGTCTAAAATCTATCTATCTATCCTTAAATAAATATGAAAATGTGTTTGTTTGTTCGTTTGTTTGTTTATTACCTCTTAATGCTTCAACGTCTCAACCAATCTTGACGAAATGTAGTATGCAGATAGCCTGTAAGTCCGATAAATTCCTCTGGAATTGAACGACGCTTTTTAGGGTTCCGTAGTACAACAAAGAACCCTTATAGTTTCGTCATGTCTGTCTGTCCGTCTGTCTTTCTGCGACCTAGCTCCTAGACTTTTAGTAAGTAGTTAAAAGCTGAAATTTGGCAAAGATATATATAAGGTCTAACAAAATTAGCTGATAATATTTTAACTAGTGCTTCTACCCATAAAACTGAACAAATTTCCCCATGAAACCCACTATGAAAAAATTTTGAACTTCCCATACTAAGTTGGTTGATCAGCTGATCGAGTTAGTATGGGTGAGCCAAATTTTTTTTTGCGATTTGACTATGGGTTCCATGGGGAAAGCTGTCCAGTTTCATGGGTAGAAGCACCAGTTAAAATAGTTTTAGCTAATTTTGTTACACCTTATAAAATAATAACGCGGAGGGTACTGTTATTTTTTTTTTGAATGCTAATAAATTGGGTATTTTTTTTCTCGTCAAACTTAGTCGTGTGGGGTATTGTTGTTTAGAACTTGAAAAATAGTTGTGAGTCTTCTAAGACTATTTTATAATATAGGGTTTCGTTTTCAAAAAAAAATAGCCTTGAAAGTGCTAAGTTCTCCCCACCCCCTAACAACTAAACCGATGTATTTGTAAATTTGAAAATTAGATATGGACGCGATAATGGCAATTACGGAACCCTAAATTGCGCGTGGCCCGACACGCACTTGAACTTTTTTTTTCATTTGAGCGTGTCGAATGTCGCAGGTATCTCGTAAAGTCGATATGTACTTATTGGGCAATCTTAATATTTGTTTTTAAAGTGTCCTAGTATTTGTATTCTTCTTTCATTGGATCTTTTTCCATCTATTTCTTTTTCTCGCATGCGCTGGCATTTCTTTGGAAAATAAAATCATCTTTCAATATTTTTACTACCATTTTTCAACTGAAACACTGAAATAATAAACACTGAAAACAACCGGGAAATACTAAGTTTTGAACTGATACCTTCTTTTTACTCTCAGACCCATCACGGGTAAGATTTTTTTTTATTTTTTTTAATCACAATTGGTAAGCCCTTAGCATCGTCTCACCTGATGGTAAGTGATGATGATGCCGAAGATTGAAGCGGGCTTACCAAAATTCCCCAACACAATGGAGAACTGGCTATCTTATCTTCAAGCCGGAACACATCAATGTTGTTAACACTGATGTTTGGCAGCAAGACTTAGATAAGATGGTGGTAGCTAGCCAGGCGGGCTTATAAAATGCCCTACCACCAACCAAACCGAGTCTTACAAGTTTACCCCATTGGGAATCGAACCCGCGACCTACTGGTGTGAAGCGAATGGGCAAATCATTACGCAACGGAGGCGGTTAAAATTATGTTTTTGTTGATATATTGTAAATTTAATGTGTGTAATAATATGATTTTTTAATCCTTATGTATTTACTTTTTAGGTCTTTTATCCTTATTATAAATCACGTAAGCACGAACGGAATTATTGAAAACCCACACCCTACACCTACTCCTTCCGCCATGCTACAGTATGTCCAATATACAACTACTTTCAAAAGTAATTTACCACAGAGTATAGAAGTAAAGTGTTAACCGACAATCATAAAAACGATATCCACGCAGGCGAAGTCGCAGAATTTTTTTTTAAAACTTCATTCATATAAATTACATTCCTAATCTTTTAAAGTTAGCATACAATGTAACGAATTTCAAAGACATGTAACAAATTCATCACGTTTAATATGCGACAATTATTCAAAAACTTTATTTGGGTACAATATCAGTGACATTATTAATTTGGTCATATAACTGTCCAAATCGACCGCAGTAAAAACTACACGAATTTTCTCTTAAATTTTTACAGCTTAGAAACAATGACTGTTTAATATCTGATTTGTTAATCAGCGAATAACGTTTTGATCAATGACAACTGACAACTTAACAGGAAACAATGAGGCATCATTTGTCATTTAAGATAATTTGATAAAATCTTTGGATTGCTTTCGTACTTTAATTCTCCGTTATAATAAGTCCGTTATTCATTTAAAGGCCTACTTGAAAAGTACTTAACGGTTAATTTGTGATTGCCCGTCTATAGAGAAGCAAGGGAAAGGTAATGGATTTAATTGAGACTTACGTGTTACTTAAGCAGGTATAGAATATTGAGAAGAACATTGCTAAATAGAACACTAGCTTTTGCCCGTGGCTTCGCCCGCGTGTACATCTTTGAGGGTGAGTGGTGCGCGAGCCGCAAGCGGCTCGCGAGCGTAGACTTCAGTATTCTCCAGATCCTTATCCCAGATCGGGCTATTCTGATTAGCAGTCTATATATATCATTTCCCAATCCCTTAACCATCTCTGTGCAAAAAATCACAAAAATCCATTGTTCCGTTGCGATGTTAAAGAAATGAACCAAAAAAATAATATTTTTTCAGTTCCCTCAGTCACTGCATCGGAACATGATATTTTCACGAGATAAAAGGTAGCCTATGTCCTTCCCTGTGATACAGGCTACTTACATGGCAAATTTCATCAAGATTGGTCAAGGTGATGAAGCGTGAAAAGGTAACAAATAAACAGACACATTTTCACATTTATAACATTAATAAGGATCTCGTCTTAGGCCAATATTGAGAAATGAAGTAAATTAACATTATAAACATTTTTAAGTGCCTTATTTATTTATTTTCTCAATTTTGCACAAAAGCTACATACAATTAGGACGTAGTTATGCCATAATGATCCAACTAACATAAAAGTCAAAAATGAGTTAAGTATACCACAGGGATCGCTTCATAACGATCTATGTGCTCTAAAAATTTGAAACTACATACCTTTCATTTGTCAAAATGGCATGATGAAACGCTTTTTGGCGTAACTGGAATCGGGTGAATATTGATGTAATGAATGATCTAGAATAAAATGAATCAGTTCGCAGCTTTTTTCATTAATATGAAATGTGTTTTAAAGTCACTTGGAATGTTTTGGTTAATCTTATATTTTTCCACTTTTAAAAAGCACAATAGAACAAAGTCATTTGAATCATTTTCTTTTCAATAAATTATAGTTACAAAGAGACCCAAGTGTTTTTAAATCCATAATCATAAACAAGAGAAAATCTACAAAATGATCTAAAATTATTTGGACCGTTTATTGAGTGAAAAAGAGTTACGCACAAAAAGATCCAAGTATTTTTGAATCAGTAATTAAAAATCAGAGCAAATCTATTACATGATCTAAAATTATTTTAATCGTTTATTGACTAAAAAAAGTATAAGTAATCCAAGTGTTTTTAAATTGTTTCGGACTGAAAAAAAGAAATGAATAATTTTGGTAGCTTAGTTACCTATAAAATAAGAATTTTGATGAATCCAGAACACATTGACTTTTACGTATATTTTCATTAATATATTATTTGTGTTTTAAAGTTACTTGACACATTTTTGCTAAAATTATATTTTCTATTTAAAAAAGTAAAATGGTGCAAAAACATTCGAGTAATTTTCTTCTCAATAAATTTATAGTTACTAAAAGATACAAGTGTTTTTGAATCAATAATCATTAATCAGAGAAAATCTACTAAATGATCTAAAATTATTTAGATCGTTTATTGAGTGAAAAATAGTAAAGGACAAAACGATTCAAGTATTTTTGAATCGAAAAATTATTTCATTTGAGCAGCTTTGAATCACTTATGAACAAATAGAAAATAAAAATTAACCATTTTAATTTCATCCATTTTGTGGTAAATTGAATTCATGCTCTGGCAACACCGTAAAATGCTTGTCTATACTGGTCTATCTTGGACAGTAACGGCTGCTTTCGCAATTGTTTTATTTTTAAAATAAGAAACAATGGATGAACTCATTGGAAAAGTGCTAAGGACAGCTACAATATGCTATAGTTCTGAAGATGAAATTGAAAACAGCGGTAAGTACACTCGGTTTTTTATATTTAATACTGTAAATTAGTTCCTAGGTTATGTTGCAATTTTACAATATATTTTTTCACCTATGAATGCAAAATGATGATAAAAATGAATTGTAAAGCTCAAGATTATATCTAAGACGGGGTTGTATGCCGTATCCTAACAATATTATGAGCGCGTAAATAAAATAATAATATCAGCTAAAGGCTACTTTGCTAACCAACTATTTTGGCGATATTGAGTTGTATACGTATCTGGGGGCACGGTTAGTGCCCCTGCTAAGTCAAGCGCGACGCAAGCACTGCCGTACCATACTTTTCTGGAACCATATCGTTGTATTTTCATGCCCCTATTTCAGGACCTTTGACCAAGTCTGAGGTTCTTTACTGCGATTTCTTTATTAATATAGTTAGATTTTATGTGACTTGGCCGTTGACTTGGATGTTTCAACAAGTAAATGTGCATAAAGAATGTTCGACGGCCGGTCACATAAAATCTAACAATATTAATAAAGAAATCGCAGTAAAGAACCTCAGACTTGGCTTGGCTTTGCTTAGAGATTTCATTACTTTTTATAGAAAAACGAGCAGCTCCATCGAGACTTGGCTAGTTTTTACAGGATGTTTTTGGTGGGCTATTGATATTTTTGGCATATACTTACGGAATATGCTGATTATGCTGATTCCGAATACGACGATATACTCTAGGAGACCAATGTAAAAAATAATGTTTGCTTCAGTATCCTGTGGAGCATGGTATTGCTCTTATGTTTCTGGGTGTTTGGGTGCAGAAAATCCTTTAATATTAACTTTAAATAAGTAAGTATATAACTTGTTATAAAGTACCTATGTTGGTTATGTTTCAGATGACAATATTGAAGATACTCCTGATAACAGCTTAATTTATTCAAAACAAAAAAATGCTGGTGTGTGCATTTAAAGTTTATTATTCTTTATGATTTTTCTATTATACAGAAGTATATATTTTTGTCTTCTTTTATCCTACTACCAAACTGTTATTGCAGATTTTGAATCAGGTGGGCGAAGTATCGAAGCTCCTCTATATTCGCCTTTAACGCCAAAGCCCAAACTAACTGCTCAAGCTAATCTTAATTGCTTACAAAATGAAGAAGGTTGGTTTATCATACTAATGTTATAAAATGTGAAAATGTTATGTTTGCATGTTTGTTTAGATGTTTTTTTGTTTGGTTGTTTCTTCCGCTTTCAAGCCTCAACAGAATTGGAATAAATTTGGCACACAGATTTACATAGTTTATTAATATTCATTATTTTTCTCTGTCTGATAAGATGAGGTTGATATTTTAATGTTTTCTTTTATCCTACTAACAAACTATTCTTGCAGGGTTGGAATTAGGTGAGCAAAGTATCGAAGCTCCTCCTTATTCGCCTTTAACGCCAAAGCCCAAACTAACAGCTCGAGCTAATCTTACTTGCTTACAAAATAAAGAAGGTTGGTTATCATACTAATGTTATAAAATGTGAAAATATAATGTTTGCATGTTTGTGTAGATGTTTGGTTGTTTTTCCCGTTTTCAAACCTCAACAGATTTGGATAAAATATGGCACACAGATTTACATAGTTTATTGATCTTTATTCTTTTTCTCTTTCTGTTATACATAGGTAGATATTTTTATGTTTTCTTTTATCCTACTAACAAACTATTATTGCAGATTTGTAATTAGGTGAGCGAAGTATCGAAGCTCCTCCTTATTCGCCTTTAACGCCAAAGCCCAAACTAACAGCTCGAGCTAATTTTACTTGCTTACAAAATAAAGAAGGTTGGTTATTATACAAATGTTATAAAATGTGAGAGTACGTTTGTATGTTTGTTTAGATGTCTGGTTGATTCTTCCGCTTTCACACAGTTTAGCATAAAGATATTACTTAGGCACCTAATATTTTGTAACTAATGTTATAAATGTGAAAGTATATTTGCATGTTTGGTTGTTTCTTCCGCCTTAACGCTTCAACGGATTTGGATAAAATTTGGTACACAAATATAACTTAGGCACCTAATATTTTGTATCAATTGCATACTTTAGTTAAATTTCACGCTTATATTTTTTGTGCTATTTTTTTTCAGAGGATAAAACTAATAAGTTGATTAATAAACCTTATACTAGTCGAGTAACTAGATCGAATTCAAATAAAACATATGGCACAGGTATGTACCGATATGGCTGAAATTTTGTATTGATCAGGGGTTTTTTTAAATTTAAGGTTGTCTATCAAAAATGCCCTCTTTGCGCATCTTAACACTAGTTAGCGTATAAATTCGACTATAGTGACGAGCTTTTTTTTAGGTCTTTCTCTCAATAAGAGACTCGGAATTTTCATATACACCGTCAAATTGAATACCTAAGAAACTTAAAATATACGAACACCTTTTACTATTAAGTCAATTCTGAAGTCGCGAAAAAAGAAACGGATTTTTCGGAAACGGAAATTTCTTAGGTATTGTTTAACGGTATATGAAATCGTCATATCAAAAATGATATTATAAATTCAGATTTTTCAAATTTGTGTTTTACTATTACAGATGTAGAAACATGCGGACTGGACAATGTCATTGCTACAAATGAAAATAATCCATTTTCTCCTTCGTCTTTAATATTAACCCGCGAAAAAAATAAAAAAACTTATTCTCGATGGTCAACAAGGCAGACGAAACAACAGTTGGAAAAACCTTCATTAGTGGAGTCTCCGTGTCACTATATTAACTCTGAATTATTGGAACTAATGGATGTTGTTGATTCAGTAGATGATAATATACACGATATTTTAAATAACAGTGATGATTCAGTGAAAGATCCAGATTATGAAGAGGAAGATCATGATTCTGATTCTACATATTGCGAAGATGATATTGATGATGTAACCAGGTCTAATTTAAAAAAGCAACAAGAAAAGAATATGGGCAAAAAAAGACAAGTAAGAACATTACAACAAATAGTTTTAGATAGCTTGAACAAACCGCAAGAAAAAAACAGCAACTCACAAACTATTCACGGAGATAATTTTGAAACTGGTGAAGATCTTAATAAATCAGACTATTCTCACATTGCTCAAGACGATATGCGTAATAACCAGCTTTGTGAAAATAATAACAGTTCCGGATTTGATTTATGTGAAGAACTGGAAGGACCAACAGGGAGGCCAAAAAAGGGACGCAAACGAAAGTACAAAAATAGCAAAGCTGAAACTAAACAATTAAAATACAATAATTTGCCCTATTACAACAGAAAAAACCAACTGATTGAACCAAAAATTTTTAACGAAAATGAATGTTCTTGCAAGAGCAAATGCGGGGATAAAATTTCGGTAGAGACAAGGAGACGTGAATTTAATAACTTTGTGCAATTAGGGTCCTACAAGGCTCAGGCCTTATATATTATTTCACATGTTCAAGAAGTAAATAAGAAACGAGCCTGTACAGAACAGAAAGACCCGAAAAAAGCCCGTCAATTTTGTCGAATTTATTCACTAGCTGGTGTCAAGGTGTGCAAAGAGATGTTTATCCATACGCTACAAATTTCTCCTCAAAAAGTAACTGTCAGTCTAAAAAAGCACCGGTTTGAAGACACCATAAATGACAATAGAGGAGCTGCTGTTGCTGGATACAACAAAATACCGCTGGAGGAAATTATTTTTGCAAAAAATGTAATAGACCGAGTTCCGAAATATGTTTCACATTATAGAAGAAATACTACTAACGCAAACTTTCTACCACCGGGCACAACTTTAACAAGTTTGTATGACTTATACAAAAGAGAATTCGAAAAGTTATCTAACAATAATCGAACTGTATTGTCATTTTCTTCATTCAAAAAAATCTTCTATGAGAATTTTAATTTGAAATTTAAAACGTTAAAAAAAGACACCTGCAACAAATGCGACAAATTCGCAGTGGCTAAAGAGAGACTGAATGACATGGATTTATCAGAAAATCAGGCAATAGATGGAAAACACGCCGACCACTTGAGGTTGGCTGAAATGTTGCGCAATCAAATGAATAACGATTTTATGAGAGCCAAAACTGAAAAAGAGTTAGAGTGCATTACATTTGATCTAGAAAAGACATTACCTCTTCCCCGTATTCCAACCAATTTAGTGTTTTACAAACGACAGCTCTGGGTGTATAACAGTGGCATTCATGTCGCTTCAAATGATATAGGATACTGTTATGTTTGGATAGAAGGTGAAGCTGGCAGGGGTGCTCAAGAAGTAGGGAGTTGTTTATTATCGCACATTAATAACGAGTTGCGACCTGAAGTCGTACATTTAATCACATGGAGTGATTCTTGCGGCGGTCAAAATCGCAACATTAAGTTGATATTGATGCTTAAAGCAGTTTTGCATACACATCCGACACTAAAAACGATTCGTTGCAGATATTTAGAACCAGGACTTTCATTCCTTCCAAACGACACAGACTTTTCTAAAATAGAATTGCGATTAAAACAGCACGAACGACTTTATACTGTCGAAGACTATATGCGTGTTATGGAGAACTGTAAAAAGAAGAATCCATTGAAAGTCGTAAGGATGAAATCTCACAACTTTTTAGGAACCGGAAAAATAGAAAAAGGTATAATAAACAGAAAGGTGTGTGAACAAAAAAATACAGTGAGTTGGCTGGCGACAAAAGAAATATTACTAAAAAAAGAGGATAATCATTTAATATACATGAGAAAGAATTTTGAAGATGAGTACCAAATTATAAATTTAAAAAAGACAAGGGGAAGATCAATTGATATAAACGAAGAAGGTCTTATCCCGTTGTGGCCTCAAGGCAAAGAAATTGCAGAGAAAAAATTGAATGACATCAGGTCGCTGTTTGACTATATTCCTGTGGATGCTCGGCCATTTTACGAGACCCTAAAAGGAAATCGGGAATCTGAAGACGATGTTGAAGGTTTTGGTGGCACCCCAGATTTTCCGTTATTTTATTCTGATGAAGAATAAGCCAATTTTATCTACTTTCTTTTAATATTTTGGTATTTTGTAAATTCTTTTAGTTTAATAAAACATTGATTTTTGTAATGAAAACCTGATAATTGTTTGAATGTTGATATGTCACCTAAAAAGGGTCACATTGAACACAGCCAAGTAAAATCAATCAAATCTTAATGTTTTACCTTGGTAAATATTACACGCATTTTAGGTTTTAGGTACATAATTTTAATTTATTTGACCTCTACATCCTATACGAAAAGAAGAAGAATATACCTAATTTATGTGGATGTTAAAAACTAGTGCATATTTAACCGATTAAGTGTGGTAGGAGGTACTCTATGAAATACCTAGACAATGTATACAATATCAGGGTCGATCAGGCATGTAATGTTATAAAAGTATTTATCTATTACATAATTTACCTAAGTATTGTGTACATTGTCCAGGGATTGTATAGAATAAATATTGAACCACCGGCATTGTACTCAATAGGGTGATGATACGCTACAAACTCGGACCCCCAGATATTTTCGAAAGTAGCCGAGATTGCCTATCACCTATATACCTAGGTAAAGTAGGTAGGTATGTGATAGATGAAGAAATTTTCTTTTAATCATTTCGCAGATTGTCTGATCGACCACGGTATTGTATACATTGCCTAGGTAGAATATCTAGATTATATATACATATCATATACATATTGCCGGTAACACACAACATAAAAATGTACCAAATTGATTTCAGATTTTTTTCGTAATATCAGTCAAAATATAAAGATATAAATGTTTTTTTATTTCAATTAAAATGAATTAGATCAATTATGCAAAATTCAAGATAGAGCAAAGTATTATTTTTCACAAACGATCCAAGTTAGTTTTTTTTTATTTAAAAATAAAATCTGCAGTAAATGTTAAGTTTTGTAATAATAATATAAAAGTAGTAGAAATCTCAAATAAAGAAATCCAAAAAAGTACTATGGAAACATTATAATCAAGGAGTAAATCAATTCCAGAATCTCAAAATCTTTAACATGTCATAACTCCAAGGCGACTTTTTCTTATTTGGATCATTATGGCATAACTACGTCCAATTTTAACAACGATTCATTTCCGAAACCGGAATTGTGTAGATAATATGTTCGGAATGTGCATGCTATTAATTCTTTGGCGGGCAAATGTCGCGCCTCGGACAGGCGCCGGCGCAGCCGCCAAATTCGACTCGTGCGCATAAATTACAAGACTTACTCCTGCAATCCGCTCTGAGTAAACAACAAAGAATTTTTCGGAGAACAGAATACATAATTTTGAACAAAAAAAAATTGGTTGTCTGTAAAGTCGGTTTACGAACGATAGTTTAACGTGACAACGTCATAACGTAACGGGACAATGAGTCATCCTTTTTCGTGCGTGCAGGCGGCGTCCATCGATTTATTAGACGTCAAAGTCACGTCAAAAACGACTTCAAACAGGAAACTAAGGTTCCCCTCGATTTCTCTGGGATGCCATCATCAGATCCTGCTTTCCTTATCATGGTACCACCCTCGGGATATCTTCTTTCCAACAAAAAAGGAATCAACAAAATCGGTTCATAAACGACGAAGTTATCCGCGAACACACATAAGAAAAAAATAATATACGGTCGAATTGAGAAACCTCCTCCTTTTTTTGAAGTCGGTTAAAAATAATAAAAAAATCGGCAAAGAGCGTGTTTACTAGCATGTGTCCTAGGGGGCTATCATGTACATCCGTGCCTGACGTCTGAGATGTTTTCTACTATACAAAGTATATATGTATATTGGTACTAACATGCAGTATGGACACTCCCTGCCGCTCTCTAGATTGCAACCTCACCCCCTCGTCACCCAGATTGATTCAGATTAGTTACAGTTTGCTTGTCGAACTTATAGGATTTCGCCGCCATTTTGTTTGTTCCATCATTCGTTTTGTAAACCCGTTGTATGAAGTGTCTATAAGGGAAGTGTTCCTTTTTAGGGTTCCGTAGCCAAATGGCAAAAAACGGAACCCTTGTGGATTCGTCATGTCTGTCTGTCTGTCTGTCCGTCCGTATGTCACAGCCACTTTTTCCGAAACTATAAGAACTATACTGTTGAAACTTAGTAAGTAGATGTATTCTGTGAACCGCATTAAGATTTTTACACAAAAAGAGCAAAATACAATAAATGTTTGGGGTTCCCCATACTTAGAACTGAAACTAATTTTTTTTTTCATCACACCCATACGTGTGGGATATCTATGGATAGGTCTTCAAAAATGGTATTGAGGTTTCTAATACATTTTTTTCTAAACTGAATAGTTTACGCGACAGACACTTCCAAAGTGGTAAAATGTGTCCCCCCCAATGTAACTTCTAAAATAAGAGAATGATAAAACTAAAAAAAATATATGATGTACATTACAATGCAAACTTCCACCGAATATTGGTTTGAACGAGATCTAGTAAGTAGTTTTTTTTAATACGTCATTTATTATAGATATTGGTGCGGAACCCTCCGTGTGCGAGTCCGACTCGCACTTGGCCGGTTTTATTATTACCTTTCCCAGTGGCATTCCCGCAATCTTCTTTTGGATCTAATGAACTTTGAAAATTTTGTATGACGTGAAATTAGTGTTAATTTGTAATTTTTAAGCCGTAAACTTAAAAATATTTTTTAGCCGTTTTTTTTTAACTGGGCCCGCGTAGTCGACTAAGGCCTAATCGCCCTGATTCAGGGTAGGCTCGAGCCCCTCGGTGGGGACGTTATGAGCTGTAATGATGATGATGATGATGAAGCCGTAAACCTATGATAAAACCCATACGTATGTGGTTGTTAACGCATTCATTTGCGTCTAGTCAATACTTTATATAGTTATTTAAAGGGTTATTACACGTTTGCCCATTAGGGTTATTTTAGGGCAAATTTCTAATCTTAATTGCCTTGTCCACTCTGTCTTTTTAATCGATCATTTATAAGGAACGATAACAATGTCTTTAAATAGCTTGCCCTTTTAAATTAAATCTTTAATTATATACTTTGTTAACTATAACCTTTTATTTTATTTTTAAAAAGAATATTTTAGGCCAATATACTAAATTCTACGTATGATGTAGCAAAGCCTTTCTAGGGTTTTATTCGCTATTTTATTCATTTTCGCTACAGCATATAGTGTAGGGTTTTAGAGTCCCCTTCTCTAGAGTGTGGGTCGCACAGATGTATGATTCATACATAAGTCTTAGTAGACCTGAAATCCATCAGGAGTTTTTTAGTGAGCAGGTCTTGTCTTCAACTGATGTGAGTCCCACATAACCAGTACAGCCGCCTGATGCATTTAGACCCCCCTGTTCACCGAAAAGGAGATAAAAAAAAACCGCCCAGCGCTTCATTCCTGTTCCGTCCTTTCAATTGTAAACATGTTTTCATTCTATAATAGCCAAAGTTTTTTTTTGAATACATCCAAAGTTGATGGTATTTGTGATAAAAGAAACCATTGATAATTCTATCCACTGTAAAAAGGATGATTGATAGATAGATACAACTTTATTTCACTAAAAAGGCACAAAACATTTTAACAATATTACTATGTAGTTTATATAAAAAATATGAAACAGTGTCAGTGGTGCCAAGTTAGTGAAACTGGTCCAGGCTCAGCATAAATGTTGTGGGTCGCAGAGTACTCACAACGCTGTTTTTCAGCCAAAACCAAGAAAAAAGTCACGCACCTCAGTGGTCAACAGTATAGCTATGAAATAAAAAAATAAAAGAAAATTTGTGCATTTTTACCTGTGCTGGTGATTGAGGGAAGACGACGATAGTGCTCGCATATACAGCATTGACAGCATTGAAGTAGTAAAAAAAGACAAGCAACTTGTACGAAATCCATGTTGCGACTGAGCAAAATCACCAATTTTTTTATCGCAGTGCACGCACCGTACTCTCTGCATTTTTTTACAGGAAGATTTTCAAATAGTGTCGCAAAAAAAAATTGTGAAGCGTGCTAGGCATTAGGATGTCCTATTTTTAAGTAAGTTTAGAAAAGCCAGGGACTTTGCCACACGAATGGAGCGCTTGATAAAAATGTTGGAAGAAAGCAATACTGTATCAACCGAAGGACGTACACTGCTGGTCATAGGCATCCCCCAAGGATTTCCACGACGACCGGTTTTGCGCTGCCCGCATCCAGCGGTTTCCCTCGTATTTCAAAAGATCAATTTAATGGTACCCCCGAAACATAGGGGTACGGCAATATTTTTTTTCATGCTCCTTTTACTTGTCTGGGAGGCCCCTTAATTCTTTTAGGGTTCCGTACCTCAAAAGGTAAAAACGGAACCATTATAGGATTACTCGACTGTCTGTCTGTCCGTCCGTCCGTCCGTTCTGTCACAGGCAATTTGTTCTGAAACTATTGGACCGACTGAGTTGAAATTTAGTACACATAATATATAAGTCAGTGGACGGTGACCCAAAGACGGACATGGGGAGAGCACTCTTGGAGGGAGGAGGGAAGGGGAATGATTAGAAAAACTATGCACATTATACCAATTACCAAATGTGAAAAAAATAAGCTAAATAGTTTTTTTTTTTTATTAATAATTTGAGTACGTTTGGCTGCACCTCACCAAGTTGTAAAAATGTATAGTAATAGTTTTTAAGTTTTTATGAAGATAGGGGAAAATTGACTATCTTCTTTTTTACCTTATCTCCAAAACTACTAATACTAAAAATCATGAAAAAATCACAATTAGGTTGAATGCACAGATTACATGAAAACCTATGAGAAAATCTAAAATCCTTCCGTTCTCCCTTTACAACAATATAACTGTACAACATTACCTCCTTTTTTGGGTAATCGGATAAAAAGGGCATTAATATCCTGAATCATTTTTTTGTTCAAAAAGCCGTTAGAAGATCCACACTCGTACCTTCCTAAAATACCCGTTTACAATTCTTGATTAATGATTTATTGTACTTGAGATTCTTGAACTCCAGATAACCAGATTTGTTGGTGAATGCTGATAATTTTATCGAAAAATACAATCTAATCCTTACTTATATATATAATAATATTATAAATGTGAAAATTTGTTTGTTCGTTTGTTTGTTACCATTTCACGCTTCAACACCTTGACCGGTCCTGATGAAATTTGGCATGTAGGTAGCTTGTGTCACAAGGAAGGACATAGGCTACTTTTTATCCCGTAAAAATAGCATAGTCCGATGCAGTTCCTGAAGGAACTGTAAATATACTCTTTTTTGGTTTATTTTCAATACTCAATACTCAATTATTTATTGCATCCATGAGTTTTTACAGGTGTTAGAGAGAATAAAAGTGCTAGAGTAGTAGTAGTAGAGAATAATAGCATAGTCCGATGCAGTTCCTGAAGGAACTGTAAATATACTCTTTTTTGGTTAGTTTCAATACTCAATACTCAATTATTTATTGCATCCATGAGTTTTTACAGGTGTTAGAGAGAATAGAAGTGCTTCATGGACCCAGTTTAGGCACAACAATATTTGAAGAGAGGAGGACTTCAGTATAGATAATATATATTATTTATTTTCAACAATGTATTGCTGTGATTTTTTTGCACAGAGATGGCTGGGGGGTGGGAAATAACATAATATACTAATTAGCATTTCCTGACATGGTTCCCGAGTGATCTGGGGAAAACTCATTTCCGCGCTCGCGCACGTCAGCGTCGCAACGGAACTACGGACTGAAGTGGTTTTTTGTATAGAATTGGTTGAGGGGGTGGGAAGTGATATAGATTCTAATCAGAATAGCCCGATATCGTTCCTGAGGGATGTGAGGAAAACTCACTTCCGCGCTCGCGAGCCGCTTTCGGTCGTAAAAAGATAGCCGCGGGCAAAAGCTAGTAATACTATAAAACAATATTATCTTAGGTTTAACTAATAGCCTAGGATGGTCGAAAGGATGATATTTTATTTCTAAATTGAATGTTTTTTTTATTATAGACATTTATTACCTGACTACTATAAAAGAAGGCTTATGTTTTTGATAGTCTATGTATATACGGGGTGTCCCAAAATTAGCACATCACACTGACACCGGAGGTAGATGGACCCAAGACGCATTGGACAAGCCTAACATGCCCATAGAAAAGTTTCGTGGATTTTGAGCTATGACCAGTTTTAGTCATTTTTTAAAAATCTCAATTTTTTTGTAATGTTTGTATCAGAGATTTTTTAAAATGCGCTTTATTTTACTTTTTTTATGTGTACTTCCTCAACAATAGTTACTTATTATGAAACTTAGTCGATAAGTAATGTGAATTAACGACAGTTGATAGTCAATCTCAATTTTATTCTCACATAAAAATAATAGTTTCGACTTGAAGCAGCCACCGTGAAAAAAAATTACTTCAAATATAATGAACAAATACCTTTAAAAACTTCCATATGCCATACCGATTCTAAAATGGTGTAACACTTGCCCTTTGATTCTTTATACAATACGTGAGAGTGGGAATGTATAGTATGGTATGTATGGATGTTCATCTGTTCCCTCGTATTTCCTGAACCACTTAACCGATCTTGACAAATGTGGTGTCTTTGGCTTCGTGCCATCCCTCCGTGTGTCATAGGTTATTTAGCATTAAAAAAATCAACATGGCTGATTTTAGAGGTGAAGCCGTAGTCACAAGCCCTATCGTAATTAATTTTTTTTTCATATTTACTTATCATTTTACCCCAGATGAAGGGAAAAATAAAGGCTATGTTTTCAGGCGGGAAACTCTTGTTTTCATACTTTTCATACTTTGGGTTTAGTTTTTTTTATTTTAGTTTAAATCCATGACACTAGTTACCGGGCTGTATATTCACAGTTCGAGTATTATCAGGTCACGAGTTATCAGTCTGTACATTCACAGATCGTGAATTAATTGGTCGCGTATTATACTAGTTTTTATTTTAGTTCAAGTCCAAGGCTGTACATTCACAGGTCGTGCATTATGGAATACCCCTTAATGCATGATGTTGAACGAAACGCGTAAGCGCTATGAAATTCCTGGCGCTTACGGCGTATTGGTCGCGAACTACTTTATAGGCGATTTTACGACAAGTGACGTGTCAAGTGACTATTTTTGCCAATTCACTCAACCAGTAGGTCGCGTTAAGTAACTTCGTTCCAATACATTTTTCCATTGTTTAAGGATGCCACAAAAAATGCCAAAAAAGCGTCGGTGGCTCAACCGGTAACGACTCGGTCCATCTAACCAGAGGTACCGGGTTCAAATCTGGACGGCCAATGTACCAATGAGTTTTTCTAAAACTTACGTACATATTTACCGATTGCTTTAACGGTGAAGGAAAACATCGTGAGGAAACCTGCACACGCCTGCGAAGAAACTCGAAGGTTGTGTGTGAAGTCGACCAACCCGCGCTGGGCCCGCGTGGTCGACTAAGGCCTAATCGCCCTGATTCAGGGTAGGCTCGAGCCCCTCGGTGGGGACGTATATGAGCTGTAATGATGAAGGATGCCACACATATAACACTTTAAACTTTCACGATTATTCATAATAACAAATTGAAAGCGGGACTTGATGTGATGTTATGCTCATATTATCACACATTAACAGTAACTGACCCAATACAAGTGGCCGAAGCTTTTAACCATTTTTACATCAATTTGACTAACGAAACAAATGATGACATTAAAAATACAAGTAATAATAGACAAGATAATTCAATATATTTGACTACAATTGACAAAACGTATGTGAATAGTATTATTATATCTCTTTACAAAACAAATTCTGAGGGTTATGACTGCATTTGTACAAAAGTGGTTAAGAAATGCAAAGAAGTAATATGCAAAATTATGGCTCATCTTATTAACTTGTCAATGGGAACTGGTACATTCCCAGATAAGCTTAAATACTCTGTTGTCAAACCTTTATATACAAAAGGCTCATAAAGGGAAATGGGCAATTATCGCCCAATCACAATTATACCAATATTTTCAAAAAATATTGAGAAAGTTTTGCATAATAAGTTAATGAGTTTCTTCACTAAATATAATATTATAAATCGTTATCAATATGGCTTTCAGAAACGAAAATCAACTGCCCTAGCAACTTTCAATGACATAAGGGAAATTCTCAATGGCACCAATGCTAAATCTCATACGACTACCGTTTTTTTTCGACCTGTCAAAGGCGTTCGATTTTGTCTCACATGAACTGCCTTAGACAAAACTAGAGAGATCTGGTATTCGAGGTCCAGCAAACAGATGGATATCTACATACCTTAAAGAAAGATAACAGTGTGTAGAAGTAAGTAAACTCAACATTAAGCATATAACGCAGACTTACAATTCAGAGTTTAGGTTAATTAAACATGGCGTACCACAAGGAAGTGTACTCGGTCCTCTCTTATTCTTAATATATATAAACAATTTACCGGATACGACTAGACATAGAACAATACTTTTTGCGGACGATATTTCAGTAATAGTGACAACTAATAAAAATTTGAAATTTAATATTCACGAATCTGACATCAATAATGCAATCAAATCAATATACAAAGGGGTAAGCAGTAATAATTAAGATTAATCGACATACCTTAACTTTAAAAATTATAATTTTAATTCATTAAATGTCACTTGTAATGGACAAACCCTTAGAAGCGCTAGTAACGTTAAGTTTCTAGGTACTTTTATAGACGAGAAGCTTGACTGGAAAGAACAGGTTGAAAAAGTATGTGCAAAGTCAATAGTTTTAGTTTTGCTATATATAAACTGACTAAGGTAGCGACAAGACATACTACAGTCACAGCATATTTTGGTTACGTAGAATCGGTCCTCAGATACGGTCTCATAAAATTAGGGGAACAGTAAAAATTATATATTTATAGTATGTATGTGTATGTATGTATGTATTTTAGTATGTTTTATTGTATATATGTAATTTGTTTAGAATATAAATAAGTCTATAAACTTGTTTTTTTAATTACTTTTATTTATAGCACTTCTATTAGTTATAATAATAAGTTAGATTGTTTAATAGTTGAATTTGCTGCCATCCTGTACATTTTACCTGTCTTTCAATCCCTAACTTAAGGTTGCCTGGTAGAAATCGCTTAAAGCGATAAGGCCGCCTTTGCACTCTATGTTATTTTACATATTATAAGTCCTGTATTGTTTTTGTGGCTTGCAATAAAGAATATTTACTTAGTAACTTATACTTACTTAATAATGTCAAAAAGGTTTTTATCGCTCAAAAAAAGTATGTCCGTGCCATATTCGGTGTTTCACAAGATGTTTCATGTAGGCCCCTATTTAGAAACTTAAACGTACTGCCACTACCTTGTCTTTCTTTATATACAAGAAATGACAAAATTAGTAAAACAAAATCAACAAGTGTTCTACAGAAAAGTTAGAGACGTATCAGTCCGAAATAAGAGGAATCCTGACAGGTTAGTAACGAATGAGATTCCCAAAACAACGCGATTTCAGAAAAATTGTTACTGGATGGGCCACATAATAAACAATAAAATACGGCATTCGATTCAGGAATTGCCTTTTAACAAGTTTAAGGCAACATTGCATGAGTGGCTTCTTCAGAACATGTTTTATTCCGTTGACGATTTTCTAAACATAAGCAATGTTAATCTGTATTAGTATTATTATTTTATTTGAATTATGAATTTGGAAAATGTTGATTTATTACTTGGACTTACTTTATTTTATTTTTTTATTTTTGTACTGATAAAAAAATATTTGCATGCTAATAACACTAAAGTAGCTAAATAAGTGATTCTGAAACTATTGTAAGACCTTTTATACTTACCTTATTTAAAAGCAAATAAAGCATTCTCATCTAATTATATTCCAAAGGTGAAAGTTTGTGAGTGTGTATGTTTGTTACTTCTTCACGCAAAAACTACTGAACGGATCTGGCTGAAATTTGGTAGGTAGACAGATTAGGATGTGGATTAACACAAAGGCTACTCTTTTTCACGCTTGCGAGCCGCTTGCGGCTCGCGCACTGTGCACCCTCGGAAAGTAATAGAAACGTTGTTCACGCGGGTATTATAATTATTGTTATTGAAGCCGCGGGAAACAGCTTGTGTTATATAAAATCACGACAAGTCCCGCTTTCAATTTGTCATGATGCCACACATTTTAAATAGGTATGATTCATTTTTTCCAAATCACCCCTTCGTGTAATTATTAAGTTCATCATTACAGATCATATACGTCCCCACCGAGGGGCTCGAGCCTACCCTGAATCAGGGCGATTAGGCCTTAGTCGACCACGCGGGCCCAGTGCGGGTTGGTCGACTTCACACACAACCTTCGAGTTTCTTCGCAGGCGTGTGCAGGTTTCCTCACGATGTTTTCCTTCACCGTTAAAGCAATCGGTAAGTATGTACGTAAGTTTTTGAAAAACTCATTGGTACATTGGCCGTCCAGATTTGAACCCGGTACCTCTGGTTAGATGGACCGAGTCGTTACCGGTTGAGCCACCGACGCTTGGTAAGTTCATTCCTCAATTAAAATGCTCTAAATCTGATTATGGCAGCAAAACTGTCTTGTTCAAAATTAAAACATTTCCTTTACCAAACGTTAATAACCACACCATAATAAAATAAAAACGAGATCACAACCAAAATGTCACCCTGATTACGGTAAAACCAACCAGCAGCAATAAGTGCAATCAGCCATAATAAAATAAAATAAATAAATGTGCGACGAATTGAGTATCTCTCCTGTCTCAGTCGGTTATAAAGAAGACTTTAAATGTCACGGTTGGTGGGCGCTTCGGTGCCAAAATCTCGAGTAAGGCCGTACGAAGGTCGCATTCCATTGCAGTGGTCGTAATACTCGTTTTTTACTCGAGCCGATGCACTCTGTTAAGGCTTGTTAAGGAGGATGCAGCTTGGCGAAATTTAAAGGACGCGTGCAAGTTATGTTGGCAGGTAATGAGCACGAGGCGCCGGCGCAGTTTTTGGGAGGTTTCTTCCGTGTTGTACGCCGTGGAGAGAAAACAATGGGGTGTGTTTATTTATATTCTTAAGATCATTGAATTTAGTACCAGAGTAAGATATATATATATATACTAGCTGTCCGGGCGAACTTCGTTCCGCCTTATACTACACTGCACTGTAATACACTACACTACACTAAAATACACTGCAATATACTACACTACACTTTACCGCAATACACAACACTACACTGCACTGCACTCCAATAAACTACACTGCACTACACTACACTACACTACTCTACACTACACTGCACTACACTACACTACACTTTACTGCAATACACTACACTACACTGCACCGCACTACACTAAACTACACTGCACTACACTACTCTACACTATACTACACTACACTGTACTGCACTGCACTGCGCTGCGCTGCTCGACGCTACGCTACACTAAACTACACTGCACTACACTACACTACACTATACACCCTAAACACTACACCCTTCACCCTACACCCTACCCCCCTTCACACTACACACTACATACTACACACTTTACACTACACACTACTTTTGTTGATAATGCAGGAATTTTTTAGGTAATTTTTTACACCTTGGGTTACATTATCAGAGTTTTAGAAAGGATCCCTATTTGAAAATATAATATAGCCTAAAGCAACCGCAGATATTGTAGCTTAACAGTAAAATATTTTTTCAAATCGGTCTAGTAGTTTTGTAGCCTGTTCAAAGCAAGCAAACAAACAAAAAAATCTTTCCTCTTTATAATATTGTTACTACGCTACGTACGTCTGCATTGCTTGAGGCCACACTGGTCATTGCGCGGCGGCGGGCGGTATTTATTATGAATAGCTGTTTCCCGCGGCTTCACCCGCGTGGACCACGTTTCTATGACTTTTCGAGGGTGCGCAGTGCGCGAGCCGCAAGCGGCTCGCGAGCGTGGTAAAAAGTAGCCTATGTCTTAATCCAGGTCCTAATCTGTCTACCTACCAAATTTCAGCCAAATCCGTTCAGTAGTTTTTGCGGGAAAGCGTAACAGACAGACAGAGTTACTTTCACATTTATAATATTAGTAGGGATATATTAGTACTAATATGCAGTATGGACACTCCCTGCCGGTCTCTAGATTGCGACCTCACCCCCTCGTCACCCAGATTGATACAGATTGGTAACCGTTTGGTTGTCAAACGTATAGGATTTCGCCGCAATTTTGTTTGTTCCGTCATTTATTTTTTATAAATATCAATTCTGGCCCGTTGTATGAAGTGTCCAGAGTGTGACCAGAGAAAAGATTGCATATTAAACTTGTCAACTTTAAAAAACTGGCTGCATGAAATTTTTTTTTTATAAATACAAAATTATTTTTAAATTGCCTAAGTTACAAATTACGTAATTTGTATATTATGCACTGTATATAGTTTTAATATGGAGATATTTTATTTATTGTTAAGTTATTTTAGGTGTGATTTTAGGTGTTTTATTTTAAGTATTTATTCGATGTTACTTTAATCATCATCATCATCATTACAGCTCATATACATCCCCACCGAGGGGCTCGAGCCTACCCTGAATCAGGGAGATTAGGCCTTAGTCGACCAAGCGGGCCCAGTGCGGGTTGGTCGACTTCACACACAACCTTCGAGTTTCTTCGCAGGCGTGTGCAGGTTTCCTCACGATGTTTTCCTTCACCGTTAAGCAATCGGTAAGTATGTACGTAAGTTTTTTGAAAAACTCATTGGTACATTGGCCGTCCAGATTTGAACCCGGTACCTCTGGTTAGATGGACCGAGTCGTTACCGGTTGAGCCACCGACGCTTCTTAACTTTACTTTTTCTTAACGTTACTTTAATACCACTTTTGATATAATAAATAAAATAATTCTATATTTGTAAAATATTATTTCATTTCATTTATTAATTTAACAATATAACATTGTATTTATTCATTCTGTTCTATTGTTTATTATATGTGTAAATTTTACTACAATTAATACTATAGTAATGACATGTATATTTAAATTTAATGATTTTATGAAATCCTATTTGACGTATAGCAATTTGTTACTAATTAATACATACATACAGTCTCAGTGTTAATTGAAGTTGACGATTAAGTATAAAATGACTTTAGGTATTAGACTTTTTGATTCACTTTTTACCATACATAATAAATCCCCCAAATGATTATTATTTTTTTATGCTCTACAAAAAATCAACAAAGCCAACTTAGTATGAGTGCCTTGAGGGAAATTGTTCACTTTCTTGAATAGAGCCTATTTAGGGTTCCAAAGTTAACAAAGAACCCTTATAGTTTTGCCATTGCTTTAAGTCCGTCTGTCCGCGGCTTAGCTCAGAGACTATTAGTACTAGAAAGCTGTTATTTATATGGGTATACATATTAATCACGCCGACAAAGTTGTTTAATAAATCCTGAAAAAAAACTATTTAGGGTACCTCCCATACATGTAAAGAGGGGATTATTTTTTCCGGGGTATCTACACCAAAGGGTACGGACAGCGACACATCAAGCTATACAAAACCAGTATAAGCTGGCCGCGCGACACCTTTGCGATTCAATATACGACAGGCCCGCGTTAACTGGTTTTGTATAGCTTGATGTGGCGCCGTGTGTACGTCAGCAAAAAAAAAATACCCCCTTAACATGTATGGGAGATACTCTAAAAATAAAACAACTATGGGTTGATTTAACCATTTTTTGAATCGGGGATCGATTTGCGAAATATTAAGCTTTAAAGTGATAATTTTTGTTCGAGTCAAGTGTTCTCCTAGAAGCTAAACCGCTGTTTCAGGACATCTGAAAAAAAAATAAGTAGGAAATATAATCTATTCAAAGGGAAAACTAACACGGCTAAGTAGACTTTCTTAGTTTACGAGTAAATAGGACCAACTTAAGATGTGCCGTTGGATTTGTCAAAAGTTCATAGATTTTCCATACAAAATGTTATATTATACAAACTGAAAATATAATTTTGTTTTTGAAAATAAACATTTATTTTTTGAAAAGACTAAACTGAGCGTGTTTGAAGTAACAATAAAAAAAACAACTTGACGAGTTGTCCTTTAGTCATTTAATTGAATCTCGTCATTCAATGAACGCGCTAGTCATTCAATCAAATAGCAGATTGATTCAACCAGATGACGGCGACATATATATACCCCAGATGAAGGGAAAAATAAAGGCTATGATTTCAGGCCGGGAAACTCACTTTTCCGTACTCGGGTTTTAGTTTGTTTTACTTTTATTTTATATTAGATACCAGGAATTCATCATCATCATATCAGCCGAAAAACGTCCACTCTGGACAAAAGCCTCCCCCAAGGATTTCCACGACGACCGGTCCTGCTCTGCCCGCATCTCACCCTTAAAAACGCTTAACCACACACGCTATTTAAAACACACTAAGTATATTCTGTTTCTTGCTAGCATTTAACAGACAAAAAGATCATCAAAATATCATGCGGTTTACGAAAACTACCTTTTCCCCTTAGAATACGGTTAATCCACAAAAAATTGTAAGCATTTGTGAAGTTAATTTACAAACTACTTACTTATTATTCCGATAAATATAAAATGAATTCGAGTAATCAAAGAATATAATAATATGTGTATTTACCTAAATTTAGATTTGCAATCTGCGATAATTTACTTTGGTTTTGTTATTGTGACAACACGAACAAAAAATGGAACAATATTTTACTATAGACGCAACAAAATATCAATGTATGGCAAACATAACATCAATCTTAATATGAAGACTTTTTGGCGGGAATTGGTAGCGTCTAGTTTTTAATTTTTAATTTATTACCTGAAAAATACATTACGTGGTTTTTGATTTTTAATATTGATAGTGTATTACTCAGCAAAGTACCATATAAGTGTTTATTGTGTAGGATAATGAAATAAAAGTGTGTATAATGTGATTCGAGTTCCCACAAAAAGTCCGCGAAAGCTTCGGTAAAAGTGCTATCATATTGCTTAGGTTATAGTTTGTAAAACTGCTAAAAGTTGACAATGATTTTGAAATATATGTATACTGTGAAATAATAAAAAAAAATGTCTGAAGGACTTGTTTCCAATTATAAAAAAATTAAATCTGAATATTAACCCTTCGCATACATTGTGGGATCTTTTAGACCCCAATGGTTTTAAAATCTAATATTAAAAAAAAAATCCGTATCGGCGAGGACTGTAATTTTGAGTAGCTGGGTTTGCGGCGTTGCCACGTCGACCTGTTGGGTTAATTCAGTGCTGCGCGGGCACTTGACTGTGATAGACGTGTTTAGAATCAGTGAGACGCATATTTGTTTTGTAAAGATTGTCTTAAAAATGAAAAAATATACCTGGAAGTTCTTTACACTAGTTACAAGTTTAAGACTCAATATATATATTTTTCTAACATAATTTTTGTTTTAACGAGGTTTTAAGACTGATTTGTCTATGCTTAGTTTTTCAGTCTAAATGAGCCTCATATTTCACTGCAAAATTAAAACAAACCACTGGTTGCAAGTGCCAATTGGCTTTTCATTTTACCGTCGTTTTTACTATCCTCTAAATTGATAAAAACACATTTTTGAATGTATTTTTTGAAGTATATTTACACAGGAGTAACTTATGTTCGGGTCATTTAGACCCCACCTTGTATGGCACGTAACTTTTTGTCGCCTTGTATGCGAAGGGTTAAGGACCTTAAGTGAAAGAAGAGTAATGTATAAAAATACCTCAGGAAATTACACTGAAGCTCGAGCGAATCAGATCATCCACCCCCCGGCCCACAATTCATTTATTATGGCGATAAACGCATTCACAAAAGAATTTTGGTACGATTATTAGGACTTTTAGTGTGTTTGGCGTCGTAATTTAAAACTTCAGTGAATGATCGAGATGCTTTATCTTTACGATTGGTTTTATGCTAAATTGTAAATTACACGGGTCAGTTTATAAGGTAAAACTGTAGTTATTTATAATGTTATTTTAGTAGTTAACGGTAAAATGTTAACTGGTGAAGTTTGCGGGAAATCGCTGGATACGGGCATAACCCTTAGAACAAATCTCTAAGCCTGGAAGTTGTGGAAATTTTGGGGAGGCCTATGTTATTAGCAGTATGTCTTTGGGCTGATATGAAGATGTGATTGTGAAATGATTCAAAGAAGAACCATAGACTTATGAATCATCTGGTGGAACAGATAGGACAAAATGTGGTTTAGGAGTGTTTTAACTTATTATATGGCAATTCTACCTATGAACGTGTGCACACCTAGACAGTTCGGCTAGACCTCTTCCGGATGTATTTATTTTGTTTTCTTTGATGCTTACCGATTTCTATTATTACACATATAAGTATGTGAAGCCGAAGCCATTATTCTTTTATACATTTTCTTAAAAGTATATTAAATATTATGCTCATCTATTATAAACAATGGTCTGTGTTGTGTAAATATTAGTTCGGAGAAAAACTTTTTCGTATTTTGTATGCAAATTGAATTAGGGCGACCACAGCGAGCTGCATCTTGAACGTTAAATTTCCAGCCTGGAAATACTTAAACCAAGTTTGTGCCACTAGCTGATGCTGTATTAGGTCCATAAACAGCACTTTTATTCGGGGCTTGTGTTGCAATTTTACCTTTTTTATATGAAAAATTTTAAAAATTTAGCAAATTCCTTTTCACTTATATTATAATATACACTTATTTTCCTAGATAGAAAAATAAATTGAAAAATGACGGAAGTTTTTAAAAGTTTCGAATGTTTTTAATTTTATTACAACCAACCAGGTCCTATTATTACAAGCAAAGAGATTTGATTACAAAATACGAGGAAACTTTTTCCCCGACCAATAACTGTAGATTAACTCTTAAAAAAATTTTTTTTTTCGTTTTACCGGTTATACCCCAAATGTTACTCAAAACATAGTATGATAATATTTTAAGGGTAGCTGACTTCTGCTCGGAAAACTGATTACTTTTTCGAAATGAGTTCAAAAATAATAAGCAAATAATTTTTTTATTTAGTTTTATTCCTTTTTAATGTAATTGGAAGACTAACAACTAGGTTATATCTATACAGGGTGTAGCAAAATTGGTGTAGGTCCCGTTAACTGGGGCTTTTACTCATCATACTGAACAACTTTTTGTTCTACAAACTTGCTGAAATCGCAAAAAAAAAAATCGGTTGTTTATTTGTTATTTTTACGAACAGACCTTTTGTTGTTCAACCACAAGTTGTTCAGTGTGATGAGTAGAAGCTCCAGTTAACGGGTCCTACCTACATAAATTTTTTACATCCTGTATATATACAAAATTCTCGTGTCACAGTCTTAGTTGCCATATTCTTCGAAACGCCTCGACGGATTTTCATGAAATTTACTGTGTATATTCGGTAGGTCTGTGAATAGGTTTATTTTTTACCCGGGATCTGAGCGGGCGAAGCCATGGCAAACAGCTAGTAACAATATAAAAACTACATAAAAAACAAATTCTCGTGTCACAGTGTTATTTGCCATATTCCTCCGAAACGGCTGGACGGTTTCCATGAAATTTACTGTGTATTAGGTCTGAGAAAAGGTATAGAAAATTTTTCATCCGGGATCTGAGCGGGCGGAGCCGCGGCAAACAGCTAGTAACAATAAAAAACAACTTGACAAGTTGTCCTTTAGTCATTCAATTGAATCTCGTCATTCAATAAACGCGCTAGTCATTCAATCAAATAGCAGATTCAACCAGATGACGGCGACATATATATATATAAAATATATATATAATATATATTTATATGTTTTAAATTCCTTAGAAAATGGTCTCACGAGCGATATTACGAGACGGCTTATCATTATGGCTTGCAACCACGGCTAATACCCCAGATGAAGGGAAAAATAAAGGCTATGATTTCAGGCGGGAAACTACTTGGGTTTTAGTTTGTTTTACTTTTATTTTACATTAGATACCAGGAATCCATCATCATCATATCAGCCGAAAATCGTCCACTCTGGACAAAAGCCTCCCCCAAGGATTTCCACGACGACCGGTCCTGCGCTACCCGCATCCATCAGCTTCCCGCGATCTTCACCAGGTCGTCGGTACCAGGAATCGTTCTTAAAAAATTCACACCGTTTTTAACATTCATTCCTAAGTGTTAACTTATCGCGCTTTTTGTCGCAAGTCACTTCTGCCTCCTGAGATGATATTTTATGATCACAGCTAAGGCGAGAGTGTATTGAGATATAATTTCTTGTATTGTCAAGATTGCTCAACGGGTGGCAAATTAAAATATATTGCTTCGCATTATTTTAAAAAAAATTGGACGCATAAATAATTTCGATTATTTGAATGAAAAAGTGCCTCAATGCATTTAGATTATTTTCTCATACGTGATTATGTAATAGGGTAATACCAGGATAGTTGCCCCAGGGGTATAGTTGCCCCGATTGTTATGACTCTAGTTTCGCGGATGAATCGCATGCTGTTTTATTAATCTATCGAAAGACTCTTCAACTACCACTACAACTCCAAGTTTAAGTTGTCCATGTCTCATTCTCTGTACGATTGCATGCAAAGGCAAAATGCGATTAATGTTTGCGAGATAGATGTCTTGTTTCTCCTGATTTACATGGATTAGGCAACTATCCCGTATGTGGGATAGATATACTAAAATACAGAGGTTCGCAAAAATCGCTAATACTCTGGAAATTTTAAAGATAACGTTTTACTCTTCATGAATTTGTAGGTAAAAAATTAAAGTACCGACCAGTTTCACAAATAAAGTATTTTGCTATTTGTACTGAGAGATATAGAGTGATTTCAAAAAGTGTGGCAACTATCCGGCTCACACCCTACCTCTGCCAAAGTATATAATTATATTATTACTAACATACAGTATGGACACTCCCTGCCGCTCTCTAAATTCCGACTTCACCCCCTCGTCACCTAGATTGATAGAGATTGGTTTTAGTTTGGTTCTCGAACGTATAGGATTTCGACGTGGTTTTGTTTGCTCCGTCATTTGTTTTTTGAAATGTCATTTTACGACCGTTGTATGCAGTGTCCGGGGTGTCCCTCTGTTTTCGCTGCGCTTGGACATCGAGGGTGCGCAGTGGGCGAGTTGCGAGCGGCTCGACATCGGTGGTACGCGGTGTGCGAGCAGCAAGCGTCTTGCTATCGATGTTGTGCGGTGAGCAAGAATGTGCTCGTTGAATGTTCACACCTAGATTCCGTCCAACTCAACCAATCTAAGTGGGAAATAGCTCAAATAAAAGTGCTTGTTCCAGCGAGTGTTCTTAGACCACTGCGTGCTTCAATTAGGACTGAAGATATAGAGAAATAATTAAAAATAAAAAATAATTTATTTTAAATAGGTGTTTACACACACTTTTAAATAGTCAAAAAAAACTTATTGAATATTACAAATAATGTCATAATTCAGCTTACAGTCTCAGGTAATGGTATTTGTTAAAGAATCAACATGTATATCTTTGTTATTTACTTAATCTATTGTTTTATAATATCCTCTAGAGCACAAGCATTTTTAATACTTGAATTTATTCTCTGACGAACTAGTTACATTTTATTGTAGAATCTTATACACTGCCCCACAAATGACTTTTGAACCTTACTCAGTCTCGAAAAGGCTATATCTATTTTATTTACATTTCTTAAATTCAAATTATGCCTGTCACTGTTTTTAGGAAATAAATGCAAATTCTTACGAACGTACATGATGTTTTCATATATAAATTGACTAGCAACAGTTAAAATATTGATTGATTAGTTAGTACGCTATGAAAACAAAATTTAAGGATAAATTGTTAAGGCCATTGGCTTTACATCAGGAGGTCGCGGGTTCGAGTACTTTTGTTTTACGACTTTGCTTAAATCGCAAAAAAAATTACTCTTCATACAAATCGATCAGCTGATCGGCCAATTTTGTGCATTTTAGTATGGAGGAAGCAATTTTTTTTTGGAAAGTTTGGAAAGTTGTTCAGTATGATGAGTAGTACCCCGAGTTAACGGGTCCTACACCATTTTTTACACCCCATATAAAATTAAGTAATAAGTTTTAAAATTTGACGCATTCAGACCTAGACCAGATTAATCTATAGGAAGATGTCATTTAGTAGGTAAGTAAGTAAGAAAATATAATTTATTGCACGCCAAAAACAATACAGTACTTCTAATTTGTAATATACATAGAGTGCAAAGGCAGCCTTATCGATTTAAGCGATTTCTACCAGGCAACCTTTAGTTAGAGATTGAAAGACAGGTAAACTAGAACAGGATGGCAGCAAACTCAACGTTTAAATGATCTAACTTATTATTATAACTAATAGAAGTGATACACATATAAGTAAAAAAAAACAAGTTTATAAACTATTATTTAAATACTAAACATTAAGCGATTTCTACCAGGCAACATTTAGTTAGAGATTGAAAGACAGGTAAACTAGAACAGGATGGCAGCAAACTCAACGTTTAAATGATCTAACTTATTATTATAACTAATAGAAGTGATACACTTAAAAGTAAAAAAGAAAACAAGTTTATAAACTATTATTTAAATACTAAACAAAAATACATATAAACAATATATTTACATACATACATAAGTACAAAGGTAGGTATTTAAATATTAGTCATAAATATTTCACAAAACAAACAATTCAGTTGAAAATTATTAGAATATTACTAATGTCTTTGGTTTGCCACAATTTCTGTCTAATAATTATAGCACCACGTCCGTGAACTTCGAGACCTGCTTTGACTCATCAGTCCATGTTTAAGAGTGGCCAAAATTTAATTGATTTGCTGTAATGCTGCGTGGGATGCGATAAGCACACTGGTTAAGAGGAAACACGGTCTACCTATTGTATTTGAATAAAATATTGGTGTCTCCCTCCCCCAAACCTCTCCGTATACAGCAAGATAAGGAGAACTGCAGTGCAGACCGATAATAGGCACTAAAATTGACCAAAATTCCTTTTTTTTTTGGTGGGTGTGTGAAAATGACGTTTCAATTGGGCAATTTACACGGTTTTTGAAGGCTCCTACTTCCTATTATAAAGTATGGGAAAAAAGCGTCGGTGGCTGAACCGGTAACGACTCGGTCCATCTAACCAGAGGTACCGGGTTCAAATCTGGACGGCCAATGTACCAATGAGTTTTTCAAAAACTTACGTACATATACTTACCGATTGCTTTAACGGTGAAGGAAAACATCGTGAGGAAACCTGCACACGCCTGCGAAGAAACTCGAAGGTTGTGTGTGAAGTCGACCAACCCGCTCTGGGCCCGCGTGGTCGACTAAGGCCTAATCGCCCTGATTCAGGGTAGGCTCGAGCCCCTCGGTGGGGACGTTTATGAGCTGTTATAATAATAATGGGAAAAAACACAACCATAGTAGATATAGGTTTGATGGAAGAAACATTTTCGCTCTATTCTCATTATCCAAGGAGAAAACAGGAGACTACGTTTGTATGGAAAAAATGCCCCCCCATTTTTCCATAAACACTGACTTCATTGGATAGCACCGATAAAAATACAGCTACACCCTTGATCAAAAATAAAAGGTAGATATAGTGTTAGCGCTTCGAAAACGAGGTATAAAAAACTCTGCTCCAATCTCGACGGAGCAGAGTTTTGCTTACAGTCACGCGTTGGCAGACCTACCGTCAACATGCCGAAATGTGCTGTGACATGTCTCGAATGCACCTGTCTCAATTACAGTAAAGGATAGGTCCTATCACGTGTCGAAACATTGTTCGAGGTAAAGATGCATACGTATTACGTATATATAAGGTGTAACAAAATTAGCTGAAACCATTTTAACTGGTGCTTCTACCCATGAAACTGAACAACTTTCCACATGGAACCCATAGTCAGAACACAAAAAAAATTGGCTCTCCCATACTAACTCGATCAGCTGATCAGCCAACTTAGTATGGGAAGTTTTTTTTTGTGATTTGACTATGTGTTTCATGGGGAAAGTTGTTCAGTTTCATGGGTAGGAGCACCAGTTAAAATAGTTTCAGCTAATTTTGTTATACCTTATATAATAGAACAAGCTTTACCCCACTTTCTGTTATGTATGATTGGTATATGAAACTCATAGGCTACTACACCCAATAGAGAATGTCACATGCTCAGTTTGTTGCGAGAACACAGTGGCCGCCTAGTTGAGGGGTGAAGCATGTGAAAAGTAGAGCTATCGGTTGACATATTGCATCAAATGTGCGTATCAGATGGGTCATCATCATCACATAGGCCTCCCCCAAGGATTTCCACGACGACCGGTTCTGCGCTACCCGCATCCAGAGGCTTCCCGCGACCTTCACCAGGTCATCGGTTCACCGAGTAGGAGGTCCGCCTACGCTACGTTTTCCGGTGCGCGGTCGCCACTCGAGAACTTTACTACCCCAACGGCCATCTTTTCTACGAGCTATGTGCCCCGCCCACTGCCACTTAAGTTTGGCAATTCTGAGAGCTATGTCGGCTACTTTCGTTCTCCTACGAATCTCCTCGTTTCTGATTCGATCACGGAAAGAAACTCCAAACATAGCACTATGATGGAACGTGACTAGCATGGAGCGTGCTATATTTAATGCAGTCGTTTTTTTTTTAAATTTTTACTAAAAATGCTTAGGTTATAATTAAAACCACGCACCGGAAAGCGTATTATAGGCAGACCTCCCACTCGGTGGACCGATGACCTGGTGAAGGTCGCGGGAAGCCGCTGGATGCGGGCAGCGCAGAACCGGTCGTCGTGGAGATCCTTGGGGAAGGCCTATGTCTAGCAGTGGACGTCCCTCGGCTGATATGATGATAATTAAAACATAGGTACTTAGATACTAAGAAAACATACGAACAATTATGGTTTGCTATTTGTAGTGTTTTAACCTGCATATTTGTATGACATGACTAGCTGTTACCCTCGGATTCATCCGCGCCGACAACGTTTCTATGTCTTTTCGAGGGTGCGCAGTGCGCGAGCCGCTTGCGAGCGTTGAAAAAAGTAGCCTATGTGTTAATCCATGTCCTAATCTGTCTACCTACCAAATTTAAGCTAGATCCGTTCAGCAGTTTTTGCGTGAAAGAGTAACAAACATACATCCATACGTTCAAACAAACTTTCGCGTTTATAATATTAGTAGGAACTAGTAGGATATAAAGTGTGAATTTTATTGAGTAGTTCAACACTTCGAAATGCCACTCTTCACATACTGTATGTACGTATACCTACCCAGAATGGTAACTCGTTAACATTTTAATGACGCAGCCAGTGCTAGTAATGAGGCGGTTAGCTTACCTTACTGGCAGACGTCTTAATCTAAATAATTGTTATAATAAAACTTATATACACGTACCTACCTAAATAAAGGACATCCTTACTATAATATTAATACTAATTAAGTATTGACTATTGACATTTTATTTTATACTAGCTGTCCCGGTGAACTTCGTTCCACCTTACACTACACTACACTACCCTAACCTACACTACATTACCCTACACTACCCTACACTACACTACCCTACCCTACCCTACCCTACACTACACTACCCTACACTACACTACCCTACACTACACTACCCTACACTACACTACCCTACCCTAAAACCAATTATTTTTTGACTGATATTTTATTTTTTGTTTTTTTTTTCTAATTTAATTCCGAGCATTTTCATATATATTTACCTTTTAAACCTTCTCTGGACTTCCACAAATAATTCAATACCAAAATTAGTCAAATCGGTCCAGCCGTTATCGAGTTTTAGCGAGACTAACGAACAGCAATTCATTTATATATATATATATATATAAATGAATTGCTGTTCGTTAGTCTCGCTAAAACTATATATATATAATCAAACCACTGGACGGATCGGGCTGAAATTTGGCATGCAGGTAGATGTTATGACGTACGCACCCGCTAAGAAAGGATTTTAGGAAATTCCCACGGGAACTGCAAAAATCGGGATATGCGCGAAGGTGCGGGCATCCACTAGTTCAGGATAATGTTCTAGATCTCCTGTCACTGATTCTTGATAAATTTACAAAGTTTGAATTAAATATTATGTCCATTTAAAGTGGGTCAAAATCGAGTGCAAAGGAGTCGGTAACAAATATACATTTTTTTTATTTTTTTTTATTCACAATTGGTAAACCCTTGACAACATCTCATATAAAAGCGCGATAAAAAGTGTCAATTTTGCTACATTTAAGTAACAAAAATCACATCCTAATAGTTTTTAAAGACCTATTCAACGACACGCGTACGACAGGGTAAATTACAAAAAAATATCATCCCTACTAAAGTTTTTATTAAATCTGTAACTTATCTGTTACCCAGATTTGTGTAACTATACCATAATTTTGAACTAAAAAAAAACCGACTTAAAACAGGAAACTAAGGTTCCCCTCGATTTCTCTGGAATGCCATCATCACATCCTGCTTTTCTTATCATGGTACCACCCTTGGGATATCTTCTTTCCAACAAAAAAATAATCATCAAAATCGGTTCACGACAAAGTTATCCGCGAACACACATAAAAAAAATAAAAAAATATATCCGGTCGAATTGAGAAACCTCCGCCTTTTTTTGAAGTCGGTTAAAAATTCAGCTCTATAGCGTTAGTCTTTGACCAAAACGGCAGTGAAATACTAACGGACAGATAAACAGACATGACGAAAGTGTAGGGGTTCCTAACCTGACTATGGAACCCTAAAATGATGGGAAAATAAAGCGATATTACAAGAAAACGGGACTATTACTGCGTAGCATTACTTACCCAATGGTGCTACAAGAGATATATTTCTACAGTTTTACTTTGTATCAATATGCGTTAATGTATCATTATCATATCAGATCATATACGTCCCCAACCAGGGGCTCGAGCCTACCCTAAATTGGGGCGATATCGGGCCTTAGTGCGGGTTGGTCGACTTCACACACAACCTTCGAGTTTCTTCGCAGGTGTGTGCAGGTTTCCTAACGATGTTTTCCTTCACCGTAAGAGCTTCTGATAAACGTACATCAGCATATCAGCTCATATACATCCCCACCGAGGGGCTTGAGCCTACCTTGAATTAGGGCGATCGGGCCTTAGTCGACCACGCGGGCCCAGTGCGGGTTGGTCGACTTCACACACAACCTTCGAGTTTCTTCGCAGGTGTGTGCAGGTTTCCTTACGATGTTTTCCTTCACCGTTAAAGCAATCGGTGAGTATATGTACGTTAAGTTTCGGAAAACTCATTGGTACATTGGCCGTCCGGATTTGAACCCCGCACCTCTGGTTAGGAGGACCGACTTGTTATCGGTTGAGCCACCGACGCTACCAAACGTACATATGAAATCGAAATTCGAAAACACATTGGTACGTGGCAGGATTCAAACTACGACTTCCCGAACTGGAGGTAGCGACTCTTGCCGTTACGCCACCGATGCTCAAATAAATGTGTGTATGTATGTTTCTTTGGCTGAGCGTGTAGTCGAAACGGCTTGATGGATTTTGTAGTGCGAGGTGTAGTTATATTCGGCTTGAAGCCAAAAGTGACGAAGGATACATTTAACCCATCTGCCCAAAAAAAAGAGGAGTAATGCTTTTTTTTATTCACAATTGGTAAACCCTTGAAAACATCTCACCTGGTGGTAAGTGACGATGTTGCCGAAGATGGAAGCGGGCTTACCAAGATTCTATGGCTATCTTATCTTCATGCCGGAACACACCAATGAAATCAACATTGATATTTGGCGGCAAGACTTAGATAAGATGGTGGTAGCTAGCCAGGCGGGCTTAGAAAATGCCCTACCACCAAACAAACCAGAGTGTTCCAAATGACCCCGTCGGGAATCGAACCCGCAACCTCCTGTGTAAAGCCAGTGAACTTTTGCCTCTGGGCTACGGAGGCGGTTTTTTATGAATTGTTTAGGTTATTGAAGTACCTGTTATTTATAACAAAAAAACTATACTTAAGAACAAATTGTCGCCATATTAGTTGCACTGAGTAGGTACCACATCCTTGTATAATCAATATTCAGGAATGCCGCGTAATTCTATATAAATACCTTATTATTTTGGTGACAAATTTACCTTGAATGAATATATATCTCTCATTATTCTGGGAAACGGCGCAATATATGCATTCCATTATATTATGAGTATGTATGAATCAGAAACGAGGAGATCCGTAGGAGAACCAAAGTCAACATGTAAGACTCGGTTTGGTTGGTGGTAGGGCATTTTCTAAGCCCGCCTGGGTATCTACCATGACGTTTTCGCATTGAAGTGTCCCTTATGATGATGTTTTTAGGGTACCGTACCCAAAGGAGTAGTGGTCCGGAACCCTTAGTGTGCTAGTCTTACTCCCAATTAGCCAGTTTTAATAAATTAATACCAACTTACTTATACGTACCCATCATCATCATCATATAAGCCGACAGCCGTCCATTAGTAGACAAAGGCCTTTAGAAAAGGACCGTTCCTGCGCTGCCCGCATCCAGCAACTTCCCGCAACCTTCACCAGGTCGTCAGCCCACTGAGTGGAAGGCTTTCCTACGCTACGTCTTCCGGTGAGAGGTCGCCACTCGAGAACTTCACTTCCCCATCGGCCATCTGTTCTACGCGCTATGTGCCCCGCCCACTGTCACCTATTTTCAGCAATTCTGGAGAGCAATATCGGTAACTTTTTTTTATTTACAACTAACTTTTTCCCGTGGCTCCGCCCGCGTGGACATCGTTTTTATGACAGTCTTTAAGGGTGATTAGTAAATTATGTCGTTTCCCAACTACTCAACCATCTCTGTGCAAAAGATCACAACAATCGAGTATTTTTTAGTTCCCTCAGGAGCTGCATCAGATTATGCTATTTTCCCTGGATAAAAAGTAGCCTATGTCCTTCCCCGTGCCACAGGCTACCTGCATGCCAAATTTCATAACGATTGGTCAAGGCGTTGAAGCGTGAAAAGGTAACAAACAAACACATTTACACATTTATTATATTATAGTAAGGATTGGTAAGCCCTTGGCATCGTCTCATCTGATAGTAAGTGACGATGATGCCGAAGATGGAAGCAGGCTTACCAAGATTCCCCAACGCAATGGGGAACTGGCTATCTTATCTTCATGCCGGAACACACCAATGATATCAACATTGATATTTGGCGGCAAGACTTAGATAAGATGGTGGTAGCTAGCCAGGCGGGCTTAGAAAATGCCCTACCACCAACCATTATATTATAAAAAAAGTACGACTCACACTTAGACCAAAGTATATTAGTACTAACATACAGTATGGACACTCCCTGCCGCTCTCTAGATTGCGACCTCTACCCTTGTTTGTTCCGTTATTCATTTTTTGAAATGTCATTTCTGGCCCGCTGTATGAAGTGTCCAGGGTGTGCTTAGACGGTTTTTTTTAATCCACAATTGGTAAGCCCTTGGCATCATCTGACCTGATGTTAAGTGACGATGATGAAGATGGAAGTAGACTTAGCAAGATTCCTCAACGCAATGGGAAATTTTGTAATTTTATTTAACTTTTACTAGTCCAGCAGTAAACGTGCTTCGGCTGATATGATGATGATGATGATGACTTAACTTAGAGCATCAAACCAACTTGGTTAAATGTATTTTATATATTATTTTGGTTCTCAACAAATGTAATTTCAGGATATTCACGATTAGTACCTCAAAAACCAAGTTTCACGCTTGTATGTTTTACCGTTTTTTTATGATAATGCAAAAAAAACTGTTTTCCGTATGGGGGACCTTTTTATATTACCTTCAGTAATTCCGCCATAATAACACATATTCTGTAAACAAATCAATCAACATAAAAAAATCCTATTACGGTTCACAAGACATAGACTTTTAAAGGTAAGACAGACAGACGGACAGACCGACGTCCTAGGCTTGGCAATAGAGTCCTGTTAACTCACGCGCAGCGGTGCCAGACGTATGCTTATTACTATATTTGTACAGTATTGTACGGGTACTTAATTTCTAATTTAATAGGTAAAAGCGTCGGTGGCTCAACCGGTAACGACTCGGTCCATCTAACCAGAGGTACCGGGTTCAAATCTGGACGGCCAATGTACCAATGAGTTTTTCAAAAAACTTACGTACATACTTACCGATTGCTTTAACGGTGAAGGAAAAACATCGTGAGGAAACCTGCACACGCCTGCGAAGAAACTCGAAGGTTGTGTGTGAAGTCGACCAACCCGCACTGGGCCCGCGTGGTCGACTAAGGCCTAATCGCCCTGATTCAGGGTAGGCTCGAGCTGATATACTACTACTACTTAATTTCTAATGATTGTCAAACACAATACCGTGAATAAGTTACAAAACCAAGTTCAATATAGAGACTTTTCATACAAGCGACATGTACGGTGATTTACGGTTACATTCAACAGTAGTTGTAATTCTGGCAACACAGCTTATACGGAACTCTTAAAGAGTAGTTTTTGGCAGGATTTGTAGTGGACGCATTGGTAGTTTTCTTTTATTGTTTTTGCATTGTTTTCTTCTAGAACTAGCTTAAAAAAAGTAGTGAGTTTAGGATTAAATCATCTGGTATACGTGAGTAATGTGAAGAACAAAATAACAAAATGAAGGAGGACATGAAAACCCAATTTGCACTGGGTGCAGTTTTGTAGACGCCCGCCCTACTGCAACCGGGTGTTCCACCTCAAAATGAGGCTGCTGCAAATGCTGTCAAGAACTCATAGAAGATTTGTAATGCAACGGCACTAGCATTAAAAATCAAAAAAACAAATGAAGATTGTCTCCAAAAAGGCTTTTGTACCTAGAGACGTTAATTTCATACATTGAAAAAAAAAATCCTTAAAATAACACAAACCGGTAATGACTAAAATCGATGAAGATGTTAACTTTGATCAAGAAAAAGAATAAAGTATTAGACACGACAGACAATTAATTTATATCTGTATCATTCAGTTTTAAGAAACAAGATGAAAAAAAGATAAAAGGACGGCAAAGATACGGCAGATTAGGCTGTATGGTCATAGATACCTTTGCCTTTTCCGCGCTTTTGAAGCCTGAAAAAAGAAGTCAAAAAAAAAATAACACACATTAAACTAGATAGGTATTTCCTAAAAATGTGTAAAACCGTCATTGGGTTACGGTAAGTATGACGCAGTGGCGTATCTGTGTTCAATCCTAAGAAGTGCCTGCCGCTGGATGTAGCGAGTATATAAAAACGAAGCGTCAATTGCGAAATCATCACAACGAACCGGACCCTTGTTCGAGTGCAACGGCAGAGGTCCGACAGTGAAAAGTCTTCCGAGTCAGTGATTTCAAACTTTTGAGTGAGGTGTGCTTGGACTTGTGATTATTCTGTTTCGAGAAATATTTGCGTGATCTCAACAATCATCATGCGATCTTTGAAGGTAAGTTACGTGACTTTACAATGATATATCACTTTATTTCCTTCATGGAAGTTTTACTTTTGAACCAACTTCCAAAAAGGAGGAGGTTCTCAATTCGACTGTATGTTTTTTTTAGGGTTCCGTACCCAAAGGGTAAAAACGGGACCCTATTACTAAGCCTCCGCTCTCCTCCGTCACCAGGCTAAATTTCAGAAACCGTGATAGCTAGACAGCTGAAGTTTTCACAGATTATGCATTTTTGTTGCCGTTATAACAAAAAATACTAAAAATTTTAAAAAATTAAAAAGAGGGGGTCTACCTAGACTTAGGTGCGGCTTAGACTCGTACTTAGCCGATTATTTTCAAGCGACTTCCAAAAAGGAGGAGGTTCTCAATTCGTCTGTATGTTTTTTTTTTTATGTTTGTTACCTCAGAACTTTTGACTAGGTGAACCGATTTTTATGATTCTTTTTTTATTTGAAAGCTAGTGCTTTCCGTGTGGTCTCATATAAATTTTATCAAAATCGATGTAGAACTTTAGTAGAAAATTAACAAAAACCAAAAATAATAATGCAAAAATGTACTAATTTGTTGCGATGGAAGTCGGTCATTTGCTTCACACCAGGAGGTCACGGGTTCGATTCCCGGTGGGGTCAACTTTTAAGACTCTGTATGGTTGGTGGTAGGACATTTTCGAAGCCCGCCTGGCTAGCTACCACCATCTTATCTAAATCTTGCCGCCAAACATCAGTGTTAACAACATTGGCTTGAAGATGAGACCAGTTCTCCATTGCGTTGAGAAACTTTGGTAAGCCCGCTTCCATCTTCGGCGTCATCGTCAATTACCATCAGGTGAGATGATGCCAAGGGCTTATCAATTGTGAATAGTTATAATAAAAAATAATCTATCTACTATTGAAGGAAACGTTGGCTTTCTGAGAATCAAGCCAAACATGGGTTGGTCTACTTTACAGAATCTAAGGAAGAACGTCGTATCGTGAACGATTTTACAACTTTTAATTAACTTGCAATGTTTGTATGTTTGTTCGGCTGAAATCTTGCTAGTAAACTTTGACCCACTTCCCGTTTTCCGATTTAGCTGAAATTTTGCGTGTATAATATCAAAAGCTTGTAGGTACCTAAAAGTGTTTTAGGTTATTCGAAAATTATTTTTAACAACGATACAGAATAAAAAAGCTCTCGTAGAATAAGTAGCTGTTCCTTTTAAACATTTTCAGAGCTTTGATATTATTTATACAAATGCCATATTTTTTATTTATTTAGCTCATATTCCCTGTTTCTCTTTTGTAGTCTTCAAATCGCCTTTAAACATCATACAACATACAATTATTATAACTCTAGCAAGTTCCTAAGATTTTTAACATTATCATACACAAAAAGAAAAAAAAACAATGTAACATTGTAAAATAACAATGAGACGTATCTAGATCGATTTTTCGGCCCAAAAATCTCCCATATTGCAATTTTTTGCTAAAATTCTTAGAGCTGTTTCCGAGAAATTAATAATATACATCATCATCATCATCATATCAGCCACAAATCGTCCACTGCTGGACAAAGGCGGGGTTTTTTTTGACTTTTTACACACTTAATTAAAATAAATATTTTCGATTTGATTTGATTTTGACCGCCAACTTCAAACTTTAAAGTACAGGTCGCGAGATCGATTCCTGGCTGAGTCTAACATTATCAGACTGGGTTTGGTTGGTAAAGGACATTTTCTATATAAGCCCGCCTGGCTAGCTACCATCAATTTAACCGCGAAACATCAATTAAAATTAAAATAAAAAATATTTTATTGCACCAAAAAGAGACTTATAGCTAAAGCACAGTAAGTATCCCTGGTACCTACACTAGGATTCCCTGTGTTAAATGTGTTCAATGTTTACAGCATTGATGTATTCCGATTTGAAGGTAAGATAGCCAGTTCCTCATTGCGTTGGGGAATCTTGATACATCCACTTCCATCTTCTGCATTATTGCCACTTACCATCAGAAGACATAGTGCTAAGAGCTCATCAAATGTGAATACAAAGTACCAACCTTTTTAAAGTGAAACTTATTACATCGTCTCTAATTTTTTCGTCTGTGTGTCGCGTGGCGGTCGGTATGATCGTTTCGTCCTCTTTACCGTTGCTCCAAGACGAGAGCAGCCATGATCGTTTCGTGCTCTGTAAATGTCTATGTGAAAAAAAGTTTCACTTTTACCGTGGTTTCATAAAACCACACATATTTTTTACCTTTACTCTTGAACTCATTGCTAAAGTGTTGCCTTCTTGTTTCAGTGTGTGTGTGTCTACATCGCGATCTGCGCAGCCGCGGCCTTCGCTGTGCCCGCGCCGGTTGACGACGGCAAGTGGCATCCTCAAGAGTACAAAGCCGAACACGGCAAGTGAGTATAATGTCACATTTACATGCATGTAATTGTAGTATATAAGTATTCATGAAAACTACATCTAGATCTCTAATAGAGCGTCGGTGGTGCAATGGCAAGGGCCGCTACCTCCTGTCCGGGAGGTCGTGGTTCGAATTCTGCCACGTACCAATGTGTTTTCGAATTTCGATTTCATATGTTCGTTTAACCGACGCTCTTAAGGTGAAGGAAAACATCGTAAGGAAACCTGCACACGTCTGCCAAGAAACTCGAAGGTTGTGTGTGAAGTCGACCAATCCGCACTGGACCGCGTCGTAGATTAAGGCCCGATCGCCATAGTTCAGGGTAGGCTCGAGCCCCTCGGTGGGGATGTATATGAGCTGATATGATGATGAGATCTCTAATACATATACTACAAGGCAAGGAAATAATAGGTGTTTAATAGACATTGTGTGAAATAGAGCAATTTTTACATTAACAGTTATTTATTAAAATTTTACTGTATATTTTTTTCAGGTATAATGTATGTATGTACATGTTTCTTTGTTCGATATCTTTTAAACGGCTTGATGGATATTAGAGATCAAGGTATCGTTAGATTCACCTTGATCCCGTGAGTAGTGAGTAACATAAAATACATTTACCCGACTTCTTAAAAAAGAGGGGTAATGTTTATTATTAAGTTTTGTTTTTATTACTTATTATTGAAATTTATTTAAAAGGGCCTTTGCATGCACAACAGTCTAATCAGCTGGCCGATTTAATAGAATTCCAAATATTTTTGAAGTTTTAGAATAGTTGTATCCAGAATTGCGTTGAGGAATCTTGGTAAGCCCGCTTCCATGTTCGGCATCGTCGTCACTTACCATTAGGTGAGATGATGTCAAGGGCTTACCAATCGTGGATTAAAAAAAACCCTTAATAATCTTTTCTAATTTACTATATTTTCATCTAGCTTTGCATCTGATATTTCTCGTTAAGGCGAGGTATTTATTCGAACAGTTGTCTCTGTCTTTTTCATTACGTGTAAAGAGTAAAGCAAATAACCACACTTTTTTTAAATGGTTTTGCGTTTTCAACAAAAACTACAGTGAAAGTATACTTAAAAATACCAGTCATAACAAGAGTGGAAAGTACTTGAAAGTAAAGGTGTAGAACTATCTTTGGGATTTTTTTTTCCATCAAGCCAAAACTGCTTAATCGTATTTCTAATAGCTTTAGACTTTAAGGAACATCATCAACAATGAGGGTTTTTTTTCAACCTTGGGTTTTCTATCGTTTAGGAGTAATTGACGTCAAAAATAACAAAAATCTTTAATATTACCGCCTTAAGGTCAGTGTCAACTTGCTCGATGGACCCAACCAAGCAAGGCGCACGATATTTCTCATAATGCCTCAATTTATTTTGCAAGGTGTATAATGCATTATTCATGAATATAGTCTAGATTGACCCAGTTTTAGACAAAAATAATTCAAATGTTCTGATTTATATTAAACCTGCATATTTGATTTACTTGTTTGGATAGGTTATTTAGTGTTGAACAGCCCCCCACTAGGTAGACAGATGATCTGGTAATGAGGTGACCCTATGTTCAACAGTGGACGTCTTCCGGCTGATATGAAGATGATGATGATGATAGGTTCTGTATCACTGATGATGATAAAGTAACCATTAATCCTTAATTATAATATTATAAATGTGAAAATGTGTTTGTTTCTTTATTTGTTTGTTATCTTTTCACGCTTCAACACCTTAACTAATCCTGATGAAATTTGGCATAAGGTAGCCTGTGTCACTGGGAAGGACATAGGCTACTTTTTATCCCGTGAAAATAGCATAGTCCGATGCAGTTCCTGAGGGAACTGGAACTTTTTTTGGTTAGTTTCTTTAACATCTCAACGGAACAATGGATTGTTGTGATTTTTTGCACAGAGATGGTTGGTGGGGTGGGAAATGACATTATTTACTAATTAGCATATCTTGACATGGTTACCGAGGGATCTGGGGAATACTCATTTCCGCGCTCGCGCACGTCAGCGTCGCATCGGAGCTACGGACTGAAGTGGTTTTTTGTTGAGGGGGTGGGAAGTGACATAGACTTCTAATCAGAATATCCCGATGTCGTTCCTGAGGGATCTGAGGAAAACTCATGACCGCAATCGCGAGCCGCTTGCGGCTGGCCCACCACTAACCCTAAAAGACAGTAATAAACACGAGCGGGCGAAGCTGCAGGCAAAAGCTTGTATAAGCATAATATAAATTGCTAAGTCCAGTGTCAGTATGTTTAAAGATGTATTTACACCCGTAATATGCCTTTGAAGACCTTGTCAAACAGTACAATAGATACGGACTTATGATGATACTAGCTTCTGCTCGAGGCTTTGCCCGCGTGGATATCGCTTGTATGATTGTCTTTGAGGGTGAGTGGTGGGTGCGCCAACCGCAAGCGGCTTCAGAGCGTGGACAACAGTTTATTTTTTTCATATCCCTCAAGAACTGTGTCTGGCTATTCTGATTAGCAGTCCATCACTTCTCAGTTCCCACCCCCTCAACTAATTCTATACAAAAATCACTTTAATTCGTTGCTCCGTTGCTGCGGCTCCGCCTGCGCTAGCGTGGAAGTAAGTTTTACCCAGATCCCCGGGAACTATGTCAGGATATGCTAATTAGTAAATTATGACGTTTCCCACCCCCTCAACCGTCTCTATGCAAAAAATCAGAACAAATCATCGTCCGTTGCGATGTTAAAAAAAAAACAAAAGAGCATTTTTTCAGTTCCCTCAGTAACTGCATCGGACTATGCTATATTCACTGGAAAAAAAAGTTTTCTTATGTCCTTCCCAGTGACACAGGCTACCTGCATGCCTAATTTCACCAAGATTGGTTAAGGTGTTGAAGCGTGAAAAGGTAACAAACAAACAAACACATTTTCATATTTATAATACTACTAGTAAGTTCTCGAGTGGCGACCGCGCACCGGAAAACGTAGCGTAGGCGGGCCTCCCACGCGGTGGACCGACGATTTGGTGAAAATTGCGGGAAGCAGATGGATGCGGGCGGCGCAGGACCGGTCGTCTTGGAAATCCTTGGGGGAAGCCTTTGTCCAGCAGTGGAAGTTTTTCGGCTGATATAATGATAATGATGACATACCTACAGATGAAGGCAAATACGTACGGAATCCGTACATTCACGTACACAATCCGTACGACGGCGACTACGGGCCGTACACGCACGATTACGAACCCAATCCCCTAGGCTAAGACTGCCGACGTATAGACACGTGCTGAGACCCTCCAACTTGAAAAAAAACTTATTCTTCAAGGAAGGCTATTAAAGGAACATTCCCTCTCTTATATCTACCAGATACGATAAAACTACCACGTTTATGATATAGCGTCCCCACTTTCCTACCCTTGGGCATACAGTGAGGGCCGCTATTCCTGCCAACACCAATAGGTGAAGGACCAGTTACGGTAGGTCTTGCCGCCAAGACGCTTGTCCCGGTACTCTGCAAGGCGAGTGCCTCGTGGAAGAGAACCACTACCTACTGTCCAGGTAGGTCCCGGAGCTGTAGACACGCTCAGCTCCCGCGGCTTTCGCTGCTGGCGGTTCGATCTCCGCTCGGGAATAGAATATTAGAAGAACAATGGAATTAAAATCATTAAGCACTTTGGGTCACCGACTTACTTATGTGTACCAAGTTTAAACTCAATCGATCCTGTAGTTTCTGAGCCAATCGACTGTGACAGACGGACGGGCAGATACACGAGTGATCCTATAATAGTTCTGTTTTACCTTTACGGAACCCTAAAAAATACAAAAGATATTATCCACTCCGATGTCAAATGCTTGAATATGGTCCGCGGCGAGGACGAATCAGCTGGCGCTGCCAGCGGCGCCATTTTGTTTCAACTGGCGGGGCTCTTTGTGGGTGGTCGCCATTATTGTCAAGGGTTACAAAAACAATTATTTCTCAATATCTTTGTATAAACACTATATATATAACTTATAACGGTGAAATCGTCATAAACTTACTATCTGACTAAATACCAACAAAAATACTAAATACTAATAACTAATAACCAACGTTTTCTTCCAGATACATCCCAACAGATGAAGGCAAGTACGTTCACGTACCGAACCCGTACATTCACGTACACAACCCGTACGACGGCGGCTACGGGCCGTACACGCACGATTACGAACCCTACGTGGAGGCTGAGACTGTCGACGTATATAGACACGTGCTGAGACCCTCCGACTTGGAGAACCCCTTCTTCAAGGAAGGCTATTACAAGAACAATGGAATTAAAATCATCAGGCAAAATCACAACTACGACGAAGACAAATATGACTTTGAGTAAGTTTTTGATGTGTAACATCTTTGCTCTCGCTTTCCTGCAATTTGTGGGAGTGATTTCTTGAAATGGGACGGAAATGTGTAACAGGAAGTCGCGAAAGCGCGCGCTATTCGATCTGACGAATGAGCTTTGCTCTCGCTTTCCTGCAATTTGTGGGAGTGATTTCGTGAAATGGGACGGAAATGTGTAACAGTGATTTGTTACACATCATATGCGAGTACTGTAGGTCTCGCTCACTTTTTTTTTTAACTCCGTAATTTTCGTCCGTTCATCTAATGATCAAATTTAGGTAAAATTGGGGCAGTAGAGTTCTCGAGTGGCGACCGCGCACCGGAAAACGTAGCGTAGGTAGACCTCCCACGGGAAGCCGATGGATGCGGGCAGCGCAGGACCGGTCGTCGTGGAAATCCTTGGAGGAGGCCTTTGGCCAGCTGTGGATGATTTTCGGCTGATATGATGAAAATTTTGTGATTTCTGTTGGAGATGTGACTAACATATTGACATTCAAAAGTTAAAAAGGATCTAAGTGTAATAAATCAATCAGCGAAAATACCTAGCTAGAACATCTGTTAACTTCACCTACTTAAAATTTAGCCTTGCTTTTTATAATGTCAGACTTATCATACTTAATTTGTTTAAGCAGCTTTTGGAATACTTGATTTTTAAAATTTGTGTCACCTATATTGGAAATACTTAAGAGGACTGTGAACCCAAAGCGATAATTTGACTTTTTATACGTTTGAGTACACATTTAGTTTTCACCTCTCAAATATTAACCGATTTGGACCAATTTTCAAGCGACTTCCAAAAAGGAGGAGATTCTCAATTTGTCTGTATTATGTTTTTTTTTATGTGTGTTACCTCAGAACTTTTGAGTGGGTGAACCGATTTTTATTATTCTTTTTATATTTGAAAGCTAGTACTTCCCGTGTGGTCCTATATGAATTTTATCAAAATCGGTGTAGTACTTTATTAGGAAATTAACAAAAACCAAAAATAATGCAATGGAAGTCGGTTTTTTAACGTGTTTAGCGTTTTCAATTATTGATAGGTTGTCAGTCGGAACAAAAGCTAGGCTAATACATTTCGTTTTTAAAATGACTGATTATAAATAAACAAAAAATGGCCGACATTAATTTGTTGTGACTGACAACAAATGAAAAATTGGTCCAAATCGGTTAACATTTAAGAGGTGAAAATCGTTAACTCGTTGTATGAAAAGTCGCAACTTCACAATCCTCTTAACTCAAATCTATTTATAATCTTTGTATTTTGATAACAGTTGATCAATGAATAGGTCAATGGCCTTGAGAGTGTATAGCTTTATTTTGAAGCTGTACAAATGGCTATTCAGTTTTTATGGCTCTTGACCAAGGTCAGTGGCAGCGCATTGACGCCTCCTGGGGTTAGAGTTCAAAACTATCTTTTATCTTTTCTATACAATACTATCGACAGATATTTATCTTGTAATTTGTTACGCTTGTTACTGTAGACTGTACTGTTACTTTTGACTATAGTCAATAAATTTTATAAGGGAAAAAGTATTTTTAGGGTTCCGTAGCCTAAGGGTAAAAACGGGACCCCATTAATTTACTTCTACTATGCTATTTCTAAGTGTCGGTGGCGTAATGGCAAGGGCCGCTACCTCCTGTCCGGGAGGTCGTGGTTCGAATCCTGCCACGTACCAATGTGTTGTTCGAATTTCGATTTCATATGTACGTTTATCCGACGCTCTTATACGGTGAAGGAAAACATCGTGAGGAAACCTGCATATGCCTACGAAGAAACTAGAAGGTTGTGTGTGAAGTGGACCAACCCGCACTGGGCCCGCGTGGTCGACTAAGGCCAGATCGCCTTAATTCGGGGTAGGCTCGAGCCCCTCGGTGGGGACTTATACGAGCTGATGTGTTGATGCTTTTACTAAGACTTCGCTGTCCGTCCGTCTGTCATCAGACTGTATTTCATGAACCGTGATAGCTAGACAGTTGAAATTTTCACAGATGATGTATTTCTGTTGCCGCTATAACAATACTAAAAATTAGTAAAAGTAAAAAAATAAGGGGGTCTTTATACAAAAAACGTATTTTTTGTAGACATGACGAAACTAGCGCCATCTAGTATGATGGTACGGAACCCTGTGTGTGCGGTCCCGAATCACACTTGGCCGGTTTTATTTATTGATATTTTCCCGTAATACAATGAATCATCGTTCTGTTTTTCTGAAATATAAGCTGCTAATTAATGTACCTAATTAGTCATTGAAGTAGATAATATTGTTGACCTTTAAGCTATTGATGAATTTAGAAGTTGAAATACTTAAATTGTCTTTTAACTTTTGGTAAGGTGATTAAGCAAAAGCTGGATTTACGTACATGCGTTATTAAATTCAAATAAAATAAGTAAGTAAAAATAAGAACTTAAAAAGATTTCTGTAAGTGGTTTCAAAACCAAGGAAATGTAGGTGCTTCAAAATAAAATGTTATAATACCTTGAACTTACAACTGATACCTTATTACGAAGGTAGTAATTGACGTTTCTGAACCCCTTTAAATTAAAATTGAGCATAACGTTTCAAGGAATAAGAGCTAAGGCTTTTGTTTTATTTTAGATGATGTTTAAATAGAAACAATAAAACAAAAAAAAACCGGTAAAGTACGAGTCAAAAACGCGCACAAAGGGTTCCGTACCGTCATACTAGATGGCACTAGTTTCTTTATGTTTAAAAAAAAACTCGTTTTTTTATGGAGATTATTTAAAGAACAGAATAAGTTTATTGAGACACCAGGCACATAATAAACGGTTAATGTTACATAATTACTGTTATGTTGAAAATAAAAAAATAAAATGACGGGTTGCACTCCGGGAGTGCCGGCAGAATTGAAAACTTGAATATTAACGTTGTGCATTTTTAATACATTAAAAAGTTTATATCTCAGAAAAATCAACAAAAATCAACTCCATCGTCTTACGAATTTTCGATCAGGTCACGTGTCCTGACGCGAGTTTAACATTTTTTACCTTTACAAAACAAGTGCACAACGCCGCTAAAGAAGTTTTCACTACTCCATCCGTTTTACGAATTTTCGATCAGGTCACGTGTCCTGACGCGAGTTTAACATTTTTTACCCATTACAAAACAAGTGCACAACGCCGATAAAGAAGTTTTCACTACTCCATCCGTCTTACGAATTTTCGATCAGGTCACGTGTCCTGACGCGAGTTTAACATTTTTTACCCATTACAAAAAAAGTGCACAACGCCGCTAAAGAAGTTTTCACTTCAAAAATATTTACACAAGACAAACATGTTAATTTTAAATAAACAACATTATATTGTATTGTTCGCAGCTTTGAAACAGAAAACAAAATTCGTGCTGAAGAAAAGGCTGTCGTTAAGAATGCAAACACGAAGGATGAGGGTATTGCTTCAGCCGGATTCTACGAATACATCGGCCCTGATGGTTACCTGTACAGAGTTGACTACACGGCCGACGAGAATGGCTTCAGACCCAAGATGAAGAGGATAGAGACGCCCTACTCCGGAAAATGGGTTTTGGAGAAAGTGAATAAATAGAAAGCAAGGATAAGAACCACGGATAAGATAAATAAGGTTGGATTGGTAATAGTCACACATTTGTTTGAAAACCAGCGTCGCCGCCTGTCTCCCACCCATCAACTCCACTACACAAGCAATAATAATACACGAATTGCGCGCACTAATAAACAAAACACACTTAGAAGACAGGGCTGCAATTGTGTCTCACACCATTTCGAGAGTCTGTACGTTACACACAACCACACGCAAATAAAAAGTATGAACGCGTGCTTCGGTTAAGTATGATTGTCTGATCATACTTGAGGCGCGCCTGCCCAGCGCACATTTCCAATCCAACCTTATTTATCTGATCCGTGATAAGAACATTAGTAATAGTGCAGCGGCTATGGCTGTCCTGCCTGATCAGTATTTGTACAAGTTTTATTGAACTTTTTAGTTTATTTGTACGGTTCATATTTTCAACCGACTTTTAATAATTTTGAACAAAAAACCGACTTCATACAGGAAACTAAGGTTCCCTTGGATTGGGATGCCATCATCAGATCCTGGTTTCCTTATCATGGTACCACCCTTGAGATATCTCCTTTCCAACAAAAAAAGAATCATCAAAACCAGTTCATAAACGACGAAGTTATCCGCGGAAACACATAAAAAAAATAAAAATATACACTCGAATTAAAACCTCCCCCTTTTTTTGAAGTCGGTTAAAAAGGAGAAGATTCTCAATTCGACTTTATGTTTCTTTTGTGTGTTTGTTACGCGATATCTTCGCAGATTGTGAACCGATTTGAATGTTTTTTTTTTATTCAATAGGGTATAGTCTCTAGTTGCTTCCGTAAACATTTTATCAAATTCAATGTAGTGCTTTATTAGAAAATTAACAAACACCAAAAATAATAATGCAAAATTGTGCTAAGTTGTTGCGATGGAAGTCGGTTTTCTTACCTGTGTTAGCGTTTTCAATTATTGTAAACCCAATAGTCAAGGTTTTATATAATTTTTTGCTGTAAGTTATCTTTTTCTTAATCTTCTTCTATATTTTCTTGCTGATTCCTTAAGCACTACTAGCAACGGTCGAAAATCATGTTTGTAAACTCTTCCTTTGTATGCGAGTTTTTTATTGTCATTTTTTAGTTCGGTCACGGAATGTAAGGCTTGAGTTTCCAAACAAACGTATTTCCGCTTAAATACAAAAACTACACGCCGGATTGAATGCAAACTCTGCAAATATATTGAGTAGAGACATATTGATGTTAGTAATTAGTTTTCGAAGTAGTGAAAACAGAGAAAAATAAGAGCAGTTTAAAACTTACAGTATAAAACTAATTTGAGCCTTCGTTAAGTAATGTTTCAATTAACTACGATGAAAACTAACTACAAACATCGATATGTGTCTACTCAATATATTCGCAAAGTTTGGATTCAATCCGGCATGTAGTTTTTGTATTAAAGCGGAACTACGTTTGTGTGGAAACTCGAGCCTCCTGGAGACCCGTAATCGTTTAGCAGATTCACGAAACATAAATTTTACCGGGTTGTACATATATTTTTAAAATTTAAAGTTGACACATATAGCTTATGTTGACAATCTATCAGATTTTTTTATTTATTATTTTTTCACACTTACCAAAAAGAAACTACATCGATATTTAAACTTTTTTTTTGACTTCCGATCTTCTTGGACGTTACCTATGTCTATCAGATAGAAAGCGGAAATGAAACAGGGAAAAAAATATTATAACGCGGCAAAATGAAAAGGAATTGAATCTGCTAAACATTATAATGCGTGCCATTAAAGATGAGACTTGACACACCACGGAAAAGATTAAAAAGACAAAGTAGGAACATGACATATGCGTGTACTGATCGAGAACCATCTCCATACTTTGTCTTTACAAGCGACTTCCAAAAAGGAGGTGATTCTCAATTCGTCTGTATGTTTTTTTTATGTGTGTTACCTCAGAACTTTTGACTGGTTGAACCAATTTTTATGATTCTTTTTTTATTTGAAAGCTAGTGTTTTCCGTGTGGTCCCATATAAGTTTTATCAAAATTGGTGAAGTACTTTATTAGAAAATTAACAAAAACCAAAAATAATAATGCGGAAATGTACTAAGTTGTTGCGATAGAAGTCGGTTTTTTAACGTGTTTAGCGTTTTGTATTAACGTTTTACGTGGTGTGTCAAGTCTCATTTTCAGTGGCACGCACTATAAGTTACGTGACTGTGCCATTCTAAATTTAAATTTGAAGATCAGGGTTATAAAAAAAAATTGGGTTGCATGCGTTACAAATCTGCGATGCCAGAATGTCAGTCATAGGGTCAAAGTAAATGGCGTCACTTCCTCATACTGTATGTAATCTCTGACAGGGATCTATTACACTGATCTATAAAAATCGACCATCATAGTTCACGACTATGACATTTTGCGAAAGTGTTCCTTTTGAAATATGCGTAACTTACGAGTATCTACAGCTTTTGGACTTTATAGGACTAACAAAATGTACCAAAAACGGTGATCACAAAAAAAAAAAACAGAAATAAAATATAATAATTACAGTAAAGGAATTTAATTCCCTACCCATTTCGTTGTAATGTCGTTAGACATTCGCAATGCATTAAGGTCGAAAATTATATTTCAGTAATAGTATTGAAACGTCAGTACGTATTATTTGTCACTTTAAATTACAATTATAACCTCTTTGCGAAAAGTAATCATTTGCTTTTATATGTGTCAGTGTCAATCGAAAACAGCTCTTATGGTGACAGTTTGCTATACGATATTGAACCTTAGGTGGGTTGGAAATTAAATGCCTTGACTGTACCTAGTGACTTCAACACATCAGCAGAAAGACATCCACTGCTGGACATAGGCCTCCCCGAAGGTTTCTACGACGACCGGTCCTGCGCTGTCCGCATCCAGCGGCTTCCCACGATCTTCACCAGGTCGTCGGTCCACCGCGTGAGAGGCCTGCCTACGCTACGTTAGCGACTAAACTAGGCAGTAATGGTATTTGAAATGTAAATTGTAAATTTAAGGTATAATTTATAAATACTTTAGATATATTAATTAAGATAGGTGCCTTTTCAGGGTTCCGTACCAAAGGGTATTACCAAGACTTCACTGTCCGTCCGTCTATCTGTCTCTCTGTCTGTCCATCTGTCACCAGACTGTATTTCAAGAACCGTGACAGCTAGACAGTTGAAATTTTCACAGATGATGTATTTCTGTTGCCGCTATAACAGAAAATATTAAAATTAAGAAAAAGTGAAAAAATAAGGGGGTCTCCATACAAAAACGTATTTTTTCAAACTTGAAGAAACTATCGCCATCTAGTATGATGGTACGGAATCCTTTGTGTGCAATTCTGACTCGCATTTGGCCCTTTTTTTTAAAAGTGTGATAATAAAAAAACTTTTTGTCAAATTATTTCTCAGCTTTTATTTTTATCCTTCCTCGTTATTTCAGAGTAGGTTGATTCCTCGTTTTTTTTATTAATAACGGTAAAGGAACTTTCCTAATCGTAATTTGGAATCTCGTCACTATCTTCATCGCTCGGCATTTCCTTATTAAATTAAAAAATTCAATTATTAAAAAAATACAAAAACCCCACTGCCTATAAATTGTATCCTATGTCACTCAGGAGACCAAGCAAAACTTGAATGAAACCTCACACTCTGTTAAGGCGTTTAGAATACAGGCTCAGCCAGAGAAACAGACTTACATACATTTACATACACCCAAAAAAATTCAAGGGCATTCAAAAAAAAAACATCGAAAAACCTAAAAAGTTTTTATTTCAAAAGAGATAATAATGTGCCAAATGTTAATATAAATAGACGTTTCCAAATTTAAATAAATTGTACGGCAGCCATATAAAAATTTAATAAAATAATAATTTTGATGGATTCATGTTGCATGACCAAATATATACTTATTCGTTACCAAATATATACATATTCGTAAACAATCATTTGTGAGTAAATCGCAAGTTTAAATTTCATTCGTAAGAGAACCATACAAACACGATTATTCCCAGAGCGATGGGTATTATTATATAATAGACTAACATTAGAAACTACAACGTGCAAAGTTTCACCAAGATCGTTAGAGCCGTTTTTGAGAATAAAAATCTGGTTTTGTTGCATGGCAGCTACTCTTCGGTTTGACGGTACCTCAGGACGGTACGAATACACTTTTGGTAATCTCTCGATAAAACAATTTAAAAACGCACGGAATTAAGATGTTCAGTTTTCGGTATGCGTTAACAATATTGTGGAACACATTTTCACGAAAATTGGGAAAACTTATTTTTTATTTACAATTGGTAAGCCCTTGGCATCATCTTATCTGATGGTAAGTGACGATGATGCCGAGGATGGAAGCGGGCTTACCAAGATTCCCCAACGCAATGGGGACTTTTTTTCGAGATAACAATACATCCTCTACCCTACGTACGTATGTAACGAACTACGGGGTCAATAAAGTAAAAAGCCTTGCACTGTAGGTATTACGGATGACGGACAACATCAGAAATAAATTATGAACTCTTGATCACTAAATTGCCCTCATACTTAAACTTCGGAAAATCTTACTCGTTTTGTTTTCCATCAAGTCTTCTATTTTTAATTCACCAAAATCACAAAATGAGTACATAAATGACGCTGCAAAACTACGACGTCACGCCTAGGTATTTCAAACATTTTTAGAACAAAATGTCGTTTTTGACAGATGATAAAAAGTAACTCAGATGATTAGCATTCGTCATCCCTTTTCCTACGATTCCATTGAAAACAAAAGACAATGTAGATTTCACCTACAATGTTCATCATCACAACTTCAAAATACCAAAAGGATCTATTGTCACCGGGTATATTGCTTCATACAAAACTTCAGCTCAACCGAACTTCTAAATAGTTACTAAAAATCGTTTGCAAGATTTAACCCATACTAACAAAGCAAATAAAAAAAATCTTGTACATAATAAATAGGATTGCAATAAAGATAAAATCTTTAATTCCTAAGGCCTTATATTTCGATGCCACTGCCAAAATTAATGTGGTCGGTTCATTGAACCTGGTCCTGGTTTTTATATTTAACACGTTAAGGCGAGGCTTTGATTGGAACAGTTAGTAGTCTCTGTCTTTTTCTTTACGTGTAATGAGTAAAGAAAATAACCACACTTTTGCACATTTTCACCTTTTTTTCGTTTATTTTTAAATTTCTGAATGAAAGTATAAAATAATAACATTTATCAAACTGTATTATCATACAAAAATGTTTTTGTATATTTTTCTAAATTTATACTTCTAAATATTAGTCAAAACTAGAGTTGAAAGTAACGTTGTAGACCTATCTTTGGGTTTTTTTTGCTATCAAGCCAAAACTGCTCAATCGTGTTTCTAATAGCTTTTGACTTTAAGGAACATCATCAAAAATAAGGGTATTTTTTTAAACCTTGTTTTTTCTATCGTTTAGGAGTAATTGTAGTCAAAAATAACGAAAATTTGAATATTACCGCCTTAACATAGAGGAGAAACATACACAAGGAGCTTTAGTAGTACCACACTCTGGACACTTCACACAACGGGCCAGAAATGACATTTCAAAAAACTAATGACGGAAAAAACAAAATGGCGGCGAAATCTTATACGTTCGACAACCAAACTGTTACCAATCTGTATCAATCTGGGAAACGACGGGGTGAGGTCGCAATAGGCATTTTGACTATGTTTAAAATATGTAACAATTTGTTGTCATCCTAATAAAATGTAATGTAAAAAGCTTATTTTATTAATGTTCTGAAAAAAATAAGGTCATTTTCTGTATAAAAAACATAAATGAAATTTAAGTTTTTTTGTGGTTTGATCACGTGTTCGAAAACGCTCTGTGGTTGGTTGCAACTCTGATGACGTCACACAGAAGTAAACATTAGTTTCAGTGCGTGCTTTTACTATTACAGCAGTTTGTTGTTTACTTATGTGTGACGTCATCTGTCGAGCAACCAGGCGCCATAGCGAAAATTGCGTTTTGGCGCGTATTTGTTTAATTCAATCTTTAACATTGATTTACTCCGTTTAAACGACAGATCTCCAGGAAATATTAAAATGGTTTGCATTTTATGCAATAACAAATAATACAATATTATTTTCCAGTAGCAGTCAAATAGCCTAATAGGCTGAAACTGAACAACTTTTCTTCTACGACTTTGCTGAAATCGCAATTATTTTTATTCTTCATACAAATCGATCAGCTGATCGACCAATTTCGTGCATTTTAGTATGGAGGGTCCAATTTTTTTTGAGAATTGACTATGGGTTCCTTGGCGAAAGTTGTTAAGTATGATGAGTAGAACCCCCAGTTAACTGGTCCCACACCAATTTTGTTACACTCTGTATATTAGTACTAACATACAGTATGGACACTCCCTGCCGCTCTCTAGATTGCGACCTCACCCCCTCGTTCCTCGTTCCTTACCCTCTAATATGGTTGAGAAGAGCGATGGCTGACTCTCGCGTTATACTCGTGACCGGGTGTTGTCCGTGTGAACTGGCCTACACTTTTCAAAGGCGTTCATGACATTCAATAATTTTAATGTACCTATAACTTCTCGTGTCATATTGTTTTCATGTTCTAATGACATTATTTGTTTTTTTTTTTATATCACGGATTGGATTTTGACATTTAACTAATGATTGTTTATTTCTTGATTTTTTACAAATGAAATTATGTAATCACTATTTTATGACTATCAGAAAGAGTGTAATTTGCACCTATTTTGAATAAATATCTTGAATCTTGAATCGTCACCCAGATTGTAACAGATTGGTTACAGTTTGGTTCTCCGACGTATAGGCATTCGCCGCCATTTTGTTTGTTCCGTCATTCCTTTTTTAAAATGTCATTTCTGGCCCGTTGTGTGAAGTGTCCAGGATGTGGTACTACTAAGGCTCCTTGTGCATGTTATTTTGTTACACCCTGTATACTTTGGTACTTTGGTAGTACTACCGCACAAGCAATATCGGGATGTGCGTGCAATATTTGATCCGCGATAACGCCGAATAAATACCGACCGAGAAGCGACGAATTTCAATAAAAATATCGCGAGGAGAAACGCCCAGAATAAACGGGACCGCATCTGATCGGGTGTGGTAGGATCGTAAAGTCATGCGTGTTAGGGCATTGGCAAGAAATTTTCGTGCGAAATTGTTTTGGCTCGGGCTTGGAGGCTTTTATGGCAGGACGTTGACCGAGAAGTCTGCCAAGTGGCCGGCGCCCGAGCGGCGCGTGCGTCGCTTCGGCTGCTACTGCACTGCGCCGCGCCGCCGCCTTTATCTGGTAGTATTCGTTGGTCACAGTATTACTTAGTCACACGTGTTTATTTAAGAACACATTTGTACATTATGTTCCTTTCATCCAGAAAATTTTCGGATATAACTTACGGATTTATGGAATAAACGGAAAGAAATCGGGATTCCATAATATTTTATATTATTTTACCTTATTTGGAAAACAAACATTTTTTTTATGACTATTTAAAAAGCTTATTAATAAACAGAGTACTATTTATATGTTTTCACGTATAAAAATCTACACGCTAGCTAAAATTAAAAAATAAGTATAAATAAACTTAAACAAAATCTAAGATAACATAAAGATGAACCAAAAAAAATAAAAACGATAAATTATAACAATTAGGCAACCATTTCGAACCAATGTTCAAAAATCAGAGCTTTTACTGTATGGAACTTGGAATTAATTATATCAATTTTGGAAAAATCTGTTAATTTGTGGAATTAAAGTATTCAAAGTAGAGCTCGTATCAAAAAAGAATCGCGCCTAAACTGTTGAGCCTGATTCACTTAAAAATATTAAATTAGAACTAAAAATGCATTTCTGCGATTAAAACTAAGTATGTTTAAAAAATTAAGTAGAAATCGGTCATCGTGTAAATCTTTGGGGGAGGCTTTTGTCCAGAGTAGATGTTTTTTCTGCTGATATGATGACGATAATGATGATGATGTTTGAATGAAATAAAGTAAAATTAAAATTCGGAGATCCTTTTTCCGTTTGAAAACTACAATTTAAAGAAAATTGGGTTTTTCGCTCTCTCTTCCTCTTAGACTTTATTTGAAAACGTAACAAAAAAATATTATTGGCGGCGAATAAGTCTACCAAATAAAAATATGTCACTACCTATTCTGTGTGACCAAGTTTTACTTTGACAAAACTTATTGAGCCATCTTATTACCCAGCTTCCTACTTTAACGAAATAACTGATAACCATAACGATACACTGCGACTCTGTGTGACCAAGTTTAACTCTGATCGAAACTCACTGAGTCATCTCATCACCCAGATTTCTTCTCTAACGAAATAACTTATAGCCGTAACGATACACTACGACTGTGTGTCACCAAGTTTTACTTTGACCAAAACTCACTAAGCCATCTGATCACCCAGCTTCCTTCTTTAACGAAATAACTTATTGCCGTAACGATACACTGCGACTCTGTGTGACCAAGTTTTACATGACCAAAACATACTAAGCCATCTTATCACCCAGCTTCCTTCTTTATCAAAATAACTTATAGCCGTAACGATACACTGCGACTCTGTGTGACCAAGTTATACTTTGACCAAAACTCACTGAGCCATCTTATCACCCACCTTCCTTCTTTAATGAAATAATTTATTGCCGTAACGATACACTGCGACTCTGTGTGATCAAGTTTTACTTTGACCAAAACTCACTGTGCCATCTTATCACCCAGCTTCCTTCTTAAACGAAATAACTTAAAGCCGTAACGAAACACTGCGACTCTGTGTGACCAAGTTTTACTTTGACCAAAACTCACTGAGCCATCTTATCACCCAGCTTCCTTCTTTAACAAAATAACTTATAGCCGTAACGAAACACTGCGACTCTGTGTGACCAAGTTTTACTTTGACCAAAACACACTGAGCCATCTTATCACCCAGCTTCCTTCTTTAACGAAATAACTTATTGCCGTAACGAAACACTGCGACTCTGTGTGACCAAGTTTTACTTTGACCAAAACACACTGAGCCATCTTATCACCCAGCTCCCTTCTTTAACGAATTATTTTATAGCCGTAACGAAACACTGCGACTCTGTGTGACCAAGTTTTACTTTGACCAAAACACACTGAGCCATCTTATCACCCAGCTTCCTTCTTTAACGAAATAACTTATTGCCGTAACGATACACTGCGTTGCCAAATAGGTCCTGTCCATTCGTTGCTCCTTTTGCATTTCCGCAACGATGTCCCATTTATTTTGGCAACCGGCGCGTTTTGTTATCTTCATGACATTTCTCCTCAAGTATACAAAGGGTAGGCAATGTCTTAATAATATTAATTTATTTTAGTTTGGATATATTTTTACGGGTTGAGCGTCGGTGGCGTAACGTCTAGGGCCGCCACCACCTGTCCGGGAGGTCGTGGTTCGAATCCTGCCACGTACCAATGTGATTTCAAATTTAGATTTTATATGTACGTTTATCCGACGCTCTTACTGCGAATAAACTCGCAGGTTGTGTGTGAAGTCGAGCAACCCGCACTGGGCCCACGTGGTCGACTAAGGCCCGATTCAGCTATTAATTCAGGTTAGGCTCGAGCCCCTCGGTGGGGACGTTGATATGATGGTATTGGTATTGTACCAGAAAGTGAGAGTTCTAAACAAATTTTCACGATACATTTCGACTTAGAAAATGGGAAGATATTATTAACAAAATGGTAGAACAGGACACCTTAATTTAAAATAATGGATCCTGAATTGGTAATTTACTTTGATATCTCTTAAGGGCTATTTCACCTCTCTCTTTAATAAAGCAACGAGTGACAGTTAGAGCCATCTAAGTAAGCAATTTAATTGGCACTTTGTTTGAAAAGTTAATTTTATCTTAAATTATTTAAATGTATTTTAACAAAATTTCATTTCCAAGAAGCGTATTTTGTGGGCTGAAAATAAGGTAGAGAAGGACTTATTTGCATAGCTTAAGATCCTTTTTGTGTTATCCTCTTTCACCAAACATTTGTTAAATGACTATGCAGCCTATAAAAAAATTATAAAAGACACAAAAAGCATAAAATAAATACTTTAAGTAAATTTTAGTCTCGATAATGTTGACGGCAGATCGAACCGGGCCCTGGCGTATTATCAAAAAGCATGTTAAGTCTGCAATTTTCATTTAAATATTTTAAAAAACACTTTTTAATACACAATCTTAGATCTGTGGCGGCAACTGCAGTCTCCCCCACTGAATCTTAACACAAGCGACGAAAGACAAAATAAATTCATCTAGAACACGCTATTATATTTTTTTCAGCACTGAGTATATATATAGAAGTACCAATCATCGTCTAGCGGGGGCGTCCTCCGATTAGCTTTTAAGGTAGCTTAGCTGCCAAAGCTTAGGGGGAGTTTAGTGGGTAGAGTGTGGTCTTAGGCCTAATTATTTATATTATATACCTTATGTATATAATGGGTATGTATGCATATAGGCGCAAAGCTGTGAGTCCCACATAACCAGAACAGCCGGCTGTTATTGGTATGCGTAAAAGCATTCTCCGCCTTCCCTCCTCTGCAGTTCGAGAAAAAAAAAACATCTCACCTAGGTTGAGTGCCTTCCGCACTCGTCTACCCTGCCCGGTGAAGTGGTAAAGGCCCCCACAGCTAACAAACACCTTGTCCTTTCGGAAAAAAAAATAACGATTGGTCCACAGCCGGACTCCAGGCATACCACCTAGCCTGGCGGATATGTTTCCCTTTGCTCTCGAAGAGTAGGAACACACCGTTTCTACAGATCTTACATTTAATGGCAATTGACTAACAGTAAGTAAGCACTAAGGGAAACAAAATTTTAGCTTAGTCAAGTCCTATTGTCTGAGATGAAGTGCTATTTAGTCTTTTTCATTTGAACGTCATTTGACTCCCATCTCATAGATAGAATTTTCATATATTTTTTTTTATTTTGTTATTTTCAGTTAAAAAATCTTGTTGTTATCATTTGAGCGCCTCAAAAAATCGTCAAGATACTTAAATTGCATAGAATTTGAATATTTTCAATAGAATTTTCCCCTGAAGACCTGCAATAACAAATATGAAAAAAACCGATAATTCTGGCGACTGTTTGAATAGTGGTTGCAAACAATGGAAAATTTGAAAAAACAACGCTCAGTCGCTAGATAATTATTTAAAAAACGCTATAAATGAAGTAAAACTCCCATCTAAAGATTGATAAATTGGGACCACCAATTCAAAATATAGAATGATTTCAAATATTTCTCTGAGAAGGCAAAAATTTTTATTCAACGTTAAAACCAATTGCTTTCATCAGAAGATTTGAATGAAGACATCTTCTTGAAAGACTGTGAGTCAGCTGATGATTACACAAAGAAGTGTATTGAGGTTCAGAAGACCGTGAGTCAAATCATGACTTTTGAAGGTGGAAGTAGAAAGCGAAAAACGCACTCAGCTCAATAGAGAAGGACTGGCCGGCAAAGCTGAAATAAAAATCACATTAGTATTCTGCTTGGTTACAAGAAACCTAGACGGTACGCTGACATGTTCCAACGCCACCATTCAGTGCATTTGGTGTGATAAGACTTCCCATGAAAGCCACGAAAAAATATATAAAAAAAAAGTTTATTGCGGTATCTTATTGTAAAAAATATTACATGTTGCAGGAGACTTCTATTAAGTATAACAATACTTGTGCCAGAAGAATCCGCACTTCCATTACTAATAAACAACACAGAGATACAATTAAAAAAATAATTAAAAAAAACAATAAAGGCATCAAAGTTACAAAAGTAACTTTTGGTCAAGAAGACGAGGCCCAACTATGTCGTTCCAAAGTCCACTAGAAAAGTTATCCTCGGGCATTGAGAGGCTTAGAAGCGTGAAGAGCTTGAACCTTTTTTAGTATGAAAGATAAGAGTCAGAACTAGACTGACACTAACTGATGAAGAAGAAAATATTAAACTGCCAACGGTCCTACCAGTAAAACATCCTTCAATTAAAAGATTAGTAGAGCAGATTCATTTACAGTACTGCAATACGGGATTGTACCTGTCATCAATCTAACGAAACGATAATTGGATTATTGGAGGAAGTAAGCTATTCACCTGGAACTTTAGTTATGTCCATGTCATGTGAGTACTTCTTGAATCAATTTGTTATGGAATGAGACAGAGTCAAGATCATTTATTCAAATAATGGAAGAACCTGATAATTGGTCAGTCTTACAATCTCGCTACAACTCCTTGATGGAGAAGATAGTGGGAGAACCTTTTCCAAGATGATGAACTCCGCCCATTGACACCACCGACGTTAAGGCACAGATATTTCACGACGTATCGACCTCTGAAGTTGGGTTTTAGCTATAACTGAAAGAAGGGGAGGATTTTTGATATTATATGTTAATTTGTCTAATTCATAGTTAAGATTTTAAGCGCAGTAGTTTCCGAGATAAGGGGAGGGAATGGTAAATGTTCGTCTATTTTAAAAAAATGATTATTGGAAAAATAAAAAAATATATATATTTGTGATTTTTTCAAGACTTTAGGCGCAGTAGTTTTGAAGATAAGAGGGAAAATAGTAAATTTTGGCTTATTTAAAAATAAATTTCATCGTCATCATCATATGAGCCGAAAGTCGTACACTGCTGGACAAAGGCCTCCCCCAAGAATTTCCACGACGACCGGTCTTGCGCTGCCCGCATCCATCGGCTTCCCGCGATCTTCACCAGGTCGTCGGTTCACTGCGTGGGAAGCCAGCCTACGCTAACGTTTTCCGGTGCGCGGTCGCCACTCGAGAACTTTACTGCCCCAACGGCCATCTGTTCTACGAGCTATGTGCCTATGTTTATCAAAAAAATATAAAACACATATACATGATGTAACAAAATTGGTGTAGGTCCCGTTAACTGGGACTTCTACTCAGCATACTGAACAATTTTTGTTGTACGATTTTGTTGAAATCGTAAAAAAAATTTTACTCTTCATACAAATCGATCAGCTGATTGACCAATTTTGTGCATTTTAGTATGGAAGGTCCAAATTTTTTTTGTGAATTGATTATGAGTTTCTTGGAGAAAGTTGTTCTTTATGACGAGTAGAACCCCCAGTTAACGGGACCTACACCAATTTTGTTACATCCTGTATAATTGAGATTATTACAACGAGCCCTTCCATTTGATATGTTAGTTAAGCTTTTTTAAATTTTCTAATTTACTCCCTAAAAGTGGTCACCGTGTAGGTAAATCAATTGATTTACGTGTACCGAATTTTGATTCAATCGGTCCAGTAGTTTCTGAGCAAATTGGCTGTGACGGACGGACGGACAGACATACACGCGAGTGATCCTATAAGGATTTCCTATTTTTCCTTTTGAGGTAAGGAACCCTAAAAACAATTACAAAATATAAAAATGTCACACATTTTGTTATCTATTTACAAGAATTTCACATAAAAGAAAGAAAACTACACGTTATAATTTGTCAGCGACCTGTTTCGAAAACTATCTTCAGGCATCTTAATGTGTGATAATATAATGTTTCACCAAGAACCTACAATCAAAAGTATCAATTGTATAAAAATGTTTTACAGACAGTAGGACCTTAGTACTTACACAGTAGACTTAACTTTAGTCTATTGTGGTACTTACCTCAGTAAGTAGGATTTACTACTGTACAAAGAGGCTGTGTAAGTTGGCATTTGCATCTGATTCTTTTTTTTTTGGTTTCTATTTTCCGGCTTTTAAAAGCGCGGAAAGGCAAAGGTATGACCATACAGCCTAGTGTATCGTATTTTAGTTTTCTTTTATATTTTCTTGTTTTATAATAAAACTGAATCACACAGGTCAAAATTTATTGTCTGTTGTGTCTAATTCTTGCCTTGCATTGTTTCTTTAGACGTTTCATTTTTAAATCACTTTGCGTCACACTATGCTTGAATTGTAAAGTGAACTTTACAGTTCAAGCTATGTAAAACTCCTTATGAAAATCTCTTATAAAGTGATAAGAAAACTTTTTACTGAAAAAAAAACAATGGAATTGGCAGAATTTCATTTCATTCGATGCTTGTTCACTTGTGACTGTAATAAAATAAGTTATTACAAGTTTTCCATAGTTAAAAGTTAACAGTTCAGGACAGAACTAGCCTGTACGCACAGATTTGGACCGAAGGATCCGCCCGTCTTCATATTTTACCCAGATTATCTTCATACAAGCAAAAAGTAACGCCATCTGACATAACTCGTACGAACTAGCATGGGCGAGAGTTGACGTCAGTGCCGCGCTAAAAGGACCTTGGTAGAATTATCGTTTTAAAAATGCGTTTATTTAATTTGTTTACAAGAAAAAATACAATGTAAGGTTAATTTACGATGATACCATATTCCATGTTTCTTTTTAGCCATTCTTTCATGATTTTTACTGTCTACGACTGAGTCGCGAGTGTGCGAAAGTTTCGATTTTCGCACCATTTTGCTGGGAGCATTAGTCACGCGCGTTGGCCGGGTCCTTACGCCAGTAATATATAAGTCATTGCCTGTACGCCTGATTTCTATCATCTCGAAGCAGAAGATACCGTACAAAATCGTTTACCGAACAAATAAAGAGACCGATATACCTAAAATCCTATGAATCTTCAATACATGGCGTGCAGAAAAAGGACTAAAATGTTTGTCAGAATGTGTATTTCAGTCAGCTCTCTAAAACTTACAAACCATCATCATTGTGGAGTTTCTATTCTAACTTACCTCGCATGAATGATGTAAAGCAGAATGCTTAACTAGGTTGTAAGTAGCTACCCTCGGAATATATTATCCATCCCTCGCTTCGCTCGCTCGCTCGTCTAAATATCTCGGGTGTATACTCGATCCATTAGCGCCCTCTGCGACCTACGCTCACACGGGCGCCAAATTGGATCTTATGTTGCAATAGCTCTCTTACATCACTTGTATAACAATCTTCTTTTACGATACTAAAATTCCTTACAACACTGTACTACTCCACACAAGACAAATCTAAAAAGCGTCGGTGGCTCAATCGTTAACGACTCGGTTCTCCTAACCAGAGGTGCCGGGTTCAAATCCGGACGGCCAATGTACCAATAAAAATTTTCGAAACTTACGTAAATATACTTACCGATTGCTTTAACGGTGAAGGAAAACATCGTGAGGAAACCTGCACACACCTGCGAAGAAACTCGAAGGTTGCGTGTGAAGTCGACCAACTCGCACTGATCGCCCTAATTCAGGGTAGGCTCGAGCCCCTCGGTGGGGACGTACATGAGCTGATTGATTATTGATGAAACAATCTTTACAATTTTAATAAATATCCTCTCAGTGTATCACGATCACATGCGAATAAGATTTCACTCGGGATTCCTTTTCATCACATTGTTTATGATTTGTTTGTCTTGGACCCTTGGGTCTCAGGATTTGAAGGTCGATGACCTTAACACAAAATATTCACATCTACACATGCGAAATACAATACTATACGGGTTATCGAAGGGCTTAATTAAAATCGATATGTAAATCGGAAGGTCCAATTGTGAGTCATATAGATTGCTAACTCTACGTGAATCGAGATACCTGTTAACAGTTAAAGTTAGATAACTGCGGGCAGTGCAGAACCGGTCGTCGTGGAAATCCTTGGGGGAGGCCTATGTTCAGCAGTGGACGTCCTTCCGCTGATATGATGATGTCAATTAGTAACGAAAATGTTTTTTTATTATTATTGTTTACAATTTGTAAGCCCTTGGCATCATCTCACCTGATGGTACGCGACGATGATGCCGAAGATGGAAGCGAGCTTACCAAGATTCTCCAACGCAATGGAGAACTGGCTGTCTTATCTTCAAGCCGGAATACATCGATGTTGTTAACACTGACGTTTGGCGGCAAGACTTAGATAAGCTGGTGGTAGCTAGCCAGGCGGACTTAGAAAATGCCCTACCACCAACCAAACCGAGTCTTACAAGTTGACCCCACCGGGAATCAAACCCGCGACCTCCTGGTTTGAAGCAAATGGACTAACCATTACGCCACGGAGGCCGAGGTGGAGGGTATCAAAATGTTGAAATGGCAGTTCGATAATGTAAAATAATATTTTAAATACTTGCCTAATTAATATGCCTAATGAAAATACTATTGTTCGACATGATTTTTGAACTCATGTCATGATGGAAAATTAACAATTATTTATCAACCAATCAGGCTGATTTCGATTAACGATATTTTTAGGAAAACATAATAATAATCACTTTTTTTAAAAAAAAATGTGATCGAATCAGATACGAGGAGATCCGCAGGAGAACCAAAGTAACCGACATAGCTCACAGAATCGCTAAACTGAAGTGGCAGTGGGCAGGGCACATAGCTAGTAGAACAGATGGCCGTTAGGGCAGTAAAGTTCTCGAGTGGCGACCGCGCACCGGAAAACGTAGCGTAGGCAGGTCTCCCACGCGGTGGACCGACGAAATGGTGAAGATCGCGGGAAGAATAGATGCGGGCGGCGCGGGACTGGTCGTCGTGGAAATCCTTGGAGGAGGCCTTTTTTAAACAACACGAACAAACTGTAACCAATCTGTGTCAATCTGGGTGACGAGGGGGTGAGGTCGCAATCTAGAGAGCGGCAGGGAGTGTCCATACTGTATGTTAGTACTAATATATGTACTTTGCCAAATTACTGGGCATCAGTCTGAAAGTACAAAAATATAATTGGTACTAAAATCAAATTAAAATGAACCACTGTATTGACCCATACCAAAGAGTTATAGAACTCTCATTACACCCGGTAAGGTTGGCTGGAAGAGATCTCTTTAAAAAATAACGAACATACCCTAATAATAAATCTAACGTACCCTTAATCCAAAGGCTTTAGCTTCGAACATTTTTGTAAGGTCATCTTTGACTATGGCTTATTGTGTATCTCTTTAACATACTTTAATAACATCTTCGGTCTCTTTTTAGCATTACTTGACGGTAAAAAGATTGTGTCAGTGACAGTAGTGACAACATAGTGATTGATTGCTCTTTGGTAGTGATTTAGACTTAGTAGTGAATAATTACCAAAGAGCATATAAATGATCTTTGGTAATGACAGCCAACTGACAGCCAATCACTTGCTTTGTCAGTAGTACGTTTTTTTTTACATCATTCAAAAATCTTTCTAAGTTGTACGATAGAGAAAACGTAATGAAATTGGTAAGGTGTGTTATCTTTTTCTAGTACATTTGTTTGGCCTTAACACGAAAAAAAACGCAGCATTGGACAACAGTAATACCAAATATTATTTTAATTTTCCACTACGCAAATTTAAAAAAATAAATAACTTTTAATAGGGTGAGACATATTATAAAATTTTAATTTTTGAACACTTAAATTATTCTTCTGTTTCACTTTAAATATGGTTTTAAAGTGGTTCAATTTAATTTGATTTTAGTACCAACCTCCATATAAAATTAATGTTGTCTTTTGGGATAGTAATTATGACGAAAAGTCTGTTTGTTTCAAAATGACCAAACATGTAAACAAAACGTGAAGTGTTTTCATAGAAATAAATTAGTTTCAATGCTCGTAGGCTATGTTGTCCAAATGCAAGTGATTCAGCTAAAATGAAAAAATGGTTTGTTTACATTTTTGGCCATTTCCAAACAAATAGATTTTAGGCATTAGCTAAAAAGGATTTTGGGGAATTCCCACAGCAACGGCAAAAAACGGAATCTGCGCGGGCAACGCTGCTAGGCATCCGCTAGTTTTAATTGATAACTTGAAAACTGTTTTTCACAGGATACCAAAATATATTTTTTTTGAGAATTTCTACTGTATCCCACTAATTTTAAGCTTTCCAGGTCAGACCATTAAAAAAACACAGGGAGATATTTTGTAAACTACTTTGGTGGCCACTATTACGTTAGCACTAATATACAATAGGTTCTTATAAATTCAACTTGATTTTAAAATAGATAATAAAAAACGGTAATTTAAAAAAACTAAAAAACGCGACTGCGTTTCTGTGTAGTTTGGAAATGAAAAACCCTAAAACAAGAAAGTCGTCATACCCGATTGCACTTAACTTAAGAAAAATTGTAGCAGTCGGGACCCATTCTAGAAAGTCAGCCGTCTGTCAGTATATTGGAGTAATCTGCAATGTAATATAGGTATGTGCTCTCAATTCACTAAGCCTCCATTTCTAGAATGGGTCCCGACTGCTACAATTTTTCTTAAGTTAAGTGCAATCAGGAATGACGACTTTCTTGTTTTAGGGTTTTTCATTTCCAAACTTCACAGGAACGCAGTCGGGTTTTTTAGTTTTTTTAAATTACCGTTTTTTATTTTATTCATTTTTTTAGTTTTATTATTGAATGAGTTTGTATAGTAACCTATATACACAATGAAACACATTAAATTTACGCAGATTATTAACTTATCAGTTGATAGAAAATCCATCGAGCCGTTCTGGCTCCAGAGCGTGCCAAACATTTGAATTTGGCGCCAAAAATCCGCTATTTTGTTTTTTTTATTTTGATATACCCAGTGTCACTCTCACAGTAAATACGAATCTAACGACACCTCTCAAGCCAAAATCCATCCAGCCGTTCAGGCTGCCGAGCGTGCCAAACAATTATACATACATACATACATACTCTCGAAAAACATAACCCTCCTTCTGGTGCAGTCGGGTAATGTTATCCGACAGGAGTAGGTGCAGTCGAAAAAATAAATTTATTCTCATTTACATTTATGTAAAGTACCCTTAAGTACGCCTCCTGTCCGGGAGGTCGTGATTCGAATCCTGCCACTTACCAATGTGTTTTCGAATTTAGATTTCATATGTACGTTTATCCGACGCTCTTACGGTGAAGGAAAACATCGTGAGGAAACCTGCTCACGCCTGCGAAGAAACTCGAAGGTTGTGTGTGAAGTTGACCAACCAGCACTGGGCCCGCGTGATCGACTAAGGCCCGTTCGCCCTAATTCAGGGTAGGCTCGAACCCCTCGGTGGGGACGTATACGAGCTGATACGACAACGATATATTAAAATTATAATATTTTTATTAATTATTTTAAAGAGAAAACTATATTTACAAGTCTAACGGGCATATAGAATGATTTCAAGAGTTTCTCGTAAAGACAACGGAACCCTTAAAACATCCAAAATTGTTATATTAAGTTGAATGTGAAAGTTTTAATCATGCAAAATTATTTTAAAAAAATAATTTAATAACATCGTTTTATTTTTAAGGATCCATAACGGTTCAGTAAAAGTTCCTGAGCGTCACAATTTATTCACTCGTAAAGTTATACGCTAACTGCAAAATCGATACAAAGACTAATTTTCAATTTGCAGTATACTCTCTCTCTTAGTCAATCAACGAACTCGATAATCAAAGAGAGTTTACAATCGCAAAGTCTGCAAACTCTTTTTGATTATAACGAGTTCGTTAACGATGGTTTTTTATTGCGGTTACTTTATCAATCGGACAGTAAATGATGATGGTTTTCCTTAAGTAAAATCACAGACAGTTATATCATGCAAATTAATATAAACTTAATTAAAACAAGTCCAAGTCTTTAATCATCATCATATGAGCCGAAAATCGTCCACTGCTGGACAAAGGCCTCCTCCAAGGCTTTCCACGACGACCGGTCCTGCACTGCCTGCATCCATCGGTCCACCGCGTGGGAGGCCTGCCTACACTACGTTTTCCGGTGCGCGGTTGCCACTCGAGAACTTCACTGCCCCATCGGCCATCTGTTATACGAGGTATGTGCACTGCCCACTGCCGCTTCAGTTTAGCGATTCTGTGAGATGTGTCTGTTACTTCGGTTCTCCTACGGATCTCCTCGTTTCTGATTCGATCACGCAGAGAAACTCCGAGCATAGCACGCTCCATTGCCCTTTGTCTTTAAGTCTTTAATATCTTTATCGTTAACGTAAATAAATTTTTGCTGACTTTTATCCCAACAGCCATATTATCCGCATATTCCCCACAACAAGGGGGATGATAAACGATCAGAGCGAGAAACCACTAATATTCGTAGGGAATGAAATCAGACTATTTGCGGTAACTTCGCCCGGAAAGAGGGGTCGTCGGCGCCTCCGGCTTAATTGGCCACAACCCAACTTACCAAATCGAAACTTAAAACCAGGAAAGTTAGGTTGTATTTTTCTATCTACCTACCTACAAGTCCGTTAGTTTTGACATCGCTTCCTCACTGATCCTACTAGTAATGTTGTAATTGTGAAAATGTGTTTATTTGTTTGTTACTTCTTCACGCTTTAACGCCTCAACCAATCTTAACAAAATTCCCGTGGGGTAGTTGTTTGTTAACTCACTTTTTTTTTTCACGTTTTTTTGGCGTTTGTAAAAATTGACACGGTCATTACTACAAATTAGCATAGCCAGCCATAGTTCCAGAGGGATCTAGAGGAAAGTGACACGATCATTACTACCAATTAGCAAAGCCTGACATAGTTCCAGAGGGATCTAGAGAAAAGTGACACAGTCATTACTATCAATAAGTATAGCTTGACATAGTTCCAGAGGGATCTAGAGAAAAGTTACATAGTCATTACTACTAATTAGCATAGCCCCACATAGTTCCAGAGGGATGTACACAAAATTGACACGGTCATTACTACCAATAAGCGTAGCCCGATATAGTTCCAGAGGGATCTAGAGAAAAGTGACAGGGTCATTACTACCAATTAGCATAGCCCGTCATAGATTCAAAGGGATCTAGAGAAAAGTGACATGGTCATTACTACCAATTTAGTATAGCCCGACATAGTTCCTAAGAGATCAAGAAAAAAGTGACACAGTCATTATTACTAATTAGCATAGCACTACATATTTCCAGACGGATCTAGAGAAAAGTGATACGGACATTACTACCAATTAGCGTAGCTCGACATAGTTTCTAAGAGAGCGAGAGAAAAATGACACAGTCATTACTACCAATTACCATAGCCCGACATAGTTCCAGAGGGATCTAGAGGAAAGTGACACGGTCATTACTACCAATTAGCATAGACCGACATAGTTCTAGTGGGATCTAGACAAAAATTAATTTCTACGCTCGCCGCCGCCGCGAACCACTTATCCTCGAAGACAGCCATAGAAATTATGTCCACGTGAGCGAAACCTCGGGCAAAAGCTAGTAATTTCATAAATGTGAAAATATTTTTGTTTATTACCTTTTCATTTTTCAATACATCACCCAATCTTGGCGATTTGGTATGGAAGTAGCCTGTGTCATGGAAAATACAATGTGCTACCTACTCTTTATCTCGTTAAAAAAACATAGTCCGAAACAGTTCCTGAAGGAACTGAAATAAAACTCTTTTTGGTTGATTTTTTTAACATTGCAATTTAGCGACTAATTGTTGTGATTTTTTGCACAGAGACGTTTGAGGGGATAAAAAATGACTTAGACTAATAACAAGCATAGCCCGAAAGACATTCCGAGGACTTATTTCCAGGGTCGCGTACGTCGGCGTTGCAACGGAGGATTTTTGCACAAAAATAGTTAAAGCGATGGAAAACGACATAGACTGAATCAGAACAGACCGATATAGTTCCCGAATGATCTGGAGTAAACTCCTGTGTACGCTCGGAAGCCGCTTGCGGCTCGCGCACCACTCACCCTCAAAGATAATTATAACACGATGCCCACGCAAGCGAAGCCAAGGGCAAAAGCTAGTTGTTTAACAGAACTGTCGATGATTAAGAAAATGAAATATACTAAGATAAACTGATTTTATTTGCTTATTCATAATAGAAACATTAGGTTTCTTAGGCTATCGATGCAAAAAGTCCTATTTACTAATCCAAATAAAGAAGATTACCTGGGCTACCGAGGTTTGCTCGGTGTACTTAGCGTTTTCTGTACACAAAATATAATTATATTTTTTTAAATTATAAGGGCATAGTACCCAGAGCCGTTAAAAATATTTAAAAATACGCTACCTATGATACACATAGCGAGGCATATTTCGCGCCCGACTCCAGTGCGTAAAATCTCGGAAAATTGCGTTTTTACAGAGATCACAGAGATGAGACCACGGATAAAGGGACCTCTGTCCTGGCTAGCGATCACGAATAGAATGACACTCAACTGTTTCAGAAAAGCTTTCGAACGAACTATTTAAACTTAGCTTTTTAATACGACCCGCGGATAGCAAGATTGCAAAGGAGGTAGAAGTGCGCGAACGCAGAGCTATACGATCTCTACAGTACCAAAGTATTAAAATTATTACTAACATACAATATGGACACTCCCTGCCGCTCTCTAGATTCCGACCTCAGCCCCTCGTCTCCCAAATAGATTCATATTGGTTACAGTTTGGTTGTCGAACGTATACGATTTCGCCGCCATTTTGTTTGTACCGTCATTCCTTTTTTGAATTGTCATTTCTGGCCCGTTGTATGAAGTGTCCAGGGTGTGACAGTACTGTTTGTAGAGGCAATAACTACCCATTTTTTTACAGATTTATATGTTTAAAGGTGTCAAATATTTGTATGGTAATCAAACTAAATTTAAGTTTAACTACGGAAACCTACAAAATATATAAAATAATCCCCCCTCTCCATTTGATCATCGGACGATCAGGCGCGGAGGACGATTCCACCCCTTTGTCGTTAATGTTCCACCTTTACGCACGAAGCGTTTTTATTTATTATTAGGGATTCATTTTTTTTCAGGCAACTAAGTACTAAAGTACAGGCCAATTGATATATAAAAACTTAATAAAATAACATGAAATAGATACTATACATAAAATACATAATTAGGCATGTTAGTATCTACCTTAACCAATGTTAGTAATTTTTGGTGACGCGTGGACTGGCATGGTGCCACGGAAAAGCCGAAACACGACGTCCTTCGGCCAGAAGTCGGTGCTGGTGATGGTCTCCAGTAGATCACGTACAACGAGAACTGCACGTAGTTTTGCTTCTTCCTTCATTATGCGAACGGCCAAGGAGTGGAATACCCTGCCGGCGTCTGTATTCCCCGATTCGTATAATTTAGGAATCTTCAAGACGAGAGTGAATAGACACTATTTATGAGCTTACGTGCTACATCCTCGGCTGCATCGGCACTTGCCATCAGGTGAGGTTTGGCTGCACGCACTCAAATTTTTAATAAAAAATAAATATTCATCATCATCATATCAGTCGAAGGACGTCCACTGCAGGACATAGGCCTCCCCCAAGGATTACCACGACGACCGGTTATGCGCTGCCCGCGTCCAGCGGCTTCCCGCGACCTTCACCAGGTCATCGTTCCAACGAGTGGGAGGCCTGCCTACACTACGTTTTCCGGTGCGCGGTCGCCACTCGAGAACTTTACTACCCCAAAGGCCATCTATTCTACGAGCAATGTGCCCCAAAAAAATCATTAAAGTGTTATTATTATAACCTAATTAACTGCAGTACCTAATTGATTGACATTCGTTTTTTTATTAACTCGTCTATTACCTGTATAGATGGTGTACTCTCTTGTCTTGAAACATTATTTTCATTTACATCACATCACTTCAGCTCATATACGTCCCCACCGAGGGACTCGAGCTTACCCTGAAGTAGGGTGATCGGGCCTTAGTCGACCACGCGAGCCCAGTGCGGGTTGGTCAACTTCACACACAACCTTCGAGTTTCCTCGCAGATGTGTGCAGGTGTCCTCACGATGTTTTCCTTCATAGTATAAGAGCGCCGGATAAACGTACATATGAGATCGAAATTCGATAACACATTGGTACGTCGCAGGACTCGAACCACGACCTCCCGGATATGAGGTAGCGGCCCTTGCCGTTTGCGCCACCGACAAAATATTATTTTCATTAAAAATTCACAAAAAAAAACTTACTGAAACAAACGGTCTATCGAACTCCAAACGCGATTCTTTCAGTTTAACCACATTGAAATAACATAAAAGTTTGTCTTTGCCTGGAACGATTCCAAATAAGGTAACTGTCGCTGACATCCGCCCCAGGCAACACTGTATCCTGGCAACATTGGCATTTCTGACTCCCTCGCTCTTATGGGAAAGCCGTAAAGTTGACTATTTGCCGTCTCTGTTCCAGCGTTTTAGTGTGTGGCCAACTACTAGCTTCCGGAGTCTCTGGCTCTCGTTAAGTTTTATAGGATAAGGATTGAATTTGGAATTTGGATCAATAGCTTAATATTTTTAAATGATTTGTAATAATTGTGATAAGCGTCGGTGGCTCAACCGGTAACGACTCGGTCCTTCTAACCAGAGGTATCGGGTTCAAATCTGAACTGCCAATGTACCAATGAGTTTTTCAAAACTTACGTACATATACTTACCGATTGCTTTAACGGAGAAGGAAAACATCGTAATGATACCTGCACACGCCTGCGTAGAAACTCAAAGGTTGTGTGTGAAGTCGACCAACCCGTACTGGGCCCGTGTGGTCGACTAAGCCCTGATCGTCCTAATCCAGGGTAGGCTTGAGCCCCTCGGTGGGGACGTATATGAGCTGATATGATGAATTTTGTTTATTACATGTATTTGTTTGTTTGTTACCTTTCACTCTTCAACGCCTTGACCAATCTTTATGAAATTTGGTATGCCGGTAGCCTGTGTCACGAGAAAGGACATATGCTACTTTTTATCCCGTAAAAATAGCAAAACCCGATGCAGTGCCTGAGGTAACTGAAAATTTACTCTTTTTTGGTTAATTTCTTTAACATCGCAACGGAAAATTAATTGTGTGAATTGTGTACAAAAATGGTTGAGGGGGTGGGAAATGACATTATTCACTAATAAGCATATCCTGACATAGTTCCGGAGAGATCTGTAGAAAATTCATGTAAACGCTCGCGAGCCGCTGGCGGCTCGCGCACCGCGCACCCTCTAGGACAGTCATGACAACCATGTCCACGCGGGCGCAGCCGCGGGCAAAAGCTAGTATTTACTGAATCTGCCTTCGTGTTTCACTACCTTCGTGTTTCTGTACAAACATACAGTATGGACACTCCCTGCCACTCTCTAGATTGCGACCTCACCCCATTGTCACCCAGATTGATACAGATTGGTTACAGTTTGGTTGTCGAACGTATAGGATTTCGCCGCCATTTTATTCGTTCCGTCTTTTCTTTTTTTAAATGTCATTTCTGGCCCGTTGTATGAAGTGTCCAGGGTGTGCCCACAGCGACAATTGGACAAACGGCGTTTACGATTTTCACCTCTTAAATGTTAACCGATTTGGACCAATTTTTGATAGGTTGTTGGTTGTTGGTATGGAGGGTACTGTCAAAGTATAGTACTAACATACAGTATGGACACTCCCTTCCGCTCTCTAGATTGCGACCTCACCCCTTGTTACCTTGTTTTGTTCCGTCATTCATTTTTTTTAATGTCATTCCTGGCCCGTTGTGTGAAGAGTCCAGGGTGTGGTACTGTACTACCACACCTCTCTACACAAGTAAAATATTGATAACTATTTATTTCAAACTAAACACAACAACGCGAGCGACAGTTTTTTTGTTCAGTTCGGACTTAGTGCGAGTACCACTTGCACTTTTTTTTTGTTTGAATTTAGGTTAAAATTTTGCGCTTGTATGTATTACCGTTTTAACAATATGCCAAAAAGAAAAAAAAACTTTGAAAGGAGACGTTTCTTGTATGGGGAGCCCTTTTAGTTCGATGTTTTTGTATTTCTATTGTTCATTAGTATATCCCCTATACGGTGAAGGAAAACATCGTAAGGAAACCTTCACACCTGCGGAGAAACTCGCAGGTTGCGTGTGAAGTCGACCAACCCGCACTGAGCCCGCGTGGTCAACTAAGGCCCAATCGCCCTAATTCAGGGTAGTCTCGAGCCCCTCGCCAGGGATGTATATGAGCTGATACGACGATATCCCCTATAATAATGCATATTCATTAAACTACAGTTTAATAATGGGACATACTAACGCACAGAGAAGGCTTAGTAATCGGGTTAGTTGGGGTCCTGTTACCTGGTATGGAATACAAAAAAATGAGCGTTTTTCCACTAGCCGGCATGGCACCATTACCGGCCCGGCTGCCGGAGAAGCAATAATGTATGAAAATACCTATACGCTCGCGTTGTTTTCGATTTTCCTGTGGGAATAAGACGTTTTCCCGGGGTAAAAAGTAAACTATGTGCTATTTCAGGACCTATCCTATTATGTGTGACTATAGCACTCCGAGGGCTCCCTAACACCACACCTCTCCACACAACGACATAGTATAATGACAATAATACCTATTCACATTTAAAACAAAACACATCAACGCAAGCGACAACAATATGCTGCTTTGACATTAAGTTCGGACTCCCTTGCGTAAGTACGACTCACACTTGACCGATTTCTATTTTTTTTTGATGTATAACATCTTTGCTCTCGCTTTCCTGCAATTTGTGGGAGTGATTTCGTGAAATGGGACGGAAATGTATCCCATGTGTAACAGGAAGACGCGTTTTTTCAGGCTTTAAAAGCGCGGAAAAGGCAAAGGTATCTATGACCATACAGCCTAGTCTGCCGTATCTTTGCCGTCCTTTTTTCAGGCTTTAAAAGCGCGGAAAAGGCAAAGGTATCTATGACCATACAGCCTAGTCTGCCGTATCTTTGCCGTCCTTTTATAAAGTATTTTGTCACATGTTACACATCATATGCGAGTACTGTAGGTCTCGCTCGAATTTTTTTATTTTTTTACTTCAGTATTACTTCTTTAATCACACCAAGTTTCACGTTTATATGTATTGCCGTTTTAACGATAGACCTAATAAAAAATACTTTTAAAGACCTATAAAAACACGTTTTTTGTATGGATTTATTTTTTCACTTTTTCTAACTTTTAGTATATTTTGTTGTTATAGCGGCAACAGAAATACACATTCTGTGAAAATTTCAACTGTCTACCTATTACGGTTCATGAAATACAGCCCGCTGATGGATGGACAGACGAATAGACAGCGGAGGCTCAGTAATAGCAAAGTAATATTAGTTCTAGTAATTGGGTCCCGAGCATTTTCGGAGCATGCTCGGAGTTTATCTGCGTGATCGAATCAGAAACGAGGAGATCGTAGGAGAACCAAAGTAACCGACATAGCTCTCAGAATTGCTAAACTTAAGTGGCAGTGGACGAGAACAGATGGCCTTTGGGGCAGTAAAGTCCTCGAGTGGCGACCACGCACCGGAAAACGAAGTGTAGGCAGGGCTCCCACTCGGTGGACCGATGAACTGGTGAAGTTATCGGGAAGCTGGTGGATGCGGGCATCGCAGGACCGGTCGTCGTGGAAATCCTTGGGGAGGCTTTTGTCCAGCAGTGGACGTCCTTCGGCTGATATGATGAATAGGGTCCCGTAGGGAACCCTTAAAATCCTTACTTAATATAATATTATAAATGTGAAAATGTGTTAGTTTGTTACCTTTTCACGCTTTAACGCCTTGACCAATCTTTATGAAATTTGGCATGCAGGTATCCAGTGTCACGGGGAAGGACATAGGCTACATTTTATCCCGGTAAAATAGCATAATCTGATGTAGTTCCTGAGGGAACTGAAAAAATACTCGATTGTTGTGATTTTTTGCACAGAGATGGTTGAGTAGGTGGGAAACGAAATAATTTAAAGAAAGTAATTAAAACGATGTCCACGCGGGTGAAGCCGCGGGAAAAAGCTAGTTTGTTTCTTTTTTGTCAAGGGTTTACCAATTGTGAATAAAAAAAAATGTTTATTTTAAGAGAATCGCATCAGCGAGCAACGAAAACATGTCCCTAGAAATATCATTTGAATATATCCAAATGAGGTGAGTTTCATTAAAAGTATCCATCAACACGCTCTGAATAATAAAAAATGCTTAAAAACTCACCAAATGCTAAAAAGCTCTCAAAAATACGAATTTTATTTTTAAAAGCCATTAGCGAGGAGAGATCACTCTGTGGCTTTTAGTGAAATCTCCTATCGTGTGTTTATTTCAGTGATGTTTTTAAACATACACTTGTAGGTGAACCGCTATTTAGCTTTAAGTTAAACTAGCATTGCAGCATAGCTGCAATTGCCTAGCCATATCAAAGATTTCGGTGGCGCAAAGGCAAGGGCCGCTACCTCCTATCCGGGAAGGAAACCATTGTGAGGAAACCTGCACACATCTGCGAAGAAACTCGAAGGTACACAACCTAAAGTTGACCAATCCGCACTGGGCCCGCGTAGTCGACTAAGGCCCGATCGCCCTAATTAAGGGTAGGCTAGAGCCCCTCAGTGGGGACGTATATATGAGCTGATGTGATGATCAAAGATTCTAACAACGAGGCATATATAGGCTTACATATTGTAGGCTTGAATTAATGTCATGGACTGATATCATTTACCTAATTATAATACCTGTGTGTCATGGGCTCTTTTGCGGCTGGTATGACCCGGGGGGGCATTTTTGACGAGTGACCCAGTTCACAATGGGTTTTGAGAAACTAATTTTTATATATGACATGTAATTATACTATGAATAAATTTGAAAAATATTCTTCTAAAGTATAAAGTACCTTGTCTGTCAACCAATCTTTTAGTGTTTTTTTAAAATTTAGTACCATCTAATGACTTGATATACATTGGTAAGTGATTAAAAATTATAATACCTTATTAATCTTTTTTTATTTTTTTTTTTATTAAAAATTTGAGTGCGTTTGACTGCAACTCACCTGATGGTAAGTGATGATGCAGTCGAGGATGGTACACGCAAACTCAAATAATGCCTATTCACTCTTGCCTTGAAGATCCCCAAATTATAGGAATCGGGAAACACTGACGCAGGCAAGGAGTTCCACTCCTGCGCTGTACGCATAATAAATGAAGAAGCGTAACGATTCGTGCGAAAAGGTGGAACATCAACAACAAAGGGGTGCAACCCCTCCCTGCGTCTCGTTGACCGACGGTGGAATGGAGCAGGGGGAATGAGGTCGTGAAGTTCTTGCGCGCACTCTCCGAAATGAATTCGATAGAATACCGATAGACAGGCGACTTTGCGGCGATGCTCAAGGCTTTGGAGCTTGTCATTGACTAGCTCGTCGTCACCAATGAGTCTCCGTGCGCGTCGGTCGATGGCGTCCAAGGTATCCAGCTGATAGCGGGCTGATCCATCCCATAAGTGTGAACAGTACTCCATACATGATCCATCCCATAATCTATCTCCTACTAATATATCTCTTAAAAAAATTTTTTAGGTTTCTACTTTTTAGTTTTACTTTTTTCATATGTTTTAATTTTTGTAATGTAGTTTAAATTTTGAAATATGATTTCTGTACTTCGTCTAGGTCCACCCCCCTTCCCTGAAGGGGTAGTTGCTGAAAATCAGCGCTGTGATCTCTTTGATGACAGCATATGCTGAGCTGCTACCTATTGAGTGATAGGTACAAAGTGTGTTTTCTAAAAACTACGCTATTGGTCACTTGAGGGTTCTTATCACTGAATAAAAATTTATTCTATTGTAGTAGTAGAACTCTAATCCTTACAGCTATGGAGTTGAACTCCTTGGCTGCGTCTGTGTTTAGACTTTTACAATTTAGGGACTGCAAGGCGATAGTGAATAGGCATGATTTGAGTTTGCGTGTACCATCCTCGGCTACATTGTCACTTACTTAGCAATTGAGATTTAGTTAAACGCGCTCAAATTTATAATAAATAAAAATTATAAATGTGAAAATGTGTTTGTTTGTTTGTTACCTCTTCACGCTTCAACACCTTAACTAATCGTAACGAAATGTTATGGCGAAGGACGCGAAAATAGCAAAGTCCGATACAGTTCCTGAGGGAACTGAAAAAAAGCCTTTTTATGGTTGATTTCTTTAACATCACAACGGAGTCACGGATTGTTGTGATTTTTTGCACAGAGAGATAATTTAGGGGCTAGGAAATGAAATAGACCACTATTAGCATATAGACAGTTCCCGAGGGATCTGGGAGAAACTCATTTTCCATCTCGCGCATGTTGGCGCCACAACAGAGCAACGGATTGACGTAATTTTTATATAGAAACAGTTGAAGGGGGTGGGATGTGACATGGACTGCTTATCAGAATACCCCGATATAGTTCCCGAGGGATCTGGGAAAATCTTATTTTGAGTCTCGCGCACGTTGGCGACACAACAGAGCAACGAATTGACGTGATTTTTATATAGAAACAGTTGAGGGGGGGTGGGATGTGATATATACTGCTAATCAGAATACCCCGATATAGTTCCCGAGGGATCTGGAGTACATTTATGTCTCCGTTCGCGAGACGCTGGCGGCTCAAATAAGTCACATAAACGAAGCCCACGCGACCGAAGTCGCGGGAAAAAGCTAGTATACCCATAAATAAGTATTTAAACAATAATAATTAAACACATACTTTAATAAAATTTAAAAATTATTTATTATTCCCTTCATCTGGTGTAATAGCCGTGGTGGCAAGCCATAATTTTTGATTACGAAGGGCTTGCGACTACGGCTATTACCCCAGATAAAGGGAAAATAAAGGCTATGATTTCAGGCGGGAAACTCTTCTTTGTTTTCTGACTTTTCCGTAGTCGGTTTTTTTTTTTAACTTTTATTTTATTTCCATATTTTTTGTGCTCAGAGTATAACGCCACCCTACCCCGCTACCCGCGGCCGCGTGTCGTGTCGCTTGAATGTAGCGCGCGTGTATTGAGCCGTCTCATATTATCACTTGTGAGACCATTTTTACTTAGATATTAAAAATATTTGCATATGTTATGTGTATATATTTAGAATGTGCTCGTTAAGACGTTTCTTTTAGTACCAAACATGATAATATAAATATATTAAAAAAAATGTTGTTTGTTAAATTCACCTATAAAGTCAGCCATGTTATTTTTTTTATATGATTTAATATATCCTATGATAGGCGGAGTAATGGCACAAATCCAAAGACACTACATTTATCAAGATCCGTTAAGTGGTTTAAGAAATACAAGGGAACAGATGAACATCCATACACATACATACATACATACATAGACTGTCAAAAACATAAACCCTCATTTTTCGTAGTCGGGTAATAGAAATAAAAATTAAATTTCAATAAATTCACAGCTGCATCATACGACATCGTGTATCGTTACAGAAAACCATTTTCCCTAAAACTGGAGTCGTTAAACCGCTTCCAGAAGCCGCCTCGAGTGAGCGTATGCTAAAAAATGCAAACTGGAAAATTTAATGTAACGTGAAGTAAACCCCCTATACGAAGCACCCAAGAATTACTCCCCTTCTTCGCTGGAGAGCGCAACTACCAATTGTTTCTCTGAAAGGTCAATCTCGAATCAAACTCGAAAAACGAGAATTTATCGAGACAGGGAATCTATATAAAAGAAATCTGATGCGAGTCCGTCCGGCCATCCTATCTAACTGACTTGGTCATATAGTTTATATATCCACAGATTTCTCATCACCTTACTTTCAACCTTATCAAGTTTTACTTAAACATGGTTTTCATAGCTTTGTTTCTCCATATCTTCGGTTCTAAATTAAGTACGCAGTTCGTTTTGGTCTAAAAACACTCGCTGGAACGAGCTCTTTCATTTGAGCTATTTCCCATTAAAATTGGTTGAATTTGAAGCTAGGTATGAATGTTCTATTATCCGGATCAAATGGTCAGTTGACGTCATATGTCGTCCATGCCAAAAGGTCGTATCCTAACAGCATTTGAACCTGATAATATGTATTTGACGAGAATGAAGAGAGATATCTCCGCCAGACGAGGTAGTAGGCCGTGGACAAACCGTGGATGGGTTGCTTAGAAGCGAAGAAATGTTGATAGCGCGTTCTTGATGTTGACAGGTAGTTTGTAATTTGATCACTTGTGTTAAGACTCACTTTTAGTTGAAGGCAGTTGTTCCCCTACACATTAGATAAGATTAGATATAGATTACATAAATTACCAACTTATTAATAAAAGTAACAGGCATTTCTCTCTCTTTAGTAAATCAAAGATAAGTGTTCACCAACCCGAACTGGGCCCGCGTGGTCGGCTAAGCATTATCGCCCTAATTAAGGATAGGCTCCAGCCCCTAGTCTGGGCTTATAATATGAGCTGATATGATGATGAAGTTTTTTTTATATATTTTTACGACTTATCAAAATTTATCTTACTTAATTTTTAACACATTCGTGTCTGTCACTTTATTGACTTTGAAATAGCTTAGGATTACCAGTAAAGTTACCCAGACTGACCACGAATTATTTTCATGGCGTGACAGTTTCTGTAAAGACGTAGAGATTTTTTTTATATTTTTTTTATTCACAATTGGTAAGGTCTTGGCATCATCTCACCTGATGGTAAGTGATTATGATGCCGAAGATGGAAGCGGGCTTACCAAGATTCCCCAACGCAATGGAGAACTGGCTATCTTATCTTCAAGTCGGAACAATAAGATAATAAGCTCACGTTTAATAAATAACCTAAACACTTTTACAAGCTTTTGTTTCATTTGTTTTTTTTAGCTTACCGCATTATCGATCATCTAAACTAAACGTTTAAGCAGACCCCGGACACTTCATACAACGGGCCAGAAAGACATTTCAAAAAAGGAATGACGGAACAAACAAAATGGCGGCGAAATCATATACGTTCGACAACCAAACCACACCCTGGACACTTCATACAACGGACCAGAAAAGACATTTCAAAAAAGGAATGACGGAACAAACAAAATGGCGGCGAAATCATATACGTTCGACAACCAAACCACATCCTGGACACTTCATACAACGGGCCAGAAAAAACATTTCAAAAAAGGAATGACGGAACAAAAAAATGGTTGCGAATTCCTATACGTTCGACAATCAAACTGTAACCAATCTGTACTAATCAGGGTGACGAGGGGGTCACGTCGCAATCTAGAGAGCGGCAGGGAGTGTCCATACTGTATATTAGTACTAACTTATTAACTTTTAGCTTACCGCATTATCGATCATCTAAACTAAACGTTTAAGCAGACCCCGGACACTTCATACAACGGGCCAGAAAAGACATTTCAAAAAAGGAATGACGGAACAAACAAAATGGCGGCGAAATCATATACGTTCGACAATCAAACTGTAACCAATCTGTACTAATCAGGGTGACGAGGGGGTCACGTCGCAATCTAGAGAGCGGCAGGGAGTGTCCATACTGTATATTAGTACTAACATATATACTTTGGTTTAAGTACCTATGCAAAATTACATCTCAATCGGTAACCGGGAAGTGCCTCAAAAATTTTATTACGGACAACTTGCGAACATTGTAAATTAAATAAAAGCTTGTAAAAACTCTATTCGAGTCCGTGGTAACACCGAAGATGTGGGGCTGACTCTTATGTGGATTTCCCTAATATTACTTATACTATCGCTTATTATTCTACGCTATTGACTTGAACATGAAAATTGCTTTGCGTTTTGTTTATGCTAGGGAGGAAACGCCGCATACGCATGCTGTTACAGATAAGAGAAACATTAAGTTAAAGGGGCAAATTTCTTGTATACTATGTAAATATTATAAGAAGCGTCATAAATCTGTGAGGAAATTGAGGGGTGAATTTTAATACGTGAACATTATTTATAGTCTATTTGTGTATCGATTCCATATCGATGGCCATTGTGTTAACTCAGCTTGAATTTAAGTAAGATAATTTTGGAGTAAGTAGGTGTAGGTGAGATGTTGTCAAGGGTTTACCAATTGTGAATAATAAAAAAAAGAAATTAAGTTAGGCGTGTGCAGGTTTCCTCACGATGTTTTTTCCTTCACCGTAAGAGCGTCGGAAAAACGTGCATATGAAATCGAAATTCGAAATCACATTGATACGTGGCGGGATTCAAACCATGACCTCCCAGACAGGAGGCGGCGGCCCTAGCCGTTACGCCACCGACGCTCCTCTGCACACGCCTGCCGAGAAACTCGTAGGTTGTGTGTGAAGTCGACCAACCCGCATTGGGTCCGCGTGGTCGACTAAGGCCCGATCGCCCTTATTCAGGGTAGGCTTGAGCCCTTCGGTGGGGTTTAAGTAAGTTAGGTACATTTCAAACACCAAGGCCACATTCCACTCATTTTTTTTAATTCACAATTGATAAGCTACATACTTCATCTCACTTAAATAAGTAACGATAATACCGAAGATGGAAGAGGGCTTACCAAGATTCCCAAACGCAATGGAGATCTGGCTATCTTATCTAAAGCCGGAACACATTAATGATGTTAAAACTGATGTTTGGTAGCAAGACTTATATAAAATGGTGGTAGCTAGCCAGGCGGGCTATGAAAATGCCCTACCACCAACCAAACCGAGTCTTACAAGTTGACCCCGCCAGGAATCGGACCCGTGACCTCCTGATGTGAAGCGAATGGACTAACCATTACGCAACGAAGGCAGTTCTTAACTTATCAATTAGGGCTGTAATGTTATTCGTTTTCTTATTATTTTACCATCTCAAACCACCTGAACTTAAAGATATGTTGTAATTAAAAAAAACGGTCAACATAGCATTAAAAAAAAGGGACAAGTGCGAGTCGGACTCGCCCACCGAAGGTTCCATACAAATGTATAGGTACATAATATAAATTATAACCATAGATCGGAATAGGTACAGTTTTTTCCGGCAATTATGTCATAACGTTGTCAATAGTATGGATAAACTTCTCCGGATTTCCGGATTTGAGGGTCTTACAAAGTGAAATAAAAACTTTTTTGGAATCATCTTTTTATTGTTTATAAATGCATAAATTACTTATTTAAAAAAAATTACACATACAATAAGAATTAGTAAATAAACAAAGGGGTAAATATATTTGTGCAAGTATTTCTCAATAAAACCTTGCACGCACGGATTAGCATTTTGTTGAGTCTTGAGTTAATTGCTTCTAAATGAAAAAAAAACCGGATACCAGATAAAATTAGGCTTATCCATGTTGTGCCAACGTTGCAAAAGTACATGAAAAAACTCTACCTATTCCGATCATTGATTATAACATAGCAAACTTTTAGGTACTACATACACCAAAATTATTAGGTACCTAACTATATACAGTCATAAACAAAAAAGGGAAAATATTTTTTTTCATTCTTGGTCATAAATTTAAAACTATACATCATAAAAATAACTTAAAATTTGTTTAAGATTGTGCTAATGAAGCCATTTTATATGATACCCTACATGACACGGTTATCTCAATTTAAAATCGCTCCAGATCCCTCGGAAACTGTGTCAGCATATGCGTATTAGTAAAATATGTCATTTCCTTCCCACCCACTCAACCATCTCTGTGCGAATAATCACAACAATCCATTGTTCCGCTGCGATGTTAAAAAAAAATAACCGAAAAATAGAATATTTTTAGTTCCCTCGGGAACTAAATCGGACTGTGCTATTTTCACATATAAAAAGTAGCGTATGTCCTTCCTAGTGACACAGGCTACCTGCATGCCAAATTTCATTAGGATTGGTCAAGGCGTTGAAACGTGAAAACGTAACAAACAAACAAACACATTTTCACATTTATGATACTATTAGTAAAGATGTGAAAATTTTTGTTTGCTTTATGAGGATATAAGGATTAGTGAGAATGAAATTAATCTAATAAAATTTTATCTAAATAGCAGTCTGATCAACCTCAATAGAAAAAGAAATATCTGATGCACAAAGAAGGCACGTACATTGCATTCTGTTAAGTCAATGAATGGAAATTCCACAGACCTACTAACTACAAACAGAGAACTGACTGTAATTAACAAAATACTAAACACTGGAGGCCACTTTAGAAGGACACCAGCGAGCGTCACTCCAGTATTTAATTAAATGAAAGCACAAAAAGACGAAAGTGAGAAGGTAGGGCAATTTGTCAAAATTAATTAAAAAGAAAACGAGCTAACTGAAGTATTAGGGCGAGTTTTACAAGATAACGCCGGAGAATTCACTGAGTCGTCAACCATTTGTTTTTTTACTCAATTAGGTATGAGTTTCTATGTAGGAATGTTAAATAGGGATGACGAATCTGATGATGATCTGAGTTACTTTTCAAGCGACTTCCAAAAAGGAGGAGGTTCTCAATTCGTCTGTATGTTTTTTTTTTTTTTTTATGTTTGTTACCTCATAACTTTGGACTGGATGAACCGATCTTTATGATTCTTTTTTTATTTGAAAGCTAGTGCTTCCCGTGTGGTCCCATATAAATTTTATTAAAATCGGTGTAGAACTTTATTCGAAAATTAACAAAAACCAAAAATAGTAATGCAAAAATGTACTAAGTTGTTGCGATGGAAGTCGGTTTTTTAACGTGTTTAGCGTTTTCAATTATTATCATGTGTCAAAAACGACATTTTGTTCTTAAAATGTTAGAAATACCTAGGCGTGACGTCATAGTTTAGCAGCGTCATTATATGTACTCATTTTGTGATTTTGGTGAATTAAAAATCAAAGACTTGATGGAAAATAAAACGAATATGGTTTTCCGAAGTTTAAGAAGAAGGGCAATTTAGTGATCAAGTGTTCATAATTTATTTCTGATGCTGTCGTCATTCGGACTCTACATCACACCACTCTACACAACCGTTCATTATATCAGTTCATAATATACGTCCCCACCGAGGGACTCATGCCTGCCCTGAATTAGTCGACTACGCAGGCCCAATGCGGGTTGGTCGACTTCACACACAACCTTCGAGTTCCTTCGCAGGCGTGTGCAGGTTTCCTCACGATGTTTTCCTTCACCGTAAGAGCGTCGGATAATTAAGTACATATGAAATCGCAATTCGAAAACACATTGGTACGTGGCAGGATTCGAACCTCAGACTTCCGGGCAGGAGGTAGCGGCCCTAGCCGTTACACCACCACACAATCGTATAAGTATTAATAAATATACTGCGACACAAGTATAACAATGACACCTAATTCTTTACATATAAAAGACTTTTTTTTATTTTTACCCGACTGCGCCAGAAGGAGGGTTATGTTTTTCGAGAGTATGTATGTATGTATGTTTGTATGTATAATTGTTTGGCACGCTCTGCAGCCTGAACGGCTGGATGGATTTTAGCTTGAGACGTGTCGTTAGATTCGTATTTACTGTGAGAGTGACACTGGGTATATCAAAATAAAAAAAAAACAAAATGGCGGATTTTTGGCGCCAAATTCAAATAAACTCATTCAACAATAAAACTAAAAAAATGAATAAAATAAAAAACGGTAATTTAAAAACTAAAAAACCCGCTTGCGTTTCTGTGTAATTTGTAAATGAAAAACCCTAAAACAAGAAAGTCGTCATACCCGATTGCACTTAACTTAAGAAAAATTGTAGCAGTCGGGACCCATTCTAGAAATGGAGGCTTAGTGAATTGAGAGCACATACCTATATTACATTGCTGATTACTCCAATATACTGACTAGACGGCTGACTTTCTAGAATGGGTCCCGACTGCTACAATTTTTCTTAAGTTAAGTGCAATCGGGTATGACGACTTTCTTGTTTTAGGGTTTTTCATTTCCAAATTACACAGAAACGCAGGCGGGTTTTTTAGTTTTTTAAATTACCGTTTTTTTTTTTAATTCACAATTGGTAAACCCTTGGTATCATCTCACCTGGTGGTAAGTGACGATGTTGCCGAAGATGGAAGCGGGCTTACCAAGATTCCAATACGATTTTCATTCCATTTAAATTCTGTAATGCGACTATAACTTATACTTGTTTGGTTTTTATTATTTGTTGTTTTATTTCAAGATTAGACAATAACCACTACAAGTTTGACACTTTTATGTATTACAGTTTTTTTTAAAAGCAAAATCAAAAAACCTATAAAAACACGTTTTTGAATAGAATAGAAGAAAAATAGGATGTTATATTTGCTTTTCAATAAGGTAAGTATAAAATGTCTTAAAATAGATTCAAGATTCAAGATATTTAGTCAAAATAGGTGCAAATTACACTCTTTCTGATAGTCATAAAAAAGTGATTACATAGTTTCATTCGTAAAAAATAAAGAAATAAACAATCATTAGTTAATTACGTCAAAATACAATCCGTGATATAAAAAAAATAATGTCATTAGAACATGAAAACAATATGACACGAGAAGTTATAGGTACATCAAAATTATTGAATGTCATGAACGCCTTTGACAAGTGTGGGCCAGTTCACACGGACAGCACCCGGTCACGAGTATAACGCGAGAGTCAGCCATCGCTCCTCTCAACAATATTAGAGGGAAAGGAACGACCCGGCTCCCGATGCCCCACCATCCGCCACCATCCGCAAAATAGTTTTAGAATCACTTATTTAGCTACTTTAGTATTAGCATGCAAATATTGTTTGTTTAGGAGTTTGTATGGAGAATCGCCTCCGTGGCATAATGGTTAATCCATTCGCTTCACACCAGGAGGTCGCGGGATTGATTTCCGGTGGGGTTAACTTGTAAGATTCGGTTTGGTTGGTGGTAGGGCATTTTCTAAGCTCGCCTGGCTAGCTACCACCATCTTATCTAAGTCTTGCCGCCAAACATCATATAAGATAGCCAGTTCTCCGTTGCGTTGGGGAATCTTGGTAAGCCCGCTTCCATTTTCGGCATCATCGTCACTTACCATCAGGTGAGATGACACAAAGGGCTTACCAACTGTGAATAAAAAAAAAGATCCTACAGATTTTTGCCTATTTTGGATTTTAATTATTTTTTGGTAAATTTACTATAAAATAACACACATTTTGTACAAAATTCAGCCAGCTACTTATGACGGTTCTAAAGACACAGTCTTTTCATGGTCAGACAGCCAGACGGACGGACGGACAGCGTAGGCTTAGTATAAGGGTTGCATTACCTGGTACGGAAACCCAAAAAAGCATTTGGACCATTTTCGTGGCGAAATGTCCATAAGCTTTACATCAGGAGGTCACGGGTTCCATTCCCGTAGGAGTCTTAACTTTGCAGGACTCGGTTTGGTTGGTGGAAGGGCGTTTACAAAGCCCGCCTGGCTAGCTACCACCATCTTATCTAAATCTTGCCGCCAAACATCTATGTTAACAGCATTTATGTGTCTGGCTAGAAGATAAGATAGCCAGTTCCCCATTGCGTTTGGGAATCTTGGTAAGCCCGCTGTCATCTTCGTCATCATCGTCTTTTACCATCAGGGATTAATAATCATCTATCCGCTCTAGGTATCACCGACAGCCCCCTATGCAGAGCATGTATGGAGGCTGAGGAGACTGCTGCTCACATCCTGCTGGATTGCGGAGGGCTGGCACAGTACAGGGGCGTGCACGTCGGTGACCCGAGGTCACTCCAGGAAGTCATCGGCAACCTACGGGGGCTACTGGGCTTCTTGGAGGAGCTGGGCTTGCAGTGATGCCAGCTAATCACGAAAAATGGGCGCAGCGGTTGCCTGGTTGCGGAAATCGCCCCTAACTAACTAACCACCATCAGGGATGCATCTGATATCGATACCGATATATCGGTAATATATTGGGTTTGCCGATATATCGACATCGGCGATATTTTTATTGCCGACACAACTACAACACAACTCGCGCTTTAAAAAATTAATATAAACATGCCTCTTATTTCGTCTATTTCCTTGTAAACGAGGCACAAACTGTTATGTAAGTAGTCTTCGTTGGCTTTTTTAATTTTTTCGTATTAAATAAAATACAAAATTAATTATCGATATTAATTAGTTTGCGTTATGAGTATTTTTATAACTAGTTGAGTAAAATAAAATAAAAAAAATTGTAAATAATAATATGAATTTAATAATACACAATTGTTTTATGGAACAATTAATTATTAATATGACATTTAGGTAAAAATAGGGTTTGTTTACAAAATCTTTACTTTAATTATATCTAGCTGTTTACCGCGGCTTCACCAGCATGGACGTTTTTTTAAACTTTTCGAGGGTGCGCAGTGCGCGAGCCGCAAGCGGCTAGTGAACGTGGAAAAAAGTGGCCTATGTGTTAATCCAGGTCCTAATCTGTCTACCTACCAAATTTCAGGCAGATCCTTTCAGTAGATTTTGCGTGAAAGAGTAACAAACATACATCCATACATTCTTACAAACTTTCGCGTTTATAATATTACTAGCCGTTTCCCGCGGCTTCACCCGCGTGGACAACGTTTCTATAACTTTTCGTGGGTGCGCAGTGCGTGAGCCGCTATCGGCTCGCGAGCGTGGGAAAAATTTGCCTGTGTGTGAATCCAGGTATTAATCTGTCTACCTACCAAATTTCAGCCAAATCCGTTCATTTGTTTTTGCGTGAAAGAGTAACAAACATATATCCATACATCAATACATTCTCACAAACTTTCACGTTTATAATATTAGTAGTTTGGTGAGCTGGTCTTTAACGAAGTCGTAAATAGAAATCTAGGTGACGAGGGGGTGAGGTCGCAATCTAGAGAGCGGCAGGGAGTGTCCATACTGTATGTTAGTACTAATATATATACTTTGACCAGACGGTGGTGGGTTACGAGGCTGCACCCTGCTTGCATTGATGATATCGCTGGGCGGTAAAACTACATCCATATCAGTTACCAGATCAGTTATGTTTTCCTTTTACTTTTGTGGGACGCCGGTGATTTCAATATTAGATAACCTATCACGCTGATGTTCCGTTTCAAGTTTGAACCTAAGATCGTCAATGTGGGAGTTGAGGAGGTAATATTACAAATTTTCGTTACTAACCGACTTCAAAAAAAGGAGGAGATTCGTCAATTCGACGGTATATATTTTTTTTATGTGTGTTCGCGGATAATTTCGTCATTTATGAACCGATTTCGATGATTGTTTTTTTGTTGGAAAGGAGATTTCCCAAGGGTGGTACAATGATATGGAAACTAGGTTCTGATGATGGCATCCTAGAGAAATCGAGGGGAACCTTAGTTTCCTGTTTAAAGTCGTTTTTTTTGTTCAAAATTATTTTTGACGTCAATTACTCCTAAACGATAGAAACCCAAGGTTGAAAAAAAATACCCTTATTGTTGATGATGTTCCTGAAAGTCAAAAGCTATTAGAAACACGATTAAGCAGTTTTGTTTTGATAGAAAAAAATCCCAAAGATAGTTCTACACCGTCACTTTCAACTCTAGTTATGACTAATATTTTGAAGTATAAATTTTAAAAATTTACAAAAATATTTGTTACTAGCTTTTGCCCGCGGCTTCGCCCACGTAGACATAGCTTTTATAACTCTTTATGAAGGGTGAGTGGTGCGCGAGCCGCAATCAGCTCGCAAGCGTGGACATGAGTTTTCTCCAGGTACCTCAGGAACTAAATCGGGCTATTCTGATTAGCAGTCTTTGTCACTTCCCCCCCCCTTAACAAATTCTATACAAAAAAATCACTTTAATCCGTTGCTCCGTTGCGACGCCACCGACGTGCGCGAGCGTAGAAAACAGTTGTCCCCAGATCCCTCGGGAACTATGTTTGGATATACTTATTAGTAAATTATATTTTCCACCTCATTTCTGTGCTAAAAATCACACCAATCCATTTTTTCGTTACGATTTTAAATAAATTTGCGAACAAAGAGTATTGTTTTAGTTTCCTCAGGAACTGCATCGGGCTATGATAATTTCCACAGATGAAAAGTAGACTATTTCATTCCTAGTGATACAGGCTACCTACATGCCAAATTTCATCAAGATTGGTAGAGGTGTTGAAGTTTGAATAGGTAACAAACAAACACATTTTCACTTTATAATTTAAGTAAAGATTTCTAAATCTTAAATAACATATAGAGCGTCGGTGGCAGAACGGTTAGGGCCACTACCTCCTCGATCCTGCCACTTACCAATATCTATACGAATATCGATTTCGTACTGGTATGTACGTTTATCCGACGCTCTTACGGTGAGAAAAACATCGTGAGGAAACCTGCACACGCCTGCGAAGAAATTCGAAGCTTATGTGTGAAGTCAATCAACCCGCAATGGGCCCACGTGATCGTCTAAGGCCAGATCGCCCTAACTCAGGGCAGGTCGAGCCCCTTGGTGGAGACCTATATAAACTGATATGATGAAATAACACATTTCCTATATTATCAAAAAACTAATTCAAATCATTATAGGTAGCAATCTAGTAATAAAATTTTCTAACAATATTAATATGGGTCAAATCCTCGAATCGTATCAGCTCCAAAGGAGCCCAAGACGCACTTCTCGTTGCCGCGCTGGATGGCAATAGACAACCTTAGCAGCAGGTAGGACCTCACGTCACATCTCCTCTCTTGAAGGCGAAGGCCAATCTACTTTGTGAAGGCAAAGGCCTCTGAGGGTTCAGCAGCCGGTTGTCTTACAGACCAGCGGCACAAAGTAGTAATTTGCCTCCAAGACCGAGTACTTATTATGCTTCTTTCTCACCGCAAATTGAGCAGCAGTACCGTACGGGTGAGGAGTGAGACAGAAAAAGTGGCTTCCCAAAGCAGACACGTTCCTCTCTGCCATAGCACCTGTTTAAAACCTCCGGCCTTTTGCCATCAGATCGACTAAAGCCCGGCCGGCGGCTGCATCAAAGATGGAATATTCCATCTGGCCGAGACCAGTGCCCTCCGAGTGAGGTCATTAAGGAATTGGTGACGTGGGAATCTTCACAAACACGACTGCAACTCAGTGAGTGATGGACAATTGCCTCCATCGTGGACCCGCAAATACATTGATGAGGTTCACAGATATTGATATTGCAGGCGGAGAGCAACTGCCACACGCAAATAGTCGCCGTCAGAAGAGTTCCCATATCTGTGCCTCCTGTTAAAAGATGCTAAACTCGATTTGTGTTTTATTTTTTTACACGCTTGGAATCTGAAAAAAAAAATACCTCTCTGTTCGTCTATGAAACACATCGCTACGTACCATAGTTCCAGAGTTTAAAGTAGCGTATGCTGAAAAATACATAAAAGAAATCCACTCAAAAGTATGAAATAATATTTTAATGTTTTAATACAACTTAAGCGCGTTTTATTATCCCTACAACGCCATCTATTGACATTCTGCTACCTACTATGATTATAATGTTTGGTATGTGTAGCTAATAAATAGAAAAAAGTACTCTATTGCTATTATTGTAAGTATCGATAGATAATTTCCCACGGGACCTCTTTAGTTTTCCGGGATAAAGAATACCCGACTATACAATGATGGTCAAAACACCCCATCCCAATGTAAAGGTTTCATATTGTTACGTTGAGCCAATCTAAAGATACCATTTTTTGCATTCCTGTGGGAAACCTAATTTTTTTGGGATTCACAATGTCCCAGTTTTAGTTCGCGATAAGGGTATCAACGTGTAAAATTTGATTGTAATAGGTTAAGCCACATTTGCGTGGTGGGCCATTCTATAAATGAATACTTTTGATTTTCCCACGGGAACTCTTGAATTTTCTGGGATAAAAAGTATCCTATATGTTAACCCGGGCTATAAGGAACCACCATACAAAATTTCATCAAAATCGGCCTGGTAGTTTTTGCGTGATGCGCGAACATACAGACAGACAGACAGACAGACAGACAAAAATTCCAAAAGTTATTGTTTTGGCCTCTGTATCGTTAGTAATGTCCACCACAGTTATTATTTTCCAAAAATATTCCATGTACAGACACGGCCCCGTTACAGTTTTATTATATTATAGATGATAATACAAAGGGAGTAATGTTATTATTTTTTATACTTTTATTGTAGTTTTTGATTGAATCGAAAAAGCATTGAAAAAGTGTGGTTATTTTCTTTACTCTTTACACGTCAAGAAAAAGACAGAGACAACTGTTCCAATCAACACCTCAATAGTACTCCTTTCAAATTGTTTATTCTCAAATTTCGATATCATTGCCTTCAGGTAGGAATGCTCCATGGTTAGGTTATCAATGGTAGATATGAGGCTATCATGTTATATAAAACAAGCTGTTTCCCGCGGCTTCACCCGCGTGGACAACGTTTCTATGACTTTTCGAAGGTGCGCATTGCGCGAGACGCAAGCGGCTCGCAAGCGTGAAAAAAAGTAACCTATATGTTAATCCAGGTCCTAATCTGCCTACCTACCAAATTTCAACCAGATGCGTTCAGTAGTTTTGCGTGAAGAAATAACAAACATACACACTCACAAACTTTCGTCTTGATAATATTACGAGTAGTGTGATAACTTGTGTTAAAACTCTGTGAAAAGCAGAATTTTTATTAAAGAATGATAAAGAAATATAATAGAAGAGGCATCAGACCCTACGATGTGGCTCTTACATATAAAAGGGCGAATTGGCTGCAGTGATTGAATTATGTGGCTCTTCCCTTCAGGGTCCGACTGTGAAATATTTATGTAAAGCCGGCCATCCCGTAATGGCTTTCTTATTCATGATTGAAAACCCAATTTGGAAGTCACAAGGTTGCGTTAAGAGGTTTTTGGAGTTATCTATTTGAAATCTAATGTACTTTCTTTCGCATTAAATGTTTTATTATATGAGCGTTGGTGGCGCATCGGCAATGGCCGCTACCTCCTATCCGGGAGGTCATGGTTCGAGTTCTGCTATGTACCAATTGTGTTTTCGAATTTCAATCTCATAATTATGAGCGTCGGTGGCGTAACGGCTAGGGCCGCCGCCTCCTGTCCGGGAGGTCGTGTTTTGAATCAAGCCACGTACCAATGTGATTTCGAATTTAGATTTCATATATACGTTTATCCGACGCTCTTACGGTGAAGGAAAATATCGTGAGGAAACCTGCACACATCTGCGAAGAAACTCGAAGGTTGTGTGTGAAGTTGACCAACCCGCACTGGGCCCGCGTGGTCGACTAAGGCCCGATCGCCCTAATTCAGGGTAGGCTCGAGACCCTCAGTGGGGACGTATATATGAGCTGATGTGATAATGTTTTATTATAGTTGGCTACGTCAACAGCCTTGAGCCCCCACACTGCTGGGGTAAGAGCCTCTTCATAATCTTGGGAAGGTAAGGTCACAGTCCTCTCCACGTGGGGGTCAAATCCGGAGTGGTGGAGGTGGTTCCAACAACAAGGTGTTAAAAATTATTGCAGTGAAAACTGGCCAAGTGCGAGTCGGACTCGTACAATGTATGGTTCCGTAGTCTTCAAAAAATGAATGTACATTTTAAAAACAAAATTGTATTTGCAGTTGGTAATAGAACATTTTGTATGGAAAATCTATGAACTTTTTCCAAATCCAACTGCACACGTTGAGTTGGTCGACTATTAATCCTAAACCAGAGTATATTTATTAGTACTAACATACAGTATGGACACTCCCTGCCGCTCTCTAGATTCCACCCTCACCCCCTCGTCACCCAAATTGATACAGATTGGTTACAGTTTGGTTGTCGAACGTATAGGATTTCGCCGCCATTTTGTTTGTTCCGTCATTCCATTTTTGAAATATTGTCATTGCTGGCCCGTTGTATGAAGTGTCCAGGGTGTGCCTAAACTAAGAAAGCCTATTTAGCCGTGATAGTTTTTCTTTTAAATCGATTAAATGACTTACACAATGTTTTTCATAATATGTCCTTAAATAGCGGTTGGCTGGTGGGGAAAAGCACTTGACTAAAACAACTTAACAAAAATTAGTACAATAAAGCTTTATATTTTACAAACCGATCTATGAATCTTAAAAAAGAATTTGTGAACTCTCAGTAGTTTTTAAAGACCTGATTCAACGAATACCCTACATGAAAAATGTCTGAAGTTTACTCCTAACTAACAATTATAAATGTGCTCGGGCATGGCGGCCAATTTCTTCAATTCTGACAATGGATTTGTGATTAGGGACCTCAGATATCGACTTTGGAAGCAATCTTCGGCAACATCGTCACTTACCACCAGGTGAGATGTTGTCAAGGGTTTACCAATTGTGAATAAAAAAAATAATTAAAAAAAAATCGGTCCAGTAACTAAAAAGTTCAAAATGACGGCCTCTTTTTTTCAATTCTGACAACGGATTCGTGATGAGAGACTTCAGGGACCCTCAGATATTGACTTTAGAAGCAACCGGTCCAATAACTAAAAAGTTAAGTTCAAAATGGCGCCCACTTGTTTTAATTTTGACAACAGATTTGTCTTAAGGGACCTCAGATATCTAATTTGCAAGCAATCGATCCAGTAACTAAAAAAATCGAAATGGTTGCCCCTTTTTTCAATTCTGACAACGGATTCGTGATGAGAGACTTCAGGGACCCTCAAATATCGATTTTGGAAGCAAGCGGTCCAGTATAACTAAAAAGTTCAAAATGGCGGCCACTTTTTCAATTCTGACAAGGCAAATCTAACGAAACCTCACATTCCAAAATCCATCAAGCCGTTTAGGCTACAGGACTTGCCAAAGAAATAAACATACATACATACATAGATACATCCAAATAAGTTGCACAAAAAATTAATAAATATACTATACAACCAAAGCATAACGCATAACGTCTGCTTTTTCTACCCATAAATTTTCATATATGAAAATTAATTCTAAAGAGACTCCAGGAGGATCGAGTTTCCATTCAAACGTAGTTTCGCTTTAATACAAAAACTACATGCCGGATTAAATCCAAACTGTATAAATATGTTGAGTAGACAAATATCAATGTTTGCAATTAGTTTTAATCGTAGTAAATATGAATGTAACTAAACGAAGGCTTAAATTAGTTTTGTACTGAAAGTTTGAAACTGCTCTTATTTTTTTCCGTTTTATATTAGTACATCGAAAACTAATTACAAACATCGATATGTGTCTCCTCAATATATTTGCAAAATTTTTGGATTCAATCTGGCATGTAGTTTTTGTATTAAAGCGGAACTACATTTGTATAGAAACTCGAGCCTCCTGGCGGCCCTTAAGGAGTAAATTCCAAAAATTCATCACCTTTTTACATGTAAGGAGATACCCTTAAAATGTACCATTCTTGGCGTATATTAATATGTACACTCATGCCAAATTACAGCTTTCTAGTACTCATAGTCTCTGAGCTAAGCCGCCGACAGACGGACAGATATGGCGAAACTATAAGGGTTCCTTGTTGACTTCGGAATCCTAAAAAAAACAAATAACATTTTATAACAAAGTTGTCTATTTATAGAACATTGTATTTATTTTCGTTTGGTTGAATATTTGATTTCTTAAACATGTTTTATCCTAGTTATTCTAGAAAGCTCCAATAGAGCAATTTTATCAATTCAATTCAATATATTAATTCATAAAAAAAAGTTAAAAAACTTAAAACCGACTTCAAACAGAAAATACTCAAAAGTATGAAATAATATTTTATACATAATATAAATACACGAAATTAATCAACAATAGTGACATCAAAGGTAGGTACGAATCAAATTAGGGGACTACAATTTTTTTTAGGTCGGTACCAGCACACAGCTAACGTACCTATCAAATGTTTAAGATTCGATCGCTTTGCTGGCACCGACCTCAAAAAAATTGTATAATCCCCTAATTTAATTCGTACCTAGCTTTGATTTCACTATTGTGGATTAATTTCGTGTATTTATATGCATAAAAATATTATTTCATACTTTTGAGTATTTCCTTTTTGAAGTCGGTTTTTAGTTTTTTAAACTTTTTTTTATTTTTAGTGATAATGTTATCTTTCTAACAACGTTAAACCCAATCATCTACTTGCCAATAGGAATCATCAAATCATAATGCATGTGTTTCATTAACTGATGCAGAGTCCTGTGGCTTCCATCATCATCTTAGCAGCATGCAAGTTAAAGAGTTACACCTTCCATCATCAGCTCACCTGAAAAACCTGAAAGAATACAACATTCGGTCTATATGTATACCTACTTATCTACGTATAATATTTAAAGAATTATCCTCTAACTCCAAACCGTTAAGGAATTGTAGCTTTCATCATCAGCTCTGCAACATGGGATGATGACTACCAGACGCAAATACTTGAATATCTTTAGAAAATATACAAAAAAAATAAAAATGCACTAGTCACCACTACGATTTTTGAAGTTTCCCCTCGATTTCTATGGGATGCCATCATCAGATCCTGGTTTCCTTATCATGGTACCACCCTTGGGACATCTCCTTTCCAAAAAAAAGCATCATCAAAATCGGTTAATAAACGAAGAAGTTACCCGGAACACACATAAAAAATATATATACGGTCGAATTGAGAAACCTCCTCCTTTTTTGAAGTCGTTTAAAAGTAGGTGCAAACTACACTCTTTCTATTAGCCATAAAATAATACTTAATAACAATGTCATTTGTGAAGAATCAAGACATAGACAATAATTGGTTAATTGGTTAATAACGCTAGCTATATGACACGAAAAGTTACACATAAAAATCATTGAATGTCATTAAAGCCTTTTGCAAGAGTAGGCCAGTTCATACGGACAGAGTATAACGCGAGTTTTTTTTTTTCGTAAGGACTAGTTTGTTGTTGGCCGTGGGGGCCTTTACAACTTCATCGGACAGGGGAGGCGAGTGCGGAGGGCACTCAAGTCAGCTATCGCTCCCATACCATACCATATTAGAGGAAAAGGAATGACCCGGCTCCCGATGCGCCACCATCTGCACGAATTTTGAGTATCAGCCAGTATCAAACGCCACATTTGAAAAAAAGACAAAGAGTTTTTACATTTTTACTGTTCTGCTTTGAGTAGATATATTCTGGATAAAAACGGTAATACCAAATGACGAGTTCATATTTCCGTTCAAAATTGATGCGCTGAGATCAACAGCGATGCAAGCCACATTTTTCGATCATCTTATTTATACCTTCTACGGTCACTAATGGCACACCCTGGACACTTCATACAACGGGCCAGAAATGACATCAATGACATCATCATGGCGCATCAGTTCCCTCCATTCTCCCCCATCCCTGAACAGCTGTTTAAAGTTTAAAATTTACGTATGAAATCTTTTTTGCCTGTAAAATTGTTGTATTTAAAATTCAAATAATAAAATTGTATGCTGTTAGGTTTCATTAAGGAAATAAAAATAAATAAATTGCAAAAAAGGAATGACGGAACAAACAAAATGGCGGCGAAATCTTATACGTTCGACAACCAAACTGTAACTTATCTGTATCAATCTGGGTGACGAGGGGGTGAGGTAGCAATCTAGAGAGCGGCAGGGAGTGTCCATTATGTATGTTAGTACTAATATGTATACTTTGCTAATGGTGTACATTTTCGAGGCCCATTTGATGTATCTGTTTGGTGATGATGCTAAGGGCTTACCAATTGTGAATAAAAAAAAATCCGTAAGTTCTCACTGATTCAAAGGTTTATGGTCACATTTTAGTTCTCACATTTGCGGTTTTCACTGTGGGTTTTCACGATATTTTTGGCGTATCATAGCTAATGTAGCTATCCTTATTTTTATTTTTCATACTAATTGTTTAATTTGATGAAAACCACAATTCTATATTAGACCGTCACAATTATGACTATTGTCAGATTGGTGTAAACCACATTTTGACCACTTATTATCGTCATACATAATATTTAGCTATATCAGTATGAAAAAGACTAGGTATTTGAATGCAGCTTGACAAATTAACTAACATGAGTAGCATTAAATTTTATCTTACGTGACGACGTAAACTTGTTGCTTTTTTATCAAAGTCGAATATCTCAGTGGTGTTACAAAATGGGGTTACGCCGGTCTTGCTCTCAGCAGCGCCTCAAATGTAAAGAAGTAATTTCACAATCTTTCCTTTTATAAGGTAGACAAAACACCAAAATCCTTAATAAAAAGAAGGGAAAAGAACTCGTCAGCAATGTGTCGACCCCAAGCCAATTGAATTTCAAAGCCGGCGAGCGTCTACCACAAAATTTATTCAAAGAATAAATCTGAAAATTTGTAGATCCAAAGGCATAAAGGCAAAGTGGCGTCGACGCGACTACACAAAGGAATCTCTAAATTTCACGGCTTCCGCTTCGACTGTTTGTATTTATATGAAAGAGTGGGGTGAGATGACAAACGACTGTTAGATGGAAAAGTGCATAGAGGAAGACTCACGATAACCAACCAGCCAATATCAAATAGACGGGCCAACTAGTGAATCCCGTTTCGGAGCACCGAGGGACCGCGTGGAAAATTTGTATTTTATCAAAAATTTGAGTGCGTTTGGCTGCACTTCACCTGATGGTAAGTGCCAATGCAGCCGAGGATGTAACACGCAAGCTCAAATTAAACCTATTCACTCTCGTCTTTAAGATTCCTACATTATACGAATCGGGAAATACAGACACCGCGGAAGGGAATTCCACTCTTTGGCCGTTCGCATGATGAACGAAGAAGAAAAACGCTTCGTGCCAAAAGGTGGAACATTGATGACAAAGGGGTGGAACCGTGGAATGAGGTCGTGAAGCTCCAGGGCACACTCTGATTAATATTTGACAAGCTTTTTATCATTTGTGGCTTTTTGTTGATGAATTGAATGTTTCACTATGTTAAATCAATGTTGATTCTTGGAATTCAAGCCTTAGAACTTCTGACTTCCAGTTACTTAAGACGACGCATTGGAAACTTTGGTCCCAGGGATATCGATTTTTCTCAACAATTACAAAACAGATGAAAGTGACTTGACTAACTCGGTGGCTCAGTGGTTTGTGCCCTTGACTACTGATCCGAGGGTTGTGGGTTCGATCCCCACCCAGGGCAAGCATTTGTGTGATGAGCAGATTTGTTTGCTCTGTGTCTGGGTGTTAAATATATCTATATTTGTAAATATTTCAACGTATATAAGTATGTATATCAGTCTCTGGTAACCCATAACACAGGGAATCCTACTTTGGGGCCAGATGACCATGTGTGATTTGTCCCACAATATAACATATAACTTAACTTATATATATATATATATATAAGTTAAGTTAAGATAACAGAGATCAGTAATTTTAGGTATAAAATAAACTTTTGGCATGTTTTTGGACATACCTTGTTACATTCCGTTACACTATGGACACTCCTTGTTACGTTACTTTAAGCTAAGGACACTCCTAGTTTTGAAACCTGTACCGTGTTATGAATAATCGATGCCACAAAGGACTGTCATTGTATTTGCGCTTTTTAGTTTATGCCATTTAAAAATACGCGCGAAAACTTAATTGTTTCCACACTTAGTATAAAAACTGGGAAACTAAACTTTTTCGTTGGGGAATATTTGCTTCCATCTTCGGCATCATCGTAACTTACCATCTATATCATATATATATATATATATATATATATATATCTATATATATATATATATATATATATAGGGTGACCTCAAATTAGTTCTTGATAGCAAAGGATATGAATGTACTCGTGATTACAAACAACTTTCCCAAAGAAACTATATGTGAAATATGAAAAAAAAATTTTCGCCCTCGATACATAATAAGTTATCAAATCGGCAAAAATGTATCAAGGACCAAAATTTTTTTTTCATATTTGACATATAGTTCCTTTGGGAAAGTTGTTTGTAATCACGAGTACATTCATATCCTTTGCTATCAAGAACTAATTAAAAGTCACCCTATATATATATATATATATTTTGTTTGTTGTAGAAACACGATTTGTTAACTTTTATAATTATTTTATTCTTTATTTAAATAACTTCATTTTGTCAGTTGTAGTAACACGATTTGTTAACTTTTTTAACAGAAAAAATATATCAAAGAAACCTCTTCTAAAACAGAGATTTGAATTCTACAGGCTAACCAGACCGATTTAGTATCTCTGAATTTTCTTTTTCGATTAGTCTAAACACATACTTTGATATAACAGTTGTTTTTTTTTTATTAATTGTAGTTTTTAATTGAAACGAAAAAACATTAAAAAAAGTGAAAAAGTGTGCCTTGTCTAAGTTGAATATCTGCCACGCAAAATTTTCTCCTGAAACGTAATTTACACAGAGTAAGATCAAAGGATTTACTCCAGATCCTTTCTAATACCTAATACTACCTAGGTACCTGAATAGAGAAAGTGCTTTAGGTATAAAAGTTTTGAATTTAATGGATACTTAGGGTAAAATCCGGATAGTTGCCACAGTTTTTGAAATCACTCTATATCTCTCAGTGCAAAAAGAAAAATACTTTATTTGAAAGGTGCAGGGGCATTACAAGAAATGTCACAATAACTAGATTCTCTGTAATTAATGTTTTAATGTTTGAAAAAAAATTTTCTTAGAAATTATTAATAGGAACTTAAGTTAAGATAACAGAGATCAGTAATTTTAGGTATAAAATAAACTTTTGGCATGTTTTTGGACATACCTTGTTACATTCCGTTACACTATGGACACTCCTTGTTACGTTACTTTAAGCTAAGGACACTCCTAGTTTTGAAACCTGTACCGTGTTATGAATAATCGATGCCACAAAGGACTGTGATTGTATTTGCGCTTTTTAGTTTATGCCATTTAAAAATACGCGCGAAAACCTAATTGTTGCCACACTTAGTATAAAAACTGGGAAACTAAACTTTTTCGTTGGGGAATATTTGCTTCCATCTTCGGCATCATCGTAACTTACCATCAGGTGAGATGATGCCAAGGGCTTACCAATTGTGAATAAAAAAAACATTGCGTGACATTTAGAACCCTTAATTTGTAAAACTGGCCGGTATTTTGAGATTTTTATCTACAAACTTTTAAAAATTAAAAAAAAACATTGTCTTTAATGTTTTTAGTGTATTAGCAAATTTTGCGGACCTCTTTATATAAAGAAATCTATCCTATATAGGGTATAGTTGCTTAATTCATGTAAATTACGTTTAGGATAGAAGCCCCGCCGGGAAACAGGACATCTACCCCGCAAAAACTTTGATCGCATTTTGCCTGTCCATGAAATTGCACAGAGACATGAGAAACAATCAAATTAATGGTAGTTGGAGAATCTTTCGATACATCAATAAAATAGCATGCGATTCATCCGCGAAACTAAAATTATGACAACTCGGGGCAACTATCCTGGTTTCACCCTACTTCATAAATCATTGACCCATAAAGGATTTTGATTTATGTCAAAAGTCCCAGTTCAAATTTATTCTGGTTAAGATAATTGATTACTTTTTAGACAGTGAGTCACTGTAATTTAAGCGCTCACTGTCAGTAAATAGAAGTTAAATTTTATCTCCAACTGATTGGCCCTTGGCTTCATCTCATCTGAAAGTAAGTGACGGTGATGCTATACCTAACTCAGAATTTATTCGGATCCAAAAGTAAGGACTTAACTAAACTCGACGAGATTTTCTGTGAGTGCGCATCAAAAGATTAGAAGAAAACAACTAGAAAATTCTTATAAAAAATTTAACCATGCGCACTGTTTATAATTGTACAGGGAGCGTTAAATGAAACACAGATGTTATCCGAAATGATTTATTATGGCTGAGTAATGGCATTTTCGTAAACAAGACATCACATCAGGTTCATAACATATATTCAGTGGATTTTGATATTCTAAAACATGTAGGCGCTAAAGAATGACCATTTAATGTGTTGGATGGCTATCGTTCTATGCTGAATCATAATGGTTGATAAATAGTGAATTTTATGGTATCTGAGAGCTTACAAATCTGTGACTAGTTCGCAAATTTTGTAGCTTTTTAGAGAATGAACGAAAATACACATCAAATGTCACAAATGAAGTCTATACACTCTATAAAAACTTAATGAAGATAATGTCTAATTACACATATAAAGTTTCAGAAACAAAGAAATCTTTTTACAACTCGAGATAATAAATAATAACATGAAAACATTGGCAGTTTTCACTAGCAAACAAAGAAGAAACCTAAATTACTCTATAATTATATCTATGACCTATTTCTTCTTAAGTAAAACATTAATTACGAAACAGTAGCTCTATGCATATCTTTATACACGATCCTGAACTATATAAACTTATCTACGGTATTAATGTCGCATATTTTAAATTTGCATAACTTTTATGTATTTTTTTTTACATTTTCATTTCCTAAGACCCTTAAAATTAACCCTTACCTCTAAATTAGAAAGAAAAAGACTATTTTACTTATATTATTTGACCACGAGGTGGTGTCATGCAATTGCCAGATACCAATAGCAGTACCGTACTTCCGTCGGAATTTCCCTACTCTCAAAATAATACTTTGTCCTGTTAGATAACGACTGCAACATACATATTATTAATATAAAAAGCACACGGAGAAAAAAATATAGTCAGAATAACTATTCAAAGTTATAGTTAAATTAGTTAAATGACGTATCGTTGATGTAGTCAACTGTTTTCTAGAATTGAGGATCTGTATAGCCAATTCAGCGATACAGATCCTTAGTTTGACGAAACAGTTGGCTATATTAACGATACGTCTTTTAACTAATTTAACTATAAACTTTGAATAGTTATTCTGACGATATTTTTTTCTCCGTGCACCCTAGGTCAGTCGGGCCAATGGAGAAAGAAAAGATAAGAGAGAGAGAGGACCGTCTTGGAATCTGAAGATTGTCTGAAAATTTCATCGAAATCGGTCCAGCCGTTTTGGAGTCTATAAGGAACATTTTTTTTTCCTTCACATAACACAGAGATAGACTGGATTCAAGTGCTAATAACTACAGCCTCCCTGATATAATAAAAGGATTTGAATGTAAATCACATGTTAAACGCTCATAAGAATTAGAAATGATTTGAACGATTAAAAATTATTCAAAATGATTACAAATCAAATCATTTTTAATCCTTTTTAATGATTTTGTTTAATCAGGGCTGTGATTAAAATAACTAAAAAAGAGATTATAAGGTTTTCTTATTTGTTTACTTAGCTTAAGTAATAAAAATATGTATCGTTTATTTAAGTAAATAAACTTTAAACAAAAAAAAATGTTCTGAGGACAGGTTATAGCGGTGAATACTTATAACCTGTTTTGTCCGTTAAATTTGGAACCATATTAAAATAAATAAACTCATGTGAGTCCAACTATGTAACTTAATTAATTAATTCATTAACTTTAATTATCTTAACGTTAGTTAAAAAACACTATAATATTAAGAAATTATAAAGTCACATGAACAATGCGTTCATAAATCTTATTATTGGTCAACTGACAGCCAAAACCGTGTGCTAACACTGGTCTTATGTACAGTTGGTAATATTACAAATTATACAGTCAGTCATTCAAATCACCTACCCAGATAACCAGGGTTGTCAATTTTGAACTACATAAATATAATCATAAAGTTTAAAAGACACTTACAATTACAAATTTTGAAATTACATGAATACAAACGCAAATTTAAATTTCCAACTAATTAACCAAGAAAGTGTAACAACGGTACTTTTTAAAGATTATTTTAATTTAATTAAATCATGGTAGATCTTATCTATGGTTTCTGTATCTTTCCTTTTATTAATTAAATCTTGATGCCTCTCCATTTACATAGATTCCATAATCAGACGCTTTTTATAATTATGTTCTGTATTTAAAATTTTTAATATTTTAAGATTTTAGCCTGCTTACCCTCGAGTAGGCTTTATCATTACAAAATACAAAAGCTTTAGCTCAACCTTTTTTTTTAAAATAAAGACAAAAATAATATAAAACTCATGGCATTTAAAAAAACAGAAACAAAACGATTTACAAAAAGTATTGTATCATATAACACTTGACAGCCCTACCAGCACATCACACACCAGAAACTATGCACTCGCGACTTAGCTTGCTCAATAGCAAGTAAGTGGTTGTAGCATCGTCTTGAATTCATCCAGGGAAGCAGCAGTTGAAACAGCAGGTGGCACAAAGTTCCAGAAAGCAACTCCAAGGACAAGAAAAGAGCTCTTGTACATTGATGTACCCGGAATCGGCGATAACAGCGTATAGTCCGGTTGTTCTCAGATCATTGCAGAGTCGGATCGATAATAGCTTCCAGGTTCTTGAGAATACTAACTTACTCAATATCTTTACCAGCTAACGACAGCACTGGCTTCTCACTGCTATCTATGAGGATAGTACGTTTAGACAAACACCAAAAAAAATGTTAGACACGAAATTCATGATGTGTGAACGGAAGATTAACACTTATTTTTTTTTTTTTTTCTTCTCCTCCTCGATAAATTTATTTATTCCGCAGTCTCTGCACCACCTCCAAAAAGGGCTAAAGTCGTAACTTCGGCCACAATTGATACATATTTTTTTTTGGGACTCCATTTGACCGGAATGGTTGCAACAATATGAATCATTTCGACCCTCCGTCTCCGTTTAAATAGCAATGCTTATCAAAACTAGGGCTACCACTTTCTCATAACATTTTTTTTTGTTTAAAGTTTATTTACTTAAATAAACGATACATATTTTTATTACTTAAGCTAAGTAAACAAATAAGAAAACCTTATAATCTCTTTTTTAGTTATTTTAATCACAGCCCTGATTAAACAAAATCATTAAAAAGGATTAAAAATGATTTGATTTGTAATCATTTTGAATAATTTTTAATCGTTCAAATCATTTCTAATTCTTATGAGCGTTTAACATGTGATTTACATTCAAATCCTTTTATTATATCAGGGAGGCTGTAGTTATTAGCACTTGAATCCAGTCTATCTCTGTGTTATGTGAAGGAAAAAAAAATGTTCCTTATAGACTCCAAAACGGCTGGACCGATTTCGATGAAATTTTCAGACAATCTTCAGATTCCAAGTAGGTCCTCTCTCTCGCTTATCTTTTCTTTCTCCATTGGCCCGACTGACCTAGGGTCCTTTTTACTTTTAAATTGCATATTTTTAAGACCGTTTTTCAAACAACTATCAAATGTCCACGTAAGTTATTTATCTCTTGTTATTGAAGTCTGGTTTTCCTTAATAAATGCGATGTACCTATGCCGACCACTCTTATCTAAAAAGTTTTATGTTTACATATTTTTAGTTCGGGAATTCACATGACTAATATAATGTGTGTGTTACAGTCGTTATCTGACAGAAAAACATATTGTTTTGAGCGTAGGGAAAATCCCAAAGTTCTGTCATCCACGGATTGTAAGTACAGTCACCATCAACCAACTGATCTATCTCAACTGATCTATCTCAACCAGTTCACGTATTTTGGGTACCAAGAAGCTAGAAGCTAAGAAGCTAGTGGGTGTTTGATAGACATAAAATTAGCATATTATTTGACTAGGTTAGGGATCATCTATTTTGAATGGAAATTATTTATTTAAAAAAATGGTCAGATTTCAGACAAGTTTTGTCATCAAATAAATCCTATGTAAGGGGGAGGCGGGCTTACTAAATTTTACCAACGCAATGGGGAACTGACGGCAAGTCTTCTTAAAGAATGGTGGTGGTTGGCCAGACGGGGTTGTAACACTGTCATCATATCAGCTCATTTATGTCCCCACCGAGGGGCTCGAGCCTACCTTGAATTTGGGCGATCGGGCCTTAGTCGACCACGCGAGCCCAGTGTGGGTTGGTCGGCCTAACACTATACTACTAACATAATTGAAAACGCTGAACGTTAAAAGCATACTTTCATTGCTACAACTTAGTACAATTTTGTATTACAGTGTAAACTCTATATAGCGACACTCAAGGGAGCGGGCATTTTGTGACGTTGTTGAGAGTTTTCGTTATACAGAGAGAAATTAGCGTCAAAGTAAACCAACTGGAGCCAAAAAATTTTGACGTTTCAAAGAGTAAATCGTTATATCGAGTGACGTTATACAGAGTTTACACTGTTTTTCTTTTTTCGATAATTTTTTTTATAAAGTACTACGCCGATTTTGATAAAAATTATAAGGGACCAACTAGGGAGCATATCCGAACAAAAAAAGAATCATAAAAATCTGTTCACAATCTGGGAAGATATTGCGTAACAAACATACAAAAAAAAACCAGTCGAATTGAGAACCTCTTCCTTTTAGGAAGTAGGTTAAAAACCGAGTCTTACAAAGTTAGACCACGCCGGGAATCGAACCCGCGACTTCCTGTTATGGAGCAAATGGACTATAAGTGGTGTCTTACAAAGAAAAGTCAAGAGTCTTCATAGTTCATCTCTTTTAGAGATAGAAGAAACCTAATTCTTCTTATTTCGCATGTGGCAGTGGGTAGGGAACATAGCTCGTCGAACAGATAGTTGTTGAGGCATTGAAATGATCGAGTGGCGACCGCGCACCGGAAGACGTAGGCAGGTCTCCCACTCGGTGAACCGACGACCCGGTGAGGGCCACGGGAGGCAGCACAGGACCGGTCGTTGTGGAAATGCTTAGGGGAGACCTTTACCCAGCAGGCATACAAGGTTTTCTTATGAAACCACCTCCGTGGCGTAATTGTAAGTCAATTCGCATCACACCATGTGATTGTGGGTTCGATTTCCGGCGGGATCAACTTTGTAAGACTCAGTTTGGTTGGTGCTAGGGCATTTCATAGCCCACCTGGCAAGCTACCACCATCTTTACCTAAGTGTTGCCGCAAAACATCAGTGTTGACAGCATTGATGTGTTCCGGCTTGAAAAGAAGATAGCGATATCCCCATTGCGTTGGGGAATTTTGGTTAGCCAGCTTCCATCTCCATTATCATCGTCACATACCATCAGTTGAGATAATGCCAAGGGCTTATCAGTTAAAAATGTGAAACCACGAAGACCAATTTCTCCTTCTTCTTATCGTGTGGCACAATTAAACGTGCTACCCAAGGGATAGACGGTGATTGCCTGGTTTTGCACTTAGCATCACCCGCGGTCACGTTTTTAGTTTAACACCTACGGACGTGTGCAATGCGACCTTCGTACACATCTGGAATCAGATGTGTAGGTTTCCTCACGATGTTTTCATTCACAGTTAAAGCAATCGGTAAGTATATGTACGTAAGTTTAGAAAAAAACACATCGGTACATTGGCCGTCCGGATTTGAACCCGGGACCTCTGGTTAGGAGGACCGAGTCGTTAACACTGTTTTAATCTATGTCCTTCTCGGCACGGAGAGCGCTCAACCTGTTTTTCTTTGCAATTTTTATTTTTTGAATATTTTTTTTAAAGTACCTACTGTAGAAGTTTAAGCAACTGAAAACTATGTAGTTTAATCTGCAGGTAGCTTATAGATTTTTTATGATTTATTATTTCTGTTATTAGTATACTGTCGCGGTACACAGAGTGGTGAGGGCCCTGGCAGAATATCAGCGTTATGGGCATTCACCTATAACATTTGCTGAGCCAGGACCCTTTCACTGGACTGGCACTTACTGCAGTTTTATTGCATTTTATTGTATTTATTAGTAAGTAGCTATAAGTTTCTGAGGAGATCCGTAGGAGAACCAAAGTAACCGAGATAGCTCTCAGAATTGCTAAAATTAAGTGGCAGTGGGCGGGGCACATTGCTCGTAGAACAGATGACCGTTGGGGCAGTAAAGTTCTCGAATGGCGACCACGCACCGGAAAGCGTAGTATAAGCAGGCCTCCCACTTGGCGGACCGATGACCTGGTGAAGATCGCGGGAGGCCGCTGGATGCGGGCAGCGCAGAACCGGTCGTCGTGGAGATCCTTGGGGGAGTCCTATGTCCAGCAGTGGAAATCCTTCGGCTAATATGATGATGAGCTATAAGTTAGGCTTAGTGGTGTAACCTTCATTTTTTAACTTTATTGTTACCAACCTTTTACTTATTGTTATTTTTTGTGCCCGGTCGGTGAATAAACGGTTTATCTATCTATTTATTTATTTATTTACACTTATAGTACACCATAAATTTCGTAAAGCTAATACATAGACATATTATAATATAGTGTACATTAAAAGCGTCGGTGGCTCAACCGGTAACGACTCGGTTCCCCTAATCAGAGGTGCCGGGTTCAAGTCCGGACGGCCAATGTACCAATGAGTTTTTCGAAACTTACGTACATATACTCACCGATTGCTTTAACGGTGAAGGAAAACATCGTGAGGAAACCTGCACACACCTGCGAAGAAACTCGAAGGGTGTGTGTAAAGTCAACCAACCCGCACTGAGCCCGCATGGTCGACTAAGGCCCGATCACCCTAATTCAGGGTAGGCTCGAGCCCCTCGGTGGGGACGTATATGAGCTGATATGAGTGTACATTAGGCGGTCTTAATCTAATCTATCTTACCGGTTGGGCCACCGACGCTAAGACCAACTAAAGTAGCAAGGTAGCGAAACACAAGCTGTATCCCCGGCGTTATTGTGAATTCCGAACAGCACAGACAGCGCCTAGCTTTTCACGGGGAGACGTATCGCGCGTTCGCGCAGCGCGTGATGCACGGAACTCAGGCGTTTCTTAGAACAAGCTTTGTAGCACGGATTAGGTAAGTATGGTAGTAGTTAGGGCGTGGGCTTCGAAATAAATGCCTCCGTAGTTCAGAGGCAAAGTTCACTGGCTTTACACATGAGGTCGCGAGTTCGATTCCCGGCGGGATCAATTGTAAGACTCGGTTTGGTTGGTGGTAGGGCATTTTGTAAGCCCGCCTGGCTAGCTACCACCATCTTATCTAAGTCTTGCCGCCAAATATCAATGTTGATATCATTGGTGTGTTCCGGCATGAAGATAAGATAGCCAGTTCCCCATTGCGTTGGGGAATCTTGGTAAGCCCGCTTTCATCTTCGGCAACATCGTCACCACCAGGTGAGATGTTGTCAAGGGTTTACCAATTGTGAATTTAAAAAAAATGCGTGCTACGGGTATTTGGAATTTAATAAAGATGACATAAAGACCCGAAAGAGTCTTAATATGGAGAAACAGGTTTAAGTAGAAGTTATACTAGATTAGAATGAGAGAAGCGAAATGGTGAAATGGTGAAAGATATTGAATGATTTTTTAAATACTAATGTCAGCGCATGCGTTAAAAAGAAGAAATAGATGGAAAGAAAAGAAGATCGGATGAGATTCATCTTGCCACCTGATGAGGTAAATGACCCCATTTTTTGGGGCACATAAAACATAGCTGATCTTGAAACCTGCCAGGGTTTGGGCTGGCAACCTATGCGGGTTGTTATCTCCATATGTGTCTCTTTCGATGAGTAAACGTTTCGATCTGCCACCTTACGATGTAATTTTCGATCAAAATAGCTATACGACGACGAAAAAAAATATAAGTTCTCCCAGGATATGCGATGGCAACATACTAAAATCCAGTGTTCCTAAGTAGTATCTATCACTATATTACTTCTCTGATCTCTGATCTGCCACCTTGTGAAGTAGGTTTTCGTGCAACGGGAGCTTAGTCTAAAAGGAGATGGAATAACTGCGCTACAGCTTTTCACTCGCATGCACGAAAAGTTATCCGAGAGTTAAAACTTAGGATGGAATGGAAATTGCTCTAGAATATAACGCTGTCATCTAAGCGGTGTGTTACTAATTCGAGTGTCATCATCATGTCAGCTCATATACGTCCCCACCGAGGGGCTCGAGCCTACCCTGAATTAGGGCAATCGGGCCTTAGTCGACCACGCGGGCCCAGTGCGTGTTGGTCGACTTCACACACAACCTCCGAGTTTCTTCGCAGGTGTGTTGTGCAGGTTTCCTCGCGATGTTTTCCTTCACCGTTAAAGCAATCGGAGAGTATATGTACGTAAGTTACGAAAAACTCATTGGTACATTGGCCGTCCAGATTTGAACCCGGCACCTCTGGTTAGGACGACCGATTCGTTACCGGTTGAGCCACCGACGCTTGTGTTCTAGTGTAATTTGTGCTTAATTAGGTATACGCAAGTTCATTTTTAAGTGCGAGCTTCTTACCAATATATGAACTTACAAGCTTTTGTTTATTTGCTATTCATCTTTGGTTAGGAGTAGGTAGGTACCAACTTATTAATCCGGCGAGGATGTGGTGAAAAGTTATTAACCCGGCGAGGATGTGGTGAAAAGTTATTAACCCGGCGAGGATGTGGTGAAAAAAGTTACGTGGCGGTTGTGAAGGGTATATTTGACCCTGTATTTTATTGCATTTTTAATGACTATATTTATATTTTTCAACAAAGAATTCAAGTTGACTCTATTCTATGGATTTTGCAAAAAAAAAGCACATGTAATAATACAAAATGTTTTTATTACATTAGTTTTAGCAAAGGTTTAAAAATACTGAAATGTATGAAGACACTGCTAAAGGCTGGATTGTAATGCTTTTGGTAGGGTGATATTTAATCTTTTTGACTTTGCGCATGTGCGACTCTGTTCGCAGGCGGCGGCCGACTAAAAAGCTGTGTTTAACGTGTGGGAGGGTGTCTTAGCAACAGCTACTGAGACGTCCAACGTCCTATGACCGCGGGAAAAAAAACTACACTCGATTAAAATGACCCCTCCACATCCTCGCCGGGTTAAAAAACCGGTCAAGTGCGAGTCAGAACCGCACACGTAGGGTTCCGTACCATCATATTCGATAGCGCTAGTACAAAGGATTCCGTATCATCATACTACTAGCACCATCTTTGTGTGCGGTTCTGACTCGCACTTGTTCGGTTTTTTGACTAATCGGGTAAAAATTTATCCTATAAATTTACGAAATTATAAGGGTTTCGTTTTTTGGAATTTTGGCTCGGGAACCCTAAAAAGGACGTAGGTAAAGGTAGTTACGTAGAATACAATATCTGCATAAACCTTCTCTTATTTTTACCCGACTGCGCCATAAGGAGGGTTATGTTTTTTCGAGTTTATGTATGTATACTAGCTTTTTCCCGCGGCTCCGCCCGCGTGGACATCCTTTTATGACTGTCTTTAAGGGTGATTAGTAAATTATGTCGTTTCCCACCTACTCAACCATCTCCGTGCAAAAAATCACAACAATCGAGTATTTTTTTAGTTTCCTCAGGAACTGCATCAGATTATGCTATTTTCCCGGGATAAAAAATAGCTTATGTCCTTCCCCGTGATACAGGCTACCTGCATGCCAAATTTCATAAAGATTGGTCAAGGCGTTGAAGCGTGAAAAGGTAACAAACAAACAAACAAACACATTTTCACATTTATAATAATACTAGCTGTTTCCTGCGGCTTCACCCGCGTGGACCACGTTTCTATGACTTTTCGAGGGTGCGCAGTGCGCGAGCCGCAAGCGGCTCGCGAGCGTGGTAAAAAGTAGCCTATGTCTTAATCCAGGTCCTAATCTGTCGACCTACCAAATTTCAGCCAAATCCGTTCAGTAGTTTTTGCGTGAAAGCGTAACAAACATCCACGCTTTCACATTTATAATATCAAAATTATATATATATTATATTATATTATTAAGGATTAAGGATAATAATAATAATAATAATCGATAGTGACTTGCATAGAGTTGTCATGACTTGTGATAAAGGACTAACCCCTCTATTCATGGCCCAAGAGAACTGGCAGGCGCCGGCTGTACTTAGCACTGCTGAGCGAGAGGCCATCTGGAAAGACAAAGAGCTGCACGGTAGGTTCTATAAGGCCCTTTGTGGGTCCTTCGTAGATCAGAAGACCTCCGTGCACTGGCTGCGCTTCGGAGATCTTTTTGCAGAGACCGAGGGTTTTGTCTGTTCAATACAGGATCAGGTGGTCAAGACGAACAACTATAGGAGGTTTATAATAAAAGACGGCACCTTGGACGTTTGTCGGTTGTGTCGTAAACCAGGGGAGACCCTACGTCATATAACCTCCGGTTGTTCCATGCTTGCCAACACTGAGTATTTGCACAGGCACAACCAAGCAGCCAGGATCCTACACCAAGAAATCGCTCTAAAGTATGGCCTCATATCTCGGCGGTTGCCGTATTACAAGTACACGCCGGAGCCGGTTCTCGAAAACGACCGCGCTAAGCTCTACTGGGACCGACCCATCATCACGGACAGGACTATTCCTTCGAATAAGCCTGATATCGTGCTGATGGATCGGACGCAGTCAAGGGTGTTTTTGGTTGATATCACTATCCCATATGATGAAAACCTCGTGCAGGCTGATGCCGATAAAAGGACCAAGTACCTGGACCTGGCGCACGAGGTTACTGATATGTGGCGAGTGGAATCTACCGAAATCATCCCCGTAGTCCTATCCGTGAACGGGTTAATTTCAGCCGACCTTGAACGTCACCTGAGGCGGCTGGATCTCCGAGGCAGACCAATAATTGCAGCAATGCAGAAAGCAGTCCTCCTCGATAATGCCCGGATAGTTCGACGCTTTCTCTCCCCGTCGGACTGAACTCCAGCCGACTGTGCTTCCGCTGGAGGTGCTCCTGCTACTTTGCCTAGTGCCAAGTGAGCAGAGTAGCTTAAATTTGATATCTAGAAATAATAATAATAATAATAGACCTTGAACGTCACCTGAGGCGGCTGGATCTCCGAGGCAGACCAATAATTGCAGCAATGCAGAAAGCAGTCCTCCTCGACAATGCCCGGATAGTTCGACGCTTTCTCTCCCCGTCGCACTGAACTCCAGCCGACTGTGCTTCCGCTGGAGGTGCTCCTGCTACTTTGCCTAGTGCCAAGTGAGCAGAGTAGCTTAAATTTGATATCTAGAAATAATAATAATAGTAAGGATGTATGTATGTAAATAAAAAAAACACAACAAATTTCATAAAGATTGGTCAAGGCGTTGAAGCGTGAAAAGGTAACAAACAAACAAACAAACACATTTTCACATTTATAATAATACTAGCTGTTTCCCGCGGCTTCACCCGCGTGGACCACGTTTCTATGACTTTTCGAGGGTGCGCAGTGCGCGAGCCGCTTGCTTGGCTTTAACGGTGAAGGAAAACATCGTGAGGAAACCTGCACACGCCTGCGATGAAACTCGAAGGTTGTGTGTGAAGTTGCCCAACCCGCACTGGGCCCGCGTGGTCGACTAAGGCCTGATCGCCCTAATTCAGGGTAGGCTCGAGCCCCTCGGTGGGGACGTATATGAGCTGATATGATGATGTATGTAAATATAATTATATTTCTTTGGCACGCTCTGTAGCCTAAACGGCTTGATGGGTTTTGAAGTGCGAGGTGTCTTCAGATTCATCTTGATCCCGTTAGTGACATAGGAAACATTTTAACCCGATGATATTAACTCATATACGTCCCCACCGAGGGGCTCAAACCTACCCTGTTTTTTTTTTGTTTTTTTTTATGCACAATTGGAAAACCCTTGACAACATCTCACCTGGTGGTAAGTGAATTGGGGCGATCGGGCCTTAGTCGACCATGAGGGCCCAGTGCGGGTTGGTATTTTAACCCGACTGACCAAAAAAGGTAGAGGTTAAGACAAAATCAAAAATAATTTATTTTAAATAGGTGTTTACAAACACTTATAAATAGTTAAAAAAAAATCTTATTGTAAATTACAAATAATGTCATGATTACGATATCAATCTCAGGTAATGGTATTTATTATAGAATCAACATCACCTACCTACATTTACATAACCTATTATTTTATAATATCCTCTAGAGCACAAGCATTTTTAGATATGAGTCTTGAATTTATTCTCTGACAAACTAGTTACATTTTCTGGAATTTTATTGTAGAATCTTATACACTGCCCCACAAATGACTTTTTAACCTTACTCAGTCTTGAAAAGGCTATATCTATTTTATTTACATTTCTTAAAATCAAATTATGCCTGTCACTGTTTTTAGGAAATAAATGCAAATTATTACGAACTTACATGATTTTATGAAGTCGGATTTTTAATTAATTCCTACATTTATTAAACAACTACTTATAGATAACAACTCGATGAAGTTTTCCTAGAAACAACAAGAACACCACTAATTTAAAATGTGCAGCAAAGTGCAACATTGTAAGCAAATTGTAGGTAAAGCTCTTAGGGGGGTGGTTTACGGCGCAATGTAAAAAAGGCGTAACTCGGAAAGTGGTGGGGAACTGCACAGCTCGTGGAAATGTTGTGGTGTTAGGGAACAAAGGCTGTCACTGAGGCGGTAAAGACTCCCGTTACTTTGAAAACAATATACACATACTTAGTAGGAAGTAGGAAACTATTTAGCATAGTAAAAAGAAAGAATAGTAGGTTGTCTTCATAGAATAGGTACAAGGCGCGGTTTGTATGTATGCGCGCCAGTAGGCACGCATCATACACACGCACACTACAATAAAAAGGAATGACATAGACCATTCCTGTTTGGAGGCGGTGGACCGACGACCTGGTGAAGCGGGAAGCCGACGGATGCGGACATTGCAGGACCGGTCGTCGTGGAAATCTTTGGGGTAGGCCTTTGTCCAGCAGTGGATTTTTTTCGGCTGATATGATGATAATGATTATGATTCCTATTTATTGTAGCGTGCGTGCGTATGGTGCGTGCTTACTGGAGCGCGCACACATACAATCCGCGCGATGTACCATTGTATAAATACTACCTACTATTCTTTCCTTTTTCTATGTATTTAGAGTTAGCAGCGGTAGACTCTGAGAATAACTGTTAACATTAACTTTTACTAGCGTTAGGAGCGTCGGTGGCGTAATGGCAAAGGCCGCTACCTCCTGTCCGAGACGTCGCGTGGTCCGAATCCTGCCTAGTACCTAAGGGTTTTCAAATTTCGATCTCATATGTTCGTTTATCCGACGCTCTTACGGTGGAAGAAAACATCGTGTGGAAACCTGCACACATCTGCGAAGAAACTCGAAGGTTGTGTGTGAAGTTGACCAACCCGCACTGAGCCCGCGTGGCCGACTAAGGTCCGATCGCCCTAACTTAGGGTAGACTCAAGCCCCTCGGTGGGGACGTATATGAGCTGATATGATGATTAACTGTACAAATACAAGCTATATTCTCTTAAAATAGTGATACTTAAATATTTTCATACCTCATAGGTTATTTTTGAAGTCAGTGCTATCCAAGGCAAGTTTAAAAACCAACAATAATTTGAGATTTTTGTTATATAGTTTACTACTGAAATAATGAAAATGGCGAATTAATGCAATAAATACAGATCAAGACTATTTAATGCACTTCCAAGTGAAATGAAAATCTTACCACAACCACACTTTCGTACAAAATGGCTAAAGGAAAAAATATTTTATTTAATGAAAGAATTACTTGAACCAACACTTGATTAATTTGTTGATGTCAAATTATGATAAGAATACGATTTTTAATACCGACTTCAAAAAGGAGGAGGTACTAAGTTCGACTGTATTTTTTTTTTATGTATGTTCACCGATTTTCAAAATTCTTTTTTCATTCGACAGATATACTCTGTCGAATGAAAAAAGAATTTTGAAAATCGGTGAACATACATCAAAAAGGGTGAACATACATCGAGAGGGTCCCATTGTCACCAAATCAGGATCTGATGATGGGATCCCAGGGAAATCGAGGGCCTTCAAAAATAATGAAAAATTGGAATTTTAAAGGCACTAATTACGTGATTCATATGTTTTCTAAGGCTATTAATATACTTGCATCTGTTAGTCATATTCTCATGTTGATAAGCTGATATAGGAAGGTACAACTCCTTAACGGTTAGGAGTTGCAGGAAAATTCTTTTGAATGTTATACATAGATATATACGTAGGTATGCATAGATCGATAGTTGTATTCCTTCAGGTTATTCAGATGAGCTGATGATGGACGATTTAACTCCTTAACTTTCATGCTGCTGAGATGATGATGGAAGCCACAGGACTCTGTATCTGTTAATGAAACACATGTATTATGATTTGATAATTCCTATTGGTGAGTATAGGTAAATTGATTTAACGTTGCTAGATAGATAGCATTACCACTAAAAATAAAGAAAATAAAAAAAGTTTTAAAAAACTTAAAACCGACTTTAAAATGAAATTCACTCAAAAGTGTGAAATAATATTATTATACTTAAATACACAACATTAACCAACAATAACGAAATCAAAGGCGGGTACGAATTAAATTAGGGGCATAAATTTTTTTTGAGGTCGGTACCAGCACACAGTTACTTACGTATTAAATGGTTTAGATTCGATGGTTTGCTGACACCGACCTCAAAAAAAATTTTAAGCCTCTAATGTAATTCGTAACCTTTGATTTCGTTATTGTTGGTTAATGTTGTGTTTTTTAAGTATAATATTATTATTTCACACTTTTGAGTGAATTTGTATTTTGAAGTCGGTTTTAAGTTTTTTAAAACTTTTTTTTTTCATTTTGTTTTTTACATGAATGCCACAAATAATAAATATGTTTTTCTTTAATATTTGTATGTCATAAAAATTACTAAATGTGATGAACCCCACTATGTTTCGTTTGAACTTGATTTAATTATAAACCCTTATATATGTGTTTGAACTTGATTTAATTATATATTTTTAAAGTGAATAGTACAAATCAATATTCTGTGAATATTTCAAGCGTCTGCCTGTTGCCGTTATCAATTTCTAGCAAAACGAGCAAAAAAAATCACGTTTGTTGTATGAGAGCCCTCTGAAATATTTATTTTATTCTATTTTTTAGTGATTGTTGTTATAGCGGCAACAGAAATACATCACCTCTGAAAATTTTAACTGGCTAGTTATCACGGTTCATGAACGGCCTGGCGACAGACAGACGGAAAGCGAAGTCTCAGTGAGAGGGTCCCGTTTGAACCCTTTGGGTATGGAACCCTAAAAAGGCTCCATACATACAATCTTTCTTACAGCTTAGTGGCCGCAACCCTCTTGATAATAATCAGAAGTCAGATGAAAGTTCACCATGACATTTTATTTTCATTCATGTGCCAAGTTTTATCTAAATAATTTTACGGAAATTAATTAAATTGTTTCTTCGTTATAAAATTTAATGAACAAGATTCATCCCCAATTTTCCATCCCTAAAGGTGGAATATTTTCTCTAAATTTAAATGGGACCTATCTCAAGACATATTTTTTTAATCCACCGAAGCCGTAGGCATCATCTCACCCGGTGTTAAGTGACGATGATGCCGAAAATGATATTAAAAATCCTTACAAATATTATTTATAATAAATACATTAATTTACATTTATGTGAAAATGTGTTCGTTTGTTTGTTAACTATTCACGTTTCAACACCTTGACCAATCGCGATGAAATTTGGCATGCAGGTAGCCTGTGTCACAGGAAAGGACAAAGGCTACTTTTTATCTCGCGCTCGTAGCATAGTCCAATGTAGTTCCTGAGGGAACTGAAAAATCGTTTTTTTTGTTTTATTTCTTTAACATCTCAACGGAACAATGGATTGTTGTGATTTTTTGCACAGAGATGGTTGAGGGTATGGGAAATGACATAAACGGCTGCTTATCAGAATAGCCCGATCTGGAATAGGGATCTGGAGAAAACTAATGTCCACGCTCACTAGCCGCTTTTGGCTCGCGCACCACTCACCCTCAATGAAGGTCATAAAAACAATGTCCATGCGGGCGAAGCCGTGGGCAAATGCTATTAAACATTAGAATTGCTTCACAATCAGCGAAGAAATCTTGTAAAATTCAACAGTCAAATTGAGAATCTCCACTTTTTTTAAGTTGGGTAAAATCTAAATTATCAAATATATTCCCAAAAAGCTTCAACACGAAACAGATAAGTACGTTTATATTTTAGTATATTATTTTAGGTAAACATTATTTTTTTTTCTACCGAGACTTACCAACTTAAAAAAGGAGGAAAAATAAATAAGATAAGCCCCGGCGGCCCTGTTTCAAAGCTTCAACTAAACAAGGCAAACAATAAAACAACTTATCAATTCGAGTTCACTGCCAACTTGAAGACGGCCCGGAAAATGGAACTGTCGATTTTTCTTAATTAAAAGGAAACTCTATTGGATGTTTATGTGAGGGCAACACTGGCAGGTTTAAGCGTGAAGGTTTTATTACTTACCTTCATGGTTCTTGTTTTCTAGCGAAAATGAGTTACGAGTTTTGTGTGTGCACCGTTACAGTGTACAACGTTATCGTTCTCGTATTTTGTATATTTAGTTGTTTGCCTAGGCACTTAAACGAATTTAACGACACATATACTCAGGAAGGTTAGCAGGCCCCCGTCACTCGGTCGAGTAGGCGAGATAAGTACCTACACATTGGCGCGGCCTACAGTGGCTGTTTGTCAGCGCTAGCACGCCGTACAGTCGCCGCCGCAATTCGCGCGCCGCCCGTGTATTATTATAACCGCTAAGTCGAGCGCCTTAATACCCATGTTTCCGTGTGTTGTGTAGCAGTGGGAAGGGGTAGGTGAATAAATGCGTAGGTATTTTAGTTTTATAAGGAAGTGCAATATCTGTCTGTGATATTAGTATTAATTAGCATACAGTATGGACACTCCCTGCCGCTCTCTAGATTGCGACCTCAACCCCTCGTCGCCCAGATTGATACAGAATGGTTATAGTTTGGTTCTCGAACGTATGGGATATCGGCGTCATTTAGTTTGCTCCGTCATTTGTTTTTAGAAATGTCATTTCACGACCGTTGTACGCCGTGTCCGGGGCGTGGCCATACTCAGACACAGGGTTTAAGTCAAGTTTGGTGAAGGTTGTAGGGCTTGTGGCGAACCCCACCGTCAGAAGTTCTTCAAGTCGCCTTTAAGGCATCTGAAATGGCTCACTGACTGCTATTTAGTGACTAGCGGCTTAACGTTCCTTGTAAAGCACGGAAAAGGTCGAGAAAAATTCCACTATAAGCCAAACCCATTAAGCTAATAACTACGCGCCAGATAAAACTATGCATCTATAACAAAATCAAAAACTTAATTAAAATTCATATCAGCTCATGTACGTCCCCACCAAGGGGCTCGAGCCTACCCTGAATTAGGGCGATCGGGCCTTAGTCTACCACGCGGGCCCGGTGCGGGTTGGTCGACTTCACACACAACCTTCGAGTTTCTCCGCAGGCGTGTGCAGGTTTCCTCACGATGTTTCCCTTCATCGTAAGAGCGTCGGATAAACGTACATATATGAAATCCAAATTCGAAATCACATTGGCACGTGGCAGGTTCGAACCACGACCACCCGGACAGGAGGCGGCGGACCTAGCCATTACGCCACCGACACTCTTATATCTTAGTGCTAATAATTAATTTACTGATTTTTGTAGGTACCTTGTTAAGTAGAAGTACATACATTTTTGATATAAAAACACATGTAAAATGTAAAAAAAAATAAGTATAGTTATATTTTCATCCAAGAGTCATCTCGGCGGGGGACCTCCTAGTTGTGAAATTATAGTAGGTAGTAATTTTTTACCTACACTTAGTATAAAAAAACCTGTAAAAAGTAAAAAAATATAAGTATAGTAATATCTTGATCCCAGAGTCATCGCGTCAATTTTATCCAAATCGGTGTACTACTTTTTTTTTGAAAATAACAAACCAAAAATTACGTGTTTTTTGACGTGTTTAGTGTTTCCAGTTATATAATACTTACTTATAGCGGTCCCCGACGCGATGACGCTACCGTCAAAATATTAGTACTTACTTTAAACTTAAAGTAATAAAAAATCGATTTAATTGAGTAAAATTTTAAAAATATTACCACTTTCGATATATATAAAAAATATACTGTAGACCCTGTTTTTGGCATTAGTTGCAAAATTTCTCGAAAATAAATAGTTAATGTTAAATGAAACCAACACACAAAAATCGGTGACGTTAAGACCTTTCATTTAATTTGAAAACATTTTTATAATATTTTTTGAAAGTGAATAAAAATAATAACAAAATGTAAAAATCGAGAATTAGGCGTCCGGTTTCAACGTAACAGCCGCGTTGAAATCAAAACGGGATTGATTTGAACTTAAAATGAATAGTATTACGTTCGATATTATTTTAACACTTTTCAACCTGCTCGGATTGAGCCATTGTAAATGTGAAGCGTTAAAGCACAGATTACTAAATAGTTACTTGTTAAAGGGCCGAAACATATAAAATTTTACTTTTTACAAGTTCTATTTCGTCGGGGTTTTTAAAGTTTTAATATAACTTTTATTTCACGCCTTTTAAACTATACATATTACTAGTAGACACGCTACAATCGAAAATCTATCCACACATTCACACAACTACTTTCAGAGACAAAACACAAAATTGCGACACGAAATATTGCCATAAATCTGTGGAAGTTGCTCACCTCCCTTGTTTGAAGTTACAATTAAATGTATATAATAACTATAAACTTGGAAGTTTCTGAGACTATGAGCTAGAAAAAGAGCTGACAATATGAATATCCTGCAGATTCCAGAAGATGCTGCAGCATCAGGTCAAGTTTACCATGTTCTATCTAACACCTATTTATTGACACTGTTCCAGTGAGCTCAAGCACGATACCTCTGCTATAAGTTGCTTTGGAGTTTGGTATCTTACAGATTCCAGGACATGCTGCAGCATCAGGTCAAGGTAACTATGTTCTATCTACCACCTATTCATTAAGACTATTCCAATAAGCCCAAAAACAATACCTCTGCTGTATTTGGGTAACGATTCCAGGAGATGCTGCACCACCAGGTCAAGGTTATTGTGTAGCACCTACTCATTGAGAATGTTACAATGAGCCTAAACACTATACTTAAGGATTTGGGTATCTTGCAGATACCAGGAGATGCTGCAGCGTCAGGGCAATGTTAACATGTTCTATGTAGCACCAAATCATTGAGCCTATTCTTATGAGCCCAAACATGATACCTCTGCTGTAAGTTGGTAAGGACTTGGGTATCCTTTCATATGAGTTTTTCAAAACTTTACGTACATATACTTACCGACTGCTTTAACGGTGAAGGAAAACATCGTGAGGAAACCTGCACACGCCTGCGAAGAAATTCGAAGGTTGTGTGTGAAGTCGACCAACCCGCACTGGGCCCGCGTGGTCGACTAAGGCCTGATCGCCCTAATTCAGGGTAGGCTCGAGCCCCTCGGTGGGGACGTATATGAGCTGATATACTATAGGGGCTCGAGCCTACCCTGAATTAGGGCGATCATGCCTTAGTCGAACATGCGGGCCCAGTGCGGGTTGGTCGACTTCACACACAACCTTAGAGTTTCTAAGCAGGCGTGTGCAGGTTTCCTCACGATGTTTTCCTTCAAGCAATCGGTAAATATAATATGTACGAAAGTTTTTTATAAACTCTTTGGTACATTGGCCGTCCAGATTTGAACCCGTTACCTAAAACATTACATAGTCAAATCAAAAGACGACAAGTCATCGACAACTTTATTGTTAACTACAATTTAATTATCCAATACTGTTTAACTAATGATCAAAGGAAACCGACACAGATCTATTGCGGCGGCCGGCGCGAGAGAAACTCACTACAAAGTACAAATTCGAAATTAATTTTACTGTTGTCTACAGTTTCGTAGAACAGACTTCCGCTGGAGCAGTACAGTTCTCGAGTGGCCACCGCGCACCGGAAGACGTAGAGTAGGAGGCCTCCCGCGCGGTGGGCCGACGACCTGGTGAGGACAGCGGGACGCCGCTGGATGCGGGCAGCGCGGAACCAATCGTCGTGAAAATCCTTGGAGGAGGCCTTTGTCAAAGTATATATATTAGTAGATACTAACATACAGTTTGGACACTCCCTGCCGCTCTCTAGATTGCGACCTCAACCCCTCGTCACCCAGGTTGATACAGATTGGTTACAGTTTGGTTGTCGAACGAACGTGTCCTGGGTGTGCCTTTGTCCAGCAGTGGACGTTGTTCGGCTGATATGATGATAATGATGATTTTTTTTTAATTGAACTGTTAACTATAGTTTCGAACAAATTGAATTTGCTAAAAATAACTCTTTCTGTACCTTGATAACGAGAATGTTTTTTTTTTTAATTCATAATTGGTAAGCCCTTGGCATCATCTCACCTGATGGCAAGTGAAGATGATGCCGAAGATGGAAGCGGACTTATCAAGATTCCCCAACGCAATGGAGAACAGGTATCTTATCTTTAAATCGGAACTCATCAATGTTGTTAACACTGATGTTTGGCGGCAAGACTTCGATAAGATGGTGGTAGCTAGCCAGGTGGGCTAAAAAATGCCCTACCACCTACCAAACCGAGTCTTACAAAATGACCCCAGGGAATCGAACCCCGCGATCTCCTTGTGTGAAGCGAATGAACTAAAAATTACGCCACGAAGGCGGTAACGGTAATGTTAAGAATATATTTACTACTCTTGAAATAGTTAAACATACTGACATTAGAAAGGTATTTGCACGTCCACGGGCACTCAAAAGATATTTATATAGTATTGTATTGAAATTTGTGAAAATACACTTAAACAATCACTTACTGTGACGCCTCTACGGGTCAGGGGGGGGGGGATCTCAGATGGGTGGTACAAACAAGTAAAACAACGCGTTTCTTTAGGTTAGTGAAACTGTTAAAATATGATATTTATTCACTTCAGAATCGGGCTCTGCCGGCTGGCTTATTATTGGCTCGAGATTAAACGATTATACTAACCGCTTGATATCTTTCTTCTATTAAAATATACTCAAAATAGGGATGACGACAGCATCAAAAATAACTTAAGAATTCTTGATCACTAAATTGCCCTCCTACTTAAACTTCGGAAAACCTTACTCGTTTTGTTTTCCATCTAGTCTTCGGTTTTTAATTTACCAAATCACAAAATGAGTACTTAAATGACACTGCAAAACTATGACATCACGCCTAGGTATTTCAATTTTAAGAACAAAATGTCGTTTTTGACAGACGTTATAAAGTAAATCATATGACTAGCATTCGTTATCCCTATTGGACGTAAGGACCTCTGCATCTGGCTCGCGGCTTCTAATAGATATAATCAACTGTTTCAAAAGAAGCTTTCGAACAACAGCTAAGTTTAAACTTGGTGTATATTCAAAATTAGTTTTTTTGAAACGACTCGCGGATAGATATATAGCAAAGGAGGCGTAAATGAGCGAACGTAGAGCTATTACGATCTCTATAAAACTTGTACAAAGAAATAGACATCCGGCTATTAATACAGACATCCTATTCCATTTATTTGCATATCTTAAACACACCCCGGACATTGCATACAAACGGTCGTGAAGTGACATTTCTAAAAACAAATGACGGAGCAAACAAAATCACGGTGAAATCCCATATGTCAATCAATACGTATCAATATGGGTGACAAGGGGGTGAGGTCGCAATCTAGAGAGCAGCAGGGAGTGTCCATACTGTATGTTAGTACTAATATATATACTTTGTCTGATTCAGGGTAGGCTCGAGCCCCTCGGTGGGGACGTATATGAGCTGTAATGATGATGAAGTCTAGTATTATATAGAGAGCGGCAGGGAGTTTCCCTGTATGTTAGTACTTTGTCTTAAGTCTAGTATTGTACTATGTTTAAAGTTTGAACAAAAACTCATACTTAAGTTTGCTAAATAAAAGTGATATTCAGTTTTTAACACGCAACGTAGACAGCTTCATTCAGACGGCCGACAACTGATCGTACGACTTGGAGGTCGTACGACTAGGGAAAAATCCTTTTTGGGTATAGTAACAAATATATGTACCTACATTCGATCAGTACGTACCTACATACATTTTTAGGTTTTCGTACACAAAGGATAAAAACGGGACCCATTACTAAGACTTCGCTGTCCGTCCGTCTGTCCGTCTGTCACCAGGCTGTATTTGTGATAGCTAGACATTTGAATTCTTTACAGATGATGTATTCGCATGTTTTTTTTTAAAACGTGAAGAAACTAGCGCCCTCTAGAATGATGGGACGGAGCCCTGTGTGTGCGGTACTGACTCGCACATGACCGGTTTATTTGGGTATAGTGACAATATATGTACCTACATTCGACCAATACGTACCTATATAAATTTATTTTTTATTTTTTGGCGCACAATTAAACCTATTTTTTTCGACAGGGAATGCAAATACAGATAAAAACATATTAAGACATTTAAACCTCATCATACAGTGACAATACCCTGCTGAAGAACTACCGACCCATCTCACTTATGAGCCACGTCTACAAACTGTTTTCGAGAGTCATTACGAATCGTCTCGCACGCAGGTTTGACGACTTCCAGCCTCCCGAACAAGCCGGTTTCCGAAAAGGATTTAGTACCATAGACCACATACATACGCTGCGGCAGATTAAACAGAAGACCGAAGAGTACAATAAGCCACTATGCTTGGCGTTCGTGGACTATGAGAAAGCCTTCGATTCGGTCGAAACTTGGGCTGTGTTACAGTCTCTTCAGAGGTGCCAAATTGACTATCGATATATCGAAGTGCTGAAGTGTTTGTATGAAAACGCCACCATGTCGGTTCGCCTCCAGGATCAAAACTCGGAACCTATCCAGCTGCAGCGAGAGGTGAGACAGGGAGACGTTATATCTCCGAAACTGTTCACCGCCGCCCTGGAAGATATTTTTAAGCTTATGGACTGGGGTGGACTCGGCATCAATATCAACGGCGAGTACATCACCCACCTTCGATTCGCTGACGATATCGTGGTCATGGCTGAGACTATGGACGACTTAGGCACAATGCTCGATAGCCTCAGTAGAGCCTCTTAACAAGTGGGTCTTAGAATGAACATGAACAAGACGAAAATTATCTCAAACGTCCGTGTCATACCTACTCCAGTCCAGTTAGGTAGGTCCAACTTCGAGAAAGAGATCAACTCGGCTGGGCAGCGTTCGGGAAGCTTCGCAATATCTTTACGTCCCAGATCAGCGTCTTAAGACCAAGGCCTTCGACAAATGTGTGTTGCCAGTGATGACGTACGAAACTGAGACATGGTCGCTTACTATGGGCTTCATATGAAGGCTCAAGGTCACCAAAAGGGCAATGGAGCGTGCTATGCTCGGAGTTTCTCTGCGTGATCGATTCAGAAACGAGGAGATCCGTAAGAGAACCAAAGTAACCGACATAGCTCTCAGAATTGCTAAACTTAAGTGGCAGTGGGCGGGGCACATTGCTCGTAGAACAGATGGCCGTTGGGGTAGTAAAGTTCTCGAGTGGCGACCACGTACCGGAAAGCGTAGTGTAGGCAGGCCTCCCACTCGGTGGACCGATGACATGGTGAAGGTCGCGGGAAGCCGCTAGATGCGGGCAGCGCAGAACTGGTCATCGTGGAGATCCTTGGGGGAGGCCTATGTCCAGCAGTGGACTTCCTTCGGCTGATATGATGAACACCATCATATCAGCTCATATACTTTCCCACCGAGGGGCTCGAGACTACCCTGACTGAATTAGGGCGATCGGTCCTTAGTCGACCACGCGGGCCCAGTGCGGGTTGGTCGACTTCACACACAACCTGCGAGTTTCTTCGCAGGCGTGTGCAGGTTTCCTCACGATGTTTTTCTTCGCTGTAAGAGCGTCGGATAAATGTACATAGAAATCTAAAATAGAAATCACATTGGTAGGTGGCAGGATTCACGACCTCTCGGACAGGAGGTGGCGGCCCTAGCCGTTACACCACCGATGCATTAACCTAAACCGGGAAATACGTGTTTTGTCAACCATTCACTCTTAAGGCTTAAGAATGACTCAATCCGAGCAGGTTTATACGTGTTAAAATAATATAGAACGCAAGTCTATTCACTCTAATTTTAAATCAAGGAGGGCTTCAACGCGGCTGTAACTTTGAAACCGAACGCTTAATTCTTGATTTTTACATGTTTTTATTACTTTTCATCAATATTATTTTCATCAATAAATAATTTTAAACAAAAAATGTGTTCAATTTAAATGGAAGATATTACGAGTAGAGTCACCGATTTTTGTGTGTTGGTTTCGTTCAACATTAACTATTTGTTTTCGAAAATTTTTGCAATTAATGCCAAAAACAAGGTTATAGGTAGCGTTTGTCAGAGAATAAATTCAAGACTCATGTCAAAAAATTCTTGTGCTCTAGAGGATATTATAAAATAATAGATTATGTAAATGACAAAGATATATATATGTTGATTCTATAACAAATACCATTACCTGAGACTGTAATCTGAATCATGACATTATTTGTAATATACAATTTTTTTTTTGTTTTGACTATTTAAAAGTGTGTGTAAACACCTATTTGAAATAAATTGTTTTGAATTTGAATTTTTGAAATGACGGAACATACAAAATGGCGGCGAAATCCTATACGTTCGACAACCAAACTGTAACCAATCTGTATCAATCTATTTTACGAGGGGGTGTTACAGAATAAGTTCAAAGAAATCAATATTTTGACTGTTGCTGGTCAATTTATACATGAAAACATCATGTACGTTCGTAAGAATTTGAATTTATTTCCTAAAAACAGTGACAGGCATAATTTGAATTTAAGAAATGTAAATAAAATAGATATAGCCTTTTCGAGACTGAGTAAGGTTAAAAAGTCATTTGTGGGGCAGTGTATAAGATTCTACAATAAAATTCCAGAAAATGTAACAACTAGTTTGTCAGAGAATAAATTCAAGACTCATGTCAAAAAAGTTTTGTGCTCTAGAGGATATTATAAAATAATAGATTATGTAAATGACAAAGATATTTATAGAGTCTATAACAAATACCATTACCTGAGACTGTAATCTGAATCATGACATTATTTGTAATATACAATATATTTTTTTTTGTTTTGACTATTTAAAAGTGTGTGTAAACACCTAATTGAAATAAATTGTTTTGAATTTTGATTTTTTTTTGTGAAGTCGCAATCTACAGAGCGGCAGGGAGTGTCCATACCAAAGTATATATATGAGTACTGACGTATCCATACTGTATGTTAGTACTAATTTATATACTTTGCTTAGAGGGTTCGCTGGCGGCTCTTTGCGTTTCAATAAATCAAAAGAAATGACGCCAAACGACACAGTCACGATCATGTATCTCTCCTTGGGTGGCCGTAGACGCCTTCACGCTTATTTCACTGGCGATGTACTACAAATAAAATCAAAGTGCTTACGGAAATACTCGTTGGCACCGTTCGTTTTAGGGTAAGCGTTGTCTCTTTGAATGCTTTTATCTTTTGATCGTGTGTGGTGCCCAAAACCAAACAACGGATATTAAATACTTCAAGTAGGTTTTGAACACTGTCTGTTATTTCATAAAATCAGCATTTTTTAGTATGACATCAACGCAAGCTACAAAAATATGCTTTTTTCAATTTGGACTCCTTAATAGCGCGAGTATGACTTACACTTTGCGAATTTTTATTATTTGTGTATTAATTCAAATTCAAATAACTCTTAATTGAACATCAAAATAAACAAATACATGTGCAAAGATAAATTTTACCGTCAGGTGAGTTGCAGTCAAACGCACTCAAAATTTTAATAAAAAAAATAATTATAATGCTATAATCATTAATCACACCAAGTCTCATGCTTGTATTTTTTTTATTTGATAGAGCTAATTTAAAAATACTTCTAAAGACTTATAAATAAACACTTTTTTTGTATTGAGACCCTCTTATTTTTTTCCTTTTATAATTTATAGTATTTTTCGTTATAGCGGCAACAGAAATACATATTCTGTGAAAATTTCAACTGTCTACCTATTACGGTTCATGAAATACAGCCCGCTGACAGACGGACAGACAGCGAAGGCTTAGTAATAGGGTCCCGTTGCGTGTACGGAACACTACAAATTAAAAACCCGACTGGCATAAAACTTAACCCCTGTTTTTGATCTTAAATCTATGTCGCTCATCGGATCAACACAAATCGAACGATACCTCGCACTTCTAAATTTCCATGGCACGCTCTGCCTGAATGTTATGATGGATTTTGAAGTGCAAAGTGTTTTTAAATTACATACATCGAATTCATTTCGGAGAGTGTTCACAAGAACTTCACGATCTCATTCCCGCAGCTCCATTCCACCTTCGGTCAACGAGACGCAGGGGGAGGTTCCACCCTTTTGTTTTTGATATAAGGCCTATACGCACAAAGCGTTACGCTTCCTCATTTATTATGCGGACAGCGATGGAGTGGAACTCCTTGCCTGCGTCTGGGTTTTCAGACTCCTATAATTTGGGGATCTTTAAGGCGGAAGTGAATAGGCATTATTTGAGTTTGCGTGTACCATCCTCGACTACATCTTCACTTACCATCAAGTGAGATATAGTCAAACGCACTCAAATTTTTAATTTAAAAAAAACATACCTATATACATACATACAAATATTCGAAAAACATAACATAACACCTTGTTTAGCATGTCATGTGGACAAGACAGAAACCAAATGAAACTTCAAAACGGGTTTGATTAATTAAAGAAAGCGGCGACAGTGTGGAAATAAAATAAAATAAAAAACCGGCCAAGTGCGAGTCGAACTTAGTCTTAGTCTTTTAAAAAAATAAATGTTCATTTTAAAAAACATATTGTATGAAAAATCTATGAACTTTTTACAAATCGAACTGCACGTCTTGAGTTGGTCGACTATTTCTCCTAAACTAAGAAAGCCTACTTAGCCGCTATAATTTTCCGTTAAAACTCATTATATAGAATACTTTTATGATTTTTTTCAAATTTACAAATACAGCCGTTTATTTGTTAGGGTGTAGGGACACTCGACTTCAACAAAATTTTGCACTTTCAAACCTAATTTTTCGAAAACGAAACCTTAAATTATAAAATGGTCGTAGAAGACTCACAACTATTTTTTAAGCTCTAACTAACAATACCCCAACAGACTGGGTTTGATGAGAAAAAAAAATCATACACTTAAAAATTTTTATTTTTCCAAAATTGTTTTTACAGTTATCTTCGCCTTATTATATATAGGTTGAATTTTAATTAGTTCTTGATAGCGAAGGATATAATGCACTCGTGTTTACAAATATCTTTCCCAAAGAAACTTTAAATGTCAAATATGAAAAAAATAAAAGAATCCTTTATACATTTTTAGCCGATTTGATAACATTATTGTATAGAGGACCAAATAGTTTTTTCTGATTTGACATATAGTTTCTTTGGGAAAGTTGTTTGTAATCCTTTTCCTTTTCTATCAAGAACTAAATAAAAGTCACCCTATAGATCTTTGCCAAATTTTAGCTCTTAACTATATACTAATAGTCTAGGAGCTAGAACGCGGACAGACAGACATGACGAAACTATAAGGGTTCCTTGTTATACTACGCAACCCTAAAATGTATCTTCACTGAAATTTTCATGCTTCATGCTTAAACTCCTTGTTCCATCTGGTAAGCATATTCAGTTCAGTGGGATTCCCGGCAGTTCATTCTGTTGCAGATTTTTTATTTCTTTAAACTGTTTGAATTTTAATTTTCAGCTCTGCGAGTTCTCGGTGCAGACTGCAACGACACCAAGCGTATGAATCTTTTAGTAGTTCCTTTTTGTTTTTGAGAAGCAGTTTTCACAAAAAAAACACTATACAGGGTGTAACATAAAGGTGCAGTGATACTTTAAGGTGGGCTTGTACTCATCAAACTGAACAAGTTTTATTCTACAGCTTTGCTGAAATTGCGATTTTTGAAGTTTACCTCCCTAAGAATCGATTTTCATATATAAGCCCGGGGGGTATGAAAACTTATGGGGAGTAAAATCAAAACGTTTCACGTTATTTACACGTTTGTATATCAATGCCTCTTTTGCTGGCCGCTGCAGTAATGTACTATTCATAATTTATTTAAAGCTCCAGAATTTTTCCAGCTCATATTCACCCGGTGTTCTACTTCCTGGTCTTCGTTGCTGTATCAAAAATAATCTAATGATTTGCCGAGATATATGTAGTTGTTTACATACTCCAACGGTTTTCCAAGCAAGCTTATTTTATTAGTATTTCTGTTTATCTGTCTTAGTTTTTATCATGGTTCATTTTGAGCTCGACTTTTTCACTTTCCACACCTAAGGAATTCATCATCTATTCGAGTTTTTCGCTTGTTTCTGCGAAGAGGTCGATGTCGTCGGCGAATCTCAATGTTTAAGTCGCTTCCCGTTTACGTTTATTCTATACGACAACCAGTGCAACATATTATACTACAACTAAACTACAACATATTACAACTAAATTATTTATACCTATTGCAATAAATAATTTAGGCGACAGAGGATCACCTTTTCGCACTCCTAGGCAGATTGGTATGTTGGCTACCGGTTGTTTCAATAATACACAAATAAGCGTCGGTGACTCAACCGGTAACGACTAGAAGCGTCGGTGGCTCAACCAGTAACGACTTGGTCCTCCTAACCAGAGGTGCCGGGTTCAAATCCGGACGGCCAATGTACCAATGAGTTTTTCCTAACTTACGTACATATACTCACCGATTGCTTTAACGATGAAGGAAAAACATCGTGAGGAAACCTGCACACACCTGCGAAGAAACTCGAAGGTTGTGTGTGAAGTCGACCAACCCGCACTGGGCCCACGTGGTCGACTAAGGCCCGATCGCTCTAACTCAGGGTAGGCTCGAGCCCCTTGGTAGGGACGTATATGAGCTGATATGATGAACCATAAATAATTACGCAGAACCGGTTGTTGTGCAAATCCTTGGGGGAGGCCTATTTCCAGCAGTGGACGTCCTTCAGCTGATATTATAATGATGAACCATAGATAAGCAATTAAAAATGAACAAATTCTCATGATCATCACCATCATTTAACCCGCCTCCATGGTGTAATGGTTTATTCAATTAGCTACACATGAGGAGGTCGCGGGTTCAATTCCTTGCGGAGGTTCGTATGACTCATTTTGGATGGTGGAAGGGCATTTTCGAAGCAAGCCTGGCTAGCTACCACCATCTTTTCTAAGTCTTGCCGCCAAGCATCAATGTTAACAGCATTGATGTGTTCCAGCTTGCAGATAAGATAGCCAGTTCCTCATTGCGTTGGAGAATCTTGGTAAGCCCGCTTCCATCTTCGGTATCATTATCACTTACCATCGGGTGAGATGATGTCAAAGGCCTATTAATCATGCTTTTTTTTTAAAACATCTCAACCGTAGACCGACTGTTGAACATACGAGGTAGCACAAGCCTCCCCCATACACCTCCAATTAGCACGATTTCGAGCCACATACAACCAATGTCATCCAAGGAGCCTTACCAGATTATCAGTCCACCTGGCGGGGGGCCGTCCAACTCTACGCTTTCCGGCGGTCGCCACTCGAGAACCCTTTTTTCCCATTGATTCTCGTTTCTACGAGCTATATCGTCAGCCTGAAAAAGCAACGAATAAACTTGGTAAGTAGACAAATAAATGAAACACAAAGAACGTTTAACCTTGCAGGAGCATCTAACATTATTCAATTTGTATCCTTCATACGGCTTTTATATAAGGTCTAACAAAATTATCTGAAACTATTTTAACTGGTGCTTCTACCCATGAAACTGAACAACTTTCTCCATGAAAGCCATAGACAAATCTCAAAAAAATTTTTGTACTTTCCATACTTTGGCTGATCAGCTGATCGAGTTAGAATGGGAGAGCCATTTTTTTTTTGCGATTTGACTATGGGTTCCATGGGAAAAGTTGTTCAGTTTCATGGGTAGAAGCACCAGTTAAAATAGTTTCAGCTAATTTTGTTACACCTTATAGATACTTACATCACACATGGCATATTAGATCTACTTGTAAACAGCTTCGGTGGCTCAATCGGTAACGACTCGCTCCTTCTAACCACAGGTCCCTGGTTCAAATCCGGACGGCAAATGTTACAATGAGTTTTTTTGAAACTTACTTATACATAAACTTACTGATTGCTTTAACGGCGAAGGAAAACATCGTGAAGAAACCTGCACATCTGATTCCAGATGTGTATGAAGGTCGCGTTGCACACATCCGTAGGTGTAAATCTAAATGCCCTACACGTGACCGCGGGTGTCGCTAAATGCAACCAGACCAGGCAACCGCAGTCTATCCTTTGGATAGCACGGTTAATTGTGCCACACGATAAGAGAGAGAGATCCACTTGTAAGATTTCTCAATTGCGTAAATTACATCACACAGTGCATATTATTTAGTTTATAAGTGTTGTCGATGACAAAAAATTTGAAAACATCATTAGCGCCATTTTTGAGAAAACTTTCGTTTTCTTTTTTGTATGGGAGGTGCTCTAAACATTTTGAAAGCAACAATTCCAAAAAATATACCTCTAAATATCCGTATGCATATTTCATGAAAATCCAACGAACAAAATACACATAAGTTTATTCAAGAATACTTTTTTTGGTGCCTTTATCACATAGAGTACATTTTCGTTAAAATCTCGTGGTCAGTTTTTCAGACGACCACTTAACCTTCTATTTGCTTATTCGTCACTCGAAGGTTAAAAAACCGGTCAAGTGCGTGTCGGGCCACGCGCAATGTAGGGTTCCGTTGTTGTTATTATCGCGTCCATTATCTAATTTTCAAATTTCCAAATACAGCGGTTTAGTTGTTATAGGGTGGGGACACTTGACTCCAAAAAAAATAGCACTTTAAAGACCGTTTTCTCGAAAACGGAACTCTTATTTATTTATTTCACAATTTATTGCACACAGAAATAGGGACAAACAAACATTAAACTAGATAAGAACATACAAAAGGTGCAGCTTATTTCTATTAGAAATTTCTTCCAGCAGACCTAGGAAAGAGAAATTACAAAAGAATGGCAGAAGACGTGTACATTAACAAAGACAACATTTTTAAAAACAGAAATTTTGACAACATATTCCTAAATAAATACCACGTACCTACAAAATAATACATAATATACTACATAATGTAATTATATAATAATATAAATAAATATAATTACATAAATATAATAAAATGCATATAATATAATAAATAAACTATAAAATAAATATGGCTAACTTTAAAAAGGAAAAGACAAGAAGTGTTCTTTTAATTTAGATTTAAAAGAATACAGACTCTGACTATCGCGAATCTCGTATGGAAGTAAGTTCCACAACCTAACCGCATGCACGGAGAAGGAATAAGAATAGAAGTCGGTAGAATGGATGGGAAAAGAAAGGAGGGATTTGAGATGAGCACGGGATTGCTGGTCGGGAGGACGCTGCAAGTTAAAGCGTTCCCGTAGGTAGGATGGAGCAGAAGGATTGTGAAGTATTTTGAAAAGGAGACTAAGGATATGAGTGTTCCTGCGAAGACGAATCGGAAGCCACTTGAGTTGCTGACGGTATTGGGAGACATATGGTCAACTCTTAATTACATAATGGTCTTAGAAGACTTAAAACTATTTTTTAATCTCTAACCAACAATACCCCACACGACTGGGTTTGACGAGAAAAAAAAATCATCCCCACCTTACTTATAGGGGAAGTACCCTTCTATCGACTAACTATATAACTGTTCTATCGACTGTAATCTAGGATGCACGGTTCGCGAGCGAGCATCTTACATTTGGGATAAAAGTACTCTGTGTTTTCCACTTTTCACTTTAGCTCTATAATAAATTTTATCAATATGGCACCTATAAGCTTAGACTCAATAGAAAAACTTATAACCAAGTGTCTAGTACCAGTTGTGACAAAAATATGTGCTCTTGAGTCAACTATGAAGACGCTAGAAGAAAAAATAGACAAGATAAGTGGCTTATCGCTTGAAAATATGGCCGACCAACGGACCGTCGCGGGTTCGAAACCGCAAGGTAAGGTTGAGATGAAACCCGCTTCTAATCGTCTATCAACATCCGTGACGCCGACTGCAGCCCAGAGTACTGGAGCCAGAGCCAGCGCGAGAGACCAGCGAGCCGTAGCCAGGAACCAACGCCGGCCAACACAGGGAAGCATAAATAACAAGGTATTTACTTCACCTATCACATATTCCGCAGTAACGAGGTCTGCAGACGCACACAAAAAGGGCAGCAAGGGAAGTCTTACCAAACCATTAGAGCAAACTATTTTTACTCAAGAGTCTAATCCGTCGAACAGCGAGAAACAACTAACGAGGGTAGATCGCAGCTCATCGTCAACCAACAACACCGTACCTCTTGATGACTCACAGACACAGTGGCACACAGTATGGCACGGCCGCCGACAGAAACAGCGATCTAGAGAAGTTATAAAAGGTACTGGCTCCGAAGACACTGATCTACTAGCAGTCGAACGAGTCAAAAAGATCCACATATGCTTTCTCAAACCGGAAACAACGGCAGAATCACTTATAGCGTACATGACGAGAAAGAATCCTTCAAATGACTATTACGCACAGAAGTTAAACCTAAAACATAGCCATTATGCTTCGTTCGTCGTTACAATCCCGTCCAATACTTATAACTTTTTTATGCGCGCGGACAGCTGGCCGCCGCGCATAGAAGTCAGTGAGTGGTTTCGTGGCGGCGCCGGACGGGCGGGAGCCCCGTCCTCATACCACCACAGCAGTAGCCGAAAGTCTCATGCCGCCCTCCACTCCGGCATTACCCCCGCCGATGCCCGAGGAGCACGTGCGTTCACCGCCGGTGACCAGTCAAACAGCCCCCGCCACAGCGGCAGCGCTGTCCTCCCCGCCGCCGCCGGCTCCCCCACCAACTTCACCTGTTCCCCGTTACACACGGACACGACGGTCTGACAACTTAACTCTTTGTCATCAGAACATAATGAGTATATACGGAAAAACGACAAGGCTTGAAGTGCTACTTGACGGCGAGCTAGAATGTGATATTCTCATTATTACTGAACATTGGCTTCGAGACTTCGTAGTTTTAATCTCGTGATTAAGTCCGTAACTTTGACTAATTTTCAACTAATATCGCACTACTGTAGACCATCTATAGAGCATGGGGGCAGCTGCATTTTTATTAGATCCGGCATTAAAGCTATAAACCGAATTGATTATTGCGATCTCTCAGTTCAACAAGTGTTTGATATTTGCGCTATACAAGTACTACACGAAAACCTGTTAATTGTAGGAATTTATCACTCCAACAAAACAAGCAACAGTGAATATCTTCCTTTATTCGAGAAACTCTTGAGTAAAATAAATGACGAGGGGCTAAGGTGTGTTATAATGGGTGACATAAATATAAACCTTCTCGAGAAGTCCGCGATTAAAAAACAACTCGCGGATATTACTAGTGTAAATAATTTCAATCAACATATTAACTTTCCAACTCGTATAGCAGGCGATAGCGCGACCCTGCTCGACCACGCGTACTCAAACATCCGCGACGGCCGTGTGTCCGCCGAGGGAATCGTGACGCACCTCAGTGACCACATCGCACAGAAGGTTTGCATTCCTTTGGTAGCGCGCGACTCACTTCCGACCACGATATCCAAGCGATTTTTTGGAAAAAACAATATGATGAATTTTCGCATTGCCCTTGACTCAATAGATTGGCCTGCGATTATTTCGAGATACCAGAACAACTGCCAGGATTTCGCTAGGGCAGTTATTAATATTTTATCAAGCAGAGTTGATGCGAACTTTCCGGTGAAAACAGTCAGGTCTCAACAATCGGGATGCCCTTGGATAGACGCAGAAGTTATTAATTTAAAATTATTATTATTTGACATTTATAAAATAAAATCCAAATCTGACGACATTGAGATATCCGAAATCGCAGAAAAAATGCTACGAACTTACAATATGACATTGAAAAACAAACGCTTTGACTACATTAATTCATTAATTGACAATCACCCCAATAAAATTAAATGTATGTGGAATGTAATTAACAAAGAATTAGGGCGCAAATGCCACGATCGCGTCGATTTTACTGACCTGATTGTTGACATAGGAGGGTCCCCATTTCAATCTAAACAGCATCTAGTGGACGCCTTAAATAACGAATTTGTTTCGGCGGCAGCCGCGTGTGGCGCGCCCACCTCCGACCCGTCCCGGTGCGTTGCAGACATGGCTAGAACTATAAAGGCGAGCGATAAGTCACTTCTCCTTAAGCCGTTCTCGCCAGTTGAAGTAGTGACTATATTTAAACTTTACATCGCGCCTAAAAACAGTACCGATATTTACGGGCTATCTGCTAACCTACTTAAACAGGTATGCCCATCTCTTTGTTTTGTTCTATCAAACCTCTTCAACAATTGCCTTCGTGAAGGAACGTTTCCTGATACTCTAAAGAACGTTAAAATTTCTCCGTTATATAAGGGTAAGGGCAAAAAGTCCGATATGAAATCTTACCGCCCAATTTCTTTAGTGCCCTGCATTAGTAAGGTTTTTGAGGTGGGAATCAACAGGAGACTGCTGTACTTTTGGACAAACGATAATATCATGTCAAATAGCCAATATGCTTACCGCCGCGGAAGGTCCACGACCGACCTGGTGCGAGAGATAGTTCGAAACGTTTTGCGCGCGCGTGAGGCAGGCCAGCACGTAGCTATGGTATGCTGTGACCTCTCACGCGCCTTTGATACCGCGGATCATGAACTTCTGGCCCAGAAGCTTGATCATTACGGCATCCGGGGTCCAGTACTCGCGCTGTTGCGATCGTTCATGTCAAACAGAGCGCAGGTGGTCGTCGGCGACATGGGACGCATTGAATCATCTCAGCTTTGTAACCTGATGGGAGTCCCACAAGGCTCCTGCCTTTCGAACACCCTATTTAGTATACTGTTGAACGATCTCCCTCAGGCTATGGATGAGACTGGCATATACATGTACGCCGACGACGTGACAGCGGTCGTCAGTGCTCCAACCTTAACCCAGCTGGAAATGACGCTAAACTCGACAGTCCAGCGGTTAGACCAATGGTTTAAATTTAACGGCTTATCATTGAACAGGCAAAAAACCTGCTTCATGCATTTTAGCCTTAACGGACACCGCCCTCATAGAATGAGCGTGTACGCAGGCGGCGCCCTCATCGATCAAGTTTCTGTCACAAAACTTCTGGGTTTCCAGATCGATAGCGCATTAGTGTGGGAGACCCACATCGATGAGGTGTGCGCGAAACTGGGTAGTTCTTGTTTTGCGCTGCGCCGCCTGGCGCGCACCGCGGCGGTCGCCACCGTGCGGTCTTGCTATTTCGCAACCGTTCACTCGCGCCTGTCGTACGGTACCGAGCTGTGGGCCCGCGCCGCCGACTGGCGTCGCGCGTTTGTGATGCAGAAGCGGGCCGTGCGTGCTATGGCTGGAGTGCCGGACGATGTTTCAGCCCGCGAATATTTTGCTAAATTTAAAATACTACCGCTTCCGTGCTTATATCTTCTCCAGATAGCGATGTTCACCCGCGAAAATCTGCATACCTTCGAACGTAGGGGCGTTAGCAAATTTAATCTTCGGAGCAACAAAAAGAAGGACCACCTGGTAGTTGAAGCACATAGGCTTACCAAATCAGAGAGATCGGCGTACGTGATCGGCCCCGTCGTCTACAATCGTTTGCCGGAATCTATTAAGAGTGCAGCGTCTACATCTGCCTTTAAGTATAAATTAAGAAAGTGGCTCCAGGAGCAATTATTTTATAATTATGAAGAATTCTTTAATAATTCTATTGAGAACGTACCTGGGAAAGAAGGGTACCTTTAATATACAATTGTAATTTTTATTATTATTACTACATATAAAGTTTTTGACGTATAACCAGTGTTATAAATAAATATTTCATTTCATTTCATTTCATTCCTTAAAAAGTTTTTTATTTGCCAATTTTTTTTACAGTTCTCACCGCGTTATTATAATACATATATATCTTTGCAAAATTTCAGCTCTTTACTACTAATAGTCTAGGAGCTTAGCCGCGGACAGACAGACGGACACACAGACATGACGAAACTATAAGGGTTCCTTGTTGTACCCTAAAAAAATAATATTCAATGATTTTTCACAAATGTTTGCTGAATGAAAACAATTCAAGAATTTAACACCGAGCCTTAAACAAAACACAAATAACATTTTTTCAGGTGAGCACCAAACAAGAAGACAAAAATTTGAAACAATTTGCTGAGGCGCCACTCGAAAGTGTTAAGAGGAAACACGGTCTAGAGAATAGGTATTTGAATAAAATGTTGCTGTCTCCCTCCTCCGAACCTCTCCGTATACAGCAAGAAAGGGAGGACTGCATAGGCACTAAAATTGACGAAAACAGAATTTCGTAGTGCGCTATTTCCTCCTCCAAAACATGTGCAATAATAGAAAAAAAAAACTAAAATAAAATTCGAGTTGCGACCGCGCACCGGAAAACGTAGCGTAGGTAGGCCTACCACGCGGTGGACCGACGATGGATGCGGGCAGCGTAGGACAGGTCGTCGTGGAATTCCTTGGGGGAGGCCTTTGTCCAGCAGTAGAAAAAACGCTTCACCTATGCCTCTATATTTTCATTTTATTGTCAATATGCGTATTCTTGGGGGGTATCTGAAAATGACGTTCCAATTGGGTAGTATTCCTACTACCTATTATAATTAGAAAATGGGTTAAAACAAATCATAGGGGCATGGCCATGGTAGATATAGGTTTGATGGAAAAAAAAACATTTTTGCTCTATTGTCATTATCCAGGGAGGAAACAGGGGACTACGTATGTATGGAAATAATGGCGCCCGCGTTTCCTCTTAAGAGTCCCCAGGAGACTCGAGTTTCCATACTAACGTAGTATGAAAACAATATAGAGATCTCAGTTTAGAATCAATAGTTCAGGAGTTCCCCAGGGCAGTAATTTGGGACCATTATTGTTTCTCCTATATATAAATGACCTTCCAAAAGCCACTAATCACAAATTTATACTATTTGCGGATGACACTACTTTAGTTATTGAATGCGACAAAGACAAAATGACATTTGAATCAAAAATAAATAGCGCTTTAATGGAAATAATGACATGGATGAACAAAAATAACCTAAGTGTGAACATAAATAAGACTAAATTTATACAATTTCACTCCCATGCGACTAAACCAGTGTTCTTAAATGTAAATTAGAATAATATTAAGCTTGAAGAAGCTAGCGGATATAAATTCTTAGGTATTAATATTGACAAACATCTTAATTGGAAAGATCATATTGATTTTGTGTGTAATAGGTTGGAACGTTTCGTATTTGCACTAAGACGATTAAGACAAACTGTATCGAAGGAAGCTGCTTTAACAGCGTATCATGGACATGTATCGTCAATACTTAGTTATGGTTTGATCCTATGGGGAAACTCTGTCGACTCAGTCAGAAGTTTCAAGCTACAAAAAAGATGTATACGTGCAATTTATAATTCATGGTTTAGAGATAGCTGCAGACCTTTGTTTAAGGAATTAAAAATTTTGCCATTGCCCTGCTTGTACATAAAAAAGGTTTGTCTATTTGTTAAGAATCACCCAGAATACTTTAGGAACCTGAGAGATGTTACCATAAGACAAAAAAGGACTCAGTATATTCATCTATTACATCAACCTCCTTGTCACTCAGATATATATAAAAGAAATATTTCTAATATGAGTATCGCACTGTTTAATAAGCTTCCAGTTGAAATTAAAACGTTAGAAGGTAATCTATATAAAAATAAGTTGACAGGTTGGCTCTTAAATCACTGTTTTTATAGTGTTAAAGAATTTTCAATTTTAATTTCCTGTTGAAATATTTGCATGCTTTCTTGACGGCTGAATACAGTACCACCTGTTAATTATGTTAAGACCTAATTGTAAAGTATTCTTGCAAATAAACAATTATCTTATTTTGCGGTTTAATACAAAAACTACATGCCGGGTTGAATCCAAACTTTGCGAATATATTGAGTAGATACATATAGTTTTCATCGTAGTAATTTTAAACATAACTAAACGAAGGCTTAAATTAGTTTTGTACTGAAAGTTTGAAACTGCTCATATTTTTTTCATTTTTATGTTAATACATCGAAAACTAAATACAAACATCAATATGTGTCTACTCAATATATTCGAAAAGTTTAGATTCAATCGGGCATGTAGTTTTTGTATTAAACCGGAACTACGTTTGTATGGAAACTTAAGCCTCCTGGGGACTCTTAAGTGAATTTGAAAACCTTAGGCAGAAGGCGTATTTGGAGACTCGATTTGAGTCAGACGAAACAAACGGAACAAAACTCATTGACAAGATTCTATCGTACAGAGTTTAAGAGCAATTTTTCTCTTAAAGCCAAACAAATGAGGCGCCATTAGATGGAGTGAGAGCGCTTAATCTATTTCTGACGAGTTCAGTGACGCCGACAAAGACAAATCGACATTAGCCTACCCACACGGCGGCAGGCGTTCCACTTCTGTTTCAATTCCACTTTTATTTGCGGATTAACTTCTTATTAGTCATTGTGCCGAGGCTCCTGCTATCGCGAGCCTTATGAATGGCTCAATTATTTCGCCGACTCACTACCGTCTCAGGAGCGTTTGAGTTAATCATGACTTATTTGTGTTTCTCTGACTCTTACAGTACCCTTTTCACCTGATTTCTTCCCTTTTCCGGTAGACCCATTAATAAAGTCTTCTTCTTATCTTGAAATGATACTTATGTATTAGAGGTACCTACTTACCCATTTACAAACCAAATGCTTCTCAACACTTTATGACCCGACAGCAAGTAACTAATTAGTAATCTGTGCCGACAGTGCCGATACATGTTAAATGCGTCTATTCTTAAATGTGAACTTATGTGTAGTTGTAAACTCAGATAAATTAATAAGTGATTTAAAATTGGTACCCGGCTAGTAGCAGAAAACACTTAAAACCAGGTCATTCGAAAACAAAAGAAAATTTATAATTATCACTAGATTGGAACACGTTTTACTAATTGGTTGGCTAACCCGTGGCGGCCGAATTTATACGTGTACCCCAAGAAAAGACACCTCGCTGTGACTTTTAGTCTTTTCACATTAAATTGGACTTTGCTATGTAAAAACAACCAATATTAAATGTAAAGTTCCACAGGATATTGTGTTTTAACTACTAAGAAATAAGATACATAGTCACTTCCTGCTAACGATGATTCAGGCGACAGCGACGAGAAAAACAAACGAAGAAGAAAAAAGGTGTCGCGCGCGTATTTCAGAAACGACAAGTTGAAGAATGTCGAAATGTGTCATCTGTCACTCGGCATTTAAAACGATATGTTATTCTCGAAGTGGCGCTGTCGGTGTATCTAAATAGTCGAGCAGCTGTCTTGGCGTAAAGTTGAAACGAATTCGGGGAAGCCAACGAGGATTCCAATGTTTCTATATCCCTTTGACGCGTGCATTCCTGAAAAGGAGGATTCGTTTTAAGAGATTTTAAAAAAGCTGCATTTTAGATGACGTTCCATATAAAATGAATTCTTACTCTATGAACGCTTTCTGTGTTTTAACTAATAGGGATGACGAATGCTAGTCACCTGATTTAATTTTTATTATCTGTCAAAGGAAGGAAGCAAGCGAAAGAGGCAGACAACAAAAAAGATTGGACGATGATACCAGACAGGTTGCAGGCATAACATGGAATAGAGAAGCCAGAGAGAGATCAGAATGGAGTAGGTTGGAGGAGGCCTTTGCCAATTGGCAAACTGACTTACAGAAAGTAAAGAAGCACCAAATACGCGAATATTTTTAATTGTGTAAAATACATAATATATACATACAAATAAATAACAACATACACATACATACCTAAATAAAAGTATAAGAAACATAACTGTATATCTGTTGTCCGAAAAAAAGGCTTTATTTTTTTTATCTGTCAAAAACGACATTTTGTTCTAAAAATGTTTAAAATACCTAGGCGTGACGTCATAGTTTATCAGCGTCATTTATGTACTCATTTTGTGATTTTGGTGAACTAAAAATTGAAGACTTCATGGAAAACAAAACGAGTAAGGTTTTCCGAAGTTTAAGTAGGAGGGCAATTTAGTGATCAAGAGTTCATAATTTATTTCTGATGCTGTCGTCATCCCTATTATTAACATATTACAATGTTAGTGAACAAACATTGTTTTGCAGATAAAATAAATTAAATATCTATTGTAATATCTTTCGGCATGTTTTCCAGAAAGCTCGACCATAGAAGAGTGAAAAGCCTTACCTTAAATCACTATTAATTAGTGACAACATAATTTTTTTGAACATCTAATTTATCCTAAAAACTAGAAGTTTGTGATTTGTCTATATGTATAAAGTTTCATAAGAATCGGTACATCCTTCCTGCACTACGTTTTCCGGTGCGCGCCCACCACTCGAGAACTTTACTACATCAACGTCCATCTGTTCTACGAGCTATGTGCCCCACCCACTGCCACTTAAGTTTAGCAATTCTGAGACCAATGTCAGTTACTATGATTCTCCTACGGATTTCCTCATTTGTGATTCGATCACGCAGAGAAACTCCGAACATAGCACGCTCCATTGCCCTTTGAGTGACCTTGAGCCTTCTTGTGAGGCCCATAGTAAGCGAATATGTCTCAGTTCCGTATATCATCACTAGTAATACACACTGGTCGAAGACCTTGGTCTTAAGACACTGCAGTATTTGGGACGTGAATAAAAATGAAAGTAAGCAAATAAATAATATCCTTTTCATCCCCCCATCTCGGAAAGAGTATTTTTGCTCTTCGATATCTGAGTGCAAAAGCCGTTCAAAAACTGTCAGGGAGCCGTGTCTGTACTTAAAAATAATAACTGTGGTGGACATTACTAACGAGAGGCCAAAACAACGACTTTCGGAATTTTTGTCATTTGTCTGTATGTCTGTATGTTCGCGCATCATGCTAAAAATTTTATATGGTGGTTCCTTAAAGCCCGTGTTAACATATAGAATACTTTTAATCCCAGAAAATTCAAGAGTTCCCGTGGGAAAATTAAAAACCTCCAAACGAACGAAGTTAGTTAATGCTATGTTTCTTTGAGTTGACAGAATAAGAAGACGCCAGGCTCCTGTACAGATGTACAATGGATGCTTGAGATAAATTAGAATAAAATAAAATCCTAGGATACACCTGTATTTAAATGGTGCTGCAGCGGATGTTTCGCTAGAGATCTGGCCAAAGGGAGAAGTGGTGCGAAGGTCTGGGCAGCAGGAGAAACTGACAGCATGTGTCTCAGGTGTATGCGATTGCAGGTGTTCCAGACGAAAGTTCCGGAGCGAGAGAGCCGGAAGATAGCAAGTCGTATCATAGAATTGAATCACTGCTGTACTGAAACAAAAACTTGTTTTTAAAAAAGATTTTTACAGTGTGGTTAATAACTGTCGACTTACTGATGCTGATATTTATTATTATGTTAAAACGTTATTTATTAAATAAATTTATATTACCACAGTCTATTCTTTAACTCCTTGAGCGTTTTTAGGACTTCTGATAGGCCTGAAAAAAATTGTCCGTTGAGCGTTTTTAGCACTACTGATAGACCTCAAAAAATGTCTCCGTTGAGCGTTTTTATCACTACTGATAGGCCTAAAAAATGTCTCCGTTGAGCGTTTTTAGCACTACTGATAGGCCTCAAAAATGTCTCCGTTGAGTGTTTTTAGGACTACTGATAGGCCTCAAAAAATGTCTCCGTTGAGCGTTTTGAGCACTACTGATAAACCGAAATAACTTTTGAGACTACCGTTGTTCCTAAACACGTTTACCAACCGTACAATATTCAGTGCTAGAGGTGTAGCGTCTCCGTAAACAGTGGCTTTACTCAAAAAGAACCAGGTCGAAAAGGGAAGTCACGTGATTGTTATTCAGGGTTCGTTAGATCGCTCGCTCTTACAGCCCGCGGCCGTAGATGAGATCAATCAAACTAAATTTCGGATGTAACTGGGAAACAACGAACAATATACAGGGTCTTCGGCAGATGGTTGAAAATACGAAAATGGGGGATAGGTGGGGTCGCCTCCCACCTATTTTGAGAATTAAAAAAAATCTAGGACTTGTAATTTTTTTTACAGGTTTTTTTTTCCTTTTTTTAGAAATTTTGCCATTTTTATACCTTTGAACACATGTAACTTTTTGTTTTTTAAAGCTAGCTCCAAAATCTTTTTTTAATAGACTTTTATAAGATTGTCGGCTCTAAAAAAATTATGTTTGTTTCAAGTTATTGCTAAAAACAAAAATGTGGGCCCCCGAACTTAAAAAAAAAGTTCAACAAAAATTTAAAAGTCAACTTTGCGATGCATTTAAAAAAAAAATAATGGGGCTGGAAGGCTTCTGATTTTTTTAAAACATCTCTAAAGCTTAGGCTTTTGAATGGTATGTAATTTGTTTCGGTATCTTTTTTGTAACCGGAGTTGTTAATTTTTTTTACTCAATTGGACCATGTTGACGAAATTCCACTAGTTACATGTTTTGTGAAATGTATCAAATGCAAAGTTTAAAATAATGTAAATACTTACTGTTGGGACGGTTACAAAGAGTAGGTACGTTTTTTTACATTCTTGCACACACATAATGGCTATCTTTTGTCATTTATTGGCATATTGGAGTTAGCACTTCCATATGCCAATAAAATGTCCGCATATTCCGCATTGGTAAATTGAGCCATTTTAAACCACAACAAAGTCTTAACAAAACGTCTGATAATAACAAAAAGTGACAAACAACAAAAAAAAAAACGTTAACGTTATTAACGTTTGTGATTTTGTTAAGTTTTTTTGTTGTTTGTCACTTTTTGTCCCAACAGTAAGTATTTACATTATTTTAAACTTTGCATTTGATACATTTCACAAAACATGTAACTAGTGGAATTTCGTCAACATGGTCCAATTGAGTAAAAAAAATTAACAACTCCGGTTACAAAAAAGATACCGAAACAAATTACATACCATTCAAAAGCCTAAGCTTTAGAGATGTTTTAAAAAAATCAGAAGCCTTCCAGCCCCTTTTTTTTTTTTTAAATGCATCGCAAAGTTGACTTTTAAATTTTTGTTCAACTTTTTTTTTAAGTTCGGGGGCCCACATTTTTGTTTTTAGCAATAACTTGAAACAAACATAATTATTTTTAGAGCCGACAATCTTATAAAAGTATATTAAAAAAAAGATTTTGGAGCTAGCTTTAAAAAACAAAAAGTTACATGTGTTCAAAGGTATAAAAATGGCAAAATTTCTAAAAAAAGGAAAAAAAATCCTGTAAAAAAAATTACAAGTCCTAGATTTTTTTAAATTCTCAAAATAGGTGGGAGGCGACCCCACCTATCCCCCATTTTCGTATTTTCAACCATCTGCCGAAGACCCTGTATATTTTTATCCACAATTGGTAAGCTCTTGACATCATATCATCTGATGGTCTCTCTCTTATCGTGTGGCATAATTAACCGTGCTATCCAAGGGATAGACGGAGATTGCCTGGTGCTGCACTTAGCATCACCGGCGGTCACGTGTAGGGCATTTAGATTTACATCTACGGACGTGTGCAACGCGATCTTCATACACATCTGGAATCAGATGTGCAGGTTTCCTAACGATGTTTTCCTTCACCGATATGATGGTTAGTTAAGATGATGCCGAAGATGAAAGCGAGCTTACCAAGATTCCCCCGCGCAATGGGTAACTGGCTATCTTATCTTCAAGCCAGAACACATGAACCATCAGGTAAGATTTAGATACTGAATCTAACAAAGTAAGAATCCGCCGGGAATCGAACCCGGAAATCGAAAGCTACTTGACTTAACAAATACGTCACGGTGGCGGTCAAATATTATAGTCTTCTTCACTAATACATATTTCGTAATCTTTGGATAGTCAGGTGCTTTTTAAACTATTAAATAATAAGTAAAGCATGTAAGATTTAGATATTTTTCTTTAAATATTCTATAATTCAATAAAACTAAAATTATTGACCAGAATAATAGGCATATATGAGTTTGATGATTATTCCTCACCGTCGCTTTTAAGCTCCACATTAACCTAGTCAAAAAGTTATAGGTAAGTTTTGTACCAGTAGAGCGTCGGTGGCGTAACGGCTAGGACCGCTGCCTCCTGTTCGGGAGGTCGTGGTTCGAATCCCGCCACGACGAATTCGAATTTAGATTTCATATGTACGATTATCCGACGCTCTTACGGTGAAGGAAAACATCGCGAGGAAACCTGCACACGCTTGAGAAGAAACTCGCAGGTTGTGTGTGAAGTCGACCAACCCGCACTGGGCCCGCTTGGTCGACTAAAAGCCCGATCGCCCTAAAATCAGGGTAGGCTCGAGCCCCTCGGTGGGGACGTATCCGAGCTGATATGATAATGACAATGAAGTCTTGTACAAAATTTGAAACTGATTTTAACCCCCAAATTACTTAATGAACGAATATAGGCGGCAACGACTTTATAACAAGTAACGAACCGAAATTTTAAAGTTCACTTAACAACAAAGGCCTGAAGGGATTGGTCGACAACTTTCGAAGATTACGTGACTCTCCGTGAAGTTATACCAAAACTTTTTCCATAGAAATATTGGAAATTTATTATGATTTTAATTATTGAATGACTTGCTTTCTTCTTCATTTTTATTTTTTGTCGTTGAACGCCCCAAAACAATCAGGTCACCTCATAAAAAGGTTTTTAGTTGCCACGCTTTCTTTTAGTCATCCATCAGTCACTCTCTTTTGAAAAAAAGCCTTAATTATTAATTATATTTCACAGCTAACAGAAACTTTAATGTTGTTAAGTTTGATGCATATCAGCAAGATTTAGATAATACTAGCTGTTTCCCGCGGCTTCAACCGCGTGGACATCGTGTCATTGACTTTTCGAGGGTGCGCAGTACGCGAGCCGCTTGCGGCGTGAAAAACAGTCGCCTGTGTGTTAATCCAGGTCCTAATCTGCCTACCTGCCAAATTTCAGCCAGATCCGTTCTGTAGTTTTTGCGTGAAGAAGTAACAAACATACACACTTACAAACTTTAACCTTTTATAATATTGAATGACTTGCTTTTTTCTTAATTTTTAGTTTTTGTCGTTGTAGGTCTCAAAACAATCAGGTCACCTCGTAAAAAGGTTTTTAGTTGCCACGCTTTTTTTAAGTCATGCATCATTCACTCTCTTTTGAAAAAGCCTTAATTATTATTAATATTTTACAGCTTACAAGCGTCGGTGGCTCAACCGGTAATGACTCGGTCCTCATAACCAGAGGTACCGGGTTCATATCCGGACGGCCAATGTACCAATGAGTTTTTAGAAACTTACATCTAAATATATATAACTCAAAGGTGACTGACTGACTGACTGACGTAGTGATCTATCAACGCACAGCCCAAACCACTGGATGGATCGGGCTGAAATTTGGCATGCAGGTAGATGTTATGACGTAGGCGGATGCTAAGAAATTATTTTGTTAAATTCCCACGGGAACCGCAAAAATCGGGATCTGCGAGGGCGAAGCTGCGGGCATCCACTAGTACGTACATATTACTCACCGATTGCTTTAACGGTGAAGGAAAACATCGTGAGGAAACCTGCACACACCTGCGAAGACACTCGAAGGTTGTGTGTGAAGTCGACTAACCCGCCGCACTGGGCCCGCATGGTCGACTAAGGCCCGATCGCCCTAATTCAGGGTAGGCTCCAGCCCTTCAGTGGGGACGTATATGAGCTGATATGATGACAGTTTACAGAAACTCTAATGCACTTTTTGGACTTGAACATTACGTAAAATTTTACTTTAGATAAAAAAAACATACTGAATAACACGTTTGTACTAAAAATCAACAATTAAATAATGAAAAAAATTCAAAGTTTTGTCACTTTTAGTAAAAATCTAAAAAATAGTAACAATCGCCAAAAAAAAGGATATGTAGTCTCCAATGAGCGGCCACATAGACTCAAATGAAATTTGGAAAAATTACTCACCAGGATTGCTTTTGTCGATGCAACTACTAAGATGCTGCTACGACGCCAGCGCAATTGAACACGAAGATACTGAACACCCTGGACACTTCATACAACGGACCAGAAATGATATTTCAAAAAAAAAATTACGGAACAAACAAAACGGCGGCGAAATCTTATACGTTCGACAACCAAACCACATCCCGGGCACTTCATACAACGGGCCAGAAATGACATTTCAAAAAAGGAATGACGGAACAAACAAAATGGCGGCGAAATCCTATACTTTCGACAACAAATCTGTATTAATCTGGGTGACGAGGGGGTGAGGTCGAAATCTAGAGAGCGGCAGGGAGTGTCCATACTGTATGTTAGTACTAATATATATGATTTGGTCAGGGGGTGGCCGGGACCAGTGAAATCTAGCAGTTTCAAAAACATCAGCGGTCTTTATGACATCATCGTCATCATAATAACCGAAGAACGTCCACTCATAGACAACGGCCTTCGGCCTCCCCCAAGGATTTCGGCGATAACCAATTCTGCGCTGCCCGCATGCAGGGGCTTCCCACCACCTTAACCAGGTCATCGGTCCACCGAGTGGGAGGCCTGCCAGTGCGTGGTCGCCACTCGAGAACTTTACTACCCCAACGGCCATCTGTTCGGATGTCGTGGTCATGACCGAGTTTATTGACAACTTAAGCATAATGCTCGATGGCCTCAGTAGAGCCTCTAAACAACATGGACAAGACGAAAATTATGTCAAACATCCGTGTCATACCTACTCCTCTAAAGGATGGAGACTCTTCACTAGAAGTTGTTACCGAATATGTGTACCTGGGACAAACAGTCCAGTTAGGTAGGTCCAACTTCGAGAAAGAGATTAATCGTCGAATTTTAACACGGCTTGGCAGCGTTCGGGAATATCTTCACGTCCCAAATACCAAGATCGCCAAGAAGTGTGTGTTGCCAGTGATAACATACGGAACTGAGACAAGGTCGCTTACTATAGGTCTCATAAGAAGGCTCAAGGTCTCCCAAAGAGCAATGGAGCGTGCTGTGCTCTGTGTTTCTCTGCGTGATCGAATCAAAAACGAATAGATCCGTAGGAGAACCAAAGTAACCGACATAGCTCTCAGAATGTCTAAACTTAAGTTGTAGTGAACGGGGCACATAGCTCGTTGAACAGATAGCCGTTTTCGATGGGTAAGGGTTTAAAAATTAAAAACCCATATTTTTTAGGTAGTCCAGTAAAATTGTATCCTTTATCACTAACCGAATCAAAATGAATCTAACGACACCTCGCATTTCATAATCCTTTATGCCGTTTAGACAGACATACATACATACATACATTAATCGAAAAACAATACCCTCATACCCTTGGGCAGTCAGGTAAAAATGATGATGATATTAGCTCATATACGTCCCCACCGAGGGGCTCAAGCTTACCCCGAATTAGGGCTGTCGGGCCTTAGTCGACCACGTGAGCCCAGTGCGGGTTGCTCGACCTCACACACAACCTTCGAGTTTCTTCGCAGGCGTGTGCAGGTTTCCTCACGATGATTTCCTTCACCGTAAGAGCGTCGGATAAACGTTCATATGAAATCGAAATTCGAAAACACATTGGTACGTGGCAGGACTCGAACCACGGCCTCCCGGACAGTGGCGGCCCTTGCCATTACGCCACCGAAGCTCCGTTAAAAGTAAAAATATCAAGTCCTTTTGTAACAAAAATTTCGCTTAAATTTTATCTATACTCACAGCTAAAAAGTGTAAATTTTATCTACAAATTGCGTTTTCAAACAATTACATCAGAGATTTTCAATTTAAATGGAATGCTTCAAACTTTTACTGTCCAGACATGCTGAGCCAAGCCAAAGTTGTTCTGAAACAAAAGAAGATAGTGGTTACAACAAGAAAAGGAAAGTCCCGATGCTATCAGCTGTCGGCATCAGCGGCTAAACTTGGTGATTTCAGATATTTCTACTTATAGCTATCCCACAGGATCCCAGAATTTACGCGCTTCGTGATAAAGAATCGCAGTATAGGCTGGGATTCGTTAGTTTAGTTTGGTTTAGTTTCGATAATTCGGAAGGTCGGTTTTCTGGAACAAAAAGTGTTGCCAGTAGGGTTTTATGAATTTGTGGCACGACGAGTACGGTTCAAGATTCAAGATACTTATTCATAATTTTAAACAAAAAAAACCGACTTCGAACAGGAAACTAAGGTTCCCCTCGATTTCTCTGGGATGCCATCACCAGATCCTGGTTTCCTTATCTTGGTACCACCCTTGGGATATTTCCTCTCCAACAAAAAATGAATCATCAAAATCGGTTCCTAAATGACAAAGTTATCCGCGAACACACATGAAAAAAAATATACGGTCGTAGACCTCCTCCTTTTTTTGAAGTCGGTTAAAAATAGGTGCAAATTACACTCTTTCTGATAGTCATAAAATAGTGATTACATAATTTCATTTGTAAAAACACAAGAAATAAACATACATTAGTTAATAACGTCAAAATTCAATCCGTGATATAAAAAAAGCAAATAATGTCATAAGAATATGAAAACAATATGACACGAGAAGTTACACATTAAAATTATTGAATGTAATGAACGCCTTTGACAAGTGTAGGCCAGTTCACACGGACAGCAGCCAGTCACGAGTATAACGCGAGAGTCAGCTATCGCTCCCCTCAACCATGTTAGAGGGAAAGGAACGACCCGGCTCCCGATGCGCCACCATCCGCATCCGGTGTAAGGTAGGGGTGTGGTTACTAACCGTAAATTCTCACGGATATTCACAACTTTTTTGATGACATATAAGATGAAATATAAGACCTAAAAATTACATAAGATTTAGAAAAAACAATACACACTTAAATAACAAACACAAATCACAAAATAAACATAAATGAATCGTACCCGAGATGGGTCTTAGAAAGAATCAGCTTCACAGTTTTTTTTACACAATATTGAAGATAGGAATAGAATAGGAAGATAGGAAAGATATGAAATAGAATGGATTTTTAATCAGATGTCACAGTTTATTTAAATTGTGACACATGGGTTGTTTTGTACCATCGCATGCCGAATGTCAACAACGCGTTGCTGCGTTATAAATTGTCTACTTTTTAATATCATCTGTGATAGGCTAAATCTTGGGAACCTATTACAATGTGTAAACTTATCGCTAATAATAAAGCTGTGAATTTAATATTCGTTTTACATGCGTTATTTTTCTTTTTAAACTTATAGACCAAGTTTCATTTTTATAATCCGATCATAGATTCAAGATGCAAAATATTTATTCAAAATAGGTGCAAATTACACTCTTTCTGATAGTCATAAAATAGAAACTACAATGTCATTTGTAAAAAATAAAGAAATAAACAATTATTAGTTAATAAAGTCAAAATCCAATCCTTGATATAAAACAAAATATGTCATTAGAACATGATAACAATAATATGACAAGAGAAGTAATACATTGAAATCATTGAATGTCATGAATGCCTTTTATATGAGTAGACCAGTTCACACGGACAGTACCCGGTCACGAGTATGACCCGAGAGTCAGCCATCGCTCCCATCAACCATATTAGAGGGAAAGGAACGACCCGGCTCCCGATGCGCCATCATCCGCACGAACATTTATGAGTTATCGTATATTTTATGAACGAATTTAAGTGCAGGGATCGCGACATATAAAGAAATCAGCAAACAAAAACAAATCTAGAAGTAAAACTTTTTGATCACAGATATAATCGCAAGCCAAAACAATCCTTTGATGCACTTGTTTTATTTACAATCACAAATTAGAGCCCTAAAGACAGAAGTATTGCACTGGTAGCGACACGAATCGGCCCAAAAAGTAAGCATAGAGTACACTTGGCAAAGCGCTGATCCATCTGATTTGGTGGACCTTATTTTGTTAGTACAAAAGGCTAAATTTTAGCCAAGAGATAAATAGGTGGCCAGTGAAAAGGAGACAAATAAAACATCGGAGAACAATGCAGGAGTTGGTGATAATTTTAGCTCGACATAGCAGGCAGCGTCCGCGATGCGACGCGCCTATACAACACGAACATGTGTAAGCAGGAAGTGACTCCAACTAAATGTACTTTTAATTTAGTTATAATAACAGATTAATTACCTGTACAAGGTTTTTGAATTGGTGTAAGGACACAAGTAAATGTGGTGAGTGCAGGACAGGGGGCCATACATAAAATAGGTATGTCAGTAATACCGCAGTATAAAGAATCTATAAAGTCATCCAATCGAGACATTTAAACAGGGCATTCGTGCGGAGGCCGAGGGGCGAGATGGTGAAGCCCGAACTGCCACAGTCACCGTTCGGGACAAATTATTAGAAAGCAAACAGGCCGTTCCAGCACAGTTAATACTATCAACGTTAAACGCGCTATCTTTACCGCCCTCAGGGGAAATAAAGTACTGTCACGCGGAATATACTGCGCGCCACAATTAGAGAACGCCACAAATTGCGTAATTAGGGGCATAATCGATCTTCTGTACATTGTTTTCCCCTCGTTTGGTGTAGATAATCCATTGGCTTTACTGTGCTTACTTCATCTACGCTCAAGTCTAGTGTTTTTAATCGACTTCAATAATTTTCAAGCGACTTCCAAAAAGGAGGAGGTTCTCAATTCGTCTGTATGTTTTTTTTTTTAATGTTTATTACCTCATAACTTTGGACTGGATGAACCGATCTTTATTATTCTTTTTTTATTTGAAAGCTAGTGCTTCCCGTGTGGTCCCATATAAATTTTATCAAAATCGGTGTAGAACTTTATTCAAAAATTAACAAAAACCAAAAATAGTAATGCAAAATGTACTAAGTTGTTGCGATGGAAGTCGGTTTTTTTAACGTGTTTAGCGTTTTCAATTATAAACAAAAAAAAAACGACTTCAAACGCACTAGTCACCACTACGATTTTTGAAGGTTCCTCTCGATTTCTCTGGGATGACATCATCATATCCTGGTTTCCTTATCATGGGGTACCACCCTTGGGATATTTCCTTTCCAACAAAAAAAGAATCATCAAAATCGTTTCATAAATGTCGAAGTTATCCGCGAACACACATAAAAAAAATTATATACGGTCGAATTGAGAAACCTCTTCCTTTTTTGAGGTCGGTTAAAAAAGAGGAGATTTCTCAATTCGACCGTATATGTTTTTTTTTTATGTGTGTTCGCGGATAACTTCGTCGTTTATGAACCGATTTTAATGATTCTTTTTTTTGTTGGAAAGAAGATATCTTAAGAGAGGTACCGACAAGGAAACCAGGATCTGATGATGACATCCCAGAGAAATCGAGGGGAACCTTAGTTTCCTGTTTGAAGTCAGGTTTTTTTTTAGCTTTTGATCTGAATGACAACCTATCAAAAATTGTGGCAGAGTTTCTTTATGTAAGTAAAGGCTGAGGAAGCCGCAATTGCGTTATGTGCAACCATTGAGTTCGGAAGTTAATAAGTGATTAAATACAAATAAAACTAAACTAAACTAAATAATTTCCAACCGAATTCCAAAAATGAGGAGGTTCTCAATTCCACTGTATTTTTTTTCAATGTTTGTTACCTCAGAACTTTTGACTGGATGAACCGATCTCGATGATTATTTTTTTTGTATGAAAGCTAGTGCTTCCCGCGTGGTCCCATATTAAATTTTATTAAAATCTGTGTAGAAATTTATTAGAAAATTAACAAAGAGCAAAAATAATAAAGCAAAACTGTATTAAGTTATTGCGATGGAAGTCGGTTTTTTTAACGTGTTAAGTGTTTTCATTTATGTAACATATTTTTTTAAATATAGAATACAAAATGATATAGTCTACAGTTCTAATATTTTGGTAATATTTCTTGAAATGAAATATAATAGTTTATTTGTGGAAAGAAGGTGGAAACACAGTATTGGATCTTAGTTTTAAATTATAATTAAATGGAACAGTGTGTTTGGCCAACAAATGGCATAAAAAATACTTATATTTTAAAGTTATAAAATGTCAAATATTTCCAACTATAATGTCAAGAAAAAATAAATAAGTACCTTCTTATAAGAATTTGTCTGTCAGCCAACTAGATAGTTTGTTTTTGAAATATTTTAGTGGGAGCTCCCTGAAGTCGCGAGGTATGTGATTGTAAACCTTAATTGACATAAAATAACACTTTCTCTCATATACAGAGCTTTTGCATTTTGGTACTAACAATCGCGTAAGGTCTTTGTCTCTTAACCTAGAATGCTGCTCAGCATGTTTAAAAAGATTCGGATTGTTTTTTACAAATGTTCCTGTTTCTAAAATGTGCAAGCTTGTAAGTGTTAGGAGGTTGTGTTTCTTGAAAAGAGGACGACATGTTATTGCTCTTACAGATTTTTTTTGTGTGAGAAACCTTAAACCTAACCTTTTTGATTAATTTAGGGCTAGTGAGGTACAAATACTCGGAGTTTCTCTGCGTGATCGAATGAGATCCGCAGGAGAACCAAAGTAACCGATATAGCTCACAGAACTGCTAAACTTAAGTTCCAGTGGGCGGGGCACATAGCTTGTAGAAAGTAAAGTAAAGTTCTCGAGTACCGTGCACTGGAAAACATAGCGTAGGCAAGCCTCCCACTCGGTGGACCGGTGACCTGGTGAAGAACGCGGGAAGCCGCTGGATGCGGGTAGCGCAGAACCGGTCGTCGTGGAACTCCTTGGGGGAGGCCTATGTCCAACAGTGGACGTCCTTCGGCTGATATGATGAGTTACAAATCTTGTGTGCCCATAGGAAAGTCATTTATTATTTTCGGTAGGATGTATTCCTGGGTCATTAATCCGTATGTATTATTACAAGTAGGTAAAGTATTCGTGTTACTGAGCGGTCTAAGATTATTATTTATCTTACTTTTTTATGTAAGTAATTATTGTATTTTTCTCGCAGTAAACACATTCTCACCATGCTTTGTACAAGCAACACAAGACATTATTTAAATACATCTCAGTAATCTCCACGACTTATGATATAATATTTTTGGAACGTTAGGACCTTTATGTTTTAATTAATTTGTAAATTATTGTAAATAGGCTGTGCCCGGGACTTTGATCGCGTGTAGGTTTTGAATTTTCCTACAGGCACTCTTGAATTTTTAATTTTCCTACGGGCACTCTTGAATTTTAAATTTTCCTACGGGCACTCTTGAATTTTGAATTTTCCTACGGACACTTGGATTTTCCGAGACAAAAAGTATCCTATACGTTAACCCGGGCTATAAGGGCTCCTCCTTTTTGGTAGGTTGAAAATATACAATACAATTCAGAACCTCCTCCTTTTGAAAATAAAGGTACTCCAGCTATACCAATTTATTTTTTTCTTCGCCAACCGCGGTTGGGTGTCCAGTCCACCGGAAGCGTTTACGCGCGAAACTGCCTTTTCCTCCGTCCACTTTTTGCGAAAACCACGCTTGGTGCACGTTTCCGTTGGACGAATAACTTGCGTGCATTGATAGGAGTATACAGAATCTTAACAAATGTATGCACTTATTTTAAACTTGAGCTTGTACTCATGAAACTTAACAACTTTCCCCGAGAAAAAAAACATAGTCAAATCGCAAAAAAAAAAATAACTTTGTATGGAAGTTGAAATTTTTTTTTGCGAACGGTCTATGATTTTCTTTGGGAAAGTTTTTCAGCTTCATGAGTACAAGCTCCAGTTAGAAATAAGTGTATATCTTTTTTAAGACTCTATCTATATTATAAAGGTTCTTAACAAGTAGACTTTGGGTCTCATACGAAATCAATGACAGAAACTGTCTGCCTTGACATTCAAAGTTGCAGTTCTTTTTTTAATTTGAATTTTTACCCGACTGCGCCAGAAGGAGGGTTATGTTTTTCGAGTGTATGTATATCTGTATGTATATTTCTTTGTCACGCTCTGTAGCCTAAACGGCTTGATGTATTTTTGAGTGCGAGGTGTCGTTAAATTCGCCTTGACCTCGAGAGTGACATATGGTACATTTTTGACGACTGACCAAAATAGACGGGTTATGGTTTTTAATTTTCAATTATTTTGTTTAACGCTGTTATTTAATTAGAGAGTTTATAAAGAGCTAACCCTACCTAACTAGCGCCGCCATCGGTTATAAATTTAGTTATTAAGGGTTGGCTAGGATACATCCCTGTTTGGGATAAGTCCTCTTTTGTACAATTTAGATGAGATTAGATTAGATTTATTTATTTCATATTATTTATTTATTTCAATGTCAAGTTTACAGAATTTTAAAAATGTCAAGGGATAAAATTATCGTCAAAATAAAGAAATATATATATATATGTTAAAATTGGGAATAAAAATAAAAATAAAATGTCGCAATACAAAAGTAAAAATTAAGAAATAAAATATATGTCAACTTATATATAAAATATTATATACAATCTTTCATTTCAATAATTATTTGAATTTGTTGATATGCTCATTTACTGATTAAAATTCATTATCCAACAAAATGTTCTTTAAATGGAGCGTTATTCCTATTCTTGTACAATATTTTGTTTGTTTGTGAACTCTTTATTGTACTCGTATTTTGTTGTACAATAAATAGTTCACAAACAAAGAAAATAATTACTCGCCGAGTACACACTTAAAGCACAGATGAGATACTAGTGCTTAAAGTAAAATTGTAAGCGATATTTTTTTAAGATAGCATACCAGCCAAAGCCGAATCCGAATCCCGAACGCCCTAAGATGCTCGGCGGATCTCCACAAGGTGCTGGTGTCCAAGATCATCAACAGAAAAACCAAGATCAGAATCTACAAGACCGTAATACGGCCAATCTTGATGTACGGATGTGAGTCTTGGACACTAACACTGAAGAAGGAGAGCAAGCTCATATTGGCAGAGAGGAAAATTTTCCGGAAGATCTTGGGACCTACTAGGAGAGATGATGGCAGCTGGAGAGTGCGGAAGAACAAGGAGCTGGAAGACCTTATCGCAGAGCCCAACATAATTGGTGAAACTAAATCGGCCTGACTTCGCTGGCTTGGTCACGTACAGAGGATGGAGGAGAATCGTGCAGTAAAAAGACCGTACACGGGACGACCGACAGGGAAACGTCCGGTCGGGCGTCCCAGGTACCGCTGGATCGATGAGGTGCAGAATGACCTGAGTACCCTCCAGAGACCCAATTGGCGTGAGGAGGCGCAGAATGGGGGCGAGTGGCGACTTTTGGTGTGGGAGGCTAAGATCCTCTTTGGGTCGCTGAGCCAGTGAAAGAAAGTAAGAAAGTATACCAGCCAAAAGTTGTCACTTTTAGCACCGCTATCTGTAACTACGTCGATTTATATTTCTACAGTATTTTTAAATCTCTTGATAAACTACCCGAAATCGTCAAGGTCACCCAAAGGGCAATAGAGCGTGCTACGCTCGGAGTTTCTCTGCGTGATCGAATCAGAAACGAGGAGATCAGTAGGAGAACCAAAGTAACCGACATAGCCGTCAGAATTGATAAACTTAAGTGGCAGTGGGCGGGGCACATAGCTCGTAGAACAGATGGCCCTTGGGGCAATAAAGTTCTCTAGTGGCGACCGCGCACCGGAAAACGTAGCGTAGGTAGGCCGACCTGATGAACAATTATTGGCTCATAAAAGGAAGATTAAAATACCTACCGAGGTACTTAACTGTGTACACATCGTTAAATAGATCTTGTTTCTTCAAAAAAAAGTAGCTTAACAAACACCACGATGAGAGTTCACTACATTTTGTTGTAAAAATGTTTGAAATATCTAGGCGTGACGTTATAGTTTTGCAGCGTCATTTATGTACTTATTTTGTGATTTTGGTGACTCAGATGACTAGCATTCGTCATGCCTTCTTTTTACCCGACTACGAAAAAAGGAGGGTTATGTTTTCGACAGTCTATGTATATGTATGTTCATCTGTTCCCTCGTATTTCCTAAACCACTTAACGGATCTTGACAAATGTAGTGGCTTTGGTTTCGTGCCATCACTCCGCGTGTCATAGGATATATAGAATATAATAAAAATCAACATGGCGGATTTTATAGGTCAACCAAATTTTTTTATTTAATATTCATAAAGTATGAAAACAAGAATTTCCCGCTTGAATGCATAGCCTTTATTTTTCCCTTCATCTGGGGTAATATAGCCTTAGTCGCAAGCCTTGTCGTAATAAAAAAAAAACGGTTGTCTGTAAAGTCGGTTTACTGACGATAGTTGAACGTGACAACGTCATAAGAAAATACTGATGGAATGGTTTCATAATATCGAAAGAATCATTACCTTTATCGCCGCAATTATTTCGTGCGTGCAGCCGGCTCCATCGAAAACGGAACGCCTCACGGAACGCCTCAGAGCGAGGTAACGACGGAACGCCTCAGAGCGAGGTAACGACGCATTTTTTCGTGCGTGCAGCCGGCTCCATCGAATTATAAGACGTTATCACGTCAAAAATATGGCTTGCGACCACGGCTATTAGTCTTTCTACACGTGCAGCCTATGAGTCAAGTATACGCAGAGTGCATACGAGGCTCTGCGTATCCAGTATAACAATGCACTCAGGGTACTGTTGGGTCTGCCGCGCTATTGCAGCGCCTCAGGTATGTTTGCGGCGGCACAAATTGATGGTTTCCATACCATCATTAGGAAACGCTGTGCCTCCATGCTGAGACGTGTGCGCGACAGTACCAACAGTATCCTGGGCTTAGTCGCTGACAGGTGGGACAGTCCGATGCTGGAGCGGTGGATGCACCTTCACACAGTGAGGTAGTATCTACCGCTCCCCATCGTAAGACTGACATTTTATTTATTTACTTATATAATTATTATTATTATTATTTTCTTTGAATATTTAGTTGTACCCTACTAACAATAGTTATTTAAGGTTTTTGTATTTGTTATTAACACATTAATGGGTCAATGAAGCCTGAAAATAAATAAATAAATTGAAAAATTGAAAATTATCCCAGATGAAGGGAAAAATAAAGGCTATGATTTCAGGTGGGAAATTCTTGTTGAATGTATGATACATTTTCGTAGTCGGGTTTTAGTTTTTTATAATCAATAGAATCTTACTTTATACAAACGCTTTCATGAGTATTCCTGCCCCATACATGCCAATCGTTCAATGGACACATGCCTGTCAACCGCGACATTAGGTGATCACGGCCACCAGTAACGACGGTAAATGGCAGGGAATTACCGGCCACCTTATCTCCCGATTCAATAAGCCCAATAGTCTAGCCGCCCCAGTCTTGGGTATTGGTATGGGGACAGGGGACATAATGAAAGTGCAACTACAGCGTGATGTTCCTTTATTGGTCGCTCGTCAATAGGCAATTGCCTTATTCGAGTCCATCTGGAGCTATTGATGGTGCGTTTCTTTGTTCGATGATTGGAGCTGGTTTACTCGTGCGTGGGAGTGAGGAAAGTATGATGATAAGATGTATACGTGGCGTAATGGTTAGTCCATTCGCTTCACACTAGGAGGTCCCGGGTTCGATTGTAAGACTCGGTTTGGTTGGTGGTAGGGCATTTTCTAAGCCCGCCTGGCTAGCTACCACCATCTTATCTAAGTCTTGCCGCCAAACATTAGTGTTAACAACATTGATGTGTTCCGGCTTGAAGATAAGTCAGTCAGTTCTCCATTGCGTTGGGGAATCTTGGTAAGCCCGCTTCCATATTCAGCATCATTCCATATTCGTGACTGTGAGAGCCTCTCTAAAAGAAAACTATATTTCTCTGTCATCTTGATTAGCAGTGACATTTTTTAAAATACATTATTTAAAATTTATATATACTACTAGCTGTCCCGGCGAACTTCGTACCGCCTTACATTACATTACACTACCCTGCCCTACCCTACACTACCCTACACTACACTACACTACACTACACTACACTACACTACACTACCCTACACTACTCTACACTACCCTACACTACACTACCCTACCCTACCCTACACTACCCTACCCTACCATATCCTATCTCTCAAGTTGGATCGAACTGCACATGGTGTGCGAATTTTATTATAATCGGTTAAGTGGTTTAGGAGTCCATTGAGGACAAACATTGTATATACCTCCATATGACAAAAAAGATTTGATTATTTTTTATTTATCAAATGCAAAAAGATTTTTATTTAAGACACAGGTTTGTATTTATAGAGATAGGTACAAAAAGATTTTATTCCATATTTGGCTGTATAGTTCCAACTACCATTGCTTAAAAAAAAAGTACAAAAAGATTTTATTCCATATTTGGCTGTATAGCTCCAACTACCATTGCTTTAAAAAAAACAAAGAAATAATAAAAGCGCGAATAAGCGAAAATAAATAATAAATATGAATGAACAAAGTGCATTTATTATTATTGAAGAAAGTAATAAAAGCGCGGTTAAGCGAAAATAAATAATAAATATGAATGAACAAAGTGCATTTATTATTAATGAAGAAAGTAATAAAAGCGCGGTTAAGCGAAAATAAATAATAAATATGAATGAACAAAGTGCATTTATTATTAATGAAGAAAGTCACGAAAAAATAGTGAAAGAAAATGAGTGAGTACTCTATATACATACATTTTATTATTATCACAAATGCAGTATTAATTTTGAATTGAAAATATAATACTGCTATAAAGGTGACCTACATTTTTGATATTAAAATGAGCGATATTAAAAGTAGCCCTCTTTTATACACACAAACACACACACGCGTATAGTTTAAATTCTGTTAAAATGTAGCTTATATGACACGTTCGTAGATTTACCATAGCAGCGCCATCTATTGATTACTTACTCAACCCAGTCGAAAGGTATCGACATCTGTTAGAATCATTTGGAGTTTACAGATAATTGTGACTGTCAAATAATAACAGACAAATAATTAGCAATAAATTAAAATTGCTACTATAATTTGAGATTTAAACTATCCTATCTCTCAAGTTGGATCGAACTGCACATGGTGTGCGAATTTTATTATAATCGGTTAAGTGGTTTAGGAGTCCATTGGGGACAAACATTGTGACACGAGATTTATATATATTAAGATGTGTTATCTATATTTAAGTACTTATATTTATGTATTTGTTGTCTGTATTTGTAAAAAAATGGTTTTTATTTAATATTACTTTAAGTATTACTTTTTGACGTGATAACGTCTAATAAATCGATGGACGCCGGCTGCACGCACGAAAAAGGATGACTCGTTGTCCCGTTACGCATGATTCAATTTTATTTATAAACGTATGCAATCATTTTATCAATGTTTTGCTATAACGTTGTCACGTTAAACTATCGTCCGTAAGCCGACTTTACAGACAATCAATATTTTTTTGTTTGATTAAGTTGTGTGCACGTCTGCCATCTCAGTCAAAACTTTCTTCTTTCCCGGGTCTGCTGGATCGGTCTTTAGAAATAAGCTTTAGCCCTTGTATCATCTTAATATTTAAAATATGTATTTTATGTATCCTGTGTACAATAAACTATTAATAAATAATTATATAAATCACTAACCATCAGGTGAGATGATGCCAAGGGCTTACTAATTGTGATTTTAAAAAAAACGGTGTACTATAAAAAAATATTGCTAATATTCTCAACTTAAACTTACTTGTTTCATTTTTTTATTTCTTTTTATTCACAATTGGTAAGCCCTTGGCATGATCAAATTACGCTATTAGGTATATTTAAAAACTTGACAAGCAATATTTTGTGTTCTAACTTGACTGACTTGCTACTTAGATAACTACTGTCTTTAGTTAGTTCAAATATAATAGTTTAAATAACAGTTATAATTATCTTGCTTTTTAACTGTTAAGTTTCTGCGCGAGATAGAATCATAACTGCTTATCGTCTGATTATGGAGTTCCACAAAGTAAAGTCTGAATCAATAACTTTTATTATTATTTTTTTTTTGTTTAAGTAAATTATTTATTCTAATTTTTATTTTCTTTGACTTTATTTAGGAAATCTATGTATAGCTATTCTTAATTTACATAAATATATAAGGTGTAACAAAATTAGCTGAAACTATTTTAACTGGTGCTTCTACCCATGAAACTGAACAACTTCCCCCATGAAACCTATAGTCAAATCTCAAAAAAAAATTGAACTTCCCATACTAAGTTGGCTGATAAGCTGATCGAGTTAGTATGGGAGAGCCTTATTTTTTTTGCGTTTTGACTATGGGTTCCATGGGGAAAGTTGTTCAGTTTCATGGGTAGAAGCACCAGTTAAAATAGTTTCAGCTAATTTTTTTAGACCTTTTAAATAAAATTAAGTGGCAGTGGGCGGGGCACATAGCTCGTAGAACAGATGGCCGTTGGGCAAGTAAAGACCTTGAGGTCTTTACGGTATTTTACAACTAGTCATTTGAGTAACTTTTTATCACCTGTCAGAAAAGAAAGTTTGTTCTGCAACAAGGGATCGGACTGCATCAAAAATAAATTCTGAAATATTATTTTTTCTAAATTGCTCTCCTTTAAAAGTTTTAAAAACCTTAATTGTATTGTTGTTCCATCACGTCTTCAATTTGTCTAAAAATAAGTTCGTCAATGACGCTTAAAATCAGTGATTTCACTTGTGAGTATTTCAAATATTTTTAGAACAAAATTTTGTTTTTGACAGATTATAAAAAGTAACTCAAATGACTAGCAGTCCGATCCCCTATTCTTCGTAACTTATCAAAGAAAATGTACCTATGAGTCTGTCATCCATCATATTAGTGCGATAGTTACTTTTGTTACGTCAACAACTTTTGAATTTAGTATGTTTGAGCTCGACTAATACTTTCCGAAACATTCGGCATAAGTAGGTACACGTTCCAATTGCTACTTGGTATCAGGTAGCAATAATTACTGCAATTAAAAATTCCCCGACCATAAATTTTTAAAAAAAACCGGCCAAGTGCGTGTCGGGCCACGCGCATTGTAGGGTTTCGTAGTTACCATTATCGCGTCCTTAGCTAATTTTTGAATTTCCAAATACAGCGGTTTAGTTGTTAGGGGGTGGGGACACTCGACTTCAACAATATTTAGCACTTACAAGCCTATTTTTTCGAAAACGGAACCATAAATTATAAAATGGTTTTAGAATACTCACTACTATTTTTTAAGCTCTAACCATCCATACTCCACGTGACTGCGTTTGAAAAGAAAAAAAAACATCCCCATTTTACTTGTAGGGGAGTTACCCTTAAAAAAAATTTTTTTCAAATTTTTTTTACAGTTCTCTCCGCGTTAGTATTATACATATCTTTGCCAAATTTCAGCTCTTAACTACTAACAGTCTAGGAGCTAGGCCGCGGACAGACGGGCAGACAGACATGACGAAACTATAAGGGTTTCCTTGTTGTACTACGGAACCCTAAAAAAACATCCACGAAATTTCAGAGACACATGAGCATCTACACTTTTGGTGTCCATTTTGTTTGCTGCCATTTCGATATTTTTTGCACCTAAAATCTGCCCAGGGTTTGTATTAAATATATTATCCTGGTTCTCTTTCCGTTTTGGCGGGCATTCGACCATCTCCCTTAAACGGCTGAATGGAATCCAATCAAATATGATGGCTAATAAGAACTATAATAAGTCTATAGCTTTTAAATAAAACGGCGTCAGTGGCGCAACGGCATGGGCCGCTACCTCCTATCCGGGAAGTCGTGGTTCGACTCCTGCCACGTACCAATGTGTTTTCGAATTTTGATCTCATATGTACGTTTACCTGACGCTCTTACGGTGAAGGAAATTATCGTGAGGAAATCTACACACATCTGCGAAGAAACTCGAAGGTTGTGTGTGAAGTTGACCAACCCGCACTGGGCCCGCGTGGTCGACAAGGCCCGATCGTCCTAATTCAGGGTAAGTTCGAGCCCCTCGGTGGGGACGTATATGAGCTGATGTGAGCTTTTAAATAAAAAACCGCATTGAAAAATCCGTTCACCAATTAAGGAATTGCGATGATCTGTACAGACGAACATACAGAAATAATTATGCTTCAAACTTATGACGCCTCTCTTTTTACGTCAGGGGTTAAAATTCTAACGTGTATTATGTGTTTTTTTTTTTTTTTATATAAAAATTTGAGTGCGTTTGACTGCAACTCACCTGATGGTAAGTGATGATGCAGTCGAGGATGGTACACGCAAACTCAAATAATGCCTATTCACTCTTGCCTTGAAGACCCCCTAATTATAGGAATCGGGAAACACTGACGCAGGCAAGGAGTTCCACTCCTGCGCTGTACGCATAATAAATGAAGAAGCGTAACGATTCGTGCGAAAAGGTGGAACATAAACAACAAAGGGGTGCAACCCCTCCCTGCGTCTCGTTGACCGACGGTGGAATGGAGCCGGGGGAATGAGGTCGTGAAGTTCTTGCGCGCACTCTCCGAAATAATTTCGATAGAATACCGATAGACAGGCGACTTTGCGGCGATGCTCAAGGCTTTGGAGCTTGTCATTGACTAGCTCGTCGTCACCAATGAGTCTCCGTGCGCGTCGGTCGATGGCGTCCAAGGTATCCAGCTGATAGCGGGCTGATCCGTCCCATAAGTGTGAACAGTACTCCATACATGAGCGGACCTGTGCTTGATACAAGGTAAGCAGCTGTCCAGGTGTGAAGTACCGTCTCACCTTAGAGAGAATGCCCAGCTTCATTGCAGCAACTTTTGCCTTGGACTCAATGTAACGACGGAAGTTAAGATTGGGTGTTAAATCCACGCCGAGGAGTTCCAGGTGGTCAGATATCTGAATCGGTTCATTCCGGAGAGTTGGAGTCAAGGTGAATGGACTCCTTTTGGCGGAAAAAAGACACGCCTGTGTTTTAGAGGCATTAAACCTTACGAGGTTGGAATCACCCCATTCAGACACTGCCTGAAGTGATAGGTTAATGCGCTCTATCATGGCCTCTCTCAGAAACAGCGTATCAGCGCTGTTAGCTCGTGCACTGTACAGGTATCTTTCTACAACCGTGCTATCGTCTGCATAACCAATTATACCTGGTTTCAGCAGATCGTTTATGTGAAGCAGAAATAGTGTTGCGGAAAGAACAGATCCCTGAGGTTCCCCGGCATCAATCGCCAATGGGTCTGAGGAACAGCCATCAACGACCACTCGAATAGACCGTTCCCTCAGGAAATCAGCTACCCAGTTACACAATCCCAAATGAAGACCATAAGAAGGAAGCTTGCCAATAAGGCTAGCGTGCCAGACCCTATCAAAAGCCTTCGAGATGTCGAGTGACACAGCGAGAGCTTCGCCATGCTTCTCAATGGCCTCGCCCCATATATGCGTAGCATACACTAGAAGATCTCCAGTAGATCGACCTGGGCGAAATCCGTATTGTCGATCGCTAAGGAGGTCATTGTCTTCTAGGTATGCCAGAATGCGGGTGTTCAATACACGCTCCATAATCTTACAGATTACGGAGGTGATTGCTATAGGGCGGTAGTTTGCGGGATCGGCACGACTGCCTTTTTTGGGCACCGGCTGCACGTTGACCAGCTTACAGGACTTTGGGACTATATCCGTTTTAAGAGAGAGGCGGTACAGACGTGTCAGAACAGGAGACAACTCAGGAGCGCAGTTCTTTAGCACTATAGCTGGTATACCGTCAGGTCCACTGGCTTTGTTCACGTCAAGATTGCGAAGTGTTTTGAATACCTCCTTTTGCTTGATACGAATAGGGGGCATTGTAGTATCGCAAGGACATAACTGGGGTGGTATTCTATTCGCTGTATCGAGACGTGAATTTTCGGCAAACATAGAGGCAAACAGATTAGCCTTCTAAGTGTATGAATGTGTATGAAGAAACATGTAGTAAATAGATAAAGAGTGTTTGGTTTTATGAAACCATGGTAAAAGTGATTTTTTTTTTCACATTATAGACATTTACAGAGCACGAAACGATCATGGCTGCTCTCGTCTTGGAGCTACGGTACAGAGGACGAAACGATCATGGCTGCTGTGACGAAAAAGTTTGAGAAGATGTAATAATCTCTTTGCCGTCACGCAACACACAGACGAAAAAGCTTGAGACGATGATTACATTTTACGATGAAACTTTTATTAAATCTTTTATTAAAAAGTTTCACATAAAAAACTTTATAGTTCGAGTTTATAGATTCGGTGTATGTTTGTTTGTTTGTAACCTTTTCACCATTCAACATCTCAAATAATCTCGAAAAAATTTAGCAAGCACAAAGTCTGTGTCACGGAAAAGGAAAAGACTACTTTTTATCCCAAGAAAATAGCATAGTCTGATACAGTTCCCGAGGGAAGTAAAAAAATACTCTTTTTTTTGGTTCATTTCTTTACATCCCAACGGGAGCAAAGAATTGTTGTGATTATTTGCACAGAGATGGTTGAGGGAGTGGGAAATGACAAAGACTATTAAATAGCGAACTAAGTGCCATACGACTAAATAAATTGCGTTGGGGAATCTTGGTAAGCCCGTTTCCATCTTTGGCATCAACGTCACTTACCATCAGGTGAGATTACGCCAAGGACTTATCAATTGTGAATTTAAAAAAAATTGCGTAGCCGGATATAGCTCCCGAGGTATCTGGGGAAACTAATTTCCACGCTCGCGAATGTTGGCGTCGCAACGTAGCAACAGATTAACGTGATTTTTTGCATAGAAATAGTCGAAGGGGTATTAACCCGGCGAGCATGAGCCAGGGTATCTGATACCCTGGTAGTATTAAAAAAGTTTCGGTTTTTTTTATTTTTTGTCTGGCAACTCTAGCTCGCTCAGTAGCTGGAGCCAGTGGTGTGCGGGAGGGGATAGTGGCGTGATCGCAGTGTGGCGTGAGGCGCCGGCCGGAATATTCGTGTACGAACCTGTTTCGGGTATGTCACACCCTGCCTCATTTTTGATGTATTTTTTTATGTATTATTTTTTAAATTATTTTATCAAGTTGTTATTATTGTTTATTCTTATTTATAATTTATTTTGGTTGACATTGTGTTATTCTTTTCAGTTTTTCATCAGTTTGGAGCACGCAAAATTTAGGTGCCAAAATTGTACTGATCTCGATGGCAGTGATTAATCATATATTCAATTAAAAAAATATAATTAAGTTTTTAAGAAGAGGATCTCATTATCTTTTAGTTTAAATTTGATTTATAGTACAAATAATTACTTTTTTGTTATAATTGTTGATTTTTGTAAACCTCTAAACTTTTGTTCCTATTATTTCATAGTATAAGAAAAACATGAATAAATAAAAATAATTTCATAAATAGAACTTCTCTTTCATTTAATTCTATTAAATAATTCATTATTTAACAACATACAATCGACAAAATAAAATAAAATTTAAATCAACTATATTATGGTACATTAAATTTTGGGTATGTCATACCCTGCCACACGCTTGATGTAATTTTTTTTCCACCTCATGCTCGCCGGGTTAAGTGATAAAGACAGCTAATCAGAACAGCGCGATATAGTTCTCAAGGTATCTGGAGAAAAGTAATGTCTATTATCGCGAGCCGCTTACGGCTTGCGCACCACTCACCCTCAAAAACAGTCATATAACCTATTTCCACACGGGCGAAGCCGCGGGTAAAAGCTAGTTGTTTTATAGCTTCCTTTACTTACTCAAAGTAAAATCAATTTTTAAATGTTTAACCCGGCGAGACTCTGGCCGGGTATGTCGTACCCACCCATTTTTTTTTAAGTGAGGGTACTTTACAAAATCATTACCCAAATTATTTGTGGCTTTAAGTAGCTGGAGTTAATGAGTTACGAGAGAGGGTACTGAAGTGTTTGCAGTCATGACCACTGTTTGAGTACGACATATTTTAGTTATCGTTCGGGCATATGATCAGCTGGTGTATACAATTTGTGTAAAAACATATAGTTCCGTTTTAGTTTTTTTTTGCATATTTTCTGGTTCTTATCTGCTTATATTATAAGTGATTGGTTGAAAATGGACACGGAAAGAGCAGAAAGGCGACTAAGCTCCATGTTGGAGGAAGTTTTGGACGATTCCTCGGACGAATGTAACTCTGATATTGAACCAGACTACTGCCAATCGACTGCTAAATTTTTAGTGTTCCAAAATAAAAACTATATAATTTTGAGCAATTTATTTAATTGAGTGTCTTTTTCAATAATTTAAAGTTTTTTCTATAGTTATATGTGTTTCTTTGCTTTCATGGCTAAGTTGAAAGTGCATATGGTTTGGTTTCAAAAATTTACTGATAAATGTTTATTTAAATTACTAATACAAAAATATTTCATGTTTGACTTTATACATAAACCATATTACTTAAAAGTACGATTACTTAATATATGTTATGAAATATTACGTATTTAAAGTCGTTTTTAAATATGGGTATCATATACCCCACACTCCGTGTTACATTTCTTCACCAGACTACCACCGGGTTAAAATTTGAACAACCGGGAGGCACAATTTTAATTCACCCTCACATAACAAACAACACATCGTTCTTAACTTTTTCAATATACAAACCATTAACGAGTAACAGATGTAAGGAACAATATAAAAGGAATATAACGAATTCGAACGATTTTGTTCTCGAATAAAACGTGCGTCGCGTGTGTTAATCCGAATCTTGAGACTCCCAACAAGCTCTAAATAAAAAGGTCGAGTTTTCTTACAAGCAAACGAAGAATTTTACAAACTACATTAAATTCCGAATCAAACGTCAATGTCACTTTTAGACTAGTATTTTTTATGTAATTTTATCTAATAATACCTTTAAACGCCGACGCAGTGGACCGACGACCTGGTGAAGATCGCGGGAAGCCGATGGATGCGGGCAGCGCAGGACTGGTAGTCGTGGAAATCCTTGGGGGAGGCCTTTTTCCAGCAGCGGACGTCCTTCGGCTGATATGATGATTGATTGTTGATTATACAAAACTTCATAAACTTCATTTGTACTTTGTTTGAAAACTCGACCATACAATAGATACTTAAGGCGTGTGTTAAGGGTACGTTTGTTGAGTGAGGCGCGTGACTAAATTGCGGGTAGCAGCGCCATTCTCGTCACTTCCCGATCAATGCCACAACAACCAGAGAGATGCAGAAGGATAGCTCCATTGCACATATTAACCAACTTCCATCGCATCAACTTCGTACAATTTTGCAATATTTTTTTGGTTTTTGTTAATTTTCTAATAAAGTACTACACCTATTTTGATAAAATTTATGTGGGACCACACGGAAAGCACTAGCTTTCAAATAAAAAAAAATCATCAAAATCGGTTCACCCACTCAAAATTTAACACACATAAAAAAAAACATACAGTCGAATTGAGAACCTCCTACTTTTTGACTTTTTGGCGGGAATTTGTAGCGTTCAGTTTGTCATTTTTCTTTTATTATCCGAAAAATTACATTTAGTGGTTTTCGATGTGTAATATTGATAGTGTATTTATCAGCGAAGTATTATTTATGTGTTTCTTGTGTAGTATAATGAAATAAAAGTGTGTATACTGTGTTTCGAGTTCCCACAAGAAGTCCGAGCAAGCTTTAGCAAAATTGATATCATTCTGCTAGAGTATGTAGGTTAGGTTAGTTTATAGACAATGATATGATGTGAACGTGAAGAAACTACTGAAAATTACTGAAGACGTGAATTCTACAAGTGAATACTACTGAAAAACATATACTGAAGACTAGGCGGTATGGCCAATGAGCCTTAGCCTGCCCTAAAAGGGCGAAGAAAAAAAAAAACCTCCTACTTTTTGGTAGTCGCTTAAAAATGAATACATTGCACGCGCCGCTGACATAAACACGTACTTATAGGTTTACAGTGTCATTTGAACACAACTGAAAACATTTTTACTGGTGATTCTATTCAATTAACTGAACATCATCATCATCATATCAGCTCATATACGTCCCTACCGAGAGGCTCGAGCCTACCCTGAATTAGGGCGATCGGGCCTTAGTCGACCACGCGGGCCCAGTGCGGGTTGGTCGACTTCACACACAACCTTCGAGTTTCTTCGCAGGTGTGTGCAGGTTTCCTCACGATGTTTTCCTTCACCGTTAAAGCAATCGGTGAGTTATGTACGTAAGTTTCGAAAAACTCATTGGTACATTAGCCGTCCGGATTTGACCCCGGCTCGGATTTAACTGAATAACTTTGATGAAACTGCGAAAAAAAATATTTTCATACCAATCTATCAGCTGATATTCTAAATTTGTACAGAAAGGTTTTTTTTTCGATTTCAGCAAAGCTGTAATAAGTAAAATTATCATTATTAGTTAAGAAGCTTAGACGAGTAAAGTTAAGAGGTTCACAGTAATGTACCATTACCATGCGTACAGGATGTAACTAAATTGGTGTAGGTCCCGTTAACTGTGGCTTCTACTCATCGTACTGAACAACTTTTGGTCTACGACTTTGCTAAAATCGCAAAAAAATACTCTTCATACAAATTGATCAGCTGATCGACCAATTTTGTGCATTTTCGTATAGAGGGTTCAAAACTTTTTTGTGATTTAGTATGATGAGTAGGACCCCAGTAACCATTTTTTTAAACTCTGTATATCAGTCACGATTCGCGAGGTGCCACTCTCAGGAGATGGGTTAATTTACAGGTGGATTTCCAGCTGTAGCACTAAATCCTAACGGGAAAGATGAAGTGTAAGAGAATACTTCAATATAGAAAAATATTCAAAGCTTCGTAGTTTAGCCAAGTAAACAAAACTAACAGGCTGCAGAGCTAGCCACGCAAGGTAAGATGATTAGAGTAATTTACGCTTTTCTACACTACATGACTATCACAACCATTTGTAACTAGTTGTTTCCCGCGGCTTCACCCGCGTGGACGACGTTTCTATGACTATTCGAGGGTGCGCAGTGCGCGAGCGGTAAGCAGCTCGCGAGCGTGAATAAAAGTAGACTTTGTGTAAATCCAGGTCGTAATCTGTCTACCTACCAAATTTCAGCCAGATCAGTTCAGTAGATTTTGCGTGAAGAAGTAACAAACATACACACTCACACACTCAAAAACTTTTGCCTTTATAATATTAGTGTGATTGTGTAAACGAACTCTGAATAAATCTCGTTAACCGCTAACATGACTACATAAAATTTTCAAATTTACTGAGTGATCCTTCTGCACCTATCTTTTTTGTGCTACAATACACTCGCTTCCCGCCCCTTGCCCCGCCCGTGCCCCCAACACTTAGCTTTCCCTTTTTACCAATTTTGCGAGCTACACACATCAATCTCTGCCTATATTGAGTATTATGATGTGTAAAAGCGTCATAATGCTTGCGAATGTCAAGTAGGATGATCGAAGAAATTTGCTGAAAATATTATTACGCCTCAGGTGGTGTAAGAATGTTTTAGTGCGTGTTTTTAGAATAAATATTACTCTCCATTATTTTCAGTGTTATATCTTCTACTTTTCATGTATACAGGGTGGGAAGGAGTATACCGACAGATTTTAACCATGGATTCCTGGTGGTATTATGAGTAAATAATGTTATATCAACATGGGTCTAAAATTGAATTATTAACTTACTTAATTTCTGGGACAAAAAAATCAATTAACGATAGTAATCCCTTCTGTACGAAACCTTAGTCTAAAGAGTGAAAAAATTAAATTAAAAAATTTAAAAACCCCCCCCCGCAAAAAAGTAAAGCGGACATTTAAAAAGTAAAAAATAATACCTTTCGTTGAGCCATCAAATTCATTTCAGAAATACCTATATATATTTTAATTATCGAAATCGATGGATGGCACGATAGGGTTTGCTCATCAAAAGGGCGCTATAATGTCGCGTCGGGGTACCGCTTTAGTGAATCAGACCCTTCATTTGATTGACTATCTATTATTTACTAGTATTTTCGACCAACTTGCGACGACGATAAACTTTTGTGACAAATCTAGTAACATTGGGTGTTATGAGTCTGGGAGCGTTATGAGTTTGAAAGTTCTCTATTTTAGCTATGTATTTTATTATATTTGGGAAGTTAGCAGCCTCATTCACAAAATACTAGTTATTGCTTTAAACTTAGCGGTACCCCGACGCGACATTATAGCGCCATTTTAATGAGCAAACCCTATCGTGCCATCCATCGATTTCGATAATTAAAATATATATAGGTATTTCTGAAATGAATTTGATGGCTCAACGAAAGGTATTATTTTTTACTTTTTAAATGTCCGCTTTACTTTTTTGCGGGGGGGGGGGGGGGGTTTAAATTTTTATTTTAAAATTTTTAACTTATTTTCAAAACAATTAATGACAAGTACAGTTATATCTAAAAGGATATAGATTTGTCTATAAAACATTCATCAAAATTATGTTCGGTTGTTTTGTTTTTAAACCAAAATGTTTGGAAGTTATGTAAGAGATGCTAAATTATTTAGGCGCGTGTTGAAATATTTTATTATGAAAGGCTGCGTTAATACATCCACATTGTAAATCATGATAAATCAGCATTGGAAGAATTGCAAAGATTAAGAAATCAAAGCGAAGGTTTATCTCAATAATATTTAGTTTACAGTTAGTCATAGTTTCAGGTACGTAGGTATGTCAAAAAATTTTACGGATTTTAACAACATCAGCTCACCGTGTTGCCACCATTGCATTGTATGCAGAATCAAATACTGATCAAAACGAGTCCAAACACGACATATCTGCTATTTTTTTTTAAGAGTGTACTAGTGTGCTGGATATCCTGGCCGCAGCATCAGCTCACCGTGTTGCCACCATTGCATTGTATGCAGAATCAAATACTGATCAAAAAGAGTCCAAACTCGACATATCTGCTATTATTTTTTCAAGGATGTGCTAGTGTTCTGGATATCCTGGCCGCAGCATCAGCTCACCGTGTTGCCACCATTGCATTGTATGCAGAATCAAATACTGAACAAAACGAGTCCAAACACGACATATCTGCTATTATTTTTTTAAGAGTGTGCTAGTGTTCTGGATATCCTGGCTGCAGCATCAGACCAAGAGTTCCATAATCCTGCATAGTTATTAAGCATACATGAGTGTTTCAAGTTTTAGGTCACATGTATGTTTGAAAGTAAAGTAAATACACATTAAGAGTCTAAGAACCCTACCGCAGCTAACAAAAGAGCTGATGACCTTGAAACGGCTGAACCGATTTTGATAAAACGTATCTAAGAACCATCGCCAAAAAACCTGCTTGTAAATAAAAAAAAGCGCATCCAAATCGGTTCACCCGTTTGAGAGCTACGGTGCCACAGACAGACACACAGACACACAGACACACACACACACACACACACATAGCGGTCAAACTTATAACACCCCTATTGTTTGCGCCGGGGGTTAAAAAGAAAACTTCACACTTCACGAACGACTCCGACAACATACGATAAACGACGAGTGAAGTCAACGTCAGTATGATACTTTGAGGCAAGGTTGGTTTACGGCCAGTACGTTTTTCAACAGAAAAAGTTTGCATACTTGCCGACTTGCTGGTAGAAACTCGAAAGCAGGAAGTAAACTAAAGACAAAACTAATAATAAAATACGTTAATACCTTTTGAGTACTCTGTTTCTGATTACAGATATCATATGCCAAGATATTATTAAGTGACTAGTTGTATCTTAGTTGGTAGTTGTGTACACAGCGAATGATAACTGCATTAGACATAACTTTCATTTATTCCAATACCTACCTAATAAAAACTCTTTGCTCTTTAAACTCAAATTTTAATAAAAAAAACTTATCCGTAGCCAAAATTATGGCAGGTAACGAGTGTACTTGTGTGAAGGTGTGTGTGATTACGTCATATAATTAGGGCGTGTTACCCTTGAGATTTTTTGAACTTAAAAAAAAATAAAAAAAATAAAAAATTAAAAAAATAATATCTCGAAAATTAGGCTTTACTGGCCCATGTTTATATTACTTTTTTTGTCTAAATAGGCATTAAAATCTTTGGTTAAAATCTGTCGGTATACTCCTTCCCACCCTGTATAGTGCGTATGTTGCTTTGCCATCAAATCATTTTTGAAGTGAAAGAAAAATATTTTGTAGAATTAGTGCTGTTTTGTGTTTATCTTGTATTGTAATTTTTAATATGTATAGCCAGGGTAGGCTCTAACTCCTCGGTAGGGACGTATATGAGCTGATAGCCATGAGTTAAATAGTAACATACCCCTATAAGCGATTTGCTGAAAAGTGTTACTTTTCTCTCTTTAGGTACAAAAAAAACGACAAGTCTACTCAGGGTAACAAAAAAATGGTTCGGTACCAAAACTTTAACTACCAACCAAGTACATACTTGCTCTAGGTAAACATGGGTCTAATTGGGGTCTATTTTTACTGAATTTTGGAAATTTTATTTTTCCTGTGGGAATGCATGGACTATAGATATTCAAGATATTTATTCAAAATAGGTGCAAATTACATTCTTTCTGATAGTCATAAAATAGTGATTACATAATTATTATTTTTTTAAAATCAAGTAATAAACAATCATTAGTTAATTACGTCGAAATACAATCCGTGATATAAAAAAATATGTCATTAGAACATGAAAACAATATGACACGAGAAGTTATAGGTACATCAAAATTATTGAATGTCATGAACGCCTTTGACAAGTGTAGGCCAGTTCACACGGACAGCACCCGGTCACGAGTACCATATTAGAGGGAAAGGAACGACCCGGCTCCCGATGCGCCACCATCCGCACGAACATTTAAGCGAGCGTGCACCACTCATGTCAATGCTGAGATAAAAATATTAATTAAAAGAAGTACTACTTACCTATACTTGTCATGTCTTGTCGCTTTCACGTCAATTCTTAGTTTGGTCTTCATTTTATTACTATTTAACAGGATTAGTAGCGTTGATAGAAGAAACACTGTCTACCCATACATTTTTGTCATTTAAATATTCGGATGTCTTATAATAACCTTTTTTACAAAGAGTTCTTTTGACACAATTTTTAAACTGTTTTTCTGACAAATTTAAGACATCAACAGGTAATTTGTTATACATGAAAATGTTATAATGTCTGGTATAAGTTACTTGAAGTTTATTCCTATTCCGAAGATTACGACTGTGCCTGTCACTATTGAGTGAAAAGAGATGCAGATTTTTACGAACATACATTATATTTTCATAAATGTACTGACAGGGGAAAGTCAGTATATTAATATCTTTGAACTTATCTCGGAGCGATATAATAGATGTTTTCATAAATTTTCATGTTTTTAATCGCATTTACACAATTTTTTTTCAAGATCCGTAGGCCCAGTGGTTTCGGAATAAGGGGGGGTCATAATATAGGGGCATAATATAGGGGCATAAGATAGTGGCCAATTATTGTCTATTTTCCCCTTTACGACCGAGCCAATACGATCGTGAGAGTAACTTTCAAAAAATCTAGTGCCCGCGTGAATTAACTTTAGCGGACGCGACCGGCAACGATCGCTCGTGAGAGTTCCCGTCCCTCCCCCACATGCGGTCCCGCGGCCCTGGCCTTCGTCAGTGTCACGCAGCTAGCGCCTCAAGATGGTGGCGTTTTTCGACACTATAACCGGCAGAAGTAAGTGTTTTGTTTTTGTGTTTATTTTGATATTTATGGCTTGCGATTTGTTTTGTTTTACTATTGAAACATAAGACTAATCAGTAGTGATAATTTTTATTTTTTATAATTTTTATAATTAATATTTTTGACTTAAACTCTTCTAATATTTTCTACGTGGTCTCGGTTTTACCTCGTTATATTAAAAAAATTAAGAATTTTCTTGTTTTGGCTTGTTTTATGTATTTATTTATTATATTATTTATTTTTAGGTGTTTGTGTGAGCGAAGACCATGTGTTAGACCTCCTTGGAAACGGCTGCAACTCAGATATTGAGGAGTTTGAGGACGAGGATGAGGATTTGGAGCCAACATTCGTTAGTGCACTGGGAGAGGACAATGACGAATCTTCAAAGGATTCATCAGAAGATGAAGTGAGCCCTGAGGATAACGAACCATCTGCCGAGGAAACTAGACCATCTCCAATGCTGCAAGAGCATTTCAGTACTACTTCTGAAGTTGCTGTGTCTCCAGTTACAGCAAGATCTGTGCCAAGGCGTCAGGTAACTATCACAACTGTATCAAGGCGACCGATCCAATCCCGTATATCAACTACACAACCTAGTACCAGACAGCAACCTAGCACAAGTCAGCGACCTAGTACTACACAGCAACCTAGTACTAGGCAGCAACCTCGTACAAGACAGCAAGGTCGGTCTAGACATGGAGGTACATGGAAAAATATTCCATTTTGTGATAAGCCACACGAGTATGAGTCGTAGTACGAGTACGTAGTACGTCCGAATATTCATATGACTATTTCAATGATGATTTCTATGAGAAGGTTGCTAACTGCACCAATCTTTACTAGCTTAGGACAACTAGCACAGAAATCTCGAAATTGTTCGGTATTCATATAATCATGGAAAGTATTCCTTACCCGCGACTTCGGATGTACTGGCAAGGTAACATAAATCTGGACCTGATAACCAACAAAATTAATCGTACTCCTTTTTCTGACATTACGTTATGCTCTTCATGTTGAAGATCATGATATTCCAACTGATATAGAGAAGGATAACCCTCTGTGGAAAGTACAACCGATGATATCCCAGGTCCAAAATGCATGTTATAAACTTGAGAGGGGTTTCTTCTTTTTATTCTATAGACGAACAGATGATACCATTCACTGGGAGATGTGAACTGCGCCATGTGTTAAAAAATAAACTGCGGTCTGTTGGCTTAAAAAAATTGTTGTTACGACAAGCGATGGTTTGATGTTAAACTTTGCCATTTACAAAGGTGCCAAAACAATGTTTGAAGAAACTTCTTTGGGTTTCGGCCCATCGGTAATACTCCATTTGATCCAGAGTATTCCACTTGGCAGCTGTATATACCATGACCGGTATTTTACAACAGTTCCGCTAACAGAATAAATTTTCATAGCACGGGTACAATAATGCACAATCGTATTCCAGATAGAGCATCTCTCAAATTTAAAAAAGTTTCAGAAATGGTTCGAGGGGAAAGTCAGCACTTTACAAGGGACGAAACTATCATAGTGAAATGGAATGACGGTAAATCTGTTTTAATGGCCTCAAACTGCACAGGACCATCTTCTGCTACAGCTGACAGGCGATGGGATAAAGAAACGAAACGTTACATCGAGGTCCCTGCTCCAAAAGTTATTCAGCATTACAATAAATTTATGGGTAGTGTCGTTATTCTGGATCAGCTATTGGAGTATTATCGCACTTTTATAAAAACCAAAAAATGAACCTTGGAAGTGCGAATTATTTTTTGGATTTGGAACTTGTCAACTCTTGGAGACTGTACAAAAATGACTGCGTAGCAAATGGCTATACAAAAAAGCTATTTTGACTTTACTGGACTTTCGTCTTTCTGTGGCTGATACCTATTTACCTAAGAAGGTTGTATTTTATTTGTTATAGTCAGAGGTTGACTAATTAAGTTTTTTTTCATGAAAGATTTATATATTTATCTGAAATAATTAACCTAATGTTAAGGATTTGACACTGTCAGAGACTGACTAAGTGTTTACTTATATTAATTATAAAACTAGATGATGTTCCTATGAGGATGTGTTCCTAAATTTTATAATTAACTTTCAATAAGACTGTGATTAATAAATATTTACTTGAAACCCCTCCTATACTCCGAAGGCCGAACATCGTTAAATCAACTAGCTGTTGGTCGAACATGGTCCTTCGAGCCGGATGATCCGATTCTATTTGAACGGATTAATCTGGCAGGCGTCATAGCGGTGACGAGGTTTTTGCGAGAACAAAAGGGGATATCCAGGTCAGGATATCAGCAGCTGTGGATGGCCACAGATTGCTGAAAGCAGGAGCCAAGGTTTGAAGGAGCAACCAGTCCTAGTGGATTAAGATTGGTGGAGCAACCGAAACGTGGCTTCGGGAGAGTGCTGGTGATAGCACGGTCAGGACTGGACCAGGAAGGCGCGTTGGGCGGTGACGAAAGGCGCCGGACAGTGACATCACAGAGCTGACGTCACCTACACTGATCGTGCGTGAGTGCAAAGGATTTAAACTGTGAGTGATTTTGAACCTTATTACTTCAGAAGATTTAACTTAGCCGTTTCAAGATTGTTATTTGGACTTGTAAAATTTTCGTGTCTTAACTCTAACATAGTTTAAGGTGTTCATTACTAACTTAGAATAATTACGAAAAGTCTGTTGACACGGGGAATTTATGCCCGATTTAGCTTCGATAAATAAAGTTTAAAAACACTTGTAATTTTTTCGAGAACTGACTTAGGACTTAGATTTAATTTTGTGTATTTTACCTTAGTCAATATTTGCGTTGTAGTTTTAGTTATTTATCATTATGGAAGGAAAATAAGCTTTGCAAACAGAATATGCTGAAAAAATAAAAAGGCTCAAATCAATTATAAAAAATCTCCTAAAGATCGAATAACGGAGGTTTATGCGCAAGTAAGATTGGAAAATTTGGAAGAATTGTGGGCAAGCTTCAATTCCAATCATAAAGGGTTAATTGAACATCATGGTACAACATTAAAAGGTCACAAGTACGTACTCGAAGAAACTTATGACAAGGTAGAGGAAATTTATCTTGATTACAAAACTGAGTTAAAATCTGTTATTATACTTTTCCAAAACGTAACTGTTCAGCTTCTCCCGTTAGGTAGCTCTTAAGATAGTGCATTTTGTGAAATTTATCCAAATTTAAATTATTATGTATTAGAGATACAAATAAATCTCTAAAAGTGACCCATTCTGTACATTTACCAGAAAAGGATGGGATAACAATTTTTGGCAACTCTTTTTGTGTCGGTTTGGCAGTTGGATCACTTTTTAGAGTCTCTGTGTTCACTTGCTTTACCTATCTCATTATATTTTGAAAAGGCTTCTAAGCCATAAGAACATCACTGTTGAGTCGGCTAGTAGTTTAAAAGAGTTGATGGACACTACCAATGATTGTTTAAGTGCGCTGTCTAACCTTGGTATTGATGTGAAATCTTGGGATATAATTATTATACATATCCTTACTCTGAAGCTCGACTCAGAATCCAAGAAGCAATGGGAGTTTTGAATCACCAGTAAGGGCTCTCCTGATAAATTGCCAACTTTTATACAGTTCAAAGAGTTTTTAACAAATCGTTACAGGGCTCTCGAGTTTTTGGATACTAAGTCAAGTGGAAATCGGTACCAAAATTCACAAAATAATTACACCAGCCAGAATAATTACAACAACCAGACAGCTGCTAGTAATGTATCTAAAGTCAAAAGTTTACATGTAACTAAGATTCAGTGTAAATTCTGTACGGAAGCACACAAGCTGAACTCTTGTAAGAAATTCGTTAAAGAGTCTGTTGAAAATCGTCGTCAATTTGTCCTATCTAACAATGTGTGCTTCAACTGATTGGGTAGAAATCACGGAGCAAAAGCTTGCCAAAACGACATGAAATGCAAGTTATGCCATCGTCGTCACCACACATTACTTCACCCCGAGGCGCAGATACTATTAGTGAGTTAACTAGTGTCAAGGTAGATTCGGAGAAAAAGGATGGTTTATCGGAGATGTCTGAGCCTCTTAGTGAAACAGGTAAAAGCTCTGAAGGACAAGGTCCACTGGTTTCATGTTTTTCAACAGGATCATCAAATAAACAGGTTTTGCTAGCTACTGTTTTAGTCAAAATCGAGTCGAAAGACAATGAGAACTATTTTCTGAGAGCTTTATTAGACCAAGGCTCTCAGGCGAATTTTGTATCGGAATCAGTTGTCCAGAATCTGAGATTAGTTGAAAAACCTATAAACGGGAAAATTTTTGGCGCAGGTGGAGATAAAGTTGTCGTCTCCAAGGCTATAGTGACTATCAAAATAAAGTCAAGGATCAACCCAAATGTAATAATTCCAGTGCAGGCATTTGTACTAAAATCGATTACTTCTTTTCTTCCAACTAGAAAAGTTGAAGCTCTAGAATGGCCCCAATTGGCAGAAATAGCTCTCGCAGATCCAGCATTCGGTACACCGAACAAAGTGGACTTGTTGCTTGGGGCAGATGTTTACAGTCAGGTCATACAAGCAGGAGTAAAGAAGGGACCAATTGGTACGATTGTTGCTAAATCTACCAAATTGGGATGGATTTTATCAGGAGTCATTAACTCCTCATCAGGCCACGTGGAAGGTGTAAAGTCATTTCATTGTCAAATCCAAGAAGATGATGATATCCTAAAAAGGTATTGAGAGCTGGAATCTGATGTAGATCTCACTAAAGAACAAAAATTCACAGAAGAAGAAAAGAAATGTGAAGAGATATTTACAAATACAACAACAAGAGACGAAGAGGGAAGATATGTAGTTCGTTTACCCTTTAAAGATGGTCAGGACTGCAAAAAGGGTGATACTCGTTCTGTATCTGAAAAGAGATTGAATGGGTTACAATTCCAATTAAATAAAAATATAGTTCTAAAAGAAAAATATAAAGAAGTTATAGAAGAGTACTTACATATGGACCACATGGAAGAAGTACCGGAATCACATCTGAAAAGTAATGAATCTGTTTACTTACCCCACCATGCGGTCGTACGTGAAGACAAGGATACTACAAAAGTAAGAGTAGTATTCAATGCTTCGCAAAAAGGAAAAAATGGTGTTTCCTTAAACAACAACCTTCTTGTAGGACCTACCAAACAACCAGATCTACGACATTTAATAATGAAGTAGAGAACATCACTTATATGCCTAACGGCTGACATCGTCAAGATGTATCGGCAGGTCAAAGTTCACCAAGACGATGCTGATTGTCAGAGACTTTTGTGGAAAGAAGATCCTGATAGAGAAATCAAAGATTACAGACTTCTCAGAGTTACATTCGGTACAGCGTCAGCTCCGTTCTTGGCAGTGCGAGCCCTCCAACTGGTCGCCATTGACGAAGGTAGTAATTATCCACTTATTGCTGAAGGAGTTTCCAAAGACTTTTACATGGATGATTTAATGACTGTTGCGAAACGGTTGCAGAGGGAAGTCAGATCTACGAACAAATGAATGATTTGCTGAAAAAGGGAGGTTTTATACTACAAAAATGGATGAGTAATAACAAAGAACTATTTGAGTATATTAAACGTAAAGAAAAAGGGAAGGAAATCAAGAATGAAAGGAAAAACAAAAATGGAAAGGAAGGACTTAAATTCAAAATGGATGAAATTATTAAAATACTGGGACTTACCTGGGACAGGAACTCCGACACTTTCCGTTACACTGTAGAACTTCCAACGATGCAACCACCTTTAACTAAAAGGAAAACTATTTCTGACATCTCTCGTCTTTTTGATCCGTTAGGATGGATTACACCCTGTATCTTAAAAGCAAAGGCTCTTATACAGAAGCTACGGACAGTTGGTATTGGTTGGGATGATGAAGTACCTAAAGCCTTACTAGAAGAATGGAATACTTACCGGGTTGAGTTGCTGAAGCTGGTTGAAGTGCAGGTACCACGATGGACTGGAAACAAATCTGATGACATTAAAAGAGAATTACACGGATTCTGCGACGCGTCCAAAACGGCGTACACTGCTGTAGTGTATATTCGCGCTATTGATTCACAGGGTAAGGTAACAGTTTCCTTGATAACAGGAAAGTCCAAAGTTGCACCCATTAAACAAGTCTCTATCCCACGTATAGAGTTATGCGGTGCAGTTTTACTAGCAAGGTTACTAGGGGAAGTGGCGAAAATAATGGGAAACGGGGAACGTTATATTCATACGTGGACGAACTCCACGATTGTGCTCGCTTGGCTGAACAGTCATCCAAACAAATGGAAGGTTTTTGTAGCAAATCGGGTTTCGGAAATTCTTATGTCCCTTAATCCCAATCAGTGGTCGCATGTTCCCACAACTCTTAACCCAGCCGATTGTGCGTCACGAGGGTTAACACCAACTGAAATGAAAGACAATTTACAATGGTTTGATGGACCAAAATTTTTGACACAAGAAAACATCAACTATGAAAAGCCCAGAGACATTAGTACTGACTTAGAAACAGCGAAGGTACATCATGTGAAAATGGAGAATATGAATATGTTAATAAGAGTTATCGCCTATTGCAGGAGATTTCTAAATGCATTAAAATCAGCACCTGAAAAGATAAAAGACTATTTAAAGACAGAAGAACTACAAGAAGCGTTGGAAATATACATTAGGAAAAGTCAAAGAGATAATTTTTAAATAATAAGAAGAAATTAAAGCCCTGAAAAAGAAAGAAGAGTTACATAGAAAAAGCTCGCTAAAAACACTTAATCCGTTTCTTGATGAGAAAGGCATATTAAGGGTTGGCGGCAGACTAGAATACTCCAAACTACTTACAAAACACCCTATAGTGATCCCGAACAAATCACAGTTAACGGAATTGCTCATATCCCATGCACACAAACAGATTTTACAAGGAGGTAATCAGTTGACTTTAAACTATATAAACAGTAAATATTTGGTCCTAGGGGCAAAGAAACTAATAAAATCACATATTCGCAAATGTGTCTCATGCGTTAAAAATGCTGGCATCTCACATAATCAGATTATGGGACAGCTACCATCTGTACGAGTAACACCGTCGCGCCCATTTAAACATAGGGGCGTGGACTTTGCTGGTCCTAACCAGATACGTACCACGAAGGGACGAGGAAATAAATCCTATAAGGGATATATTTGCCTTTTTGTTTGCATGTGTACACGTGCAGTACACAATAATAATATAAGCTGTCACTGATTTATCAACACAAGGTTTCTTTCAAGCTTTCAAGCGGTTTGTCGCAAGAAGAGGATTTTACGAGCAAATTTGGAGCGACAATGGCACCAATTTTGTTGGTGCGTCGAGGGAGCTTAAGAAATTATTTCCATCAGAAAAAGGAAGTCTTAAACCTGAACTTGCAGAAACACTAGCAACCAATGGAACAGCATGGCATTTTATACCACCACACGCACCTAACTTCGGTGGGCTGTGGGAAGCCGGTGTGAAATCAGTGAAATTTCACCTAAAGAGGGTTATTGGTGAATCCACTCTAACCTATGAAGAAATTTCAACAGTGCTGGCGCAGGTAGAAGTCTTCTTGAATTCCCGCCCTTTGACAAGAATCAACGGTGATGCGGATGATACGATCCCTACACCTGGCCACTTCCTTGTAGGTGAGCCAATCATTCTAGCTCCAGATTATAACTACGAAAATTGAACAACAAAAAATGAACAGTTTTTAATGGTATTTTTTAAGGACAAAGTGAAATTTGTCCTTAGCGGGCGGCATGTATAAGCACAGCCTCATATAAAGTTATTATAAAAATTAAATCGTATAGTTCCTAAGCAAGTTGATAGATGGCACCATGTGTACTTAAAAACGCGCTATCGAAATGCAGTTAAGAATTGGGCATGTTATAATATTAAAAAACATTAAATCCGCTTTTAATACTGGACGTGGTTGTTTCATTATTGGAACCCCTCTTATACTCCGAAGACCGAGCCACGTTAAATCAACTAGCTGTTGGTCGAACAGCATGTTTTGAGGAAAACTGAAAATATTAGGCTTTTTTTGCATATTTCCTGAAATCCCTTAACATTATAGAAAAGCTCTTTCCAAGTTTTAACAAGCTACTAGTAACTTTTTTTCTCGTTATCATAAATCTATAAAAAAATGTATTTCAGATTTTTACAAAAAGCCCTTTCAATAATTGATATGTCACACGATATACATTTTTTTAAATTCTGATTTACCCCCAAAAGTGACCCTCATGTTTAAAATTAATTTATTTACGTATACGTCCGTCTTTGGATCGCCGTCTTACATATGTGCACTAAATTTGAACTCAAACTGTCCAATAGTTTCGGAGGAAAATGGCTGTGACAGACTGACGGAAAGACAGACAGACAGACACCCGAGTGATCCTATAATGATTCCATTTTTATCTTTTGAGCTACGGAAACCTAAAAATTTAATTTATCTACGTAAAGTCTTTTATGAGTTTTTTTTTTTTATCACCATATTTATAAAACCTTCTTATACCGTAAACCTTTAAAAACATCACCTGTTACAAATTAAGCCAAACATCATAAAAGGGATACTTCATTCACAGTACCCATATACTTGTTTGTTAATAAAGTCTTATCTATCCCGAACAAACACAATATCCCATACAAGCTAACTTGTACAAGTTACTAGCTACCTTGCCGCTTGATTACAGTTGGTTGGGAATGGCCCTGCCTGGTGGCTATAAAGATTTTTGGGTAAATGTAATATTGTGTCGTTACGGTAATAGAACGGTCCGCTGCAGGGTTGTTCTCAACATTTTTGTAATTTACCCTGAATAAATAGAGTGGGATAATAACGCTGTAATATAGAGGTGAGGAAAAAGAGCTGGTAATATTATTATTTGAAGAAAAACTGAAAATAGAACTCTTTTATCTGATATGAAACGAGAGTTTTGTTATTTTGTTAACCGACTTAAAAAAATATATATACCATGATAAGGAAACCAGAATCTGATTATGGTATCCCATAGAAATCGAGAGGAACCTTAGTTTCCTGTTTGAAGTCGTTTTTTTTTGTACAAAATTATATAAGGTGCTTCCAAAATATATGCCACCGCTGCAAGGGGTGCTTCTACTCGTGAAACTGAATAACTTTCCCCAAGGAACCCATAATCAAACCAAAATTTTTTTTTACTTCCCATACTAAGTTCGCCGATCAGCTGATCGACTTAGTATGGAGGAGCAAAAACTTTTTTTGCGATTTCACTATGGGTTCCTTGGGGAAAGTTGTTCAGTTTCACGAGTAGAAACACCCCTTGCAGCGATGGCATATATTTTGGAAGCACCCTGTATATGAAGCAATCAAACTAACCTCGCACTTTTTGAAGATCTTGGAAGGTGTGTTTGCTGGAACACTGAACAGAATCACAAAAAATACGTCTAAGTAATACGGATTCTCTAGAGAAATTGGTACAATATACGCTAACCATACCTTAAAAAATCAATGGAAGAGTACAGGGCGCAGAAAAAGGACCTCCACATGACTTTTATTGACCTTTTTTTTTTTATTAAAAATTTGAGTGCGTTTGACTGCAACTCACCTGACGGTAAGTGATGATGCAGTCGAGGATGGTACACGCAAACTCAAATAATGCCTATTCACTCTTGCCTTGAAGATCCCCAAATTATAGGAATCGGGAAACACTGACGCAGGCAAGGAGTTCCACTCCTGCGCTGTACGCATAATAAATGAAGAAGCGTAACGATTCGTGCGAAAAGGTGGAACATCAACAATAAAGGGGTGCAAACCCTCCCTGCGTCTCGTTGACCGACGGTGGAATGGAGCAGGGGGAATGAGGTCGTGAAGTTCTTGCGCGCACTCTCCGAAATGAATTCGATAGAATACCGATAGACAGGCGACTTTGCGGCGATGCTCAAGGCTTTGGAGCTTGTCATTGACTAGCTCATCGTCGCCAATGAACCTCGAGAAGACTTTTGACCGGGTGCTAAGGAAACTTACATAGGATTTATTTGATGACAAAACATGTCTTAAATCTGACCATTTTTTTAAATAAATAATTTCCATTCAAAATAGATGATCCCTAACCTAGTCAAATCATATGCTAATTTTATGTCTATCAAACACCCACTAGCTTCTTAGCTTCTAGCTTCTTGGTACCCAAAATACGTGAACTGGTTGAGATAGATCAGTTGAGATAGATCAGTTGGATGATGGTGACTGTACTTACAATCCGTGGATGACAGAACTTTGGGATTTTCCCTACTCTCAAAACAATATGTTTTTCTGTCAGATAACGACTGTAACACACACATTATATTAGTCATGGGAATTCCCGAACTAAAAATATGTAAACATAAAACTTTTTAGATAAGAGTGGTCAGCATAGGTACATCGCATTTATTAAGGAAAACCAGACTTCAATAACAAGAGATAAATAGCTTACGTGGACATTTGATAGTTGTTTGAAAAACGGTCTTAAAAATATGCAATTTAAAAGTAAAAAGCACCCTAGGTCAGTCGGGCCAATGGAGAAAGAAAAGATAAGAGAGAGAGAGAGGACCTACTTGGAATCTGAAGATTGTCTGAAAATTTCATCGAAATCGGTCCAGCCGTTTTGGAGTCTATAAGGAACATTTTTTTTTCCTTCACATAGCACAGAGATAGACTGGATTCAAGTGCTAATAACTACAGCCTCCCTGATATAATAAAAGGATTTGAATGTAAATCACATGTTAAACGCTCATAAGAATTAGAAATGATTTGAACGATTAAAAATTATTCAAAATGATTACAAATCAAATCATTTTTAATCCTTTTTAATGATTTTGTTTAATCAGGGCTGTGATTAAAATAACTAAAAAAGAGATTATAAGGTTTTCTTATTTGTTTACTTAGCTTAAGTAATAAAAATATGTATCGTTTATTTAAGTAAATATACTTTAAACAAAAAAAAATGTTATGAGGACAGGTTATAGCGGTGAATACTTATAACCTGTTTTGTCCGTTAAATTTGGAACCATATTAAAATAAATAAACTCATGTGAGTCCAACTATGTAACTTAATTAATTAATTCATTAACTTTAATTATCTTAACGTTAGTTAAAAAACACTATAATATTAAGAAATTATAAAGTCACAATTTTATGTCTATCAAACACCCACTAGCTTCTTAAATTAGATAACTTTTGAAGGAGTCGACTTAGCAAAAAATCATCTCAGAGCTTTTTTGTAGATCGTTAAATTCCCTACAAAAATAAGTATTTGTCGTCACTAGAGGATTATTTGTTTAAATGCATTAAAAATCCAAACAAAATAAAAATAACATTCCTGTGTTATTTAAATGGGAAATCAAAAATTATGAATCGTCACCTGTTAATATTAAAATTAAGAGCTCATACGTTACCAGAATTTTTTATTCGTCATTTCGGACGATATTTTCATGGTATCTAAGGAAAAAAAAATTAAAAATTTTTTTTGGCGCACCCTACTAAATATGAAATCAAGTTGAATAATGTTCGTTGACGCCGAACGAAGGGACTGACGTGGGTTTTATGATTTTATATCGTAACTGCAGTGAAATACATGATAATAATACATGTGTTCGCGTGGTGACTATTCATTATCTCGACTGAAGGTTATTGGAGTTTGTTATGAGGTATCAGTTTTTACTGTATTGATGAAAAATTAAAGAAAGTGGTAGCCCTAGTTTTGATAAGCATTGCTATTTAAACGGAGACGGAGGGTCGAAATGATTCATATTGTTGCAACCATTCCGAGCAAATGGAGTCCCAAAAAAAAACTTGTTGTAATTGTGGCCGAGTGTACGATTTCAGCCCTTTTTGGAAGTGGTGCAGAGACTGTGGACTGAATAAGTTTATAGAGGAGCAGAAACAAAAAAAAAAAAAAAAGTGTTAATCTTCCGTTCACACATCATGAATTTCTTGTCTAACATTTTTTTTGGTGTTTGTCTAAACGTACTGTCCTCATAGATAGCAGTGAGAAGCCAGTGCTGTCGTTAGCTGGTAAAGATATTGAGTAAGTTAGTATTCTCAAGAACCTGGAAGCTATTATCGATCCGACTCTGCAATGATCTGAGAACAACCGGACTATACGCTGTTATCGCCGATTCCGGGTACATCAATGTACAAGAGCTCTTTTCTTGTCCTTGGAGTTGCTTTCTGGAACTTTGTGCCACCTGCTGTTTCAACTGCTGCTTCCCTGGATGAATTCAAGACGATGCTACAACCACTTACTTGCTATTGAGCAAGCTAAGTCGCGAGTGCATAGTTTCTGGTGTGTGATGTGCTGGTAGGGCTGTCAAGTGTTATATGATACAATACTTTTTGTAAATCGTTTTGTTTCTGTTTTTTTAAATGCCATGAGTTTTATATTATTTTTGTCTTTATTTTAAAAAAAAAGGTTGAGCTAAAGCTTTTGTATTTTGTAATGATAAAGCCTACTCGAGGGTAAGCAGGCTAAAATCTTAAAATATTAAAAATTTTAAATACAGAACATAATTATAAAAAGCGTCTGATTATGGAATCTATGTAAATGGAGAGGCATCAAGATTTAATTAATAAAAGGAAAGATACAGAAACCATAGATAAGATCTACCATGAAATAATTAAATTAAAATAATCTTTAAAAAGTACCGTTGTTACACTTTCTTGGTTAATTAGTTGGAAATTTAAATTTGCGTTTGTATTCATGTAATTTCAAAATTTGTAATTGTAAGTGTCTTTTAAACTTTATGATTATATTTATGTAGTTCAAAATTGACAACCCTGGTTATCTGGGTAGGTGATTTGAATGACTGACTCTATAATTTGTAATATTACCAACTGTACATAAGACCAGTGTTAGCACACGGTTTTGGCTGTCGTATGACCAATAATAAGATTTATGAACGCATTGTTCATGTGACTTTATAATTTCTTAATATTATAGTGTTTTTTAACTAACGTTAAGATAATTAAAGTTAATGAATTAATTAATTAAGTTACATAGTTGGACTCACATGAGTTTATTTATTTTAATATGGTTCCAAATTTAACGGACAAAACAGGTTATAAGTATTCACCGCTATAACCTGTCCTCAGAACATTTTTTTTTTGTTTAAAGTTTATTTACTTAAATAAACGATACATATTTTTATTACTTAAGCTAAGTAAACAAATAAGAAAACCTTATAATCTCTTTTTTAGTTATTTTAATCACAGCCCTGATTAAACAAAATCATTAAAAAGGATTAAAAATGATTTGATTTGTAATCATTTTGAATAATTTTTAATCGTTCAAATCATTTCTAATTCTTATGAGCGTTTAACATGTGATTTACATTCAAATCCTTTTATTATATCAGGGAGGCTGTAGTTATTAGCACTTGAATCCAGTCTATCTCTGTGCTATGTGAAGGAAAAAAAAATGTTCCTTATAGACTCCAAAACGGCTGGACCGATTTCGATGAAATTTTCAGAACATCTTCAGATTCCAAGTAGGTCCTCTCTCTCTCTTATCTTTTCTTTCTCCATTGGCCCGACTGACCTAGGGTGCTTTTTACTTTTAAATTGCATATTTTTAAGACCGTTTTTCAAACAACTATCAAATGTCCACGTAAGTTATTTATCTCTTGTTATTGAAGTCTGGTTTTCCTTAATAAATGCGATGTACCTATGCTGACCACTCTTATCTAAAAAGTTTTATGTTTACATATTTTTAGTTCGGGAATTCCATTATTAATAATACGTATGTTGCAGTCGTTATCTAACAGGACAAAGTATTATTTTGAGAGTAGGGAAATTCCGACGGAAGTACGGTACTGCTATTGGTATCTGGCAATTGCATGACACCACCTCGTGGTCAAATAATATAAGTAAAATAGTCTTTTTCTTTCTAATTTAGAGGTAAGGGTTAATTTTAAGGGTCTTAGGAAATGAAAATGTAAAAAAAAATACATAAAAGTTATGCAAATTTAAAATATGCGACATTAATACCGTAGATAAGTTTATATAGTTCAGGATCGTGTATAAAGATATGCATAGAGCTACTGTTTCGTAATTAATGTTTTACTTAAGAAGAAATAGGTCATAGATATAATTATAGAGTAATTTAGGTTTCTTCTTTGTTTGCTAGTGAAAACTGCCAATGTTTTTATGTTATTATTTATTATCTCGAGTTGTAAAAGGATGTCTTTGTTTCTGAAACTTTATATGTGTAATTAGACATTATCTTCATTAAGTTTTTATAGAGTGTATAGACTTCATTTGTGACATTTGATGTGTATTTTCGTTCATTCTCTAAAAAGCTACAAAATTTGCTAACTAGTCACAGATTTGTAAGCTCTCAGATACCATAAAATTCACTATTTATCAACCATTATGATTCAGCATAGAACGATAGCCATCCAACACAATAAATGGTCATTCTTTAGCGCCTACATGTTTTAGAATATCAAAATCCACTGAATATATGTTATGAACCTGATGTGATGTCTTGTTTACGAAAATGCCATTACTCAGCCATAATAAATCATTTCGGATAACATCTGTGTTTCATTTAACGCTCCCTGTACAATTATAAACAGTGCGCATGGTTAAATTTTTTATAAGAATTTTCTAGTTGTTTTCTTCTAATCTTTTGATGCGCACTCACAGAAAATCTCGTCGAGTTTAGTTAAGTCCTTACTTTTGGATCCGAATAAATTCTGAGTTATATGGCAGGCGTAGAGGTCGAAATTGTTTCCAGAACAATTTATAAACTTCTTGAAGGACATGTACAATAACACCACATCCAAAGTTGTAAGCCCAGCAGGTGCGGGAGCACAGTTTGAGGTCAGGGTAGGAGTACACTAAGGTTCAACATTAAGCCCATTACTCTTTAACCCCATCATGAACAATGTCACAGAAGACCTAAAAAACCACGCCCTTTGACACTGTTATATGCCGATGACATAGTCCTTATCGCTAAATCCACAGAAGTGGCGCAATCCGAACCTACTGCATGGTGTACTGCGTTGGAAACCAGCGGGTTGAGAGTAAACAGGTTCAAAACGGAATATGTGTACTGTAACTTTTCATGCACCAACAGAAATTTAACGCAACCTATGTCGATATGTCTATACCTTGCAAAACAGTCGACCAGTTTAAATACATCGGGTCAGTAATGTCGGCAAACGGTAAAATTGACACTGATATTAGTACCTGGGACAAATAGTCCAGCTAGGTAGGTCCAACTTCAAGAAAGAGATCAATCGACCAATCCAACTCGGCTGGGCAGCGTTCGGGAAGCTTCGCAATATCTTCACGTCCCAAATACCGCAGTGTCTCAAGACTAAGGTCTTTGACCAGTGTGTGTTGCCAGTGATGACTTACGGAACTGAGAAATGGTCGCTTACTATGGGCCTCATAAGAAGGCTCAAGTTCACCCAAAGGGCAATGGAGCGTAAATGTGGCAGGCGTCCCACGCGGTGGACAAACAACCTGGTGAAGATCGCGGGAAGCCGATGGATGCAGGCAGTGCAGGACCGGTCGTCGTGGAAATCCTTGGGGGAGGCCATTGTCCAGCAGTGGACGATTTTCGGCTGATATGATGATTAGTAGCCGAATAACAAAAGGATGGCTTAAGTGGAGATCACTAGCTGGAGTCATCTGCGATGCAACAAAGCTAATTGAAATCAAAGGAAACATTTATAAAAGGGCAGTAAGGCCAGCTCTAACATACGACTCTGAATGCTCGGCGATACGTAAATCAGACGAACAGAGACTTTAGTTACATAAATAAAAGTTTAAAAAAACTTAAAACCGACTTCAAAATTAAATTCACTCAAAAGTGTGAAATAATATTATTATTCTTAAATACACAACATTAAACAACAATAACGAAATCAAAGGTGGGTGCGAATTAAATTAGAGGCTTAACATTTTTTTTTAGGTCGGTGTCAGCAAACCATTGAATCTAAACCATTTAATACGTAAGTAACTGTGTGCTGGTACCGACTCCAAAAAAATATTAAGCACCTAATTTAATTCGTACCCGCCTTTGATTTCGTTATTGTTGGTTAATGTTGTGTATTTAAGTATAATAATATTATTTCACACTTTTGAGTGAATTTCATTTTGAAGTCGGTTTTAAATTTTTGTAAACGTTTTTCATTTTCTTTATTTTTAGTGGTAATGCTATCTATCTAGCAACGTTAAATCCAATCACCAATACTCACCAATAGGAATTATCAAATCATAATACATGTGTTTCATTAACAGATACAGAGTCCTGTGGCTTCCGTCATCATCTCAGCAGCATGAAAGTTAAGGAGTTAAATCGTCCATCATCAGCTCATCTGAATAACCTGAAGGAATACAACTATCGGTCTATGCATACCTACGTATATATCTATGTATAACATTCAAAAGAATTTTCCTGCAACTCCTAACCGTTAAGGAGTTGTACCTTCCTATATCAGCTTATCAACATGAGAATATGACTAACAGACGCAAGTATATTAATAGCTTTAGAAAACATATGAATGACGTAATTAGTGCATTTAAAATTCAAATTTTTCATTATTTTTGAAGGGTTGCCTGATTTGGTGACAATGGGACCCCCTCGGGAGTATACTCTTTCGAATAAAAAAAAGAATTTTGAAAATCGGTCCACAATTGACGGAAAAATCGGTGAACATACATAATATATATATATATACAGTCGAACTTAGTACCTCCTCCTTTTTGAAGTCGGTAAAAATGAAAATGCTGCGCTAGTTGTGGGAGTCAGGACTCCAGGAAACCGCCTACGCTGGTACGACCACGTTATGCGTCGAGAGGATAGCCATATGACCAGAGCCACAGTATATATATTCCAGAGCTGTGATGGAACTAAGCGAGCCGTGGACGTCCGCCGATAACCTGGATTGGGACCATAGAGAAAGACATGAAGACGAGGGGACTTAAACCCAAAATGACACAACTACGCAAAAATGGTGAAATAAGACTAGAAGGGCTGACCCCAAAAGAAATGGGACATAACAGCACGGGAGATGATGAAAAGAGTATTTAGAAAAAGCGGCTTAATTATTTTTAAGCTGTAACTCAATGGCTGACTAGACTAAGTGGGACCGACTTGACAGCAATCAACCGTAATAAACACATCCAGACCCATTTCAAATTAACTTCTTGATGTAAGCGCCTTTATGAACTTTAATCTGTAGAGTGAGTATATTATACGTTTAATGTTTTTGTTTCGTCCAAAACTATTAAGCCTGTTTTCTGACACATACAGAATACAGACACTAAAGAAAAATATCGTGTCCACTCAGAATTAACTAGTTTATACCTAATTTAAAAAAGAAGAAGAACATAAAAAAAACATCGTTACTTAAATAAATGCGTAAGGGTGTTTATTGTTTTCTAGCATTTTCCCGCGGCTTCGCCCGCGTAGACATCGCTTTTATGGTTACCTTTGAGGGTGAGTGGTAAAACTGAGTTTTCTCCAGATCTCTATCCCAGATCGGGCTATTGTGATTAGCAATCTATGACACTCCTTAACCATCTGTGCAAAAAAATCACAAAAATCCATTGTACCGTTGTGATTTTAAAGAAATTAGCCAAATAAAGAGTTTATTTTCAGTTCCCTCAGGAACTGCATTGGACTGTGCTATTTTCACGTGATAAAAAGTAGCCTATGTCCTTCCCCGTGACACAGGCTACCTACATGCCAAATTTCAATAAGATTGGTCAAGGCGTTGAAGCGTGAAAAGGTAACAAACAAACACATTTTCACATTTATGATAAACTAGCTTTTGCCCGCGGCTTCGCCCGCGTGGACATCGTTTTTATGACTGTCTTAGAGGGTGCGCGAGCCGCGGCTCGCGACCGTGGACATACATTTTGTCCAGATCCCTCGGGAACTATGTCAGGATATGCTTAACATTAAATCATGTCATTTCCCATCCCCTCAACCATCTCTGTGTAGAAAAATCACAATCCACGAGGCACTCGCCTTGCAGAGTACCAGGACAAGCGTCTTGGCGGCAAGACCTACCATAACTGGTCCTTGTCTTCACCTTATGGTGTTGGCAGGAATAGCGGCCCTTACTTTATGACCTTGCTGTCGGTGAGTGTGGACGCTATATCATAAACCTGGCAGTTTAGCGTATCTGGTAGATATACGAGAGGGAATATTCCGTTGCGATGTTAAAGAAATTAACCAAAAGATAGTCTATTTATTAGTAGACATCATTTTAATGATTGTCTTTAAGGGTGATTAGTAAATTATGTCATTTCCCACCTTAAACCAACTCTGTGCAAAAAAACACAACAATCGAGTATTTTTTTAGTTCCCTTAGCAACTGCATCAGATTATGCTATTTTCCCGGGATAAAAAGTAGCCTATGTCCTTGCCCGTGACACAGGCTACCTGCATGCCAAATTTCATAAAGATAGGTCAAGGCGTTGAAGCGTGAAAAGGTAACAAACAAACAAACACATTTTCACATTTATAATATTATAAGTAAGGATTAATTAAGGATTATGAAGCGTCGGTGGCTCAACCGGTAACGACTCGGTCCATCTAACCAGAGGTACCGGGTTCAAATCTGGACGGCCAATGTACCAATGAGTTTTTCAAAAACTTACGTACATATAACTTACCGATTGCTTTAACGGTGAAGGAAAACATCGTGAGGAAACCTGCACACGCCTGCGAAGAAACTCGAAGGTTGTGTGTGAAGTCGACCAACCCGCACTGGGCCCGCGTGGTCGACTAAGGCCTAATCGCCCTGATTCAGGGTAGGCTCGAGGCCCTCGGTGGGGACGTATATGAGCTGTAATGATAATGATGGATTAAGGATTATTGTTTATATTGTTTATTGTTTGTTAACCTCCGACACAAACAGAGGGGTGTTACAAGTTTAACGTGTGTATCTGTGTGTCTGTCTGTGGCATCGTAGTTCTTAAACGAATGGACAGATTTTGATTTATAGCGGTCTTTTTTTTGTGTGTGAAGTCGACTAAGGCCCGATCGCCCTGTTACAGGGTAGGCTTGAGCCCCTCGGTGGGGACGTATATGAGATGTTATAAATAAATAAATAAAATAAATATTCTGGGACAAATCACACATGGTCATCTGGCCCCAAAGTAGGATGCCCTGTGTTATGGGTTACCAGAGACTGATATACATACTTATATACGTTTAAATACATACATATATAGATATTTAACACCCAGACACAGAGCAAACAAATCTGCTCATCACACAAATGCTTGCCCTGGGTGGGGATCGAACCCACAACCCTCAGATCAGTAGTCAAGGGCACTAACCACTGAGCCACCGAGTCAGTCATGATGATGAAGTTTTATCAGAAGATAGCCAACTGGTAAGAAGTGGCTCAGGATCGTGACGGATGGCGTCAAAAGGTGTCAGAGGTCAAGATCCTCGTTGGGTCGCTGCGCCAGCGCAGTAAGTAAGTTATATGACCCCAATGATTTCTGATTTTTAGGATTCGTACCCGATGAGCGCCAACGGGATCCTACACGGGCTACTAAACCTTAACGTTCGTCCGTCCGTCTGTTTTTTTTAAGTAAAAATTTGAGCGCGTTTGACTATATCTCACCTGATGTGTAGTCGAGGAGGTACGCGAAAACTCAAATAATGCCTGTTCACACTCGCCTTGAAGATCCCCGAATTGTAGGAGTCGAGAAACACAGACGCAGGCAAGGAGTTCCACTCCATCGCTGTCCGCATAATAAATGAGGAAGCGTAACGCTTCGTGCGCATGGCGCATAGCCTAAATATCAACAACAAAGGGGTGGAACCTCCCCCTGCGTCACGGTGACCGAAGGTGGAATAGAGCTGGGGGAATGAGGTCGTGAAGTTCTTGAGCACACTCTCCGAAATGAATTCGATAGAAAACCGAAAGACAGGCAACTTTGCGGCGATGCTAAAGGCTTTGAAGCTTGTTTTTGACAAGCTCATCGTCGCCAATGAGTCTCCGTGAGTGACGAGTGAGTATGTCAGCGGTCTGTATTCCATGAACCGTAATTTGGTAGACATGTTCAAATTTTCATAGTGTGTTTTTCTGTTGCCGCTATAACAAGAAATAATAAAAATCAAGTAAAATAATAAACCTAACTTATTGAAACATTAAAAATTCGACTGCATAAAAACATTACACCCCTTTTTTGGGAAGTCGGGTAAAAACTAAAAAAAATTTTTGTATGATAGTACGGAACCCTTCGTTAGCGAGTCTAAATCGCACTTGGCCAGTTTTTTATTGATTAACGTTTAAGTAACCAGTTCGGAAACTGATGAGTGTCACATTAATGCTGCCACCCTGCTTGCTTCGGTCTTATCTCCCGGTGGATCTAAATTGAATCCTGGGCCCCTAAGAACCCAGTTGGAACCCCCTGCAGTCCATAAAATTGGCCCCTGTGCAACATATCACGAATCGCGGCAGTCTTAGAGTATCTTTGGTTGCAGATCCGTCTTCTGATAAGTCTTTAAATAAGTCTCTAAAGATCGAAGGAGTTTCGATGTGTAGGATATTTCGGAGACAATGTAGGATTTCTTTATATACAATTGGTATGATGCCGAAGATGGCAGCGGTCTTACCAAGGTTTCCCAACACAATTTTATTTTCAAGCTGGAACACATCAATGCTGTTAACATTGATGCTTGGCAGCTAGAATTAGATAAGGTGGTGGTAGCTAGCCAGGCGGGCCTTAGAATTCTATGAATGTATTTTTGGTATCATCGTCCGTCACATACCATCAGGTGAGATGATGTCAAGGGCTTATCAATTGTAGATTAAAAAAAGATGTAAGCGGACTTACCAAAATTCCCCGACGTAACAAAGAACTGGCTATCTTATCTTCAAGCCGGAAACATCATTGTTGTTAACATTGATGTTTGGAGGCAAGATATAGATAGGATGTTGGTAGATAGCCAGGCGGGCTTAGAAAATATTCTTCCACCAACCAAACCGAGTATAACAAAGTTAGTCTCTGCCGGGAATCAACCTAGCGACCGTCTTCTGATAAGTCTGTAAACTAGTCTCTAAATGTCTCTAAGCATTCGTTGGAACTACGTTAGGGGGGAGATTTTGGAGGCAATGTATGTTTTTATCCATAACTAGTAAAGCCTTGGCATCATCTCACCTGATGTTAAGTGACGACGATGCCGAAGATCTAAGCGAACTTACCAATATTCCCCAATATTTACCTTACCAATATTAGCCAATATTCTTATCCTCAATCCGGAAACATTAAAATGTTATTTACATTGATGTTTGGCTGCGACACTAAGTTAAGATGGGGTAGCTAACCAGGCTGACTTAGAAAATGTCCTTCCACACCAACCAAACCGATAACAAAGTAAGACTCTGCCGGGAATCGAACCAGCGACCTACTAATGTGAATCTAGTGTACCACCATTATGCCATGGAGGCGGTAGGTAGAATAACAATTAGATGTTGCCTATAATTTTAGTTTTTTATTTTTGAATTTAAACTAATTTAATGTGCATCTGTCTTCATTGCTTTAGGTAATACTAGCTTTTACCCGCGGCTTCGCCTACGTGGACATCGTTTTTATGACTGTCTTTGAGAGTGAATGTTGCGTGAGCCGCAAGCGTCTCGCGAGCGTGCACTTTAATATGCCTACATTATAAGTATTGATTGTTGATATTTAATATACTCAAATTAATCTCTGGAAACTTTTTTTTTATTCAAAATTGGTAAACCCTTGACAACATCTCACCAGGTGGTAAGTGACGATGTTGCCGAAGATGGAAGCGGGCTTACCAAGATTCCCCAACGCAATGGGGAACTAGCTATCTTATCTTCATGCCGGAACACACCAATGATTTCAACTATGATATTTGGCGGCAAGACTTAGATAAGATGGTGGTAGCTACCAGGCGGGCTTAGAAAATGCCCTACCACCAGCCAAACCGAGTCTTACAATTGACCCCGCCGGGAATCGAACCCGCGACCTCCTGTGTAAAGCCCGTGAACTTTGCCTCTGAACTATCAAACATATTATAATTATTGTAGTTGTCATCGTAAGTGAAAATTCCAGAAGAGCAAAAGGGAGTAGTTCCCTCGTCCTGGACCATTCGTTACAGTCACCGCGTAAGATGAAAGCCTGCGATACAAATCGGCTCGCTTCACGAACCACTGGGCAACTGCCTACCGCCGCGTGCACACTGGGCGCAAGCGTTGATTGATACGGACATAATGCTTGACAGATTTAATCATTATAAATTATCACTAATTGAACACAATTTGTCGATGGGTATTTTTATACTCTTGCTCATTAAGTAGCCTTGCCTAGCAGAGTACCAGGACAAGCGTCTTGGCGGCAAGACCTATCAGACTCCGTTTTTTATTGGGAAATAATATGACATTTTAGTGTACAGCAATGCTATTTGGTTCGAATGTTTTATACGTCCACCTAAGCCCAAAATGCCCGGTAGCCAGTTTGAACTCCGCGACAGGTGGGGGGGATGGATGGTCAAAGTACAGAGCTCCCGGCGCTCAGAAAAAAAATTCTGGCGGATTAGTTTGGACCTTTCAGTCAAGTTTGGTATCGTTATCAGGTAACTAGATGATGTCCAATTCATTCCCCATACCAGTTTATTACGGTTCCGTAGCAACATATGACGTAATCCTTAAAATAATAAACTTTTAGTAGTAACGGGCTTGTTTGCATTGTGTCAATACCAATTCCTGGACATCGTTTTTATGATTGTCTTTAAGGGTGATTAGTAAATTATGTCGTTTCCCACCTACTCAACCATCTCTGTGCAAAAAATCACAACAATCGAGTATTTTTTTAGTTCCCTCAGGAACTGCATCAGATTATGCTATTTACACGAGATAAAAAGTAGCCTATGTCCTTCCTCGTGACACAGTCTACCTGCATGCTAAATTTTATAAAGATTGGGCTGAAGCGTGAAAAGGTAACAAACAAACATATTTTCAATATTATATTAGTAAGGATTATATTTTTTAGAAAAATAATTAACTCAACGATATCGTCCATTGTCCCCACGCCTTTAACTGGATATCGTCCGATATCCGTTCTATTATTGTGCGGATAAAACTTAGATTTGATTCCGAGCCCGCGTGGTATTACAAAAGAAACTTCCACAGCGCCACAGCGCCAACTCCCCTCCCACTCCACTCAGCCAGCCATCGATTGATGAGATTTTTTTAACTTCGCGAAATATTAAGCTGGACCGCAGAGATACGAGCAATTCTTGTATATTATATATTTCTGTGATCTCGGAAACGGCTATAAAGATTTCGCTGAAATTTGGTATATGGGGGGGTTTTTGGGGGTGAACAATCGATCTAGATTAGTCTTATGTTTGGGAAATTGTGTGTTTTCGAGTTTTTATGCGGTTTTTCTTTCCACGCAGGATATGGTCGCTAATTTCGTGTTTATTGCTGGCTGTCCGTCTGGTCCAGCGGGTTAAGACGCAGACGGCAAGAAACGAGTGTTACGTGACTAACTTTTGGTTTTTTTGTATATGTTCAAGTTTATATATATTTTTTTAATTTTTAAACACCACCATATTACAATAAATAGTCATAACCACAGATAAAAAAAAACAACGGGTGCACTCCGGGAGTGCCGGCAGAAGTGAAAACTTGAATATTAACGTTGTGCATTTTTGATATTTTGGAATGGTTAGGGAATAATTTTACACGAATTGCTTTGACTATCAGTATAAAAGTACTATCATTTATGTGGTAGAATACAATATTTATTTATTGCGCTATCGTACACAAACATGACAATTTATTACATTAAAAAGTTTATATCTCGGAAAAATCAACAAAAAATCAACTCCATCCGTCTTACGAATTTTCGATCAGGTCACGTGTCCTGACGCGAGTTTAACATTTTTTACCCATTACAAAAAAAGTGTACAACGCCGCTAAAGAAGTTTTCACTTCAAAAAAAATTTTTTCTGTGGTTATAACCGAGCAAAAAGCTCGGTCTCCCAGGTACTATGTATAAGGGGAGGCAGATAGGTTACATGCGTCCAAAAAATTAGGCAAATAAAATGATGTCAGCATCTCCTTTCTTAGTGGCATTCGGTGTAACAGAAGGTATAAACCTATAATATTGTGTGTGTAAATGGGTTCAATTTTCAAATGTTGTTTGTTAGTGCATAACCCATCTATGGTAACAAATCTCTGCTGGACCGATTCCTTTTTCAACTCACTTCCAATAAACACGTTAAAAAAACAGACTTCCATCGCAACAACTTAGTACATTTTTGCATTTTTATTTTTGGTTTTAGTTTATTTTCTAACTAGCTGTTTCCCGCGTCTTTACCAGCTTTGACAAAGTTTCTATGACTTTTCGAGGGTGCGCAGTGCATTTCGGGTGAAAAAAACTAGCATATGTGTTAATCTGTCTACCTACCAAATTTCAGCCAGATCCGTTCAGTAGTTTTTTCGTGAAGAAGTAACAAACATACACACTCACACACTCACAAACTTTTGCCTTTATAATATTAGTGTGATAAAGTACTACACCGATTTTAATAAAATTTATATGGTACAACACGGAAAGCACTAGCTTTTAAATAAAAAAAAGAATTATCAAAATCGGTTAACCTAATAAAAGTTCTGCGGTAACACACATAAAAAACATGCAGTCGAATTGAAAACCTACCTCTTTTTGGAAGTCGGTTGAAAAGGAGAGGAGGTTCTCAATTCGACTGTATGTCTTCTTTTTATGTGTGTTACCGCAGAACTTTTGACTGGGTGAACCGATTTTGATGATTCTTAATTTATTTGAAAGCTAGTGCTTTCCGTGTAGTCCTATATAAATTTTATCAAAATCGATGTAGTACTTTATTGGAAAACTAACAAAAACCAAAAATAATAATGCAAAAATGTACTAAGTTGTTGCGATGGAAGATGGTTTTTTAACGTGTTTAACGTTTTTTTGTTATTTTAACATAATTTTTCTCTAAATCTTTTAGTTTTATAAAACTCTAAGTAGGCTTGATTGAAAATTTGATATTTAATTTTGTGCTAATTATTGTGATTAGTTTATTAAACTTTAATGGAAGTCGGTTTTTAACGTGTTTAGCGTTTTTTTTGTCATTTTTACATCATTTTTCTCTGAATCTTTTATTTTTATAAAACTCTAATTATTGTGATTTGTTTAATAAACTTGATTGGAAGTCGGTTTTTTAACGTGTTTAGGGTTTTTTGTCATTTTTACATCATTTTTTTCTGAATCTTTTAGTTTTATAAAACTCTAAGTGGGCTTGATTGAAAATTTAAAAATTATACTTTTGTGATTATTATTGTGATTTGTTTATTAAACTTTCTTAGTGGGGTGCCCGCGACTTCACGTGCGTCATCATTAACATCATCATATCAGCCGAAGTACGTGAACTGCTGGACCTAGGCCTCCCCCAAGGATTTCCACGACGAACGGTTCTTCGCTACCCGCATCCAGCGGCTTCCCGCGACCTTCACCAGGTCATCGGTCTATCGAGTGCGAGGCTTGCCTACGCCTATTGTACGAAAATATTTGGATTTAACAAAAAAAATAATTGAAGTATTGTGTGATTATATTCAATCATCATATCAGCTCATATACGTCCCTATCGAGAGGCTCGAGCCTACCCTGAATTAGGGCGATCGGGCCTTAGTCGACCACGCGGGCCCAGTGCGGGTTGGTCGAGCTCACACACCACCTGCGAGTTTTTCGCAGGCGTGTGGAGTTTTCCTTTACCGTAAGATTCAATATTCAATCATATTTATAATATTAATTATTTAAAAGTATGCTGAAAAAAATCTTAAGTTTACTCTAATTAGAGATGCTCTTAAGTGATCGTTATTATGTTCATAGATGATATTAGATAATAGTCGAGTTATGTTGTACACTGCTTTACATAGTTACTACATCTAAACATTAAATCTGTATACAGAGAGCGAAAAGCCTTAAATCGAAAATATCTACAAACTAGCTGTACAACGTTTACAACGTACAACGTTTCTATGACTTTTCGAGGGTGCGCAGAGCGTAAAAAAAAGTAGCTTATGTGTTAATCCAGGTCCTAATCTGTCTACCTACCAAATTTCAGCCAGATCCGTTCAGTAGTTTTTGCGTGAAGTAGTAACAAACATACACACTCACACACTCACAAACTTTACACTGCTTTACATAGTTACTACATCTAAACATAACATATAATAAATAGATGTAATAAGTAAATAAGATCAAAATTGTAATGAAATATTTAAGTAATCTACTTATATTATAATAATGCATGCACAAATCAATATTATATAAACCCTCTGCAAATTATAATGCATGCACAAATTAATATTATATAAACCCTCTGCAAATTATAATGCATGCACAAATTAATATTATATAAACCCTCTTCAAATTATAATTCATGCACAAATTAATATTATATAAACCCTCTGCAAATTATAATGAATGCACAAATTAATGTTATATAAACCCTCTGCAAATTATTATGCATGCACAAATTAATATTATATAAACCCTCTGCAAATTATAATGCATGCACAAATTAATATTATATAAACCCTCTGCAAATTATAATTCATGCACAAATTAATATTATATAAACCCTCTGCAAATTGCTATGCCCTTGCGGGGCGTTATAAATTAATAAGTTAAGATCTATTCGTATGAATGTACATGATTGTTTATGATACTGCAATAAACATGAAATTAAATTAAATTAAATTAAATCTGTATACAGAGAAAGAAAAGCCTTCAATCGAAAATATCTACAAAAAACCGGTCAAGTGCGAGTTTGACTAGCACTCCGAGGGTTTGGTACCACCACACCTCTCTGCACAACTACATAGAATACCTAATAACAATGTCACCTATTTACGACAAAAATATGCTTTTTTTATCATTCAGTTCGGACTCCTTAGCGCGAGTACAACTCACTCTTGGCCAATTTTTAATATTTGCTGTTTTATTTTAGTATTAGTACTATAATCACACCAAGTTTCACGCTTGTATACATTATCGTTTTTACGATAGAGCTAAATCAAAAATACTTCTAAAGACTTTTTAAGAAACACGTTTTTTGTATGGAGATCCGCCCCCCCCTTTTTTTTCACTTTTTAAATTTTTAGTATATATGTTGTTATAGCGTCAATAGAAATACACATTCTGTGAAAATTTCAACTGTCGACCTATTACGGTTCATGAAAAACAACCCGCTGACAGACGGACAGACGGATACACAGCGGAGGCTTAGTAATAGCTATAGTACTAATATATAAGGTGTAACAAAATTAGCCGGAACTATTTTAACTGGTGCTTCTACCCATAAAACTGAACAACTTTCCCCATGGAACCCATGGTCAAATCGCAAAAAAAAAAATTGGCTCTCTCATACTAACTCGAACAGCTGATCAGCCAACTTAGTATGGGAAGTTCAAAAATTTTTTCGAGATTTGACTATGAGTTTCATGGGGAAAGTTGATCAGTTTCATGGGTAGAAGGACCAGTTAAAATAGTTTCAGCTAATTTTCTTAGACCTTATACAGGCTGTAACAAAATTGGTGTAGGTTCCGTTAACTGGGGCTTCTACTCATCATACTGAACAACTTTTGTTCTACGACTTTGCTAAAATCGCAATAAATAATAATTTTTCTTCATACAAGTCGATCAGCTGATCGACCAATTTTGTGCATTTTAGTATGGAGGGTCCAAAATTTTTTTGAGAATTGACTGTGGGTTCCTTGGGTAAAGTTGTTCAGTATGATGAGTAGAACCCCCGGTTCAGTAGAACGGGTCCTGCACCAATTTTGTTACATCCTGTATATATATCGTCTTAACAAAAGTATGCACTTATTTTTCACTGGACCTTGTACCTACTCATGAAACTGAATAACTTTCCATAAGAAACCAATGGACCATTCGCAAAAAAAATTTTGGACTTCCATACAAAGTTTGTCCGCCAGCTGATCGATTTGCATGGGAAGTCCTAAAATTTTTTTTGCGAATTGACAATGGGTTTTTTGGGGAAAGTTGTTCAGTTTCATGAGTACAAGCTCCAGTTAAAAATAAGAGCACACCTTTGCTAAGACCTATATATACTGTGGTAATAGGGTCCCGTTGCTCACCCGTTGGGTGTACAGAACCCTCTTTTTTTCTTATCGTGTGGCACAATTAACCGTGTTATCCAAGGTATAGACGGCGGTTGCCTGGTGTTGCACTTAGCATCACCCGCGGTCACGTGTAGGGCATTTAGATTTACACCTACGGACGTGTGCAACGCGACCTTCATACACAGCTGGAATCAGATGTGCAGGCTTCCACACGATGTTTTCCTTCACCGTTAAAGCAATCGGTAAGTATATGTACGTAAGTTTTTTGAAAAACTCATTGGTACATTGGTCGTCCGGAGTTGAACCCGAGACATCTGGTTAGGAGAGCCGAGTCGTTACCGGTTGAGCCACCGACGCTTGAACAATACACAGAACCCTAAAAACTATACTGTACATCTGGTTTCCTTCTATTCTGTAACCAATATCTGTATGTCATGATATTCGTTTCGCTATGAACCTCAATAATTATTATGTGCAAACAAAATCATCCTTATTCCCTATTCAATAACAATGAGTATTGTATAACCTTAAAAAAAATAGCAGCTATGGAACGGTGTGGGATGCCGTGGACGACATACGTAAAAGTACAGGAGGAATCGAATTTCATTGATACCACCAAGAGTAAACCCGATGGAATTCTATTTGTAGGATATAGATTTTTTTCTCTATAGTAAATTTCAGATTTTGATACGTAGTAGACACTAACAGAGTATTACGATATACAGTAGCGCAACGCCTTTTATGTCGCACTATGCCGCAACGGCGTAGGTACTAGCAGTATACTTCTTAACAGATATTGCACTACCTTATAAAACGAAAATACCTACTCATTTATTCACCTACTCCTTCCCATACACGGAAACATGGGTATTAAGGCGCTCGACTTAGCGGTTATAACTGTGTACACGGGCGGCGCGCGAATTGCGGCGGCGATAGTACGGCGTTCAAGCGTAGTGTTCAAGCTGTAGGCCGCGCCAATGTGTAGGTACTTATCTCGCATGCTCGACCGAGTGACGAGGGCCTGGTACTAGCCTGTAGCCAGCCTGGCAAACTCGCGGAGTTTGCCAGGCTGTGCCCCGCCGCCCACTGCACCGCAAGTACCCTTCCGTTGCTCTGTGTAAGTACATTCGTTGCACTACTGTAAGCCGCTATATTGCAATACTGTGCCACTAACATCGGGCAGTGTTACGGTGCGTCCCCGAGGAAATAACGCGGGCAGACGAGACTGCAACGACTCTCCGACTTGGGGCTCTTGTTAGCTCTTCAACGACTCAGTTTACGAGATCTTTTATTATTTTCACATTATCATGCAGTCTTGGATAACGTCCCTCGACTCCTGGTCTCCAAGTTTTTATGTTTATTAAATTCTTAGCCAAGACAAGGTGAGCTTTGGGGGATTGGAAACTATGAGGGAGGGTGTAAAGTTTCATCTGAATTGAATGCGATTTCTGAAGCTTTGTGGTGATGGATGGTGTGTATTTTTTTACAACCGACTTTTAAAAAGGAGGAGGTTCTCAATTCGACTGTATGTTTTTTTATGTGTGTAACTTTTGACTGGTTTAACTGATTTAGATGATTTGTTTTTGTTCGAAAGCGCGTGCTTCCTGTGTGGTTCCATATAAATTTAATCAAAATCGGTATAGCACTTTATTAGAAAATTAACAAAAACCAAAAATAATAATTCGAAAATGTACCAAGGTGTTGCAATGGAAGTCGGTCAGTGTTTAGCGTTTTTTTTCCTATAAAAGCTAATGGATGTATTTTACACAATTATATGTAAAAAATTCTACTCACTTCTCCGGCTTGATGACGGCTCGGACACAATTTGTTCGGACACCTTGTCCGAATCGACACCTTTTAATTTTAATACTTGTTTCACTGACGATTCGGACACCATCAAAATACTAAAGCTATAACGTACAGTCAGGAAGAAGAGTGCTTAGAGATATAAAAAATAATCACATTGGTAAAATGAAAGTCTTAACATTTCTAAAAATCACAGATAATTAAATAAAAACTATATCCAAACAATAAAAATCTCATACAAACAAATAAACTACAATGATCACAATATTTTTCACAGCATTTGGTGCAAAACTTTGATTTGTAGTGTTTATTTATTTATTTGGTAGTTTGTACCATCCAAATAGCTAGCCGAAATTCTATTGTTGGATTCATCTTAGTTTAATACTCTTCTTCCTGACTGTACGTACTCGTAAAAGCTTTAATATTTTGATGGTGTCCGAATCGCCAGTGAAACAATCATTAAAATTAAAAGGTGACGATTCGGACAAGGTGTCCAAATAAATTGTGTCCGAGACGTCAGCAAGCCTCTTCTCTATCGGTCGTGCGGCAGCCACAACGGCATCCTGAGGACGATCGCCGCAGGATTTGACTCCCCTCCTGAAGTAATGGGTGGGGAGAGTCACCGGTGGGGAAAAATGAGTAGTTTTTAAGTCTTCACATCAGCTCATATATACGTCCCCACGGACGAGGGGCTCGATCCTACCCTGAATTAGGGCGATCGGGATTGGTCAACTTCACACACAACCTTCGTGTTTCTTCGAAGGCGTGTGCAGGTTTCCTCACAATGTTTTCCTTCACCGTAAGAGCGTCGGATAAACGTACATATGAGATCGAAATTCGAAAACACATTGGTACGTGGCAGAGACTCGAACCACGACTTCCCAGATAGGAGGTAGCGGCCCTTGCCGTTGCGCCACCGACGCTCTCTTCGCTAATAACAATATTCAATTCAAATTTATGAAAGACTGTGTAAAGCTACCACCATGGAAAATATATAATATATACTTTAAGTAATAAAAAATCGATTAAATTGAATACAATTTTAAAAATATTAACACTTTTGATGTAACAAATATACTGTAGACCCTGTTTTTGGAATCAATTGCAAAATTTCTCAAAAACAAATAGTAAACATTGAATGAAACCAACACACAAAAATCGGTGACTTTAAAATCTTTCATTTTAATTGAACACATTTTATTACTTATTTGAAAGTGATGAAAAGTAATAAAAAACATGTAAAAATCGAGAATTGGGCGTTCGGTTTCAACGTAACAGCCGCGTTAAAGCTCGCATTGATTTGAATTTAAAATGAATAGACTTACGTACGATATTATTGAAACACGTATCAACCTGCTCGTATTGAGTAATCTTAGCGCCTTAAGAGTAACACCCATCCAAGCAAGGACCCCATTTATTATAACTAGTTAACCTATGTGATCGACGCCACTACACAAGTTGCATTGAGCTCGCGCTGACTTATACAGGGTGGGAAGGAGTATACCGACAGATTTTAACCATGGATTCCTGGTGGTATTATGAGTAAATAATGTTATATCAACATGGGTCTAAAACTGCCTTATTAACTTACTTAATTTCTGGAACAAAAAAATCAATTAACGATAGTAATCCCTTCTGAATGAAACTTTAGTCTAAAGAGTGAAAAAGAAAACTTCACACTTCACGAACGACTCCGACAACATACGATAAACGACGAGTGAAGTCAACGTCAGTATGCTACTTTGAGGCAACAAACGTCAGATAAGATTATTAGGGCGTGTTACCCTTGAGATTTTTTGAACTTGTGAATTATTTAAAAAATTAATATCTCGAAAATTAGGCTTTAGTGGCCCATGTTTATATTACTTTTTTTGTCTAAATAGGCATTAGAATCTTTGGTTAAAATCTGTCGGTATACTCCTTTCCACCCTGTATATTATAGTGAAAAATGTCATAAGTCCTAACTCTCTCAGCTCAGGGGTCACAAAAAAGCGGTTATTTTCTTCATTTCAAATTCTACGTAGACGACTAGAATCGTAAAAAGCGGATTATATTCAAGCAGCCAGCTCGCATGGCCCGAAACCGGGAACGGGATAGAATTGGCGGGAAAGAACTGAGTCGGCAATATGGCTGCCGTGTTTACTCGTCGCCCGTAAGCTGCATATAATGAAAACGCAATGTCGGGGTGTCAAACGGTGGTGTTATGCGGACGTTGCAGTTTTGATACTAGAAAGGAGTTTTCAAGAAAGGATTTCTTTCTGTACTCACCTTGAAGGCTTAATACTGGATTAGACATCTCGATATTTATTTGGTAGTCTATTTCAATCCAAGCAGGTTGATACGTGTAAAAATAATATCGAACGTAAGTCTATTCATTTTAAGTTCAAATTAATGCGGGCTTCAACGCTGCTGTCACGTTGAAACTGACATTTTTATTACTTTTTTATACTTTTACATAAGTGTAAAAAAATGTGTTCAATTAAAATGAAAGGTCTTAAAGTCACCGATTTTTTGTGTGTTGGTTTCATTTAACATTACCTATTTGATTTCGAGAAATTTTGTAATTAATGCCTACAACAGGGTCTACAGTATATTGTTTACATCAAAAGTGGTAATATTTTTAAAATTGTATCAATTTAATCGATTTTTTATTACTTTAACTATTTTTTCCATAGTGATAGCTTTACAGTCTTTCAATAATTTGAATTGAATATTGTCATTTGACCTATCTTAAGGCCTTAAATATAGTAACTGAATAGTAAATAACAAGATAGTAATAATTATTAACTATTACATTTTTATAAACTGTTATACGTTTATCCAAGGCTGTTACGGTGAAGGAAAACATCGCGAGGAAACTTGCACACGCCTGCGAAGAAACTCGAAGGTTGTGTGTGAAGTCGACCAACTCGCACTGGGCCCGCGTGTTGTCGACTAAGGCCCGATCGCCCCAATTCAAAGTAGGCTTAACGTATACGTGGGAACGTATATGAGCTGATAGAATGATAAAAATTCGTCATTGTTCAGTTAGGTAAATTATCTGAGATCACTATAGTCAGTGCTCCTAACCAAGTCAATGAAAAGAAGAGCAAACAACATGGGCATGGCCGTACCATCCTTTTCTCGAAACAACTTCCAGAATTTCGGAGCCACCTGTGTCTTTGTTGGCGCAAATCCAGTCATCTTTATTAGTCAGCTTTCTTTTTTTTTCTTTTTTTTTATTCACAATTGATAAACTCTTGACAACATCTCACCTGATAGTAAGTGATGACGTTGCCGAAGATGGAAGCGGTCTCACCAAGATTCCCCAACGCAATGGGGAACTGGCTATCTTATCTTCATGCCGGAACCCACCAATGATATCAACATTGATATTTGGCGGCAAGACTAAGATGGTGGTAGCTAGCCAGGCGGGCTTAGAAAATAACACCACCAACAAAACCGAGTCTTACATTCGACCCCGCCGGGAATCGAACCCGCGACCTCCTGTGTAAAGCCAGCGAACTTTGCCTCTGGGCTACGGAGGCGGTTAAATTGGGAAGACCATTTTTTGCGAATTTTCTATTGGTTACTTGGTGGTTTATCGACCAAATTGGTGACGTCCTCAAAATTGCTATCGAAGTAAGAGAAGCGAGGGAGGTATGTCAGGATCGTGCAAGGTGGAACTCCTTCGTCTCTGCCTGCCCCTGTGGGACCAAGGCGTGAGCTATATGTATGTATGTACCTGGAGGATTGATCAGTTTCATAAGTAGACAGCCACAGAAAACTTTGCTAGACATTTTTATCACCTTATATGTGTACTTAATAACTTCCAATAAATTTAATTGTGAATGTCTCAATCCTATTGCTAAAAAAGCGTCATCAACCGGTAATGACACGGTCCTGCTTACCAGAAGTCCCGGGTTCAAATCCGGACGGCCAATGTACGAATGAGTGTACATATACTTACCGATTGCTTTAACATTGAAGGAAAATATCGTGAGTAAACCTTGATTCTTGATGTGTATAAAGGTCGCGTTGCACACGTCCGTAGGTGTAAATATAAATGCCCTACACGTGACTGCGGGTGATACTAAGTGCAACACCAGGCAACCGCCATCTATCTCTTTAATAATCTCTTTTTTAGCATGGTTAATTGTGCCACACGATAAAAAAGAGAAATCTTATTAATCGCTTGATTTTGATATTTCTAATAAAGTCAGTTTTTGTGCACAAGTATCAACTAAGTTCAATCCCTTCTTCTTGTTACTTTACCCTTCACAATGTCTAGTCTGTCAGACAGAAGTCGCACGTAAGGCGCGTATACTCACTCCTTAACTGAGACAAGCAACGTCGCGGTGAAACCTTATAGTTTATTTCCATACCTAAATAAGCCTAGTCTTAAACAAATTGGACTAAGCTGATCAAAGGAATCTACACAGTACTATTTTTTTTGAAGCTAGAGTTTTTATTTAATATTCTGAACTCAATTTTTTATTTTTTAATATTATATTAGTCAAAGATTCAGGAAAAAACATTGAAAAACTTACCAATTTTATAATATTATATTAAGGGCCGCCAGGAGGGTCGAGTTTCCATACAAACGTAGTTCTAGTTTAATACAAAAACTACATGCCAGATTGAATCCAAACTTTGCCACTATATTGAGGAGACACATATCGATGTTTGTAATTAGTTTTGGAAGTATAAATATAAAATGGAAAAAAAAGCAGTTTCAAAGTTTCAGTATAAAACTAAATTAAGTAATTTAGTTACGTTAAAATTTACTACGATGAAAACTAATTACAAACATCGATATGTGTCTACTCAATATATTTACAAAGTTTGAATTCAATCTGGCATGCAGTTTTTGTATTAAAGCAGAACTACGTTTGTGTGGAAACTCGAGCCTCCTGGAGACTCCTAACGCAACAAAATAATACAAAACAGATTTCTAAGAAAGAAAATCAGTAGTTCTATCCAATCCCAAGAGCCCAATGCAGGCTTTCTCATATCAGCTGCTATAAAAATGTTTTATGATATTGCCTAATAAATGACGTCAGCAAATTCAGTAAGACAATATGAGAGGCGCTATGCATTTCCTCCGTTTAGCTTGCCCGTCGATACAGTTAGCTATACTTTGCTAGATAAATTTATATATGAAAACATTATGTACGTTCCTAAAAACAGAGACAGCCATAATTTGAATTTAAGAAATGTAAATAAAATTGGATATAGCCTTTTCGAGACTGAGTAAGGTTAAAAAGTCATTTGTGGGGCAGTGTATAAGATTCTACAATAAAATTCCAGAAAATGTAACTAGTTTGTCAGAGAACAAATTCAAGACTCATGTCGAAAAATGCTTGTGTTCTAAAGGAAATTATAGAATAATAGATTATGTAAATGACAAAGATATATATGTTGATTCTATAACAAATACCATTACCCGACACTGTAATCTGAATCATCATCTATGTAATAGACAATAAGTTTTAATTTTGACTATTTAAAAGTGAGTGTAAGCACGTATTTAAAATAAATTATTTTGATTGATTGATTGATAAATTCACATTTACTTAGTCATCATCATCATCATCTGATCGTCATCATCATCGTTTTTCAGCTGATATGATGATTCATATCAGCTGAAAAACGGATTTCCACTGAGACCGAGGCTTACCTACGCTACGTTTTCCGGTGCGCGGTCGCTACTCGAGAACTTTACTGCCCCAACGGTCATCTGTTCTACTAGCTACGTGCCCTGTTCACTGCCTTTACCCAGTAATAGATGGTTTTCTAGTTCTCACATGTTGTGGTATTCAAGATAATTTATCGTTTTAAAATAAATATATTTTTACCGAACTACCTTATAAATACACGTTACTATATTGACACTGATGAAGAATAAAGTTATTTCTAAAAATCTGATGATGGTAATGCTAGAAATGTTTTTCTTGAGTGTCAAGAAGAAAAAATCATAAGTCTTTGGATTTGTTTGTGTCTAAGTTTTTCTTTCTTCCTCTCTCTCTTACGAATGGCGATCCTGCACTGGAAGACAGAGCATCAGCAGACCTCCCACTCCGTGGACCGATGACCTAATCGCGGGAAGCCGCTGGAAGCGGGCAGCGCAGGACCGGTCGTTGTGGAAATCCTTGGGGGAGGCCTTTGTCTAGCAGTGGACGTCTTTCGGCTGATACGATGACGATGAAAAATTTGTTCTACTAAACTGCAGCCATTAAACAATGATAAACCTAGCTTCATAATTCAAAAAAAGGTGGAAGGCCTCCTATCGAATTTTAAATTGAAGTACCGCCTAACTAGCTTCAGTAAATACTAACTGAAGCTAGTTAGGCGGTACATTGGTACATGCTTCATACGAAGCATAGCAGAGGTGGTGGATGATCACCCTTAAATCTTCCCCTCGCGATCATTGTTTCGGTTAAGGGGGCGCCGGATTGTCGCTTTTGGCAGACACTCGGGGTAATAACCATCCCCTGTTTTTGTTCCACTGTTGTCATGAAACGCATGGTTAATTGGATATTTGTATATGCTGAGGACCCATAAGATTTTGCAAGCGCTCCCTTCTTCCTTATGTCTTGAACAAGGGTGGAATGATATACATTTTTTTTTATATATACAATAGAGCGTCTAGGACAGCTTCTTCTAGTCCGGGAGGTCGAGGTTCGAGTCCTGCCACGTACCAATGTGTTTTCGAATTTCGATTTCATATGTACGTTTATCCGACGCTCTTACGATGAAGGAAAACATCGTCAGGAAACTCGATGGTTGTGTGTGAAGTCGACCAACCCCCAATGGGCCTAGGTGGTCGAAGCCTGATCGCCCTAATTCAGAGTAGGCTCGAGCTCCTCGGTGGGGACGTATATGAGCTGATATTATGTTGAGGACCTATAAGATTTAGCAAGCGCTCCCTTCTTCCTTATGTCTTGAACAAGGGTGGAATGATATACAATTGTCATAAAACATTGCACAAGAATAATTTTGAAAAAAAAAACCGACTTAAATCAGATCCTGGTTTCCTTATAATGGTACCACCCTTGGGATATCTCCTTTCCAACAAAAAATAATCATCAAAATCTTTTTTTTTCTTTATTAAAAATTTGAGTGCGTTTGGCTGCACCTCACCCGATGGTAAGTGCCGTTGCAGCCGAGGATGTAAGGGAATACAGACGCCGGAAGTGAATTCCACTCCTTGACCGTTCGCATGATGAATGAAGAAGCAAAACGCTTCGTGCGAAAAGGTGGAACATTGGCGACAAAGGGATGGAACCTCTCTCCGCACCTGGTCGTACGATGATGAAATGGAGAGGGGGGAATGAGGTTGTGAAGCTCCAGGGCACACTCTTCGATAGACACTGATAGACAGGCGACTTTGCGGCGATGCTCGAGGCTTTGGAGCCTGTTTGATACAAGTTCCTCATCGCCAATGAGTCTCCTAGCGCGTCGGTCGATAGAATCCAAGGCATGTAGCTGGTAACGAGCCGATCCGTCCCATAAGTGAGAGCAGTACTCCATAGTCCATACATGACCGAACTAAATCATAAACGTATGATCGAATCGGTTCATAAACGATGTAATTATTCGCTAACACACACAAAAATACATATATACGAGTATACAGGGTGACTTATAATTAGTTCTTGATAACAAAAGATATGCATGATAGATATGTATGCATTACTAACAACTTTCCCAAAGAAACTATATGTCAAATCACAAAAAAAATGGTCCTCAATACATACTAAGTTATCAAATCGGAAAAAATGTACAAGGAACAATTTTTTTTTCCTAATTGACATATAGTTTCTTTGGGAAAGTTGTTTGTAATCACGAGTACATTCGTATCCTTTGCTATCAAGAACTAATTAAAAGTCACCCTATATACGGTCGAATTGAGAAACCTCTTGCTTTTGTTGAAGTTGGTTAAAAACCTCTTCCTTTTGTTGAAGTTGGTTAAAAAGAAATAGTGAAGCCTTTTCTTCAGCCATAAACTCCCCCTCATAATTTATTTATCCAACCCTCCCATTAAGATAAAAATAAGAGTTTTTATTTGACTCCAAAGTACTTAACGATATAAAATAAGTATCATCGATGAGTATCATGTTCTTTTATGCCTGTTTGTTATGTTTTGTATTTGTAAATAATAAACTGTTAAGGCTTAAGCTTAATAAAGCGTCGGTGGCTCAACCGGTAGCGTTTTTTTTGTATAGAGACCCCCCTTATTTTTTCACTTTTTCTAACTTTTAGTATTTGTTGTTATAGAGGCAACAGAAATACGTCATCTGTGATCTACTGTCTAACTATTACGGTTCATGAAATACAGCCTAGTGACAGACAGACAGACAAGTCTGTGAAGTCTTAGTAATAGGGTCCCGTTGTTACCCTTTGGCTACGGTACCCTAAAAAACCGACTTCCATCGTAGCAACATAGTACAACTGCATTATTATTTTTGTTTTTTGTTAGCATGTTAAAAATATTCTTCACCGATTTCGATAAAACTTCTTTGGGACTACCCTAGAAGCATAATCGAGTAAAAAAATTATCATGAAAATCAGTTAACAATCTGCGAAGATATCGCCTAAAAACATACAAAAAAACAACATACAGTCGATTTGAGTACCTCCTCCTTTTTGGAAGTCGATTGAAAATGCCACTATAAGGCAAACCCATCCAGGTAATGACCGTGCTTTTGTCAGTTAACCTGAGTAATCGAACCAACCACACAAATCACACTGAGCTACGGTCGCTCAGAAGGGTTTTTAGTTAATTAAAAAAAACACACTGGGGCTGCCGACAGAAGTGAAAACTATTTTCAATTTTATAAGTTTCGACCCTCCAAATGTTCCTGGGGTTACATTACAGGTTACAGTGTCGCAAGTTCAATGGTTTTTTCCCCATCTCAAATACATTTTTATAAAATTTGACACTCCGAGTGTTCCTGGCGGTGTTGGTTACATTACAGGCAACAGTGTTGGATACATTACAGGTAACAGTGTCGGTTACATTACAGGTTACAGTATCCCGAGTTCAATGGTTTGTTCCCATCTCAAATACAGTTTTTTTAGTTTTGATCCGTCGAGTGTTCCTGGCGGTGTCGGTTACATTACAGGTAACAGTGTCGGTTACATTATAGGTAACAGTGTCGCGAGTTTAATGTTTTTTTTCCAATCTCAAAAAATTCACAACACGCCTGAAGAAGATTTCACATAAAAAAAAGACGTGTGGCACTCGGGGACTGCCGCGGTAAAGCTATTGCATAGCACTTTTTATCAACTTATGCAATTATAACACAAAATATTTTTTTTCTCCTTATTGTTTTTATGCATGAATTTATCACATTTTATGCTCTAAACAAGAAATTTGACATGCAAATAAGTATAGCACATAGATTTTTGATATAAAGTCTATTTAATCAAAAAATGATATTACTGAAATAACAAAAATAAAAAATTACAATCCAAGTTTTTTACAGTGAAAAATGCTAATTTAACAGTCATAAATACTATATAGAAATATCAGTAAATTATTGTATCATGGTGAAAGGATTGAAGTTACTTGGTCGTTTTTTTTTCTTTTCATTGCTTCCATGGGAGTTTCTCGGCGAATCGCCCAACAGAAATCAGCAAGCATTGCTGCTTACCATTTCCCATTGTAGCGTTTTTCAATTTGCATAATATCCTGATGAAACCTTTCACCATGCTCATCTGATACGGCACCAAGACTTTCAGGAAAGAAATCTACGTGTGAGTCCAAAAAATTAATTTTCAAGCGACTTCCAAAAAGGAGGAGGTTCTCAATTCGTCTGTAATTTTTTTTTATGTTTGTTACCTCATAACTTTGGGCTGGTTGAACCGATTTTTATGATTTCTTTTTTATTAGAAAGCTAGTGCTTCCCGTGTGGTCCCATTTAAATTTTATCAAAATCGGTGTAGTGCTTTTTTAGAAAATTAACAAAAACCAAAAATAATAATGCATAAATGTACTAAGTTGTTTCGATGGAAGTCGGTTTTTTAACGTGTTTAGCGTTTTTGAGTGACATATTGCATACTAAAGCTTTATAAGCAGAAAGCAGCTCTCAAATAATAAAAATCGAAATTCATATAAAAAAATCTAGACGTGATAGAAAAAATCCGCCAACGGGAATAGATTTAGAGCATTAAAATCTTTATACATATAGCATAATTAATTAAAGGAGGATTTCGTTGCAGACGAGTGTAATTATTTATTTATTTTTTATTATGCAGTATTTACCAGTACCATTTATAGTCCTTGAGATGTTTTTGTAATAAATGAGCACTAAGAAAGTTCATCATCATCATCATCCGCCATCATCAATCGCCATCATCAATCGCCATCATCAATCGCCATCATCAATCGCCATCATCAATCGCCATCATCAATCGCTATCATCATCATCATCATGATGGATAGATAGATGTCACTGTAAGTTTTTTAGAACTATTATATTATTTTCGTTACGAAATTTCTTGATTCAGTCCCCTCAAAGCCCAAGATAAAAGCTATACAATAGCCTAAAATACGAGTGTGCTTTAGACCACACGACTGGAGTAAAACTTCTTTAGCTCCATCTGTATATGTTTGAAAGTAAATACTTAGTCTTCAGAAAATAATCTTACCTTTTTTGTCATATGTAGGTATATACAGTTTATGAAAAGAGTTTTATTATCCTCAGAAAATAAACAAATCTTTTTTATCTTATATGATTGTTTTGACAACCGATAAAATTGTTGGTAAACAAAAATAAATAGTATCTCTCTCTCTATCTTCACTAATTTATATTAATTACTCCTTCACTGTTAATGCCGTCAGGTTATGGAATTCTCTTCCTCACGAAATCCGCGATAGCGTGAGCATCTTTTCGTTAAAAAAGAAACTCAAGGAGCACTTACCTCTCTCTCTCTTCTTAAGGTTGATAAGCCATATATGTATATAATGTATTGTAAGTATGTAATGTATATTGTATATTATATGTATTTATATAAAATTATGAATTTCTTATACTTGTACTAAATACTATAATAGCTTCTTTCTTTGTGTACCTGTCTGCCAATTCAGTTAAAACAAATTTTTCCCGGGTTTTCCGGAATTTCTTATTAGAAATAAGTAATACCCTTTGTATGACTTTCTTTTAGGCCTGTTTGTTATCTTATATGTACACAATAAACTGTTAAATAAAATAAAATAAATAAATTATATATCCCTCTCAACTTCCGTTCGCATCGACCGACCACACTTCCGTAACGCTCTCGTCACGCATCCACCAGCTTACTCCCCAAGTCAAGCGTGCGTAAAGAAGTTTTACTTCAAAAAATTCCTACCATACTAGTTAGACTGTAATATCTTCAACGCTATTCTCACGAATTTCTCTTTTCTTTCATATAGGGTTTTCGCAAGTTACAAATCTTTTGTTCGACTGACATCCCCCTGCTCTATCGAGATTGGTTTTCGCTTGCACTAAAGTTATTGTTCTAAGGCCACACGTCATTATTCAAAGTCGTATATCTCAGAAATGCGAGCACTTACGCCCGAGAAGGCGGACGGGTGTGTTTTACCATCAATTCTCTTCAGATGATCATTCAGATATGTCATTTTGGCTTTAGCTTAATGGTCTTACATGCTATATCTAGTGTTCTGCTCGAAAGAGTTAGTTATTTTTGATGTAGATTAATATTTAAGCGTCATAGTTCGTATCCTATGAGTAGGGTAAAACCAGGATAGTTGCCCCAGGGGTATAGTTGCCCCGATTGCAATTATTTTAGTTTCGCGGATGAATCGCATGCTATTTTATTAATCTTTCGAAATATTCTCCAACTACCACTAAGTTGACAGTGCCTCATGTCTCTGTGCGATTGCATGGGAAGGCAAAATGCTAACAAACTTTTTGCGAGGTAGATGTCCTATTTCTCGGCGGGGCATCTATCCTAAACATAATTTACATGGATTAGGCAACTATCCCCTACGTGGGATAGATGTTTCAAATTATAGACTTTCGCAAAAATCGCTATTACTCTAAAAACAACAAAGATAATGTTTTTACTTTTTATAAATTTGTAGATAAAAAACCAAAGTACCGGCTAGTTTTACAAATAAAGTACCTATTTTACTTATTGTACTGAGAGATATAAAATGATTACCAAAAGTGTGGCAACTATCCGGCTTTCACCCTATGCTAGCTATTGTAACCGACAAAGCTCACATAAAGAATCGCTTAATTTAAGCGGCAGTGGGCAGGGCCAACACCATGTAGAACAGATAACAGTTTCAGCAGTAAAGTGCTCGAGTGGAGACCACGCACTGGAAGACGTAGCGTAGGTAGGCCCTCACTCGTTAGATCGACGACCTGGCGAAGGTCGCGGGAAGTCGCTGGATGCGGGCAACGCAGGACCGGTAGTTGTGGAAATCATTGGGGGATGCCTTTGTCCAGCAATGGACGCCTTTCAGCTGATATTATGATGCTTATTATCTTTTGTAAGGTAACAAATAATCGAACAAATGTATCATCATATCAGCTCATATACGTCCCCACCGAGGGGCTAGACTCTACCCTGAATTAGGTCGATTAGGCCTTAGTCGACCACGCGGGCCCAGTGCGGGTTGTTCGACTTCACACACAACCTACGAGTTTCTTCGCAAGCGTGTGCAGGTTTCCTCACGATGTTTTCCTTCACCGTAAGAGCGTCGGATAAACGTACATATGAAATCTAAATTCGAAATAACATTGGTACGTGGCAGGATTCAAACCACGACAGGAGGCGGCGGCCCTAGCCGTTACGCCACCGACGCACAATCTATACTCATGTATATTAAAGACAATTTAAAGTGAATCAAACTACATTTTACGGCATTTTCAAGCCAGAACCAACCACAAAATTGACACTCGCGATATCAAAACGCTAAACTTTTCATACTTCTAGGTAACATGCAAAGTGTTCGCACTTTCTCTACAAAGAAAACTTTGTAAAAGTCGTAAAATGAACTGCTAAATTCTTTCTTATACATGAAAAATCTTGTTATCCGGTGGCGTTAAAACGAGACACACTGTATGTGGCAATGGGTAGTTTGATACCCTTCATATCAGCTCATATATGTCCCCACCGAGGGGCTCTAGCCTACCCTGAATTAGGACGATCGAGTCTTAGTCGACCACGCGGGCCCAGTGCGGATTGGTCGACTTCACACACAACCTGCAAGTTTCTTCATATACACTTAATATCAGCTCATATACGTCCCCACCGAGGGGCTCGAGCCTACCCTGAATTAGGACGATCGAGTCTTAGTCGACCACGCGGGCCCAGTGCCGGTTGATCGACACACACAACTTTCGAGTTTCTTCGCAGGCGTGTGCAGGTTTCCTCACGATTTTTTCCTTCACCATGAGAACGTCGGTGGCTCAACCGGTAATGACTCGGTCCTCCCAACCAGAGGTGCCGGGTTCAAATCCGGACGGGCAATGTACCAATGAGTTTTTCGAAACTTACGTACATGTATGTACTTACCGATTGCTTTAGCGGTGAAGGAAAACATCGTGAGGAAATCTGCACACACCTGCGAAGAAACTCGAAGGTGGTGTGTGAAGTCGACCAAGTCGCACTGGGCCCGCGTGGTCGACTAAGACCCGATCGCCCTAATTCAGGGTAGGCTCGAGCCCCTCGGTGGGGACGTATATGAGCTGATATGATGATGATGAAGAGCGTCGGATAAACGTACATATAAAATCAAAATTCAAAAACACATTGGTACGTGGCAGGATTCGAACCACGACCTCCCGGACTCGAAGCAGCGGCCCTAGTCATTACACCATCGACGCTCTTTTGTTGGGTACACACGTGATAAAAATTCATTTCACACTTGGTAAAAATCTCTTGGAAAGAAAATATCCGAGATTCTGTCCCCATGTTTACTTGGTGCGGCTAAGCTGCATCTAATGAAATCCCCTGTCAAGGTATCCTGCACTGTACTGCGGCTCTGAGCTCTTGATACTTGGCGGGATTGGCGGAATCCTAGTGTCGTGGCTCCGAGACATGAAGTAGCATTGTTATTGTGCCTCAACACTTTGTTACTGGAAAAATGGCTCGAATTTATTTTCAAAAATTTACCAGGTGAGATGTTGTCAAGGGTTTACCAATTGTGAATAAAAAAAAAAAAAACAGGGTTTTTTTTCTGAGAGGAAGTATTTTTTTTATGTATTAGGTATATATGTATTGCTTGAATCCATCCGTTTCTCTTTGCTTTATATAAGTAAACTAGTATTTCAATAGTTTTTTTTTGTGTCAATACTATAGCTTTTTAACCGACTTCAAAAAAGGAGGAGGTTTCTCAATTTGACCGCATATATTTTTTTATGTGTGTTCGCGGATAACTTCGTCGTTTATGAACCGATTTCGATGATTCTTTTTTTGTTGAAAAGGAGATATCCCTTAAGGGTGGTACCATGATAAGGAAACCAGGGTGTGATGATGGCATCCCAGAGAAATCGAGGGGAACCTTATAGTTTTCTGTTTGAAGACGGTTTTTTTTGTTCAAAATAATCAATACGTAGGATTACCCCGCTGAAATAGATTTAATGATTTTAGTGGTTTTATTTTCAAAGCAAATAATAATTTAATAGAATACAAATCTAAAACTAGGCCCGACAGACGCTGTCCTGCCCAAATCATGAAATAACGAAGTCTTGCCTGCGTCTGTGTTCCCCGACTCCTATAATTTGGGGATCTTCAAGGCGAGAGTGAATAGGCATTATTTGAGTTTGCATGTACCAACCTCGACTACATCGTCACTTAACATCAGGTGAGATGTAGTCAAACACACTCAAATTTTTAATTAAAAAAAATCTTAGAGCCCGATCGCAGTGCCACCTACCGGGACCAATTGAAAATGTTATGATCCACTCAAACACACAAAAAAAGATTCATTAGAATCGGTCAAACCATTTAGAAGTAGATCAGTGACATACACATTGTTCAGGAAAGTTATATCTGTACTTATTATAATTTTTTTGGTTGTTTGTAGGGGGTAATCTTTGGAACCACTGAAGCAATTCTAAATATCTCTGTCTTTCTTATCGTGTGGCACAATTTACCGTGCTATCCAAAGGATAGACGGCGGTTGCCTGGTGTTGCACTTAGCATCACCCGCGGTCACGTGTAAGGCATTTAGATTTACACCTACGGACGCGTGCAACGCGACCTTCATACACATCTGGAATCAGATGTGCAGGTTTTCTCATGATGTTGTCCTTCACCGTAAAAGCAATCGGTAAGAATATGTACGTAAGTTTTTTGAAAAACTTATTGGTACATTGGCCATCTGGATTTAAACCCGAGACCTCTGGTTAGGAGTGCCGAGAAGTTACCAGTTGAGCCACTGACGCTTATTATATTATTTCACCGTTTACAAGCTACATTATCACTTGTGTTCATCATATCCGCTCATATACGTCCCCACCGAGGAGCTCGAATCTACCCTGAATTAGGGCGATCGGGCCAGTTAGTCGCCCACGCGGGCCCAGTGCGAGGTCGACTTTACACACAACCTGGTAGTTTCTCCGCAGGCGTGTGCAGGTTTCCTCACGATGTTTTCCTTCACCGTAAGAGCGTCTTAATGAAATTTAAATTTGAAATCACATTGGAACGTGGCAGGATTCGAACCACGACCTCCCGGATAGAAGGCGGCGGCCCTAGCCGTTACGCCACCGACGCACTTGTGTTAAACAGTGATACATAATGTAGCTTGTCAATGATAAAATAATTTTTAGAATCGCTTCAGTAGCCTTTGTTTTTCAGTAGCCTTTGAGCCGCTTGCGTCTCGCACACCACACACCTTCTACTTTATGTATAAGTATAAAGATAAGTGTGGCTATACTAACACTATTGTGATCCTTTGTTAGTCGAATAAATAAATTATATTATTATTTAAATATACAAAACAAGCTACTCTGCCACTTGGCACGAGGCGAAGTGGCAGGAGCATATTATTATTATTATACCCTAGAAAGTAACTATTTAGTAATCTGTGCCCTAGATCAATCAAAAGTACTATGGAATTGACATTTAAAACAGTCAAATCCCTACATAAGTTTGTTTACATTGTGCTTTTTTTTATTGGTTTAAGGTATACAATAAATAGGTATTTCAATTTCAAGTATCAAGTCTGGTATTTGAAACACAATACCGACATGTTGACTTTGGAGTATTTCAGCTCCCTCATGGCCAGTCTTAGCCGTGTTTCGGGTGCTATTCCGATCACGGCCGTAGACACGTACCGCGTAATCTTGTTTATTGAAAAACAAAACTATTAATAACACCTATAACGGGACCACTTTCCTTATTAGAGAAAGCCGTGCTTAACTCCAAAACAGGGGGACATGAACATAACCTAAGTGACGTATTTCTATACGTACACTAGCTGTCCCGGTGAACTTCGTTCCACCTTATACTACACTATTTTACACTACCCTACCCTACACTACCCTACCCTATACTACCCTTTACACCACCCTACCCTACACTACACTACACTACCCTACCCTACACTACACTAACCTACTCTACACTACACTACCCTACCCTACCCTAACTACAATACACCTACACCACACCCTGGACACTTCATACAACGGGCCAGAAATGACATTTTAAAAACGAATGACGGAACAGACAAAATGGCGGCGAAATCGTTATATATGTGCAATAAACAATATATATATACGTTCGACAAGCAAACAGTAACCAATCTGTATCAATCTGGGCGACGAGGGGGTAAGGTCGCAATCTAGAGAGCGGCAGGGAGTGTCCATACTGTATGTTACTACTAATATATATACTTTGCCTACACTACACTGTACTATTTTGCTACCCTACCCTATCATATCAGCTCTTATACGTCCCCACCGAGGGGCTCGAGCCTCCCCTGAATTAGGGCGATCAGGCCTTAGACGTCCACGCGGGCCCAGTGCGGGTTGGTCGACTTCACACACAACCTGCGAGTTTCTTCGCAGGTGTGTGCAGGTTTCCTCACGATGTTTTCCTTCACCGTTAAAGCAATCGGTAAGTATATGTACGTAAGTTTTTGAAAAACTCATTGCTACATTGGCCGTCCAGATTTGTACCCGGTACCTCTGGTTAAAAGGACCGAGTCGTTACCGGTTGAGCCACCGACGCTTTTTACCTTTAAAGCGTCGGTGGCTCAACCCTACCCTAAAACCAGTTATTTTTTGACTGATAATTTTTTTTATTAATAAATTTTATTTTAATTCTTATTATCCAATTCCGGACGAAAACAAATGCAAAGACACATAAAATCATAAAAATTGGTCCAGCCGTTCTTGAGTTATAAATGGTGTAACTAATACGACTTTCTTTTATGTATACCTATATATACAGCAACTTTTGTTCGGCAACTTTACTGAAATCGCAACTTTTTTTTATTTTTCGTACATATCGGTCACCACACCTTTATGTTACACCCTGTATATATATATATATATATATCATCATCATATCAGCCGAAGGAAGTCCACTGCTGGACATAGGCCTCCCCCAAGGATCTCCACGACGACCGGTTCTGCGCTGCCCGCATCCAGCGGCTTCCCGCGACCTTCACCAGGTCATATATATATATATATATATATATATAGAGCGTCGGTGGCGTAATGGCAAGGGCCGCTACCTCCAGTCCGGGAGGTCGTGGTTCGATCCTGCCACGTACCAATGTGTTTTCGAATTTCGATATGTACGAAAAATAATAAAAAAAGTTGCGATTTCAGCAAAGTTGCAGAACAAAAGTGGTTCAGTCTGATGAGTACAAGCCCACCTTAAAGTATTACCACACCTTTATGTTACACTTTATGTTATATATATAGAGCGTCGGTGGCGTAATAGCAAGGGCCGCTACCTCCAGTCCGGGAGGTCGTGGTTCGATCCTGCCACGTACCAATGTGTTTTCGAATTTCGATTTCATATGTATGTTTATCCGACGCTCTTATACGGCGAAGGAAAACATCGTGGGGAAACCTGCACACGCCTGCGGAGAAACTCGCAGGTTGTGTGTGAAGTCGACCAACCCGCACTGGGCCCGCGTGGTCGACTAAGGCCCGATCGCCCTAATTCAGGGTAGGCTCGTGCCCCTCGGTTTGGACGTATATGAGTTGATATGATATAGATTTATGAATGCTATGGTACAAAGGCCAGCACATCAAACCAGACACTTTGGACTTTGTACCGTTCTTATGCCGTTTGAATATGTATCAGAATCGCACTATGAGTGTCTAGCTTGATGTGCTGGCCTCTGTACTTTCAGAATCAGGGAAGTAGAAGATAATTGAATCGGAACATCCGTTCTGTTCGCAGTGTTGTGAGTGCTGCTAAAAGGTACAAGAAATGAGTGATGTGCGGACTCGATTAGTTTAATAATCGATTATTAAAATATTCGTAATCGATCAATAATCGATTATAAATCGATTATGGACGATTATTTAAGACTCTGAAACTCCGAAACTGAAACAAAGAACTGTTTTTTAACAATTTATTTATTTATATGCACTTATCTTTTTTGAGTAGCCTAAAAGGCGACCAAGATTTTTTGTCGCCGATTTCCAATCCGAGTAGCCTAAATGGCGAAAAATCGCCTTCGTTGGCAACACTGGTCAATTCCCGTGAGTAGTTTCGTTCGATTTCATTCACAGGGAATTCCCCTATTTCAATTTAATTTAAGGGTGGGGTTGCCATTTCACGAAATGACAAAAAAAATAGTAGAATTTGGTAGTGTGTGCTCTTTTCTCAAAATCGATTATGAAAATCATAATCGATTGCAGTCGATTACTTTCGTAATCGATTAATCGATTATTGATAATCGATTGCGCACATCACTACAAGAAATCTTCGAATGTAGCGAAATGTAGCTATCTACTAGGCCCCCTTAAGTTGAACAATGGGATGGTTCGGCCTACTGGACAAATAACGCTTGACCAATTCTCTTTTGTGCGAATGCCTACGATCGGGGAATATCAAACGGGTTCCTCGGGCAGGGTTGATTGAGCCAATTTTTTCAAACGAAAATCGGTGATTTAATCCAATTCACTGGATTTTAGTTGGATGTTATTTTTTCGAGAAAAAGGCCGCTTGAAAGTCTTTCTCTGAGTTTTTTCTTTTTTTTTTGAAATTTAAATTACAGAAACATTGTTAAGTATTGTAAACTAGCTGTTTCCCGCGGCTTCACCCTCGTGGTCAACGTTCCTGTGACTTTTCGAGGGTTCGCAGTACGCGAGTCGCAAGCGGCTCGCGAGCGTGAAAAAAGTAGCCTGTGTTAATCCAGGCCTTAATCTGTACGTGTACCTATCAAATTTCAGTCAGATCCGTTTAGTAGTTTTTGCGCGAAGAAATAACAAACATACACACTTACAAACTTTCGCCTTTATAATATTAGTGTGATGTGTTTAAAATACAAAGTAACGAACTTAAAACGGCTTTCAACGGCTTCAGAACGAAATTTAACACTATAACAACAATGTATTTCAAAACAGGTGGCCGTGGGGGTAGTTAAGTTCTCGAGTGGCGACCGCGCACTGTTAAACGTAGCTAGTCTGGCCCCTTCACGCGTTGGCCAACGACCTGGTGAAGATCGCAGGAAGCCGCTGGATGCGGGCAGCGCAGGACCGTTCGTCGTGAAAATCCTTGGGGGAGGCCTTTGTCCAGCAGTGAACTGATGAGGATGATGTTGATGATTTCCAAAGCTTTTCTAGCCACCGACGATAATTATTATTATTGCCTAATTCACCGGGTAAAACGTTTCTTCCTTTCCGTATATTTTATTTCTGTGGGCTTTGTTCTTCTATCTGGGAATTAGGCTGGATCCGCGGGTAGCAAATGATTTATACAAGCCACGCTCATCCCAGTTTATTTACGACGCCGTTCTGTGGAATAATTACAGGCCCGCGCAAAACGCCCGCGAATGTAAAAAGGGATTGCCCTTAATGACGGCCCCATAATTGTGCAAAGAATGGGAGCACCTTGAGAAATTCGCCGCTGTTTCTGTAATTGTTTAGCAATCCGGAAATTGGAATTGAGAAGCATCTATAAAACAACTAAATTTTTTTTCCTTACGTCTTAAAGAAGAAACTCCAAGTGTTGTTCGTCAGTTTCACCAATTTGGGAACGGTGTTTTGCTACTTGACCAGAGCTAAGGGAAGTTTCTCTGCCGGCCGAGGTGGTATGCCAGTGGTCCGGCCGTGGACCAACCGTGGATGGCTTGGCAGTTATATGCTTCATCATATCAGCTCATATACGTCCCCACCGAGGGGCTCGAGCCTACCCTGAATTAGGGCGATCGGGCCTTACTTGATCACGCGGGCCCAGTGCGGGTTGGTCGACTTCACACACAACCTTCGAGTTTCCTCGCAGGCGTGTGCAGGTTTCCTCACAATGTTTTCCTTCACCGTAAGAGCGTCGGACAAACGTACATATGAGACATCTAAATTCGAAATCACATTGGTACGTTGCAGGTTCGAACCACGACCTCCCGGACAGGAGGCGGTGGCCCTAGCCCTTACGCCACCGACGCTCGACAGTTATACGCTATATGTTATATTATATGCTTAGTAGCGAAGAAATGTTAATACCGCGTTCTAGACGTTGATACATATTTTGTGCTCTGGTCGCTTGTGTTAAGGTTCGCTTTATTTGAAGACTGGTTTTATTTTTTTCCTTTCGTCGATGCCATCTGTCGAGGTGTAAATAAACCATTTTCTGTGGCGGATACTGTAGGTGTTGCTACGCGTCCTACGTTTTCACGGAGCAAAATACACAACTGCCCCAGAGAGAGAGTAATGATTTTTTTTCTTTTTGGAAAGCTGCCATTTTAAAACTTTTATTTAACTTGCAATATTTGTATGTATGTATGTTAGTTTAGTTCAAATCTTGCGATCGATTTTAGAGCGAATTCCAGGGGTCGGATTAAGCTTAAATTTGGAATCAAGCCGTGTTCCCGGTGATAATAGATCCTTTTGTAATTTTGAAGTTGATCTGATGATGAACTAAGGAGGTGGAATCAAGGGTCCAAAATCGTCTTTTATTTTTCAATATAATCCTAGGAAATTAAATACTGTGCTCACCTTTTTTGAATTTGGAACCGTGTATTTTTAAATTCATTTGAGCATTAGCTTTTGAGCATAAAAATTATTTTCAAAAAAAGCTAGTACCGAAAAACTTTTAAGTTTTTCGAAAATTACGAGTATGTCACACGATTATATTACTGGACATACAACTAACTTAAAATAGTAATTTATGAAACTGTTGCAGAATACCTAGTTATGTGCAGTTTCATACAATATTTTATCTAATTTCATACATTGGGACTGAATCATCTAAACAGCAAAGATCACAGTTAAAAGAGTAAGAAAAAAAACCCACGAATTTCAGTACCTACAACAGAAGGTGTTATAGCGCCTAATCCCAGCACATCACAGCGCTTGCGCTGAAGTGGGCGCTGTCACAGACAGGTAAAAACAATGCTTTCACTGATCTCAGACATTTTTAAGCAAGAATGAAAATTATGCACGAATTTCAGTTATTACAACAAAACGTATTCAATGAATGGTGACAGACCTAGCACATGACCGCTCATGCGTTAAAGCTGGCGCTGTCACAGACAAGTAAAATTTGGAATGTAAACTTTTTGTAAAAATGGCGCGAACCGCATGTGTGCGTTCCATTAAAAAAAATTGATATGGAACTTCGTTGGTGATATTAACTTTTTGGATTAACTTGTATCGTTATGGAAAAATAATACTTTATAACATTATTTTGTTAGAGAAATAATTTTTTAGTGTTTTTTTTTTTAATTTCGGTATTGTGTTTATAAAGTAGGTATGCGCACATACATTCGTTTTGAAGTTTATAATTCGAACTTTACGATAAAAACAATTATAAAATTTAAAACAATCACAGAATCATTTCAGGTTAGTGTGGGCACGTGATGTCCTAAAGAAAAAATATTTTTTAAAGTGTTTTTTTTTTTAATTTCGGTATTGTGTTTATAAAGTATGCGCACATACATTCGTTTTGAAGTTTATAATTCGAACTTTACGATAAAAACAATTATAAAATTTAAAACAATCACAGAATCATATGGTTAGTGTGGGCACGTGATGTCCTAAAGAAAAATTACGCTGCCCAAAACAAAACAAAGGAAAGGCAAGCAAAGCAAACGTTTTTCCAACAACGGGCCAGGCAGTGTGTTTTCCAGGAAAAGATAAAAAATGTTCGCCCTTCGACCGCATTCATTCGGCCGGGGACATGGGACTCATTGTTGTCCCGATCGGGGTCCATTCAAGCCTCCCTGAACGCACAGCCGAAAACATTCAAATTACCAAATCCATTGTGACGTGTTTTTCTTGCAATCGCTCGCTCGCTTTTGAACAAAACGGGAGTGGTTGAGTAGGCAGTAAAAATTCCAATGTCATGGAACATTTTCTGTACTGCCGCTGAAAATTTAAAAGACACATGAAATCCTTGGGAGCGTCGGTGGCGTAACGGCTAGGGCTGCCGCCTCCTGTCCGGGAGGTCGTGGTTCAAATCCTGCCGCGTACCAATGTAATTTCGATTTCTTATGTACGTTTATCCGACGCTCTTACGGTGAAGGAAAACATCGTGAGGAAACCTGCACACGCCTGCGGAGAAACTCGCAGGTTGTGTGACTAAAGCCAGATCGCCCTAATTAAGGGTAGGCTCGAGCCCCTCGGTGGGGACGTATATGAGCTGATATGATGATGAAATCCTTACTAGTATTACAAATGTTTTTGTTTGTTACTTTTTCACGCTTCAGCACCTCGAGCAATCTTGATGAAATTTGGCAGTAGCCTGTATCACTATGGATGATAAAGGCAAATTTTTATACTTCGAAATTAGCTTAGTCCTATGCAGTTACTGGGGGAACTGAAATAATACTCTATTTTGGTTAATTTTGATATCGAAACAATGGATTGTTGTGATTATTTGCACATCACAGATAGTTGAGGAGGTGGGAAATGACATTATTTGCTAATTAGCATATCCTGACATAGTTCCCGGGGGATCTGAGAAAAACTTATTTCCACGCTCGCGCACGTCGGCGTCGCAACGGAGCAACGCCTTGAAGTGATTTTTTGTATAAAATTGGTTGAGAGGTGAGAAATGACATAGATTGTAATCAGAATAGCCCGATATAGTTCCTGAGTGATCTGGAGAAAACTCATGTCTACGTTCGCGAGCCACTTGCTGCTCGCGCACCACTCACCCTCGAAGACAGTCATAAAAACGATGTTCACGCGGTTGAAGCCGCGGGCAAAAGCTAATTAATAATGTAGTTGATATAGATATAGCCAAGTTAATTAGTTATAGTCAAATAAGCAATTAAAAGCTTATTTATGAATAAGAACCTAAAAAAATATCATTATCATATCAGCCGAAAAACGTCCACTGCTGGACAAAAGCCTCCCCCAAGGATTTCCACGACGACCGGTCCTGCGCTGCCCGCATCCATCGGCTTCCAAAGTAACCGACACAGCTCACAGAATCGCCAAACTGAAGTGGCATTGGGCAGGCAGGGCTCATAGCTCGTAGAACAGATGGCCGTTGGGGTAGTAAAGTTCTTGAGTGGCGACCGCGCACCGGAAAATGTAGCGTAGGCAGCCCTCCCACGACCTTGTGAAGATCGCAGGAAGCCGAAAAATTATTAATTTTAGATTTTGATCTAAAAATTAAAGTAATTATTTCATTATGGAAATCATATTGCAAAAACGTCTCGCTGGTGGTTTTGGTGTTGTTTCGTCACCTAGCAGGATATTATGACAGTATACGATCTCACAATTTACTTTCACTCGCTTTGTGTAAAAATATTCCTTTTTTCCGAGCGACTTCCAAAAAGGAGGCGGTTCTCAATTCGACTGAATGTTCTTTTTTTATGTGTTTTACCTCAGAACTTTTGACTAGGTGAACCGATTTTGATGTTTCTTTTTTTATTCGAAATCTAGTGCTTTCCGTGTGGTCTCATATAAATTTTATCAAAATCAGTGTACTGCTTTATTAGAAAATTAGCAAAAACCTAAAATAATAATACAAAATTGTTTGAAGTTGTTGCGATGGAAGTCGGTTTTTTAACGTGTTTAGCGTTTTCAATTATTTATTCACAATTGGTAAGCCCTTGGCATGAGCTCACCTAATGATAAATGACGATGATGCCGAAGATGAAAGCGAGCTTACCTGTATTCCCTAACGAAATGGGGAACTGGCTTTTTTATCTTCCAGCCGGAATACGACTGATTGATGTTAGGCGTCAAGACTTAGGTACTAGTCTTAGATAAGATAGTGGTAGTTAGCCAGACGGGCTTAGAAAATGCCCTTCCACCAAACAAACTGAGTCTTACAAATTTGGACTCCGCCAGGAATCGAACCCGCGACCTCCTGATGTGAAGCTAATGGACTTAACCATTACACCACGGAGGCGGTTAAAGTAATTATTTCAATATAGACATCTCACTTTTCTTATGAAAGAGATCAAAGAGAGCAAAGTATATATATTAGTGCTAACATATACAGTATGGACACTCCCTGCCGCTCTTTAGATTGCGACCTCACCCCCAAGGTCACCCAGTTTGATAAAGATTGGTTACAGTTTGGTTGTCGAACGTATATGAATTCGCCGCCATTTTGTTTGTTCCGTCATTCCTTTTTTGAAATGTCATTTCTGGCCCATAGTACTATGAAGTGTCTAGGGTGTGACTTGAGTCTGTTAAAACCATTTTGTGATTATTCCTTGTGTGCAATAATAGTTATTTATGATACAAGGGTTGAAAAAGGTCAATAACAAACGAGTGACATTAGTGAGCCCGAGCCGCAGGCGAGGGTTTACCATCGTCACGAGTTTGTTATTTCCTTTTACACCCATGTATCATACGAAGTTTTTCAATACAGTTGTGAGAAAATAGTTCATCATTACAGCTCATATACGTCCCCACCGAGGGGCTCGAGCCTACCCTGAATCAGGGCGATTAGGCCTTAGTCGACCACGCGGGCCCAGTGCGGGTTGGTCGACTTCACACACAACCTTCGAGAAAATAGTTAAAATAAAAAAAAAACGATCGTGACAGAAAAACAAAATACATGGGTAGGTACATACCCATCAAGGTTTCAGCAACTAAAGTTCATTTTACACGACATAGACTACAATACGTCTTGGGATACTTAACCTCTTTGGTAAAGATGACCTATTCCTTGATGTAACCGGTTCCACTTCATTCATATTTTTTCTCTTTTCTTCACGAAGATATAACCCAAAGAGAATCTATACAGCTTGCGTTATGTACTAACCTCGGAGGAACTACCTATCTCTTTTGAAATTCTCCTTTCAAAAGTCTTAAAGAAGATTCTGTATCTTTGGTTATTATTATTTTTTTTGCTAGAAATGTCTTGTTCCTCCGAGCTAGAAATAAAAAAAAGTGGTAAGGTAAAAGCACGTGTGCGGTAAAATCATTTTTGCGCACACTTGACGTGCATATAAAGGACCACTTTTCGAGCAACTGTATTGAAAAGAATGTATACATACATACCTATTTGCATATACGTCTCGCTGGTGTTTTTGGTGGTTTTTCGTCACAAAACAGGATATTAAGTATACGATCTCACAATGTACTTTCACTCGCTTTGTGCAAAAATATTCCCATTTAAAGGACCTGTGCACTGTGAAGCGTTATGCAATTCATAGCGAGAAGCGAGTGCATTACCTCGTCTCCTCGCGCGATGTAATCGTATTTGCATTATAAATTTGTTCTCAAATAGGTGTATACACGCTTAATGGCATCTTGCAACCGACATCCACAGTAGCTTGTTCACTACATTTGAAGTAAGAAAACGCTAAACACATTAAAAACGAGTGTGTGGTTTTATGAAACCATGATAAAAGTGAAACTTTTTTTCACAATATAGACATTTACGGAGCACGAAACGATCATGGCTGCTCTCGTCTTGGAGCTACGGTACAGAGGACAAAACGATCATGTAATAAAAGTTTCACTCCTCTTGGAGCTACGGTACAGAGAACGAAACGATCATGGCTCCTCTCGTCTTGGAGCTACGGTACAGAGGACAAACCGATCATGGCTTCTCTGAAAAAAAGTTTGAGAGGATGTAATAATCTATTTTCCGTCACGCAACACACAGACGAAAAAGCTTGAGAGGATGTAATATAAAAATAAAAGTTTAAAAAACTTAAAAACCGACTTCGAAATGAAATTTACTCAAAAGTATGAAATAATGTTATTATATTTAGATACACGACATTAACCAACAATAACGAAATCAAAGGTGGCTAGGAATTAAATTTACCACCAATAACGAAATCAAAGGTGGCTAGGAATTAAATTAGGGGCCTAACATTTTTTTTGAGGTCGGTATCAGCATTGCTGACACCGACCTCAAAAAAAAATTTTAGGCCCCTACTTTAATTCCTAGCCACCTTTGATTTCGTTATTGTTAGTTAATGTCGTTTATCTAAATATAACAATATTATTTTATACTTTTGAGTAAATTTTATTTTGAAGTCTGTTTTTTAATTTTTTATTTTTATTTTATTTATTTTTAGTGATAATGCTATCTATCTAACAACGTTATATCCATTTACCCACTCGCCAATAGGAACCATCAATTCATAATTCAGAATGCATGTGTTTCATTAACAGATTCCTGTGGCTTCCATCATCATCATCTCAACAGCATGAAAGTTAAGGAGTTAAATCTTCCATCATCAGCTCATCTGAATAACCTAAAAGAATACAACTATTGGTGTACGTGAAATTTTTAAAGAATTATCCTCCAACTCCTAACCGTTAAGGAGTTGTACCTTCCTTCATCAGCTCATCTGATGATGGTAATGGTGAGATGATGACTACCAGATGCCAAAACTTGGATAGTTTTAGGAAATACATGAAACACGTAATATATGCCTATAAAATTTGAGGGTTGTTCTCGATTTCCCTGGGATCCCATCATCAGATCCTGATTTGGTGACAATGGGACCCCCTCGGGATTATACATTTTCAAATGAAAAAAGAATTTTGAAAATGGGTTCACAATCGGCGGAGATATCGCGTAACAAACATACAAAAAAAAAGTGTGTGTGTCAGCTCCGACGCACGACTGGAGTTTACTACTTAAGTACGATTGTCTAAACAGGCACAAAACAGGGCTTGACTTTAGTTTTAAGTTTACTCTGCACAGTTTTTATAACTAATCATTTTCATAGCTGATGTGTCAGGTGTTTTAGCTCCCATGGTCGCAGCTACTAATGATCCATTTGGTTTTTGGCAGCGACTAACCTCGTATGCTTTAGATGCGGTTATACGAGCATATCTTAGGTCATACCATAAAGGGCTCTAACATTGGTTTTGTGTTGACTCTTCAATTAAATCAAGAGCATTTTTGTTAAGTTTCTCTTGTAATGTTTCTAGTAATTTGTTGACATCTTTCTTTATATCATCACTCACTTGAATAAGGAAATGAAAACTGTCGAACATCACTGTGTTTAAAGTCGTTCTGATACTTTAAAAGTTCACAATTCATAATTTTTATCTTTTTTGCTTCTTGAAGAAACCCGTGGAAAAGGTCTGTGCTGGTTTCATGATGTGGAGCTGTTTTTTTTCAAATTTGATATACAGTGACGTATTTCATAGTAGTCCCTACTCTCGAGAGGACGGGTTTTTTCCAGTAACATTCACGAAAGAAAGGTTCTTCACTGCGACGATGGGTCCACATCAAAAATGCCACTGCATGCTTACAACCACCAGCTAAAGCTGCACAGTCTAAGCACTGGCAACTGACGATTTCACCTTTAGTCTCGTCTATCACCATAGTGAATTTGTATGAACTAGCCCTCACTTTGTGCTCGGGGCAGATCTTGCAATTGAGTGTGCAAAGTCCTGATCCACGACGTAGTTGCACGTACCCAATAGCATCGTCACCATAAGATTCTCGTGCAGCCCTGAAAATGCAATCTAATTACTTACTGTAAACAAAATTTATTCTTTATAACCTAAAAAACTACTACTGAAAGAAAGACTATTATTTCGCCTTAGCAGAATTAAGGTTACTTACGTAGGTAGTGTTATATTATTTTATAGTACTTACATTGCTGTTTTTACATTTCTCAGCTCTGCAGAATAAAAATCGGGGTTATTTTTAAAGAACATGATTGCGTCCACTTTGGGCAAGTTTCTGCTATCTGCTTTCACAAAATTGACACCCATGATGGAGTGGAATACCAAATTATATAAAAATCACAAATTTTAAAATCTTATCAGATCAAAAATTGTAAGACTGCAACAATAACAGATCTGATTTGATTACTGTGTTGTGACCTTATTTTAGATTTCGTAGTGACTTATATTCTTTTTGTCAGATTCAGCCAATCCTGACTGTTTTGTATCACGTGACAGAGGTGCGCACAATAGGTTGCGCGTAAAAAACGTAACGCGCAAAGAGAATATAACAAACTACGTTTTCGATCACTAGATTTTACTCCTCATATTTTTTTCATACCGGGCGCCATAAATGCAAATCGATTTTTAAGGAGTAAACTCCAAAAAACATATTGTCGAATTGAGAATCTCCTCCTTTTTGAAGTCGGTTGAAAAGTTTCACTTTAAAAAACCGGCTTCCATTGCAACAACTTAGTACACTTTTGCATTATAATTTTTGGTTTTTGTTAATTTTCTAATAAAGTCTTCCTACACCGATTTTGATAAAAAAAAATTATAAGGGACCACACGGGAAGCACTATCTACCAAATAAAAAAAGAATCATAAAAATCGTTTCGCCCAGTCAAAAATTCCGAGGTAACACACATAAATTTAAGTCTAATTGAGAACCTTCTCCTTTTTGGAAGTCGGTTGAAAATTATCCACTTTTATTGCTTCTCGAGAGTTGTTAAAGCAAAGTTGGCCAACTAAAACAAAACTTTTGAATTGAAAACTTCTTAAGGCGCGTTGGGAATGAGAAACATTGAACTCAGAACTCCTTACTTAATATCATAAATGTGAAAATGTGTTTGTTAGTTTGTTTGTGTTTTTGTTACCTTTTCACGCTTTAACGCCTTGACCAATCTTGATGAAATTTGGCATGCAGGTAGCCTGTGTCACAAGGCAGGACATAGAGTACTTTTTATCCCGTGAAAATAGCATAGCCCGATGCAATTCCCGAGGGAACTGAAAATACACACTTTTTTGGTTAATTAACATCGCAACGGAACAATGGATTGTGTGATTTTTTGCACAGAGATGGTTGAGGGAGTGGGAAATGACACGATTTACTAATAAGCATATCCTTACATAGTTCCCGAGGAATCTGGAGAAAATTCATGTCCACGCTCGCGAGCCGCTTGCGGCTCGCGCACCGCGCATCCTCTAAGTCAGTCACAAAAACAATGTCCACGCGGGCGAAACCGCGGGCAAAAGCTAGTGTAATGTAATATAATGTAATGTAACGGTAATGTAATGATAATGTAATTGTAATGTAATATAATGTAAGGTAATGTAATGTAATTTAATGTAACCGCCACCGTACCAGGAACTCTCACAGAGTCAAAACTTATAAAAGCATTTTTGAGATGGGGAAAAAACCATTGAACTCGCGACACTGTAATGTAATGTCACCGCTACCAAACCAGGAACTCTCGCAGGGTCAAAACTTATAAAAGCATTTTTGAGATGGGAAGAAACCATGAACTCGCGACACTGTAATGTAATGTCACCGCCACCGTACCAGGAACACTCGGAGGGTCAAAACTTATAAAATCATCTTTGAGATGTGAAAAAACCATTGAACTGGCGACACTGTAATGTAATGTCACCGCCACCGTACCAGGAACTCTCGGAGTATCAAAACTTATAAAAGCATTTTTGAGATGAAAAAACACCATTGAACTCGCGACACTGTAATGTAATGTCACCGCCACCCTACCAGGAACTCTCGGAGGGTCAAAACTTATAAAAGCATTTTTGAGATGAAAAAACACCATTGAACTCGCGATACTGTAATGTAATTTCACCGCCACCCTACCAGGAACTCTCGGAGGGTCAAAACTTATAAAAGCATTTTTAAGATGAAAAAACACCATTGAACTCGCGACACTGTAATGTAATGTCACCTTCACCGTACCAGGAACTCTCGGAGGGTCAAAACTTACAAAAGCATTTTTGAGATGGGAAAAAACCATTGAACTAGCGACACTGTAATGTAATGTCACCGCTACCGTACCAGGAACTCTGGGAGGGTCAAAACTTATAAAAGCATTTTTGAGATGGGAAAAAAACCATCGATCTCGCGACATTGTAATGTGTCATATTGTAGATGTAACATATAACGAAATAAAATAGCCATTTCCAATAAAGTATTGCCAAAACCGAGGCTAAAGTTTACTTTGTGGACCGTCGATTTTAGGGGTGATAATGGGTGAAGGGGGTGGAAAATAGGAAAAATTGTGTGGCGGGAAACGAATTATTCGTCAAATTAAGCCAAATTTGTTGTATTGCGGTTGAATATTTATTATTTCCTTGCAATCGAAGTGAAAAGCAGAGTGTAAAACTCGATCATGAAACCCATTTTACCCTCGACGTGACTATCCACCCTCGCCGTACCATCATAAACATACATCCATACATTTTCACGAACTTTCGCGTTTATAATATTAGTAGGATATTAGTACGGGTTTCTTCTAAAAAATTGTATTATTGAAAGTCTTTGAATCTCGAATCATTCCTTAACTTCAGTTTCAGCATTGCCCATTCAAACCGAAGCATACCAAAGAGACGTAAGTACAGTAATACTAGTAACATCACTTAAGGCCGATTTACACGTCCATAAGTAAGTAATAAAGTAAGCAAGCAAGTAAGTAAAAAGCACGTGTGGACGCCGGCCGGCAAGTAAGTAAGTAAGTAAGTAGCGACTTGCCGAAGGATAGGAACCATATCTATTTTTGGGACAGGACAGTAGCGCGTAAACCCTACCGCTTCGTCTCGCGCTCCCCTTGCCGCTGTGTGGACGGCGCGGCGGCAAGTAAGTAAGTAAGTAGCGACTTGCCGAAGGATAGGAACCATTTCTATTTTTGGGACAGGACAGTAGCGCGTAAACCCTCCCGCTTCGTCTCGCGCTCCCCTTGCCGCTGTGTGGACGGCGCGGCGGCAAGTAAGTAAGTAAGTAGCGACTTGCCGCAGGATAGGAACCATTTCTATTTTTGGGGCAGGACAGTAGCGCGTAAACCCTCCCGCTTCGTCTCGCGCTCCCCTTGCCGCTGTGTGGACGGCGCGGCGGCAAGTAAGTAAGTAAGTAGCGACTTGCCGCAGGATAGGAACCATTTCTATTTTTGGGACAGGACAGTAGCGCGTAAACCCTCCCGCTTCGTCTCGCGCTCCCCTTGCCGCTGTGTGGACGGCGCGGCGGCAAGTAAGTAAGTAAGTAGCGACTTGCCGCAGGATAGGAACCATTTCTATTTTTGGGGCAGGACAGTAGCGCGTAAACCCTCCCGCTTCGTCTACCGCTCCCCTTGCCGCCGTATGGACTGCGCGGCGGCAAGTAAGTAAGTAAGTAGCGACTCGCCGCAGGATAGGAACCATTTCTATTTTTGGGACAGGACAGTAGCGCGTAAACCCTCCCGCTTCGTCTCGCGCTCCCCTTGCCGCTGTGTGGACGGTTCATTTCATAATTTGACACACAACAAAACACGATAAGCTATAATTATCGTTTGGACGTTGCTTACTATTTCTCGATTAAGTAAGTAAGTAAGTGTGTAAGTAAGTTGAACTTACTTACTTGCTTACTTATGGATGTATAAATCGGGCTTTAAAGCTAACTCGTGCCGGGTAGCTAAATCGTGGCAGGTGGCTAAATGGCGACAGGTAGCTAAGTCGTGACTGGTAGGCAAACCGTGCCATCCACATAGCTAGGATGAGCCCGCAGGCTGCGGTCTACCTCATCCCCGCAGACGTTTTACAAGTAGCTGCATGGACCCTCAGGATTGTGCGCTTAATATGTATGGAGGTGGCTGCCTGCATAATTGTAGGTAGACATATAGCGAGACAATTAGAAATAGCAATAGGGTGACGAATGCTAGTCATCTGAGTTACTTTTCATCATCTGTCAAAAACGACATTTTGTTCTCAAAATGTTAGAAATACCTAGGCGTGACTTCATAGTTTAGCAGCGTCATATAATGTACTCATTTTGTGATTTTGGTGAATTAAAAATCGAAGATTTGATGGAAAACAAAACAAGTAAGGTTTTTCGAAGTTTAAGTACGACCATTGTACCATACTCGACTGCATCATCACTTACCATCAGGTGAGTTGCAGTCAAACGCACTCAAAATTTTAATTAAAAAAAAGTTGAAGTAGGAGGGCAATTTAGTGATCAAGAGTTCATAATTTGTTTCTGATGCTGTCGTCATCCCTATTCTATAAATACATTTTACTCGGTCAAGGAATTTTTAGATTATATAAATTTATTAATAATGACTATTTACAATTTAAAATAATGTCATATATTTTATTATTTGTAATGTAGCTAGTTTTGTCTTAACTTTGTATTTGTTTTTGCATGCCATCATTTTTATAGCTGAGTTTGGCGTTTCGATTAAATTTTTTGTAACACCTAATATTATGTATCCTACTCAAGGCCAAATTAACGAAATGTGATTCTGATTTTATTTTATCACTTTGTAAATTTTGTAGTATTTCTTGTTATAGCGGCAACAGAAATACACATTTTGTGTAAATTTTTACCATCTACCTATTACGGTTCATGAAATACAGTTCGCTGACAGATGGACAGACGGACAGACAGCGGAGACTTCGTAATAGGGTCCCGTTGGTCACCCGTTGGGTGTATGGAACTCTAAAAACAGTATTTAAGAAGATATTTGTGATAAAAATGTTTTTTTTTCCTGAATTCATTTTCAATGTACACGAAGGTCATGTAAAGCTAGATATTTAATGGATACAGAGTGTAACAAAATTGGTGTAGGACACGGAAACTAAAAAAAAAAAAAAAAAATTTGTTTTTTTTTTGAGTTACATGTAAGAAAAAACATCAGAACGCTAAATCTAGTATAAAGATTCTGGGGGCTCTACTCATCATATTGAACAACTTTGCCCAAGGAACCCATAATCAATTCTCAAAAAAAATGTGGACCCATTGTCGATCAGCTGACTGATTTGTATGAAGAAGATTTTTTTTTTCGATGTTAGCATAGTCGTAGAAGTTGTTCAGTATGATGAGTAGAACCCCAGTTAACGGGACCTACACCCTGTATACTTCCACATTTATAATTTTTTTTATTATTATTTTCATTTTTTTTAAATTCAATTCAACTCAATATATTCATTCAAAATAGGTGAAAATAACACTCTCTCTGATAGTCATAAAATAATAATAACAATGTCATTTGTGAAGAATCAAGAAATAAACAAATATTAGTTAATAACGTCAAAATTCAATACTTGATATAAATCAGATTATGTAATTAGAACATAAAAACAATATGACACGAAAAGTTATACATAAAAATTATTGAATGCATTTAACAAGAGTAGGCCAGTTCACACGGACAGCACTCGGTCACGAGTATAACGTGAGAGTCAGCCATCGCTCCCATCAAACATTATTAGAGGGAAAGGAACGACCCGGCTCCCGATGCGCCACCATCCGCACGAACATTTAAGTGAGCATGCACCACAATAGCTAAAAAACTTTATACACGTATTTAAAGCGTAGAACTATACACTTTACAAATACCTACCTAAATTTTCGAAGGAAGTTTAAATTACGTACAAACGTACCTACAGCGATGCTTCCGAAATGCTTGTCTCTCCCGTGAATAGGGATGATGACAGCATCAGAAATAAATTATGAATCTTGATCACTAAATAGTACGAGGTCACTAAGAAGTACGAGGGTCGTACTTAAACTTCGAAAAACCTTACTTGTTTTGTTTTTCATCAAGTCTTCGATTTTTTTACATTACATAATTTCATTTGTAAAAAAATCAAGAAATAAACAATCATTAGTTAATAACGTCAAAATCCAATCCTTGATACAAAAAAACTAATTATGTCATTAGAACATGAAAACAATATGACACGAGAATTTATACATTAAAATCATTGAATGTCATGAATGCCTTTGACAAGAGTAGGCCAGTTTACACGGATAGCACCCGGTCACGAGTATAACGCGAGAGTCAGCCATCGCTCCTCTCAACCATATTTTTTATAATTTTTTATTCTCGATTGGTAAGCCCTTGGCATCATCCCACCTGATGGTAAGTGGCGATGATGCCGAAGATAGAAGCGGGCTTACCAAGATTCCCCAATGCCATGGGGATCCGGCTTTCTTATCTTCAAGCCGGAACACATCAATGTTGTTAACACTGATGTTTGGCGGCAAGACTTAAATAAGATGGTGGTAGCCAGGCGTGCTTAGAAAATGCCCTACCACCAACCAAACCGTGTCGAACCCGCGACCTCCTAGTGTGAAGCGAATGGATTAACCATGACGCAACGGAGGCGGTTAAAACAACAGTTTTAATACTAAACACTGTAGCACGACATATGTAGGTATGTAGTGGGCGTGGGTTTAAAATGAGGATGCGTGCGTATAATTTAATTTAATAAGTAAATTAATGATAAAATATAAGACCTAAAAAAGAACATAAGAATTAGAAAACGATACACACTTAAAATTAAAATAGAAATCGCAGAAAAAACACAAATACGAGTATAACCTACCCAAAATGGGTCTTAGGTATATGATAGAATTCCTTTATTTATTTGATTTTATTTAGAAATTAATATGATTGATGAATATAATTTTGATTTTTAATGATATTGTCAGATGGGTGACAGCGCATGCGTGGAAAAGAAATAAATGGAATGAAAAGAAGGTCGGATGAAAAAAGAACGAATAACGTCGCACCGCGCTACAACACATTACATTAGGAAAAAACTTGTTAGGACCCCAGAAAAGAAAAACACCTTCTAAGTAGGTTTGCAGTATAAGTGCCTGCAGCGTGAGGAAAGGAGACGGATCATTAATGCACCCTTCGAAGCCCCTCATTCAGATAAATAAGTAAAACAACTTTATTTGATGTTTGCGTCAGTGGACTCCACCGCGTCATGTCATGAGACTTGGGGCGATGGGAAGATGTAGCGATAAAATATTTTAATTTCTCTCAGGCTGCAGTTTTTTTTTTCAAGCGACTTCCAAAAAGGAGGAGGTTCTCAATTCGTCTGTATGTTTTTTTTATGTTTGTTACCTCAGAACTTTTGACTGGGTGAACCGATTTTTATGATTCTTTTTTTATTTGAAAGCTAGTGCTTCCCGTGTGGTCCCATATAAATTTTATCATTTTTATTTTCGGTGTTGTACTTTAGTAGAAAATTAACAAAAAACCAAAAATAATAATACAAAAATGTACTAATTTGTTGCGATGGAAGTCGGTTTTTTAACGTGTTTAGCGTTTTCAATTATTAATTGGAGTACTTTGACCAGACATTATAATAAAGATAACTTGATTTCAATCACAGCAAAATTAGGGAAACCTTGAAAAACAAACATCTCTATAAAAAGGTTTTAAACATCATTTTATAAATTTGTAACGATGCAAAATAACATCGCTACATTTTTTTAATCAAATTAGCCAAGAACTCAATGCTTTAACTCCTCCTAGTTAAATCTTGAAACAGAATAACTATCATTGCACTTATCTCACTGCCAATCCTAATTAAACAAATTTACATTAATCTATTTTTCAAAAATATAAACAATATCTTTATTTTCTTACTAACACAAAACACAACTTACACTCCACAGAATATGCAAATCCCCATACAGACTCGCCCTGTCAACCCTCCTTTCTATGGAAGTGAAACTTCATACTTCTCCATTCCTGATAATCCTCGATTTTCTACATGTAAGTACTTAAAACCACCTGTTTCCAAGTCTAAATTCCTCCCTTACACACGTGCAAGTCTATAGCGCAATCTTTCTATTCCAAACTAGCTAACAACCTCGACACGTTGTCACCGGCTCGTGTACCTCGTGTACCCCCGTGTACCTCGTGCACCCTCGTGCGCCCTCGTGTGCCCTGTGTGCCATCGTGTGTGCCATCCTCGGAGTACGCCTACTGTGCCAGACCGCCACGTGGAACCTCGCTGCCTCGCAGACTGCCGCACCTTCGCCCTTCAGCCGGACCACCACCGTGCGTTCCACCCGGGAAGACGCGAGCCTAACTAAGGTGTACTCCAGAATATTTCTCTTGTGCTTTTAAATATTTTCTTTTTGGTGTGTGTACCTGTGTACACAAACACCTGGCGCCCGCTCCTTGCTTGTTCTCTAGAACAACCTAAAATTTATGTGCTTCACACTATCTATCTAACCCTTTTTGGACGGTGCTAAATCTCTTATACTCTGTATCAATCTTGCAGACCAAATTTGTATCTGCTGGCCTCTCCAGCCACATTTTTGTAATACCTAACATCTACTATCTATCTGTAAGACACTACCTCTACGGCCCGTCCTAAGCTATTTCTCAACACAAGATTTCCTTTATTTTGTATAATTCGACCTAACCTACATAGATATAGCTAGCTAATTTATTATCAAGTAAGTGCAATAAGGTAGCTGCAGTAATTTTAGACCCACATACCTGTTTTCTTTCAAATTTTTTTTAATTTCATAACCTCTCTCAATATTACCACATTCACACCTTGTTACAATACCTTTTGTATACAAATAAAACGCATTTCTTTAAGTCAAGACTCAAATCTTTTATTTTAGAAGTAATTCTCCCTAACCAGAGGTTACAAATTCAGTAGGTAAGTATCAGGCATTTTTAAAGTTAGTACTAACATACAGTACTCCCTGCCGCTCTCTAGATTCCGACGTCACCCCTTCGTCTCTCAGGTTGGTTATAGATTGGTTTTTCGAACGTATAGGATTTCACCGTGATTTTTTTTTTCTCCGTCAATTGTTTTTAGAAATGTCATTTCACAACCGTTGTATGCAGTGTCCGGGGTGTGGTTGTATGCAGTGTCCGGGGTGTGGTTGTATGCAGTGTCCGGGGTGTGGTTGTATGCAGTGTCCGGGGTGTGGTTGTATGCAGTGTCCGGGATGTGGTTGTATGCAGTGTCCGGGGTGTGGTTGTATGCAGTGTCCGGGGTGTGGTTGTATGCAGTGTCCGGGGTGTGGTTTTATGCAGTGTCCGGGGTGTGGTTGTATGCAGTGTCCGGGGTGTGGTTGTATGATGTGCCCAGGGTGGGGTTGTACGCAGTGTGCGGGGTGTGGTTGTATGAAGTACCCGGGGTGGGGTTGTACGCAGTGTGCGGGGTGTGGCAGCGTAGTCTACAAGAAACCCTTATAGTTTTACCATCTGTCCGCGGCTTAGCTCAACGACCATTAGAACTCGAAAGCTGTAATTTGGCATGGGTATACAATACAATTAATCACGCCGATAAATCTAAAAAAATGTATATTGGGACATACAATTAATTTAATAGGGAAAAGATCACAGATAAGTGGGCTTTCTTGGTTTAGGAGTTTTAAGGTAAGTTGTTGCACGTTAGTACTAATATATTATATACTTTGCTTCAAAGTTCATAGATTTTCTATACAAAATGTTCTATTACTAAATATTTTAATTTTGTTAAATATACATTTATTTTTAGAATCGCTAAACTGAAATAGCAGTGGGCAGGGGTGATAAAGTTCAGTAAAGTACTCGAGTAGCGACCGCGCACAGGAAGACGTAGCGTAAATCGACGACCTGGTGAAGGTCGTGGGAAGCCGCTGGATGCGGGCAGCGCAGGACCGGTCGCCGTAGAAATCCTTGGGGAAGGCCTTTGTCTTGCCGTGGGCGTCTTTCGTGGACGAGATGATGATGATAACATTTATTTTTTAAAAAGGCTACGGAACCACACTTTGTTCAAGTCCGACCCTCACTTGGCTTTAACCTGGCCTTAAGGGCCGCCAGAAGGCTCAAGTTTCCATACAAACGTGGTTCCGCTTTGATACAAAAACTACATGCCAGATTGAATCCAAACTTTGCAAATATATTGAGTAGACATATATCGATGTTTGTAATTAGTTTTCGATGTACTAATTATAAAACAGAAAAAAATGAAAGCAATTTCAAACTTTCAGTACAAAATTAATTTAAGCGTTCGTTTTTTACGTTTAAATTTAATATCGATATATGTCTACTCAATATATTTGCAAAGTTTGGATTCAATCTGGCATGTAGTTTTTGTATTAAAGCGGAACTACGTTTGTATGGAAACTTGAGCCTCCTGGTGGCCCTTAAGGCCAGGTTAAATAAAAACCAGCCAAGTGAGGGTCGCACTTGAAAAAAGTGGGGTTCCGCAGTATTTTTTTAAAAATAAATGTTATCATCATCATCATCTCGTCCACGAAAGACGTCCACGGAAAGACAAAAGACTAACCTATAAGGGAAACGTAAGGTTACTTTCCAACAAAATTGTTTCAGTTACCATCCACGTTTGCGCGGCGTATAAAAGACTTACTCAAGAGTACTCGAGACTAGCTCGAGGCTGCTCTCTGGAAATGCATCGCTCGATAGCCTATTTCCATCTGGACTGAGGGCCGAGCGTTCGGCATAAAGACAATTGTTCTTCGCCAGTCACTTAAAACGTCCCACTTAGTCACAAAGGGACTTCGAAAATGTACTTTTGTGAGTTGGCGCTACTTACCATTGTGTTCGTAGATGTGTTTTATGTTGAGTGAAACACAGTAAACGTGATCTACACTAATAATATTATAAAGAGTAAAGATTTGATTGTTTTTTTGTCTTGAATAGGCTCCGAAACTACTGGACCGATTTGATAAAATTTTTCACCGTTGGGAAGCTACACTATCCGCGTTTGCTATAGGCTATAATTATTATATTTTCAAAAAATTAGGGATCCTTTCTAAAACTTAAAACATGTAACCCAAGTTGTAAAAAATGACTTGAAAATTCCTGCAATATCTACAAAAAGTAGTGTAGTGTAGTGGCAGTGTAGTGGTACTGGTAGTGGTAGTGTAGTGGTAGTGGTAGTGTAGTGGTAGTGGTAGTGTAGTGGTAGTGGTAATTGAAGTGGGAGTTTAGTGGCAGTGTAGTGGTACTGGTAGTGGTAGTGTAGTGGTAGTGGTAATTGTAGTGGTAGTGGTAATTGTAGTGGTAGTGTAGTGGTACTGGTAGTGGTAGTGTAGTGGTAGTGGTAATTGTAGTGGTAGTGTAGTGGTACTGGTAGTGGTAGTGTAGTGGTAGTGGTAATTGTAGTGGTAGTGTAGTGGCAGTGTAGTGGTACTGGTAGTGGTAATTGTAGTGGTAGTGTAGTGGTAGTGGTAGTTGTAGTGGTAGTGTAGAGGCAGTGTAGTGGTACTGGTAGTAGTAGTGTAGTGGAAGTGGTAATTGTAGTGGTAGTGTATTAGTAATGTAGTGGTAGTTTAGTGGTAGTGGTAGTTTAGTAGTAGTGGTAGTGTAATAGTAATGTAGTGGTAGTTTAGTGGTAGTGTAGTGGTAGTGTAGTGGTAGTGTAGAGGTAGCGGTAGTGTGGTCACGTGTACTGTAGTGTAGTGTAGTGTAGTGTGCTAGTACTGCTAGTACAGTAGTGCAGCTAGTATTATATAAATGCATAAGTAGTTCATAAACAAGGTTTTATTTTAAAAGTCGTAAATATGCATTTGTTTTTTTTGTCATTTACACATACATACACACACTTGTAACGAGATTGATTGGAGATTTTGGTGATAGATGAGTTTCATCCGAAGGGCAATGAGAGCTTGCTATGCTCGGAGTTTCTCTGCGTGATCGAACCAGAAACGAAGAGATCGGTAGGAGAACCAAAGTTATCGACATAGCTTTTAGAATTGCTAACCTTGAGTGGCAGTGGGCGGGGCACATAGCTCGTAGAACAGACGGCAGTTGGGGCAGTAAAGTTCTCGAGTGGCAACGGCGCACTAAAAAAATCGTAGCGAAGGAAGGCCTCCCACTCGGTGGATCGATGACCTGGTGAGGGTCGCGGGAAGCCTCTGGATGCGGGCAGCGCAGAACTGGTCGTCGTGGAAATCGTTGGAGGAGGCCTATTTCCAGCAGTGGACGTCTTTCGGCTGATTCATATGAGTTTCACCATCATCATATCAGCTCATGTACGTCCCTACTAAGGAGCTTGAGCCTACCCTGAATCTGCGATCGGGCCTTAGTCGACCACGCCGGCGCAGTGCGGGTTGGTCGACTTAACACACAACCTTCGAGTTTTTTGCAGGCGTATGCAGGTTTCTTTGCGATGTTTTCCTTCACCGTAGGAGCGTCGGATAAACGTACAATGAAATCGAAATTCGAAAACACATTGATACTTGGCATGCTTCGAACCACGACCTCCCGGACAGGAGGTAGCGGCCCTAACCGTACGCCACCGACGACCCAAGATAAGTTTCACGTAATAAAAACTTGAGAATTGTTACCAACATACATTTTATATTTCAGACAACGCTTAAGTCTTTATCAATGGGTACCGAAAATTTTGGTGGGAATACCTACGAAACTGAACGAATCAATTAAAAAAAACCTGACTGTATAAAAATTTAACCACCCTTTTTTGCCCGTAGGGTAAAAGTGTATCTTAAGTCACTCACGGCATCGAGACAAATTAAATGACACCTCGCACTTCAAAAAGCCATCAAGCTGTTTAGGCTTCAGAGCGTGCCAAAGAAATATCCACTAATCCTATTCTACTAATACGAGTATTATAAACGCGAAAGTTTGTGAGAATGTATGAATGTATGTTTGTTACTCCTTCACGCAAAAACTACTTAACGGATCTGGCTGAAATTTGGTAGGTAGACAGATTAGGACCTGGATTAACACATAGACTACTTTTTTGTACGTTCGCGAGCCGCTTGAGGCTCGTGCACTGCGCACCTTCGAAAAGGCATAGAAACGTTGTCAACGCGGGTGAAACCGCGGGAAACAGCTAGAATTTACATAATTAAATATACTCGAAAAACATAACCCTACTTCTGGCGTAGTCGGTCCGCATTGGAATTTTAAAAGTAAGTTCTAAATACCTACCTACATCCTTAGTTAGAGCAAAGATATATATTAGTACTAACATACAGTATGGACACTCCCTGCCGCTCTCTAGATTGCGACCTCACCCCCTCGTCACTCATCCAGATTGGTTACAGTTTGGATGTCGAACGTATAGGATTTCGCCGCCATTTTGTTTGTTCCGTCATTCCTTTTTTGAAATGTCATTTCTGGCCCGTTGTATGAAGTGTCCAGGGTGTGGTTAGAGCGGCAGTATGAGGGTTATATAGACTGTGGTTAGAGCTCAAAGGGACGGACGGCAGAGGAGTAGGACTATTTCCCAATCTGAAGAAGTGACCGAGGATGGTAAATTTGTACCTCACAAATATTGCGACTAGTTAGCAAACATTTAACCGCCTCCGAGGCTTAATGGTTAGTCCATTCGCTTCGCACCAGGAGGTCGCGGGTACGATTCCCGGTGGGGTCAACTTGTAAGACTCGATTTGGTTGGTGGTAGGGCATTTTCTAAGTCCGCCTGGCTAGCTACCACAATCTTGTCTAAGTATTGCCGCCAAACATCAGTGTTAACAACATTGATGTGTTCCGGCTTAAAGATAAGATAGCCAGTTCTCCATTGCATTGGGGAGTCTTGGTTAGCCCGCTTACATCTTCGGCATCATCGTCACTTACCATAAGGTGAGATGATGCCAAGGGCTTCATCATATCAGCCGACGTCCACCGCTGGACATAGACGTCCCCCAAGGATTTCCACGACGACCGGTTCTGCGCTGCCCTCATCCCTGGTAAAGGTCGCGGGAAGCTAATTGTGATTTTAAAAAAAATCATTTGATTGAATTCTCAATGAAATTGTGAACACATTAACCACGTTCGAATTATTTTTTACGCCAAATGTGTCCACCAGATGGCACTGCTAAACCGGAAGCCGTAATCCTGATTTATTATCTGTTTGCAGCCATTCGCAAGCAATCAGACGCATTCCGCATTCTGAATAAATGTGCGCGAATTCGCACTAGTGTGCATTGGTGGACGACTGTCGGTACAGTGCGCAACAATTGAAACTTTGACCACAGATGAGATACTAGTTACTTCGTGTACTACGAATTTATTCACCTACTGTTTCCCATACGCGGAAACATGGGTATTAAGGTGCTCGACTTAGCGGTTATAACTGCGTACACTGGCGGCGCGTGAATTGCGGCGGCGACTGTACGGCGTTCTTGCGCTGACGAGCGGAGCGCGGCCTGTAGGTCGCGCCATTGTGTAGGTACTTATCTCGCCGGCACGACAGAGTGACGGGGGCCTGCTTTGACGACTGTCGGTACAGTGCGCAACAATTAAAACTTTGACGTCTGTCGGTATAGTGCGCAACAATTGAAACTTTGACGACTGTCGGTACAGTGCGCAACAATTTAAAGTTTGACGACTGTCGGTACAGTGCGCAACAATTTAAACTTTGACGACTGTCGGTACAGTGCGCAACAATATAAAGTTTGACGACTGTCGGTACAATGCGCAACAATTTAAAGTTTGACGACTGTCAGTACAGTGCGCAACAATTGAAACTTTAGCGACTAGCAATACTAAACATATTCAACTACGGCGCTAATACAAGAACTGAAAACTTAAAGCAAACTTGCGCTGCGGACAGTTCGTTATGTGTCCCAGATGATTGCACTTGTATATTTCTGATAAACAGAACAATCATGGTTTTAAATATTTGTTTTTTAAACAAATATTTAAAAAAAGAAAGCTACAGCCAGTCGACGACAATCTTCCGTTGATTTTAAGTTCTTAAAGCTTTTGCTTTTGCCGGCGGCTTCACTCGCGTGAACATAGTTTCTATGACTGTCTCCGAGGGTGCGCAGTGCGAGAGCTGCAAGCGGCTTGCGAGCATGGAAAAAAGTAAACTATATGTTAATCCAGGACCTAATTTCAATGTCAATTCTACCAAATTTCATCCAGATACGTTTAGTAGTTTTTGCTTGAAAGAGTAACAAACATTCATACATACAAAACTTTCTCGTTTATAATATAAGTAGGATTTAAAGCATTTGATACATTTATGCTTCATCATCATCATCATCATCATATCAGCCGACGGACGTCCACTGCTGGACATAGGCCTCCACCAAGGATTTTCACGGTTCTGCGCTGCCCGCATTCAGCGGCTTCCCGCGACCTTCACCAGGTCGTCGGTCCACCAAGTGGGAGGCCTACCTACGCTTCTTTTTCCGGTGCGCGGTTGCCACACGAGAACTTTACTGTCCCAACGGCCATCTGTTCTACGAGCTATATGCCCCGCCCACTGCCACTTTAGTTTAGCAATTCTGAGACCTGCTTAACAAAATAACTTATATTTACTTTCGCAAGCTTATAAAACTGTTTTAAACGTGGTATAATGGCGTTCCATTAGCTTTACATCAAGAGGTCCGGGTTCGATCCCCGGCGGAGTCTTACTTTCTAGACTTGGTTTGGTTGGTGGTATGGTATTTTCTAAACCCACCTGGCCAGCTGCCACCATCTATCTAATTTTTGACGACAAAATTCCATGTTTACAGCATTGATGTATTCCGGCTTGAAAATAAGATAGCCAGTTTCCCATTGCGTTGGGGAATCTTGGTAACTGGTTCTATCTTCGGCATCATCGTCAATTAACATCAGGTGATATAATGCAAAGGAAGTGCTTACCGATTGTAGATTAAAAAAATTGTTTTCTTACGAGTTTTGCATACCAAATACAATAAAATGGTTTAGGTATTTAAAGTCTACTTTCTCAAAATGACTACTGTATAAAATGTCTACTTTCTCAAAACCACCACATGTCTATAATGTCTACTTTCCCAAAATTACAACTATTTTTTTGTTCTAAAAAAACTGTAAATGAGCGAGCGAAGAGAGCGATATTAGATTTGGTCAGGTTTGATTGAATATACAGTCAAAGAGATAGCTGAATGCTTCGCAGAAGAAGATATCATCTGCTTTTTATTTGGAGTATATTCGTTATATCCAGTGAATAGGAAAAAGTGGTCATTTTGGTACAGTGGTCATTTTGTGAAATGCATTAGTCATTATGAAAAGGTTTGTCATTTTGGTAAAGTAGACTTTACCCCTAATCAAATAAAGGTAACATACGTACCACTTATTTTAATTACAAAATGTAAAAAAATAAAAATATACAGTTTGCAATTTATGACAACACTTTAATTCGAAAGTAATAATACTTTATGATATACCTATTTTTTATCTAATACCGGGCAACATTACACTTGAAAACTTTATTTGTCAGTGAATGTTGGTACCAAAGTCAATGGAACGGTCATTTTTAGTTTTCAATACTAAGATTTGTATTATGCTCTGAAACTTTCGTGACTTTGGTTTGTCAATAATTCTGATAAGTGATATTTAAGTTAAGTTATGAAAACTTTACTTTGTTTGAATGATCTAACATTTATGTTAATGATAAAGCTATTGGTGTTTGAATGGTTTTTGATAGCTCAAAGTAGAAGCTATAAGTGGTAACTATTTTACCATTGTTTATTCTCGACAAGTCAATAATCGAAAAAAAATATTGTGATAATGTAAAATATCTTGATTACCAACCGTATACTTAAATTAAAAAATTGATAACTAATGTCAGGTTAAATTAAAAACAGAGCGTAACGGACAATGGTAATATATACAACATCAACGACCACATTCTACAAGTCCTATACAGACAATGGTAATATATTTACCGCAGAAAATTCACTCTCTTCATCCCCTTTTTTTAGATGTTTTCGGAAAAAAAAATCTTAGATGCGCCATATTATCCAGGTACCATATCCATTTTTTACATAATATCATGACCAGGGGCTCGCGTTTGTTGAAGGGTTAAGTACCTTAAAGCATAAAAGTAGGTACCTACCAAATTTTCATAAAAATGTAGATAAAATAAACAAACGAAACAATTAAACAGATAAGTTTTACCCATAACTCACTGGGCCTGGATATCGTTTTAACCTGCATTCAGACCAGCGCGGCGCGGCGGCGGTAGTCACATATGTGGCAAATCCGCGGTAAGCCCGCACTAAGTCCGTGTCGGCGGTAATCACGGCAATACGAACGGTGTACACGTAAATTATCGTCCGTTTTATACACAAATACGATGTTGCGAAAATGTACCTATGAATGCTATGCTTTTAAGCTTGTAATGAGGTTGCACATAGTCGATTTTGACTAGTCATTGTGTCAATTACATTTGTCATCATCATATCAGCCGAAGGACGTTCACAGTTTGACATAGGCCTCCCCCAAGGATCTCCACGACGACCGGTTCTGCGCTGCCCGCATCCAGCGGCTTCCCGCGACCTTCATCAGGTCATCGGTCCACCAAGTGGGAGGCCTGCCTACACTACGTTTTCCGGTGCGTGGTCGCCACTCGAGAACTTTACTGCCCCAACGGCCATCTGTTCTACGAGCAATGTGCCCCGCCCGCTGCCACTTAAGTTTAGGAATTCTGAGAGCTATGTCGGTTACTTTGGTTCTCCTACGGATCTCACATTGGTAAAAGGAAGGTTTCATCATGGTACTCCTACGGTTCTCGTTTCTGATTCGATCACGCAGCGAAACTCTGATCATAGCACGCTCCATTGCCCTTTGGGTGACCTTCACAATTCTTAAGAAGAGGACGCAAAACACGGAATCATAAGGCAATACTCTGTGAGCAAAACCTGCCAGACGGATGGTAATTGTAGACTCCGGACATATCTCACACTCTTCCGGACAAGAAATGTCATTTCTAATAATTTTGAACAAAAAAAAACCGACTTCAAACAGGAAACTAAGGTTCCCCTCGATTTCTCTGAGATGCCATCATCAAATCCTGGTTTCCTTATCATGGTACCACCCTTGGGATATCCCCTTTCCAAAAAAAAAGAATCATCAAAATAGGTTCATAAACGACGAAGTTATCTACGAACATACATACAATATATATGTATATATACGATCGAATTGAAAAACCTACTCCTTATTTTTAAGTCTTTTAAAAACAAAGATGATGAACTCTGATAGGGGCTGTAGCCCGCTGTAGCTGGCTTTTAATCCAGCTACGCGCCCGTAGTCCGTTAGTGAACAATAGGCTAAAATAAATGTTTTTTATTTTACTGGACACTACAATAATGTACACTTACGCTAATGAAAAAAAAAACCACATTGTATATTTAAAAGTTTGTAGATACTCCACGCTTGATTTTTAACAGACTACGTTGCAATGAATCATTAGTTAAATGAAAAACGTGTTAAAATAATAAAACATTACCTGAAATGTACAGAAATGAGGCACACCCTGGACAATTCATACAACAACGGGTCAGAAATGACATTTCAAAAAACGAATGACGGAACAAAATGTCGGCGAAATCCTATACTTTCGACAACCAAATTGTAACCAATCTGTATCAATCTGGGTGACGAGGGGGTGAGGTCGCAATCTAAAGAGCGGCAGAGAAAGTCAATACTGTATGTTAGTACTAATATATTTACTTTCCTTTAGGTTAACAACGTAAGCTGAAAAGTATAAATTATTCAAAAACCTGTTTCAGATTTACTTTAAGGTGGATAGGATAGGTATTAACAGCAAACTGGCTTATTAATGGCAGTATCGTATACGTACAACTTGAATTTGAGTGCGTTTGGCTGCACCTCACCTGACAGTAAGTACCAATGCAGCCGATAATATAAAACTCAAGCTAAATAGTGCTTATTAACTCTCGTCTTGAAGATTCCTATATTATACGCATCGGGGAATACACACATTCCACACCTTGGTCAATCGCACGATGAACGCTGAAGGGAAACGCTTCGTGCGTATAGGTGAAACATTATTGACAAAAGGATGAAATCATCTCTCGTGCCTGGTCGTCCGATGATGGAATAGAGAAGGAGGTATGAGGTCGTGAAGCTCTAGGTCGCAAATTTGAAATAAACTTCTATATATTTTTCGGTGGTATTCCTTTGAGAATATTACAGAGCTACTATGACCCGATATTTCAGTTCAGACACACCCGGACACTGCATACAAATTGTCTTGAAATGAAAACTCTAAAAACAAATGACGGAGCAAACATAATCACGGCAAAATCCTATACGTTTGAGAACCAAACTATAACCAATCTGTATCAATATGGGAGACGAAGGCGTGAGGGCGCAATCTAGAGAGCGACAGGGATTGTCCATACTGTACGTTAGTACTAATATAAACGTAGGTATATTGAACAACACAGAATGTAAACTGAAATCCACTTGATAGCATAGAATATTTTAGCAGCGCAAGCCTTTCAAAAGCAATAAAAAATTCAAAATTGGATCAGCGTGGATCGACTAAAGCTTTAGAAAATGTCAGTTTGAGTTCACAAAACCATACTGTATGCATGGGATCGTTGTTTCAATTTCTTCTTTTCATTATTTTTTTATTCACAATAGGGATGACGAATGCTATTTGATTTACTTTTTATCATCTGTCATAAACGACATTTTGTTCTAAAAATATTTGAAATACCTAGGCGTGACGTCATTGTTTTGTAGTGTCATTTGTGTACTCATTTTGTGATTTTAATGAAATAAAAATCAAAGACTTGATGGAAAACAAAACGAGCAAGGTTTTCCGAAGTTTAAGTAGGAGTGCAATTTAGTGATCAAGAGTTCATAATTTATTTCTGATGCTGTCGTCGCCCCAATTGATAAGCTCTTGGCATCATCTCACCTAATGGTAAAAGACGATGATGCCGAAGATGGAAGCGGAATTACCAAGATTCCCCAACGCAATGGAGAACTGGCTATCTTATATTCAAGCCTGAACACATCAATATTGTTAACACTGATGTTTAGCGGCAAGACTTAGATAAGATAGTGGTAGCTAGCCAGACGGGCGTAGGAAAATTCCATACCACCAACCAAACCGAGTCTAACAAGTTGAACTCACCGGGAATCGAACCCGAGACCTCCTGGTGTGAAGCAAATGGACTAACCATTACGCCATGGAGGCGGTTATAACCTGCGCAGAGAAAACCATATTACATTTTAGTTTTACTGTCCAAGCGATCAAAGTCGCTATATTTTTTACAACATTGTACCTTTTTTCAGCAAAAAAAAAGAAATTGAATTACCATATAAAGCTGAAAGCTCTGTGATGTTTGTCTGTGTGGAGTGAAAAGTGAATGCATTTGGTTACTTTATCTAGTAGGTACAATTGGCACCCTAAATCAGCTGACCTACTGGAGTATCATCATATCAGCACACCCCGGACACTTCATACAAACGGTCGAGAACAAATGAACAAATTCTAAAAACAAATGACGGAGCAAACAAAATCACGGCGAAATCCCATACTTTCAAGAACCAAACAATAACCAATCTGTATAAATCTAGATGACGAGGGGCTGAGGTCGGAATCTAGAGAGTGGCAGGGAGTGTCCATATTGTATGTCAGTACCAATATAATATATACTTTGATATTAGCCGAAAAATGTCCACTCCTCCAAGGATTTCCGCTACGCCCGGTCCTGCGCTGCCCGCATCCAGCAGCTTCCTGCTATCTTCACCAGGTCGTCGGTCTACCGCGTGGGAGGCCTGCCTACGCTACGTTTTCCGGTGCGCGGTCGCCACTCGAGAACTTTACTATCCCTACGGCCATCTGTAATTTGTATTCATTCATATCAGCTTATATACGTCCCCACCGAGGGGCTCGAGCCTACCCTGAATTAGGGCGATCGAGCCTTAGTCGACCACGCGGGTCCAGTGCGGCTTGGTCGACTTCACACACAACCTGCGAGTTCCCTCACGATGTTTTCCTTCACCGTAAGAGCGTCGGATAAACGTACATATGAAATATAAATTCGAAATCATATTGCTACGTGGCAGGTTCAAACCACGACCTCGCGGACAGGAGGCGGCGGCCCTAGCCGTTACGCCACCGACGCTCTGTGTATCATCATATCAGCCGAAAAATGTCCACTGCTGGACAAAGGCCTCCCCCAAGGATTTCCACTACGCCTGGTCCTGCGCTGCCCGCATCCAGCGGCTTCCCGCGATCTTCACCAGATCGTCGGTCCACCGCGTGGGAGGCCTTCCTACGCTACGTTTTCCGGTGTGCGGTCTTCACTCGAGAACTTTAGTATCCCAACGCCCATCTGTAAGTAGGATAATGTGGTGTTATGTCTGTACCTGCCTTCTCCCCTCTGAAGCCCTCAGACGAGGTGAAGTCCTGCCCTACACTTGCACTCATGAATATTTGAGTGACGTCACGGTACGATATAGGCACGCAAGTAGAGTGTTGGATGTGTTCGCGAATGTGTTTGAGTCGATTTTATCCTTGTTTAAACGTTGTTGCGGTTCCTGAAATGTTCGCGAGTTTCAAAGCTAAAAGGGTTTTTAAAATATTTTTTAGGGTTCTGTAGTAAAACAAGGAACGCTTATAGTTTCGTCATGGCTGTCTGTCCGTCTGTCTGTCCGCTGCCAAGCTCCTAGACTATTAGTAGTTAAGAGCTGAAAGTCGCCAAAGTTATTTATAATTGTGACTGAATAAATAAATAAATAAATAATAATAACGCGGAGAGAACTATAAAAAAATTTTTGAAAAAAAAAACATTTCCCCTACAAGTAAAGTGAGGATGATTTTTTTTTCTAGTAAAACCCAGTCGTGTGGGGTATTGTTGGTTAGAACTTAAAAAATAGTTGTGAGTCTTATAAGACCGTTTTATAATTTAGGGTTCCGTTTTCGAATAAATAGGCTTGCAATTGCTAAATTTTGTTACAACTAAACCGCTGTACTTGTAAATATGAAAAAAATCATGAAAGTTGTCTTTATCATATATAATGAATTTAAAAGAAAAACTATCACGGCAAAGTAGGCTTTCTTAGTTTAGGAGAAATAGTCGACCAACTTAAGACGTGCAGTTCGATTTGTAAAAAGTTCATAAATTGTTCATACAATATGTTCAAATATAATTTTGTTTTCTAAAATAAACATTTATTTTTTGAAATGACTAAGAAACCCTACTTTGCGCGAGTCCGACTCGCACTTGGCCGGTTTTTTACTGTTTGGCTTTAGAATTCAAACTTTCAATTGTTAATTTTATTACTATGTCAGATTACCCTAATGATAACGACCAAAACTGCATGAATTTCAATAAAAAAAAATTTCTAGTCAGAAAAAAGATTACAAAGCACATGCAATTATTAAAAAAAAAAACAGACGTAAGTGGATAAGTGTTTAAAAAAGTGAATACTAATACTTTTAGATCAAACTGAACAACTATCCCTAAAGAACATAGTCAATTTTTAAAAATATTGCCTCTCCATACAAAGTTTGTACACCAGCTGATCGGTTATTTCTTTTTTATTAACAATTGGTAAACCCTTGACAACATCTCACCTGGTGGTAAGTGATGATGTTGCCGAAGATGGAAGCGGGCTTACCAAGATTCCCCAACGCAATGGGGAACTGGCTATTAGTATAAAAAGTTCATTTTTAGGGTTCCGTACACCCAACGGGTGGCCAACGGGACCCTATTAGTAAGCCTCCGCTGTCTGTCCATCTGTCCACCCGTCAGCGGGCTGTATTTCATGAACCGTAATGAAAGACAGTTGAAATTTTCACAGAATATGTATTTCTCGTGCCGCTATAACAAAAAATACTAATAAGTAGAAAAAGTAAAAAAAATAGTGGGGTCTCCATACAAAAAACGTGTTTTTTTAAACTCTTTAGAAGTATTATTGATTTAGCTCTATCGTAAAAACGGTAATACATACAAACGTTAAACTTGGTGTGATTATAATACTAATACTGAAGTAAAACTACAATTAGTAAAACTACAATTCGGGGGCTTGGCAGTCGCCTCCTAGTGTGGGAGTAGGGTAGGGATGCTTGTGGACCTAAAAACCCTATTGCAATGCTACCTCTCTCTCCGGCGCCCCCCGGGCAACATGGTCAGTGACCAGAGTAAGGCCTTGTATGACGGCAGCTCTGTTCTCTAGCGATGGCTAAGACTGCCACGGTGGGCTCATGGTAGAGAATGGACGGGTTCCTCACCATTGGCTACTATGGGCGCACAATTATCGTGCTCATATCGTCCCTGCATGGCGGACTGACTTACTCGCTTAGGTCAGTTTGTGATGCTGGGGGGAGATGAGCACTACTGCAAGAGTCCTGTGGTCAAGCTCTTGTGGCTCTGTCATCATACAATATTGATGGCAGAGGGGGGGTTGACCACCCGCGTGATTTTGCCGTGCGCGGGGACCCGTACGGAGGGATGACGGGATCCTGGTGGTTGAGTCAACACGGGTTGGCAACACACCACTTTGGCCCGAATTTCCTCTCACACGGGAGGTCGCCGGGGAGCCAAAGGCGATCAATCGGCTAAGGTGCCTGTCCCTCTGACGGCCACCAGGCGAGTGTCCGGGGGTGATGGGATCTACAGGGAGCAGTGCGCATTGTTAGTGCTAGAAATGGCGCGAAGCAAGACGTGCTGTGTACCTCGTGGGCAGCTCACCCAGGGATGCTATACCCCTTGATAACCCTGGTGTCTATTAAGGCATCCCCAACGTTGAGGACTCCATGGAGGGTGGGGAGTCAAGGTGGTGAAGGATAAACCGTATAACTATGGATGATCTAAATAAAAACAAAAACTCAGGGGAACTGTCCGACAAGGGCGGGTCCCATAAGGTCTCAACGCCCGCGAGGGCGGGGACAAAGGGCATCCTTGCCAAGGGTACCGTACCTGCCAGGGGAGGAAACTCAACGGTGAAAAGAGGTGGGCGGGGCACTTCTCGGGGTGCTCTGTCCTCTCGTGGCGCCAGGGTTTCGGAACCAGGCAGGGGGGGCGCGTCGGGGAGGGGGGCTAGGGCGGGAATCGGACCGCATGGCAGTGTCGGAACTGGCGGTGGGAACGCTGCGGCAGGCGATGGTCCCTCTGGGGCTGTCAATGCTGCGGTACCCGCTGCTGGGACCGTTATTGCAGGTGCGGGAAGTGCCCTGCCTGACGCTACCGTCAGAAAGAAGAAACGGCTGAGTGGCAGTCAGAAGCGGAAACGCACTCTGAACAGGCAGGCAGCCGTTGCTTCTGCAGGGATGCCCACCGAAGGGCCATCAAAAAGGGCTAGGGAGGTCAGTAATGAGGCCACTGACCCGTCGGGAGACTCCAAGCGGTCCAAAATTCAGGACAGCTCGTTTAAGGAGGCACTGACGAACGTCAGAATGGCGGCTATTACTGAGGACCACCCTTCGAGGACGATCACGGCGGAAATGGTATCCTCCATAAGGAATGCCATATGAGAAATGCTGGAGGAAACTCCAGACCCACTGCCGGTCGTCAACGCGGGAACATTGGTTGCGGGGGCCATGCACTTCTCGTGTGAAGGGCAGGCGTCTGCGAAATGGCTTTGCGGACTTAATGGCACTCCCATTAAGGACGTAAAGCTAAAGGTGATCAGCGCCAAGGATCTTCCAAAACCGGTCAAAATGGCATGGAAGACGAAGAATAACTGGTGCCTGGACATCACCCGGGTTCTGAGCGTAATTCAACGCTACAACCCTGCCCTCAAGACCAGTGAGTGGAAGGTGGTGGACACACTGGTCGAGGAGGGTCATGTGAGACGCATAGTTCTGATGGACAGGACCTCTGCTGATCACATCAAGGCGAAGGGCTATTGCCTCCAGTCGGGCATGGACAAGAGCACCTTCAAACTCCTGGAGTACACCGAAGGGAGGGTGGAGGAGCCTGTCGGTGCTGTCGTGGGGGCGATAGTCCCACGATCGAGTCCAGTGGAGATGGTAGCGGAACCCGAACCGCAGCCGAACACAATGGAGGTAGTGGAGCAGGGACAGCCTCCATCACCGGCGACGTCACAGAAGACGGACGATCTGCTGGAGGAGATTGGCAACCTAGGGTTGGCATCATCTCCTCTGGCTGTCGGCGATGTGACGGAGAGTGAGGCACCCAGTGGTGGCCAATAACTGGCCGCCACACCCCGGCGAACACTCAAATTCGCGGGTCTAAGGTGTGTACAAGTAAACCTACAGCACTGTAAGGCAGCAACGGCTCTTTTAGCCAGACAGCTGCAAAGTAATAAATTTGATATTGCCCTCATACAGGAACCTTACATTAGAAAGGGACTAGTATCGGGTTTGGGTAGGGCGGGTGGATCCATAGTCTACAACTGTCTTGCTAATGATATGAGGACTTGCATCTATGTCAGAAATGGCGTAGATGCAATGCCCTTATACGATTTCTGTTCCAGGGATCTTACAACGATTAAGATCCTTAAAGGGGGCAGGAGCGAGGTCATCATGGCCTCTGCCTACATGCCCTATGAGGAGACGGAGCCACCTTCACCTGCTGTGAGGGAGCTAGTCGAGCACTGCGGTAAGAATCAATTTGATCTTATTATAGGATGTGATGCTAATTCACATCACACGGTCTGGGGGAGCACAGATATCAATAAAAGGGGGGAGGACCTATTAGAATACATAGTAAGTTCTCCGCTACAAATTCTAAATAGAGGCAATGAACCAACGTTCGTCAATTCTAGAAGGGCCGAGGTCATTGACATCACGGTTGCCTCAAACAGGGCAAGTAAGGACATAATTAATTGGCATGTATCTAACGAAATTAGTGGTGCTGATCATAGGTACATATGCTTCGGGTACAGAACTGATAACCAGATACAGACTGTACGAAGGAGAAACCCACGGAACACTGAATGGGAATCTTACGTGACGGATCTAAGGGATGAATTAGGTGAAGTGCGAGGTAAACTAAACTCTGTACTTGACATAGAGATCGAGGCGGATAGGATTGTTAACGCGATACGAACTGCCTGGATTAAAAACTGTCCTGAAAAAGCTGTCATGGCTAAAAAGGATTTGTGGTGGAGCTCTGATCTTGAAAAAATGAGGAGAGACACAAGACGGGCATTCAATGAAGCCAAGAAGAAAAATGACTTCACTGAGTACTCAAGAGCTCTTACTAAATTTAACCTAGAAGTTCGTAAGAGAAAAAGTGGAGAGAACACTGTCAAAGTATTGACAATATTCCTGAAGGAATGAGACTCTCAAAGGCGCTCTCTGTTACAAAATCAGATCAGCTAAAATCTATTAGAACCGAAGAGGGAAAACTAACTGAATCTGGGAAGGAAACATTGGAAGTGATGTTTAAAACCCACTTCCCGGGCTGTGAAATAACAGATAGCGAAAAGGATGACCCAGTAACTCGGAATGAGCTGAATACTCAAACGAGGAAAAAAGACTGGGACGTAGCTAAGAAGGTAGTAAATGAGCAAAAGCTACTATGGTCTATAGGTAGCTTTCAACCATTGAAATCGCCAGGACCAGATGGGATCTATCCCATCCTACTACAAAAAGGATCAAAGGCGCTACTTAAGCCATTATGCAGGCTATACAAAGCGTGTATCGCCTTCGGATATATTCCTAAAATCTGGAGACGTGTGAAGGTTGTCTACTTGCCAAAGCCAGGAAGAGACAGATATGATGAACCGAGGTCTTACAGACCCATAAGCCTTTCGTCATTCCTGCTAAAGGCTTTGGAAAAGCTGGTCGACAAACATATAAAGGAGGGTCCTTTGCGGAAAAAACCACTTCATGGACTACAGCACTTCACCTTGTAGTATCACGTGCTGAAAGAGCGTTGGAGAACCAGGAAGTATGTGCTGCTGCCTTCCTTGACATAGAAGGAGCCTTTGATCGCACTACTTTCGAGGCAATCAAGAATGCAGCTATCTCCCATGGCATAGACCAAACGTTATGCAAATGGATAGATATCATGCTTAGGAAGAGAATTATAACATCTTCACTAATGGGGGACGAGGTTACTGCCACCACTACAAAAGGATGCCCACAAGGTGGTGTTTTGTCACCAACACTTTGGAGCCTAGTGGTCAACTCGCTCCTACAGGAGCTGAACACCGGACCTCTTTACACGATTGGTTATGCTGACGATCTAGCTATACTAATCAGCGGCAAATTTCCGAACATAGTATCGCAAATAATGCAAAAGGCCTTGCAAAAAGTTGAAAGGTGGTGTGGTGAAAATCACCTGTCGATTAACCCTAGCAAGACAACGGTTGTACCATTCACAAGGAAAAGAAACCTACAAGGTTTACAAACTTTCAAACTGTATGGTACAGAACTAAACTGGTCCACGAGCGTCAAATATCTAGGCATGACCTTGGATAAAGAACTAACGTGGAGTCTGCACACAGAAAGGATCATGGTCAAGGCCACAAAAATCTTTGGTATGCTAAGATCTGCGTGCGGAAAGACCTGGGGCCTGAAACCCAGAGTCATTTATTGGCTATACACAATGATAGTAAGACCCATTATTACTTATGGCAGCATTGTGTGGTGGCCTAGAACGGAGTTAGGCACGTGCGGGCAAACACTGACAAAACTTCAGCGCTTGGCCTGCCTGGCAATTACCGGAGCATTTCGTACAACACCTACTGCATCTATGGAAATGCTGCTAAATCTAAAGCCGCTTCAAATACACATTCAGACAGAGGCGGCCAAGGCCCTACACAGGTTATCGTTAAATGGCATGTGGAATTTTGACATGCCCAAAACCAGACATACCAATCTACAACTAGACACAGGTATGGAAAGGCTTATGCGCATGGGATGTGACAAAATACAGACTGTGCACATATTCAAAAAAGAATATAAAATCTATTTTCCAACGAGGGAAGAATGGAGTAAAGGACTTAAACAACAAGGACCAAACACTCTTACATGGTATACAGACGGATCGAAAATGGAGTCTGGTGCTGGTGCAGGCGTTTATGCTAAGGATTACTCAGCGAGTATTAGTCTAGGGCAATATGCAACAGTCTTCCAGGCGGAGACTTATGCTATCATTGCATGTGCACATGAGATTATAGACAAGGAAGTCAAAGACAAAACCATCTATATTCTCAGCGATAGCCAAGCTGTTCTTAAAGCTCTTGATTCCTTCAAGGTTGACTCCGGGCTAGTACTAAATTGTGTAAAGGTCCTTAATAAGGTGGGCCGACACAACAAACTGCAACTGGTCTGGATCCCTGGACACGTAGGAGTGGAAGGCAATGAAGAAGCAGACAAACTGGCTAGAATGGGATCACAAACAACAATGTGTGGTCCAGAACCGAGGATAGGGCTACCAAGGAGCACTATTCCATTCATCAACACAGAGTTACGAGTGAGGATATGCGAGTCCATTATATTATCTAAATTAAATTACTGTATTACAGTCTACGGTCCTTGTTTATTTCAAAAGTCACAGCATCTTATACAAAGGGTACAAAATGCATGTGCCCGATTTTGTTTTAGGATCCCTCCACGAACGCATGTTACTCCATATTTTAACTCCTCAAATATCCTGAAGATGCAAGCACGTCAAAAACTTTACTATGCATCACTTTTGTTTGGAGTAATAAAATATCAGCGACCTGATTATTTGTACAAAAAGTTAAACTGGCGTAATGCTTATCAACGAAATGTTAGTAGGGCCTGCTCGTCAGTTTTTGACATCCCAAAACATAAAACAACTATATTCCGTGGTAGCTTCCGTTTCCTCGCCTCAAAGTGTTGGAATGATCTTCCTCCACCACTTCGGGAAATTCCTACACTATATACTTTCAAAAGAAAATTGCGTGAATATCTCTTGACTGAGCAGAGAGGAGGGTAGCGGATAAAGCAGCGGAATATGTCCCGTTTATTACCGTTCCCATAAAAAAAAATTTTTTTTGAAATCCTCTCTGAGCGGATGCTTACGTCATAATTGCTATCTGTACGCCCAATTTCAGCCTGATCCGTTTAGTGTTTAAGCTTGTGCGTCGAAGGATCAGTCATTCCGTCACTGTTTCCTGTTTCCTTTTATATAATATAACGTTATAGTCTGGGTTTAAGCGGCTGTGTATGCGTACATATGTTTTTACCAGGCAGGTAGACACTGTAAGGGATATTTGTCCTGTCTATGCGAGCACTATCGTCGTCTTCCCTTAATCACCAGCACAGGTATAAATGCACAAATTTTCTTTTAAATTTTTATTTTTTTCATAACTATATTGTTGACCACTGAGGTGCGTGTACGTTTTTCTTGGTTTTGGCTGAAAATCAGCGTTGTGAGTACTCTGCGACCCACAACATTTTTGCTGAGCCTGGACCAGTTTCACTAACTTGGCACCACTGACACTGTTTCATATTTTTTATATAAACTAGTAATATTTGTCATTAAGTTTCATTTATTTGTTTGTTTATTGTTAAAATGTATTGTGCCTTTTTAGTGAAATAAAGTTTTATCTATCTATCTATCTATTATAAGGGCATTAAAGGAACAGGCCGAGGGAAGACACAGATTGACATGGCTATCCAGAGATGGACATAAACACTCTAAGCTCTTCATCGGTGAGGTCACCACAGGGGCAACCAAGTACATTTGGAATAACAGCAGGACGCGAGTCAGGGCGATAACAGGAGCGTTGACGGGCCACTTTGCCACAAACGCACACCTGCAAAAAATCGGCCTGACGCACAACCCGACCTGCAGGGCCTGTGGTGAAGATATAGAATCAATGGAACACTTACTGTGTCACTGCGATGTCCTGGCTAGCAAGCGTATGTACCTCCTAGGTGATGGCTACCCGAAACCTTGTAGTCCACAAGCACCTTCCAATCAGCGGAATTGCTGCATTAATGCAGCACATCTTCGACTAGGTTGGGGTGCAAAGGTTATAGGGGTAGACACAAAAGATCCCATTGGGTCGAAGTGTCGCTGTAACTGCAGCCCCCACTTACAAAGATAAGATAAGATACAATTAATAAAAATCGGTCCAGTGTTAGTCGTTCTCGCGCTAATTAGTCCGAACTGAATGACAAAAAAGCATATTTTTGTCGCTTGCGTTGATGTCTTTTGTTTAAAATGTAAATAGGTATATCTAAATATATATAACTCAAAGGTGACTGACTGACTGACTGACATAGTGATCTATCAACGCACAGCCCAAACCACTGGACGTATCGGGCTGAAATTTGGCATGCAGATAGATGTTATGACGTAGGCATCCACTAAGAAAGGATTTTGGGAAATTCCCACGGGAAAAATCGGGATCTGCGCGGGCCAAGCTGCGGGCATCCACTAGTTGTCAATATACTAAGTAAGTATGTAGTTGTGTGATGAGGTGTGGTGGTACGGAACCCTCGAAGTTCTACTCCGACTTGCACTTGGCCGATTTTTTTTTGCTATTTCAGTAAGTTGTTAGCGACAGATGTTCAGTTTGATGAGTAGATGATCTACACCTTTAGGTATTAGTGCTCAGTTTTTTACACTTTGTATATCTACGCAAATATTTACGTTACTATTATTGTACTAATAACTGAAATAAATACCTATAGTTGACTGTAACAGTCAGAAAGGCATATGTGTCGTAAAATAATTCAGACCTAAAAAGTAAAAGACATTACTATAAAAAAGTGAAACTAAAGTAATATCGACCAAGCATGGCTTTCTTTACGATCGGTCGAACACGAAATATGAGGGTCGCGTTGACATAATATATAAGGCCCAGATATATTTATTGAAGGCAAATTTCGACAAAATGCTCTTTTTATTGTTCCACTAGTTCCTTTTTTGCTTTTTTTTCGCTCATTTTAGGGCAGGCTAAAGCTCATTGGCCATACCGCCTAGTCTTCAGTATTATATTTCATTAGTATTTGTAGAAACCTCCTGTCCGTTAGGTAGTGGTTCGAATCCTGCCACGTACCAATGTGATTTCGAATTTAGATTTCATATGTACGTTTATCCAACGCTGTTACGGTGAAGGAAAACGCCTGCACACGCCTGCGAAGAAACTCGCAGATTGTGTGTGAAGTCGACCAACCCGCACTGGGTCCGCGTGGTCGACTTAGGCCCGATCGCCCTAATTCAGAGCAGGCTCGAGCCCCTCGGTGGGGACATACATGAGCTGAAATGATTTGTAGATTTTACGTCTTCTGTAATTTTTTAGCCTACACAAGATCACTATTTCTTCACGTTCACATCATATATAAAGTCTTTAAACTACATAACCTACAAATTCGAGCAAAATGATAGCACTTTTGCTAAAGCTTCCGCGGACTTCTTGTGGGAACTGTAAATACACCATACACACTTTTATTTAATTGTCCAACGCAATAAACATACAAATAGTACTTTTGGGATAAACACACTATCGATACTAAACATCAAAAACCACAAAATGTAGCTTTTAGGATAATTAATAATAAATGAAAAACGACAAACTGGACGCTACGAATTCCCGCCATAAAGTCGTGTACCACTAGATATAATGAAATACACAAGACAAAAATATAAGTATATAAGGTAAGTATATTCGGAGCGGAAAAATATTCTTACGAGGCTTTCTAAGTAAATGAAAATGAAATATTACTTTTCTATTTTTACCATTCCACCGTCGGTCAACGAGACGCAGGGAGGGGTTGCACCCCTTTGTTGTTGATGTTCCACCTTTTCGCACGAATCGTTACGCTTCTTCATTTATTATGCGTACAGCGCAGGAGTGGAACTCCTTGCCTGCGTCAGTGTTTCCCGATTCCTATAATTTGGGGATCTTCAAGGCAAGAGTGAATAGGCATTATTTGAGTTTGCGTGTACCATCCTCGACTGCATCATCACTTACCAGCAGGTGAGTTGCAGTCAAATGCACTCAAATTTTTAATAAAAAAAAAAAACTGATATGGAATTCGCATATTGTCGTTTATTCTGTGACGCTATATTACAGATTAAAAAAATGCACAGATTCCCTGCATAGCACGAACTACTAGGACATTGAAAATGAAATTAAGGCATAAAAATCCTAATCCTAATCCTAATTATTTTCCTAAATCCTAATTGGATAAACAATAAGTAACTTATGTATCACACTATCTACCAACAATTCGTTTTTTTACGTTACTCCCCATACCCCGTACTAATTAATTAAAAAAATAAATATTTTTTAAAATCCTAAAATTTTAAAAAAAAATCGAAAAAAGTTCAAAATATTCCAAAAATCCTCCATTCACCACATACAACAATATAAACTCTCATACACACCCAACTTCCATACCACAGTACTGTATAACCATAATGCGCTACAACTCACTCGCCGAGGTACTTTTTTGAGGGCGCACCTACAGCCCGTAATTTATTTTTGATTTTCAAAATTTTGATCTCATTCGACAACCAACTAAATACCCTAGGATCGATTTTTTAATTTTTTTAATTTTCGATTAGTTCTCGAGACATCCGGGCCCAAAGTCAAAAATTAAAAAAAATTCGACCAAAAAAACCGGTGTTTCAACCATAACTTTTTGGATTTAATTTTTTTTTTTAAATTCTTTCACCATTTGATAGATCTCGTCAATCATCAGCGTCCTTTGACACCCTGTTTATCTATGAACTACTAATAGCTTCTATACAATCGCCGTGTCGCACTAAACTCCCAAATGGGACCTAGTACCCACCGATCTAAAAGTCATTTTCAATGACAAAAATTGCCGCTCCTTCTATTCTGTACGCTATATAATGTACTAGCTGTCCCGGCGAACTTCGTACAGTCTTATACTACACTAAACTAAACTACACTGTACTGCACTGCACTGCACTACATAACACACCCACACACCGCACACCGCACACTACACTACACTACTTTTTGTAAATATTGTAATTTTTTTAGGTAATTTTTTACACTTGGGTTACACTATTAGAGTTTTAGTAAGGATCCCTATTTTTTTTTGAAAATATAATATATCCTATAGCAACCACGGATAGTGTAGCTTCCCAACGGTGAAAGATTTTTTCAAATCGGTCCAGTAGTTCCTTTTTTGCTTTTTTTTCGCTCATTTTAGGGCAGGCTAAAGCTCATTGGCCATACCGCCTAGTCTTCAGTATTATATTTCATTAGTATTTGTAGAAACCTCCTGTCCGTTAGGTAGTGGTTCGAATCCTGCCACGTACCAATGTAATTTCGAATTTAGATTTCATATGTACGTTTATCCAACGCTCTTACGGTGAAGGAAAACGCCTGCACACGCCTGCGAAGAAACTCGCAAGTTGTGTGTGAAGTCGACCAACCCGCACTGGGTCCGCGTGGTCGACTAAGGCCCGATCGCCCTAATTCAGAGCAGGCTCGAGCCCCTCGGTGGGGACATACATGAGCTGAAATGATTTGTAGATTTTACGTCTTCTGTAAGATCACTATTTCTTCACGTTCACATCATATATAAAGTCTCTAAACTACATAACCTACAAATTCGAGCAAAATGATAGCACTTTTGCTAAAGCTTCCGCGGACTTCTTGTGGGAACTCGAAATACACCATATACACTTTTATTTAATTGTCCAACGCAATAAACATACAAATAGTACTTTTGGGATAAACACACTATCGATACTAAACATCAAAAACCACAAAATGTAGCTTTTAGGATAATTATTAATAAATGAAAAACGACAAACTGGACGCTACGAATTCCCGCCATAAAGTCGTGCACCACTAGATATAATGAAATACACAAGACAAAAATATAAGTATATAAGGTAAGTATATTCGGAGCGGAAAAATATTCTTACGAGGCTTTCTAGGTAAATGAAAATGAAATATTACTTTTCTATTTTTACTGATATGGAATTCGCATATTGTCGTTTATTCTGTGACGCTATATTACAGATAAAAAAATGCACAGATTCCCTGCATAGCACGAACTACTAGGACATTGAAAATGAAATTCAGGCATAAAAATCATAATCCTAATCCTAATTATTTTCCTAAATCCTAATTGGACAAACAATAAGTAACTTATGTATCACACTATCCACCAACAATTCGTTTTTTTTTACATAACTCCCCATACCCCGTACTAATTAATTAAAAAAATAAATATTTTACAAAATCCTAAAATTTAAAAAAAAAAATCGAAAAAAGTTCAAAATATTCCAAAAATCCTCCATTCACCACATACAACAATATAAACTCTCATACACACCCAACTTCCATACCACAGTACTGTATAACCATGATGCGCTACAACTCACTCGCCGAGGTACTTTTTTGAGGGCGCACCTACAGCCCGTAATTTATTTTTGATTTTCAAAATTTTGATCGCATTCGACAACCAACTAAATACCCTAGGACCGATTTTTTAATTTTTTTAATTTTCGATTAGTTCTCGAGACATCCGGGCCCAAAGTCAAAAATTAAAAAAAATTCGACCAAAAAAACCGGTTTTTCAACCATAACTTTTTGGATTTCAAATTTTTTTTAAAATTTTTTCACCATTTGATAGATCTCGTCAATCATCAGCGTCCTTTGACACCCTATTTATCTATGAACTACTAATAGCTTCTATACAATCGCCGTGTCGCACTAAACTCCCAAATGGGACCTAGTACCCACCGATCTAAAAGTTATTTTCAATGACAAAAATTGCCGCTCCTTCTATTCTGTACGCTATATAATGTACTAGCTGTCCCGGCGAACTTCGTACAGTCTTATACTACACTAAACTAAACTACACTGTACTGCACTGCACTGCACTACATAACACACCCACACACCGCACACCGCACACTACACTACACTACTTTTTGTAAATAATGTAATTTTTTTAGGTATTTTTTTACACTTGGGTTACACTATTAGGTAAGGATCCCTATTTTTTTTTGAAAATATAATATAGCCTATAGCAACCACGGATAGTGTAGCTTCCCAACGGTGAAAATTTTTTTATAAATCGGTCCAGTAGTTTCGGAGCCTATTCAATGCAAACAAACAATCAAATCTTTACTCTTTATAATATTATAGTATAAGTATAGATAATAAAGTATAGAAAATGAAGAATAGAAAAAAGCGTCTGTGGCTCAATCGGTAACGACTCGGTCCTCTTAAACAGATGTCCCGGGTTCAAATCCAGACGGCCGATGTACCAATGAGTTTTTCGAAACTTACGTACATAAATTACCCATTGCTTTAACGGTGAAGGAAAACATCGTGAGGAAACCTGCACATCTGATTCCAGATGTGTATGAAGGTCGCGTTGCACTCGTCCGTAGTTACGAAGTAACTAGTATCTCATCTGTGTCCGTAGGTGTAAATATAAGTGCCCTACACGTGACCGCGGGTGATGCTAAGTGCAACACCAGGCAACCGCTGTCATCTATCCCTTGGATAGCACGGCTAATTGTGCCACACGATAAGAGAGAGAGAGAGAGAGAGTATAGATAACTTTTATATTCTATATAACTCTGGGGCTCTGGGGCTGGGATCATAGTTTCCTGTGTTTTGATGAGGTTTTTCATCATCATATCTAACGAAAGACCTCCACTGCTAGATAAGGGGAGGCCTTTATCTAGCAGTTGACGCCAAGGATATCCACGACGACCGGTCCTGCGCTGCCCACATCTGCGGCTTCCCGCGACCTTCACCAGGTCGTCGATCCACTGAGCGGGAGGCCTGCCTACGCTACTTCTTCCGGTGCGCCGATGTATTTTTATATTTAGTTTTATCTTGTTGTAACATCATTTCTGTACGTGTCTGGAATTAAAATTTATCTTATCCTTATTATAGCTCACTATTCTCAATTTAACCAGCTCCGTGGCGTAATGGTTAAGTCCATTAGCTTTCAATCAGGAGGTCGTGGGTTCAATTCCCGGCGCAGTCTAACTTTGCAAGACTCGGTTTGGTTGGTGGAAGGGCATTTTCTAAGCCCGCCTGGCTAGCTACCAGCATCTTGTCTAAGTCTTGCCGCCAAACATCAATGCTTACAATATTTATGTGATGATAAGATAGCCAGTTACCCATTGCGTTGGAGAACCTTGGGAAGTTATCTTCGGCATCATGGTCACTTGCCATCAGGTGAGATGATGCCAAGGGCTTACCAATGGTGAATATATACCAAAAAAGATGAAATACATCCGCGTGGTTCTACCTTACAGGAGCGCAACTTAAACTATCAAATATTCCGAGTTAATTCTAGAAAAACACAATGAATTATTTTTTTCAAGTATTTAAGTATTTTTAAGTATCCTATATGTTAAACCGGGCTTTAAGGAACCACCATACAAAAGTATATCAAAATCAGCCTAGTAGTTTTTGCGTGATGCGCGAACATACAGACAGACAGACAAAAAATCCAAAAATTGTTATTTTGGCCTCTATACAGTTATTAATGTCATTATTATAGTTATTAAATAAATTTTATTATTATAGTTATTAAAATAAAATTTGTTCTCAAAATAGCATAAGACTATTAGAAATTAAATTGTGGTAAACATATGCCTATTGTTTAGATATTTTGAGAGCATCGTGGCTTTAACCCCATGAAGTCGGGTTTTTTTACATGAAAAATCGCCTTTATTGAGACAAAAAATATACATTTTTAATTTTAAAGCTCTAGAGTTATCGCAGCAGTTACTTCGTTACTAATGTCATATTTGGGAATACCCCGCATAAGATTTCGTCACTTTAAGGAAAATTCAAGAAAATTCACAAGTTTAAAAAATTTATCCATTTGACCACTAAGAAAACGCCTTTGTTCCATTCAATAGTACATAGCTCAGGGGATTAGAACGTGAAAAACATTCCACTAGTTATTAATAAAAGACCATATTATATAGTGTTACCATAAAGTCAATAATAAAAAAAAACATAAATTTTTATTTTCAATAAAAATTGGCATGGAACTTCAAAAACTGAATCGGCAATTTTATAGGTATAAACCTATTTTTTTCTTTTATTATCACTTTATAGATTATGTTGTAATAAATGTTTTATTTATTTTATTTATTTTATTTTTACAGTTTGGGAAATCAACAGCTATTCTTTAACACATATAACTAAATGGTATGACTAAATTCTAAAGCCTTTACAGATTTCCACAGTTAGATAATTTAGAAGAACAAACTTGTACATCCAATGTTAAGAAAGTTATACAAGAAGAAAAAAATGCTAGTCAAATATTAAAGAAATAAGTAGGTTAAAACAGGAATGATAAAGTTTTATTAGAAAGAAAAAATAAAAGGTGTGTGTATGTGTGTGTGTGTGTGTGTGTGTGTGTTTGTTTGTGTGTGTGTGGAGGGGGGGGAAGTAAAGGGAGGGGGAGGAGGTGTATGGAGGGGAAGTTGCTTTTGCGAGTCAAAAGATAATTTCAACTGTCCAAACTTGTGAAATTAAAGAAAAATCAAAACAAAGTTACGTTAGGTAGTGGCTATTTATGTCTTTATTGTATGTTTTGATTGGATTTTACACATAATTAATAATTATATACAGGTGTAACAAAATTAGTGTAGGTACCGTTAACTGCATCATACTGAACAACTTTTGTTCTACGACTTTGCTGAAAACGTAAAAATTTTTTTTTACTCTTCATACAAATCGATCAGGTGATCGACCGATTTTGTGCATTTTAATATGGAGGGTGCAATTTTTTTCTGAGAATTGACTATGAGTTCCTTGGAAAAAGTTTTTCAGTGTGACGAGCAGAACCCCCAGTTAACGGGACCTAAACCAAGTTCGTTACATCCTGTATATTATTTTGTCTCAATCAACAAATTTATTTTTAAAAATACACCTGTATTCTTGTCCCAGACTTAAATATTTCATTTAAGGCAGTTTAACATTTCTCTCAGAGGAACCGACGACGAATGCAAATAACAATATTCCGGGCTGTTTAATTATTCATCTCATTAGGAAAGTTCTAGGCCCGCGCGTCCCAGCCCGCCTAGGCCCGCACGCTCCCGATAGCCCAGTTCTGCAGAAACTTCAGCAAACTTCCAGAATGTGACGCCAAAGTTAATGCCTTCCTATTGGAAGGAAGTCAAAGATAATGCGGCGAAATTTATTGCAGTTGCATAATGCCGTTTAAATATCGTATATTGTGGGCGTGCATGTGAGATTAGGTCCGGCTATTGTGGGTTTGGGGATCTTGCAGACTTTATGCTAGGTCTTACATAAGGCTTGTGTGCCAAGGCATAGTAAAAGGAACAAGGTAAATGTGAGGACAAAAGAAAAATATATTTTCATCTCTCCTGTTCGGAAAGTTTAATTTTCATGAGTAGATAGCCGGGTGGAACATTGCTTTTCCATCCCTAGGGAGGAAAGTATTTTCATCCCTAGGGTGGAAGGTAATTTTTTTTAATTGCCAGCCACGGAGTCGAAGATAATTGAGATACATCATATTATTAAATTACATTAAAATAAGAGGTTTTCATATATCTTAACTCAACTATACATTAAACGACGTGTTTATTACGATCTATGGGTTGATATTAAATCAATTTATAGTTGGTCTATTTTTTAACAATTACAGAAGATTAAAATTTAAAATCATTTCTCTATCTGCTGCACGCCATAATGCCATGATAACATGACACTTTTTTTTTCAATTTTCGCCATGGCCACCTAGATGCACGTCGTGACCAACTCGATTAGGTACAATCTAGTCGGCCGTGGCAAGCGGCTATTGCGAAAAGGTTGGAGGCTGGGTTGGGTATAGGTAAACTTAATTTATTGATATCTAATAAATATTTTATATCATATAAATAATAAGTTTCCTCACAGTCGAAATGAAAAGTAGAGTGTTTAACTCGGGTGAAATGACCCATTCCACCCTCGAAGTATTGGCGCTCTCACTTCGTTCGAGCGCCAGAAATATCTCGAGTGAAATGGGTCACTTTCTTCCCTTGATTAACAATCTACTATTGTCTACTCTCATTTAGTAAAATTCGAATTTTAAACTTCAAAACGAGTTTTGTTTCTAACAAAATAATATTGTAATAACGATACAGGACAAATCCAAGAAGTTAAGTCGAGGTATTGGTTGGAACAGTTGTCTCTGTCTTTTTCTTAACGTGTAAAGAGTAATGAAAATAACCACACTTTTGCACTTTTTCAATGGTTTTTCGTTTCAATTAAAAACTACAATTAATTTTCAAAAATCTAACTGGCATATTGAAGAGTGTGTTTAGACTAATTGACTTGGAAAATTTAGAGGTCTAAATCGGTCTGGTATGCCTATAGATAGAATGCAAATTTCTGTTTTAAAAGAGGTTTCTTTGACAAAACTTTTTCTGTTATAAAAGTTAACGAATCGTATTTATGTAACTGACAAAATGAAGTCATTGAAATGAAGAATCATTTTACAAAATATCACTTTCATATGTTTTTTAATTGCTGAGAAAAATCGAGATCCCTGCGACCAAAACTTCTAATCAAATCAAATCAAATTCAGTTTATTATCAGACAATTACAGTCCATAAAATGTTAGTTACAATGTCACTTAAAAACCTATGTTAGTAAAACATAAATAACAAATAATAAGGAAAGCAGTCGAGACAAAGCCACCATTATTTTGCAGCCCGATTTGAGGGCGTCACATGCTTCCCGGTCCAGTGAGCAAAAAACGGTCCATCGTTATTACAATATTATTTTAATGCGTCGCCTTAAAATGTTTGAAACACCTAGGCGTGACGTCATAGTTTTACAGCGTCATTTATGTACTCATTTTGTGATTTTGATGAATTAAAAATCGAAGACTTGATGGAAAACAAAACGAGTAAGGTGTTTCGAAGTTTAAGTAGGTGGGCAATTTAGTGATCAAGAGTTCATAATTTATTTCTGATGCTGTCGTCATCCCTATTGCGAGTGCTCATTTTATATAAGTAAAAGCTCTAGTATTCTCCAATAAACAATCGCGTGTTTATGCAACTTTACAATTTAAATTCATAATGTTAAAATTCATTTTGGCGTAACAGGTAAATTGGGCGCATTATTGTGCACCGCTCAATCAATTTGGACTTCTCTGGAGCTGTCAAAGTTCAGACGGGCATCGCCGTGACGTCACGGGCAGGGACAGAGGTTACGAGGGGTCTGTAATAGCACAGTATTACAATACAGCGGATTCCAGTAGTGCAACGAATGTACAGGGTGACCTGCAGGAAATTTTCTTTTTTTGTTTGCTTCGTAACTTTTGAACGCTTGGAGGAGGAAGCGCGCTGTTGGCATCAATCGGTAGCTTGTTTCTTGAAATTTTGTTTATTAAGAGTTCAGTATCATTTGCACAGTGTGCACTTTTTTCGATCCGAGCAGTACGTGTGGGACTTGGGCGGCGACGTGGCATAACAGGACCGATCTCTTTGAAGTTTATTTATCCAGCGCTTAATCAAAGGGGCACTTTGACACTGCTGAACACAATGCATGTGATACTCAAATCTAACAATTACAAACGAATTATTGTTTTCGTAAGGTTTATGCACAGCGAAAGTACCCTGCTCACCCGTGAACTGACTCATGGCGGACAAAATTTCAAGAACCAAGCTACCGATTGATGAAACAGCGCGCTTCTCCTTCCACGCGTTCAAAAGTTACGAAGCAAACAAAAAAAAGAAAATTTCCTGCGGGCCACCCTTTACTTACGCAGAGCAACGGAAAGGTACTTGCGGGACAGCGGGCGGCGGGGCACAGCCTGACAAGCTCGACAGTACCTATCGTGCGTCATCAAAGGCGTTGCGCTACTGTAAGCCATATCGTAATACTGTGGTAATAGACAACGACCGGGCGCAGACAGTGTTCGGCAACCTACTTAGAATTGTGGATGTAATCATCAATCTTATCGTTGAGTAGGCAGAGGGAATATCTAGAATAACCAACTAATGTAAGCTTTACTTTCGTTTTTTTTTTTTCATCTTCTCCTTTCCACAAAATAGCTTTTAAAGTAAGAGATAAGAGAATTTAGCAATTTTTCTTTTGAGCGAACGAGTCTTGATTGATTGAATGAAAGGAAGACTGAGGAAAGTATTGTCGTCAATGTTTACATATTTTACTCAAAACATGTTCAATATCGCTAATATAAACAAAACAAAAAACCGGCCAAGTGCGAGTCGGACTCGCGCAAAGTAGGGTTCAAAAAATAAATGTATATTTTGTAAAACAAAATTACATTTGCAGTTGGTAATAGAACATTTCGCTTTTCCCACCGAATAAAATAATACTTACAATGGACTTACGATTACGACTCTGTTTTCGTGTCACCTCATTTTTAAGTTGTGCATGTCATAATACATGTTGTAATTTTTTTCCAGATTTTTCCTTCTGCTTTTCTTAAAGATTATATAAGATAACTAGCTGTCCCGGCGAACTTCGTACCGCCTTACATTACATTACACTGCCCTGCCCTACCCTACACTACCCTACACTACACTACACTACCCTACCCTACCCTACATACACTACACTACACTACCCTACCCTACACTACTCTACACTACCCTACACTACACTACCCTACCCTACCGTACACTACTCTACCCTACACTACCCTACCCTACCCTACCCTATCCTATCTCTCAAGTTGGATCGAACTGCACATGGTGTGCGAACTTTATTATAATCGGTTAAGTGGTTTAGGAGTCCATTGAGGACAAACATTGTGACACGAGATTTATATATATTACTAACTGTCCCGGCGAACTTCGTACCGCCTTACATTACATTACACTGCCCTGCCCTGCCCTACCCTACACTACCCTACACTACACTACACTACACTACACTACCCTACACTACCCTACCCTACACTACCCTACCCTACCCTACATACACTACACTACACTACCCTACCCTACACTACTCTACACTACCCTACACTACACTACCCTACCCTACCCTACACTACCCTACCCTACACTACCCTACCCTACCCTATCCTATCTCTCAAGTTGGATCGAACTGCACATGGTGTGCGAATTTTATTATAATCGGTTAAGTGGTTTAGGAGTCCATTGGGGACAAACATTGTGACACGAGATTTATATATATTAAGAATAGCTGTCCCGGCGAACTTCGTACCGCCTTACATTACATTACACTACCCTACCCTACATACACTACACTACACTACCCTACCCTACACTACTCTACACTACCCTACACTACCCTACCCTACCCTACATACACTACACTACACTACCCTGCCCTACACTACCCTACCCTACACTACCATACCCTACCCTATCCTATCTCTCAAGTTGGATCGAACTGCACATGGTGTGCGAATTTTATTATAATCGGTTAACTGGTTTAGGAGTCCATTGAGGACAAACATTGTGACACGAGATTTATATATATTAAGATTAAGAAGAAAGAAACTATTTTATTCGTTCATCGTTATTTCTGATACTTTACACATGAATTATAAAGTCGTACATGATGTTACCACAATTATTAAAAATTGTTGTTATTACGACTTTATTCCTGGCCTGACGGCTCTTCTAAAGAACAGTACTAGAGTGTGCTATTTTATTCCGATCAAAAAATATTTTCATCATTCCAATTATGTTCAATACGAGAACATTCCGTAAAAATTGAAATAACTGCCAAATCACTATCAACATTATTCCTGATTTATTACGAAATCGTTTTTATGACTGTCTTTAATTAGTAAATTATGTCGTTTCCCACCTACTCAACCATCTCTGTGCAAAAAATCACAACAATCGAGTATTTTTTTAGTTCCCTCAGGAACTGCATCAGATTATACTATTTTCCCGGGATAAAAAGTAGCCTATGTCCTTCCCCGTGACACAGGCTACCAGCATGCCATATTTCATAAAGATTGGTCAAGGCGTAGAAGCGTTAAAAGGTAACAAACAAACTAACAAACAAAGACATTTTCACATTTATAATATTAGTAAGGATTATTTCTTACCATAACGTAATAATACTGTAATTATTCCAAAAATATTTGCTGGTAATGGATGTTACCATTATTTAAAACTTTTGTTGTCCTTATCACACTCTTGGCTCTATTGTACAGATTATTACATTTCTCACTGTCTTCACTAGTCGACCGCAAGACATGTTCGCTTATTGTCAACAGTTTATTTTTGAGATATATTGTTACAAATTCTGTGGTTTTGAGTGAATTAAGGGCTTAAAAATATATAGACAATAGACAGATTTTTATTACAGATATAGAAAAAGTTAAACTTATAGAAACAAAAAAAATAAACACAAAGAAACAAACAACTAACGGAATCGATGCGATGTCAAAGTAGACTTTTCTTAGCATAAGCTGCAGGAGAACTGCAGCGCTGGTCTTCAGAAAAGCCCATGGTGTCATGTTGGCGAATCGATCTGCACATTAGTGCGATAATGTAAACAATATAATGGTGATCAAGAATCAATAAATAAGTTAGTGGAGTAGATTAAACTAATAAACTAACCTTTTATTTCGATGGATGTTGCGATCAAAATAAAAACCGCTACATATTTTCTTTGTACATTTATGCAGCTCAAAGGTAGAACGTAAATATTACCCATGGATTTTTCGATTTTTTTTTTGTGATAGTTGTACAAAAAAAAAAAAAAGCAGACCATAGTAGAAACGAAGGCGATTTGATGCATTCCTGTGTTGAGAGGTAAATAAAACATAAGGTTTGCAATCAGGAGATGACCAGGCTCATGCCTGACGTTGATGGCCAAGCGGAAAATTGTTTGGACCTTCTGCTGACAAAAGAACCAGACAGTTATAATGTGTCAGTATCCTCACCTCTGGGTACTTCTGACCATTGTCTGGTGAAGTCTGTACCGCTTTGTTCACCTCCTAATCTCAGCCCTAAGGGCACCAGACGGGTATTGCGGTACAAGTCAGCAGATAAGGATGAGATACACTACTTTCTTGTTTCTTATCCTTGGCGGCAGACTTGTTTTTCTTATCTATCTAAATCTTAAAAGTAAGATATCCTATTTTCTGACATTCCTTTAGAGAGCAGACATCGCCCGTGGTTCAATGCCGAATACTCAGTTGCTGAGGCACAAAGGCATTCGGCTTACTAGGCTTGGGCCGATACTCGAAGCATTAAAGCCTGGACACACGAGACAAGAAGAATGCATTCAACAAAGTCACTAAGTCCTACAAAAAGAAGCTGCGCAGAGCATGTTTCGACCATGTAAGCCGCATCGTATAAACTTGCCTCCTACCAACATAAAGGAGTAAGGCGTTAACTGCTGAAACCCTACGGAACACTGGTACACACGGAAACTGACAAGGCATACTTGTTTGCCTCTATGTTTGCCGAAAACTCACATCTAGATACAGCCATTAGTATACCACCGCGGTTACCTCTTTGCGGTACTATTATGCCACCTCTATCTGCCATAAAGAGGTACTCAAAGCACTTCGCTATCTAGACGTGAACAAAGTCAGTGGACTTGACGGTATACCAGCTGTAATGCTCAATAACTGAGCTCCTGGGTCGTCTCCTGAGTTGTAGGCTTGTGTAACTGGGTATCTGATTTCCTGAGGGAACGATCTATTCTATTAGTTAGGCATGGCTGCTCCTCTGACCCATTAGCTATAGATGCTGTTCTCTCCACTTCTCTATTCTTGCTACATATAAACGATCTGCTAACATCAGGTATTATTGGGTATGCAGATGATAGCTCAGTTGTAGAAAGATAACTATCAAGTGCATGAGCTAACAGCGCTGAGAAGTTGTCTTTGAAAGAGGCCGTGATAGAGTGCATGAATCTGTCGCTTCGAGCAGTATCTGGTTGGTTCCATCCTTCTAAGATACAGGCGTGTCTCTTCCGCTAAAAGGAGTCTTTCCACCTTGACTACAACTTTCCAGAATGAATTTATTCAGATATCGGACCACCTTGCACTCTTTGGCGTGGATTTAACATCAAATCTCAATTTCGACCAATACATTGAATGCGGGGCCATAGATGAGATACTAGTTACTTGCGAGGCAAAAATTGCTGCAATGAAGCTGGATATTATCTCTAAGGTGAGACGGTACTTCATAATTGAACAGCTTCTCACCTTATGACAAGCACAAATACGATCTTGTAAGGAGTACTGTTCACACCTATGAGATTGATCAGCCCGTTATCAGCTGGATAAATTTAACGCCATCAAGCACCGCGCCCGGAGAATCATTGGCGACTTTGAATAATAAAGGACCAATATTAAGGAAGTATGCGCGACGCTGCTCTTCCAAATAGATCGGTTTTTAAAAATGATCATGATGATGAATACTTCCAGTTGAACTCTAGAATTACCTTATGAGACAGACAGGACGGAGGGCAAACCCTACGACTGCAACAACGACAACGCTTCGGGTAGCTCACAATGATATTTAACCGAGACCACGGCTGCTACATGCAGATTTAATCTACACAGTAAATGCAAGGCTAAGGCAAGTTATTACCATAAAGCCATCATCACATTGGATCATAATCAAGACCAACACAAATATATTTAGCAAAATGATCAAGAAAACAGTGATGATGATACATCAAATCTTTAGTTAATTCATGTCTAATACAATTTTTGAGCTTTGTGTTTACAGATTTTTTAAACTAAGTATATACTAAACAATGTTGTAAGGATATCGGTTGAACTAGAAAACATCTTGGAAACTATTCTTTTTTTTACTTTTTATAGCTTACATACCCAATTCCTCACTAAATTACAGCAGAGTATCGTGTTGGTGCTCATTAAAATAGTCTCCATAAATATGTGTTATAATCGGTTCACTCGTTCAAGAACTACAATGCCACAGACAGACACGTTAAACTTATAACACCTCTCTTTTTGCTTCGGGAACCGCTGGATGCGGCAGTGCAGAACCGGTCGTCGTGGAAATCCTTGGGGGAGACCTATGTCCAGCAGTGGACGTTCTTCCGCTGATATGATGATTAGCTGATAGATATAACATGGTAACTTTGACCTGATACTGCAGCATCTTTTGGAATCTTAAGGACACCCAACCCCTCACCAGCTTACAGCAGTGGACATCCTTCCGCTGATATGATGAATAGGTAATAGAAAGAACATAGTAACTTTGACCTGATACTCCAGCATCTTTTGGAATCTACAGGATACCCAACTCCTCACCAACTTACAGCAGATGAATTGTGTTTGGGCTCATTGGAATAGTGTCAATGGAAAGGTGTTAGATAGAACATGGTCACCTTGACCTGATTCTGCATCATCTCCTGGTATCTGCAGGATACCCAACTCCTTACCAACTTATAGCAGAGGTATCGTGTTTTCATACGTAGAGTTAAAAACCATGAATTAATACTTAAAATAAAAATTTTAAAACCCCCGATTAAAAACCTCTAAATAGTAGAAAATAATATGTATTGGCCTTTAAAAACTTAAAAATAATTAATTTTAAAAATATAATTACTAATTATGCCGCTATAACAACAAATACTAAAAAACTTTAAAATATTTAAGGGGGCTCCCATATAACAAACGTGATTTTTTTGCTCGTTTTTGCTCGATATTGTTAAAGGCAACAGGTAGACGCTTGAAATATTCACTGAATATTGAATTATATTATTCACTTTAAAAATAAATAATTGAATTAAAATAAAATAAATATTTTAGGGAAATCACGTTTGTTATATGAGAGCCCCCCATATAACAAACGTGAATTTTTTTGCTCGTTTTTGCTCGATATTAATAACGGCAACAGGTAGATACTTAAAATATTTACAGTATATTTAGTTCTATATTCACTTTAAAAATAAATAAATTATGTAGAATAAAATTAATATTATTAAACCCTACATACTACAAACGTGATTTTTTTAAAGATAATCGCACGGAACCCTTCGTGCACTTGACCGGTTTTGTGATATGTTTACTTCTCCCTTGTGTTTATTATGTATTTCCTTATTTTAACTGACTTACGACTCCAGCCCCAAAATACCGCCCCTCACCGAAAATTTAACAAAAGCAAACAGTATAGAAACATTGTTTCGGAGTTTCCAGCTGACGGCAGAAGTGCGTTGACAAATGATGTGCAGGTGTCAGGCCAGGGTGTTATCATGGTGACGCAGGCTTGGGGTCTTGGTGTCAATTTACGAATCCCCTTTTTAAAAATCGAAAGGAATTAAGTGCCCATTATGGGGTTAGGGAGTCAAGATTTGCTTAAGATTATGTTAAGCGATTATGTTTGTTGGAATTCATAGTTTTGTAATTTCTAATTAGTTTAAACTGACGGGATAGATACTCGTGGACAGAACATTCCAAAGATTCTTCTTTTAAATCAACCTTTACACGAAATTACAAATCAGATAAGCTTTTTTACTTATGGCAAAAACCTGATCGTACTTAGAACGTCATTGACTTATCCACAATAATTGTTAAGGCTCCTTCGTCCCTAAAATTAGCAACTCGATTCACGATGTTTCAAACATTGAACCAAATATCTGAAATATACATCCCCACCGAGGGGCTCGAACCTACCCTGAATTAGGGCGATCGGGCCTTAGTCGACCACGCGGGCCCAGTGTGGGTTGGTCGACTTCACACCCAACCATCGAGTTTCTTCGCAGGCGTCTGCAGGTTTCCTCACGATGTTTTACTTCACCGTAAGAGCATCGGATAATCGTACATATGAAATCGAAAATCTAAAACACTTTGGCACGTGGCAGGATTTGAAATCAGACCTCCCGGATAGGAGGTAGCGGCTCTAGCCGTTACGCCACCGACGCTCTAAAGATTCTAGAAAAGTAACTCAAACGTAAACGTGAAAACAAAAATACCATCACCACAACTCTCTTATTGTCTTATTCTCATCTTACCACACATTGGATCTCACTCTCAAATCTTCTACTAAGTACCTTATAATTAACTCCCTTATTACTACTGTCGTTTTAAAAGAAAATTTTTTCAAACAAAAGAAGTTTATCATTTGATTTTTTTATTGCCAATATATTTTTAGTAGCATATACGTTTCAAATACAAAATTTTGCCCCCTTTTTGTTAGTAAAAAGTGGGTTAAAGTCCTAAAGATGAACCAACTTATGCCACTGATAAATGGTATTTCAGTATTCTCATTAGACAGTGCGAGATAGTGGCAGGAGTTCGGTGTGACATCTCGCCGGGGGCAGAAATGACAAATGACACGCGAGGCCGACTTTGGGACGTCAACTGCGTTATCATGGTGCTGGTGAGGAGTTAGCGAGCTCGCCTCGGGAGACATGCAAGAGTTACACTTTGTAACTGATACTGAAGTTTTGGTTGTGTTTACAGGCTGAACCAATGACTTCTATATTATTACTGGCGTAAGGACCCGGCTAAAAAGCGTCGGTGGCTCAACCGGTAACGACTCGGTCCATCTAACCAGAGGTACCGGGTTCAAATCTGGACGGCCAATGTACCAATGAGTTTTTCAAAAACTTACGTACATACTTACCGATTGCTTTAACGGTGAAGGAAAACATCGTGAGGAAACCTGCACACGCCTGCGAAGAAACTCGAAGGTTGTGTGTGAAGTCGACCAACCCGCACTGGGCCCGCGTGGTTGACTAAGGCCTAGTCGCCCTGATTCAGGGTAGGCTCGAGCCCCTCGGTGGGGACGTATATGAGCTGTAATGATGAAGGACCCGGCCAAATTTTAGTGTGCGGTGGAAAGATATTCCATATAAAAATGCCTTTTTTGTTGTTAGAGGTTGCAAAAATCATGAAAGAAAGGCTAAAAAGAAACTTGGGATATCGTATCATCGTTGAGTAACCTTACATTGAAATTTTTCTTGATAATAAATTAAATAAACGCATTTTTAAAGCGACAATTCTACCAAGGTCTTTTTAGCGTGGCACTGATGTCAACTCTCGCCCACGCTAGTTCGTATGAGTTATGTCAGGTGGCGCTACTTTTTGCTTGTATGAAGAAAATCTGAGTAAAATATGGAGACGGGCGGATCCTTCTGTCCAAATCTGTAGGCTGAACTGTACAATTAGATGATGAGAACCTTTTGAATGTTTAGGTAGGTCGTAGGCCTGTAGTAAGTATCGTTAAGGTGGTAATATAAAACCCAAGTTTTGAAAAAACCCTATTGTTGATGATGTTCCTTAAAGTCAAAAGCTATTAGAAACACGATTGAGCAGTTTTGGCTCTATAGAAAAAATCCCAAAGATAAGTCTACACCGTTACTTTAAACTCTAGTTAAGACTAATATTTTGAAGTATAAATTTTTAAAAATATACCACAATATTTTTTATGATAATAAAAAGTGAGAAATGTTATTATTTTTTATACTTTCATTCAGAAAATGGAAACTAAACGAAAAAACATTGATAAAGTGCAAAAATGTGGTTCTTTTCTTTACTCTTTACACGTAAAGAAAAATCAGAGACTACTGTTTTAATCAATGAAACAATATTCAGGGACAAATCACAGTCATCTGGCCCCAAACTAGGACTTCCTGTACTATGGGGACCAGAGCCTGACAGGTATACATACTTACATGCATATATATATATATATATATACCTATATATTATACCTTTTCACGCTTTGACAACTTGACCAATTTTGAAGAAATTTGGCATGCATGTTATGATAATACAAAGTGGCTACATTTTATCCCGTAAAAACTGCATAGCTCGATGCAGTTCTTGAGGGAGCCAAAAAAGTACTCTTTTTTTGGTTAATTTCTTTTACATCGCAAAGGGACAATGGATTGTGATTGGGTCTCACCCTTAAAGACAGTTATAAAAAAAGATGTCCTCGCGGGCGAAGCTAGTTATCGATAAAAAGAAAGAAAGAAAGAATGAGCAAATAAAATTTCGTATATATAATCTAAGAGTAATTACTTGTTGTCTTTTAATTTATCTCACTGTAACCTGTACTTTAGAGCGTAATTTAAAAAATCGTTTAACATAATAAATTAAAATTTGTAATTTCTTGAAAATGGATGGGCCAATTCTAATGAAACTAACACGTAAGTAAGTCACGAAATCCTCATTTGTGGATAGAGTACATTTTTCAAAATTATTTGTTTTAAAAAAGATGATTGAATTTTAATATTACTATGAAAATCTTTAATCACTAATTTTGAAAATGATGTGTATGTGTATATATTCAGAATTTCTTTTGTGTAGAAAGTTTCATTAAAATCAGCCCATCATTTTCAAGGACTAATAATTTTAAGTTTTTATGGGAAACTTTAATTTTGCATCGTAGTCTCAAATATTATGAAGCAAAAATTCATTTCCTTTCGTATTCAAAGCATTTACCAAAAAAAATCCGTAAAACCTAAAAAAAATATTAAGTACCAGCTTCTACTTAAAGAGAGTTTTTATGCTCTAAACGCCAAATGTGAATATAAATACTCGTTTCCAAATTCCAAAATGGCGACCACAGTATTTCCTACGATTCTACTGAAAATAAAAGACGATCTTGGGCCTTGATTCCACCTCCAAATTTCATCAACAGATCAAGTTCAAAACACCAAAATGACTATAGTCGCTCAAGATCTCGGTGGCGTAACGGCTAGGGCCGCCGCCTCCTGTCTCTGAGGTTGTGGTTCGAATCCTGCCACGTACCAACGTGATTTCGAATTTAGATTTCATATGTACGTCTATCCAACGCTCTTACGGTGTAGGAAAACATCGTGAGGAAACCTGCACACGCCTGCTGAGAAACTCGCAGGTTGTGTGTGAAGGCGACCAACCCGCACTGGGCCGGCGTGGTCGACTACAGCCCTATTGCCCTAATTCAGGGTAGGCTCGAGCACCTCGGTGGGGACGCATATGAGCTGATATGATGATGATGATCTATAGTCACCAAGAATACGGCTTCATTCCTAATTACAGCTCAATCGGACCCCTGGAAGTCGCTCTGAAATCGATCGAAAGATTTAAATGTACCTAAAGAAATTAACTAACATACACACATACAAACATTGCAAGTTTTTTTAAAGTAACACTTCTTTACGCACGCTTGACTAGGGGAGTAAGCTGGTGTATGCGTAATGAGAGCGTTACGGAAGTTGTGAGGGATATATAGATCAGTGAAGATAGAAAGAGAGACACTATTTATTTTTGTTTACCAACAATATCGGTTGCCAAGGCAACAATATCAGTTGTCAAAACAAACATATAAGATAAAAAAGAGTTGATCATTTTCAGAGGACAATAAAACTCTTTTCATAAACTGTCTATACCTACCTCCATATGACAAAAAGATTTGATTATTTTCTGAAGACTAAGTATTTACTTTCATTTTAATGCTCTAAGACTTTCATACATATGGATGGAGCTAAAGTTTTTTTTCAGTCGATTGGTCTAAAGCACACTCGTATTTTTTTCAAAATCGTTATTTGATAAGCCCTTGGCATCATCTCATCTGATAAATAAAATGAAATTAAATAAAAGCTTTCAATAAATTTAAGTGGTCCATTCGCCACAGGGTTACGCTGCATTTCCAGTATAAATAGGTCTCTACACGAAGTTGTATCTTTGTTATTTCAAGAGGGGCCTGAAACCACAGACTAGAGCGATATCTACTTCCATCCACGTACGTATCGCATCGGGCCCAAAATTTAACAATATGAACGTGCATTAATTAGGCAGGTGGAATATGCAGGAACTGGCATAGGAAATTATCAGGGCAGTAGAAATAATATTGATGATATCATATTCGTCCAGCTCACATACGTCCCCACCGAGGGGCTCGAACCTACCCTGAATCAGGGCGATCGGGCCTTAGTCGACCACGTGGGCCCAGTGCGGGTTGGTGGACTTCACACACAACCTGCGAGTTTCTCCGCAGGCGTGTGCAGGTTTCCTCACGATGTTTTTCCTTCACCGTAAGAGCTTTGGATAAACTAAAAATTACTACTACTAGTAAATCTCAATTCGAAATCACATTGGTACGTGGCAGGTTCGAATCACGACCTCCCGGACAGGAGGCGGCGGCCCTAGCCGTTACGCCACCGACGCTAGAAAAAATATTTCGTAGGTATAATTATTCGCTAAAATAGTGACCACTCTCAACTCAACTTTCAACTTCGTCTATAAATTTCAAAAAGGTCGCAATCTTAAGTTATTGGAAGCTTTAAAAATAAACAGACATTTAAAACCTAACTTTCAACATCACCTTTGTTAAATTATTTTAAGGCGATCCAAGCAGGTTGATACGTGTTTCAATAATATCGAACGTAAGTACGTAAGTCTATTCATTTTAAGTTCAAATCAATGCGGGCTTCAACGAGGCTGTTACGTTGAAACCGAACGCCCAATTCTCGATTTTTATATGTTTTTATTACTTTTCGTCACTTTCAAATATTTAAAAAAAAATTGATCAATTATAATGGAAGGTGTTATAATAAAACGTGGCTTAGATTGACCTTCAAGATAACAAACTATGAAAATCACATCGGAATCGAACCTGCGATCTCCTGATGTGAAGCGAGTGAACTAAGCACTACCCAATGGAGGGAGTTATTTTAATATTTGAAAGTCAAGCAGAATATCTGGAAAATCCCACCGGAGTTAAATGAAACGTACCTTAGATTGAACTTGAAGATACAAAACTATGAAAATCACATCAGAATCGAACCTGCGACCTACTGATGTGAAGCGAGTGAACTAAGCACTACCCAATGGAGGGAGTTATTTTAATATTTGATAGTCAAGCTGAATATCTGGAAAATCTCACCGGAGTTACATGAAGCGTGCTTTAGATTGAACTTGAAGATACCAAACTATGAAAATCACATCGGAATCGAACCTGTGACCTACTGATGTGAAGCGAGTGAACTAAGCAATACTCAATGAAGGGAGTTATTTTAATATTTGATAATCAAGCTGAATATCTGGAAAATCCCACCGGAGTTAAATGAAACGTGCCTTAGATTGAACTTGAAGATACCAAACTATGAAAATCACATCGGAATCGAACCTGCGATCTCCTGATGTGAAGCGAGTGAACTAAGCAATACTCAATGGAGGGAGTTATTTTAATATTTGATAGTCAAGCTGAATATCTGGAAAATCCCACCGGAGTTACATGAAGCGTGCTTTAGATTGAACTTGAAGATACCAAACTATGAAAATCACATCGGAATCGAACCTGCGATCTCCTGATGTGAAGCGAGTGAACTAAGCAATACTCAATGGAGGGAGTTATTTTAATATTTGATAGTCAAGCTGAATATCTGGAAAATCCCACCGGAGTTAAATGAAACGTGCCTTAGATTGAACTTGAAGATACCAAACAATGAAAATCACATCGGAATCGAACCTGCGATCTCCTGATGTGAAGCGAGTGAACTAAGCAATACTCAATGGAGGGAGTTATTTTAATATTTGATAGTCAAGCTGAATATCTGGAAAATCCCACCGGAGTTAAATGAAACGTACCTTAGATTGAACTTGAAGATACTGCAACACACATATGTTTTTGTATTATTATTTTTTTTGCTCTTTTTAATTTGTTATGTTTTGTTTTATATTATGTATGATTGTAATAATATGTGTGTGATTGCAGTGACAAATAAACGTGTTATCTATCTATCTATACCAAACTATGAAAATCACATCGGAATCGAACCTTCGATCTCCTGATGTGAAGCGAGTGAACTAAGCACTACCCAATGGAGGGAGTTATTTTAATATTTGAAAGTCAAGCAGAATATCTGGAAAATCCCACCGGAGTTAAATGAAACGTACCTTACATTGACCTTCAAGATACCAAACTATGAAAATCACATCGGAATCGAACCTTCGATCTCCTGATGTGAAGCGAGTGAACTAAGCACTACCCAATGGAGAGAGTTATTTTAATATTTGAAAGTCAAGCTGAATATCTGGAAAATCCCACCGGAGTTAGATGAAACGTGACTTAGATTTTAAATTGGATCTCAGGCTAACAAACTGTGAAAACCGCATCATAATAAAATCGAGTCTTACAAAGTTAGACCTCGCGAGGAATCGAACCTGTGACCTTCTGACGTGAAGTGCGTAAAATACGAAGGTGGTTATTTCAATGTTGGAATCTGAAGGGTCTTTGAATATACCTAATGTATGTACGGGTTAGTGGGCAGACCTCCCACTCGGTGGACCGATGACCTGGTGAAGGTCGCGGGAAGCCGCTGGATGCGGGCAGCGCAGAACCGGTCGTCGTGGAGATCCTTGGGGGAGGCCTATGTCCAACAGTGGACTTCCTTCGGCTGATATGATGATGATGATATGATGTAAGGGTGTAAGATCACTTTGGACTCCGTAGCTCAGAGGCAAAGTTCACTGGCTTTACACAGGAGGTCGCGGGTTCGATTCCCGGCGGGGTCAATTGTAAGACTCGGTTTGGTTGGTGGTAGGGCATTTTCTAAGCCCGCCTGGCTAGCTACCACCATCTTATCTAAGTCTTGCAGCCAAATATCAATGTTGATATCATTGGTGTGTTCCGGCTTGAAGATAAGATAGCCAGTTCTCCATTGCGTTGGGGATTCTTGGTAAGCCCGCTTTCATCTTCGGCAACATCGTCACTTACCACCAGGTGAGATGTTGTCATGGGTTTACCAATAGTGAAAAAAAAAGCGCGCACAAACAGTAACAACCAGCCAGGTGCGAGTCTGACTAGCGCAAAGTAGGTTTTCAAAAAATAAATGTATATTTTAAAAAACAAAATAATATTTTCAGTTGGCCATAGAACATTTTGTATGGAAAATCTATGAAATGTCAACAAATTCAACTGGTCAACTATTACTCCTAAACCAAAGTATATATATTAGTACTAACATACAGTATGGTGTGACAAAAATAATGGGAACTGGCAATAAAAACCCTCACGGAATTTGCCACACATGATACGTAAGATTTAGAGGTAATAAATTAAAATATATATTTAGTGGTAATAAATTAAAATATAATTTAAAATATGTATTTAATAACATCTAGTATCAAAAGGAATTGGTCACCGCGAAATGTAAAATGGTACTTATAATAATATCAATTTTCAATAGGTTGAGAGACTATGACTAAAATTGAACATGGAGTTCAAACGTGTGATTACACTTTTAGTTATTGTTAAACCTTAATAAGTAGTAGAAGGGGCAATCCATACGTATAGATTGTTACTCTTAATTCTGTGATAGATAATACCTTAAATTAAACGTAAAAAGGCACACATAAAATAATAACACTGTTCAATTTCTAAAGTTCATGAAAACCAAAAGGAATCTTGACCGCAGAATAGGGAAATGTGAAGAAAAAAGGTGACTACTTCCCTTCGCAGGTGGCACGACGGTGGTAGATGCTCAGGCTGACGAAAAAAGTATTCGAGCTGTACCAGCCAAGACTCGATCAGTTATTTGCTTAGCCTGCTGATGTAATACGTCGGCTATTTCGCCGTTATTATATTAGTTGTCCATTAGGTACTCGGTAAAAACCCTTGAAATATCGGCAAAGGATCTGTAATATACTAAAAAACTGCACCATACAACTTTGAAAAACAGCAAAAGGCAACTTATTAAATTTATAATCTTATTTTCGGTCAAAAATAGGTTTGCGGTGACCACCATTCCATTGTTCTTTTTCAATCCTTCATCTTCTTGTCAAAAAGAAACAAATTTTTTCAAATTCAATTTCCATAGACGAACAAAATCAAAAGAGAATTTAAGTATGAAACGCAAAAAGGAGATTGGCTCGAAACGATAGTTTGCGTTTCAAAATACCCACAAACTCACAAAAAAAAGGTGTGAAGTCAAAAAAAAATTTTTTGAAATTTGGACAACCCTATGGACGTTGGACAGCCCTGAAGAAGAAAAAATAAAAACTCTCTAAGTAACTAGTTAACTACAAACGTTTACTTGAAGCTGGTAGAAATTAACATTTATACACGATTCGCGTACACATACAAACGCCAAAAACTCCATCTAAAAGTGAACAAACTTAATAACCCCAACAACACACTAGTGTTAAGGGATCGCTATGCACAGCCTAAAATAGTCAACTAATGCCGAAAGAGCATAACTAAACAACTAATTAAAACTAGATAGTATAAAGAGAGAACGAAGAAGGAAAAAAGGAGCACTCCGCACAATAGGCAAGTAGGGCTGTCAAGTTTAACACATCTCGAGGGAAAAAACCCCAGAACTAGTAAAACATTAAAGACCAGTAGGGTTGTCAAAAACTGAAAAACTTGCGAAACATAGTCGGTTACGCCAGCGAAAATGTGGACAAAAGCGGTAAAGGCGGATGCGTGAAAAATACGACTCACGGATAAAATCAACACTGGAAGTCTGAAACGCGATACGCAAGAGTCTAAAGGGACAATTCTACCGAAAAATAGGCCATTTGAGGTAAGACAAGGGCAAGATTAATGAAAGAAATTTGAAAAATGGAAAATTGTTATAATACCTCAAGAAATCTAAACAATACTGCGAAATACAGAAACGTTGTCACATAAAAGTGAACAGGGTACGCCAAAAATTTAAGGAGTACCTCGCAAAGCAACGCGTAAAAATATTCCAAACAGTTAACCTTAAAGATTTTTCCCTTAAACCAACGTTAAATAATCGTGAACTAAAAGTAAGTCTGTCCCGACTTTCGATTGAAAGAAAACTAGAGTCTGGCCATTGACTACCTAAATTAAAAATTCTCTTGGAATCGTAAGGGAATACACAGGCAAAAACAACTTATCAACACGTAAGCAATTATCCGAAAGAGGTATAATGCCAATAAGCCGGGAAAAAAACGACCCGTGTGAAGAGAAGCAAAAAAATACCGTGCATACAAACAAAAAAACGTTACGTTTCAAAGAAAACTACACGATTAAATTAAGTAAGGGTCTTGAGGTATTAAAACTTTAACCATAACATCCGGAAAACGGATACACCCACGGACGACAAAAAAAACGGGTTCGTTAGGGAAAGATAAAGGCAGAAAAGGGGATAAAAACATTAGTTCGGGCGCCATAAATATGTGACAAAAATAATGGGAACTGGCAATAAAAACCCTCACGGAATTTGCCACACATGATACGTAAGATTTAGAGGTAATAATATAAATATATATTTAGAGGTAATAAATTAAAATATAATTTAAAATATGTATTTAATAACATCTAATATTAAAAGGAATTGGTCACCGCGAAATGTAAAATGGTACTTATAATAATATCAATTTTCAATAGGTTGAGAGACTATGACTAAAATTGAACATGGAGTACAAACGTGTGATTACACTTCTAGTTATTGTTAAACCTTAATAAGTAGTAGAAGGAACAATCTATACGTATGGATTGTCCCTTCTACTACTTATTAAGGTTTAACAATAACTAAAAGTGTAATCACACGTTTGTACTCCATGTTCAATTTTAGTCATAGTCTCTCAACCTATTGAAAATTGATATTATTATAAGTACCATTTTACATTTCGCGGTGACCAATTTCTTTTGATACTAGCTGTTATTAAATACAAATTTAAATTATATTTTAATTTATTACCTCTAAATATATATTTTAATTTATTACCTCTAAATCTTAAGTATCATATGTGGCAAATTCCTTAAGGGTTTTTATCCCCTGTTTCCATTATTTTTGTCACAATGGACACTCCCTGCCGCTCTCTAGATTGTGACCTCACCCCCTCGTCACCCAGATTGATACAGATTGGTTACAGTTTGGTTGTCGAACGTATAGGATTTCGCCGCCAATTTGTTAGTTCCGTCATTCCTTTTTTGAAATGTAATTTCTGCCCCGTTGTATGAAGTGTGCAGGGTGTGTCAAAACTAACAAAGCTTACTTAGCCATGTAGGGGAGGTTCCGTATTTTCATACCGCGCCTGGCTACCTACCACCATCTTATCTAAGTCTTGCAACCAAACATCAGTGTTCACAGCATTATGTTGATGTGTTTCGGCTTGAAGATAAGATAGCCAGATCCCCATTGCGTCGGAGAATCTTGGTAAGCCCGCTTCCATCTTCGGCATTATCGTCACTGGTGCGATGATGCCAAGGCCTTTTCAATTGTGGATAAAAACAGGAGATATGCTGGTGTCATCTGGCAGCGAGCGACTAATTCCTGATTCCGTGAATTATTTATCGCAATCCAATATGCCTTTTCGGATATTATGAGACTCGTTAATATTTTGACCCGAAAACGGACCACGAAAAGATTTAAAAAGCGAATGTTACACAAAGCTTATTGTTTTGTTTCGTTGCTATTGTTTTGTTTTCATTGTTATTTTAGATTGTTGGCCACCGCAAGCGTTTTCCAGCGTGCTTGAGTAAATTCTTTTTTTTTATTATTTTGGCCACCGCAAGCGTTATCCAGCGCGCACGAGTAAACACTTTATTTTATTTTGTTTTAATTGAAATTAATTGGAGGGAAATAAACCGGTAACATTTTTTTGTGCTAATGTGAAAAGATTAATGGAAAATCAATATCTATACATTCTATACGTGTCTATGTCACTCTCCTCTTAAACAACTGGACTGGTTTTCATAAAATTTGTTGTGTGTATATGTGTGTGCTCCTGGGTGGTGTTTAGGTTTACAATTACACCCAGTAGGTGGCGCTACAATAGAATCTAAGATTTTTTTAAATATTCTCTGTAAGATTTTACGAAATTTCGTGATTCGGGCATGACAACGTCTGTCGGGCCCGCTAGTATGCTTACCAAATTAATTGCAGTTCAAACTTAATGATGTAGACAAGGATTAAGGCGGAATTTTTCGAAATTTTCTCGGGATAAGGAAAAAAGCGCCGATGAAGTCACGGGCCCACTAGTCCTACTAATATTATAAACGCGAAAGTTTGTAAGAATGTATGGATGTTTTTTCACGCAAAAACTACTAAACGGATCAGGCTAAACTTTGGTAGGTAGACAGATTAGGACCTGGATTAACACATAGGTAAATCTTTTTTACTCATAGAAACGTTGTCCATGCGGGTGAAGCCGCGGGAAACAGCTAGAGTATCAATAAAATTATCACAAACAACAAAACTCAACAGCAAAAGCCAAAGACTTACGAATAAATAGAAGTGACAACAACAATTTGAAGAAAGAACACACGGGAGCTAATTCTATGTGACACACGTTACATTCCACTCACGTATCGGGTAAGTAACGGCGTCTTCGCACGGCGCATGTGACACCTAGCGTTAGGTGCCGTGAAAAATGGTCCATTTCCCAACGCGGAGATAAATTTATCTTTCGCGAGACTATTGCGACGCGCGTGTTATTTGAGTGTTAATATTCATTGAGGAAACACAATACAATAGAGCGTCGGTGGCGTAACGGTTACGGCCACTAGCTCCTGTCCGGGAGGTCGTGGTTCGAATCCTGCCACGTACCAATGTGTTTTCGAATTTCGATATCATAATGTACAACGTTTATCCGACGCTCTTACGGTGAAGGAAAACATCGTGAGGAAACCTGCACACGCCTGCGAAGAAACTCGAAGGTTGTGTGTGAAGTCGACCAACCCGCAATGGGCCCGCGTGGTCGACTAAGGCCAGATCGCCCTAATTCAGGGTAGACTCGAGCCCCTCGGTGGGGAAGTATATGACCTGATAAGATGAAGAATACAGTTCACTATTTTGGTAGATAACTGTTTGGTGAAAACTTTTTTTGGTAGAAAAGGTAGAAAACTCTTTTTAGGGCTCCGTACACCCAATGGGTGACCAACGGGACCCTATTAGTAAGCCTCCGCTGTCTGTCCATCTGTCCGTCCGTCAGCGGGCTGTATTTCATGAACCGTAATAGGTAGGCAGTTGAAATTTTCACAAAATTTGTATTTCTGTTGCCGCTATGGCGGCAACTGCAGTAACCCGCCACTGAACATTAACAAAAGCGACGAGAGAACAAAAGAAATACGACATCTAGAACGCGCTATTAGAATTTCTTCAGCGCTGAGTATATATACAGATACCAATCATTAACGTTAGGTCCACGGCCGGACTCCAGACATGTCACCTCGCCTGGCGGAGATATCTCCCTTTGCTCTCGTCGAGTAGGAACGCACCGTTCCTAAATTGGTGACACCGACGTGTGATACACTCCATTATCAAGCCTCCAGCCAGTAAAGCAAGCCTCAGCAGCACAGCACACAGCAGTCACATCGCACTGAAGTTAAAATCAGAACCATCCCAACCCGAGACGTCGAGTTTCCTGGCCTGCTACTTCACCTTCGGGCACCAGCAAGTTGTCGGCAGCCACACCGCTTACTCTGCGCGCATCACCTGCTTCCCATGCCATGACGCCTGATGCCAGCCTTCATCCCGACTCACCGTGGACATCGACCTGGCACACTGCACATCGACCCGACTCAACGAGGTCGACAGCACCCGCGACCTTAGACTGCCAGCTCTCATTGGATCGACCTCCGGTCTCGGAGGAGGAAGTGATGTGGCGGCAACTGCAGTAATCCGCCACTGAACATTAACAAAAGCGACGAGAGAACAAAAGAAATACGACATATAGAACGCGCTATTAGAATTTCTACAGCTCTGAGTATATATACAGATACCAATCATCAACGATTGGTCTACGGCCGGACCCCAGGCATACTACCTCGTCTGGCGGAGATATCTCCCTTTGCTCTCGTCGAGTAGGAACGCACCGTTCCTAAATTGGTGACACCGACGTGTGATACACTCCATAATCAAGCCTCCAGCCAGTAAAGCAAGCCTCAGCAGCACAGCACACAGCAGTCACATCGCACTGAAGTTAAAATCAGAACCCTCCCAACCCGAGACGTCGAGTTTCCTGGCCTGCTACTTCACCTTCGGGCACCAGCAAGTTGTCGGCAGCCACACCGCTTACTCTGCGCGCATCACCTGCTTCCCATGCCATGACGCCTGACGCCAGCCTTCATCCCGACTCACCGTGGACATCGACCTGGCACACTGCACATCGACCCGACTCAACGAGGTCGACAGCACCCGCGACCTTAGACTGCCAGCTCTCATTGGATCGACCTCCGGTCTCGGAGGGGGAAGTGATGTGGCAGCAAATCCGCCACTGAACATTAACAAAAGCGACGGGAGAACAAAAGAAATACGACATCTAGAACGCGCTATTAGAATTTCACACAGCTCTGAGTATGTATATATACAGATACCAATCATCAACGATTGGTCTACGGCCGGACCCCAGGCATACTACCTCGTCTGGCGGAGGTATCTCCCTTTGCTCTCTTCGAGTAGGAACGCACCGTTCCTAAACCGCTGTAACAAAAACACTAAAAATAAAAAAAGGAAAAAATAAGGGGGATCTCCATACAAAGACGTGTTTTTATTGGTCTTCAGAATGATTTTTTATTTAGCTCTATCGTAAAAACGGTAATACATAAAAATGTGAAACTTGGTGTGGTTATAGTAATGATACTGAAGTAAAACAACAAATAATAAAAATTGGTCAAGTGTGAGTCGTACTCGCGCTAAAGCGTCCGAACTGAATGACAAAAAAAGAGTGTAATTTGAATATGTATCATTGTCATAATACTTTGTAGTTATGTGGAGACGTGTGGTGGTAGCACGGCTGGTACTTGGCTTTTTTTTTTGTAGTTTAATGAAGGCTATGAGACTAAGCTCACACACTGGCTAGTAAAAACTATTTTTCAAACATTGCAAATTTCCGGCCGAATCGTTTGAAAACAAACGACTTTTATTTAAAAAGTCACTTTATCGGACAATTTATTATGGGAAAAAGCCATCGGCTTTTCTCTGCTGCGGTTTTTTATTTATCATCGTTATTTGATTCCCGAAAAATGTTTCGGTGGAATTTTAAACCGATGACAAAGGCAATACACTGAAAATGTCATGTGACCGCAATGCCAAACCAATTAAGCGCATCTCTGGCTATAATTCCGGTGCCCGTGCCATGTAGGCAGCACGGGAATGCGCGCTCGTACGGAATATCACAAAAACCGGCCAAGTGCGTGTCGGGCCACGCGCAATGTAAGGTTCCGTAGTTGTCATTATCGCGTCCATATCTAATTATCAAAAGATAATGCCCAAAAATGTATGGACCAAAAACCCGGCATCGATTAAAACGATTTATGTATGGCAAGGTAGAGTAACGCACTATATCACAAATCCAATAATTGTTTTTGATTAAACAATTACCAAGTACTAAAAAATACGTAACTAATTGACTTTATATAAATCCATGATATTAGCAGTTTTACAATCGATATTGGTATGAATTGTGGATATATTGAGAGAGATTTGAGATTAATGTAAATATATATGTCTATTGATCAAATATATGTATAATATGTATTATTTTTACATATAATTATTATGTAATATCACTTTTATATGAGAAAGCATGGAATCTCAGTTTGGGGTCCAAAAATAGTTTTATATATTATGTTCCAAGGCACTATTACATACGGTTTGGTTTCAAAAAAAAAAGTAAACATGATACTATCTTCGTTCCAGTGAACGGTCACAACTCATACAATTTCACGACACAACAAACACAATAACAAAACAAGGAACCAGTTATTCAAAGCGCTCTGCTATACAAAACTGTTGCATGCTGCCGACCTGTTTTGGAAATGGTTTTATGCAAAACGAGTTGCGTATTTGCGACCTCCTATTTAAGGTCTACTTTGCTGTTCATAAATTATTTTAATCGACTCTGGTTTTTTTTGGGCATTCTCCTTTCCAAATAAGTCTATTTTCTCGAAAACAAAACCCTAAATCATAAAATGGTCTTAGAAGACTCCCAACTATTTTTAAAGCTCTAATCAACAATATCCCACACGACTGGGTTTAAGGAGAAAAAAAAATCATCCCTACTTTACTAGTAGGTATCCTTAAAAAGTTTTTTTTCCAAATGTTTTTTTACTGTTCTCTCCGCTTTATCATCACTATCACTACATAGTATAAAACAAAGTCGCTTTCTCTGTCCCTATGTCCCTTTGTATGCTTAAATCTTTGAAACTACGCAACGGATTTTGATGCGGTTTTTTTAATAGATAGAGTGATTCAAGAGGAAGGTATATATGTATAATAACATCCATTAAATATAGGAGAAGTACTGTTATTTTTGAGGTTTCTAATGTGATGTCGTAAATAATTACATTTTTTCCGCTAACATTGCAAACGCAGGCTGAACCCTACGAGTTTTATCAAAATAATGTACTAAGTATTGTACACATTGAAAAGGTCTACAGAAAAGTCCGTGATGGTATATGTCTATCTCTTATGGATAACCCACAATAACTTTTTTTTGTCATTTACTTTTTACGACAAATAATGGCTAATTTTCGAAGCGATTTTAACCAATACAGCATTAATCCTTAACCAATTAAATACCTTGAATACATTGTTCATTTAATATAGATCTATATGGCCCGTTACACCGTATGATTTAAGTGAATATTTTCGAAGATATTACAGATTTAAAAATTGCGGGACGTAGCGTTTGCGGCGGTACCGGCCGGCCGCCCGGTGCGGCAAGAGCGTGCCTATAAATAGCGCGTCTGAGGCCGCGGTTTTCCCTATAGCACTTTGAAAAGCTGTGAACGTTGTTTATAAAGACATTCTGTAATATGTTGTAAAAATAAAATAAATAGTTAAAAATGTAAAATGTAAATAAGTAAAAATGTAGTGTATGAATTTAGATATTCCAAAGATAGCAGGAAATCTTCATGGTATAGGGAAAGGGGGATTGTTTTACTCCAAATTTAACGCGTGCGGGCCATGGGCAGTAATGAATAAATCAAAACTACTGAATCGATTTTAATCACATAGGCTATATATTTTATACCCGTGCGAAGCCGGAGCGGGCCGCTATGTTTTTATATACAACGTTCTCAGTTTTTCTGTAGTGTATTTAGTATCAGCATTGCACCCGTGCGAAGCCGGGGCGGGTCGCTAGTTATTATATATATCTTTGCCAAATTTCAGCTCTTAACTGCTAATAGTCTAGGAGCTAGGCCGCGGACAGACAGACGGACAGACGGACAGACAGACATGGCGAAACTATAAGGGTTCCTTTTTGTACTACGGAACCTTAAAAATCGCATAGAAACCAGACGACATTAATTCAATAGGGATGACGAATGCTAGTCATCTGATTTACTTTTTATCATCTGTCAAAAACGACATTTTGTTCTAAAAAGGTTTGAAATACCTAGATGTGACGTCATAGTTTTCCAGCGTCATTTATGTAGGTACTTATTTTGTGATTTTCATCATATCAGTTCATACACATCCCCACCGAGGGGCTCGAGCCTACCCTGAATCAGGGCGATCAGGCCTTAGTCGACCACTCGGGCCCAGTGCGGGTTGGTCGACTTCACACACAACCTTCGAGTTTCTTCGCAGACGTATGCAGGTTTCCTCACGATGTTCTCCTTCACCGTTAAAGCAATCGGTAAGTATATGTACGTAAGTTTTGAAAAACTCATTGGTACATTGGCCGTCCAGATTTTAACCCGGTACCTCTGGTTAGAAGGACCGAGTCGTTACCTGTTGAGCCACCGAAGCTTTTGTGATTTTGGTGAATTAAAAATCGAAGACTTGATAGAAAACAAAACGAGTAAGGTTTTCCGAGGATTAAGTAGGAGGGCAATTTAGTAATCAAGAAATCATAATTTATTTCTGATGCTGTCGTCACCCCTATTCCAGTACCCATGCCATTTAGGCCGGGGTGCGTTCGTACGGAATATCCCAAAAATCGTATAGAAACCAGACGACATTAATTCAATTGTCGCCAGTCAGAATCGATCATCAGTGTTAGGCAGATCAACGTGAAATTTGATATTTGGCGGGGACAGCCAATTTTCTTGCACCGCTAATGGATAGCGAGGGAACCAGCTTATACAATTATTCGAGTTATCTATCACACATGGTCGATTCTGTGAAATTTCATATTGTCGCAGTAAAACCACGAGGATCGAAGAGACAAAAACCGGCCAAGGGCGAGTCGGATTTGCGCAAAGAAGGGATCCCGTAGTCTTTTCAAAAAATAAATGTTTATTATAAAAAATAAAAATATTTTTGCAGTTGGTAATAGAACAAATTGTATGAAATGTATCTATGAACTTTTTACAAATCGAACAGCACATCTTTAGTTGGTCGACTATTTCTCCTAAACCACAGATTGCTAAATAGTTACATCGTAAACTAAGTAAGCCTACTTATCTGTGATAGTTTTTCTTTGAAATTCATTATATGAACTACTTTCGTGATTTTTTTCAAATTTCCTAATACTGCGGTTTAGTTGTTAGGGGGTGGTGACACTCGACTCCAACAAAATTTAGCACTTTATTTAGCACGCCTATTTTTTCGAAAACGGAACCCTCAATTATAAAATGGTCTGAGAAGACTCACAACAATTTTTTAAGTTCTAACCAACGATACCCCACACGACTGGGTTTGACGAGAAAAAAAAAATCATCCCCACTTTACTTGTAAGTACTACCCTCAAAAAGTTTTTTTTAATTATTTTTTTTACAGTTCTCTCCGCTTTATTATTCTGTATATATTTGCCAAATGTCAGCTCTTAAATACTAATAGTCTAGGAGCTAGGCCGCGGACAGACAGACAGATGGACAGACAGACATGGCGAAACTATAAGGGTTCCTTGTTGCACTAAACTATTAGGGTTCCCTAAAAAGGAGTGAGGAAGATGGGAGTCCTATTTTAACCTGACTGCGTCAGAAGGAAGGTTATGTTTATCGAGAGTATGTATGTAAGTATGTTTGTTGCTTTGGCACACTCTATAGCCTTAACGGCTTGATGGATTTTGAAGTGCAAGGTGTCGTTAGATTCGTCTTGATCCCGTGAGTGTCATAGCATACATTTTTATCCAGACCGCCAAAGAAGTGTCTTAAGTTTTTTAAATTTTAAGTAATTCGTGTAGTTATATCATTCAGTTGATTAAAATAATCATGTAATGTTTGCCTGTATGACTCTACACCGAAAACATTTATGTATAGGTGTCACAGACTATAGCGTTGGTGGCTCAACCGGTAACGACTCGGTCCCCCTAACCAGAGGTCCCGGGTTCAAATCCGGGCGGCCAATGTACCAACGAGCTTTTCGAAACTTACGTACTAGGTATATACCGATTGCTCTAACGCTCAAGGAAAACATCGTGAGGAAACCTGCACGTCTGATTCCAGATGTGTATGAAGGTCGCGTTGCACACGTCCGTAGGTGTAAATCTAAATGCCACGTGACTGCGCGTGACGCTAAGTGCAACACCAGACAACACTACTAATTATGTTTAATAGTTATAAAATGATGACCAACCTAAGAATTGACGTGAAAGCGATGAGACATGACAAGTCTAGTACTTCTTTTAATAAATATTTTTATCTTAACATTGAAATGAGTGGTGCATGCTCGCTTAAATGTTCGTGCGGATGGTGGCGCATCGGGAGCCGGGTCGTTCCTTTCCCTCTAATATGGTTAATGGGAGCGATGGCTGACTCTCGCGTTATACTCGTGACCGGGTGCTGTCCGTGTGAACTGATGGCCTACTCTTGTTAAAGGCATTCAATGATTTTTATGTATAACTTTTAGTGTCATATTGTTTTCATGTTCTAATGACATAATCTGGTTAATATCAAAGATTTAATTTTGACGTTACTAAGTTATTATTGTTTATTTCTTGATTCTTCACAAATGACATGGTTATTAATATTTTATGACTATCAGAAAGAGTGTAAATCACACCTATTTTGAATAAATATATTGAATTGAATTGAACCGTCGTTCTATCCCTTGGTAAATTGCCATTGTTAATTGTGCCACACAATAAGAGAGACAGACCTGTTAAATGTACCAACTAGAATTCATTGATGGACCCTGACAGCAGATCATAGAGGACAATATTTTTTACACGTATCTGGCAGTGAAAGCTATGTACAGGGTGTAACAAAATTGTTTTAGGAGCCGTAATCCACTTTACCGTAAAAACTTTATCTTCTTTTTATAATTGCACTAGCTGTTTCCCGCGGCTTCACCCGCGTGGACAACGTTTCTATGACTTTTCGAGGGTGTGCAGTTTGCGAGCCGCTTGCGGCTCGCGAGCGTGACAAAATGTACTCTCTGTGTTAATACAGGTTCTAATCTGTCTATCCACCAAATTTCAGCCAGATCCGTTCATAAGTTTTTGCGTGAAGAAGTAACAAACATACACACACACACACAAATTTCCGTCTTTATAATATTAGTGTGATAGTGTGATGTGATGTGATTTGTCATATTTTTCCTGACCTGTAAAACGTGTTTTATAAAAAAAAAAACAATTTTGATCGTTTTAACTATCACTAAAGTAATCTGGCATAAATGGAGCTTCTACACAATGTACTGAAAAACTTTCCCCAAGGAACCCGTGTCAATAAAAAAAAATCGACACATTACAAAAGCGCAAAAATTTGGTCAATCAGCTGATCGATTAGTATGAAGCGTTAAAAAAAATTGAGAATTGATTATGGGTCATCTGTATGAAGCTCCAGTTAACGAGTCCTACACAGATTTTTTTACACCTTGTAAAACTACAAGCCTCGGTAGCTTATGGGAGGTCTGGGTTCGAATCCTGCCGCTTACAAGTAACAATGTGTTTTCGAATTTAGATTTCATATACATGTACGTTTATCCGACGCTCTTACGGTAAAGGAAAACATCGTGAGGAAACCTGCACACGCCTGCGGAGAAACTCGCTGGTTGTGTCGACGCACTAGGCCAAATCACCTTAATTCAGGGTAGGCTCGAGCCCCTCGGTGGGGACACATGTGAGATTATGATGATGACAACTGCAGTACTCAAAAATTTCGCACCACCGAAAAATTTTACGAATGATTTATCTTAACTGTATCTGTCGAACACAAGAGGACGTCGGTCACAGTAGCTCCCCTCTGCAAATCCGTCAATTTTATTATCGTGTCCAGTGACGCGTCATCTGTCACGCAGTCTCGGCAATGTTGGTGACAGGACCAGTGACGAAACATACCCTTGTAGTGCCTTTTCAAGCGTGAAAAGCCCCTACCCTGTAAATCTGTAGTTATTAGTAGTTATTCTGGAATATTGGTCATTTTGGGAAACTAGACATTATGGAAAAGTAGCTTAAATGTAGTTTTCAAGCGAATCGGTGCAGTACTTTATTAGTAAATTAACAAAAACCAAAAATCATAATGCAAGATTGTACTAAGTTGTTGCGATGGAAGTCGGTTTTTTAACCTGTTTAGCGTTTTTAATTATTTGTAATTTATCTAGCATGTTTATACTTAAGAAAAATTACATACAGTAGGGTAGTGTTTTAAAAAGTAGTTTTAACTGCCTTCGTAGCGTAATGGTTAGTCCATTCGCTTCACACCAGAAGCATTGATGTGTTCCGGCTTGAAGATAAGATAGCCAGATCTCCATTGCGTTTGGGAATATTGGTAAGCCCGCTTCCATCTTCGGCATCATCGTCACTTACCATCAGGTGCGATGAAGCCAAGCGCTTACCAATTGTGATTTAAAACCAGTGAGAGTGGCATAACTTAAATCTTGTACATTATAAAATTAAATGTACCTTTTTCCATTCACAAAAATATGTAGCGTTCAGTTCATATGTAGGTCTAGTTTCCTAAAATGATTACTTTCCCAAAATGGCTACTTTCCTAAAATGTCTACTATCCCAAAATGACCAGTTTTTTTCAAAATTACTTCTTTCCCAGAATGACTACTATCCCAAAATGACTAGTTTCCTAAAAGTCCAATCTATATCACTCCCTCAATGCTAAATCATGATTGTCATGTAATGTTAAGAGCGGAGTGATCTCCACCAGGTTCTGTCATGTATGTATCTCATATAATTAGGGATTCTGTGAGAGATCGGTTCCGCCTTCGACAGCTTTAGGTGAGATGATGCTGACTTTTCGAGGGCTATCGAATATGATATAGCAGTTTCCATAACCAAATAATAAAAAACGACTCACATGTCTAATAGTTTAATAATGCTATGTTAACATCTGATCCTGAAATAACGATAAATTTGCTTAGGCTCCGTTTTCGATAGGCTTTCAGTTAAAAGCGTATAAAAAACCACTTTTTTTTGTGCTTTAGACCACACGACTGAAGAAAAACTTCCATCTAACATGTTACATAATTTAACAAGTTCTGTGGAAATGTAGTGGAAATAAATATGAACATTCGGGAAATTAGACATTCGAGGAAAATGGACATTTAAGGAATTGGACATTCGAGGCCAGAACCGAATCTAGAGATAGAATAAAAAGCTAGAAAAAACTCTAAGAAAAAATACGAGTGTTCTTTAGACTGGACCCAGGACACTTCATACAACGTGCCATACATTTAAAAAAAGGAATGACGGATCTAACAAAATGGTGGCGAAATCCAATACGTTCGACAACCAAACTGTAACCAATCTGTATCAATCCGGGTGACGAGGGGGTGAGGTCGCAATCTAGAGAGCGGCAGGGAGTGTCCATACTGTATGTTAGTACTAATATATATACTTTGCCTATACATTGGCTTCACTCACCTGATGGTAAGTGACGATGTTGGCGAGGATGGAAGCGGGCAAAATTTAAACGGGTTTAACAAGATTCCCCAACTCAATAGGAACTGGCTATCTTATCTTCATCATCAGATCAGCTGAAAAACATACACTGCTGGACAAAAGCCTCCCGCAAGGATTTCCATGACGACCGGTCCTGCGCTGCCTGCATCCATCGCCTTCCACCGCGTGGGAGGTCTGCCTACGCTACGTTTTCCGATGCGTGGTCACCACTAGAAAACTTTACTACCCCAACGGGCATCTGTTCTACGAGGTATGTGCCTTGCCCACTGCCACTTCAGTTTAGCGATTCTGTGAGCTACGTTTTTTTTTATTCACAATTGGTAAGCCCTTGGCATCATCTCACCTGATGGTAAGTGACGATGATGCAGAAGATGGAAGCGGGCTTACCAAGATTCCCCAACGCAATGAAGAACTGGCTACTTTGGTTCTCCTACGGATCTCCTCGTTTTTGATTCGATCACGCAGAGAAATTCCGAGCATAGCACGCTCTATTTCCCTTTGAGTCACCTTGAGCCTTCTTATGAGGCCCATAGTAAGCGAGCATGTCTCAGTTCCATAACTCATCATCTTATCTTCATGCCGGAACACATCAACGTTGTAAACATTGATGTTTGGCGGCAAAACTTAGATAAGATGGTGGTAGCTAGCCAGGTGGGCTTAAAAATGCACTACCAACCAAACTGAATCTACCTAGGCTGTTTGATAAGTACCCGTTTACTAAATATATTAATATCACTGGCCGAAAATAATTATACCACCTTTTTAAGCCATTTTTCAGAGGCGGGAAAAAAAAAAGAAAATGGCATTCTTTTGTTTTTTTTTCATTTGACAGCGATTTAGTGAAAGCGTGAAATTAAAATTGTTAAAATGGAGAAAGAACAGTATCTGTCATTAATTAGATTCTTGTTTTTGGAAGGAAAAACATGTGACGAAATAAAAGTAAGAATGCAAGCGGTTTACCATGAATGTGCTCCTTCTATAACAACCGTATATGGTTAAGAAAATTAAAAATATCGTTTTAGCCGACCGCTGAATTAAACTTCGAGAAATCGTTGATGGTGTAAACGTTTCAATCGAGAGGGTACAATACATATTAGAAGAAAAATTGGGCATGAAGAAAGTATCGGCGAGGTGGGTGCCGCGTTTACTCACGGAGGAGCAAAAACGGAACCGACTGACTACTTCGGAGCAGTGTTTGGCCGTGTTCAAACGTAACCGGAAGGAGTTTCTGCGTCGTTTCGTGACCGTGGACGAAACGTGGGTTCACCACTACACCCCGGAAATGAAGGAGCAGTCGAAGCAGTGGATTTTACCGGGTGAACTTGCTCCAAAGAAAGCAAAAACCGTCCCATCGGCTGGAAAGGTCATGGCGACTGTTTTTGGGATTCGCAGGGTATTATACATATTGACTACTTAGAAAAAGGGAAAACGATAACAGGGCAGTACTATGCCAATTTATTGGATGAATTTGACGCCGTCTTGAAGGACAAACGACCCCATTCAAAAAATAAAATAGTACTGTTTCATCACGACAACGCCCCGGCTCATTCGTCCAGAGTTGTGACGGCTAAATTAGCACAGTTACGCTACGAACTATTGCCTCATCCCCCATATTCTGCAGATTTGGCCCCATGCGATTTTTTTTGTTTCCCAACCTAAAAAAATTGCTCGGTGGTAAGCGACTTGGATCAAATGACGAAGTCATTGCTGCCACAGACGCCTATTTTAATGACTTTCCAAAATCATACTTTTTGGATGGTTTATTGAAGCTTGAGTATGGGTGGAACAAGTGTATAGAGTTAAAAGGTGACTAAGTAGAAAAATAAATGCATATATACATAAAAAAAATGTTTTTTTTTTGCCATAAACGGGTACTTATCAAACAGCCCTCGTAAGTTAGACTAACCGTTACATCACGGGGGCAGTTAAAAGATCTTTTGGTTCTCCAATTATCGTTCTCGATTATCAGTAATTCTTTAAACCGTCTCCGTAATATTGAATGATGTATCTAAAAATCTAGATTATTAAAGTAAAACTTCTTTACGCACGCTTGACTTGGGCAGTAAGCTGGTGAATGCGTGACGAGAGCGTTACGGAAATTGTCGTCGGGCGAGGCGAACGGAGGCAACAATATCGGTTGACAAGGCAACAATATCGGTTGTCACAACCAACAAAACAGACATATTAATTATTATAAAATACTAGCTGTCCCGGCTAACTACGTACCGCCTTACATTACATTACACTGCCCTACCCTACCCTACCCTACACTAAACTACACTACCCTACACTACACTACCCTACCCTACACTACCCTAACCTACACTACCCTACCCTACATACACTACACTACACTACCCTACCCTACACTACCCTACAGTACACAACCCTACCCTACCCTACACTACCCTACCCTACCATACACTACCCTACCCTACCCTACATACACTACACTACACTACCCTACCCTACACTACCCTACACTACACTACACTACCCTACACTACACTACCCTACCCTACCCTACACTACCCTACCCTACACTACCCTACCCTACACTACCCTACCCTACATACACTACATTACACTACCCTACCCTACACTACCCTACACTACACTACCCTACCCTAAAATAAAATAGATGTTGGCCGATTCTCAGACCTACTCAAATGCTCACAAAATTTCATGAGAATCAGTCAAGCCGTTTCGGAGGAGTACGGGAACGAACATTGTGACACGAGAATTTTATATATAAGATTAAAGTTTTAACCTTTTTAGAGGATATTAAAACTATTTTCATAAACTGTCTTTATGACAAAAAAGATTTGATTATTTTCTGAAGACTAAGTATTTACTTTCATACATATAGATGGAGCTAAAGAAGTTTTACTTCAGTCGTGTGGTCTAAAGCAAAGTTTATACTCTTATATTAGTACTAACATACATGCAGTATGGACTATCCCTGTCGCTCTCTAGATACCGACCTCACCCCCTCGTCTCCCAGATTGATTCAGATTGGTACAGTTTGGGTGTCGAACGTATAAGATTTCGCCGCCATTTTGTTTGTTCCGTCATTCGTTTTTTGAAATGTCATTTCTGGCACGTTGTATGAAGTGTCCAGGGTCCAGTCTAAAGCACACTCGTATTTTTTCTTAGAATTTTTTCTAGCTTTTTATTCTATCTCTAGATTCATATTTGTTTCCACTACATTTCCACAGAACATGTTAAATCATGTAACATGTTAGATGGAAACGACGAGCGGTTGTTTCAGCATTTCCATTTGCTGTTTCAAGTTAAGCTGATTAAGCGGGTCAATCAAAACATGGGCATGCTGAAAATTAAACTTTGCTGTGGGCATTTAATTGGAAAAGCTGAATATTTGTTTATTGTAGACTTTACAGAGTGTTACTATATTGTTAGGAGCTCCGTTGGTTGAAACAACTTTTACAAAAATCTCCCATACCCTGTGACACTACGGATAGGTGTAGGGTACGGTGGGTATGATAAAGGCGTGGTTTTTAAAATTCCGTTCGTTAACATGTAATGATATTTATTGATGAAAAATAAGACCTAGTATATTGTTACTAATCTCAGACGGATGGGCGTGATAAATTGAAAATATATGTTCACAGAGTACGAATGTGTTTATTTTACAGAATTACAATGATACGTGCGTCTCTCGCGTGATTAATATTAGGAATGCCCTTCGCAGCCGAGCAGTCAATAGACAGCCTGTAGAAGTGGCGGGTAAAGCCCGCCTCTTATAATTTTAACTTTAACCTCATTGGGCAAACTGAGTGAGGCCCGCCTACTGACCATGCAATGGTTCAGAAGGTAGGTGATCTACTAATTACTTAACAATCCTAAAACACAGATCAAATATATATTTATAACATTATATGTATTTTTGTTTAGTATTAAAGTAAGTTTATAAATTTGTTTTTTGATGTGTAACATCTTTGCTCTCGCTTTCCTGCAATTTGTGGGAGTGATTTCGTGAAATGGGACGGAAATGTGTAACAGGAAATGCGAACGTTTTTTAATTTTCGAAAACTAATGTTGTCATAGCCATGCCGCCTAGTGTGATGGCAAAGGCAAAGATGACATACTACTATTCGAAGGGTCGGCCCGTGAATGTACGACCCGATAATTAATTAATTTCATAAGTATTTTGTCACATGTTACACATCATATGCGAGTACTGTAGGTCTATTTTCTTTTTAGTTTTATCACTTCTATTAGTTATAATAATAAGTTAGATCATTAAAAAGTTGAATTTGCTGCCATACTGTACTAGTTTACCTGTCTTTCAATCCCTAACTTAAAGTTGCCTGGTAGAAATCGCTTAAAGCGATAAGGCCGCCTTTGCACTCTATGTATATTAGAAATTATAAATCCTGTATTGTTTTTTGGCGTGCAATAAAGTATATCTACTTACTTACTTACCTGAAAGAAATATAAAATTATATATAAAATTAATAAGGATTACACACGTTAAATTTAAAAAAAAAACACAATTATAATCTACTTAAAATGGGTTTTTTTATAAGAGAGAATTAGTTTAAGAATTCAATTTTTATTTTTTTTTGGAGTATGATGGTGAGGATAGGATGAATAGAATGATTTTTGATAACAAATCTCAGCGCATGCGTAAAAGAATAAATAGATGAAATGAAAAAAGAACGAATAACAGGGTACCGCGTTACAACTCAAGTACTCGTAATAACTTACAATTTAGGTACTAGGTACGTTCACCATACCTTCGTATCTTTAAGAGATTGATAATTTCTTGACTCATCTCAATAAAATAATTAAATCTTAATAACAAAACAATTGAATCAATAATATCTAGTGTTCACAATTAGACATTTTTTTTTATTTTTTTTATTCACAATTGGTAAACCCTTGACAAAATCTCACCTGGTGGTAAGTGACGATGTTGCCGAAGATGGAAGCGGGCTTACCAAGATTCCCCAACGCAATGGGGAGCTGGCTACCTTATCTTCATGCCGGAACACACCAATGATATCAACATTGATATTTGGCGACAAGACTTAGATAAGATGGTGGTAGCTAGCCAGGCGGGCTTAGAAAATGCCCTACCACCAACCAAACCGAGTCTTACAATTGACCCCGCCGGGAATCGAACCCGCGACCACCTGTGTTAAGCCAGTGAACTTTGCCTCTGAGCTACGGAGGCGGTTAAATGTCATCATGTCATCAATTGTCAGTACTGACACTTGATTTAAAAGTGGCCGTTTAGAGCGGGCTCTCAGCGCGGCACTGGCGAACAACCTGATATTTAACCTTATGGAATCAGCTTCACAGTTAAATTTCGCGTGAGTGTCTTAAAGCGACCTACGTCCTTTACTTCGGGCGTAAATGCACATTTTCATTTATGGCGAGCTCAGTAAACATTCTAGGAAAGTTTCGTCTGAGCCTTTTATCAATACCTTTTTTTTCTTACTGTCGCTATTTATTTTATGCGCCTTACTTATGTAATGTAGGAAAAAAATCAAATAATCTTTCAAAACTACACAGTTTTATAAAATAAAAACCGGCCAAGTGCGTGTCGGGCCACGCGCAATGTAGGGTCCGTAGTTGCCATTATCGCGTCCATATCTAATTTTCATATTTCCAAATAAGCCTATATTTTCGAAGACGGAACCCTAAATTATAAAATGGTCTTAGAAGACTCACAACTATTTTTTAAGCTCTAATCAACGATACCCCACAAGACTGGGTTAAAGGAGAAAAAAAAAACATCCTTACTTAACTTTTAGGGGAGGTACCCTTTAAAAGTTTTTTTTCCAAAATTTTGTTTACAGTTCTCGCCGCGTTATTATTATATATTATATCTTCGCCAAATTTCAGCTCTTTACTACTAATAGTCTAGGAGCTAGGCCGCGGACAGACAGACGGACAGGCGGAAAGACAGACATGGAAAACTATAAGGGTTCCTTGTTGTACTACGGAACCCTAAAAAGTATCGAGCGAAAACCAATAAATCGTGGTTTTGTTTTAGCCATACGAAAGGAGAGGGTTCAATGAATCAGCTGTGTAGTTTTCATGTTCACCAAGATTGCGGCCGACTCCACAATATATTCTAACAAAAATGCACAAAGGGGTTTAAAAAATTTTGTATGGAGACTGGCATACTGGAGTCCGCCATACTATTATTTTTTTTCAAAATGACGTCGCACATTGAGACCTATACAGGGTGATTTCGGGGTCGTGATCCCAACCATTTTTTTCTGACTCAGTAAATGATTGCGATGCTATCTGTATTTATTTTAATTGAAACAAAGATGATTCGTAATTTACGTATTTTTATTTAAAAATTATTATTGACTCAAAATGCGTGGTCACCCTACTTTTAATTACACCTTTTTATTAATTTTTATTAATACTAGGGTGACCATGACCTCGAATTATCGCAGTTTTTTTTGCTGACTAAAAGTAAAAGTCGCTGGTGTACTGTTAGTCCTAACCTATCGTGATCCTTAGGAGAAAGTAAGTTAAATGCTTCTTTCTTGCTTCACGACCCCGTAATCGCCCTGTATATTTGGATATGGGACATACAGACAAACAAAAAATTACATGTAACATAGTGTCCTAAAACGTCACGTTACGGAGATTATTGAATATATATATAAGGTCTAAAAAAATTAGCTGAAACTATTTTAACTAGTGCTTCTGCCCATGAAACTGAACAACTTTCCCCATGGAACCCATAGTCAAATCGCAAAAAAAAATTTGGCTCCCCCATACTAACTCGAACAGCTGATCAGCCAACTTAGTATGGGAAGTTCAAAATTTTTTTTGAGATTTGACTATGGGTTTCATGGGGAAAGTTGTTCAGTTTCATGGGTAGAAGCACCAGTTAAAATAGTTTCAGCTAATTTTGTTAGACCTTATATATATATATATAACGTAAACGTAACGTGACGTTTTAGGACACTATGTTACATGTAATTTTTTGTTTGTCTGTATGTCCCATATCCAAATATATAGGTCTCAATGTGCGACGTCATTTTATATATATATATATATATATATAAAATGACGTCGCACATTGAGACCTATATATTTGGATATGGGACATACAGACAAACAAAAAATTACATGTAACATAGTGTCCTAAAACGTCACGTTACGGAGATAATTGAATATATATATATATATATATATTCCATAATCATTTTGATTATTTTTAACTTCTATATTATCTCAGAAACGTGACACTTTAGGCCAAATGTTATATGACATTTTTTTGTTCTTCTATAGGTCCTCTATCCTATAATAATAATAATAAAATATATTTATCGTCCAACAAAGGATCACCATAGTGTTAGTAACTTATTCTAGGACTTAGACTAGTGTTAGTAATATACACAGTTACATTTACATTATATGAAATTTATTTACAATATCACGACTGTTATTGGCAACGTGAACCAAGCAGCAGTGGTTCACAATTGCGCAATCCAGTTTACTGGCGAACATAGCCAGGATGCTATTGGCACTGCCCCGCACTCGACGCACCAGGGACGCGCAGCGCTTGCGCATGGTAGCGTAAAAGCAGTCTACTCGCGCCTCCGCGAACATCCCTGATGCGCTGCAGTATTGTTATATTGGATTTAGGAGCCTGTTCTTAACCTGCATACAAACGAGCACATAGTACTTTTGTAATTACACCGCATCGCATTGACATTCGTGGAGTTATGTTATTTCTATTGTAGCGCGGTGCGCTGATTATTCATTCTTCTTTCATCCGATCTTCTTTTCATACCATCTATTTCTTTTTCATGCATGTGCTGTCATCTATCTGACTTTTCAATCATCATCATCATATCAGCCAGAAATCGTCCACTGCTGGACAAAGGCCTCCCCCAAGGATTTCCACGACGACCGGTCCTGCGCTGCCCGCATCCATCGGCTTCACGCGATCTTCACCAGGTTGTCGGTCCACTGCGTGGGAGGCCTTCCTACGCTACGTTTTCCGGTGCTCGGTCGCCACTCGATAACTTTACTGCCCCATCGGCCATCTGTTCTACGAGCTGTGTGCCCTGCCCACTGCCACTTCAGTTTAGCGATTCTGTGAGCTATGTCGGTTACTTTAGTTCTACTGCGGATCTCCTCGTTTCTGATTCGATCACGCAGAGAAACTCCGAGCATAGCACGCTCCATTGCCCTTTGGGTGACCTAGAGCCTTCTTATGAGGCCCATAGTAAGCGACCATGTCTCAGTTCCGTAAGTCATCACTGGCAACACACACTGGTCAAAGACCTTAGTCTTGAGACACTGCAATCAAAAAACCAAAATTAGATCATCCAGCAATATTTCGGCATCTTTTAATAAATTTTAATATTATTCATTATTGAATACCTGGATTTCCTCTAAAATACCCATTACGGGTAAGATTAAATTATATGTTTTTGTGATTTGTATTATAAATTTAAATGTATTATGTTTTTACTATTTTTATGTTCTTTTTAGGTCTTTTACTTCATTTTTTTTTATTATAACAGCTCATATACGTCCCCACCGAGGGGCTCGAGCCTACCCTGAATCGGGGCGATTAGGTCTTAGTCGACCACGCGGGCCCAGTGCGGGTTGGTCGACTTCACACACAACCTTCGAGTTTCTTCGCAGGCGTGTGCAGGTTTCCTCACGATGTTTTTCCTTCACCGCTAAAGCAATCGGTAAGTATATGTACGTAAGTTTTTGAAAAACTCATTGGTACATTGGGCGTCCAGATTTGAACCCGGTACCTCTGGTTAGATGGACCGAGTCGTTACCGGTTGAGCCACCGACGCTTTTTTTTTTTTTTTTTTTTTAAATTTTACTTCATTATTCTACTCCAATTACGTGATAGCACGCTTCTAATTCAACCCACGCCAAATTTACTACCAACCGAACTTAATTAGTCGTGTTACACTATTTGTTGACGAAATTCAACTGATTGTACTAGTGAGACTTTTGTGTATTAACAGTTCAAAAATAAAAATTGATTAAACTACTGATACTTAAAAACGAGTGTATTTTAGACCACACGACAGAAGTAAAACTTAATCACCGTTCGCGTAACGCATTCACCAGCTTACTCCCCAAGTCAAGCGTGCCGTCCGCCTCACCCGATCACACTTTTCGTAAACCTTTTAATCACCCTTCACGTAACGTATTCACTAGCTTACTCCTCAAGTCAAGCGTGCCGTACACCTCGCCCGATCATACTTTTCGTAACGCTTGTAATCACCTTTCACGTAACGTATTCACCAGCTTACTCCTCAAGTCAAGCGTGCCGTTCACCTCACCCGATCACACTTTTCTTAACGCTAGACATCAACGTTTACGTGACGCATTTACCAGCTTACTCCCCAATTCAAGCGTGCCGTACACCTCGCCCGATCACACTTTTCGTGACGCTTGTAATCACCGTTCACGTAACGCATTCACCAGCTTACTCCTCAAGTCAAGCGTGCCGTACACCTCGCCCGATCATACTTTTCGTAACGCTTGTAATCACCTTTCACGTAACGTATTCACCAGCTTACTCCTCAAGTCAAGCGTGCCGTTCGCCTCACCTGATCACACTTTTCTTAACGCTAGACATCAACGTTCACGTGACGCATTTACTAGCTTACTCCCCAAGTCAAGCGTGCCTTACACCTCGCCCAATCACACTTTTCGTGACGCTTGTAATCACCGTTCACGTAACACATTGACCAGCTTACTCCTCAAGTCAAGCGTGCCGTTCGCCTCACCCGTTCACACTTTTCTTAACGCTAGACATCAACGTTCACGTGACGCATTTATCAGCTTACTCCCTAAGTCAAGCGTGCCTTACACCTCGCCCAATCACACTTTTCGTGACGCTTGTAATCACCGTTCACGTAACACATTGACCAGCTTACTCCTCAAGTCAAGCGTGCCGTTCGCCTCACCCGATCACACTTTTCTTAACGCTAGACATCAACGTTTACGTGACGCATTTACCAGCTTACTCCCCAATTCAAGCGTGCCGTACACCTCGCCCGATCACACTTTTCGTGACGCTTGTAATCACCGTTCACGTAACGCATTCACCAGCTTACTCCTCAAGTCAAGCGTGCCGTACACCTCGCCCGATCACACTATTCGTAACGCTTGTAATCACCCTTCATGTAACGTATTCACCAGCTTACTCCCCAAGTCAAGCGTGCCGTTCGCCTCGCCCGATCAGACTTTTCGTAACGCTATAAATCAACGTTTGCGTAATGCATTCACCAGCTTACTCCCCAAGTCAAGCGTGCGTAAAGTAGTTTTACTTCAAAAAGTTTGTCTAGTACAATCGATTGAAGTGTTAATTAAACTACTGAGGCAGAGGCTAATTTCTTAAATCACTAGTTTTTACAAATGTAATAATACAATTGGTTATCCACATCGCAACCCATTGTGAAAGAGATCAAATATTTTTTTATTATTTATCATCACCATAATATCAGCTCATATACGTCCCCACCGAGGGGCTCGAGCCTACCCTGGATTAGGGCGATCAGACCTTAGTCAACCACGCGGGCCCATTGCGGGTTGGTCGACTTCACACACAACCTTCGAGTTTCTTCGCAGGCGTGTGTAGGTTTCCTCACGATGTTTTCCTTCACCGTAAGTGCGTCGGATAAACGTACATATGAAGTCTAAATTCGAAACCACATTGGTACGTGGCAGGATTCGAACCTGACCTTTCGGACAGGAGGTAGCGGCCTATACTATAAGATTTATATACTTAATTTATTTTTAAATTTATATAGCCTAGGATAAAATGTGGATCAAGAAAATCAGGGACACCATATTTATTTATATCGGTTCAGTATTTTAAGCTTTGCTATCAGCCGACTGAAAAATACATACATACATAGCCTGTGAGATTCATAACCCTTCCTGTTGATGTATTTAGTTGAAATGAACAGGTTTCATTGTTGTAGGTACTGATTGTAGTTTTTGAAGAGACCCCTCCTACCTACAACAATGAAACCTGTTCATTTCAACTAAATACAAAATCCCCAGTGCGCCAATGGCCTTAATTTTTAAAATACTTTTTTTTTAATTTGCGCATTTTAAAATAATAATTAAAAACTAAAACTCACTTCAATTTCATGACAACACTATTTTCTTTATAGTAATTAAATTATTTCCTACCAGTTCATGCGTAAAAGATAACATGTGGGAGACACTAGCCTTAAAATAGACATCCATCAGACGTCTATTCTTAAGGCGCTAAGATCACTCAATCCAAGCAGGTTGATACGTGTTTCAATACTATCGAACGTAAGTCTATTCATTTTAAGTTCAAATCAATGCAGGCTTCAGCGCGGCTGTTAGGTACGTTGAAACCGAACGCCCAATTCTCGATTTTTACATGTTTTTATAACTTTTCATCACTTTCAAATAAGTTTAAAAAAATATGTTCAAATAAAGTGAAAGCTCTTAAAGTCACCGATTTTTGTGTGTTGGTTTCATTCAATATTAACCATTTATTTTCGAGAAATTTTGCAATTAATGCCAAAAACAGGGTCTACAGTATATTTTTTTAACATCAAAAGTGGTAATATTTTTAAAATTGTATTCAATCAAATCGATTTTTTACTTTAAGTATGTATATTATATATTTTTTCCACAGTGATAGCTTCACACAGTCTTTCAATAATTTGAATTGAATATTGTCTTTTAACCGATCTTAAGGCCATTTAATCATGAAAGTCCCAACGTTTTCAATTAAACTTTTAGAGCTGGCAACACTAACATTTTGTATCTTGTTAGTGTTCGATATTTGAGTACTGAGCGACTTCAAAATTAAACAGGCTGTTAACACTGTGGCACGGTGAGTCAACTTGGCCAAGTCAAGTCAAGTTGCCAAGTTTCCGCTTGCCACTAACTTTGATGGCATTGCTGTGATCAAATTAATGCCCTGGTATATTCCCTTACTCTGGCGGAATTTTAATCATTAGGAAGGAGTTTGTTTTCTAGTTTGTGGTCTCAGGGTGTTGTTTACAATGTCAGGGAATTCGTCGTATCGTATAAGGTTATATACGTCCCCAGCGAGAGGTTCGAGCCTACCCTGAATTAGGGCGATCGGGCCTTAGTCGACCATACACACAACTTGGGTTGGTCGACTTTACACACAACCTGCGAGTTTCTCCGCAGGCGTGTGCAGGTTTCTTCACGATGTTTTCCTTCACCGTAAGAGCGTCGGATAAACGTACATATGAAATCTTAATTCGAAATCACATTGTTAAGTAGCAGGATTCGAACCACAACCTCCCGGACAGGAGGCGGCGGCCCTAGCCGTTACGCCACCGACGCTCACGTCACGGAATTAGGAAATAGTTATTTATGCCACTGCCAAGTAATGAGAGCCATTGTAACAAATAGACAGCACGAGTGTTACGATGCCTAATTGCGTGCAGTGGCATACGATACTTTTTATACGACCATAAAATAAATAAAATACATTGAAAATTTGTCATAAACGTATATTGAATTTTTGAAGCCAAAGCCATTAGAATATTTAAAAAGTTGTCTCGTTTTGAAATCATCATCATCATATCAGCTCATATACGTCCCCACCGAGGGGTTAGAGCCTACCCTAAATTAGGGCGATCAGGCCTTAGTCGACCACGCGGTCCCAGTGCGGGTTGGTCAACTTCACACACAACCTTCGAGTTTCATCGCAGGCGTGTGCAGGTTTCCTCACGATGTTTTCCTTCACCGTAAAAGCAATCGGTAAGTATGTACTTACGTAAGTTTTGAAAAACTCATTGGTACATTGGCCGTCCAGATTTGAACACGGTACCTCTGGTTAGAAGAACCGAGTCGTTACCGGTTGAGCCACCGACGCTTTTAGTTAACGCGTTTTGAAATGATCATTGTAAAACGACTCGTAGGAATGAATACCGCGATGATTGGACTTCGGGTAGGAGTTAATAAAATATTACGTCTCCGTGGTAGCTCGTCTAATGCTAATAAAATGTAATAAATATGCTGTTACATCAATGACTTCTATATTACTGGCTTAAGGACTAAAAAATCAAAAGTTTCGCACACTCGCCACTCAGTCGTCTGCTGGAAATTGTAGAGTGCGGTGGAAACACAGTATAATATATAGGGTGACTTTTAATTAGTTCTTGATAGCAAAGGATATGAATGTACTTGTGATTACAAACAACTTTCCCAAAGAAACTATATGTCAAATATGAAAAAAAAAATTTGGTCCTTGATACATTTTTGCCGATTTGATGACTTATTATGTATCGAGGGCGAAATTTTTTTTTTCATATTTGCTATATAGTTTCCTTGGGAAAGTTGTTTGTAATCATGAGTAAATTCATATCCTTTGCTATAAAGAACTAATTTGAGGTCACCCAATATAAGTCACTGGGTGGAAAGATATTCCATATAAAAATGCCTTTTTGTGTTGTTATAGAGCTGTACAAATCATTAAAAAAAGGCTTAAAAGAAACATGGGATATCGTATCATCGTTATGTAACCTTTAATTGTATTTTTTACTTGTAAACAAATTAAATATACGCATTTTTAAAACGACAATTCTACCAAGGTCCTTTTAGCGTAGTACTGTCGTCAACTCTCGCCCACGCTAGTTCGTACGAGTTATGTCAGATGGCGCTACTTTTTTCATGTATGCAGAAAATCTGAGTAAAATATGGAGACGGGCGGATCCTTCTATCCAAATCTGTGTCTTATATCTACGGCTTAACCAATATGTCACGTAGGGAGAGGCGAGTCATTTACACAATAGAATACTTTTGTGATATGATTTGAGGTTATGTATTAAGCAAATTACCAAATGGGAGTAAAAAAAATACTAAAAGGACTTTTTAGGGTTCTTTACCAGGTATCACTAAGCATACGCTGTTTGTCCGCCCGTCTGTCTATGCGACTATCAAGGCGAGGTATTGATTGGAACAGTTGTCTCTGTCTTTTTCTTTACGTGTAAATAGTAAAGAAAATAACCACTCTATTTCACTTTTTCAATAGTTTTTCGTTTTAATCAAAAACTACAATGAAAGTATAAAATACTATAACATTACTCACTTTGTATTATCATAACAAATATTGTTGTATGGTTTTTTTTTAATTATACTTCAAATTATTAATCATAACTAGAGTTGAAAGTAACGGTGTAGACCTATCTTTGGGATTTTTTTCTATCGAGCCAAAACAAATATAAGGGGGGTCTTTTTTTTAACTTTTTCAAATTTTTAGTATTTAAGCAACAGAAATACATCATCTGTGAAAATTTCAACTGTCTAGCTATCACGGTTCATGAAATACAAGCTCTGGTGACAGACGGACGCACGAACAGACATACGGACAGCGGAGTCTTAATAGCGTCTCGTTTTTACCCTTTAATTAAAAATTGCAGTTTTGATTTAATTGATTTATTTTAAATTTTTATTATTTTAGAAAAGAAAAGGGTGCTAAAATATTGATGTAAAAAAATTGGTGTAAGAATTGATCCTCCATACTAAAATGCACAAAATTGGTCGATCAGCTGATCGATTTGTACGAAGAGTATTTTTTTGCGATTTCAGCAAAGTCGTAGAACAAAAGTTGTTCAGTATGATGAGTAGAAGCACCAGTTAACGGGACCTACACCAATTTTGTTACACTCTGTGTAATCAATAGCTTTTGCCCGCGGTTTCGCCTGCATAGACATCGTTTTTATTACCGTCTTTGAGGGTGAGTGATGCTTTAATGGGTGATTGTTTAGAGTTTCTATTTATATTTGGCAATAAAAAAGTGTTCGTAATTTTCACTGTGGTCAGATAAACTTATTATGCTTAAGTCAGAATAATTTCCGAAATTTCATAATAAGTTCCGAATCTTCGGTGCGCGAATTTAACTCGCGCTTGGCCGCTTTTATGATGGACCTGAGCTTAAGAGTAATTAGTAAGTAAGTAAGTATATTTGAATATTAACGTTTAGCTATAGAATACAAAATAAAAATGGTGAGGTATATCTTAGTGGTAGCTTTATAATAGGGGATCGGACTGCATCAAAAATAAATTCTGAAATATGATTTTCTAAATTGCTCTCCTCTTGAAGTTTTAAAAAAACCTTACCTATTTTGTTTTTCATCAAATCTTAAATTTTTAATTGATTAAATTCACAAAATAAGTTCGTCAATGACTCTAAAAATCTATGACGCACTTGTGGGTATTTCAAACATTCTTAGAACAAAATTTCGTTTTTGACAGATCATTAAAAGTAACTCAAATGACTAGCAGTCCGATCCCCTATTATACTCTGACTCTCCCACTAGGATTCCCTGTGTCGGGAGAGTCAGTCTCTTCTCAGTAATAATAATGTAAAGCTACAAACAACACAGGTCTACAATGATTTTGGTGCCGCTGAAAGTAAAATTGATTTCAAGTACTTTCGGTACTCTGATAAAAAGTCGATACTTATTTTTTTAATGTTACGTGTAGTTTTTGAGATTTCGCAGGAGTAAATAAATAATCAACATATATCTTCTTCACTGAATCTGTTATAATTTTTCTAAACTTTTTCACTACTCACCACAAATGTAACAAAATGTATTTAGATTATTTACACAACACCTTCTTGACAACGACCTAACGATATTAATAATTAAAAGAAGAAATTAATTGATTATAATGACATGAAGTATGCTAAAATACATTTTTTTAGGTTATTACCGTTCGATACAAACCTGAACGTAGCTTCAAGATTTTGACAGCTTCGCGCGACATTTTGTGGCCTAACTAATCCAATTATAACCTAAAATTAGCGACACTAAAAAAAATAATTTTGTAGACCTAAAATAAAGTAAAAATATTAAAATTATGCACGGTATAAAAAAAAAGGACCAACCTTCCCACCTAGTAATAAATACTCCCACCGAACCCCTCCACAGGAGTATAACTATGATTACCTATTCATTTCAAATAAGAGACATTAACGCGAGCGACAGAAAATGTTTTTTTTTTATTCCGTTCGGACTCCTTAGCCCGAGTTCTACTCACACTTCGCCTGTTTTTATGATTTTACTTTACAAAGTCAAAAGCCATTTCAAACACGATTGAATAGTTTTGGCTCGATAGTAAAAATCCCAAAGATAGGTCTACACCGTTACTTTCAAATCCAGTTATGACTAATAATTTTAAATTTAAAAAAATATTCAACCCCATACAAAAACGTGTTTTTTTTTAAACATGAAGAAACTAGCGCCATCTAGTATATATATTTTGGGACAAATCACACATGGTCATCTGGCCCCAAAGTAGGATTTCCTGTGTTAAGGGAACAAAAAAACTGATATACATACTTATATACGTTTAAATACATACATAATATAGATATTTAACACCCAGACACAGAGCAAACAAATCAGCTCATCACAGAAATGTTTGCCCTGGGTGGCACATCGAACCCACAACCCTCGGATCAGTAGTCAAGGGCACTAACCACTGAGCCACCGAGTCAGTACGGTGGTACGGAACCCAATGTATGCGGTTCTGACTCGCAATTGGCCGGTTTTTTTAATTTACGCAAACATCTTAGTTTTAATTAATATTCTGTAATGTGGCCTAGCTTGAACCCGTTAGACAAATTACTGGGTTCATTCAACTATTTGCGTATCTTCCTAAACTAACGAAGAAAACATTAAGTTGATTTTGCTAAAGTTGCAATAGCGTAAATATTTAGCTAAAGTTGTAATAGCGTAAATATTTAGCAACAAACTTATGCTAGTTACAAGACAAACAATACAAGTAGGTTTTTAACCGCCTCCGTAGCCCAGAGGCAAAGTTCACTGGCTTTACACAGGAGGTCGCGGGTTCGATTCCCGGCGGGGTCAATTGTAAGACTCGCTTTGGTTGGTGGTAGGGCATTTTATAAGCCCGCCTGGCTAGCTACCACCATCTTATCTAAGTCTTGCCGCCAAATATCAATGTTGATATCATTGGTGTGTTCCGGCATGAAGATAAGATAGCCAGTTCCCCATTGCGTTGGGGAATCTTGGTAAGCCCGCTTCCATCTTCGGCAACATCGTCACTTACCACCAGGTGAGATGTTGTCAAGGGTTTACCAATTGTGATTAAAAAGATTCTGAACTGTAATATATTGTTTACAATTTCACTAGTGACATTTTAAACTCACTAGTGACATTACAATAACACTAACCGAAGTGAAAACACTATATAAATGAGCACGCGAAGCGAGCGATGTTAGGTTCGGTCAGGTTTGATTGATTTAAGCAGCGCTAACCTCCTAAAATTTACCTTTTTTATCGTTTTATTTTAAAAGGCACATATAGAAGGAAATTATTAATTTGAAAAAGTTTTAAATTTTTTTTAAATTATATTTTTAGGTTTAGATGTTAAATAATATAAACGAAATTAGGTCATTATCACTGCTAATAAAAATCCGTGATGCAAAGAGTTAACAGTCAAAACCCCTGGGTAGCAGAATGCTTCGCAGCAGAAGAAATCATCGGTTTTATTTGGAGGTACAAGAATAGGTCGTGAAATTGTGATTAAAAAATCCGATTCACCGTTTACCGTTTTATCATAATCTAACTATAGTGAGATTGTAATGTCGCGGTTTTCACAATATCCCGGTGACATATGCATTTACGAGTAGGTGTGTCTGTTTCTTTGGCTTAACTCTTAGCCAAAATACCTTTGAGAGTTTTGGAGTGCGACGTGTCGTGTTGATCCCGTGAGTAATATAGTATATTGTATGCTTGCGATAGTAGGTTACGTAACATTAAAATGATATCACACTTAATATTATAAAGGCGAAAGTTTGTGAGTGTGTATGTTTGTTACTTCTTCACGCAAAAACTACTGAACGGATCTGGCTGAAATTTGGTAGGTAGACAGATTAAGACCTGGATTAAAAATTAAAAGATAATATACTTTTTTTCACGCTCGAGAGCCGTTTGCAGCTCGCGCACTGCGCACTCTCGAAAATTCATAGAAACGTTGTCCACGCGGGTAAAGCCGCGGGAAAGAGCTAGTAGAATATATTTGTATCTAACTACCTACAAAAGAGTAGTATTTTTTTTTTTTTTTTATTCACAATTGGTAAGCCCTTGGCATCATTTCACCTGATGTAAGTGACGATGATGCCGAAGATGGAAGCGGGCTTACCAAGATTCCCCAATGTAATGGAGAACTGTTTATCTTATCTTCAAGCCGGAACACATCAATATTGTTAGCATTGATGTTTGGCGGCAAGTCTTAGATAATATGATGATAGCTAGCCAGGAGGGCTTAGCAAATGCCCTTTCACCAACTAAACCGAGTCTCACAAAGGTAAGACTCCCCCGAGAATCAAACCCGCGACTTCCTGTTATGAAGCCAATAGCCGTAACCATTACGCCATGGAAATGGTTACACAACGTCGTTCGACACCCGCAGGCCTAAACAAAAACTCTGCTGGGCCCATTGAATTAATTCGTGTCTCAGGCCCACAGGTGGGTCATGAACTCGATGGCGATATTCGGCGCTGGGGGTTCAATGCTTAAAGCCGTCAATTCGAAAACAAATTCAAGCCTCATCATCTCACCTGATGGTAAGTGACGATTATGCCGAAGATGGAAGCGAGCTTACCAAGAATCCCCAATGCAATAGGGAACTGGCTATATTATCTTTAAGTCGGAATACATCAATGTTATTAGCATTGATGTTTGGCGGCAGTCTTAGATATAATGGTGATAGCTAGCCAGTCGGGCTTAGAAAATGCCCTTTCATCAACCAAACCGAGTCTCACAAAGTTAGACTCCCCCGGGAATCGAAACCGCGAACTTATGATGTGAAGCAAATAGGCATAACCATTACGCTACGGAGGTGGTTAAATACTACATAAGATTATAATAAATAATAAATAAACAAGCTTTGTTTCGGAAAAAATAATATCTTTCGTGTATTTATACTCGTATTAATAACAATTTTTACATAATAACTATGTTTCCTAATTATACATACTTGCTACAGGCTTCAATTTTCAAAAGCTTTTATTTAACTTGCCATAGTCGCTTGTATGTATGTATGTATGTTTGTTTGCTTAGGACAATAAGGTTTTGCCAAATTCCGATTGAGCTGAAATTTGGTATGAAGCCGTATTCCTGGAATAGAATCTTTTTGGTATTTCGAAGTTGATCTGACTATGAACTTTTGGAGGTCAATTCAAAGTCCCAGGCTCGTCTTTTATTTTCAATAGAATCATTGGAAATACTGTGCTCGCCTTTTTGTATTTGGAAACTCCGTGTACTTTATTAACATTTTGACACTTGGATGTTTGAGCATAAAAGCCTGTACCTATAAGTATTTAGGTTTTCTGAAAATAATATTTCAACAAGCTGTCCCGGCGAACTACGTTCCATCTTACACTACACTATACTACCCTACCCTACCCTACACTAAACTATCCTATCCTACCCTATACTACACTACACTACACTATACTACCCTACTCTACCCTACCCTACACTACACTACACTGCACTACACTGCACTACACTACACTACACTACACTAACCTACCCTTCCCTACCCTTCCCTACCCTTCCCTACCCTACCCTACCCCATCCTACCCCTACCCTATCCTACACTACACTACCCTACCCTACCCTACTCTACCCTACACTACACTACACTAAACTACACTACCCTACCCTACCCTACATAACAACCTTCTCCTGACAATAACGAACTCGACAAAAAAAGAATTAGCGAAATCGGACAAGCCGTTCACGCGTGATGCCGTGACCAAGGGAAATAGGGATTCATTTTTAAATATATAGATAGATGTCTTGTCTAACTTTTGTACTTGGTCGTAACCAGCCAGCGAAGGGAATAACAACACTAACAGAAGGCTTTTTTGCCCACAGGTCGTTGCTAACAATATTACTTTAAACCACTGTTCTTGCTTCGTTTTATACTTTGTTCGCCTTGCAGAGTACCAGGTCAAGCGTCTTGGCGGCAAGACCTACCGCAACTGGTCCTTGCCTTCGCCTTACGGTGTTGGCAGGAATAGCGGCCCTCACTGTATACCCTATGGGTCGGTTAGTGAGGACGCTATATCATAAACTTGGTAGTTTTAGCGTATCTGGTAGATATACGAGAGGGAATGTTCTTGCTACAACTTTTAAGTTGCTGCGAAATAGTACTACCGCTATTCTCCAGATAATTCGGTAACAACTCTCTACTAATTCCTCAACACTACAAGTTAAATGAAATTGTTCTATATTGATATTAACTTGGAAATTTCTGATTTTGTCTAGACAAAAGGTTAAATATTTAGATTGTAGCGTAAATAAGTTTCCTTGTAATTGTAGAAATTACTTTTTACTAATTTAGAAATACGTATTTTGAATAAAGTGTTTCGAGCGTCGGTGGCGTAACGGCAAGGGTCGCTACCTCCTGTCCGGGAGGTCATGGTTCGTTCCTGCCACGTACCAATGTGTTTTCGAATTTCGATCGCTCTTACGGTAAAGGAGAACATCGCGAGGGAACCTGCCTATGCCTGAGAGAAGGTTGTGTGTGAAGTCGACCAACCCGCACTGGGCCCGCGTGGTCGACTAAGGCCCGATCGCCCTAATTCAGGGTAAGCTCGGTTTGATTCCCGGTGGGGTCAACTTGTAAGACTCGGTTTGGTTGGTGGTAGGGCATTTTCTAAGCCCGCCTGGCTAGCTACCACCATCTTATGTAAGTCTCGCCGCCAAACATCAGTGTCATCAACAATTGATGTGTTCCGGCTTGAAGATAAGATAGCGAGTTCTCCATTGCGTGGGGGAATCTTGGTAAGCCCGCTTCCATCATCGGCATCATCATCACTTACCATCAGGTGAGATGTTGCCAAGAGCTTTCCAATTATGAATAAAAAAAAAATACTTTCCTAATTTAGAAATACATACTTATTTTGTCGTCGGTAAAAAAGCGTCGGTGGCTCAACCGGTAACGACTCGGTCCATCTAACCAGAGGTACCGGGTTCAAATCTGGACGGCCAATGTACCAATGAGTTTTTCAAAAACTTACGTACATACTTACCGATTGCTTTAACGGTGAAGGAAAACATCGTGAGGAAACCTGCACACGCCTGCGAAGAAACTCGAAGGTTGTGTGTGAAGTCGACCAACCCGCACTGGGCCCGCGTGGTCAACTCAGGCCTAATCGCCCTGATTCAGGGTAGGCTCGAGCCCCTCGGTGGGGACGTATATGAGCTGATATAATAACTTATTTTGTATAAAGAATTTCTACATTCAAATTGTCGGTAAGGTACAATGGTTTACTTGCGAAGGGTATATAAACAGCAACGGTTCGGCGGGTACAGAGCTCGTCGTCCGTCGCCTGCAGCGAGAGGGTCTCACGTAGCGTCGCGTCGTGTCGTTGTCGGCCGGACTTTGCCTTGGGGTACTCCCCGGTTTATTTGATTCCAGACAGTGGCAGGCTAGACTGCCACGGCTAGAATACTAGCCGACCGCGTTGTTTTCGATTTTCCCGTGGGAATAAGACGTTTTCCCTTGGTAAAAAGTAGCCTAAGCGCTATTCCAGGACCTAACCTATATCAAAGTATATATATTACTCCCTGCCGCTCTCTAGATTGTGACCTCACCCCCTCGTCACCCAGATTGATACAGATTGGTTACAGTTTGCTTGTCAAACGTATAGGATTTCACCCCCATTTTGTTTGTTCCATCATTGCTTTTTTGAAATGTCATTTCTAGCCCGTTGTATGAAGTGTCAAGGGTGTGCTATGTGTGTCAAATTTCATTTCGATCCATTCAATAGTTTTTGCGTAAAAGAGTAACAAACATCCATACATCCACACATACAAACTTTCTTGTTCAAAATATTAGTAGGTATATGATGTCAAGCAGTTGATTGTTTAAATACTCTTTTTTGGTTAATTTCTTTAACATTGCAATGCAACAATAGATTGCTGTGATTTTTTCACAGAGATGGCTGAGGGGGTGGGAAATGACATAATTTACTAATTAGCATATCCTGACATTGTTCCCGAGGGATCTGGGGAAAACTCATTTCCGCGCTCGCGCACGTCAGCGTTGCAACGGAGCTACGGACTGAAGTGGTTTTTTGTATAGAATTGGTGGAGGGGGTGGGAGGGAAGTGACATATACTTCTAATCAGAATAGCCCGATATCATTCCTGAGGGATCTGAGTAAAACTCATGCCCGCGCTCGCGAGCTGCCTGCGGCTCGCGCTCCGCTCTCCCTAAAAGACAGTCATAAAAACGATTTCCACGCAGGCGAAGCCACGGGCAAAATCTAGTTTTCTATATTTTCAACTGACTTCCAAAAAGGAGGAGGTTCTCAATTCGACTGTATGTTTTTTTTATGTGTGTTACCTCAGAACTACTACCTCAGAACTGGATGAACCGATATTTATGATTCTTTTTTGATTTGAAAGCTAGTGCTTCCCGTGTGGTCTCATATAAATTTTATCAAAATCGGTGTAGTACTTTATTAGAAAATTAACAAAAACCGAAAGTAATGATGCAAAATTCTAAAGTTATTGCGATGGAAGTCGGTCTTTTAACGTATTTAGCGTTTTCAATTGTTACAGAGACATTAGTCCCGCATATTATTATACTAGCTGTCCCGGCAAACTACGTACCGCCTTACATTACACTACCCTACCCTACCCTACACTACACTACCCTACCCTACACTACACTACACTACCCTACCCTACACTACCCTACCCTACACTACTCTACCCTACACTACACTACCCTACCCTACACTACTCTACACTACCCTACACTACACTACCATACCCTACCCTACCCTACACTACACTACCCTACACTACCTTACCCTACACTACACTACACTACCCTACCCTACATAAGAACCTTCTCCTGTCAATAACGAACTCGATAAAAAAAAGAATTAGCCACATCGGTCCAGCCGTTCTCGAGTTATGCGCTTACCAACACATTTTGCGATTCATTTTTATATATTAAGATGTGAGTAAAATAAACGTTAACACCTAGGCTACTTTTTTCCACGCTCTCTCGATAATTCATAGAAACGTTGTCCACGCGGGTGAAGCTGCGGGAAGCAGCTAGTGTATGCACATATGTTTGTTTAGTTCAAATCTTGCAATCGATTTTAGAGCGACTTCCAGGGATCCGATTGAGCTAAAATTTGGAATAAAGCCGTATTCCCGGTGACAATAGATCCTTTTGGTATTTTGAAGTTGATCTGATGATGAACTTTGTAATTGTAATCGTTTTTTATTTTCAATAGAATCGTATGAAACACAGTCTTTTTTGAATGTAGAACAGTGAATTTTTAATATTTATTTGAGTATTAGGCTTGTTTAACTTAAAAACTATTTTCAAATTAAAGATTTTATCAAAAAGGTTTTTCGAAAACTATTGCATTTTTCGCACAAATTAAGCTACCTACGTCACTCAAACCAGTTGTTAAAACATATTTCAGTGCAGCGGAACTTTTCAATTGGCATAAAGTTGCGCGTGCACAGTGCCCGATCAAATTATTACCATGTTGCGGTTCCCGACTATTCTGTAAGAGTTATACACGCTAACTCACAAATCCAAAGAGTCATATATTCACCGTCACTATTACCGTAATTCCAACCTAATCCACGTCGTATCTGGTTTCAGTTTTAATAATTCGCGTAAGTTTCGACTGGGCCTAAAGGCGTTTCTTGTTCCTGTGGGTTGTATACACGGATCAGATAAATAAGGTTGGATTGGAAATGTGCGCTGGGCAGGCGCGCCTTAAGTATGATTAGACAATCATACTTAACCAAAGCACGCGTTCATACTTTTTATTTTCGTGTGGTTGTGTGTAACGTACATACTCTCGAAATGGTGTGAGACACAATTTCAGCCCTGTGTTCTAAGTGTGTTTTGTTTATTAGTGCGCGCAATTCGTGTATATGTATTATTATTGCTTGCGTAGTGGAGTTGATGGGTGGGAGACAGGCGTCGACGCTGGTATTCAAACAAAAGGGTGACTATTGCCAATCCAACCTTATTTATCTTATCCGTGGTTGTATACCTTTGCATGTCTCCGTGGGAAGTTGACAAGAATGATTACGAACTATGTCTGGAAACTTCTTAATAAGTCTTCACAACATTTGCATCAGCGCCGGTGATATGATACTAACTTCTCCTGTGCGCAGCGCTCCTGCTGAATTTCCAAGTCTTGCCTCGTCTTCGCGTATCCTCGCATCAGCCGCTTCAACTCAACACGTGTCAAGACTAATTTAATACTGAACTTCTACTTTGGCTTGCTGTTTTTTGACTACAACTTTTAACCACCTCCGTGGCATAGTGCTTAAGTCGCGGTCGTAGGAGGTCGCGGGTTCGATTCCCGACGGAGTCTAACTTTGTAACACCCTTTTTGGTTGGTTGAAGGGCATATTCTAAGCCCGCCTGGCTATCTCGGGTGTGATGATGCCAAGGGCTTAGCAATTGTGAACAGTGTTGTGCCTTAAATTTAATTTATATCTAGAAGAAAATTTTTAGAACCTTACAGCTTAAGCCACAGCGTTGAAACTTCTAATTAAATATTGTATTAGGTCTTTACCTATGAAATTTACAATTGTATAAAAAAGTATAAATATGAAAATTAATATTAAGAACAATAGATATGAAAACAAAATTTATTCTCTAAACAGCATTAAACTATTGGAAATTAAATGGTGGTAAACATATGTCTATTGATTAGATATTTTTAGAGCACGGTGGCATTAACCCCATGAAATCGGGTTTTTTCATCTGAAAAAATCGCCTTTATTGAGACAAAAAATATTTATTTTTAATTTTAAAGCTCTAGAGTTATAGCAGTTCCTTCGTTCCTAATGTCATATTTGGGAATACCCCGCATAAGACTTCGTCACTTTCAGGAAAATTCAAGAAAATTCTCTAGTCTAAAAAATTGCCCCATCTGACCACTAAGAAAACGCCTGTGTTGCATTCAATGGTACATAGCTCAGAGGATTGGAACATGAAAGACATGCCACTAGTTACTAATAAAAGATCATAAGTAGTGTCACCATAAGGCCAATAATAAATAACAAAAACCTTTTTATTTTTAATAAAAATTGGCGTTGAACTTCAAAAACTGTATCGGCAATTTCATAGGTAAAAACCTATTATTATAGTTAAGAACGTGGGTTACCGAGCGTTCCTTGGAGTCTTCTAAGCAAGTTAACTAAAAATATTAAGTAATTCATAAAATGAAAACGGATATTCTCAGGAATCATACCTATTTAGACTTGGAATGTAAAAATTACCTAAATACTAAATTTTATCTAAACCGTTAAAGCCGATTCCGAGAAACCAGTACAATTTAAAAAAGGTGTAAAAAAATTAGTGTAGGATCCGTTAACTGGGGGTTCTTCTCATCATACTGAACAACTTTCCCCTTAAAAAAATATTTATGCCCTTAAAAATATATAAATCAAACAATTTTTTTTTATAATTTGTAGGTTATGAGGAGTGATTTTGTTTTACTCGAATTCTATTTTAATACACAGAACTAAAGAAAAAATATCTTAATGCACCCTTTTCTAGGGTTCCGTACCCAAAGGGTTAAAACGGGACCCTATTACTAAGACTTCACTGTCCGTCAGTCCGTCTGTCACCAGGCTGTATTTCATGAACCGTGATAGCTAGACAGTTGAAATTTTCACAGATGATGTATATCTGTTGCGGCTATAACAAGAAATACTAAAAATTAAGAAAAGTGAAAGTCTCCATACAAAAAAACGTGTTTTATTTCAAACGTAAAGAAACTAGCGCCATCTAGTATGATGGTACGGAACCCTTTATGCGCGGTTCTGACTCGTACTTTACCGGTTTTTTTCTAGTTGTAACCATAGAACTGCTGCAATTTTAATCGAAACATTATGATAATTTATGAAATTCTTAATAAAACAAATTAAATGATTTTTTTTCTTAGTTTTGGATTATTTTTTTTTTATTATTATATCAGCTCATATACGTCCCCACCGAGGGGCTCGAGCCTACCCTGAATCAGGGCGATTAGGCCTTAGTCGACCACGCATGCCCAGTGCGGGTTGGTCGACTTCACACACAACCTTCGAGTTTCTTCGCAAGCCTGTGCAGGTTTCCTCACGGTGTTTTCCTTCACCGTTAAAGCAATCGGTAATGATATGTACGTAAGTTTTTGAAAAACTCATTGGTACATTGACCGTCCGGATTTGAACCCGGTACCTCTGGTTAGATGGACCGAGTCGTTACCGGTTAAGCCACCGACGCTTGTACTTCTACTGTTGCTTCTTTTTTTTTATTTTGAAGTAAAAACCAGATTTTTGCACGATTCGTCCTCAGCGATTGACGTAACAGCCACGTTGCAGTACGGACAAGAACTTTATTTGTAAGCTGTTTCGTTCGATTTTTGATACATCGTGACTTGAGTTGATAATTTTAGGGACTGAGGAGCTTTAAAGTAATTAGATAAGTTAAGTTATTAAAAATTTTGTTACATCACTAACATTTCCATCGGTCTAGTATCAAAATAACCCTCCTATTTGCTTCGCCGTAGTCGGGTAGAAATATCTGCAAAATTTATGAGGTGTATGTAAAATAAATAGACTTTAATAATAGCTTCTAATTTAACAGCCATTAATATAAATTTTACCAGTTTAGTGTATAATTAATACGTTTTATTAGTAAAAGAGATTAACTAATAAATATTCATGATGTAACCGTTTCATTTAATTTGCCGCAACTTGAGATTGTTTACATCTGAGTTTTTTAATATAAATCACAAAGTAGTTACCTAACTATCCTATTTAAAAGCGATTAAACAAATTCCCTATTAAAATCACATCGCATTAAGTATTAATGGATGGGGTATGATTTGTGGCATTATATATTATACCTTGGAATCATTTCCCGACTGCGCCAGAACGAGTGTATGTATGTATGTATGTTCTAGCTGTTTCCCGCGGTTTCACCCGCGTCACAGTATATATATTAGTACTCCCGCGTGGTCAACTTTTCTATGACTTTTCGAGGGTGTGCGGCTCGCGAGCGTGGAAAAAAGTGGCCCATGTATTAATCCGGGTCCTAATCTATCTACCGATCAAATTTCAGCCAAATCCGTTAATAAGTTTTTGAGTAACAGAGTAACAAACATACATCCATACATTCTTACTAACTTTCGCGTGTATAATATTAGTAGGATAGGATAGGACTAGTAAGATGAATTTATGTATATATAAATTATATTTACTCAAATTTTTAATAAAAATAATAAAAAAATATTATATATATATACGAAGTGCGAGGTGTCGTTAGATTCATCTTGACCCCGTGAATGACATAGGAATCGTTTTTACCCGATTGGTAAAAAAGAGGGGTTAAGTGTTTATGCAGTCGGGATTTTAATTATTAATTAATTTATGTAGTTCGAAAATTATTTATACTAAATTTTCCTATCCATTATACTAATGGCTTACTCTTTTCATTAAGAATAGTTTTCTTCTAGTCATTATCGATAAAACCATTAATTATCTTATTCACAATCCATTACCGCCAAGCTTGCAGTTTTAATTTATTCCCTTTGAAAGTCGACCATTTTAGGGTTCCGTTGTAAAGTAGCGGGACCCTATTACCAAAGTATACATATGACTACTAACATACAGTATGGACTCTCCCTGCCGCTCTCTAGATTGCGACCTCACCCCCTCGTCTCCCTGATTGATACAGTTTGGTTTAAGATTGGTTATCGAGCGTATAGAATTTCGGCGTGATTTCATTTGTTCCGTCCGTCATTTGTTTTTAGAAATGTCATTTTTCGCCCGTTGTATGAAATGTCCGGGGTGTGCTATTAAGCCTACGCTTTCCGTCTGTGTGTTCTACATTTAAGAGGTTGTATCTTTGGAAATGTAAGAGGTGTCTGGTTAATTTTTTTTAGAGAATATGTGTAACTAGCTGTTTCTCACGACTTCTCTCGCGTGGACAAATTTTCTATGACTATTCAAAGGGTGCGCAGTGCGTGAAAAACAGTAGCCTTTATGTTAATCCAGGTCCTAATCTGTCTACCTACCAAATTTCAGCCAGATCCGTTCAGTAGTTTTTGCATGAAGAAGTAACAAACATACACACTCACACACTCACAAACATTCGCCTTTATAATATTAGTGTGATGTGATTATGGGTAGTTTAGCAAAGTGAAAAATTAAGAGGGTCCTAGAGAAACGTCTTTTTTTTCAAGTTTTTTTTTGTTTTTGCTCGGTCTTAAAAACGGTAATGTACACAAGCGTGAAATGGTGTGTTTCATCACATCAGCTCATATCATTTATCACCCCACCGAGGGGCTCGAGCCTACCCGGAATTAGGTCGATCGGGCCTAAGTCGACCACGCGGGCCCAGTGCGGGTTGGTCGAGTAGTGTTTATCCTGGAGTATCATCATCATCATATCAGCCGGAAATCGTCCACTGCTGGACAAAGGCCTCCCCCAAGGATTTCCACGATGACCGGTCCTGCGCTGCCCGCATCTATCGGCTTCCCGCGATCTTCACCAAGTCGTCGGTCCACCGCGTGGGAGGGCTGCCTACGCTACGTTTTCCGGTGCGCGGTCGCCACTCGAGAACTTGACTAAAGTTTAAAAATAATTAATAAAAACCAGCAAAGTGTGAGTCGTGCTCGCACTGATGAGTCGGAACTGAATGAAAAAAAAAGAATGTTTCTGTCGCTCGGCTTTATAACTTTTCTTTGTAATAAATACAATGCGTCATTGGTGTTATACTTGTGTGGAGAGGTGTGGTGGTACAAAACCCTTGGTGCTTGAGTTCAACTCGCACTTGGCCGGTTTTTCAAGCGACTTTTTTTTTTTTTTTTTTTATTAAAAATTTGAGTGCGTTTGACTGCAACTCACCTGATGGTAAGTGATGATGCAGTCGAGGATGGTACACGCAAACTCAAAAAATGCCTATTCACTCTTGCCTTGAAGATCCCCAAATTATAGGAATCGGGAAACACTGACGCAGGCAAGGAGTTCCACTCCTGCGCTGTGCGCATAATAAATGAAGAAGCGTAACGATTTGTGCGAAAAGGTGGAACATCAACAACAAAGGGGTGCAACCCCTCCCTGCGTCTCGTTGACCGAAAGGAGGAGGTTCTCAATTCGTCTGTATTTTTTTTATGTGTGTGTTACCTCATAACTTTTGACTGGATAAACCGATTTTTATGATTCTTTTTTTATTTGAAAGCTAGTGCTTCCCGTGTGGTCCCATATAAATTTTATCAAAATCGTTGTAGTACTTTATTCGAAAATAACAAAAAACAAAAAATAATAATGCAAAAATGTACTAAGTTGTTGCGATGGAAGTCGGTTAACGTGTTTAGCGTTTTTATTATTATTCGTATTGTTTTAGCAAAACAGTCTTTGGCGAAAATGGAAACTTCAGATCAATTATTAAAACTCATTATCGACCTTAAATTACTTCATTTCGTCCCACAACAATAATAATTATTAAAAAAAACTAGCCGTCCGCCTGCGGCTACGCTCGCGTTGTTTTCGATTTTCCCGTGGGAATAAGAAGTTTTCCCGGGGTAAAAAGTAGCCTAGTCCTATTCCAGGACCTAATCTATATGCGTGCCAAGTCCAGCGGTTGAAGCGTGAAAGAGTAATAAATATCCATACATACAAACTTTCACATTTATAATATTAGTAGGAAGTAGGATACATGTCCAAGCCAAATAGGCATGACGAATGCTAGTCATCTGAGTTACTTTTTATCATTTGTCAAAAACGACATTTTGTTCTAAAAATGTAAGAAATACCTAGGCGTGACGTTATAGTTAAGCAACGTCATTTATGTACTCATTTTGTGATTTTGGTGAATTAAAAATTGAAGACTTGATGGAAAACAAAACGAGTAAAGTTTTCCGAAGTTTCAGTAGGAGGGCAAGTTAGTAATTAAGAGTTCATAATTTATTTCTGATGCTGTCGCCATGCCATAAACTAGTTCGTTGGCTAGCGAGAAGAATCCTGCTGAAATAAATATTTTTTAATAATGTCCCCACAGAACAATGGATGAATGTATAACAATGAATAACACATTGTTCTGTGGATCGATCTTTTTACCCCACTACCCAAATAGGAGGGTAGATAATGTTTTTCTTGATGGATTTTTTAAGTGTGAGGTGTCGTTATTTTTACCCCAGCAGCCCAAAAAAGAGGGTTTTTTTTAAGTTAAAAATTTGAGTGCGTTTGACTGCATCTCACCTGATGGTAAGTGACGATGGTTCTGGCCTCGAATATCCAATGTAGTCGAGGATGGTACACGCAAACTCAAATAATGTCTATTCATTCTGACAATGTGGATCTTACATTGTAGGAGTCGGGAAATACAGACGCAGGCAAGGAGCTCCACTCCATCGCTGTCCGCACAATAAAGGAGGAAGCGTAACGCTTCAAGCGTATAGGCTGAATATCAACAAAATAGAGGTGGAACCTCTCCCATCGTCTCGTTGACCGAAGGTGGAAAGGAGCAATAGGTAAAGTTTTTATGCAGTTTCGTTTTTAATTTTACAATTAAACTGGTAAGGTTGTTAGCATTAACGTAATAGTTCAAACCTATCGAAATATATATTAGGTCTTTACCTACGAAATTGCCGATTCTATAAAAAAGTTCAAAGATTAAAATTAATATTAAGAACAATAGTTAATAAAACAAAATTTGTTCTCAAAATAGCATTAGACTATTAGAAATTAAATGGTGGTAAACATATGCCTATTGTTTAGATATTTTGAGAGCACGGTGGCTTTAACCCCACGAAGTCGGGGTTTTCACATGAAAAAATCGCCTTTATTTAGGCAAAAAATACACATTTTTAATTTTAAAGCTCTAGAGTTATCGCAGCAGTTTCTTTGTTACTTAATGTCATATTTAGATTGGAATACCCCTCATAAGATTTCGTCACTTTCAGGAAAATTCAAGAAAATTAACTAGCCTAAAAAAATTGGTAAAGACCACAACCAAATTACATTCATGGTTTCCAAGCAATGGTATTTTCAAACGTTCTTTTTTCGCACCAAAAAAAATAAAATAAAAAGATTTCCCTTGTTTTCTAGCTAAGAATTGAAGAAAACAAGCTCCATTGTGTAAAGTGGGCTGAAGTCTGTCCACTAGACCGAGGGCTCTAGAACTTTCCACAACCATCAGTCAGGTGGAGTGGCTTAGCGCTGACAAAGGGGGGGAAATTCATTTCTTGGCCCCACACCTCACGTACGGAGATTGCCATGCTGATAAGGTTTTTATTGCTTATTTGTGTGAGTTTAGTAAGTTTGTGTGTGGTAAGGTGTTGTTTAAGCCCTGTGTTAAGATTTAATGAAGGATAGAGCGTTGGTGGCGTAATGGCAAGGGCCGCTACCTCCTGTCCGGGAGGTCGTGGTTCGATCCTGCCACGTACCAATGTGTTTTCCAATTTCGATTTTCAGCAGGTTTCGTCACGATATTTTCCTTCACCGTTAAAACAATCGGTAAGTATATGTACGTAAGATTTTTTGAAGTCTCATTGGTACATTGGCCGTCAGGATTTGAACCCAAGACCTCTGGTTAGGAGGGCCGAGTCGTTACCGGTTGAGCCACCGACGCATCGAGGCTTCGTAGCTACTGTCGTGGCGGACTGTACGAATGGGGGTTGCCACGACGACCGGTTCTGCGCTGCCCGCATCCAGCGGAATCCCACGACCTTCACCAGGTCATCGGTCCACCGAGTGGGAGGCCTGCCTACACAACGTTTTCCGTCGCGAGGTCGCCACAAGAGAACTTTACTGCCCCAACGTTGTTAAATTAAAATGTCCTATCCAGGAAAAACATCACATTGCGGTGTCTGCCATAAATTACTCGTGAAGCGAGTTATCACCTAACATTACCGGAATTATCACAGCAAACACAACAATCTCCCAAAAATGTATTCAGAAAACAAGCTGGTGCAAATTACATTTGGCCGGGAAGCATAACAGTGATGTTGCGATAGCGATAGTCTATCGATAGTATCGTGATCTATCAATAGTATCGTGATACTATCGTAGGCATGAAAATCAGTCATACTATCGATAGTCATATCGAAACTATCGACCCTTAACGATACTATCGATAGTATCGATTGATAAAAATAAGTAATACTATTGCTAAAGACCAATAGTGTCGATACTATCGATAGCATCAATACAAACACTATCGATACTATCGATAGGAAGAGTGTCGATAGTATCGATAGTAGAGATACAATCTATACTTTCGATAGTATCGATTGGTAAAGATAAAGACCAACTTTCGATAGTATCGTTTGATAAAGATAAGTAATACTATTCCTAAAGACCAATAGTATCGATACTATCTATAGCATTAGTACAAACACTATCGATACTATCGATAGGAAGCTTGTCGATAATATCGATAATAGAGATACTTTCGAAAGTTTTGCCCTATCGATAGTCAAACATTTTACCATACACCTAACTTATTTCTAGTCGATAGTATCAAAAAAATACGTCGATAGTTCCTAAAGCAAAACTATCGATACTATCGAATCGGTATCAATAGAACCGATAGTATCGACAAAATTCAATAGTATCGCCTGATTTTCACTATCGATACAGTATGTCAATATTTTCGATGGGACTATCGCGCTATCGCGCTAGCGATCTGTTTTTTAAGGTCAACTATCGATAGTGAAACTATCGCTATTGCAACATCACTGAAGCATAAACACAAGCGAGCTGTGGCGTTCTGACACATTATTACCGGAGTATATGTATCCCGCCCGACTCCCGATGTCGTTCTATTCGCAAAGAAAATGTACCAATTATCATAGTTAATGTGCCGATAATGTGCACGCACATAGCCTTTATATGCCGCGAATGTACGGAAAAACTTTCTTTTACAAAATTTTCGATAGGACTATCGCGCTATCGACCTGTTTTTAAAGATCAACTATCGATAGTGAAGCTATCGCTATTGCAACATCACTGAAACATAAACACGAGCGCCCGTAAAGCGAGTTGTGGCGTTCTGAAACATTATTACCGGAGAGTGTGACTGTGTGTCCCGCCCGACTCCCGATGTCGTCCTATTCGCAAAGCAAATGTACCAATTATCATAGTTAATGTGCCGATGATGTGCACGCACACAGCCTTTATATGCCGCGAATGTATGGAAGAACTTTCTTTTACAAAATTTTCAACAGGACTATCGCGCTATCGCCTTGTTTTTAAAGGTCAACTATCGATAGTGAAGCTATCGCTATTGCAACATCACTGAAGCATAAACACGAGCGAGCTGTGGCGTTCTGACACATTATTACCGGAGTATATGTGTCCCGCCCGACTCTCGATGTCGTCCTATTCGCAAAGCAAATGTACCAATTATCATAGTTAATGTGCCGATAATGTGCACGCACATAGCCTTTATATGCCGCGAATGTACGGAAAAACTTTCTTTTACAAAATTTTCGATAGGACTATCGCGCTATCGACCTGTTTTTAAAGATCAACTATCGATAGTGAAGCTATCGCTATTGCAACATCACTGAAACATAAACACGAGCGCCCGTAAAGCGAGTTGTGGCGTTCTGAAACATTATTACCGGAGAGTGTGACTGTGTGTCCCGCCCGACTCCCGATGTCGTCCTATTCGCAAAGCAAATGTACCAATTATCATAGCTAATGTGCCGATGATGTGCACGCACATAGCCTTTATATGCCGCGAATGTACGGAAAAACTTTCTTTTACAAAATTTTCGATAGGACTATCGCGCTATCGACCTGTTTTTAAAGATCAACTATCGATAGTGAAGCTATCGCTATTGCAACATCACTGAAACATAAACACGAGCGCCCGTAAAGCGAGTTGTGGCGTTCTGAAACATTATTACCGGAGTGTGTGACTGTGTGTCCCGCCCGACTCCCGATGTCGTCCTATTCGCAAAGCAAATGTACCAATTATCATAGCTAATGTGCCGATGATGTGCACACAGCCTTTATGTGCCGCGAATGTACGGAAAAAGCTTCTTTTATTTTACCTAATTCTCGGCTTCTTGTTAAGCGACACTGCTTTTGTTTTGAGACGATTTACTTTGTACTATGTATTTTTTAACCGACTTAATAAAAGCAGGAGGTTTGTCAATTCGACCGTATATTTTTTTTTATGTGTGTTCGCGGACAACTTAGTCATTTATGAACCGATTTTGATGATTCTTTTTTTGTTGGAAAGAAGATATCCCAAGGATGGTACCATGATAAGGAAACCAGGATCTGATGATGGCAACCTAAAAAAAATCGAGGGGAACCTTAGGTTCCTGTTTGAAGTCGGTTTTTTTTGTTTAAAATTATTTTTATTTTTTTGAAAAGAAAAAATGACACATTAGCTTGATTTAAGAGTGTTACCTAACGTTACAGTTAAATAAAACTGAATATACTGATGAACGTGTACCATCATAGGATATGAATTATTATAGCGCACACATCAAAAAGTTTTGTATGAAATATAAGTAATGGTCTTAGAATATTCATAGTCATTTCCTTGATTTGGTACTTCAAAAAAAATTGAAAATCCATATTCCCTCGTACACCGCTGCGGGCTGAAGCAAAAATGACACATTAGCTTGATTTAAGAGTGTTACCTGACTTCACGGTTAAATAAAACTGAATATGCATGGAAAACGTGTCTCATCATAGGATATGATTTATTATAGCGCACACATCGAAGCAGTTTATTTCGTTTGTTTATATTTCAAGATTTCAAGGTGTTTATTAAAAAGGTGCAAATTACACTCTTTCTGATAGTCATAAAATAGTAATTACATATACATGTCATTTGTGAAAAAAAATTAAACAATCATTAGTTAATAACGTCAAAATACAATCATTGATTAAAATTATGTCATTGAAACATGAAAACAATATGACACGAGAAGTTATACATGAAAATCATTTAAAATCATTAATGCCTTTGACAAGAGTAGGCCAGTTCACACGGACAGAACCCGGTCACGGGTACAACGCGAGAGGCCACCATCGCTCCCCTCAACCATATTAAAGGGGAAAGGAACGTCCCAGCTCATAGAAACAATAGTTTAGTTTAAAAGCTTTTATTTTAATTCACAGACATAATATTATGGAGAGGCGGCCAAGTGTTACCCAGCCTCGCACTTCTTCTTAGAGTTCCGTATCACCACGACACGTCACACAATCAAAGTATATATATTAGTACTAACATACAGTATGGACACTCCCTGCCGCTCTCTAGATTACTACCTCACCCCCTCGTCACCCAGATTGATAATTGGTATATTGTTTACAGTTTGGTTTCGAACGAATAGGATTTCGCTGCCATTTTGTTTGTTACGTCATTCCTTTTTGAAATGTCATTTCTGGCCCGTTGTATGAAGTGTCCAAGATGTGACACAACTATGACTATAATACCTATTTTAATTAGAAACAAAAGACATCAACGCGAGCGACAGCTTTTTTTTACCTAGGTTCAGACTCTTTAGTGCGAGTTTTTATTATTTGTTGTTTTACTTCAATACTGTTACTATAACCACACCAAGTTTAACGCAAGTGTGTATTACCGTTTTGACGATAAAATCAATATCTCTAAAATGCCCATAAAACAGTTTTTTTTTTGTATGGAGACCCCTTTAATTTTTCACTTTTTTCTAATTTTTTTTTTTTTTTTATACAGGCAATAGAAAACACACTGTGGAAATTTCAAAGGCCTACCTATTACGGTCACGGTAGACAGACAGATAGACGAACGGACAGCGGAGGCTATAGTAATATCAAAGAATCATCATTACAGCTCATATACGTCCCCACCGAGGGGCTCGAGCCTACCCTGAATCAGGGCGATTAGGCCTTAGTCGACCACGCGGGCCCAGTGCGGGTTGGTCGACTTCACACACAACCTTCGAGTTTCTTCGCAGGCGTGTGCAGGTTTCCTCACGATGTTTTCCTTCACCGTTAAAGCAATCGGTAAGTATGTACGTAAGTTTTTGAAAAACTCATTGGTACATTGGCCGTCCAGATTTGAACCCGGTACCTCTGGTTAGATGGACCGAGTCGTTACCGGTTGAGCCACCGACGCTTCATATAACCAGTAATATCAAATAATACTAAATATTAAATAGCGCCCCGTTGGTCATACTTTAGGCACACCACCGGACACTGCATACGACGGTCGTGAATAGACATTTCTTAAAACAAATGACGGAGCAAACAAAATCACGGCGAAATTCTATACTTTCGAAAACCAAACTATAACCAATCTGCATCGATCTGAATGACGAAGGGGTGAGATCGGAATCTAGAGAGTGGCAGGGAGTCTCCATACTATATGTTAGTATTAATACATATATGTAGGTCCCTTGACTGGGGCTTCTACTCATCATACTGAACAACTTTTGTTCTACTACTTTGCTGAAATCGCAAAAATTGTTTTTACTCTTCATACAAATCGATCAGCTGATTGACCAATTTTGTGCATTTTAGTATGGAGGGTCCAAACTTTTTTTTTGAGTATTCACTATGACTTCCTAGAGGAAAGTTGTTCAGTATGATGAGTAGAACCCCCAGTTAACGCGATCTACACCAATTAAATTACACGCTCTGTATATATTGCTTTAGGTGTACCAGTCATGAGAATTTGCATTTATTTCCTAAAAACAGTGACAGGCATAATTTGAATTTAAGAAATGTAAATAAAATTGATATAGCCTTTTTGAGACTGAGTAAGGTTAAAAAATCATTTGTTGGGCAGTGTATAAGATTCTACAATAAAATTTCAGAAAATTTAATTAGTTTGTCAGAGAACAAATTCAAGACTCATGTCAAAAAATGCTTGTGCTCTAGAGGGTATTATAAAATAATAGATTATGTAAATGACAAAGATGTATAAAAATATGTTGATTCTATAACAAAGCAGGATAGATGCATTTGAGATGTGGTGTTGGCGTCGTTTACTACGTATTCCTTGGACAGTCATGAGGACAAATCTCTCCATCCTAGAGGAGCTCAAAGTTAGGACCCGCCTTTCAACAGTGTGCCAACAACGCTCGCTCTCATTCTTTGGACACTGTGCACGCCGTCCCAACAGCTTAGAGTACCAAATCATGACGGGAAAGGTAGAGGGCAAAAGAGCTCGAGGAAGACCTCCTGCCAAGTGGTGCACCCAAGTCACCAGCACCACTGCTCTGCAGCTACACGAAGCAGTGCACGCAGCGAGTGACAGAGCCCGGTGGAGAGCAATCTGCGCCCCCTCGATGACATGACGGTCACGATCCCCAGCATTGGAGGAACGACTTATTGGATTGGATAACAAATACCATTACCTGAGACCCGAATCTGAATCATGACGTTATTTGTAATAAACAATAAGTTTTTTTTGACTATTTAAACATGTGTGTAAACACCTATATAAAATAAATTATTTTGATTTGATTTGAACCCTACAAAGGAGCTCGGAAAATACAAAGGTATACTTATTTATTATATTCACTTTCAGTTCACCACAACAATTTCCATGACAAAAAGCGACGACGACGCAAACCGTATGTGTGCGTACGCACATCAATCCAAACGCACGCTACGAGGTACTTTCAGATCCGTGTCGAAAAATAATTTTTCCGTGAATGCTGAGCAGATAGGCATACGGGTGCGAATCCCCATTAGAGCGTCTATGGGCACGCCATTAAATAAACATCTCCTGGCTCTTCCCCGCTAGTTATTAGCGCTGCCTCCCCATCCACTTCAACTCAACCTCGCTGATACGGCACGCAGGGAGCAAAATCAATTTCATTTTTCGACGCGTGCATTAATGTTATAGCGATTGAAACCGCAATACACTTCTGAGAAGGGCTACAAAATCAGCTTAAGTAAACAGTTTTCTCATAATAGCGAGCTATTGCAGCGATAAATCTAAGCATTCAGTGTTGAAACGTTTCGTCTGATTCTAGGATTAGGCTTGCCATATGCAAAAAAATTGAAATCTCGGGATACATTTTCAAAATTTGGCGTTTTTATCGGGATAAATAAAAGAACTGAATAAAATTTTACTTTTGTGGTCTGCGGGTGCGGGTTTCTTTATAGTGAGTAATTGAGTACGTATAGAGTGGAGTGCGGTCTGCGGACGCGAAGGCGGGTCATAGCGAGATAGCATAGCGCTTGCGCTATTTTTTAACTATCTACGGATACATAACTCAATTAAAGATTCAAGATTCAAAATAGGTGCATATTACACTCTTTCTGATAGTCATAAAATAGTGATTACATAATTTCATTTGTAAAACATCAATAAATAAACAATCATTAGTTAATAACGTCAAAATCCAATCCCTGATATAAAAAGAAAACAAATAATGTCATTAGAACATGAAAACAATATGACACGAGAAGTTATGCATAAAAATTATTGAATGTCATGAACGCGGACAGCACCCGGTCACGAGTATAACGCGAGAGTCAGCCATCACTCCTCTCAACCATATTAGAGGGAAAGGAACGTCTCGGCTCCCGATGCGCCACAATGTTTATAAAAAGTCGGGATATATTGTATTTTTCCGTAAGTCGGGATATCATATGAAAAGTCGGGATTATCCCGTCGAATCCCGACCATCTGGTTACCCTATTTACCTGTTCTGAACGGGTAGGTACCTCCTTCATATCTCAGTTCTGAAGTACCTAATATCTCTTTATTCCCATTTTAGTTGAAAGGATACGTTTTTAGTACCAACAGCAAAGCTAAACTGAGAGTCAGACTTGTGATCTTAAGATATAACGTTATTGTTTCAAAATAAATTCAACATTTTAGACAAAGTTTTAGGGTCTAAATTCGCTTGAGGCATAACAGCCCGCCTGGCGAAAGGCATTTTCTTTTAGAACCATGTTTTTACTACGATTGATTCTGCCCCGCGCAAGACATACGCCGGACGAAACGGGACTATCCCGTACTTATCTAATTTTATTGTCACTCGCCGAACGTCGAACCCTCTGCCACTGAGACCGTTTCGAAGAGAACTAGAAAATTCTCTTTCCCCCACCGTTTTATCTCAGAAGGACATCTTTATTCGCAAGCAGTTAAACTCAATTTAACATCTCGCTCGTGAGATAAGCACGGTCTTGGGGACAGTAAAAATCGGTGGCCTTAAACATTTTGTTGATATCCCTATCTTATAAAGTATATAGGACGAAACATTTTCAACTTTTGTCGTAAACTTGATAGTGAGGTATCTTGAATGAAGTCTGTCATGCGACGCGTCGTAAAAAAATCGACCAAGTAAGAGTCGGAGTGGCGCTACGTGGGTTCCGTACCAACACACATCTCCACACAACCACACCCCGGACACTGCATACGGAGCAAACAAAATCATGGCGAAATCCCATACGTTCGAGAACCAATCTGTAACCAATCTGTATCAATCTGGGTGACGAGGGGGTGAGGTAGCAATCTAGAGAGCGGCAGGGAGTGTCCATTAGTCACATTACAAACTACCATCAACGCAAGCGACAGATACATTCTTTTGGGGTTCCTTAAACAGAAAGGGTAAACAACGGGACCCTGTGGTTAACCATCCGTTGTCTGTTTGTCTGTCAGCGGACTGTATTTCATGAACCATATTTCTTGTTGACATTTTCGATGACAATATAAACAAAATATACTATCATTGTAGAATATTCCTTAGTTTTAGATAACTATAAGTGTAACAACAATAGCGGTTTGGGTGTACTGTAAGCTCTTGTTGTATTTTAAATAAATAAATAAATAAATAAATAAACCGTAATAAGTAGGCAAATGAAATTTTCAGGGTGTTTAAACAAAATAATAATAAAATTGCTGCTATTGCTGTTATTACAAAAAATGGGGGCCCCATACCAGATACGTAAATATGTTGAAACATGAAAAAATAGCGACATCTAGTACGATGGTACGGTACCCTTTGTGTGCGATTCTGACACGCACTTTTTTTATTCCGTTTGGATTCCTTAGCGCGAGTACGACTCATACTTGGCCAGTTTTTAGGGTTCCGTACCCAAAGGGGACCCTATTATTAATACTCCGCTGTCCGTCCGTCCGTCTGTCTGGCCGTCTGTCACCAGGCTGTATTTCATGAACCGTGATAGCTAGACAATATAAATTTTCACAGATGATGTTTTTCTGTTGGTGCTAAAACAACAAATACTAAAAATTAAAAAAAGTGAGTCTCCATAAAAAAAGTTTTTTTTTTGGAAAGTGAAGAATCTAGCGCCATCTAGTATGATGGTACAGAACCCTTTGTGCGTGGTTCTGACTCACTCTTTCCCCAAGGAAGCCATAGTGAATTCTCAAAAAAAAAAACGTGTGGCACTCGGGGACTGCCGCGGTAAAACTATTGCATAGCATTTTTTATCAACTTATGCAATTATAATTATTTATTTATTTTTTATTTATGCAGTATTTATTTACTATCTTTTGATGTTTTACTGTTATTTTGTGCTCCTTTTGATTAAAAGACCATATTGTTTTGAACTTTTTAGTTACTCGACAGATTGATTCCAAAATCGGATTCGTGACAAGGGACTTCAGGGACCCCCAGATATCGATTTTGGAAGCAATCGGTCCAGTAACTAAAAAGTTCAAAATGGCGGCCACTATTTTCACTTCCGACAACGAATTCGTGACAAGGGACCCTCAGATATCAATTTTAGAAGTAAGCAATCGGTGCAGTAACTAATATATTATATAAAGTTTAGCTAGTCGTTGGGGCGCGGGATGTTTATGTAGTAAATTAACACTAATAAAAGTTAATCATCATCATCATCCTTCACCCGTCATTCGTCATCCGTCATCCGTCATTCGTCATCGTCCAGCACTCAGTCAGCAATCGGTCCAGTCACTGAAAAGTTCAAAATGGCGGCCTCTTTTTTCAATTCGAGCAGCGGATTCGTGATGAGGGACCTCAGGGACCCTCAGATATCGATTTTGGAAGCAATCAGTCTAATAACTAAAAAGTTCAAAATGGCGGCCACTATTTTCAATTCGGGCAACGGATTCATATCCCCAGATATCGATTTTGGAAGCAATCGGTCCAGTTACTAAAAAGTTCAAAATGGCGGCCACTTTTTTCAATTCGGGCAGCGGATTCGTGATAAGGGACCTCAGGGACCCTCAGATATCGATTTTGGAAGCAATAGGTTCAATAACTAAAAAGTTCAAAATGGCGGCCACTTTTTTCACTTCCGACAACGGATTCGTGATAAGGGACCTCAGGGACCCACCCCCAGTTATCGATTTTGGAAGAAATTAGTCCAGTAACTAAAAAGTTCAAAATGTCGGCCACTATTTTCAATTCGGGCAACGGATTCGTGATAAGGGACCTCAGGGACCTCCAGATATCGATTTTGGAAGCAATAGGTTCAATAACTAAAAAGTTCAAAATGGCGGCCACTTTTTTCACTTCCGACAACGGATTCGTGATAAGGGACCTCAGGGACCCACCCCCAGTTATCGATTTTGGAAGAAATTAGTCCAGTAACTAAAAAGTTCAAAATGTCGGCCACTATTTTCAATTCGGGCAACGGATTCGTGATAAGGGACCTCAGGGACCCCCAGATATCGATTTTGGAAGTAAGCAATCGGTCCAGTAACTAATATAATATTATATAAAGTGCAGCTAGTCGTTGGGGCGCGGGATGTTTATGTAGTAAATTAACACTAATAAAAGTTAATCATCATCATCATCATCCTTCACCCGTCATTCGTCATCGTCAGTCATCCGTCAACCGTCATCCTTCATCCGTCATCCGTCATCCGTCATCCGTCATCGTCATCATCATCATGATGTATAGATAGATGACACTGTAAGTTTTTTAGAACCCAATATATATATATTTTTGGGGTGTCAGGTTTTATTTTCATTACGAAATTTCTTGATTCGGTCCCTTCAAAGCCCGCGATAAAAGCTTAGCTTAAAAAAATTGGACCCTCCATACTAAAATGCACAAAATTGGGCAATCAGCTGATCAAGTTGTAAGAAAAGTAAAACATTTTTTTTGCGATTTCAGCAAAGTCTTAGAACAAAAGTTGTTCAGTATGATGAGTAGAAGCCGCAGTTAACGGGAACTACATATATGTATTAGTACATATACACTCGAGAGCGATGAATCCCGGTCACTTAAAGAATCCTAAAAATCTCGGAAACTAAGAAGGCTAGCTTAGTGAAATAAATTGTGTTGAATAGATAATTTAATACTCCTTAAATTAAGTCATTAAAACTTCTTAGTTATTGTAAAGTTATGTCATAAAAAATCTAATTTGAAAAAGGGAGACTTTCGAAGATGGAACTACGAAATAACTACATTTGTTTTTGCTTTTTTTTCTAATCTGTCATTTAAGTGGGTACATAAATCATGTTGATGGTGTTCAATATTTATTATTCAAGCAGTAATCATGTCGCTTAAGAATGAAGAATGTACCAGAATACTCACAATGCTAGAAAACGGCCGGGGTCAGCGCGATACAGCCACGACTGTCGGTGTGTCGCTCTCAACAGTACAAAGAGTTCTCCAACGTTACGAGGAAACTGACTCTAACCTACGCAGACCAGGCACAGGCAGAACCAGGTGTGCCACAGCACGAGAAGATCGATACTTGGTGAACACAATGCTTCGTAATCGCTTTCTCACAGGAACTGAACTTACAAATCATTTTCGACACCTCGGAGGAAGTAACCCAAGCGCATGGACAGTAAGGCGACGACTTGCTGAAGCTAACTTGAAACCACTTAGACCTGCAAACGGCCCTCAACTGGAGCGTGGGCATCGTATTTCAAGACTAAGATATGCCCAGAACCACTTAAATTGGAGTATTGGAGATTGGTCAAAAGTTATGTTCTTCGACGAATCAAAATTTATGCTCTACAAGCACGATGGAAGACACAGAGTGTATAGAAGACCAGGGGAAAGATTCAAGCAAGCATGCATCGAAGAAAAAGTAGCCTACGGTGGTGGCTGTACATGTGTAGGCCGGAATTTCTTCTGAGAGTCGCACAGAACTGGTGTTCATAAAAAACGGCTCTTTAACTAGCGAAAGATATGTGGAAGAAATCCTCAATGAACACGTTAGTCCATTTATGGTCAATTTGGGTGAGGATGCTATTTTTATGCATGACAATGCCCGGCCTCATACGGGTTGGATTGTGAATGACTACCTTCAAGAGATGAACATTACTCGTATGGAGTGGCCAGCACGCAGCCCGGATATCAACCCGATCGAGCATGCTTGGGACGAGCTAGGGAAATGCGTAAAACAAAGAAGCCCTCCCCCAATCACGCTTCGTGAGCTCAAAATTACTCTCACAGAAGAATGGGAGAATATTCCCCAAAATCGTTTAAGGAACTTGGTGTACATCATGCCAAACCGCGTAAACACATGATGGAAGCACGAGGAGGCAATACGAAGTATTAAAATTCAAGTAAATCGTAATGTTGTTCAAAAATGTCATGTTTCCTATTTTTGTTTTAAGGCGAGATCAGCAGTTTTTTTTATTTATGTAATTTTTTGTAAATAAAATGTAGTGACTCGTAAATTTTATTACTTTCATCTAAGGGGTATTAAAGTGTCTATTAAACACAATTTATTTCATGAAGCCAGCCTTCTTAGTTTCCGAGATTTTTAGGATTCTTTAAGTGACCCGGATTCATCGCTCTCGAGTGTAGTATGGACACTCCCTGCCGCTCTCTAGACTTCTACCTCACCCCCTCGTCACCCAGATTGATATAGATTGGTTACAGTTTGGTTGTCGAACGTATAGGATTTCGCCGCCATTTTGTTTGTTCCATCATTCCTTTTTTGTAATGTCAGAAGCCAGAAATGACATTTCAAAAAAGGAATGACTTAACAAACAAAATGGCAGCGAAATTCTATACGTTCGACAACCAAACTGTAACCAATCTGTATCAATCTGGGTGACGAGGGGGTGAGGTCGCAATGTAGAGAGCGGCAGGGAGTGTCCATACTGTATGTTAGTACTAATATATAATATACTTTGGTTGTGTGAAGTGTCGTGGTGATACAGAACTCTAAGAAGAAGTGCGAGGCTGGGTAGCACTTGGCCGCCTCTCCATATGTTTGTGAATTAAAATAAAAGCTTTTAAACTAAACTATTGTTTCTATGAGCTGGGACGTTCCTTTCCCCTTTAATATGGTTGAGGGGAGCGATGGTGGCCTCTCGCGTTGTACCTACCCGTGACCGGGTTCTTTCCGTGTGAACTGGCCTACTCTTGTCAAAGGCATTAATGACATTAAATCATTTTAATGTATTACTTCTCGTGTCATATTTCATGTTCTAATGACATAATTTATAATCAATAATTGTATTTTGACGTTATTACCTAATGATATTGTTTAATTTTTTTTTCACAAATGACATATATATAATTAGTATTTTATGACTATCAGAAAGGGTGTGATTTGCACGTTTTGAATAAACATCTTGAAATATAAATAAACGAAATAAACGTCTTTGATGTGTGCGCTAAAATAATCACATCCTATGACGAGACACGTTCCCCATGTATATTCAGTTTTATTTAACTGTAACGTCAGGTAACACTCTTAAATCAAGCTAATGTGACATTTTTGCTTCGGCCCGCAGCGGTGTACGAGGGAATATAGATTTTAAAAATTATTCTAAGTACCAAATCAAGGAAATGACTATGAATATTCTAAGACCATTACTTATATTCATACAAAACTTTTTGATGTGTGCGCTATAATAAATCATATCCTAAGACGAGACTAACGTTTCCCGTGTATATTCAGTTTTATTTAACTATAACGGCAGGTATCAATCTTAAATCAAGCTTATGAGACATTTTTGCTTCAGCCCGCAGAGGTATGGAATATGGATTTGTAAACTTATTCTAAGTACCAAATCAAGGAAATGACTATGAATATTCTAAGACCATTACCTTATATTTAATACAAAACTTTTTGATGTTTGCGCTATAATAGTTCGTATAAGGATAGGTGACGAGACACGTTTCCCATGTATATTCTATAACGTTAAGTAACACGCTTAAATTAAGCTAATGTGACATTTTTGCTTCAGCCCGCAGTGGTGCACGAGTATGAAATATGGATTTTCAAAATTATTCTTAGTACCAAATCAAGGAAATAACTATGAAAATTCTAAGACCATTACTTATATTTCACACAAAACTATTTGATGTTTGCGCTATAATAAATCATACCCTATGACGAGACACGCTTCCCACGTATATTCAGTTTTATTTAACTGTAACGTCAGGTAACACTCTTAAATAAAGCTAATGTGTATTTTTTTTCAGCCCGCAGCGATGTACGAGTGTGGATTTTCAAAATTATTCTTAGTACCAAGCCAAGAATTGAATTTTTGCCGAATATATGTACCTGGAACAAACAGTCTAGTTAGGTAGGGTCCAACTTAGAGAAAGAGATCAATTGTCCAATCCAACTTGGCTGGGCAGCGTTCGGGAAGCTTCGCAATATCTTCACGTCCCAGATACCGTGGTATCTTAAAGACCAAGGTCTTCGACCAGTGTGTGTTTATCAGTGATGACATACGGAACTGAGACATGGTCGCATACAATGGGCATCATAAGAAGGCTCAAGGTCACCCAAAGGGCAATGGAGCGTGCTATGCTGGGAGTTTTTCTACGTAAATGAATAAGAAACGAGAGAATCCGTAGGAGAACCAAAGTAACCGACATAGCTCTCAGAATCAGAATTGCTAAACTTAAGTTACAATGGGCGGGGCAAATAGTTCGTAGAACAGTTGGTCGTTGGGAAAGTAAAATTCTCGAGTGGCGACTACGCACCGGAAAACGTAGCGTAGGCAGGCTTCCCACTCAGTGGACCGATGACTTAGTGAAGGTCGCTGGAAGCCACTGGATGCGGGCAGCGCAGAACAGTCGTAGTGTAAATCCTTGGGGGAGGCCTATGTCCAGCAGTGGGCGTCCTTCGGCTAATATGATGATGATGACCAAATCAAAAAAAAAGACTGTAAATATTCTAAGACCATTACTTATATTTAATAAAAAACTTTTTTGTAAAACGCGGGACTTTTATTTAAAATAAAACGTACACTTAATGTTTCTTTGATATGTTTTTTCTGTTATAAAAGTTAACGAATCTTATTTCTGCAACTGACAAAATGAAGTCATAGAAATGAAAAATCGGGTTACAAAATATCACTGACATATGTTTTGTAATTGATAAGAAAAGCCGAGATCCCTTTGACAATGCGTCGCCTTCAGGAAAATTGGTAATTTATTAGAATCGGAAGAAACATTTCTACCTGGGCCTTGCTATTTGAGATGTGATCCAACGCACTTGGCCACTTTTGTTTCACTGTCGAGCGACTGAGAAGCAAGCTGTTAGCGAGCGTCCGTCCTTCTGGTTCTCTAATGCTTAAACTGCTCGACGGATTTGGATACAATATGGGCTAGATTATAACTCTTACTTTAATATCTAGAGCCTTTATATTCAAAATTTTCCCAAAAATATTTTTTAGGGTTGCCAACATAGTAAAAAAGTCTTGAATAAGGTACTTCCCACACAAATGTAATATATCTATTTATTTGTAATTTATTATCAAGTCGGATGTACCTTTATTCTTTTCTACTGAGTAAGCATAATGTTTATTGTTGATGAATGTATACAAGATGTAGGAGCCTGTAACTGGGTGTTCTACTCATCATACTGAACAACTTTCCCCAAAAAACTCATAGCCATTTCTCATAAAAAATCTTGGATCCTCCATTGAAAAATGCACAAAATTGGTTGATCAGCTGATCGATTTGTATGAAGAGTAAAATTTTTTTTGGCAATTTCAGCAAAATCAGAGAACAAAAGTTGTTCAGTATGATACGAAGAAGCCCCAGTTAAACCAATTTTGTTACATCCTGTATAAGCCGCTGAAAGCTTCACGAAAGTATGCACAGCATGGCTGCACAATTTAATTTATCGGCCCAGAAAAATAGGGGATCGGACTGCATCAATAATAAATTCTGAAATATGATTTCCTAATGTTCTCTCCTCTTGAAGTTTCAAAAAACCTTACTTGTTTTGTTTTCCATCACGTCTTCAATTTTTAATTGATCAAATTCACAAAATAAGTTTGTCAATGACGCTTAAAATCTATGAAGTCACTTGTGGGTATTTCAAACATTTTTAGAACTAAACTTCGTTTTTGACAGATCATAAAAAGTAACTCAAATGACTAGCAGTCCGATCCCCTATTAACGCCTGTAGAACAAGGACATAGAACAAGCCTAGAGGTATACGGCGAATACCTGCTACAGAAATAATTCGCAGAGCGTATGGCCAGATTATCATTTGAATGTGCCCTCAGACGATTGTCAGGTTCCGTGACAGTTGCACAATGGGGAGGCTGCCCTGAAGCAAAATATTTTTGTGGATGGAATAAAGATCGGCGTGTCCAGTGTTGCCGCTCTGTTTTTCTAGATAACGCTACTACATCTATATGTCACGCTCACGGCATCACGCGTGAACGGCTGGACCGATTTCGCTAATTCTTTTTTTGTTGTGTTTGTTATTGTCAGGAGAAGGTTTTTATGTAGGGTAGGGTAGGGTACGATAGGGTACTGTAGTTTAGTGTAGTGTAGTGAAGGGTAGGGTAGTGTAGTGTAGGGTAGTGTAGTGTAGGGTAGGGTAGAGTAGGGTAGGGTTGGGTAGGGTAGGGTGGGGTAGTGTAGTGTAGTGTAGGGTAGTGTAGTGTAGTGTAGTGTAGTGTAGTGTAGTGTAGTGTAGGGTAGGGTAGGGAAGGGTAGGGAAGGGTAGGTTAGTGTAGTGTAAGGTGGTACGAAGTTCGCCGTGCATACTAGTAATATCTAAAAAAAGCGCCAAAACAAATAAAATATATCATTTTTGACACTAATTGTATGGAGAGATTGTTTTTTAAGAGCGCTAAAATGTATGAAGCGTTGATATTTTTTTTGGCGCTGACTGCTTCGGTAGTGCACTAGTTCTAGCGCCAAATGCGCTAAAACGGCAACACTGGGCGTGTCTCTTCTGGTACTTGGGGAAATTACATTTTTATCACAAGTCACATTTTGTGGTTCATTCGTGTCCGTGCTCCATTTTCGTTGGGATAATCTTGCGTGCCAGTGGACTTTTCGTGAAACCTTAAAGGATATACAGGGTGTAACAAAATTGGTGTAGGTCCCGTTAACACATCATACTAAACAACTTTTGTTCTACGACTTTGCTGAAATTGCAAAAAAAAAATTTTGCTCTTGATGCAAATCGATCAGCTGTTCGAACAATTTTGTGCATTTTAGTATGGAGGGTCCAAATTTTTTTTTGATAACTGACTATGGGTTCCTTGGGGAAAGTTGTTCAGTATGATGAGTAGAACCTCGAGTTGACGGGTTGGCACCAATTTTTTAACAACCTGTAGGTGTATGTTATGTAGATTTTCTTGTTTGGGGTTGATATTATTTCGGCTGTAGGTAATGTATGATTTCTTTTATCCACAATTGGTAAGCCCTTCACATCATCTCACCTGGTGGTAAGCGACGATGATGCCAAAGATGGAAGCGGGCTTACTAAGAGTCCCTAACGCAATGGGAAACTGGCTATCTTAACTACAAGCCGGAAGACATCAATGCTGTCAACACTGATGCTTGGCGGCAAGGCTTAGATAAGATGGTGGGAGCTAGCCAGGCAGGCCTAGGAAATGCCCTACCACCAACCAAAGCAAGTTATACAAAGTTAGACTCCTCAGGGAATCGAATCCGCTACTTCCTGATGTGAAGCTTATGGACATTACCATTACGCTACGGAGGCGCTTAAAGGTATGTACGTACTTATATTTTTTTAGGGTTCTGGACACCTAACGGGTGACCAACGAGACCCTATTAATAGCCTCCGCCGTCTGTCTGTCTGTTAGCGGGCTGTATTAATTCATGAACCGTAATAGGTACACAGTTGAAATTTTCACTGAATATGTATTTCTGTTGCTGCTATAACAACAAATACTAAAAATTAGAATGAATGCAAAAACATGCAGACTTTCTATACAAAAAAAAGTGTATCATGTAGCTCTATCGTAAAAACGGCAATAGATACGAACGTGAAACTTAGTGTGAATATAATACATATACTGAAATAAAATAAAAAAGCTGTAGCCTTTGTGTGACCTTATTGTTTAAAATCTGTATTTTATGTATCCTGTGTACAATAAACTATTAAATAAATAAATAAAACAACAAATAATAAAAATGTGAGTCGTACTTTCGCTAAGGAGTCCGAACGCAATGACAAAAAAGCATATTTTTGTCGCTCGCGTTAATGTCTTTTGTTAAAAATTTGAATAGGAATCATTGTCATTATACCATTTAGTTATGTGGAGAGGTGTGGTGGTACGGAACCCTCGGAGTGCTAATCCGACTTTCACTTTGGTAGGACATTTTCTAAGCCCGCCTGGCTAGCTACCACCATCTTATGTAATTCTTGCCGCCAAACATCAGTGTTAACAGCATGGCTTGAAGATAAGATAGCCAGTTCTCCATTGCGTTGGGGAATCTTGATAAGATCTTCGGCATCATCGTCACTTACCATCAGGTGAGATGAGCGTCGGTGGTGTAATGGCTAGGGCCATTGCTTTCAGTCCGGGAGGTCGTGGTTCGAATCCTGCCACGTACCAATTTGTTTCCGAATTTCGATTTCATATGTACGTTTATCCGACGCTCTTACGGTGAAGGAAAACATCGTGAGGAAACCTGCACACGCCTGCGAAGAAACTCGCAGGTTGTGTGTGAAGTCGACCAACCCGCACTAGGGCCGCGTGGTCGAGTAAGGCCCGATCGCCCTAATTCAGGGTAGGCTCGAGCCCCTCGGTGGGGACGTATATCATCATCATCATCATATCAACCGGAAATCGTCCACTGCTAAACAAAGGCCTCCCCCAAGGATTTCCCAAGGACGTATATGAGCTGATATGAATGAATGAGATGATGTCAAGGGCTTATCAATTATGAATAAAAAAAATTAAAAAATAGAACTTGACCGTTTTTTTAAATAAATTTAATGTACCAAAACAAAAACCCCCTTATGGTTGAAATATTTCCCAACTCACCAGCAATTATAATAATGGTATTACTAACAGCGCTTTTTCGCTGCTTTCCATAAAATAAGCGGAATGATAAAGCGCAAATGATGGAAGCAGAAAATTAGGTTTTGCAGCAATTTGATGACGAGGCGGTTCGTTAAGACTTTGTCGACAGTAAAAATTGCCTTAAAAATCGTAGAGTGATCTCTATTAACATGACAATACTAGCTGTTTCCCGCGGCTTCACCCGCGTGGACGTTTGTGTGACTTTTCGATGGCGCGCAGTGCACGAGCCGCTTGCGTGAAAAAAAGTAGTCCAGGTCCTAATCAACTACCAAATTTCAGCCAGATCCGTTAAGTAGCTTTTGGGTGAAGAAGTAACAAACATACACACTCACAAACTTTCGCCTTTATAATATTAGTGTGATATTATGTGATGAATAGCGCAGGACCGGTCGTCGTGGAAATCCTTGGGGGAGGCCTTTGTCCAGCAGTGGACGATTTGTGGCTGATATGATGATGATGATGATGATAGATAGGGATAGCTAACTAGATGTACATACATGTTTTTTTTTTCATTAATAAATGCTCATTCATTGAAACGGTTCATAATTTTTTTTTTGAATAACTATAAAAATAACCAAGATATTATAGCCATTCAATATTTATCTCTTTCTAGCAAAACAGAATGTAACATATAGGTTATATGGACCGTGTTTTTATGTCGTTACATTTACATATCGGATCTCTCTGTCTAATTAGTAGTTGACAACGCATAATTATATAAATGCTTATATCTTCCGTGTTTCTTGGCCGATTTAATTTTTCTTGATTTATATTTTCAGTTTTTGACATTATTTTTACACAATTTTCATGTTTTGTTAAGAAATGCGATAAAAAAAATCATGCATATACCCTTTTACTGGACATGATTTTTTCCCACTAGTCCTGTGCACAGAACTAATGGGAAAAAAATCCCACTAGTTCGGTCAGCAGAACAGGTGGGAACAAAGGTTAGAACCTACCTTGGGGGACGGGGAGAGGGACGGGGGGAAAGTGACGGGGGGACTGGATATCCTATCATCAAGCCGGAACACATCAGTGCTGTTAACACTGATGTTTGGCGGCAATATTTAGATAAGGTGGTGGTAGCTAGCCAGGCGGGCTTAAAAAATACCCCACCTTCAACCAAACCGAGTCTTACAAGTTGACCCCAACAGGAAATAAACCCGCGACCTCCTGGTGTAAAGCGAATGGACTAACCATTAACACACTTCATACTACGGGCCAGAAATTTCATAAATAAAATGGCGGCAAAATCCTATACGTTCGACACCAAACTGTATCCAATCTGTATCAATCTGGGTGACGAGGGGGTGAGGTCGCAATCTAGAGAGCGGAAGGGAGTGTCCATACTGTATGTTACTACTAATATATATACTTTGGCAAAACTAATATACATACTTTCGTAAAAAGCGTCGGTGACTCAACTGGTAACGACTCGGTCCTCCTAACCAGAGGTGCCGGGTTCAAATCTGGACGCCCAATGTACCAATGAGTTTTTCAAAAATTACGTACATACACTTACCGATTGCTTTAACGGTGAAGGAAAACATCGTGAGAAAACCTGCACACGCCTGCGAAGAAACTCGAAGGTTGTGTGTGAAGTCGACCAACCCGCACTGGGCCCGCGTGGTCGACTAAGGCCCGATCGCCCTAATTCGGGGTAGGCTCGAGCCCCTCGGTGGGGACGTATTAGAGCTGATATGATGATGATATATACTTTGCCATTACGCCACGGAAGTGATTAAACTTTATTACTCGTATGAAGCAGAAAACATTCTAGTAAATTAAGATAACTTGGGGAACAGTTGGAGGAGCACCAAACCGCCGTCACCTGGTTGACACTTGACACTTGACACTTGATAATTAACCCGTGCATACAAACCGCTACAAAACTAGATAGCGCGACACTCGCTAAGTGCCAAGTTTGAACAAGAACTTGCTGTCAGACCAGACAAACAAAGGAAAAGTTCTGAGTTCCAAGGCAACTCGTGTTCATTACTTCTTCAAATATGTAGGTGTGTTTTAAGGCGGTATTACAACAGATTTTCGTTATTTTTACGTCAATTATACTCGTAAACTACAGGAAACCCAAGGTTGAAAAAATACCCTTATTGTTGATAATGTACCTTAAAGTCAAAATCAAATCAAAATTTTAAATAGGTATTTACACACACTTTTAAATAGTCAACAAAAACTTATTGTATATTACAAATAATGTCATGATTTAGATTACAGTCTCAGGTCACCTCAGGTAATGGTATTTGTAATAAGATCAACATATATATATACTAGCTGTCCCGGCGAACTACGTACCGCCTTACATTATATTACACTGCCTTACCCTACCCTAACCTACACTACACTACCCTACCCTACCCTACCCTACACTACATAAAAACCTTCTCCTGACAATAACGAACTCGACAAAAAAAGAATTAGCGAAATCGGTCCAGCAGTTTAGGAGGAGTCTATAATTTGAGATTTAAACTATCCTATCTCTCAAGTTGGATCGAACTGCACATGGTGTGCGAATTTTATTATAATCGGTTAAGTGGTTTAAGAGTCCATTGAGGACAAACATTGTGACACGAGATTTATATATATTAAGAAGATAGATATATATATCTTGTCATTTACATAATCAATTATTTTGTAATATCCTCTAGAGCACAAGCATTTTTTGATATGAGTCTTGAATTTATTCTCTGACAAACTAGTTACATTTTCCGGAATTTTATTGTAGAATCTTATACACTGCCCCACAAATGACTTTTTAACCTTACTCAGTCTCTAAATATATTTTATTTACATTTTTTTAATTCAAATTATGACTGTTTTTTTTTTAATAAATGCAAATTCTTACGAACGTACATGATGTTTTCATATATAAATTGACTAGCAACAGTTAAAATATTGATTTCTTTGAACTTATTCTGTAAGGACTGGCGTGGTCGCATCTGATAGATTGCGCGGATAGCTATTTTCTGCAAGATGAAAATAGTCTAAAGCTACTAGAAACACGATTGAGCAGTTTTGGCTCGATACAAAAAAAAACCAAAGATAGGTCTACATCGTTCCTTTCAAGTCTAGTTATGACCAATATTTTGAAGTATAAAAATAAAAATAAATATACAACAATATTTGTTATGATAATACAAAGTGAGTAATGTTATTATTTTTTATACTTTAATTTGTAGTTTTTGATTAAAACGAAAAACAATTGAAATACGTAAAGAAAAAGACAGAGACAACTGTTCCAGTCTATTGATTGGCAGGTATTCCTCGCCTTAACACTTTCAAAATATTACAGATTTTGTCTACTCGAGTTTTCAAGCCCACTATTTCAGTAGAAGCCTGTTAAATAGAATTGTTATGAATTTGGAATGTGTCTGTCGTAGAAACAAATATTAGGATCCGTAGCAAAATGTTCAAGTCGCAAAATGAGCAGGCTAAGCAAAATGTGCAAGTCGCAAAATGAGCAGGCTAAGCAAATTGTGCAAGTCGCAAAATGAGCAGGCTAAGCAAAATGTTCAAGTCGCAAAATGAGCAGGCAAAGCAAAATGTTCAAGTCGCAAAATGAGCAGGCTAAGCAAAATGTTCAAGTTGCAAAATGAGCAGCCAAAGCAAAATGTTCAAGTCGCAAAATGAGCAGGCTAAGAAAATTTTTCAAGTCGCAAAATGAGCAGGCTAAGCAAAATGTTCAATTCGCAAAATGTGCAGAAATGTTCCGAAAAGAAAAATGCCCATTGCGTAGTTTTTTTATCCTCTATTGGTAAGCGCTTGGCATCATCTCACTTGATAGTAAGTAAAGATGGAAGCGAGCTCACCAAGATTCCCCAACGCGATGGGGAACTGGCTATCTCTCTGGCTGACTCTCGCATTATAATCATGACCGGGTGCTGTCCGGGTGAACTGGCCTACACTTGTCAAAGGCGTTCATGACATTCAGTGATTTTAATGTATAACTTCTCGTGTCATATTGTTTTCGTGTTCTAATGACATAATTTGTTTTTTATATCAAGGATTGGATTTTGACGTTATGACTTATGATTGTTTATTTCTTTATTTTTTACAAATGAAATTATGTAATCACTATTTCAGAAAGAGTGTAATTTGCACCTATTTCGAATAAAATATCTTGAATCTTGAATCTTATTTTCATGCCTAAACTCATCAATATTGTTAAATGAGCGGCAGAATTTTGATAAGATGTTGGTAGCTAGCCAGGCGAGCTTAGAATATGGCTTATCACCAACCAAACCGAGTCTTTCAAAGTTATACCCCATTGGGTTTCAACCTGCGACCTCTTGGTGTGAAGCGAATGGATTAACTATTACGCTACTAAGGCGGTACTATCAAATATAACCTGGGACATATTACCCGCGTATAAAATATAACCTGGGACATATTACCCGCGTAAAAAATATAATCCAAATAAGTCAAACCTTTTCGGGGTGATAGCAAAAGTAACAAACATTAGGCATAGGGAATTTTCTTAGCCCGCCTGGCTAGCTACCGCCATCTTATGTAAGTCTTGCCGCCTTATATCAATGTTGATATCATTGGTGTGTTCCGGCATGAAGATAAGATAGCCAGTTCCCCATTACGTTGGGGAATCTTGGTAAGCCCGCTTCCATCTTCGGCAACATCGTCACTTACCACCAGGTGAGATGTTGTCAAAGGTTTACCAATTGTGCATAAAAAAAAACCTCTAAATTCATATCGAACTATTTAATTATCGTCTGAACAGGTGAACCATAATTGAAAACGCTTAACAAGTAAAAAACGACTTCCATCACAGCAAATTATTAAATTTTTTGTATATTTATTTTTGTTTTTTTTTTAAACTGCTACTTTGATTTTGATAAAATTTATATAGGACCAATTTGGTAGTATACACTATCGAAAAAAAATAATCATGAAAATCGGTCCACAACACATCGCGCAACAAACACAAACAAAAAAAACCGTCCGAGTCAGATCCGCACACATAGGGTTCCGTACCATCATACTAGATGGCGCTAGTTTCTTCACGTTTAAAAAAACACTTTTTTGTATGGATACATTTTTTCCCATATATTTTTTCACTTTTTCTAATGTTTAGTAATTGTTGATAAAGCGGCAACAGAAATACATCATCTGTGAAAATTTCAACTGTCTAGCTATCACGATTCATGAAATAGAGCCTGGTGACAAACGGACAGACAGACATACAGACGGACGGAAAGTCTTAGTAACAGGGTCTCTTTTTTACCCTTTGGGTACAGAAACCTAAAAATTATGAAAATCGGTCCACAATCTGCGAAGATATTGCGCAACAAACACATACAAAAAACACACAGTCGAATTGAAAACCTCCTTCTTTTTGGAAGTCGGTTTATAAGTAAAATTGCCTAAACAATCAACAATTTGAGTGCGTTTGATTGCAACTCACCTGATGGTAAGTGATGATGCAGTCGAGGTTGGTACACGCAAACTCAAATAATGCCTATTCACTCTTGCCTTGAAGATCCCCAAATTATAGGAATCGATAAACACTGACGCAGGTAAAGAGTTCCACTCCTGCGCTTTACGCATAATAAATGAAGAAGCGTAACGATTCGTGCGATAAGGTGGAACATCAACAACAAAGGGGTGCAACCCCTGCCTGCTTCTCGTTGACCGACGGTGGAATGGAGCCGGGGGAATGAGGTCGCGAAGTTCTTGCGCGCACTCTTCGAAATGAATTCGATAGAATACCGACAGATAGGCGACTTTGCGGCGATGATCAAGGCTTTGGAGCTTGTCATTGACTAGCTCGTCGTCACCAATGATTCTCCATGCGCGTCGGTCGATGGCGTCCAAGGTATCCAGCTGATATAGCGGGTTGATCCATCCCATAAGTGTGAACAGTACTCCATACATGAGCGGACTGGTGCTTGATATAAGGTAAGCAGCTGTCACCTTAGAGAGAATACCCAGCTTCATTGCAGCAACTTTTGCCTTAAGACTCAATGTAACGACCGAAGTTAAGATTGGGTGTTAAATCCACGCCGAGGAGTTTCAGGTGGTCAGATATCTAAATCAGTTCATTCCGGAGAGTTGGAGTCAAGGTGAATGGACTTCTTTTGGCGGAAAAAAGACACGCCTGTGTTTTAGAGGCATTAAACCTTACGAGGTTGGAATCACCCCATTCAAACACTGCCTGAAGTGATAGGTTTATGCGCTCTATCATGGCCTCTTTCAGAAACAGCGTATCAGCACTGTTAGCTCGTGCACTGGACAGGTATCTTTTTACAACCGTGCTATCGTCCGCATAATCAATTATACCTGGTTTCAGCAGATCGTTTATGTGAAGCAGAAATAGTGTTGCGGAAAGAACAGATCCCTGAGGTACCCCGGTATCAATCGCCAATAGGTCTGAGGAACAGCCATCAACGACCACTCGAATAGACCGTAGTTCACTCAAGAAAACATTGCGAAACGAGACGTAAGCCACAAACCGGACACTGCATACAACGACGGTCGTGAAATGAGAAGCTTTGAAACAAAAACCGATAAACGCCATGCACGCTTTACATACGTACATGTAATTCATTTTTAAATAATTTTGAAAGCAGTTAAGATTAGGAAGCAGTCGCGCTTTTACAGTGTACTTAGCCCGAGGTCTAGTTTAGACTGCATTGACGCACGACGACTTAGCATAATAATCTAACTAGTGAGATTGTAATATCGCGGTTTTCACAATAATCGGTGATATATATATATATACTTTGCTATAGCAGAATCTTCGGACATCACAAAATGGAATCACTAGAAAAGACAACAAGGCTTCATGCTCAACTTTATCCTCAAGACTGCCTACGGAGAAACGAATGAGCCTTATTGGGGAAATGAGAATTGTACAGAAATTGATTTTCCCTGTGGCCCAAGGCAACAGGGCCTTCCAATACTTTATTTCAGTCTCCTGATGAGATAGATTCACATCTATCACTAAACAAGAATAATAATATAGAACTTTTTCTATTTTTAGGAATCCGTAGTCAGCAAGGAAGGGATCGTTCAACAATTACGTGATCATTTTTGGCCGTTTTTTTAACCCCCCCCCCCCCCCCCCTATGTGATCACAGCGTAATCTTTTGTTTTTTAACCCCCCCCCCCCTCGCCTTGATTACGTAATCTTCGTCCGTGCTTAAAATGTTAGCTGTTTATTAACACTGACACGTATGTCATGTTTCTATGAGTCTTAAATGACCTAAATTTGGGAAGAAGTTTGTCTATAGCAGGGGAAATCCCGTTCCATCTATCTAATAGTTAGTGTTACCAGTAGTAGACTTCAAAATTGGACGTAAATATTTTAAATATTTAGTTTATAAAATGATAACGTAATCATGGATTCTCCCTCCCCCCCCCCCCCCCCCAAATAATCCAGATGTATATACAAGCATCTGACCCCCCCCCCCCTTCCGGTGATCACGTAATTGTTGAATGATCCCGAACCTTTATAGTTTCTCTATGTCTGTCTGTCTGTCTGTCTGTCCGCGGCTTAGCTCAGAGACTATAAGTACTAGAAAACTGTAATTTGGCATGAGTGTACATATTAGGATTCGAACCACGACCTCCCGGTCAGGAGGCGGCGGCCCCACGTACCAATGTGATTTCTAATTTAAATTTCATATGTACGTTTATCCGACGCTCTTACTGTGAAGGAAAACATCGTGAGGAAAGCTGCACACGCCTGCGGAGAAACTCGCAGGTTGTGTGTGAAGTCGACCAACCCGCACTGGGTCCACGTGGTTGACTAAGGCCCGATCGCCCTAAATCAGGGTAGGCTCGAGCCCCTAGGTGGGGATGTATATGAGCTGACATGATGATAATGATGTACATATTAATCACGGCAAGAAAGTGTTTCAACAAAATGTTTAAAAAAAATGTTTTTGTGTACCTCCTCCTCTACACGTAGAGAGGGGATAAACTTTTTAAGTTGACGTACGACGTGGAAGTGTAAAAAGTTCATGGATTTTCCATACAAAATGTTCTATTATCAACTGTAAAAACAATATTGTTAAGATAATATTGTTAGAGCTAAGATTGTACACGGTAATCGATACATTCCTGCAAACCTGATGTTTGCTGGTAAAACCGAATAAAGTCCTCCAGGGATTCATATTGCAAAAAAATAGACATCTCATACAGAGATGTGCTATATACATGGGGAGGTAGATAGGTTACTTGCGTCCAAAAAGTGAAGCAAATAAAATGATGCCAATTGGCATCACTTTTCTTAGTAGCATTCGGTGGGACGGAAGCGCACTTGGTTACCTACCTATAATGTTGTGTTTGTAAATGGCTTCGATTTTCAAATGTTATTTGTTAGTGCATAACCCCTACCTTGTATATAGCAAATCTCTGATCTCATACTAATATATTTTTTTAACAATAATTAACATTGGTCCACGGCCCGGCCTCAGGCGCTTACCTCAACCATCCTCAACTATAGTAAAAATACATCCTCAACGTTACACTAATAATTAAACATGTGATCCATAGTAAAAATTATGATGTGATCACTTCACTTTGTAAAAAGTACAATTTTTGAAATGAAATGTTTTTAAAATAACATAATGGAGTCAAAAACCTGGACCGTGACGGAAGTGCCGAAAGACTGTAACGGAAGTGACGCAAGAATTTGTTTCCTCCGTATGAACCAAGAAAAAAACCGCGGTTGCACAGCAACCAATTATCAAACACTTAAAAACACTCAAAACGTTTTTATTCCAATTTTTTTTTTTACAGTTCTCTCTGCGTTATTATTTTATATATATCTAAGCCAAATTTCAGCTCTTTACCACTAATAGTCTAGGAGCTCGGCCGCGGACAGACGGACAGACAGACATAATGAAACTATAAGGGTTTCTTGTTGTACTAAGGAACCCTAAAAAGGGGACGTCAAAACTACACGTTTCACGTTAAACCAACGGCAGTGAGCCCCGATACACCCGCACCTAATTTGTTTTTAAGCAATTTCAGCAAAGTTGTAAAACAAAAGTTGTTCAGTTTCATGATTTTTTATCCATAACTGGTAAGCCCTTGGCATCATCTCACTTAAAGGTAAGTAACGATGATGCCGAAGATGAAAACGGGCTTACCAAGATACTCCAACGCAACGGGGAACTGGCTATCTTAACTTCGAACCGGAAGGCAAGTTTGTTTGGCGGCAAGACTTAGATATGCCTTTCCACCAAAACAACCTAGTCTTACTAAGTTATACTCCGCCAGGAATCGAACCTGCGACCTCCTGATGTGAAGCTAATGGACGGACTCAACCATAACGCCACGGAGGCGATTAGAGTATCGCCATCGCCCTACCATCGCCAATCGATTAGAATCACCAGTCACCCAGTATTATGCAGTTACCTTAATCAAAGTCATCATCATCATATCAGCCGAAAATCGTCCACTGCTGGACAAAGGCCTCCCCCAAGGATTTCCACGCCGACCGGTTCTGCGCTGCCCGCATCCATCGGCTTCCTGCGATCTTCACCAGGTCGTCGATCCACCGCGTGGGTGGCCTTCCTACGCTACGTTTTCCGGTACGCTGTCGCCACTCGAGAACTTTACTGGACATCTGTTCTACGAGCTATGTGCTCTGTCCACTGCCACTTCAGTTTAGCGATTCTGTGAGCTATGTCGGTTACATTGGTTCTCCTGCGGATCTCCTCGTTTCCGATTCGATCACGCAGAGAAACTTCGAGCATAGCACGCTCCAATTCTCTTTGGGTGCCTTGAGCCTTCTTATCAGGCCAAGGTAAGCGACCATGTCTCACCATGTTGACCTAAGCAAAGTATACATAATTATTAGTGTTAACATACAGTATGGACACTCCCTGCCGCTCTCTAGATTGCGACCTCACCCCCTCGTCTCGCAGGTCGATACAGATTTGTTTAAGTTTGGTTCTCGAACGTATAGAATTACGCCGTCATTTCATTTGTTACGTTATTTGTTTTTAGAAATATCATTTCTCGTCTGTTGTATGAAGTGTCCGGGGTGTGCCCTAGGTAAAGAAAAGAATCGATAGCACGTAACGAACTAAATTGATTGAACTACATTTGTGCCGCACGGTACAGTTTCGTTGGAAAAATATTGGAATTCCTAGAAAAAGGCTATGAAATTTTATTGGTCTGGTCATAAATGCTTTGGCATATAGTATAAGGCATACCCCGCGTGAAAATGGCATTTTCCATATCTACATATTTGGCAAGGGGCAAGTCGAATTTTAATTTTGATTTTTAGAGAGATTGAAAAGCGTCGGTGGCTCAAACGGTAACGAGTCGGTCCTCCTAACCAGAGGTCCCGGGTTCGAATCCGGACGGCCAATGTACCAATGTGCTTTTTGTAACTTACGTACATATTCTTACCGCATATAATATATTCCATGACGATTTTCTAACGCATAAGCAATGTTTATCTGTAATGTCTCATTATGACATTTTAATTATGGATTTGTAAAGTGTTGATTAATTCCTTGGACTTATTTCAATATTTTTGTACTAATAATCAATATTTGCATGCTAGTAATACTTAAGTAGTTAAATAAGTGATTCTATATAATAAATTCTATATAATAGATTCTAAGAAAATAAAGAATTATATTTTATTCTACCTATTGCTTTAACGGTGAAGAAAAGGATCGTGAGGAAACCTGCACATGCACATCTGATTACAAATGTGTAATGACGGTCGCGTTGCACAAGTCTGTAAGTGTAAATCTAAATTCCCTACACGTGACCGCGGGTGATGCTAAGTGCGACACGAGGCATTTGTAATTGTGCTACACGATAAGAGAAAGAGAGAGAGATTGTACATAACACATGTTAGAGATGTTATACCCTACAGTAAAATCACTTCAAAATATAAGACATCAAATAAGTAAGTAAAAGACCTACAAAATTCTCCATCTTCTCTATACAGGGTGTATCAACATTGGTGTAGGTCCCGTTAACTGGAGCTTCTACTCATTATACCGAACAACTTTTGTTCTACGACTTTGCTGAAATCGCAATTTTTTTTAATTAATAATTTGAGTGCGTTTGGCTGCACCTCACCTGATGGCAAGTGCCGATGCAGCCAAGCATGTAACACGCAAGCTCAAATAGTACCTATTCACTCTCGACTTAACGATTCCTAAATTATACGAATCGGGGAATACAGACGCCGCCGCGCCGGCAGGGAATTCCACCCCTTGGCCGTTCCCATAATGAACTAGAAGCAAAACGCTTCGTGCGTAAAGGTGGAACATTAACGACAAAGGGGTGGAATCACCCTCCGCACCTGGTCGTCCAATTATGAAATGGGGAGGGGGGAATGAGGTCTTGTAGCTTCATGCTCCAAGGCACACTCTCCGAAATGAATCCTGTAGAACATCGATAGACAGGCAACTTTGCGGCGATCGTCGAGGCTTTTACTCTTCATACAAATCGATCAGCTCCAATTTTGTGCATTTTAGTAAGGAGGGTTCACAATTTTTTTTGAGAATTGACTATGGGTTCCTTGGGGAAAGGTGTTCATTATAACGAGTAGAACTCCCAGTTAATGTATCCTACATAATTTTTTACATCCTGTATAAGTAGGCAGTACTTTGACCAGAAGTTGCGAACAAGCGACAAAGCCTGTACCATCGGTAGATAAAGCTTTTCTGATATCTAAATGGCCTATCATTTTGTTCCGATGCGTCAGCTGATAGCTTCCATTGGTCAGAATGAACTTAAGGCGAGGCATTAATTGGAACAGTTGTCTCTGTTTTATAATCGACTTCAAAAAAAGAAGGAGGTTTCTCAATTCGGTCGTATATATTTTTTTTAAATATTTGTTCGCGGATAACTTCGTCAATTATGAACCGATTTTGATGATTCTTTTTGTTGGAAAGGAGATATCCCAAGGGTGGTACCATGATAAGGAAACCAGGATCTGATGATGTCTTAAGAAATAGCGAGGAACCTTCAAAAATCGTAGTGGCGACTAGTGCGTTTGAAGTCGTTTTTTTTTGTTTAAAATTATTTCTTTTCGTGTAAAGAGTAACTTTACACGATATTTTCTATAACCACACTTTTGAACTATTTCAGTGTTTTTTTCTTTTCATTTAAAAACTACAATTAATTTTGAAAATTGAAGGCGAATTGTAGTGTGTGTTTAGTTAGACTAATCGCCTAAGAAAATTTAGAGGTTTAAATCGGTCTGGTTTGCCTGTAGAATGAAAATCTTTGTTTTATAAGAGTTTATTTTGATATATTTTTTTCTGTTATAAAAATTAACGACTCGTATTTCTACAACTGACAAAATGAAGTCATTGAAATGAAGAATCGGTTTACATAATATCACCTTCATTTATTTTTATTTATTTATTTATTTTATTTTTTTACAGTATCTTATTTACTTCTTACCTACTTCATCATAGTGCATGTTAGTACATTTAAAGTGAAATTCCTTGATATTAAGACCCTACCTTCCACGCTAGGATTCCCTGTGTTATGTGTTTTGAAGGGAAACCAGAGTTGTGGTAGGTAGTCTCTTTCATCCTTTACAAAAGAAAAAAGAAAAAAGTAAAATAAGTGTAACTAGGTTGATTATAATAGTAGGCGATCTTTTGTGTGTGTGTGTGTATGTATGTGTGTGTGTGTGTGTGAATGTGTGGGTGTGTGTCAGATGTGTGAACTTGTGTTAGAGTAAAAAGTTGTCAATACAAAATGCCATCATACTTTTTCTGTAGAATTGTAAGTTAATTTCAACAACCACTGTTGAATATTTTTTCTGCTCTGTTTTCTTGTGAGAGGTAATATTTTTAAGTAATTTTCAACCTTACTGTACATGAATGGTCCCGTAAAAGCGAAGGCTCTTTTTGCAAACTGTGTTTTTACTTTGGGTATTGTCCATTTCCTCCTTCTAGCGCAGCGTGTTTTGGCTTGGGTTTCTATAGCTGTCTTATGGAATTTAAGTATTGCGGCTTCTATTGCAAGCTGTCTTACAGTCATACACTGAGTTTCCTGGTACAATTGTTCAGTAGGAAAGCGATAGGGTTTACCGAAGTCTACTTTTAGTACAGCACGCTGTGCCCTTACCAGTTTTATGATAGTTGTCTTGCAAGCTGCTCCCCTAGTTGTTGCACAATAGGAAAGGTTAGATTGACACAATGCCTGGTACACAAGTTTAAGGGTGTGGGCCTGTGCTGAGGAACGTAGTCGCTTAAATATGTACAAACATTTTCTAATCCGACCAGATAGGACTTCTATGTGCTTAGACCATGTAAGATGCTCGTCTATAGAAACTCCCAAGTATTTAATATGCTTGACCTGTTGTAGGGATGGGCAGTGGGTACATGTTGATTTGCTGTCTTGACAATATGTTTTGTGATTACTGAGAAAAGTCGAGATCCCTGCGACCAAAGTTTCCAATGCGTCGCCTTAAAGCGAGGCATTTGTAAAACAGTTGTCTCTGTTTTTTCCTTTATGTGTAAAGAGTCAAGACAATAACCACACTTTTCAATGTTTTAAATTGTTATTTCTCTTATGACTTCAATTTAAAACTAAAATTTAGCAGGTTCTCTGTAGTACTTAAAAATAAATATCTCCATATAAAAACTATGTGCAAATTTAGAAATTTTATTAATAAAGAGTTCGTTATAGACTTTTTTTTGACGCTTTAGACCTGTTTTTGGGTTTTTTTATGATCGAGTAAAGTAGACACTATCGTGTAACATATTAGCACATTCCTCAGACAATATCCTTAAGTGTGTCCAATATTTTTTGCAAGACCGATATTAAGTAGTAATTACCCAAAAAATTGATCTAGCAAAAGGGTTTCTCCGCTTCTCCACCGGTGCCTCGCCTTAAACAGGACTGGAGAAAGTTGTATTTCTATATTGGATAATCTACTTCAGGCCCGCAATGCCTGCAGCTACCCTTGTCTGGTCGCGCTGATTGAAGCTAGATTACCGGAAGACCGTGAGAATAGACAAGATGGCTAAGTTTCAAATGTGGACTAGACATGGAAAATGCCGCTATTAAAAGTTTTGATCTTTTTACTATCTTACCTTTACATATTCTAAGATTCTTCTTGAAAGAAAAGATGGGATATTAGGCATATATTTTTTATTATATATTCACAATAGGGGATCGGACTGCTTATATTGATCTGTCAAGAACGAAATTTTGTTCTAAAAATGTTTTAAATACACACAAGTGACGTCATAGATTTTAAGCGTCATTGACGAACTTATTTTGTGAGTTTGATCAAATTAAAAATTTAAGACGTGATGGAAAAACAACACAAATAAAGTAAGGTTTTTTGAAACTTCAAGAGGAGAGCAATTTAGGAAATCATATTTTAATAATTTATTTTTGATGCAGTCCGATCCCCTATTGGTAAGCCCTTGGCATCATCTCACCTGATCGTAAAAGACGAAAATGCGGAAGATGTTACCAAGATTCTTAACAAGGTAATGGGGTACTGGCTATCTTATCTTCAACCCGGAACACATGAATGTTATTAACATTGATGTTTCAGCGGCAAAATTTAGTTGATATGGTGGTAGCTTGCCAGGCGTTTTTAGAAAATGCCCTATCATTAACTATATCTTAGTTTCAACCGAATTTTTCATGTTTGACTTTTGACTGGGTGAATCGATTTTGATGATTCTTTTTTTATTTGAAAGCTAGTGCTTCCCGTAATTTATTAAAATCGGTATAGTACGATATTAAAAAAATAACAAAAACCAAAAGTAATAATGTGAATTCTTACTTAGTTGTTACGATAGAAGTCGGTTTATTATAGTGTTTAGCGTTTTCAATTATCTTTTACAGACTGATTTAATGCAATCTGAATGCAATAGTCAAAGGTTCCGTGTTTGGTATATTATCAACAAAATCATTTTAAGAACAACAATAAGGATCGGATGCTTTCCTTCATAGAATACAAAGAGCTACAACAATCCGGACAGACTTTCAACAAAATTACATTTGTGCAGCGTTCAGTATCAACCGGCAGCTCTCTGTCACGTGCCATGCTTTCCGTCGACCTATTCGAGAATGGAGTCTACTTCCGTTGTATGTTGTTCCTAATTTCGTTACTAAGCCTCCCAGTTGACTTCACTAAAAAATTGCGTGACATGAGAAAAGTATCAGAATCGATGTCACATGATTAAGAATGTTCATAGCCTCTGTGTTTTTCTTGAAATAGAGATTCGAAAAGTTGTCTCTGTCTTTTTCTTTACGTGTAAAGAGTAAAGAAAATAACCAAACTTTTTCACTTTTTCAATGGTTTTTCGTTTCAATCAAAAACTACAATGAAAGTTTAAAAAAATAAAAACATTACTCACTTTGTATTATCATATCAAATATGGTTGTATATTTTTTTAAATTAATTTGTACTTAAAAATATTAGTCATAACTAAAGTTGAAAGTAACGGTGTATACATATTTGGGGTTTTTTTTTATCGAGCCAAAACTGCTTAATCATGTTTTAAATAGCTTTTGACTTTAAGGAACATCATCAATAATAAGGGATTTTAATTTTCGAATTATGTTTTTGTTTATTATTGTTTTCAGCTACTATTAAGAATTATTTTTCACTTTTTAGTTGTATGTGCTTTAAAGGCGTTTTTATTTTAATTATTTACTAAAATTGTATTTTTTTTTATTACCGCCTTAACATAGTTCATAGACGACATTATTATGGTGAAAAATTATAACCTCTTGCCGCGATTTTCACCAGGACCTCGGTCCACCGCGTGGGAGGCCTGCCTGCGCTACGTTTTCCGTTGCGCGGTCGCCACTCAAAAACTGTATTGCCCCAACGGCCATCTGTTCTACAAGCTATGTGCCCTGCCCACTGCCACTTCAGTTTAGCGATTCTGTGAGCTATATCGGTTACTTAGGTTCCTCTGCGGATCTCCTCGTTTCTGATTCGATCACGCAGAGAAACTCCGAGCATAGCACGCTCCATTGCCCTCTGGGTGATCTTGAGCCTTCTTATGAGGCCCATAGTAAGCGACAATCAAAAACAGCTTTATATAGCAATCTAATTTACAACAAGTTGTATCACGTGCAATAAGATTCTATCGGCCTCCGTGGCGTAATGGTTAGTCCATTCGCTTCGCACGAGGAGGTCGCGGGTTCGATTCCCGGCGGGGTCAACTTGTAAGACTCTGTTTGGTTGGTGGTAAATCATTCTCTAAGCCCGCCTGGCTAGCTACCACCATCTTATCTAAGTCTTGCCGCCAAACATCAATGTTAACAACATTGCTGTGTTCCGGCATGAAGATAAGATAGCCGGTTCTCTATTGCGTTGAGGAATCTTGGTAAGCCCGCTTCCATCTTCGGCATCATCGTCACTTACCATCAGGTGAGATGATGCCAAGGGCTTACCAATTGTGAGTAAAAAAAAAGATTTGCCTTTAAAATAACAGAATAAGGTACCATTCAATACATTAAGTAACTAGATGCCAACATTCGGGATACAATCTGCGAGGGAGGTGGGATTCTATTCCAACCATTCACAACGTGCTCTGCTGTTGGTGCTTGCTATCTTAGACCAGTTTATAGTATAAAGTATATATCTCACAGTAATAATTATTTATTTATTATTCACAATTGTTAAAGCCCTTGGCATCATCTCACCTGATGGTAAGTGACGATGATGCCGAAGACGGAAGCGGGCTTACCAAGATTCCCCAACGCAATGGAGAACTGGCTATCTTATCTATAAGCCGGAACACATCAATGTTTTTAACACTGATGTTTGGCGGCAAGACTTAGATAAGATGGTGGTAGCTAGCCAGGCGGGCTTAGAAAATGCCCTACGACCAACCAAACCGAAAAAAAAACGCAAAAAATTAAAAACCCAACTGCATATAACTTATCCCCTATATTCGGGCCAGTCGTGTAAAAATGTATACCTAGCAATAAGGCCGCCTATATTTTAAAGGAAAGCCTATACTATACAATAAGCCGCCTTATTGCTAGGTATACATTTTCTATGTTATTATTATAACAGCTCATATACGTCCCCACCGAGGGGCTCGAGCCTATCCTGAATCAGGAGATTAGGCCTTAGTCGACCACGCGGGCCCAGTGCGGGTTGGTCGACTTCACACACAACCTTCGAGTTTCTTCGCAGGCGTGTGCAGGTTTCCTCACTTTTTCTTTTCTATTTTCTATGTTATTTAATTCTTTTTTATCACGCTTTTATTAGCTTCACCTGAATGTATGCTTGTTTGTAACCGACTCCTTTGCACTCGATTTTGACCCACTTTAAACGAACAGATTTAATTCAAACTTTGTATAATTATACATTTATCAAAAATCTGTGACAATACAATTATTTCATTAGTTTATTTCACTACCCTGCGCCAGAATTAAATATGCACATTAAACTAAAAATTGAACAATAAATATAGTTTAAAAAAACTAAAAAATGCGCTTGAAAAGCACATAAAACTAAAAATATGTGAAAAATAATTATAAATTATAAGCTGAAAACAATAATGAACGAAAAATATTAGTATTATTATAAAAAAAGCGTGGGTTGCTCGATGTACAAAAAATATGGCACTAAGACAAATTTTTTGTTCATTAATGTTTTCAGCTACTATTAAGAATAATTTTTCACTTTTTAGTTTTATGTGCTTTAAAGGCGTTTTTTTTTAATTATTTACTAAAATTGTGATGCATACTAAATATATATAACTCAAAGGTGACTGACTGACTGACTGACATAGTGATCTATCAACGCACAGCCCAAACCACTGGACGGATCGGGTTGAAATTTGGCATGCAGGTAGATGTTATGACGTAGGCATCCGCTAAGAAAGGATTTTGGGAAATTACCACGGGAACCGCAAAAATCGAGATCTGCGTGAGCGAAGCAGCGGGCATCCACTAGTAAACAATATTGTTGGTTTGTAAATAAACCATTTCTATTCGATATCGTATTGTATGTATCGTACGTCACTCACGGGATTAAGACGAATCTAAGAACACGTCGCTCTCCAAAATCCATCTATTTATTTATTTGGCACCCTCTGTAACCTAAACTACAGAGGGTGCCAGAGAAACAAATAAAAATACGTACATACCACATACATATATACATTTAACCACCTCCGTTGCGTATTGGTTAGTCCATTCGCTTCACACCAGGAGGTCGCGGGTTCGATTCCCAGCTGGGTCAACTTTGTAAGACTCGGTTTGGTTGGCGGTAGGAAATTTTCATAGCCCGCCTGGCTAGCTACCACCATCTTATCTAAGTCTTGCCGCCAAACATCAGTGCTTGATGTGTTCCGGCTTGAAGATGAGATAGCCAAATTTCCATTGCGTTGGGGAATCTTGGTGAGCCCGCTTCCATCTTCGGCATCATGTCACTTATCACCAGGTGAGATGATGCCAAGGGGCTTACCAATTGTGAATTGAAAAAAAAAACATACACTCAAAAACACAATCCTACTTCTGGCGCAGTCGGGTAAAAAGAATTAATTAAGTACCAAAGTATTTTTACATTTAAAGTATCCGCTTCTCAGTATTTTTGTATAAAACCTATTAAAAACTAATTACTGAACTATTAAGCCGCACTGGGCCCGCGTGGTCGACTAAGGCCTAATCGCCCTGATTCAGGGTAGGCTCGAGCCCCTCGGTGGGGACGTATATGAGCTGATATAATAATAATAAACTGATAAAATTTTCGGCTCGGGCTTAAAAATATCACTCGTTTGTTATTTACCTTTTTACCACCCTTGTATAGTAAATAACTATATTCCCGACAAAATAAAAAGGGATGACGAATGCTAGTCATCTGATCAACTTTTATCATTTTTCAAAAACGACATTTTGTTCTAAAAATGTTTGAAATACCTAGACGCGACGGCATAGTTTTGCAGCGTCATTTATGTACTCATTTTGTGATTTTGGTGAGTTAAAAATCGAAGACTTGATGGAAAACAAAACGAGGAAAGTTTTCCGAAGTTTAAGTAGGAGGGAAATTTAGTGATCAAGAGTTCATAATTTATTTCTGATGCTGTTGTCATCCCTATTACTTCAAATTCGCCCAGATTGATGTCTACTTACAACGTTTAGAATTACAAGATGTTTATTACAAATAGGCACCAAGGCACCCTGGACACTACATACAACGGGCCAGAAATGACATATCAAAAAAGGATTGACGGAACCAACAAAAATGGCGGCGAAATCCTATACGTTCGATAACCAAACTGTAACCAATCTGTATCAATCTAGGTGACGAGGGGGTGAAGTCGAGTCGCAATCTATATAGAGAGCGGCAGGGAGTGTCCATACTGTATGTTAGTACTAATATATATACTTTAACCAAGGTGTGAAATTTAATAAACTTAAGTGACAGTAGTTATAACGAAAACCTGACAGCAGATGCAAATGAAACTCTACTCACTAATCTTGATTTCAAAAGGCAGCACTCCGACCATATTTCAAACTACAGCCGAGCCGTGTTGGTGTCCACCGGCGAGCTATTTCTCAGCGATAAGGTAATATGGTGTCAAAGTATATATATTTGTACTAACATACAGTATGGACACTCCCTGTTGCTCTCTAGATTGCGACCTCACCCCCTCGTCACCCAGATTGATACAGATTGGTTACAGTTTGGTTGTCGTATAGGATTTCGCCGCCATTTTGTTTGTTCCGTCATTCCTTTTTTGAAATTTCATTTCTGGCCCGTTGTATGAAGAGTCCAGGGTGTGGTAATACGGTGTGAGGACATCATGAATTCTAGTCGGACATGGCACGGAGGAGCTGTAGGAATATTTTCACGGGTAGTTGTTACTACTTGCTATTTATCTATAGTAGTAAGCGGATCACGTCAGCTTATTTCTATTTGTTATGAGATCTTGGCCCCTGGCGCCAGAGATGCAGTCCGTACTGTACAAACCCTTAGACCGACCCTGTTTTTGATAGGGTTGGTAGAGATATGGATATATTTTAAACGGATACGGATAAAGTTTATTAATACACAGTGTAGAAAATTTGTTTTAGTTTCCGTAAACTGGGGCTTCTACTTACCATACTTATCAACCTTTCTCAAAAAACCAAGTTTTTTTTTTCAATTTTTGTTTTATTTTGTACAATAAAGAGTATACAAACTAAAAAACCAATAAGCAATTTGATAAAAAAAAATCCAAATCGATCGAACTGATTAACCAATTTTAAGCATTTTTGTTCGAAGCGTCAAATGTAAGCTTATTCTTTTCGAGTCGATAGATTGAATATATTATTATGGTCATTTAATTATTTTATATTTTAATGGCCTAGTAGGTAGTCTATCAGCGGCCCCCCAGAGGTGCAGGTGTCCGGGTACCGTACCGTAGCCCGAGCCTACCCAGAATTTAGACGATCGGGCCTTCTTAGTCAACCACGCGGGCCCAGTCAGGCCTGTCGCACTCCGCGCTGTGGGCATGAAAATGTACCTACACCAAAGTATACATATTAGTACTAACGCCTACGCCGCACGGCCCCCTGAATGGGGCAAATTCAGTAGTCAGAAGAGATAAGACTGACGCGATAGAAAGACAGGCAACTTGTAAGGGAATATAAATGTAAGTGCGACCTGTGTTGTGCGACCTGAATTTGCACTTTATTGTGTGGTAGCAAGAGTCGGCCTTCATTCAATTGATTTTCCGAAGTTAACCTTCTTTTACGTAGTAAATTGTTTTTATTCTTTGGCCCAGTACGGATTGGTCGACTTCACTTACAACCTTCGAGTTTCTTCGCAAGCGTGTGCAGGTTTCCTCACGATGTGTTCCTTCATTGATACCCCAATGACACATATTCTCCTTACATCGCCCAACTTGAGTACGCAGTCTATTCAGATATTTCCGATGTCAAATGTAATGTAAAGTGCGAACTAAATATATGTTCCTTAAGACAGTTGTTCGGTAGTATGATTAGAAACTGTAACACCAATAACACCAATTTCGATCAACCTCTTATATTAAGTCGGATGTTTTCAGAGCGTATTTAAATGTATCTAGTAATATACAGAATGTAACAAAATTGGTGTTGTATGTAACAAGGTTGGTGTTAACTGGGGCTTCTACTCATCAAACTGAACAACTTTTGTTTTACGACTTTTCTAAAATCGCAAAATAAATTTTCAACTCTTCATACAAACAGATCAGCTGATCAACCAATTTTGTTCATTTTTGTATGGAGGGTCCAATTATTTTTTTGAGAATTGACTATGGGTTCCTTGGGGAAAGTTTTTCAGTATAATGAGTAGAAACCCCAGTTAACGGGTCCTACACCAATTTTGTTACACCCTGTATACCAAGTAAGGTATACTCAAAACGAAATAACCACCTTAGTGTTCGCAGTACATTTTCATACAGAGAGGTCGTTGAAACAGCCACGATTATGATTTTTTAAATCAAGAAAAGTAATGAAACTACGAAATATAGTCATCAGGTTAGATTCCTGGCTACAAATGTGTCAAAGAGCAAAACATTCTGTTAATACTCAGGAGCTCCGTGGACTGCTCAAAACAAAGAACATGATTTTTTTACCGCAAAATGTATGTGTCGAAGGGGTGTGGTTAGGTTATGGATGCCCTTATGGTTCACGTCCTTAACTATTTCGCTCGTAGCCGTCGAAATAACAATGCAGCTATATCACAGAGGTCCTCCTTTAATAGTTTGATCATACGGCAATCGAAATTGTACAGGATGCCTTTGATTACAATGGATGCAAACGCGGTGATCCCAGCGATGGCGCGACACGTCCGTTCAGTTCAGTTCGAGTTCGTCAAAAAGTGTCCGTCCCGGGACTGACGGCCAGCTAATAAATATCGCTTCTCAACTCAGTGCTGCCACCTCAATCATAAAGAGCCTATCGTTAATAGGTCATCTTTGCTACCACATACGATCGGTTCACGAGTACAAGCGATTGTCACGCCACCACCGGTTTCACCCAGGTACTAATACCTGACGTTTGATCCAAATGAAGTGTAACGATCTATGTAAACGTATCTCGAGCTGTTATTGGTCGTGTTTTCAATGACGCTCTGACATACGGAAAATCTACCAATTTACTATGAGCTCTCATCTGAGCAGAGTACGAAGTTCCCAAGGATCTGCAAAATGTGGTGCTCTTCGACACGCTTGTAGCCAGGGATGTAACCTAATGACTGCACTTCGCAGTTTCCTTAATTTTCTTGATTTAAAAACATATCGTGAGAGGTTTGGGCCACCTCTTTGTATGAAAATGTACTGAGAAAACATAGTTGGCCCTTATTTTGCTTTGACTAGTATACAGAGGCGTATTTAAGAATCCGGCGCCCCCAAAAAAAATTCGCACCTCTAAGCGACATAATTTTGAACAAAAAAATATAACTTCAAACAGGAAACTAAGGTTCCCCTCGATTTCTCTGGGATGCCATCATCAGATCCTGGTTTCCTTATCATGGTGTCACCCTTGAGATATTTCCTTTTCAACAAAAAAAGAATCATTAAAATCGGTTCATAAACGACGAAGTTATCCGCGAACAAACATAAAAAAATTACACGGTCAAATTGAGAGACCTCCTCCTTTTTTGAAGTCGGTTAAAAAACCGGCCAAGTTTCATACTGCCACATGAAAAACGTCTCCTTACTGTAACCTCCTATTTGCATGTTCTTAGTGGTTCTTCACTCTTATTACCGCTAGTCCGACTCGCACTTGGCTAGCTTTATTATTTTTCGGTGAACCAAACAGATCCCTAAAAAAATCTACTACGAATTTTTTCAACTACGACTGGCGAAAGAACAACCGAAAAAGGGGCGCCCCTAACCTCTTGCCACCACGGGCCAAGTGGACCCTGGACATAGGGTAAATAGTATTTACCCAGTTCCAGGAAAAACATGTTATTTTTCATATTTTATGAAAAATAATATGTTTTTCGTAAACTTTAACGGACAACGCGGATACCTAAAAAACAAGTGACATCCCTAGTTTGCAATATCGGAACAATATCGTAATTTATATTGTGGTTTCACGTGATACAGTTAACAAGTAACAAGCTACTGAATAGCTTTATATTAAGTGCTACCGGATGGTTAGTTATAGTGGCCAAGGATGCGACAGCGAGGCCGTGGGTGGGTGCTGTTGAATACTACTTTGCAATGTCAGCTTGATTCAACCATTCAGCCTTCGTGCTTTCCGTTGTGGTTTAATTTAGTACCATTACTGCTAATCTTATACCTGTTGACATATATTTACACGTATCAATGTTAAAATACCAGACGTCGTATTCTGATTTCAAAAAGTGTGGCAACTATGTGGCTTTTATCCTATTCTCAGTTCCTTAGGTTATGTCATCACTGGCAACATACACACAAAAAAATACTTTATCACAATCCTTAGACTTTAAAGTATCCCAATCAATCTCTTTAAAAATAGTTACTATCGGTTTCCTCGATCAAACACACTCAGGTCAAAGTATATATATATTACGACTAAAGGTGGGTGTGAACATAAACTTAAGATTTGCCGGCTAAAGTTAAGATTAGCTGGCTAAATTTCACCCAGAAGGGGAGCGACTCGCTTCGCGATGCTCTTCGACTGTAAAATCAATCAAACCTGACCGAACCTAATATCGCTCGCTCACCACCCAAGAATATTACCCAGCCAGTGTTAGGTAGACCTTGTTGTGTACGGTTAAACGCCGAATACCAACTAATAATCGGACTTTACCCAAACAACTTAAGCCGGCTAATATTAAGTTTATATTCACATCCACCTTTAGCAGTAACATATATATTAGTACATTAACATACAGTATGGAGACTCTCTGCCTCACCCCCCGTCACCCGGAATGATACAGATTAGATATAGTTTGGTTCTCGAACGTATGGGATTTCGCCGTGATTATGTTTGCACTGTAATTCACGACGTTGTATGCAGTGTCCGGGGTGTGGTCAGGTACGTCGCATGAAATATTTAAAGTCATATACTCGTAGGCACTACACTGTATTTGGGTCACACGTCTGCTGCTAAATATATTCAGTGTTCAGTATACACTCTACTTTACTTTTAGAAGAACTAGACCAGACTAGGCCTGGAAGACCTCGGACTTTTAACCGCCTCCGTGACGTAATGGTTAGTCCATTCGCTTCACACCAGGAGGTCGCGGGTTCGATTCCCGGTTCTTCTTCTTTTCGAATCGATGGTTTGAATATGGTTACTTAGTAACTTTATACTTTGCTTTGAGAAGGACTAGACCAGACTACGCATGGATGACCTCTGACTTTTAACCGCCTCCGTGGCGAATGGTTAGTACGTTCGCTTTACACCAGGAGGTCGCGGGTTCGATTCCCGGTTCTTCTTCTTTTCGAATCAAGGTTTGAATATGGTCACTTAGTAACACTTTGCTTTGAGAAGAACTAGACTAGACTAGGCATGGATGACCTCTGACTTTTAACCGCCTACGTGTGCTTCGAATCCTGCCACGTACCAATGTGATTTCGAATTTAGATTTCATGTATATGTACGTTTATCCGATGCTCTTACGGTGAAGGAAAACATCGTGAGGAAACCTGCACAAGCCTGCGGAGAAACTCGCAGGACATATATGAGCTGATGTAATGATGTGATGTTCTTCAATCCTTCGTCGCTCAGGCAATACAATTCATGAAACTATGTAACTAAATCTCACTTAATTGGTTGTATTTTCGATCGGAAAATTGGCTGCTAGTTTTTTTTATTTATTCAATCAAATCAAATCAAATCAAATCAATTTATTTGTGAATCACAGGTTACAGTAAAAAGGTGTTATTAAATAAAGTTGGACGCTGTGTTCTGCCTTTTGGCATACAAATTAATACAATCTTAATTAAAATAAACATAAATCACGGAATCAAATACACTATGTCAAAAAAATAATCATAATTCATGTCAAACCAACTTATACACACTATGTCATTTTTTTTAATATATAAATCATGTCAAACTATTTTAACAACATTATTATGGTACATATATATGTCCTCAATTAAAATAACAAATAATAAGTATCACCTATATGAGAATGTCAATGGAATGCTGTGTCAGTGTTATCGAGAAACTCTTTAATAGAGTAAAATGTCTTATTAGTGAGGAAGTCAAATAGCTTATTCTTAAAGTCATTGATTGTGGAGCATGTTTTTATATCAGCTGGAAGTTTGTTGTATATTCTTGGTGCCATTCCTAACACACTATTTTGAAGAAGGGATGTTCTACCTTGTCTGGGGCACAACTGGATACGTCGACGCTCACTCATGGGATTTTTGAATAGATGTGGGTTATTCTTTGTAAAGATAGCAATTTCATAAATGTAAAGTGATGGCATTGTTAATAATTTAAGACTTTTGAAGTAAGGGCGGCAGCTGTCTCTTCTTTTCAGTCTACAAATAGCCCTTACGCATCTTTTTTGTGCTATAAATATGCTGTTACTATTTGTTGCATTTCCCCAAAATATTATTCCATATCTTATTCTAGAAACAATGTACCCATGATATGCTGTGAGTATAGTTTTTTCTTCCACCATCTTATTCAATTTATACAAGGCATAGGAGAATTGATTTATTTTAGTACATACAAATTCTATGTGTGATTGCCAACTCATGTTACTATTAATGTATAATCCTAAGAATTTAGTAGTTTCAGTAAGACTAACCTCTTTGTCGCCATGAAATATCTTAGTAGATAAAGTATCACATCCTCTCTGCCTAAAATTCATGATTTTAGTTTTTTCTATATTAATTTGCAGATTATTTAATTGTAGCCACTTAATTAATGATGAAAGACTGTTACTTATTTCATTTTCATTTTTATATATGACTGTGCAATCATCTGCAAAGAGTACCATTGGATCTGGAATCGCTTTAGATATATCATTAATGTAAACCAGAAAGAGAAGTGGTCCCAAAACACTACCCTGAGGCACTCCATGGTTTATAATTCTTTCAGAAGATATATATACTCTTTCTATTCGAGACTTTGTATATATTCTGTTTAACTTAGTTACCTGTATTCTGTTGTTGAGATATGATTTTAAGAGGCAAAGTGTGTTTCCTCTTATGCCATATGTCTCTAACTTGGATATTAGGATATCATGTTTCACGTGATCAAATGCCTTAGACATATCCAATTTTTGGGGTTTAAGGGGTCTTTAACTTCACCTTATAAGACCCAAGCCAACCTCACCTGCCCGTGGTATACCCTGCTGTATAACGAACGAGGCTCTGGCGTTTTTACTGGTGGTAGGCTTCGGCCGCGGCTAGTTACCACCCTCAAGGCAAAGTCTTGCCGCCAAACGTCCCCTGACGTGTTCCGACATGGTGCCTTGAGAAGCCATTGGGAAGGCGGGTCTGTACAGTAGCGTTGAGTTAGTATGCCGTTTCAGTGTCAGAGTGTCGCTGCACTTGGCGGCTAGTCTTGGAGGGTAGCGGGATCCGAAGCACGGTGCACCGCTGGCCGACCGTAGGAAGTAGGGGGCCCAATTAGTAGGTTAGCCACCTGTGAAAGGCTGCCCCGCCACCTCACGAAAAATCCCGGAATGCTCCATCGTGCCAATTGGCGATTGGACGGGAGGACCCGATGGCCATCTCCGGGGGGGTTCGGGCGTCCCCGCGGTCTCCAGGCTAGTCTCTCCTTCAGTGCAGCGACCCTGTGTTCGCTACTGGATTCTTCTCAGCGCCTCGTACAACTGCCGCCTTTCTTGACTATTCACTCCCAACCCAAAAAAACTATGAAACACAACAAAAGAAAGAAGGTTCCACAGCGGCTGCACTTCCTCCCACTTAAAGTGCACCTCGCCAATATCAGAGGTTTGCACTCCAATCTCGTTGCGGTCCATCACCACCTCGAGACCGAGAAACCGCAGCTGTTCTTTCTCACGGAGACGCAAATCAGACGACCGGCAGATGTAGCTTATCTGCAGTACCCAGGTTATTCTCTGGAGCACAATTTTAAAGCGCACGCCGGTCTCTGTCTTTATGTTAGCGACAACATCTGCTACAAGCGTCTCCGGAACCTTGAAGATTCCTGTTTTTCCACTATGTGGGTGATGGTTGATACCGGCGTAGAAAAAATAATCTACGGTAGTGTTTACCGTTCGCACAGTGGTGACCAGGAGACAACCAGGCTAACTGAACATCTGTGTGAGGCCGCCGATGAGGCTCAACTCAGGTACCCAACCGCGCAGCTGGTTCTTCTCGGGGACTTTAATGCCCACCATCAACAGTGGCTCTATCCATACGAGAAGACTGATCACGCTGGAAGAGAGGCGTTCAAACTTGCCCTAACGCTAAATCTCTCCCAGCTGGTCGACCAGCCAACGCGCGTACCTGACGTTGACGACCAAACGGCTAACTGTTTGGACCTTCTGCTGACAACGGAACCAGACAGATATAGTGTGTCAGTATCCTCTCCTTTGGGTACCTCTGACCACTGTCTGGTGAAATCTGTGCTGTCATGTTCACCTACTGATCATAGTCCTAAGGGTACTAGACGGGTATGGCGGTACAAGTCAGCAGACTGGGATGAGATGCGCCACTTTTTTGCATCTTATCCTTGGCGGCAAACGTGCTTTTCTTCCAGCGACCCGTCGAGTTGCGCGACAGCAGTCTCAGAGGTTATATGTCGTGCAATGGAATACTACATTCCATTTTCCGACATTCCTCTGGAATACAAAGCGCGCCCATGGTTTGGTGCTGAGTGTACCAGGGCTGAGGCCCTGAAGCATTCGGCTTATCAAGCCTGGGCTGACGCTCGAGCTCGCAAAGCTCCGGAAACGCGTTCCCGGAAGAAAGCCTTTAATAAAGCTGCCAAGTCCTACAAACAGACACTGCGCAGGGCACGCTTTGACCACATAAGCCATATTGGATCAAAACTTGCCTCCTACCCTTCTGGGAGTAAGGCATTTTGGTCCTTGGCTAAGTCGGTCGAGTCGAATTTCTGCCGCTCGTCTTTGCCTCCACTGGTAAAACCTGACGGATCACTGGCACACTCCGCTGCAGACAAGGCAAATTTATTTGCCTGTATGTTTGCTGAAAATTCGCGTCTGGATACTGCAAATAATACACCACCTCAGATACCTCCATGCGGTACTGTAATGAACTCTTTTCGTATTCGGCAAAAAGAGGTTCTTAAAACTCTTTGCAGTCTAGACGTGAACAAGGCCAGCGGTCCTGACGGTATTCCAGCCATAGTTCTAAAGAACTGTGCTCCTGAGTTGTCTCCTGTGCTGACACGCCTGTACCGCCTCTCTCTCAAAACCGGTATAGTTCCAAAGTCTTGGAAGCTTGCCAACGTGCAGCCCGTGCCTAAAAAAGGTAGTCGTGCTGACCCATCAAACTATCGACCTATTGCAATCACCTCCATACTCTGTAAGATTATGGAGCGTGTATTGAACACCCGCCTCTTAGCATACCTAGAAGACAATGACCTCTTGAGTGACCGTCAGTATGGCTTTCGCCGGGGTCGGTCTACGGGAGATCTTCTAGTGTATGCTACGCATGTATGGGGTGAAGCCATAGAGAAGCACGGTGAAGCTCTTGCCGTATCTCTCGATGTCTCTAAGGCATTTGATAGGGTCTGGCATGCTAGCCTTATTGGTAAGCTTCCTTCCTACGGAATACCTACTGGTTTGTGCAACTGGATATCAGACTTCCTGAGGGAACGGTTCATTCGAGTGGTCGTTGATGGCTGCTCGTCTGACCTATTGGCTATTGATGCCGGGGTACCTCAGGGCTCAGTTCTCTCCGCAACTTTGTTTTTGCTGCACATAAACGATCTGCTGAAACCCGGTATATTTGGGTACGCAGACGACAGCACGGTTGCGGAGAGATACTTGTCTAGTGCTCGAGCTAGGGGTCCGGATATACAATCTCAGAGAGAGGCCATGATTGAGCGCGTGAACCTAACACTCAAGGCAGTTTCTGACTGGGGCGATGCCAATCTTGTTAGGTTTAATGCCTCTAAAACGCAGGCGTGTCTATTTACTGCAAAAAGGAGTCCTTTTACCCTGACTCCTACTTTCCGAGATGAATCTATCCAGATCTCCGACCATCTTGAGCTCCTTGGCGTAGATTTAACATCCGATCTGAATTTCGGGAGATACATTGAATCCAAGGCAAAAACGGCAGCCAAAAAGCTTGGTATCCTCTCGAAGGTGAGACTTTACTTCACACCAGAGCAGCTTCTAATATTATACCAAGCTCAAGTTCGGTCATGTATGGAGTACTGCTCTCACTTATGGGACGGATCGGCTCGTTACCAGCTAGATGCCTTGGATTCTATCGACCGACGCGCTAGGAGACTCATTGGCGACGAGGAACTTGTATCAAACACGCTCCAAAGCCTCGAGCATCGCCGCAAAGTCGCCTGTTTATCGGTGTTCTACAGGATTCATTTCGGAGAGTGTGCCCTGGAGCTTCACAACCTCATTCCCCCCTCTCCATTTCATCATCGGACGACCAGGCGCGGAGGGCGGTTCCATCCCTTTGTCGTCAATGTTCCACCTTTACGCACGAAGCGTTTTGCGTCTTCGTTCATCATGCGAACGGCCAAGGAGTGGAATTCCCTTCCGGCGTCTGTATTCCCCGATTCGTACAATTTAGGAATCTTCAAGTCGAGAGTGAATAGGCACTATTTGAGCTTGCGTGTCACATCCTCGGCTGCATCGGCACTTACCATCAGGTGAGGTGCAGCCAAACGTACTCAAATTTTTAATAAAAAAAAAAAAAAAAAAAAAAAAGTACATTGCGAGCACTGGTTGTCTGTTATCCATTCTAGAATAGATCATAATATCTACAAACTCGTAAATAGCACCGTTAATTGGTTGATTTTTTCGAAAACCTTTCTGTTCCTTTATTAATATATTATTAGATTCAAAGTAATTATACAGATTATTAAAAATTACCTTCTCAAATAGTTTGGAAAATACTGAAACCAGAGCAATGGGTCTGTAGTTGTTCATATCACATTTATCGTCTCTTTTGTGTAATGGTTTTATAACAGTTGTTTTAAGCTTGGATGGAAATACTCCTTGCTCCAAACAAATATTTATTATATGACTAAGAATAGGAGATATAAGGTAACATAGATGCTTCACTGCTTTGGTTGATATTTCATCGTATCCTGTACTGTTGGTGTTTCTAAGGTTTTTTATTAACGAGCAAACCTCGCTAGAGTCAGTAGGATTCATGTAAAATGATTTATGTGAACTGAATATACATGTACTGCTTCGTAATACCTTATCATCCTCTGATGAAGGCTTTCCCTGGTCAATATAATAATCGTTGAATAGTTGAGCTATTTGCGAGGGATCTCTTATGTTGTTACCGTTGACATATAATTGATTTACATTTTCTTTTGGTATTATATGTCCATTATTGTTTATAACTTCCCATGTTGCTTTAGATTTATTTGTTGCCTTTAGTATGTAATTATTGTTTTGAGCCTTCTTTGTTTGTTGAATAATTCTACTATATTTATGTGAATATGTTTTAAACATTTTCTTGTCATAAGGATTCTTTGAAATTCTATATTTCCATAAATGATAAATGATAAATGATAAATGATAATGATTTATTTGCATAGTAGATTTCGCTTCTGTCTACTGCACTTTTTTATGCCGCGAGATATCCATTTAGGTCTAATTTTTGTTAAATTTATTTTTCGGACTGTAGGGAAACATAAGTCATAAAACAATTTAAACAAATCAAAGAAGACATTAAAAGCTTTATCTCAGTCCGTCTCTTGTAGAACTTCATGAAAAGAGAGTTTCTCAATACAGTTTCCAAATTTTGTTAAATTTTCATTACAATAGTCTCTTCTATAGGAAAACCAGTGGTTAAAAATACAAGTTTTTTTAACAGGACAAGTCAACAACTGAGCTCTGTGATCAGATATGGCGAGTTCAATTACCTCTGTCTTTGCTCCGCGAATGTTATGAATAATGTTATCTATACATGTTCCACTAGCTGGTCGTGTTACTTCCCTCGTAGATAGTTTTAGGTTATAACTTAAGATTAATTGTTCAAATTCTTTTAAATACTTAGTAGATTTAAGTATGTCTATATTGAAATCTCCACATATAATAAGTTTTTTTAATAATATTGGATAGTAGGTGCAACATGTCATCCAAATTTGTAAAAAATAAATTATAATAATTTGCCATATTTTTACTTTTTGGTACTCTATAAACACACAGAATAATAAGTTTATGCTCCACTAATTCTATTGCACAACATTCCAGAATATTTGGTAAATTAAATTTTGATATCACGTCGATTTTTTTGAAGATTAGACCATTTCGAACCAGTATACAAGAGCCTCCATTCCTTTTGTTCCTGGCATAGATTGTATCTAATGAAAAGTTTGGTATTTTTAATACATCGATATCGTTTTGTATCATGTTGTGTTCCGTGAAGCATAATACATCCACTCGTTTACCTAACTCTTCCATGTCATCCAAGGTCACAGCAAATATGTCAGATTTAGTGATCAGTCCATTTACATTCTGATGTAAAATATTAATAGTATTAACCACGAAAAAAATCATTTTCAGTATTGGTGGTAGGGCCATTGGTTTTAGGACTTGATGTCAAAATAAGACTACTAGGTTCAATTATCTCTGTTTGTACACTTTTCTCGTTGAGACTCTGAGTTTCTGTTTGAGTATACATGTGTCTATAATAATTATTACAACCTATTTTATTGTTCAGCTGATATTGTTTAAATTTCGTATGGTTAGACAGTCTTAATATTTCCCTTAAGAGGTTTCTACAAACATAGAGGTTGTGATACTTTCGGTTCGGCATATATCTAATGTAGTCTAAGTCCAAATATATAGAGTTAACTAAATTACTACAAACAAACTTAATCTCATTATTTAATTTACTTTCATTAAGATATTGGTTATAAGGTGTTTCACTATTACATTTGTATTTTTTACCGAATTTAGCCATGATGTCAATGTGTATCGGATGTGGAAAGGGTTATTATCATTCATGAATCCTAAAATAATAACGTAGTCATTTATAGTTAATTCGGCCAGTTCAGTTTTATAAGAAGAAAGCACGTCACTAATTTTTGCGCCCGACTTCCAGAAACAGAAAACGTCGAACTTCGGTCCAAGTAATTTCTTCAGTGTCTCTTGTACCCCTTTACAATAAATTAGTAAGCCCTTGGCATCATCTCACCTGATGGTAAGTGACGATGATGCCAAAGATGAAAGCGGCCTTCCCAAGATTCCGCAACGCAATGGAGAATTGGCTATCTAATCTTCAAGCCGGAAAACAACGATGTTGTTAACACTGATGTTTGGGGGCAAGACTTAGATAAGATGGTGGTAGCTAGCCAGGCGGGATTAGTCTTACAAGTTTACCCCACCGGGAATCGACCTTCGGAAAAGACCTTCCCTGTCACAGAAAGATTATCTCACAACAAGAGGCCCTCCACCCAGGCAGCGACTTGCCGTGGTCTATTTGGAAATCTCTGAGTAGACTGCGGACTCAGGTTGGCCATGTAGGGATAATATGTGTCGCTGGGGTTTCTGTGACGGAGAAGAGTGCTCATGTGGCGTCAGCTCACAAACTATGACGCATGACACCTGCACAGAAGACCTCTGGGGGGGCACTGAAAGACTGATAGTGGCATACGCGTGGCTACCTCTTGGGCCAGTAAGATATAAAGTAACTTAATGACCATATTCAAACCATCGATTCGAAGAAGGAAGAAGAACCGGGAATCGAATCCGCGACCTCCTGGTGTAAAGCGAACGTACTAACCATTCGCGGACAGGAGGCGGCGGCCCTAGCCGTTACACCACCGTCGCTTTGTAATTGCTGATAAAAATCAAGATCCCTGCAACCAAAGTTTCCAATGCGTCGCCTAAAAAGCTCTCGGAAGAAAAAACACAAATGTTTCATACAATCCTGCACTCATTTTGTTCTTGAACTCTCAGTAAAAATACTATATAGTATTTCGTGTGTTAAAAGAAACAATACGCGTCCAGGTATAGTTAAAAGCGGTCGTTCGGAATGTGGAATCAACGAATTTTATGGTTGACTATGCGCTTGGCATCAGTAATATGATGTTTTACATTGTACGCGAGGCAAAAAGACAAAGCTATGTTCTCCCTCTATTACTAAGGTAACGAGAGAGACTGCAACAGTATTTTCTCGAATCGGAAGTGGAAAAACAACGTCGCGTTGTCTAACGTGATCGTATACTACCAGTGCAGAGGTGTAAAACTTGCGCATTGCTTTTCGAACACGCATCGTAACTATGAAACGTGAACATAATGCGAATAATAAAGGTTTGCGACTCCTGAACACCTAATGTTAAATTCAAACACAATGCTTTGATGGATAAAACATATTTTGACAGTTTCCTGCAGTGAGACAAAAAGGAAATCATATACCTATAGTCACGTGAAATACTTGTGTTATTTAATCTGGTGAAATTCGTTTCAAAAGATTATTCAAAACAAAATCTTCAGAGATTTTTGTTACAATTATATATAGGGTGTAAAAACATTGGTGTAGGACCCGTTAACCGGCGGTTCTACTCATCGTACTGAAAAACTTTCCCCAAGGAACTCATAGATATAGTCAATTCTTGAAAAAAAATTTGGACCCTCCACGATAAAATGCACAAAATTGGTCGATCAGCTGACCGATTTGTATGAAGAGTATTTTTTTTTTGGGATTTCAGCAAAGTCATAGAACAAAAGTTGTTCAGTATGATGAGTAGAAGCCCCAGTTAACGGGACCTACACCACTTTTGTTACACCCTGTATAGCTTTCAAAAACCTTTTTTAGGGTTCCTTGCCTCAAAAGGAAAAAAATGGAACCATTATAGGATCACTCATGTGTCTGTCTGTCCGTCCATCTGTCACAGCCAATTTGCTTGGAAACTACTGGACCGATTGAGTTGAAATTTGGTACACATTTGTAAGTTGATGACCCAAAGACAGACGTGTAACGTAAATAAATGAATTACACACATTTTAGGGGTAAATTAGATTTTATTAAAAAAGGTTTCCAAATAAAATGTTGTGTGACATCGAAAGGGCTTGTTATTAATATTTAAAATATATTTTTTTATAATTTTAAGATAAATAGTTTTGAAGTTATTTAAGAACATAGACGAAATAAAACCCCTTATCTCCAAACCTAACGGGCCTAAAATGTTTAAAAAATCACAGTAAAAATGGTTAAATGCACAAATATTACAGGAAAATCTACGAGAATATCTAAAGTCCTTCCGTTCCCACAGGAAAAAAAAAACAAAGTTCAGACTAAGCAAACCCCTATTTACCTAGAGCAAAGTGTGTACTAGGAGGTCTTGTTCTGTTGGTAATTGAAGTTTTGGCGCGTAACCCTTCTTGTACGACCCTGAGTCGTACATGGCCAGTTTATTTTTTTAAACTATCGATGTTCTTACTGACTTTCGTACTTATTTTTAACCTGTTACTTTAAGTTAAGTAACAGGTAAAAAAATGCTTTGGTCTAGTTTTAAAATTGGTAACCTACATTCTGAATCTTAAGGCGAGTTATTGATTGGAACAGTTGTCTCTGTCTTTTTCTTTACGTGTAAATAGTAAAGAAAATAACCACACTTTTGCACAAAAAGTACAATGAAAGATTAAAAAATAATAACATTACTCACTTTAAATTATCATAACAAATATTGTAGTATATTTTTCAAAATTTATACTTCAAAATATTTGTCATAACCAGAGTTGAAAGTAACGGCGTAGACCTATCTTTGGGATTTTTTTTCTTTTGAGCCAAAACTGCTCATTCGTGTTTCTAATAGCTTTTGACTTCAAGAAACATCATAAACAATAATTGTATTTTTTTTTCAACCTTGGATTTTCTACCGTTTAGGAGTAATTAACGTCAAAAATAACGAAAATCTGTAATTGCATTTAGAATCATCCGCATTCACATGTAGGGTTTTATTATATCAGCTCATATACGTCCCCACCGAGGGGCTCGAGCCTACCCTGAATCAGGGCGATTAGGCCTTAGTCGACCACGCGGGCCCAGTGCGGGTTGGTCGACTTCACACACAACCTTCGAGTTTCTTCGCAGGCGTGTGCAGGTTTCCTCACGATGTTTTCCTTCACCGTTAAAGCAATCGGTAATTATATGTACGTAAGTTTTTGAAAAACTCATTGGTACATTGGCCGTCCAGATTTGAACCCGGTACCTCTGGTTAGATGGACCGAGTCGTTACCGGTCGAGCCACCGACGCTTTTTTATTGTGACCTACCTATGACATGTAGGGTATTTAGATTTAACCCTTTGGACGTAAGCTCAACCTGCATTCACATCTGGAAACAGTTGTGCTACTTTGTAGGTAAGTTATAATAAGTATACTATCTAAGTTACGAAAAAAATATTGGTACATTAACTCCCGATTCGAACCCAGGACCTCTACTTAGGAGGAACGAGTCGTTACCGTTGCGCCACCGACACCAGGCCACCGCCGTTTATCCCCTGTACCTATCACTTTTGTGTGTGTCATACGACACGATAATCTTTGTCTTTTCTATCGGATGGTGGCGCATCGGGAGCCGGGTCGTTCCTTTCCCTCTAATATGGTTGATGGGAGCGATGGCTGACTCTCGCGTTATACTCGTAAACGGGTGCTGTCCGTGTGAACTGGCCTGCTCTTGTCAAAAGTATCAATGACAATCAATGATTTTATGTATAGCTTTTCGTGTCATATTGTTTTCATGTTCTAATGACATAATCTGGTTTATATCAAGGATTGAATTTTGACTAATGATTGTTTATTTCTTTATTTTTCACAACATTTTTAACACGACATTATGTTATTATTATTTTACGACTATCAGAAAGAGTATAATTTGCACCTATTTTGAATTAATATCTTGAATCATTATATTTAACAAGTAATTACGCCTAATTAGTTTCTTTTTTAGGGTTCCGTATTTATTTTCTTTGTATTTTCATTTTTTTTTCGCATCTCTAATTTGTTTTTCTGTACGAGTTCTTGTTTCCATATCAATTGGAAATAGGATTCCGCAGTCTTTACAAAAAATAAATTTATATTTTAAAAAACAAAATTCTATTTGCAGTTGGTAATAAATAATTTTGTATGCAAAATCTATGAACATTTTACAAATCCAACTGCACACCTTAAGTTGGTCGAGTATTACTCCTAAAGTAAGGAAGCCTATTTAGCCGTGATAGCTACCATAGCGAGGAGATACAGTAAACATTAACAAAAATTTGCATTTTAAAGCTTAATATTTCGCAAATCGTCCCCTGAATCGAAAAATTGGTGCAAACCATGTATTCAACGATACCCCATACGATAGGGTACGTCAAAACAAAAACACCCCCTGTTTACATGTAGGGGAGGTAGCCTAATTTCTTTTTCAAGTTTTTATTGTACAACTTTGTCGGCGTGATTAATATGCCCATGCCATAGTATCACAATATAGAGCAATCAAATCAAAGGCGTTGCGCTACTGTAAGCCATATCGTAATACTGTCATCATCATTACAGCTCATATACGTCCCCACCGAGGGGCTCGAGCCTACCCTGAATCAGGGCGATTAGGCCCAGTGCGGGTTGGTCGACTTCACACACAACCTTCGAGTTTCTTCGCAGGCGTGTGCAGGTTTCCTCACGATGTTTTCCTTCACCGTTAAAGCAATCGGTAAGTATGTACGTAAGTTTTTTGTAAAACTCATTGGTACATTGACCATCCAGATTTGAACCCGGTACCTCTAGTTAGATGGACCGAGTCGTTACCGGTTGAGCCACCGACGCTTCAATACTGTGCCAATGCCAAATTACAGCTTTCTAGTGATAACAGCCTCTAAGCTAAGCCGCGGACAGACAGACAGAAATGCCGTAACTATAAGAGTTCCTTGTTGACTTTGGAACCCTAAAAAATTTGTATGAGGGGAATAGAACCGAAGGTGGGTCCTACCTAATGGATTACTGCGACCTAAACGGATCCATTGTAAACGATAAAAAAGATAGAGGCCATGTATTCTTTAATTATTTTATTTTACAAGGAAACTGTTAAGAAGTAAAAAACCTAGCGCGTCTATATCCTACTTAGCTATTTGTACATAATAGGTGTAAATACTTTTCGTATTTTCACCACTTTTCTTGCACCTTTTTTGTTAAGAAATTGTGTTTTAGTAGTTTTATGCAAATTGGCCATTGTCGCTCATACGCCACGTTCGGCTTGTGGCGTTTTCACAACATCCGATAATATCTTTAGGGTCGAAATTCAAACAAACTCTTGACCCTTAAGGACTTCACTTTGTGTTATGTTAATGTCAGAGGGTGCAGTGAATTTACGCACACTTTTATCAAAGTGATTGTCCAAGGCGACCATTCATTGCTTATTAATATTATAAATGCTTACTAATGTTTAAAAGTTAAAATGTGTTTGTTTGTTTGTTACATTTTCACTCATCAAAGCGATAGTTATATCAAACCCCTTAAATTACATGAATGGTTAGTCCATTCGCTTCACACCAGGAGGTCGCGGGTTCGATTCCCTGTGTGTTCAACTTGTAAGACTCGGTTTGGTTGGTGGTAGGGCATTTTCTAAGCCCGCCTGGCTAACTACTACCATCTTATGTAAGTCTTGTCGCCAAACATCAGTGTTAACAACATTGATGTGTTCCGGCTTGAAGATAAGATAGGCAGATCCCCATTGCGTAGGGGAATCTTGGTAAGCCCGCTTCCATCTTTGGAATCATCGTCACTTACCATCAGGTGAGATGATGCCAAGAGCTTACCAATTAATTGCATATAATTGCCCTTTTTTGCAACCGGAAGGCTCGCTACCAATCGGTAGCACACCCCCAGAGCTCCGCACCATATTGCATCAAGGAGTGGAAGGTTGCGAAATAACAGGTACGCACCACATGCTTCGGGACTGTTGGCGCCAGGCGCCACAACGCAAAGCATGCACCACCCAGTTTGGCACACAGTTTGTCAATAAGACATTCCCATGTGAGACCGCTATCGATTACGAAGCCGAGGAAAGTGGTAAATTCAACCTGGTTAATAACGCAGTCGTTTATCGTCACTATCATCGGGTCGGTTTTCCTTCCCGACAAGTTTAGGCGCATAAAATGAGTTTTCGTCAAATTGAGAGCCAAGCCGTTGGCGGTGAACCATTCCCTTAGCTGCCTCGCGACTTCGTTTAGCCGCAGTTTTAGCTGGCTGATGTTTTTCGCACTCGCTATAGCGGCCACGTCATCAGCATACATGAAGATTTCCCCACAGCTTATCGCATTGGGGAGATCATTTAGTAGTAGGGAAAACAGGATATTCGATACTGACGATCCCTGTGGGACTCCCATGGTAGTAAAAATGGGATCAGATTTTGTCTTCCCATTCTCGCCCACTACGATCTGACATCTTTTGCGCAACAGATCACATACCAGATCATGGTTAGCGGCTCTGAAACCATAGTGTTGGAGTTTAATGGCGAGCACATGGTGGTCCGCTACGTCAAAAGCCTTAGACAAATCGCAGCACATTACTGCAACCTGTAATCCCTCTCACGTGCCTCCAGCATACATCTCATTACGTCTCTGGCAACTGTCGCAGTCGACACTCCGGCGCGGTTGGCATATTGCCTTTCGGACAATATTTCGGATGCATTCAAGAATGTTGTGATTCTAGTGCACAGCCCATTTTCTAGGATTTTTGCTACGATGGGTATGATGGATACAGGTCTATATCCATCAATAGCTTCTCTGCTGCCTTTCCCTTTGAAGAGCGGCGCTACTTTACTTTTCTTAAGTACGGCGGGATACACCCCTTCTCTAATGCATTTATTAAACAGTGTTGCTAGAACCTGTGCAAGTGTATTCGCAGCTTCGTTTATCAATAAAACTGAGATATCATATACATCTCTCGTTGGTTTTTGCGCAACTCGAGACTTAATTATTTGATATACTTCGTCAGCGGTGAATAATCGGAGGCGTATGGAGCGATCGGTGGGTGCGCGGGCGGCACGCAAGAGCGCGAGCGCGTGGTGTGCATGCGCGGGCGGCGCGCCGCATGCCGCCGCTGCGCTGGCAAACCTAGCGTTCATCGCGTCCACAACATCCTTTTTGCTATTAAAGGGTTGCCCTTCCGAGGTTTTAGGGACGTCAGTAAAGTCGACAGCGAAACGGGAATTTTTCCCTGTTTCATTGTTTACTATTTGCCACATAACTTTGGTAGTGTTATTGTTAGTGTTAAGTTTGTTAGTATAGTACTGTGCTCTTATTCACTTTAGAACAAAGTAAATCGACATATTTAGAATTCAATTCTAGTATGCGATTGGATATAATCTCATTTTCAGGAAATTTTTTGCCGATCTCAATCAGGTCAAATAAAAAATCCTTAAGGTTTTTCATTTCATCGTCTATCCAACTGTCAGATTTCTTGTATGTTCTCCGTTTCAGTGGAAAACATATTATTTCGTACTTGTTAGATACTATATTTATTACTGACGTCACTAGCTCCTCCAGGGAATCATATTTGTTAATAACATACGGCCAATTAAGGCAGTGAGAGCAATTGTACAGGTGTCTCAATTCACATCGGCCAGACCATCCTTTGTTTCTCTATGTATACTTACCTTGCCTTCCTTAGTGATTCTGCAAGTCGCATTGTATGCCAGGCGAAACCTCAGCACATACACGAAACGAGGTGACAGGCACAGGTACGATACCCGGGGCGCAGGAAAGCTGGCAGGCGTGCCGCACTTGACATCGCCGAGATGCCAAGTGAAAAGGCTTTAAAACGCTGGTTAATAGAAAAGGCGTTCTATACAATTGAAGAATTTTTTGAATTCAAATTGTGATTATTTTTGGTAATCTATAATTATAATTATGATTACGAGTTTTATCATTTTTATATTAGTATACCTAAAAGTGTTTTTATGCTAACATTGATGTTTAATGTTCTATTTTAAGAATTGTGTCCAATTTTTGACATTTAAATTTATAAATTTTCTACTGCTGTTAATTTCCGTATATTTGTTTTTATTGTATGAATTATGAATTGAGATCAAAAAACAAATAGAATAGGGATGACGAATGCTAGTCACCTGAGTTACTTTTTATCATATGTCATAAACGACATTTTGTTCTAAAAATGTTTGAAATACCTAGGCGTGACGTCATAGTTTTGCAGCGTCATTTATGTATACTCATTTTGTAATTTTGGTGATTTAAAAATCGAATACTTGATGAAAAACAAAACGAGTAAGGTTTTCCCAAGTTTAAGTAGGAGGGCAATTTAGTGATCAAGAGTTCATAATTTATTTCTGATGCTGTCGTCATCCCTATTGTATTTCTACTTTTGTAAACTTCGTATCGTACAAGCAAACAATGGCGATTGATAATCGATGTCGTTGCGACAAAATCGGATGGCGTGAAAGAGCATATACTCGTACGATGGCTGATGGGTTCGCGAGTAATGGATTGGCTACAACTATGCAAATCACGAAATTTCACCATTATTAAAACTTTCAGTAATAAAAGAAGGAATATAACATTATTCCGTTTACAAGTCCACAGCGACAACAATAAAATTAACTACAATATAATTCCAGAAATGTTGTCAATGAGTTTTTCAGAGAATAAATTCAAGACAAATGGAAAACAAAACGAGTAAGGTTTTCCGAAGTTTAAGTAGGTGGGCAATTTAATAAACAAGAGTTCATAATTTATTTCTGAGGCTGTCGTCATCCCTATTGCCCTATCTTTGCAATCGCTGTAAATCAAAATTTGATTCACGTTATTTAAATACATTCAACAAGAAAGGACACAAAACGTGACTGACCTATAGGAGGATCCCTAACGAACTCAAAAGCTAATAGAAACAAGGGGTTTGACCTCTAACTACCCTTTCCTTCCTACATCAAAACGCAACCAGCAATCCAATAACCCAAAAGTAAACCGCAAACAATCAGTGTTGCCAGTATGTGATGGCAATTTCGGACGAAGAGTTGACGGTTCAGAAAACGTACGGTTTATAACAAAACACGTGTTAGGTACGAAGCTAAAGTTCCTTGAAGGGACGGCTCATCGTGTATAAGACAGGACAAGACAAGACAAGACAGGACAGGACAAGACAAGACAGGACAAGACAAGACAGGACAAATTAGGACAATGACGAGACAGGACGAGACAGGAGAAGGACAAGGACAGGACAAGGACAAGACAAGACAGAACAAGATAAATATCCTTTATTGCACACCAAATATACAGAAATGAAAAACATATTAACTATCAAAATATAGATTGACATGCAAAGGTGGACTTATCGCTTTAAGCGATTTATTGCAGCAACCTTTAGTTAATGGACGAGACGAGAAAGTGAAACAATAGCAAAAAGTAAGTACGAAAATCATCCGTTTTAGCACGGTCTGGCAACACCGCAAACAATGTACCCGTTGTCAGCCCTACTACCCCAAACGCTAAGTACACAAGTATAGGCAGCGCTACACAAGTCGCTAACGAACCGAGGCCCCCTACCATGCGCTGTGCTGCACAAATTTGCAATTTTGATTGGTACCAGCAGGTATAGGAATACTGTTTACAGGCGCTACCTGCATTCAGCGGTTTAACCCCCACGCCCCACACACGTGAAAGGGCCATTTAAAAAATGCTATGCTAATTAGTGTGTCGGTGGCGTAACGGCTAGGGCTGCCGCTTCCTGTCCGGGCGGTCGTGGTTCGAATCCCGCCACGTACCAATGTGATTTCGATTTTAGATTTTATAATTGTACGTTTATGTGGGCCTCATAAGAAGGCTCAAGGTCATCCAAATGGCAATGGAGCGTGCTATGCTCGGAGTTTCTCTGCTTGATCGAATCAGAAACGAGGAGATCCGCAGGAGAACTAAAGTAACCGACATAACTCACAGAATCGCTGAACTGAAGTGGCAGTGGGCAGGGCACATACCTCGTAGAACAGATGGCCGATGAGGCAGTAAAGGCCTCCCACGCGTTGGACTGACGACCTGGTGAAGATCGCGGGAAGCCGATGGATGCGGGCAGCGCAGGACCGGTCGTCGTGGAAATCCTTAAGGGATGCCTTTGTCCAGCAGTGGACGATTTTCGGCTGATATGATGATGATGAATTGTACGTTTATTCGACGCTCGTACGGCGAAGGAAAACATCGTGAGAAAAACTGCACACGCCTGCGAAGAAACTCGCAGGTTGTGTGTGTGAATTCGATCAACCCGCACTGGGCCCGCGTGGTCGACTAAGGCCCGATCGCCCTAATACTGGGTAGGCTCGAGCCCCTCGAGCAGGACGTATATGAGCTGATATGATGAATTAGTGGGAAGTTGGGCAAAAACGGGTTCGGTTGTTTTTTTTCTGTCCTTAGCTAAGACTATAATTACTGTGGAAGAGGAATTTGTATACATGTCGCCCGGATCTTGTCAAAACCGCGATATTACAATCTTCATCATCATATCAGCTGAAGGACGTCCACTGCTGGAAATCGGCCTCCCCCAAGGATTTCCACGATTACAATCTTACTTACACTAAATTCAGTTAGATTATGAAGAAATGAAAATGCACAGCTCTAGATATGGTCATAAATTATTTAATCTGTAATATAATAATAAATTATAGTACCAGCCACGCGCGCAACGCACCTTCTTGTAGGGCCATTGCTTTGCTCAATGGATTTGTGCTTGAGATCCAAGTTGTTGACATATTTGATGATCACATAGGGATGATTTCCACTAATCTAACACTGTAACAAATATTTAAGAACATGTGTAATCTAGTAGTAAGAATGTTTTGGGAAACGGTAAGTTCTTATTGAAAGTAAATAAATATATAACCCAAAAGTAAATTTAAGTCTCTGTCAAAATAATGTACATCACATGTGTATCAAAATGTATAGTGCACAGCCAGAAGATATGAAGGAATATCCGATACAATTATTTAGAGTGAGACTGAAAAAATATTTGCTAAAGCATTGCTTTTATTCCATTGATGAGTTTTTTACTATTAATAATGTGATTTGGTGATATTTTATTTAATCTTTTGTAGTTTTTAATTTTTAAGAGAGACAGACATTTATATTTACATTGCTTTTTCTTATACAATATTTAAATTTTTATTATTATTTGTTAATTAATTTCATGAATCATTATTTGTATATTTCTTGGATTAAAAAAGTGATTTTATTTTTAAATAAGTATAATAAATAAATGTTTTTCTGCTTGAAATATTTATGTCTTTTTAACTTAATAAATTATATTAATAATTGTAATGTAATCATAATGAAATAGAGAATAAGATGTTTTAATGTAAAGTAACCTTAATTTAAGGTTGAGTTCGCTTCAACACTATTAACACCAAACTGTACCGAATTCTTGAACAAATCATCATATCAGCCGAAGGACGTCCACTGCTGGACATAGGCCTCCCCCAAGGATTTCCACGACTACCTGTTCTGCGCTGCCCGCATCCAGCGGCTTCCCGCGACCTTCACCAGGTTATCGGTCCATCGAGTGGGAGGCCTTCCTACACTACGCTTTCCGGTGCGTGGTCGCAAATTGAACAAATATATATTTTTTTAATGCATTTGCATTGTATTGTATTGTATTATGACGGTAAATTGTCAATCGGCTTACAATTTCACGGCCCATTTATGTATCTCCGAATAAAACCGATGATTTCTTCTTCTGCGAAGCATTCTGCTACCTAAGGGAAGGAGGTTTCGCGAGGCTCTTTGACTGTTTAATCAATCAAACCTGACCAAACCTAACATCGCTCGCTTCGCTCGCTCATTTATTTAATATTATTCACTTCGCCTAGTGTTATTGTAATGTCACTAGTGAGATTACAATAACACTAGTGAAATTGAAAGCAGTATGCTATGGTTCACAATCCTTCGACAGTTCACAATCTCGCGAGATAGATCCCTTAAGTTTATAATTCAACGGTTTTTACAATTTTATGGTGACATGTTGAAACATGTATGGGCCCTACTCTTAAAACTGAACAACTGTTCCACAGAAACCCAATGTTCTAAATTTCTCATTCGAATCGATCAGCTGATTAGCTAATTTTATATGAGAAGTATAATTTTATGAAAAATTTCATGAGTAGAATCCACGGTCAAAAATTTTTGTGATAACTTGCAATAATTATACTGCAAACACCGTGGCACAGTATTATGATATGGCTTACAATAGCGCGACGCCTCTGATGTCGCACCATGCGCCACCGGGCTAGCCCATACTAGTAGTATACTAGTCAGCCTAGAAAACTCCGCTGCCCCGCAATTAGGTACCGTTGCTCTGCGTAAGTACATTCGTTGCGCTACTGTAAGCCGCTATATTGTAATACTGTGGCCGTGGTCTGATCATAATAATACAGTTGAATCTCACTAACTCCCTCGTAACCGCCTTCGTGGCGTAATGCTTAGTCCATTTGCTTCGCACCAGGAGATCGCGGGTTCGATTTGGCTGGGGTCAACTCTGTAAGAATCGGTTTGGTTGGTGGTATGGCATTTTCTAAGCCACCTACCACCTACCACCTTCTTATCTAAGTCTTGCCGCTAAACATCAGTGTTTGATGTGGCCCGGCTTGAAGATAAGATAGCCAATTCCCCATTGCGTTGGGGAATCTTGGTAAGCTCGCTTCCATCTTCGGCATCATCGTCACTTACCATCAGGTTAGATGCCGCTAAGGGCTCACCATTTGTAAATTTAAAAATAATAATAACTAGAATTTCAAAGGAAATGCTAAAAAAATGTTTTCGAGGTACAAAGACATCATTGCTAAAATCTCGACTTAGAAAGATACAATTTCTAAACATGTTTTTTGAGCTGTAGAGTCAAAACTTTACTAAGTAAACATGTTAAACCTTACTAATATTATAAATGTGAAAATGTGTTTGTTTGTTTGTTACCTTTTCACGCTTCAACGCCTTGACCAATCTTCATGAAATTTGGCATGCAGGTAGCCTGTGTCACGGGGAAGGACATAGGCTACTTTTTATCCCGGGAAAATAGCATAATCTGATGCAGTTCCTGAGGGAATTTAACTAAAAAAATACTCGATTGTTGTGATTTTTTGCATAGAGATGGTTGAGTAGGTGGGAATCGACATAATTTACTAATCACCCTTAAAGGCAGTCATTTAAACGATGTCCACGCGGGCGAAGCCGCGGGAAAAAGCTAGTTTTAAATAAAAGAGAAGAAATAAATGCATACATCGATATTAGTAGACCTTTTGACGTAGCTTCGTAGTGTATTTATATAGCTGCTGTGGCTTGATTATTTAACGTAAATGATTCAGTATCATCAGTATTAGAATCATCAGCTTTAAAATTATGTACATTTTGATTTACTATGTATAAGTAAACAACTTCCGTAGGAGAACCAAAGTAACCGATATAGCATCTCAGAATTGCTAAACTTAAGTGGCAGTGGGCGGGGCACATTGCTTGTAGAACAGTGAAGTTCTCGAGTGGCGAACACGCACCGGAAAACGTAGTGTAGGCAGTCCTCCCACTCGGTGGACGGATGACCTGGTGAAGATCGCAGGAAGCCGCTGGATGCGGGCAGAGCAGAACCGGTCGTCGTGTAAATCCTTGGGGGAGGCCTATGTCCAACACTGGACGTCCTTCGGCTGATATGATAATTGATAAGTAAACGACTTTGTTTACCAATTTACAAGATGAGGAAACTGAAGCTTAAATTGTAAGATTTATTTTTATCCTTTTTAGTATCCCTTTTCTTGTGAGGAAGCTCTAAAATTTAATTCCACAATAAAACCAACATCCTATCATTTACAATAACTTTTATGTATATTTTATTCTTAAACAAGATTCTTCGATTTACGCAGTGCTGTGATAGAATCGTAAAATCATATTTATGTGATCTACCCAACGGTCGCTATAGGATTTTTGTCACTATGTTGTTTTTACGACGTGAATGTAAAATCACTGAATGTACCTTTCCTGGGGTTCTCTTAAGTTCTCTTTACGTTACTTTTAAACAATCTTGTCATGTCGTTTAGATTATAGCTTTTTGGCCGTAAATTTATTTTATGGCTTGAAAGTGGGGACGCGTGCCGCAGTCAATTGATTTGTAATTGAGTTGGTTTTATGAAACCAATCAAATTGATCTGATCGGTTATTTCATTAGAAAATAAAATGGACTTTTGGTCGTGGACCGGCCAATTAGGCCAAAAGGGCTTATATTCCTGTTTCGTCTAAATTTGTAATAAACAACACCTAAACCTACGCGAAACGACGTTTTCTGTATAAAATTTTGTAAATCAAATGTTTATTATTCTAAATTAATTGTTAAACATGTAAATATTTTTTTAGTAACAAATTAATCAGTCATAAAAATAATATCACACTAATAACAAATTACACCTAAAACACATAAAATGGAACACATAAATATCTAGAAATGGAATACCTAAAAATCACACCTTAAATACCTTAAATAAAACATCTAAAATAACCCGTCCCTCGTCATCCCCGGTGCAAATGCGCCCATTTTTTGTAAATTACAAATTTCCCTTTGTTTGTAGCACAACATTCAGTAGCATTCTATCGTTTTGGAAATGTAACCATATTTCAGTTCGCAGTCACACCAGCTGTCTATTTTATTTTATTTTATCGCCGCCAACGCACGATCGGCTGACATCGTTTTAAATCCCATGACGGTATTCACATAACACAAAAGTCCTAACGTTTTTATTTCAATACCAATCTTTTTGTAGAAATATCGACGCGGGCGACCCGATGTGTTTGTGTTAACTGGATTGGAGCAAGCCAATAATACCATCTTATTCATGAAAGAAAAAAAAATAGGCGCTGCATTTTTTTTTCTGTATGATCTTATTAGTTTAGGCACAGTTTAGTCACACCCCGGACACTGTATACAAACGGTCGTGAAATGACATTTCTAAAAACAAATGACGGAGCAAACAAAATCACGGCGGATTCCCATATGTTCGACATCCAAGCTGTAACCAATCTGTATCGATCTGGGTAACGAGGGGGTGAGGTTGCAATCTAGAGAGCGGCAGGGAGTGTCCATACTGTATGTTAGTACTAATATGTATCTTTGGTTTAGGTATTCACTTTCATCTCTTGATATTTAGTTTTTGCTTCAAAATAAAACTTTTTAATTTTGTGTTACATACTTCCTTTCGCCTTTCTGCAATCTGTGGGAGTGATTACTTTAAAAAAGTTTCAGTCACGAAGGCTAAGGTAACACGCGGCCATGCAACCTTTTTAGGGTTCCGTACCCAAAGGGTAAAAACGGGACCACACTACTAAGACTCCGCTGTGCGTCCGTCTGTCACCAGGCTGTATTTCATGAACCGTGATAGCTTTACAGTTGAAATTTTCACAGAACAACCTATAATTACCGCTATAACAACAAATACTAAAAATTAGAAAAAGTGAAAGTCTCCATACAAAAATATGTTTTTTTTTAAACGTCATGAAACTAGCGTCATCTAGTGTGATGGTTTGCGGTTCCGACTCGCACTTGGCCGGTTTTAGTGGTAGCTAGCCATGAAAGTGGGCTATGAAAGTGTACTACCACTAACCAAACATGTGCGCGCCATGGCTGGCGTCGCCGACGATGTTCCCGCCCGCGAGTACTTCCGTCAGTACGAGATCCTCCCCCTACCCTGCCTTTACAATTTGCAGGTGGCGTTATTTGGACCGTTTCGAAAGGAGACGCGCGAATAAGCGAAATCTTCGTAGTAATAAGTACGAGGGCCCCATAAACTAAAACAATCTCAACGCTCCATTTATGTTATAGGCCCTGGAATTTACAATCGGTTGCCCGCCGCCGTAAAAAATTCAAATTCCACAAATGAGTTTAAAAATTTTTTTGAAAGAGTGGCTGCATGAAAAAGTGTTTTATAATTACGATTTTTTTTTAAATCGCCTAAATTACATAAAAAACGTAATTAGTATTTTATTATTTGTGAAAATTTTATTATAATACTTTAGTAATGACATTTATTGCAAGACGAGTTGCAAGACATTGTGCACGACATCAGGTGGTCCTGATGTTTAATTCACTTCCAGCAAGGTTGAAATTGACAATTAATCAGTCAAATTTTAAGACGTTTATTAAAACAGTTTTTAATGGAAAAGTGCTTTTATAAAATTGAAAGCCTCAATACTTTTATATTGCTTTTCGTTTAATGTGACTTGTTTCAGATTCTCTGTCTTGTGTTATTTGTTTTAATTAAATGTATTTTCTGACATTAATTTTTATAGATAAGGGTGACATTTTATTTAGGAAAAAAATACATGAGATTTAGTTTTTAATTTTTACTGTACCTTGTATTGCTGTAGTTTTGTAAGTTTCCTATACAATACCCATTTTTACAAGGAATAAATAAATATGAAATATACTTAAATTTTATGATTTTATAAAATCTCATTTGACTTTATAACAATTTGTTACTAATAAATAATTTCTTTTCATTTCATTTCAAACCGAGTCTTAAAAAGTTGACCCCGCCAGAATTCGAACCCGCGACTTCCTGGTGTGAAGCGAATGGTCTAACCATTACGCCACGAAGGCGGTGCTTGATAACTATAACTTTTATATGTGTCTATAAAAGCAAGTCAAATACAAAGGTCTACTTATCTAAGTCTTGCCGCCAAACATCCAGTGTTAACAGCATTGATGTGTTCCGGCTTGAAGATAAGACAGCCAGATCCCCATTGCGTTGTAGAATCTTGGTAAGCCCGCTTCCATCTTTGCCATCATCGTTACTTACTATCAGCTGAGATGATGCCAAGGGCTTATCAATTGTGGAAAAAAAAACTACGAACATATTTGAGATTTTAGATTTATTTATTTGGATTCAGGTTACAGTATCTTATTTACTACTAACAACATCATCATCTCAGCTCATATACGTCCCTGCCGAGGGGCTCGAGCCTACCCTGAATTAGGGCGATTGGGCCTTAGTCGAACACGCGGGCCCAGTGCGGGTTGGTCGACTTTGCACACAACCTGCGAGTTTCTCCGCAGGCGTGTGCAGGTTTCCTCGCGATGTTTTTCCTTCACGCTTAGAGCGTCCGATAATCGTATATGAAATCTAAATTCGAAATCACAGTACGTGGCAGGATTCGAACCACGACCTCCCGAACAGGAGGCGGTAGCCCTAGCCGTTACGCCACCGACGCTTTTACTAACAACATAGTGTATGTTAATATATCAAGATCTAAGATAGATAGAACCTGATATTGAAAGCAAACACTTGCTCATTACGATTGATGCAAATATTGATAATGCAACACTTGGACACCAACTGCTTCGTAGCTGACTGTTTATCTTCAATTTGTAGGGTCCTATAAATTCATCATCATATCGTCTCATATACGTCCCCACCGAGAGGCTCGAGCCTACCCTGAATTAGGGCAACCGGGCCTTAGTCGACCACGCGACACTTCCTAGACAAACCTGAGAATAAACTATCAATGAAGCATAATCAAAATTAATTAACAAACGATCCTTCGAAAGCGATAGATAATGAGGAAAACAGCGTCCACAAAAACCGATGACACCGATAGCGGCATCGATTAGCCTGCTGGGCCCGATATAGTTAATTAAAATCCAATATTGTCTAACCAAAATTGATTGGTTGGAAGCACGCTCACTCCGGCCTTAATCTGCCTTCGCCGCGGGGAGCGGAGCCAAGCCAAGAAAGACACTTTAAACGAGCACAATGCTTTTATTGAACCAATTTTAAGGTAATGTTAAGTAATAGCATGGTTTTAAAGAACATTTGTTCAGACGAAAGATAACGAAATAAAGCAAGTAACATAGGTAGGTTCAAAGAGTTAAAGTCGATGTTTTACACTTAAATAATTCTATTAGAGCTGAGGATCCAAAAGGAATTTTTTGACCATCTCCGTGGCGTAATGGTTAGTCCATTTGCTTCACACCAGGAGGTCGCTGGTTCGATCACCAGTGGCGTCAACTTGTAAGACTCGGTTTGGTTGGGGAAAGGATATTAGCCCGCCTGGCTAGCTTCCACCGTCTTATCTAATTCTTGCCGCTAAACATCAGTGTTAACAACATTGATGTGTTCCGGCTTGAAGATAAGATAGCCAGTTCTCCATTGCGTTGGGGAATCTTGGTAAGCCCGCTTCTATCTTCAGCATCATCGTCACTTACCATCAGTTGAAATGATGCCAAGGGCTTACCAATAGTGAATAAAAAAAAAGAATAACTCTGTTAACTTCATTATTGGGCTCTATGTAAAAATAATTCACCTATTAATATTATAAATGTGAAAATGTGTTTGTTTATTTGTTTGTTTGTTACCTTTTCACGCTTCAACGCCTTGACCAATCTTAATAAATATGGCATGCTGGTAGCCTGTATCACGAGGAAGGACATAGGCTACTTTTTATCCCGTAAAAATAGCAAAGCCCGATGCAGTTCCTGAAGGAACTGAAAATATAGGTACTCTTTTTTTGGTTAATTTCTTTAACAGCGCAACGGAACAATGGATTGTGTGATTTTTTGCACAGATATGGTTGAGAGAATGGACAATGACATGAATTACTCATAAGCATATCCTTACATAGTTCCCGAGGGATCTGGAGAAAAGTCATGTCAAAGCTCACGAGCCGCTTGCCCTCTAAGACAGTCATAAAAACGATGTCTACGCGGGCGAAGCCGCGGACAAAAGCTAGCAGGCTAATAAAAAAAATCAATTTTCCGAACTGCATTAAAATCACAACGAGGGGTCTATTCTTTGATTCGTATGCCATTGAATTGGCTGGCGGACTGGACGCATTAATCCAGCAGACAATGGTCACACCGTGACGCAGCCCGTCGTGTTTACACTGACAATAACAAATTATTCATATACTCGGTGATGGAATGTAAACAGAATATGATTGGCTATTAGCATGCGTGGTGTTGAGACTCCTGTCTGTCCCAGGGGAAGGGGGTGCGTGGGGCTACACGGTCATGGTGTGGTGGCTAAGGGATCAGCTCCCCATGCTATTAACAAGTAGCCGGTGGCCACACCGAACTTTGTTCTAACGTATTCTGAGCTTAATTTAATTAATTACTCTCCCCCACTACATAAAGTTCATTTCGCTAAAATATTGTTTAAGGGACTTAATAACAGAGATCAAACGTGTAGGGTCCGATGATTTAAGCCACATTCACACCGCAATATCGTATATGGTGGAAAGCTAAAGAAAATATGACTGACTCGGTGGCTCAGTGGTTAGTGCTCTTGACTACTGATCCAAGGGTTGCGAGTTCGATTCCCACCCAGGGCAAACGTTTGTGTGATGAGCAGATTTGTTTGCTCTTTGTCTGGGTGTTAAATATATATTTAAGTAAGTATTTAAACGTATTTATAAGTATGTTTATCAGTCTCTGCTTCCCATAACACAGGGAATCCTACTTTGGGGCCAGATGACCATGTGTGATTTGTCCCACAATATTTATTTATTTATTATTCATTTCATTAAGCATGTGGGTACAATGGTATTTCCCGACTACGAGGGAATTGAATCTGTGCTCGATTATGTCGTTGCATTTCAGTGTATTTCATTGATCATTACTCATTATCGCTGTTATAAACCGGGCTCAGTAAAAGTGGTGTTACAGTAACGATGTCATTTACATAACTTTATAAAGTCTAAGAACGTGTTGAATAAATTTGGTTATCTAAACACTACAGAGTTTGAACCGCCTCCGTGGCGTAATGGTAACGTCCATTAGCTTCACATCAGGAGGTCGCGGGTTCGATTCCCGGCAGAGTCTAACTTTGTATATCTCGGTTTGGTTGGTGAAAGCGCATTTTCTAATCCCACCTGGCTAGCTACCACCGCACTGTTTTATCTAAGTCTTGCCGCCAAGCATTGATCTGTTCCAGCTTGTAGATAAGATTATGTTGGGGAATCTTGGTAAACCCGCTTCCAACTTCGGCATCATCGTCACTTACCAACAGGTGAGATGATGTAGGTCAAGTAGAAGGCAAGCGCGCCAGAGGAAGAGCCTCAACAAGATGGTCAGATTCCATTAAATATGCAAAGGGCTGCCCACATCGCCCTTGATCACGACAAATAGAGGGAGATAGTTATTGGTCACGAGGAAACAACGAAGAAGAAGAAGAAGAGATGATGTCAAGGCCTTATTATATCAGCCGAAGGATGTCCACTGCTGGACATAGGCTCCCCCAAGGATTTCCACGACGACTGGTTCTGCGCTGCCCGCATCCAGCGGCTTCCCGCGACATTCACCAGGTCATCGGTCCACCGAGTGGGAGGCCTGCCTACACTACGTTTTCCGGTGCTTGGTCGCCACTCGAGAACTTTACTGCCCCAACGGCCATCTATTCTTCGAGCAATGTGCCCCGCCCACTGCCACTTAAGTTTAGCAATTCCGAGAGGAATGTCGGTTACTTTGGTTCTCCTACGGATCTCCTCGTTTCTGATTCAACCACGCAGAGAAACTTCGAGCACAGCACGCTCATTGGCTTATTAACTGTAGACAAAAAAGACTTAGAGCGTCGGTGGCTTAATGGCTAGGGCCGCCGCCTCCTGTCCGGGAGGTCGTGGTTCGAACTAATGTGATGTCGAATTTCGATTTCATACGTACGTTTATCCGACGCTCTTACGGTGAAGGAAAACGTCGTGAGGAAACCTGCACACGCCTATGAAGAAACTCGCAGGTTGTGTTTGAAGTTGACCAACCCGCCTTGGGCCGGCGTGGTCGACTAAGGCCCGATCGTCCTAATTCAGGGTAGGCTTGAGCCCCTCGGTGGGGACGTATATGAGTTGATATGATGAAAAAAAGACTACAGAGTGAACCTGGCCACAAATTAAACACAAACGCTGAAGATTCATTTGCACATTGATATAATTAATTCAATTGACAATCGTTAGCCGTTTCTCCATTGAATTTTTATCTGTTCGATGTTGAAATCCTTTTAATGCGAGTCCGTGTAGTTAACGAAGCAGTGCTGCACAAATTTGCAATTTTGATTGCTGTTCACAGCGCTATCTGCCTGCAGCCTACTGCTTCCAATGGTCAAATACAAGTTAAACCTAATTACCGCCATGATTTTGTTATCTTTGTGTGCTTGTGTTTCTTTAGTACTCTTTTCACGCTGCGGCTACTAATCTCATCATATCAGCTCATATACGTCCCTACCGAGGGGCTCGAGCCTACCCTGAATTAGGGCGATTGGGCCTTAGTTGACCACGTGGGCCCAGTGCGGGTTGGTCGACTTCACACACAACCTTCGAGTTCCTCCGCAGGCGTGTGCAGGTTTCCTCACGATGCTTTCCTTCACCGTAAGAGCGTCGGATAAACGTACTCGTACATTGTTGTTTTGTTATCAGCTCATTTACGTCCCCACCGAGGGGCTCGAGCCTATCCTGAATTAGGGCGATCGGGCCTTAGTCGACCACGCGGGCCCAGTGCGGGTTGGTCGACTTCACACACAACCTGCGAGTTTCTTCGCAGGCTTGTGCAGGTTTCCTCACGATGTTTTTCCTTCACCGTAAAAGCATCAGTTAAACGTACATATGAAATCGAAATTCGAAAACACATTGGTACGTGGCAGGATTCGAACCATGCCGTCGCGGACAGGAGGTAGCAGCCCTTGCCATTACGCCACCACGACTTCTAATCTCATCGAATCAGAAACGAGGAGATCCGCAGGAGAACCAAAGTAACCGACATAGCTAACAGAATCGCTAAACTGAAGTGGCAGTGGGCAGGGCAAATAACTCGGGGTAGTAAAGTTCTCGAGTGGGGACCGCGCATCGAAAAATGTAGCATAGGAAGGCCTCCCACGCGATGGACCGACAATCTGGTGAAGACTGCGGAAAATAGGTAGCACTAGTGTTACAATGGCTAATTGTGTGCAGTGGCATACAATACTTTTTCTACGATCATAAAACAAATAAAAATACTTAATTATATATTGAATTTTTGAAGCCAAAGCCATAAAAATATTTAAAAGCTTCATTGTAGTACAGTAGCCTTGTTTTGAAACGATCATTGTAAAACGACTTGTAGGAATGAATACTTTTTTGAAGCCAAAGCCATAAAAATATTTAAAAAGTTTCATTGTAGTACAGTTGTCTCATTTTGATGTGATCATTGTAATGATTGCATGGAAAGATTACTTTTGTGATATGATTTGAGGTTATGTATTAAGCAAATTACCAAATGGGAGTAGAAAAGATATATTAAGAAATAGAAGGCTTAATAAAAGGCTGTCAATAATTACCTTTGTACTAGTTATCAACTCTCTTCAATCGTTTTCAGAAACTGTTTTGTTAATTTGTTTTTTTTTATAACCGCCAACAAAGAAAAGAGAATATAACTAAGGTACCTACCGCCGACTTCATTCTCACACTGGAATCAAGCTGTGTTCTCTATATTCCATCGAAGACTTCATTCGATTTATTTTATGGCTCGTAAACAAAGCTGCAACTTGTGCCACTCTCGTTTGACAGTTTATAGTAAGAATTTTACGGCTACGTGAATTCTCAGTATCTCGTTTTCCACGGCATTTTCTATTTACATGCAAATAGGGATGATGGCTGCTAGTCATCACAGTTCATCATCATAAATAAGTCGAGCCATACGATCTCTACAATATCAGCCGAAAAGGCCTCCCCCAAGGATTTCCACGGTGACCGGTCCTGCGCTGCCCGCATCCAGCGGCTTCACGCGATCTTCACCAGTTCATCGGTCCACCACTTGGAAGGCCAGCCTACGCTACGTTTTCCGGTGTGCGGTCGCCACTCGAGAACTTTACTACCCCAAAGGTCATCTGTTATTTGAGCTATGTGCCCTGCCGATTGCCACTTCAGTTTAGCGATTCTGTGACCTATGTCGAGTGGCGACCGCGTACCGGAAAACTTAGCGTAGGCTGGCCTCCCACTCATTGGACCGATGACCTGGTGAAGGTCGCGGGAAGCTGCTGGATGCGGGCAGCCCAGAATCGGTCGTCGAGGAAATCTTTGGGGGAGGCCTATGTCCAGCCGTGACGTCCTTCGGCTGATATGATGAAGCAAAAAAGAGATGTCCAAAGTATCAAATCTAGTTGTGCCCGCTAAGAAATCGAGGTTTATGATATCCACGTCTTCAATTTTCGAATTCTAATCGAGTTTTAAATTGCAGCTTTTGTCGTCTGCTATACATTGGGCTGGGACACACATAGCCTTATTTTTCTCAAACATAAGTGTCAATTTTGTAACTAGTTAAAAAAATAAGCAAAGTATAACATATAGAAATAGAGCAAAATCTGGAGTGTGCCCGCTAAGAAATCGTGGTTTGTGATATCCTAACCTTCAACTAACGAATTCTAATCGAGTTTTAAATTGCGGTTTTTTCGTCTGCTGTACATTCCGTTGGGACACACATAGCCTTATTTTTCTCTAACTTAAGTGTCAATTTTGAAACTAGATGGAGCTGCCCTGCAGCGAGTTTACAAGTTTAAATATCTGGGGCATATTGTTTCCGCCGACCTCAAGGACGATGATGATATTAAAAGGGAGCGGAGGGCGTTGTCAGTGAGAGCGAATATGATAGCCCGCAGGTTTGCTCGCAGCTCGAGGGACGTTAAAGTCACACTATTTAGAGCGTATTATACATCCCTCTATACCAGCAGCCTGTGGGCGAACTATACTCAGCGAGCTTACACCGCCCTCCGTGTCCAGTTCAATAACGCCTTCAGGGTGTTGATGGGGCTGCCGCGCTACTGCAGTGCCTCGGGAATGTTCGCGGAGGTGCGCGTAGACTGCTTCTATGCCACCATGCGCAAAAGGTGCGCGTCCTTAGTGCGCAGAGTGCGCGGTAGTGCCAACAACATCCTGGCTATGATAGCGGACAGGTTTGATTGCTGCTACATGAATCATTGTTGCAAAACCTCAAAGAAGTTTTTGATTTTATGTTTATGATACATTTTTACTAACATTTAGTGTATAAGATTAGTTTGTAAGATTACTAACACAAATTGATCCTAAAGTTGGTCGTAAATAAATTGATTATTATTATTAAGGAACAGAGCAAAATCTGGAGTGTGCCCGCTAAGAAATCGTTGTTTGTGATTTCTTCAATTAGCGAATTGTAATCGAGTTTTTAATTGCAGCTTTTGTCGTGTACTGTCCATTGGGTCAGGACACAGATTGAGCCTTATTTTTCTCAAACAAAAGTGTCAATTTTGTAACTAGTTAAAAAAACCGCAAACTAGGACATTTACGTACAGAGCTAAACTACTCAGTTCCGTACCTTTAAAGGTAAAATGGGACACTTGCAGGATCACTTTGTTTTCCGTGTGTCTGTCTTTATTTTAAGACCCCTTTTCTCATTACTGGAGGTATCCATAGAAATTAATATCAAAACTTTGGCCTATAAACCCTTGGCAACCTGGTGAAAATCGCGGGAAGCCGATGGATGACGGCCGGTTTTGGGGGAGGTCTTTGTCCAGCAGTGGACGTTTATCAGCTGATGTGATGATGATGATCCCTTGGGGTAAAAAAAAATTACAAGCTTCTAATACGAAGAAGAAGGCTTCTAATTCGGGAAGCCGATGGATGCGGGCAGCGCAGGACCGGTCGTCGTGGAAATCCTTGGGGGAGGCCTTTGTCCAGCAGTGGACGATTTGTGGCTGATATGATGATGATGATGAATACGAAGAAATAAAAAATATTCGATCAAACCCAAATAAATCAAAACCTGTAGGGTACTTCCTGTTTACTTAGAATCAAGATATTTGGTAAGAAGCAAGGTCTTACAGACCAATCAAAGGAAAAAAAACAAAAATTTAAAATTCTTAGTAAAATATTGGTACTCTTTGAAATATATCTAATACTTTTCATCCTATGTACCATGATTCAATGAATAAAATTTATTTTATTTTTGATATTTGTAGGGTTTTGTACCTACAGGTATTTTGGTACGGAACCCTAAGAGGGCAAGTCCGACTCGCACTTGACCTTTTTTTTTTTCAAGAATTGGCAATTAAGCAAAAAAGAACTGTATCCCGTGGACAATTAAAGTACAAAAAAGGTTACTTTCGCTTTTGTGTAATTGTTATAGAGTGAACTATGGCGTACGCAGGCTTCCCACGCGGTGGACCGACGACCTGGTGAAGATCGCGGGAAGCCGATGGATCAACCGGTCGTTGTGAAAATATTTGGGGGACGCCTTAGTACAGCACTGGACGTTTTTCGACTGATATGATGATGATGATGTACTATGGTGAACACGAAACCACCAAGCCTTAAACGCCGCAACCCGCCGTAGCATACAAAGAACAAAAAAAAGCATATAAACTATTGGGAGTTACGAAATTTATTCTAAGGGACCATGTCGTCAATTTAAGGTTAAAAAAACTGCATTCGTATATTTTAAAAAAACTGATGCACGACACGATAATCGAATCCAATCGTTTATTTTAAAAAAGTGGAATTTTGAATTTTAGAAATGAAGAAAGAAATGAGGTTTATTCGGCAAAAAGAAATAGAAAAATAATTACAGTATTAGGTACTTAATATGAATAAACTATAGCTAAATTTAAAGACTAAAATAGAAACGGGGTTTCAGTAAGATTTACTCCTTACAAGCCACGCTATTAATCGCCAGAATAAAGCAATAATTTTCAAAAAATATAAAGGCTTTTTGGTACAAGCTTTTATTTGAAAAGAGTATATATGTTAAGAAAGCCTAAATCTCAAATGAATATAAAAAAATTAACGGTTCCAATTTCAAAAAAAGGTGAGAACATTGTGGTATTTTGTACGATTCTATTGAAAAAAAAGAATAAAAGACCAAAAAAACTTCATGTATATATAAGTGCTTCTTTCTTATCTGTGCCTGTGACGTGAAAAAAGTATCTGTTTGACCGTATTGAAATCTTCTGTAAGAAGTTTGTATATCTTTTTTTTTATTCACTATTGGTAAGCCCTTGGCATCATCTCACCAGATGGTAAGTGACGATGATGCCGAAGATGGAAGCGGGCTTGCCAAGATTCCCCAACGCAATCGAGAACTGGTGTGAATCAGAATCTTTTCAGAATATTTTTTTTCTACTTCCGTTTGATACACGTGATTTTTTAATAGTTTTTTTTAGTAGTTCGTTCGTATTAAGGTGTGACCTTACTACCAGACACGGCCAGACATTTCTACCAATAGTAAATGGGACATCTTTTATTACTCACCTTACAAAAAACGCTTAAAATAGTAGTCCCAGAGAGCCCGCTTTTTTATGATATTAATCATCATGATTTTCTATGGTTTATCCTACAGATGTGTAATGGAGGAAAACATTCTTCTGTTCACTTTTTGACTTTTATTTTTTTGTGATATGACATTTTTTTATTTTTTTTGACGATTACCTCACTATTGACATATCTTAGAAGTTGACATGTATTGTATATTTTATTAATTTGTGACGTGCAATTAATCTAATCCAATCTAATCTATTCTAATCTATTGTAATCTATTTTTATCTATTCTAATCTATTCCAATCTATTCTAATATATTATAAACTATTCTACTCTATTCTAATCTGTTCTAATCTTATCTAATCTATGCTAATCTATTCTAATCTAATCTAATACAATTCGTTCCTTTCCGTTCCATTCGAATTGAATCTAATACAATCCAATACAATCCAATCCGATCGAATCCAGTCAAATCCAATCGAATCGAATCGTGTCGAATCCAATCAAATCCAATCCAAACCAATCGAATCGAATCCAATCCAATCCATTCCAGTCTATTCCAATACAATCTAATCCAGTCTAATGTTATCTAATTTAATCTAATCTAATCTAATGCAAAATAATCCAATCTAATCCAATCACATCCAATCTAATCTAATCCAATATAATCCAATCTGATTTAATCTAATCCAATCTAATTTAATTTAATCCAATATAATCCAATCTAATCCGATCGAATCTGATGTAATCAAATTTAATCCAATCCAATCTAATCCAATCCAATCCAATCTAGTCAAATCGAATACAATCTAATCCAATCTATCCTAATCTAATCCAATCTAATACAATCTAATACAATCTAATCCAATCTAATCCAATCTAATCCAATCTAATCCAGTCCAATCTGATCCAATACAATCTAATCCTATCTAATCTAATCTAATCCAATCTAACCCAATCTGATCCAATCTAGTCCAATCTAATCCATTCTTATCCAATTTAATCTAGTATGACTCTAGGTGCACCAACATCATAAAATCCCAGCTGAACTTTCATCTTCAATCCAGTTCGTTCATCGTTAGCTTCCCTTAAAACTTCGGCTAGGACTTGTGCAAGTTTTTTAACTCGAGTCGAACCCGCTCGCTCGCCATGATTAATTAATTTGATTGTGTGTGAGTTATTCGCGACCGGCTTTCTATCGCAACGTGTCTATTATTACACGTTTTAGGTCGGGGAACTTTAGTAGGGTAGTTTCTGCTTGGTCACTGCTTTTCAGTCTTGTTAACGCTTTATGCTCCATACAGAGTTGTAAATGCTGACCATGTTTTTTAGATATCGAGTTGTTGAGTTAACTTATTCCATAAGGTTCTCTAATTGTTAAAAGTGTTTTTTTTTCATGTTTATGTTTTAACTTGTAGTTAACCCTCTTAGATTTTGTTTAAGTTTATTTCTACTTGTTTTTTTTTTTAAGTTTAGCTAGCGTGTAGATTTGTACATGTGAAAACATATAAATAGTACTTAGTTTATTAATTAGCTTCTAAATAGTCATAAAAATACTGTTTGTTTTCCAAATAAGGTGAAAAAAAACGTTACCTATTAAAACTAGCATTGCCCGGCCAAGGTGAATTTTACGATTGATCTTTCCCGCGCTTCCATCTTCCGCATCATCGTCACTTACCATCATGTGAGATGATGCCCAGGGCTTACCAAATGTAAATTAAAAAAAATTAAAAAAAAGATAACATCGTGAGGAAACATGCACACGCCTGCGACCAACCCGCAATGGGCCCGCATGGTCAACTAAGGCCCGATCGCCCTAATTCAGAGTAGGCTCGAGTCCCTCGGTGGGGACGTATATGAGCTGGATGAAATGTCCCTACTGCAGGGCACGGGTCCTTTCCAAACTAGGAAAGGTTTAGCCCTACTCCACACAGGGTGCAAGTCCGAGTTGGTGCAGGTTAAAAGGCTAGTGGGGAACCCCCCTGTCAGCGTGCATGGCGGCCTAGGAGACAGCCGACCACATCCTTCTGGACTGCGGAGAAGTGGCGGCGTACAGGGCCGAGCATCTCGGAGACCTGAGGAGACTCCCGGAAGTCGTCAGCAACCTGCGGGGGCTACTAGGCTTCCTGGAGGAGCTGGGCTGGCAGTGATGCCAGCCACCACGCAAAATGGGCGCACTAGACGCCTGGTTGCGGAAACCAGCCCGATCGTACAAGTACAAGTAAAACCTCACTATCAGAAGTTTTGCAAGCCGCTTTAGGAACGGTGCGGAAAGGGAGATATCTCCGCCAGGGGAGGTGGTATGCCTGGGGTCTGGCCATGGACCAATCGTTGATGATTGGTATCTTGCATATATACTCAGCGCTGAAGAAATTCTAATAGCGCGTTCTAGATGTTTATTTCTTTTGCTCTCTCGTCGCTTGTGTTAAGTTTCAGTGGCGGGTTACTGCAGTTGCCGCCACACCGCCTATAACGCATCTGACACGGCTTAACGACTGCCATTTAATAATAGCAAACAGCACCAACGCCTTAACGTGCCTTCCGAAGCACGGAAAAGATTGAAAAAAATCCCATTAACAGTCAAACCCATCCAGGTAATGACCGTGCTTAGGGTCAGTTTACCTTCGCGATCGACCCAACCACGCAAGTTGCGCAGAGGTACGACCGCTTTTTAAATATAAAAAAAGCATCCGATTTTTTAACGTCTCAATTTGTTTTTCTTATTTTTCTTCATTTTTGTTATTTTAAGAGCTCTGTTTATCAAGAAAGTTTGCAATTAAAGGTAATTAAGATGAAGGGAGTGTTTCAGTGGTCGTGCTAAAAACCCCTTTATCTGTACTCTATTAAAATATTGGAGCTTTCAAGTTAGTGTCATCATCATCATCATATAATCTCGTATACGTCCCTACCCTATAATACATAAGGTCTAACAAAATTAGCTGAAACTATTTTAACTGGTGCTTCTACTCATGAAACTGAACAACTTTCCCCATTAAACTCATAGTCAAATCTCCAAAAAAATTGAACTTCCCATGCTAAGTTGGCTGTTTAGCTGATCGAGTTAGTATGGGAGAGGCATTTTTTTGCGATTTGACTATGGGTTTCATGGGGAAAGTTGTTCAGTTTCATAGGTAGAAGCACCCGTTAAAATAGTTTCAGCTAATTTTCTTAGACCTTATATATATTAGTACTAACTAATATACAGTATGGACACTCCCTGCCGCTCTCTAGATTGCGACTTCACCCCCTTGTTACCCAGATTTATACAGATTGGTAACAGTTTGGTTGTCTAACGTATAGGATTTCGTCGCCATTTTGTTTGTTCCGTCATTCCTTTTTTGAAATGTCATTTCTGGCCCGTTGTATGAAGTGTCCAGGGTGTGGCTCGAGCCTACCCTGAATTAGGGCGATCGGGCCTTAGTCGACCACGCGGACCCAGTGCGGGTTGGTCAACTTCACACACAACCTGCGAGTTTCTTCGCAGGCGTGTGCAGGTTTCCTTACGATGTTTTCCTTCACGTCGGATAAACGTACATTTGAAATCTAAATTCGAAATCATATTGGTAAGTGGCAGGATTCGAACCACAACCTACCGGAAAGGAGGTGGCAACCCTAGCCGTTATGCCACTGACGCTCAAAAAGTAGTGTATCTAACCATAAAAAAACCGGCAAAGTGCGAGTCGGATTTGCGCACAAAGGGTCCCGTAAAAATCGTATAAGAATTAAAACTATGTACCTTTTGTGTACTTTTCACATTTCTAAAAAACCGACCAAGTGCGAGTCAGAAACGCACACATAGGGTTCCGTACCATCGTACTAGATGGCGCTAGTTTCTAGGGTTCCGTACCATCATACTAGATGGCACTAGTTCCTGTTTTAAAAAAACATGTTTTTTGTATGTAGACACCCCTATTTTTTCACATTATATTTTTTTTTGTATTTTGTGTTATAGCGGCAACAAAAATACATCATCTGTGAAAATTCCAACTGTCTAGCTATCACGGTTCATGAAATTCAGCCTGGTGCTAGAAGAACAGACAGACAGACAGACGGACGGACAGCGGAGTCTTAGTATTAGGGTCCAGTTTTTACCCTTTAAGTACGGAACCCTAAAAATCTTGTTTCTTGAATGGAGGCCTCGTTTTATTTTATTTATATTGTTGTTATAGTGGCAACAGACATACACACACTGTAAAAATTTCAACTTTTTTTTTCATAACTGATAAGCCCTTGGCATCATTTACCTGATGGTAAGAGATGATGATGCGGAAGATGGAAGCGGGATCTGGCTATCTTATCTTCAAGCCGGAACAAATCAATGCTGTTAACACTGATGTTTAGTGGCAAGACTTAGATAAATAGAACTTTGTGTTTGACTTGCCTTTATACGTTAACAGCATTGATGTGATATCAATGCTGTTAACAGTGATGTTTGGCGGCAAGGCTTAATTAAGATGGTGGTAGCTAGCAAGGCGCGCTTAGAAAATGTCCAACCACCAACCAAACCGAGTCCTACAAAGTTGACCCCGCCGGGAATCGAACCCGCGACCTCCTGGTGTTAAGTGAATGGACTAGCTATTACGCCACGGAGGCGGTTAAAACTGTTAATTGTTCATGAAATACGGCCCACTGACAGACAGACGGACGGACGGAAAGCGGAGTTTTACTATTTGGGTCCCGTGCGGAACCCTAAAAAAGTTATTATAATCTCCCGTTTCAATTTCACGCAGGATTGAGCACGCACAATCTGTAACATTTTCTTTGGTTGTAAAATAAAAATAATCCGTCTCGTTTCGGGAGACACTTGCTGGTTGTGTTGCACGCGACATAATTTAATTAAGGTTGCGAAGGTGCCAGACACGACTTAAGGTAACACACATGTCGACGTACGCTAAGACTACGGTTGTCTCTGTCATTTTAATTATTAATTAATTATTATGATATTTTTTATGTAAATATTATGCAATAAGAAAGTCTTCCCGCATTCATTCATTCATTCATTCACTCAATGACATAATATCAACGCCCAGCCTAAGCCCTTAGACCAAAAAAGCTGAGATTCTACACAAAGGTTGTTCTTAAGACGACAGACGTATACGAGGAATAAGAAAGGGTTTTTGAAATTCAACCCTAAAGCGGATGAAAAAAGGGTTCAAAGTTTGTATGGAAGTCCGTCAATTTTGCAGTTAGAAGCATATAACTTTGTTTTTAGATTAAAAATTAGAGATAAATAAAAACGTGTTCTGGCGTTTTTGGAAATTCAACCCCAAAGAGATGAAACGAGGGTCCAAAATTTGTGTTTAGAATCAAGATTAGATTGACTTTAAAATAAATGATTACTACGTGTTTCATGTTTTCCCGAAAATTATCCGGGGTTAATTAAGATAAAAAAGCTAGCATCATGAAATTTGACCAGTGTGGTTCTTTAATAACGTTTACACCTACAAAGTAAGGATTTTGTGCAATCCAACCCTAAAAGGTGTGAAAAGTGGGTTGAAAGTTTGTATGCAAATCCGTCATGTTTGAAGCTAGAAGCATGTAACTTTGTTTTTAGGTTAACGATTGGATACAAATAAAAACGTGTTATAGTCTATTTGAAAATTCATCCCCCAAAAGGGGTGAAACGGGGGTTCTAAGTTTGTAGAAGATTAGATTGACTTTTGAGTTTGAAATTTTTCAGGATGAGTAATATGAACAAATGATTAAATACGTATGTGATTAAATACCGCAGTGTCTCAAGACTAAGGTCTTTGACCAGTGTGTGTTGCCAGTGATGACTTACGGAACTGAGACATGGTCGCTTACTATGGACCTCATAAGACGGCTCAAGGTCACCCAAAGGGCAATGGAGCGTGCTATGCTCGGAATTTCTCTGCGTGATCGAATCAGAAACGAGGAGATCCGCAGGAGAACTAAAGTAACCGACATAGCTCACAGAATCGCTAAACTGAAGTGGCAGTGGGCAGGGAACATAGCTCGTAGAACATATTATGGCCGTTGGGGCAGTCAAGTTCTCGAGTGGCGACCGCGTAAAACGTAGTGTAGGCAGAACTCCCACGCGGTGGACCGACGACCTGGTGAAGATCGCGGGAAGCCGATGGATGCGGGCAGCGCAGGACCGGTCGTCGTGGAAATCCTTGGGGGAGGCCTTTGTCTAGCAGTGGATGATTTCCGGTTGATATGATGATGATGATGATTAAATACGTATTTCGTGTTTCCCGAAAATCTTCCCCCTATGGGATGAAACGGGGTGAATTATCATAAAAAGCTAGGAACATGAAATTTGGCCAGTGTGGTCCTTTAATAATAACGTTAACATCTACTTATCTTAAAAATGAAAAGAAGGTTGAAACTTTATAAAGAAGTCCATCATTTTTGAAGCTAGAAGCATGAAACTCTGTTTTTAGGTTAATGATAAGAAACTAATAAATATGCGTTCGTGATTTTTTGATAATTAAACCTCCAAAGGGGTTAAAACGGGGGTTCAAAGTTTGTATGGAGAATCAAGATTAGATTGACTTTTGAATTCAAAATTTTGCAAGTTTACTTTTACAAACAAATGATTACATACATGTTTCATGTTTTTACGAAAACCATCGCCCTAGGGGTGAAACGGAGTGAATTAACATAAAAAAGCTAAACACATGAAATTTGGCAAGTGTGGTTAAAAGAAAGGATTTTTTGTAATTCAACTCTTCATGGTGTGAAATTAAGGTTAAAATTTGGTAAGGAAATTTGTCATTCTTGTAGCTAGAAGAATAAAAGTTTGTTTTAAGGTTGACTATTAGAAATAAATAAATACGTGTTTTAGCGTTTTAAAAAGTCAACCCCTAAAGGGGTGAAACGTGAGTTGAAAGTTTGTATGGACAATCAGGATTAGATTGCCTTTTGAATTCGAAATTTTGCAGGATTTTTTTTTATAATCAATTGATTACATATTATACGTGTTTCATGTTTTCCCGAAAATCATCCTCCCAAGGATAAAACGGGATGAATTAACATAAAAAAGCTACAAACATGAAATTTGGAAAGTGTAGTCCTTGGATAAAGTACCACCAACATTGTACAGACTATACATTATAAAAGCGATAACCACGCGGGTGTAGTAGCGGGAAAAAGCTAGTTATAATATATAAATTTATAAGAAGAAGACCACATACTACATATGTGGTACCTAGACTGGCAAAAACTAACAAATCAAGTCAAGTAGGTGCCTGAAACGACAGCAGTTGGAAACAAAGCCTAATTATTATATCTCTTGTACGTTTCACTCTCTAGAAATTTAAATAACTAGATAGTATGTATTCAGTAACACATCAGGAGCTCATATTGTAGAAAACACTCAAATCAGCAAGGTACCAGCTGTTCTAAAAAAATCTTAGGTAAATTATAAGGGTATAGTCCGTTTGATCAATTAGCTGCAGTTTAATCAATTAACAAGATATCCTTATTTCGATATGACTGTATGCAACTTGACTAGACACCCTTACTTCCAAATGACTGCATGTAACTTGACTAGACATCCTTATTTCTGTATGACTTTATGTAACTTGACTAGACATCCTTATTTCTTTATGACTTTATGTAACTTGACTAGACATCCTTATTTCTGTATGAATTTATGTAACTTGACTAGACATCTTTATTTCTGTATGACTTTATGTAACTTGACTAGACATCCTTATTTCTGTATGAATTTATGTAACTTGACTAGACATCCTTATTTTGATATGACTGTATGTAACTTGACTAGACATCCTTATTTTGATATGACTGCATGTAACTTGACTAGACATCCTTATTTCTGTATGACTTTATGTAACTTGACTAGACATCCTTATTTCTGTATGACTTTATGTAACTTGACTAGACATCCTTATTTCTGTATGAATTTATGTAACTTGACTAGACATCCTTATTTTGATATGACTGTATGTAAGTTGACTAGACATCCTTATTTTGATATGACTGCATGTAACTTGACTAGACATCCTTATTTCTGTATGACTTTATGTAACTTGACTAGACATCCTTATTTTGATATGACTGCATGTAACTTGACTAGACATCCTTATTTCTGTATGACTTTATGTAACTTGACTAGACATCCTTGTCACCACTTGATGAACTTTCGTGTGGATCGCAAGCTTCCTCATTAAGTAAGTCATTACTCATGTCTATATGTCTATATAATATAATAAAACTGTAACGGGGCCGTGTCTGTACATGAAATATTTTTGAGAAATAATAACTGTGGTGGACATTACTAACGATACAGAGGCCAAAACAACAACTTTTGGAATTTTTGTCTGTCTGTCTGTCTGTCTGTCTGTCTGTATGTTCGCGCATCATGCAAAAACTACCGGGCCGATTTTGATGAAATTTTGTATGTTGGTTCCTTATAGCCCGGGTTAACATATAGGATACTTTTTATCCCAGAAAATTCAAGAGTTCCCGTGGGAAAATCAAAAGTATTCATTTATAGAATAGCTCACCACGCAAATGTGGCTTGACCTATTACAATCAAATTTTACACGTTGATACCCTTATCGCGAACTAAAACTGGGACATTGTGAATCCCAAAAAAATTATGGTTTCCTGCAGGAATGCAAAAAATTGTATCTTTAGAATGGCTCAACGTAACAATATGAAAAAATTACATTGGGATGGGGTGTTTTGACCATCATTGTATAGTCGGGTATTCTTTATCCCGGAAAACTAAAGAGGTCCCGTGAGAAATTATCTATTGATACTTACAATAATAACAATAGAGTACTTTTTTCCACATATTAGCTACAAATACCGCACATTTTAATCATAGCAGCAGAATGTCAATAGATGGTACTGCAGGGATAATAAAACGCGCTTAAGTTGTATTAAAACATTATTTCATACTTTTGAGTGGATTTCTTAGTATTTTTCAGCAAAAGCTACTTTAAACAACTCTAACTCTGGAACTATGGCACGTAGCGATGTGTTTTATAGACGAACAGATAGGCATTTTTTACAGATTCCAATCGTGAAAAAAATTAAAAACACATAAATCGAGTCTAGCATCTTATAACAGGAGGCACAGATATGGGAACTCTTCTGACGGCGACTATTTGAGTGTGGCAGTTGCTCTCCGCCTGCAATATCAATATCGGTGAACCTCATCAATGTATTTGCGGGTCCACGGTGGAGGCAATTGGCCATCCCTCACTGAGTTGCGGTCGTTGTTTGTGAAGATGCAGCCGCCGGGATTTTGTCGATCTGATGGCAAAAGGCCGGAGGGTTTTAACAGGTGCTATGGCAGAGAGGGACGTCCTCACCCGTACGGTACTGCTGCTCAATTTGCGGCGAGAAAGAAGCATAATAAGTACTCGATCTTGGAGGCAAATTACTGCTTTGTGCCGCTGGTCTGTGGGACAACCGGCTGCTGAACCCTCAGAGGCATTTGCCTTCACAAAGGAGATTGGCCGTCGCCTTCGAGAGAGGAGATGTGACGTGAGGTCCTACCTGCTGCTAAGGTTGTCTATTGCCATCCAGCGCGGCAACGAGAAGTGCGTCATGGGCTCCTTTGGAGCTGATACGACTCGAGGATTTGACCCATATTAATATTTTTAGGTAATTTTATTACCAGATTGATATAATGATTTGAATTAGTATTAGTAATATAGGTATATGTGTTATTTCATCATATCAGTTTATATACGTCCCCACCAAGGGGCTCGACCTGCCCTGAGTTAGGGCGATCAGGCGTTAGACGATCACGCGGGCCCATTGCGGGTTGATTGACTTCACACATAAGATTCGAGTTTCTTCGCAGGCGTGTGCAGGTTTCCTTACGATGTTTTTCTCACCGTAAGAGCGTCGGATAAACGTTGATACCAGTATTAAATCGATATTCGTATAGATATTGGTAAGTGGCAGGATTCGAACCACGGCCTTCCGGACAGGAGGTAGTGGCCCTAACCGTTCTGCCACCGACGCTCTATATGTTATTTAAGATTAAGAAAACCTTACTTAATATTATAAATGTGGAAATGTGTTTGTTTATTTGTTACCTATTCACACTTCAACACCTCTACCAATCTTGACGAAATTTGGCATGCAGGTAGCCTGTATCACTGGGAATGAAATAGTCTACTTTTCTGTGGAAGTTATCATAGCCATAGCAGTTCCTGAGGAAACTAAAACAATACTCTTTGTTCGTTGAGTTATTTAAAATCGTAACGAAAAAATGGGTTGGTGTGATTTTTAGCACAGAGATGAGGTGGAAAATGATATAATTTACTAATAAGTATATCCTGACATAGTTCCCGAGGAATCTGGGGACAACGGTTTTCTACGCTCGCGCACGTCGGTGGCGTCGCAACGGAGCAACGGATTAAAGTGATTTTTTGTATAGAATTTGTTGAGGGGGTGGGAAGTGGCAGACTGCTAATCCGAATAGCCCGATACAGTTCCTGAGGTACCTGGAGAAAACTCATGTCCACGCTTGCGAGCTGATTGCTCGCGCACCACTCACCCTTAAAAAGAGTCATAAAAGCTATGTCCACGCGGGCGAAGCTGCGGGCAAAAGCTATCTTAGAATAAAAGTTTAAAATCTGATTTTAAAATTATTTTAGGAGGCTTGCTTAAGGAAGGCAAGAGTGGTTAGTTAAAAACTAAAGGAATAGAAAAAAAAAGTTAGTAGGGGGACTTTCAAATCTTTTCTCATCATATCAGCAGCTGAAAGACGTCCAAGGCCTCCCCCAAGAATTCTCACAACGACCGGTCCTGCGCTACCCACATCCCGCGGCTTCCCGAAACCTTCACCAGTTCGTCGGTCCACCGAGTGGGAGGTCTTCCTACACTACGTCTTCCGGTGCGTGGTCGCCGCTTGAAGAACTTTACTTGCCGAACGGCCATTTGATCTACGAGGAATGTGCCCCGCCCACTGCCACTTTGGTTTAGCAATTCTGAGAGCTATTTTCATTTAAGCAAAAAATGAAAAAAAATGTGAAACATTTGTTTGTTTGTTACATTTTCACGCTTCAACGACTTGACCAATTTTAATGAAATTTGGCATTCAGGTAGCCTGTGACACGAGAAGGGACATACTACTACGACATACAGCTACTTTTCACAAAAATAGTTGAGGGTGTGGGAAATGACGGGATTTATTAATAAGCATATCCTGACTAATTCCCGAGGCATCTGGAGAAAATTCATGTCCACCGCGCACCCTTTACGACAGTCATAAAAACGATGTCCACGCGGGCGAAGCCGCGGGCAAAAGCTAGTCTTTAATAATTGTTCTAAAATATGAAATATTTGCTTGATGTGCATTGACGTTTATTTTGTTCTCATTATGTCTTTCACTCATCAAGTCAGCAACGTTCCAAATTATTATTATCCACGAGTTTTTGTGGATACTCTCCCCCATTTATTATTCTTTCATTCAGTTCTAATGGAGCTTTGCGCCTGATTGCTTTCGATTTTCGATTTCAATAAAATCCCTTTCAAGAACAACTTACCCTTTTTCAAAATCATGAAATTGAAAGGGCCCGCATTATCTGAAATCAAAATATTTTTTCCCTCAATTATGCTAATATAAGGATTATAAGGGACGCTTGAAAGGAAAACCCTGTGACCTGTAAATAAGCATTCCATTGATGCCAAAGTGAAATTATAAAAAAGACGGATCGTACGGCCTCCGTGGCGTATTGGTTAGTCCATTCGCTTCACACCAGGACGTCGCGGGTTCGATTCCCGGTGGGGTCAACTAGTAAGACTCGGTTTGGTTGGTGGTAGGGCATTTTCATAGCCCGCCTGGCTAGCTACCATCATCTTAAACCAAACCGCCGCCAAACATCAGTGTTAACAGCATTGATGTGTTCCGGCTTGAAGGTAAGATAGCCTGATCCCCATTGCGTTGGGGAATCTTGGTAAGTCCGCTTCTATCTTCAGCATCAACGTCACTTACCATCAGATGAGATGATGCCAAGGGCTTATCAATAATTGTAGATAAAAACGATTTAATTTTAAAATTTCTTTTAGATTCTAACTTTCGGGACATAAACAAAAATAACATACTGTAAGCGCACTAGTTGCCACTACGATTTTTGAAGGTTCCCCTCGATTTCTTTTGGATGCCATCGTCAGATCCTGGTTTCCTTATCATGGTACCTTTTAACCGCCTCCGTAGCTCAGAGGCAAAGTTCACTGGCTTTACACAGGAGGTCGCGGGTTCGATTCCCGCCGGGGTCAATTGTAAGACTCGGTTTGGTTCGTGGTAGGGCATTTTCTAAGCCCGCATGGCTAGCTACCACCATCTTATCTAAGTCTTGCCGCCAAATATCAATGTTGATATCATTGGTGTGTTCCGGCATGAAGATAAGATAGCCAGTTCCCCATTGCGTTGGGGAACCTTGGTAAGCCCGCTTCCATCTTCGGCAACATCGTCACTTACCACCAGGTGAGATGTTGTCAAGGGTTTACCAATGGTGAATAAAAAATAAAAAATAAAAAATGGTACTACCCCTGGGATATCTCCTTTCCAAAAAAAAAGAATCATCAACATCGGTTCATAAACGACGAAGTATGATCTACATACCTCCTCCTTTTTTTAAAGTCAGTTAAAAATAAGCTTGGGCCGTTAAATTTGTGGACGAACAACACTTTATCATGTCTATCGTCCCGAATTGTCCCGGTATCGCGATTGCGCAGAGATGGAGTGAGATATGTGAATAACAAACGTTCAAAGTTGTCCCGAAAGACCGCATCAGACGAAGCACAACAATTATCGTAAATAAGATAAGCGCTGGTATTTATGGAGTGTACTCTCTGCGGGCGAAAAGCTTGAGCTAGGGCAGCGCCTCAGGCGCGGTCATGTTTGCTATTATCGCTGTGTATTCGGTGTGTTATTGTGTATTTATCTATCCCACAACCAACATTACAGGATGACATCGCGGTCGTGATTTTAACTTATTTTTTCTTACTTGGTGAAATTGCAATTTCAGGTTTAACTATAGTTTTTAAAGCGTCGGTGGCGTAATGGCTCCTGTCCGGGAGGTCGGGGTTCAATCCTGCCGCGTACCAATGTGTTTTCGAATTTCGATTTCATATGTACGTTAATCCGACGCTCTCTAATACGGTGAAGGAAAATATCGTGTGGAAACCTGCATACGCCTGCGAAGAAACTCGAAAGTACTAATATATATATATACTTTGCTCGAAGGTTGTGTGTGAAGTCGACTAACCCGCACTGGGCCAGCCTGGTCGACTAAGGCTAAAGACTCGCTCTAATTCAGGGTAGGCTCGAGCCCCTCGGTGGGGTGGGGATGATAAATATTTGAATTGAATTAACATTATGTCGTGTAAACCATCTAGTTTATCAATAAATATTTTTTATTTGTATTTGTACGTATATGAGCTGATATGATGATAGGACTTCGCAATCACCATGTATAGCTTTGGTCGTACGTTTCAGTAGCAACCCATAGCATCGTCGCTACTGGAGCTCGGATGAAGCTCCTTCTCAAACACACGGGGCCAAGTCCGGACTGGTGGAGTCTGTAGGGCTGATGGCGAATTCCATTGTTACAAGTTTTCAAGTCGCCTACGAAGCCTTTGACATTGATTACCGATTATCTTATCTTATCTTTGTAAGTAGTTCTTCCATCTTCGGCATAATCGTCACTTACCATCAGGTGAGATGATGCCAAAGGCTTACCAATTGTGAATAAAAAAAAATAAAAAAAGTGGGAGCCGCAGCTGCAGCGACACTTCGACCCAATGGAATCTTTTGTGTCAACTCCTATAGCCTTTGCACCCCAAACCTACTCGAAGATGTGCTGCATCAATGCAGCAATTCCGCTGATTGGAAGTCCTCCGGTTTTGGGTAGCCATCACCTAGGAGGTACATACACTTGCTAGTCAGGACATCGCAGTGACAAGGTAAGTGTTCTATTGATTCTATATCTTCACCACAGGCCCTGCAGGTCGGGTCATTCGTCAGGCCTATTTTTGCAGGTGTAAACGATTACTCTCTAGTGATAGCAGCCGGTACGGACGGCTTAACGTGCTTGCGAAACTCGATAACAGTCGAGATAATAATTAAAAACCAGTAAAAATATCCAGATATTGACCATGGTTAGTTAACCTGTGAGACCGAAGCGACAACCATTTCTACTTAACTGCTTAGCGAAACAGCTTTAGCCGCCCTCCGTGGCGTAATGGTTAGTCCATTCGCTTAACACCAGAAGGTCACGGGTTCGATTCCCGGTGGGGTCAACTTGTCAAACTCGGTTTAGTTGGTGGTAGGGCATTTTCTAAGCCCGCCTGGCTAGCTACGACCATCTTATCTAAGCTTTGCCGCCAAACATCAGTGTTAACAACATTCATGTGTTCCGGCTTGAAGATAGGATAGCCAGTTCTCCATTGCGTGAGGAAATCTTCGTAAGCCCGATCCCATCTTCGGCATCATCGTCACTTACCATCAGGCGAGATGATGCCAAGGGCTTACCAACGGTGAATAAAAAAAAAACTGTTTCAATTATACCGGTTTTTGCTAATTAATTTTTTAACCTCGGCGCCGGTATCATAAACAGCGATTATCATATTTGTGGTTACAAAAAATAATATTAGTTGATCAATAATCAAAAGTATTCGGTCAAATAAAATGAAAAAGCCACATAATGAACATAGTTAGTTAACCTGTGTAATCGAAGCAACGACCGTTTCACTATTGTCTCATAAACAGTCATTAACATGTTTGTGGTTACAAAAAATATAATAATATTTGAACAATAATCAAAAGTATTCGGTCAAATAAAATGAAACATCCAGGTAATGACCATGGTTATTAACATGTGTGATCGAAGCAACGCCCGTTTCACTGTTAGATAATCATCATAGAAATAGGAATAAACTTCAAGTAACCTATACCAGACTTCAATAAGTCATTTGTGGGTCAATGCACACTCATGTATAACAAATTACCTGTTGATGTCTTAAATTTGTCAGAAAAACAGTTTAAAAATTGTGTCAAAAGAACTCTCTGTAAAAAAAGGTTATTATAAGACATCCGAATATTTAAATGACAAAAATGTATGGGTAGACAGTGTTTCTTCTATCAACGCTACTAATCCTGTTAAATAGTAATAAAATGAAGATCAAACTAAGAATTGACGTAAAAGCGACAAGACATGACAAGTATAAGTAGTACTTCTTTTAATTAATATTTTTATCTTAGCATTGACATGAGTGGTGCACGCTCGCTTAAATGTTTGTGCGGATGGTGGCGCATCGGGAGCCGGGTCGTTCCTTTCCCTCTAATATGGTTGAGAGGAGCGATGGCTGACTCTCGCGTTATACTCGTGACCGGGTGCTGTCCGTGTGAACTGGCCTACACTTGTCAAAAGCGTTCATGTGTCATGTTGTTTTCATGTTCTAATGAGATTATTTGTTTTTGAAGTGAAAACTTCTTTAGCGGCGTTGTGCACTTTTTTTGTAATGGGTAAAAAATGTTAAACTCGCGTCAGGACACGTGACCTGATCGAAAATTCGTAAGACGGATGGAGTTGATTTTTTGTTGATTTTTCTGAGATATAAACTTTTTAATGTAATATAAATTGTCATATTTGTGTACGATAGCGCAATAAATAAATATTGTATTCTACCACATAAATGATAGTACTTTTATACTGATAGTCAAAGCAATTCGTGTAAAATTATTCCCTAACCATTCCAAAATATCAAAAATGCACAACGTTAATTTTCAAGTTTTCACTTCTGCCGGCCCTCCTGGAGTGCAACCATTTTATTTTTTATATCACGGATTGGATTTTGACGTTATTAACTAATGATTGTTTATTTCTTGATATTTACAAATGAAATTATGTAATCACTATTTTATGACTATCAGAAAGAGTGTAATTTGCACCTATTTTGAATAAATATCTTGAATCTTGAATCAACCGAAGGACGTCCACTGCTGGACATAGGCCTCCCCCAAGGATTTCCACGACGACAGTTTCTGCGTTCTGTTAGATAATAAACACCGATTATCATATTTGTGGTAACAAAAAATAATTATAATAATAGTTGATCAATAATCAAAAGTCATCATCATCATGTCAGCTCATATACGTCCCCACCGAGGGGCTCGAGCCTACCCTGAATTAGGGCGAACAGGCCTTAGTCGACCACGCAGGCCCAGTGAGGGTTGGTCGACTTCACACACAACCTGCGAGTTTCTCGCAGGCGTGTGCAGGTTTCCTCACGATGTTTTCCTTCACCGTTAAAGCAATCGGTAATTATATGTACGTAAGTTATTGAAAAACTCATTGGTACATTGGCCGTCCAGATTTGAACCCGGTACCTCTGGTTAGAAGAACCGAGTCGTTACCGGTTGAGCCACCGACGCTTTTAATCAAAAGTATTCGATTTAGATTATATTGTAGTTATAGTAAATTTTTCTCAATATTGTTGCATAAGTTTGCTTTGCACAGCCCTTAATTTTTTTTAATTGTATCCATTCTCTGGGTTGCCTGGAAGAAATTGTTTTAAGCAATAAGGCCTCCTACATTGTACAATTTATAATTTAACTGTTTATTCTGTACTACTTATTATCTTTATATATTTCAAGAACAATAAAGCATGAATTCGGTCAAATAAAATACCTGAATTTGAAAGCTTTTTACGAATTTCTTTTGAAAATAAGCTTCTTTAGGAATACGTAAAAGAAAACGATAAATGTCAAAGTAAGTCTTCAAAAGATATGAAAATTTTTCAAATACCAAGTTGGAATCCAGATTCATAAGTTGAAACAATTTACCGCCCCCGCCACAACGGGCCGCGCTAGGTCTGTAAAGCTAGCATTGACACCGTCTAGCATTGTAATTTGTTGCTCAAAAACTACTCGAGCTACAAAATTCTCATTAAGGCAACTAATTAGCAATAAATTTATCACTAGAAATAAATTTTGGTGCTTGAATAACAACCTAGCAACAAATTACAATGCTAGAACCGTCTAGCATTGTTATTTTTTTGCTCGGTTGTTATTCAAGCAACAAAATTGACATCTAAATTGACACAATTGACACGGGTCAATGTTATCTTTATCATTATAGACGTCAAAGCAATCATTGACACCGTCTAGTATTGTATTTTATATGCTCAGAAATAACTCGAGCAACAAAATTCTCATAAGGGCAACTAATTAGCAATAAATTTATAACTACAAATATTTTTTGTTGCTTGAATAACAACCGAGCAACAAATTACAATGCTAGACGGTGTCAATTTTCAAGGATTTAATTTAACCGTAGAGCATTGTAATTTGTTGCACAAAAATGACTCGAGCAACAAAATTCTCATTAGGGCAACTTCTAAGCAATAAATTTATCACTAAAAATAAATGTTGTTGCTTGGATAACAACCGAGGAACAAATTACAATGCTAGACGGTATCAATGCTGGCTTTACAGACTTCAAAGCAAGCATTAACACCGTAGAGCATTGTAATTTGTTGCTCAGAAAATTCTTATTAGTGCATCTAATTGGCATCAATTCATCTATTAATATTATAAACGCGAAATTTTATATGTATAAATAAATAAATAATAATAAATTTATTTCACAAAAAGTTTACAAGTTAGAAAAACAAGGTCTTAATTCTAGTTGTACATCTTAACTTTAGTTATTGGAACTCTGGCTACTAAACTAGGCTAGAGAAAGCCTGTACCTTAGCAGTCAGCGAGCAGAGATAGGAACAAAATATGCGATGTCAACCGACAACTTTAAGTGAGAATTTAACAAAATAAAAGTCAACAAAATGCATGTGCAATGTGTGTTAGTGTATTTGTGTGTGTGTGTCAGTCTGTGTGTATGTGTGTGTGTGTGCATGCGTGTGTGTGTGTGTGTCAGTCAGTGTGTGTGTATTTGTGTGTGTATGCGTGTGTGTGTGTGTGTGTGTGTGTGAATGGTGATCTGTATGTGTAGATGGTTTGTAAAATAAATAAATAAATTGTATGCCGCAATTAAGTAACAGGTAGAAGTAACTGTTCAGATGTTTGTTACTCTTTAACGCCACAACAGGTAAACGGATCTGGATGAAATTTGATAGGTAGATAGATTAGGACCTGGATTAAGATACAGGCTACTTTTTTCCACCCTTGTAGGCAGTCATAGAAACTATCTTCACGTAAGCGAAGCCGCTAGCAGAAGCTAGTAAGCACTAAATTTATCACTGTATTTTTAGTTTTTACAAATAAATTTTGTTGCATGAATTGTAATTTTATAATTTGTTTTTATAAATAAGTTTTGTTGCGGGAGCCGGGTCGTTCCTTTTCCTCTAATATGGGTAATGGGAGCGATGGCTGACTCTAGCGTTATACTCGTGACCGGGTGCTGTCCGTGTGAACTGGCCTATTCTTGTTAAATGCATTCAATGATTAACTTTTCGTGTCATATTGTTTTCATGTTCTAATGACATAATCTGGTATATATCAAGGATTTAATTTTGACGTTATTAACTAACTAATTATTGTTTATTTCTTGATTCTTCACAAATGACATTGTTACTAAATACTATTTTATGACTAACAGAAAGAGTGTACCTATTTGAATAAATATATTTAATTGAATTGAATAGCAACCGTGCATCAAATTAAAATGCTATACGGTGTCAATGCTGACCTGACCGCGCCCCCAAGTGTGAAGTGTCGCCTGGCCCGTAGCCAGCATTACTGCCAAATAGATATCTTTTATTCAGTAAAACTCAAACTTCACCCGACATAAATCCACAACTAGAGGGGCCTTCATGAAAATGTAATGAGGAAGAACTATTTATAGCTAATCCTTTCGAAATAAACTGCTGGGTGTCCGTCGGAATTTCTACGCATGACTCCTGCAAGAAAGCGTCTAGTGTTTTTAGCGGGAAGTAGTTGCGGGAGAGGGATGGATTCAGTGGTGAAAAGTTGGTTGAAAAGGGATGGGGGTAGCGGTAGACGAATAAGCTAGGAAGCGGAGTGGATTTTTGAATTGCAAATAGGGGAAATGGAACTGCCGCCGCCGCCGCCTTGGCTGCCCTCGCGGCCTCTTCCGGCGCCATAATCACGCTTAATAACGCGGGAGTGACTTAATGAATTTATGTAGTGATCAAAGAGATTCAAGGAGCCAACTAGAACAATGTTTAAATGTGTAGGGTTTGAAAGATGTTTGTCTGATTTTATTTCCTTTGGCAATGTGTTTAGAGTTTGGCAACGACCGCCTTTGTGGTGTAAAGGTCATTGCTTCGCACCAGGAGGTCGCAGGTTTGATTCCTGACGGAGTTTCCCCTTTTAAGCCTTGATTTGTTTGGTGATAAGGCATTTTATATTAGTTAGCTACAACTATGTTATTAAAGCCTTACATAAATAAAATAATGATTTTATATTTTCGACTTCACAACACAACCTACGAGTTTCTTCGCAGGCGCGTGCAGGTTTCCTCACGATGTTTTCCTTCACCGTTAAAAGCAATCGGTAATTATATGAACGTAAGTTTTGAAAAACTCATTGGTACATTGACCGTCCAGATTTGAACCCGGTACCTCTGGTTAGAAGAACCGAGTCGTTACCGGTTGAGCCACCGACGAACTGGGCCCGCGTGGTCGACTAAGGCTTGATCGCCCTAATTCAGGGTAGGCTCGAGCCCCTCGATGGGGACGTATGAGCTGATATGATGATGATAATTTATATTTTCATCATCAACTTTACGGAATAATGAAGGTTTCTGAACACTTCTTTTAAGAAATGTTAACTGCTTGCGTCAGGCAGAAGTGTTTGCTCTTCTTTAGCAAAATACATAAATTAGATAGGTAGGTAAGTATTATTTTTTTAATGAGACACACCAACGGCATAAGTATTACACGTTTCTCTAACATAGATAGGTCTTATTCTTATACGAGGTGGAGAGTTTGTTCAGAATAGTTTGCTAAAACACACACACTCACATACACACACACAACACATACACACACATACACTGTAGCACACCTACACTCACATACAAACACGCAATCATGCTCACATATTTCTGCAGAGATACTCAAGTAATTATTTAGTCATTAAAGCAAAATTTTTTGCATGATATTTACCCACTCTATTTTTAATAATATTATTGTGTTTAATTTAAGCTTTTATCCTTAATTTAACTTGTTTCCTTTTGTTAAGTGTCGAACAATTTACTTTACCATGTTTAACCGCATAAATCAGCCGCATTCTTTGTAATCTGGAAATCGTATTAAATCAACTACCACGATACAGGCAAGTTGCCTAGTATGGGGTTATTGTTAAAAAAAATGTATTGTGTTCTTTCTGCAAATAATTTTTTTTTACTTTACTTTAATTTACAAATGCTTATTATAAGTGTACACAACATTTTCATAAAATTATTATTAAAACAACATAGAAAAATACTAACTAAGAATTTAATGAAAACATGACAACTTAATACTTTCTTGACAAATAAAGCGTACTACTCAATTAATATTTTTTTATATGATAAATCCACTTGACATATTTATTTATAATAGAATTCGATATCATTCATCATCATATCAGCCGAAGGACGTCCACTGCTGGACATAGGCCTCCCCCAAGGATCTCCATGACGACCGGTTCTGCGTTGCCCGCATCCATCGATATCATTAATTATTATTAATTCATCAGTATGTATAAGGTATTGGACATGTTTTGCGTATTATTAAAAAATAATTACATCTTATCTTTTACTTTGACATTATGTTGAATGACACATTGTTTTTAGTTATATAATATTGTGACAATTCAGTTATGTAATTTTTATTTCGAAGACTGTATTGATATGTTTTTATTACTGTATTATTGTTATTTTTAATTTGTACGTCAAATGACAGATTACCTGGGTGAAACCGGTGGTGGCGTGACGATCGCTTGTACTCGTGAGACGATCGTTTGTGGTAGCAAAGATGATGTATTAACGGAAGGCTGTTTGTGCTGCCACACTGAGTTGAGAATTTATTAGATCTGTGGAGAAGCCACATTAGCTGGACGTCAGTCTCGGAGCAGACACTTTTTGACGGAGCGTCGAGCAGAACACAAGTAGTGGTGATCTGTGAGCAAAATGGACGTGTCACGCCATCGCTGTGATCACCGCGTTTGCATCCATTGTTATCCAAGGCATCCTGTACAATTTCGATTACCAAATGATCAAGACTATTGAAGAAGGACCTCTGTGATATAGCTGCATTGTTATTTCGACGCCCAATACCGAAATAGTTAAGGACGTGAACCACGAGGCCAACCATAACCAAACCACTCACACACCCTTCGAGATCAGAAGTTGGATTGTTCCCAGCGCTCGCAACAAGTGGACAACGCGGGAAAATGTGAAAAATGATAATGGAGCAGCGAAATGAAAACCAATTGGCAACAATTCTTTGTGCTACAGAAACAGAACATGTTGCGATTGATTGAGGTTATGCAAGCACCATCGACTACATTTGCTGCAATCACACTGCCAGAATTCAACCAGAATATACCTGAAGCTAATCCATGTTCACGGTGCTCGTTTGTTGACATCTCCCTTACGGAACAATCGTTGGAATGAGGTGACAGCATGAGCTGCACTGGCAGCAGCGGAGATCCACGCAAGCGGCGCGTGCAGCTTCAGCGAAGTGCGTGATGTACGCGGAGCTACGAAAATCCGGTGAGTCGTACCCCTTTTGTTTTGATGGTGGTAGTAGTACGTGCGTAGTACTATTACCTAATCTGTAGTGGTGCCTACTGTTCTCTCGTTAAAGAAAGTTTCGTGTATAGACTTTCGGGAGTGTGTTCAATACTAACGCACTATTGACTTTTGTAGGCAACGCTTAAGTTTACTGTACAGAACAAATATCGAGTGAGGGTAGTATTGATGGGCATTGTTTACAATTTTCATTTCTTGTTATGCCAGATAGGTACTTACGTGCTAACAATATTATGATATGTTCAGATATTTTAAATCTAGGCTTGAGGGTATATTTAAACGAGTCTGTCAATAACAAAACGGCTCGACTGTCGGAAAGAATGCGAATAGTGGTGATTGCATTAGCAGCCAAAATGATGCCTTGTTGTCCTTCAAAGCACTTTTTCACGTACTTTCGGATCATTACTTATGACAAAACGTCGTGATTGAACGGAAGATTTAAAAAGAGGACTCATTGTAAATATGATGATTCATTTAGTTGACTAGTTTCGGTTATACAAACCTAAACCAAGATTGAAAGTATTGAAACCCCTTTAAGCTTTTATAATATTGAGACTGTCATTTTTACATGGAGTAAAAAAAAACCTTTATTAGCTTTCGTAGTATTGGGACTGATATTCTCATTGAGCATAGGCCAAAGTTGTTGCCTATTTTTAATAGCTTTCGCGATGAATTTGTTGAGGGCATCCTTAATGCCCCGCTATCGTATAGACCCTATGTAGGCAGATGAGTTTCGGGGACCCCAATAAAATAGTTTGTTTACCAATTGTAAAAAAAAAAAAGAATAACAGGGTAGTATGCGGAGTGCAGTGGTGGACGTCTTACGGCTGATGTGATGATGATACAGGATTCATGGGCTGGAGGCTGCGAATGTCATAAGCCCCGAAGCTTTCCCTTTTTGACGGCCTTATCATGCTGGTAAAGAAAAAGGATAGCATAGAACGCAAGTGTTGATAACCGTGAAAAAAAAAAAATGATAACAACATGCCTGAACGGAAATTGCTTCCTCTGATAGCTAACTACTTCATACGTGGTCACTATTTTACCACGTCAGGCATAGCTAGTGGTTACATCAGGTGCATTCTTTACCTATTAAATCGAAATGACTGATTTTGTAACCTCTGTTCAAATACGTCCACGTGTCATTCGATCTACGTAATGCTCCCTTGTATTTGAACTTACGTTCATAAACGCTTTAGGCGCGTGGCAACGGTCAGGTGAATCTTAGCACGTTTAAACGTTGGTACTCTTAGTTAAGTGTCCTTTAAAATATGCTCACTTCCTTCGAGTATAGTAATGAGATTTCAATGTTACAAGTCCTTCCATGATGATCATTTGGCAGCAACCAAACTGTTGGGTTAACCGAGTTACGAAGTACAGCCTCCTGGAGTTGCTTCTAGGTACGAGTAAAGTAGCCTAACCTCTAAATGTCATGTTTGTCAATTACACTCACAGGCTGTAATTTTATCTAAGTGAAGCACGACAACATACTAGTGATAATACGGAGAGTAACGCATCCTATTACAGGAGTTGTTAATCAGCTTGCTGCTGATGTGATAATAGACATGGGCCTCCCCCATGTTGGAGCGGTTTAACCAATTGTAAAAAAAAAAAAAAAAAAAAAACAAAACGCTACGCTTGGCGGGCTGTTTGGCGGTACAGTATGAGCGTGAAGGACGATGTTGCTTGTCCTCAAATTTTTAGTCCCTTAGTCACTTCTTGTGAAACCCTTGGGAAGAGATGGGGTGGTGTATTGCTCTGAGGCAGCGCCACTGGCTGATTTCTAGACAAAAGCTTAGTTTCACAAGTTACCTAACTTTGTGTTGTTACAAATGGAGAAGCGTTACCTACCACTTTAGATATCAAATGCCGTCAGTTATTGAGGACAGACTACGTTAAATGCCCGATAGTGACAGTATTATTGACTTGGACAGAATTGATGATGGAGAGACTGAACCTCGACCATCTACTAGTGCAGATTAAGGACTTTTGTACTTGACCGTGATTTTAACGTTCACTAGTTTGTATTTTGAACCTTAGACGTAAACAATTTTTCGCAACTGGATGCCAATAGCCTCAGCCATTCATAGACGTAGGCGTAAAACACCGAGTTGATTTTCTCGTTGCTGTGCGGCCACAACTGTGTGTGGCGTGCGTTTGGCTCGCAGGCGTATCACCGGGGAGGTGATGTTGGCAATGACCAGAAAGAGGTGATGTTTGAGATCGCCGCATGGAAGCGATAGTGTGGTTGGACACCGAAGGGGGGTGGTCCAAGAGTCGCCAGGTAGGGTGACTGTGTTTTTGGGCGGACACCTGAGAGGTTGTCTGAGAGTCGCCAGGTCGAGTGACTGTGTGTTTGGGCGGGCACCGGATGGAGGTGTCTGAGAGTCGCCAGGTTGGGTGACTGTTGTTTGTTTGGGCACCGGATGGAGGTGGCCCAGAGTTGCCAAGATGGGTGACTGTTGTGGTGATACAAAATAAGGAGCGTAACCAAACCAAGTTAGATCCCAAATACCGAGGGCCGTTCAGGGTCGTAGAGGTCTTAGAAGGTGACAGATACAAATTACAAGCTTTGAATTTGAGACGAAGTTACAAGTATGCCCATGACCGTTTACGTAGTATGTCCGAAGGTTATTTGCCTCCGAATGTTGACGATGAATCTGGTGCAGAGGCGTCTACCTCTCAATGTTAATTGTATTGACAGATCGTAACTCAATCAATTGTGTACAGTTGTAATTTTTTTCTTTATCGTTTATTTTTGTGTGTAGTACTGAAGTATTCCAACATGTTTCAGCGGTAAATGAAGAGTGCTGAATGGCGCTATATGTTTGCATGAATTGGCTGCTGCTTGTTTTGTCAGACTCGTTCTGTCATGATGTGTAGCAGGTACATTCGTGTTTTTGTAAAAAAGAAGTATCCCGTTTACCGGCTAAAACTGTTGATGGTATTCCGTCGCCTGTATTGGTGATGATGGTGTTCCATTGCCTAGATTGGTGATGATGGTATTCCGTCGCCTGTATTGGTGATGATGGTGTTCCATTGCCTAGATTGGTGATGATGGTGTTCCATTGCCTAGATTGGTGATGATGGTGTTCCATTGCCTAGATTGGTGATGATGGTGTTCCACTGCCTAGATTGGTGGTGATGGTGTTCCGTCACCTGGACTGGTGATGATGACTGATTGGTATTCCGTCGCTTGGCGTTAGTGATGATGATTCTTTGTGGTGTCCCGCCACCCGGATGTGGTGATGTTTAGTTCTGGTGTTCCGTCGCTTGTGATTTGCGATGATGATTATGTTCCGTTCTATGTGCCCCTAAAAGTTGTAAATGGTTGTAAGGTTTCAAGCGTTGCAGCTGTGATTTACCTTGGAGACCTAAACTGATTTGAGATTGTTTGAGTTACGATGCTAATGCTGAGGTTTATTTAGTTTACGAGAGTGAAATTATTTTGGTTTTTTGAGGCTGTTAAAATGTGTTGTCACCATGATTGTAGTCTTGAATTAAAGCTTCACATTATTAGCGTTGCTTTTATTCCTTGAGCTGTGGACCTTCCTAATGAAGGTCAGGATTGGCCGAACGAAATGGAATCTACTGGCTACCCTTTTCTTTTTCAGGTTAGTCACCCGAGGACGTGTGACTCGCAGGATGGCCGTGTCGGAGTGTCATTGAAAACGCGACCAATACCAGCTCGAGATAAGTTTACATAGTTACACTTTGTTTGGATCAAACGTCAGGTATTAGTACCTGGGTGAAACCGGTGGTGGCGTGACGATCGCTTGTACTCGTGAGACGATCGTTTGTGGTAGCAAAGATGATGTATTAACGGAAGGCTGTTTGTGCTGCCACACTGAGTTGAGAATTTATTAGATCTGTGGAGAAGCCACATTAGCTGGACGTCAGTCTCGGAGCAGACACTTTTTGACGGAGCGTCGAGCAGAACACAAGTAGTGGTGATCTGTGAGCAAAATGGACGTGTCACGCCATCGCTGTGATCACCGCGTTTGCATCCATTGTTATCCAAGGCATCCTGTACAATTTCGATTACCAAATGATCAAGACTATTGAAGAAGGACCTCTGTGATATAGCTGCATTGTTATTTCGACGCCCAATACCGAAATAGTTAAGGACGTGAACCACGAGGCCAACCATAACCTAACCACTCACACACCCTTCGAGATATATATATATATATATATATAATATTGTGACAATTCAGTTAAGTAATTTTTATTTCGAGGACTGTAATGATATGTTTTTATTACTGTATTATTGTTATTTTTGAATTATACGTCAAATGAAAGATTATTAATTTATCGTATGGCATTCATATTACACACTGGTTATAATAAAAAAATTAAAATATGAAATTAAAAAAACTTAAAATATGCATTTGCGCAGATATGAACATAACAGATTATATAATAGGAAATAATTTTGACATAACATCTTTGTAACATAATCACAAATAAATTAATTTGAATTTGAATGAAATATTTCTTCTAAATTTTGGCAAGAAGTTAGAAAATATATCAATTTTGGATAAGACAAAGGTCGAACAATTTACTTTACCATGTTTAACCGCATAAATCAGCCGCATTCTTTGTAATCTGGAAATCGTGCTAAATCAACTAACACGATACAGGCAAGTTGCCTAGTGTGGGGTTATTGTTAAAAAAAATTGTATTGTGTTCTTTCTGCAAATAAACATTTTTTACTTTACTTTACTTTACAAATGCTTATTATAAGACAGTGTACACAAAATTGTCATAAAATTATTATTAAAGAAACATAGAAAAATACTAACTAAGAACTTAATGAAAACAAGACAACTTAAAACTTTCTCGACAAATAAAACGTACTACTCAATTAATATTTTTTTATATGATAAATCTACTTGACATATTTATTTATAATAGAATTCGATATCATTCATCATCATATCAGCCGAAGGACGTCCACTGCTGGACATAGGCCTCCCCCAAGGATCTCCATGACGACCGGTTCTGCGTTGCCCGCATCCATCGATATCATTAATTATTATTAATTCATCAGTATGTATAAGGTATTGGACATGTTTTGCGTATTATTAAAAAATAATTACATCTTATCTTTTACTTTGACATTATGTTGAATGACACATTGTTTTTAGTTATATAATATTGTGACAATTCAGTTATGTAATTTTTATTTCGAAGACTGTATTGATATGTTTTTATTACTGTATTATTGTTATTTTTAATTTGTACGTCAAATGACAGATTATATAATAATAGGACATAATTTTGACTTAACATCTTTGTAACATATTATCACAAATAAATAAAATTTGAATTTGAATGAAATATTTCTTTTAAATTTTGGCAAGCAGTTAGAAACTATATCAATTTTGGATAAGACAAAGGTAAAAAAAATATTAAATGCATGTTAAGCCCGCTTCCATCTTCGACATCGATGTCACTTACTATCAGGTTAGATGATGCCAAGGGCTTCCGAATTATGAATTAAAAAATGTGACGTTAGAGAATAAAATTATTTTAAACATCAGCGCTGCGAATCTAAGGTTTCGCAGCATTCAAGCTGAGGCTGGTCATTTTCCTAGCCCACCTTATATTTAATAGTTATTAGGATTTTAAAATAAGTAGTTTTAATTATTATATTTTTTTCTTGCATTGTATTATCTGTTTTTTTTTTTTGCTTATGTGGGCTCTGAATAAATGCTTATCTATCTATCTAAACACAATCATTGAAATATAAGAGGATGTTTAAAGTCAAACATTTGTATTTTAGGAGCCATTATATGGATTCAATAAATCGTTTCAAAATCTGGGGCTATCTTAATGTCATTAATAAAACGTGAAGGAATGCTTAACCTAAATAAGCCGAACATTCTAATGTGCACAACAGAACTCACAAAATTTTCTAAAATCCACGGAGAATTTTAGGATAATCCAGAGTCAAGTTGCCTGATACACAGCAATGCCACACCCTGGACACTTCATACAACGGGTCAGAAATTACATTTAAAAAAAAATTAAAAAAATGACGGAATACGAAAATAAAAAGGAATGACGGAACAAACAAATTGGCGGCGAAATCCTATACGTTCGATAACCAAACTGTAACCAATCTTTATCAATCTGGGAGACGAGGGGGTTAGGTCGCAATCATAGATAGCGGCAGGGAGTGTCCATACTGTATGATAGTACAAATATATATACTTTTGGCGATGCACGAAGATGGTTAAATTTTATTATAATATGGTTACATTCCGTTGTAGATTGCATTCCTTTTAGCTCGGTCCACGAGCTAGGGTCGCTGGTGATAGCCAGTGACGGCAAAGGGCCTTTATTCCTAAACGAAAACTCATAAAAATGGAGTGTATAGTTTTCAGGTCTAATGTACACAGTGTATGTGTGTATGTATGTTTCTTTATTCGAAGATATCTTCTAAACGGCTTGATGGATTTTAGAGTGAGATGTGTCGTTGGATTGGTCTTTATTCCGTGAGTGACATACCTTAAGCACAGTATTAATATTGTTATTCTATGCCGTAAGAGCGTCGTCGGATACCTATTCACATAATGAACAAAAGACATCAACGCGAGCGACAAAAATATGTTTTTTTGTCATTCAGCTCGGACTTCTTAACCCGAGTACGTCTCAAATTTGGCCGATTTTTATTATTTGTCGATTTTCTTCAGTACTAGTAATACAATCCAAGTTTCACGCTTGTATGTGTTACCGTTCTGATAGAGATAAATCAAAAATACTTGTAAAGAAATAAATAAATAAATAAAATAAATAAATGAATCTTTATTTCAGGCACACTAGTACATAATATTACGCACACAGTTTTACCCATAGAAGGATTAATGTCAAAACATAATAAAATAAAAAACGTCAAAATAAAATAATAAAAATGTCAAAACAATAACATAATTAATACAATAATAGTTAAATAGCACAATGTCAGGTTGAAATGATTCGTATTCATATAAATGGTGCGGAACACAGCAACAATTATACTGTTCGTACATTTGATCAATCTTATAAATATATTTTAAAAAGCACGTTTTTGTATGGAGACCCCCCCCCCTCATTTTTTTCTAATTTTTAGTACTTGTACTTGTTGTTAAAGCGGCAACAGAAATACACATTCTGTAAAAATTTCAACTGTCTACCTGTTACGGTTCATAAAATACAACCCGCTGACGGACGGACAGACGGACAGACAGAGGAGGGGGCTTAGTAATAGGGTCCCGTTGGTCACCCATTGGGTGTACAGAACTCTAAAAATAAAGCTCAGATTGTTGTAAGTATTGTTATAAATAAACTATAATAAGATAATATAAGATTTTATATTACAATTACACAGGTACATATTTACAGGCGATGATATTTAAATATGTCTCTTCTGTATAGCTAATATAAAAATTTAAATTAAAAAAAAATTATTTATAATTCTCATGGTTATATTAACTAGCCAGTTATAATTTTCTTTCTAAACCAAAGTATATTTATTAGTAATAACATACAGTATGGACACTCCCTGCCGCTCTCTAGTTTGCGACCTCCCCCTCGTCATCCAGATAAACACAGATTGATTACAGTTAGGTTGTCGATCGTATAGGATTTCGCCGCCAGTTTGTTTGTTCCGTCATTCCTTTTTTGAAACGTCATTTGTAAATGCCCGTTGTATGAAGTGTCCAGTGTGTGCTTAAACACTGTTATTTGTAGGTCCTTGAATAAGTCTTTTATTGCGTTATAAATTTTTGTGCAAATGAATACACTGGTTTTGCAATATAATGTAGTTCTGGTGTACAAAAACAACGGTTTGAAAGGAACAACCCTCGACAAGCACTTGGGGTGAAGGGTATGTAAATAATAGCACTTGAACATCGTGACTGCGGCGGGACTGGGGAAATGTAGGCAGAGTACTCACTGGCTATCAGGTGAAAATGTAGGCAGACTACTCACTGGCTATCAGGTGACAATGTAGGCAGACTACTCACTGGCTATCAGGTGAAAATGTAGGCAGACTACTCACTGGCTATCAGGTGATAATGTAGGCAGACTACTCACTGGCTATCAGGTGAAAATATAGGCAAACTACTCACTGGCTATCAGGTGACAATGTAGGCAGACTACTCACTGGCTATCAGGTGAAAATGTAGGCAGACTACTCACTGGCTATCAGGTGACAATGTAGGCAGACTACTCACTGGCTATCAGGTGAAAATGTAGGCAGACTACTCACTGGCTATCAGGTGATAATGTAGGCAGACTATTTACTGGCTATCAGGTGAAAATATAGGCAAACTACTCACTGGCTATCAGGAGAAAATGTAGGTAGACTACTCACTGGCTATCAGGTGAAAATGTACGTAGACTACTCACTGGCTATCAGGTGAAAATGAAGGCAGAGTACTCACTGGCTATTAGGTGACACTAGCTATCATGTGAAAATGTAGGCATAGTCTGCCTTTGCCTACATTTATTACATAGTATTACAATATAACAGCTTACAGTAGCGCAACGAAAGTACTTACGCAGATTAACGGAACGGTACTTGCGAGATTTTACAAAATAACATAAAATGATTTTGTTTTCTTACTTTTTGGAATTTTTTCTTATCTTATTTATAATGAATTAAAAACCACAATTTTCGCACAATGAGTCCGCAGCGATTGACGTAACAGCCACGTTGCAGTACAAGCTGACAAGAACTTTATTTTCAAGCTTTTTCGGTCGTTGTTTAAAAAAAACGTTAATCGAGTTGCTAATTTTAGGGACGGAGGAGCCTTAAGAATTGTTTCACTAATCCGATTAGATATGTGTTTTGCTGTAATACTTATATGCATAGTAATTCCAACATCTCATTAGTATTACTCATTGTTAATCTGCATATTAGAATATAATGAAGGAAACACTGATGATAATATGGATGCCAGATATTAGTTTATACCTAATGAACCGCTTTTTATATAGGAATTTTCATTCTTTTATTCGATAATCTGAGATACTTAACACGTAAGGAATCGACTTCAATCACAAAACGATGAACAATTTTGCCAATTTTTTAGTTTTTGTTGATCTCCTAAAAATAACTAAGCCGATTTTGATAAAGTTGAAATGGGACCAACCTCAAGATATATCCAATATATAAAAAAATAATCATTCAAATCAGTTAACATTTGGAGAAGATATTGAGTAACAATCGAGCGTCGTCGGTGGCGTAATGGTTAAGGCCGCTACGTTTTTTTTTTAAATTCATAATTGGTAAATCCTTGACAACATCTCACCTGGTGGTAAGTGACGATGTTGCCGAAGTTGGAAGCGGGCTTACGGAAGCGGGAACTGGCTATCTTGTCTTCATGCCGGAACACACCAATGATATCAACATTGATATTTGGCGGCAAGACTTAGATAAGATGGTGGTAGCTAGCCAGGCGAGCTTAGAAAATGCCCTACCACCAACCAAACCGAGTCTTACAATTGACCCCGCCGGGAACCGAACCCGTGACCTTCTGTCCGGGAGGTCGTAATTCAAGTCCTGCCTCGTACCAATGTTTTTTAGAATTTCGATTTCATACGTACGATTACGGTGAAGGAAAACATCGCGAGGAAACCTGCTCACGCCTGCGAAGAAACTCGAAGGTTGTGTGTGGAGTCGACCAAACCGCACTGGGCCCGCGTGGTCGACTAAGTTCCGACCGCCCTTATTCAGGGTAAGCTGGATCCCCTCGGTCGGGACGTATATGAGCTGATATGATGATGATGATGATCAAATAACAAACACAAAAAACGCGCAGCCGAATTGAGAACCTCCTCTTTTTTGAAGTAGGTTGAAAATTGATGTGTTCCGGCTTGAAGATAAGATAGCCAGTTCTCCATTGCGTTCGGAAATCTTGGTAAGCCCGCTTCCATCTTCGGCATCATCATCACTTACCATCAGGTGAGTTGATGCCATGGGCTTACCAATTATGAATAAAAAAAAGTAACGTTTATATGAAATATACATTTAAAAAAAATAGTTTTGTTACCACTATACCTTTTTAAATTTACTCTAATCAACTTTCTTATAGTTTTTTTTACCACTACCTTATTTAAATTACTCTAATCAACTTTCTTATAGTATTTTTTTACCACTACCTTATTTAAATTACTCTAATCAACTTTCTTATAGTAATTTTTTTACCACTATCTTATTTAAATTACTCTAATCATCTTTCTTATAGTAATTTTTTACCACTACCTTATTTAAATTACTCTAATCAACTTTCTTATAGTATTTTTTTTACCACTACCTTATTTAAATAACCCAAACAACTTTCTTATAGTAATTTTTTTACCACTACCTTATTTAAATTACTCTAATCAACTTTCTTATAGTATTTTTTTTACCACTACCTTATTTAAATTACTCTTATCAACTTTCTTATAGTATTTTTTACCACTACCTTAATAAATTTACTCTAATCAACTTTCTTTTCGTTTTTTTTACCACTACCTTATTTAAATTACTCTTATCAACTTTCTTATAGTATTTTTTTTACCACTACCTTATTAAATTTACTCTAATCAACTTTCTTATTATTTTTTTTACCACTACCCTATTAAATTTACTCTAATCAACTAACTTATCGTATTTTTTTACCACTACCCTATTAAATTTACTCTAATCAACTAACTTATTGTATTTTTTTACCACTACCCTATTAAATTAACTCTAATCAACTAACTTATCGGTTTTTTTACCACTACCTTATTTAAATTACTCTAATCAACTTTCTTATAGTATTTTTTTACCACTACCTTATTTAAATTACTGTAATCAACTTTCTTATAGTATTTTTTTTTACCACTACCTTATTAAATTTACTCTAATCAACTTTCTTATCGTTTTTTTTACCACTACCTAATTAAATTTACTCTAATCAACTAACTTATCGTATTTTTTTACCACTACCCTATTAAATTTACTCTAATCAACTAACTTATCGTATTTTTTTACCACTACCTTATTTAAATTACTCTAATCAACTTTCTTATCGTAATTTTTTTCATTATCATCATATCAGCCGAAAAACGTCCACTGCATTTCCACGACGACCAGTCCTGCGCTGCCCGCATCCAGCGGCTTCCCGCGACCTTCACCAGGTCATCGGTCCACCGAGTGGGAGGCCTACCTACGCTACGTTTTCCGTTGCGCGGTCACCACTCGAGTACTTTACTACGGCCATCTGCTCTACCGGCTATGTGCCCTGCCCACTGCCACTTCAGTCTAGCGATTCTGTGAACTATGTAATTTTTTTACAACAACCTTATTAATTTTACTTTAATTAACTTTCTTATCGTAATTTTAGACACTCGCTTCATCGGTGCTGCCTACGATGCTACGTGCCTATCTGTTTAGGCAAAGGCCATTCTCTCGTAATGAATAAGCCAAATAGGCCACTGCAAGCTGTATAGTAATTTTGGCGTGAGCTTAATATGAGCGTAATATTATAAGGGTATAATGCTGATGGAATTTCGTTGTCACAACGCCCGCGTTGGCCGGAACAACTTTAGCTGACAAAGTTTGCTGATCACACGTTTTGTCGACTACAAAAACTAATAAATCTAGATTATCATACTAGCTCATATACGTCCCCACCGAGGGGATCGAACCTACTCTGAATTAGAGTGATCGGGCCTTAGTCGACCACGCGGGCCCAGTGCGGGTTGGTCGGCTTCACACACCACCTGCGAGTTTCTTCGCAGGCGTGTGCAGGTTTCCTCACCATGTTTTCCTTCATTGTAAGAGTGTCGAATAAACGTACTTATGAAATCTAAATTCGAAATCACATTGTTATGTGGCAGGATTCGAACCACGATCTCCCGGACAGGAGGCAGCGGCCGTAGCCGTTACGCCACTGACGCTCCTTACGCCACCGACGCTCGAACCCGAATTTTTAACCGCATCCTTGGCGTAATATATAGTCCATTCCCTTCACACCACGAGGTCGCAGGTTCGATTCCCGGTGGAATCAACTTGTGAGACTCGGTTTGGTTGGTGGTAGGGTATTTTCTAAGCCCGCCTGGCTAGCTACCACCATCTTATCTAAGTCTTGCAGTCAAACATCGGTATAACCGGCTTGAAGATAAGATAGCCAGACTCATCGGGGGTGACCCCGCTTTCATTTTAGACATCATCGTCACTTATCATCAGGTGAGATGATGCCAAGGGCTTACCAATAGGGGATCGGACTGCTAGTCATTTGAGTTACTTTTTATGATCTGTCAAAAACGAAATTTTGTTCTAAAAATGTTTGAAATACCCACAAGTGACGTCATAGATTTTTTGCGTCGTTGACGAACTTATTTTGTGAATTTGATCAATTAAAAATGAAACATGTGATGGGAAAACAAAACAAGTAAGGTTTTATAAAACATCAAGAGGAGCGCAATTTAGGAAATCATATTTCAGAATTTATTTTTCATGCAGTCCGATCCCCTATTGTGAATAAAAAAAATAAAAAATATCCAGACCATGTCAAGAACTTGGGCAGAAAATACTAACATTAGATTTAGAGGTTTTGTCCCATGTGATAATCTCAAAAAAAACCTAACCACTCCGGGAATGCCGACAGAAGTGAAAACCAATTCAGGAAATCAGTTTTTGACGTTATTAAATTAAAATAATTAAAATAAACATACATTCACACACGCATACACACCCTCATACACTCTCACATACACACTAACACTAACAAACAACACATCTGATGTAGTCGATTGCACGCGGATAGATAGATTAGAATATTTTTGTGATAATTTATTGGCATATGCATTTTCTAAAATTTGATTACTGTAGATGTTGTCAAGGTTTTACCAATTATGAATAAAAAAAAAGATTTAAAGCTGTAATTTCAATAAATATATATAACAATAATAATAATAAACTTTTTACAGTTTTATAAGTTTTGACCCTCCGAGTGTTCCTGGGGTTACATTACAGGTTACAGTGTCGCGAGTTCAATGGTTTTTTCCTGTTTCAAATACAGTTTTATAGGTTTTGACCCTACGAGTGTTCCTGGCGGTGTCTGTTACATTACAGGTTACAGTGTCGCGAGTTCAATAGTTTTTTCCTCTCTCAAATACAGTTTCATAAGTTTTGACCCCACAAGTGTTCCTGGTGGTGTGGGTTACATTACAGGTTACAGTGTCGCGAGTTCAATGTTTTTTCCCATCTCAAAAAAAGACCAACGCGCCCAAAGAGGTTTTCACTTTAAAAACTTAATCTCTATAATAATGCACAAATTTACATTTAAACTATTCTTAAACATTTTCATAAGTAAATGTAAAAACGTTTTCAAATGTGAAAAACTCTGTTGAAAATAAGAAATAAAAAACAGAAATCGGAAATAGGTCAGACCGAGTCTGCAGTTTTAAAAATTAAAACTCGAACTGCATACAAGCAATAAAGTTATTAAGTCCGACTGTGTAGTTGACGTGAAAAAGAAAATAAAATTTTATATAACTCCGCGCTGAACTTCGTAAACGGCGGGCAAAAACATTAGCGGGATATACCGTTTGTCCGGCGCGGCGGCGTTGCTTTGTAAATATCGTTTCGTGTTGTGTAGCTGGAAGTTAAATTGTGTCTCATTGTTGGACGTTAACTACAGATTATAAATCTTTCGCGCCACACGCTCAGCCTGGCTCGCTCGCTATGTACACAATCTGAAAACTCATTTACTTAGAAAATTTCTCTCTCCAGGATTGTTGTTTGCACTAATTCTATAATTATAATAGCTGGAAACTGTATTATTATTTCTGTATCTTTATTTCATCACACAACACATCAGTTCATATATACGTCCCCACCGAGGGGCTCGAGCCTACCCTGAATAAGGGCGATCGGGCCTTAGTCGACCACGCTGGCCCAGTGCAGGTTGGTCAACTTCACACACAACCTTCGAGTTTCCTCGAAGGCGTGTGCAGGTTTCCTCATGATGTTTTCCTTCACCGTTAGAGCGTTTATTGTCTATATTTGTTTAAATTTAGTATTTAATCAATATTACTATAAGTATTACTTTTTTTGTTTAATTAAGTTGTGTACCACGTCTGCCATCTCTCAATTAAGTTTCTTCTTTCCAGGGTCTGATGGAAAAAATTTCTTTAGAAATAAGCTATACCCATTGTGTGACCTTACTGTTTAAAATCTGTATTTTATGTATCCTGTGTACAATAAGCTAACAAATAAAAAAATACGAGTGTGCTTTAGACCACACGACTGAAGTAAAACTTTTTTAGCTAGTATGAAAGTAAATACTTAGTCTTCAGAAAATAATCAAATCTTTTTTGTCATATGGTGGTAGAGACAGTTTATGAAAAGAGTTTTTTTTTTCCTCTGAAAATGATCAAATCTTTTATATATTATATGTTTGTTTTGACAGCCGATATTGTTGCTTTCGTTCGCCTCGCCCGACGACAATTTCCGTAACGCTCTCGTCACGCATTCACCAGCATACTTTCCAAGTCAAGCGTGCGTAAAGAAGTATTACTTCAATAAACGATAAAAAAAACATCTTCTCTTTTCCGCTTTGTATTATTTTAGCTTTGGCTTTTGCACGGCAATTACACAACGGCACACCGCGTAGCAAAGCATCAAAATATTCATTAAAATCTCTGGTAATACCCTCCTTTAAATGAAAATTGATAAATTCTCCCTTACAATAGGAAACGTAATAAGAAATCGTAATTTATTTCTTATTGAAATGAGGATAATAGATGAAGGGCTCCCCAAGACGTGCCCGAATATTCCCCACAGTAACACCAGCCCGCGAAATCATGATATTAACATTATAATCCAATTTGTGCCTCTGCTCGTAGTGAAACTCATTAAGGAACTTCCTACGTTATTGCATCTGACATTAGATTTGTAGAATTATCTAATTCGAGACACTAAAATGCATTTTATATCACGCAGCCGTCCAACTAGAGATGAGTATATCTCACCCGCGACGGTAATAAGATTTTCTTTTAGTGCCACGTTACTGTCACGTTAAATTGAATAAGTTTGTGCTTCGTAGTGAAATTAGTAATTTTATTAAAAAGATAATTTAATTAAAATGGAATTCCAGTAGTTATCTACTCTAAATGAGCAAATTGTTTATTAAACAATTTTAAAAATACAGTCACACTCACATCAGCTCATATATACGTCCCCACCGAGGGGCTCGAGCCTACACTGAATTAGGGCGTCCGTGGCGCAACGGCAAGGGTCGCTACCTCCTATCCGGGAGGTTGTGGTTCGAGTCCTGCCACGTATCAATGTGTTTTCAAATTTCGATCTCATATATGTACGTTTATCCGACGCTCTTACGGTGAAGGAAAGCATCGTGAGGAAACCTGCACACATCTGCGAAGTAACTCGAAGGTTGTGTGTTAATTTGACCAACCCGCACTGGGCCCGCGTGGTCGAATAAGGCTCGATCGCCCTAGTTCAGGGTAGGCTCAAAATTACAGTAGTAACAATAATATTCCCGCAGTGTACTAACAATGTTTTAGTAGGAAAAAAAAGAAAATGGAAATTTTTAAATTGTTTTCCAGTCTCTATACAATTGCATACGGATAGTGCATTTTGTATGGTAAATCGATTTTTTTTTCAAGTGTATGTACTCGTATGTATAATGTTTCTTTGGCACGCTCTATATCCTAAACGGCTTGATGGATATTGGAGTGCGAAGTGTCATGAATTTCTCTAGATCGCGTCAGTGACATAAGATACATTTTTATCCGACTGTCAAAAAAGAGGTGTTAAGTTTTATGCAGTCGTGTAATTATTTTTTAATTATTTCGTTTATTTAAGACTTGCTTTTGCTCGCGGCTTCGCCCGCGTGGACAACGTTTTTACGACTGCCTTTGAGGGTGAGTGGTGCGCGAGCCTTAAGCGGCTCACGAGCGTGGACCTGGGTTTTATACGGATCCTATCCTACCCCAGATCGGACTATTCTGATCACTTTTGTCCCCATTAAACAATTCTATACAAAAAAATCGCTACAATACGTTGCTCCGTTGCAACGCCGACGTGCGCGAGCGGAAAATGTATTTTTTCCCAGATACCTGGGGAACTATGTCAGGATACGCTAGGTAGTAAATTATGTCATTTCCCACCCCCTCAAACATCACTGTGCAGAAATAAAAACAATCCATTATTCCGTTGCGTTGTTAAAGAAATTAACCAAAAAAAAATTCTATATTATGCAAACTAGTGAATAAAAGACGGATTTAAAGCGAGGGCCGTAGATGAATCACCAGCAAGTGAAGGGTTCTAATGATTGAATCACGACCGTAGGGAATGATTCATGATGATTGAATCGCGAGCGTGGCGAGTGATTCAAGCATTAGAACCCTGAGCGAAGCGAGTGATTCATGGCCCTCGGTTTAAATTCGTCCTTTATTCAAGAGTTGCATACTATACTTTATACCATGAATCCGAGAAAAAAAAAAACATTTAAGCGAAAATAGTCATTTAATAAAAGCGTTGGTGGCTCAACCGGTAACGACGCGGTCCTTCTAACCAGAGGTACCGGGTTCAAATCTGGACGGCCAATGTACCAATGAGTTATTTAAAACTTACGTACATATACTTACCGATTGCTGTAACGGTGAAGGAAAACATCGTGAGGAAACCTGCACACGCCTGCGAAGAAACTCGAAGGTTGTGTGTGAAGTCGACCAACCCGCACTGGGCCCGCGTGGTCGACTACGGCCTAATCCCCTTAATTCAGGGTAGGCTCGAGCCCCTCGGTGGGGACGTATATGAGCTGATGTTATGAGACATTTAATAAAGAAAAAGTTATGTTAAACTAATTAAGATATTCATTAAAATTGGAACAATTACTAAAATAAAGAGTAATTTTCTTTGCTTTCGTTCAACTTAAAGTATTCAAAATAGCGCCAATTTACTAATGAAATGACAGCAAAGAACACTAAACAGTTTTTATTCTAATGTTAAACTCCTTTTCTAAAATATCGAACAGTCAAATCTCGAGGAGTTATTTGCACAAGGAGTTTTGTATGTCAAATATTCTTTGGATTAGGCTTTTATATCGAGTATTTTTTGCGCAAGGAGGTTTTATAGCTGAGATGCGAGATCGAAATATATTGGTGTGTTCTAAATTCAAACACCAAAATAGTGATTAAAAGAGCTTTTTATTGACTCTTTTTAGTAAATAAAATAAGGAGAGGAGCAATCGTATAAATAGTTTTTTCAGTTCCCTCAGGAACTGTATCGGACTATGTTACTCGTATTTTCACGGGGTAAAAAGTAGCCTATGTCCTTCCACGTGGCACAACTATGTCCTTCCACGTGGCACAACTATGTCCTTCCTCGTGGCACAAGCTACCTGCATGCCAAATTTAATCAAGATTGATCAAAGTATTAAAGCGCGAAAAACAAACACACAAACAAACGAACACATTTTCACATTTAAAATTTACTAGCTATTTCTCGCGGCTTCACCCGCGTGGACAACGTTTCTATGGCTTTTCGAGGGTGCGCAGTGGAGCGTGAAAAGAAATAGCCTATGTGTTCATCCAGGTCCTAATCTGTCTACCTACCAAATTTCAGCCAGATCCGTTTTATAGTTTTTGCGTGAAGAAGTAACAAACATACACACTCACAAACTTTCACCTTTATAATCATCATCATCATATCAGCTCATATACGTCTCCACCGAGGGGCTCGAGCCTACCCCGAATTAGGGCCTTAGTCGACCACGCGGGCCCAATGCGGGTTGGTCGACTTCACACACAACCTGCGAGTTTCTTCGCAGGCGTGAGCAGGTTTCCTCGCGATGTTTTCCTTTACAGTTAAAGCAATCGGTAAGTATATGTACGTAAGTTTTTGAAAAACTCATTGTTACATTGGCCGTCCAGATTTGAACCCGGTACATCTGGTTAGAAGAACCGAGTCGTTACCGGTTGAGCCACCGACGATTTTAGCCACCGACGCTTTTTAGCCACTGACGCTTTTTAGCCACTGACGCTTTTAGCCACTGACGCTTTTTAGCCACCGTCGCTTTTTAGCCACCGACGCTTTTTAGCCACCGACGCTTTTTAGCCACCGAAGGTTTTTAGCCACCGACGCTTTTTAGCCACCGACGCTTTTTAGACACCGACGCTTTTTAGCCACCGACGCTTTTTAGCCACCGACGCTTTTTAGCCACCGACGCTTTTTAGCCACCGACGCTTTTTAGCCACCGACGCTTTTTAGTCACCGACGCTTTTTAGCCACCGACGCTTTTTAGCCACCGACGCTTTTTAGCCACCGACGCTTTTTAGCCACCGACGCTTTTAGCCACCGACGCTTTTTAGCCACCGACGCTTTTATAATATTAGTGTGATAATGTTAGAATAGTAAGGAATTTTACTTTCGAGTGACCGAGCAAAGCGAGGAGGTAAAAAAATTACTGACGTCGTGAAAAAAAGTTTTCTGATATTGCTCAAAGTATTATGTTTTAAAAAAGCGTCGGTGGCTCAGCCGGTTACGACTCTTTTCTTCTAACCAGAGGTACCGGGTTCAAATCTGGACGGCCAATGTACCAATGAGTTTTTCCAAAAACTTACGTACATACTCACCGATTGCTTTAACGGTGAAGGAAAACATCGTGAGGAAACCTGCACACGCCTGCGATAAAACTCGAAGGTTGTGTGTGAAGTTGACCAACCCGCACTGGGCCCGCGCGGTCGACTAAGGCCTCGCCCTAATTCAGGGTAGGCTCGAGCCCCTTGGTGGGGCTGTATATGAGCTGATATGATGATTATGTTTTATATAACATTACTGTAATGTTTTATTATTTATGTTTTATTTTATAATATATTAAAAAAATATGATTCATAAATACAGACATTCTATCTAATTTTAAACGATTATTTTATATGTATAATATGTTTGTGATTGCAGTTACAAATAAACGTGTTATCTATCTATCTATCTATCTATAAACAAAAAATAATGTTTGCCAAAAACGTCCCTTCCTCCGTCAGTCCGTCCGTCACATTTTCTCTAGCATCTAAACCAATGGTCCGAAAGACATCAAATTTTGAAATTAAGAGTTGTATGACAAATTGATGGATTCTGAGTAGTGCCTGGCTGGGTTGCCGTGTAATAAATGTTACAGCTGACATACAACAAAAAAATAAGAAGGTTAAAAATTCAAAAATGGCTCAAACGTTTTTGATAAAATTTTACGGCTAGCAACTATTAGTAGTGTGCTGTCAAGTGGCAGTATTTATTATTCTGGAGAAATTCGCTTTAGCGAAGCCGCCATACAACGGCTATATCAATGCTTTGTGTAAATATTTTTATCCCGTCTCCTTAGTTATGCTACATCACTACATAGATTCGAGTGAAATGTCAGGTGGGGCGCGCAGTAAGTCCTTTTAAAGTAAACAAAACGCAAATGTCTTCGAATAATGAGAATAAATTATTCCACCCCGAAAATCTGTGAAAAATGAAATACGCTTTTAACTTGTAATTTTTTGTAGCAGTAAGTGGATTACAATGGTAATTTCATTGATGCAAGGGGCCGTATTTTTGAGGTTATGTTAATCGCAAATTTTTGAAAAACTCAGTAAAAATCTATGTTTAGATATTTTTCAGAACTGAAATGGATGCTGCACCCACAAGAGCCTAGCTCTTAAATTAAAGAAGAAGATCATCATCATCATCATATCAGCCGAAGGAAGTCCACTGCTGGACATAGGCCTCCCCCAAGGATCTCCACGACGACCGGTTCTGCGCTGCCCGCATCCAGCGGCTTCCCGCGACCTTCACCAGGTCATCGGTCCACCGAGTGGGAGGCCTGCCTACACTAAGAAGAAGATATTTCCCAGTAATTATATAATAAAGTTTACAAAAAAAAATGCCAAACCATTTAATTAAATGCGTCGCACTAACACGTTACCACTGTTTATCATCATCATATCAGCTCATATACGTCCCCATCGAGGCAAAAATAAATAAGAAAAGGCAGATAATAAGTGCAAAGCAGCATGGAATATAATTAAAAATTCATCTGGCACTTGTTCTTTTCCTGAATTCATAACAAAAATAGATAATAATGGAGAGTTAATCACAGAGCCTCAAAAGATTGCGTCTAGTTTTAACGACTATTTTATTGATTCTTTACCTCCAACGCCTGATATCAACAATAAAGAAGTCTGCAGACATTTAGATAGTAATACATCGACAATGTTTATTGTTCCCATACATCAGGAAGAAATATTGAAAGCTATTAGAACCCTAAAAAATTCTGAATCTGTAGGTTATGATGAAGTATGTACTCGTATAATAAAAGAGACTGGTATCTTTATCTCAGAAGTTTTAACTTATATAATAAATTTATCAGTAGAGCAGGGAATGTTTCCAAATAAGCTAAAATTATCAATAATTAAACCACTATTTAAGAAAGGCGACCGTGATAAACTAAACAATTACCGACCTGTTACATTAATATCAATATTTTCAAAAATTTTTGAACGTATCCTTTTTAATAGGCTTATTATTTTTTCAGACAAACACAACATAATTAACAATGAACAGAATGGTTTTCGTAAAGGTAGGTCGACAAATTATGCAATCTATCAGTTGATGCGCAGTGTTTATGAATGTGTAGAGAAAAAAATCAATGTATCCGCTATTTTTACTGATATGTCGAAAGCCTTCGACTGTGTCAATCATGAGTTGCTTTTATCAAAACTGGAGAAATATGGAATTCGAGGAAATTCACTAAACTGGTTACGATCATATTTAGAGGGACGGTACCAGTGTACAGAGATAAAAAACTTATGTAATAAAACTAACACAGTTGTATGCAAGAGGTCAGGTTTTAGGATAAATAACAAAGGCGTTCCACAAGGAAGTATACTAGGGCCGCTGCTTTTCTTGTTCTACATAAATGACCTTCCCAAAAGTACTAAAGAACAGACAGTTTTGTATGCTGATGACAGTACAGTTATCGTAAAATCTGTCTCTCAATTTGAACATGAAGATGATGTGAATGTCGCTTTGCTGAACATAATAGAGTGGATGAAAAATAATGGACTGCAGATAAACTTATCAAAAACTAACGTTATGCAATTTCATTCCTTTCATAAAACGCCTTTGGATATAACTGTAGCATATAATTCTAAAAAAATAGATGTAGTGAACGAATATAAATTTTTGGGTATAATTATTGACAGCCACTGCAGTTGGAAAGCACACATAAAAAATCTCTGTGATCGATTGTCACGTTTTGTGTATCCCTTAAGAAATATTGCCCGTACTACATCGGAGCAAGCAGGGTTAATGGCTTACTTTGGATATGTACAGTCAGCTTTGACTTGCGGTCTCATATTTTGGGGTAACTCAACAGATTTTGTGGATGCTTTCAAAATACAAAAACGATGTGTTCGAGCTCTTTGTGGGCTATCTCAAAGAGATTCATGTAAACCACTCTTTGTTAAGTACAAAATATTGCCTCTGCCTTGCCTATATATTAAAGAAGTTGCAATGTTTGTAAAAAAACACATATTCCTGTATGAGTCAGTCAATATATACAATAGAAATTTAAGACATAATAATAGACTTTTACATTCGTGTAGTTATCGTACAACATTGTATCAAAAAAGTTTTTACTCAATGGCAGTGCAAGTATACAATATGGTTCCGGAATGCATAAAGCAGTACGATGAGAATCGTTTCAAATCGGCTATCAGTGCTTGGCTAGCGACTAGACAATTTTACAGTGTACAATTTTTTTTGGATAATAAGGGAAAACTTTAGCATTTACTTCAGCATAACAATATGAAATAAATTAATTATATTTTTACTACTTGACTGAAGATTCATGTGTAATATTATGAGAGTTTTGATATTTAATTAATTAATTATATTTTTACCACTTGACTGAAATTAATTGTGTAATATGTATTATGAGAGTTTTGACATTTAATTCATTGACTTCTAATTAATTTAGTTATTTAAGAAAATGACATTGTACACCTCTTAAGGTAAGCCATGGCAGAAGTTTTTTTTAATTATATGTAAGACCTTTTTACATACCTATGGTTATGCAATAAATGAATTTGAGTTTGAGTTTGAGGGGCCTACCCTGAATTAGGGCGTTTGGGCCGTAGTCGACCACGCGGGCCCAGTGAAGCTGTTGGTCGACTTCACACACAACATTCGAGTTTCTTCGCAGGCGTGTTCAGGTTTCCTCACGATGTAAGAGCGTTGGAACATGTGACCACTGTTGCACTGACAAAATATTTAACAGCCAAGTCACTTATTTCCTTTTATTCAGTTAGACTTGGCTATTTATTTCATCTCACTTCTTTTTATGGTTATGTAATCTTAATTGAGATTTATAGCAGAATGTTTTTTTGGGATTTTAATTTACTGAAACTACGTATTCTCTCGGCATGATATGATAAGTCATAAAAAGAAAGACATTTTAATGTAGCCACAATTTATTTAAAAAAAAGTCGTGTGGCACTCGGGGACTGCCGCGGTAAAGCTATTGCATAGCATTTTTTATCACCTTTAAACACTAAGAAAGTTATACCAGTAAAATTGACTAAGTCCTTTTAGAACCGCATATCGCTAATAGATGGCACTGTAAGTTTTTTTAGAACGCGGTAGTGTTAAGTTTTTTTGTTACGGAATTTCTTGATTCGGTCACCGCGCTCAAAGCCCGCGATAAAAGCTATGCAATAGCTTAAAAGTTTGCATTTCACGCTATAGTGGAAAGCAATCACGTTAACGTGACCTGTAACAATATTGTTATCAATAAAGATTATGATCATGATTGTAGCTGTACATACTCCATATATTATTTGCGCTGCGTAAGCAGCTGGCGAATGCACACTGGGCACGGCACACCAGTCGTTCCCCACGCGCGCCTCGCTATTGACTTAATACCTAAGAAAAAACGTTTCCTTCTTTCAATCAATTTATTTAATTTCCAATAAATTCGGACTTTCGTGAACTACACACTTGGTCATTTTTCATTTTGTACAAATTACAAATTATTTATTGATGAACTGGATGGTTTACACGTCATAATGTTAATTCAATTCAAATATTTATTATTAATTAAATTATTACATTACATTTATAATTGGAGATTCTAATTTTTTATCTTATTACAAGTGCAGGTACTAGTATGTACTTAGTATGTTTATTATTCCTTAAGTATGCTCCTGGGGAGGGTCAGTGAACTCTTCCACTGTGTAGAACACGTGTGATATAAGAATTTTTTAGTTTTTTTTTTAAAAACGAGTTGTAGCTGGATGAATCCCGGATATCGGGAGCTATTTCATTATATATTTTCTTCTTCTTCTTTCGATGCCCTATCCTAACGGATGTCGGCGACCAACATGCGCAATTCTTCTCTCTCCTTGGCCATTCTGCAGAGAGTGGCTGCGTCTTCGATTTCCGTCCATTTTTTTATATTTACGATCCATTTTAGGGCCTTTGAAGTCCAGACACCTATGAGACTTAGCCAAACGCCGCAATGGCAGCCGGAGCTCGTGGCGGTTTCTAGTGTTAAAGCTATGCTGACCACGCAACTTTCATTTATCATACAACCGTAGGTACACTGGTGGCTCGCGTTACATGATTATGATTGTGATTATGACTATGACCGCGATTATGATTGTGATTATGACTATGACTGCGATTATGATTGTGATTATGACTATGACTGCGATTATGATTGTGATTATGACTATGACTGCGATTATGATTGTGATTATGACTATGACTGCGATTATGATTGTGATTATGACTATGACTGCGATTGTGATTGTGATTATGACTATGACTGCGATTATGATTGTGATTATGACTATGACTGCGATTATGATTGTGATTATGACTATGACTGCGATTATGATTGTGATTATGACTATGACTGCGATTATGATTGTGATTATGACTATGATTATTATTTTTCTGCCTCTGATTTACGACAAGGAAAACTTCAAAATGAACCGCCTCGGCCACCCTGGCGGATGACGCCTCTACTGTGGCCAAGGAAAAGCTATTAGTATGCTGATCGCAGGAGACGATAAGCTTGTTGGTGGAGCGGTTAATTTATGCCACTTTTTACAGAGGTGGAAGTGTCATTGAATTTTTTAGTCATGACTGTTTCGAGTCACTCAATATTGCCGGATAGTATTAATACCTTTTTAAGTAAGAGCGTCGGTGTGTAACGGTTAGGGCCGACGCGTCCTGTCCGGGAGGTCGTGGTTCGAATCCTGCCACGTACCAATGTGATTTCGAATTTAGATTTCACATGTACGTTTATCCGACGCTCTTAAGGTGAAGAAAAACATCGTGAGGAAACCTGCACACCCTTGCGAAGAAACTCGAAGGTTCTGTATGAAGTCGACCAACCCGCACTGGGCCCACGTGGTCGACTAAGGCCCTATCACCCTTATTCAGGGTAGACTCGAGCCTTTCGTTGGGGACGTATATGAGCTGATATGATGATGATTAATACCTTTTTACCTAACTGCCCAAAACGAAGGCGCTGCTTAAACGCTGCTAATGACTCAGCGTGAAAAGCATCGGAAGGTAAAGAGATAATGTTTTGTTTCATAGAAAAGACATCAACGAAGAATGCAACTTATAAGACACGATTCTGTTAGCAGAGAACTTATCGAGACCGAATCAATGGAGCAAATTTCTTACACAGCCATGGGGCCAGTCTTCAAATTATATGATATTCATTTATTATTAATTATATTATATTACATTAATCTGTTTTATTTATACTAGATAGGTACTAGTTCTAAAAATTGGAGTACTGGTCACCGGTTGACTAAAGCGCGGACGGGAGGCAACTGCCGGCTTTGTATGTAAAACGGGTGACCTACGCCTTGCTACAAAAAGTGCTGACACTACAGTGTCCCTTCAAAGTGATCCTATAAGAGTTCCTTCTTTCCTTTTGCCGTAGCCAATATGAACTTCTGCCAATATACGAGTATATATTATATTGGCAGGAGTTCATATTATACATTATATATTTGCAGAACTTCGTACCGCCTTACATTACATTACACTGCCCTACCCTACCCTACCCTACACTACACTACACTACCCTACCCTACCCTACATACACTACACTACCCTACCCTACCCTACACTACACTACCCTACCCTACACTACTCTACACTACCCTACACTACACTACCCTACCCTACCCTACCCTACCCTACCCTACATACACTACACTACACTACACTACCCTACCCTACCCTACATACACTACACTACACTACCCTACACTACCCTACACACACTACACTACACTACCCTACACTACCCTACACTACACTACACTGCACTATCCTATCTCTCAAGTTGGATCGAACTGCACATGGTGTGCGAATTTTATTATAATCGGTTAAGTGGTTTAGGAGTCCATTGAGGACAACATTGTGACACGAGATTTATATATATTAAGATAATATAGTTTAGCAGAAGTTCATATTGGCTACGGCAGCTGATATCTATAGTTTTCTAGTGTTTTTAGGGTTATGTACCTTAAAAGGGAAAGAAGAGGATCACTTTGAAGACCTACCTATCTAGTGGAAATAAAATAGACATTTTTTTGTGTATTATTACAAGGTAAAACTTTTAAATATCGTTTCACTGAACACCTTCATCTGACCTTAAGGAGTGATAATAATCGTTAGGTAGATCAGAACATAGGATTTACCTACGTACGGACAGTTTATTTATACCTACGAACAGTGGAGAAACATACACCGTAAGGACAACTTCGTTGTCCGTCTGTCTGTCTATCCGTCCGTCCATCTGTCTGTCAAGACCCTTTATCTCAGGGAAGCGTGGAGGTATCGAGTTGAAATTCAAACCATACACTCCGATCTGCGGTCCCTTGAAGCTGTTAAAAAAAACAAATATGGCCGTTTATGCCGTAGTTAACGTAAATTTCGACACTCTGAAGGGAATCATAATTTCTAGGAAATTTTCCGTTGACCTAGAACTATGAAAATTGGCAAGTAATATCGTCGTATACTACAAGTATAGGGAAAAATCAGAAAACTATACATTTGTAATTCAATCATAAAAAATATAGTCTTTATTTAAAGTACGTAATGAATCAGTTATGCAAGGAACGGCGGCGGTCCAAATTTTGAATTGAGTTAACCGTGTCATGTGGGGTATCGTATGAAAGGGCTTCATTCGATACCCCACTTCTTCACGAGCTCAAACAGATTTTTCATCTCTCCTGTTCGGAAAGTTCAATTTTCATGAGTAGATAGCCGGGTGGAACGTTGCTTTTCCATCCCTAGGGAGGAAAGTACTTTCATCCCTAGGGTGGAAAGTATTTTTTTTTAATTGCCAGCCACGGAGTTGAACATAATTGAGATACAGCATATTATTAAATTACATTAAAATAAGAGGTTTTCATATATCTTAACTCAACTATACATTAAACGACGTGTTTATTACGATCTATAGGTTGATATTAAATCATTTTATAGTTGGTCTATATTTTTTACAATTACAGAAGATTAAAATCATTCCTCTATTCTGCTGCGCGCCATAATGCCATGATAACATGACACTTTTTTTTTCAATTTTCGCCATGGCCACCTAGATGCACGTCGTGACCATCTTGATTAGGTACAATCTAGTCGGCCGTGGCAAGCGGCTATTGCGAAAAGGTTGGAGGCTGGGTTGGGTATAGGTAAACTTAATTTATTGATATCTAATTAATATTTTATATCATATAAATAATACGTTTCCTCACAGTCGAAATGAAAAGTAGAGTGTTAAACTCGGGTGAAATGACCCATTCCACCCTCGAAGTATCTCGAGAGGAATGGGTCACTTTCTTCCCTTGATTAACAATCTACTATTTCACTATTTTTATGAAGTATGTATAGCTTTAGATTTTTTATTTTTAAGGTTTTTTTATCCAGAGATGTGGTAGTACGGAACCTCGCTGAGCGAGTCCGACTCCCACTTAGCTGGTTATTCTTAATCCACAATTGGTAAGCCTTTGTCATCATCTCATCTGATGGTAAGTGACGATGATGCCGAAGACGGAAGCGGGATTACCAAGATTCCCCAACGCTGGGAAACTGGCTGTCTTATCTACAAGCCGGAACACATCAATGCTCACAACCGAGTCACACAAAGTTTGACTCCGCCGGGAATCGAACCCGCGTTTTGCATTACCTAATGGCATTATGAACTCTCAAAATGTGTGTTAATCATTTTACATGTCACACATATACACGTCCATATATACGTCCCTACCGAGGGGCTCGAGCCTACCCTGAATTAGGGCAATCGGGCCCTAGTCGACCACACCGGCCCAGTGCGGGTTGGTCAACTTCACACACAACCTTCGAGATTCTTCGCAGATGTGTGCAGGTTTCCTCACGACGTTTTCCTTCACCGTAACAGCGTCGGATAAACGTACATATAAGATTTAAATTCGAAAACACATTGGTACGTGGCAGGACTCGAACCACGACCTACCGGATAGGAGGTAGCGGCCCTTACGATTGCGCCACCGACGTGTATATGCGTGTATATGTTACGTGTATATGCGGTTAATTATACTTTAACAAAATCGACGTTTTGCTGCAACCAAATACCATGAAACTCCTTAACAAATTCTATTTTATTCATGGTCACATTTTATCTGTGTACTTTACCCGATCCTAGGCTGGTTGGTGCTTCAGGGCAAATAAAAGTTCAGATCGGCACTTACCATCAGGTGAGGTGCAGCCAAACGCACTCAAATTTTTAATAAAAAAAAAACGATAGAACCACACGTGAATTCAATGTGTAGCCAATAAAAACCACTCCAAACCTGAACGTACACTCAATAACGCATACAAAGACATCAAAACCACTCCAAAATACTCAATAGTACTAGGGGTTTAAGTATGAAATTGCAGATTGGATAAAAAAGCTTAAAAATAAATAAATATCAAGAAAAATAGTTATCAAAACAAAAGTTATTCTTATAATAGCATTAGACTAATAGAAATTAAATGATTGTAAGCATATGCCTTTTATTTAGATATTTTGAGAGCACGGTGGCTTTAATAACATGTAGTCTGGTTTGTTGGCCTGAAAAAATCGCCTTTATTGAGGCAAAAAATACACATTTTTAATTTTGAAGCTCTAAAGTTATAGAAGCAGTTTCTTCGTTACCAATTTCATATTTGGGAATAACCTGCTTTAAGATTTCGTCCTTTCAATAAAATTCAAGAACATTAACTGTTCTAAAAAAATACCCCATCTGACCACTAAGAAAACGCCTTTGTTCCATTCAATGGTACATAGCTCAGGGGAATGAAACATGAAATACATGCCACTAATAAAAGACCATAAAGTAGTGTCACCATAAGGTCAATTATAAAACAAAACTTTTTTTTTTAAATAAAAACTGGCTTTGAACTTCAAAAACCGAATTGGCAATTTCATACTTAAATCCCTTTTATTTACTAATACCTCGTTGAAGACACACACACACATGTAACACATCGATACCGCACACATGTTTCAAAAAGTGGCTTCTACTTGACAGTTCGCAGCATTCTATCTGAACTTTTATTTGATCTGTGGTCGGTACTAAAACATATTTTACGGCAAGTTTTACCTGGAAACGGTCGTTTCGCTGATGATAGACAGCAGGACATTAAGTTTCGCCATTTAAGCACTGACGTGGAGAGGGCGTGGACTTCGCATCAGTCACCGTTGGGCCTCACTGTTCGTGGACTCAAATTTTTCACGTATTTTTTTTATCCACAATTGATAAACCCTTGGCATCATCTCACCTGATGGTAAGTGACGATGATGGCGATGATGGAAGCAGGTTTAGGAACGGTGTGTTTCTACTCGAAGAGAGAAAAGGGAGTTATCTCCGCCAGCGGCGAGGTGGTATGTCTGGGGTCTGGCCGTGGACCAATCGTTGATGATTGGTATCTGTATAATATATACTCAGCGCTGAAGAAATTCTTATTAGAATTTAATTTATTATATTTTATTATATTTTTATTTTATTTTATACTTTTTATTTATTTTATTTTTTATTTTTTTATTTTTATTTAATTTATTTTAATTTTTATTGCGTGTTCTATATGTTGTATTTCTTTTTGTTCTCCCGTCGCTTGTGTTAAGGTTCACTGGCGGGTTACTGCAGTTGCCGCCACACGGGCTTATCAAGATTCCTCAACGCAATGGGGATCTGGCTATCTTATCTCCAAGCCGGAACACACTGATGTTTGACGGCAAGACTTAGATAAGATCGTGGTAGCTAGCCAGGCACCAACCAAACCGAGTCGTACAAAGTTGACTCCGCCGGGAATCGAATCCGCGACCTCCTGGTATGACGCGAATGGACTTACCATTACGCTACAGAGGCATTTTTTAAAAAAATATTGTATAGCAGCTGTCCACGCGGACGCATCGCTCACTCAAGTAGGAGAGAGACAGATGTCGAACGCTGCCGAACGCGGAGGCCAATTGTGCCTCTTTGTCGCTCGTTGCACGCTCTCGCTTGCACTTCAAGCCTTAAACGGAACGCCTCACGGAACGCCTCAGAGCGAGGTAACGACGCATTTTTTCGTGCGTGCAGCCGGCTCCATCGAATTATAAGACGTTATCACGTCAAAAAAAGAGTCAAAACAAAATACACGGGTACAAACCTATCGAGTTTTGGCTAAAAAAGTTCATTATACGCGGTTTGCGGCACATTTAAAGTGTCCGACGGAGTTATCTCACTTTGTTTTTACTATACAGGGTGTAACAAATATGAATTAAATAGGGGTCCTACTCATCATACTGAACAACTGACATATTAGGACCTGGATTAACATATAGGCTACTTTTTCCACGCTCTCGAGCCGCTTGCAGCTCTCGCACTGCGCACCCTCGAAGTCAGTCATAGAAACTATGTTCACGAGAGCGAAGCCGCTGGCAAAAGCTAGTAATAAATAAACCCACCGATCTTGCTTTGTATTTGTCTTAGCTTTCTTTGCAGGCGTGTGCAAGTTTCCTGATGATGTTTTCCTTCACTTCCTGATGATGTTTTCCTTCACCGTAACAGCGTCGGATAAATGTACATAATAATATGAAGCGAAGAAACTCGAAGGTTGTGTGTGAAGTCGACAAACCCGCACTGGTCCTGCGTGGTCAACTAAGGTCCGATCGTCCCAATACAGGGTAGGCTCGAGCCCCTCGGTTGGGACGTATGAGCTGATACGATAAAGTACTACCTTCTTTGGTTGGGATATTAAAAAAGATTTAGTTTTGCTTACTGCTATCAAAACCTCATCGCTTAATTTAAGCATATTGTGATAAAAAAGGGCTCTCTTAAACATGGTAATTACGAGATCTTGAATCCTGTTTGAATTCTCCCTCAGTGTTATTATTTGCATCATAGACCTATTTCAAGAGTCATTTAGCTAAAAAAGTCGTGTTTATTTCGTCTACGACTTCGAATTGTCAGCAGCCAAGTACAATTTTGCGTATAAGTGTCATGTTTATATTTATTCTAAGTATCTTGACAATAGTAATATGTATTAGTCGTCACAAACCTCTTTTTAGGATAACACCATGTTGAACTGAGAAAAAAATCACGTAACGTGACAGTGACATCAAAAAGCCTGGCGTACAAAATATTAAAAAAAATAAAGTAATAAAAATAACCGTCGTTAATACTGATTCGAATTATTTATTAAAAAATGGATTTAAAATTTATGAAAACAGATTGTAACATGAATCCAAGAAACTTAAAAAGAAAAATAAACATCAACATCATATAAAATACTTGAATGATATTCCGGCAACAAGCAACAGTTTAATTACGACAAGGTTCTATCCTAAAGGGATTTATGTCGGATAATATTAACCTATATGAAATAAAAATAAAAATCATACTTTATACCAACTATTGCAAAAAAAGAAATAAAAAAAAATATAAAATAATAAATTATTGGTAAAACAAATATTTACCCGTTATTTTAATAAAGTATAAATTTAAAAAACATACAAATGTCAACACCAAATTAAAATACTAGACAGTAAAACAGTCAGTCAATAGAAGAAAAAATAATAGTATGTAATTTTTATAAATAAAATTATATATCTAAACATAACATTGTCTGTGAATCTTCTATTTCTATATTCGCAGATGACGTGAAACTTATGAGGGCGTGCAAATCAACAGCTGATAGCGAGGCGCTTCAGCGGGATGTAATTGTAATTGTAAGGACGGGCTGATTTCCGCAACCAGGCGCCTGAGCGCCCATTTTGCGTGGTTGGCCGGCATCACTGCCAGCCCAGCTCCTCCAGGAAGCCCAGTAGCCCCCTCAGGTTGCCGACGACTTCCGGGAGTGTCCTCTGGTCGCCGAGATGCTCGGCCCTGTACGCCGCCACCTCTCTGCAATCCAGGAGGATGTGGGCGGCTGTTTCCTCGGCCGCCATGCACGCGCGGCACAGCGGGCTGTCTGTAATCCCCAGGGTAAAAAGATGTTTGTTAAAGTAACCGTGACCGGTAATGGTCGCTGTTACCTTACGGAGCTGGAGTCTCCCGAGTTTCAGGAGCTTCCTAGTCAGGCCAGCGTTTGGCGACGGTAGCGCCTGTCTGGCCTGGCGACATGCTTCCAGTCCTGTCCAATATCGGTTATGTTCTGACCTTGTACGCAGCCGTAAGGTGGATCTGAACCAGCCCGAGGGGAGGGGTAAAATAGGTTCCGGTCCCACAGCTACAAGTTCCGACCCTCTCCTGGCCAGTTCGTCGGCTGCGTCGTTTCCACGCGAGTTACTGTGTCCCTTGATCCACTGTAGAGTTACATTGCTGTGGTAACATACCTCTGTTAGTCTTTGGTGACACTCGTGTATTAGCCCCGAAGTGATGACATTACTTTTGAGGGCCAGTAGAACCGCTCGACTGTCTGAAAGGATACGAATGGAGTAGCCCTGTACCCTTCTAGCAGTGATTGCATTAGCAGCCAGAATGATGCCCATACACTCCGCCTGAAAGACTGTGTTGTACGCACCAAGTGGTTTGGATATTTTTATGTTTAGGTCTTCTGAGAAGACCCCGCAGCCGGTCCCAGCTCCAGTTTTGGACCCATCGGTAAAGATCCGAAGGTCCAATAGGTTCTGGCCTTCCCAGGGGTCCTCGTAGAGCTGAATTTTGTATTTCTTGTCAAAGACGAACTGTTTCGGGATTCTATCGTTGACAGCTGCGAACAGCGGTTCTTCCGAGACAATATTGTCCAGAAGTTCGACGTGAGGAATCCCTTCATTAGTCCAGAGGTTCAGCAGCTTTAATCGTACCGCAGCGCTGGCTGCCTCTTGCTGGATGAACAGCTGCAGGGGCGGCACGTTCAGCATCGTCTCCAGAGCTGCTGTTGGTGTTGTTCGCATGCAGCCGGAGACCGCCATGCATGCTGTCCTTTGGAAACATTGAAGTTTACTTACGACAGTCGAAAGTTTGGTGCGTGGCCACCATACCACCGCGCCGTAGCTTACCATAGGGCGAATAACCGCTGTATAGAGCCATAGCATGATTTTTGGGGTAAGGCCCCATTTCTTACCCACCATTCTACGGCACTGCCACAGAGTTATCGTAGCTTTATTTAACTTGCAGTTTAGATGACTGCTCCAATTCAACTTGCTGTCAAGTATGACCCCTAGGTACTTAACTTCTGGTGAGAGTTGGAGATCTGTGTTGAATAGCTTGGGTAAATTGTAGTTACCCAGGTTCCGCTTGTTGGTGAACAATACTTCAGCGGGATATCGACGCGGTGAATGCATGGAGCTTATCAAATAAACTGTTATTTAACCCTAATAAATGTGAGGTTATGTCTTTTACGCGATCTCCCCAGCCGCTGCTACATGAGTACTCGGTGGGTGATGTTGTTGTGGCGCGCGCACAGCAGGTTCGGGACTTAGGCGTACTATTCGATGCGCGCCTCACATTCCACGAACAAGTACAGCAAGTGGTTAACGCGGCGCACCGCCGTTTAGGATTCGTGCTGCGCAACTCCACCTCCCTCACGCCCGCTGCCACTAATACCTTGTATGCGGCCTTGGTACGTAGCATATTGGAAACTAACTCGGTCGTTTGGGCTCCTCATGAGGATAAATATGTCCTCATGATCGAACGTGTCCAAAAAAAGTTTCTAAGAAATATGTATAAGAAGGTTTTTAATTACTACCCCTACATGTACCCGACTCTCTTCATTCAGGGTCAATTAGGTTTCGAGTCTCTTGAATTAAGAAGGTCCTTAGCCCTAGCTAAATTTGTCTTAGGTATAATCCGAAATAAAATTGACTGCTCGACATTGGTGGAGCTATTTGTAAAGCTGTCTGTGCCGGACACTCATCTACTTTCGTACTTGCGGCCGCGGCCGCGCGGCCTGCTGGCGGCGCCGGCCGCACGCACCGTGCGCCACGAACATGCGCCGGCGGCGTGCGCACGTGCGCTGCTCGACGCGGTGCTCGCTGAGGCCCCGCACTGTGATTTCTTCCACTCCAAGTTGGCATGCTTGATGAAAGAGTGTAAGATAGTTTTTGAATTAAATAGTAGACTATCTTCTATAATGTAATATGTTTTTAATATGTAAAATTGTATAATTTTGACCATGACATAAAATATGATAATATGACATTTATAATTTGATTACCATTTATTTACTTGCTTTTGATTTTTTAATGTGATATTGACGATTTGGATACTTTTCTGTAATGTCAGTTTTTCTATGAAAAAAATGAAATGAAACATTATTTTAAATTGAAAAATTCATTAAAACTGTAAAACGTGTGCTCGAGTAGCCACCGCTTTAACTTTGCCTTGAAGCTTGCCCGTGTGACAGCCTCAGTGATATGAGTTGCCAGTTTGTTGTACACGGTTGTCCCCAACACGACACATGAGTCATCTTACCGGACTTAGAGAATCTACACAGCATCGACAGGAGCCTGTCCACGTGGCGGTGGTTAAGAGTGTGTACGTCCCTCGGTGTCACTTACTCATGACGATGGTTGTACATACACACTGCCACCTGATGGATGATTAGCAAGGGCACTGTGAGGATTCCTAAGATTTGGAAGTAGGGCCTGACAGAAGTATACCGCGATACTTGCACTTTCGCCACTGAGATCTTAACAGAATCTGACCTACACACGTCTACGAATCACAAGTGATGACGGGTAAAAAGTGTAGTATAATCATCATCATCTGAATAGGTCCACTGCTGGACAAAAGTCTCCCCTTAGGAGTTTCACAATGACCGGTTTTGAGCTGCCAGCATCCAGCGTCTTCCCATGACCTTCACCGGATCGTCGGTCTAACGAGTGCGACGCCTGCCTACGCTAGTAAGCGGTTGCAAATACGCTCCGATTTGTGTCGCCTCTTAAGATACCCTCGAGATCAGATGGTGTTATTTTAGGGCTACTCCACGGGCCACAGGAGTAGTAAATACAAGTAAGAAAAATTTTCAACTAATTTCCACTTTTGCTTCTCTACTAATCTTCATTAGATGATGCTCCAACTGTATAATATATTGATTTCTTAAAAAAAGTTATTCATTTTTATGAGTAAATGCTTAGTTTAAAATTTGATACTCAATTTCATTGTCACCCCGTAGGTAGACTAACCCTAAAACAATCCATACAAACAAGAATAATTAAGTACCTACACTTGGTTGAAAAGGTGCTTCTCTTTCTAATATCACTCTCAATGTGTCTCACTCCCAGCAATTGGCCGCACGATACAAGTTCTCCTTTAGGGTTCCGTACCCAAAGGGTAAAAACGGGACCCTATTACTAGACTTCGCTATCTGTCTGTCTGTCACCAAGCTGTATTTCATGAACTGTGATAGCTCGACAGTTGAAATTTTCACAGATGATGTATTTCTGTTGCCGCGATAACAACAAATACAAAAATTAGGAAAAATGAAAAAATAAGGCGTGTTACCATAGAAAAAAACGATTTTTTTTAAACATGAAGAAACTAGCGCTATCTAGTATGATGGTACGGAACCATTTGTACTAGCGTCATCTAGTATGATGGTATGGAACTCTTTGTGTACGATTCTAAGACGCACTTGACAGGTATTGATTCTTAACTATTGTTTGTTTCAGCCGTAAAATTTTCCAGATTTTTACAAATATCTCTGACCACGTCATACGCTTTATCCATTTCACCTTTTTTTTTACAATCGTTAAGCCCTTATTGGCATCATCTTTATAAGTTATATCGGCAGGAGGAGATAAATTGGTTTGCTTCTTTACGTAGTAATAGTCAGTATTCCTTGGTAAGACTACATCACGAAATCAATACTTTACTCCAGTCACTTAGAATAATCTTGTGAATCCCCGGCATATATTTATGGGTGCAGCAGTATAGAGCCTCCCCTGCATAACGCCACATCATTAGAGGAGTGCCACTCGTAAACCACCATAATGGGTTTTATCTTTCACTATAAAATTTATTTACACATCTAGTATATCGAAACCTCATTCCGTAATGCGAAGTCCGCAGTAAATAATTTTATTTATGTGAATTGTTTATTGATGGTGAAGGCATTTTATCTCTAACAGATCTGTGAATGCCTGAGACCTGCCTTAATGGATCATGTAATTTGATATCCAATAATTATCATCATCATCATATCAGCTGAAGAACGTCCACTGCTGGACATAGCCTACCCCAGGGACTTCCACGATGACCGGTTCTGCGCTACGTGCCCCGCCCACTGCCACTAAGTTTAGCATTTCTGAAATGTCGGTTACTTTGGTTCTCCTACGGATCTCCTCTTTTCTGATTCGATCACGCAGAGAGACTCCGAGCATAGCATGCTCCATTGCCCTTTGGGTGGCCTTGAGCCTTCTTATGAGGCCCATAGTAAGCGACCATGTCTCAGTTCCGTATGTTATTGCTGGCAACACACACTGTTCGAAGACCTTGGTCTTAAGGCACTGCGGTATCTGGGACGTAAAGATATTGCGATGCTTCCCGAACGCTGTCCAGCCGAGTTGGATTCTACGATTGATCTCTTTCTTAAAGTTAGACCTACCTAACTGGACTGTTTGCCGTATGGCTGCCGGTTCATATAGGGCAATCCTATCTCTTCTAAAGGTGTCGTAAGAGTCGACTAAGGGACTTAAACCGGAGGATGGGCAGCAGCGTCCTAACCGTGACTTGCAGCCAATCTGCAACAACACTGTGGTCTCCAACCCGGTACAAAATTGGTGCAAATTACAATGTGTCTGATATTCATAAATAGTAAAAACAAAAAATAAACTATCATTAATTAATTACTTCAAAATCATTGATATACAATAGATTAGGTATGTTATTAGAAAATGAAAACAAGATCACAGATTACTAATTAGACAAGATGGCACAAGAAGTTATTCATTAAAATCATTGAATTAATCATTGAAACTTTTAACCGCCTCCGTAGCTCAGAGGCAAAGTTCACTGGCTTTACACAAGAGGTCGCGGGTTCGATTCCCGGCGGGGTCAATTGTAAGACTCTGTTTGGTTGGTGGTACGGCATTTTCACTTATTAGACATCGTCACTTACCACCAGGTGAGATGTTGTCTTTAGTATGGAAACTCGAGCCTCCTGGGGATCCTTAAATCTAAGGTTACATAATATATTTCAGTAGCACCCTTGTATGAAATTTTACTCCAAAAACACACAATTTTGTTAACACGATAGCGTGTAATTAACTAACCATTGTCAAAAACGATATGTTCGGCTTCCCATTTATAATCATAAGGCCGGCCACAAACTTGATCTGTTTTACTGAGCAGCCATAAACGGTAGATGAGAACGGTCCCTATTGCACTGTGCATTTCGTCCCTTCGGTGCCATAACGAGCCTGTCGTGAAATAAATCTTCCCACCCCCCTAGCAACAGCTATACAGCCTCCTTTCAGGATAAAACCTCTTTATTTTTTCCTCGTTGAAGCCTGAAGCCCTTTTATGTAGCGTTTTGATTGGTTGCGTTTTATTACGCGACGATACGTCCTACTAGGTCATACTGTCGAGAGTTACGTTTTGTTTACACCTGAGTTTATATTAATCACAAGTTATCTTTCATTTGCCTTTTTGTATGTTCATTTATCAATCTTTTTTCTTTCTTTTCGTGTGGTACAATTACCCAGGCTATCCAAGGGATAGACGGCGGTTGCCAAAACCAAATATTAATTATTAAAAAATCTAAATACAAAGTATAAAATTTAGTACACATTTCAGTGATTGTGGTCTTCGTTTAAATCACATTTTAATTAACTCTCTCTCTCTCTTATCGTGTTGCACAATTAACCGTGCTATTCAAGGGATAGACGGCGGTTGCCTGGTGTTGCACTTAGCATCACCCGTGAACACGTGTAGGGCATTTACATTTACACTTCGGACGTGCGCAACGCGTCCTTCATACACATGTGGAATCAGATGTGTAGGTTTCCTCACGATGTTTTCCTTCACCGTTAAAGCAATCGGTAATTTTATATAATATAGTTTCGGATACTCATTGTTACATAAGTCCTTACCGGTTGAGCCACCGACGCTTTATTTATCAATTAATAATTTAAATTAAGCTGATTAAAAGAGATCACTTCAATTTTAGGAGCGTCGATGGCGTAACGTCTAGGGCCGCCGACCCCCGTCCGGGAGGTCGTGGTTCGAATCCTGCCACGTAACAATGTGATTTCGAATTTAGGTTTCATATGTAGGTTTATCCGACGCTCTTACGGTGAAGTACAACATCGCGAGGAAACCTGCATACACCTGCGAAGAAACTTGCAGGTTGTAAGTGAAGTCGACCAACCCGCACACCATCATCAGGCTGACCATGGTGTTCGAAACCGGTCGCTGACAAATTATAACGTAAAGTTTAGTTTATTTTGTGTGGAATTAGTGTAAATATATGTATATAACAAAATGTGTAATATTATGTTTCACCATAAACCTACAATCAAAAGTATCAACTATCATACAGATATACATTTTAACGTAGGCATCCACTAAGAAAGCGTCAGTGGCTCAACCGGTAACGAATCAGTCCTTCTAACCAGAGGTCCCGGGTTCAAATCCGGACTGCTAACGTCCTCGTACCAATGAGTTTTTGAAACTTACGTACATATACTTACCGATTGCTTTAACGGTGAAGGAAAACATCGTGAGGAAACCTGCACATCTGATTCTACATGTGTATGAAGGTCGTGTTGCACACGTCCGTAGGCGAAAATCTAAATGCCCTAAACGTGACCGCAAGTGATGCTAAGGCAACACCAGACAACCGCCGTCTATCCCTTGAATAGCACGGTAAATTGTGCCACACGATAAGAGAGAAAGAGACTAAGTAAGGGAAATTCTCACGGGAATGGCAAAAAACGTGGCAAAACCGGCGATAAGATAAGATAAATATACTTTATTGCACACCAAATATACAAAAATTAGAAAAACTTATTAACTAGCAGAAGACACAATGATATGCAAAGGCGGACTTTAAGCAACGCGAACATCCGCTAGTATGTTCACATTTTTATAACAATCCATTTTTGTAGGCATTGAAAAATCTAAAGGGAAACAATTTCAACGCAGGCAACCCAGTCGTGCAAACAACCATTCGGCAGACAAATAAATTAAAAGCCAATAGACACGCCAGGCAGAGAACGTAGTCCCAAAAATTGGTTTGGCCGGGGTACGTAAAAGGTTACCAAAATTTATGCTACAGTTCTACTCCCTTACAGAGCCCATTAAAACTGTCCGTCCGTCCGTTTGCAGATTTAAACCAAACGGTCGGCCGTCACGAATCTAAAAAACATTTATCACTCTCGATTTTCCGCCCCCGCGGCCGGGGGGCCGGCGCCGAGCGGCAAGCGTGCCGCCATTGTGTTTTTCATGGATCTCTGTTCAGTCGCAGTGATACGTAAAAATATGTCTTTGTCTTTTTCTTTACGTGTAAATAGGGAAGGAAATAACCACACTTTTGCACTTTTTCGATGTTTTCGTTTTTATTTTCATCATATTTATCTTAAATAAAAATCTATTCGATGTTTTCCCTTGAGTCACCTATGAACTTTATTTTAGTAAATAAATCATATTATCAAATTACTTATTTTAAGAATGAAACCGAAAATAGACGATAAAATGGCTCGAAAAGAGGTACCTTTTCGAAATTATTCTATGGAGCCAACTTTATTAAATCGTGTTTCCAGTCGATATAGTCCCTCGTAACTATTCTCAATAATACCAATATGTTTTCCTAGAACCTAAATTTACTGTTAACTACTTCAAAAATGAATTCTTAAAACCTGTTTAAGTGAATTTTCAGTTAAACTTAGATCGGGCAAGTTTATGTTCGCCCAAGTCACGTGATTAGACATTAGTTATAGTAGTCAGCTTGCGTGCCTTTTCTACACTTTGTTTAAAGCTAAAAGGTGATAAAGGATGATATCGGGTCGTTCCTTTCCCTCTAATATGGTTGAGGGGAGCGATGGCTGACTCTCGTCAAAATATATATATTAGTACTAACATACAGTTTGGACCTCACCCTCTCGTCACCCAGATTGATACAGATTGGTTACTGTTTGGTTGTCGAACGTACAGGATTTCGCCGCCATTTAGTTGTGCCGTTATTCCTTTTTTGAAATGTCATTTCTGGCCCGTTGTATGAAGTGTCCAGGGTGTGCTCTCGTGTTATACTTGTGCTGTACGTGTGAACTGGCCTATACTCTTGTCAAAGGCAATAATGATATTCAATGATTTTAATGTACAACTTCTCGTGTCATTGTTTTGATGTTCTAATGACATAATTTGTTTTATAACAATGATTGTTTATTGACGTTATTAACTAATGATTGTTTTTTTTTATTTTTCACATATGACATGTATGATTATGTAAATACTATTATATGACTATCAGAAAGAGTGTAATTTGCACCTATTTTAAATAAACATCTTGAAATCTTAAACCAAACCTTGCCTTAAGATCTCTATCTTATTGCGGTGGATTAAGAACCATCTAAACAAAACTTGATTGTCACTCCCTCTCCTCACCCCGCCTACACACACATACACACACACACACACACACACACATTTACAAATACAGTTTAAAGGGCTTTTTTTGTATAATTTTGTTAATTTTCGTGACAAAACTGACACATCCGCGTAGTAGGTAGTACAAGCTTGTTAATCGTATTTATGGCCACCACTATACAGGTATTGCCTAGTGTGGGGTCACTGTAAACATTTGTAGCGTAACTTTGTTCTGAATAAAAATTTATCATTCACAATTATCATTTATTTATTTTAATCATAACTTAAATATACTTACAAAAATTAAACAGACACGTACACTTAAAAGGCTGTATAAACGTGCATAATTGCTGAATAAATGCCCTACACGGTTACTCCATTATACACAATGCCAACCCAGCCATTTTACTTTTGAACTCTGCGTAAATTTGAGTACTTTGACATTCATTTATCTCCATTACTGATCTGTGGTGGCTCAGCCGCAGGTCTCTGATGGGTCCCTAGTGTGTACTACCCCTTAGCTGACTTTTTAATGAGATGGGACAACCCTACGCCATTTTCTAGTAAAGTTTAGGTTATATAATAAAAGCCACAACAGACGCACGGACTCAGTGAATGAGAGGGAAGATCTTGGAAGTTAGGTAAGAATGTAAATGTGCTTTTGTAAGTACGTCCTTATCTTTTATACTTCTAAGTCGCCAAGCAATTCTAAACTAAACTTTTAAACAAATTACACTAAATTTTAAACTAGTTTTAAATACACCTTGCCTTAGTATAAATTGGAATTTTATAGTGTTTAGTATTTAAAAGTAAATCAAAAAACTACTTTTCAAATTCAAATTCAAATAACTCTATATTGTAGATATCAAAATAAATACATATGCAAAATTTAAATTAAAACTAAGAGACGTACAATTTAGGCGGTCTTATCGCTGAGAGCAATTTCTACCAGACAACCCAGTGCTCGGAGACTTACTATGTGCTACTTTTTGTATAATAAAAGAATCCCATTTTCCATTTAAGTTACTGATTGCACAGAAAAAGACTTACCTTAAAATATAATTAATTAAGCAACAATTTAGGTTCGTGGCGCACCACTATTTACCTACAAGTATAGCGTTTATCTGGTCCAAGCAAAACTGTTTTATTATTTCGTAATGTAATCAATCAAACCTAACCGAACCTAATTATAGCTCACTTCGCTCGCTCAACTCTAGTCCAATTGAGAAGGATAGATAATTTGATGTTCAATCAGTATTTTTGATATGATTGTCATAAATAAATGATGAAAATAAATTGAAAGGTGATTAGTTGTAAAAATATTCCATTTTATAGTGTGTGGTTTCAGGGATCCGTATTATAGTGTCGAATCAGAAATGAGGAGATCCGTAGGAGAACCAAAGTAACCTACATAGCTCACAAAATCGCTAAACTCAAGTGGCAGTGGGCAGGACACTTAGCTCGTAGAACAGATGGCCGCTGGGGCAGTGAGGTTCTTGGGTTGCAACCGCGCACCGGAAGACGTAGCTTAAGCAGGCGGGCAGCGCAGGACCGGTCGTCGTGGAACTCCTTGGGGGAGGCCTTTGTCCAGCAGTGGACGTCTTTCTGCTGATATGATGATAATGATCCTATGTCTTAGTTTTTTACCTTGGCCTTGCCGAGAAACTGGATTTAAAAAAATAGTACGTAGCTACCCGGTAGTGCTACGAGTTGGTCGTAGCAACACTGTTGTGCCACAGATTACTAATTAGTTACGTTGTGCGCTACGGAACTCTTGTTTGGTCTTAGGGTTCTGTATCCGAAGGGTAAAACGGGACCCTATTACAACACCCCGGACACTTCATACGACGACCGAGAAATGACATTTCTAAAAACAAATGACGAAACAAATGAAATCTCGGCAAAATTCTGTACGTTCGAGAACCAAACTTAAACCAATCTGTATCAACCTGGGAGACGAGGGGGTGAGGTCGGAATCTAGAGAGCAGCAAGGAGTGTCCATACTGTACGTTAGTACTAATATAATATATACTTTGCTATTACTAAGACTCCACTGTCCGTCCGTCTGTCTGTCCGTCTTTCACCAGGCTGTATTTCATGAACCGTAATAGGTAGACATTTGATATTTTTACACATGATGTATTTCTGTTGTTGATATAACAGATCAACAACAAATCATAAATTGTTTCTCCTACGGATCTCCTCGTTTCTGATTCGATCACGCAGAGAAACTCTAGCATAGCACGCTCCATTGCCCTTTGGGTGACCTTGAGCCTTCTTATGACGCCCATAGCACAGAATTACAATATAGGCAAAGTAAGCGACCATGTCTCAGTTCTGTATGTCATCACTGGCAACACACACTGGTCGAAGACCGTGGTCTTAAGACACTGCGGTATCTGGGACGTAAAGATATTGCGAAGCTTCCCGAACGCTGTCCAGCCGAGTTGGATTTTTCGATTGATCTCTTTCTCGAAGTTGGACCTACCTAACTGGACTGTTTGTCCCAGGTATACATATTCGGTAACAACTTCTAGTGTAGAGCCTCCAACCTTCAGAGGAGTAGGTATTTAACCATATAGGAGTGAAAGGAACGACCTGGCTCCCGAAACCAGAGTAGAAGAAGAAAACGGTTTAACTAATATTGCCGGTGGTCCACTTCAACAAAGATGACTTTGCAGTATGCATTGCAGTATGGTTAAGTATATATTATGTAGGTATGCATTACTTAACTTATTATTTTTATATGTATATATGTATATTTTTTCTTTTGTTTTATAAGTATATAGCTCGTAGACGACTGTTGAGCACCTAGACAAACCATTCAGGTTTAATGGTGCTAGATGATAAAAAAAATTGTATTTAGTTTTAAAATTGGTAAATAAATTAAAAAAAAAAAAAAAAAATGCACTAAGTGCTTTTTATCGACATATTTTTGTCAAGAGTTGCGTTCCCAAGATATGTAATCTAGTCGAAGTCGTTCATCATCGTATCAGCCAAAGGAGGTCCACTGCTGGACATAGGCCTCCCCTAAGGATTTCCACGACAACCGGTTCTGCGCTTACCCGCATCCAGCGGCTTCCCGCTTATTACTCAGTGTATCCTGAGACATACCTTTTTACAAGCTTTTATTTAGTTTCACCTGTCCCGGTGTCTGTAATAAAGTGTTGCAAGTTACATTTGACCCACTTCCCGGTGTCCGATTGAGCTGAAATTTTGCATGCATATGTATATCGTGTGACAATGCAATATTAAAAGCTTGTACCTAAAAATTTTTAGGTTTTTCGAAAGTTATTTAAGTTATTTTGTTTTAAGTTGTGTTTTTCTTTAGATTTTTAAGTTATAGTTTCTAAGTTTGACAAGCACTGGGCTCATTTTTAGAACACTAAAATAAAATAATGCTTGTACCTAATATGTATATAATTTTTTTAAATGTGATTAATTTATTATGTTTGATATTCTTCTTATAAGACATATAATAATTAAAAAGCTACCTTCTTGTAAGACTGCGCTAGAAGGGGGGTACGATTTTCGAGTACATGTATTTACTAGTTGTTTCCCGCGGCTTCACCCGCGTCGACAACGTTTCTATGACTTCTCGAACGTGAAAAACAGTATCCTGTGTGTTAATCCAGGTCCTAATCTGTCTACCCACCAAATTTCAGCCAAATCCGTTCAGCAGTTTTCGCGTGAAAGATTAACAAACATACATCCATACATTCTTACAAACTTTCGCGTTTATAATGTTAGTAGGATGTATGTTTATTCATTTCTTTGGCACGCTCTGTAGACTAAACGGCTTCACGGATTTTGGAGGTCGACGTGTTGTTAAATTGATCTTTATGCCGTGAGTAACATAGGGTACATTTTTACCCGACTAGCCAAAAAAAGAGGTTATTTATTTCTTTGGCACGGTCTGTAGCCTTAACGGCTTGAAGGATTTTGCAGTGCGAGATTCAGATTCATCGTGATCCCGTTAGTGACATAGGGTACATTTTTACCCGACTATCCAAAAAAAGAGGTTATTTATTTCTTTGGCACGGTCTGTCGCCTAAACGGCTTGAAGGATTTTGGAGTGCGAGGTTCAGATTCATCGTGATACCGTTAGTGACATAGGGTACATTTTTACCCGACTAGCCAAAAAAGAGGTTATTTATTTCTTTGGCACGGTCTGTAGCCTAAACGGCTTGAAGGATTTTGGAGTGCGAGATTCAGATTCATCGTGATCCCGTTAGTGACATAGGGTACATTTTTACCCGACTAGCCAAAAAAAGAGGTTATTTATTTCTTTGGCACGGTCTGTAGCCTAAACGGCTTGAAGGATTTTGGAGTGCGAGATTCAGATTCATCGTGATCCCGTTAGTGACATAGGGTACATTTTACCCGACTAGCCAAAAAAAGAGGTTATTTATTTCTTTGGCACGGTCTGTAGCCTAAACGGCTTGAAGGATTTTGGAGTGCGAGATTCAGATTCATCGTGATCCCGTTAGTGACATAGGGTACATTTTACCCGACTAGCCAAAAAAAGAGGTTATTTATTTCTTTGGCACGGTCTGTAGCCTAAACGGCTTGAAGGATTTTGGAGTGCGAGGTTCAGATTCATCGTGATCCCGTTAGTGACATAGGGTACATTTTTACCCGACTAGCCAAAAAAAGAGGTTATTTATTTCTTTGGCACGGTCTGTAGCCTAAACGGCTTGAAGGATTTTGGAGTGCGAGGTTCAGATTCATCGTGATCCCGTTAGTGACATAGGGTACATTTTTACCCGACTGGCCAAAAAAGAGGGGCTAAATTTTCCAGCGGTCGGTATTTTGCTTTTTTTTAATAATTCGTGAAGATATTTTATATTATGACTATGTTTGATCTCCCTTTTTATTAGACATAGATTATTCAAAAAACCCCTTTTTTCTCCATCTATTTATAACTTATTCATCGAAACCATTCCAATTAACTCATGTACTAAACCTCTGCTGCCAGTTGGTGAAGAGTTGGATATCCTGCAGATTCCAGGTGATGCTGCAGCATCAGGTCAAGGTTACCATGTTCTTCAAATGTGCTTGAAATAGCCAAGATACCGAATGTAGAATCGACCAGACCTGTGGAAGTTGCTCACATCCCTTCGTCATTTATAAAAGAGCTGACGATTGGGAGAAGATATTTTCTCGAACACTCACAAGCAAATCACCTTTCAAACTAAAACTTTAAAAAAAAAGCTAAATTAAAATCGGTTTATCCATTTGGGAGCTACACATACACAATATATGCAACTTATAACACCTCTCTGTTTGCGTCGGGAGTTAAAAAGGCAAGTCTTCGAGAAGTTTAGGCACCGATCTGTGATTTTCGAGTTTAGGTAAAATTAGGTAAAACAATTTATCAGTAAATTTATTAAAAGTTATTAAGTTATATAAGTTTTATCTTTTATTCTGAAATAAATTTAGGTTGTCTCGCAGTTAGACACCATCACATGCCATATACAGGATGTTTTTTTTTGACACCGAGCAAGCCGTTAAGGGTGGGCTCTACTCATGAAACTAAAAACTTTCCCCAAGATGCCCATACTGAAATCGCATTTTTTTGACTTTTCATAGAAATCAATCGGGTTCAAATGTACCAATGAGTTTTTCAAAAAACTTACGTACATATACTTACCGATTGCTTTAACGATGAAGGAAAACATCGTGAGGAAACCTGCACATCTGATTCCAGATGTGTATGAAGATCGCGTTGCACACGTCCGTAGGTGTAAATCTAAATGCCCTACAGGTGAACGCGGGTGATGCTAAGTGCAACACCAGGCTACCACCGTCTATCCCTTGGATAGCACGGTTAATTGTGCCACACGATAAGATAGAGAAAGAAATCAATTATTCCGATTATCCAACTTTGTATGAAGAGTAATTTTTTTTCGGGATTTCATTATGGGTTTCTTGGGGAAAGTTGTTCAGTTTCATCAGTAGAGCCCATACTTAACGGCTTGCTCGGTTTAAAAAAAACACCATGTATAGGTAAACTGAAAGACTGTTTAATTGAGTAAACTACTTATTCTTCTTAAATTAAGACCGCCTCCGTGGCGTAATGGTGAGTCTATTTGCTTCACACTAGGAGGTCGCGGGTTCAATTCCCAGCGAGGTCAACTATGTAAGACTCGGTATGGTTGGTGGTACGGCATTTTCATAGCCCGCCTGCCTAGCTACCACCATCTTATCTAAGTCTTGCTGCCAAATATCAGTGTTAACAGCATTGATGTGTTCCAGCTTGAAGATAAGATAGCCAGATCCCCATTGCATTGGGGAATTTGGTAAGCCCGCATCCACCTTCGGCAACATCGTCACTTACCATCAGGTGAGATTATGCCAAGGGCTTACCAATTGTGAATAAAAAAATAAAAAATATATAATAAAATATTATCAATCGTAAAATAAAATGACACCTCAACGGAAACCAATATGACATGATTAAAATGTAAATCAATGAATGATCGCAAATGACAGTCATTGACCGATACTGAATATACAAAATGTAATAAAATGAGTTCATTATAATCGACTTGTTGGCCGGATTCCGAATCGAAATTCGTTAACGAAATCCTATTACTGTCCACCGGCACATAATATCTCAATTCGCGTGAAAAACGAGTGATTGTGGTGATTTAATTGCTATATACTTAAACATTCAGCGATCGGTGAAACTTTAAAAAAGTACCCACAAATGCTTTGCCGGTACGTTTATTTCCACTGCCATATTCTCCAGTTGATGTTTCATTGCTTATCTTATCACAAGTGTAATGCCTCCTACAAACGCTTGCCGCAAACCACGAGCCATAAGCATGTCTATATACAAACGCTCGGCAAATTGAAGCGAGCCAAACGTCGATATTAGTACCCTCAAGTGCTTTGGCGGTGCGTTTGTTTCCACTGCCAGATTCTCCAGTTAATGTTTCATCAGTTATCATAAGTGTTATGCCTCCAACACACACTTGTCGCAAACCACGAGCCACAAGCGTGTTTACAAACGCTCGGAAAACTGAGGCGAGTGAAACGTCGATATTAGTACCCTCATGTGCTTTGCCGGTGCGTTTGTTTCCACTGCCAGATTCTCCAGTTAATGTTTCATCAGTTATCATAAGTGTTATGCCTCCAACACCCACTTGTCGCAAACCACGAGCCACAAGCGTGTTTACAAACGCTCGGAAAACTGAGGCGAGTCAAACGTCGATATTAGTACCCTCATGTGCTTTGCCGGTGCGTTTGTTTCCACTGCCAGATTCTCCAGTTAATGTTTCATCAGTTATCATCAGTGTTATGCGTCCAACACCCACTTGTCGCAAACCACGAGCCACAAGCGTGTTTACAAACGCTCGGAAAACTGAGGCGAGTCAAACGTCGATATTAGTACCCTCATGTGCTTTGCCGGTGCGTTTGTTTCCACTGCCAGATTCTCCAGTTAATGTTTCATTAGTTATCATAAGTGTTATGCCTTCAACACACACTTGTCGCAAATTACGAGCCACAAGTGTGTTTACAAACGCTCGGAAAACTGAGGCGAGTCAAACGTCGATATTAGTACCCTCATGTGCTTTGCCGGTGCATTTGTTTCCACTGCCAGATTCTCCAGTTAATGTTTCATTAGTTATCGTAAGTGTTATGCCTCCAACACACACTTGTCGCAAACCACGAGCCACAAGCGTCTACAAACGCTCGGCAAACTCATCATCATCATATCAGCCGAAAATCGTCCACTGCTGGACAAAGGCCTCCCCCAAGGATTTCCACGACGACCGGTCCTGCGCTGCCCGCATCCATCGGCTTCCCGCGATCTTCACCAAGTCGTCGGTCCCACGTCTTCCGGTGCATGGTTGCCATTCAAGAACTATACTGCCCAAACGGCCATATGTTCTACGAGCTATGTGCCCTGCCCACTGCCACTTCAGTTTAGCGATTCTGTGAGCTATGTCGGTTACTTTGGTTCTCCTGCGGATTTCCTCGTTTATGATTCGATCACGCAGAGAAACTCCGAGCATAGCACGCTCCATTGCCCTTTGGGTGACCTTGAGCCTTCTTATGAGGCCCATAGTAAGCGACCATGTCTCAGTTCCGTATGTTATTGCTGGCAACACACACTGGTCTAAGACTTTGGTCTTAAGGCACTGCGGTATCTGGGACGTAAAGATATTGCGAAGCTACCCAGCCGAGTTGGATTCGTCGATTGATCTCTTTCTTGAAGTTGGACCTGCCTAGCTGGACTGTTTGTCCCAGGTATACATATTCGTCAACAACTTCTAGTGTAGAGTCTCCAACCTTTAGAGGCTTGAATATAAACATTTTTTTTTGGATATAGAGTGTGTTACAAAATTTGTTTAGGACCCGTTAACTGAGGGTTGTACTCATCATACTGAACAACTTTCGTATGTATGTACGTACGAATGTGTCGTACTCGCGCCTTAGTCAATCTCATGCTCTGAGGGTTGTGTACCAACCACCACACCTCTCCACACAAATATGACAACATCAACGCAAGCGACAAAAAACCACTCCGGGAGTGCGTCATTCATTTCTGTCAAGAAATGAAAACTTTTTACACTTTTTTAAGTTTTGACCCTTCTATTGTTCCTGGCGAAGGACTAGGTTGACAAAGTTTTGACCCTGCGAGTGTTCCTGGTACCATGTCGGTTACAGTGTCGCGAGTTCAATGGTTTTTTCCCATCTCAATAATGCCTAACATGCCTGAAGAAGATTTCACTTTAAAAAAAATTCGGATTCTAAGGAGACTCTCTCTCTAAGAAGTTTTTACTTCAAATTTTTTTTTTCTCTAGGGATACTCTCTCTCTCTACGAACTCTCTAAGAAGTTTTCACATCAAAAATTTTTGGACTCTAAGGAGTCCGAAAACTTTTGAAGTGAAGACTGTTTTAGGCACGTTGGGTATTTTAGAGATGGGAAAAAACCATTGAACTCGCAACACTATAAGCGATATGGTACCAGGAATGCTCGGAGGGTCAAAACTTATAAACAAACTGTAAAAAGTTTTCACTTCTGCTGGTACGTCCGGAGTGGTTATTTGTCGCTCGCGTTGATGTTATTATCATATTTTTGTGGAGAGGTGTGGTGGCACGGAACCCTCGGAGCATGAGGATGACTCGCTATTGGCCGGTTTTTTTCACAGTCATTGAGCTGTGACGTCACCAGTTTACGTACTTTAAAAATCATAAATAAATAACCACTGCAGTCTTATCTTATCTTATCTTATCTTTGCAAGTGGGAGCTGCAGTTGCAGCGACACTTCGACCCAGGATCTTTTGTGTCTACCCCTATAACCTTTGCACCCCAACCTACTCGAAGATGTGCTGCATTAATGCAGCAATTCCGCTGATTGGAAGGTGCTTATGGTCCTCCGGTTTTTTTTTTATTAACAATTGGTAAACCCTTGACAACATCTCACCTGGTGGTAAGTGATGACGTTGCCGAAGATGGAAGCGGGCATACCAAGATTCCCCAACGCAATGGGGAACTGGCTATCTTATCTTCATGCCGGAACACACCAATGATATCAACATTGATATTTGGCGGCATAACTTAGATAAGATGGTAATAGCTAGCCAGGCGGGCTTAGAAAATGCCCTACCACCAACCAAACCGAGTCTTACAATTGACCCCGCCGGGAATCGAACCCGCAACCTCCTGTGTAATGCCAGTGAACTTTGCCTCTGAGCTACGGAGGTGGTTTTGGGTAGCCATCACCTAGGAGGTACATACGATTACTAGCCAGGACATCGCAGTGACACAGTAAGTGTTCCATTGATTCTGTATCTTCACCACAGGCCCTGCAGGTCGTGTCAACCACAGACTACTAGACTGCTAACCACTGCAGTCTAAATTTTACCTTAAAAATTTACAAAATTTCAAATTGTGGTTTAATAAAACCGGCCAAGTGCGAGTTGAACTCGTGTGGAGAGGGTTCCGTACAATGCCAAAGTCAAATACAAAATATCACATTTGAAATCCACACAGTAAGATGCGAGTTATTTTTTTTTATTGTTAAAAAATTTGAGTGTATTTGGCTGCACCTCACCTGATTATAAGTGCCGATGCAGCCGAGGATGTAACGCGCAAGCTCAAAAAGTGCCTATTCACTCTCGTCTTGAAGATTCCTAAATTTTACGAATCGGGGAATACAGTCGCCGGAAGGGAATTCCACCTCTTGGCCGTTCGCATGATGAACGAAGAAGCAAAACGCTTCGTGTGTAAAGGTGGAACATTGTCGACAAACGGGTGGAACCGCCCTCCGCACCTGGTCGTCCGATGATAAAATAGAGAGGGGGAATGAGGTCGTGAAGCTCCAGGACACACTCTCCGAAATGAATCCTGTAAAACACCGATAGACAGGCGACTTTGTGGAGATGCCCGAGGCTTTCGAGCCTATTTGATACAAGTTCCTCGTCGCCAATGAGTCTCCTAGCGCGTCGGACGATATAATCCAAGGCATATAGCTGGTAACGAGCCGATCCGTCCCACAAGTGAGAGCAGTACTCCATACAGTTAACTACTGCTAACTCAATCTAGTGGTGTTTTAGTGAACTTCTTTTTTTAAAATAAAATTTTTATTGCGTTTGGGTGCACCTCTCCTGATGGTAAGTGCCGTTGCAGCCAGGGATGTAACACGTAAGCTCAAAAAGTGCCTATTCACTCTCGTCTTGAAGATTCCTAAATTATACTAATCAGGGAATACAGGCGCCGGCAGGGAACTCACTCCTTACACGTTAGAAACAAAACGCTTCGTGCGTGAAGGTGGAACATCAACGACAAAGGGGTGGAATCGCCCTCCGCACCTGGTCGTTCGATGATGAAATGAAGAGTGGGAATGAGGTCGTGAAGCTCCAGGACACTTTCCGAAATGAATCCTGTAGAACACCGATAGACTATTTTCTATTATGACTAGAAATATATTCCGTAGGTGAACGTATTATATTAAGTTTACCACTTTTTTAAAAATTGATAGAATTCTTATAGGTTTTCCTGTAATCTACGAGCAATGAACTATATTTTTTATTTTTTTCAAAATTTTAGGCTCAGTAGTTTCGAAGAACGGGGGGGGGAATGGTCAATTTTCGTCTTCTTTCATGAATAAAATCAAAATTATTTATTTTAAAATATTAACAAAAATATATTTAAGATCTTGATAACGAGCCCTTTCATTTGATATATGACACAATAAGGTTTCCAAAACTTTTTTTTTATTTCCTAATTTGTGCCTCGAAAATAACTAGTGATGGGCCGAATGTGGATTGAACCGAATTCGAACTTCGGCCGAACATTCGGTACATGACAACGCCGAATTCGAACTTCGGCCGAAGTTCGGCCGAAGTTCGGCAGATCTTCCCGCCTTTTATTCAATGAGTCACGTCACGACTTGTTTACGCGATCGCTTACAATTTGTTGTTGTCCCTACCGCCCGCTCCCCGCCCGCACGTCACCGAGCCGGTCGGCCGCTCATTATTGCGTCATCCGTGACACGCGTGTTTTGTTTTTATTGACTTTTAATTGTTTTGAGTGTGTTCAATAATAAAAATACACAAAAAAATATTGAAAAATAGTGCTGTAAGTGTAAGAACAATGAGTGGGAGAAAAAAATCTAGTGTCTGGACTTTCTATTTAGAAATAAATGAACCAAACAAAGTAAAATGTACCTTGTGCGAGTCACTAATATCTCGTGGTGGTAGTGGACGATTCAATCAATTTCGTCATATAAATTCAGTCAATTTAACCTACCTACAGATATACCTACTCGCTCTTATGATTATTTTTCGTGTTCCCTATGTTAAAAATAAATGATTGATTTGATTACATGTTATGATTACCTAACATTATGTATGAGTAAAAATAAATAATTATTTCCTTTTCATACCTAATTCTGAGTTTTATTTCATTAAAATAATATAATTCCATTGACTTTGAATACTCAAGAAATAATAAAGTTTGTGACTTCATAATACATTTCACCTAACTAAACCTATAATTAAATAAATTATTTTAATTGAACATAATTATTATCGATGCTCATTCTCTCTCGCAAGGGATATCGGCGTGATATGTATGTATGCTGGTCCACCTACTACTATGACGATGATGTAACGAATTTCGGCCGAAGTTCGGTATTATGACCCGAATTTCGGCCGAATGACGAAATTCGGTTTAATGTGCCGAATTTCGGTTAAACCGAATGTGAAACGAACTTCGGCCCATCCCTAAAAATAACCCTTATTTAAAAAAAAAAATACTTTGCACATCTGTGTTTGGGTCATAGGATTACACCATCCTATCAAGTTTTACCTGATTTGGTCCAGTAGATTCGGAGAAAATTGGCTTGGACAGACGGACGCACTGACAGACGCACGAGTGATCCTATAGGTTTCGTTTTGTTTATTTTTTGTACGGAACCTAAAAATTATAAAAAGTGTGCATGTCAGCTCTGCCACGCAACCGGTGTATACTCCTCCTGAATCTTTTTTCTAATTATACGCGGAACTCTGCCTCCGGCCTGGCGGTTTAAGCTGCCTGGCCCTGGAGTCTTATAGCCTTCCTAAAATGGACGTCAAAGCTTTACATGAAAAACGCTCAAGAAGACGTAATGAGTAAACTTAATGACGTTACAAGGTTACGTCGGCGTACCCGTTTTCTTTTTACACTAGGGATGTCACACTAGGGATGTCACACAAAAAAGTGCGCGTGTCAGCTCAGACACGCGACTAGAGTTTTTTATGTTAAGTTTTGATGTCCCTGACTTTACAGTAAGGGCCGCTCCAGGCTTTGCTCTATGTAGAGCTAGGCCTCCGGCCTAATTTTCATTATTGGATATTTCTAAAAACAGTGTGATTTTTTGAAATTTGAATAAAAATACAAGTTTCATTATATTTTTTTAATGTTTATTTGTCATTTTTTAATGCATTATAATATGTATTTAAATAAGTTTTGTAACAAAAAATTAAAATAGTAAGATGTATAAATAGGCTTATATTCTACTTAAGACTGTTTATGCATGACTCACGGAATAAGTTATGTTTCATGGTTATGAAATGTTACTATAATAATATTATGTAGTTACGTAATAAATCGCAATAATTGTTATAAAAAATTAAATCTGCAAATGTATATTTTTTGTTGCGGTCCAAAGATTCAGCTCTCGTTATAAATATGTGATGTGCAGCCAAACGCACTCGAATATTTTTACAAAAATGTAGTAACCATATACAAAAATGTAGTAATCAATTACAAAAATGTAGTAATCGCTTAAATAAATGTAATAATCAATTACAAAAATGTAATAATTTAAAAAAATGTAGTACTTAATCAATTAAAAATGTAGTAATCAATTACAAAAATGTAGTAATCAATTTAAAATGTAGTAATCAATTTAAAATGTAGTTATCAATTTAAAATGTAGTAATCAATTTAAAATGTAGTAATCAATTTAAAAAATGCAGAAATCAATTACAAAAAAGAAGTTATCAATAAAATAATGTAGTGATAGTGAAAAAAAGAATTTTAACAAATGATTTTAAGTTATACCTTTCTTTAATTTGAGAAACTTTTGGACCAACCCAATGCGTTAAATATTAATTGCGTATAAAAATATTTATCTATCCAACCAAATTATAAGTAGGTACACTAAATAATTTTAAAACAGATTTTTACAAAAATATTAAAATAAACGTTTGTATCTATTTCATTTTGTACTCCTTTGCATCAGAGCAACTGGTTTGCTATTGTGAATAATAAAAATATTTTAGATATTTCTGAGGCGTTTTTTAAAATTCACAACTGGTAAGTACTTGGCATAATCTCACCTAATGTTAGTGATGATGATGCCGAAGATGGAAGCGGGCTTACCAAGCTTACATTTCCTAAAATAATCCAATTTTTTATAATGGAAAACTAGGCTAAACCACCCTCATCGTGTCCACCGCCACTTGAATGTCACTCCCCTCTAAAACCATAAAAAAGATTATTAGATTTTAATAACTATAATTTATTATTGCTTAATATTTTCGAAAGCTGTAATACTTAATAACCTTTAAATATACGATTTTAGAGGTGGGGGGAGGGGGTGGGTTAACCTCATTTGATGTTAACTTTTCACTTTAGGAACTTGCACGTCAGGCTGTTGGTATATTGTAAGTTTATGTAATATTAGATAAGTTATGAAACAGCATTCTCTCCTATAGACAACTAATACCATAGTATAACAATGCTCCAAATAAAATTAACGATAATATAATATATGAAATCATTAGTATGCTATATTGCTCATTTTTGTACAAAGTTTTCATCATTATAATATTGGTGTTCTAAATCGGAAAATATAAGTTGTATCAGTACCTATTATACTATAAGTCAAGTTCACTACATATTTATAATTATTTTATCTTGATGATTTGAAATTACGAAACAAATCACTTGTATTCAGACTGTATAAGGAACTTTCAAAAAAACAATCACCCTATATGGAGTCCTATCTAATAGGTGAAAATTTACTCTACCAGTATTATTAGAACCAAGTTAAGTACAAACTGAAATGTCTTTATCTGCACTATTTAATATAATATTTACAAGTCTATGTACAGGCTATCACATTACAATTTTAATGGTATCACTATTTACATTATTGCATAGTCAATGTTCAACGTCGCCCGCTGTTGGCAACAGACTGTCGACCGCACTTCGTAACAAAGGAAATATTTTCGCTATATTTATAACCCTTTGCCAAAAACTTTTGTTAGACATACACTATGTGCGGTTTTTCTGGCGTCCGATGTGGAGGAATCGTTTCATATGCAAACTGCTGGTAAATGTGTTCCTCACTATCTTCTTGGTAATAAGGGTTCTTATCTATACTCTGCCAGGGAGGGTTTATTGTATGGAAGTTATTAGTCACCGATGATCCGATCATCAAATACCTGTCCACGTCTCTCTTGTGGTGGTCTTGTTCCCTACTCCTCGTAGAGTACCCTAACCCGTTACCCAACTTGGACACATCACCGTTCAGCATGACACTCGTCATAACTTGCTTCGACTTATCACCTTTGCACTTTTTTAAAGGTCCCATGAAATACAGCACACCTCCCGCTACGCTTATAATAATACTCACAGTCAGCACCACTACAGCCACTATCACCCAGCCGCTTGAACAACCGAATTCAGACTCTGGGATTTGAACGAAAAGAACGCCTTTTAAATGTTCAGGCCCAGCGCACTTCACTTCCTCGTAATCTATCTTTAATATGGCACTTGCATTAGCAGATTTGCTGCCGCTAATTTCGAATTCCATCCCAAGTTTCCACAACCACAACAATGAGCAATTACATACGAACGGGTTCCCAGAGATCTCGAGCTCTTGCAGTCTGTCTACGGGAAAGTGCGACGCCTCGAGAGTTTCCAGTGCATTATTCCTCATGAAAACATGTGTGAGCTTCGGGTTGCCGTGAAACAGCCGCGGCGGAACTTCCCCCACTTTCACATTTTCATTCATCCATATTTTCTGCAAGTTTATGTTGTCGACGAAAGCTCTTGAGTCGATCCTTTCGAGGTCATAAAGTCTGCTCAGATGCAAATGTTTCAAATGGAAGAGACTTTGAAACGACAGAGATGTAATATTCAGGAAGAAATTTCCGCTCAGGTACAAATGAGTCAAGTTTGATAGCTTCGCTAGAGCTGATGTCGGTATCAGCGTCATATTGTTATCACTGAGGTCCAAATGGCGTAAAGAAGGTAAATTGTGGAAGCCCAGTTGATCAATTTTCTCTATAATATTGGTGTTCATATCTAAGTGTTTCAGTTCTTTCAAATACGGCATACCACGTCTAGAAACTTGTTGTATCAAATTTTCAGATAAGTCTAAGTATTCCAACTGAATAATATAAAAGAGATTATTAGTAGGTATCTCCAACAGTGAATTGTTTTTGAGCGATAAGATCTTCAACGACGACAGGGGCTCAAAACTATCCGGCTCGAAGCTCACTAGCTTATTGTTTGACAAATCGAGCCTCTCCAAAACAGATAAATCATTGAAAGTTTGTGCGTGCACGGCCGATATTTCATTGTCGGACAGGTCCAAGTCGACGAGTCTCTTCAAGCCGATGAAAGTCTCTTTATCCAGTCGACGGAGACTGTTGTGACTAACGTTTAGGTGAGTCATTTCCATATTGTTTTCAAAGTTTTTACTACCTAAGTCTTGGATTTTGTTGAAGGAGATGTCGAGGATGGTGAGTTGGGTGTAGAAGTTGAAGGTATAGAGGAGGTTGTCTATGGAGTTGTGCGTGAGGTTGATGTGTGTGGCCTCGGGGTTGAGCTGGATGGGCACGATCTCGAGGCCAGCGTTGGCGCAGGAGGCGGCGCGCAGTGCGTCGTCGCACGCACAGCGTGCGGGGCACAGCGTGCGCGCGCGCACCGTCGCGCCGCACGCCCACGCAGCCACCAACACGAACCAACGCCACTTTGCTACGCCGCGTGAGCCCATAACATCTCATGTATATCAGACCCAGTACCTGAAAAGGAGAGACGAAAGATAATTAATACAACGTTTATAGCACCAAAAAAAATCTGAAATGGGTTCAAAATAAATCGAAACAGAACAATTATCTCAGATAACGAAACAAGAAAGATAAGCTAAAACATGAAACATCGACCGTAAACGAATAGAAGTAGGTATGTGTTTCCTGGTTTATGTGTTGGTATAATTTATCGTTATCATAAAACTCGGACGCTCCCTGTGGGGGATTCCTCAGCGCGCGCAAACGCGGAGAAAAGCAAAAATACAACGCTATCGCACGACGAGATCTTAATATAATTTCAGCCGAAAACTGCAGATAACAAATGCCTCTCTGCAATTTGGGCGAGGGGGAGTGGAATTGTTTGATCCAAATTAGTCTGATAAAAGGCACACTGCCACATTGGTATGGGAACCTTGCCACAAAAACTTTATATTATCTTTGTAATAACGTTCTTGACATATAAATTTTAGCAGATTGCTGGGATACGATACGTCTATTGAGTTTCTTTGACTTTGAGTGATTCAGTATTGTTAAAAGTTTTTCTTTTTATCACGCTTTTATTAGCTTTACCTGTATGTTTGTATGTAACCGACTCCTTCGGACTCGATTTTGACCCACTTCAAACGGACAGATTTAATTCAAACTTTGTAGACTTATCAAAAATCAGCGACAATATAATAATTTCATAAGTTTGAACTAAAAAATAAATAGAGTTAAAAAAAACTAAAAAACACGCTTTTAAAGTACATCAGTCTAAAAAGTAAAAAATAATACTTAATATAAGTTGAAAATAATAATTAACAAATTACTAGTATTATTGTGAAAAAGTGTGGGTTGCTCGATAGACGAAAAAAATATGGCACAGAGCGCCCCACGCTTCTTCACAATAATACTAATAATCTGTTAATTATAATTTTCAACTTATATTAAGAATTATTTATTACTTTTTAGTCTAAAGTAGGTACTTAAAAAGCGTCTTTTTTTAGTTTTTTTAAACTCTATTTATCTTAGCTCAGACTGAATTTAAGTAGATGTAATTTTGGTAGACATGGAGGCATCTTCGTCGTCGTTGCATCGCGAGGGTTAACGCTTACCCGGCTGACAGCCGCTCTGCTCGAAAAGGATATTGCGTACCTTTATTTATTGTCCCCCCCTTCCCCACAAGACAAATGGTGCCCTAAACGGGAACTAGCGGCTAGCGTCTGCTAATCCTCCCGCCAAAACGCTCGCCGATTAAACAAAGGAGAGTACCGAGTCCTTAAATTAAATGTTCGGCTTTACAGTTCGACGGAATGTATAATGAATAGCACCGTAACATCTGTTAACGAAGGCGAACGATCTCAAAAGTTTTCACGCTCCAGAATAACTAATTGCGAAGGTTGGAATTCAATTTATGGCCTGTAGTGAGCCTCCCAGGAGATCACGCCATGCTCAAGTACAATATTAATAATGCAAAACAGTGTCATGGAAAGTTTTTGATTCCGAATGCAAATTGAATTAGAGGACAGAGTTTTGAGTGCCGAACTTGTTCGCTGGCTTTGTCAGTAAATGTTTAGCAGACATTATCATAATCCTAAGATGACTCTTGTTGTAAACGAATTAGCAGGCGATTATGACTTTAGAATACAGTTTTTGTCAAGGAGCTTCGGTAGCGTCCTGTACGGGAGGCCGTGGTTCGAATCCTGCCACGTACCAATGTGTTTTCGAATTTCGATTTCATATGTACGTTTATCCGACGCTCCTACGGTGAAGAAAAAGATCGTGAGAAAACCTGCACACGCCTGCGAAGAAACTCTAAGGTTGTGTGTGAAGTCGACCAACCCGCACTGGGCCCGCGTGGCCGAGTAAGGCCCGATCGCCTTAATTCAGTGTATGTTAGAGCCACTTGGTGGGGACGTATATGAGCTGATAAGAAGATGTACGTTTATCTGACGCTCTTACGGTGAAGGAAAACATCGTGAGGAAACCTACACACGCCTTCGACGAAACTCGAAGGTTGTGTGTGAAGTCAACCAACCCGCACTGGGCCCGCGTGGTCGACTAAGGCCTGATCGTCCTATTTCAGGGTAGCTTGACGTATATGAGCTGATAAGATAAAGAAGATTCGTCAAAGAATCAGTATTCAATCAAAAAGATGTTAGATTGTCCCCGTGTTGTTGCATCTTAAGAAGGATATTTACTAGGTGAACATGAGCAGACCCCTCACCCTCCCCAAGTAACCTGATAGCAGCCGCTAAGAACGGATTACGCAGCGGCTGAATTACTGAAACCATACGTAAACGCACATTCGATACACATCCATCACAGATCCCTGTTGTAGGGCCGGATTAATTCTGATACGATCCAAATGTATTCAACATCACGCAACCCGACATATTGCAACTTATAAAATTTGATATAGATGCGACTTAACTCTATGTGCGACTTCCTTTTCATAAAAGGGCTCGGCTTCCTGAGTAACCTTAATTAAAATTCAGAGGCCACTTTTAACGTGAAACATCTATAAAATCGCGTACGGGGTACCAACCGTGACGAAAGTGACGAAAGGCCGTAACGGAAGTGGCGAAAGAATCTTTTTCTTGCATAACAACCAAGTAACAAACCGCGAGGCCGCAGGAGGAGCTCCGCGTAGGGCAAAGCCCGGTGCGCTCCCTGGGAGGCCGGAGGCTGAGCTCCGCGTAGGGCGAAGCAAAAAAAAACACACAAAGGCACTCCAGAAGTGCCGACAGTAGTGAAAACTTTTTACAGTTTTATAAGTTTTGACCCTGCAAGTATTCCTGGTACGGTGTCGGTGTCGGTTACAGTGTCGCGAGTTCAATGGTTTTCCCATTTCAGAATATGCCCATAGCGCCTAAAGAAATTATCACTTCGATTTTTTTTTAATCAGGGACGTTAAAACTAGATCTTTCACGTTAAATTAACAACAGTTCCATTCCCCCGCCACAGCCACACCCGTTTTTTTTCAAACAACATTGGCTTATCAATACAGACATTACAATGTTATGACATGTCGGTTCAATAGAAATAATTTACTATTCATACAAAGGTGGCAGTTCCGATGGAAAAGGAAAGCGAAGGCGAAGGGCACGCCCTCCATTTCCGAACCTAAACTGCTCCGGCCGGCACTCTTTTGTCTTTTAATTTCCTGTCCGCCCGCGCGGAGAGCGCTCCCATCCTGAATTTTGCTTTCGTGAGCTTCGTTAACTTGTGTCGGCCTTTGTTGTTGCCTATTGAACTTTTCCATTACCGACGTCATCGATTGAAACCGCTAAATTCGTTGGAAAATTCGCGTCCCCCGGAACTGATGTGCTTTACATTCACCCCCCCAAGTGAACAGTCTCATTTTCCGTTCATTATATAACGAGAGTGTGTTTGGAAGTTTCGTTTTGTTTCCACCTCAGTCATCGACAGTAAAACAAATGGAAATTAAATATTTCCTCATTGAAAAGTTAGATTGTTGCATTTAGATGGATGTCTTTGAGTGCGAGACCTTCTTTTGTACTTACTTTTTTGGTTTAATCAAAAATACGCTTCTTCATAAACCTATTGCTCTCGTCCCTACGTAATTGAGTTACAGTTTGGGTTGGTAGATATCTAATATAAGTCGTAAGCTTTTGATGATGGTTGGGAAATATTCATCCCTCCTAATAGACGACCTCTGTAATTATATACCTACCATAACACAGAAACACCGTTTTGGAGAACTACGCAAAGGGGTGCTCATAATTTACCATTAGGTAAGATAGCTACAGTTTCCGAATTCAGCAAATTCAATATCAAAGGGTGACCCTAAATGCCTTTCATATTAATAACGGTGAACGTCGCAGCATCCGTTTAAATTACTATCAAAACTATCCGCTTAGTTTCGCCTAATTGTGGGAGAGGCAATCGTCCCTGGAGGTGTTCGGCTGAAGTTATCACGGTGTTAATACAACTCGAGACGCTATGGTAAAAAGGGTGGTTCACGAGGGGCGTAGAGACAATAAAACCGGTATAAAAGTCGGTTAACCGCTAGTCTACTCTCCTGGCAAAACATCGGAGCTCTCTTTTAAGGCCTTAAGATGGGTCAAATGACAATATTCAATTGAAATTATTGAAAGACTGTGTAAAGCTATCACCAAGGAAAAAATATGTAATATACTTAAAGTAATAAAAAAACGATTTAATTAAATACAATTTTAAAAATGTTACCAATTTTGATGTAAAAAAAATATACTGTAGACCCTGTTTTTGGCATTAATTGCAAAATTTCTAGAAAACAAATAATTTATGTTGAATGAAGCCAACACACAAAAATCGGTGACTTTAAGGTTTTTCATTTTATTTGAACACATTTTTTAAACCCTATTTGAAAGTGATGAAAAGTAATAAAAATATGTAAAAATCGCGTATGGTTTCAACGTAACGGCCGCGTTAAAGCCCGCATTGATTTGAAATTAAAATAAATAGACTTACGTTCGATATTATTGAAACACGTATCACTCAACCTGCTCGAATTGAGTGATCTTAGCGCCTTAAGAGTAGCTCAATTCGTGCACTATTAAAATGAGGCTACTCATTGCTTAGGGGGCAAGTCTCGTCTTTCATTTGGAAGCAGTTGGCGAGGAGTGCACCGGTCGTTGATCGAAGTGCGTACGTGCCCTGGTTTGATGGTCGTAAGTAATAGTAGGGAGTCGGCGGCACTAACGGGCATAATGAGAAAACTTGGCCGGCACTCTGCGCCGCTGCCGCGCGCCCCGTGACGGGAACAAAACCAAACTGCGGTGCTTATTCGATGGCAAAATTCGATACATTGGTCCAAACTAACTTTATACTGCAAGAGATGACGGTCTAAATTTTTTTCTTCCTTTTAACCGAGCAAACGACAGTTATCTTACAGAGGAGACAAAATATCTTAAATTTTATTTTGTTTTCTTGACTCTATGAGCACGTCATCAGCTCATATATACTTCCCCACCGAGGGGTTCGAGCCTAACCTGAATTAGGGCGATCGGGTCTTAGTCGCCCACGCGGGTCCAGTGCAGGTTGGTCAACTTCACACACAACCTTAGAGTTTCTTCGCAGATGTGTGCAGGTTTCCTCACTATGTTTTTACTTCACCGTAAGAGCGTCGGATAAACGTACATATGAGTCTAAATTCGAAAACACATTGGTACGTGGCAGGACTCGAACCACGACCTCACTGATAGGAGGTATCGGCCCTTGCCGTTGCGCCACCGACCCTCTTAGGTGATGGCCCTTGCCGACGATGAGCTTAAAATAGATTAAAATGAAAATTAAAAACTTATCTCTACTACTTCATATCCACATAAATTTATGAATTTATTATTATGGTTCTCACCAAGTAGATAACAATACAGGTCTGATATTAAATAAATGACAGAAACTGTCTGCTTATGTTGACATTTGCAATTTGCAAACAAATTTCTAATTTTGTTGACACAATTTCTTCAAAATAAGAGCTCAGGCCGTTATTTGCTTGGTCACTTTTTGAGACTTCACCCTATTTATACTTGATGTATGGTAATTATTTGCATAATCCTTACTAATTTTATAAACGCAAAAGTTTGTATGTATGGATATAGGGATGTTTGTTACTCTTTCACGCCACAACAGCTATACGGATCTGAATGAATTTTGGTAGATAGATAAGAATCTGGATTTAACATATAGGCTACTTTTTTGTCACTGTGCACCCTCGAAGACAGTCATACAAAACTTTGTTCACGCGAGTGAAGCCGCTGGCAAAAACTAGTAGCCTATAATAGCATATCTCTGCATAAATAGCATAAAAACCGCAGTTGTCGATTAAACTTCTCTGTATATCTGGATTATCATGTCCGCCATAAACCAAATATTAATTATAATCTCTAAATACAAAGTACCAAATTTTGTTCACATTTCAGTGATTGTGGTCTTCGTTTCCTGCCGCAGCTGAAATCTCATTTTAATTGACTCTCTCTCTCTCTCTCTCTTATCGTGTTGCACAATTAACCGTACTATCCAAGGGATAGACGGCGGTTGTCTGGTGTTGCACTTAGCATCATCTGCAGTCACTTTAGGGCATTTAGATTTACACCTACAGACCTGTGCAACGCGACCTCATATACATCTGGAATCAGATGTGCAGGTTTCCTCACGATGTTCTCCTTGAGCGTTAAAGCAATAAAGCGCAGTAAGTTTCGAAAAACTCAGTGGTACATTAGCCGTTCGGATTTGAACGTGGGACCTCTAATTAGGAGGATCGAGTCGCTAACGGTTGAGACACCGACGTTTAAGTAACTGAAAATTAAAATTAACGCGCAAAACCGTTCAGGGCTGGTCAGGCTCCAACCAGAGGACTACAAATTTTCATACAGCCGATGCCGCGAAGGCATCTTCCAATGGAATAGTTCCCGCTATTGATTTTGCAATCAACACCCGATTAAAGTAGAGAGGTCCACTTTGCTGCTATTAATGAAAACAGATTTATTAAACTGAAAGTCCTTATTTATATTATGTACTTTTAAATGACAGCTGTTAATTTATGTTTATTTATTTAGTTTGTGTAACCGCCTCAGTCCATTAGCTTCACTTTAGGAGGTCGCGGGTTCGATCCATGGCAGAGCCTTACTATGTCAGATTTATTAAACTGAAAGTCTTTAATTATATGTAGGTACTTTTAAACGACACCTATCAATTTATGTTAATTGAGTTAGTTTGTTTAACCGCCTCCGTGGCGCAATGGTTAAGTCCATTAGCTTCACATCAGGAGGTCGCGGGTTCGATTCCCGGCAGATTCTTACTTTGTAAGACTCGGTTTGGCTGGTGGTAGGGCATTTTCAACAGCCGTATAGCTAGCTACTACCATCTTATCTAAGTCTTGCCGCCAAATATTAATCTTAACAGCATTGATGTGTTCCAAGCTTGAAGATAATATAGCCAGTTCTCCATTGTGTTGGGGAATTTTGGTAAGCCCGCATTCATTTTCGGTATCATCACCACTCGTCAGATAATGCCAATGGCTTATCAATAAGAATAATAATAATTAAAACGAGTGTGCTTTAAACCACACGACTGAAGTAAAACTTAATCACCGTTCGCGTAACGAATTCACCAGCTTACTCCCTATATCAAGCGTGCCGTTCGTTTCGCCCGATCACACTTTTCGTAACGGTAAAAATCACGTAAAAAAGTTTTACTTCAAAAACGATCACTATAATAAGTGCTTATATTTTACAATGATATCTTATGGTACAGTCGAGTTCATTAATATATGAGCATTACCAATGCTGGAAACATAAATGTACATGGAAGTGTACTTATGACTGACTTTGTGGCTCAGTGGTTAGTGCCCTTGACTACCCTTGAGAGTCGTGGGTTCGATCCCCACCCAGGGCAAGCATTTGTGTGATGAGCAGATTTGTTTGCTCTGTGTCTGGGTGTTAAATTATATCTATATATATGTATGTATTTAAACGTATGTAAGTATGTATATCAGTCTCTGGTAACCCATAACACAGGGAATCCTACTTTGGGGCCAGATGACCATGTGTGATTTGTCCCAGAATATTTATTATTATTTATTTATTTATTTTACTTATATATATCTGAGCAGATCCATCAATCAAATATATACATATATATACACATATCACCTGTCATATTAATTTGAGCAAGCCTTTCAGCCTTGTACTAATAATTTTAAAAATTATTTAACCAAGTAAAAGTACAAAAATATTTACGCAAAGGTTTTTCAAATATTAGTAAACATTTAGTGGCACAAAAATATCAGTACTAAAGAATTTCATATTCATTTGAACAAGTAGGAGTTCATAAATATCTGAACAAACACAATACTTCGAATTTTAAAAATGACAATCACCGAATAGAGTACCGTACTGTCAAATGATACATTCGTCTCTTTCATTTTGAGTGTGACGTCATTACTGTTTGCTTGCGGCTTGTTACCCATTTTTGTACCCTTCCATGAAGCCTTGGTAATGGTCATATATTAATGAACTCGACTGTACAAACAGTATGGCAGTAACTGTAGTTTTAAAACGTTTAGCTGCGTTGTGAGCTACTTTGAAATAAAGTAAAAGGAAAATATACATCTTGAATCTGCTTGACATTTACTTCCAAAAGCTTTGTTAGGTACTAGGAGCGTATAAGAAGAAAAAAAATACTGTGTCGTCGTCTCGTTACTCTAACAAAATATCTTCCCTCTGATATTTTAAACTGATAGCGAACAAAATAGAAACCCGCCAAGTGCTAGTCAAACTCGCACACGCGGGGTTCCTTATTCATCATATTCGCTCAAATACGTCCCCACCGAGGGGCTCGAGCCTACCCTGAATTAGGGCGATCGAGCCTTAGTCGACCACGCGGGCCCAGTGCTGGTTGGTCGATTTCACACACAACCGTTCGAGTTTTTTCGCAGGCGTGTGCAGGTTTCATCACGATGTTTTCCTTTACCGTTAAAGCAATCGGTGAGTATATGTACGTAAGTTTTGAAAAACTCATTGGTACATTGGCCGTCCGGATTTGAACCCGGCACCTCTGGTTAGGAGGACCGAGTCGTTACCGGTTGAGCTACCGACGCGTGGTTCCTTATTACTACACCTTTATAACAAACTAGTATAAAAAAAATCTGCTAAGTGCGAGTCAGAACCGCACACAAAGGGTTCCGTACCATCATACTAGATGGCGATAGTTTTATGTTTCAAAAACCATCATACTATACGGCGCTAGTTTCTTCATTTTTTAGTATGGAGACCCCCTCATTTTTTCACTTTTTTTAATTTTTAGTATTTGTTGTTACAACGGCAACAGAAATACATCATCTGTGAAAATTTCTCTAGCTGTCACGGTTCATGAAATACAGCCTGGCGACAGACGGACAGACAGACAGACAGACGGACGGACAGACAGACAGACGGACGGACAGCGAAGTCTTAGTAATAGGGTCCCGTTGACCCTAAAAACCGGCCAAGTGAGAGTCAAACTCGTGCACCGAGGGTTCCTTATTACTACACCCTTATAAACAACGAGTACAACAATGATACATAATTTCAATAAAAACAATAATTAGTTTTTAAAATTATGTTTGCCAGATACTTATAAAAACATCAACGAAAGTAACAGAAATAATATATTTTCTTCACAAAACATTAATTTCAAACTTTATTTATTTTTATTATCATTTGTTAGGAAATCCGCCATAATATATGTATGTATATCAGTCTCTGGTAACCCATAACACAGGGAATCCTACTTTGGGGCCAGATGACCATGTGTGATTTGTCCCAGAATATTTATTATATTTATTTTTATTTATTAATAATTCAATTTCATAATACACTAACACTAATATTGCAAAGAGGTAAAGTTTGTAAGGTTGTGAATTTATTTGTAGGAAGTAATCTCTTGAACTACTGAACCAATTTTGAAAATTCTTTCACTAGTAGAAAGCTAATATTCCTGAGTGACATAGAGTAATATCTACCACCACTCACCCTCAAAGAAAGTCATAAAAACGATGCCCATGCGAGCGAAGCCTCGGGCAGAAGGCAGTCTAACATAAGCAAAATAAAAGTAAGAAATATAAACTAAGAGAGATATATTGTGGGCGGTCTTATCGCTGAAAGCGATTTCTACTAAACAACCAGTGACAAATATTCTGTAAAACTTCAACCGGTCACCTAACATGGTTCATAAGGTCATTTGACAGACAGAAGGACCACAGTATTACGATATGGCTTACAGTACCGCAACGCCTTTGATGTCGCACAAGCGAGCGTAGGTACAAGCAGTACTAGCCTCGCGGAGTTTGCCAGGCTGTGCCCCGCCGCCTGCTGCCCCGCAAGTACCCTTCCGTTGCTCTGCGTAAGCACATTCGTTGCGCTACTGTAACCCGCTATATAGTAATACTGTCGAAGGACTGAGAGATTGACGGACTTAGTACTAATAAGGTCACGTTGGCACCATTTGAGTATGGAAACCTAAAAAGAAACTTTAGCGAACAAAACGTTCACACAATTCCATTTTCTAAGAACTAAGAGAGATACATTGTGGGCGAACTTTACGCTGAAAGCGATTTCTACTAAACAACCAGTGACAACAAATATTCAGTGGAAAATTTCAACCGGTCACCTATCATAGTTTCAAAACACAGCCCTTTGGACAGACACAAAGACTGAGGGATGGACGGACTTAGTACTAATAAGGTCACGTTGGCACCATTTGAGTACGGAACCCTAAAAAGAAACTTTAGCGAACAAAACGTTCACACAATTCCATTTTTAACCCCCGACGCAAAAAAGAGGGGTGTTATAAGTTTGACCGCTATGTGTGTGTGTGTGTCTGTGTGTGTGTCTGTGTGTCTGTCTGTGTGTCTGTCTGTGGCACCGTAGCTCTCAAACGGGTTAACCGATTTGGATGCGGTTTTTTTTATTTACAAGCAGGTTTTTTGGCGATGGTTCTTAGATACGTTTTATCAAAATCGGTTCAGCCGTTTCAAGGTCATCAGCTCTTTTGTTAGCTGCGGTAGGGTTCTTAGACTTTTAATGTGTATTTACTTTACTTTCAAACATACATGTGACCAAAAACTTGAAACACTCATGTATGCTTAATAACTATGCAGGATTATGGAACTCTTGGTCTGATGCTGCAGCCAGGATATCCAGAACACTAGCACACTCTTAAAAAAATAATAGCAGATATGTCGTGTTTGGACTCGTTTTGATCAGTATTTGATTCTGCATACAATGCAATGGTGGCAACACGGTGAGCTGATGCTGCGGCCAGGATATCCAGCACACTAGTACACTCTTAAAAAAATAATAGCAGATATGTCGTGTTTGGACTCGTTTTGATCAGTATTTGATTCTGCATACAATGCAATGGTGGCAACACGGTGAGCTGATGTTGTTAAAATCCGTTAAATTTTTGACATACCTGCGTACCTGAAACTATGACTAACTGTGAACTAAATATTATTGAGATAAACCTTCGCTTTGATTTCTTATATAAACCCCCGACGCAAAAAGAGGGGTGTTATAAGTTTGACGCCAATTTCTGTGTGTTTGTGTCTGTTTGTCTGTGGCATCGCAACTCTCGAACGGATGGACCGATTTTGATGCGGTTTTTTTTACGTGAAACAAGTTTCCTTGCGGTGGTTCTTAACTTCTTAGCTATAATCGATAAAGATCTGTTCAGCCGTTTGAGGGTTATCAGCTCTTATCTAGGTGACTAAGGGATCTGGGCAACTTATACAGGTCTGATCGATTCAAAATTTGGTGCCCTGTTAATGTAAAAATATTGCAAAACCATGATAACCTTGAACTGTTGATGCAGGCAGCATCTCCTAGAATCTACAGAATACCCAACTCCTCAAAAACTTTCAGTAGAAGTATCGTGTTTGGGCTCAAAAAAAATATTCAAAACAATTTATTTCAAATAGGTGTTACACACACTTTTAAATAGAATTAGAATATAAATTATTAGAATAGTCTCAATGAATAGGTGTTAGATATAATATGGTAACCTTGACCTGATGCTGCAGCATCTCCTGGAATCTGCTGAAGCAGCGGTTAAAAAAGTAAAAAACTTCCATGGGTCCATGGATTTGAAGTTTAGAGTTATAACACATTTAATTGCAGCTTCAAACAAGGGAGGTGAGCAACTTCCACAGGCTTGATCGATTCAAAATAGGCTAGATTTTGTGTCGCAGTATCGTGTTTCGTCCCGGAAACTATTTGTATGAATGTGGGGGTAGAGTTTCGATTGTATGTAATAGTTATGTAAAGTTTAAAAAGCACGAAATAAAAATTAAATTAAAAATTTAAAAAACCCCCGACAAAAACCTCTAAAAAGTAAACAATAATATGTATTGACCCTTTGAGTTTAATTTAAGTAGTAATATTTTGATCCAAGAGTCGTCGCGTAGGGGGACCGCTAAGTAAATAAAATAAAAACAGAATACAACTGATTTACTTTACTACAACTAATTAGTAATAACTTCACAACTTAGCGGTCCCCCTACGCGACGACTCTTGGATCAAAATATTACTACTTAAATTAAACTCAAAGGGTCAATACATATTATTGTTTACTTTTTAGAGGTTTTTGTCGGGGGTTTTTTAAATTTTTCTAAGAACTAAGAGAGATACATTGTGGGCGAACTTTTCGCTGAAAGCGATTTCTACTAAACAACCAGTGACAACAAATATTCAGTGGAAACTTCAACCGGTCACCTATCATAGTTTCAAAACACAGCCCTTTGGACAGACACAAAGACTGAGGGATGGACGGACTTAGTACTAATAAGGTCACGTTGGCACCATTTGAGTGAGGAACCCTAAAAAGGAACTTTAGCGAACAAAACGTCCATACAATTCCATTTTCTCTTTCACTGCAGCGCAGCAAGTCTTAGTGTATCAGGGGTCTGTATGGGACCTTTCAGGAACGCAATAATCAGGAGTGGTAAGGCGACATTCAGGCGTCCGCCCTAATAGAGGCGTCGATGAATCGCCACGCCGCCGCCGCACAAAACTTGCCACTTGGCTGTAAAGGCTGTAAAGGCCCACCGCGCCCGCCAACTCGTTTGCCTCGTCTCGCCAAAGGGCTTTTACCAACGCCATCATGCTTTCGCTTTGACTTTTATAAGTATTTTAAACGAGGATTAGTGCAGCACCGACTTGAGTGCAAGGCTATGCACACTATATAGTGAATAAGCCTAGGAATTTAGGGCAAACCTCCAACTTAATCGTTTCCTTACTCTATAAGTGTAAGAGCAATAAGTGGAGCAGGATCAATTGACACATGTCATCCTCTTTTCAAAAGAAACACAACCTCCTCCGTGGCGTAATGGTAAGTCCATTCGCTTCACACCAGGAGGTCGCGGGTTCGATTCCGGCGGGGTCAACTTGTAAGACTCGGTTTGGTTGGTTATAGGGCATTTTCTAAGCCCGCCTGGCTAGCAACCACCATCTTATCTAAGTCTTGCCGCCAAACATCAGTGTTATCCACATTGCATTGGGGAATCTTGATAAGCCCGCTTCCATCTTCGGCATCATCGTCACTTTCCATCAGGTGAGATGATGCCAAGGGCTTAGCAATTGTGAATAAAAAAAAACCTTCTAACACTTACAAGCTTGCACATTTTAGAAATAGAAACATATTTAAAAAATAAATAGAGTTTAAAAAAACTAAAAAACACGCTTATAGAGTACATCAGACTAAAAAGTAGAAAATAATAATTAACAAAAAATACTAGTATTATGGTTGAGAGGGTGGGAAATGGCATGATTTACTAATAAGCATATCCTGTCATAATTTCCGATTGATATGGAGAAAATTTATGTCCTCGCTCGCGAGCCTACATGGGTGTAAAAGAAAATAACAAACTCGTGACAATGGTAAACCCTCACCCGCGGATCGGGCTTACAAATGTCACTCGTTTGTTATTGATCTTTTTACCACTCTTGTGTCATAAATAACTATTACGAAGTATACACGTTTATTACCTCCCTGGAGTTTTTATTGAAGACAAACTACCTTGCTAAGGTATGGTAGTTGGGTACATGAGGTAGAAATCAGGACGTCTACGCCGCAAGAATACGGTTACCGGCAGACATTTCCAAACTCACAACTTCGACTGTTACCAGAGTAAAGAAAAACCGACGAATTCCAATGAATTGTTTGCTTGTTATTAAAAGTTTTTCATCGGGGAATGGAGTCTCGAAAAATTAAAAAGTTCCCGTTTCCATTATAATAACTCGAATGAGATACTGGGAAGTGTCCTATCTCTGGGAAATGTTGGGAAGGCGGACCGTAAATGACGTGATTACGTTGATGATATCGAGCGAATCGCAATCTAAGCCCGCAAAACGGCATCAGTTTAAATGAGGGCGCGAGACGCTCGTCAGGGAGTGGTTCGGAATTAGTCAATCCTATCGCTACCATCTCTAGAGGAGTTGGTGAAGCTGAATAATGAAATAGCTCGTCGAGGTGGCGAGTAGGCGCTATCGGCGGCGTGGCGGGCGGCAGCGACGCCCGCCGGCGGCGTGGAGGCGCGACCATTGGAACGAGACGCTTCAACACCGCGCGCCGAAAATCCTACGAATTCCATGTGAGATATCTCGCGGCTTTTTTAGGGTTATTAAATTGAGTGGGTTTTAAGGAAATGAGTTGAGGATATAAATCTGGATGCCCAATGAAGCCTGAACGTAAGCAAACAATAGCTATGTAATAAATGAGGGTAGCTTGGTTGCGTCGTACATTGTCTTCATTGGAGCAGTAGAGGCGAAGATAAAAATCCAGCTGCGTGATGGCGTAGTGCCAATAAGGCGAATGGATCTGGAACAGTTATCGCCATTCTTGTTTATACAACTGGTGCCGAGGATGGCAGTGTACTGTAATTGAATTCCTTAGTAAGTTAGAACAATAAGTATTGCGCATTTTTTGTTTTAAACTTTTAAGCCTTAGGCAAAATCAAATTCAAAGGAACCTCATTGGAGTCAACATTTTGTTTTTAAGTGAAATGTTTTCGTTTTCATTCATACAAATTGATGAATGGCTTTTGAGAAAGTTAAGGTAATATCCTCTGAAGGTTGGAGGCTCTACACTCGAAGTTGTTACCGAATATTTAAAAACCTGGAACAAACAGTCCAGTTAGGTAGGTCCAACTTCGAGAAAGAGATCAATCGACGAATCCAACTCGGCTGGGCAGCGTTCGGGAAGCTTTGCAATATCTTTACGTCCCAGATACCGCAGTGTCTTAAGACCAAGGTTTTCGACCAGTGTGTGTTGCCAGTGATGACATACGGAACTGAGACATGGTCGCTTAATATGGGCTCAACGTAACCAAAATAGGTCTCAGAATTGCTAAACTTAAGTGTCAGTGGGCGGGGCACATACATGTAGCTCTTAGAACAGATGGCCGTTGGGGCAATAAAGTTCTCGAGTGGCGAACACGCACCGGAAAACGTAGTGTAGGCAGACCTCCCACTCGGTGGACCGGTGACCTGGTGAAGGTCGCGGGATGCTGCTGGATGAGGGCAGCGCAGAACCGCTTGTCGTGGAAATCCTTGGGGGAGGCCTATTTCTAGCAGTGGACGTCCTTCGGCTGATATGATGACGATGAAGGTAATATGCGCTTTCATATTTGTCGATGCCTCAGGCAGCGAGATAAACAATTTATAGATACGTTTTGTTCATCTACAATATAGATGTTACCATCAGAGAATACAAGCATCACATATGTATTATATTTGTGCGTGTTATATCAAAAAATATTCCCTTTGGGTAAGATATACAGAAACACTCGTATATTATTTATTAGCTACGAGAATGACAAAGAAAATTTCGCAACAATACGTTTCAGATAGGGGCATAATGTTGAAAACATCATAACTCCCAATTTTCCGGGGAAACTGGCATATTCATTCTTTCCTTCGCTTTTAGATGCGAATACAAACGCTGCCGTGATACCCGCCGCCGGCTCAGAATCCTGCTACAAGCTCGCCCGGCTAGGCTGCTCGCAAACCAAACATATTATACATCATCACCTCAAAAGAAAGAAGTTACGCCACGAAGAAAACCTTTAACACCTTAAGAGGAAATGCGGGCGCAAATTTTTCCATACAAACGTAGTTCCCTGTTTCCTCCCTAGATAATGATAATAGAGCAATAATGTTTTTTCCATCGAACCTATATTTTCCATGGCCACGCCCCTATGTTTTTTTTTCATATTCTAATTATAATAGGAAGTAGAAGCCTTCAAGAACTGGGAAAATTGCCCAACTGAAACGTTACTTTTAGACACCCACCAAAAAATATTACGAATATTGACAATAAAATAGAAACATGGAGGCATAAAGTAAACATATTTTTAATTATTTTAGAAAAAAAATATTATTGCTCAAGTTTTGGAGCAGGAAATAGGGGAGTACGATATGCTGTTTTGGTCAATTTTAGTGTCTATTATCGGTCCGCGCTGCAGTTCTCCCTTTCTTGCTGTATACGGAGAGGTTTGGGGCAGAGAGACAGCAATATTTTATTCAAATACCTATTCTGTAGCCCGCGTTTCCTTTTAATCCGCCAGCTCCAGAATTACTTCGTCTAGCTCGACACAATCAATGTATGACCTCAATGTCACTCTGGCGTTACATATCGGTGAAAACGAAACTTATGTTTTTCCAGCGTAGATAAATCTATTTTAACTACAAACATCGTGAAACTGTTATGTTGTTTTAGAGTAAATCTTTTCTTTAACGACGCTGGGTGGAATAAATGAGTTTGCTGCAGCTGATTAAAAATGGAAGCTTTGGTGTCGGGGGAGCTGCAGACGGTCTGAATGCGCCCTAAGTTGCTGCAAAATCCCACGTTTCCGCTTTCATTCCATATTGCGCCGTGCGAGGGATTCACGGTAACGTATTCAGGGTTTGCCGAGACGGGCTAGGTTACCGCCGGTAACCGTAATGCGTTTTATGAATTAATGAACGAATGAATGAGGGGATTTCACCCCAACTAACCATTGGCTCGGGTGAAAACGGCACCGTCTGCTGGCGTTATCTCAGTAGATTCTTTATAAGCCAAAGCTTTAGAAGCTTTGAATTTTGCGAACGTACCTCGTTAACTTTTTGGTTTTACCAACAACATTTTATTTATGCTTTATCTGAGACTGTATTGTAAAGAGGACTCAGCTATAATGCGGAACGCCGTCTTAATCAGATCGTATAAGATATAGAGTTAAAAAAAAACACTGGCAATCTTATGTCTTTGGTATAAGAATAAAAGAGATAAACTGAGTGAATTCTACTGTGGAAACTAACTGAATGGCTTTTATGACTTTGAGAGTAAGTGGTGCGCGGTTCGCGAGCATGGCCATGAGTTTTTTTTCCAGATCCCTCAGGAACTGTGTCGGGCTATTCTGATTAGCAGTCTGTCACTTCCCACGCCCTCAACCGATTCTATTCAAAAAGTCACTTCAATCCGTTGCTCCGTTGCAGCGCTACGTGCAGGAGCGTGGAGACGAGTTTCCCCAAATCCCCCGGGAACTATTATTGATGTGTAACATCTTTGCTCTCGCTTTCCTGCAATTTGTGTGAGTGATTTCGTGAAATGGGACGGAAATGTGTAACAGGAAATGCGAACGTTTTTTAATTCTCGAAAACTAAGGTTGTCATAGCCATTCCGCCTAGTGTGATGGCAAAGGTAAAGATGACATACTACTATTCGAAGGGTCGGCCCGTGAATGTACGACCCGATAATTAATTAATTTCATAAGTATTTTGTCACATGTTACACATCATATGCGAGTACTGTAGGTCTCGTTTTTTTACCAGACAACATGGGTCCATGATATGTTAGTAAAACAAGAAAAATATAACTAAGGAATCAATTAATATACTAAACCCGCCCAGCGTGTGGATGAATCAGGGCTGACACCCGGTGCTTCTGCGGCACACTGTTGGGTCTGCCTGCCAGCACCCTCAGGGTGGTGTTGTTGCCGCCCAGCATCTACTACGGACCGAGTCTATTTTTTGCGCATTAATGCGTGAAACTCGTCTACTCGGGCTGCGGCAAACATGCCTGAAGCACTGCAGAACCTGGGCAACCTCAACATCCTCATTCATTGTTCTGTTGTTAAGTGCAATACCAGGCAACCGCCGTCTATCCCTTGGATAGCACGATAACTTGTGCCACACGATAAGAGAGAGAGAGAGAGAGAGGAGAGATGTTACAGAAATTAACCAAAAAAAGAGTATTTTATCAGTTCTCTTGGGAACTGCATCAGACTATGCTATTTTCACGGGATAAAACGAAGCCCTTTCCAGTGACACAGGTTAACTTGCATGCCAAATTTGATTAAAATTGGTCCAGGTGTTGAAGCGTGAAAAGGTAACAAACAAACACATTTTCACATTTATTTATATATATTGTTAATTATGATATTTATTTAAGGATTTATATGGGATAATATTTTGGGGAAACGCAACTGGTAGGGAATTAATATTTAAGGCTCAAAAAAGATGTACAAGATCTATTTGTAACATTTATCGAACTGACAGCTGCAGACCTCATTTCAAAAGACTAAAACTGTTAACTTTTCCTTGTATGTTTATCTACGAAGTAGCTGTATTTGTGAAATCTAATCTGCACCTATTTAAGACTTTAAAATCTCGAAGGCATGGTAACACTCTTTGCACAGTTCCATGTAACACAGCCCTGCTCCACAAAAGTGTATTTACGTTAGGTCCTAAAATATATAATAAAGTACCTCGGGAAATCCGTGAGTTTGACGACATTACGAGTTTTAAAAACAAGTTACGTGAACTGTTACTAGAAAAGACATACTATGACATGTACGAATATTTAAATGATGACATATTGTGAAATTATTTGATTTATTTAAGTTCGACATTATACATTAAATTTATCTTCTTGAGCACAACATTTGACATTAATAATTTAAAATTTAAAGGTATTATGCAATTTTAATATGTTTTTTCTATTTTTTATGTATTTTTTTTTGTGTAAGCTGAAATGTATTGTATGCCTCTTTAGGCAGATTATGTGAAACTTTATATTACTTTAAGATCTTTGTACCATAATCAACAATAAAAACTGATTCTGATTCTGATTCTGATGTTTTTTCTTAGTGTTCTGTCAAAGTATACATACATATTAGTACTAACATACAGTATGGACACTACCTGCCGCTCTCCAGATTGCGACCTCATCCCCTCGTCATCAGACTGATACAGTTGGTTGCAGTTTGGTTGTCGAACGTATAGGATTTTGTTCCTTCATTCCTTTTTTGAAATGTCATTTCTGGCCCGTTGTATGAAGTGTCCAGGGTGTGGTTCTGTAGTGAAATATGATGTGCTTGTATTTTGTTAAATACGTTTCCCTTCGATCGAACGCACCGCACCGATGGTCTGCGAAAACTAGGAGTGCATATTTTTTAATTTTTTTTAATACACAATTGGTAAGCCCTGGCATCATCTCATCTGATGGTAAGTGACGATGATGCCGAAGATGGAAGCGGGCTTACCAAGATTCCCCAACGCAATGGAGAACTGGCTATCTTATCTTCACGCCGGAACACATCAATGTTGTTAACACTGATGTTTGGCTGCAAGACTTAGATAAGATGGCGGTAGCTAGCCAGGTGGGCTTAGAAAATGCCCTACCACCAACCTTCTGGTGTGAAGCGAATAGACAAACTTGACAACAGCTTGTTATAAGGTAGTAATACCCGCATTTCATGATCATCATATCAGCTCATATACTTCCCCACCAAGGGGCTCAAGCCTAACCTGAACTGGGTGATCGAGCCTTAGTCGACCACGCAGGCCCAGTCCGGGTTGGTCGACTTCACACACAACCTTCGAGTTTTTTCGCAGACGTATGCAGGTTTCCTCACGATGTTTTCCTTCACCGTAAGAGCGTCGGATAAATGTACATATGAAATCAAAATTCGAAAACTCATCGGTACGTGGCAGGATTTGAACCACGATCTCCCGGAAAGATGGTAGCGGCCCTTACCATAACACATTACACACATCCGCATCGAGTGATTTACAGAACGAACGTAGAAAAGCTTTCGAGTGTTAACTAACATATGAAATTATCAATAGTTGCGTTAATGTTATGTAAAATATGAATTTGTGATATAGGTAGGCAGAGAGCGGAGTTCTTCCATTTTTATGCTACTTGACTTATGCTTGTTTATTTTATTTATTTATTTTATAAATTTAGGAAACAAACAATATTATATATAGTATTACATATAAATTTTAAATTAAAAATGACCTGGAGTTCCACTTAATAAAAATAAAACATGATATATATACGTCTAATAAATCGATGGACCCCGCCTGCACGCACGAAAAAGGATGACTCATTGTCCCGTTACGTTATGACGTTGTCACGTTAAACATCGTCCGTAAACCAACTTTACAGTTAACCAATTTTTACTATAACAGTTTACTTTATTTCTAATCGCACTTTTAAAGGGTAAATATATTATTTATCTGCATAATAAACATTCAGTCCGCAAAATAACTACTTGAGCGGCAAGATTTCATGATTGAGCGGCAGAAAAACATGTAGGAAGAGTGTGGTACGGGGAGTTCTAAATGGAAGCGGGAGCGAGCGAAGCGAGCTCGGACTTGCGGAGCACCCCGACTCGGATCCGTTAGGTTCGGAGACTGTGCGGGGAGGCGAGCTAAGCTCGCCTCCCCGCACAGTCGTAGTGTTAGGTTTAACATGAGAACACAGAAGTAGGAGCCCCGAAGGGGCTCCGTCGACCACTCAACACTGTAGGAAGAGTGTAGTACGGGGATGTTTAAAATAATTACAGCCATCCAGAATGACATAAATTGCTGATTGATTTTGAAATGTTTGCTGACCATGAGTTGCTGACCAATTAGCTATTTCTGCTCACCGATTATATTTTTCTGCTCACAGAAATAACAATACTATGCTAACCATTTAATTGACACCCCTTTTAAAGGCACCCAAAGTAGTATTAAAAATGTTGTTCAATTGAAATTTAATTAAAGCAAGAGGTACACATTTGTAGATCAGAAAAAAAAAACATTTAAGTACTGTTTTGTTTTTCATCGCAAACATATTTTTTACGTCAATATGTTATGAAACAAAGCGCTAGGCTCACAAAGAACCAGCATGTAACCAAAACCCGTATCCAAAGAGTCTCTTTAATATCTACAGAGGGAAATCTTACATGACGTAAACGGTCGCACGTTAGAGTGTGCCATGCGGCATATTTTATTTTAACCGCATCCGTGGCGTAATGGTAACGTCCATTAACTTCACATCAGGAGGTCGCTGGTTCGATTCCCGGCGGAGTCTGACTTTGTATAAATCGGTTTGGTTGGTGGAAGGGCATTTTCTAAGCCCAAGATTCAAGGTATTTATTCAAAATAGGTGCAAATTACACTCTTTCTGATAGTCATACAATAATAATAACTTATTGACATTTGTGAAAAATCAAGAAATAAAAAATCATTTGTTATTAACCAGATTATGTCATTAGAACATGAAAACAATATGACACGAAAAGTTGTACATAAATATCATTGAATGTCATTGATACCTTTGACAAGAGTAGGCCAGTTCTCACGGACAGCACTCGGTCACGAGAATAACGCAAGAGTGAGCCATCGCTCCCATCAACCATATTAGAGGGAAAGGAACGACCCTGGCTAACTACCACCATATTATCCAAGTCTTGCCGCCAAGCATCAATGTAGATAGCATTGATGTGTTCCAGCTTAAAGATAAGATAGCCAGTTCCCCATATCTTGGCAAGCCCGCTTCCTTCTTCGGCATCATCGTCACTTACCATCAGGCGAGATGATCTCAAGGGCTTGCCAAATCTGGATTTCAAAAATATATATTTCAGGTTACTGAAGTGAAAGTGAGGCAAACGTATAATATTTTTTTTTTATCTACAACTGATAAGCCCTTGGCATCATCTCACCTGACGGTAAGTGACGGTGATGCCGAAGATGGAAGCGAGCTTACCAAGATTCCCCAACGCAATGGGGAACTGGCTATCTTATCGTCAAGCTGGAACACATCAATGCTGTTAACACTGATGTCTGGCGGCAAGACTTAGATAAGATAGTGGTAGCTAGCCAGGCGGGCTATGAAAATGCCTTACCACCAACCAAACAGAGTCTTGCAAAGTTGACCCCGCCGGAAATCGAACCCGCGACCTCATGGTGAAGCGAGTGGACTAACCATTACGCCACGGAGGCGGTTTAGTTTTCTCAGCTACGTCATTGAATCTGATACTTGACTCCACCTCTCAGTCGAGCTCTATAAGGACAATTGTGTCTCTAGATATATTGTTGAAACTCTGTGTCCGTAACAAACTCTATGTAACAACACGCCACTTCCTATTTCCGCCCCCACCTTTCCCCCACATCCTGAAATTTCAGACGCGAGAAAAACTGAGCTCATCAGAATTCAGTACGCCGCTTACCCGTTAAAGCCAGTCGCAAATGTTACCTATTCATGTAATATAGGTTGTAACGAATAATAGGTTAAAACTAATAATAGGTTGTAACGAATAATAGGTTAAAACTAATAATAGGTTGTAACGAATAATAGGTTGTAACTAATAATAAATTGTAACGAATAATAGGTTAAAACTAATAATAGGTTGTAACGAATAATAGGTTAAAACTAATAATAAATTGTAACGAATAATAGGTTGAAACGAATAATAGGTTGTAACGAATAATAGGTTAAAACTAATTATAGGTTGTAACGAATAATAGGTTGTAACTAATAATAAATTGTAACGAATAATAGGTTGAAACGAATAATAGGTTGTAACGAATAATAGGTTAAAACTAATAATAGGTTGTAACGAATAATAGGTTGTAACGAATAATAGGTTGAAACGAATAATAGGTTGTAACGAATAATAGGTTGTAACTAATAAAAGGTTGTTACAAATAATAAGGCTCCAGGTCACACAAAGGACGATAGAGTGAGCTATGCTGAGTTTCCGTTATTAATCGAATTAGAAATGAGAAAATCTGTAAGAGAACGAAAGTAACCGACATATACCTATCATAATTAAATTAGAATCGCTAAATGCAGTGGCAGTGGGCGGGACACATAGCTCGTTGAATGGATTGCCGTTTGGGTAATAAAGCTCTCAAGTGGCAGCTGGGCAACAAAAGACGTAACTAAGATGCCTGAAAACGTTAAAAGCCTTTTCTACTCAGTGGATCGACAACCTGGTGAAGGTAGCGGAAAGCTGCTGGATTCCGTTGCAGGACAGTTTGTTGCTTATACCTTTGGGGGAGCATTATCTTCAGCAGTGGACATCTTTCTATTGTAATTATCGTCTGATATGATGATGACATGCATCTAAGAGACTCCGAGCAACGATCGGTTGCCCAGCTTCTTATTTGTTCATTATCGTCATAATAACGTATTATTATGTATATATTTTATTTTTAACCGCCTTCGTAGCTCAGAGGCAAAGTTCACTGGCTTTACACAGGAGGTCGCGGGTTCGATTCCCGGCGGGGTCAATTGTAAGACTCGGTTGGGTTGGTGGTAGGGCATTTTCTAAGCCCGCCTGGCTAGCTACCATCATCTTATCTAAGTGTTGCCGCCAAATATCAATGTTGATATCATTGGTGTGTTCCGGCATGAATATAAGATAGCCAGTTTCCCCATTGCGTTGGGGAATCTTGGTAAGCCCGCTTCCATCTTCGGCAACATCGTCACTTACCACCAGGTGGGATGTTGTCAACGGTTTACCAATTCTACTGTACGTGTGTATGTCACTGAACTCCACCTAAACGGCTGTACCGATTTGAATGATTTTTTTTGTATGCGTTTGGGTTTCGCCCTGGATGGTTAGATTTACAAATCAGCCCGGCAGATGGCGCTGCAGTCGGTACCTAGGTTATCCTGAAATATCATGCAGTTCAACGTCTGTCGGGTCCGCTAGTAGTAATATATAAGTGATCATCATCATATCAGCCAAAAGACGTCCACTGCTGGACATAGGCCTCCCCCAAGGATTTCCACGACGACACAGGTTCTGCGCTGCCCGCATCCAGCGGCTTCCTGCGACTTTCAACAGACGCATGTAAACTAAAGTAAACTTTTTTTTTGTACGAACGGATTTTTTCGCGAATAGCACATATCAAGATACCTAGACTTGGAATGTAAAACATTAACTTAAAATTAATGCAAAATCCAAGTCGTTGGATCCATTTTCAAGAAACCATTTTTACAAGCTTTTATTTTAACTTGCAATGTATGTAGGTATGTTTGATCGGGTGGAATCTAGCAAGCTAAATTTGACCCACTTCCCGGTTTCCGATTGAGCTGAAATTTTGCATGCATATGTAGGTATATCGCGTGACAATGCAATATTAAATGCTTGTACCTAAAAGGTTTTAGGTGTTTCGATAATTATTATACATTAACTGAGGTTCTACTCATCGTACTGAATAACTTTTCCCAAAGACACCATAGTCAATTCTCAAAAAAAAATACATTCCCTTTATACAAAAATGCACGAAATTAGTCGATCAGCCGATCGATTATTTGTTTTTTCGGATTTCAGCCAAGCCATAGAGCAAAAGTTGCCCCAGTTAACGGAACCTACACCAATTTTGTTAAACTTTCTATACAAGAATTGCTCACTTAAAGTATGAACAAAAAATAAGACTTGAAATACTTGAAAACGCTAAACACGTTAAAAAACCGACTTCCATCTGAACAAATTAGTACATTTTTGCATTATTATTTTTGGTTTTTGTTAATTTTCTACTAAAGTACCACACCGATCTTGATAAAATTTATATGGGACCACACGGGAAGCACTAGCTTTCAAATAAAAAAAGAATCATAAAAATCGGAACACCCAGTCAAAAGTCCTGAGGTAACCAACATAAAAAAAAACATACAGACGAATTGAGAACCTCCTCCTTTTTGGAAGACGCTTGAAAACAATTCAACTCACTAGATATCACAGCAAAATAAAAAATTCGAGCGAGACCTACAGTACTCGCATATGATGTGTAACATGTAACAATCATCATCATCATCATATCAGCCGAAGGAAGTCCACTGCTGGACATAGGCCTGCCTACACTACGCTTTCCGGTGCGTGGTCGCCACTCGAGAACTTTACTGCCCCAACGGCCATCTGTTCTACGAGCAATGTGCCCCGCCCACTGCCACTTAAGTTTAGCAATTCTGAGAGCTATGTCGGTTACTTTGGTTCTCTTACGGATCTCTTCGTTTCTGATTCGATCACGTAGAGAAACTCCGAGCATAGCACGCTCCATTGCCCTTTGGGTGACCTTGAGCCTTCTTATGAGGCCCATAGTAAGCGACCATGTCTCAGTTCCGTACGTCATCACTGGCAACACACATTGGTCGAAGACCTTGGTCTTAAGACACTGCGGTATCTGGGACGTAAAGATATTGCGAAGCTTCCCGAACGCTGCCCAGCCGAGTTGGATTCGACGATTGATCTCTTTCTCGAAGTTGGACCTACCTAACTGGACTGTTTGTCCCAGGTATACATATTCGGTAACAACTTCGAGTGTAGAGCCTCCAACCTTCAGAGGAGTAGGTATGACACGGACGTTTGACATAATTTTCGTCTTGTCCATGTTCATTCTAAGACCCACTTGTTGAGAGGCTCTACTGAGGCCATCGAGCATTGTGCCTAAGTCGTCCATAGTCTCAGCCATGACCACGATATCGTCAGCGAATCGAAGGTGGGTGATGTACTCGCCGTTGATATTGATGCCGAGTCCACCCCAGTCCAAAAGCTTAAAAACATCTTCCAGGGCGGCGGTGAACAGTTTCGGAGATATAACGTCTCCCTGTCTCACCCCTCGCTGCAGCTGGATAGGTTCCGAGTTTTGATCCTGGAGGCGAACCGACATGGTGGCGTTTTCATACAAACACTTCAGCACTTCGATGTATCGATAGTCAATTTGGCACCTCTGGAGAGACTGTAACACAGCCCAGGTTTCGACCGAATCGAAGGCTTTCTCATAGTCCACGAACGCCAAGCATAGTGGCTGATTGTACTCTTCGGTCTTCTGTATAATCTGCCGCAGCGTATGTATGTGGTCTATGGTACTAAATCCTTTTCGGAAACCGGCTTGTTCGGGAGGCTGGAAGTCGTCAAACCTGCGTGCGAGACGATTCGTAATGACCCTCGAAAACAGTTTGTAGACATGGCTCAGAAGTGAGATGGGTCTGTAGTTCTTCAGCAGGGTATTGTCGCCCTTTTTGAAGAAAAGCACGACCACACTTCTGTGCCATGCCTTAGGCGTTAGTCCTTCAAGTATAGCGGAATTAAATAATTTCTGAAGAGCTTTAAGTACCGGTGTTCCACCTGCTTTCAGAAGTTCAGCCGTAATTCCATCATCACCCGGTGCCTTATTGTTTTTAAGCTGTTTAAGAGCCATTCTAATCTCGTACAGGCTGACGTCCGGGATATCTTCGGTATAGTGTCGGGTAAGTCTAGCTCTTGGGTCTTTAGCCAGATCGCTGACAGGCAGACGTGTGGTCGTGTACAATTGTCCGTAGAACTTCTCAACTTCTTCCAGCAACTCAGTCTTAGACGATATGATCCTGCCGTCCTCAGTCTTCAGCTTAGTCAGTTGACTTTGACCAACAGACAGATCTCTCGCGAACACTTTTGAGCCTTTGTTGTTCTCAATCGCCTCTTTAATACAATTTGTATTATAGTGGCGCAAATCGCGAGTTAGAGACTTAGAGATCTGCCTGTTTAGTTGCCGATACTGAGTAGCGTCTTCAGAGGACTGCAAAACCAATCTTCGTCTTTCTTCCATAAGGTTGCTGGTCAAGTCAGAGATTTTTTTGGTTCTGTTTGAACGGCGAGTTTTGAAAATCTTAGACCCGACCGTTTGGACAATTTCCACGAACCTGTCGTTATAATCGTCCACATTCTCGCAGTCTCCTAGGCATTCGAAGCGATTGTGCAACTCGAGCTGAAAGTTTTCGGGGTTTTGGAACTGGATGGGCGCTGGTCGGAGTGTGGACTTCATCAGTCGACATCTTTCTAGCTTGGTCTTTAGATTCAATGTGCCTCTTACCATTCGGTGATCGCTTCCTGTTTTGACTGAGTTGATCACAGAGACATCATTGAATATTTGCCTTCTTGTCGACAAGATGAAGTCGATCTCGTTCTTCGTTACGCCATTGGGATGCAACCATGTCCGCTTTCGCTGTTTAGGCTTTTTGAAGAAGGAGTTCATCATAAAGAGGCCCTCCTTCTCCATAAAGTCGGCCAGCAGCTGGCCACGTGCATTTCTCTCTCCATATCCAAATTGCCCCACTCTCAGCTCACCATCACTTCGTTTGCCCAGTTTCGCGTTAAAGTCCCCCATAACAATGGTGTATTGAGTCCGGGAGCTGTTATGTAGAGCTCTAGAGATATCCTCATATAGGAGCTCCACTTCGTCGTCGGAGTGTTGCGCGGTCGGTGCATAAACCTGAATAACTTTCAGCGAATACCGTTTGGTAATTCGGAGAATAAGGTACGCTACCCTCGTCGAAACACTCTCGATCCGGACCACATTGTTAATGAGGGACTTGTGGACTAGAAACCCGACACCACCCTCGGACAGTTGGTCGCCCTCCCGGAAATAGAGCAGGTTTCCGGATTTAAGGATTATGGTGTCCTCCCCCTCTCTTCGGACTTCACACAATCCTACGATGTCCCATCGTAACCTGCTCAATGCTTCCTCGAGTTCTGTTAACTTTACGTCGGTTCGCAGTGTGCGCGTTCTTAGGTTGCCAGGGCCAGAGGTCTTTTATTTTGGTAGCCTGGCATCTGCCGGGGATTCTTCGCACCCCATGCCCCACCGTTACCTTGACCGCTACCGGAGCCAGGAATAGCGGGGCCGCCGGGGACTAGGGGCCGTTTTTTATTTGTGTCGGTCATTTGGGGGGTGTTGCCGTAATCGCCACGCTTGGCAGGCGGGTTGGCGATCGCAGTGTTGCAGATTGGCTGCAAGTCACGGAAAGACGCTGCTGCCCATCCTCCGGTTTGAGTCCCTTAGTCGGCTCTTACGACACCTATTGGATGAAATAGGATGGCCCTATTCTAAGCCGGGAGCCATACGGTTTGTGACAAAATATTTTATAAAAGGACGGCAAAGATACGGCAGACTAGGCTGTATGGTCATAGATACCTTTGCCTTTTCCGCGCTTTTAAAGCCTGAAAAAAGGACGGCAAAGATACGGCAGACTAGGCTGTATGGTCATAGATACTTTTGCCTTTTCCGCGCTTTTAAAGCCTGAAAAAACGCGACTTCCTGTTACAATGGGACACATTTCCGTCCCATTTCACGAAATCACTTCCACAAATTGCAGGAAAGCGAGAGCAAAGATGTTACACATCAAAAAAAGATACTTATATTATTGATTGAATTCGCTACTAGCATCCATGGGCTTCCCGCAACCTTCACCAGGTCGTCGGTCCACTGAGTGAGAGGCGTACCTATGCTACATTTTTAGGGTTCCGTACCCAAAGGGTAAAAACGGTACATCTTTAGCATGCACTATACCTACTACTCGGTTATACCGGCGCGGGCGTAGTAAGCGCTCGCATCACAGTTAAGATCAGTAATAAAGTTTGGCGCGAGCTGTAATTTCAATGAGCAAAGCTTGAAATTCCACGCGCACGTTCTCTCCGGTTTAATTAGTATAATATACTAGCGACCCGCCCCGGCTTCGCACGGGTGCAATGCTGATACTAAATACACTACAGAAAAACTGAGAACGTTGTATATAAAAACATAGCGGCCCGCTCCGGCTTCGCACGGGTATAAAATATATAGCCTATGTGATTAAAATCGATTCAGTAGTTAGTTATTTTGTTTTTTAGCGCGTTTGGTAAAATGGAGCAATTTTTGTGGTTCCCTACTAGGTAACGCGGGACACTGTTACTAAGCCCACGTTGTCATCTGTCCGTCCGTCTGTCAGACCTTTGAAGGGATTTCATCGTTTAAGCTGTCATCATCATCATTACAGCTCATATACGTCCCCACCGAGGGGCTCGAGCCTACCCTGAATCAGGGCGATTAGGCCTTAGTCGACCACGCAGGCCCAGTGCGGGTTGGTCGACTTCACACACAACCTTCGAGTTTCTTCGCAGGCGTGTGCAGGTTTCCTCACGATGTTTTCCTTCACCGTTAAAGCAATCGGTAAGTATGTACGTAAGTTTTTGAAAAACTCATTGGTACATTGGCCGTCCAGATTTGACTGTAGCCAGCTGAAATTTTAGCAGAATATGTTCTACTCGTAATGTAATCTGGGATATTATGGAGAAAAATAAAAAAGTGAAAAATCAATGGGGTTGCGTTCAGAAGGTCTGGTAATATGGTAACTATATAATGTAAGATAAGATAAGATAAGATAAATCTTTATTCAGAAAAAAGTTACGCTACGAATGCTTACAGTGACCCCACACTAGGCAATGCCTGTATCGTGGTGGCCATAAATACGATTAACAAGACTCAGTTGAGTCTTGAGTATGAAACGAAAAGAAATAATCAAAGCTTTTTGCTAAACAAGACATATGATGAAGTAGAGGGTATTTTAAAACGCCATGTATATGTGATTGTTCCTTGAATATATTATACTAATTAAACAGGAGACAACGTGCGCGTGGAATTTCAAGCTTTGCTCATTGAAATTACAGCTCGCGCCAAACTTTATTACTGATCTTAACTGTGATGCGAGCGCTTACTGCGCCCGCGCCGGTATAACCGTGTAGTAGGTATAGTGCATTCTAAAGATGTACCGTTTTTACCCTTTGGGTACAGAGATACAAGAGACTCAGTACACGGTAAAAATATATACAACTAGTGGATGCCCGCAGCTTCGCCCGCGCAGATCCCGATTTTTGCGGTTCCCGTGGGAATTTCCCAAAATCCTTTCTTAGCGGATGCCTACGTCATAACATCTACCTGCATGCCAAATTTCAGCCCGATCTGTCCGTGGTTTGGGCTGTGCATTGATAGATCACTATGTCAGTCAGTCAGTCACCTTTGAGTTATATATAATTAGATTGTGCACATTGTATGAAACGAAAAGAATTATTCAAAGCTTTTTGCTAAACAAGATATATGATGAAGTAGAGGGTATTTTCGCAGGCGTGTGCAGGTTTCCTCACGATGTTTTTCCTTCACCGTTAAAGCAATCGGTAAGTATATGTACGTAAGTTTTTTTTTTTGAAAAACTCATTGGTACATTGGCCGTCCAGATTTGAACCCGGTACCTCTGGTTAGATGGACCGAGTCGTTACCGGTTGAGCCACCGACCGTTGTGTGTGAAGTCGACCAACCCGCACTGGGCCCGCGTGGTCGACTAAGGCCTAATCGCCCTGATTCAGGGTAGGCTCGAGCCCCTCGGTGGGGACGTATATGAGCTGATATAATAAAAGAGGGTATTTTAAAAGTTATATGTTAAACACACACACCACACACTGTCACACACGCACATACACACTCTCTCTCACATACACACACACACCTAATTTTTAATTTTTCTTTTAATGTGTTCCTAATATCCAGCTTTTATTTATTTAATTAGTTAATGTCTAAGTGTACACCTGCAGCCGCATTTCATTTGGTAAACCGTATTATTGATCTCCACAAGACAGGCGTAGCCTAGTGTGGGATTATTGTATTAATGTGTTGATTTCATGTGTTTTTGTTAATAATTTTATTTTTTTATTTTTTTTTATTAGGCACCCTTGGGACCATGGAATCGATGGTCACCACACAAACACTCGAAAAACATAATCCTCCCTTCTGGCGTAGTCGAGTAACAAAAATACGTTACATTTTATCTAAATCCCTATATATAGTTATAACATTATATCCCTCCCCATGTCTTAGGTCGTTAGTAATTTATTAATCAATGCGTCCACAAACGGGTAGCGCTTGGCGACGTTCAAAGGACGCGGACTGATTAATTCGATTTGCCCTCTGGACGCTCTGATTGCGCGCCACTGATACAGGACTATTGGAACTAGGGTCTGGACTGCTGAACGAGTAAACCGCACAAACAAAACAAAAAAAAACCTGTAACGTGCGAGTCAGAACCGCGCACAAAGGGTTCCGTACCATCATACTAAGTAGATGGAGCTAGGTTCTTCATGTTTCAAAAAAAAACGCTTTTTGTATGGGGACTTCAACTTTTTCGAATTTTCAGTATTTGTTGTTATACATCATCTGTGTAAATTTCAACTGTTTAGCTATCCAGGTTCATGAAATACAGCTTGTTGACAGGAATCAAATAAAATCAAATCAAATCTGACAGACAGGTTGGATTCCCGGCGGGGTCAACTTTGTAAGACTCGGTTTGGTTGGTGGTAGGGCATTTTCATAGCCCCCCTGGCTAGCTACCACCATCTAATCTAAGTCTTGCCGCCAAAACATCAGTGTTAACATCATTGATGTGTTCCGGCTTGAAGATAAGATAGTCAGATCTCCATTGCGTTCGGGAATCTTGTTAAGCCCGCTTCCATCTTCGGCATCATCGTCACTTACCATCAGGTGAGATGATGCCAAGGGCATAAAAACACATTCGCTTTTTCTTAACGGCTTGGCAGAATTATCAGCGCCGTGAATCTTTTAAAGATTTCGCAGCATTCAAGCTGAGCCTGGTCGTTTAATCTGAGTTTGGTCATTTTTTTGCCCACCTTATATTTAAAAGTTCTTTAGCTTTTAAAATAAATAGTATAATGTTTTCTTGCAATATATCATACCAATTTTTTTTTTTGGTTGTGTAGGCTCTGAATAAAGTCATATCTTATCTTATGAATTCTTAGTTCAGTCAAAGTTTAAATGGACACTCTCTGCCGCTCTCTAGATTTCCACCTCACCCTCTCGTCACCCAGATTGATACAGATTGGTTTAAGTTTGGTTCTAGGACGTATAGAATTTCGCCGTGATTTCATTTGTTCCGTCATTTGTTTTTAGAAATGTAAAAAAAGAATCATCAAAATCGGTTCATAAACGACGAAGTTATCCGCGAACACATATATATTAAAAATTAAATTACAGAAAAAGAACTCTGCTACCACTTGTTCGCACGAACTATAGACAAAATTCTTTCCTTATACGCGTATTTAGAAAATTTAATAGTTATTGTGATAATTTTGACCTCTTTTGCTCCAGTACTGTGATAATTTTGACCTCTTTTGCTCCAGTACCTTATCCATACGGCGAATTCTTGCTGCCGAGTTTTTCGAACTGTAATTTACTTTTTTCGTTAAGTTTTTGTTTTTGGTGCTAGCTGTTGTTTGCTTTTTTTGCTGTTGTTTATTTTTGTCTATTCCACAATTTATTGAATTACTACTTTATATATACATCTGTTTTTTGTGATGCGCTTTTTTAATTTTTATTGGTGGAAACTTTTTAATGGCATTGCTTTTTATCTATTTAAGTTTGTTTATAGTATTTAATTTGTCTGTGAGTTTTCCTAAAAAAAAATATATATACGGTGGACATGAGAAACCTCCTCCTTTTTTTGAAGTCCTTTTTTTGAAGAAATTTCTGTGTTTTTTTTCCATATTATTTTATACATGTTTCATCACAGCTTTTCAATAGACGAGACATCTTGATTCTTATTAAACTTTGCGTTGTTCAAATTCTAGACTAACTTCTAACGCCTTGTATTTACTTATTACAACTGCCAGACTCTATTTATCTCCAAGTAAAAAAATATTTATTACCGAGAACTTCTCAATAGGACTCTCAAACCTACGAAAATTCTAACAAGATTACGGTTACCAGATGTTAAATTGAAAAGTCCTGACAAAAAGCCTGATTTTTATCAAAAAGTCCTAACATTTTACTGTAACAGGCGCGCGCGCGGTTTGACGACGCACATGCAGTCATAGTAATAAAATACTACGCACTTCCACCATTTATACAGTTTCTTGTATATATGGTCGAAGACCACGTATGATATTCCGTTTCAGTGCCAAGAGATCTCTCACAATCTGCCAATGAGCCTACTCTTACTCTCTACACAGTCAAAAATCACTATTCATTTAAGTCCATGGGCTGCAACAGTACCTTGATGAAGACCTAAAAACACCTAAATAATCCAAAAAATCGTGACCTTTTCAAAGTCCGACCGGAATCCTAACTGGTGCCTAAAAATCCTGACATGTCAGTCCAAATCCTGACGTATGGTAAGCCTAAACAAGATATCTAAATACCAGGTTTTTTGGCGGGATTTGTGGTGGACGCATTCGTAGTTTTATTTTATTGTATTTGCATTGTTTTCTGCTAGAATTTACTTCAAAATGTGGTGCGTTTTGGAGAAAATCGTCTGATACACGTGAGCAATGTGAAGAACAAGAAAATAAAATAAAAAAGGACGTGAAAACCCAATTTGCACTGGGTGCAGTTTTATAGACGCCCTACTGCAACCGGGTGTTCTACCTCAGAATTAGGCTGCTGCAAATGCTGTCAAGAACTTCAGAGGTATTTGTAATGCACCGGCACTAGCATTACAAATCCAAAAACAAATGAAGAAAGTGAAAATGGTTTACGAATTCGGCTGAAGGACTCGTTTCCATGGCCAAGAAAAATTCACAAACAAATATCTAAATACCATACATTTGAACCCCAAGCCCGAGGCATGCGGCCACTTGAGTAGTGATTGCAAAAACACACCGTATATATATATATGCGTGAGCGCAGTCCCGTTGCTCTAACTACTTAACGCTGCTTATTTTCTAGACCAACAGCCAAGAGACTCCGCAGCTGCGATCAGCAACATTAGCACCTGTTACAAGCAAGTAAGAATCGAACTAGTTCTAAATTCAAAGTTGGCGGCTCTGACAGCTGTTTCCTTTGGAACAGGTCATTTTGTTTTTAAAGAGTCAATGTTGTGGCAACATCGCTGCGAACAAATTAGATTCTAATTAAAAAGATGGCCAACTAATTAGAATCTATTTTGTCGTTCAGATAAGAGCCATGTATTTTCTAACACCTGCTATCCGGTTTAATATATTAAGTTTATTAGTATGATTTTTAAAATGTTTATTTAAAAAACTGTAATAGGGTTATAAAATATTTCTAAATAGGTATTTAAAACTTAATAGTTTTGTGTCTATCAACGATTACAAATAAACTATTCTACCATTCCAAATAACGAGTGAAATCAAAACCCTCCCATCAAAACGCGCGTAAAAAAGGTGGTATACTAAACGATCTCCCACGAAAATACCACCCGCCTACCTCAGTGGCTGTTATCCGATGATCTGTATACTCTATGGTCAGTGTTTATGTCTATGGTTATACAACTATTCATTATCTGTGGTCTGTGGATGGACTGGTGGAGCGGATATCGGATATCAGAAGCGGCGTCCATCCAGCGTCAGAGTATTCAAATTAAAAAGAACTGACATGCTCCTATGGAGCATAAAACCGCATCATTTCGTCTGTGAAACTAGGAAAAAAGGCCAAGTGAAAGTCGGACTAGCACTCCGAGGGTTCTGTACCATTACACAACTACATATCATACGGACAATGATATCTAAACAAAAGACATCAATGCGAGCGACAAAAATTTGCTTTTTTGTCATTCAGTTCGGACTCCTTGGTGCGAGTACGACTCAGACATGGCCGATTTTTATTATTTGCTGTTTTCTTATTATAGGTCCCCATCATACGTCCCCACCGAGGGGCTCGAGCCTACCCTGAATTAGGGCGATCGGGCCTTAGTCGACCACGCGCGCCCAGTGCGGATTTGTCGACTTCACACACAACCTGCGAGTTTCTTCACGATGTTTTCCTTCACCGTTAAAGCAATCGGTGAGTATATTATGTACGTAAGTTTCGAAAAACTCATTGGTATATTAGCCGTCCGGATTTGAACCGGGCAACTCTCGTTTGGAGGACCAAGTCGTTACCGGTTGAGCCACCGACGCCTTTTTTCTGAAGGCATGAAGATAAGATAGCCAGTTCCCCATTGCGTTGGGGAAACTTGGTAAGCCCGCTTCCATCTTCGGCAACATCGTCACTTACCACCAGGTGAGATGTTGTCAAGGGTTTACCAATTGTGAAAAAAAAATACCGATACAAACACTTTTTTGTATGGGGACCCCTTATTTTTTTAATTTTTTTTTTATTTTTACTATTTGCAGTTATAGCGGCAATAGAAATACATATTCTGTGAAAATTTCAATTGTCTGCCTATTACGGTTCATGAGATACAGCCCGCTGACGGACGGACAGACAGAAAGACAGCGAAGGCTTACCAATAAGGTATCCGTTGGTCACCAGTTGGGTTTACGGAACCCTAAAAATAGGTCTCACTGCTGGTCTGTGAGGTTACACGAGTATCTCTATTTTGGATCAAGATAATCTAACGGTTAAACCTTTAGAGAACCAGTCCAATAAGACAGTATAGTTTCCAATAAGACAATATAGTTTCCAATAAGACAAGCCCGCTTCCATCTTCGGCAACATCGTCACTTACCACCAGGTGAGATGTTGTCAAAGATTTACCAATTGTGAATAATAAAAAAAAAAAAGTTTCCTATAAGACAAAATAGTTTCCAATAAGAATTGTTTATTATCATGCCCTACAAAATTAAGATCAGTTTTTTTTATTCACAATTGGTAAACCTTTGACAACTGGTGGTAAGTGACGATGCTGCCGAAGATGGAAGCCGGCTTACCAAGATTCCCCAACGCAATGGGGAAACTGGCTATCTTATCTTCATGCCGGAATACACCAATGATATCAACATTGATATTTGGCGGCAAGACTTAGATAAGATGGTGATAGCTAGCCAGGCGGGCTTAGAAAATGCCCTACCACCAACCAAACCGAGTCTTACCAATTGACCCCGCCGGGAATCGAACCCGCGACCTCCTGTGTAAAGCCACTGAACATTGCCTCTGAGCTACGGAGGCGGTTACGAAGAATAATAAAAAAAGCTTTGTAATTCAACCACGATTAATGCACTCGCATCGTTATTGAATCAATATGGCGCTACGGCACCGTAAGTTTTGTTTGTCTATCTATCCATAGAAAAAAATAAGAAAGCGACTTTACAAAATAAATTAATTCCCATCGCTCGCCGCACTCCTGCGGTACACAACCACAACTGGGTACGGTATCAAATGTAGATCGAACCAGATTCAAAAAGTTCTCACCGATTCGGTCCACCGCCCGTGAATATAACATCTTTTCAAACCGCCATAATTATTTCTAGTGGACCAATACAACAAACACTTTATGAATCTCTGATTGAATCCGGCCATCTTGGCGATTCGTCACGATCCGCACTGTGATTAAAACTCGTATATTGAACCTGTTAAAACTATTGTGAGCGATTTATAATACTTCTAAATAGCTTCACAGTTTGTTACCAAAGCAACGTAGCTAACACTTCGAGAAAATATTTTTATTGTTATAGTTTTGATTGGGTCATTGACTGGTTAAAATGAAATATTCATCTAGATAGCTTATACCGTCGTGAAATTACTTTTCAAGCGACTTCCAAAAAGGAGGAGGTTCTCAATTCGTCTGTATGTTTTTTTTTATGTATGTTACCTCATAACTTTGGACTGGGTGAACCGATTTTTATGATTCTTTTTTTATTTGAAAGCTAGTGCTTTCCGTGTGGTCCTATATAAATTTTATCAAAATCGGTGTAGTACTTTATTAGAAAATTAACTAAAACCAAAAATAATAATGCAAAAATGTACTAAGTTGCTGCGATGGAAGTCGGTTTTTGAACTTGTTTCAATTATTTAAAAACAAATGACGGAGCAAACAAAATCACGGTGGATTCCCATACGATCGAGAACCAAACTATAAACAATCTGTATCAATCTGGGTGACGAGGGGGTGAGGTCGCAATCTAGACAGCGGCAGGGAGTGTCCATACTATATCTTAGTACTAATATATGTACTTTGCCAGGGGTGTCCAAAATAAATTAGGTGGAGGGCCAGGTCTTGCCAAAGGAAATGTCCAATAGTAAAGTGAATTTTTAATACAACAAAACAGTAATTTTTATTAACTTAAAGTGTCACTTTTAAAGAACCTACGTAATGCGATGACCGACACCTTTTTTTTTGCACAATGCATCTATCGTCTGTAACTTTGTTCAACTTATGTGCTGCGGGCCGTATATTGGGCAGGCTTGGCTCATAATATCAGCCGAAAATCGTCCACTGCTGGACAAAGGCCTCCCCCAAGGATTTCCACGACGACCGGTCCTGCGCTGCCCGCATCCATCGCCTTCCCGCGATCTTCACCAGGTCGTCTGTCCACCGCGTAGAAGGCCTGCCTACGCTACGTTTTCTGGTTTGCGATCGCCACTCAAGAACTTTACTGCCCCATCGGCCATCTCGTCTACGAGCTATGTGGCCTGCCCACTGCCACTTCAGTTTAGCGATTCTGTAAGCTATGTCAGTTACTTTGGTTCTCCTGCGATTCTCTTGGCTTATATACCAACGGAAACTTTCCCGCTTTGAATTGCCCACAAGAAACAACAGCCTTCTGTGGAAAATTATTCAGCAGTTAGATGCTTTGTTAAACATTCAATAACTAAAACTCCTGAGTTTACTTGTCTCATATAACCATGTATGTAACAAAGAAGCTAAAGGCATCTAATAATTAGAGTTGCCGCGAATAGTTGTAATAGCGAATAGTCGAATACCGAATAATCGCCATTCCCTATGGCGAATAGTCGAATAATACGCTATTATTATTCGACATTAACAAAGGAATATAAAAAATAGATTGTTTGTTATCGAATGTACCATCACGCTTGTAGAATCATTTATTTTTTAACTACTGTAAGCCAAATTGCTAAACGATACTTAATCACACCAGCAAGTTCTGTTTATTCAGAAAGACTATTTTCTAAGGCAGGTTTGATGTATGAAAATAAACGCAACCGACTTGATCCCAATCGTGCAGAAAAACTAGTTTTTTTGCACCACAATCTGCCCCTTTTGGATTTTAAATATTAATTAAAAAGATTTTTGTATGACATTTAATAAGCGTCGGTGGCTCAACCGGTAACGACTCGGTCGTCCTAACCAGAGGTGCCGGGTTCAAATCCGGACGGCCAATGTACCAATGAGTTTTTCGTAACTTACGTACATATACTCTCCGATTGCTTTAACGGTGAAGGAAAACATCGTGAGGAAACCTGCACACACCTGCGAAGAAACTCGAAGGTTGTGTGTGAAGTCGACCAACCCGCACTGGGCCCGCGTGGTCGACTAAGGCCCGATCGCCCTAATTCAGGGTAGGCTCGAGCCCCTCGGTGGGGACGTATATGAGCTGAAATGATGATGATGACATTTAATATTAATGACAGTGACTTATATATTACTGGCGTAAGGACCCGGGCAACGCGCGACTAATGCTCCCAGCGAATTGGTGCGAAAATCGAAAGTTTCGCACACTCGCGACTCAGTCGTCTGCGGGCAATTGTACAGTGCGGTGGAAAGATATTCCATATAAAAATGCCTTATTGTGTTGTTAGAGGCTGTAAAAATCATGAAAGAAAGGTTAAAAAGAAACATGGGATGTCGTATCATCGTTAAGTAACCTTACATTGTATTTTTTCTTGTAAACAAATTAAATAAATGAATTTTTAAAGCGACAATTCTACCAAAGGTTCTTTTAACGCGGCACTGACGTCAACTCTCGCCCACGCTAGTTCGTACGAGTTACGTTAGATGGCGCTACTTTTTGCTTGTATCAAGAAAATCTGAATAAAATATGGAGACGGGCGGATCCTTATGTTCAAATCTGTGATTAATGATAATAATTAATACTAAACTAAGTGTGTTTTATTTTTTAAGAAAAAATAAAGTGATTATTGAAGCCTATAGTTTTTTTCATTAAAAGTTTATTTTAGACAACTATTCGCCGAATGTCGAATAATAGACATTATTATTCGGTATTCGACGAAAAGCAAAAAAAAATCGAATAATGCCGAATACCGAATAATAGCGACTATTCGCGGCAACTCTACTAATAATATAACGTATAGAAGACTCAAGATGTACAATATAGTCCGCCCAATTCGAATTCACGTCAAGTCTGCGTATTTGTAATTCAACACGACTCACAGGGGCCCAGCGTGTCGTCGTTCGTTCCATTGTCTCGTACAAACGTATGGGAGGCCCTTTGTTTCACTGCCATACCAACCAATCGCTGATTGGGATACCGAAAATCAAAAATAATTAGCTAGTATCAAAGGTCCATCAATAATAATAGGGATGACGACAGCATCAGAAATATTTTTTTTTTTTTTTTTTTATTCACAATTGGTAAACCCTTGACAACATCTCACCTGGTGGTAAGTGGTAAATTATGAACTCTTGATCACTAAATTGCCCTCCTAGTTAAACTTCGAAAAAACCTTACTCGTTTTGTTGTCCATCAAGTCTTCGATTTTTAATTCACCAAAATCACAAAATGAGTACAAAAATGACGCTGAAAAACTATGAAACTATGACGTCACGCCTAGATATTTCAAACATTTTTAGAACAAAATTCGTTTATGACAGATGGATGATAAAAAGTATCTCAGATGACTAGCATTCGTCATCCCTATTCACCATCATAACTGACCGAAATGATGGGAGATTTTGGTTCTTATTTACTCAGACGTACGATGACTTTTTAATATGGTCGGTTTATAACGGCTGCTAACTTTACACCGGTGAGATTTTACATGTTTCAAATTGTAAATATTCAGTTCCAAATGAATATACCTCACAGTTAAAATTGTAAAGAAATATCCAATCAGTAAATAATTTTCGAAAACCTCAAAACTTTTATGTATGCATAAGCTTTTATTTGAAAAGGATTTTTGTTCTAAAAAGGCAAATGCTCAAAAGAATATAAAAAATATACGTTTCCAAATTCAAAATAATTTTAGAAAAACTTAAAAACTTTCAGGTACAAACTTTTAATATTGCATTGTCACGCGACATATGCATCCAAAATTGAAGCTCAATCAAAAACCGGGAAGTGGGTCAAATTTTACTTGCAAAATTTCACCCGAACAAACATACATACATAGCAAGTTAAATAAATGCTTGGAAAAAGGTGAGCACAGTATAGTATTTCCTACGATTCTATGAAAAATAAAAGACGATTCTGGGACCTTGATTCCTCCCCAAAGTTCATCAACAGATCAACTTTTAAATAACAAAAGGATCTATTGTCACCGAGAATACGGCTTCACTCTAAAATTCAGCTTAATCGGACCCCTGAAAGTCGCTCTAAAATCGTTCACAAGATTTGAACTAAACAAAAACATACATACATACAAATATTGTAAGTTAAATGAAAGCTTTTAAAAATACGTGGACCAACGATGAATATTTCATCTCAAAACAGAAAGAACTTCTAAGTGAGGATATAAAATATTAAGTGACGCCATCAAAATAAGTTTTTCCACTCAAACCTGAAGTATAAACACACTAACTAGAATAATAATAAGATTTTATCACGCCACGTAACTTTAGAACTTTGATAACCACTGAGATAATTTCGGTAATTAAAATATACGTTACCGTTGAGATAATGGTCTAATAGCTCCGCAGTATCATCTTGGAAAGTTCTGTCGAGTAGGCATTGAACAACCGTTAGTGGAACTGAATTTTGTCTACATTCCTCAAGTTGGGGGCTTGTCCAATTTCAGTGGGATATGTTGCAGCCAGCATGCCGGGTCGGGGAGACGACGGAGCTCCAGCCGAGGAGCCTGTTCATTAGAGCGAGGGCGGGGGGCGGGGCGGGTCGATGGCTTTATGGGACAATTTGCATTTACACGAGCCCAAGCACAGATTACGCCCGCACTTATCCGCCTGCCGAAATGAGGATACCGCTACAACCTCCCCTTCGTCCAAACAAGCCTTTGTTTATATTCCCTTGAATTTTTCACTCGGCATTTGTTTTTACGAGTCATTCCTGAATATGTTTCCACTGGCAAAATGTTACACGAACGCCTATTTCAAATTTTGGTGCTACCGCTTTTTGATTTGTTCTCAATCTTTTCCTCGTGAATATCAATAGCTGAGTTTCTTTTATTAATATTGACGGAAATGTTTAGAGAATCACGATTTCGGTTTGTCGTGCGTATCGCTACAGAACCATATGTTTCGTGGAAACGACGAGATGAAAATGTTTTTTTTTTAATTTAAAATTTGAGTGCGTTTGTTTTAAATTGCTACGGTTTGAAGCACATTCGAGTCTATGCTGTAGCGCAGTGCGCTGTAATTCATTCTTCTATCATCCGATCTTCTTTTCATTTCATCTATTTCTATTCCATGCGTGCCCTGACATTTCATTCTAAAATTTTTACCACCATTGTATTTAAAATAATTATCAAATATCTTGTTTCTCTCCTAAAAGACCCATTTTGGGTCTTTTCTACATAATTAAAAAAAATAATTAATCAATCAACTGTAAACTGTAAACACGCATCTTTTTTTTATTATTCACAATTGGTAAGCCCTTGGCTTCGTCTCACCTGATGGTAAGTGACGATGATGCCGAAGATGGAAGCGGGCTTACCACGATTCCCCAACGCAATGGGGAAACTGGCAAAATATGATAAATCTATTTTTAAACCCACGCCCAATATACCTATCGTACCTACAAGTCCTGTGACAATGCAACTCCCAAATGGCCAGATTATACGATTAACTTCTAACAAAGAGCATCTACATGGCCCACTCAAAATAGTTGTCGCTAAGCTAAACGGGGGAACAAAGCGGACACGAGAGCAGTGTGGTACGTATAACAGAATACAACGTACTGAAATCCCAGCTGACCCATTTTCGGATAACCACCTTTGAATCGCCTGACAAAAGCATGTCGATACTAGAACATAATGTCTGGCCGACCGTCGAAGCCTCAATTTAGAGCCCGCATGAGTCTATCAAGAGCCTCACAGCCGTCGCTGAGCCTATTACGACAAACTTTTATTACTCTTGTAGGATCGCTCATAACCTTTTTATCATCTTGTAAAGTTATTGACCATGAACTGCTATTAAAATGTAAGAAATTATTCCCATCTCGATAAATTTTCAAATTTACATTTTGTGAATATGGAGCCGTCCTATATTACGTCATTCGAATTTTGGGAGGGGGGGTTCTGGTATGCTGTTGATGGTAAATGACGTACGATAAATACCAAAATTACTCCAAAATATTTAAATATTATGTTAGTACATATAAATAACATTAATAATTATTGAGCTCATTCATTATATTCCAAACGTAACAATAACAACAGCGTAAATGAAAATAGTTCGATATATGCAAAAATAAAGATTATAACAAAATTAATGTACCTATGGCTGTCTTAATGTTAAACTTATTTTTTTCTAGAATTTGCAATAAATTTCTATCAACAATTACTGGAAACGACATCAGTTTTGCGATAGGGAAGGGGTAATTTCCATTAGATAATCACTATAGGATGATTTTAAGGGGGGAGGTCGAAAACTTGCCAAAAATCGATGACATAATTTATGGACGGCCCCTATTTGATTGGTCCTTCTTCCCGAATTATGTAAGACTTTAAATTTCAATAAAAACATAGAGGATAATTGTTTCAAAATTGTTCAAATATGCCTTGTCCAAATATTATGTTGGTCATATTATTAGGATGGATATACATAAATATTCATTGGCCAGCAATGCCCGGTGCCCAACCGCACGTCCCGACCGAGCTATTTGCCGCCCTGTCGCCAGCTAACACAGGAACGCCGAAGCGATACATGGCGATACCCTTAATCAGGGAAATTGCTAAGTAATAGAGCCCAACTAAAATTTATATGATAATGAAACTGGCCGACCAGCGCAGGCGGTTACAGGCCTCAGCGGTGATTTCATGTTGTTGGAGCAACGTAAACACACAGTATAGAAGAAAAATTACGTTTAATAATAGGTAACAGGGTCTATTGTTTAATCGCAAACTTGCTTCTAGAGCGTTTGCGATATATGGATTTTTTTATAAAGTTCAATGGCTTTACACAGGAGGTCGCGGGTTCGATTCCCGGCGCGGCGGGGTCAATATTAGACTCGGTTTAGTTGGTGGTAGGGCATTTTATAAGTCCGCCTGGCTAGCTACCACCATCTTATCTAAGTCTTGCCGCCAAATATCAATGTTGATATCATTGGTGTGTTCCGGCATGAAGATAAGATAGCCAGTTCCCCATTGCGTTGGGGAATATTGGTAAGCCCGCTTCCATCTTCGGCAACATCGTCACTTACCACCAGGTGAGATGTTGTCAAGGGTTTACCAATTGTGAATAAAAATAAATAAAAATTCTTGTGCGAGTAATTTTTACTTTCAAGCGACAAAAGAGTGAAAAAATATTGTGATGGCAAAAAATCGAAGATGAGATTTTAATGGGGATCGATTGCCCTACACTTATATATAGTCTAAAAATAATTTTCGAAAAACCTAAAAGCTTTTAGGCACAATCTTTAAAAATCTTAAAATTTTACAATCAAAGTACTCGTAAATACGAATCAAACGAGCCCAAATTCGATGGAGTTGTGTCGTTTTATTGCGGAGTTTCTATATGGCCAACTTCCAGCTCCAGCATCAGATCAGCCCCATGTCATCATAATATTGCATTGTCACGCGATATAAATATGCATGTAAAATTTCAGCTCAATCGGAAACCGGGAAGTGGGTCAAATTTATATTGCAAAATTTCACCCGAACAAACATACATACACTGCAAATTAAAAAAAGCTTGTAAAAATAAAATAAATGTATGTATGTGGCGACGGCACATCGGAAGACGTAGCGTAGGCAGGCCTCCGACACGGTGGGCCGACGACTTGGTGAAGGTCGCGGGAAGCCGCTGGAAGCGGGCAGCGCAGGACCGGTTGTTGTGGAATTCCGTGGGGGAGGCCTTTGTCCAGCAGTGGACGTCTTTCGGCTAATATGATGATGTATGTATGTGCGTGTGACTGTGTGTCGGTGCGTTCATCCGGTGCTTTAGCGCCTCAACTACTCAATGGTTTACCTGGATCATTTTGGCTGTTAAGTTGATCGTTTCATCATCATCATTACAGCTCATATACGTCCCCACCGAGGGGCTCGAGCCTACCCTGAATCAGGGCGATTAGGCCTTAGTCGACCACGCGGGCCCAGTGCGGGTTGGTCGACTTCACACACAACGTTCGAGTTTCTTCGCAGGCGTGTGTAGGTTTCCTCACGATGTTTTCCTTCACCGTTAAAGCAATCGGTAAGTATGTACGTAAGTTTTGGAAAAACTCATTGGTACATTGGCCGTCCAGATTTGGACCCGGTACCTCTGGTTAGATGGACCGAGTCGTTACCGGTTGAGCCACCGACGCTTTTTTTGTTAAGTTGGTCGTTTAGAGTCAAGAAACCAGATATGTAGATAGAGCAACATCGTCGCCAAAATTTGTGCTAAAATTCTATTTTTTGGTGAGTAAATGTACGAAAGTTTCGAAAAACTCATTGGTACATTGGCCGTCCGGATTTGAACCCGGCACCTCTGGTTAGGAGGACCGAGTCGTTACCGGTTGAGCCACCGACGCTTACGCTTGTATGTCGTAAATAATTTTTTTATGAATAGTTGCATCACATTCGTTAAAATGTCTCAGTGTAGACATGTCTTTTATTTTATTAGACAAAAGACAAAGTATTTACGTGTAATTTCAAGTTGACTCCAATTTGCAATTTTTATAATGATTGTGTGGGTGAGTGAACTTCGTAGGTCAGTTCACACCTTAACGACACACTAGAAACAAAGGACGGTGTCTATAATTACTTTTTCTTTCTCGATATTTTAAAAGATTGTGCTACGCATTGTTGAAGAATATTTTATTTTCTCATTTGTTTTTGCACAGTATAGATTATTTTTCTTTTTTTATTACTTTATAACTTTTTCTGTCTACCCTCGGGTCGTGGCATAAAATCTGTGTTTTGCTCCTACAGAGGCAAAGCTATCGCCTGAGCTATGGCCCATATACCACAGAGTTGTTAGTGTAATACTATAAACTACAGTTCTTTTTTTATCGTTTAATTTTTATAATAAAGTATAAAAAGTAATTATTTTGTATTTGATGGTGGTTAGAGGTTAGCTGGGCATATAGCCCCTTAATGATAAATTCATGGTCATCACTTAATTTGTAACTCAAAGTTTACTAGAAGTTCAATATGCATCAATATGTTATGCTTGTGATCCTTTCCATTGGTTTCATAAAAATACAGGCTGTTTATTTTTTCACATTTTGACAGTTTGATTCTCGACCATGATAAGCGGGTTTTCAAAATTATTTAATTGCATTTCAACTTATTTTAAAAAATAAAATGGAGACCCCTTAAAAAAACTCTAACTTATATTTATTTATTTTTAACAATTTACCGGTTCTAAAGGTTTACTTATTTTTTTTAAATAAAGGAAAGTTTTCTTTAAATAAATAAATAAATATTCTGGGACAAATCACACATGGTCATCTGGCCCCAATGTAGGATTCCGTGTTATGGGAACCAGAGACTGATATACATACTTATATACGTTTAAATACATACATATATAGATATTTAACACCCAGACACAGAGCAAACAAATCTGCTCATCACACAAATGTTTGCCCTGGGTGGGGATCGAACCCACAACTCTCGGATCAGTAGTCAAGAGCACTAACCACTGAGCCACCGAGTCAGTTAAATAAAATTCGCAAGCTTCAATATTTAAGGTACTTTCTCTCAAGTTAAGGTTCTGTTTTAGGGTTCCGTACCCAAAGGGTAAAACGGGACCCTATTACTAAGACTCTGCTGTCCGTCCGTCTGTCACCAGGCTGTATTTCATGAACCGTAATAGATAGGCAGTTGAAATTTTCACAGATGATGTATTTCTGTTGTTACAAATACTAAAATACGGAAAAGTGAAAAAATAAGGGGGATCTCCATACCAAAAACGTGTTTTTTTTCAAACGTGAAGAAACTAGTGCCATCTAGTATGATGGTACGGAAAGCTTTGTATGCGGTTCTGGCTCGCACTTCGCCGTTTTTTTCCGTCTTTATAATGTCTCCTTAAACCAGACTAAAGTGGATACAGCTGACAAATTTTATTTTTACAGGAATATCGGCTTTTACAACACTAAAGCTGTTGTCAATCAATGGTGATCATTTGAACACAGCCACTTGATTGAATGGCGAATTTGAAAATAGGACCTTTTTTGCAATCCGATTTGACTATAAGCCCATATCCGTCCAATTCTAAAGTTGCTCTAAGCAAAGTAGATGCGCTGAAGAAGTATCTTACCGTATTTCTATATTCCTCAAATTCTAAAGTTGCTTTAACCGAACTAGATGCGCTCAAGAAGTATGTTACCGTGATTTCATATCCGTCGAATTCTAAAGTTGCTCTAACCGAACTAGATGTGCTCAAGAAGTATCTTACCGTGAGTCTATATCCGTCAAATTCGAAAATTGCTTAAACTATACTAGATGCGCTCAGAAAGTGTCTTTCCGTAAAATTTCAAAGTTGTTCTAACCGAACTAGATGCGCTCAAGAAGTATTTAACCGTGAGTGTATATTCATTAAATTCTAAAGTTGGTCTAACCGAACTAGATGCGCTCAAGAAGTATCTTACCGTGAGTGTATATTCGTTAAATTATAAAGTTGCTCTAACTGAACTAGATGCGCTCAAAAAGTACCTTACCATGAGTCTATATCCGTAAAATTCTAAAGTTGCTCTAACCTAACTAGATACGCTCAAGAAGTATCTTACCGTGAGTCTATATCGGTTAACTTCTAAAGTTGCTCTAACCAAACTAGATGTACTGAAAAAGTATCTTAGCGTGACCACAGTGTATATACAAGGTGTAACAAAATTGGTGTGGGATCCGTTAACTGGAAGTGCTGCTTATCATACTGAACAACTTTTGTACTACGACTTTGCTGAAATCGCAAAAAAAAATTTAGTCTTCATGCAAGTGCCATTTTACCCCCGACAAAAAAGAATTAAGTGTTATAAGTTTAACGTGTGTATCTGTGTGCCTATCTGTGGCATCGTAGTTCTTAAACGAATGGACCCCCTTAGATCAAAATATATTTACTTAAGTTAAAGGGCCAAAACATATAATTTTCTACTTTTTAGAGGTTTTTGTCGGGGGTATTTAAATTTTTAGTATGTTTTGTCCGAGATTTCTTTTTTTGAGAATTGACTATGGGTTCCTTAGGGAAAGTAGTTCAGTATAATGAGTAGAACCCCCAGTTAACGGGTCCTACGCCAATTCTTTTACACCCTCCATAATAATACCCGTGACTCTTAATAACATAACACATTTTATTACAATTAAAAACCCTCCCATTTAGGGCAGTTGGATAAAAATGTATCCTAATATGTCACTTAGGGAAACGATGTCTCGCACTCCAAAATCCAATAAGCCGTTTAGGCTACAAGGTCAGCCCAAGAAACATACTTACATAAACCCTAGAACTACCCTCTTTTTTGGGCAGACGGATAAAAATAGTCAAATTCACGAAAAATTCTCGACGCCACTAATAGTGGCGCAGCCAGGTGGACAACAACTAGAAAACGAACGGATACGATTAATATGTCGTATGTTGTAAAAGACTCATGCATGTCACTGTAAATCTGTCAGGCGAGGGTGTCATTGAAAAATGATTGGCCGTATATCATCGATGCTATAGACTGGACGCGACTGTGCAAGTATACTAGACGTGATTTAGGGCGCAGATATAGTTAGCAGTAGTTTTACAATGTTGGACCAGCACGGTACAGTTTCGCAGTAAAATGTTATTGCTTCTTTGTGATAAGGGGTTATTGAGTTTTAGTCTTGACTTTTGTTGCAACTCTTGCAAGTGCCAGTTACATACAAAGCAAGTATGATTTCTTACTGTTGCGATATGCCATGCAATATCTACCAAATAAATATTTAAAATCTATTTGTGTGGAAATGGCCAAACATGTAGACAAAACTTAGTGTTTTCTTAAAAATAAACTAGTTTCAATTGTTATTTAAGTCTTAAATGAACAGTGACTAAGTGAACAAAATGCTTTTATAAACATTACGGATGTCCAAATGTCAAAATAATGTTAATTTAAAATGATAAAACCGTTTCAAAATGATAAAGCAGGATTCGTACCACGACCTCCTGGACAGAAGGTTGCGGCCCTAGCCGCCACCGACGCTTTATGTAAATATAAATGTCATAGTTACTAAATTCATGTTATTCTAGACATATGTCATTTAAACGTTGTCCTGTGAAACCCTAAACGGTTCAACGTGATGTACGAGGGAACAGTGAAAGCCAACAGTTGCACTTTAGATACGAAACAGTTTTTCAATCTCGCGTACAAATGGTCCAACATTTACAAATGGTCCAACATTTACAACACTCGAGTAGGGGAAGGATCGCGAGAGACTCGTGCTCAGGTGTTATTTTATTGAAAAAAAAAGAAACAAATTACCCCTTTCTCGAAATGACTTTTATTTGGGTTTTTCGCGCATTAAGGACAAGCAAAAGATTGTTTATTTTCCTTTTCGTGTTTTGTACTCGACTGTCCAAGAAGGAGGACAATGATTTTCGAGTGTTTGTGTGTCTGTTTAGCTAACCCTGTAGCTGTAGCCTAAGCTGTTTGATGGATTTTAAAGTTCAAGGTGTCGTTAGAGTCCTCTTGATTTCCTGCAATATGATACATTTTAAGAAACAAATTATTTGTGGCGTTAAGGCGAGGCATTTGTAAAACAGTTGTCTCTGTTTTTTCCTTTACGTGTAAAGAGTCAAGACAAAAACCACACTTTTGCACTTTTTAAATGTTTTACGCTCAGAATACAGAAAAAACCAGAATGCGCGTTAAGTCAGAATAGTATGACGCGCGCTGAAGCCAAAAACTCCACGAATACCCTCCTTCCTTTGGCTGTAATGTTGCTATATTAGGTCGGATTTTAATACTTTTTGAATTAGGTAAGTTATGAAGAACCACTGCTTGTTTACTCACAAAAATAAATCACCTGCATGCAGGATTTAGAAGGAACAATACGTCAAAACTACACCGATTTAGAGTAGTTTCATACAAGCACAATTCGCCTCACTTTTATCGCCGTACGCGTGTTCTGGTTTTTTCTGTATTCTGAGGTTTTACTTTGTTATTTCACTTAAGACTTCAGTTTAAAAACTAAAATTTAGCATTTTCTCTGTAGTACTTAAAAAGAAATATCTCCATATAAAACTATGTGCAAATTTAGAAATTTTATTAATAAACAATTCGTTTTAGACTTTTTTATTGACGTTTTAGACCTGTTTTTGGTTTTTTTTTATGATCGAGTAAAGTACACACTATCGTGTAACATATTAGCACATTCCTCAGACAATATCCTTAAGTATGTCCAATATTTTTTGCAAGACCGATATTTAGTAGTATTTACCCAAAAAATTTGATCTAGCAAAATGGTTTCTCTTCTCCACTGGTGCCTCGCCTTAAGTAATTTTTCATTCGTTTTTCCAAGCTGGCTATGAAGAGCATGTAGCCTAATCGACTTGATCGATTTAGAATGCAATGTGTCGTTACATTCATCTTGATCCCCTGAGTGTCAAGAAGGTTTTGTTCATTTGTGGCATTATACTGTAAGAGCACATTCCTCAGACAATATCCTTAAGTATGTCCAATATTTTTTGCAAGACCGATATTTAGTAGTAGTTACCCAAAAAATTGGATCTAGCAAAAGGGTTTCTCCGCTTCTCCACTGGTGCCTCGCCTTAAGTAAGTTTTCATTCGTTTTTCCAAGCTGGCTATGAAGAGCAAGTAGCCTAATCGACTTGATCGATTTAGAATGCAATGTGTCGTTACATTCATCTTGATCCCCTGAGTGTCAAGAAGGTTTTGTTTTTTTTTTTTATTTTTTTTTATTTACCAATTTTAAAACAAAATACAAAAATTGTTCATTTGTGGCATTATACTGGACCTACTGTATCTGAGACATGGTCGCTTACTATGGGCCTCATAAGGAAGCTCAAGGTCGCCTAAAGGGCAATGGAGCGTGCTATGCTCGGAGTTTCTCTGCGTGATTGAATCAGAAACGATGAGATCCGCAGGAGAACCAAAGTAACCGACATACCTCACAGAATCGCTAAACTGAAGTGGCAGTGGGCAGGACACATATCTCGTAGAACGCGTACCGGAAAACGTAGCGAAAGCAGTCCTGCCACGACTGACGACCTGGTGAAGATAGCGGGAAGCCATTGGATGCGGGCAGCGCAGGACCGGTCGTCGTGGAAATCCTTGGGGGAGGCCTTTGTCCAGCAGTGGACGTTTTTCGGCTGATATGATGACTGCACCTTGGCGTCGGTGGCGTAACGGTAAGGACCGCTATCTCCAGTCCAGCAGGTCGTGGTTCGAACCCTGCCACGTACCAATGTGTTTTCCTATTTCGATTTTATATGTACGTTTATCCGACTCTCGTACAGTGAAGGAAAACATCGTGAGGAAACCTGCGAAGAAACTAGAAGGTTGCGTGTGAAGTCGACCAACCCGCACTGGGCCCGCGTGGGCGACTAAGGCTCGATCGCCCTAATTTAGGGTAGGTTTCGAGCCCCTCGGTGGGGACGACTGTACCTACTAGCTATGACACTAACCACCTACATATATTATCACATGCAGCAGGGCACACAGAAAACGCTATGCACGGCTGTCAAATACAACTTGTCAAGCACGCTTGTATGGATCCACGCAGCTACCATGCCATGCGCAGCTGTCAAACACAACATTACACATCATGCGCGACTGATTCTACGCAGATAAGCTAACGAGAATAACTGTGCAAAGATGAGCAGCTTTCCGAAGAACATTAAAAGCGTTGAGCAGAAACTTTTCCAACCATAATCTTCTCAATTGATCCTCAATCCACTGGCACGAGCCTCAAAGCCAGTGCGGTAATGTAATCAAAACATTCACTCACCTAAGTGCAGCAGTAGCTGGATGTTATAACGTTCCGTTACGCGAAATCATGGGCTCAGGCGGTTGTGGCTGAATCTGGAACAACGAATTCCTTTATAACAAGAGGCTGTATATACGCGCATTTATCATTAGATTTGAAGTAGATGTAAGCTATAAGGGCTTACAGCATAGGAAATAGATACAAGTAGGTATAGACTTATATATATGTATATATATATGTATATATATTAGTTTATACAGAGTTTTGGTATGTGGTTTTGGTTGTTGGATATGATAACAGCTAAGCAGAACTCAAGGCTTTAAGATAGGTCTAATGACAATATTCAATTCAAATTATTGAAAGACTGTGTAAAGCTATCACTATGGAAAAAAATTATAATACGAGTATATTTAAAGTAATGAAAAATCGATTTAATTGAATACAATTTTTAAAAATATTTGATGTTAAAAATATACTGTAGACCTTAATTGCAAAATTACTCGAAAACAAATTAGTTAATGTTAAATGAAACCAAAACACAAAAATCGGTGACTTTAAGAGCTTTCATTTTAATTGAACACATTTTTTAAAAACTTATTTGAAACTATTGGAAAGTAATTAAAGCATGTCTAAAAATCGTGATTTGGGCGTTCGGTTTCAACGTAACAGCCGCGTGGAAGCCCGCATTGATTTCAACTTAAAATGAATAGATTTAAGTTCGATACGATGGCTATCAAAATACGAGTGATCTAACTTTTAGTTTTTGTAAGCTATATCCTTCAGGAAATTGGTTTAATTGACTTTAAAAAGAAGTGCAACTGCTACAAATGAACAATTAGTGCATTAAAAGTCAAACAGCGCGAGCCGCCCGCATGAACGAAAAGAAACTTTTGAGTTAGTTTGGTTCGGTTCGAAAAAACGGGTGGGGCTGTGTCGGGGCACACGGCCGTTGGTTTTAACGTGAATACGTCTCGTAACGGGTAATACCTTATTGTAATCACAGTTACAGTTTTACACTAATGTTTTATATATAATCGATAGATTTTGACGAGAGCTGACGATTGAAACTTGAATGAACGTCGTAGCTTCACCGAGTCGAAAGTTATACTAAATGGAAATCTCGATACGCAGCAAAATGACCTTCATAATGGCGGGGCTGCCCCCTCCCCCGCGCGCGATGTGTTACAGTCCTTACTAAGCGTAATAAATTCTTTGATTCTTTAGCTATCAAGTGGTGTAAACGAAATTTGGATGGAGATGATACATATGTAGCTACAACACTAAACTGTATCCCCCGATTTTGTTATCATTCGTTTTTTTGGATTGCATCCCTATGGAGGTAATTTTAAAGACGTATTCACGTCAAAACAAAGCGATTCTATATATAGCGCACTTATTCTACAGAACAGAATTTGGCACAGGTGTCCCGGCCAACTCGCCTAATCAAGCGGAAATATGCGCTTTGACGACCAGCAGGCCCGGACCGGCCGGCAACCGGCTGCCCGGTTGACCCGGCACACGTGAATGCCATGATTCCGCACAAACTGAGAACCTCAATAGCATATACAGTACGTTTACTGAACTCCGAATTCTTTTCAGTCCTATCTTCCAATTCACTCGGTTGATTAACTTCACGAAATGTTCTATTAACCGAACTTTCTCCTTTTACAAAATTACATTGCGATAAACATTGATAAACGAAATAAGAGGGCCGATAAAGAATGAATAGGCACTCTCACAATCAATTTAATAATACAGCGTTACATAACAACAGAATTAATGCGGAGGGTCAAACAAAGAGTCGGAAAGAACACCCAGCTTATCTGGAGAAAGCGACACGAAGATATCAAGCTCATTCGTCCAAAGTTCAAACGAAGCTCGCGTCGAACTAAACGCGCCTTGCTATACTAACATTCTTTTGTTTTCATCATGGATAACCGAGTCTCGTTACTCCGGAGATCTACGTAAACCTTTTGACATTTCGCTAAAAGGTTCATTACATCTGATTAATGTTGTAATTCTTTTTGTTGCTACAAAAAAAGAGACACTCGAAGTATTTATACGGTGACGGCTCGTGAGCGCGAGAAAAATGGAGGGAATTTATCAGCTTGTGTAGGAGAGCGCCGGAGGGCATCTATTTTAATAAAACCGCTATAGTTAAGAACTACACGTAGAAAATGGACGCCAGTTTAGCCGCACGAAAAAGTTTGTAGCTCAAACTGCGAGTATGCTGACTTTGTTTTGTAACTAGGCGAGAGCCGACACATTAGCATGTAAATCATTAATGAAGCCTACAGCCGTAGCCTCGGCTTAAAAATTCATTTGAAAAAGTTGCGACGATCAATTTCTATTACGATGTAAGCCAAGGTATTGAAACGATTAGGATGACACGCGTTTCCACCAGTACCTAGGACGACCCCCCATACGTTACACGTTTAATTGCGTTAGGATAATGTGCGGCGTTCGTTACAACTGTTCGACCGATCGAACGTTAGATAAGCGAGTGTTTGGGCGCGTTTGGGGGACCAGACACGGGGCTTTATATGTCTTTATTACCCAATAACAATGTCCGATGCCGGCAGGAGGGTTGGCTTCGGAGGAAGCTAAATTGAAAAATTACCTTACTAAATGTTACGTAAATAGAAAATGATTTTTCTCGCGTGCAACGGAGACAAGTACAAAACTAAACTGAAGCACACCCTGGACACTTCATAGAACGGGCCAGAAATGACATTTCAAAAATCAAATGATGGACTAAACAAAATGGCGGCGAAATCCTATACGTTCGACAACCAAACTGTAACCAATCTGTATCAATCTGGGTGACGAGGGGGTGAGGTCGCAATCTAGAGAGCGGAAGGGAGTGCCCATGTACTAATATGTATACTTTGACTGAAGTATATATTATGTTTGCTAACTGGAATGGTAGCACCTGCCACAAAGGCGGCGCGGCGTGAGGCGCGAGCTAACAATCTAGCTCATTAGCGTCGGCGCATTCCTTTGTAAAGAACTAACTAGTAAAAAATCGCAATGCAGATTAATTCTAGTTTTATAACTTGTATAATTTTTTCGCTAACGAGGTAACTCACAGCGTTGCTAGCTAACAAAGTTGCGACGCGGCGTGTTCGGTAGAGCGCTTTTAGCACCCACCCACCGTCCGTCCTCGGGATCCTTAATTTCCTCTTCAAACTCTTTAAAATTTTACATCGCCTTAAGATTCGCGAGTTGAAACGCTTTAGCAAACTATGTCCGCTTGGTAGATTTTGTCAGGTGCAAACTAGGTTTAAGAAAACTAGCCAAAAGTTTACACTTCCCGCTTGGTGAGTTATTTTTTTTAATAGGCACATTACCTACCATTCATATCTAACTTAACTAGAGCTATCATCAGTTAAAAAAATAATTACTCGCCGATTTCAATTTTAAACTTTTTAGACCGAGTTCAGACAAAAAAACAGCGCACGCCAGCTAGGGTTGCCAACCGTACTCTAAAATAGAGTATTGTACTCTATTTCATGTAGGTGTACTTTGTCATCTATAAAATTAATAGAGTACGCTAAAATACTCTTTTTTACATAAACTGACTTTTGGCACAAAATTTTGAATGCCATACAAGTCCAATTAATATTAATTACAAAAAAATGACTTTATTTATACTGAATTTAACATACTTGTACCCAAAGCCATAAAATTGAATGTGAATTGGCGAGAACAGAGGAACAGGGCTACATTGAAATTGATAAAAAAGTAACTCCTAATCTCATCATCATCATCATCATCATATCAGCCACAAATCGTCCACTGCTGGACAAAGGCCTCCCCCAAGGATTTCCACGACGAATTTCCTAATCTATATAAATATAATATAATTAGGATGTTTGGAGTCTTATAATTCTTTTAAAAACAATAAAAATTGTTAAGTACTGCAAAAAGCACTAACATACATTTTAAAATTTGATTAAGTGGTACTCTTTTTTATTAATCTGTACTCTTTATTCTCTCTGAAATCAGAAATACTCTACTTCTTTTAGAAAAAGTTGGCAACCCTAACGCCAGCCCTTTGACAGCGACACTTTTTAATAGCTGACATTGTTTCTACATCTTTCTTAATATATATAAATCTCGTGTCACAATGTTTGTCCTCAATGGACTCCTAAACCACTTAACCGATTATAATAAAATTCGCACACCATGTGCAGTTCGATCCAACTTGAGAGATAGGATAGAGTAGGGTAGGGTAGTGTAGGGTAGGGTAGGGTAGAGTAGTGTAGGGTAGGGTAGTGTAGTGTAGGGTAGGGTAGTGTAGTGTAGTGTATGTAGGGTAGGGTAGTGTAGGGTAGGGTAGTGTAGTGTAGTGTAGGGTAGTGTAGGGTAGGGCAGTGTAATGTAATGTAAGGCGGTACGAAGTTCGCCGGGACAGCTAGTAGTGTATATGTCGCAGCCATCTAGCTTAATTATCCATTTAATTAACTACCTAGCCTTTTAACTAAATGGCCTCGTTTAACTAACTGCCTGAATGATTATTCACTCGCTTCGCTCGCTCCCGGTCTAGTTTCGATTTTGTTCCATTTCTTAGTCGACAGAGCCCCTTCGGAGCTCCTACTTCTGTATTCGCTTCGCTCGTTTAATGAATGGCCTAAGCATTAGCCAGCCAAGTCATTTAATGAACCGGCTAGGCAGTTAATTGAATGGCTAATTTAACTAGTTGGCTGCGACATATATGTACATAAATCCTTTGGTATCTACTTTATTTTATTTTTCAAAATAATATTCCTCTATTGTACGACCCGGCCAGTTGGAAGTGTCTACGTGGGCCGGTGTTAAGTTGCCGTGGGTGTTTATTTATGCACTTGTAGATACTGGGATTAAAAGTCGAAGCCGTGTCTGGGGCAGTTTCTATGCAGAACAGGTAGTTTATTATTACCGATCATATCGCTCTGCCTTCGCTCATAGGTGGGCTTATCAGTAATTTCTTCATTTAGATTAAATCAGGGTCATTTAGAAAGTAAAGGCCTCCGTAGCTCAGAGGTAAAGTTCATTGACTTTACACAGGAGGTCGCGGGTTCGATTCCCGGCGGGGTCAATTGTAAGACTCGGTTTGGTTGGTGGTAGGGCATTTTCTAAGCCCGCCTGGCTAGCTACCACTATATCTATATATATCTAAGTCTTGCCGCCAAATATCAATGTTGATATCATTGGTGTGTTCCGGCATGAAGATAAGATAGCCAGTTTCCCACTGCGTTGGGGAATCTTGGTAAGCCCGCTTCCATCTTCGGCAACATCGTCACTTACCACCAGGTGAGATGTTGTCAAGGGTTTACCAATTGTGAATTTAAAAAAAAAACTATCATATCGCTCTGCCTTTGCTCATAGGTGGGCTTATCAGTAATTTCTTCATTTAGATTAAATCAAGGTTATTTAGAAAGTAATGGCAATGATTAAATTAATATTTGAGTTTGAATTAATACCAGAATGTGTATTTAGATTAGAAGTTGGGTTTCAATATTTGTGTTCAGAGGAAAGTGATTAAAATCGTTGTAATTAACCCCCAGGAGGGCATCCACGGGCGGTCTCAGTTGAAATAATAAAATCATTCGGCCATCTTGGCCTCTGCCAGACAGTAACGAAGAGAAACAAATCCGAACGACTCGCCAGCGTAACACGCGTCAAAACATCAAAGTTTCGTCATAGTATTACGATATGGCTTACAGTAGCGCAACGCCTTTGATGTCGCACGATACTGGCAGTAATAGCCTGTAGCCATCAGTGGGCTGTATTTTATGAACCGTAATAAGCAAGCAGTTAAATTTTTTACAGAATTCGTAAATGATATTAAAAATTAAAAATTGAGGGGCCCCCATACAATAAATGTGACTATTTTATAAGTAATAAGGAAGTCAGTAAACTACCTATTAAAAGATATAAAAAACTGGTCAAATGCGAGTATTAAATATGTACCTAATAACTTCATCATCATAATCACATCAGCCTAAAAACGTCCACTGCTGGACAAAGGCCCCTCCAAGAATTTCCACGACGACCGGTCCTGCGCTGCCCGCGTCCATCGGCTTCCCGAGATCTTCACCAGGTTGTCCAAACTCGGCGAGTTTGCCAGGCTGTGCCCCGCCGCCCGCTGCCCCGCAAGTACCGTTCCTCTGCGTAAGTACATTCGTTGCACTACTGTAAGCCGCTATATTGTAATACTGTGGTTTCGTTCTTGAAAAGCAACACGCGTGCGTTTCTGAGAAAATGGACGTATGCTTCCTAATAACCACTTGTGTATCCCGGCCGTGTAATCATACACCTGCATTTAGAATGTCACAGGAGATTGCTGCATTTTATGCAGCCTACCCTGAACTTCACAATGGACAAAGAAGATTTAAAAATACAAAATAGAATTCAGAAATATTTTTCAGTGACATTACCTAATAAGTTATTAGGCACTGGGCCAGCGTGGTCGACTAAGGCCCGATCGCCCTAATTCAGGGTAGGCTTGAGCCCCTCGGTGGGGACGAATATGAGCTGATATGATGAAGTTATTAGGTACATATTTAATGCTACTGATAAAATATTTAGGAGGCCCCCATACGAGAAATATCATCATATCAGCCACAAATCGTCCACTGCTGGACAAAGGCCTCCCCCAAGGATTTCCACGACGACCGGTCCTGCGCTGGACGAGAAATATAAATAATTTTAATATAATTATTAACTCTTTTTTAATGTAATTTACGCATTCTGTGAAAATTTAAACTGCTTTCTTATTACGGTTTCAAGACTGTATGTATTACCATTTTTATGATAGAGCTTAAAAAAATATTTCTGAAGACCTATAAAAAACATATTTATTGTATGGAGACCCCTATTTTTTTCACTTTTTCTAATTTTTAGTATTTGTTGTTACAGGGGCAACAGAAATACACATTCTGTGAAAACTTAAACTGCTTACTTATTACGGTTCATGAAATACAACCCGCTGACAGGCAGACGGACGGACGGACAGCAGAGGAATAGCAATAGGATACCGTTGGTCAACCTTTGGGCACAGTACATATATTAGTACTAACATACAGTATGGACACTCCCTTCCGCTTTCTAGATTGCGACCTCACCCCCTCGTTACAAAGTTTGATTCAGATTGGTTATAATAATGATCGGAATAGGTAGAGTTTTTTCATGTACTTTTGCAACGTTGGCACAACGTGGATAAGCTTTATTTTTATCTGGTATCCGGTTGTTTTTTTCATTTAGAAGCAATAACTCAAGACTCAACAAAATGCTAATACGTGCGTGCAAGATTTTATTGAGAAATACTTGCACAAGTATATTTTCCCATTTGTTTATTTCCTAATTCTTATTGTATAATTAGTGGTGTAATTTGTTTTAAATAAGTAATTTATGTATTTATAAACAATAAAAAGATGATTCCAAAAAAGTTTTTATTTCACTTTGTAGGACCCTCAAATCCGGAAATCCAGAGAAGCTTATCCATACTATTGACAACGTTATGACATAATTGGCGGAAAAAACTCTACCTATTCCGATCTATGAGTTATAACTTGTCGAACGTATGGGATTTCGCCGTGATTTTGTTTGCACCATCATTTGTTTTTTTTTGTTTTTTATTAGAAATTTGAGTGCGTTTGGCCGCACCTCACCTGATGGTAAGTTCCGAAGCAGCCGAGGATGTAACACGCAAGCTCAAATAGTGCCTATTCATTCTCGTCTTGAAGATTCCTAAATTCGGGGAATACAGAAGGGAATTCCACTCCTTGGCCGTTCGCATGATGAATGTCAACGACTGCCACGCTGCCGAACCTGTGAAGGAAACTGTTAGATAAATAAGTATGTTAAATTAAGTAATTATATTGTAGTACTTACCTTTTTGAAGCCTTAATCTTGGGTACTGAAAAATATGTAAAATTGTTTCTTAATTATAAATTTTACATATTTTTCAGTACCCAAGATTAAGGCTTCAAAAAGGTAAGTACTACAATATAATTACTTAATTTAACATACTTATTTATCTAACAGTTTCCTTCACAGGTTCGGCAGCGTGGCCGTCGTTGACAATGAACGAAGAAGCAAAACGCTTTGTTTTTGTTTTTAGAAATGTCATTTCACGACCGTTTGTATGCAGTGTCCGGGGTGTGCTTTGGGTGAACGGAACCCTTAAAGGCACTCAGTGGCAGTAGTTAATAATGATACGGTTAACTAAGTATTACTTGTAATTATACTCTGTGATCGCAAACCACTAACAAGGACTTTAAACCTGAATCACAATTAGCACATCGTTGTGACAGGTGAGACTCATAATAAAACGGTTACAGATGTAGCCATTTTATGTATAAAATTAGTGAGATAACATATTATTAATAAATGACAGGTGTAGGGATATAGCAGCTGCGAATCTGTTTCTGTCAGAGATAAGTTTAATTTGCTATTTGAGAGATTGACATGGAATTATTACAAACAAACCAAGATGAAACTATGCACGAACCTATTTAATTTGCATGCTAAATGCCGTATGTCACATAATATTTAGGTACAAACCTACTTGGACGCTTGTACGGCCGCGTTTAAACTCAGTCACCCATTTTTAGGGTTCCGTAGTACAAGAAGGAACCCTTATAGTTTCGTCATGTCTGTCTGTTTATCTGTCCGTCTGTCTTTCCGCGGCCTAGCTCCTAGAATTTTAGTAGTTAAGAGCTGAAATTTGGCAAATATATATACATAATAATAACGCGAAGAGAACTGTAAAAATATTTTGGAAAAAAAAATCTTTTTAAGGGTACCAACCCTACAAGTGAAGTGGGGATTTTTTTTCTCGTTAAACCCCGTCGTGTGGGGTATCGTTTGTTAGAGCTTAAAACATAGTTGTAACTTGTGAGTCTTTTAAGACCATTTTATAATATAGGGTTCTGTTTTCGAGAAAATAGGCTTGAAAGTGCTAAATTTTGTTGGAGTCGAGTGTCCCCACCCTCTTACAACTAAAACGCTATATTTGGAAATTCTAAATAAAACATGAAAGTAGTCTATTTATTGAATTTAAAAGAAAAACTATCACGGCTAAGAAGGATTTCTTAATTTAGGAAAAATAGTCGACTAACTTAAGATGTGCAGTTCGATTTGTAAAAATCTCATAGATTTTTCATACAATAATGTTCTATTACCAACTGCAAATATAATTTAGTTTTTTTAACATAAACATTTATTTTTTGAAAAGACTACGGTAAAATTACTTTGCGCTAGTCAGATTCGCACTTGGCCGGTTTTTTTTTACTGTGGCATAACAAAGAGCACATTCACCCAAAACATTTTTTAACTCTTCATAAATATCTACCCTTCTCATACCTTTCATATAAAGAAAATTTATCACCGCTCTTTGTTTAAATATTATCCATTTTGAAAACAATCGACACAAAACGATTTCAAATGACAGCAAACCAATAAAATATTCGCGGCACCAAATTCAAATTTAGAACACAGATAGCCAGAGACACGGTTTTTTTAAAATAAGACATTTTTTTTATTCAAACGTTTTAAATAGCTAAGGATAATTAATTACTTATCATCCCGCCTACATTATATCAGCTGAAGGACGTCCACCGCTGGACATAGGCCCCCCCCCACGGATTTCCACGACTACTTCCCGCTACCTTCACCATCAGGTCATCGGTCCACCGAGTGAAAGGCCTGCCTACGCTACGTTTTCCGGTGCGCGGTCGCCACTCGAGAACTTTACTACCCCAACAGCCATCCGTTACATTTAAGTATCTTACTAATGCTATAAATGTAAAAATATCCGTGTAACTCTTTCATTTTCCAGGTTCTCCATTATGTTGGGGAATATTGGTAAACCCGCTTCCATCTTCAGCATCGTCGTCATTTACTATCAGGCGAGATGATGCCAAGGGCTTAGAAATTGTAAAAAAAGGAGATTTTGAAGAAACGAACAGACTTCCTAAAGTTACGAGTAGAGTAGCATATTTAAAAAAAACAGTATAATATCGTAGCGATATCATAGAACTAATCATTTCATGATCGTAGAATTGGGCATTGCATGCAATTGATTAACTAGCTAGATCATGAAATGGCCGGCCATATCATGCGTGACGAACAGGCCCTAAGAGCACTCAATCCGAGCAGGTTGAAACGTGTTTAAATAATATCGAACGTAAGTCTATTCATTTTAAGTTCAAATCAATGCGGGCTTCAACGCGGCTGTTGCGTTGAAACCGAACGTCCAATTTTCGATTTTTACATGTTTTTATTACTTTTCATCACTTTCAAATAAGTTTAAAAAAAATGTGTTCAATTAAAATAAAAGGTCTTAAAGTCACCGATTTTTAATAAAAAATAATAATAATAAATATTCTGGGACAAATCACACATGGTCATCTGGCCCCAAAGTAGGATTCCCTGTGCTATGGGTTACCAGAGACTGATATACATACTTATATACGTTTAAATACATACATATATAGATATATTTAACACCCAGACACAGAGCAAACAAATCTGCTCATCACACAAATGCTTGCCCTGGGTGGGGATCGAACCCACAACCCTCGGATCAGTAGTCAAGGGCACTAACCAGTGAGCCACCGAGTCAGTCGGTTTTGTGTGTTGGTTTCATTCAACATTACGAGTAACTATTTGTTTTTGAGAAATTTTGCAATTAATGGCAAAAACAGGGTCTACAGTATATTGTTTGACATCAAAAGTGGTTATATTTTTAAAGTTGTATTCAATTAAATCGATTATTTATTACTTTAAGTATTTCTATTTATTACTTTATGTTTCCATGGTGATAGCTTCACACAGTCTTTTAATAATTAGAATTGAATATTGTCATTTGACCCATCTTAAAGCCGCCTTCCATCGACAGTATCTTCATCAAACCGAACGAACCCTATTATCGCTCGCTTCGCTCACTACAGATTTTCTTTCATGATCATAATATCATATCAAAATATCCGCCCGACAATTTCATGGAATGGCAACTTACAATAATATCGCCACGACATATAACGTTTTTTCATAGTCACTAAAACGAAATGAAAATAACAAATAAAAAAGAGTGGTAGGAAAATATTAACTTGACTGGGGCGTCGTGAACTCTACCGTGTTCCGGATTCCGTGAATGTCAACACGCGGCGTGTCAGCAACTGGGGTGAAAAAAATTACAAAATATACATTTAATTTGAACCCCCTTCCCCCCAGCTACCGGGGGTTGTTACTAATTAATTAACAGCCCACCTGCAGAACACCCTGTGCTGTGGTGTGTTCACTGATGCTAAATAAAACTATGATCGTTAATTATTACGTGTCGTGGAAATTATATAGAACTTGCTTTTTCCCGCGGCTTCGCCCGCGTGAACATCGTTTTTGTGACTGACATAGAGGGACATGAATTTTCTCTGGATCCCTCGGGAACTATGTCAGGATATGCTCATTAGTAAATGGTGTCATTTCCCACCCCCTCAACCATCTCTTTGCAAAAAACCACACAATCTATTGTTCCGTTGCGAATTGCGATATTAAAGAAATTAACCAAAAAAGAGTATAGTTTCAGTTCCCTCGGGAATTTTATCGCACTATGCTATTTTCACGGGATTAAAAGTAGCCTATGTCCTTCCTTGTGACACAGGCTACCTGCATGCCAAATTTCATTAAGATTGGTCAAGGCATTGAAGCTTAAAAAGATAACACACAAACAAACAAACACATTTTCACATTTATAATCTTATATATAAAATTCTCGTGTCACAATGTTCGTTCCCGTACTCCTCCGAAACGGCTTGACCGATTCTCATGAAATTTTGTGAGCATATTGAGTAGGTCTGAGAATCGGCCAACATCTATTTTATTTTAGGGTAGGGTAGTGTAGGGTAGGATAGGGTAGTGTAGTGTAGGGTAGTGTAGTGTAGGGTAGGGTAGGTTAGTGTAGTGTATGTAGGGTAGGGTAGGGTAGTGTAGGGTAGGGTAGTGTAGGGTAGGGTAGGGTAGTGTAGTGTAGGGTAGAGTAGTGTAGGGTAGGGTAGTGTAGTGTATGTAGGGTAGGGTAGTGTAGGTTAGGGTAGTGTAGGGTAGGGTAGTGTAGTGTAGTGTAGTGTAGTGTAGGGTAGGGTAGGGTAGGGCAGTGTAATGTAATGTAAGGCGGTACGTAGTTCGCCGGGTTAGCTAGTATTATATAGAATATATAGAATGATTACGAAATAGCTAAATGGTAAAGCGCCTACCGAATTTTGTGGCGGGCGACTTTAATTATTTCGCCTACTCTTATTAATTTGTATAATTGTATCAAATTTTATACGTCGTAGGTACTTTAATGGTTTTACGCAGAAATAAATCGTTTGTAACTTTACTCAATTTGATTTGTATAAATAGTCAAATTCAAATTGAAAGGTTACGCCAGTGGTGAATAAAAATCGTAACAATTGTATCTTACTTAAACACAGGCTCAACGAAATATTATTTTCAATGGCTCTAAAGGTTAAACATTTAACCGCCTCCGTAGCGTAATGGAGTCCATTAGCTTCACATCAGGAGGTTGTAGATTCGATTCCCGGCAGAGTCTAATTCTGTATTAGCTTTGTTAGTGGCAGGGCATATTCTAAGACCGCCTGGCTAGCTACCACCATCTTGCCGCCAATCATCTATGTTAACAGCATTGATGTATTCCGGCTTGAATATGAGGTAGCCAGTTCCCCATTGCGTTGGGTAATCTTGGTAAACTTCAATGATTTTCTGTCATTGGCCCGCTTCGGCATCATCGTCACTTACCATCAGGTGAGATGACGTCAAAGGCGTGCCAATTGTGGAGTAACGATACTACATAATTCAACACACTTATATAACGTAATGTACATTTTCAATGTGCTAGTATATCTACAATATCTGATTGATAATGCTTAAATAAAGCTCTTTAGTACCAATTCAGTCTTTCACGTCACCCACTTGACTCGTTTTCAAGCTTATTTGCCTGAAAAATTGCTTACGGGTGCTGCTTCGGTGGCTGGGCGAATTTGTAAGTAATATTTATGAGCGCACGGGGCGAAATAATGATATGTATATTATTTGAGGCCGGGATCGGCGCGGGCGCTCCGGGGCGCCACAGACCTACATTTGTCAATGCCCGCGCAGGTGGGCGGAACTATGATTGTGTCATTATATTTTTGTTCGTTTTATTAACATTGCTACTTGTTAATATTTTTGTGGCGCGTACCTATGGGTTTAATACGTATTTACATATTTAGTTTGAATGGGTGGTCCTATTTGTACTAATTAAAACTAAGCTAGAAATAAAAGTTGTTTTTTTTTTCGAAAGGACAAGCTTGTTGTTGGCCTATTATTGCACCGCCCCTTAACTTATTCTATCGCTGTTTCCCTACCCAAAGGTTGCCTTTAAGAAATTGTTACCTAGCAATAAGGCCGCCTACTGTATAGGCTTTCTTCTATATTTTGAATTTCTTTTTTTATGTTGTTATGCAATAAAGAATATTGTATTGTATTGGCCGTAGGGGGAGGCGAGTACGGAAGGCACTCAACCTAGTGCAAAGCAAAAAGATGCAACTGCCTAAAGGCGCCCAGGTGGGCACGGACCTCGCCTTAGTTATTAGAGGTCGTTCCATTTGAACCTGGTTTTCTAATAAGGTGTACAAAACTAAGCTAACCAAAAAAAACGCCAACCTGATGTTTTCATCTTCTCGTGATATAATGATGATGTGATCGATATTTTAATAATCTCCAGTAAGTGAACACTAATCCCCCGTCCAGGTCGTTGACCTGATCATAACCGAAAATCTTCAGTAACCCCGTGTGGACTGGAGGACTCAGCTCAACGTGAAAAACGACATCCATTAAGGAAGTGAATACATTTTAAATAATCGGCTTAGTCGTCCGACGTTGACGAATATTCGTACTTATCCCACTGAGATACCGCCACAGATATTCCAAACTAATCCCTTACACAAACATCTGAAAAAGACTCGGCACTCCTTGTAGGGCTGATCCCCAGTAATTGAATGGGCCGCGACTCGAACAAAAGTGTCCAATAACTTATGTGTATAATCTGACGCGCGCTCACTAACCAAACTCTTTTATTTCGTTTTAGGGAATCGACTTTCTCTTTGTAGATTCAGATATTAACAGCGCAACGCTGGCGACAGTCATAATATTACCCGCATGCGCGTTCTATAAACCATTCTTAGCAGGGTTACCAGATGTTAAATTTATAAAGTTCTGACAAAAAGCCTGATTTTTATCAAAAAGTCCTAACGTTTTACTGTAACGGGTGCGCGCGCGGTTTGACGACAGTCATTAGTAATGTAATTAAAAACGCTAAACACGTTAAAAAACCGACTTCCATCGCAACAAATTAGTACATTTTTGCATTATTATTTTTGGTTTTTGTTAATTTTCTACTAAAGTACTACACCTATTTTGATAAAATTTATATGGGACCACACGGGAAGCACTAGCTTTCAAATAAAAAATAGAATCATAAAATTCGGTTCACCCAGTCAAAAGTTCTGAGGTAACAAATATATATAAAAAAAACATACATACGAATTGAGAACCTCCTCCTTTTTGGAAGTCGCTTCAAAATACTACGCACTTCAAACATTTATACAGTATATATTCCTTGTATATATGGTCGAAGACCACGTATGATATGCTGTTTGAGTGCCAAGCGGTCTCTCGCTGACTCATAATCTGCCATTGAGCCTACTCTTACACTCCACACAGTCAAAAATCACTATTCATTAAAGTCCATGGGCTCCAACAGCACCTTGATAAAGACCTCATCCATCCATATCAGCTCATATAAGTCCCAACAGAGGGGCCCGAGCCTACCCTGAATTAGGGCGATCGGACCTTAGTCGACCACGCGGGCCCAGTGCGGGTTGGTCGACTTCACACACAACCTGCGAGTTTCTTCGCAGGCGTGTGCAGGTTTCCTCACGATGTTTTCCTTCACCGTTAAAGCAATCGGTGAGTATTTGTACGTAAGTTTCGAAAAACTCATTGGTACATTAGCCGTCCGGATTTGATTTGACCAAAGGCGGTTGCTCCTCAAAAATGCATATTATTTGCTGATGATACGACCATAATCATAGGGGGGACAGATATACTAAATTATGGAAAAAATATAAATGCAACATTAGCTAAAACTGTAACATGGCTCTCAGTAAATAATTTAAAAGTAAATTTAACTAAAACTAAATATATACAGTTTTCTTCCTATCAGGGTACTACCCAAAAATTTAAAATCAAATTCGAGGGTCATTTAATAGACAAGGTTGAAAATACTGTATTTTTGGGTATAGACATTGATTCTCATTGTAATTGGAAAAAACATATTGGTAATATTTGTGCAAAGATCAATAGTTTTGTATATGCCTTACGAAGGGTAACACAAACAGTATCAAAACAGGCTGCTCTAACTGCTTATCATGCATATGTAAACTCAATTTTAAGATATGGTATTATGATATGGGGAAATTCTTGCGACATTGATAAACTCTTCATTGTACAAAAACGTTGCTTAAGGGCTATATTTGGACTAGAACAGACAGATTCATGCCAACCTCATTTTAGAAAACACAAACTACTGACATTGCCATGCTTGTATATATTAGACACATGTATATTTGTTCATAAACATAGAAATTTGTTCCAAAGTAACCAAGACATGAATAAAAGGAATTTAAGATCGCAATATAAAAATAAACTATACGTGCCAACTACAAAATTGACAATGGTTGCGAATAATAGTAATATAATGGGCATAAAGATATACAATAAGCTACCAGACATTTTTAAAGAATTAAGATTATATACCTTTAAAAAATCTGTAAAAAATTGGTTGACTGAATGTAGTTTTTATAGTATTAATGAATTTTTCTTATTTGATGACACAACAAATAGTATTACACATTAAAAAAATAAATTTTAGTATATTTTGTGCAATTGACATATATCAATTTTTTGACTTTTACTTTTAGTACTATATCATTTTGACATTATTATTATTCTTAAATTGACTAGTTTTGCTTACTTATTGAAATTATTTTAAATTAAGAACATAAGTCATTATTTTTATTGAATGAGGTTTATTGATTATTTTTGTTTATTAACTAAGTATTTTAATATTTTTTTAGACCTATCTAATGTTAAATACGACTGTGTATATGCCTTCAATGGTAGAATTAAATGAATCTAGTTTAAATGTATACCACCTGCAAATATTTGTACGTTGATTCTATACACAATAAAGAATACTGAATACTGAACCCGGCACCTCTGGTTAGGAGGACCGAGTCGTTACCGGTTGAGCTACCGACGCTTACATAAAGACCTAAAAACACCGAAATAATCCAAAAAAATCCTGACATTTTTAAAGTCCGGCCGGAATCCTAACTGGTGCCTAAAAATCCTGACATGTCAGGACAAATCTTGACGTCTGGTAAGCCTATTCTTAGCTGGCATGTCGTTTGCGGCAATATTTATATCACAGCAGATTATAATCCAATATTAAAACTTGAGAATACACGAGAGTATACAAACTCGGCAAGATTAAGTCGTCTCCGACAAAAATAGCTGCAGCAGGGTGGGTGTCTTAGTACAACGCATAACTTGGATCTTTAAAATAATCAGGATGTCTCCATTAATTTTTAAGGACTTCCTTTGAACTGGGTAGCGGCTTGTTTTCTTTGGAAACAAGGTAACTTTTAATGGAGTTACAATTCGTTGACCCTCAAAATGAAAATGAACTTGTTCCTTGTTTAAATAATTACAAAGATGAAATATTTAATGGTTGAGGGAAAGTGATGTTGCAATAGCGATAGTTTCACTATCGATAGTTGACCTTGAAAAACAGGTCGATAACGCGATAGTCCTATCGAAAATATTGACGTGTGCTGTAATACTATTGATAGTATCGATAGTGAAAATCAGGCGATAATATTGAATTTTGTAGATACTATCGATTCTATTGATACTATCGAAGTACGATACTATCGATACTATCTATGATCTATCGGGGCGTTCCGATAGTATCGATAGTTTAGCTTAAGTACCTATCGAGGTATTTTCCAAACTATCGACTGGAAATAAGTTAGGAGCAAGGAATAGTAGCGTAAAATGTTCGACTATCGATTTGCCCTATCGATACTATCGACATTCTTCCTATTGATAGTGTTTGTACTGATGCTATCGATAGTATCGATACTATTGGTCTTTGGCAATAGATTTACCTATATTTATCAATCAACACTATTGATAGTATCATCAAGAGTCGATAGTTTTGATATGACTATCGATAGTATGACTGATTTTCATGCCTACGATAGTATCACGACACTATCGATAGACAATCGCTATCGCAACATCACTATTGAGGAATACTATGAATCGCTCTCTCTCTCTCTCTCTCTCTTATCGTGTGGCACAGTTAACCGTGCTATCCAAGGAATAGACGGCGGTTGCCTGGTGTTGCACTTAGCACCACCCGCAGTCACGTGTAGGGCATTTAGATTTACACCTACGGACGTGTGCAACGCGACCTTCATACACATCTGGAATCAGATGTGCAGGAAACATTCCTCACAATGTTTTCCTTCACCGTTAAAGCAATCGCTATACTGAAGTCTTGGACTAAAAGGTCACCTCATAAATGTTAACCGATTTGGACCATTTCTTGATAGGTTGTCAGTCAGAACAAAAGCTAGGCTTATACGTTTCGTTTTTTTAATTACTGATTATAAATAAACAAACAATTGCCGAAATCAGTTTAGTATGAAAACACGTGAACGACATTCAAATTAAACTTATTAACTTTACCGACAAAACAAAAAAGTACAAGCCTAGCTTTTTTTCTGACTGACAACCTATCAAAAATTGGTTCAAATCGGTTAACATTTAAGAGAAGAAAATCGTTAACGCCGTTTGTATGAAAAGACGCAGCTTATATCCCAATATTCTGAGTTCCTTCATCTTATCAGCTCATATACGTCTCCATCGAGGGGCTCAAGCCTGCCCTGAATTAGGGCGATCGGGCCTTAGTCGACCAAGCGGGTTGGCCGACTTCATACACAACCTTCGAATTTCTTCGCAGGCGTGTGCAGGTTTCCTCCCGATGTTTTCCTTAATCGTAAAAGCGTCGGATAAACGTACATATGATATCGAAATTCGAAAACACCTAGGTACGTGGCAGGATTCGAACCACAGCCTCCCGGGTAGGAGGTAGCGGCCCTAACCGTTACGCCACCGACGCTCCCGTTATTCCGTGTTCCTAGTGCAGCTATTTTATAGAAAAGGGATATCCTATTTGAGTATTATTGAGTATTCCCACTGCATACGCAGAACACAACTTATCGATTACAGTACTAAGACTGAAAGCGTGTCTTCAATTAATGTTGCTTCGTGGAACACACTACAAACTGTTACGCGTGGCCACACTTAAAGCACCTATTTTAAGAGACTCTTACAAAAATAATGTTCAGGTGAATCCAGGTGACACTTGACAAGTAGTCAAGTGGTTGCTTCGATATGAAATATTACGAGACCGAAGTGGCGAGCATCTAAAACTGAAGTGCCCGTAGTGTTTTGACGCTGACTGCTGACATCGCGCCCACGTGAATGTCTACGAACAAATAATTAAGAGATGTTCTCACAGGAAATCTTTGGAGTGTCTATCGTGCTGTGAATGGTAGGAATGCCTTACCATCACATCAAATGCATGGTTATAAGTGCTTACGAGAATTGTAATATCAAAACGACGTACAGTTATGATGTGTATGTAAAACATGTTCCAACTTAATGTTTGCTTAATTAACATAACATAACTCCTACACTTAAAGCGTCTGTGGCGTAACGGCTAGGGCCGCCGGCTCCTGTCCGGGAGGTCGTGGTTCGTATCCTGCCACGTACCAATGTGATTTCGAATTTAGATCTCATATGTACGTTTATCCGACGCTCTTACGGTGAAGGAAAACCCTCGTGAGGAAACCTGCACACGCCTGCGGAGAAACTCGTAGGTTGTGTGTGAAGTCGGCCAACCCGCACTGGGCCCGCGTGGTCGACTAAGGTCCGATCGCCCTAATTCAGGGTAGGCTCGAGCCCCTCGCTGGGGACGAACCACGACCTCCCGAACAAGAGGCTCTAGCCGTTACGCCACCGAAGCAAAAAAAATTACGCTTATTAAGCAGCAAAGAACAACTAAGTTACAGGTGTCGCGAAATTAATATCAGACTTAATGAAAAATTTACAAATGATTGGAGATTGTATGGGATTTACAATCTGATTTTTCCTGGAATATAACGAACTACGGCTATATAAAGTTCAAGTAATGTATAAAGTTAAAAACTAGCATCGCCTCAACCTAAATTTTACCTAAATTCGTTCAGCAGTGAAGTGCTAGAGCACCGGATGGACGCACTTACACACTTCCTTCTTCTTCTTCTTCTTTGTCGTATCCTCATGGCTGAGGGACGTGACCATCGTGGGTCGCACGTGCCACCACAGCTCTCCAGGCACTCGATTTTGACCTCTGTGGATATTAGCCTGCAGTGTCATCCCGGTCACTTATTTTATTGTATCGGTTCATCGCATAGGCATTCGTCCTCTACTCCTCTTTCCGTCCATGCGGCCAGTGATGATATGCTTTTCCAAGCTAATTGATGCACTCCTGACCGTGAGACCAAAGAATTTGAGGATTCGTTGTATGCAGGTGGAGGAGAGCCTCGTCTTTATGTTGAGTTCTTCGAGGATAGACTCATTTGTGCGATGCTTAGTCCATGATACACACTTACACGCACACATAAATTAGTCTTAAAAATTAAGACAATAGATACCCATCGAATTTCAACTTAGATTTTTTCCCTTCCTCACTCCTTTGCTGATCGCCACGCTCGCTTCTCAATTGCTCGAAAGTAAAAAAAAAACAGATCTATAATAAACAACTTAATAGATGTTATAGTTTTGATGGATAGTTATCACATTCAGTGATCCATTAACTGGAGTGGTCTGAAGATGTCGATAGCCACAAATCGCTCAGCGCCCCTTCTGAGCGTCGTCGCGCCGACTGTGACACATTCATCCTAGACACTCCCGCGCACTGAAGATTGTCGTCCATTAATGTTTCCATACCAAAATATATAAAAATCCTTCTAAAACATTTAAACGTACATTAACTTGAACATGAAACAAGACTATGGATATTTTTCGTGGCACTCAACCAATATGTGTGTCGCACGCGTAGATGTAATTATTTTATATGGGTAAAGTAAAATAAAGCGTCGGTGGAGTAACGGCTAGGGCCGCCGCCTCCTGTACTGGAGGTCGTGGTTCGAATCCTGTCACGTACTAATGTGATTTCGAATTTATATTTCATATGTACGTTTATCCGACGCTCTTACGGTGAAGTAAAACATCGTGAGGAAACCTGCACACGCCTGCGGAGAAACTAGCAGGTTGTGTGTGAAGTCGACCAACCCGCACTGGGCCCGCGTGGTCGACTAAAGCCTATAAGAATATGGGAAAAAACCAAAACATAGGAGCACGGCCATGGTACATATAGGTTTGATGGAAAAATCAATTTTGCTCTATTGTCATTATCGTGGGAGGAAACAGGGGATCACGTTTGTATGGAAAAAATGCCGGCCGCGTTTCCTTTTAACTTTAGAGTTTGCTTGCTATATTTGGCAGCGCGTACGCTGGACGAACACCCCATGCTCCCGCACATTAAACGTCACATTTCCTCGGCGCCTGCACATGTCTGCCGTTCAAAAACCCCCTCTTCCCGTTCTATCGACTCTGACGAATTAAGTTATTAACGCTCGAGACAGCTGTTGTTCACAAATCAAAGCGCTACTCCTGGCCTCGCCAGCACTCTCCAGTTTACGGCCTTTTTATGAGCGCTTTCATATTCAACTTTCTGTCACAACGTCCTTAAGGGCTCCGTCGATTGTTTCCGACAAAATAAATTAATACCCGCGTCTCGTAAACGCGTTCATTTTACGCCAGGCCCGCGTTATCCACAATTATTGTTCTTTGAAGTTCAGAGGCAACTTTACGGGCGTCAACCTCGTCTATAGCGTTTGATGTTCGCGATAGTAATCATTCGCTCACGAATTCTCATAAAGTCAAATAGTTTACATATCCGTCAGTACCTATTGGTGGTAGAACGCTTATTGCTATGTTATTATATTTGCGCAGGTAAGCTACGATTAACTCTTGCTTATATCCAATTCGTCTTTGATGTGATAAAGCGGTAAAATTTATACAAGCCGTGGGGGGGACTAAGATGTTAGTCAGCAATAATTTTACTTAACGCTGCTGGTACGTTTGGGGCGGTAATATCACGGATCAGATAAATAAGGTTGGATTGGAAATGTGCGCTGGGCAGGCGCACCTCAAGTATGATTAGACAATCATACTTAACCGAAGCACGCGTTCATACTTTTTATTTGCGTGTGGTTGTGTGTAACGTACAGGCTCTCGAAATTGTGTGAGACACGATTGCAGCCCTGTGTTCTAAGTGTGTTTTGTTTATTAGTGCGCGCAATTCGTGTATTATTATTGCTTGTGTAATGGAGTTGATGGGTGGGAGACAGGCGGCAACGCTGGTTTTGCAAATTGGTGGTTTTGAAAAGTGTGACTATTGCCAATCCAACCTTATTTATCTTATCCGTGGGTAATAATATCATCGCCCCAGTCGCGTCATCGCGTCGGCTTGTAAACATCAGAAGCGGGAGGTTATAATTTATTTACCTACAATTTCCACGCGAATTCCGTGTATTTGTCTCCCCGGCCGAGGCCGAGGTCGAGGTGGGTATTAAGATATTGCTTCGTATTCCTACGGGTCTCATTACGTCGGGGCGGCACGTGACACCTCCCATATTTCATCCTTAGCGAGGACCAAGAAAAACCTCTACTCAGCGTAACAGCTTCTTCTGAAACGATACAAGAGAATACCCGAGAGTTTTCTCATTTTCATAAAACACCCATCGTATTGCTTTTTTTCTGTACATTTTTCCCGTTGGATATTTACCTACTTCTAATTTTATTAGAAGTAAACGTTCCGTGGGAAGGAGCGGTGGAGCGATTCGCTAAAAAGGTGGGTTTGATGGTAGCAACATTAAGTTAATTGGTATACGGCTGCGAAACACTTTTATGGCCCATCGCAACGGCTGTTTGGGGCTCGCTAGACCAATCATTGTCCGCCTTGAGCCGCGGGCTCATACAACACGGGCCACGGCATACCATGTTAATGAAACAATACTTAAATCCAGAGGGAAATTGCTCCTCTAGATTTATTAACACTAACTGCCAATATACAGGTTTTTAAATTATTACAAAAATTTATTACAACCCATTACCGTAACGTCCGTCAAAACGATTTTCTATCCCATGGGCCTAATAAAATGTTGCGTCACACATGTTTATTATCTAAAGCAGTACACATTACAAGATAATCTAATCTGGCATCTAGAGTAATCAAATATATGCTGGTCATTAAAGAATCATGCGAAGAAAAATGTCATCATTCCATATGTGTAATTGCAATTGCAGCCGCACCCGTCAAAAGGGCCACAGATCAATTTACTCTCACAATGACCCTAATATAAAGTCATCACGGCTCACTGGGTGAACTTTTGGAGAGTAATAATTTTCTCGTGTATGAGTATTAAAGGAATTCTATGTCGATGTTATCTCGAGCGTCGCGTGCACAGAGGGAACTGTGAAGCGACGTTATTAAAAAAGCACACATGTGTGCTCGAGATGAGTATCGCAGCGTCCGTTAATTACTTCTGACACGCAGCATATGATTCAATTATCATATGATTTATACGAGGAGAAGGGGTAGGGGAGGGGAATCTAATCCGCCAGTTTATTTAAGCGTTAACTATCGCATTAATTTCGGAAAGAGATCGTATTCCCAGCAGATGGCAAGCAAACTCTCACAAGACGGTAGTGACGGTAGCTAAGTCTTTTTTTTTTGTAAACGATCATGTTAAACATGCTACTGATTTGTGTGGCCACGACCTCCTCGATACAGAAATATTCGAAACATGCTAAATATGTCAACTGAATAGTTTCGCTAACATCCTGCACAGATAGAACCAGTCCAATAATATTTTGTTCCACTTTAAATTCACTGAAGTATTTGGATGATATATGAAACTGTTCGGGTGAGATTTGGAGAGCTTTACAACGCGAGACTATTATGAAACTATAAATCCTAAGATAATCGTGCGCCGCATCTCGGATTTCGGCGTTATTCACATAAAAACCGCCTTAATTACTTCCACTCGTCCACCGCGTAAACACATAACTCACCTTTAGACTCGTTCACGCCGAAGATCGCTCCCACAACGCTCCAGCTTCGTTAAGCCTGCGTGTTACATACAAGTCGGGAACCTGTAGTAATAAATACTAATTACCGGTAAAATAACACGATAGCATCGCATCTCAAATTTTGTATCGGCATTCCAAACATTATAGAGTAACAATGATTCGTGCGGTGAAGAAAAAAGTCATCGTTACCATACACCGGTAAATCTTCCGTGACGCGTAATGGTCTTAGAGGTTTATTTATCGCCTCTCGTTTCAAGTGAACCGTTTAATAAATATTATCACAGTTCGAAGCGTCAACAGACGTGAGAAGATAGCCGTTGACCCCGTTCGTGATATTTGTCTCATTTCGAGGATTAAACGGAATCGCTGCCGAATGCACCGTCTTCGAAGTGTTTGCGCCGTCTATATTATAAACGCGAGGATGTAGAGTGCATGGATCCTCCACATCTTTACAAGCGTCGTCGTATAATTAAACCTTAAGGCGAGGCATTTGTAAAACAGTTGGCTCTATTTTTTTCTTTACTTGTAAAGAGTCAAGAAAATAACCACTTTTTTTTTCAATGTTTTACGTTGTTATTTCTATTAAGACTTCAATTTAAAAACTAAAATTTAGCAGATTCTCTGTAGTACTTAAAAAGAAAAATCTCCATATAAAAACTGTGTGCAAATTTAGAAATTTTAATATTAAACAATTCGTTTAAGACTTTTTTTTTGACGTTTTAGACCTGTTTTTGGGATTTTTTATGATCGAGTAAAGTACACACTATCGTGTAACATATTAGCACATTCCTCAGACAATATTTTTTGCAAGACCGATATTTAGTAGTAATTACCCAAAAAAATTGATCTAGCAAAAGGGTTTCTCCGCTTCTCCACCGGTGCCTCGCCTCGTAATGTACTATCTTTGAAGGCTCTTGAGTGACAAAAGAAGACTGATGCTGTTTAAGTAGACTATTGTCTGAAAAACGTTTGAATGACATATCCTACATTATTGGATTTTGTGAATTGGATGTCATGTGCTTAGTTTTTGGGTCTGCATCCGGTTCTGTTAAAGAAAAAAAAATTGATAAATGACTGCGCAGTCTACACCTGGAACACATTTCGAACTACTTTAGAGTAAGATTCATACAAAACAAAGCTCATCTGAGTGTATGTATTGTAAGTTTTAAGATTTATTTGTATTGAGACCGTAAAAACACATTTTAACATCGTAACACAAAAAACGTCTTCTTCTTATCAGCTCATATATACGTCCTGAATTAGGGCGATCGGGCCTTAGTCGACCACGCGGGCCCAGTGCGGGTTGGTCGACTTCATACACCATCTTCCAGTTTCTTCGCAGCCGTGTACAACTGTGCAGGTTTCCTCACGATGTTTTCCTTCACCGTAAGAGCGTCGGATTTATAAACATACATGAAATCGAAATTCGAAAACACATTGGTACGTGGCAGGATTCGAACCACAACCTCCCAGACAGGAAGTAGCGGCCGTAACCGTTACGCCACCGACGCTCTAACACACACCAACTAATTACTAATTACAAATAACATCAGCGATAAAGCAGAAACAAACTTTTGTTTTAATAAATGATCATGTTTTTTTATTATAACTTAATAATTAAGTCTTATTGTGTGTGGGGTTCTATCTAACACATATTCTTAGATATGAATATGGAAACAAAAGGCAACACAATTGAATTAACAAAGTCATTAGTGAGACATCTTGGCCGTGTTCCCACATTCGCCACCAACACATGGCCAGCATTGAGCAGTTTACTTCCAATAAATCTGGATTACCCTGTCATTTTCATAAACGTATTGTTGGTTACCCAGCGAGGATATAAAAACTCTAATCTCTAAGTTCTAAGAGACACGTTTTGAAATAGGCGAGTTATAATTGTATAAATCTGCTGCTGCGCTTAAGGCGAGGCATTTTTAAAACAGTTGTCTCTGTTTTTTTCCTTTACGTGTAAAGAATCAAGAAAATAACCACACTGTTGCACTTTTTCAATTTTTTACGGTGTTAAATTTAAAAACTAAAATTTAGCAAATTCTTTGTAATACTTAAAAATAAATATCTCCATATAAAAACTATATGCAAATTTAGAAATTTTATTTTTAGACGTTTTAGACCTGTTTTTGGGATTTTTATGATCGAGTAAAGTAGACACTATCGTGTAACATATTAGCACATTCCTCAGACAATATCCTTAAGTATGTTTAATATTTTTTGCAAGACCGATAGTCAGATAAAGATATTAGATATTTAGTAGTAATTACCCAAAAAATTTGATCTAGCAAAAGGGTTTCTCCGCTTCTCTACCGGTGCCTCGCGTTAAGGCCCAGTGGTACCTAAAAATCCACTTAAACAGGTTTTCAGAATTCATTTTTGAAGTAAATTTAAGTTCTAGGAAAACATACTGGTATTATTGAGAATAGTTACGAGGGACTATATCGACTGGAAACACGATTTAATAAAGTTGGCTCGATAGAATAATTTCGCAAAGGTACCTCTTTTCGAGCCATTTTATCGTCTATTTTCGGTTTTATTCTTAGGATAAGTAATTTGATAATATGATCTAATTACTGAAATAAAGTTCATAGATGACTGAAATGACAACATCGAATGGATTTTTATTTAAGATAAATATGATAAAAATAAAAACGAAAAACATTGAAAAAGTGCAAAAGTGTGGTTATTTTCTTCCCTCTTTACACGTAAAGAAAAAGACAAAGACAGATTTTTAAGTACCATTGCGCCTTAAGCCTGAAGGAAGTGCGTGTTATTGCAGCTTATGTTTCGTAGTCGCCCGCTGAGATATTCGAAGCACCCGTCCGTTTTTTGTGACAGACCAACCGAGTGCCATAAATAATACGTAGGGTCCCCGCACCATGGCAGCTTTGTAATAAATTCGATGCTCTTTTGCTACCAAAGGAACGGCCATACGATTGAATTATGGTGATGCGTTAAGCCAGCCAGCGCCGTTGGAATCCGGCGTTTTTATTTCCTTCTATTTCGCGCTAAGCCCACTCTTCGCATTTGTATCATTATTCATTACTTTTGTGTGTTCCACGAAGTCACGTCTTCTATTCGGGGTGACTACAATAAGTTTATTTCTCCCCACACATCCTGTGCACGGTCGCATATCGAGTTTCTTAGTACTCCAGGCACCAAAAAATAAAACACAGGAATAGTAACGTACGTAGGTAGAATCTACATTTGTATTGGCTTTCTCTAAAAACAGGACTTTTAAATCACAAGGGACCGTCGATATTTCCTTCCTTAGTAAAACAAAAGCCGTCTCCGAAGCAGCCGCTCGAAACTAAGATAGATTAGTGTGGCCGCAGCGACACGACACAAGCACGAGCAGCTTATGTACTATGTTGGGGACCTATTCTGTGTACAAGCTCAGCGCCTTTGGCAAGAGAACATGGTCACGAATTTAGATTGGACTAAATCTGTCAAGAAGTAGGTACAGTTACAAAAATAGTTAAATACTAGTTACCATACATTAATAATTGAAAACGCTAAACACGTTAAAAAACCGACTTCCATCGCAACAACTTCGTAAAATTTCGCAATATTATTTTTGGTTTTTGTTAATTTTCTAATAAACTAAAGCACCGATTTTGATAAAATTTATGTGGGACCACACGGGATGCACTAGCTTTCAAATAAAAAAAAATCATCAAAATCGGTTCACCCAGTCAAAAGTTCTGAGGTAACACACATTAAAAAAAATCATACAGTCGAATTGAGAACCTCCTTCTTTTTGGTAGTAACTTGAAAAGTGCCAATGGCTCAACCGGTAACGACTCGGTCCTCCTAACCAGAGGTTCCGGGTTCAAATCCGGACGTCCAATGTACCAATGAGTTTTTCGAAACTTACGTACTTACATATTACTTACCGATCGCTTTGACGGTGAAGGAAAACATCGTGAGGAAACCTGCACATCTGATTCCAGATCTGTATGAAGGACGTGTTGCACACGTCCGTAGGTGTTAATCTAAATGGCCTACACGTGAACACGGGTGATGCTGAGTTCAACACCAGGCAACCACCGTCTATTACTTGGATAGCACAGTTAATTGTGCCACACGATAAGAGAAAGAGAAGACCCCAATATTACCCACCTCATAATAGAATTTACTTTGGTAAAGTAATATGCTGACAAGTTTTCAAAAAAAAAACACGATAACAAATCACTGATCATTTGAGAAAGACTTACATGTTTCGTAAGCGTTTAACTCTCGCCAGAAGTAACTTATGAGCGTGTGCGATGATGAAATCGTGGTGTATCAGTCATATTTAACTGCACCTCTATTTTAGTACCTGTCACCGTGGAAGTGATATTTGTCACGCAAGAGTGCCCGAGAGTGAGTATAGAGTTACCCCGCTGGAAGAGCCCACGGGCTGAGCTCAGGGGTTCTGGAGCGAGGGACTGTGACGATGGCGGCGCCCGCGAGTGCCTCTCAAATTACCCCCGGATAAGTCAATCATTGGGAGCGTCCACGTTTGCCCGAAATAAAACACTGCCCGAATGTTGCGTGTGGCGCTCTCGGCATAATGCGTAGCGACAGTCGACATGTTTTGTGCGAGAAAATAAAATTGATGGCACCGGGACTGCTCCCGACTTAAATAGCGCACTATTCGTGCAGTAGCTAAACGCTTTGTCTGTTTTATAACTGGCTTCACGTCTCTCGTGTAACGTATTAGTTTTTCCGACGAGTATTCGTGTCACACGGAAATTGCTCTGTCAGAATGTTTACAGTTTAAACGCCGACTGTCCTTTATTAAAACGAACGTTAGACGTATTTAACGGTTAAACAGTTAAGAGGAAGTAATTGGACAAGTGTAGGGCACGGGATTCACATGGCGGCGAGGTCTAATTTCCTGGCCGCAGTCTTCAGTGAGCAAATACCTCTTTGCAAATCAAACAACGGCCCGTTCGGCGGGCCCACATATCAACTTCGCATTGTTTTGGCCCGGCGTTTGGGGTGAACCAGAGGCGTTTTCGATTATCTGCCCTCGTCGGCAGAACAAAGCCTGTGACCGCAAAACCAAGTCAATTACATAGTTCAACAACCCAGCCCTTATAACTTTCATGGGCCACCATTGGAATACAGAAAAGGGTATTTGTTTTCAATACACAGGGCTCTCTGTACGATTGACCCTTTCGAGTGTCCGCATTGACTTTTAAATTAGTAATCCCGCGGGAGTAAACAGAGCCAGCCTCAGGCACGGGGTGGCCGAGGCCTGTTTACTCGGTCAAGTGTGCTCGCACATCCTACCAGCTGCTTACTCAGCTCTCTTATTACCCCTCCCTGGTACCCCCTAACAATAGAGCTCCACCTGGAATCATCAACAATATTTTTCCATTTCTATTACTCCACCTGAATTTTAATAAGCCTTAATTAATTTTAAAGTTTATGATGCGCATTGAAACGACTCAATTAGGGAGAATTTATTCAAGCTTAAGCATACACAGTCGCCGTGTTAAAAGTGGTGCATTTTTAAGCGAGACATATAAACGTAAGTAGTCACGGTTAATAAATTAACATTCTTTCACATAGTTTTAGCTCGAACTCCAGGTTATAACTCGTTTTCCGGAAACAATTTAACTTAGCAACCGCTATTCCGTCGTGTAGCTGTAGCGGAATAGGGAGCAATATACAGAGGGACTTATTAAAGTTTATCTAAATATCGGAATAAGAATGCGATGGAGGCGAGCCGGCGGTAGGGTTGCCAGGACTTTAACACGTTAACAGTCCAGTGTACCGTATGTGGTACACGGGGAGCGGTCCCGCTGAGTTCTTGTACCCATGAGGCACACGAGCCCTGGCTCACACATTTATGGCGAGTTTCGGAACATTTGTATGGGGACTGATAATAACGTGTTAAATCGAAAAACCAGTTAAAAAATTCTGATTTCTGTAAAAATATTCGGTCATTGACCGAAAATAAGATTCAGTACATTGTAACTACGTTTTATTAACCTTTATTATAATGTTACTCTTATACTAACTGTGTACTATTTGTACTTATATTTCTGTCCACTAGCAACAGCTTTCAAAAAATCTGTTTTCCTAGAAATTTTACTGTAAATCTTTGGCGCCTGTTATTTATGGACATGACGAAAAATCCGGTCTATACATGACGATAAGTCCAGTCTATACATGACGATAAGTCCAGTCTATACTCTTTAAATCCGGTCAAGACCGGATTTATCTGGTCAGATGGTATGGTAAGGGCTTGTGCACAAATCACGTGAGGTTCGATAGGGTCGAGGGGGGGTCACGAAAAAATCACGACAGATCACGTTGGCGGAGGGGAGGTATAAGGAGACCTCACGTGTATTTTTTTACAGTGAACAAACAAAGGAAAAAATCTACCACATCCGAGTAGATAGTTTTTCTCGGTTTCATTAAAAAGAAATCTTCATCTTGTTAAATACTTCAAAATAGCGAGTCTATTTTACGAAATTTTGACGCGCGTGGCCTTGACCCTATATACATATTGTATAATGTATCTTAAAATTAGGTTGAATTAAAAAATACACGTGAGGTTGTGAGGGGGAGGGGGAATAGCCAAGAATCTCACCAAATATCATCAGGGATGAGGGGAAGGAGGAAGGGGAGAGTCAAATAGTAGCCGAAAAAACCTCGCGTGAATTGTGCACAAGCCCCAACCCTATCCGGCGGGCCTGTGCGGCTCAACCAAGCGTGGCTGCTGATGGCTCTATACTCTGTACCCAGTTTTTTTCTACGTCAGACACAAACACTCCACCCTTTCAACCCAAATGAATTACTTAATTTTTCTACGTTGGACGCAGACCCTTGATGTCGAAATAAATTAACGTTATCCATTGTGTTGTGGAAGGAAGTGAAGCTGGGATGGGAGCTCGAGTGGTTTCGCATTCATGGGCTTATGGGTTTTGACAAATATTTGACGGTGGTCGAAGGGTTGTTTGCTGACTGAGAAGTTTCCACAAAAGAAGGGGTCTAATTAATTATGACGTGATTAGATACATTAATGAAAAGACAACAAACGAGCAATCTCGTTATTGTGGAGAGAAATATAGGTACATGAGAATTTTCAACTGAAATTAATTTACTTAAGTCAATAACTATACACAACTTTTGCGAAACTGATTGGCAATTAGTAAAAAAAACCGGCCCAAGTCGCACTAAGGATTCCTTACCACCACAAAACTGAGTCGGAACCCTAAATTTATTGTACAACAATATTAAAAAAAAAAACATCAACGAAGTATGATCTTAGCAAACCTTCAGTGGTTTTAAAAGACCTATTCAACGATAGGGTAAATGAACAAAAACTCCCACCCCCACTACACACGTAGAAAAGGTAACCAAAACTTTTTTTTACAGATTTTATTACACATGTTTTTAGGAGTTACTGATATGTAAAACCATAACAAATTTCAACTTCGTCTTTGAAAAAAAAACGGCCGTAACATACCGATGGACAGACATACAGATAGAGAACCCTTCAAATGTTACGTAATTATTTTATTATTCAATTATGGTAAGCCCTTGGCATCATCTCACCTGATGGTAAGTGACGATGATTCCGAAGATGGAAGCGGTCTTACCAACATTCCCCAACGCAATAGAGAACTGGCTATCTTATCTTTAAGGCGGACAACATTAGCTAGCCAGGCGGGCTTAGAAAATGCCCTACCACCAACCAAACCGAGTTTTACAAAGTTGACCCCGCCGGGAATCGGCCCGCGACCTCCTGGTGTGAAGCGAATGGACTAACCATTACGCCACGGAGGCCGTTATTTCGTCGACTTTAGAGGGTGATTTTTCACAACTTCAAGAGACTTTGAACTTTAAGGGCGGCCTTTGTCCAGCAGTGGAAGTCTTTCGGCTGTTATTATGATGAAAAGAATCCCTTTAGTTATTCCTGACAAAAAGGGTCAAGACAAACGGACAGACAGATGAACAACAAAGTGATCCTGTATGGGTTCCGATTTTTCCGTGTGATATACGGAACCCAAAAAACCGGGCAAGTGCGAGTCAGAACCGCGCACAAAGGGTTCCGCACCATCATACTAGATGGCGATAGTACAAAGGGTTCCGTATCATTATACTAGATGGCGCTAGTACAAAGGGTTCCGTACCATCATACTAGATGGCGCTAGTACAAGGGGTTCCGTACCATTATACTAGATGGCGCTAGTACAGAGGGTTCCGTACCATTATACTAGATGGCGCTAGTACAAAGGGTTCCGTACCATCATACTAGATGGCGCTAGTACAAAGGGTTCCGTACCATTATACTAGATGGCGCTAGTACAGAGGGTTCCGTACCATTATACTAGATGGCGCTAGTACAAAGGGTTCCGTACCATCATACTAGATGGCGCTAGAACAGAGGGTTCCGTACCATCATACTAGATGGCGCTAGTACAAAGGGTTCCGTACCATCATACTAGATGGCGCTAGTACAAAGGGTTCCGTACCATCATACTAGATAGCGCTAGTTTCTTCACGTTAAAAAAAACGCGTTTTTTGTATGGAGACTCTATTTTTCTAATTTTTAGTATTTGTTGTTATAGCGGCAACAAAAATACATCATCTGTGAAAATTTCAACTGTCTAGCTATCACGTTTCATGAAATGCAGCCTGGTGACAGACGGACAGACGGTCAGACGGCTAAGTCCTAGTAATTAGGGTCCCGTTTTTACCCTTTGGGTACGGAACCCTAAAAATGAATAAGTCATTTTGTGTATTCAAAGCATTTAATTTCGGTCGACTGCTTAATAGCCCAGCTAGAATAACGTCAAAAATAAAAATATCGATTAAGAGTGTTAAACTACCGTGACCGATTGAAATTCGCTTCGCCCGTTTTGGAGCGGCTATTGTGCCCTTAATAATAGAAGTGTTTATGTTTGGGTGGAGGTATTTTCACAAAAAAAAAAAACATATACGGCATCTGTATACCTGGAATGGTCTTCCATCCATCATACATCATAACGAGGATACGAGAATTATTGTTAAGTTTTTATACAACGAACGATATTATAAACATTTCGAGATTTATCGAGAATTTCGCCATTAAATTGGACTAACGTCTTTATTTGCAAACAGACAAAAAAAAGCTATAATAAGACATCGAAGTAATAAATGGCTATAATAAATTAACGAAACGAAGTGTCACGATTTACACAATAGCCAATAGAAACATCAGGATGCTTTGTGTAATAGAAAAATTTAATGTCTTTTTTTTACATACGCAGTATAATAATATTAAAGCACCATTTTTATGCATATTAGCTGGAGGGTCATATACATATTTACAATATCATAAGCATCAGAACAAAGCCACGAAAGTGTGTAGTGTAAACTGTAGAGGTAATGATAATTTCAAAGTTTCAAGACTTAATCCTTACTACGTACAGAGTAGTGTCCAAAATTGTGTGTTTTTTCGAAGAACTCTGACTATACAAGTACATGCTGTAGGGTGAGCAAAACAGGTAAACAACAAAACTGTGTCGGAAAGCTTCATAAGATATGTGATAGCTTCAAAAGATATGTGTAATTCATAATCATCGTCCTCATTATATCAGCCGAAAGACGTCCACTGCTGGACAAAGGCCTCCCCTACATGGATTTCCAGAACAACCGACCGTACGAAGACTAAGGAGCCTGGTACACTTATTCCTACCGAGCTATCCCTGCTGGTTGGGATAAGTACACGTTTTAGTAGATTTATTTCTACCGATAGGGATATGTGGAAATGGAGAGTGCACATATCCCTATCATATTTCAAAGGGAATTATATTTTTCGTCCCCAGTTAAATAGATTCATCTCTATTCAATATTTTCGTTCTAAAATTGATAGATCTGTCATCAAATTGATAGATCTGTCATTAAAAATACGTGTGGCACTCGGGGACTGCCGCGGTAAAGCTATTGCATGGTAACAAATCGAAAACTAGGGGGTAATCGGTCAAAAACAATAAATAAATGAGCGAGCGAAGCGAGCGATGTTAGGTTCGGTCAGGTTAGATTGATTTAACAGTCAAAGAGCCACCCTGGGTACAAAATTACTTCGCAGCAGAAGAAATTATCGGAAGATGACCCCTAACGGGGGCGTAGCCCCCGCCGCCCGTTTCGAACATCAACAAACTTTCGGGATCCGAAGAGGATGTGGGAGTATCTGTAGGTCACCTTTGTTAGTAATTTTAGGCATTTATTTGGCGACAGATCTACTATTTTGAGTACAAACTATATTATTTATGAAATTTCAATTTTTTTATTTAGTGATCGAAGCTATTTAATTGACAATCGTTAAAAGACTTTTCTGGTGATAAATCTTTTCCTTTTGAGTATTGTTTTGGTGTTGTTTGATGACTTTACTGTGGTGACAGATCTACTATTTTGAGTACAAACTATACTATTTAGGGAATTTCATTTTTTTTATTTAGTGATCGAATCTATTTAATTGATAATCGATAAAATCATACCCTATTTCAAATGAGCGAGCGAAGCGAGCAATGTTAGGTTCGGTCAGGTTTGATTGATTATACAGTTGTGGCGGCAACTGCAGTAACCCGCCACTGAACCTTAACACAAGCGAAGAGAGAACAAAAGAAATAGGTACTACATCTAGAACGCGCTATTAGAATTTCTTCAGCGCTGAGTATATATACAAAATACCAATCATCAACGATTGGTCCACGGCCGGACCCCAGGCATACCACCTCGTCTGGCGGAGATATCTCCCTTTGTTCTCATCATAAGGACACCATATTGCAGTACGCCTACAATAAAATACAATTTATATCGATGTTTTTGTTGACGGTACAGTATGTATACTGTATGCAGATTAGTGAACGTATTCTTCTCGGCCGGCCGCGATCCGAATCGCGCAGCAGCGTGCGCGTGCACTGCCCGTGTAGAAATTATCATTGTTTAGCTGGCATTGTAGCTCAGACCCTGAGGCATGTGAATGTTGTACTTATTTTTAACCGCTACTTTCTACCGCCTCCGTGGCGTAATGGTTAGTCCATTCGCTTCACACCAGGAGGTAGCGGTTTCGGTTCCCGGCAGAGTCAACTTGGAAGACGGCGTTTGGTTGGTGGTAGGGCATCTTCATAGCCTGCCTGGCTAGCTACCACCGTCTTATCTAAGTCTTGCCGCCATACGTTAGTGTTGTTCCGGCTTGAAGATAAGATAGCCAGATCCCATTGCGTTGGGGAATCTTGGTAAGCTCGATTCCATCTTTGGCATCATCATCACTAACCAGCAGGTGAGATGATGGCAAGGGCTTACCAATTGTAAATAAAAAAATGCACTTAACGAACTAAAAAGTTTTTTTTTAATGAATTCGGAAATTAAAGTCTACTGCTACTAAAATAAAACAGAACATGAACGGTACTATACATACTCGTACATATTATATTCACCAGTGAAAAACATAAATTTACTCTAGCGGTTTTACTAGAATAATTGATTTCTTAGTTGTATTTTTCTTGTTTTACTAACGTAATCAATAAGGTTTTTACTAACATATCATGGACCCATGTTGTCTGTTAAATCATCATCATCATCATCATATCAGCCATAAATCGTCCACTGCTGGACAAAGGCCTCCCCCAAGGATTTCCACGACGACCGGTCCTGCGCTGCCCGCCGTTAAATAAATAATAACAATAATCTGGAAACAATATAGATCGTCCCGATAGTAATTTCAGCCACCGGAGTTGTACCAAAAACACTAAATCAATAAATACCTAAGAACAATAGATTTAAAAGAAAACATAATACACGCCTTACAAAAAGCCGCTATCCTGAATACCTGTCGTTTGGTGAGAAAGCTTCTGCAGTTTGACGAAATTAGCGATACCTTATATATCACTCACACCCTGTAATTACTTGGCATAGCCCGTAATTACAGGCTTAACCAGTAAAAAACTGAGAAAAAAAGAACTTTCTTACAAATAATAATAAAAGGCATACCATAGAGAAAACCACAACCATGCGAGGATTAATTTAAAGTGCTATTCAATATTTGCATCTGCCATCAAATCAGTAAACAAATGTAATTGAAACATAACACTCAATGGGACAGACTAAACAACAACAACAACAAGAGCGTCGGTGGCGTAACGGCTAGGGCCGCCGCCTCCTGTCCGGGAGGTCGTGGTTCGAATCCTGCCACGTAACAATGTGATTTCGAATTTAGATTTCATAATGTACGTTTATCCGACGCTCTTACGGTGAAGGACAAACATCGTGAGGAAACCTGCACACGCCTGCGAAGAAACTCGCAGGTTGTGTGTAAAGTCGACCAACCCGCACTGGGCCCGCGTGGTCGACTAAGGGCTGATCACCCTAATTCAGCATAGGCTCGAGCCCCTCGGTAGTGACATAAATGAGTTGATTATGATTGTTGATGACTCAATAGGACAAAATACACTAATTCAAATAACCACATCATTGTATAAAATCAATAATTATGGGACGGGAAAGAGTTCAATAATTCTTGGAATAAACAAGTAACTTCATAGACAGCTACTATTGCTTCCCAGAAAACAATAGCTTACTAAGCTTATTAATATATAAAAGGGTGGAGCATAATAATATACCAGACAACTAGATGTCACACAGCCAACCTACATGTTCCTAGCAGCAAAATTATGGAACGAAGTTGTTTTGCCTGAAGCACTGTTTCACAAAGACCTAGTTCTCATCAAAGTAATAAGCAGTCTACATTTATGCGATGTTATGTATTACTTTGAAAGAGAACTACAAACTGTCACAACTTTCAAATAAAGTTTAGTTCAAAAAATATTTAAACTAGACTAAATAATAAAAATGACTTCTCATTATTTGGCAGAATACCAAGAGCAGAGAGCACAGAGGTCGTAGCTTTATTTTTTAACTAGCTTTTGCCCGCGGCTTCGCCCGCGTGTACATCGTTTGTTTTTTTTAATAAAAAATTGATTTACTTTTTATGACTGTCTTTGAGGGTGAAAAGTGCGCGAGCCGCAAGCGACTCACAAGCGTGGACATTAGTTTTCTCCAGATCCCTATCCCAGATCGGGCTATTCTGATTAGCAGTCTATGTCATTTTCCACTCCCTCAACCATCTATGCAAAAAATCACAACAATCCCTTATTGTTCCGTTGCGATGTTTGAACCAAAAAAGGTCAGGAACTACTCGTACATCGGACTATGCTATTTTCACGGGATAAAAAGAAGCCTATGTCCTTCCCCGTGACACAGGCTACCTGAATGCCAAATTTTATCAAGATTGATCAAGGTGTTGAAGCGTGAAAAGTTAACAATCAAATTAACAAACAAACAAACACATTTTCACATTTATAATTTAAAGTTAGAATAAGAATTTTACATCCATGCTTTCTAGAGGCGCTCTTAGATATGCATCTATTAAAAATTTAAAGGTGTTTGACTTGGCCATGAATATAATTATGTCACATATACACTTGAATACACTGCATGCGTACACTCCACAAGGGATTTCAAATAAATGTGCATATCATTACACTAACAAGAGATGGCGGCAGGCGAGATGTGTGGTCTCAAATTATTTTTATTTTTTATCAACAAAAAGTTTTCATTCGTATCAATTAATGGCCTACAACCTTAGATGCATGTAAGTCGTTTGAGTCATTAAGATCATTAGAAGACGCTTGAGTTTTGGTTTGGAACCTGTAATTAATTAACAGCTATTATCGAAATGGTAGTTATTAGTGGACTCGATGCCAGAGGGATCTGCGTGAATTACTCGTTTGGTAACTATCAAAATTTAACATGAGTATTAAAATAAACATCAAGAAAAAAAGGCATTCCGACGAATTGCGAACCTACTCCTTTTTAGAAGTCGGTAAATAAATCTTTATCTTTACTTTTAAAGTCTAACCGCCTCCGGGACGTGATGGTTAGTCCATTCGCTTCACACCAGGAGGTTGCGGGTTCGATTGCCGTTAAGGTCAACTTGTATGACTCGGTTTGGTTGGTGGTAGGCCATATTCTAAACCCGCCTGGTTAGCTACCACCATCTTATCTAAGTCTTGCCGCCAAACATCAGTGTTAACAACATTGATGTGTTCCGGCTTGAAGATAAGCTGGCCAGTTCTCCATTGCAATGGGGAATCTTGGAAAACCCGCTTCAATTTTCAGCATCGTCACTAACCATCAGATTTGATGATGCCAAGAGCTTACCAATTAAGAATTTTAAAAAAAGGTAAGAAAGAACCATGACGATGATAAACACAACGATAGTCAAGTAAAGGTAAAAGCAACGCAGGAAACGCCAAAAACAAGGCAAACAAGGAAAAGACTAATGATTTCAGAGTAAATGTCAATGCTAGGGCAAGATTTTGCGACATCACGCCCCACAAAGAAGCGGCGATGCGAGAGAAAAGCTTACTCAGTTTTGTTTTGTGCCAGCAACAATGGCCTGCGATGGAGTGACTACGCACAAACGGATCCGTTTCATGATTAGAAAATGTATTGTTTATTCAATTCATATTTCTTGTGCACCTGGCGCTGGCGAAATAGTAAATTGTGATTGTTACACACATATCTAGACGACAGTCTGATTGAACAAATTCCAAATAACACACACGAAAGCTTCAATTTATACGATCTACTTACAATCAATTTGCTTACAGCATCCAGAGCTCCGTATTTCTGAGTTTGCAAGCTCAAGACGCGATTTACTTTCAGTTATCTATTTCACGAGATCCTATCTTCTGTAGTGTTCATTCTATTACAAACAAAGTAGCTTTGCATAAAGAAAATGTAAGGAAAAGCTAGCAAAGTAACAACCAGTTTACAAAAACTAGAGTGGCCATTAGCTTTTGAGCGCAAGACAGCGAAGCATCCACACAAGATCCACACATATAGGGTAAAACCAGGATAGTTGCCCCGGTGGTATACTTGCCCCGATTGTAATTACTCTGGTGTCGCGGATGAATCGCATGTTATTTTACTAATCTATCGAAAGATTTTTCAATTAACACTAAGTTGACTGTGTCGTATGTCTTTGTGCGATTGCATTGGAAGGCAAAATGCGATCAAAGTTTTTGCGGAGTTTATGTCCTGTTTTTCGGCGGGGCATCTATCCTAAAGTTAATTTACATCGATTAGGCAACTATCCCCTGTGTGGGATAGATGTCACAAAATATAAAGGGTCCGTAAAAATCGCTAATTGTCTAAAAATATTAAAGATAATGTTTTTTACTTTTCATAAATTTGTAGTTAAAAAACCAAAGTACCGACCAGTTTTACAAATAAAGTATTTTTCTTTTCCTACTTAGAGATATAGAGTGATTTCAAAAAGTGTGGCAAATATCCGGCTTTTACCCTACGCCTCGCTTTAAAGGCGGTAAAGTATGCTAATGCAACTATAATGACCACAAAACAATGCACTGGTAGGTAATAGAATTCTTAAGTAATACAGAGAGGTCCATCAATCATCCGAGATATCGGATATGATCTTATCTGAAATGGAACTCATCATTTATAGATCTGTCCGTCGGCACTAGCCGAATGTTATTAATAGATTTCTATCTGGTCATCAACTGAATCTGGTAACGGTAATCCCGGTCATTTTGTCGGTCCAAATGGTTCAATAGTATCGCTAACAAATTATATATCTCGTCATTTAACTATCTACGGTGCGTTTGTGAGCAGCAGTTGAGCATAGAATTCATCCAGTAGCGAGATAAAGTTTCCGAACTAGAAATCTATCTCTGTGGAATATTAAATGTAAATTATAGTTATGCTATAGAAATTAAAGCGAAATGTTAGTTAATTCTAGTATTTAATCAGAGCGTCGGTGGCGTAAAGGCAAAGGCCGCTACCTTCTGTCCGGGAGTTCGTGGTTCGAATCCTGCCATGTAGCAAAGTGTTTTCGAATATCGATTTCGTATGTACGTTTATCTGACGCTCTTACTGTGAAGAAAAACATCGTGAGGAAACCTGCACATGCCTGCAAAGAAACTCGAAGGTTGTGTGTGAAGTCGACCAACCCGCACTAAGCCCGCGTCGTCGACTTTAAAAGGCCTGATTGCCCTAATTCAGGGTAGGCTTGAGCCCCTCGGTGGGGACGTATATGAGCTGATATGATGATGATAGTTAATAAATCCATGTAAATAAAAATGTGAATGTTCGTTTGTTCAAAATCTTAAATCTTCGAAATGTCTTCACTGATTGCTTTGAAGTTTTATACAATTGTTGTGGGCACGCCAGGGAGGTTTTTAGGAAAAACAAACATTACTCCAGCGAAGCCACGAGGCAAAAAGGTAGTCCAATATAAATTTTCAAAGGTATTCGTTATACTGTACTAGGTTTTGCCAGCGGCTTTGCTTGCGTGAACATAGTTTTTTATGACTGTCTTCGAGGTTGCGCAGTGCGCGAGCCGCTGCGGCGTGGAAAAAAAGTTGCCTATACTCGTTTGTTAATCCAGGTTCTTATCTGTCTACCTACCAAATTTCAGCCAGATATGTTAAGTAGTTTTTGCGTGAGAGAGTAACAAACATCGATACATCCTTACATGCAAACTTTCACATTTATAATGTTAGTAGGGTTTTTTATTCAAAATTGGTAAGCCCTTGGCAGCATCTCACCTGATGGTAAGTGACGATGATGCCGAAGATGAAACCGGGCCGGGCTTACCAAGATTAACTTATCTTCAAGCCGGAACACATCAATGTTGTTATCACTGATGTTTGGCTATCTTATCTACAAGCCGGCGAACACATTGATGTTTGGCGGCAAGACTTAGATAAGATGGTGGTAGCTAGCCAGGCTAACCTTGAAAATGCCCTACCACCAACCAAACCGAGTCTTCCAAGTTGACCCCACCGGGAATCGAAATCGCGACAACCTTGTGTGAAGCGAATGGACTAACCATTACGCCACGGAGGCGGTTAAAGAGTTTTAAATAAATTATTAATCTCTTGAAAAATACTAAAATGATCAATTTAATTGGGGTTATTCGCTATTACACCAACAGTATATAGCCGGACAATAGATCTAGAAGCATTCGTCACTAAGCGAAGGTAATTTGAGCTTCAGTACTAAGTGACTAGCTCGTGGTCGCGAGGCAGTAAAAGTTACGACGCCACATTAGCGGCCTATAATTCGTCAAGTGACAATTTCGAAACGTCACTCTATCCGGACATTTCATAAGATGTGAGATTAGAGCGAGCGACAGTGACGATAACTTAAAAACTTTTTTCTTGTATTACGATAATAGCTGCATGGAAAGATGAAGCCAGACAGTAGATTGAGAGGAGCGATTAAAACGTTGTCAATATCATTGCGCTGTGAACACGGTGTTACTTAAGAAGATTGTACGCTTCATATAATAATACAGTTCATCATATCAGCTCATATACGTCCCCACCTAGGGGCTCGAGCCTACCCTGAATTAGGGCGATCGGGCCTTAGTCGACCACGCGTCGACTTCACACACAACCTTCGAGTTTTTTCGCAGGCGTGTGCAGGTTTCCTCACGATGTTTTTCTTCACAGTAAGAGCGTCGGATACACGTACATATGAAATCTAAATTTGAAAACACATTGGTACGTGGCAGAATTCGAACCACGACCTCCCGGATAGGAGTTAGCGGCCCTTGTTATTGCGCTACCGACGTTGAATACAGTTATTAATTGTAATCAGAACTTGTTACACGCGAGTATCTTGTTAAAATTCGTCGAAAAAACAACTTGCTAGATACGTCAATTTTGAATACTAAGAAATAAAGAAAAACAACATGTAATGTAGGTACTTGCATCGTAATAACGTGTCTTATGCCTATTACTTATAACAAACTTCAAAGTCTTTGTGTATAAAATAATAAATAAACTGCCTAAACTTTGTATAAACTAGAGCGAAGGCGGGCCGTTATTGAAATTTTAAAACTTAACGCTTTTGTTTTGACGCGTCGAGTTATTTTAAACTCTTTTAATAGGTTCAGTTTAACAATTAAGTTTGCTATAATATCCATCATCACCATCATCAGCTCATATTACGTCCCTACCGAGGGGCTCGAGCCTACCCTGAATTAGGGCGATCGGGCCTTAGTCGACCACGCGGGCGCAGTGCTCACGATGTTTTCCTTCACCGTAAGAGCGTCGGATAAACGTACATTATGAAATTGAAATTGGAAAACACATTGGTACGTGGCAGGATTCGAACCAAGACCTCCCGGATAGGAGGTAGCAGCCCGACGCTCTGCTATAATACAAATAGATATAAATAAATAAATACATATAAATAGATTAGAGGCCATCCAGAAACGATTTCTCCGCCATATTATGACGTACAAGTTCGGTCTACTTAAATCGCTACTTGATTACAAGGAAAGATTACTTTAAACTGAATTCTCTTAAAACGAAAAAATTAGTAGCTGATATGATCATGTTATATAAAATATTGAACAGTGTTTTCATCAAAGACATCCTAGGGTCTTCTACATTCCCCAATGTCAAACTAAGGCGGAACTCTTATTTACTGCGTGCACCAGGCATTATGAATGACTTGGTCTTCAAATTCAATTTTGATATATTTTGCATTAGTCCGAATACCCTCAAACGCGTATACAATAGCGATTTCTTTGCTTCTCAATCTCAAACAACGTAATTAACCTTAGGATATCATTAACATTTTTTTTCTATTTTATTGTTTCTAAGAACTGTTTTTTTTTTATAAGGTCTTATTTTTTCTTCATGTTTGTTGTACTATTATTTTTCATATTACTGTTGTACTGTTACTGTTTGAAACTGTACTGCAATGCTAACTGCATGGCTATTTTAGACAGCCTTTGCACCAGGAATGCCCCTGAGCGGGGGTCAAATCGTTCGTCCCGCAGAAGGCTCCCGAAGTCCCGCACAAAACCCTTAGCCTCGGTCGGTTCCCCATCAGCCAGCCGTTTCGACGGCAAATGGAACAAACATGTAGGTTTATTCCAATGCAGCATATTTTGAGTGCTTCGACCGAGCGGCTGCCTCTCGATATCTAGATATCTTTTCTCAAAGTGCTCTTCAATATATTTAAGTGTCGGTGGCGTAACGCCTAGGGCCGCCGCCTCTTGTCCGGGATACCGTGGTTCGAATCCCAGCACGTACCAATGTGATTTCGAATTTAGATTTCATATGTACGTTTATCCGAAGCTCTTACGGTGAAGGAAAACATCGTGAGGAAACCTGCACACGCCTGCGTAGAAACTCGCAGGTTGTGTGTGAAGTCGACCAACCCGCACTGGGCCCGCGTGGTCTACTAAGTCCCGATCGCCCTAATTCAGGGTAGGCTTGAGCCCCTCGGTGGGGACGTATATGAACTGATAAGATGATATTTCCAGTGTCTAAAAAATAATTATCTTCTAATAATTAGATAGCTTTGCATTGCTTCGTAAATACTTACAGTAAGTTTTTCTTTAAACATATAAGTCACATATTCTAGTTATACGTTGCGTGCACTCTTCATCGAATTGCAAATTTATATATTTACTAGCTGTTTCTCGCGGCTTCACCCGCGTGGACAATGTTTCTATGACTTTTCGAGGGTGCGCAGTTAATCCAGGTCATATCAAATTTCAGCCAGATCCGTTCAGTAGTTTTTGCGTTAAATAGTAACAAACATCCATTCTTACGAACTTTTGCGTTTATAATATTAAGTAGGATAGGATAGGATTCCTAAGAATTTTGTTATGTAAATGAATTAGTTTGTATTTTGTTTCTGCATTAAAATAAAATAAAAAAATACCTAATACTAACCAACATTACTGAAGCATGTATTTAACCGACTGCCCAAGAATAAGGTTAATGTTTTTCGAGGGTTTACCAGCTATATGCCTTGGATTCTATCGACCGACGCGCTAGGAGACTTATTGGCGACGAGGAACTTGTATCAAACAGGCTCCAAAGCCTCGAGCATCGCCGCAAAGTTGCCTGTCTATCGGTTTTCTTCAGGATTCATTTTGGAGAGTGTGCCCTGGAGCTTTACGACCTCATTCCCCCCCTCTCCATTTCATCATCGGACGACCAGGCGCGGAGAGCGGTTCCACCCCTTTGTGGTCAATGTTCCACCTTTTCTTACGAAGTGTTTTGCTTCTTCGTTCATCATGCGAACAGCCAAGGAGTGGAATTCCCTTCCGCCGTCTGTATTCCCCGATTCGTATAATTTAGGAACCTTCAAGACGATAGTGAATAGGCACTATTTGAGTTTGCGTGTTACATCCTCGGCTGCATCGGCACTTAAAACAGGTGAGGTGCAGCCAAACTCACTGAAATTTTCATAAAAAAAAATATATGCTTTACCACGTTTTGGCGAGTACCGAGCCTTTAGGGCCTAAAATCCAGTACTGATTGTATTTTTCGCCTTAAAAAATATCCTTTATTTCATTTAATTTGTTAGGTAATTACAAAAAAATTCTAAGGTAATAAATCTCGTACGAAATAAATGTAATATGTTTTAGATTATCTATTGAATGAAGTCTAGAGTCTAGACTAAGATAATGCCAGTAGTAAAATTAATGAATCAAAGACTATGTGAATTATTTAATACGAATTGATCAAGCAGAATTTTAATAAGTATTCACCACTTTATCACAGGTCGATCACTGCTTTATACTTGAACATCAAATGCGTCTAGTCTAGGTCAAAGTATTTATATTAGTGCCAAGTATTGGAGAGGAGAATAACCTATGATTTATATTAGTGCCAAGTATTCGAGAGGAGAAAAACCTACGCTTTAAATTAATGCCAAGTATTCGAGAGGAGAATAACCTATGATTTATATTAGCGCCAAGTATTCGAGAGGAAAATAACATATGATTAAAATTAGTGCAAAGTATTCGAGAGGAGAATAGGTAACCTATGATTTATATTAGTGCCAAGTATTCGAACGGAGAATAAACTATGACTTATATTAGTACCAAGTATTCGAGAGGAGAATAACCTACGATTTATATTAGTGCCAAGTATTCGAGAGGAGAATAAACTATGACTTATATTAGTACCAAGTATTCGAGAGGAGAATAACCTATGATTTATATTAGTGCCAAGTATTCGAACGGAGAATAAACTATGACTTATATTAGTACCAAGTATTCGAGAGGAGAATAACCTACGATTTATATTAGTGCCAAGTATTCGAACGGAGAATAAACTATGACTTATATTAGTACCAAGTATTCGAGAGGAGAATAACCTACGATTTATATTAGTGCCAAGTATTCGAGAGGAGAATAACCTACGATTTATATTAGTGCGAAGTATTCGAGAGGAGAATAACCTTCACCAATTTTGTTACACCCTGTATATTTTAGTAGATACTATTAGGTTAGATTGAAGCGACGATCTGTTTATTACTCGTTCATTACTAACCACATTACAAATATTTACTAACTTACTATCTGGTTCCCGCAGTTTAGAGGGTGCGCGGTGCGCTAGTCGCACGCGGGGATGGTGCGCGATGGGCGAGCCGCTTGCGTTAATAAAATTGTACCCATATTATAACGTGGATATGTTCTGATTCACTATGAACAACACATTTTAATAAAACTTTGAAATCACTAGAAACTAATGACCCTGACTGAGACCATATCACTGACATACAAGCACAGGTATGTTCATATTAAGGCTCCTCCGTCCCTAAAATTAGCAACGATCACGATGTTTCAAACATCGAACGAAATACTTATCACGGAAATAAAGTTCTTGTCAGCTCGTACTGCAAAGTGGCTGTTACGTCAATCGCTGCGGACGAATCGTACGAGAGTTGTGGTTTTTTAATTAATTATATATTTTTAAATCATCGTCACTTACCATCAGGTGAGATGATGCCAAGGGCTTACCAATTGTGAATAAAAAAAATTCTTCTTATTTTATGAAATAAGAAGAATTTTCAAAAAGTAAAAAAAATATGTATTGTTTTGTTACAAAGTTCATAAATTATAATAACACTTTGATTAAAATTGCAACAGTTATATGGTTACAACTAGAACAAAAAGGTGCATTAGGATATTTTTTTTCTTTAATTATATGTATTAACATAAAATTCGAGGAAATCAAAATCTCTCCTCATATCCTGTAAATTACAAAACTTTTTTTTTCGATAAAAAAGTCCTTAATTGAAGTAAAAAGAGGTGAGGTACCATCAAGTGAGATGATGCCAAAGGCTTACCAATTTTGAATAATAAAAAAAAGTGGTCACAAAATTGTTCGTTGGCTGCGGTATCCCTACTAATATATAATATTATAAATGTGAAAGTAACTCTGTCTGTCTGTTACGCTTTCCCGCAAAAACTACTGAACGGATTTGGCTGAAATTTGGTAGGTAGACAGATTAGGACCTGGATTCAGACATAGGCTACTTTTTACCACGCACTGCGCACCCTCGAAAAGTCATAGAAACGTTGTCCACGCGGGTGAAACCGCGGGAAACAGCTAGTAAGCCATAATGGGTTTACTTAGTCATACACTTCGCCTCACCTTACATGAGAGAGCATTCCCCCGGCTTTGTCGACGGACGCGAACAAATATATTCAGCAGGTGTCCACCTATTTACATACAATTTGAACAGACAGACACACCGATAACTCCCTCTTTAGCATTAGATCCTGTGTGATTGGGTTTATTGTGTGACTTTATTTGTATAAAACGAGCATTGGTAGGTGCATGACTGGGACACGTTTGGAATAAAGATGACGAATGCTAGTCATCTGAGTTACTTCTTATCATTTGTTAAAAACGACATTTTGTACTAAACATTTTTGAAATACCTAGGCGTGACGTCATTGTTTTGAAGCGTCATTTATGTATTCATTTTGTGATTTTGGTGAGTTAAAAATCGAAGACTTGATGGAAAACAAAACGAGTAAGGTTTTCCGAAGTTTAAGTAGGAGGGCAATTTAGTGATCAAGAGTTCATAATTTATTTCTGATGCTATCGTCATCCCTATTGTATAGTGTAGGTGGATTTTTCGGGTTCTGTAGTACAACAAGGAACCTTTTTAGTTTCGTCATGTCTGTCTGTCTGTCTGTCTGTCCGCGGCCTAGCTGTAGTTAAGAGCTGAAATTTGACAAAGATATACATATAATAATAACGCGGAGAGAACTGTAAAAAGAAATTTTGGAAAAAAAAATTTAAACGTACAACTAAAGTGGGGAATATTTTTTTTCTCGTCAAACCCAGTCGTGAGGTATCGTTGGTTAGCTTACAAATATTTTGTGAGTCTTCTAAGACCATTTTATAATTTTGGGTTCCGTTTTCGAAAAAATAGGCTTGATAGTGCCAAACTTTGTTGGAGTCGAGTGTCCCCACCCCCTAACAACTAAACAATAAATATATAAAAAAATTCATGAAAGTAGTCTATATAATGAATTTAAAAGGAAAACTATCAAAGTTAATACGGCTTTTCTAGTTGACGAGCAAAAGTCGATCAAAAAAAATTTATATACACTAACCTGCTAAAAAAATTTGCTAGCGCGTTTTAGAATATATCAAAATGTAAGTAAATCACTATAAACAAACATATTGGCAACTACGAAACCCTACATGTCGCGTGGTCCGACACGCACTTGGCACACGCAACGGAGAACTGGCTATCTTACCTTCAAGCCGGAACACATCAATATTGTTAACACTGATGTTTGGCGTCAAGACTTAGATAAGACGGTGGTAGCTAGCCAGGCGGGCTTAGAAAATGCCCTACCACCAACCAAACTGAGTCTTACAAGATGACCCCACCATGAATCGAACCCGCGACCTCCTGGTGTGAAGCGAATGGACTAACCATTACGCCACGGAGGCCCTCAATGAAACTGGTGTATACGGGGTGGCATCAAGCGTAGCTGACGACGACGCACTCAACATTGCGACCACACCCTGGACACTTCATACAAAGGGCCAGAAATGACATTTTAAAAAAGGAATGACTGAACAAACAAAATGGCGGCGAAATCCTAAACTGTAACCAATCTACGAGTATATCAATCTGGGTGACGATAGTAAGGTCCCAATTTAGAGAGCGGCAGGGAGTGTCCATACTGTATGTTAGTACTAATATATATACTTTGCCTTGAGCCTTCTTTAGCATTGGTCATTAATTTATACCATTGGTCATTTATACCATGATTAATTTATACCATTGGTCATTTATACCATGATTAATTTATACCATTGGTCATTTATACCATGATTAATTTATACTATTGGTCAATTATACCATGATTAATTTATACCATGACAATTTATACCATTGGTCATTTATACCATGATTAATTTCTACCATTGGTCATTTATACCATGATTTATTTATACCATTGGTCATTTATACCATGATTAATTTATACCGTTGGTCATTTATACATGATTAATCCCTGTTGAAACTGGTGTATACGGAGTGGCATAAGGCGTAGCTGGCGACGAAGCACTCGACAATGCAAGTCAAACGCTAGCAAAACTAACAAAGTTGATTTTGTCATCATCATCATATCAGCCGAAGGACGTCCACTGCTGGACATAGGCTCCCCCAAGGATTTCCACGACGACCGGTTCTGCGCTGCCCGCATCCAGCGGCTTCCCGCGACCTTCACCAGGTCATCGGTCCACCGAGTGGCAGGCCTGCCTACACTACGTTTTCCGGTGCGTGGTCGCCACTCGAGAACTTTACTGCCGTTGGGGCCATCTGTTCTACGAATAATGTGCCCCGCCCACTGCCACTTAAGTTTAGCAATTCTGAGAGCTATGTCGGTTACTTTGGTCCTCCTACGGATCTCCTCGTTTCTGATTCGATCACGCAGATAAACTCCGAGCATAGCACGCTGCATTGCCCTTTGGGTGACCTTGAGCCTTCTTATGAGGCCCATAGTAAGCGACCATGTCTCAGTTCCGTAAGTCATCACTGGCAACACACACTGGTCGAATAAAGTTGATTTTGTAAACCTTTTTAATTTCATTCCACTCCTCATACACATTTCGTATGAAATATTATCCTTACTAATAATATAAATGTGAAAATGTGTTTGTTTGTTACCTTTTCACGCTTGAACGCCTTGACCAATCTTTATGAAATTTGGTATGAAGGTAGCCTGTGTCACGGGGAAGGACGTAGGCTACTTTTTATCCCGGGAAAATAGCATAATCTGATGCAGTTCCTGAGGGAACTAAAAAAATACTCGATTGTTGTGATTTTTGCACAGAGGGTTGAGTAGGTGGGAAACGACATAATTTACTAATCGCCCTTAAAGACAGTCATAAAAACGATGTCCAAGCGGGCGGAGCCGCGGGAAAAAGCTAATTGTGTTATAAAATGCATAATAACGCGGGTGGTGCTTGTAAAAAATTTACGCTTATTCCGAGGTGCCTTGTGGCGGTAAGTCACGCAATGCTTCTAGTAGAGTTACTGTAACACCATACAAATATTTATAATAGCAGCTACTGGGGTACTTTAGCGAAAGTTTATTGTAGGCTAGTAATTAAAAAACTTTTTTTTTGTAGCTAACATTATGACGTCGCAACTGGTAACCGCGATTAATGTAACTACGCGAAGGGTAGATGCTATCTATCTATATCCTTACTAATATTATTAATCTGAAAATGTGTTTGTTTGTTTGTTACCTTTTCACGCTTCAACGCCTTGACCAATCTTATGAAATTTGGCATGCAGGTAGCCTGTGTCACGAGGAAGGACATAGGATACTTTTTATCCCGGGAAAACAGCTTAATCTGAAACAGTTCCTAAGGGAACTAAAAATACTCGATTGTTGTGATTTTTGCACAGAGATGGTTGAGTAGGTGGGAAACGACATAATTTACTAATCACCCTTAAAGACAGTCCTAAAAACGATGCCCACGCGGGCGAAGCCGCGGGAAAAAGCTTGTGTATAAATAAAAATTAAATGCTGTTCGTTGGTAAGTGTGGTATTTTGTTACATATGCGAATGCACATCGTCAGGCTAGTTTTATCCTGACTTAGTTCCCGAGGGATCTGGGGAAAACTCATTTCCACGCTCGCGCACTTCGGCGTCAAAACGGAGAAGGGTAGGAAGTGATATAGACTACTAATCAGAGCAGGACGATATGGTTCCTGAGGAATCTGGAGAAACCTGAAGTCCACGCTCATAAAAACATTCATGACAACGATGTCCATGCGAGCGAAGACGGAGTAAAAGCCGGTATGAAATATCATCACATCAGCTCATATATACGTCCCCACCAAGGGGGTGAAACCTACTCTGAACTAGGGCGATCGGGCCTTAGTCGACCACGCGGGCCCAGTGCGGGTTGGTCAACTTCACACACAACCTTCGAGTTTCTTCGCAGGCGTGTGCAGGTTTCCTCACGATGTTTTCCTTCACCGTAAAAGCGTCGAATAAACGTACATATGAGATCGAAATTCGAAAACACATTGGTACGTGGCAAGACTCGAACCATGACCTCCCGGATAGGAGGTAGCGGCCCTTGCCGTTTGCGCCACCGACGCTCTCAATCCATGAAATATGTATAACATGAAAATCAAATAGTACATGTTAAGCTGCATGAACGTAGCCTCAAGCGACGCACAATATCAACATCTAAAAGATCGTGTTATGCAGAATAATAGGCTGTTACAAAGGAAATGTTAAGCAAACAGCGCGCTTAAGTGAATAGGGATGTCATAAACTTAATTTTGTTTTGTAAATGTTTGAAATACCTAATTGGAGCGTGCTATGCTCGGAGTTTCTCCGCGTGATCGAATCAGCAACGAGGAGATCCGCAGGAGAACTAAAGTAAGTAACCGACATAGCTCACAGAATCGCTAAATTGAAGTGGCAGTGGGCAGGGCATATAGCTCGTAGAACAGATTGCCGATGGGGCAGTAAAGTTATTGAGTGGCGACCGCGCACCGGAAAACGTAGCGTAGGCAGGCCTCCCGCGTGGTGGACCGAAGACCTGGTGAAGATCGCGGGAAGCCGATGGATGCGGGCAGCGCTGGACCGGTCTTTGTCCAGCAGTGGACGATTTTCGGCTGATATGATGATGATGATGATGAAATACCTGAACGTGACATCATAGTTTTGCAGCGTCATTTATGTACTATTTTTTGAATTTTAAAAATCGAAGACTTGATGAAAAACAAAACGAGTAAGGTTTTCCGAAGTTTAAGTAGGAGGGCAATTTAGGCATCAAGCGTATTTTATTTCTGATGCTGTCGTCATCCCTACTGTGGGCCACGCCACCCTCCGCTTGCAGAGCGTGAGTGGAGCTGGTCTGTGTGCGGCTAGCCGCCGAGGAGGCGTCCTGATTCGTGATGAGCACAGCCTACCAGGTGAGGCTCCAGTGACAGCGAGAAAAATGTCTATTATGTGTATACAGGGTGTAACAAAATTGGTGTAGGACCCGTTAACTGGGGGTTCTACTTATCGTACTGAACAACTTTCCCTAAGGAAGTCAATTCTGAAAAAAAAATTTGGACCCTCCATACTATAAAATGCATAAAATCGGTCGATCAGCTGATCGATTTGTATGAAGAGTAAAAAAAAAATTTACGTTTTCACCAAAGTCGTAGAACAAAAGTTGTTTAGTATGCTGAGTAGAAGCCCCAGTTAACGGGACCTATATCAATTTTGTTACACCCTGTATATGTATGAATACAAAAGATTTTTATTTATTATAATATCAGCTCATATACGTCCCCACCGAGGGGCTCAAGCCTACCCTGAATCAGGGCGATTAGGCCTTAGTTCGACCACGCGGGCCCAGTGCGGGTTGGTCGACTTCACACACAACCTTCGAGTTTCTTCGCAGGCGTGTGCAGGTTTCCTCACGATGTTTTCCTTCACCGTTAAAGCAATCGGTAAGTATATGTACGTAAGTTTTTGAAAAACTCATTGGTACATTGGCCGTCCAGATTTGAACCCGGTACCTCTGGTTAGATGAACCGAGTCGTTAGCGGTTGAGCCACCGACGCTTTATGATCAGCGGTATAGTTAACTCAAAAACGACAAAATGTTACTTAACGGCCTTCTCTCTTATCTGGGCAATACGTTAGTAAGGCACTAAAAAGGGTCTAATCACAATATTCCATTCAGATTATTGAAAGACAGCGCGTAAAGCTACTGTGAAAAAAATATATAATACTAGCTTTGGCCAGCGGCTTTGCTCGCGTAAACATAAATTCTATGACTGTCTTCGAGGGTGCGCAGTGCGCGTTGCGGCTCGCGAGCGTGGATAATAGAAACCTTTATTGATAATCCAGGTCTTAATCTGTCTACCTACCAAATTTCCGCCAGATACGTACAGTAGTTTTTGCGTGAAAGAGCAACAAACATCCATACATACAAATTTTCGCGTTTATAATATTTAGGTACCTAATAGGATTCTTGACCGGTGTGAAGTTAGCAACCTTTATGAACCGACCAAATTAAAAAGTTAACGTAAATGTACTGAGGTAAATAGGCAACAAAAGTTATAGCTAAACTTGACATTCGTAATAAAAAATTGGTTTAATTGAATACAATTATAAAAATATTACCACTTTTGATGTAAAAAAATATCCTGTAACATTGTTTTTGGCTTCATTTGTTTCATTTGCAAACAGTTTATCTAAATATATATAACTCAAAGGTGACTGACTGACTGACTGACATAGTGATCTATCAACGCACAGCCTAAACCACTGGACGGATCGGGCTGAAATTTGGCATGCAGGTAGATGTTATGACGTAGGCATCCGCTAAGAAAGTGTTTTGGGAAATTCCCACGGGAACCGCAAAAATCGGGATCTGCGCGGGCGAAGCTGCGGGCATCCACTAGTGTTGAATAAAATTACACACAAAAATCGGCGACTGTATAACCCCTTCCATTTTAATTGAACACATTTTTTAAAACTTATTTTAAAAGAGAAGAAAAGTAATAAAAACATGTAAAAAAAAAAGGTTATCGGACGTTCGTTCTCAAAGTAACCGCCGCGATTATGCCCGCATTGATTTGAACTTAAAATTAATAGTGTTACGTGCGAAATTACTTTGTCACCGTTCGACTTGCTTGGATTGAGTCATCTTAACGCCAAAACTTACCTACTCTTGCTTGATGAGTACCTATAGTGATAGATTACCTGTAAAAAAAAAACAATAGGTTATAGTTATTTGATTGATAGTCATTTTTAACAAAATTTTGTTTTAAAAAATGTTCTAAATAGTGACGGAGTGACCTCATAACTTTTCAGCATCATTGATGTATTAATTTTGTGATTTTAATTAATTTAAAATTTTAAAAAGCCATGAAAAACAAAACAAATAAGGTTTTTAGAAATTTCAATAGAAAGGCAATTTAATTTTTAAATTGCAATGTCTAATTTTAACTTCTCGTGTCATATTGTCTTCACGTCCTTATGGTATTATTTGTTTTCTATCAATGATTTTATTTACACATTATTGATAAACGTATTTAGGTTTTTCCTTGCACTATTCCACAATTAATTAATAAGATTAATTAAAAAAATATTAATTATTTGTGGAATAGTGCAAGTAAAAACCTAAATATGTTCAGTTCAGTGTTCCACCAAGAACCTACTATCGCAAGCAATACAATACTTTATTATTAATATTTTTCACAAATGACATTATCATTATTACAGCTCATATACGTCCCCACCGAGGGGCTCGAGCCTACACTGAATAAGGGCGATTAGGCCTTAGTCGACCACGCGGGCCCAGTGCGGGTTGGTCGACTTCACACACAACCTTCGAGTTTCTTCGCAGGCGTGTGCAGGTTTCCTCACGATGTTTTCCTTCACCGTTAAACCAATCGTTAAGTATGTACGTAAGTTATTGAAAAACTCATTGGTACATTGGCCGTCCAGATTTGAACCCGGTACCTCTGGTTAGATGGACCGAGTCGTTACCGGTTGAGCCACCGACGCTTTTATTGAAATGACATTCTATTGTAGGGTAATTCCGGGAGTGATGGCCTTAAATGTTTTGGCGACCTCTTGTGACTAAACTAAGACGATTAAAACTAAGATTTTGATTGAAAACAAAACTTTAATAATCCTTCTTACAAAAAATAATTGAAATCAGTCTTTAGATCAACATAATAAAGCCTCATAGGCGAAACAAAAAAAATCATGTTTGGCCATCTCTCCCGGCATGTCCGGGAGTGATGGCCTTAGGGCTAAGGGTGAGATGGCCAGTACTCCTTTTGCCTCTTCCCTTGCCTTTTCTTGAAATTTAAGCTTCATTCTGTTCTTTTTTCTTCCTGTTGCCACAGATGGAACACATATCGTCGAACTCTGTGCAATTCTCGTGCACCCACAGAAGACATATTGTGCACTGAAGCCAATCTTCGATAAGCTGTGTTTTATAATAGTTTTCGCCGCAGCCGCGGCAGTTGTCCTCTTCTTTTTCTTCATCGTCACTTTCATCATTGTAAATAATAACATCATCATCTTCTTCGCAACTACTTTCTGAGATCTTTCGAAGTGCCTTACGTTTTCTAACAGTCTTTTTTTCTTGTTTTATTTGTATCACAGGTTCTGACTTTATTTTCTTCTTGATTAGCTTTAAATTTTCTTGATTTTCTTTGTTGTCTTTCGCTTATAGACGTTTGGCATCTGTAAAAATAGAATTCCATAAGATATGGGGCAGATCGATTAAGGGCCATCTGTCCCCGAAAAATTATAGCCATCTATCCCGATCGTCCGGGATAGATGGCCATATCGATTTAAAAAAGAACGGTGCAATCGATTCCAGTAATTTTGAGGTTATGTTGGAAAGAAGTTATCTCACTTTAAAATAATTCCATATAAACCGATGATTTCATTAAAATATATTGGTGACATGATGCAACGTCAAACCCTTAAACATTTGTAGATTAGTACGTTTTAAACAAAGCAGATTTTACTTACTTTTTCATTTTATTTGTGCAAATTTTTTTGTCCACATGTCACGCGCACCACAGAAGGAACCAAACTGAGCGATTACTGGCGCCATCTGACTGTTGGTTCTGGTATTTTTGTCGACTGGCCATCTCTCCCGTAGGGCCATCTCCCCCGGAATTACCTATATAATTACTATTTTATGAACATCAGAAAGAGTAAAATATGCGCCTAGTAGCTTTTGTCAGAGACTTTCCTCACGTGAACATAGTTTCTATGACTGTCTCCGAGGGTGCGCAGTGCGCGAGCCGCTGCCGGCTCGCGAGCATGGACACAAGTAGCCTAGCTTTAATCTTTATGTTAATCCAGGTAACGTAATCTGTCTACCTACCAAATTTCATCTAGATCCGTTTATGTGTTGTGACGTGAAAGAGGTAACAAACATACAAACTAACTTACAAACTTATAAACATACAAACTTCCGCGTTTATAATATTAGTAAGGATTATGAATATACATTTTGAATTTTTAAATTTGAATTTAATTTTTAATACAGTCCACTACCTCATTTTGGCGCTAACGTTATGAACACTGCGATCGCCCTCAGCCCCACCTAGGGGACTTAGGACAATAGGTCAGGTCAGGTAAGTCAAACTATGACCATAGCGTATGAGATGATGCCAACAATACCGATTAACCGCCTCCGTGGCGCAATGGTCAGTCCATTCACTTCACACCAGGAGGTCGGGGGTTCGATTTCCGTTGGGGTCAACTTGTAAGACTCGGTTTGGTTGGTGGTAGGGCATTTTCTAAGCCCGCCTGGCTAGCTACCACCATATTATCTAAGTCTTGGCGCCAAAACATCAGTGTTTACAACATTGATGTGTTCCGGTTTGAAGATAAGATAGCCAGTTCTTCATTGCATTGGGGAATCTTGGTAAGCCCGCTTCCATCTTCGGCATCATCGTCACTTAACATCAGGTGATATGATGTCAAGGACTTAGGTACCAATTGTGAATAAAAAAAACAGTCTCAAGTGTCGTTATTAGCTTCGCTACATTATACCAAGGGATGTCTTAACTATGTTGTAAATATTCTCTAGCGATAAGTAGGGTTGCCATAACTTCTAGGAACCAATACGGTACGTTCTCTTTCCATGCCCGTCATCATCATCATCATATCAGGCGAAGGAAGTCCACTGCTGGACATAGGCCTCCCCCAAGGATCTCCACGACGACCGGTTCCCGCATCCAGCGGCTTCCCGCGACCTTCACCAGGTCATCGATCCACCGAGTGGGAGGCCTGCCTATACTACGCTTTCCGGTGCGTGGTCGCCACTCGAGAACTTTACTGCCCGAAACGCATAAAACATTCAACGAAGAAACGCAGTTTTTCAACTTCACCATACACAGAATGAATGTAAGCGAAAGACAAATTACCCCACTTTTAAATTTTATAAAAGGGGGCAAAATTTAAATTTAAAAAAAAGGGGGCAAAATTTTGTATTTGAAACGTATATGCTACTAAAAATATAATAACAATAAAAAAATATCTAATGAAAATTTTTATTTGTTTGGAAAAATGATCTTTTAAAAGAACAGTATAGTTAAAAAGCGTCGGTGGCTCAACCGGTAACGACTCGGTCGTCCTAACCAGAGGTCCCGGGTTCAAATCCGGACGGCCAATGTACCAATGAGTTTTTCGTAACTTACGTACATATACTCTCCGATTGCTTTAACGGTGAAGGAAAACATCGTGAAGAAACCTGCACGACACACCTGCGAAGAAACTCGAAGGTTGTGTGTGAAGTCGACCAACCCGCACTGGGCCCGCGTGGTCGACTAAGGCCCGATCGCCCTAATTCAGGGTAGGCTCGAGCCCCTCGGTGGGGATGTATATGAGCTGATGTGATGTGAATACATGACGGAATGGTCAAATAAGGTGACAGTCTCGTATATACGAGACGTGTGGCAACCCTAGCGATAAGCCCGGCAATAGATAAGGCAAATTGATCGAGGAATAGAACTGAATTCGGGAAGGTTTATGTCTCCGTGGGCGGGTTTAATTGATTCGATGAGATTGTGCGAACGAGCGCACACATATATTAATATTTAACGTCCCTATTTAGAGACCTTACGCATAATTATTCAGATAAGTCCACATTATATAGCCCTGTTCATACAATGAAAAGATTATTTAAATTACACCGCTCTTCATTATCCATCAAGCGTTGTATGTCATTATGTTTCCGCTTAGATTAGATCACCGGGAACAAACAATATTAAATATCCAACGTAATTACAATGAACACATTACTTGTATTTACGAGTACTTATAAAGTCTATATAAGATGTTTTAAATTAGTTCTTGATTAAAAACAACTTTCCCAAAGAAACTGTAAAATATAATTATATGTCAAATCAGAAAAAAAAATTGGACCTAGATATATGACAACTTATCAAATCGGCAAAAATGTATAAAGGACCAATTTTTTTTTTCATATTTGACATAGTGTCTTTGGGAAGGTTGTTTGTAATCACAAGTTCATGATATCCTTTGCTATCAAGAACTATAATTAAAAGTCACCCTATATAAATTTGACATTTGGAAAGAATATATAATATGTATACAGGGTGACTTTTAATTAGTTCTTGATAGTAAAGGATATGAATGTACTCGTGATTACAAACAACTTTCCCAAAGAAACTGTATGTCAAATATGGAAAAAAAATTTTGGTCCTTTTTACATTTTTGCCGCTTTGATAACTTATTATGTATCGAGGACCAAAATTTTGTTTTCTGATTTGACGTTTAGTTGCTTTGGGAAAGTTGCTTGTAATCCCGAGTACATTCATATCCTTTGCTATCAAGAACTAATTAAAAGTCACCCTAATAAATACTTAGTTGTCATTTGGAAATAATATATGTATATACAGGTTGTAAAAAAATTGGTGTAGGTCCCGTTAACGAGGGATTCTACTCATCATACTGAACAACTTTCCTCAAGGAACCTATAGTAAATTCTCCAAAAAAATTTGGACCCTCCATACTAAAATGCACAAAATCGGTCAATCCGCTGATCGCTTTGTATGAAGAGTAAAAAATTTTTTTACGTTTTCTTTTTAGCAAAGTCGTAGAACAAAAGTTGTTGAGTATGATGAGTAGAAGCCCCAGTTAACGGGACATAAACCAATTTTGTTACACCCTGTATGTATGTATGTATGTATGTGTATTGTTTTTGGTGGTATTTCGTTGGTGATAAAAATCTCAAGATTATCTACAAGTCACCCATCATTAATTACTAAAATACCCACCGCTATTTCTTTTCTTACGTTGACGTTGGCGGATTAATTACTGTGCCTTTCACAATAAAAGGCAACAAAAATCGGCCACCGTACCACCACAGACACCTACCTCTCCACACAACTACATATATTTATATTTTTTATGTGTGTTTGCGGCTAACTTCGGTGTTTATGAACCGATTTTGTTTTTTTTTTTGTTGGAAAGGAGATATCCCAAGGTTGGTACCATGATAAGGAAACCAGGATCTGATGATGGCATCCCAGAGAAATCGAGGGGAACCTTAGTTTCCAGTTTGAAGTCGGTTTTTTTGTTCAAAATTATAGTACAGTTGTCTCGTTTTGAAATGTTTATTGTAAAACGACTTGTAGGAATGAAAACATTGGTGATATGATTTGAGGTTATGTATTAAGAAAATTACCAATTGGAAGTAGAAAAAAATACTATATTATTATTGTTATTATACGCAACCGGAAGGGAGCGACATAACGACTAAATGTACAAAATATAGTACAGTGCGTTCGCTGAATTATCTGCATCTTTGATAAATGCCGCTCGCCGCTGCCGGCTCGCTTCCAACACTCCGCCAAACGGCCGTTCAATCGCGGCGCCGACAACGTCGTTGGTGTGGCGAGCGGCACGATTGAACTCAGGGCGGCCCCTTTGACGGAGTGTTTGACGCGAAACTCAGGGCGGCCCCTTTGACGGAGTGTTTGACGCGAACCGTTAAAGGTTCAGCTAATTCAGTAAACAAACTTTCCTTGTTTTATGACTAGAGACAATATCTTTCAATATAAAAAATAATAAGAAAGATGATTTCGATGTGACTATTCCTACTATATTTTTTAAAAACATATAATGCTTAATCTAGACACACGGCAGTATGTCAGCTAAGTTCGTAAAGATAAAATTACATTATATTTAGTAGTAGCATAAGAAAATTTTAAGTATTTTAAGGAAGGTATTTTTAATAACTTGTTTTTATGGTTTTTTTAAGTTTGTAAACTGATGATGTCACATGCTCAACACAATAAAAAAGAACCGCCTTAGTGTTAATATAAATTTTATTCTACTCATTTAATAATTACACGTAATATTTTTTACTTGACGAAATAAATATGATTAATTATTCCATTTGACGATTATTAAATGTGGCTCATGTCTAATGTCTCTTAGTTTTGACGAAACAGAAAAACTGTTACGAATAATAAGTTAATTGTCCTTTTTTTATTGTATTACCAGGTTCACATGTATAAATCTAACACTCACAACACACCCGCACGCACACACGCACTCACTCACACACACACACACACACATACACGCATTGCATGCTTGCATGATAGTTTAGGATTGCAATTATTCTACTTTTAATTTAGTGAGCATTTTAAATTGTTCTCTCCGTTACTTTTTTAACAAAATAATTTATTGCGCCAACTGGAAGAGGACTAATGCCTATAACACAGGTTCTTGCCTAGCTTAGGCTTTAGTTGTAATAATTTTAATACTGATCTGTATTTCTTGCTGCATGTGGAGAATATTTTTGTAAACTTATTTGGTCAATAAATAAATAATAATTATTAAATGAATTAAGATTGTAATTATTTATAATTTGTTTTTTCAAATGTAAAATTGAATAACTACAATTAGTTTTCATATTTTCATGCCTTTTAAAAATTTAACAATTCCAATTTCCATAAATATTTTTAATGTTTTTCAGAAATTGACGTTTGGAAATCACTATTTTAAGACTGACTTACTAACTCACTTCAAACTCCACTGAATAAAAGGTTCAAAATTCAAGGTATTTATTCAAAATAGGTGCAAATTACACTCTTTCTGATGGTCATAAAATAATTATAGCATAATGTCATTTGTGAAAAATCAAGAAATAAACAATCATTAGTCAATAACGTCAAAATACAATCATTGAAATATAAACAAGATTATGTCATTTGAATATGAAAACAATATGACATGAAAAGTTATACATAAAAATCATTGAATGTCATTAATCTCTTTGATAAGAGTAGGCCAGTTCACACGGACAGCACCCGGTTACGAGTAAAACGCGAGAGTCAGCCATCGCTGCCATCAACCATATTAGAGGGAAAGGAACGACCCAGCTCCCGATGCGCCACCATCCGCACAAACATTTAAGCGAGCATGCACCACTCATGTCAATGCTAAGATAAAAATATTAATTAAAATGGATGAGGTGATGGAGCGATACATGCTCAGAGTTTCCCTCAGTGATAGAATATGAAATGAGGAGATCCGTCAGAGAACCGCTAAACATAATTGGTAGTGGGTGGGGCATATAGCCCGTAGAACAGATGGCCGTTTAGGGTGTAGAAGAAGCGTAGACAGGCCTTCTACTCTGAGTAACGACGACATTGCAAAGTTTTTCTATACAAACTTAACATTTCTACTTCTTGAAATAGGATTGACCGATTCTAATAAAACTTTATACACATAAGCAAATCACAAAAAATGAAGTATATAAGCAAGTCATGAAAATCTAGTTTGTGAATAGATTACATTTTCCTAATTAATTAGATTAGTGAATTTTAAGACTACTATGAAAACCTTACATCACTATTATCTAGTAACAACACATTTTTTTTGATATCGTAATCTATTTACAAACTAGATTTTCGTGACTTGCATAAGTATGTGTATAAAGTTACTTTAGTACCAACCTATCGTTATCAAGAAGTAGTAACTTTAAGTTTGTATGGGAAACGATATTAATAAGGAGTACTTTGCTAACTTAAATAGTGAAGCACCTATGCAAGCAAAGTTATTTTATAATAATTGAAAACGCTAAACACGTTAAAAAACCGACTTCCATCGCAACAACTTAGTACATTTTTGCATTACTATTTTTGGTTTTTGTTAATTTTTGAATAAAGTACTACACCGATTTTGATAAAATTTATATGGGACCACACGGGAAGCACTAGCTTTCAAATAAAAAGAATCATAAAGATCGGTTCATCCAGTCCAAAGTTATGAGGTAACAAACATAAAAAAAAAAAAAAAAAACATACAGACGAATTGAGAACCTCCTCCTTTTTGGAAGTCGCTTGAAAATACAAGCCAATACTTACATAATATAATATTAATTAGTGAAAACTTTTCAAGCTACACCATTAGTAGTAGTACAGAACATAACAGACCTTCTTATAAGCAACTGAAAATTGTAAATTTTCTATTATTTAGAGAAGTCTCGAATAAATATTTTAATTTAAGTATTTATTTTATAAAATTTATTTTTATTATTATTAATTTACATTATGTAGTATATTATGTATTATTTTGTTCGTAGTATGTATTTGTTGGTAGGTATTTAGGAATAAGTTATCAAATTTTCTGTTTTTAAAAAATCGTACACGCCTTCTGCCATTCTTTTGCAACTTTTGCTGCAAGGTCTGCTGGAAGAAATTTCTTATAGAAATAAGCTGTACCTTTTGTATGTTCTTGTCTAGTCTAATGTTTGTTTGTCCCTATTTCTGTGTACAATAAATTGTAAATAATAAATAAATAAAAAAAAACACATCTCTGTCGCTCGTGTTGATATCATTTGTTTGTAATGTGAATGGTATCATTGTTTTAGTTGTGTGAAAAGGTGTGGTGGTGCGGAACCAACGAAGCGCGGGTTCGACTCAAACTTGGCCAATTTTTAGATAACAAGGGAAAGTTCGAGACACAAGTCGCGTGTTATAATCTCCAGGAAACTGATGGGCCTTACGTATCATTGTTATAGTTGTGTGAAGAGGTGTGGTGGTGCTCCAACTTGGCCGATTTTTTAAATAACAGGAGAAAGAATCACTAGGAAACTGATGGGCCTTACGTATGGCCCGCCCCATATTGTTTGGTAATGGAAAGCTCGTATTAAATGTGCCTTTACCCTAATAGTACGTTATCGAGAATCTTATGTTTTATTCAGCGGAGATTAGCGGTGGGCGCGCCGTGGTGCGTGCCTCTAGGATTTTTCGTAATGTTAATGTCATATATTATAATATTTCAATATGAAAATCCACAGAAATCACTCCCAGTGGGAATTCTTAATATTGTATTATGTCTCTCAGTGTTTTGTGTTCAACACCTAAAAAATAAGTCACTCTGAGTTGATAAATTATTCAATTTAGGATTTGCCTTCTAAAATATTTGTTTTTTGGAATTTCGCCCATCATCTGGCTCTTCTTATGTAACTCGATTTGAAATTCAAGCCACATTTATAGCATTACTCATAGGCAACGACAGCTATACCAAATTCGACGTTATGTAAGAAATATATCTAATAATTGCCCTGCCTTTTGTACACGGAGCGTAACCGAACACAAATTAAAAATAATGACTCTCTGGTAAAATTTAGGAATTCGGTGCTACAAAAGGACGGCGAGAGTGGTCGGTTGTTGGGTCGAATCGATGCTCGCTTGACGGGCAGCTGCAGACTGAAATTATGAGCATTTTTATATCTCGGTCCGTCGACCGTGGGCCGCAGGGCCGTAGACTACACCTGCCCGCCGCGATTGACACCTTCTCAATTATACACGACGCCGAGGACCTCAAAAAAAAAAACAACAATAAGCCCCATCGCAGCCGTCAGACAACTTATTATTAGCCCCTTTGTAACGTGGGCCATTCATTTTTACATCTTCATACAATCCTGACCATTAAACCAAGGCGTGTGGGCAGTGGGCTTGCACCTAAATAAAACTATTGTGCATCTAACAAAACCCCCCCAAGTGAACATCTTCATAAAACGACATCTCAGTCGACTCTATTGTTACGAAAGGTTAAGTTCTCAAGCGGGGCGATATTTTGAAGGGGGATTTATTGGCAATTTTCAGGGAGTGTTTACCGAAAACTTGGTATAAATGGGAAGCGAGTGAATTACTTATTGTATAATGAAATAAAAGAGGCCAGATTGAAAGCGTCCGATGAAAGCCGCGGAACTGGTGGATGGTAATGATTTATGGCGACAGAATCACGACGCGATTTTGCCGCGCTAACACCGGGGAGATAAATGTGATGAGATTTTCTGCGCCGATGAGGAAAATAAATAATGTTTTCATAACGTTTCTCCGTCATAGAAGATGACATCTGACTTCTCAATCTATTCCAGAAGAGAGTGCTCGGTTAGGTCAAACAAATAAGGCTACAAAACAAGCAAATGTTTCTTAAATTATATGATGCTGTAAGTGGGATCGACCGCAGGTGTGAAGCAACCGCAGTGCTGAGCAAACCGCAACCACACCTTGGACACTTCATACAACGGGCGAGAATAGACATATCAAAAAACGAATGACGGAACAAACAAAATTACGGCGAAATCCTATACGTTCGAGAACCAAACGGTAACCAATCTGCATCAATCTGGTAGAAGAGGGGGTGAGGTCGCAATCTAGAGAACGGCAGGAAGTGTCCATACTGTATGATAGTACTAATATATATACTTTGCCGCAACCATCACCTAGATAGGCATCGCATTGAAGAGTGCTCTCAAGACGATCTTCCCGGCAGATGATACTCTATATTTAGCTCTATACATGGATTACTGGTATTGCAAGGTGGAAAGTCAACCCGCGACTTTGTACTGACCACGCGCGTTTGTAAACTGGAACCATTAAGCGATTACTCACGAGAAGCATATACAGCTGGTTCCTAAAGTTTCCAACAACGTGAACAAACGAACGAATTCCAAGAAAAACTTCTCAGCTTTACTGGCAAAATTTGTAAAGCTTCGGGTAATGCAAAATGTAGGGTTGGAGATGGCCGGGAAATAAATGGGTAAGTACACCAAATCGCACTTTGCTAACGACAGTGCTGCATTAATGATGGCCGCCGTATTCGGGGGCGAAACTGAACTTTCCGGTTATGAAACTCCAGCTTCGAACGAACAGAGACTTCGTTACCCGCCGCTCCTGTAATGACTCGCTTAATTCGATATAATTACAGTCTCAACTCCCGACGCAAACGTCGTGGGCCTCAGATATTTATTGAGACTACTCCGCCATGACGGCTTTCAAGTCTCTCTTCTCGGACATAAAACGCAATTCTGGTATCTGGTCGCACTCTCTCAATACGACGCAGTGTCCCTAATAGGACATAATAAATTTAAAGTGCGCTATAAAATCATGACTAAATAGTCCTTTTATTCGACTTTAAATGCACGCCTCTATTTGTATGCATCGAACAAATGAGCCCTTCCCATCACGAACCTACAATTTCCGTTCACATTTTCATTTAGTGATGTTATTAGTGAAATAAACGTGAGTCGCCACCCATCCTGTCAAAAATTAATTATTTATGATCACGTCTGACTGATAAGCAAGTATATATTCGCATTTGCCATCCTTCAATCGAACCGAAGTACTTACTTTAAAGACATGCACGTACCGTACAATGTCTATTTAAGATTCTCAGCGTGTTTTTTTTGTCGCGTAGACATTGAGTAAGTTGGGAATAATTCAGATTAAATACACCCACTAGGCGCGCATGCCGAGAGACGCCCGATGCTCGCTGGAAGTGGAAATGAGTGCCGTGGATGTTTTGTTTTAATAAACTCACATATTTGCCTTCAAAGTAAAAGCTTTTTTATTTGATTTGTTCCCCTTCACCAATGGGTTCCAGTTACACGACTATTACCGGTTAAAACTTCGCTACTTCCAACAAAAGACTTAAGTGTTCGGCCTTTTTCCTCAAAGGGAATGGAATAGTTTTATCGGAATCCACCCGATGTTCATGTAATATTAGTGAAATTCAAAGTATTCCAGCTGTACGGGAAGAATTCATTCAAGTTCAGTTCGCTCCGCTTTCTGTGGCAGATACAAAATACGTGTAGAATCGCTACAATACTCAGACGGAATACCGACTTACAACAAATATAATTTCCGGGAATGTCTCTGGATTGGTTTGGACGGCAGCAAATTGATCACAGAAATACAGAAATCATGCATTAAATTGATATGATCTATGGTTTGAGAGCGTCTGTGGCATAATGGCAAGGGCCTACCTCCTGTCCGGGAGGTCGTGCTTCGAATCCTAACACGTACCATGTGTTTTAGAATTTCAATTTCATATGTACGTTTATCCGACGCTCTTACGGTGAAGGAAAACATCGTGAGGAAACCTGTAAATTCGAAGGTTGTGTGTGAAGTCGACCAACCCACACTGGGCCCACGTGGTGGACTATGGTCCGATTGCCCTAAGCAAAGTATATATATTAGTACTAACATACAGAATAGACACTCCCTGCCGCTCTCTTATAAATTGCGACCTCACCCCCTTGTCACCAAGATTGATACAGATTGGTTACAGTTTGGTTGTCGAACGTATAGGACTTCGCCGCCATTTTGTTTGTTCCGTCATTCCTTTTCTGAAATGTCATTTCTGGCTCGTTGTATGAAGTGTCCAGGGTGTGTCCTAAGTCAGGGTAGGCTCGAGCCCCTCGGTGGGGACGTATATGAGCTGATAAATATGATGATGATCTATGGTATAAGAAATATATCGTCTAGATAGACAAAGTGGTGCAGTGGGCTGGGAGGAAAACGAAGATGCACTTGCGCTAAGCCAAGCCTATTGTTGGCGTGTTTCGTAGCTGTAAATTCGTTCCAACTACCAACGCTCGTATCGAACTCACTTATAATTACCATGATATAATTTGTAGGCACTATAAATCAAGCTGTGTCGGTGAGAACATAGATATTGAAATAAATGTACAGAGGCCAGCACATCAAGCTAGACACTTTGGATTTTGTACCGTTCTTATGCCGAATGCGTACAGACCAAAATCGCACTACGAGTGTCTAACTTGATATGCTGGCCCTGTATATAACAGTTTGTGGAATCTTTTGGATGCTGCTGGTTAGATGTCAACAATTGTATAACTGTACTAGCTATTTCCCGCGGCTTCACCTGCGTGGACGTTTCTATGACTGTTCGAGGGTGCACAGTGCGAGCGTAGAAAAAAAGTAGCCTATATGTTAATCCAGGTCCTAATCTGTCTACCTACCAAATTTCAGCCAGATCCGTTCAGTAGTTTTTGCGTGAAAGAGTAACAAACATACATCCTTACATTCTTACAAACTTTCGCGTTTTTAATATTAGTAGGATTGATCATGAGAATCGGAAACGAGGAGATCCGCAGGAGAACCAAAGTGACCGACATAGCTAACAGAATCGCTTAATTGAAGTGGCAATGGGCAGGGCACATAGCTCGTAGAACAGATGGCCGATGGGCCAGTAAAGTTCTCGAGTGGCGACCACGCACCGGAAAACGTAGTGTAGGCAGGCCTCCCACGCGGTGAACCGACGACCTGCTGAAGATCGCGGGAAGCCGATGGATGCGGGGAGCGCAGGATCGGTCGTCGTGGAAATCCTTGGGGGAGGCCTTTGTCCAGCAGTGGACGATTTTCGGCTGATATGATGATCATGAGGAACTGCTTGCGTGCTAAAGACTTCATACTACTTCGCACCTTTCTCAAACCTCTTTATCCGGACGACCTACTTCATCAAGTATAAAGCGGCTAAAATACAAAATACATATAATAATATAGATACACCTCATCATCGTAGGTACGGCGATGAACATTTTAATTAAGACGTATTGTTCGTCTAAACGAGGCGTGACTTTCCTTTGAAAAACTTCTCGACGACACGGTGCGTTTTAAAACGCTCTTAGGTAGCATCTACAATGTTTACATAGTCTTTGTTCTCGTTTTTTTTTAATTACTTACTAAGCATTTTTTTTTTCTTTTTATTAAAATTAAGCGTCGGTGGCTCAACCGGTAACAACTCGGTCCATCTAACCAGAGGTACCGGGTTCAAATCTGGACGGCCAATGTACCAATGAGTTTTTCAAAAACTTACGTACATATAATTACCGATTGCTTTAACAGTGAAGGACAACATCGTGAGGAAACCTGCACACGCCTGCGAAGAAACTCGAAGGTTGTGTGTGAAGTCGACAAACCCGCACTGGGCCCGCGTGGTAGACTAAGGCCTAATCGCCCTGATTCAGGGTATGCTCGAGCCCCTCGGTGGGGACGTATATGAGCTGATATAATAAAACCAAATTTATGTGCAGATTTTTCAAATCCTTATCTACTAATATTATAAACTAGCTTTTGCACAGGCGCCTTCGCTCGCCTGAACATAGTTTCTATGACTTTTTTCGAGAGTGCGCAGTGTGCAAACCGCAAGCGGCTCGCGAGCGTGGGAAAATGTAGTCTATATGCTAATTCAAGTCCAAATCTGTCTACCTACCAAATTTCATTCAGATCCGTTTATCTGTTGTGGCGTTAAGAAGTAACAAACATCCATACATACAAACTTTCGCGTTCATCATATTAGCAAGGATGTGAAAAAGTGTTTGTTTGTTTGTTACATTTTCACGCTTCAACATCTTGACCAACCATGATGGAATTCGGCATGCAGGTAGCCAGCCTGTGTCACTGGGAAGGACATTTATCTCGTGTTATCCCGTGAAAATAGCATAGTCCGATGCAGTTCCTATATGGGAACTGAAAATATACCTACTCCGTTTTTGGTTCATCATGTCAGCTCATATACGTCCCCACCAGGGGCTCGAGCCTACCCTGAATTAGGGCGATCAGGCCTTAGTCGACCACGCGGGTCCAGTGCGGGTTGGTCGACTTCACACACAACCTGCGAGTTTCTTCGCAGGTGTGTGCAGGTTTCCTCACTCTGTTTTTGGTTAATTTCCTTAAAGTCGCAACGGAACATTGGATTGTTGTGATTTTTTGCACAGAGATGGATGAGAGGGTGGGAAATGACGTAAATTACTAATTAGCATATCCTATCATAGTTCCCAAAGGAATTTGGTGCACTCATTTCCGCGCTCGCGCACGTTGGCGTTGCAACGGAACAAAGGATTGAAGTATTTTTGATGTGTAACATCTTTGCTCTCGCTTTCCTACAATTTGTGGGAGTGATTTCGTGAAATGGGACGGGAATGTGTAACATGGGACGGAAATGTGTAACAGGAAGTCGCGAAAGCGCAACGTTTTTTAATTCTCGAAAACTAAGGTTGTCATAGCCATGCCGCCTAGTGTGATGGCAAAGGCAAAGATGACATACTACTATTCGAAGGGTCGGCCCGTGAATGTACGACCCGTAATTAATTAATTTCATAAGTATTTTGTCACATGTTACACATCATATGCGAGTACCTACTGTAGGTCTCGTTTTTTTTTTGTATAGAATTGGTTGTATAATGGAGGGAAGTGACATAGACTGCTAATCAGAATAGCCCAATCTGGGATAGGTGTCTGGAGAAAACTCATGCCCACTATCTTTTAACCGCCTCCGTGGCGTAATGGTTAGTCCATTCGCTTCACACCAGGAGGTCGCGGGTTCGATTCCCGGAGGGGTCAACTTTGTAAGACTCGGTTTGGTTGATGGAAGGGCATTTTAATAGCCCGCCTGGCTAGCTACCACCTTCTTATACCACCTTCTTAGCCAAACATCAATGTTAACAGCATTGATGTGTTCCCGCTTGAAGATAGATAGCCAGATCCCCATTGCGTTGGGGAATCTTGGTAAGCCCGCTTCCATCTTCGGCATCATCGTCATTTACCATTAGGTGAGATGATGCCAAAGGCTTATCAATAGTGGATAAAAAAAACCTCAAGAAGCCACGGACAAAAGCCAGCATTAAGTATATAATATTTTTCCATCAATTCGTCAGTCATGCCAATAATATATCTCAAAAGAGTCTGGGAACGCAATAAACGTTTCAGATTCAAAATATATAGTGTTCTATTATCCCGTGAATGGAACATTGAAGCAAATACTACTTAATGTTGATTAAAACACGGTTCTTTATTGAATCGATGTTTTGATATCGCCATCCGTTTGGCTGTGCCTATTAATTCCTGACAACAATGGACGGGCCCGAATCAGCGCCGTGTTTTTTTTTCATCTCGAGCTGTTTATTGATGTTTCAACTATAGGTAATTGATTTTTCTGTAAACCCAGAGAAGCTAATGTAAAAATACGGGGTGTAACAATATTGGTGTAGGTCTCGTTAACTGGGGATTCTACTCATCATACTAAACAACTTTTGATCTATGACTTTAATGAAATCGCCAAAAAAAAAGCTATAACCATTCCGGGAGTGCCGACAGAAGTGAAAACCTAAAGGGCTTGTACCCAGAGACGTTACAATATTCTTGAAAATTTTACACTTCATACAACGGGCCAGAAATGACATTTCAAAAAACGAATGACGAAATAAACAAAATGCCGGCGAAACGTTCGACAACCAAACTGTAATCACTCTGATCAATTTGGATGACGAGGGGATGAGGGAGGTCGCAATCTAGAGAGCGGCAGGGTGTGTCCATACTGTATGTTAGTTATATACTTTGCTATGGTTACGGTAACAGGTAAAGGTAAGTGTCACGAGTTCAATGGTTTTTTTCCATCTCAAGAAATGCCCAACGGGCTTAAAGCAGTTTTCACTTCAAAAAATTTAATCGTCATACAAATCAATCGGCTGATCGACAAATTTTGTGCATTTTTGTATGGAGGGTCCAAGTTTCTCTATGAGTTCCTCGGGGAAAGTTGTTCAGTATGACGAGTAGAACACCCAGTTAAGCGGGTCCTACACCAATTTTGTTACACCCTATAAACCGCAAACTCAATTTATAAAATCTTCTCAATAACGCTATTCACTGTGAAATAACTTTGAAACGAGACGACGGCTGCGAAATCTAATCGAAACTCCCAAGCAAACCCAAAGAAAACAGCTCAAAACAAGCCCTACAGACCACACCCTGGACACTTCATACAACGGCCAGAAATGACATTTCAAAAAAGTAATGACGGAACAAACAAAATGGCGGCGAAATCCTATACGTTCGACAAACAAACTGTACGCTTGTGTTTATAAATGGTTTACATCGTCACTTACCACCAAGTGAGATGATGCCAAGGGCCTACCAACTGTGAATAATAAAAAATAATAAAACAATCTGTATAAATCTGGGTGACGAGGGGGTGAGGTCGCAATCTAGAGAGCGGCAGTGAGTGTCCATTCCATACTGTATGTTAGTACTAATATACCTATATATACTTTATCGTCGGTGGCGTCATGGCTAGGGCCGCCGCCTCCTGCCTGGGAGGTCGTGGTTCGAACCTGCCACGTAACAATGTGATTTCTAATTTAGATTTCATATGTACGTTTATCCGACGCTCTTACGGTGAAGGAAAACATCGTGAGGAAACCTGCACACGGCTGCGAATATACTCGCAGGTTGTTTGTGAAGTCGACCAACCCGCACTGGGCCCGCGTGGTCGACTAAGGCCCGATCATTCAGGGCAGGCTCGAACCCCTCGGTGGGGACGTGTATGAGCTGATATGAATGAAATGAATACTTTGACTAGACTGAAGAAATACAAAACTCGCGAACGCAATCCATTCGCTCGCATCGCCATCGTTGCTCAGGCGAAAATTCAAGACTCAGCAAAAAGAAAAAGAATACCCCATAAATTACACCTGCCTCAATGAAATATAAAGAGGAGATATTGTTTTAAAAGTAAGTCCCTGGCGTGTGATTACGGCTCGGCTAACCCAGACTTGGAATTCCGATAGTTTTTGCGGCGGTAAAAACTGATGTTCCGTTCGGCCGCGTTCGGAACGCCGTATATTGAGTTAATGTCGGTCGTGATTGTTCTATATGCGTCCCTTTCTGGCGTGCAAGAGTGAGTGAGACGGTGGTTTGGTTCATGGAGGATAGGTTGGAATTGCATTTTATGGTAAGTTGGCGGTCGGCAGGTGCACCGGGCACACCTGCGGCTTCGTCGGACGAGATGAGATCGCCAGGACGACGAACCCGCCTGCTCTCCGGCACCGGCGAACGGACGGAGCAAGTATCTCCGCATAGATAAAGCAGTCCCATAATTCTCAATGTGACTGACTGACTCGGTGGCTCAGTGGTAAGTGCGCTTGACTACTGATCCGAGAGTTGTGGGTTCGATCCCCACCCAGGGCAAACATTTGTGTGGTGAGCTCTGTGTCTGGGTGTTAAATCTAATATATAAAATTCTCGTGTCACAGTTTTCGTTCCCTTACTCCTCCGAAACGGCTTGACCGATTCTCATGAAATTTTGTGAGCATATTGAGTAGGTCTGAGAATAGGCCAACATCTATTTTATTTTAGGGTAGGGTAGTGTAGGGTAGGGTAGGGTAGTGTAGGGTAGGGTAGGGTAGTGTAGTGTAGGGTAGTGTAGGGTAGGGTAGTGTAGTGTAGTGTATGTAGGGTAGGGTAGTGTAGGGTAGGGTAGTGTAGGGTAGCGTAGTGTAGTGTAGGGTAGTGAAGGGTAGGGTAGTGTAGTGTAGGGTAGGGTAGGGTAGTGTAGTGTAGTATAGGGTAGGGTAGGGTAGGGTAGGGCAGTGTAATGTAATGTAAGGCGGTACGTAGTTCGCCGGGACAGCTAGTATCCTATAATGTATGAATTTAAACGTATATAATAAGTATTTATATCAGTCTCTGGTTCCCATAACACAGGGAATCCTACTTTTGAGGCCAGATGACAGATAGAATTTACACTGTATATTAGTAGTATTTACACTCCCGGCCGCTCTCTAGATTGCGACCTCACCCCCTCGTCACACAGATTGATACAGATTGGTTACAGTTTGGTTGTCGCACGTATAGGATTTTGCCGCCATTTTGTTTGTTCCGTCATTCGTTTTTTGAAATGTTATTTCTGGCCCGTTGTATGAAGTGTCCAGGGTGTGCTGCAATGCGATGCACAGAAACACACAATCGATAAAGTTCACGAAGCTTACAAATAAAGCAGCTGCGTCTTGTTACTTCAATTAGGAAACTTGAAAGCAATCCAAGTAGTAAAATAATTGTATAGCCAACCTGTGCATACTTGTTGATGTTGTCAAGGGTTTACCAATTGTGAATAAAAAATGAAAAAAAAAAAAACTTTCTCGCGAAACCTTCACCGTTTTTCGTGAACGGGCATACACATTCACAAATAACTTTCACAAATACAGTGTAAGTAAACTCTGTAAAAACGTCACTCGATTTAACGATTCACTCTTTGAAAGGTCATAATTTTCTGGCTCCAGTTGGTTTACTTTGACGTTTTTTTCTCTCTGTCTAACGAAAACTCTCAATAACGTCACAAAATGCCCGGTCCCGTGAGTGTCGCTTTATAGAGTTTACACTGTATTTGAATAAAATATTGCTGTCTCCCACCCCCAAACCTCTCCGTATACAGCAAGAAAGGGAGAACTGCAGCGCAGACAGATAATAGGCACTATAAATGACCAAAACAGCATTTCCTAGTCCTCTATATCCTGCTCCAAAACTTGAGCAATAATCATCATATCGTTTATATTTCGTTTCGTTTCGTTTTGTAATATCCATTCCTTATTTTTTTAACTGTGGTCAACGTCGTTGGTTACATAATAAGTAACACTTTAGATAGGTTGGTACTTTAATATTTTATTATGTAATTTTATTGTTTGTTTGATCCTCAATAAAAAAAAATATATATCAACCGAAGGACGTCTACTGCTGGACATAGGCCTCCCCCAAGGATCTCCACGACGACCGGTTCTGCGCTGCCCGCATCCAGCGGCTTCCCGCGACCTTCACCAGGTCATCGTTTCAACTGCCTACACTACGTGTTCCGGTGCGTGGTCGCCACTTGAGAACTTCACTGTCCCAACGGCCATCTGTTTTACGAGCAATAATAAATAATAATAATAATAATATGTTTCTCAAAAATAATTAAAAAAAGACGCTTTACTAATCCCTCTATGTTTTAATTAGATTGTTAGTGTGCGTATTATTTTTTTTGGTCGGTGTCTGAAAATGACGTTTCAATTGGGCAATTTTCTCAGTTTTTGAAGGCTCACACTTCTTATAATTAGAGTATGAAAACAAAACATAGGGGCATGACCATAGTAGAATAAAGGTTTAATTTTTAAAAAAAATTTTGCTCTATTGTCACTATCCAGGGAGGAAACAGGGGAATACGTTTGTATGGAAAAAATGGCGCCCGCGTTTCCTTTTAAGGCTCAGTGGTACCTAAAAATCCACTTAAACAGGTTTTTAGAATTCATTTTTGAAGTAGTTAACAGTAAATTTAAATTCTAGGAAAACATACTGGTATCATTGAGAATAGTTACGAGGGACTATATCGACTGGAAACACGATTTAATAAAGTTGGCTCGATAGAATGAATTCGCAAAGGTACCTCTTTTCGAGCCATTTTATCGTCTATTTTTTCGGTTTTATTCTTAAAGTAAGTAATTTGATAATATCATTTATTTACTGAAATAAAGTTCATAGGTGACTGAAGGGAAAACATTGAATGGATTTTTATTTAAGATAAATATCATGAAAATAAAAACGAAAACATCGAAAAAGTACAAAAGTGTGGTTATTTTCTTCCCTCTTTACACGTAAAGAATAAGACAAAGACAGATTTTTAAGTACCACTGCGCCTTAGTAATGATACGCGAAGAAAACCGACCACAATAAGCTTGTGTTTGTAAATGGTTTACATTCTGAGATTGCTGGCTGGATTGAGGCTGAAGCATGCTCTGGCTGCAATGCGATGCACAGACACACAATCGATAAAGTTCACGAAGCTTACAACTAAAGCAGCTGCGTCTTGTTACTTCAATTAGGAAACTTGAAAGCAATCCAAGTATTAAATTAATTGTATAGCCATGCTGTGCATACTTTTACATGAAGCCTTCAACGTGGTGTGACGGTGTAGAACTATCGGTGCGCGAGTCCGACTCAGACTTGGTCGGTTTTTTTAAACACAACGAAAACTAGGTCCTATTTGACATTTCAAAATCTAAAGCAAAAAATATCGTAAGACATACAAACGAACAAAAACAGATTACTAATTACAGTGTAAACTCTATAAAAAAAGAAATACTCACTACGAGTCAGCCCGGGCTGCCTATTTCGCGTACGCACACGCTTGGCTGCGACACGGCGTTATCATGTGGGGGCACAGCGCACATGCTGATGGCGTCTTCGTTTTACAAAAGAAATGTCTACGTATACTCCTAAATATAAAACCAAGAGTCTCTTGTCGCCCGTTTTTTGAAAGTGAAAATATCCTCCCGCTCCCTTGTATATATATACTTGAAATCGCTAACTATGTCCATAAAAATTTAAGCAAATATGAATACTGTAGTAGTTCGCGTCGACATCACCTGTTAGTACAGCCTACACCAATATTGGAAATCTACAAAACCAGCCCTTATTATAGGTCAATCGTAGTGTATAACAAACTCCCAAAAACTTTAAAATCGGAAGGAAATACTAAAAAATTTTACAACAACCTAAAAACCCTATTAATATCTAAATGTTACTATAGTATAAAAGAATTTTTGGACGATAAAATATTAAAGTAAAATTATATATATTTTTTTTTTAATTGTAAATATTTATGTAAAACCATTTAACCATTTATCTCGTAGCTATCTTCTGGTCTCTCCTCATTTTTTTGTACATTATTACAATTTACCTATCCTGTTTGCCATGCCCTAGCAGGGCCCATGTACCATGCTATATTTACATTATTTTAAGACCTTATTTTTGTACATGATTGCAAACTATAAATAAATGAATGAATGAATGAATAAAGCGACACTCAAGGGACCGGGCATTTTGTGACGTTATTTAGAGTTTTCGTTATACAAAGAGAAATTAGCGTCAAAGTAAACCAGAAAATTTTGACGTTTTGAAGGCTGAATCGTCATATCTAGTGTCATTTTACATAGTTTTACACTGTAATTACACACGTGTTAGTCTAAACAACGATGAGGCATCATAAACCCAGAGTTGCCGCACATCCGGAATATCCGGAATAACCGGCGATCGGAAGAGGCGAATTCTGTCCGGATATTGAATATTGATCGCAACCCTTAACCCTGATGTATCGCCGTCGTTACACACACTCCAGGGACTTGGCCAGACCCGGTGATCATTCAATTGCTTGCAAAAACTCAATATAGACAGATATTACCAACTGACCAAGATACTTCTAACTATGGGACTCTTCATTGAGTCTATCGTGGAGATATAATACCTAATCCCACCAAACACATAACCACACCCTGGACACTTCATACAACGTGCTAGAAATGACATATCAAAAAAGGTATGACGGAACAAACAAAATGGCGGCGAAATCCTATACGTTCGACAACCAAACTGCAACCAATCTGTATCAATCTGGGTGACGAGGGGGCGAGGTCGCAATGTAGAGAGCGGCAGGGAGTGTCCATATTGTATTTTAGTACTAATAATAATATTATATACTTTGACATAACTGTGTAAGGAAGCCAAGTCCGATACACAAAATGTGCTGAGATCTAAATAAAATTTTAAAATTGTATATTTAGTAGTAAGTTCTTTAAGAATTTCATAAATTATAGCTACGGGAATTAAAATTAAAATATTTATTCGAGACTTCTCCAAATAATATAAAATTTACAACGGTTTTTAAGTTGCTTATAAGAAGGTCTGTTATAATCTGTAGTAGCTTGAAAAGTTTTTACTAATTAATATTATATTCTGTATTGGCTTGTATCTTTATAAAATAACTTTGTATGCATAGGTGCTTGACTATTTAAGTTAGCAAAGTACTGCTTATTAATATCGTTTCTCATGCAAAACTTAAAATTACTACTTCTTGATAACGATAGGCTGGTACTAAAGTAACTTTATACACATAACTTATGCAAGTCACGAAATTCTAGTTTGTAAATAGATTACAATATCAAAAAAATTGTGTTGTTACTAGATAATAGTGATGTAAAGTTTTCATAGTAATCTTAAAATTCACTAATCTAATTCGTTTGGAAAATGTTGGTAATTCACAAACTAGATTTTCATGACTTGCTTAAATAATATTTTTTGTGATTTGCTTATGTGTATAAAGCTTTATTAGAAAAAATATATATAAGTATACGGTCGAATTGAGAATCTTAAATATTTTTATGGCTTTGGCTTTCATAACGAGACAACAGTACTACAATGAAACTTTTTAAATATTTTAAGGCTATGGCTTCAAAGTTTCAATATATGATTATGACAAAATTTCAATGTGTTTTGTACAAAATGCCAAGGCCGTTTAAAAAAGGGCGCGTACCTGCGCCATGGCCCATCATCGCGTGTGATGAGGCTGTATGGATGAATTTTTGATAGTTTAAAATTTTCTTTTATTTATTTCATGGTCGTTGAAAAAGTATTGTATGCCACTGCACGCAAATAGTCATTGTAACAATTGTGCTGTCTATTGTGACACTCAGCTTCGCTTCGTGGCACAAACTAGCACTAATGTTACAATGACTCTCAATACTTGGCAGTGGCATAAATAACTATTGTATTACTACTGATTTAATTCCTATTCTTGCTTTAGAATGTGTGCCTTTATAATGTTAAAACTTACGTACATACTTACCGATTGCTATAACGGTGAAGGAAAACATGCGTGAGGAAACCTGCACACGCCTGCGAAGAAACTCGAAGGTTGTGTGTGAAGTCGACCAACCCGCACTGGGCCCGCGTGGTCGACTAAGGCCTAGTCGCCCTGATTCAGGGTAGGCTCGAGCCCCTCGGTGGGGACGTATATGAGCTGCAATTATGATAATGTTAAGTGTCTTATTAGAATATTGGTAGTACAGTCTACGAAAAGAACCAGTATAAGCTATGTATGTACAACATTACTTATTCGTGTCGCTGTGTACAAGTATTGTAAGTATGAACGTGAGCTGAAATTTAGGCCACGCAAACATGTTTTAGGGTTCCGCAGACCCAAACGTTGACCAACAGGACCCTATTACCACACCCCGGACACTGCATACAACGATCGTGAAATGATATTTCTAAAAACAAATGACGGAGCAAACAAAATCACGGCAAAATCCTATACGTTCCAGAACTCAACTATAACCAATCTGTATCAATCTGGGTGATGAGGGGGTGAAGTCGGGATCTAGAGAGCGGCAGGGAGTGTCCATACTGTATGTTAGTACTAATATAATATATACTTTGCTATTACTAAGTCTCCACTGTCTGTCGTCAGTCAGTGGGCTGTATTTCATGAATCGTAAAAGGAAGATAGTTAAAATTTTCACATATTATGTTTATTTCTGTTGCACTTCACAATAAATAAATAAAAAGGAAAGATGGCTTCCATACAAGGATTATGTTTTAAAGGCTTTTTAGTTTTTAACTCCATCGTAAAAAGGGTTATACATACAAGCGTGGAACATGGTATGTTATTGTATTTATCCTAAAGTATAACAACAAATAATAAAACCGGTAAAGTGCGAGTCAGAACAGCGCACAAAGAGTTCCGTAGCATTATACTAGATGGCGCTAGTTTCTTCATGTTTTTAAAAACACGTTTTTTGTATGTAGCCCCCCTTATTTTTTCACTTTTTCTAATTTTTAGTATTTGTTGTTACAGCGGCAACAGAAATACATCATATGTGAAAATTTCAACAGTCTAGCTATCACGGTTCATGAAATACAGGGACAGACCGACAGACAGATAGCGGAGTCTTAGTAATAGGGTCCCGTTGTTACCCTTTGGGTACTGAACCCTAAAATCTAGCCAAATGTGAGTTGTACTCGGGCTAAGAAATCCGAAATGAAAAAAAAAGTAAATTGCTCGCGTTGATGAATTTGTATGTATCATTGTTAAAGTAGTGTAGAGATGTGTGATCGTACGGAACTCTCGTAGCGCCAGGCCGACTCGCACTTGGCCGATATTTTTTTCTTTTCATTTGTCGAAATATTGTTAAGGTTGGTAAAGTAGTAGAAGGAATTTCAATTAAGTTTTTATTTTTTTAATTTCATTATTACCTTACTTTAAATTAAAACTCTGCCCTTATCAAAGGCTGCAAAGTTATACCCACTTTAAGGCTCTTAGTGCGTCGTAAATGCACATTTTATTGTGAACTCTATAAAACCCGAATACCAATACCAAAGTATATATATTAGTACTAACATATAGTATTGACATTCCCTGCCGCTCTCTAGATTGCGACCTCACCCCCTCGTCATACAGATTGGTTACAGTTTGGTCACAGATGAGATACTAGTTTGGTTTGGTTGTAGAACGTACAGGATTTCGCCGCCATATTGTTTGTTCTGCCATTCGTTTTTTTAAAATGTCATTTCTGGCCCGTTGTTTGAAGTGTCCAGGGTGTGCCTATACGTATACGTATCGAAGAATTTTAGTGAATTATTTTATTTTTAAAATTGAAAACCTCTTTAGGCGCGTTGGGCATTTTTGAGAAAGGAAAAAACCATTGAACTCGCGACACTGTTACCACCACCACTGTAACCGCCTCCTTACAAGGAACACTCGCAAGGTCAAAACTTATAAAACTGTAAAAAGTTTTCACTCCTGGAGTCCTGGCACTCCTGGAGAGGTTAGGTTTTATTCACACTAATAATAATAAAATAAAGTGCTGTTAACGCAACATGTCTAAAGTTGCTTGTTGCTTGAGAATAATGCATGAAATATCAACAAAAAAAAAACCTCGAAAAAATACTTTTTATATTGGTTAATCTCTTTTAAACAACTCAAAAGGTGGTTAAAAGTATAATGTTTACGAACGGCGGAGTGGAGTATGGCGCGGGCGAAGTTTTTGCATCTCGCGGATTACACGAAAAGTGCTTTAAGTCAACGATGGTAATGGAAGAATTACTACTTCTGCGGATTCGCGGTGCGATAATTTAAAATAGAAGATTATAATACCTTTATCTACCCTCATATCGTAAAGTTCGAATTATAAACTTCAAAACAAATTTATATTGGTATACTTTATAAACACAATACCGAAATTAAAATAAAACACTTTATAACATTATGTCTCTAGGAAAATAAAGTTATAAGATGTAATATTTTTTTTCCATTACGTTACAAGTTAATCCAAAAAGTTAATATCACCAACGAAGTTTTATATCATTTTTTTTAATTGGAACGCACACGTTCCAATTTTTACTTGTCTGTGACAGCGCCCGCTTTAACGCATGCGCGGTGATCTGCTAGGTTTTGGCGTCATTCATTGAATATGTTTTGTTGTAATTACTGAATTTCGTAGATTTACACGTTCGTCCATCAATGCCTCTTTTGCTGGCCGCTGCAGTAATGTATTATTGCTACAATAATATACAAAATTTCAACTCAATCGGAAAACAAGGAAGTGGGTCAAATTGAACTTGCAAGATTTCATTACAGACACCGGGACAGATGAAACTAAATAAAAGCCTGTAAATGTGACGAAGTCAATCTTTTTGGTTCTCTCTCTCTCTCTAAAAAGTCATTTGTGGGGCAGTGTATAAGATTCTACAATAAAATTCCAGAAAATGTAACTAATTTGTCAGAGAACAAATTCAAGACTCATGTCAAAAAATGCTTGTGTTCTAGAGGATACTATAAAATAATAGATTATGTAAATGACAAAGATATATATGTTGATTCTATAACAAATACCATTACCTGAGACTGTAATCTGTATCATGACATTATGTAAAAGACAATAAGTATTTTTTTGTTTTTTTGACTATTTAAAAGTGTGTGTAAGCACCTATTTAAAATGAATTATTTTGATTTAATTTGATTCTATATATTCAACCTTCTTTTATATCATCTTTTTTTTTTTTTTGTTTTTTAAAATTGTCTCTCTCTGTCAGGGAATTCAATTCCGATCCTATTCATCGATACATTTATTTATTTATTTAATAATTGCAACGGGTAATTTACCCAATTACAGTAATTATACATATTTCCACTATACCATATTTTTACGTTTTATTTCTTTATTTTAATAATATATTCTGTTATTTAATTGGAATTTTCTATTTTTTTAAAAGAACCCTGGCCATTCCCTCCATTATTCTACTTCTCCATTTCTTGCAAGCGCCGCCTGCCGCTTAAAAAAGGCCAAGCAATAAAATTTTATCTAAAAATTTTAAACTGTGCAAGTTATACAGGGTGTTTTTTTTATAGCGTGCAAGCCGTTGAAGGTAGGTTCTACTCATGTAACTGAACAACTTTCTCCAAGAAAACCTCTCTCTCTCTCTCTCTCTCTCTCTATCTTATCGTGTGGTACAATTAACCGAGCTATCCAAGGGAAAGACGGCGGTTGCCTGGTGTTGCACTTAGCATCACCCGCGGTCACGTGTAGGGCATTTAGATTTACACCTACGGACGTGTGCAACGCGACCTTCATACACATCTGGAATAAGATGTGCAGGTGTTCTCGCGATGTTTTCCTTCATCGGTAAGTATATGTACGTAGGTTTCAAAAAACTCATTGGTAAATTGGCCGTCCGGGTTTGAACCCGGAACCTCTGGTTAGGAGGACCGAGTCGTTACCGGTTGGACCACCGACGCTTTTAGTTCAGTTTCATGACAAGAGCTTACTTTTAAAATAAAAAAAAAAGAAACTAAAAAGCCCTGCGTTAGAAAACATAGCGCTGCAACAGTTTAGCACTATACGCTTTGGCAGAACTTCACCGACGACCATTTTTTTTAAATTTCACGATTTTTTTTCCATTCATCATGAATCATCATATCAGCCGAAAAGACGTCCACTGCTGGACATAGGTCTCCCCCAAGGATTTCCACGACTACCGGTTCTGCGCTGCCCACATCCAGCGGCTTCCCGCGACCTTCACCAGGTCATTTTAACATTACATGGTTAAATTATGTATTAGGATCTAAATACAGCCTACGAATATTTGTTCTCTTTGATACTACTTGGCTCTTGGAATGAAAATGAAATTCCACTTAAGCCTCTTTCAAGTGAAAAGCTTTCAAATTAAAACAAATATGCCTATGAAATATACACTCAAATGTGAAATTCAAGTAACGACTCTCTTTGGATGATTCAATTAAATACTAAATAGCGAACGAAACAAAAATGGCGCGGAACGCTCTCAACGGATTCCCAATTAAGTAATAATTGGAAAACGATGGTTACCTATGTAGTATTCATTACTCAAATATGTATATTGCGCTATTTATTTTGACCGCTCCCTGTGCTTGTATTATAGCCCCGGGCGATATAATGAGCGTTCGTGGGCAAGCGGACAAACCTAGCCAATAGAATTTTAAAATGCTTTTTTATGTAAGAAAAAAATGCTGCTTCACAAACAATACTTTTTGGGCAACAATCCCGCATGAGTTAAATGAACGATTCACTTTGATAGGCAGGAACAAAGTAAGATATTTTTATACTCTATAAACAGTGCGAACTTCAATGTCAGAGAAATGAAAAACAATGTTACAGTAATCAGTACATAAATACCAGATGTCAGCGGCCTATCGTATGAATTACGCATATCACGAAATATCCGGGCATATCATAGAGGAGCACCGAAAAAAACTAAGATAAGATAAAAACTCTTTATTATACACACTAGTTAAAAAAAATATAAACAAATTATAAAAACTTAACTTGAAAAAATATAAAAAAACAAACACAATATAAAAAAGAAACTTATACATATAGGTACTATGGCGGTATAATTTAGGCGGTCTTATCACTCAAAGCGATTTCTTCCAAACAACCCGGTGTTTAGAGACAAAATCATAAAAACTAAGTTAATGTTCTTTTAGTATATGCCTGGTGCCTTGGTAGAAGGAGCCATTTCATGATCTGCCCAATTCTACGACCGGCCGACGACATAATTATACATCTCGCAACCGTTACGTAGAATCCACCGGTTACCATAACGGCGCCCTCAATGACGCCGGATTGTAAAACGGCGACGTTTTGCAAAGCGGCGTATTTTGCACCTAAGTAAAACATCACATCACATCAGCTCATATACGTCGCCACCGAAGGGCTCGAGCCTACCCTGCATTAGGGCGATCGGGCTTTAGTCGACCACTCGGGCCCAGTGTGGGTTGGTCGACTTCACACCCAACATTCGAGTTTCTTCGCAGGCGTATTGCAAGTTTCTCACGATGTTTTCCTTTACCGTATAAGAGCGTCGGATAAACGTACATATAAAATTGAAATTCGAAAACACATTGGTACGTGGCAGGATTGAACCACGACCTCCCGGACAGGAGTTAGCGCCATTGCCATTACGCCACCGACGTTCTTGTCTAAGTAAAACACTCCGAATAAAATCTATGATTTATTTTTTCTTTTTGACTGTATAATCAATAAAACCCGACTAGGGTTGCCAGGTCTTAAAACTAAATAGCCGGACATACCTGCCAGTTTAGCCGGACTTTTGGGTAAAAAGCCGGACTCTAAATTATTAAAGCCCGCTTTAGATACGCCTAAATCAATCAGTCATGTTTACTGGCCTTTGGCGAGGTCCTAATCAGACAAAGAAACGCCGCCATAGTCTCATAAATACGACAGCGCTCACCCGAATGTCCAGGTGACTGGAAAAATTATTAAACCTAAAAAGCCGGACAGGCCGGACACCTTCTAATTTGGCCGGACACACCTCCAAAAAGCCTAACACTGTCCGGCTTTATCCGGACGCCTGGCAACGCTAAACCCGACCGAACCTAACATCGTTCGCTTATTTAAAATATGTTATTTAGTAGTTTATACACAAAGCGGCGCCTCATACAATGCGGCGTACTTTCTTTCAGCCGACTTGCAATCCGGCTGAACGTGATGTCGCCGCATTAAAATACGCAACCATTTTACAATCCGGCTTTGTTCGGCGCGCTGTTTTGGAAACTGGCAGAATCTATAAATACGGCTTAGTACTAATGTACAGTAAGGCCAAAAAGCTTCGGTGGCTCAACGGTAACGACTCGGTCCTCCTAACTAGAGGTCCTGGGTTCAAATCCAGACGGCCAATGTACTAATGAGTTTTTAGAAACTTACGTACATATATTTACCGATTGCTTTAAAACTACAGGAAAAACATCGTGAGGAAACGTTTAAGTTCGCGTTTCATACGTCCGTAGGGTTAATCTAAATGCCCTACACGTGATCGCGGGTGATGCTAAGTGCAACACCAGGCAACTGTCGTCTATCCCTTGGATAGCATGGTTAACTGTGCCACACGATAATAAAAGAAGACTACATGGCTCTCTAGATACGCATATTCTGTTAAAATTTTAACCGGTTAGCAAATTCTAATCAAAACACAGCATTTGAAAGATACAAGGACGGACAGACGGTCGGTGTAAGATTAGTAAAAAAACTAGTGTGCTTTAGACCACACGACTGAAGTGAAATTTTATCATCGTTTGCGTAACGCAACGCACCAGCTTACTCTCCAAGTCAAGCGTGCAGTTCGCCTCGCCCGATCACATATTTCGTAACGACAGAAATCATCGTTTGCGTAACGCATTCACCAGCTTACTCCCCAAGTCAAGCGTGCAGTTCACCTCGCCCGATCACACTTTTCGTAACGCTAGAAATCATCATTCGCGTAACGCATTCACCAGCTTACTCCCCAAGTCAAGCGTGCAGTTCACCTCGCCCGATCACACTTCTCGTAACGCTAGAAATCATCATTCGCGTAACGCATTCACCAGCTTACTCCCCAAGTCAAGCGTGCAGTTCACCTCGCCCGATCACACTTTTCGTAACGCTAGAAATCATCATTCACGTAACGCATTCACCAGCTTACTCCCCAAGTCAAGCGTGCAGTTCACCTCGCCCGATCACACTTCTCGTAACGCTAGAAATCATCATTCGCGTAACGCATTCACCAGCTTACTCCCCAAGTCAAGCGTGCAGTTCACCTCGCCCGATCACACTTCTCGTAACGCTAGAAATCACCATTCGCGTAACGCATTCACCAGCTTACTCCCCAAGTCAAGCGTGCAGTTCACCTCGCCAGATAACACTTCTAGTAACGCTAGAAATCATCATTCGCGTAACGCATTCACCAGCTTACTCCCCAAGTCAAGCGTGCAGTTCACCTCGCCCGATCACACTTCTCGTAACGCTAGAAATCATCATTCGCGTAACGCATTCACCAGCTTACTCCCCAAGTCAAGCGTGCAGTTCACCTCGCCAGATAACACTTCTCGTAACGCTAGAAATCATCATTCGCGTAACGCATTCACCAGCTTACTCCCCAAGTTAATCGTGCAGTTCACCTCGCCCGATCACACTCTTCGTAACGCCAGAAATCATCGTTCGCGTAACGCATTCACCAGCTTACTCCCCAAGTCAAGCGTGCGTAAAGAAGTTTTACTTCAATAAGTTTGACACTTTTTCGGTACGGGACTCTCTTTCTCTTATCGTGTGGCACAATTAACCGTGCTATCTACGGGACTCTAAAAATGTAAGATGTAAGCTCAAGCCGCCAGTACCACCAATTAGTCGGTTGAAAGCGGTTTTACTTTGATGGCATTTCGGTTGTAAACAGATATTGATCCGAAGACCGCCCTGGAGCCTGTCACATTAGGATAGATTTTGAATGAAAATCATAAAACTTTGATAATTTCAATACTTACTCTAATCTATATACAGGGTGTAAAAAAAAATGGTGTAGGAGCAATTGTCTGGGGGTTCTACTCATCATACAGAACAACTTTTCCAAAAGAACCCGTAGTCAATTCGCAAAAAATAATTTGGAACCTCCATACTAAAATCCACAAAAATTGGTCAATCGGCTGATTGATTTGTATGAAATTTGTAGGCCTGAATTAGGGTGAGATCGGGCCTTAGTCGACCACGCGGGACAGTGCGGGTTGGTCGACTTCACACACAAACTTCAAGTTTCTTCGCAGGCGTGTGCAGGTTTCCTCACGATGTCTTCCTTCACCGTAAGAGCGTCGGATACACTGATGTTTGGCGGCGAGACGCAGAAAAGATGGTGGTAGCTAGCCAGGCGGGCTTAGAAAATGCCCTACCACCAACCAAACCGAGTCTTATACCTAAAGTTGACCTCGCCGGGAATCTTTTTTTTATTTTTTTTTACAAATGTTAAACCCTTGACAACATCTCACCTGGTGGAGAGTGACGATGTTACCGAAGATCTTGGTAAGCCCGCTTCCATCTTGAGCATCATCGTCACTTACCATCGGGTGAGATGATGCCAAGGGCTTAACAATTGTGGATAAAACATAAAATAAAGATACTTTCAGTGAATTAGATTAAAGGTGTGACGAATTGGATTTATTATTATCTGTACTTAATGTCCATAAATTGCGCACCGAACAACGTAGCGTAGGCAGGCATCCCGAACGCCGGAAGCCGCTGGATGCGGGTAGCGCAGAAATGGTCGTCGTGGAAATCCTTGGGGGAGGCCTATGTCCAGCAGTGGACATCCTTCGGCTGATATGATGATATTGATGACGATGTGGGTACTCCCAAACATAGTAGAGATTACTGATTGACTACAAATTGTTTGAATAAAATTTTGTCTATATACTGGCATATCACCAAAAAGTACTGAACGTAACTGGCTAAACTTTGGTAGGTAGACAGATTAGGACCTGGATTAATATATAGGCTACTTTCTTTCACGCACTGCGCACCCTCGATGATAGTCATAGAAACTATGTTCACGCGAGCTAAGCCGCTGGCAAAAGCTAAAATCATAATATTTCACATTATCTTTTACTAAGTACAACGCAGCTACACAAATTATGTTCTTAAACAAGTAGGTACTGTACAAGATAAACTTCGAGATGTTGTTAAATATTCGCGGTGAACATAAAATAGATATTCTCAGTCCAATTCCCAAGTTTCGAGGATGCTCAGAAATTCTTGAGAATATTAAACTAAGCACGCATCGGTGGCAAACATAATGCAAGGTACTTCTGACGATTTTTTGCTCGAAAAACTCCCGCGAAATACGCCCAGGGCACGGGGGGGGCGTATTTTTGTGTTTCATTCAGCTACTAGGAAATGAAAAGAGACTTGCCAGAAAGGTTGTGAATGTACTCAAAATTAATGTTTTTAAAGGATGTTTTGACAAAAGGTGGACAGGCAGTCAGTAAATTGTTTTATAAGTTCATCAGTTTCCTTTTAAGAGGCATAGACGATAAAAGTAACCTTGTTGTGAATTTCTATATGTGTTAGCTTATTTCTATAAGTTTTATCACGCTTTTATTAGCTTCACCTGTATGTATGTATGTATGTTTGTAACCGACTCCTTTGCACTCGATCTTCACCCACTTTAAACAGACAGATTTAATTCACACTTTGTACATTTATCAAGAATAAGTGACAATACAATAATTTCATAAGTTTATCTCATTATCCTGAACTAAAAATTTAAAAATAAATAAAGTTTAAAAAAACTAAAAAACACGCTTTTAAAGCACACCAAACTAAAAAGTGAAAAATAATTCTTAAATATAAGCTGAAAACAATAATGAACGAAAAATACTAGTATTTTTCGTATATAGAACCCACGATTTTTTCACAATAATACTAGTATTATTCGTTCATTATTGTTTTCAGCATATATTATGAATTATTTTTCACTTTTTAGTTTGATGTGCTTTAAAAGCATGTTTTTTAGTTTTTTTTAACTATAGCGATGGCTGACTCTCGCGTTATACTCGTGACCGGGTGCTGTCCGTGTGAACTGGCCTACTCTTGTCAAAGGTATCAATGACATTCAATGATTTTTATGTATCACTTATCGTGTCATATTGTTTTCATATTCTAATGACATAATCTGGTTTATTTCAAGGATTGCATTTTGACATTATTAACTAATTATTGTTTATTTCTTGATTTTTAACAAATGAAATTATGTTATTATTATTCTATGACTATCAGAAAGATTCCTTTATTTATTATTTATTTCCTAAAAACTGTGGCAGGCATAATTTAAATTTAAGAAATGTAAATAAAATAGATATAGCCTTTTCGAGACTGAGTAAGGTTAAAAAGTCATTTGTGGCGAAGTGCATAGGACTCTACAATAAATTACCAGAAAATGTAACTAGTTTGTCAGAGAATAAATTCAAGAATCATGTCAAAAAATGCTTGTGCTCTAAAGGATATTATACAATAATAGATAATGTAAATGACAAAGATGGATATTTCGATTCTATAACAAATTACCTGAGACTGTAATCTGAATCATGACATTATTTGTAGTATTCAATAAGTTTTTTTTTACTATTTAAAAGTGCGTGTAAACACATATTTAAATTAAATTATTTTGATTTGAAAGAGTGTAATTTGCACCTATTTTGAATAAATACCTTGAATCTTGAATCTATATTTTTCAGGGTACCTATAGATTTTTGACAATGTAGGACCTTACCTTGTGAATTTCTATTATATCAACTCAAGAATACGCACCCTTTGCGGTAATTTGCAAGACGAAACGTTAGAGCCCGGATTGAAAACATTTGCTTGAACGGGCAAAGAGAAGCACACTCCATACTTTGTTACTTTCGGTTTCCTGTTTTCGTTTAATTACAGTTTTTATACACATCAATGATAAATGTTGTATCTACAACTTACTTTATGTAAATTATTGTTGTACTGACTACATTTTTTACTGTTTGGTGTCTAATAATAAGAATATGTAATGAAATATGTACTACCTCAGTAGGTAGGAACTTTCTCTTACATGAATAACACCTTTAAATTTCAACTTGCTTGGAATCTTTGAAGAAGCATAAAAAGCATAAGAAAATAATAACATAAAAAATATAGAAAATACAATATGTGCTAGAAACAGGAAAATACCAGAGATGTTACCTATTTTTAGCTTGAATTTGCGATGCAGATTTATGTATATGTCGCAGGCATACTGTATAATTCGTCATTATACATACGGTCGGGCAAATGTCAGGCAAATTATATAATGGCGAGGGCACTTCGTGAGGCTCTTTGACGGTTAAATCAATCAAACCTGACCAAACCTAACATCGCTTGCTTCGCGAGCTCATTTACAATCTGCCGTACGGCATTTTGACAATTTGCCTCACTCGGCGTTGACCGTTTATATACGGACGAATTATTACAATTTGACTGGCTCGGCATTTTACAATCTGCGTACAGAATTTTGCCTAACCGTTTACATACGGATAGAATGATTACAAATTGCCTGAATCGGCGTACACTATTTTCCATTTCGCCTGACCGTTTACATACTGACGAATTATACAATTTGCCTGACCGTATGTAAAATGACTAATCAATCAAACAATTTGCCTGCCACATAATATCAATCGTATATATAACTAGTCTGGACATAAATACTGTTATATAAAAACTTCTTTAGATTTCCCGCCATTTCACATACTTATTCGTGTTTATTATCAAATTACAATATGGAATGGGGTGTGAGAGAAAATAGGATTGCAGTGATTGCCTTGCACAAAGTGGGTATGGAGCCGCCGGTCATATTCATGACACTCCAAAAGCTTGGTATCAGCCGTATATTCGTATATAGTACTATAGACAGATATACCAACACTTCCTCTGTCGAAGACCATGAAAGATCGGGGCGGCGGCGTGCTGTTATAGAGCTACACAGGCTAAAGTTAAAGCCAGAATTCGGCGAAATCCCATTATAGGAAACAAAAAATTAAGATTCCCGCTAGGAATCTGTCGCGTATAATAAAACAAGCCCTGAAGCTCGGCGCTTATCGTCGATATACAGGACATGTTCTAAATCAATCCCTACAGTTAAAGAGAGTGGATAGATCAAAAACTTCTTCTGTCCCGATACGCAAGTGAAAGGCATAGAAATATCCTCTTTAATGATGCTAAAATTTTCAAGATTGAAGAGCACTACAACAAGAAAAATGACAAAGTGTACGCTCACAGTTCTAAAGAAGCTGCGCAAGTGGTCGGAAAGGTACAACGTGGTCATCATCCTGCATCAGTGATGGTTTGGTGGGGGGTGACTTATCAAGAAGTCACAAAGCTTCATTTTTGTGGAAAAGGAGTGAAGACTTCAGCCAAAGTGAAATGTCACACTAGGCACTAGTAGTAGGTACCTTGACCAACTGTCACACTAGGCAATAGGTATAGGCACAGATGAGATACTAGTTACTTCGTAACAGGTGCTGCACTTCCTTATAAAACGAAAATACTTACGCATTTATTCACCAACTCCTTCCCACTGTCAGAAAATACACGGAAACATGGGTATTAAGGCGCTCGACTTACGGGTTATAACTGCGTGCGTAGACTGGCGGCGCGCGACTTGCAATGGCGACTGTACGGCGTTCTAGCGCTAACAACCGACTGACGAGCGGTGACAGTCCGTCACACAATTAATCGGTGTGAAGCTCTACACAGGAATTTTCATCGGTAAGTGCGCGGACTCCCTATGTACCTTCATACTAAACTATCGGCCGACTGAAGGTCTGCGGTACGTTTAAGCTCTAAGTAAACAAAGAAATAATATTGATTTATATATATCAAACATAAAATGTCTTTTGTATATGGAGTGACGGTATACAGAGTTTACACTATACTGTACTGTATTCTGTTTGGTGTCAAGTATCTAAAGTAAAAGTATTATAATTCATAGTTAACTGGCACTTTCCAAGAAATGTTCTACATACCACCAGCAAAGTTGACGTGAATATTCTACAAGTCACGTCAATATAGAAACCTGAATGTTTTGTAACTGAGCAAAGGAGATTGAATACATTCGAGAATACAAGAGTTTCTTGGCTCGAAGTTCACGCTAAGGTTTGGTCAAAGTATATATAAAGTGTAACATTTCATTTCAAAGGAAAATATTGATTAGATGTAAAATTTTGATAGTTATATATTTTTTTTTACTTTCTATAATTGCGAATGATGATGGATTGTTTTATTTATTTCATTTAACATTGATTAATTTGTCATAAAACTAAGCCAACCCATGTTTTTGACTAGAACTTTATCATAAACCCAAACTAGTTCAGGTTTTTGATCAAAAACCTAATTTTATCAAAATCCTACAACATATACAAGGTGTAACAAAATTGATGTAGGTCCCATTAACTGGGGGTTCTACTCGTCATACTGAACAACTTTCCCCAAGGAACCCATAGTCAATACCCAAAACAAATTTTGACGCTCCATACAAAAAAGCACAAAATTGGTCGATCAGCTGATCGTTTTGTATGAAGATTTAAGTTTTTTTTTGCGATTTCAGCAAACTTGTAAAACATAAGTTGTTCAGTCTAATGAGTAGAAGCCCCAATTAACGGGACCTACACCAATTTTGTTACACCCTGTATATTAGTACTAACATACACTACGGACACTCCCTGCCGCTCTCTAGATTGCGACCTCACCCCCTCGTCACCCAGATTGATACAGATTGGTAACAGTTTGGTTGTCGAACGTATAGAACTTAGGCGCCATTTTGTTTGTTCCGTCATTTCTTTTTTTTAGAGGTCCCGGGTTCAAAGAAAAGCGTCGATGGCTCAACCGGTAACGACACGGTCCTCCTAACCAGAGGTCCCGGGTTCAAATCCGGATGGCCAATGTACCAATGAGTTTTTCTATAACTTACGTACGTATATACTTACCGATTGCTTTAACGGTGAAGGAAAACATCAAGATGAAACCTGCACATCTGATTCCAGATGTGTATGAAGGTCGCGTTGCACACGTCCGTAAGTGTTAATCTAAATTCCTTACACGTGACCGCGGGTGATGCTAAGTGCAACACCAGGCAAACGCCGTCTATCCCTTGGATAGCACGGTTAATTGTGCCACACGATAGGAAGAAGAAGAATTTCTTTTTTTAAATATCATTTCTGGCCCGTTGTATGTAGTGTCCAGGGTGTGGTTTGGTTTTCTCATCACTAACACCTGGAATAACTTTCTGGGGAAACTCTGCAAATGTTTCCAGTACGTTCGTATTGCAAAAAAGATGTCTCTGAATTTTTAACAACCTGAAATACGATTTATATCTACGTACAATATTCAAAGAAAAAGGTTTCTACGCTTACAGGAAAATATAACTTTAACCTTTTCGTGTAAAAGATCTTATAACAAAACAAGGTTCTAGGAAATGTGCTTAGTAAAACCAATCAACTGAATACCTTTGGTAAGGACAATGCTTTATGATAATTGAAAAGAGCACTTTTAGGTCATCAACATCATCATCATATCAGCTAAAAACGTCCACTGCTGGACAAAGGACTCCCCCAAGGATTTCCACGACCATCGGTCCTGCGGTATCCATCGGCTTCCCGAGATCTTCACCAGGTCATCGGTCCACCGCGTGGGAGGCCTAGGCGCTACGTTTTCCGGTGTACTTTTAGGTGATGAAATAAAATTAAAACTGCCAAAATGTATTAAACCTTAGAAATGTGATAAAGAAATAGGTAATTGAAAATGTATTCTATATACTCTTGATGAGTTTTTGTAACTCACGGGATCAAGACGTATCTAACGATACCTCACACGTTAAATTCTTTCAAGCCGTTCAGGCTGAAGCAGGGAACGTAGAAATCTACATACATACAAACATTCACAAGAAAAACATAACTCTCCTTCTGAGGCAGTCGGGTAAAAAACATAACCCTCGTTTTGAGGTAGTCGGATATCTACAACGGCGTTTCTTCTGCTAAATGTTAAAATAAATAGTTATTAAATATGGGATATGACTGCTGGTCATTTGAGGTCCTTTTATATGATCTGTCAAAAACGAAGTTTAATTCTAAAAATGTTTGAAATACCCGCAAGTGACGTCATAAATTTTTAGCGTGTTTGACGAACTTATTTTGTGAATTTGATCAATAGGGGATTGGACTGATTCAAAAATAAAATCTGAAATATGATTTTCTAAATTGCTCTCCTCTTGAAGTTTCTCAAAACCTTACTTGTTTTGTTTTCCATCACGCCTTCAATTTTTAATTGATCAAATTCACAAAATAAGTTCGTCAATGACGCCTAATATCTATGACGTCACTTGTGGGTATTTCAAACATTTTTAGAACAAAATTTCGTTTTTGACAGATCATAAAGAGTAACTCAAATGACTAGCAGTCCGATCCCCAATTAAAAATTGAAGACGTGATGAAAAAACAAAACAAGTAAGGTTTTTTTAAAACTTCAAGAGGAGAGCACTTTAGGATATCATATTTTAAGATTTTATTTTTGATGCAGTCCGATCTCCTGAGGATTAGAAGCAGAGAAATGTAAGTGATTCTTAGTTGTTTCTTAGTTGTAACTTGTAACATAAACATTGACATTAAATAGTCGAAACAAGTAGCAAGAACATGTCAACTCCGAAATTAAACAAAAACTTTAGTGTCGACTCTCGGTCGCGCCGCCCTGTCACTAGGAAACTAATAAACTACGTTCAAGTACTCGAAAGTTGGACTATTCATTACAGTTTGACATGTCATTATCTTTTCGTTGAGGACAAGTGTTAATAATATTTTTTTTTGAAACATTTTAAATTACTATTGTATTTAATAGTTTTTATGACTCTTAAATTATGTCGTTTCCCACCTACTTAACAATCTCTGTGCAAAAAATCACAGCAATCGAGTATTTTTTAGTTCCCTCAGGAACTGCATCATATTAAGCTATTTTCCCGGAATAAAAAAAGAGTAGCCTACGTCCTTCTCCGTGACACAGGCTACCTGCATGCCAAATTTCATAAAGATTAGTCAAGGCGTTGAAGCGTGAAAAGGTAACAAAGAAACAAACAAACTCATTTTCACATCTATAATACCTATTAGTAAGGATTATAAAAGAGCTTTCGTTGAACAAAATGCTTGAGTTCAGAATCATCTAAACAGATGACAAGAATGCAAAAGTAAATCAGAAGGTCATATGTTTTTTAGGGTTCTGTATCGCAAAAGGTGAAAATGGAACCATTATGGGATGCGTCTGTCCGTCCGCATGACACAGCCAATTGGCTCCGAAACTACTGGACCGATCATGTTGAAATTTGGTACACATAATATGTAAGCCGGATGAGTAACGTAAATAAATGAATTTCAAACATGAGGGCCACTTTTGGCGTTTTTATAATTGATGGTTAATATATATATATTTTTAATTAAACATCGTGATGAAACCTGCACACGCCTGCGAAGATAATTCGAAGGTTGTGTGTGAAGTCGACCAACCCGCACTGGGCCCGCATAGTTGACTAAGGCCCGATCGGCTTAATTCAGGGTAGGCTCGAGCCCCTTGGAGGGGACGTATATATGAGTGAATAAATATTCTTAATACTAATACTTAAATAGTTTTGAAATTATTTAAGAAAATAGACGAAAATTGATCATTTACTCCCCCCCCCTTTAAATCCGAAACTACTGGGCCTAAAATCTTGAAACAATCACAATCACAAATGGGGAATCTTGGTAAGCCCGCTTCCATCTTCGGCAACATCGTCACTTACCACCAGGTGAGATGTTGTCAAGGGTTTACAAATTATGAATAAAAAAAAAGTCAAATGCATAGATTACAGGAAAACCTATAAAAAAATCTAGTCATTTTAATCCCACAGGAAAAAATGAACTTGAATTTTCTCACAACAGGCCCTTGCCCTTTTTTTTTTTAATCTAAATATGTACTAAGAGCACTTGTGTTGATAAAATTTTGGTGCAGAACCCTTTTTGTGTGACCCCGAATCGCACTTACACTTTTTTTTTATTATTAAGATATAAAAAAACATACCTTATAAGCACTATTATTATCCACAATAATTGAGTTTCACAAGTCCATTCGCGGGCCGTTTTAATTTGTGAAATTTCAAAGAGTCACCGCACGTCCAGGGTGGCACAGCGACTAAGTCACGACCAAATCCAGTTCGGGCACAGATACACGATTGTTGTTTTATTAATAAGTCGATGTTTAATTTATTTTGCTGGTTAGTGATCGGGGATAGAACACCAGGTTGAGATAGATGAAACGCGTGCTCTCGTGGCGAAAGCTAAGCGCAGACTGCCGGCCGGTCGGTCGGTCGGTCCCATGTCGGTCCCATTCCAATCATGAACGTCGTCGTCGACAACTGTCTAAATACAGCCCCTAAGTTCCCGCGCACCCCGGCGGCGGCGGCGGGCCCAACGCGTGCCACGCTCCATCCATGCAATCCTTACTTAATATTATAGATGTGAAATGTGTTTATATGTATGTATAAATTCTTTATTGCACACAAGGAATAATCACAAAATGGTTTTATCAGACTTAAATGTACAAAGATGGTATTATCGCTAAAAGCGATCTCTTCCAGACAACCCTTGGCAGATGAGATATATTCAAATATATTAAGTAAAACAACGATAGCGCAAGAATCTGATAACAAGGTAGGTACCTACCTATTTCCCAAAAGGAAAATAAATAATTGTTTTTAAAAGTGTTTGTTTGTTTGTTACTTTTTCACGTTTCAACACCTTGATCAATCTTTATGAAATTTGGCATGCAGGTAGCCTGTCTCACGGTACGTCCGTACTAATACTACTAATATATATATATACTTTGCTCACGGGGAAGGACATAGGGTACTTTTTATCCCGGGAAAAAAACATAATCTGATGCAGTTCCTGAGGGAACTAAAAAAATACTCGGTTGTTGTGATTTTTTGCACAGAGATGGTTGAGTAGGGGGAAACGATATAATTTACTAATCACCCTTAAAGACAGTCATTAAAACGATGTCCACGCGGGCGAAGCCGCGGGAAAAAACTAGTAAAATTATAAATGTGAAAATGTTTTTGTTTGTTTGTTACCTTTTCACGCTTCAACGCCTTGACAAATCTTTATGAAATTTGGCATGCAGGTGGCCTGTGTCACAAGGAAGGACATAGGCTACTTTTTATCCCGTGAAAATAGCATAGCCCGATGAAGTTCCTGAGGAAACTGAAAATGTACTCTTTTTTGGTTATAATTTCTATAACATCCCAACGGAATAATGGATTGTGTGATTTTTTGCACAGAGATGGTTGAGGGGGAAATGATATGATTTACTAAGAAGCATATCCTGACATAGTTCCCGAGGGATCTGGAGACAATTCATATCCACACTCGCGAGCCGCTTGCGGTTTGCGCACCGCACACCCTCTAAGACAGTCATTAAAACGATGTCCACGCGGGCGAAGCCACGGGCAAAAGCTAGTATTCTATAAATTTTCGCTTAAACCCCGAAGCCGCTATCAAAAACTGTTTTCGCGAAACTCAACGCAAACCCCAAGAATATATTTTTTTTTATCCACAGTTGGTAACCTATTAGTAGATAATTGGTCTGCAGCGGTGTAAGATTTTTTAGTCCCGCACAGTCATGTCACAGTATATATATTAGTACTGTCATGTATTGTCATCAGAACTCAGAGCGTGTGCAAAATTTCATCGTAATCGAAGACCGGAAAGTGGGTCAAATTAAGATTCCAAGATTTTCTTACATATAGTTAGTTAAAAGTGAAGCTAATAAAAGCGCGTTAAAAAGACGTGTGGCACTCGGGGACTGCCGCGGTAAAGCTATTGCATAGCATTTTTTATCAACTTTTAATACTACGAAAGTTACACCAGTAAAATTGACTTAGTCCTTTTAGTACCACAAATCGCTAATAGATGGCACTGTAAGTTTTTTTAGAACGCGGTAACTTTACGTCACGTTCGGCCGAGCCAGTAAAATTGACTGTCCTTTTAGTACCGCAATTCGCTAATAGATGGCACTGTTAGTTTTTTTAGAACGTGGTAGTGTTAGGTTTTTTCGTTACGGAATTTCTTGATTCGGTCGCCGCGCTCAAAGCCCGCGATGTAAGCTATGCAATAGCTTTAAAATCCCAAACATAGCATAAATTAAAGCAAAGTGAAGCAAAGCCTGTAAACATTAAATTTGTAGGAAAAAATATTACTTTTAAATTTGAAATTTATATCATAATTTTCTTCTTTTTTTTAAAACTACTTAGTCTATGCTTATTCAAATTTAATTAAGTTCACTTTTCGACGAAAAAACATTGAAAAAGTGCAAAAGTGTGGTTATTTCTTTACACGGAAAGAAAAAAGACAGAGACAACTGTTCAATTAATGCCTCGCCCGCCTTAATGTTAGCAAATACTGTTTCAAACAAATTGAAGCATTCTAAAACATCTATTAGGCTATAGGTCTTTAGATTTATTTTTTTGGAAAAGTTAGTAGAACAAAGAGAATGTAAGTCACTACGTTTTTTTAACACACTTTTATTAGCTTCACCTGTATGTTTGTATGTTTGTTTGTTTGTATGTAACCGACTCCTTTGGACTCGATTTTGACCCACTTTAAACGGACAGATTTAATTCAAACTTTGTAGACTTATCAAGAATCAGCGACAATATAATAATTTCATAAGTATTATTGTGAAAAAAAACCGTCGGGCGCTTTGCTCCATATTTTTCATACATCGAGCGCCCGACGGTTTTTTTTTTTACAATAATTGTAGTATTTTTTATTCATTATTGTTTTAAGGTTATTTTAAAAATTATTTTTAACTTTTTAGTTCGAAGTGCTTTAAAAGCGTGTTTTTTAGTTTTTTTAAACTCTATTTATTTTTATTATTCACAATTGGTAAACCTTTGACAACATCTCAATCTTTATAGTAGAAGTCCATTGATATCGTGACGAGTTCCATGTACGACTGTCAAGAAGGAACCTTTTTCGAGCCAATTAGAAGGTGTGCCATAATTTAAGTCAAGTCGTTCCCACGGGTAGACTTGGAGATATCACACAACGACGCCCTTGTCGTACCTACTAAGTGAGAGCTCCATGACTAAAGCATTGTAAACACATAAAAATACTAGCTAAATTGGCATAATAGTACAAATTACAAAGTGACGAAAGAGTAGCTTCAAGCTAAAGTAAGCCTTGTATTTGAGTAAGAACAGCTAGATGACAACACAACAGGATTTGAAGGTGACTGTACCAGTGACGTGATATGACGTACATGGGATCCTTCTAGTAATAGGTTCTAATAAGAAGCTCCTATTGTGTTGCTGGTAATTGTTGAAACAAGACAACCAATTTTGTCTTATCTGTGACAAGTATGCAAGATTTGTGCTGTAAATAAGCTGGCATCCTCGGAAAATTATTTCTCCGTTCGTTAATTTAGTGTGAACTGTGAACTTTCGTGATCCCTTCACAAAAACCCAAACAAAATTATATACAAGCTTTTAATACGGCATTTTTAGGTACGCGATGTACATATGCATGGAAAATTTCAGCTCAATCGGAAACCGGGAAGTGGGTCAAATTTTACTTGCAAGATTTCATTACAAACACTGGGACAGGTGAAAGTAAACAAAAGCTTGTAAAAAAAATACGAGTGTGCTTAAGACCACACGACTGAAGTAAAACTTCTTTAGCTCCATCTTTTAAGGAGATGTAAAATACCGATTGCTTTAACGGTGAAGGAAAACATCGTGAGGAAACCTGCACACGCCTGCGAAAATTTATATAGTCGAGTGAGTTAACTTCTTGGCAATTATGTGCTCCTGGTGCTTTTTACAACTACAACATATCTCACAGTTGGAACACCTCTAGTAAGCTCCTGGAAGCCTAGTACTTTTAATCCATTGACACACTGATGTTAGGTATAAGAAACGACTCTTTTTAGTATGACAGTTTTCCTCGCAGAGAATCGACCGCATTGAAAAACCTCTTGTAAGCTCCTGGAAGCCTAGTACTTTTAATCCATTGACACACTTGTTTGACGGTTTGACCGTCCGTCCGTCCGTCCGTCCAAGTACAAGTACGAGTTTAACTCTCGCTTGCACGCTTGGCTCAAGCGTAACGTGACAATGACGTCACACTGGCGTAACGCGACAATGACGTCACACTGGAGAAATTTGATAATGACGTCACACTTTTTCATGAATGCAGCCCGTGTCATCAATTTATAAGACGGACGTTAACACATTAAAAACACCTAGACATACATAATTTCATACCTACATACATACATACATATATAGCCTGTCATAACCCTTCCTGTTGGCGGGTAAAAAGAGCGACCGTTTACAAATTCGTCCTCCTAATCAGAGTTCCCAGTTTAAATCAAGGGAATGCCAATGTACAATAGAGTTTTTAGAAACCTAGGCTAAAAAATATTTTGGTTACCGATTGCTTTAGCGGTAAAGGAAAAGTTAGAACAGATAGACTGATTTTGATAGTTTTTTTGTGTGAAAGGTGACTCTATCGTGAGTGTTCTTAACTATGATTCACTTAATATCTTTTAGCCTTTTAGCCGTTAAGGTGTTAAGGTTATCGGCTCTTTTCTGTTTAATGAAGCGATGTGATCAACTTCCACTGTTCTAATTGATTCGAAATTTGGTATCCTATTACTTCAATATCTTTCCAGCGATACCTTTGTCGACCCACCAGGCGACGCACGGAGGGTTTTCCAAGATATGCTCTTTTGGTTGCTCGATCCTCTCCCATTTTCTCTACATGTCCTAGCCAGCGAAGTCGGGCTGCTTTTAGTTCCCCGATGATGTTCGGTTCGGACACTATGTCTTCCAGCTCCTGGTTAAATCTTTGCCTGCACTCCCCGTCTTCTCCTCTTGTCGGCCCCAGAATCTTTCGCAGGATCTTTCGTTCCGCGACTAGGAGTTTGTTCTTCTCTTTTAGTGTTAGTGTCCAAGTTTCGCACCCGTTCATTAGAATTAGCCTGATTACACTTTAATAGACATGGATCTTTGTCGTTCTGCTGAAAGATGAATCGCTGGAAAGATGAAGTCTCCAAAGACCTCAAAGAGTTGGGGACACTCCCAAGGTCAAACTTGGCACAAAATTAGGATAGAGTGGCGCACTTGATGCCACTTGTGGCCAAGATCCACTTCGGGTCGCTGAGCCAGCGAAGCAAGTAAGTGAGAATTACTTCAATGACAATGCAAGAACATGGTAACCTTGACCTGACGCTGCAGCATACCTGTAATCTGGAGGACACCCAACTCCTCACCAGCTTACAGCAGAGGTATTGTGTTTAGACTCATTGTAATGGTCTCAATGAATAGATTGTAGATAGATGGTGATAAGGGTCTGATGATAGAGCAAGAAAGAGAAATGTAGAGGTTTTTACAAGCTTTTGTTTACTTTCATCTCTCCCGGTATCTGTAATGAAATCTTGCAAGTTAAATTTGACCCACTTCCCCGTTTCCGATGAAGCTAAAATTTTGCATGCATATGTATATCGCGTGACAATACATTAAAATGACGACATGGAGGTGATCTGATGCTGGAGCTGGTAGGTAGGAACTCTTCACCTTTCCCGGTGTCTGTAATGAAACCTTGCAAGTTAAATTTGACCCACTTCCCGGTTTTAAATTGAGCTGAAATTTTGCTTGCATACGTATATCGCGTGACAGTTAAAGCTTGTACCAAAAAGCTTTTAGGTTTTTCGACAATTATTTTTGAGTTTTTATTTGAGTTATAAAAATTGTACCACACGTTAAGTGAAACTTTACAATACAACCGTTTAGCATAATTATTTATCATTATCACTAACAAATTGGACCGTCCTCCACTGCAATCGCCTATGAACCCTCCATTGTTTTCCTTAGGCTGGTCACAAACAATGCAGAAAATTCAAATTTCTTATTAACTCGCCTGAATTTAAGGACCGTTGTATAATAATTTAATTACATAGAGTTTAGTGACAATCACACACTTGACGGGATTGTTCAAAAACATTGTATGTATACACTGTATTTTTCATGATGGCTTTAGAAATTGATCTCAACATCGTTTGTGTTCAGTATAACAGTGTAGATGAATAAGCCAAGTCAGTGCTCCGTCACTCGCTTATACCTACTGCAAAATGTACCTACACTAAGCGGCCCGCTCGGGCGGCTCTCGCAAGAAGGCCGCCACCAGTGCTTTCAGATGCAAAAACGCAAAATACAGTAGCTCAACTTGAAAATTATAGTGTCCCCATGGTAAATCACCAAATATTTACAAAAAATACATTGTTTGTATGAAACCTTTCATGTCAAAATTACAGTACATTAAAATGACGACATATACAGTGTTTGTATAATAATCAATTAAATTCAGTACAGTAAATGACATGAAAATATCAAATCAGCTGTACTAAATTAGAGTTAATTTGGAAGCTTTTTTTTAATAAATAAATATCCGTTTATTTTCACACCACATCATTGTACAGTTATTAACAAAAAGGTAAAAACATATTATAGAGATGTGATGGACTGGTGCCTGAGCTAGACTTTAACAAGTCTGTGTTTCGGGACACCAGGCCCCACCCTATGGATTTGGTACAGATATTATTTGCGGCTTTGGCCGCCACCGACCGCTCTAACAAGTCGCGCGTAACGTTGCCAGTCTTATGCGCCGCCCGCGCCGTCTGGTAGAGACCCGTCGCATAAAATTGGCATCATCATCATAGTATCAGCTCATGTACGTCCCCACCGATGGGCTCGAGCCTACCCTTAATTAGGGCGGTCGGGCCTTAGTTGACCACGCGGGCCCAATGCGGGTTGGTCGACTTCACACACAACCTTCGAGTTTCTTCGCAGGCGCGTGCAGGTTTCCTCACGATGTTTTCCTTCACCGTTAAAGCAATCGGTAAGTATGTACGTAAGTTTTGAAAAACCCATAGGTACATTGGCCGTCTAGATTTGAACCCGGTACCTCTGGTTAGAAGGACCGAGTCGTTACCGGTTAAGCCACCGATACTATAAAATAATATTGACAACTTTGCAGTAATGCTGTTACAGTATTGGCAGTTAGCTGTAACTCGCTAGTCGAGATTTGAGGGAGTCGCGCGCAAAGTTGTAAATTTTCTTGTGAGTGATTTTTCGAATCAGAAACGAGGAGATCCGCAGGAGAACTAAAGTAACCGACATAGCTCACAGAATTGCTAAACTGAAGTGGCAGTGGGCGGGGCACATAGCTCGTAGAACAGATGGCCGATGGGACAGCAAAGTTCTCGAGTGTCGACCGCGCACCGGAAAACGTAGCGTAGGCAGGCCTCCCACGCGGTGGACCGATGACCTGGTGCAGATCGCGGGAAGCCGATGGATGCGGGCAGCGCAGGACCGGTCGTCGTGGAAATCCTTAGGGGAGGCCTTTGTCCAGCAGTGGACGATCTGTGGCTGATATGATGTACCGGTGTAGATATCTATTTCTGTGTGACTAAACATGGGTCGCGTAAAAACATACTGTTCATTTAATGGATGTATGACAAAAAAGAGAAGCAATGACGTGTCATTTTTGAAATTACCAGCAGACGGCAGACGAGGAAAGGTAGTTAACCTTTCATGTATAAAACATTTTGTTTTCGTGTGTCTGATGTATTTATAGATACTTACCTAATAATCTTAGATTGATATATTATTATTGTGTGTCAGAACCGTCCTAATTATGTGGAAGTTTATGTACTTACTAGTGGATGCCCGCAGCTTCGACCGCGCAGATCCCGATTTTTGCGGTTCACGTGGGAATTTCCCAAAATCCTTTCTTAGCGGATGCCTACGTCATAACATCTACCTGCATGCCAAATTTCAGCCCGATCCGTCCAGTGGTTTAGGCTGTGCGTTGATAGATCACTATGTCAGTCAGTCAGTCAGTCACCTTTGAGTTATATATATTTAGATATGCTATGATGTATGTTGTACGCAAATAAAGAATAAGTAGGTACATAAATAAAATCAACTGTTGATTTAAAAATTTCGATAGTTATAAATCCACCTTTCATCAGTTCTATTGCTGTTTTACGAATCAAGATAGGATTCAACTAAGTATACCTGGCATAAAGTACCGCGCATAATATATTTTTTTGCTAAACAAACAAAAATGAAAGGCAACTTGAAATTCGGTGCAAGCTTGCGCGCCTTCTAAGTACGGTTGACTATACGATTGTTAGGTACTTAAATCAATCAAATTTAAAAAGTAAATAGAAAAATCATCACTTTTCAACATTAATTTTCATTTTCATGAGTTAACCCTAGTGCTAGAACGCCGTACAGTCGCCGCCGCAATTCGCGCTCCGCCCGTGAACGCCGTTATAACCGCTAAGTCGAGCGTATTAATACCCATGTTTCCGTGTATTGTCTGACAGTGGGAAAGAGTAGGTAAATAAACGCGTAAATACCTACGCGTTCACCTAAGTATACCTACCATAAAGTACCGCGCATAATATTTTTTTTGCTAATCAAACAAAAATGAAAGGCAACTTGAAATTCGGTGCTAGCTTGCGCACCTACTAAGTGCGGTTGACTAGTACGACTGTTAGGTATTTAAATCAATCAAATTTAAAAATCGTCACTTGTAAACTTTTATTGACGTGATAACGTCTTATAATTCGATGGAGCCGGCTGCACGCACGAAAAAATGCGTCGTTACCTCGCTCTGAGGCGTTCCGTTTAAGGCTTGAAGTGCAAGCGAGAGCGTGCAACGAGCGACAAAGAGGCACAATTGGCCTCCGCGTTCGGCAGCGTTCGACATCTGTCTCTCTCCTACTTGAGTGAGCGATGCGTCCGCGTGGACAGCTGCTATACAATACATTTACATGTTCTCGTCAAGTATGAAGTGCAGTGAAAAGTGAATGTGGTGTCAATTGTTTATAGCAATGATAATTGCGGCGATAAAGGTAATGATTCTTTCGATATTATGAAACCATTCCATCAGTATTTTCTTATGACGTTGTCACGTTCAACTATCGTCAGTAAACCGACTTTACAGACAACCGTTTTTTTTATTTTCATTTTCATGTGTCAACCCTAGCGCCACAACTCCGTACAGTCGCCGCCGCAACTCGCGCTCCAACCGTGTACGCCGTTATAACAGCTAAATCGAGCGTATTAATACCCATGTTTCCGTTTATTGTCTGACAGTGGAAAGGAGTAGGTAAATAAACGCGTAGGTATTTACGTTTTTTATGGAAGTGCAGTATCTGTTACGAAGTAACTAGTATCTCATCTGTGTCCAAGTACTGTAAATTCCCTTGAGTAACAACAGTCAAGAACTGAAGTGCAAAGCATCGATCCGTGTTACGTTCCTTCTCCTGTGGTGAAACTTAAAGATCAATTGGATGTAGTTTCTGGTTGATATTGATAAATCGAAAATTTTATTTTTAAAATTTGTGCTAAACCGCTGCTCTCCGTGACGTAATGGTTAGTCCATTCGCTTCACACCAGGAGGTCACAGGTTCGATTCCCGGTGGGGTTAACTTGTAAGACTCGGTTTGGTTGGTGGTAAGGCATTTTCTAAGTCCGCCTGGCTAGCTACCACCATCTTATCTAAGTCTTGACGCCAAAGATCAGTGTTAACAACATTGATGTGTTCCGGTTTGAAGATAAAATAGCCAGTTCTCCATGGGAATCTTGGTAAGCCCGCTTCCATCTTCGGCATCATCGTCACTTACCATCAGCTGAGATGATGCTAAGGATTTACCAATTGTGGATAAAAAACTCGTCTTATATTTAAAACTTAAAAAATATATTATAGATACTTCTTTCTTTACCCACAATTGATAAGCCCTTGGCATCATCTCACCTTATTGTCGGTTTGGATGAAATTTTGTATTTAGGTAATGTTTTTCATAACAAGTCTATATAGATGAGGTCATTCCTGACAAAAAACCGTTTGTACACAAACTATAATATTTTTACATGTCGAGCAATTTATTGTAATTATTTTTTCTTCACAATTGGTAAGCCCTTCTAATCAATGCTCCGTTTTCATCTTGGTTACTAAGTTTTTATTACCATCATCTATAATTTTACTTATAACTTTTTAATTTTTTGTTATATTTTCGGCATCATCGTCACTTACCATCAGGTGAGATGATTCCAAGGGCTTACCAATTGTCAATAAAAAAAAATCTTGAGATTTATTAAATTTTCAGGTCTTTTAAACATTACAAAATCACTAATTACAATTGATAGTTCCCATCTTGGTTAATGAGCGTTTTTTATCGCCACCTTAAATTTAATTTTCAAAGCTTCTTAGAATTAATTTCATTTTCAGACCTTAAAAAGATCATAAACTCCTTAATTAAAATCGATAGTTTATGTTTTTACGTCTTCAGAAATATTTTACGAGTGAGTATTAGGTGTTCGATAACATTACAGATTTTTGTTATTTTTGACGTCAATTACTCCTAAACGATAGAAAAACCAAGGTTGAAAAAAATATCCTTATTGTTGATGATGTTCCTTAAAGTCAAAAGCTATTAGAAACACGATTGAGCAGTTTTGGCTCGATAGAAAAAAATCCCAAAGATTCTACACCGCTACTTTCAACTCTAGTTATGACTAATATTTTAAAGTATAAATTTAAAAAAATATACAACAATATATGTTGTGATAATACAAAGTGAGTAATTTTATTATTTTGTAAACTTTCATTGTAGTTTTTGAACGAAAAACCGTTGAAAAAGTAAAAAAGTGGTAATTTTCTTTACAAACTTTTTCAATTTTCTTTTTTTTTCAAATCAATACCTCGCCTTAACGTATAAAACCGGCCAAGTGCGAATCGCGCAAAGTAGAGTTCCGTAGTCTTTTCAAAAAATTAATGTTTATTTTAAAAAACAAAGTTATATTTGCAGTTGGTAATATAACATATTGTATGAAAAATCTGTGAACTTTTTACAAATCGAACTGCACATCTTAAGTTGGTCGACTATTTCTCCTAAACTAAGAAAGCCTTCTTAGCCGCGATAGTTTTTCATTTAAATTCATGATTTTTTTTCAAATTTACAAATACAGCGGTTTAGTTGTTAGGGGGTGAGGTCTCGACACTCGACTCCAACAAAATTTAGCACTTTCAAGCCGATTTTTTCGAAAACGGAACCCTAAATTATAAAATGGTCTTAGAAGACAACTATTTTATAAGTTTTAACTAAGGATAAAAAAAGCGTCGGTGGCTCAACCTGTAACGACTCGGTCCATCTAACCAGAGGTACCGGGTTCAAATCTGGACGGCCAATGTACCAATGAGGTTTTCAAAAACTTACGTACATACGACTTACCGATTGCTTTAACGGTGAAGGAAACACATCGTGAGGAAACCTGCACACGCCTGCGAAGAAACTCGAAGGTTGTGTGTGAAGTCGACCAACCCGCACTGGGGCCCGCGTGGTCGACTAAGGCCTAATCGCCCTGATTCAGGGTAGGCTCGAGCCCCTCGGTGGGGACGTATATGAGCTGTTTTAATAATATAATAATAACTAAGGATACCCCAAGTACTAGACTGGGCTTGACGAGAAAAAAATCATCCCTATTTAACTTGTAGGGGAGGTACCCTTAAAAAGGTTTTTTTTACAAAAATTTATTACAGTTGTCTCCGCGTTATTATTATATATATCACTGCCATATTTCAGCTCTTAACTGCTAGGCCGCGGACTGACAGACGAACAAACAGACATGACGAAACTATAAGAGATCCTTGTTGTACTACGGAACGGAACTCTAAAAAACAAACAGATGTATAAGGACCTACAAGATAGGTCAAATGACAATATTCAATTCAATTTATTGAAATACCTACCGTATAAAGCTATCACTATGGAAAAAATATATAATATACTTAAAGTAGGTAATTAAAAAAATATTTAATTAAATACAATTTTGAAAATATTACCACTTTTGATGTAAAAAATATACTGTAGACTGTAGACCCTGTTTTTGGCATTAATTGCAAAATTTCTCGAAAACAAATAGTTAATGTTGAATGAAACCAACACACAAATATCGGTGACTTTAAGACCTTTCATTTTAATTGAACACATTTTTTAAACTCATTTGAAAGTAAAGAAAAGTAATAAAAATATGTAAAAATCGAGAATTGGGCGTTCGGTTTCAAAGTAACAGCCGCGTTGAAGACTGAATTGATTTGAACTTAAAATGAACAGACTTACGTTCGATATTATTTTAACACAAATCAACCTGCTGGGATTGAGGCATCTTAAAGCCTTAAAGACATTCATGATATACATTCACCTAAGCCAACATACTTACCTTTTTTTTTTAATCCACAATTTATAAGCCCTCGGCATCATCTCACCTGATGGTAAGTGACGATGATCTCGAAGATGGAAGCGGGCTTACCAAGATTCCCCAACGCAATGGGGAACTGGCAATCTTATCTTCAAGCCGGAACACATCAATGTTGTTAACACTGATGTTTGGTGACAAGACTTAGATGGGAAGGCGGGCTAGGAAAATGCCCTACCACCAACCAAACCAAATCTTACAAAGTTGACCCCGGCGGGAATAAAACCCGCGACCTCCTGGTGTGAAGCGAATGGAATAACCATTACGCCACGGAAGCGGTCAAACCTACATGTACATAAATTACTTCAAATGTGATTGTTTTCAAAGCATGTGTCTCTTTAAATGTTTAGCGTTTAATGCTAATTTATCAATAGATAGTGAAACTCATTTAATTAAATTATCATTGTCATTATCTAGTACCTAATAAATAAGTACATGTAAGGTAGGTGCAACGATAAACAATCACAACACAGATACTAGTATCCACATTGTTTAGTCACCGTTCTGCGTTGATTAAGTGAATACAGATTCTCGAAAACAGTGAACTGAAATATGGACTTACTTAAAAACAGTGCTAAAATAGTGTGTAGTGAAATGTAAATCATCATCATATCAGCCGAAGAACGTCCACTGTTGGACATATGCCTCCCCCAAGGATTTCCACGACGACCGGTTCTGCGCTGCCCGCATCCAGCGGCTTGCCGCGACCTTCACCAGGTCATCGGTCCACCGAGTAGGAGGCCTGCTTTACTGCCCGAACAACGGCCATCCGTCCTACGAGCTATGTGCCCCGGCCACTGCCACCTAACTTTAGCAATTCTGAAAGCTATGTCGGTTACTTTGGTTCTCCTACGGATCTCCTCGTTTCTGATTCGATCCCGCAGAGATACTCCGAGCATAGCACGCTCCATTGCCCTTTGGGTGACCTTGAGCTTTCTTATGAGTAACATAGTATCGAAATGTAATTAGGGCATGTAATCATAGGTACATGTGAATTAGGGCATGTAACCATAGGTACACGTGAACTATTACAGAGAGTGCAACTAATAGATTTCTAATCAAACTGTGTAACATTCCAACAAGATAAAACTTCAGTGATATTAAATTCAAGGATTAATTTTAAAGACTGTGATTTATAATGGTGAGTTTTGTATGATAAGGAAAACTGTGTTTTAGTTTACTGTAATCCCCATGATAAGATAGGTGCAGTTTACAATACAGAACTTTACTAGTTCTTGTAAATTACAGATAAATCCTTATCCTTTCTTAATATTATAAATGTGAAAATGTGTTTGTTTGTTTGTTACCTTTTCATGCTTCGACGCCTTGACCAATCTTAATGAAATTTGGCATGCAAGTAGGCTGTGTCACGAAGAAGGACATAGGCTACTTTTTATCCCGTGAAAATAGCATAGCCCGATGCATTTCCTGAGGAAACTGAAAGTATAATCTTTTTTGGTTAATTTCTTAAACATCGCAACGGAACAATGGATTGTGTGATTTTTTGCACAGAGGTAGTTGAGGGGATGGGAAATGACATGATTTACTAATAAGCATATCCTGACATAGTTCCCGAGGGATCTGGAGAAAATTTGCGTCCACGCTCGCGAGCCGCTTGCGACTCGCTCACAGCACCCTCTAAGACATTCATAATGTCCACGCGGGTGAAGCCGCGGGCAAAAGCTAGTTCATTAATAATATCAAGGCGAAACCCTTTCAGAAAATAATGCAAATCCTGAAATCGGGGGTTGGAAAAATAATTTTTCTGCGGTTCAAAGTGCTATAAATTTATCATTTTTTTTTAATAAATTTAATACGATATGTCTGCTTTAAAGTATAGGAGGCCACAACACGATTTCATAGAATTTTCTGGAAAGAAAAAAAATTGCAAAGTTCGCTTAAAATTATAAATTTTCGCTGTGTTTTAGCCCACAAAAACCAGTTTTACTTCACTACAGTTAGAGATAGCACCTTATTTTTTTTCTCTCTTATTCTCAATAAAATCCTGACATATTGTCGGACTAACTTTTTTTGCTAAAATGCCTATGTCTAAGTTTAAACGAAAAAACATTGAAAAATTGCAAAAGTGGGATATTTGCTTTACTCTTTACACGTAAAGAAAAAGACAGAGACAACTGTTCCTAGGCGTTTTGGGCCTTAATGGTCCCCAGGAGGCTCGAATTTCCATACAAACGTTTAAACGCTTTAATACAAAAACTACATGCCGGATTGAATCCGAACATTGCGAATATATTGAGTAGACACATATCGTTGTTTGTAATTAGTTTTTGGTGAACTAATATAAAACGGAAAAAAGAGAAGTTTCAAACTTTCAGTACAAAACTAATATAAGCCTTCGTTTAGTGATGTTTTAATTTACTACGATAAGAACAAATTAGAAACATAAAAATGTTTATATATATTATTACTCAATATATTCGCAAAGTTCGTGTTCAATCCGGTTTGTATTAAAGCGCAACTACGTTTTTATGGAAACTCGAGCCTCCTAGGCCCAATTCGCCTTGGAACAGTTGTCTCTGTCTTTTTCTTTACGTGTTAAGAGCAAAGTAAATAACCCGAAATATCTCATCTTCTTCGAAATAATAAATTTTCGTACGAGAGGCCAAGTCCATACTGGACTAACGAGGGGCCAAGTCCATACTGGAATAACGAGGGGCCAATTCCATACTGGACTAACGAGGGGCCAAGTCCATACTGTACTAACGAGGGGCCAAGTCCATACTGTACTAACGAGGGGCCAAGTCCATACTGGACTAACGAGGGGCCAAGTCCATACTGGACTAACGAGGGGCCAAGTCCATACTGTACTAACGAGGGCCAAGTCCATACTGTACTAACGAGGGGCCAAGTCCATACTGTACTAACGAGGGGCCAAGTCCATACTGGACTAACGAGGGGCCAAGTCCATACTGGACTAACGAGGGGCCAAGTCCATACTGGAATAACGAGGGGCCAATTCCATACTGGACTAACGAGGGGCCAAGTCCATACTGTACTAACGAGGGGCCAAGTCCATACTGTACTAACGAGGGGCCAAGTCCATACTGGACTAACGAGGGGCCAAGTCCATACTGTACTAACGAGGGGCCAAGTCCATACTGGACTAACGAGGGGCCAAGTCCATACTGTACTAACGAGGGTCCAAGTTCATACTGGACTAACGAGGGTCCAAGTCCATTCTGGACTAACGAGGGGCCAAGTCCATACTGTACTAACGAGGGCCAAGTCCATACTGTACTAACGAGGGGCCAAGTCCATACTGAACTAACGAGGGGCCAAGTCCATACTGGACTAACAAGGGGCCAAGTCCATACTGGACTAACGAGGGGCCAAGTCCATACTGGAATAACGAGGGGCCAATTCCATACTGGACTAACGAGGGGCCAAGTCCATACTGTACTAACGAGGGGCCAAGTCCATACTGTACTAACGAGGGGCCAAGTCCATACTGGACTAACGAGGGGCCAAGTCCATACTGTACTAACGAGGGGCCAAGTCCATACTGGACTAACGAGGGGCCAAGTCCATACTGGACTAACGAGGGGCCAAGTCCATACTGTACTAACGAGGGTCCAAGTTCATACTGGACTAACGAGGGTCCAAGTCCATTCTGGACTAACGAGGGGCCAAGTCCATACTGTACTAACGAGGGTCCAAGTCCATACTGTACTAAGGAGGGGCCAAGTCCATACTGGACCAACGAGGGGCCAAGTCTGGTGGAGGTTGTAGGGCCAGTGGCGAACCCCACTGTCACAACTTTTTTTTGCCGCCTATAAAGCATATGACATGGCCCAACCACTAACATCTAGTGACAGAAACCGTCACCAACAGCTTAGAAAAGATGAAAGATATATTATATTAAAGATTTTCGATAATTTTGACGTTAATTACTCCTAAACGATAGAAAACCCAAGATATTAAAAAAAAAAACCCTTATTGTTTATGATATTCCTTGAAGTCAGAAGCTATTAGAAACACGATTGAGAAGTTTTGGCTCGATAGAAAAAAATCCCAAAGGTAGGTTTACACCGTTACTTTCAACTGTAGTTATGACTAATATTATAATATACAAATATAAATATAAAATAATACAACAATATTTGTTATGATAAGACAAAGTAAGTAATGTTATTATTTTTAATACTTTCATTGTAGATTTTGATTGAAACGAAAAACCATTGAAAAAGTACAATTATTTTCTTTACTCTTTACACGTAAAGAAAAAGACAGAGACAAATGTTCCAGTCAATACCTCGACATAACATGCCTTACTTAGCACGGAAACGGTCGAGAAAAATTCCACTTACAGTCAAACCCATCCAAGTAATGACCGTGCCTCAGTTCAGTTATGCTACATGATCGACCCAACCATGTATGGTGAACTGAGTTACGACCGTTTCAATGCATGTATAAACCGCCTCCGTGGCGAAAGGCTCGTCTATTCACTTTACATCAGAAAGTCGCGGGTTCGATTCCCGGTGGAGTCTTACTTTGTAAGACTCGGTTTAGTTGGTGGTTTGCATTTTATAAGCCCGCCTGGCTTGCTATCACCGTTTTATCTATGTCTTGCTGCCAAACATCAATAAAAAAAATTATCCACTATTGATAAGCCCTTGGCATCATATCACCTGATGGTAAGGGACGATGATGCCGAAGATGGAAGCGGGCGATGCGGAAGGTGATGCACTTTTCATGTAAAGTGGGACACTCAGAATATATCTAGAAACTAAAAACAAAAATTATATAAGGTAAATTATTTTTATTAGATCTTTTAAAAGTACTCTCCACCAGCGCCTATCCAAAGCTTCATGCGTCTTTTTTTTAATCCTCTATATTGATAAGCCCTTGGCACCATCTCACCTGATGATAAGTTACGATGACGCCGAAGATGGAACCGGGTTTATCAACATTCCCCAACTGGCTATCTTATCTTCAAGCCGGAACACATCAATGCTGTTAACATTAATGTTTTGCGGCAAGACTTAGATAAGATGGTGGTAGCTAGCCAGGCGGGCTATTAAAATGCCCTTCCATCAACCAAACCGAGTCACACAAAGCTAGTCTCCGCCGGGAATTGAACTCGCGACCTCCTGGTGTGAAGCGAATGGACTAATCATTACGCCAAGAATGCTAATTTCGTTTTGGAACAACCAAATACTTACTTGTACGTCACACAGTAGTATTTAGACGTCGAAAAATGAACGCTATCGTTTTTATTCCAAAATCTGATAGAAATTTTTATTTACAATCCACGAGAAGAAATCCCGTGTGACAATGACAAATATTGGTGATTTTTTTTATAGCGTTTTACAAAAGGCTGAAAAATCGAGTTGAAAAATGGGAAAGCCTTTAATACTCCTTAACATTACCAGCAGTTTTAAGCTTAATAGCATAGTATTATAGGCCTAATAATAACATCTTTTTCACGCGTCAATTGGCAGTCCTACAATGTGTATTTAGATATTTATTCCATATTTAGTGTTTTTTGCATTTTATTTTTTTCACTGGATCTGTGCAGTTAGCGGATAATTTACTTGCTTGACAATCAAGACGTAACCATTATCTACACGCTCTATTTTTGCGTCATCTGATATTGCGGAACTCTCAAGATATTAAACTGTTTAAAAATTGGCTAGAGTTGTCACTTTCCATAGCAGTCATACACGTTAAACATAACATCCCTCTTTTTGCGTCGGGGGCTAAAAATTTTTATTGAATGAATATGTTTACAAAATATTTAGTTGGTTGTAAAATTGTTTTTTTAACATTTTTTTGACATTATGCCAACCCTAGGTGCGGAAATAGTAAGTTTTTTTTATGAAAAACGGAAAACGATGCCACTCAGCTGTTCTGCCTTATCGGATAACGAAAAAAATAGAGCGTGTAAGTAATAGTTACGTCTTCATTTTCACGTTAGTAAATAATCCGCTAATTGTACATATCCAGAGTAAAAAATGAAATTCAAAGAACACTTGTAAGGAATAAATATCTGAATACTCATTTTAGAACTGCCAATTGACGCTTGAAAAATGTGTTATTATCAGCCCTACAATACTATGCTATTAAGCTTAAAACTGCTGGTAATGTTTAGGAGTATTAAAGGTTTCCCATTTTTCAACTCGATTTTCCAGCCTTTTGTAAAACGCTTTAAAAAAATAACAAATATTTTTTTTATTTTTTTTAAATTAAAAATTGGTTAGCCCTTGGCATCATCTCACCTGATGGTAAGTGACGATGATGCTGAAGATGTAAGCGGGCTTACCAAGATTCCCCAATGCAATGAAGAACTGGCTATCTTATCTTCAAGCTGGAGCACATCAATGTGTTAACACTGATGTTTGGCGGCAAGACTTAGGATAAGATGGTGGTAGCTGGCCATCAGGCTGGCTTAGAAAACGCCCTACCACCAACCAAACCCAGTCTTACAAGTTGACCCCACCGGGAATCGAACCCACGACCTCCTGTTGCGAAGCGAATGGACAAACCATTACACCACGGAGGCGGTTAAAACGGGAGTTCTTCTCGTGGATTATTAATGAAAATTTCTCATCAGATTTTGGAATAAAAACGCTAGTGTTCATTTTTCGGCGTCTAAAATCTACTGCGTCATCATAACATTTTACATCACAAGAGCTTTATAGACTGGCGTTGCGCACATAATATGAACAATTTGCCTGTGCGGGTTGCGACAGATGTTACTCATAGTGGAATTTACAAAAGTGCCGTAATCCCAGCGTGTCGGGGCGAAGAGGGCATTATTTTCAGAGGAAATGATAAATGGGACAATATAAACCCATGTGTTTATATACAGGGTGTAAAAAATGGCGTAGGACCTTTTAACTGGGGGTTGTACTCATCACACTGAACAACCTTCCCCAAGGAACCCATGGTTAATTCACAAAGAAAAAATCTACTCTCCTTAGAAAAATGCACAAAATTGGTCAATCAGCTGATCGATTTGTATGACGAGTTCAATTATTTTTTTTGCGATTTCAGCAAACTCGTAGAACAAAAGTGGTTCAGTTTGATGTGTAGAAGCCCCAGTTAACGGGACCTACACCAATTTTGTTACACCCTGTATATCACTTTGTTTATATGAAATATAAGGAATATTTAACAATTTTCCTTTCTCGTAAAGTCGTAACCTTCGAGTATGAGGATGATGACAGTATCAAATAGTACATTTCTGCAGCGGCCATCAAAAGAGGTATTGCTGTCAATTCGGTTTTGCACAAATCAACTAAACTAAACTAAAATTAGGTTAAGATGTGTCAAAATTACGTTTGCTATTCGAAAAAACTCGACTAAACTTATCTGACAGATCTAAACAAAAATCGAACTTAATTAAGTTTAGAACGCCATTTTGCTATTCGGAACGACCATATTTTAGATGTGTCAAACTAAAATTGAACCAATTTTAATCGCAACCTATTTTGGTGATCACTAAACTATAATTGGTCTTGGAAAACCACAAAAGTGCAAATTTTGTGATGAATATCTAAGTAAAGTGATGGTATAAACCCTGATAAGCACTCCAGGACACTGCACCTTTGACCTGAGGGTCTCATGATGACCAGGTTGGTGGCTGACAGTTCTATAAAACAGTCAAAGCTAGAAGTTTGGCGTTTGGACCAAGAAACATCAGCACACTGTGCGACTCTCACACGAAGAAATTCTGATCTGAGGGTTTGACTCTGATGATAATGACCAGGTCAATAAACCAGGTTGGAAGACGTATAGTCTTATGTCTTTCCAACTTTCAGCTTCGGCAGTCTTAGGAAGCCATCGATTGCCAACCTGGTCATCATCAGACCTTAAATTTCTCCAGATTCTGACAATTCACAATGCTCCGACGCACTTTTAGGCAAATTGAAACTCCTAAATACTTCACTCAAAAATCCTTGATGCCAAGCCAAAAAATAAAAAAAAAACAAAATCAGCTGTTTATTTTGTTTTGATCGGTTTATAGATTATATTCTTAACATAAATGACATTAAAAACAGAGAGAGCGCTATAGAAAATTATATCTTGTTTTCTCTTTCACTTACGGTAAACAAGTTACGTCAATCATATTGTTCATTCTTTCGTTCATCCTTTAACATAGTCTGTGAATTCAATTTGATCGTGTTTAATCCTGTCAAACTAGGCAACTAAATTTAGTTCATGCATAAAACCGAATAGCACATGAAAACGACTAAACTTATTTTAGTGGAATTTTAGTTTAGTTTAATTAAGTCGAGTGTTTTGTTCGAATCGACGCCATTGATGGACGAACGTGTAAATGTGGGCCGATGATATTTTTTTTTTTTACTCTTTGGTCGAGGCGAAGCCGAGGCACACATACGTAAGTCCATTAATGCCTACAAGTGGCCAAGGATTGTATACCTACTACTTTTGTAAATATATAAAAAAAAATGTGCGGAAATTAAAACTAAGTAATACATAGGCAGAACTTTTCAAAATCAATATTGAACAACAATTATTTTTCACGCGCTTTGGTGTTCATTTGTTATTTTTTTTCATTAAACAGCTTTCTATTAGCAAGCCAGTTCGAAGTTCCTTGGTTGGCATGTTTCGGAGTAAAAGATCGTTCCATTATTAAATTATACGACAGATATGAGTTTACATAGTAATTTATTTGGTCGATAAAACACGACAGATATGGATTTTCACACAACTTATACCGGCCGCTGCTCGCATGTATTTGGCCAGTACAGCAATTTTATTTCGATTTATCTCGAAGAAGGTTGTCTAAATTATGCTCAAATTTCCAAGCATGTTTGAGAAAAATAAATTACATACTCTTGATCACTAAATAAATTACATACTCTTGATCACTAAATAAATTACATACTCTTGATCACTAAATAAATTACATACTCTTGATCACTAAATAAATTACATACTCTAGATCTCTAAATAAATTACATACTCTTGATCACTAAATTGGCCTCCTTCTGACACTGAACAACAGACCTACTCGTTTTTTTTATCAAGTCTTCAATTTTTAATTCATCAAAATCACAAAATAAGTACATAAATGATGCTGCAAAACTATGACGTCACGCCTGGGCATTTCAAACATTTTTAGAACAACATCTAGTCTTTGACAGATGAAATAAAATAAAAGGAAAAAAAATTAAAACCCGACTACGGATAAGAATGAAAACAAGAGTCTTCCACCTGAAATCAGCCTACATTTTTCCCTTTATCTACTTATAATGATAGAAATTTGGATTACATACATACGTATACATATTTACATAATCATCATCATCATATCAGCCGAAGGAAGTCCACTGCTGGACATAGGCCTCCCCCAAGGATCTCCACGACGACCGGTACATATTTACATACATTCATACATACAAAGACTATCAAAAACATAACCCACCTATTTTCGTAGTCGGGTAAAAAACATAAACCTCCTTTTTCGTAGTCGAGTAAAAAGTAACTCAGATGACTAGCGGTCATCGTTGTTGGTCCCCTGGGCTACGTAAGTAAAAATGAAAACAAAAGAATAAACGATAGTGTTTTTAAAAATTTTAAAAAAAAACATTAATTTGATTAGACAGTCATAAACGCCTGAAGTTAATAAAGGTATTAGAAACACGTATATAGTCACCTGACCTCTAATGGTATTAGAGGTCAGGTGGCAAAGGCTTTGTCACAAAACTATCCCTTTTTAGAGTTAATAATAATAATACCTTATAGTTTTGCCATAGTTTTTATCACGCTTTTATTAGCTTCACCTGTATGTTTGTATGTATGTAGCCGACTCCTTTGGACTCGATTTTGACCCACTTGAAACGGACAGATTTAATTCAAACTTTGTAGACTTATCAAGAAACAGCGACAATATCATAATTTCATAAGTTTGAACTAAAAAACAAAAAAAAATAGAGTAAAAAAAAACTAAAAAACACGCTTTTAAAGTACATCAGACTAATAATTAAAAAATAATTCTTAATATAAGTTGAAAATAATAATTAACAAATTACTAGTATTATTTTAAAAAAGTGTGGGTTGCTCGATAGACGAAAAATATGGCTCAGAGCGCCCCACGCTTTTTCACAATAATACTAGTAATTTGTTAATTATTATTTTCAACTTATATCAAGAATTTTTGAAGTGAAAACTTCTTTAGCGGCGTTGTGCACTTGTTTTGTAATGGGTAAAAAATACTCGCGTCCGTCAGGACACGTGACCTGATCGAAAATTCGTAAGACGGATGGAGTTGATTTTTTGTTGATTTTTCTGAGATATAAACTTTTTAATGTAATATAAATTGTCATGTTTGTGTACGATAGCGCAATAAATAAATATTGTATTCTACCACATAAATGATAGTACTTTTATACTGATAATCAAAGCAATTCGTGCAAAATTATTCCCTAACCATTCCAAAATATCAAAAATCCACAACGTTAATATTCAAGTTTTTACTTCTGCCGGCACTCCCGGAGTGCAACCCGTCGTTTTTTTTTTACTTTTTAGTCTGATGTACTTTAAAAGCGTGTTTTTTTTTTTTTAACTCTATTTATTTGTTTTGTTCTGTATGTCCGTTAGAATATCACAGTCGTTTTTCTCAAAAACTATTTAAGGTATAATGCTGAAATTTGGTAGGTATATTTATACAAATCTGCGACCCCTATGAAGTAATAAAATAAAAAATGAAACAAATAATAAGGGTATCTCCCCTACATGTAAAGTGGGGGTGATTTTTTTTCTGTTCACGTAATTCGTTCACAAAAAATTTTTTTGTTAGAGTTACATGCCTACACCAGCTAAGGTACTATTTCAGGAATATACACCGTTATTTTTCTATCACCTGCGAAACTTTCAGATGTGATTCAGTGCACGATATACGATCAATATCAATTTAAAAAAAACATAGGTTATTTTTGTAATTTTTTTCAAAACACTAACTTGCAGATCATACTTATTCGCACAAATAACAAGAGAATTATTACTAAGCTTTTGCTGTCGAAGCAAAAACAACTTCATAATAAATGGCGTAAGGATGAATTATTCCCTCAAACGAAAAATAACTAGGTAAGGTGTCCATATTAAACGGTTTATGTTGACATTTAGGAAATACATTCTTACGTACATACTATTTTTTTTATTAATTAAACCAATTAAAATATAAATAGTGATAAAAATAACGGTGTATTATTTTTATAAAAATTTTAGCTCTTTGGCTGCACCTCACCTGATGGTAAGTGCCGATGCAGCCGAGGATGTAACACGAAAGCTCAGATAGTGCCTATTCACTCTCGTCTTGAAGATTCCTAAATTATACGAATCGGGGAATACAGACGCCGGAGGGAATTCCACTCCTTAGCCGTTCGCATGATGAACGAAGAACCAAAACGCTTCATGCATAAAGGTGGAACATTAACGACAAAAGCGTCGGTGGCTCAACCGGTAACGACTCGGTTCTTCTAACCAAAGGTACCGGGTTCAAATCTGGACGGCCAATGTACCAATGAGTTTTTCAAAACTCACGTACATACTTAAAGATTGCTTTAACGGTGAAGGAAAACATCGTGAGGAAACCTGCACACGCCTGCGATGAAACTCGAAGGTTGTGTGTGAAGTTGACCAACCCGCACTGGGCCCGCGTGGTCGACTAAGGCCCGATCGCCCTAGTTCAGGGTAGGCTCGAGCCCCTCGGTGGGGACGTATATGAGCTGATATGATGATGATGATTAACGACAAAAGGGTGGATTCGCCCTAGCTGCTGGTCGTCCGATGATGATATGGAGAGGGGGGAATGAGGTCGTAAAGCTCCAGGGAACACTCTCCGAAATAAATCCTGTAGAACACCGATAGACAGGCGATTAGGAGTAAAAGTCGCAAACTAAACATGTGCAGTTGGATTTGTAATAACTGAGACAGGTGAGATGATGCCAAGGGCTTACCAATTGTGAATAAAAAATAAATAAAAGCTTTAAAATAGTATAAAAAAACTAAAAAACACGCTTTTAGCACGAACTAAAAATTACAAAATAGCCAATCCGTCATCTTGGATGTCCGCCATGTTGGATTTAAGTCACGTGACTATTTTTTCGTATTCCTGACAGCAAACCCTTTCATTTGATACCCATATCATGGGGGTGCATTTCAAATAGCCTATCCGCCATGTTGGACGTCCGCCATATTGGATTTAAGTCACGTCACTATTTTTTCGTATTCCTGACAGCAAACCCTTTCATTTGATACCCATATCATGGGGGTGGATTTCAAATAGCCTGTCCGCCATGTTGGACGTCCGCCATATTGGATTTAAGTCACGTCACTATTTTTTCGTATTCCTGACAGCAAACCCTTTCATTTGATACCCATATCATGGGGGTGGATTTCAAATAGCCTATCCGCCATGTTGGACGTCCGCCATATTGGATTTAAGTCACGTCACTATTTTTTCGTATTCCTGACAGCAAACCCTTTCATTTGATACCCATATCATGGGGGTGGATTTCAAATAGCCTATCCGCCATGTTGGACGTCCGCCATATTGGATTTAAGTCACGTGACTATTTTTTCGTATTCCTGACAGCAAACCCTTTCATTTGATACCCATATCATGGGGGTGGATTTCAAATAGCCTATCCGCCATGTTGGACGTCCGCCATATTGGATTTAAGTCACGTGACTATTTTTTCGTATTCCTGACAGCAAACCCTTTCATTTGATACCCATATCATGGGGGTGGATTTCAAATAGCCTATCCGCCATGTTGGACGTCCGCCATATTGGATTTAAGTCACGTGACTATTTTTTCGTATTCCTGACAGCAAACCCTTTCATTTGATACCCATATCATGGGGGTGGATTTCAAATCTCGCGACCAACTTCAGAGCCCTAATAAAGTTTGGCGCGAACTGTACCCAGAGGCGTATTTACTCTATGTCCAGGAGGGCACTTGGGGAGCGTTCAAATATTACGTAACAAATTTGGGGGTAGAGGAGGGGGTCTTGTAAAACGTTACGAAGCGTTACGGGGGCGGGACGGGGGTTTGAACTACGCGTTACATGTTACATAACATTGTTTTTTATTCTTACTAACGCAATTAAACAAAAACAAAGGTATTTTAGCGAATTATTGTGACTTTTAGGTATGAAAAGTAACTTGGTGGTTACTTAACCTTTTACTAGGTGGGAGAGGGTACAGAAAAACGTTACAGCGCGTTACATGGAGGGAGGAGGGGGTCAAAAATCTCCAAAAATTGCGTCACGTAATACTTGAACGGTCCCTTGGCCTGCGGGCGGCAAGAGGTAAGGGGCGGCCTTTTTCAGTTATTCTTTCGCCAGTAGTAGATGAGATGAGAGAGATGAGATGTTGTCAAAGGTTTACCAATTGTGCATAAAAAAAGTAGTAGAAAAAAATTCGTAGATAGTAGAAAGAGTCGTAGTAGAAATTTTCTTTTGGATCCGTTTGGTTCACCGAAAAATAATAGAGCAGAAACTTGCAAACAGAAGGTGACAGTAAGGTGACGCTTATCGTGTGGCAGTAAGGAACCCTTAGCGCGCAACTCCGACTTGCACTTGCCCGGTTTTTTGTCACTGACCGGTCTGATTTTTTTTTGTGCCCGGGGCGCCGGATTCCTAAATACGCCTCTGGCTGTACCCCATCTGTCGTTCTATTACGAACTAGGTGCCCATCCTACTGCCACTTGAGGCTACTGATTCTGTGAGTTGTATATAATGGTACTTAATTTTAATACTTCTACGGATCTAAAATCTCAAATTGCTGCAAAAAAAATTACGCATCAAAGGGGGCGTTCAAGTATTACGTAACGCAATTTGGGGGGTGGGAGGGTCTTGTAAAACGTTACGATGCGTTGCAAGGGGCGGGAGAGGGGTTGGAACAGCGAGTTACTTTCCACTGGTTTTTTTTATTTAAATAAAAATCTACGAATTAAAATCAAACCTTTTAATCTATGTTTTTACGGGGAATCCCTTGACTGTATTGTACGTAATTTTTTATTTTATTTAATACTAGCCCGTTATTTATAACTTGCCCGTGGCTTCGCTCGCGTGGACATGGTTTTTATGACTGACGTAGAGGGTGCGCGGTGCGCGAGCCGCAAGCGGCTCGCGAGCGTGGGCATGACTTTTCTCCAGATCCTTCGGGAACTATGTCAGGACATTATTCTTATTAGAAAATCATGTCATTTCCCACCCCCTCAACCATCTCTGTGCACACAATCCATTGTTCCGTTGCGATGTAAAAAAAAATAACCAAAAAAGAGTACATTTTCAGTTCGCTCAGGAACTGCATCGGGCTAGGCTATTTTCACGAGATAAAAAGTAGCCTATGTCCTTCCTCGTGACACAGGCTACCTGCATGCCACATTTCATTAAAATTGGTCAAGGCGTTGAAGCGTGAAAAGGTAACATACAAACAAACAAACACATTTTCACATTTATAATATTAGTAAGGATAACTTTTAGGTAAAAATGGCACTTGGGTGTTTTTAGGGTAGGGGGGAGGGAGTAAAGAAAAAGTTGCGGCGCGTTACATGGGGGGGAGGGAGGAACAAAAATCTTCAAAAACTACGTTACATAATACTTGAACGCCCCCAAATCACAATGCACAATAGAGATAAGGATCGTGGACAATTGATAAAAAGTTCCACAACATCCTTCCTGATGTTTTTTTTTTGTAATTTTACACAAATTATGTCATTTTTTTGCATGTAAAATTACATCATCATATCAGCTCATATACGACCCCACCGAGGGGCTCGAGCCTACCCTGAGTTAGGACGATCGGGCCTTAGTCGACCACGTGGGCCCAGTGCGGGTTGGTCGATTTCACACACAACCTTCGAGTTCCTTCGCAGGTGTGTGCAGGTTTCCTCACGATGTTTTCCTTCACCGTTAAAGCAATTGGTGAGTATATGTACGTAAGTTTCGAAAAACTTATTGGTACATTATGCCGTGTAATTACATAATTTATGTAAAAATACTAAGGATCGGTGGCTCAACCGGTAACGACTCAGTCCTTCTAACCAGAGGTACCAGGTTCAAATCTGGACGGCCAATGAGTTTTTCAAAACTCACGTAGGTACATACTCACTGATTGCTTTAACGGTGAAGGAAAACATCGTGAAGAAACCTGCACACGCCTGCAAAGAAACTACAAGGTTGTGTGTGAAGTCGACCAACCCGCACTGGGCCCGCGTGGTCGACTAAGGCCTGATCGCCCTAATTCAGGGTAGGCTCGAGCCCCTCGGTGGGAACGTATATGAGCTGAGCTACTATGTAAAAATACTAACTAAAATTGTGGAAAAGTACATAATTTTAAGTACTTTTCCACAATACAAGTACTAAAAATTGTGTAAAATTACATATTTTTTTAACAGTACAGTGTAAACTCTATATAGCGACAATTTAGGAATCTTCTATACGAGAATGAACAGGCACCATTTGAGCTTGCGTGTCACATCCTCGGCTGCATCGGCAGTTCGGCACTTACCATCAGGTGAGGTACAGCCAAACGCACTCAAATTTTTAATTAAAAAAATCTCAAGGGACCGGCTATTTTGTGACGTTATTGAGAGTTTTCGTTATACAGAGTTTACACTGTTTATCCTTCCAGGAGGAGTATTCGCTGTCCCGAACCACGGGCTCCGTGGTGCTACAAGTGAATGCGCTGGAGCTGCTGGCCAGGTACTCCATGTACTCGGGGCGCGCCACCAGTGTGCTCTCCTCCTTACATGAGTTCCGCACCAAGGAGGTCGACAAGGCCGGTGGGAAGCAGTGGAACTGGAAATATTTACGGGTTAGTCATTTAGTCATTCTTAAGAAAGAGAGCCGCCTCGTTGCTAAGCCGTGTTCGTGGCAGCCGCAACGGCATCCTGAGCGTTGTGGCTAGCCGACCCGACTGTCCTATCTTGTGGCAATTGGTACGGCTGCACGTTAAGTAATTTTAATTTGTAATTTGTGTAACCTTACTAACCCTAATTTCTTGTACTAACACTCTATGGATTATGTTGTCCGAAATAAATGTTTTAATTGATTGATTGATTGATTTAAAAATAGACTTCTTATCAACTCATATACGTCCCCACCGAGGGGCTCGAGCCTACCCTGAATTAGGGCGATCGGGCCTTAGTCGACTACGCGGGCCCAGTGCGGGTTGGTCGACTTCACACACGACCTTCGAGTTTCTTCGCAGGCGTATGCAGGTTTTCTCACTATGTTTTCCCTTACCGTAAGTGCGTCGGATAAACGTACATATGAAATCGAAATTCGAAAAATCATTGGTACGTGGCAGGATTCGAATCACGGCCGTAACCGTTTCGCCACCGACGCTCCTAAAATACACAAAGGTAGGAAATTGATACAGGCCTCTTTCGCATAATTATGTCCCCAACTTTCAAAATAATATTTTTAGTAACAGTCACTTAAAAAGGGTTCTTGGAACACAAGTGTGGGTTTATCACACGAGAGTAAAACTCCTTGCCTGCATCTGTGTTTACCGACTCCTATAATTTGGGGATCTTCAAGGCGAGAGTGAATAGGCATTGTTTGAGTTTGTGTGTACCATCCTCGACTACATCGCCACTTACCATCAGGTGAGATACAGTCAAACGCACTCAAATTTTTAATTAAAAAAAAGATATAAGATAAAGATAAATATCTTTTATTGCACACCAAACAAACAAAAATAAAAAAACTTATCATCATCATCATCATATCAGCCGAATGAAGTCCACTGCTGGACATAGGCTTCCCCCAAGGATCTCCACGACGACCGGTTCTGCGCTGCCCGCATCCAGCGGCTTCCCGCGACCTTCACCAGGTCATCGGTCCACCGAGTGGGAGGCCTGCCTACACTACGCTTTCCGGTGCGTGGTCGCCACTCGAGAACTTTACTGCCCCAACGGCCATCTGTTCTACGAGCAATGTGCCCCGCCCACTGCCACTTAAGTTTAGCAATTCTGAGAGCTATGTCGGTCACTTTGGTTCTCTTACGGATTTCCTCGTTTCTGATTCGATCACGCAGAGAAACTCCGAGCATAGCACGCTCCATTGCCCTTTTGCCATTACCATGTCGGTTCGCCTCCAGGATCAAAACTCGGAACCTATCCAGCTGCAGCGAGGGGTGAGACAGGGAGACGTTATATCTCCGAAACTGTTCACCGCCGCCCTGGAAGATGTTTTCAAGCTTTTGGACTGGGGTGGACTCGGCATCAATATCAACGGCGAGTACATCACCCACCTTCGATTCGCTGACGATATCGTGGTCATGGCTGAGACTATGGACGACTTAGGCACAATGCTCGATGGCCTCAGTAGAGCCTCTCAACAAGTGGGTCTTAGAATGAACATGGACAAGACGAAAATTATGTCAAACGTCCGTGTAATACCTACTCCTCTGAAGGTTGGAGGCTCTACACTCGAAGTTGTTACCGAATATGTATACCTGGGACAAACAGTCCAGTTAGGTAGGTCCAACTTCGAGAAAGAGATCAATCGTCGAATCCAACTCGGCTGGGCAGCGTTCGGGAAGCTTCGCAATATCTTTACGTCCCAGATACCGCAGTGTCTTAAGACCAAGGTCTTCGACCAATGTGTGTTGCCAGTGATGACGTACGGAACTGATACATGGTCGCTTACTATGGGCCTCATAAGAAGGCTCAAGCTCACCCAAAAAAACTTATTACCTAGCAAAATACACAATGATTTGCAAAGGCGGACTTATCGCTTTAAGCGATTTCTTCCAGCCAACCTTTGATGAATGGAGGAGACGAGAAAGTGGAACGATAGCGGGTAGCGGGAAGAGTAGCCGAGTGTGGTAATAGTATTACACGAGTGTTTTAATAACTTATTATATGCAGTTGCATACACTACTTTATCTTCACACACGCAATTTTCTTTTCCATTTTATCACTCTGATAATTCCTTGTAGGCTTTGTTTAAAAAACATAGCTAAAGGCGCCAAATCAATGTCCATCTGCGCATGACCGTGCATCGCACGCACCTCTAGTTATTTTAAAGTTACATTAAAAGTGCATTTAAGGTGTACAGGCGCTTATGAAAATGTACTTTAACTAACTGGCACTACAAAAAAAAACTGATGAACAAAGCCTGTAAAAAGTTTGTGTCAAAATTACAAAAAAGAGTTTACTGCAAGGAGATTATTTTATGTATGTGTGCTTTGAAGGATGTAAAAACTATTTAATAACACAATTTTGCACCAAATCCCGTAGCAAATCTGAATAATGTTTTTTTTTAATATTTATTATTATTACAGTTGTCTGCGGCTAAAGTTCGTCATAATGTATCAACTTTTGAGGTCATTTTTCGAATACATAAGACACGAATGCAAATAAAATATGTTTTCCAACTCAAATACCTCAAAAATATTATGTTGTCTTGCGTGTGTGAATGGTTTTTAATGTATCATGCAACTTACGGGATTTTAATGTGGTGCATTGTTTTGGACAGGTATTAAACCTCCTTTGTATAATTTACTAACTGTTTCTCGCGGCTTCACCCGCGTGGACATAGTTTCTATGACTTTTCGAGGGTGCGTAGTGGAAAAAGTAGCCTATGTGTTAAACCAGATCCTAATCTGTCTACCTACCAAATTTCATTCGAATCCACTAAGTAGTTTTTGCGTGAAAGAGTAACAAACATACATTCTTACAAACTTTCGTGTTTATAATATTAAGTAGGATAGGATGTACTAGTATATATAGGTATAACGAATGAATCATATTATCAATTTACAAGATAAATTTATTAATAATACACACTCGGTTATTTATTAAGGAACATTTAAAGTCCTTCTTGATAACATTGTCCTTTTTTTTTATTCACAATTGGTAAACCCTTGACAACATCTCACCTGGTGGTAAGTGACGATGTTGCCGAAGATGAAAGCGGGCTTACCAAGATTCCTCAATGCAATGGGGAACTAACTGGCTATCTTATCTTCATGGCGGAACACACCAATGATATCAAAATTGATATTTGGCGGCAAGACTTAGATAAGATGGTGGTAGCTAGCCAGGCGGGCTTAGAAAATACCCTACCACCAACCAAACCGAGTCTTATAATTGACCCCGCCGGGAATCGAACCCGCGATCTCCTGTGTAAAGCCAGTGAACTTTGCCTCTGAGCTACGGAGGCGGTTAAAAAAATAGATGTAGCAGGATATCGGCACCCCAATCTTAATTTAAAGTTTAAGATAAGATAAGATAAGATATGCTAATATGATATGATAAGGCCTCCCACTCGGTGGACCGATGACCTGGTGAAGGTCGCGGGAAGCCGCTGGATGCGGGCAGCGCAGAACCGGTCGTCGTGGAGATCCTTGGGGGAGGCCTATGTCCAGCAGTGGACTTCCTTCGGCTGATATGATGATGATGAAGATAAGATATGATAACATTTATTCGACAAAAATACACACAGACAAAATAAAAATAACAAAAAGGTACAAATAACACAAAAAAAAAAAGTTGACAAATATGAGTACCCTACAGTTCTATGTGCACTTTGCCGAACTGGCCCCGACTCAGCATAATAGTACTAAGTTAAGCCAAAATAATATCGGCACCCCAATCTTAATTTAAAGTTTCTATAGTAAACTAAGTTAAGCCAAAATATCTCACAAAACCATTTCTTATACAAACTTAAAATCTTTACTTTATAAAAATTTATACCTACACATAAGCAAGTTACGAAATTTCAGTTTGTGGATAGATTAAATTTGCGAAATACTTTATTTTAAAAAGATAAGCTAATGTTAAGATTACTATGGAAAGCTTATATAACTAATATTATTTAGTGACAACACAATTTTATTGTAATCCATCTACAAACTATAATTTCGTGACTTGGTTATGTGTATAAAGTTTTAGTAGGATTGGCCCTGCGCTGCCCGCATCCATCGGCTTCCCGCGACCTTCACCAGGTCATCGGTCCACCGCGTGGGAGGCCTGCCTACGCTACGTTTTCCGGTGCGCGGTCGCCACTCGAGAACTTTACTGCCCCATCGGCCATCTGTTCTACGAGCTACGTGCCCTGCCCACTGCCACTTCAGTTTAGCGATTCTGTGAGCTATGTCGGTTACTTTAGTTCTCCTGCGGATCTCCTCGATGGATGCGGGCAGCGCAGGACCGGTCGTCGTGGAAATCCTTGGGGGAGGCCTTTGTCCAGCAGTGGACGATTTGTGGCTGATATGATGATGAGGATTGGCCCATCCGTTTCCAAGAAGTACTTAGTAATTTTAAATTTGTATGGGAAACAATTGTGTGCATACGATTTTAGGGTTCCGTATCCAAAAGGTAAAACAGGACCCTATTACTAAGTCTCCGCTGTCCGTCCGTCTGTCACCCGGCTGTATCTCATGAACCGTAAAAGGCAGAGAGTTGAAATTTTCACAGATGATGTATTTTTGATTCATCATCATTACAGCTCATAGGCCTTAGTCGACCACGCGGGCCCAGTGCGGGTTGGTCGACTTCACACACAACCTTCGAGTTTCTTCGCAGGCGTGTGCAGGTTTCCTCACGATGTTTTCCTTCACCGTTAAAGCAATCGGTAAGTATGTACGTAAGTTTTTTTGAAAAACTCATTGGTACATTGGCCATCCAGATTTGAACCCGGTACCTCTGGTTAGATGGACCGAGTCGTTACCGGTTGAGCCAACGACGTATTTTTGATTAGTCCCAGAATATTATTATTATTATTATTTTAAGGTAAGTTTTTTTTTCTCAGCTTTTTACTGGTTAAACCTGTAATTACGGGCTATGCCAAGTAATTACAGGGTGTGAGTGATATTATATTAGTTATCGCTAATTTCGTTAAACTGCAGGAACTTTCTTACCAAACAACAGGTATTTAGGATAGCGGCTTTTTGTAAGGTGTGTATTATGTTTTCTTTTAAATCTATTGTTCGTAGGTATTGATTTAGGGTTTTTGGCACAACTCCGGTGGTTGAAATTACTATGGGGACGATGTAAACTTTATTTTGTTTCCAGATTCGGGTCACTTCTTCTTTGAGGTCTGCGTATTTGTTTATATATTATTATTATTTCTGTTGCCGCTATAACAAAAAATACTAAAAATTTGTTAAGGTGAAAAAAAATAGAAGGGTCTATATCCAAAAAACTTGTTTTTTTTGAAACGTGAATAAACTAGCGCCATTTAGTATGATGGTATTGAACCCTTTGTGTGCGAATTTGGCTCGCACTTGGCCTGTTTTAAATTAATCCTACTAATATTATAAACGCGAAAATTTGTAAGAATGTATGGATGTTTGGATATATACTTGTTACTCTAAACTTTAACGCAAAAACTACTGAACGGATCTGCCTAAAATTTGGTAGGTACACAGATTAGGACCTGGATTAACACATAAGCTACTTTTTTTCCACGCTTCCCTAACACGCACTGCGCACCCTCGAAAAGTCATAGAAACGTAAGTTTTACAATAACGGAAACGGAAACAGCTAGTTTTATAATAAGTGCATTTTTTTTTGCTTTGCAGGATCAGTTCGACCAAAAAGACCTGGAGGGTCTGTACAGGAAATACGACGATAAATTAAGAGAAACGCTCATTACAATATACGTTACATTGCTAGCTATATACTCAACTATACATATTGGTTTAGTTGTAATTAGCACCTATACTGAGGTGAGTTTATGTTCTGTTTGCTGTTTACAAGCTTTTTGATGTGTAACATCTTTGCTCTCGCTTTCCTGCAATTTGTGGGAGTGATTTCGTGAAATGGGACGGAAATGTGTAACATGGGACGGAAATGTGTAACAGGAAGTCGCGAAAGCTTGCTAAGGTTGTCATAGCCATGCCGCCTAGTGTGATGGCAAAGGCAAAGATGACATACGACTATTCGAAGGGTCGGCCCGTGAATGTACGACCCGATAATTAATTAATTTCATAAGTATTTTGTCACATGTTACACATCATATGCGAGTACTGTAGGTCTCGTTTTTTTTTATTCCACAATTCATAAGCCCATGGCAAAGTATATAAGAGGTCTTTACCTATGAAATTGCCTGTTCAGTTTTTAAAATTCAATGCCAATTTTTATTGAAAATGAAATAGTAGACTCTACGTGACACTGCTTACGGTCTTTTATTAGTAACTAGTTGCATGTCTTTCATGTTCCAATCCCCTAAGCTATGTTCTTTGAATGGAACAAAGGCAATTTCTTAGTGGTCAGTTGGGGCAATTTTTTAGACTAATTATTTTCTTGAATTTTTATGAAAGTGACGGATTCTTATTCGGGGTATTCCCAAAAATGACATCAGTAACGAAGAAACTGCTGCGAAAACTCTACAGCTTTACAATTAAAAATATATATTTTTTGGATCAATAAAGGCGATTTTTTCTGGTGAAAAATCCCGACTTCATGGGGTTAAAGGCATTGTGCTCACAAAATATCTAAACAATAGGCATATGTTTACCTTTATTTAATTTCTAATAGTCTAATGCTATTTTGAGAATAAATTTTGTTTTATTAACTATTGTTCTTAATATTAATATTATCTTTAAACTTTTTTATACAATTGGCCATTTCATAGGTAAAGACCTAATATAATAGTACTAACATACAGTATAGACACTCCCTGCCGCTCTCTAGATTCCGACCTCACCCCCTCGTCACCTAGATTGATACAGATTGGATATAGTTTGGTTCTCGAACGTATGAGATTTTGCCGTGATTTTGTTTTTAGCCGTTGTATGCAGTGTCCGGGGTGTGCCCATGGCATCATCTCACCTGATGTTAAGTGACAATGATGCCGAAGATGAAAGCGGGCTTACCCAGATTCCCCAACGCAATAGGGTTCTGGCTATCTAACCTTCAAGCCGGAACACATCAATGATGTTAACACGGAAATAAAGAAGGAAGAAATAAGATGGTGGTAGCTAGCCAGGCGTGCTATGAAAATGCCCTATCGATAACCAAACCTCCTGTCGTAAAGCTAATAGATTTAACCATTACGCCACGTAGGTGGTTAGCGGGTGGTTAACAAAGAACGCTAATAGACAAAACAGCAATCATTCAAACAATATTTTAACAGATATTTTATAGTAGGTAATAATTCCTTTATTTTTCAGCAAGTGCAATGGCGCTCAACATATTTATCGTTGGGCATGTACATCTTGAGGATAGCGGTGCCCGCGTTATGCCTCTGTAAAACTTTTTACGATGCACTCAAAAAGAAATGGTTCTGGATACCGACGGTCGTGACCTTCGTGGTAACTGTCGACCTGGTTCTCACTGGTAATAGTATACTTTTAAAAATTTAGGCTTGGCATGCAATCTGTCAGAACATAACCTTTATAGTGCGTGCCACTAAAGATGAGACTTGAAACACCACGTAAAGCATTAATAATTGGAAACGCTAAACACGTTAAAAAAAACGACTTCCGTCGCAACCACTTTGTACAATTTTTAATTATTATTTTTGGTTTTTATTAATTTTCTAAAAATGTACTACACAGATTTAGATAAAATTTATATGGGACCATCTCGGGAGCATACCCTATCGAATAAAAAAATCATGAAAATTGAATCACTATCTGCGAGAATATAAAAAAACATACAATCGCATTGACAACCTCCTCCTTTTCGAAATCGGTTGCAAAAGACAAAGCAGGAAGATGATTTATGACTTGTACACTCTATATTATGTCAAAAAAAGCATAGGAATATGGATATCTATATATTATGGATAACTATTTCGTACACTTCCTAATTTGTTTTTAGGGTTCCGTACCCAAAGGGTAAAACCGGGACCCAATCACTAAGAGTCTATTGTCCGTCCGTTTGTCTGTCTGTCAGTCCGTCTATCACAAAGCTGTATTTCATGAACCGTGATAGCTAGACAGTTGAAATTTTCACAAATGATGTATTTCTGTTGCCGCTATTATAACAAATACTAAAAATTAGAAAAAGTGAAAGTCTCCATACAAAAAACGTGTTTTTTTAACGTGAAGAAACTAGCGCCATCTAGTATGATTGTACGGAAACCTTTGTGCGCGGTTCTGACTCGCACTTTTACCGGTTTTTTTTTTTTTTTTTACGTGGTGTTTCAAGTCTCATCTTTGTTGGCACGCACTATACTTACAATACTCCTTTATTTGTCGGAACACTAGAAATCTCACACCAGATATATTTGTTCTTGCTATGTTAGTATGTATGTTAGTATGTTTAGGTTATTTCAAATCTTGCGATCGATTTTAGAGCGACTTCTAGGGGTCCGATTGAGCTGAAATTTGGTATGAAGCATTTTCCCCGGTGAAAATAGATCCTTTTGGTAGTTTGAAATTGAGCTGATGATGAAATTTGGAGGTGTAACCAAGAATCGTGTTTAATTTTCAACAAAACCGTAGCAAATACAGTCTAATTGTTATGGAAATAGCCAAATGTGTGAACAGATCGTAGTCTTCTTCTTAGCGTGTCGATGGCAGACACTACACTGTAGCAGCCCAGAATTTGGCCACGTTAACAGCATTATCAGCCGCTGTCATGAGGTCTTCCTGCGTGCAGATGGAGGGGCACGCAGGGCACGATCTTAAATGAACAGATCGTAGTGTTTTCTTTAAAATAAACTATAATTCAACTGGTATTTATGTTTTATGCGAGGTATTGATTGGAACAGTTGTTTCTGTCTTTTCCTTTACGTGTAAAAAGTAAAGAAAATAAACACATTTTTTCAATTTTTCAAAGGTTTTTCGTTTCAATTAAAAACTACAATGTAGTATAAAAATAATAACATTACTTACTTTGTATTATCATGACAAAATATTGTTGTATATTTTTTTAAATTTATACTTCAAAATATTATAACTAGAGTTGAAAACTTGAAAGTAATGGTGTAGTGTAGAACTGTAGACTCTGGGATTTTTTTCTATCGAGCCAAAACTGGTGAATCGTGTTTCTAATAGCTTTTAACTTTAAAGAACATCATCATCAATAAGGGAATTTTTTTCAACCTTGAGTTTTCTATCGTTTAGGAGTTATTCACGTCAAAAATAACGAAAATCTGTAATATTACCGCCTTAATGTCTGGATTCGCGTCAGACGAACAACGTATTCTTACTAATATTATAATCCTCACTTAATATAATAAAATCCTTACTAATATTATAAATATGAAAATGTGTTTGTTTGTTACCTTTTCACGCTTCAACACCTTGACCAATTTTGATGAAATTTGGCATGCAGGTAGCCTGTGTCACGGGGAAGGACAAAGGCTACTTTTTATCCCGTGAAAATAGCATAGTCCGTTGCAGTTCCTGAGGGAACTGAAAAAAAAAGACTTTTTTGGACGAAACAATAGATTGTAGTGATTTTTCGCACGGAGGTGGTTGAGGGAGTGGAAAATGACATAGACTGCTATTCAGAATAGCCCTATCTGGGATAGGAATCTGCAGAAAACTAATGTCAAGACAGTCACAAAAACGATGTCCACGCAGGCGAAGCCGCGGCCAAAAGTTAGTAATAAGTATTATAAATGTGTTTGTTTGTTAGTTTATTTGTTTTTTTGTTACCTTTTCACGCTTCAACAGCTTGACCAACCTTTATGAAATTTGGCATGAAGGTAGGAAGGAAAGGAAGGACATAACATACTTTTTATACCGTGAAAAAATCATAGTCTGATTCATTTCCTGGGGAACTGAAAAAATACTCTTTTTTTGGTTAATTTCTTTAACACCGCAACCAAACAATGGATATTTGTGATTTTTTGCACAGAGATGGTTGAAGGGGTGGGAAATGACATAATTTACTAATAATTAGCATATCCTGATATAGTTCCCGAGGGATCTGGGGAAAACTCATTTCCACGCTCGCGCACGTCGGCGTCGCAATGGAGGAAGGGATTGAAGTGAGTTTTTGTCTAGAATTGTTTAAGGGGGTGGGTAGTGACATAGACTGCTAATCAGAATTGCACGATTTTTTTCCTAAGTGATCTGGAGAAAACTGATATCTACGCTGCTCGCGCACCACTCACCCAGTAATAAAAACGATGTCCACGCGGGCGAAGCCGCTGGCAAAAGCTAGTGTAGAATACAACAATGATACTTAATTTAATTGCACTATGGATGTTGTATTACTCTATCACCGAGAAATAGAGTCCAAAATTCCTTGGCAGTGCCTATCATATCTGTAGTATTTTTATCTGATTAACCTAAGTAGGCACAATAACAAAGTATACATCTATAGTATAATTATTCTCTTTAAGTACCTACATAATCTGTTTTTCCCCTCTATGAATAATAATCATCACCTATGTAAGGAACTTCATACTAATCGAGTACCTATGTTCAAAAGTTAAGGGGGTTCGATGAAGCTACTCAATGCTCAATTCTCGCTAGATGGCGCCTGCTCCACAAATTTTTAGTTTTAATTTATTTTTGAAGTCGTGGTTCCACATTTTTACCTTAAAATACGTTAAGCGCACTCTTTACATAAATATTTAAATGTCGAAAAACAAATTGCACAATTAATTGGATTGTAGTATCCAAAAATCTCGATTATGTGTTCCTTCACGCAGTTTTGAACTCGACACTCACACATCCATTGAATATTGCAATCGGCAATCATCGCATTTCCGAATACAAACGAATGCTAATTCCATATTCATCAATTACCTATGTTCTTTGACGAATCTAAGGACAATCTAAATTATTTAGAAACTAATTTGAAAGTTCTTAAACTGATGACTTCACGGGCTTAATTTATATTGACGAGTATCGATTCAATTTAGTAATAAAATTAATTCTTTTTTTTTATTTACATTCGGTAAGCCCTTGGCATCATCTCACCTGACGGTAAGTGACGTTGATGCCGAAGATGGAAGCGGGCTTACCAAGATTCCCCAATGCAATGGAGAACTAGCTATCTTATCTTCAAGCCGGAACACATGAATGTTGTTAACACTGATGTTTGGCGGCAAGACTTACATAAGATGGTAGCAGCTAGCCAGACGGGCTTAGAAAATGCCCTACCACCAACCAAACCGAGTCGTACAAGTTGACCCCACCGGGAATCGAACCTGCGACCTCCTGGTGTGAAGCAAACGGACTAACCATTACGCCACGGAGGCGGTTGAAATTTACTTTTCAACCGACTTCCAAAAAGAAGGAATTCGATTGAATGTTGTTATTTTTGTATGTTTGTAACGCGATATCTTCGCAGATTGAGAACCGATTTTCATGATTATTTTTTACTAGCTTTTGCCCGCGGCTTCGCCCACGTGGACATAGCTTTTATGACTCTTTTTGAGGGTGAGTGGTGCGCCAGCCGCAATCAGCTCGCAAGCGTGGACATGAGTTTTCTCCAGGTACCTAAGGAACTGTATCGGGCTATTCGGATTAGCAGTCTTTGTCACTTCCCACCCCCTCAACAAATTCTATACAAAAAATCACTTTAATCCGTTGCTCCGTTGCGACGCCACCGACGTGCGCGAGCGTAGAAAACAGTTGTCCCCAGATCCCTCGGGAACTATGTCAGGATATACTTATTAGTAAATTATATCATTTTCCACCTCATCTCGGTGCTAAAAATCACACCAATCCATTTTTTCGTTACGATTTTAAATAAAACGAACAAAGAGTATTGTTTTACTTTCCTCAGGAACTGCATCGGGCTATGATAATTTCCACAGATAAAATGTTGACTATTTCATTCCCAGTGATACAGGCTACCTGCATGCCAAATTTCATCAAGATTGGTAGAGGTGTTGAAGTGTGAATAGGTAACAAACAAACAAACACATTTTCACATTTATAATATTATAAGTAAGGATTTCTAAATCTTAAATAAAATATAGAGCGTCGGTGGCAAAACGGTTAGGGCCACTACCTCCTGTCCGGAAGGCCGTGGTTCGAATCCTGCCACTTACCAATATCTATACGAATATCGATTTCATACTGGTATGTACGTTTATCCGACGCTCTTACGGTGAGAAAAACATCGTGAGGAAACCTGCACACGCCTGCGAAGAAATTCGAAGCTTATGTGTGAAGTCAATCAACCCGCAATGGGCCCGCGTGATCGTCTAAGGCCAGATCGCCCTAACTCAGGGCAGGTCGAGCCTCTTGGTGGGGACGTATATAAACTGATATGATGAATAACACATATACCTATATTATCAAAAAACTAATTCAAATCATTATAGGTATCAATCTAGTAATAAAATTTCCTAACAATATTAATATGGGTCAAATCCTCGAGTCGTATCAGCTCCAAAGGAGCCCAAGACGCACTTCTCGTTGCCGCGCTGGATGGCAATAGACAACCTTAGCAGCAGGTAGGACCTCACGTCACATCTCCTCTCTCCAAGGCGAAGGCAAAGGCCTCAGAGGGTTCAGCAGCCGGTTGTCTCACAGACCAGCGGCACAAAGCAGTAATTTGCCTCCAAGACCGAGTACTTATTATGCTTCTTTCTCACCGCAAATTGAGCAGCAGTACCGTACGGGTGAGGAGTGAGGCAGAAAAAGTGGTTTCCCAAAGCAGACGCGTTCCTCTCTGCCATAGCACCTGTTTAAACCCTCCGGCCTTTTGCCATCAGATCGACTAAAGCCCGGCCGGCGGCTGCATCAAAGATGGAATATTCCATTCTGTCTGAAATCAATTCCATCTGGCCGAGACCAGTGCCCTCCGAGTGAGGTCATTAAGGAATTGGTGACGTGGGAATCTTCACAAACACGACTGCAACTCAGTGAGTGATGGCCAATTGCCTCCGCCGTGGACCCGCAAATACATTGATGAGGTTCACAGATATTGATATTGCAGGCGGAGAGCAACTGCCACACGCAAATAGTCGCCGTCAGAAGAGTTTCCATATCTGTGCCTCCTGTTAAAAGATGCTAAACTCGATTTTTGTGTTTTTATTTTTTTACACGATTGGAATCTGTAAAAAAATACCTCTCTGTTCGTCTATGAAACACATCGCTATCGTATCGTTTAGTTCCAGAGTTTAAAGTAGCGTATGCTGAAAAATACATAAAAGAAATCCACTCAAAAGTATGGAATAATGTTTTAATACAACTTAAACGCGTTTTATTATCCCTGCAGTGCCATCTATTGACATTCTGCTACTATGATTATAATGTATGGTATGTGTAGCTAATATATAGAAAAAAGTACTCTAGTGATATTATTGTAAGTATTGATAGATAGTTTCCCACGGGACCTCTTTAGTTTTCCGGGATAAAGAATACCCGACTATACAATGATGGTCAAAAACACCCCATCCCAATGTAAAGGTTTCATATTGTTACGTTGAGTCATTCTAAAGATACAATTTTTTGCATTCCTGTAGGAACCCTAATATTTTTGGGATTCATAATGTCCCAGTTTTAGTTTGCGATAAGGGTATCAACGTGTAAAATTTGATTGTAATAGGTCAAGCCACACTTGCGTGGTGAGCCATTCTATAAATGAATACTTTTGATTTTCCCACGGGAACTCTTGAATTTTCTGGGATAAAAAGTATCCTATATGTTAACCCGGGCTTTAAGGAACCACCATACAAAATTTCATCAAAATCGGCCTGGTAGTTTTTGCGTGATGCGCGAACATACAGACAGACAGACAGACAGACAGACAAAAATTCCAAAAGTTGTTGTTTTGGCCTCTGTATCGTTAGTAATGTCCACCACAGTTATTATTTTCCAAAAATATTTCATGTACAGACACGGCCCCGTTACAGTTTTATTATATTATAGATTCGATAGGGTATATACGCTCCTGAGTTGGTCCCATATAAATATTAATCAAAATCGGTGTGCCATTTGATTAGAAAATTTACAAAAACCAAAAATAATAATGCAAAATTGTACTGAGTTGTTGCGATGGAAGTCTGTTTTTAACGTGTGCAGCGTTTTTTATTATTATTACTAGCTGTCCCGGCGAACTACGTACCGCCTTACATTACATTACATTGCCCTACCCTACCCTACCCTACACTACACTACCCTACCCTACACTACACTACACTACCCTACACTACCCTACACTACCCTACCCTACACTACTCTACCCTACACTACACTACCCTACCCTTCTCTACCCTACACTACACTACCCTACCCTACACTAACCTACCCTATCCTACATACACTACACTACACTACCCTACACTACACTACACTACACTACCCTACACTACCCTACCCTACACTACCCAACACTACCCTACCCTACCCTACACTACCCTACCCTACACTACACTACCCTACCCTACCCTACCCTACCCTACATAAAAACCTTCTCCTGACAATAACGAACTCGACAAAAAAAGAATTAGCGAAATCGGTCCAGCCGTTCTCGAGTTATGCGCTTACCAACACATTTTGCGATTCATTTTTATATATTAGATTTTATTTTGTTTACAATTGGTGAGCCCTTGGCATCATCTTACCTGATGATAAGTGACGATGATGCCGAAGATAATCAGTATATAATCAAGATGCTAAGTGCAACAACACGCAACTGCTGTCTAGAACGATAAGAAAGAGAGGGAGAATAAAATCTCAATATCTTCAAATCCTTTTAGGGTTCCGTACCTAAAGGGCAAAAACGGGACCCTATTACTAAGACTTCACTGTCCGTCAATCCGTCTGTCACCAGGCTGTATTTCATGAACCGTGATAACTAGACAGTTGAAATTTTCACAGATGATGTATTTCTGTTGCCGCTATAACAACAAATACAAAAAAAATAAAAAAAGGTAAAATCTCCATACAAAAAACGTGTTTCTTTTTAAACGTAAGGAAACTAGTGACATCCAGTGTGATGGTACGGAGTAACCCTTTGTGCGCGGTTCTGACTCGCACTTTACTGTTTTTTTTTTTTTTGTATGGGTTACCTACCATTTAAAGAGTTTTCCCAGATATGCCACATAACATAATACTCAAAATTAATAATAGAGTATAGTCGATGACAAAAATTTGGAACACATCCTTAGCGCCATTTTTTTATGTTTTTTGTATCCCCACTTAGGAGTGGGGGTATAAACTTATTTTCAAAATAAGTTAAGTAAAAATAAAAAATGTTTAAAGACACCCAGTGAAATAATTTAAAATATCTATCTATATGCAAATTCTTCAAACTTGGTCTAACAGTTTATCTGAAAATCAAGGATACAGACGGACACACACACACATCTTTATTTCTAGATCACTAAGTGGTACTATAGAGTGTCATCATATCAGCTCATATACGTCCCCACCGAAGTACGTATTTAAGCTGATATGAGGGAGGGAGCCTACCCTGAATTAGAGCGATCGGGCCTTAGTCGACCACGCGGGCACAATGCGGGTTGGTCGACTTTACACACAACCTGCGAGTTTCTCCGCAGGCGTATGCAGGTTTCCTCACGATCGCGATGTTTTCCTTCACCGTGAGAGCGTCGGATAAACATACATATGAAATCTAAATTCGAAATCACATTGGTACGTGGCAGGATTGAAACCACGACCTCCCGGACAGGAGGCGGCGGCCCTAGCCGTTACGCCACCGACGCTCTAGAGTATTATAGAGTGTATTTTCGTCAAAATCCTGTAGTCAGTGTTTCTGACAATCACATAACACTATTTTACTTTAATATTTGAATATTTATTTTACTCCTTCGTCACTCGAAGATAAAATTGAACAGCGCCAATTATTATCATGTTATATTATGATAACTGTTACACGGTGAATGAGTTTTTAGATGAAAAAATGTAAAATTTTATTTTTCAAGTTTTTGTTTGCATGTCTTTGAAAAAAGGCTAAATGTGTATTGGACTATTAATTTACCTGCCACTATACTGTACCTACCACATTTACGCAAATAAAATATTATTCTATTCTATTCTATGTAAAAGTATGTTTGTTTGTAAACTCTTTATTGTACAGAATATACACTTATAATAATATAGAAAAAAAAAGGTTAAGTACAAAGGCGGACTTATCCCTTAGAGGGATCTCTTCCAGTCAACCTTTGCAGTAATAAATAGAGGACTTAACTAGGACAAAGAAACACTTAATTAAGTACAAACCAGTAAAAGAACATGAATACAACTATTATTACATCTAAAGTTACGTAACCTAATTTTAATAAATACAAACTCAATGTAATAAATCTAACATATAAATAAATATGATGCATAATACATACATAATATAAAATAAATATATATAAATAATCTCAAGACAGATGGGAAGATCTCAAACATTGTCCTTTAGACAGGCCTTGAAGGCGGTAAGGGTAGGGACATCCTAATTTCAGCTGGCAGACTGTTCCAGTAATTACATTAAGATACACAATTTCTTTCAGATATCTCGGTGGCTATCTACAGCTCGTTCGAAGGCGTCTCCCTCCGTCCAGCATACGCCAACATCTGCCTTCTCTCGGTCTACATCTTCCTGCCAATGAGAAACAACTTCCTGGCCATCATACTTGGGGTCCTCGTCAGTGTGGTCTACGTGCTGATCTACGCACTCTTCACCTACGTGGAGAACCCGCAAATTAGTGTCGTGGTAAAGTTCAAATTCAGCTTTATGTTAACATTAGATTATTTAACCGATTAATTTAATCGCCTCCGTGGTGTAATGGTTAGTCCATTCACTTCGCAACAGGAGGTCGCGGGTTTGATTCCCGGTGGGGTCAACTTGTAAGACTCGGTTTGTTTGGTGGTAGGGCATTTTCTAAGCCCGCCTGACCAGCTACCACCATCTTATCTAATTCTTGCCGCCAAACATCAGTGTTAACAACATTGATGTGTTCCGGCTTGAAGATAAGATAGCCAGTTTTCCATTGCATTGGGGAATCTTGGTAAGCCCGCTTTCATCTTCGGCATCATCGTCACTTACCATCCGGTGAGATGATGCCAAGGGCTTATCAATTGTGAAAAAAAAATCAATAATAATAATAAACATTCGTCGCACAGATCGCACGAAATATGTAAGCGCTTATAACTTAAAGAACGGAGAAGATAGAAAAATGAGCTTTTATGTACCTGCCTAGATCGTTCAGTAATTAGTAATGCGCCTGTCGCATGTCAAAGTGCACTTATGCTAATGGAGATATTATAGTGAATACGTCGTCCCACAGATGAATGTTTATGAATGGCGTAATTTTTGGAAAACGGGGGTTATTATTTAGAATCGTAATTAATTCGTGAAGTTCGGTATTATTCAAGGTAAATATGAATTATTCCTATAAATTAGTTATATTATTTTCATTATACAAAGATTTAAAATTAATGTGTGGAAGTATGTCTTGCAACATAAGTCGGTGGCGTAATTGCAAGGGCCGCTACCTCCTGTCCGTGAGGTCGTGGTTTGAATTCTGCCACGTACCAATGTGTTTTCGAATGTCGATTTCATATTACGTTTATCCGACGCTCTTACGGTGAAGGAATACATCTTGAGGAAACCTGCACACACCCGTGAAGAAACTCGAAGGTTACCAACCTGCACTGGGCCCGCGTGGTCAACTAAGACCCGATCGCCCTAATTCAGGGTAGGCTCGACCCCCTCGGTTGTGACGTATATGAGCTGATATGATGACTTTGTCGGTCTGTAAATACTCTTTTAAAGAGAAATACAGAGTGTAAAAAATTGGTGGGGGTTCTACTCGTCATACTGAACAACTTTATCCAAGGAACCCATAGTCAATTTAAAAAAAAATTGGTCCCTCCATACTAAAATGCAGAAAATTGGTGGATCAGCTGATCGATTTGTATAAAGAGTAAAAAAAAATTACGTTTTCAGCAAAGTAGTAGAACAAAAGTTGTTCAGTATAAATGAAAAGTATCCCCAGTTAACAGGACCTACACCAATTTTGTTACACCCTGTATATAACATGTATGTGAATATTGTTACAATATCATGTTTGGATAATACTAACACGTTAATATAATCAAGCAATACAATATAATTATCTCAGCATAATCGTTCTTAATCTTAAGAAAGGTTTAATAGCAATGAGGCAATAGAAACGTGATTACAGAAATCCGTATTAATCCTATTCTATTATTGTAGCTCATTCAATAGATAAAAATAACTTAACTGCGCCACAGTATTTTACACAATCATCATCATATCAGCTCATATATGAGACGTCCCCATCGAGGGGTTCAAGCCTACCTGAACTAGGGCGACCGGGCCTTAGTCGACCACGCAAGCCCAGTGCGGGTTGCTCGACTTCACACAAAACCTTCGAGTTTCTTCGCAAGCGTGCGCAGGTTTCCTCACGATGTTTTCCTTCACCGTAAGAGCGTCGGATAAACATACATATGAATTCGATATTTGAAAACACATTGGTACTGGCAGAATTCGAACCACGAGCTCCCGGACAGGAGGTAGCGGCGAAGCGAAAGGACTAACCATTACGCCACGGAGGCGGTTATAGTTTAAGAGTAATAGTCGACCAACTTAAGGTGTGCAGTTGGATTTATAAAAAGTTCTTAGATTTTTCGTACAAAATATTATATTACCAACTGCAAATATAATTTTGTTTTCTAAAACATACATTTATTTTTTTGAAAATATTACGGAAGCCTACTTTGCGCTAGTCCGACTCGCACTTGGCCGGTTTTTGTATGATGAATTTGATGATGCTTTGTTACATCGCATGCCAAAGTTCCAGAGATTTTTTATTCTTCATAACATCAGCAGCCACCATGAAACCACACCCTGGACACTTCATACAACGGGCCAGAAATGACATTTCAAAAAACGAATGACGAAACAAACAAAATGGCGGCGAAAGCCTATACGTTCAACAAACAAACTGTAACCAATCTGAATCAATCTGGTGACGAGGGGGTGAGGTCGCAATCTAGAGAGCGACAGGGAGTGTCCATACTGTATGTTAGTACTAATTGTGACAAAAATAAAGGTAACTTGGGAATTTGCCACATATGACACGTAGAATTTTTACTCGCTGCCTAAATATGAATTTCGGAAAGAAAATAAATTTTGGGGTAATATAGAATAGTTTTATTTTATAAGATTAGAAAAAAAATAGGTAAAGACGTAAACAAGTGGATGAATTAAAGTTGTAAAGAAAGGATGACCATAATATTAAAAAAAAAAGGTAAAGGCGTAACAAATAATTGGTATAACAAATGGATGACCGTGGAACTAGTTAAATATAAAAATAACACATTACCTAAATTTAAAATATAAAAAAAAGGTTAGGTAACGATCGATCGTCCCCCCAGGTGTAAAAAAACGATCGAATAAATACCTAAAACATAAATGAAGTTAATTTATCGGGTGTCTAAATAACCCCCCAAAGTTGTAGGAAATACTTTGGGTGTACAATACTCTTAATGATTTTAAAATAAATGCAAAATTGACAAAGTGAACGGAAACAGGAGAACACGTAGGCTAGCAGCTGCGCTTGGAGGAAGACAGCAGAACCTTGCCGGGCAGTAGCAGTGCTTGGTCACCAGTGATAGAGTTTGGTCACCAGTGACAACCAACTTCAATGGGCCTTAAAATTTGATAGAAACAAAGATTCCACTTCCCTTTGAGTGAGCGGCAGGCAGATGCAGAGCGGCGAAACAAACGCCGGTGGAAGACTAGCAGTAATCCAGGATAATAGTGTTTCGTTCTGGCCGGGTGGAAGACCCTACAACGATGAAATAAAATTTAATTCGCAACGGCACTAAATAAAATTGGACAGCTATCTCCAAGCATAAATCACTTACCCCTGTTAAATATAGAATAGAATAGAATAGAATAGAATAGAATAGAATGCTTTATTTGCTTTTAAATAAGGTAAGTATAAAAGATCTTACAATAGTTATAGAATCACTTATTTAGCTATTTAAATGTTATTAGCATGCAAATATTATTTATAAGTACAAAAATAATAAAATAAAATAAAGTAGGTCCAAGTAATTATTCAACATTTTCCAAATTCATAATTCAAATAAAATAATGATACTACAGATTAATACTACAGATTAACATTGCTTATGTTTTAGAAAATCCTCAACGGAATAAAACATGTTCTGAAGAAGCCAATCATGCAATGTTGCCTTAAACTTGTTAAAGGGCAATTCCCGAATCGATTGCGGTATTTTATTATATATTATGTGGCCCATCCAGTAACAATTTTTCTGAAACCGCGTTGTTTTGGGAATCTCATCCGTTACTAACCTGTCAGGATTCCTCTTATTTCGAACTGATACGTCACTAACTTTTTTGTAGAACACATGTTGATTTTGTTGAACTACTTTTGCCATTTCTTGTATATAAAGACAAGGTAGTGGCAGTATTTTTAGGTTTCTAAATAGGGGCCTACATGAAATATCTTGTGAAACACCGAATATGGCACGGACACACTTTTTTTGAGCAATAAAAACCTTTTTGACATTAGTACTGTTCCCCCATATTATGAGACCGTATCTGAGGACCGATTCTACGTAAGCAAAGTATGCTGTGACTGCAGTATGTCTTGTCGCTACCTTAGTCAGTTTATAAATAGCAAAACTGAAACTATTGACTTTTGCACATACTTTTTCAACCTGTTCTTTCCAGTCAAGCTTCTCGTCAATAATAGTACCTAGAAACTTAACGTTACTAGCGCTTCTAAGGGTTTGTCCATTACAAGCAACATTTAATGAATTAAAATTATAATTGTTAAAGTTAAGGTATGTCGATTTGTCTAAATTAATTTGCAAATTATTACTGTTTACCCATTTGTATATTGATTTGATGGCATTATTGATGTCAGATTCGTGAATATTAAATGTCAAATTTTTATTAGTTGTCACTATTACTGAAATATCGTCTGCAAAAAGCATTGTTCTATGTCTAGTCGTATCCGGTAAATCGTTTATATATATTAAGAATAAGAGAGGACCGAGTACACTCCCTTGTGGTACGCCATGTGTGATTAACCTAAACTCTGATTTGTAAGTCTGCGTTATATGCTTATTGTTGAGTTTACTTACTTCTACACACTGCTTTCTTTCTTTAAGGTATGTAGATATCCATCTGTTTGCTGGACCTCGAATACCAGATCTCTCTAGTTTTGTCAAAAGCAGTTCATGTGAGACAAAATCGAACGCCTTTGACAGGTCGAAAAAAACGGTAGTCGTATGAGATTTAGCATTGGTGCCATTGAGAATTTCCCTTATGAGATTAAAAGTTGCTAGGGCAGTTGATTTTTGTTTCTGAAAGCCATATTGGTAACGATTTATAATATTATATTTAGTGAAGAAACTCATTAACTTACTATGCAAAACTTTCTCAAAAATTTTCGAAAATATTGGTATAATTGTAATTGGGCGATAATTGCCCATTTCACTTTTTGAGCCTTTTTTATGTAAAGGTTTAACAACAGAGTATTTAAGCTTATCTGGGAATGTACCAGTTTCCATTGACAAGTTAATAAGATAAGCCATAACTTTGCATATTTCCTCTTTGCATTTCTTAACCACTTTTGTACAAATGCAGTCATAACCCTCAGAATTTGTTTTGTTAAGGGACATAATTATACTATTCACATACGTTTCGTCAATTGGAGCCAAATATATTGAATTATTTTGTCTATTATTACTTGTATTTTTAATGTCATCATTTGTTTCGTTAGTCAAATTGATGTAAAAATGGTTAAAAGCTTCGGCCACTTGTATTGGGTCCGTTACTGTTTTACCGTTACTGTTAACTTCATCTATATATTTGTCCACACTTATTGTACCAGATTCACTGTTTATGACATCCCAGGTTGCCTTTGCTAGATTTTTATTGTTTATTATGTAATTGTTGTTATTTCGTTTTTTAGCATTAAAAATACACTTTCTGAGGATTTTATTGTAGTGTAAATATGTGTTTCGATTTTGATCATTTTTTTGTGTATAATATTTATAACGGAGTATCTTTTTAGTATGACAGCTTTTCCTTAGACCCTTAGTTATCCAGTTTAAAAATGGCTTTCCTTTAGATTTGATTTTCATAACTGGAAAACAAAGTGTGTAAAACAGACTGAATAGGTCGAAGAAAAGATTGAATGCTTTATTCATGTCTGACTCTGAATATACCTCTGAAAAAGACAAACTACTTATACAGTTTTTAAACTTTTCGATATTATCATGACTGTAGCTACGTTTGAAAATGAATATACATTTAGGTATGACCTTCTTTGAGTGTACTTTGAACTTCAACACTTGAGCGGTATCGTGATCAGAAAGCCATAGAGGTAATACTGATCCTTTCGCTTCTGGTTGATTACTTAAAATTTGGTCAATACATGATGAACCTCTAGTAGGCTGCGTTATATGTTGATGTAGATTATAAGCACTTACTATTTCAGTAAAACGCGTAGTAGTGCTATTTTTTTCCAGCATATTTATATTTAAATCCCCAGCAATTATTATCATTTTCTTTGGGTATTTTACTAAACACTTATGAAGTAGGAGTTCTATTTTGTGAAAGAAGTACTCAAGGTGTCTTATTTTCTTTGAGGGTGTTCTGTAGATACATACGATTACAATATTACTATGGGGAATCAGTATCGAACAACTTTCGAAGTGAAAATCAGCAGATAATTCCTCGAAACAGTTTAGATGCTTGAATGGCATACCACTCCTGACCAAGATGCACGAACCACCCCTTTTTTTATCTCGACTGTAGCATGATGCCACTTCATACCCCTTAATGTTGATATATTTCTCTTCACCGGATTTAATGAATGTCTCGGTTAGACATATCACGTCAGGGTCTGTGTGAGGACTAAGATTAGAAAGAGTTATCTGTATTAGTTCTGTTTTTGATGATACTCCCTGAATATTTTGATGAAGTAGAACAAAACGATTTACATTAGGGACGAAAAAACTGCTTCTCGTTATTTAAACTACACGGCAAAGCTAAGTCATCCGTCTCAGGTTTTATGAAGTTAGTTGTTTTTTGATCGGTGATATTTGGTTTTGGGCGAAAATAGTACAGAATTGTCCCTTTTTTAACCTGGTCACCTGCACATGAGCTCTTAATCTTTTCGTTTGGCTTCGACTGGATCACGGGAAAGTAATAGGGAATTTTTCCTTTTTTTAATTTAATTTCTGTGGAAATAGGATACCTAGAATGATGTTTAAGAGTCTGAGAGATTTCCTTGAAAACATTTTTGAAGTTAAGGTACCTAAAGTTATAGTCAGCGCAGTCAATGATAAAGTTGATTCTATTACAGACGTATTCTAGGAATTCCCTTAACGATAAGTTATGGCATTGTGGATTGATAAAAGTGCAATGCTCAAGATGTTGAGTCCACAAATGTAGATTATGGTTCAAAGTCCGTTCATTTAGGTGCGTGGATTTATTAACAAATACAAGAAATACAGTGGCATTCCTCAAAGCATGTAGTATTAGGCTTAAATTATAGTGCAATATTTCTGGGTTACTGTCATTGCTGCCTACACTAAGTACAACAATATCACCATTTTTTAAAGTTTTAGCAAAATTGGTACAATAATCCAGGATTACCGAACTTGACGCATTGCTCATTAAAAACCCAGAAACATTGTAATGATCATTCCACTTTCCCTGTCTAGATTTAGTTACTCTTGATGATAGATTTATTAGTTGTTGATCACCTAAAATATACACATAGCGCTTAGATTTTACACAGCTAGCGCCATCTAGCGAAGATACATTCTTCTCGGTTGGATCGCAGATAGCCGACGCCTCTGAGGCTGACTCGGAGCGTTTGGACTGTATTGGTTGCTGAGTACTGTTGTTGCAGTTCTCAGGAGTTCTCATAGATGGCGGTAGTGTCATGGTTTGACCGTCTTCAATACATCGATTTTCCTCAGAGATGTTAGGATTGACTTGTAGGGAAATATCGTCAATAAAACTGTGTTGATCGTGTTGAGTGTCAATGTCAGATACAGAAAAGCTGAGTTTTGCTTTTTTCAGGCTCTTCCGTTTTTTCGTGCTCGTAGATCTTTTAGTCGTGAAGTTTTTATTGCAGGTTTTAGGTACAGAACTCGTTGTAACCGATTTGCAAAGATTGGTTAGTTCTTTGATTTTTCTTTCATTATTGGAAATTTGTTTTTTTAGAGCACAGTTTTCAGAGAGCATATTCTCAATCTCAGTTTCAGCTATTTCAAGGTTTTCCTGCAATTTATTTATTTTTTCCATCATTTCTATTAGCTTCTCAGAGGAAACGTGACCCAACTCTGGGCAGCTTCTGTTTAGAACTGATGTTTCTTCCTGTGTGGTATTCTGATCCGTGTCATCCGAAAGTGATTCGAAGGAATTATCTGTGGATACATTTACCTTATATTTGTTACGCTCTGTGACATAGCTGGGAGTTTTCTGGATATTGTTAATCAATTTCGAGCGTAGTGACAATGGCATTTGAAGACATTCCTTACATTTCCAGGAATCTTTTTTAACTGGAGTCATTATTTTGAATCGGTGGAACGAGACATTGCAGCAATCCAGGTGTAGTATGTTTTTGCAAATTGCGCAAATTAAAAATTGTCGGTCTTCTATCTTTTTTTTGCATTTATCGCAAGCGCGTGCCATTTTTTTTTTGATAATTCCAAAGAATACCCAAACAGAATAATGACGTGTAAGCGAAGAAAACAAAAAAAAAAATTAAAAAAAAAATATATAAATAAAAAATAATTTGGTCCGAAGTCAGATTTGAACCCGCGGTTTTTAAGAACAACCTCTATGCAAAAATACGGGTGTTGTCGCCCCTAGCCTAGACGAACAACGAGAATCTTATTAAAATTTTGAGTCAGTATCCTCGTATGTGTACAAGATGTTGATAAAAGAGAACACATAGCATGAGTAATTCATACATTAACACAGCTGATCGATCACCGCACACAAACACTGGGAATTTGATTTGAAAATTTAACGGACTGTTATAGTGTTAATTTCCAATTTCTGATCTGTTTTATTACTTTCACTGTTCTTTTCACATAAATAAGCGTTTATGGTGAAGTTATTAACACGTATAAACAGTATTTGATATAGTTTAAGCACAAAACACCATTTTTTATGATTTAAACTGTTCAAACACAAAACCGTAAATATTTTAAGTTTCTTATAATATTTTTCTTGTGTAACATTAGCAGTATTATTTTCCACTAAAACCAATCCAATGATAACACATTTAGTACATTTTAACACTGTTTTCTATTTTTTATACTTGGATTACACGGAGCTACTTGTCACTGTTGCGCGGTTGTTGTAAAGTATAGGAGGTCTTGTAAACAAAACCAAAATCACAGATGTTTAAAATAATTTACTTTCACCAATTTCGACGGTCATCAGTCATACAGAATCAATTTTTGTTTTACACTTGTCAAAAAGTCACAAATATTTTCAAATTAAATTTCCATAGAGGAACAAAATCAAAAGAGAATTTAATTATGAAACGCACGAAAAGAGATCGGCTCGAAACGATAGTTTGCGTTTCATAATATAATATATACTTTGATGAAACTGTCTTGCTCTCCAGGTTTCTTCAGACGTGCTGTACCTGATTGGATTCAACTTGATGGGTGTTTACTTCCGGCTCATGAATGAGATCGTCACGAGGAGGTCCTTCCTCGACCGACGAGCGTGCGTGGAGAGCACCCTACAACTGAAATTCGTCAAAAACCAAGAGGTACTCGTAACTTCTAGTGTTAGATTAGGCGTAAGACCTAATTACAGTTACGAAAATATACTTTTGATCCCGTAAAATAGAGGGGTTCCCGAGAGACTCGAAAGAACCCTTCTTTTTTCTTTTAATATGGCGTGTCGAATATTCTCCGCTCAGCTTCACTACGTCCGTCCATTGGTATTTTTCGAGGGAGTTTAAGCACGTTTAGCATTACACCTACTTCCCGAGATACAAACAATTGAAGTATTAATCAAGAGAATCTTACCTCCACGCGAAGTCGCTGGCACCAGCTTTGCAGTCACAAAAGCGATTACCACGCAGGCGAAGCCGCAGGCAAAAACTAGTAAAATAAATCTTACCTTGTCTCGTCTCGTCTCGTCTCATCTCACCTCATCTCATTCCATCTCACCTTATCTTATCTCGTCTTATCTTATCTAGTACATAAATAGCAACAAAACATTCGATCTTTAGATACAGAAATCTAAAAACATCCACTGATACATAAAGGAAAAAAAATTGAGGCGCCATGAAGTTTTGAAGTTTGATTTTTTTTAGGTGTCAATGAAGACAAATAAACCCAGTACTTTATATTTTCTTTGTTTTGAATTTGACATGTAAAAATATGAATGACTGATGAGCATCTTTTTCTAACGTATGAACTCGGAGATGTATGAAAGAGTTGAAAGAAAATCCCTTGTCCCGGTTCCGCCTCTTCCCTTTCCTAGAAGCTACCGCATAGGTTTCGATACAAAATAGTCAATGACAGTTACTCCATTCACGCGCCTTAATTTTTTTTTAATGCACTGATAGCTAGTTATTATATCAGCTCATATAATACGTCCCCACCGAGGGGCTCGAGCCTACCCTGAATCAGGGCGATTAGGCCTTAGTCGACTACGCGGGCCCAGTGCGGGTTGGTCGACTTCACACACAACCTTCGAGTTTCTTCGCAGGCGTGTGCAGGTTTCCTCACGATGTTTTCCTTCACCGTTAAAGCAATCGGTAAGTACTAAGTATATGTACGTAAGTTTTTTGGAAAAACTCATTGGTACATTGGCCTTCCAGATTTGAACCCGGTACCTCTGGTTAGATGGACCGAGTCGTTACCGGTTGAGCCACCGACGCTTTTTTAGCTTTGATAGCTAGTAAATGTAGATATTTTCATGTTTTGTTCTACAGGAAAGGCTGATGTTGAGCATATTACCCGAACACATCGTCTCCCGGGTGAGACACGATATTAGGAACATGTTCCTGGGCATCCGATCGCGCACGCTCAGTCAGAGCATCAGGTCTTTCAAGTAAGCCCAAGCTTAAATGATTTTATTTTATTTTACCTTAACTAAGGGTCAATTCTAAATCACATTGGTATGTGGCAGGATTCGAACCACGACCTCCCGGACAGGACAAACCCTAGCCGTTACGCCACCGACGCTCCGTCCTCCGCCTCCTGTCCGGAAGGTCGTGGTTTGAATCCTGCCACGTACCAATATGTTTTCGAATTTAGATTTCATATGTACGTTTATCCGACGCTCTTACGGTGAAGGAAAACATCGTGAGGAAACCTGCACACGCCTGCGGAGAAACTCGCAGGTTGTGTGTGAAGTCGACCTGGGCCCGCGTGGTCGACTAAGGCCCGATCACCCTAATTCAGGGTAGGCTCGAGCCCCTCGGTGGGGACGTATATGAGCTGACATGATGAACTGAGGGTCAATTAACAATGCCCCGGAAGAGCAGTGAAGCGAAGTTTTGAAACGAAATGGTGCTTTTTCTTCTTCTTATCGTGTGGCACAGTTAACCGTGCTATCCAAGGGATATACGGAGTTTGCCTGGTGTTGCACTTAGCATCACCCGCGGTCACGTGTAGGGCATTTAGATTTACACCTACGGACGTGTGCAACGCGACATTCATACACATCTGGGATCAGATGTGCAGGTTTCCTTACGATGTTTTCCTTCACCATTAAAGCAATCGGTAAGTATATGTAAGTTTCGAAAAACTTATTGGTACATTGGCCGTCCAGATTTGAACACGGGATTTCTGGTTAGGAGGACCGAGTCGTTATCGGATGAGCCACCGACGCTTTTGCTTGGTGCTTAACATTAAGAACTCTATCTCCATAAGTTAATGTACAAATTGGACATGAGATCCGAAAGGAGTCTTCCCAAGACTTCTCGACAATTCTCGCGACTGCCGCCGGCGCCGGCGCCGCTGAGACCGCGGAAAGTAACGGCGGAGAGAGCCACATATAGTGCCACATCCACGATCCTTTCACCCTTTTCTTATTTTATTATTTGTTGTATTAGCCGACGGACGTCCACTGCTGGACATATAGGCCTCCCCCAAGGATTTCCATGACGACCGGTTCTGCGCTGCCCGCGACTTTCACCAGGTCATAGGTCCACCGAGTGGGAGGTTCATGAAATAAATCTCACTGAAAGACAGGCGGACAGATAGACAGACAGCGGAGGCTTAGTAATAGGGTCTCGTTGGTCACTTTTTGGGTGTATGAAACTGTAAAAAAACCGGTAAAGTGCGAGTCAGAACCGCGTACAAAGGGTTCCGTATATCTTCATATTAGATAGGAGACTTTCACTTTTTTAAATTCTTTGTATTCGTTGTTATAGCGGCAACAGAAATACATCCATCATCTGTGAAAATTTCAACTGACTAGCTATCACGGTTCATGAAATACAGCCTGGTGACAGACGGACAGACAGACATAAAGACAGACAGAGGGACGTACAGCGGAGTCTTAATAATAGGGTCCCTTTTTTACCCTTTGGGTACGGAACCCTAAAAATAATGAATTGATGTTCATAATTTTCGCGGGCAATATTTATTTATTTTATTTTATTTTATTTTATTTAGAACAACAAACGATTAATTATTTGAATGAAAATAATATTTAATATAATTTCAGTCATTATATCAGCCGAACGACGTCCACTGCTAGACTTAGGACTCCCCCAAGGATTTCCATGACGACCGGTTCTGCGCTGCCCGCATCCAGTGGCTTCCCGCGACCTTCACCAGGTCATCGGTCCACCGAGTGGGAGGCCTGCTTACGCTACGTTTTCCGGTGCGCGGTCACCACTCAAGAGCTTTACTGCCCCAACGGCCATCTGTTCTACGAGCTATGTGCCCCGCCCACTGCCACTTAAGTTTATAGCAATTCTGAGAGCTATGTCGCTTACTTTGGTTCTCTTACGGATCTCCTCGTTTCTGATTCGATCACGCAGAGAAACTCCGAGCATAGCACACTACATTGCCCTTTGGGTGACCTTGAGCCTTCTTATGAGGCGCATAATTTCAGTATTTTTAAAAATCATTCGCAGTCTTATCAGCCATTTTCTAATTTACAATTAACTCAGCTATAAAATTGCCATGTTAATAATGTGTCTTAAACTATATTTAATAAAGTAAAGTTTTCGTGTGGCGACCGCGCACCGGAAAACGTAGCGTAGGCAGACCTCCCACTCGGTGGACCGATGACCTGGTGAAGATCGCGGGAAGCCGCTGGATGCGGACAGCGCAGAACCGGTCATCTTGGAAATCCTTGGGGGAGGCCTATGTCCAGTAGTGGACGTCCTTCGGCTGATATGATGATTTTTTAAAAAGAAAAATGGGTATGATTTTCAGCCAGCGCTACGTGGAAGAGCACGACAACGTGAGCATACTCTACGCAGATGTGGTGAACTACACCATGATTTCCACTACACTGTCTCCCTTGCGGATGGTGGAGCTGCTCAATGAGTTGTTTGGCAGATTCGATGAGGCATCTGAGGTATACATCATTTCTCTAATCCATGTTACTGAGAATATACATTTACGTCTCTGGGTACGAGCTCTTTTGAGACAGTGTTCAATTTATTATTGATGATTTCTATTTACATATCATCTGTGCAGTTCTTGATAACATCTGCAGTGATCTCATTCTAAGTTGGGTGGATCACCCGGTTGCGGTAGGGCGCCTATAAAACTACACACCCAGTACAAGCCGAGTGTATAGGAAGACCCAAACTACTGAAATTGGAAGAAAAGTAGAAAAGCGTCTATATTGATGTGTTATTTTAGAAAAAGCTGGTTTTAAAACGGTGGTGTTCCTACGAGTATTTATATTAATGCTAAAGTTGTGCCAAATATGGGTGTATTAATTAATTACTATTTACTAATGTAGCCTTGTGTAGCGTAGTGTAGGCAGGCCTCCCATTCGGTGGACCGATGACCTGGTGAAGGTCGCGGGAAGCCGCTGGATGCGGGCAGCGCAGAACCGGTCGTCGTGGAGATCCTTGGGGGAGGCCTATGTCCAGCAGTGGACTTCCTTCGGCTGATATGATGATGAATGTAGCCTTGATGAGGCTCTGTATTACATATTCGTAGATCGTAATGTTACAAATTCGGGTCTAACCATCTAGATGGCTCTAGTGTTACCTTTTTGTGGTAACACCGAGTGTTCAGGTCCTCCTTCATTTTATTTTCTTGTTTTCCACATAAATTTTATCATGATCGGTTCAGTACTTTTTTTTGGAAATTCAACAAAATTGTGATTGGCTGTTGAATGCAATTGATAGTGGTTTTTTTTCACGTGTTCAGCGGGTCAAAAAACGTGACACAAATAAAAAAAAGAAAATAAAAAAAAATATTTTCTTGTGTCAAATTATTTAGAGACCTAGACTTATTTAGGTACCTATTTGCAACATTTTTTGTTTGGAAGGTTAATTTTTGTTTCTGGCATTTCTACTTACAATGGTTAGCCTTCCTTTGTGGCTTCAGGGTTTAGACCGATGGTATAATGCTGCTTGAGCTGGTTCACGCACACTTTCCTTGTAGGTTTTTAAATAATAAAATTGTGGTATCATACCATTTCCATTCCTTACTGACTGACAAATCTGCTCATCCTCTAAGTATCTTGTGCCATCATTTAAGGCCTTAAGATGGGTCAAATGACAATATTCAATTCAAATTATTGAAAGACTGTAAAGCTATTACTATACAAAAAATATATAATATACTTAAAGTAATAAAAATCGATTTAAATCAATACAATTTTAAAAATATTACCACTTTTCATGTATATCAAATCAAATCAAATCAAATTATTTATTTCAGATAGTCAATCCATAATATTGTGTTAGTAACAGACATCTTATAAAACTAAGTTAGTATCAACAGAAATGTCAAAAATATCAATTATAATAATGTATATAATAGCAAAATTTCTCGAAAACAAATAGTTAATGTTGAAATACCAACACACAAAAATCGGTGACTTAAAGACCTTTCATTTTAATTGAACACATTTTTTTTAAACTTATTTGAAAGTATGTGTATAGAAAAGTAATAAAAACATGTAAAAATCGAGAATTAGGCGTACGGTTTTTTTTTATTATTCACAATTGGTTTCAACGTAACAGCTGCGTTTAAGCCCGCATTGATTTAAACTTAAAATTTATAGACTTACGTTCGATATTATTTTAACAAGTATCAACCTGCTAGGATTAAGGCATCTTAAAGCCCTAACTAAATAAAAAACACTTTGCTCACTAGATTAGATTAGACTAGATTTATTTATTTCATATTATGAATGTCATATTACAATAAGCTTATTAAATAATTTTTCAAAGGATAATATGATCGTCAGAATAGTAATAAAGTATAAAAGTCAAAATTCAAACATAAAAAGATAATTAAAAGAAAAATAAAAATAAAACACACTAATAACAATGTCAAAATAAAAATGTAAAAATAAAAATAATATAATAAAAATGTAAAAAATTATGTCAAGAAATATGTTATATATAACTAAAATTAGACAAAACATCTTACCAATTGTGAATATAAAAAAAGCCTTTAAAAACATGTAACAAGGAAAATTTATTTCTAAATTCTACCAAGATTACAGTTTTCATCAAAAAAATCGTTATTCATTCTCCGCCACAGGCCACCACGGACACTCCATACAAACGAGCGAGAATTGATATACATATATATAACTGACGTATCTATAGGCAAGAATGCAGGTAGGGTTGAATCACACCGGGGGTATTGGTCACGAAATGTTTGTTAGTTATTTACTGAATGCAACAGTGTGAATACTAAACTCTTTTTTTTCATACTTTTCGTTGTAAACAAACACCGCTCGAACAAAAAACACCACTTTCCGAATACACCATACACATTAGGAGACTATAACACATTGCAAATGGTAACTGCGACGTGGACGTATGAATTAACACTGAAAACTGCTATTATTTTATACATCTTTTAACACATTTTCCATAAAATTGCGAAATTGATAAGGGATTTTGTCACAGATTAAAAATCGACATGATAGTTTTGTTGCTTTGGTGTAGAGATGTCACCCCAAGAGTGTCACCGCCCTCAAGTCGGCCCCGCGTGCTTTTCCGGCTTCGCGGACCTCATAATATGAATCTTTGGAATCAAATTATACAATCAGTAATAAGTCATCTTTGGTCTAACATAAACTCACAAAACAAAGCCCAAAGAGTACCTAAAAATACAATTTTCAAAAATTCATAACTCAAAAACCGCTGGTTTCCTAACTGTTACGGACCGTTAAAAAGTTCAGTTGGGCCTTTACGTTCGGTAACTGGTTGGTTTTTATTCCTGTGAACGAAATCACAGCGGCGCGCAAAGTGAATATAGTGAATAAAAGTGCTTAAGTAGCTCGTCCTTTACGTTTGGTACCCAATCTACAGCCAATCTGAGTGACGGTGGGGTGAGGTCGAATATAGAGAGCGGCAGGGAGTGTCCATACTGTACGTTATGTGACAAAAATAATGGAAACAGGGGATAAAAACCCTTACGGAATTTGCCACATATAATACGTAAGATTTAGAGGTAATAAATTAAAAAATAAATTTAGAGGTAATAAATTAAAATATAATTTAAAATTTGTATTTAATAACAGCTAGTATCAAAAGGAATTGGTCACCGCGAAATGTAAAATGGTACTTATAATAATAACAATTTTCAATAGGTTGAGAGACTATGACTAAAATTGAACATGGAGTACAAACGTGTGATTACACTTTTAGTTATTGTTAAACTTTAATAAGTAGTAGAAGGGACAATCCATACGTATAGATTGTTACTCTTAATTCTGTGATAGATAATACCTTAAATTATACGTAAAAAGGCACACATAAAATAATAACACTGTTCAATTTCTTAAGTTCATGAAAACCAAAAGGAATATTGACCGGGGAATAGGGATATGTGAAGGAAAAAGGTGACTACTTCCCTTCGCAGGTGGCACGACGGTGGTAGATGCTCAGGCTGACGAAAAAGGTGTTCGAGCTGTACCAGCCAAGACTCGATCAGTTATTTGCTTAGCCTGCTGATGTAATACGTCGGCTATTACACTGTTATTATATTAGTTGTCCATTAGGTACTCGATAAAAACCCTCGAAATATCGGCAAAGGATCTGTAATATACTAAAAAACTGCACCATACAACTTTGAAAACAGCAAAAGGCAACTTATTAAATTTATAATCTTATTTACGGTCAAAAATAGGTTTGCGGTGACCACCATTCGGTTGTTATTTTTTTCAATCCTCACTTCTTGTCAAAAAGAAACAAATATTTTCAAATTAAATTTCCATAGATGAACAAAATCAAAAGAGAATTTAATTATGAAACGCAAGAAATCGGCTCGAAACGATAGTTTTCGTTTCAAAATACCCACAAACTCACAAAAAAAAAGGCGAGAAGTCCAAAAAATTTTTGAAATTTGGACAACCCTATAGACGTTGGACAGCCCTGAAGAAGAAAAAATAAAAACTCTCTAAGTAACTAGTTAACTACAAACGTTTACTTGAAGCTGGTAGAAATTGACATTTATACACGAAGCTACACATACAAACGGCAAAAACTCCATCTAAAAGTGAACAAACTTAATAACCCCAACGACACACTAGTGTTAAGGGATCGCTGTGCACAGCCTAAAATAGTCAAGTAATTAGGAAAGAGCATAACTAAACAACTAACTAAAACTAGATAGTATAAAGAGAGAACGAAGAAGGAAAAAAAAGGAGCACATCGTACAATAGGCAAGTAGGGCTGTCAAGCTTAACACATCTCGAAGGCAAAATCACACTAGTAAAACATTAAAGACCAGTAGGGTTGTCAAAAACTGAAAAAAACTTTCAAAACATTGTCGGTTGCCCCAGGGAAAATGTGGACAAAAGCGGTAAAGGCGGATGCGTGTAAAAATCCGACTCACGGATAAAATTAACACCGGAAGTCTGAAACGCGATACGCAAGAGTCTAAAGGGACAACTCTATCGAAAAATAGGCCATTTGAGGTAAGACAAGGGTAAGATTAATGAAAGAAGTTTGAAAAATGGAAAATTGTTATAAGACCTCAAGAAATCTAAACAATACTGCGAAATACAGAAACGTTGTCACATAAAAGTGAACAGGGTACGCCAAAAATTTAAGGAGTACCTCGCAAAGCAACGCGTAAAAATATTCCAAACAGTAACCCTTAAAGATTTTTTCTTAAACCAAGGTTAAATAATCGTGAAGTAAAAGTAAGTCTGTCCCGACTTCCGATTGAAAGAAATCTAGAGTCTGGCCATTGACTACTTAAATAAAAAATTCTCTTGGAATCGTAAGGGAATACACAGGCAAAAACATCTTAACAACACGTAAACAATTATCCGAAAGAGGTATAATGCCATTAAGCCGGGGAAAAACGACCCGTGTGAAGAGAAGCAAAAAAATACCGTGCATACAAACAAAAAAACCTTACGTTTCAAAGAAAACTGCACGATTAAATTAAGAAAGGGTCTTGAGGTATTAAAACTTGAACCATAATATTATCCGGAAAACGGATACACCCACGAACGACAAAAAACGGGTTCGTTAGGGAAAGATTTAAGGCAGAAAAGGGGATAAAACATTAGTTCGGGTGCCATAAATATGTGACAAAAATAATGGAAACAGGGGATAAAAACCCTTACGGAATTTGCCACATATAATACGTAAGATTTAGAGGTAATAAATTAAAATATATATTTAGAGGTAATAAATTAAAATATAATTTAAAATTTGTATTTAATAACAGCTAGTATCAAAAGGAATTGGTCACCGCGAAATGTAAAATGGTACTTATAATAATAACAATTTTCAATAGGTTGAGAGACTATATTGACTAAAATTGAACATGGACTACAAACGTGTGATTACACTTTTAGTTATTGTTAAACTTTAATAAGTAGTAGAAGGGACAATCCATACGTATAGATTGTTACTCTTAATTCTGTGATAGATAATACCTTAAATTATACGTAAAAAGGCACACATAAAATAATAACACTGTTCAATTTCTAAAGTTCATGAAAACCAAAAGGAATCTTGACCGGGGAATAGGGATATGTGAAGAAAAAAGGTGACTACTTCCCTTCGCAGGTGGCACGACGGTGGTAGATGCTCAGGCTGACGAAAAAGGTGTTCGAGCTGTACCAGCCAAGACTCGATCAGTTATTTGCTTAGCCTGCTGATGTAATACGTCGGCTATTACACTGTTATTATATTAGTTGTCCATTAGGTACTCGGTAAAAACCCTTGAAATATCGGCAAAGGATCTGTAATATACTAAAAAACTGCACCATACAACTTTGAAAACAGCAAAAGGCAACTTATTAAATTTATAATCTTATTTACGGTCAAAAATAGGTTTGCGGTGACCACCATTCGGTTGTTATTTTTTTCAATCCTCACTTCTTGTCAAAAAGAAACAAATATTTTCAAATTAAATTTCCATAGATGAACAAAATCAAAAGAGAATTTAATTATGAAACGCAAGAAAGGAGATCGGCTCGAAACGATAGTTTGCGTTTCAGTTAGTACTAATATATATACCTACTGTGCCACAGGTCTAATGACATCCAAAAACAAAATTCTTGAACACAATTTTTTTTTTCTATTTCTTAGTTCCATAAAAAGTGTCATTAATCTACAAACACAAAAAAGGTTTCGCATTAAGGCCTTAAGACGCCTCAATCCGAGCAGGTTGTTACGTGTTAAAATAATATCGAACGTAAGTCTATTCATTTTAAGTTCAAATCAATGCGGGCTTCAACGCGGCTGTTATGAAAATTTAATGTTATACACATTGTAAACGAACGCCCAATTCTCGATTTTTAAATGTTTCTATAACTTTTCTATACTTTCAAATAAGTTTTAAAAAATGTGTTCAATCAAAATATAAGGTCCTAAAGTCACCGATTTTCGTGTGTTGGTTTTATTCAATATTAACTGTTTGTTTTCGAGAAATTTTACAATTAATGTCAAAAACAGGGTCTACAGTATAATTTTTTTACATCAAAAGTGGTAATATTTTTAAAATTTAATTCAATTAAATCGATTTTTATTACTTAAAGTATAATATATTTTTTCCATAGTGATAGCTGTACACAGTCTTTCAATAATTTGAATTGAATATTGTCATTTGATCGAGAAAATCACGCTGCTACTACGCGCCTACTAAAAGCGTGAACAAAAATGTCGGTAATCCCCTTTTTTACCCAAATGCGGCAAGTAGGATTATGATTTTGGCAGGCTATGTTGTTTTATCATATCAGCTCATATACGTCCCCACCGACGGGCTCGTGCCTACCCTAAATTAGGGCGAACGGGCCTTAGTCGACCACGCGGGTTGGTCGACTTCACACACAACCTGCGAGTTTCTCCGTATACAAAGTATATCTATTAGTACTAACATACAGTATGGACACTCCCCGCGCTCTCTAGATTGCGACCTCAACCCTCGTCACCCATATTGATACAGATTGGTTACAGTTTGGTTGTCGAAAGTATAGGGTTTCGCCGCCATGTTGTTTGTTCCGTCATTCGTTTTGTGAAATGTCATATCTGGCCCGTTGTATGAAGTGTCCAGGGTGTGCCGCAGGCACAGATTTGAACAGAAGGATCCGCCCGTCTCCATATTTTAGTCAGATTTTCTTCATACATGCAAAAAGTAGCGCCATCTGACATAACTCGTACGAACTAGCGTGGGCGAGAGTTGACTGACGTGCCGAGTTAAAAGAACCTTGATAGAAATGTCGCTTTAAAAATTCGTTTTTTTAATTTGTTTACAAGAAAAAATACAATGTAAGGTTACTTATCGATGATACGACATCCCATGTTTCTTTTTAGCCTTTCTTTTATGATATTTACGGCCTCTTACAACACAATAAGGCATTTTTATATGGAATATTTTTCCACCGCACTGAACAATGTCCAGCAGACGACTGAGTCGCGAGTGTGCGAAACTTTCGATTTTCGCACCAATTCGCTGGGCCCATTAGTCGCGCGCGTTGGCCGGGTCCTTACGCCAGTAATATATAAGTCATTGGCCGCAGGCGTGTGCATGTTTCCTCACGATGTTTTTGTTCACCGTAAGAGCGTCGGATAAAAGATATGTTGTTTATTTATGGGTAAATGTATTGTGGCCTCCGCAGGAACACGATGTACTCCGTATCAAGTTCTTGGGAGACTGCTACTACTGCGTGAGTGGAGTGCCGAAGCCCAGTGCCCAGCACGCGAAGAACTGCGTCGACCTGGGCTTGGAGATGATCCACATCATAAAAGACGTTAGGTGAGCGAGGAAACTCACCTAACGTCTGTAATCTAGTTCTTGTTTTCTAGTTCTAGTTCTAGATCTAGTTCTTGTTGTTAACTGTTTGTAATCTAGTTCTTGAGTCATCATCATCATAAACGGCCAAAATCAAAAACGGCCTCCTCCCCCCCCCCCCCCAAGGATTAAAGTTAAGTTAGTTCTTGAGTAACTGCTACTAAAGTTTCTTGGAATGTGATGATGAAATTACGGCCGAACTTCTGAAAGCAGGTAGAGAACCGGTACTTAAAACTCTTCAGAAGTTATTTAATTCCATTATACTTGAGGGACAAACGCCTAAGGCATGGAACAGAAGTGTGGTCGTACTTTTCTTCAAAAGAGGCGACAACACCCTGCTGAAGAACTACAGACCCATCTCAATTCTAAGCCATGTCTAGAAGCAGTTCTGGAGATTTACTACGAATCGTCTCGCACGCAGGTTCGACGACTTTCAGCCTCCCGAACAAGCCGGTTTCCGAAAAGGCTTTAGTACCATAGACCACATACATACGCTGCGGCAGAATATACAAAAGACCGAAGAGTACAATCAGCCACTGTGCTTGGCGTTTGTAGACTATGAGAAAGCCTTCGATTCGCTCGAAACTTGAGCTGTGTTACAGTCGCTCGAGCGGTGCCTAATTGACTATCGATATATCGAGGTACTGAAGTGTTTGTATGAAAACGCCACCATGTCGGTTCGCCTCCAGGATCAACACTCGGAACCTATCCGGCTGCAGCGAGGGCTGAGACAGGGAGACGTTATATCTCCGAAACTGTTCACCGCCGGCCTGGAAGATGTTTTTAAGCTTTTGGCCTGGGGTGGACTCGGCATTAATATCAACGGCGAGTACATCACCCACCTTCGATTCGCTGATGATATCGTGGTCATGGATGAGACTATGGACGACTTAGGCACAATGCTCGATGGCCTCAGTAGAGCCTCTCAACAAGTAGGTCTATGAACATGGACAAGACGAAAATTAGGTATGTCAAACGTCCGTGTCATACCTACTCCTCTGAAGGTTGGAGGCTCTATACTCGAAGTTGTTACCGAAGATGTGTACCTGGGACAAACAGTCCAGTTAGGTAGATCGAACTTCGAGAAAGAGATCAATCGTCGAATCCAACTCAGCTGGGCAGCGTTCGGGAAGCTTCACAATATCTTTACGTCCCAGATACCGCAGTGTCTTCAACCAGTCTGTGTTGCCAGTGATGACATACGGAACTGAGACATGGTCGCTTACTATAGGCCTCATAAGATGGTTCAAGGTCACCCAAAGGGCAATGGAGCGTGCTGTGCTCGGATTTTCTCTGCGTGATCGAATCAGAAACAAAGAGATCCGTAGGAGAACCAAAGTAACCGACATAGCTCTCAGAATTGCTAAACTTAAGTGGCAGTGGGCAAGGCAAATAGCTCGTAGAACGGATGACCGTTGTTATCGAGTGGCGACCCCGTACCGAAAAGCGTAGCGTAGGCAGGCCTCCCACTCGGTGGACCGATAACCTGGTGAAGGTCGCGGGAAGCCGCTGGATGCGAGCAGCGCAGAACCGGTCGTCGTGGAAATCCTTTTGGGAGGCCTATGTCCAGCAGTGGACGTCCTTCGGCTGATATGATGATGATGAACGTTATTTTAACCATAAAAGTATGCTATATTAATTATTTTAACTCATTTATTATTGTACAATCAACAGTAAACAAAAACTCCGAAAAGCTATTTCTAAATTATTTGTCCTTACATGTGCATAAAAATTGTTGTTTACTCACAAAAATGTGTTTGATTTTAGAGAGAAACGCGCTTTGAACATCGACATGAGAATAGGTGTTCATTCCGGAAAGATTCTCAGTGGCCTGATAGGCATCAGGAAATGGCAGTACGACATTTGGTCCAAAGATGTTACCATAGCCAACAAAATGGAATCGACAGGCAAATCCGGGTAAGATTAAATGACTCCCAAGTGTGTTCAAGCTTCTCCTAATCCACACTAATATTTTAAATGTGAAAATGTGTTTGTTTGTTTCTTACCTTTTCACGCTTCAACGCCTTGACCAATCTTGACGAAATTTGGCATGCAGGTAGCCTGTGTCACTGTGAAGGACATGTAATACTTATTATCCCGTGGAAATTGCATATTTCGATACATTTCCTAAGGGAATTGAAAAAATACTCTTTTTTGGTTAATTTCTTAAGCATCGCAACAGAACAAGGATTATTAGCACAGAAATGATTAAGGTGGTGGCAAATAACATAATTTACTAATTTTGATCTGGGGAAAACTCATTTCTACGCTCGCTCACTTCGGCGTCGTAAGAGAGCAACAGATTGAAGTAATTTTTGTATTGAATTGGTTGAGGAGGTGGGAAGTGACATAGACTGTTAATCAGAGTAGCCCGATATGGCTCCTGAGAGATCTGGAGAAAACTCATGTCTCGCCTGCGCACCACTCGCCCTCAAAGACAGTCATTAAAACGAAGTCCACGCGGGCAAAGGCTAGTATAAGATAATACATATTTCTAGCAAAAATAATAATAATATTTTCTGCTCTATTTTTGCACGAATAGAGTCACTTCTTAATAATGGCAAGGTTGCAGTATGTCAAGTTACAAGTGAATAATTTTCGAAAACCTTAAAACTTAAGGTTTTATCCGCCTCCATGGCGTAGTGGTTAAATCCAATAGCTTCACATTGGGAGGTCGCGGGTTCGATTCCCGGCGAAGTTTAACTTTGTGAGACTTGGTTTGGTTGGTGGAAGGGCATTTTCTACGCCCGCCTGGCTAGCTACCACCATTTTATCATTACTGAACATTAATGTAAACAGCATTGGTGTTCCGATTTGAAGATAAGGTAGCCAGTTCCCTATTGCATTGGAGAATCTTGGTAAGCCCGCTTGTATCTTCGGCATCATTATCACTTACCATCAGGTGAGATGATGCCAAGAGCTTACCAACGGTGGATTAAAAAAGGTACAAGCTTTTTTTATCTCTTTATCCCATACATAATGCATGTTTCCTAATTCAAAAAGGCGAGCGTAGTAAATCTATATAAAATTTTAGAAATCTGTTAAAATAGACGATCCTGACACGTTGATTTCACCTTCAAAGTTCATCACATAAACTTCGAAAAACCAAACGGATCTGTTATCACCGGCTTCATGCCAAATTTCAGCTCAATCGAACACCAGGAAGTGGGTCAAATTTTGACTTATTTTACTTTTACTTTTGAAATTTTGAAGCGGACAACGAACTATGCATGTTAAATGATAGCCTGTATAAATAAAGTACACAATATAGCACAGATATACAATAGTCTTTTATGACACAAGGGTGGTAAAGGTAATTAAGAAACGAGTCACATTGTAAGCACGAGCCTTAAGCGAAGGTTTACCATCGTCACGAGTTTGTCATTTTGAGTTAGACCTATTGTAAAGCTCAAAATATTGACAGCCAGAAATAAGAATGTGGTTTATAAATTAAAAAAAGTGGTAAAGTAAAAAGCACGTGTGCGGTAAAATAAATTTTGCGCACATTTGACTGGCATATAAAAACCACTTTTCGAGCAACTGTATGAAAAAAGTCATGTAAGTTAATATCATCATATCAGCTCATATACGTCTCCACCGAGGGGCCCGAGCCTACCCTAATTTAGGCCGATCAGGCCTTAGTCGACCACGCGGGCCCAGTGCGGGTTGGTCGACTTCACACACAACCTGCGAGTTTCTTCGCAGGCTTGTGCAGGTTTCCTCACGATGTTTTCCTTCACCGTAAGAGCGTCGGATAAACGTACATATGAAATCTAAATTCGAAATCACATTGGTACGTGGCAAGTCATCATCATCATATCAGCCAAAAATCGTCCACTGTTGGACAAAGGATTTCCACGACGACCGGTCCTGCGCTCGAGAACTTTACTGTCCCATCGGCCATCTGTTCTACGAGATACGTGGCAAGTAATATAAAGTAAAGTAATGTTACTTAACATAATTAACACAAATGTTCTCATTTCAGCAAAGTGCACGTAACAAAGCAAACACTGGAATTGTTATTGGACTACGCGAGAGATTACATTATAGAACCAAACTTTGAATCTCAGCACGACCCTTTCATACTGAAACACCAGCTGGAAACCTACTTACTGTCAAGTCCACCTCGGGTAATTATTGGCAAACATACTACTTAAGGCGAGGTATTGATTGGAATAGTTGTCTCTGTCTTTTTCTGTACGTGTAAAGAGTAAAGAAAATAACCTCACTTTTTCAATGGCTTTCTCAGCACGACCCTTTCATATTGAAACACCAGCTAGAAACCTATTTACTATCAAGCCCTATTTGGGTAATTATTGGCAAACATACTACTTATGTCGATGTATTGTTTGGAACAGTTGTCTCTGTCTTTTTCTGTACGTGTAAAGAGTAAAGAAAATAACCACACTTTTTCAATGGCTTTCTCAGCACGACCCTTTCATACTGAAACACCAGCTAGAAACCTATTTACTATCAAGCCCTATTTGGGTAATTATTGGCAAAGATACTACTTATGTCGATGTATTGTTTGGAACAGTTGTCTCTGTCTTTTTCTTTACGTGTAAAGAGTAAAGAAAATAACCTCACTTTTTCAATGGATTTCTCAGCACGACCCTTTCATACTGAAACACCAGCTGGAAACCTACTTACTATCAAGTCCACCTCGGGTAATCATTTGCAAACTAACTAGGACTTGAGGCAAGGTAATGATTGGAACAGTTGTCTCTGTCTTTTTCTTTACGTGTATAGAGTAAAGAAAATAACCACACTTTTTCAATGGCTTTCTCAGCACGACCCTTTCATACTGAAACACCAGCTGGAAACCTACTTAGTATCAAGTCCACCTCGGGTAATTATTGGCAAACAATACTACTTAAAAGCAGGCTCCCAAAATAAATGCTTTTTTGCTGGATAATGTTAAGTCAGCCGCAAGCTTGTTGAACGTAAAAACTACACATCTGGTTCTTTGTACCTTTTCTTTGGTATGGCTAAAACAAAAACACGATGTTTTGGTTTTTGCTAGATACTTTTTATTTTGTGAAACTATGAAGTTTCGAGAGATTATTAGATTTTTCTCCTACATTACATAAGTTAAGCGCATGAAAAAATTCCGATGGTGAGAGAATAAAGTTATTCATAAAAGGGCTAAGAAAAAAAATTCCTACAATGTTTACTAACCTCGCAGTAAACGAAAACTTGTAATAACGCCCGAAGTAAAGGACGTAAATCGCGTTAAGACACTCACGCGAAATTCAACTGTAAAGCTGATACCATAACTTTAAAAATCAGGTTGATCGCCAGTGCCGCGCTGGGAGCCTGCTCTTAAGGCGTGGTATTGTTTGGAACAGTTGTCTCTGTCTTTTTCTTTACGTGTAAACAGTAAAGGAAATAACCCCACTTTTTCAATGGTTTTTCGTTTCAATCAAAAACTGCAATGAAAGTATAAGAGACTAGCTTTTACCCGCGGCTTCGCCCGCGTGGACATAGCTTTTATGACTCTTTTTGAGAGTGAGTGGTGCGCGAGCCGCAATCAGCTCGCAAGCGTGGACATGAGTTTTCTCCAGGTACCTCAGGAACTGTATCGGGCTATTCGGATTAGCAGTCTTTGTCACTTCCCACCCCCTCAACAAATTCTATACAAAAAATAACTTTAATCCGTTGCTCCGTTGTGACGCCACCGACGTGCGCGAGCGTAGAAAACAGTTGTCCCCAGATCCCTCGGGAACTATGTCAGGATATACTTATTAGTAAATTATATCATTTTCCACCTCATCTCTGTGCTAAAAATCACACCAACTCATTTTTTCGTTACGATTTTAAACAACTTAACGAACAAAGAGTATTGTTTTAGTTTCCTCAGGAACTGCATCGGGCTATGATAATTTCCACAGATATAAAGTTGACTATTTCATTTCCAGTGATACAGGCTACCTGCATGCCAAATTTCATCAAGATTGGTCTCTACCTGTGTTTGGTACCGATTGGTACCGATCTGTGTTGAAGTGTGAAAAGGTAACAAACAAACAAACACATTTTTACATTTATAACAATAAGTAAGGATTTCTAAATATAAAATAACATATAGAGCGTCGGTGGCAGAACGGTTAGGGCCACTATCTCCTGTCCGGAAGGCCGTGGTTCGAATGCTGCCACTTAACAATATCTATACGAATATCGATTTCATACTGGTATGTACATTTATCCGACGCTCTTACGGTGACAAAAACATCGTGAGGAAACCTGCACACGCCTGCGAAGAAACTCGAAGCTTATGCGTGAAGTCAATCAAGCCGCAATGGGCCCGCGTGATCGTCTAAGGCCTGATCGCCCTAACTCAGGGCAGGTCGAGCCCCTTGATGGGGACGTATATAAACTGATATGATGAAATAACACATATACCTATATTATCGAAAAACTAATTCAAATCATTGTATCAATCTAGTAATAAAACTTCCTAAAACTATTAATATGGGTCAAATTCTCGAGTCGTATCAGCTCCAAAGTAGCCCATGACGCACCTCTCGTTGCCGCGCTGGATGGCAATAGACAACCTTAGCAGCAGGTAGGACCTCACGTCACATCTCCTCTCTCGAAGGCGACGGCCAATCTCCTTTGTCCTTCACAAAAGGCCTCTGAGGGTTCAGCAGCCGGTTGTCTCACAGACCAGCGGCACAAAGCAGTAATTTGCCTTCAAAACAGAGTACTTATTATGCTTCTTTCTCGCCGCAACTTGAACAGCAGTACCGTACGGGTGAGAAGTGAGGCAGAAAAAGTAGAGTCCCAAAGCAGGCACGTTCCTCTCTGCCATAGCACCTGTTTAAACCCTCCGGTCTTTTGCCATCACATCAACTAAAGCCCAGTGGCTGCATCAAAGATGGAATATTCCATCTGGCCGATACCAGTGTCCTCCGAGTGAGGTCATTAAGGAATTGGTGACGTGGGAATCTTCACAAACAACGACCGCAATTCAGTGAGTGATGGCCAATTGCCTCCACCGTGGACCCGCAAATACGTTGATGAGGTTCACAGATATTGATATTGCAGGCGGTGAGCAACTGCCACACGCAAATAGTCGCCGTCAGAAGAGTTCCCACATCTGTGCCTCCTGTTAAAAGAAGCTAAACTCGATTTATGTGTTTTTAATTTTTTAACACGATTGCAATCTATAAAAAAATACCTATATGTTCGTCTATGAAACATATTGCTACGTGCCATAGTTCCAGAGAGTTGTGTAAAAAGCGTATGCTGAAAAATACATAAAAAAAATCCACTCAAAAGTAAGAAATAATATTTTAATGTTTTAACACAACTTAAGCGCGTTTTATTATTCCTGCAGTGCCATCTATTGACATTTTGCTGCTATGATTATAATGTGTGGTATGTGTAGCTAATATGGGGAAAAAGTACTCTATATTTATTATTGTGAGTATCAATAGATAATTTCCCACGGGACCTCTTTAGTTTTCCGGGATAAAGAATACCCGACTATACAATGATTTTTAAAACACCCCATCCCAATGTATTGGTTTCATATTGTTACGTTGAGCCATTCTAAAGATACAATTTTTTGCATTCCTGCAGGAACCCTTATTTTTTTTGGGATTCACAATGTCCCAGTTTTAGTCCGCGATAAGGGTATCAACATGTAAAATTTGATTGTAATAAGTCAAGCCACATTTGCGTGCTGAGCCATTCTATAAATGAATACTTTTGATTTTCCCACGGGAACTCTTGAATTTTCCGGGATAAGAAGTATCCTATATGTTAACCCGGGCTATAAGGAACCACCATACGAAATTTCATCAAAATCGGCCTGGTAGTTTTTGCGTGATGCGCGAACATACAGACAGACAGACAGACAGACAGACAGACAAAAATTCCAAAAGTTGTTGTATTGGCCTCTGTAGCGTTAGTAATGTCCACCACAGTTATTATTTTCCAAAAATATTTCATGTACAGACACGGCCCCGTTACAGTTTTATTATATTATAGATAATAACATTACTTACTTTGTATTATCGTACCAAATATGGTGGTATATTTTTTTAAATTTTTACTTTAAAATATTAGTCATAACTAGAGTTGAAAGTAACGGTGTAGATCTATCTTTGGGATATTTTTCTATCGAGCCAAAACTGCTCAATCGTGTTTCTAATAGCTTTTGACTTTAAGGAACATCATGAACAATAAGGGATTATTTTTTTTTAACTTTGGGTTTTCTATCGTTTAGGAGTATAATTGACGTCAAAAATTACGAAAATCTGTATTGATGTCAAAAATTACGAAAATCTGTAATATTACCATTATCAATTAAATACTTATGGGAAATAATTGTTCAAATATATGGGTTTTCAGGTTCCGATTGAATACAAGCCTTACAGGAGAGTCTCTGTCGGCCTCAACAGGATAATACAGAAAAATCCTCGAGTAAGTAAAAATTTTTAATTTTAAAGTTTAGAGAGTAACTGTGAGCGCCGGTGGCGTAATGGGTAGGGCCGCCGCCTTCGGTCCGGGAGGTCGTGGTTCGAACCTGCCACGTACCAATGTGATTTCGAATTTAGATTTCATATGTACGTTTATCCGATGCTCTTACGGTGAAGGAAAACATCGTGAGGAAACCTGCACACGCCTGCGAAAAAACTCGCAGGTTGTGTGTGAAGTCGACCAACCCGCACTGGGCCCGCGTGGTCGACTAAGGCCCGATCGCCCTAATTCAGGGTAGGCTCGAGCCCCTCGGTAACGTCCCCTATGAGCTGATATGAATGAAAAGAGAGTAACTAATTGGTACTTATCTGCTAAGTTAGCAAGTATTTAGCCATACCGTTAAGAGCCCGCTGAAGTTCATAAATCCCATACAAACATAATCTTTGATTCATTTGTTAACCAATCAACCGAATTTGAAATAATTTTATATCGATATACGAATGACGTATATCTGTGTCTGTACTGAATTACTTTTTGAAAAACATAACAGGAATCAAATTATTAATCAATAAACTTTTTTTAAGGTAAAAGACGGAAAACAAGTTTATTGGTATTAGATGGATTCCTGTTTCGTTAATAAAAAAAGTATTGTGATACCGACATAGATATACGTCTTCCGATTCATCATCATCATATCAGCCACAAATCATCCACTGCTGGACAAAGGCCTCCCCCAAGGATTTCCACGACGACCGGTCCTGCGCTGCCCGCATCCATCGGCTTCCCGCGACCTTCACCAGGTCATGGGTCCACCGCGTGGGAGGCCTTCCTACGCTACGTTTTCCGGTGCGCGGTCGCCACTCGAGAACTTTACTGCCACATCGGCCATCTGTTCTACGAGCTATGTGCCCTGCCCAGTATTTGTCTTCCGATATATCGATACAAATTTATTTTAAAATCAGTTGTTTGGTTAACGAATGAATCAAAAACTACGTTTGTATGGGATTTACGAACTCCAGCGAGCTCATAAGCTATATATCGTTTACTTCATTTGTTCGTTCATATATATCAAAACTAATCAACATAACAGTAACGCAGAATAAATGGTACTAAAATTATAAATGTCGATAATATTTGATATGAAAAACCGGCTAAGTGCGAGTCCGAACCGCACACAAAGGGTTCCGTTCCATCATACTAGATGGCGCTTCTTCATGTTTCAACAAAAACACGTTTTTGTATGGGGTTCCTTATTTTTTCACTTTTTCTAATTTTTAGTATTTTTTGTTATAGTGAAAGTTTTAACTGTTTTAACGGTTCATGAAATACAGCCTGGTGACAGACAGACGGACGGACAGCGGACAGTCTTAGTAATAGGGTCCCGTTTTTCCTCTTTAGTTACGGAACCCTGAAAATTAAACAATGTGACGCATATGTGGAAGCTGTATTGTAGAATCCGCCGTTTTGCAAAACAGCGCACTGACTAACGCCGGATTAGCGATAACATTAGGTTCAAATGGATTGCAATTCGGCTGAAATAAAGTAAGCCGCATCGTATGAGACGCCGCTTTGTGTAAAATCCACTGAGTAAAAAAATTTTAATGAGCGATCGAAGCGAGCTATATTAGGTTCGGTTAGGTTTGGTTATACAGCCGAAGACCTTCGCGAACCGAGCCCCCCCCCCCCGTTTTGTTTTCCATCAAGCCTTAAAGAAGTTCGGCTAAAACGGACCTGAAGCCATCTTATACACGTCTAAACATTAGATATATATGAAAGATAAGGTTTTTTTATACAATTTACTTATTAAAAGTTTTTTTTAAGACGACCATGATTATAAGACATTTTGGATTTATTATGATTTTTGGGCCTGCTATTACAGATATATGTACTTGAATTATCAGGTCGAGCATTCCTTGTCGAAAATTAAACGTTATTTGGCCGCGCATTATTGGCTCCCTGACGTGCGTCTTCTTTTATGTGATTTCTATTCTCTTTGAGACATAGCATATAGCTTTTTAGTCACAGAGTAGCATACATTTACTAATAGTGTTTTGGTGGCTCAATCAGTAACGACTCGGTCCTCTTAATCAGAGGTCCCGGGTTCAAATTCGGACGGCCAATGTACCAATGTTCTTTTCGAAACTTACGTAAATATATTACCGATTGCTATAACGGTCAAGGAAAACATCATGAGGAAATCTGCACATCTGATTTCAGATGTGTATAAAAGTCGCTTTGCACAAGTCCTTAGGTGTAAATCTAAATGCCCTACATGTGACCGCGGGTGTTGCTAAGTGCAATACCAGGCAACCGCCATCGTCTATCCCTTGGATGGCACGATTATTTGTGCCACACGATAAGAAAGTGTTTGTCAAAAAAAGTATTTTTAACATAAGTTTTTTACGTGGCATTGTCTAAAAAATAAAATTATGCGAAGATTTATATTGATCCTTTACCTAAATAAATCACCATAAGTGGTTCTTAGACGGGGACTTTGGAAGTCAGGCCCACTGTACTTTGAAACATGACCATGTTCTTTTCAATTCACCAAAATCACAAAATGTGTACATAAATGACGCTGCAAAACTATGACGTCACGCCTAGGCATTTCAAACATTTTTTGGATTAAATGTCGTTTTGACAGATGATAGAAATTCATCATCATATCAGCTAATATACGTCCCTACCTAGTGGCCTCGAGCCTACCCTTAAATAGGGCGATCAAGCCTTAGTCGACCACACGGGCCCAGTGCGGGTTGGTCGACTTCACACACAACCTTCGAGTTGCTTCGCTGGTGTGTGCAGGTTTCCTCACGATGTTTTCCTTCATCGTTAAAGCAATCGGTGAGTATATGTACGTTATTAGTTAATAACGTCAAAATTGAACCCTTAATATAATCCAGGTTGTCATTAGGACATAAAAACAATATGACAAGATAAGTTATACATAAAAATCATTGAATGCATTTAACAAGAGTAGGCCAGTTCACACGGACAGCACCCGGTCACGAGTATAACGCGAGAGTCAGCCATCGCTCCCATCAACCATATTGGTTTAGTCTATTAGCTTCGCATGTCCTCCTGGTCGCGGATTCGATTCCCGGCTGAGTCTTACTTTGTATGACTTGGTTTGGTTGGTGGAAGGGCGTTTTCTAAGCCTAGCTAGTTACCACCATCTTATCTTAGTCTTGCCGCCAAACATCAATGTTAACAGCATTGATCTATTCAGGCTTGAAGATAAAACAGCCAGTTTCCCATTGTGTTTGGGAATCTTGGTAAGCCAGCGTCCATCTTTGGCATCATCGTCACTTACCATCATCTGAGATGATACCACAGACAGATACACAGGATGACATACACGTTAAACTTAAACAGTCCTCTGTTTCATCATAAATATCAGCCGAAAAAGCATCCACTGCTGGACAAAGGCCTCCCCCAAGGATTTCCACGACGACCGGTCCTGCGCTGCCCGCATTCATCAGCTTCCCGCGATCTTCACCAGGTCGTCGGTCCAATGTGTGGGAGGCCTGCCTACACTACGTTTTCCGGTACGCGGTCGCCACTCGAAAACTTTACTACCTCAAAGGCCATCTGTTCTACGAGCTACGTGCCCTGCCCACTGCCACTTCAGTTTAGCGATTCTGAGAGCTATGTCGGTTACTTTGGTTCTCCTCGTTTCTGATTCGAACACGCAGTCCTCTGTTTAAGGGAATTAAATTTTGTAAGTCTGAACTGTTCACCGGTCGTCGTGGGGGAGGCCTATGTCCAGCAGTGGACGTCCTTCGGCTGATATGATGATGATGATGATCTGTTCACCAGATTAATAATTTGATAGTTATAATAGTCATGCATGATAATATATTTCCAGTAGCGATCGGATATAAGAAGTTCAACGAATTTCCGTAGAACAACATCCTTCATGGACGAGAACCTGGTGGAATACCAGCAGATGATGAAGGCAGCTGACGCACAAATGGCGAAAGAGATCGAGGATATGACAAATGGAAAGTATGTTATTATTAACGTTTCATATAATACTATCTTACCGCAGAATTCTTTCAATATTAATAGCATTCACGTGTTGTGGTTTTTAAATAATCTCGGTTTCGCCTGAGGCAAAATGTTTCATTTTGTATACGCACACAGGTAGGCACAGAAAAGAAAGAGTTTAATGTCTTAAGATAGGTCAAATGACAATATTCAATTCAAATTATTAAAAAACTATGTAAAGCTATCACTGTGGAAAAAATATATAACATACTTAAAGTAATAAAAAATCGATTTAATTTAATACAATTTTAAAAATATTTCCACTTTTGATGCAAAAAAAATATACTGTAGTGTAGATAAAAGTATATAAAAATAATAAAAACATGTAATAAATCGAGAATTGGGCGTTCAGTTTCAACGTAACAGCCGCGCTGAAGCCCGCATTGATTTGAAATTAAACTACCCGGCCGATTTCGATGAAGTTTTGTATGGTAGTTCTTATAGCCCGGGTTAACATATAGGATACTTTTTCTGATCCCGGAAAATTTAAGATTTCCCGTGGAAAAATTCAAAGCCTCCACGCGGACGAAGTCGCAGGCACAGCTAGTAGTGAATAAAAGAGAAACCCAATTAATCAATTTTTTCCGTTTTATGTAATCATCGTCATCACTATATCAGCCGAAAGACGTTCATAGTTGGACAAAGGCCCCAAGGACTGCCCGCATCCAGGGGCCTCCCGCGACCTTCACTAGATCGTCGGTCTAAGTACCTTACCGGTTTAATGTATCTTCATCATAGTAGCCGAAGGCCGTCCACAGTTGGACATAGGCCTCCCCCAAGGATTTCCACGACGAGTTCTGCACTGTCTGCTACAAGCGGCTTCCCGCGACCTCACCAGTCATCTGTCCACCGAGTGGGAGGCCTTCCTACGCTAAGTTTTCCGGTGTGCGGTCGCCACTCGAGAACTTTACTGCTCCAACGGCCATCTGTTCTACGAGCTATGTGCCCCGCCCACTGCCTTTAATTTACACCCTGGGAACTTCATACAACGGGCCAGAAATGACGTTTCAAAAAAGAAATGACGGAACAAACAAAATGGCGGCGAAATCCTATACGGTCGACAATCAAACTGTAACCAATCTGGGTGACGAGGGGGTGAGGTCGCAATCTATTACAGAGAGTGGCAGGGAGTGTCCATACTGTATGTTAGTATACTAATATATAAACTTTGCTTAACTTTAACAATTCTAAGAGCTGCGTACCTTATCCCGATTAAAATATCATCCAAATTTTAAAGAAACCCTTTAATATATTTTCAGGGATCATTTTATTAAAGGAGCAGCACTCAACAATGTGACTCTGATGTACAAAAACTTCTCACTCGAGAAATCATTTGTGGCGGTTCCAGATCCACTGTTCAAATACTTCACCTTGTGCTGTTTAGTTATATTGTCGTTGATGTTGTTGATCAATGGACTCACCACAAATTGGTACGTGCCAAATTTAATTATTTTCACCCGATTACCTCAAAAGGATGGGTATGTTTTTCCCTGCTACAGCCTGAACGGCTTGAAGGATTTTAACGGTAAATGAGGTATCGTTAGATTCGTCTTGATCCCGTGAGTGACATAGGATACATATTTACTCGGCTGGCCAAAAAGAGGGGTTAAGTTTTTACGCAGTCGGGTTTTTAATTTTTAATTTATTATTGACCTGAAAACGTGTAATAAATCGATGGACGCCGCCTGCACGCACGAAAAAGGATGACTCATTGTCCCGTTACGCTCATTGTCCCGTTACGTTATGACATTGTAACGTTAAACTATCGTCCGTAAATCGACTTTATAGACAACTAATTTTTTTTTATTTTTATTCTTAATTTATTTTCAGGCTTTATTGACCCATAAATGTGTTTAACAAATACAAAAACCTTAAATAACTATTGTTAGTAGGGTACAACTAAATATTCAAAAAAAAAAAGAAAAGAAAAGTAATTAAATAAAATGTCAGTCTTACGATGGGGAGCGGTAGATACTACCTCACTGTGTGAAGGTGCATCCACCGCTCCAGCATCGGACTGTCCCACCTGTCAGCGACTAAGCCCTTAATGAAGTTATCTTCATAGTTAATCAATCCTTAGTTAATCGTTTCTTTATCTATGTAAATCCTTGCGCTTATAGTAAGCGACCTTGTTTCAGTTCCGTAAGTCATCACTGGCAACACACACTGGTCAAAGACCTTAGTCTTGATACACTGCGGTAATTAAAAATTATTATTATTATCTTTTTCTTGAAGTTGGACCTACCTAGCTGGACTGTTTGTCCCAGGTAAACCTACATATTCGTCAACAACTCCCAGTGTAGAGTCTTCAACCTGAATTGAACATTATTTTTCGTCTTGTCCATGTTCATTTTAAGACCAACTTGTTGAGAGACTTTACTGAGGCCATTGAGCATTATGCTCAGGTCTTCCATAGCCACCGTCAGCAAATCGGAGGTGGGTTATGTACTCGTCGTTGATATTGATGTCAAGTCCAACCCAGTCCAAAAGCTAAAAAAAAACTTCCAGGACGGCGGTGAACAGTTTCGGAGATATAACGTCACCCTGTCTCACTCGTCGCTGCAATTGGATAGGTTTCGAGTTCTGGTCCTGGAGGCGACCCTTGGGTCTTTAGCCAGATCGCTGACAGGCAGACGTGTGGTATTGTACAATTGTCCGTGGAACTTTTCAACCTCTTCCAGCAACTCAGTCTTAGGCGATATGATCCTGCCATCCTCATCTTCAGCTTTGCCCAACAGACAGATCTCTCGCGAACATTTTTGAGCCTTTGATGTGCTCAATCGCCCCTTTAATACAATTTGTATTATAATGGCGTAAATCGCAAGTCGGGGACTTAGAAATCTGCCTGTTTAGTTGCCGATACTGAGTAGCATCTTCAGAGGATTCCAAACAAATCTGCATCTTTCTTCCATGAGTTTGCTGGTGAAGTCAGAATTTATTTTGGTTCTGTTTGAACGGCGAGTTTTAAAAATCTTAGTCCCGACCAATTGGACAATACCACAAATCGGTCATAATAATCTTCCACATTCTCGTTGTCTCCTAGGTATTTGAAGTGATTGTGCAACTCGTTGCAACTCGGTATTTTGGAGCTGGATGGGCGCTGGTCGGAGCGTAAACTTCATTATCATATCAGTCGAAAAACGTCCACTGCTGGACAAAGACCTCCCCCAAGGTTTTCCACGGCGATCGGTCCTACGCTGCCCGCAACCATCAGCTTCCCGCGATCTTCACCAGGTCGTCGGTCCGGCGCGTTGGAGGCCTGCCTACGCTACTTTTCCTGTGCGCGGTTGCCACTCGAGAACTTTACTGCCCCAATGGCTATCTGTTCTACTTGCTATGTGCCCTGTACTTCATCAGTCGACATCTTTCTAGCTTGGTCTTTAGATTCAATATGCCTCTTACCATCCGGTGATCGCTGTCTGTTTTGACTGAATTGATCACAGAGACATCATTGAATATTTGCTTCCTTATCGACAAGATGAAGTCAATCTCGTTCTTCGTCACCCCATTGGGATGCAATCATATCCAATTCCGCTGTTTTAACTTTTTGAAAAAGGAGTTTATCATAAAGAGGCTCTCCTTCTCAGCTCACCATTGCTTCGTTTTCCCAGTTTCGCGTTGAAGTCCCCCATAACAAGGGTTTAATGGGTCCTGGCGCTACGTATGGCTGTAGAGATGTCTTCATATATAGTCTCTACCTCGTCGTCGGACTGTTTCGTGGTCGGCACGTATACCTGTATGACCTTCATCGAATACCGTTTGGTGATTCTGAGTATAAGGTATGCTACCCTTGTCGAAACGCTTACGATCTGGACCAAATTGTTAATGAGGGACTTGTGGATGACAATCCCGACACCACCCTCGGACAGTTGGTCCCGCAAATAGAGCAGGTTTCCGCATTTCTCAACTCCCTCTGTTCGGAACTGAGACATGGTCGTTTACTTTGAGCCTCATAAGAAGGCTCAAGGTCACCCAAAGGGCAATGTTCAGTTTTCAAATGAGGCAGAACAACTGTGTCGTGAAATTACCATTTAACCATTTTTAGGGTTCCGTACTAGGCAAAGTGACCCCATTACAGTGATAACCTACGCTATCCGTCTGTCTGTCCTACTTTTAAAAGAATGTATCTTATGAACCCTATCACGCGTAATATGTAGCCGGCTGTAATTTTCACAAAGGATTTACTAAAAAATTGTAAAAAAATGAGAAAGTGAAAAATAAAGGGTCCCATACAAGAAAAGTGTTTTTAAAGGTTTTTTTTTGTTTTCATTGTTAAAACAGTAACGTACATACAAACCCGACACATGGTGTGATTAAGGTTCTTATTCTTAAATTAAAAATCAAATAATAAAAAAACCGGCTAAGCGTTAGTCGTACGTACGCTAAAGTGTCCAAACTGAATAAAAATTTAACAGGTATCATTGTTATGTGGAGAGGTGCGGTGGTATGGAACCCTCAATGCGCGAGTCACCTCAGTACTTGCACTTGACTTCAAACCCAGTTTTAAAAGGGCAAGCTAAGGATAGAACCAATAAACGAAAATTTTCTTTTTAAGGCTCGAAGGCTTCCCTTGGTACGCATGGGTGAGCTTCTCCGCGCTCTTCATAGCATTGATTATATTGCAACCGCTGACATGGTTCCAATTTCTGTGGACAAAGTATAAAGGTTACGAGGAACCCCGAAACGAATTTCTGCGAAGCATCTACGACATATCAGCAAAGATTATAAGATCAGCCATGACAAGGACTGCGATATACGTGATCTTGAGTATTGGTCTAGCCACTACTTCAGTTGTAAATGTCATAGCTTGCACCGAAGTGGAGGTGGAGTCATCATCGGACGTGGTGCTTTCAAACTGCGTGTCTTCCTGGGTAAATTTTGTTGTATTTTCGTTTAATTTGTAGGCACGTACTTGTGTCTTCTTTTTAATCCACAATTGGTAAGCTTTTGGCATCATCTCACCTAATGTTATTAAGGAGTAACGTACATATACTTACGGATTGCTTTAACGGTGAAGAAAACATCGTGAGGAAACCTGCACATCTGTATCCAGATGTATAATAAAGATCGCGTTGCACATGTCCGTAGGTGTAAATCTAAATATAAAACTTTAAAGATATAAATGTCTTCGTAAGTTCGATTACTATGCGTTCATTATATCAGCTCATATACATCTCCACCGAGGGGCTCAAGCCTACCGTGAATTAAGGCGATCGGGCCTTAGTCGATTACACGGACCCAGTGCGGGTTGGTCGACTTCAAACACAACCTTCGAATTTCTTCGCAGGCGTATTACAGGTTTCCTTAAGATGTTTTCCTTCACCATAAGAGCGTCGGATAAATACATATTACGAAATTGAAATCCGAAAATACATTATTACGAGGCAGGAACCGTTACGCCACCGACGCTCTTATCTTAATGATGTGTTATCAAATCTTCTTATGTTTTTAGCACGTCACACAATGTTGGGTGCTCGCTTTGCTGTTGAACTTCCTCTTCAGTAGAGTGTTATTTATCTTCAAATGGATCGTAGCAGTCGGGATGACGCTATTTTATCTGTGGGTAGTGTGGGAGATCAAAACATCGCTGTTCGTTGAAGATGCCACCTGGAACGTAGGGCTGGACCCTCGGATATCTCATTCCCTTTCAGTGGTATTCATCACTTTCACCCTGTACTGGATAGATCGCACCATAGAGTACAGGAACAGGCTGGATCATTTGTGGCAAATGCAGCTAAGCGAAGAGCAAAAGGAAGCTGAGACGATGCTGAAAGTAAATAACATGCTTTTGGAAAATATTCTTCCTGCTCATGTCGGTAAGTGGTTACCAAATTATAATGCATACTGCTTAATTGCGTAAACTTTTGGTTACTAAATTATAATGCATACTGCATAGTTGCGTAAACTTTTGGTTACCAAATTATAATGCATGCTGCATCATTGCGTAAACTTTTGGTTACCGAATTGTAATGCATACTGCATAGTTGCGTAAACTTTTGGTTACCGAATTATAATGCATGCTGCATAGTTGCGTAAACTTTTGGTTACCGAATTGTAATGCATACTGCATAGTTGCGTAAACTTTTGATTACCGAATTGTAATGCATACTGCATAGTTGCGTAAACTTTTGGTTGCCGAATTATACTGCATAGTTGTGTAAACTTTTGGTGACCGAATTATAATGCATACTGCTTAGTTGCGTAAACTTTTGGTTACCGAATTATAATGCATACTGCATAATTGCGTAAACTTTTAGTTACCGAATTATAATACATACTGCTTAGTTGCGTAAACTTTTGGTTACCGAATTATAATGCATACTGCATAATTGCGTTAACTTTTAGTTACCGAATTTTAATACATACTGCTTAGTTGCGTAAACTTTTGTTATAATAAGGCATACTGCATAGTTGCGTAAACTTTTGTTATAATAAGGCATACTGCATAGTTGCGTAAACTTTTGGTTACCGAATAATCATGTAAACTGCATGCTGCGAATTTTTTGGATTGACTTGAATTTGAATTACATTTCATTTACTCTAATCAGACCAATTGTAGAAACTATCTTGCTAACTTTTGATGTATTAATTGCGTTTGTTTTAGTGCAAATATATTTAGACATAAACAGATCTATAGATGAGCTTTATTACGAGAAGTACGACAATGTTGCTGTAATGTTCGCGTCACTGACCGACTATAAACTGGGGGTTGAGGAGGATGCTGAATTCAGCGACAAGTTTCTCTTGAGGATTCTTGACGAAGTCATTTCAGATTTTGACCGGGTAAGAAGAGTTACTCTTCCTGTTAATTTCAAATCGCAAACCAAGGTGAAAAGCTATTTTAACCGCCTTCGTAGCCCAGAGGCAAAGATCACTGGCTTTACACAGGAGGTCGCGGGTTCGATTCCCGGCGGGGTCTGTTTGATTGGTGGAAGGGCATTTTCTAAGCCCGCCTGGCTAGCTACCACCATCTTATCTAAGTCTTGCCGCTAAATATCAAAGTTGATATCATTGGTGTGTTCTGGCATGAAGATAAGAAAGCCAGTTCCCCATTGCGTTGGGGATTCTTGGTAAGCCCGCTTCCATCTTCGGAAACAACGTCACTTACCACTAGATGAGATGTTGTCAAGGGTTTACCAATTGTGAATAAAAAATAAATAAATAAAAAAATTCTTTAAATTTTTGAAGTCCTTAATCTAAATACCTATATTATTTATAGTTGCTCCTGATGGGTACATCAGATCACAAAGTAGAGAAAATCAAAATGGCTGGATGGACGTACATGGCTGCCTGTGGCCTGGACCCAAGTAGACGCGATTCGTTTGACTCCACATCTTTTAGCTCAACAGCTGATAAAAAATACAATAACCCATACACGAAGGCTATCGTTCTGACTATGGTTGAGTTCGCAGCTGCAATGATGCTGCAACTACAGAACTTCAACCGTGGATCTTTTCAGAGGTTTGAAGGAATAAATTTGCGCATAGGTTAGTTTTTATTTACTAGTTGCTATATTCATTGTAGTTAATATATATTGGAGACTAATGCTGATTTTGTGTTTCTTTTGAAAAGGTATATCCAACGGAGAAGTGGCCGCGGGTGTCGTGGGATCTCTAAAACCGTTGTACGATATTTGGGGGAATGCTGTGAATATGGCTTCTAGAATGGATTCAACTGGAGAATCTGGCAAAATTCAAGTAAGCATACATTTACGTTGTCTATCCAATCATCACGAAATGTAAGAGAAATTCGTACTTCTAAAGCAAAAACGCTTTTAACAAACGAAATATTGTCGTGATCTTAAATGAAACCAAGAATAACCGCCTCCCTGGCGTCATGTTTAAGTCCATTAGCTTCACATCAAGAGGTCGCGGGTTCGATTCCCGCCAACTTTGTATGACTGGTTGGTGGAAGGACATTTTCTAACTCCGCCTGGTAATCTAACTCCATCTTATCTAAGTCTAGGCGCCAAACATCAATGTTAACAATGTTAATGTATTCCGACTTGAAGATACGATAGCCACTTCCCTAATGCGTTGGGGAATCTTGGTACGCCCGCTTACATATTCGGAATCATCGTCACTTACCATCAGGTTAGATGATGCCAAGGGCTTAACAATTGTAAATAAAAAAGAACAGACCCGAAAGATAACATTTATTTATTAAAATATCTCTACTACTTGTACCTCCATAAACTTTTTAAGGCGACGTATTGTTCAGAACAGTTGTCTCTGTTTTTTCTTTACTTGTAAAGAGTAAAGAAAATAACCACACTTTTATGCACTTTTTCAATGTTTAATGTTTTAAACTTATGTAGATATAGGTATTTTTGCAAAAAAGTGAGTCCGAAAATATGTCATTATTTTATTGAGAAATAAAAGAGAGAAAATAAATAAGGTGCTATGTCTAACTGTAGTGAAGTAAAACTAATTTTTGTGGGCTAAAAAAGTAAAAATTGACAAATATTTAAGCGAACTTTTCAATTTTTTCTATAGAGAAAATTTAATCAAATCGTGTTTTGGCCTCCTACACTTTAAAGCAGACATATTGTAATAAATTTATTAACGAAAATTGATAAATGTATTGCAGTTTCAACCGCAGAAAAATATTATTTTTTTAACCCTCGATTTCGGAGTTTGCATTATTTTCTAAAAGGGTTTCGCCTGAAGGCGAGATATTGTTTGAATCAATTGTCTCTGATGTCTTTTTCTTTACGTGTAAAGAGTAAAGAAAATAACCACACTTTTTCAATGGTTTTTCGTTTTAATCAAAAACTACAATGAAAGTACACAAAAAAATTACATTACTCACTTTGTATTATCATTAAAAAAAAACATATTTTTTTGAAATTTATCCTTCAAAATATTAGTCATAACTAGTTGAAAGTAACTATGTAGACCTATCTTTATGATTTTTTTTCTATCCAGCCAAAACTGCTCAATAGTGTTTCTAATAGCTTTTGACTTTAAAGAACATCATCAAAAATAAGGGTATTTTTTTCAACCTTGGGTTTTCTATCGTTTAGGAGTAACTAACGTCAAAAATAACAAAAAACTGTCATATCACCGCCTTAATGAACCTTTTGCTTTTTTAATAGGTAACAGAAAACACAGCAATGATATTAGACGAATGCGGGATTCTCACAACTAATAGAGGCGAAACATTCGTCAAAGGCGCTGGCTACATTAAAACTTATTTCGTACCACTTGACGAGCAGTTCAACTTAATCAAAAAGGAAAACAGCATTGACTTTTACAGAATACAGGACAGAGATCGATACTACAATTTAAGAAACGCCATGTTGTATGACAATTCATTTACAAGCAATGATGACACGTCGCTGGTCACAACGTACGATATCAGAGATTTGTCAATCGATGCAGACTTTGAAGATGATTTCGATGATGACATTAGAACTAGTTTGTCTACGAATGATATCCAAACAGATGTTTCATCGGATGAACAGGGAAGAATCACGCCATCTGAAGATAGTATTCCTTCAGATCACCAAGTTGCAGAGACTCGCTGCTGACGTGAAAATGCTCAGGTTGTAATTGTTAAGTGTCAAACTGCACGATATGGTGTAGTCAAGGTGTAACAAAATATTGTCACTTATCATCAGGTGTGATGATGCCAATGACTTATCAATTGTGGCTAAAAAAAACGGCCAAGTGTGAGTCAGAACCGCACACAAATAGTTCCGTACTATCATACTAGGTGGCGCTAGTTTCTTCATGTTTAAAAAAAACACGTTTTTTGTATGGAGACCCTCCTTATTTTTTTTACTTTTCCTATTTTTTAGTATTTGTTGTTATAGCGGCAACAGAAATACATCATCTGTGAAAATTTCAACTGACTAGCTGTCACTTTTCATGAAATACAGCCTGGCAACAGACGGACAAACAGACAGACGGACGGACAGCGAAATTTTAGTAATAGAGTCCCAATTTTTCCCTTTGGGTACGGAACCCTAAAAATGATGTAGGCCCAGTCACACCCTGGACACTTCATACAACGGGCCAAAAATGAGATTTAAAAATAAATTAATGACGGAACAAACAAAATTGCGGGCAAATCCTATACTTTTGACAACCAAACAGTAACCAATCTGTATCAATCTGGGTGACGAAGGGGTGAGGTCGCAATCTAGAGAGCGGCAGGGAGTGTCCTTACTGTATGTTAGTACTAATATATATACTTTGCCCCAGTGCTTTAAATTCTCTTTGAACAAGTTTCTTCAAGGAACCCTTTGTTAATTGTCAATAACAATTTTGGACTCGCGATACAAAAATGCGCAAAATTTTTAATAATAGTTTAAAATAATCGATCTTATATGGAAAGTTCAGTAGGTTCCAGTTATTAGGTTGTACACTAATTTTGTTCGTATATAGGGTACCTATTTTGTAAGTCTACCTGTGCATATACCTCATTAAAAAATACTTTCTCTGTAACGGGGCCGTGTCTGTACATGAAGTATTTTGGGAAAACAATAACTGTGGTGGACATTACTAACGACAAAGAGGTCAAAACAACAACTTTCGGAATTTTCTGTGCGTTCGCGCAACACGAAAAATTTAGCAAGCCGATTTAGATGAAATTTTGTATGGAGGTTCCATCAAGCCCGGGTTAACATAAATAGGATAATTTATTCCGGAAAATTCAATAGTTCCCGTGGGAAAATTCAAAACCTCCACGCGGAGGAAATCGCGGGCACAGCTAGTATTAACATATTTATCTATTATATTAAAATAGTTAGCTTGTATAACGTATAATTTAAATTTACTATTTGTAGTTAATATTACATAAAGATTAATAAAATAATGTACAGTATTACTCACTAATTTGTTTATTTTTAGACTACATCATTATTAGCCGAAAGACGTCCACTGCTGGACAAAGGCCTCCTCCAATCATTTCCACGACGACCGGTCCTGCGCTGCCCGCATCGCATCTCCCGCCCCGCCGTTACCATGACTGCTACCGGAGTCAGGAATAGCAGGATCGCCGGGGATAAGGGACCGTTTTCTGGGTGTTTTTGGGGTCACAGCGATCGCGGTTTGGTTTTTTAAATTTTTTGGACATAAAGTGTCTTTAATAAATAAATTCTTTATTCACGGACACATGCACGGGAGACTCGAAGAAACATTTAAGGATGATGTACATCTTATCAGCGGGTCTGATCCGTTCATAATATTACACTCTTCCAGCACAAATTTCAACGCTTCCTTTCGGACCTCTGGGATACATTTCAGCGATCTTATCCACTCTCAAAGTACCTTCTGGGGTCGCAAGGCCAGTTCTTGTCATGAAGCATACTTATATACGACAACACAAGCTAACACTAGCTGTTTCCCGCGGCTTCACCTGCGTGGACAACGTTTCTATGACTTTTCGAAGGTGCGCATCGCGTGAGCCGCAAGCGGCTCGCGAGCGTGAAAAAAGGAAGCCTATGTGGTAATCCAGGTCCTAATCTGTCTACCTACCAAATTTCAGCAAGAGCCATTCAGTAGTTTTTGCGTGAAAGAGTAACAACTTCACATAGCACCAGGTGAGATGTTGTCAAGGGTTTACCCATAGTGATTTTTTTTTTAAACAAACATACTACCATACATTCTTACAGGATTTAGAGACATTGTTGTCGCTTAAATTTAGGTTTTTTGAATCCAGAGCGAAGCAAAGGATTCTATAGTAGAATCCTGAGCGCAGAGAAAGATTCTAAGTACGCGCTCGAGTTAAAAAAAATAGTGTCGCTCCCGAGGTGGACACTACTTTTTATCGTCCTCTTTGAGAAAATAAGTAAATGCAACTTATGGTTAGGTATAAGAATATTTGTTTTTTATATATATATATATATATAAGAATTATTTGTTTTTTTAGACATATATAAAAATATTTGTTTTTTTTATTTCGTCCTTTTGCAGTTTCTTTTGTCATACAACCGCCTCCGCCTCCGTGGCGTAATGGTTTGTCCATTCGCTTCACAACAAGAGGTCGCGGGTGCGATTCACGGTGGGGTCAACTTGTAAGACTCGGTTTGGTTGGTGGTAGGGCATTTTATAAGCCCGCCTGGCTAGCTACCATCATCTTAAGTCTTGCCGCCAAACATTAGTGTTAACAACTTTGATGTGTTTCGGCTTGAAGATAAGATAGCCAGTTCTTCATTGCGTTGGAGAATCTTGGTAAGCACGCTTCCATCTTCGGCATCATCGGCTGGCTGACTCTCGTGAGCGGGTGCCGTCCGTGTGTCCGTGTGTGAGTATCAATGACATTCAATGTTTTTTTGTATAACTTTTCGTGTCATATTGTTTTCATGTTCTAATGACATAATCTGGTTTATTTCAAGGATTTCATTTTGACATCAATAACTAATGTTTGTTAATTCTTGATTTCTTACAAATGAAATTATGTTATTTTATGACTATCAGAATTTTATGACTATCAGAATAAGTGGAATTTGCACCTATTTCGAATAAATACATTGAATGGAATTGAATTGAATCGTCACTTACCATCAGGTGAGATGATGCCAAGGGTTTAACAATTGTGAGTAAAACAAAAGACACTTCCTTGTTCATATAATATTCGTGATCGATCTCTTTGGTGCTTACTACGATATACACATTCCAAATTGAAATCACTTTTAGTCCATAGCGATTAAGGAGCTATTTCGGTCCCTGTTTTACAGATGTGATAACAAGAAAATCATAGACCTAAGAGTTTTTTTTGTGATTGTTCAAAGTTTTCACGAGAAAATAAACGCGTCAACCTTATTTCCTCCTCTTTTGTTGAGGAATAATTTAAATACCACAAATACGTACACATTATTAATTGCTTTTTAATTGATTATTTCACTCAAATATAACGACGATTTTGTATTATTGTCACTAACAATTGAAAACACATCTTTACAACCGACTTCCAAAAAGGAGGAAGTTCTCAATTCGACTACTATTTTTTTTTATGTGTGTTACCTCAGAACTTTTGATTGGGTGAACCGATTTTTATGATTCTTTTTTAATTAGAAATCTAGTGCTTCCCGCGTGGTCCCATATAGATTTTATCAAATCAGTGTTGTACTTTATTAAGAATTAACAAAAACCAAAAATAATAATGCAAAAATGTAAAGTTGCGATGGAAGTCGGTTTTTTAACGTGTTTAGCGTTTTTACTCGTATTTTCCGAAAAAGAATTTCCTCCTCATCATCAGCACTTTGTAACGCATGAAATTGCTATTTGAACCTTACCTACTCCACAGTATTACAATATATCGGCTTGTAGTAGCGCAACGAATGTACTTACGCAGAGCAACGGAAGGGTACTTGCGGGGCACAGCCTGGCAAACACCTACGCCGTGCGACATCAAAGGCTTTGCGCTACTGTAAGCCATATCGTATTCCAGCATATAATAATTCTAATTCTATACCAAAGCAGTGAACAGTGCGATTTGCGTTGATCACGCAGGTTAGCTTACCATAAGCACGGTCATAATTTGGATGGGCTTCACAAGGCAAATCAAGTCCTCAATTTGTACTAATTTACTGCAAATAAACATTCATTCATTCATTCATTCATTCATTCAAGAGCGCCGTCCATACAAATCGTAGTCTACTGATAATTTTGAAACAAAAAGTTTTTTATTAAAAGTTCAGTTTATTTACGATCGGATAAGAGAAATCTCTGTCCAGTTGCTGTCACTACATGGCTACTAGTAAAGCCGTGTCTTATCCAACTTTTTTTACGATTTCAGCAATATTGCCCCGACGCACTTTTAGGCAAATTTACACACCTAAATATTTCACTCAAAAAAAAAACTGCTGTTTTTATTGAACGTTTCATAGATTATATTCGTAGCATAAATTATATACGGAACAGAGACAGCGCTATAGAAAATTATATCTTGTTTTCTCTTTCACTTACGGTAAACAAGTTACGTCAATCATATTGTTCATTCTTTCATTCATCCTTTAACATAGTCTGTGAATTCAATTTAATTGTGTTTATTCCTGTCAAACTAAGCTAACTTTAGTTCGTGCATAAACCCGAATAGCACATGAAAACGGCTTAACTTATTATAATCGTATTTTAGTTTAGTTTAGTTAAGTCGAGTGTTTCGTTCGAATCGACACCATTGTAGAACAAAAGTTTTCATAAAGAGAATCTCTATTTTACCTAAAACCCTGTATTCAGGGTGTAACATAAACATAGTAAAAATAAAGTTTTTACTATGTTTTTACTATGACATAAAGTTTTTACTATGTTTTTACTATGACTTTATTTTTACTATGACATAAAGGTGTGATGATTCTTTAAGGTGGGCTTGTATTCATCAAACTGAACAAATATTGTTTTACAAGTATGCTTAAGTCATAATTTTTTTTTTGAATTTTTTATACAAATCGGTCAGCTGATTGAATTGTTTTTGCGAATTGCTCATACATAAGTCTCTTAGATAAAGTTGACGAGTGGAAGCTCTCCTTTAAATATCACCACACCTTGTAGGTGTTGATGTAGGTCCCGTTAACTGGATGTTCTACTCATCATACTGAACAACTTTGCCCAAGGAAACCATAGACAATTCTCAAAAAAAAAATTGAACCCGCCATACTACAAAGCACAAAGTCGGTCGATCAGCTGATCGATTTGTATGAAGAGCAAAACAATTTTTACGTTTTTTTAAATCGTATATCAAAAGTTGTTCAGTATGATGAGTAGAAACCCCAGTCAACGGGACCTACACCAATTTTGTTACACCCTGTTAGCAGTTCAATACTTCTGTCATAGGTTCGCCACTAGTCCTGCAACCTATATGAATCTGGTATTGAAACTCATAAGGTCTAACCTAAGGGCCTAACCTTCCTTTTTCCTGGAAAGGGACTGTCCCATCATTGGGGATGCCATGAATTGATAATGAATAAGTCTTATTATGAATAAGTTTAAATAAAAGGTAAGTAAATTATTATAAAACATTCATTTTATGTAGATAGATACCAAAAAAATAACAACAGTTTAAATCAACAATCACATAAAAAAAACCACAGCGTAAGGATCCATACAGTAGTCTTATTCCCTACATCACTAGTCGCTCACTGGTCACCGCTGGGGCTGCACGAAGATTTTTTATTTTTATTTTTTATTGCTTTAAAGAACAAACATACAGATATAAATACAGTACAAAAGAAACCATATCGGGTTTTTGTATTGCACAGAAGTCGAAGACTATTTAATTTAATAATGAGGGTAGGTGACGCCCAAGGCATACTTATGTAGTGTAGGTACTTAAATAAAAAGAATTGCCATAAAGATGTTCACAACACAAGAACAATGGTAACGTCAATAAGTAACCCCTATCTGTGAAAGTACTTTAAGTGTGACTGTGTGTGAGTGTATGTCGCTGACACAGGTATGATTTCTTGACAAACAGGATGTGACTTTTGGAGTATTTTTTATTTTATATTATTATAATTTGTATGTTATTATATCTATTACTAATGTTCAGAATTTTATGATTATTCGAATTTTATATTAGGATTAGCGAGAAAGAATAATTTTAATTTATTTTTTATATTGTTTTTATTAATTTCTGCCTTGAGACCTGTGGGTAGCTGGTTGATTAGGAACGGTACAATATATTTTAGTTCTCAAGTTTATTATTCTCGGTAATGTTAGAGTCTCGTTTCTTACCGCGCGAGTTTGCTTTCCGTGTTGGGTGACAGTTTGTAGGGATTGGTTAAAGAAGTTTTCACTGACTGTTTTCTAACGAATTGTCCCCAGTGGCTGAACAACAGTGAATATGGCAACTCGGGCTCGACCTCCCACGCCTCGTCCCTTGGCCTCCGCACGATTGCCCTGTCTAGGCGTCTCCTTTGGACTACTGTATGGATTCTTTAGACTGTGCAAACACACTGTAGTTCGTTTACTAAAGTGGCTTCACATTTGGCGGCTCGCACCAAAGTCTCCATCAAAGGGGCCACCCTCAGCTCAATCGCAGCACCGACAACGTCACGCCGCGCGCGGCGGCCGGCGCGATTGAACTAAGCACGGCCACTTTGTCGCTAGCCGTCATAGCTGCAGCTAATTCAGCAAACGAACTATACATATCTATACAAATAAATACAAAACTCAGATAAAAAAAGTTCAGATAGAACGTCATGTAAATTCAATGTGAAGTCAATCAAAACCACTCCAAACCTGTACGTACATTGTACACGCACACATAGACGTCAAAACCATTCCAAAATACATGATGATATGTGCTAAGACGTCGCCGTCGTCGAAGACACGCACACACACACACACACACACACACACACACACACAACACACCGATACCGCACACATGTTTCAAAAAGTGGGGTCAACTTGAAAGTTCTCAGCATTCTATTCTACAGCGAAGGAGTGGAACTCCTTGCCTGCGTCAGTGTTTCCCGATTTCTATAATTTGGAGATCTCCAAGGCAAGAGTGAATAGGCATTATTTGAGTTTGCGTGTACCATCCTCGACTGCATCATCACTTCCCATCAGGTGAGTTGCAATCAAACGCACTCATTTTTTAATTTAAAAAAAAAAACTGAACTTTTTTTATCTGAGGTAAAAAAAGACGCGGTAACATCAAGACGGCTTAAAAGACAACATGGGTAGGTGTGGCGCGGTGGTAGCATTTGAACACTTCAAAAGCGGTGTCAGCAGCATCTTTACCCTTCTTACTCTTGCATTCATCCAGCACCTTAGCCACAGCAGTCTTGTCAACTCCAGCTGGAAGCTTCGAGAGAGCTGCTTCGGTGTTCAGCTTGCCATCTTTCGTCAGGAGTCCGGACTTATTGAAGAAGCAGAGAGTGAACTTCTTTAGAGCTTCGTCATCGCTGAATTCTCCTTTCTTGGCTTTGGCTAGAACTTCTGGTTTGACTCCGGTTTCCTGCTTACATTCTGCTGTGTATTTGCGAACTTTTTCCTTCTGCTGTTGCGATAGCTGCACGTTCTAGAAACAAAATGAGTAGTTATAAGCATTAAGGCTGTATAATATTACAGACTAGCTGTTTCCCGCGGCTTCACCCGCGTGGACAACGTTTCTATGACTTTTCGAGTGTGCGTGAAAAAAATTAGCCTATGTGTTAATCCAGGTCCTAATCTGTCTATCTACCAAATGTCAGCTAGATCCGTCCAGTAGTTTGTGCGTAAAGAAGTAACAAACATACACACTCACAAAATTTCGCCTTTATAATATTCGTGTGATTTTCGTTATTTTTGACGACAATTAGGTACTCCTAAACGACAGAACACCCAAGTTTGAAAAAAAAACCCTTATTGTTGATGATGTACCTTAAAGTCTAAAGCTATTAGAAACACGATTAAGGAGTTTTGGCTCGATAGAAAAAAATCCCAAAGATAGATCTACACCGTTACTTTCAACTCTAGTTATGACTATTATTTTGAAGTATAAATTTTAAAAAATATACAACAATATTTCGATTCGGTCACTTACGGCCACTTCCTCTAATGGCCACTATCCAAATTCCTAGTTCGCCCACATCCTTGAACGACCACTTCTTTTTTTGTACATTTCCTTGTTCATCCACTTCTTTTTTCATACATTTCATTGAACGACCACTTCTTTTATTGTACATTTTTTTTAAGATAAAACTTAGTAAAAAAAACTGTAAATGAGCTAGCGAAGCGAGCGATATTAGGTTCGGTCAGGTTTGATTGATTATACAGTTAAAAAGGCGAGTTAAAAAGGATCCGGTCACTTTAAAAGGTGACGAGTTAGGAAAGTAACAATTTAGAAAAAAGACAAGTTTAAGAAAATGACGAAGTCGAACTGAAAGCACGTGGCCTTTCTAGTGTTATGGTCGTTCGAGCGACATGGACGTTCAGGGATGTGGGCATGCCAGGTATGTGGCCCTGCGAGGAAAGTGGCCCTAAGTGACAGGATCCCAATATTTTTTATGATAATACAAAGTGAGTAATGTATTATTTTTTATACTTTCATTGTAGTTTTTGATTAAAACAAAAACCATTGAAAAAGTGTGGTTATTTTCTTTACTCTTTACACGTAAAGAAAAAGACAGAGACAACTGTTCCAATCAATACCTCGCCTTAAGAGCGTATTCACTAAATCGTTTCCCAAACAAAATTAAAATAACTACTTGTTGTAAATGGATGAGCCGATTCTAATGAAACTTTATACACATAAGCAAGTCGTTAAATCCTAGTTTGTAGATAACTTACCTCTCAAAAAAAAATATTTTTGTTCGCACTCCAAAATCCATCAAGCCGTTTAGGGTACAGAGCGTGACAAAGAAATATACATACACACATAAACCTAAAAATAAACTTCATACTTCATTGACAAACAATCGTGGATTATTATTTCTTTGCCTTTTAGAAAATACCTTGCTATCAGATTCTTGCACTATCGTTGTTTTACATAATATATGTATTTGAGTATATCTCATCTGCCAAGGGATGTCTGGAAGAGATCGCTTTTAGCGATAAGACCGCCTTTGTACACATAAGTCTGATAAAACCATTTTGTGATTATTCCTTGTGTGCAATGAAGAATATTTATACATACAATACATACATAGAATTGTTTTCATATCCTCCAAGAGCTTTTCGAGAAACAATATAAAAAATGTTACTAAATAAACTATAGAAATTATTACTAAGTAAACGATGTATTAAAAAATAAATCTAGATATGGGACATATGTCTTGTTGTGCCCTTACGGGCTCATGATGTGTGTAATAATTTGTAACACCTTGTTGTACCACACTCATGAATGCGATAAAAAGCTCGAAAGACATCCGTCTTACTTTTAACAAAGTATATATATATATATATATATATATATATATTAGTACTTAATATACAGTATGGATACTCCCTGCCGCTTTCTAGATTGTGAACTCACCCCCTCGTCACCTAGATTGATACAGATTGGTTACAGTTTGGTTGTCGAACGTATAGGACTTCGCCGCCATTTTGTTTGTTCCGTCATTCCTTATTTGAAATGTCATTTCTGCTGTGGCTTTATCTCCTGCCCCATGTTACACGATTACGTTATTAGACCTGATGAGTTAACAGTAGGTTAACTCATTCAATAGAGCGACGGTGGCGTAACGGCTAGGGCCACTGCCTCCTATGTGCGTTTATCCGACGCTCTTATGGTTAAGGAAAACATCGTGAGGAAACCTGCACACGCCTGCGAAGAAACTCGAAGGTTGTGTGTGAAGTCGACCAACCCGCACTGGGCTCGCGTGATCTACTAAGGCCCGATCGCCCTAATTCAAGTTAGGCTCGAGCGCCTCGATGGGAACGTATATGAGCCGATATGATAACGCATTCTATACAGGGTGTAACAAAATTGGTGAAGGTCCCGTTAACTGGAGCTTCTGCTCATCATACTGAACAACCTTTGTTCTACAACTTTGCTGAAATCGCAAAAAAAATAATACTTTTCATACAAATTTCAACCAATTTTGTGCATTTTTGTATGGAGGGTCAAAATTGTTTTTTAGTTTTGACTGTGTAGGGTTCCTTGGAGAAAGTTGTTCAGTATGATGAGTAGAACCCCCAGTTGACGGGACCTACATCAATTTTTTTACACCCTGTATCATCATATCAGCTCATATACGTCCCCACCGAGGGGCTCGAGCCTACCCTGAATTTAGGCGATCGGGCCTTAGTCGACCACGCGGGCCCAGTGCGGGTTTGTCGACTTCACACACAACCTTCGAGTTTCTTCGCAGGCGTGTGCAGGTTTCCTCACGATGTTTTCCTTCACCGTTAAAGCTATCAGTGAGTATACGATTATGTACGTAAGTTTTTAAAAACTCATTGGTACACTGGCCGTCCGGATTTGAACCCGGCACCTCTGGTTAGGAGGACCGAGTCGTTACCGGTTGAGCCACCGACGCTTTTTTGACCCTGTATACATTATAATTATGCATAAACTAGATAAAATACCACAAACATAAGATCTATATACTTACATGGGCTGCAGCCACGACCACCATACACAAAAACAGAGCAATCTTCATATTAGAGATAGGTGGTGTTCTAACAAATCTAAAACACTTTGTAAGTTAATCTAGCAAAGCATTGCTTTTATACCGTATAATGAAGGAAATCCACTAGGCCGCTTAGAAGTATTACACCAATGCAATGTACAGAGGCCAGCACATCAAGCTATACACTCGTAGTGCGATTCTGATCTATACGCATTCGGCATAAGAACGGTACAAATGTGTAGCTAGATGTGCTGGCCTGTGTACTAGTTTAAGGAAATAACCTATATATTTTTGTGTCAATACCACCCAGTCCAGTATTGCTGTGTCCGGACAATTCAGGCTCAGGAGTGCAAGGTGAAGGTCAGCTATTATGGACACTAATGTGCAGTTTTATGCAATGATTACGTTTATTTTGTACTTAGCTTTACGTACATATTACTCGTCTGACCTTGTCAAGTTCATGCGATTATCTAGGATTATTCAAATACTAGATTTTGCCCGAGGTTTCGCCCGCATGGACATCGTTTTAGGGTTCCGTACCCAAAGGATAAAAACGGGATCCCATTACTAAGACTCCGCTATTCGTCCGTCTGTCTGTCTGTCTGTTCGTCTGTCACCAGGCTGTATTTAATGAATCGTGATAGCTAGACAGATGAAAGTTTCACACATGATGTACTTATTTCTGTTGCCGCTATAATAACAAACAAATACTAAAAATTATAAAAAGTGAAATCAAAATTGAAGTTTCCATACAAAAAACGCAAAAAACGTGTTTTTTTAAACGTGAAAAAACTAGCATGATCGAGTATGATGGTACGGAACCCTTTGTGCGCAGTTCTGACTCGCATTTTACCGGTTTTTTATAACTCTCTTTGAGGGTGAGGCTTTCTCCAGATCCCTCAGGCACTTTTCTGATTAGCAGTCTATGTCACTTCCCACCTACCTCAACCAATTCTATACAAAAAAGTCAATTCAATTCGTTGCTCCTTTGCGACGCCGACGTGCGCGAGCGTAGAAATGAGTTTTCCCCAAATCTCCCGGGAACTATGTCAGGATATGCTAATTAGAAAATTAAGTCATTTCTAGCCCCCTTAACCATTTCTGTGCAAAAAATCACAACTATCCATTTTTCCGTTGCGATATTAAAGAAATTAACCAAAAACACAGTAATTTTTCAGTTCCCTCAGGAACTGCATCGGACTATTTTCACGGGATAAAAAGTCCAGTGACACAGTCTACCTGCATGCCAAATTTTCATCAAGATTGGTTAAGGTGTTGAGGCGTGAAAAGGTAACAAAAAAACAAACAAAATCACATTTATAATATTAGTAAGGATTTAAATTCATAATGTTTTAGGGTTCCGTATTAAATAGTGTGCAACCCGTTACAGGTAGTCTCTACAAATAAAACTGAAAGACATAAAAATTTCACAAGGAACCCATTTAATATTCGCAAAAAAAAAATACTCTACATACAAAAGAGCCTATCGAGCTGATCGACTTTGACGAAAATTCCGAAAAGAAAAAAACTGTATGGGTTCCGAAGGGAACTTAGTTCAGAGTTGGCATCGTTCATTTTTTATGAACCCCCGAAAATTTAAAAACTATTTCGAGAAATAGCTACTGCTATAATTTTTCAAATAATTAGATTTCAGAAATGAGTGATTTGGTATATTTTGTAAAAAAAACTGGCCAAGTGCGAGTCAGAACTGCACACAAAGTGTTCCGTACCATCAAACAAGATGGCATTTCTTCATGTTTAAAAAAACACGTTTATTGTATGGAGATGTGCTATTATGTACCATTTTTTAATTTTTTCTAATTTTTAGTTGTTGTTGTTAAAACACATCAACAGAAACACATCATCTGTAAAAAAAATTCAACTGTCTAGCTATCGCGGTTCATTAAATACAGCCTGGTGACAGACAGACGGATAGACAGACAGACAGACGGATGAACAGCGAAGTCTTAGTAATGGGTCCCGTTTTTACCCTTTGGTAACGAACCCTAAAAATATGCTTGGCACATTCGTGCAATATAACAAACGATTGCAAACAAATCCGTGTTGTCAAAAAAAAGTTTAAATAAATATCTGGGCATTTAAAATTAAATCCTTCAAAACAGTTTACTCAGGATGGTCTATATTTTCAGAAAAACAACAATAAGTAGGGGGACGAAAAAACTGTACAATTCCTATTAAAAAACACTGTTTATGTATTAGCTTGCGTCGTGTAGGTTTCTTTTTAATTATTTTTTTCACATTTGATAAGCCCTTGGCATCATCTCACCTGATGGTAAGTGACGATGATGTCGAAGATGGAAGCGAGCTTACCAAGATTTCCCAAAGCAATGGAGAACTGCCTATCTTATCTTCAAGCCGGAATACATCAATGTTGTTAGCACTGATGTTTGGCATCAAGACTTAAATTAAGATGGTGGTAGCTAGCCAGGCGAGCTTAGAAAATGCCCTACTACCAACCAAATATTCTTACAAGTTGACCCCACCGGGAATCGAACCCGCGATCTTCTGGTGTGAAGCTAATCGACTATCCATTACGCCACGGAGGCGGTTATATAGGTACTAGCTGACCCCGCAAACGTTGTTTTGCCATAATGAAATATACTTAACGACCTATTCCCATACATACCAAATACAATTTTAAAAAATTATGGAATCGGTATCTAGAAGATATGTAATAGGTTATACAGGGTGTAATAAAATTGGTGTAGGACCCGTTAACTGGGGCTTCTACTCATCATACTGAACAACTTTCCCCAAGGAGCCCATAATCATTTCGCAATAAAAATAATCTAAGCTTTATACAAAAATGCACAAAATTGCTCAATCAGCTGATCGCTTTGTACGAAAAGTTCAATTTTTTTTTTGCTATTCCAGCAAACTCGTAGAACAAAATTTGTGTTTCGAAGCCAAATTCTTTCATCATCATCATTATCGTATCAGCCAGAAGATGTCAACTGCTGAACAAAGATTTCCTCCAATAAACGGAACCTACACCAATTTTGTTACACTCTGTATAAGTATAGCAATTATGAAACAGACATTGATATAATAAAGAAGGTACTATTAATAAGATAAATAAGTTAGGAGCAAGTCCTTAGGGATAAGTGGGTGTATTACATTGAGACAAGAAACTTGCCAAGTTGTTCTGGTTCGACAAGTTTAGTAACTAGGTAGGCACCTAATTAATCTTCGTCTAGTTCTTCATTTAGTTGTTGCTTATTCATGTAGCAGAAAAAGCGTCTGTAGCTCCATTGGTCCTCGTAACTAGAGGTCCCGGGTTCAAATAAGGACGGCCAATGTATTGTAGAGGTCGTATAGCTCTACTCTCATATACACAGATCAGATAAATAAGGTTGGATTGGAAATGTGCGCTGGGCAGGCGCGCCTCAAGTATGATTAGACAATCATACTTAACCAATGCACGCGTTCATACTTTTTATTTGCGTGTGGTTGTGTGTAACGTACAGACTCTCGAAATGGTGTGAGACACAATTTCAGCCCTGTGTTTACGTAGTAACTAATTAGTAATCTGTGGTAACTAATTAGTAATCTGTGCCTGTGTTCTAAGTGTGTTTTGTTAATTAGTGTGGGCAATTCGTGTATATGTATTATTGTTGCTAGCGTAGTGGAGTTGATGGGTGGGAGACAGGCGGCGACGCTGGTTTTCAAACAAAAGTGTGACTATAGCCAATCCAACCTTATTTATCTTATCCGTGCTCATATATAACATCTCTGTCTTGCTCTCCGCGGATCCTGTTAAAATGCTAAGTTTAAATTCAAACTAGTGGGTCGTTCGAAAGATTTTCCGAAACAGTTGAGATTCATTCAATTCGTGCCCGCGAGCCAGGACAGAGGTCCCTTTTCGAGTGTGATATCCACAGCAAGACTACAATATTAGCTAGATCTGATAATCTCATTCTAATAATCAGTCAGCCGGCAAAGCTCTTTATTTTACAAAGTGAATAAAGACAGCTTTACCTATTTTTTTGTTTCATAACTTAAATATGCATTTTCATCACTTAGCTTACTCCCCCGTGATGACTTATTGGTGCGTATGAGTTTTAATAAACTTAAGTACATATAGTTACCATTGCTTTAAAGGTGAAGGAAAACATCGTGAGGAAACCTGCACATCTTATTCCAGATGTGTATGAAGGTCACGTTGCACACGTCCGTAGGAGTAAATCTAAATGCCGTACAAGTGACCGCGGGTGATGTAGCGGAAAAAAAAATATAGTTTAAAACACTAAAACTAATCTTTTAAAGCACATCAAGCTAAAAAGTGAAAAATAATTCTAACAATAATGAACGAAAAATACTAGTATTATTGTGAAAAAAGCGTGGGTCGCTTTGTGCCATATTTTATCGAGCAACCCACGCTTTTTTTCGTTCATTATTGTTTTCAGCTTATATTAAGAATTATTTTTCAATTTTTAGTTTGATATACTTTAAAAGCGTGTTTTTTAAACTATATTTATTTTCAAATTTTTAGAAATAAACTAATGAAATTATTGTATTGTCACTGATTCTTGATAAATGTACAAAGTTTGAATTAAATCTGTCCGTTTAAAGTGGGTCAAAATCGAGTGCAAAGAAGTCGGTTACAAACATACATACATACAGGTGAATCTAATGAAGCGTGATAATTATATACCTACGTTTACCTATTTAGCTCAATGGCAACAAGATTTCGACATATTTTATCGACTTGCCAATTTTCATATACAGTACTACAAGAATTAACATTGAGGTGAATCCGTACAAGAAGCAGGGATAAACAACATTTAAAATTGTTAGTATGTACTAGGTGGTTATTGGGGCAGTCAAGTTCTCGAGTGGCGACCGCGCACCGGAAATCGTAGCGGCCTCCCACTCGGTAGACCGATGCCCTGGTGAAGGTCGCGGGAAGCCGCTGGATGCGGGCAGCGCAGAACCGGTTGTCATGGAAATCCTTGGGGGAGGCCTATGTCCAGCAGTGGACGTCCTTCGGCTGATATGATGATGTACTAGGTAATAATTATAGAGTTGTTGTTAAAACATATTTTGGATATTTTCATATTTAACTAGTAGCTGGTCAACCTTTGGCACTTCGTAATATACCTACAATAGGTACGTTAAGGGTCCCCAGGGCTCGAGTTTCTATACAGACGTAGTTCCGCTTTAATACAAAAGCTAAATGCCAGATTTAATCCAAACTTTGTGAATAAATTGAGAAGACACAATTGTTTGTAATTAATTAGTTTTCGATGTACTAGTATAAAACAGAAAAAAATAAGAGAAGTTTTAATCTTTCAGTACAAAACTAATTTAGCGTTCCTTTAGTTATGTTTCAATTTACTACGATGAAAATGAATTACAAACATTGATATGTGTCTAATCAATATATTCGCAAAGTTTGGATTCAATCCGGCATGTAGTTTTTGTATTGAAGCGGAACTACGTTTGTACGGAAACTCGAGCCTAAACAGAATTTAGGCAAATTAGCGCACACCATACAAACGAAGTTTGGTCTTATTGAAATACTAGCTTTTTCCCGCGGCTTGGCCCGGGTGTACATTGTTTTTACGACTGCCTTGAGGGTGAGTGGTGCGCGAGCCGCAAGCAGCTCGCTAGCGTAGACATACGTTTTCTCCGGATCCTTAGGGAACTATTTCGGGCTATGCTGCTTAGTAGTCTATTATGTCATTTACCATCCCCTCAACCATCTCTGTGCAAAAAATCACAACAAACTGTTGCTCGCTCCTTTGCAACTGCATCGGACTATCCTATTTTTACGGGATAAAAAGTAACCTATATACTACGTGCATGCCAAATTTCCCCAAGATTAGTTTATTGTGGAACAAATACATTTTCACATTTATAATATTAGTAAGGATTATTTTTTAAAAGCTTCTCTTGCAATGTTCTTCCGCTTCAAATCGTGCGATCGATTTTAGAGCGACTTCCGAGGGTTCGATTGAGCTGTTATTTGGTACGAAGCTGATTTCCCGATAACAATAGATCCTTTTGGTATTTTGAAGTTGATCTGATGATAAACTACGAAAGTGGAATCAAGGTCCCAGGATCTTCTATTGTTTTCAATCAAATCATAGGAAATACTGTACCTCACAGCGCGGCTTTTTAAAATTTGGAATAACAGTGAATAAAAGCTTGTACAAGTAAAAGTGTTTGCACTTTTAAGTTTTTCGAAATGATCTTTTTGTTTTAATGCTTTGACTGCAACTTACCTGATGATTTTCCACTCTAGCCTTGAGGGTCCTCAAATGGTAAGAATCGGGAAGCACTAATGTAGGAAAGGAGTTCCACTGTCCTTCGCTGTCCGCATAATAAATGAGGAAGCGTACCGCTTCGTACGGATCAAATCAAAAATTTAAATTACTGAAATTTTGAAAACACGTTCTAGAAACTAAAATCTGTGTTTGTGCTTTGTCAGATTTGCATATAATTTATAAATTATTTTTTGAAATTCGTATATGTCACGGCTAAAGGTGGGTGTGAACATAAACTTAAGATTAGCCGGCTAAAGTTGTTTGGGTAAAGTCCGATTATTAGTTGGTATTTGGCGTTCTGGCTGGGTAATGTTTTTTGGGTGGAGAGTGAGCGAAGCGAGCGATATTAGGTCAGGTCGGGTTTGATTAATTTTTACAGTCGGAGACCCTCCCCCCGGATGAGGTTGAGTCGGCTAATCTTAAGTTTATGTTCAGACCCACCTTCAGCCGTAACATTATAAATCATGCCTGTGTTACTTTTAAAATATAAAATAACTTAGATTGATTAATATTCAAATAGGGATCGAACTTCATTTTTATGGAGCGTTAGGGATGCATTCCTTTTAAACGTTTTAAAAAAAAGAAATCTAATCAAAAAAGTCAAGAAGCCAATAAAACATTACTTACATACAACAATGTACCTGAACTAAACTCAGCTGCCCAATTTCAAAACACAGGAAAATTTGCCTTAAAAAAGTTTTGCTCGCTAAATTAACTTAAGATTAGCCGGCTAAAGTTGTTTGGGTAAAGTCCGATTATTAGTTGGTATTCGGCGTTCTGGCTGGGTAATGTTTTTTGGGTGGAGAGTGAGCGAACCGAGCGATATTAGGTCAGGTCGGGATTGATTAATTTTTACAGTCGGAGACCCTCCCCCCCGGATGAGGTTGAGTCGGCTAATCTTAAGTTTATGTTCAGACCCACCTTCAGCCGTAACATTATAAATCATGCCTGTGTTACTTTTAAAATATAAAATAACTTAGATTGATTAATATTCAAATAGGGATCGAACTTCATTTTTATGGAGCGTTAGGGATGCATTCCTTTTAAACGTTTTAAAAAAAAGAAATCTAATCAAAAAAGTCAAGAAGCCAATAAAACATTACTTACAACAATGTACCTGAACTAAACTCAGCTGCCCAATTTCAAAACACAGGAAAATTTGCCTTAAAAAAAGTTTTGCTCGCTAAATTGATAAAAAAAAATATTTATGAATAAAAGATACTATAATAAAAATATTAATTAGAAAAAATACTTCAAATTAAGTCTTAAAAGTAGTAAAAAAAGCAATAATACAAAAAAATCAAGTATAAAAAGTTTGCAGTTACTGTGTTTTAAAATGGGGCAGCCGACTGTTGGCAACCCCTGAAACAAAACTGAGGAGATTAGCGGTAGTTGCAGGGCTTCGCCCCACAGCGGGGGCGGTCGTGCCGCTCAGTGGGCCAAGGAACGGTGGCCATCAAGGTGCGGTCTATATCGGTCCAGAAGCCTGTGTGATATCAACAACTCAGTGGCGCAGTATCGAGGATACTTTGGTCTTGTTGCTATGTAAGATTTAAGCAAAACGCGTTTAAATACTACCCATATAATAATATAATAACCGCCTACGTGGCGTAATTGTTAAGTCCATTAGCTTCACATCAGGAGATCGTGGGTTCGATTTCCGGAGGATTCTAACTTTGTAAAACTCGGTTTGGTTTGTGGTAGGGCATTTTCTAAGCCCGCCTGGTTAGCTACCTAACCATCATCATTACTAAGTCTTGCCGCCAAACATTAATGTTAACAACATAAGTAGATGTGTTCCGGCTTGAAGATAGCCAGTTAAGTAACTGGTATCTCATCTGTGGCCAGTTCCCCATTGCGTGGGGGAATCTTGGTAAGCTCTTTTGCATCTTCGGCATCATCGAAACTAACCATCAGATGAAATGATGCCATGGGCTTACTAACTGTGAAAAAAAAGGGTACATCACGAAAACTACGACGCTCTCGATTCTCTTCAATTCAAAGCTAGTCGACTTTACATATTGTCTGCTTAATTAGATTGTGTTTCGAAACCAAATTCTTTCATCATCATCAGCCGGAATATGTCAACTGCTGAACAAAGATTTCCTCCAAGGATTATCACAACGACCGGTAATGCGCTGCCCGCATCCAGCGGATTCCCGAAACCATTAGCAGATCGTCGTTTCACCAATTGAGAGGCGTTCCTACGCTTTGTCCTCCCGTGCGCGGACGCCACTCCAGGGTTTTCTCACATCATTTGAAAATTCGAAATCAAAGGAAAAAAACGCAACAAGTGAAAAAAATACACACAGAAAGAGCGAATATGAAGAAAAGTCTACGTGATTTCTTTCAGCAACTTTCAGTTACAACTTACCTACCATGGAGGACGAACCGAATTGCCAGGTGCGTCGTCGACGTTCCTCTGGGAATCCGAACCTACCCCTGAACCTTGAGGTGGGGTTCCAAGTCAACGAGGGCGGCCCCAGCCAGGGGACTCCTTCCCCCAGCTGCTTCAAGCAGATTGACGGCTCGAAAGAAGAGCAAAGGTCCTCAGCGTTGGCGGAGTTCAGAAAGAAGCAGCAGTCATTTGATATTCAGGTATGGCAATTTAAAGACTGATTGATTGAAAACACTTTATTGCACAACATAAGAGAGAAAAAAAAGATACAATGACTAAGGAAGGTGCACACATAGGCGGTCTTATCGCTAACAAGCGATCTCTTCCAGATTCTTAAAGACTGCAAACGACTTCAAAAAAGACGAGGTTTTAAATTCGACTGTATTTTTTTATCTGTGTGTGTTACGCGATTTCTTCGCCGGCTGTGGAACGATTTTAGTGATTCTTTTTTTAATTGATAGGTTCCGGGATTGTTCCATATAAATAACAATCAACGTGTTAGCACTTTTCCTTTTTTTTACTGATCATCAATATTTATTATTATATTGGTATATATTTTTGTTATATGTAAGTATAGTTTATATTCTTATTATTTATATCTTGTATAGTATTTATATTCATTATCACATCAGTTTATATATACGTCCCCACCGAGGGCCTCTAGGCTACCCTGAATTAGGACGATCGGGCCTTAGTCGACCACGCGGTCCCAGTGCGGGTTGGTCAACTTCACACACAACCTTCGAGTTTCTTCGCAGATGTGTGCAGGTTTCCTCACGATGTTTTCCTTCACCGTAAGAGCGTCGGATAAACGTACATATGAGATCGAAATTCAAAAAATTATTGGTACGTGGCAGGATTTGAACCAAGACCTCCCGGATAGAAGGTAGCGGCTCTTGCCGTTGCGCCATCGAAGCTGTTGTGTATTTTTATTACATGTATTTTATTATGATTTAGATTTTAGATAGGTAGTTATAGTTAATTTTAATTTTGTTCCATATGTTTGCTTTGCACAACCCTTACTTTTATTTAGATTTATCCAAACTTTGGGTTGCCTAGAAGAAATTGCTTTAAGTAATAAGGCCGCCTAAATTGTGCAATTTTTACTTCTCTTTTCTGCACTATTCTCTATTTTTTTATTGTACAATAGAGCATGTTTGTTTGATTGATTATTTTTTTTTTAATTTTATCAAAATCGGTAACGTAAAAAAACGAAAAATAGTGGCCAAGTGCTTGCCGAACCAGGCGCAAAGTTGCTGTGACATACCGACGGACAGACACACGGACATGGCAAAACTATAAGGGTTCTTAGTTTGACTACGAAACTCCACAAAAAATAACAAAATTGTATAATTACGAGTAATTGTTGCGATTAAATTGTATACGGGATTTTCTGTAAATGCCTTTTATTTGTAAATGTGATTGATTCGACTTGGTACTAGGCAAGACATTTCTGTCTTGGATAAATCGGCAATCACATCTGGCCTGATTGGACAAAACAAAAAAAGGAAAAAAATCATCAATACCAGCAATCAAAACTTTTTATAATCTCCGTCGTAGATTCTAATTAATAAAAGTTTTCGTACAGTCGTTAAATACCGTTGACACTTGACCTTTATGAGATTACACCAATTAGGAGTTAGGATTTTTATAGGCACCTAATTCAATTAACTTTGAAATATCCTTCGTAACTACAGGTCTTTCGCACTACTCAAAGCTACAACAAAAAAAAAATTAATCGCAACACCAACATCTTATTTTTCTTCTATCGTGTAATCATCATATCAGCTCATAAACGTCCCCACCGAGGGGCTCGAGCCTACCCTGAATAAGGGCGAATTGGTCGACTTCACACACAACCTTCGAGTTTCTTCGCAGGAGTGTGCAGGTTTCCTCACGATGTTTTACTTCACCGTGAAAGCGTCGGATACGTACATATGTAATCGAAGTTCGAAAACACATTGGTACGTGGTACATATGTAATCGAAGTTCGAAAACACATTGGTACGTGGCAGGATTCAAACCACGACCTCTCGGACAGAAGGTAGCGGCCCTAACCGTTACGCCACCGACACTCATCGACATCGTGTAATCATGTCAATTTAATTTCAATTTAATAAAAAAATTGTCAGACCAGTACTATACAACGCGATCAGCACTTTGAGTTGCTGCAAGCAGGTCTTCGCGTGTGCACGTGTAGGGACACGCTGGGCACAACAGTAAGCGCGTCATAGTTTGTGGGGATGCGCCACATCCACAGATGTTATTTTCATCATCCATGCAGCCCCATCTGCACAGATTATCCTCACATCGGCCGACTTGGGTCCGGACTCTATTTAGTGACTTCACGTCACGTCAGATCTTGTCCAGGAGGAAGCTTTTCAGATGGTGGACCGAGAAGCGCAGTCCTATACAGGGTGTAAAAAGACCACTCCCGGAAACTTAAACTGGGGTTTCTACTTTTCATACTGAACAACTTTCTCCAGGGAACCCATACTAAATTCTCGAATTTTTTTTTTACTTTTCATACAAATCAGCCAGCTAATCGACCAATTTTGTATGGGAAGTCCAAAAAGCTTTTCGGGTTTCTTGGAGAAAGTTGTTCAGTATGAAGAGTAGAAACCCCAGTTTAAGTTTCCAGGAGTGGTCTTTTTACACCCTGTATATGTCCTTTCAGAGATTCAACCTGGATTCGGAACCGTCTTTATCTCTGGCGGATACCACTGTGGCAGCTTTTTAGTCTGCGTGATGGCCCTGCGACGTCACTATGCATATACAGGCTGTAACAAAATTGGTGTCGGTCCCATTAACTGGGGGTTCTACTCGTCATACTGAACAACTCTCCCCAAGGAACAATCAAAAAAAATTTGGACCCTCCATACTAAAATGCACAAAATCGGTCGATTTGTATGAAGAGTAAAACAAATTTTTTTACCTTTTTAGCAGTCGTAAAACAAAAGTTGTTCAGTATGATGAGTAGAAGCCCCAGTTAACGGGACCTGCACCAATTTTGTTACAGCCTGTATAGTGCGGGGGGGGAGGGGTTCCGTAGGTCAATATCGGCACAGTATATATATTAGATATCGGTAACACCAACATTACCTACTACCTACGAAGTCACAAGACCTGCTTTCATTCATACGAATAACAAAATTCCATAGCTTAGACACAGTATATATATTAGTACTAACGTAGCTTAGATTAGAACAAAGATTCACACCGAACCCATTGGCAAACACCGGTCACTTCATACAACGGGCGAGAAATGACAATGATCAATCTGGGTGATGACGGGTGATGAGGTCGGAATCCATAGTAATCGGAATTAAGAGGGAAGAATAGCACACACACCCATACAAAAAGAGAAAACGGTTTTCCACCTCTGAATATTATCCGATCATAATGATTTTTAAATATTATGTTATACAATATAAATCTACGTTTATAATTATAAGTTTTTCTATTTTCTGCACAATTAATTAGTTCAATTTAATTTTAGCCATTAATTGTTTATTTTTAATCAATACCTAATTTTTTTAAAAACCGATAAAGTGCGAGTCAGGACCGCGCACAAAGGGTTCCGTACCATCATACTAGATGGCGCTAGTATTTTCACGTTTCAAAACAAAACACGTTTTTTTGTATGAAGTTTCAGTCAGATTTCAGTTTTTCTAATTTTTAGTATTTGGTGTTATAGCGGCAACAGAAATACATCATCTGTGAAAATTTCAACTGTCTAGCAATCACGGTTCATGAAATACAGCCTGGTGACAGACAGACAGACGGATGAACAGCGGAGTTTTAGTAATAGGGTCCCGTTTTTACCCTTTGGGTACAGATCTCTATAAACGAAAACTGTAAACCTAGCATTAGTGTGACATTTAAATTTAAAAATCATTATGAATCGGAAAATATTCAGAGGTGGAAATACGTTTTGCCTTTTTTTATGGAGAGTGCGTGCTATTCTTCCCTCTTAAAGTGACGACAGGGGTGGCTGGCCATACTGTCAGTTAGTATACTATAATATACTTTGCCTTTGGCCAGATCCTTGATGGACCAGCACCTTGGTCACTATAAGCACTTTTTGCCCGTTAAAGTATTCTATACAAAACTCTATATCAACAGATAGAAGAATGTGAGGAAGAAGAAATAGTAATTGACAGCGATGACGAGGAAGCGTCGGATGAGGCTAGAGCCTCGGGGGTGGACCGACCTATCACTCCGACCCCCATCCAAGACTTTGCAGCCAATGTCGTTTATACTGAAGGTAAGAGAACTAGTTTTGATAAAATTAAGCAAATGGCGGCGAAATTCTATACGTTCGACAACCAAACTGTAACCAATCTGTATCAATCTGGAGGACGAGGGGGTGAGGTCGCAATCTAGAGAGCGGCAGGGAGTGTCCATACTGTATGTTAGTACTAATATAATATGTACTTTGGCCAGGGTGTCCGATTTGTGAAATTGCGAATTGGGTGACCTGTGACGCCGACCCCCATCCAAGACTTTGCAGCCAATGTCAATGGCGCACCGTTTTGTAAAACTACTTTGGACGAAGCCCCGCGGCTCCTTTTCACGTTAGAATAAGACATGCTAACGTAACCTTAGTATGGGCCTCATAAGAAGGCTCAAGGTCACCAATGGAGTGTGCTATGCTCGGAGTTCCTCTGCGTGATGGAATCAGAAACGAGGAGATCCGCAGGAGAATCAAAGTAACCGACATAGATAACAGAATCGCTAAACTGAAGTGGCAGTGCGCAGGGCACATAGCTCGTAGAACAGATGGGCGATGGGGCAGTAAAGTTCTCGAGTTGCGAAAAACGTAGCGTAGGCAGGCCTCCTACGCGGTGGACCAACGACATTTAAAATATGATGATTATTTTAATTTCTATGCTGTACTCAGCTAGACATGAGAGCCTTCATCACAAATAAAGATTTTTGAATTTGAACCAGCACTTATAAGTAATGATTGATTGTTTTTTTATTATTATTAAAAATTTGAGGGCGTTTGGTTGCACCTCGCCTAATGGTAAGTGCCGATGCAGCCGAGGATGTAACACGCAAGCTCAAATAGTGCCTATTCACTCTCGTCTTAAAGATTCCTAAATTATACGATTGCTTATTGATTGCTCCTTCCAGGGCCGCAAGTGATGGACTTCTTGAAGGTGAAAGCGATGGAGAACGATTGCATCACAGATGTTTCTGACGCGGACGACGACGAGGAGGAATAACCACCCATTTAATTATTAGAGGGATAAGTGATACGAAGTATTATACAGGGTGCCTGATTGTACGACGGACACATTTCACGAGTTGAACGAAATGGCGAAACTGAACAACGTTCCTTAGGGAATAAATGTTTAATTCAATAATTTTGAACAAAAACTAACCGACTTCAAACAGGAAACTAAGGTTCCCCTCGATTTCTCTGGGATGCCATCATCAGATCCTGGTTTCCTTATAATAATGGGATAACTCCTTTGAAACAAAAAAAGAATCATCAAAATCGGTTCATAAACGACGAAGTTATCCGCGAACACACACACACACATATATATATATATTGAGAAACCTCCTCCTTTTTTGAAGTCGGTTAAAAAAAACTGGACTCCTCATACAAAATTAAAAGCTGATTGGTCCATTGGCTAAAAAGCTGATTGGTCCATTTTTTAGGAAAAGTCCATTAATTTTTTTTGCTCTTTGTCTATAGGTCCCTTGGTTGTGGAAAGTTTTTTTTTGTTTCATATTCATAACTGAGATGGCGAAACTGAAAAACTTTCTCTATGGAATACATGTTCAATTAAAAAAAAATCGAGCGAGACCTACAGTACTCGCATATGATGTGTAACATGTGACAAAATACTTTATAAAAGGACGGCAAAGATACGGCAGACTAGGCTGTATGGTCATAGATACCTTTGCCTTTTCCGCGCTTTTAAAGCCTGAAAAAAGGACGGCAAAGATACGGCAGACTAGGCTGTATGGTCATAGATACCTTTGTCTTTTCCGCGCTTTTAAAGCCTGAAAAAACGCGACTTCCTGTTACAATGGGACACATTTCCGTCCCATTTCACGAAATCACTGCCACAAATTGCAGGAAAGCGAGAGCAAAGAAGTTACACATCAAAAAAATAAGACTTCTAATACAAAATTAGTATTTTTTGACTGATAATATATTATTTTTTGATGAATAATTTAATACTTATTATCCTATTCCGAACGAAGACAAACGCAAAAACACAAAAATCATAAAAATTGGTCCAGCCGTTCTTGAGTTATAAATGGTGCAACTAACACGACTTTCTTTTATAATATAGATTATGAAGGTAGATTGAATTTCGTCTTCTCATTCACCTTTTGAAATACGTCCGTCGTTCACCTAGTCACTCTATAGATTTAAAGACCAACACATTGTATAGTGATCTTTTAAGATTTTTTCATACAATGGCTTTTTCAAAAAATAATAGAAATACTTCGGACATGTGTAGACTTTCAAGATGGGCGAGTGTCATATTTAACCCTCTCTGTTCTTATAAAAGTAGATTTGTACAAACGTATAGAAAATAAAAAGTGTTTTTTTTTGTATGAAATTGTAAAACCTAATTTGTATTTTTCATGCGTTTGTACAAAAATACTTAAAACTAAATTCATTTATAAGAACGGAGAGGGCAATAAAATATAGCTCTTGACCGTCTTGTTGAAAGTTTTTTCTACTCTGCACACGTCATATGTATTTTTACAGCTTTATAAAACACATGTTTTGTATGAAAAATCTTCAATGATCCGTAGGCAATATCACAGTATTACAATGTAGAGGCTTACAGTAGCGCAACGAATGTACTTACGCAGAGCAACGGAAGGGTACTTACGGGGCAGCGGGCGGCGGGTTCACAGGCTGACTACAGGGTAGTATGCTAGTAACTACGCCGGTGGCGCATCGTGCGACATGAAAGGCGTTGCGCTACTGTAAGCCATATCGTAATACTGTGACAATATTGACCACTGTTTATTATTTATAAGAGATGCCATTATTTTTGTCGTGTCTAGTCAACTAATAATTAACTAACAACTTTCCTATGAGATAAATACGCAGGTATACTTAATATTGATACGTGTGTTTTCTCATTAAATGATATTTATTATATATAAAATATTTATTCATTTGTTTTTATTTATTTACCTTAAATACAACAAGACCTTATAGTATAGTAAATGAAAATTATTTATTTTCTCTAAACAAGTATAAGTCTTTTTCCATGTGGCTGGAGACTCCTTATAAGCTTGGAATTGCCTGTGCCAGGAAGCACTGCTAATCCATCTATAAGTACTTGAAACATCATACCTTAAAGTTATATGTATGAAGGTCTTTATAAGACAGCAATTTCTCAAGCAGAACAGTGTTTAGACACACGTAGTATTAAAGAGTACTTCTATAGCTATTTGTAGCGTAAGATGCCACCCGGCTATAGGTGGTGCGATAGCCTACGTTACAAGTGTCTTTGGACACACGTAGCATCAAAGAGTAATCGCTATTATTATAGTTATTTGTAGCGTGCGATGCCAACCGGCTAGGTGGTGCGATGGCCTACGCAAGGTTGATCGTGACATCTAGAATATCGTTTCAAGTGTGTATGAACACGTGTAGCATCAAAGAGTAATCGCTATTATTATAGTTATTTGTAGCGTGCGATGCCAACCGGCTAGGAAGTGCGATAGCCTACGCAAGGTTGATCGTGACATCTGGAATATCGTTTCAAGTGTGTATTAACACGTGTTGCATCAAAGAGTAATCGCTATTATTATAGCTACTCGTATTTGTAGCGTGAGATGCCACCCGGCTAGGTAGTGCGATAGTCTACGCAAGGTTGATAGCGACATCTGGAATATCGTTAAAAGTAGCGCCTTGGAGAAAGCTGTGGAAATTTGAAAATAAGAAAACATTGTTTTAAGTTTTATTTTAAATAATTTATTGCACTGAACATCGATAAGAGATTTCCTCTTCTATTCAACTTAATGAAAATTTCACTTGAAAAGTTATGATTTTTTTTCAGTCATTTTACATTATTACAAATTATCAACATAGAATTTTAAAACCTACTAGTGGATACAAATATAAAATAAACCTACATTAAATAGTTTCACACCAGTTTGATGATAGGGAAATGTCTATGCACTGTGAAGTCAAACTCCGGCGGCGTGGTGGACTCCCTTCTGTGCCCGCCGGCTAGTAACTTTAGAACTACAAAATTCGTTTTGGCTACTTTTAGGAGATCAGTTACCTGTAACAGAACACATTAAAAACTTTAAAATAAAATTTTAATAAAAACACGCATGCACAAAAAACTTTATCCTTCTTTTTGGTAAAATGTATCCAACGAGTTCAATACGAATCTAACAATACTTCGCACTCTATGATCCGTTAAGCCGCTTAGAAGATATCGTGGAATAAAGAAACACACAAACCATACATCATCATATCAGCTCTATTAGTCCCCATCGAGGGGCTCGAGCCTACCTTGAATTAGGGCGATCGGGCCTTGGACGACCACCCGAGCCCAGTGCGGGTTGGTCGACTTCACACACAACCTTTCGAGTTTCTTCGCAGGCGTGTGCAGGTTTCCTCACGATGTTTTCCTTCACCGTAAGAGCGTCGGATAAACGTACATATGAATACGAAATTCGAAATCACATTGGTACGTGGCGGGTTTCGAACCTCGACCTCCCGGACAGGAGGTAGCGGCCTTAGTCGTTGCGCCACCGACAAAATTTTATTTAAAGTACGTCATCCATCAATTATGCAAGGAACGGCGGCGGTCCAAATTTTGAATAGAGTTAACCGTGTCATGTGGGGTATCGTATGAAAGGACCTCATTGGCAGAAGCTTAAACAGATTTTTAAATTATTTTTATGATGTATAGTTTCCGATTTATTATTTTTAAGGTTCCTTACCCAGAGACGTGGAGGTACGGAACCCTCGGTAAGCGAGTCCGACTCGAACTTGGCCGGGTTTTTTTTCTCCTTTTCTTACTGTTCTGTTCTTTTTATTCCTTTTATTCACCTGTCTATTATTTTGTTTTATCAATATAAATTCAGTTTTAGGGTATCATCATATTTTTGTATCTTACGACCCAGCCCCTGCCCTCCAAGACCTTCGACCACACGTGCTAGAATCGACGCGGGTAAGGACGCGTTTAGGCTGCAAGACGGCCACAAATCCAATCCTACTATCCCGCTAATATTATAAACGAGAGAGTGTGTAAGAATGTATTGATGTATGTAACTCTTTCCCGCAAAAACTACTGAACGGATCTAGCTGAAATTTGGTAGGTAGATAGATTAGGACTTGGATTAACACACAGGCTACTTTTTCTACGCTCGCGAGCCGCTTGTGGCTCGCGCACTGCGAACCCTCGAAAAGTCATAGAAACGTTGTCCACGCGGATGAAGCCGCGGGAAACATCTAGTTGTTTATATAAATGCTAAATTTGCTAAATTGCAGCACATTCAAGTTTCAACTCACCTCTTGGTCGGGCGTAGTGATCGTCTCCAGGAGAGACCGTGCTTGCTGGAAGTGCTTGCAGCCACCTAAGTAAAGTATCACAGGGTTTTCATATCTGCAAAAAAAAAGTAAATCATTTAATTGAAGGAAACGAGCGGTAGCGGCGGCGTGCCGAGATTCAAGATGTTTATTCACAATTGAAAACGCTAAACACGTTAAAAAACCGACTACCATCGCAACAACTTGCATCATTATTTTTGGTTTTTGTTAATTTTCTAATAAAGTACTACACAGATTTTGATAATATTTATATGGGACCACACGGGAAGCACTAGCTTTCAAATAAAAAAAGAATCATAAAAATCGGTTTACCCAGTCAAAAGTTCTGAGGTAACACATTAAAAAAAACATACAGACGAATTGAGATCCTCCCCCTTTTTGGAAGTCGCTTGAAAATAGGTGCAAATTACACTCTTTCTGATAGTCATAAAATAGTAATTACATAATTATACATGTCATTTGTGAATAAAAAAACAATTCTTAGTTGATAACGTCAAAATACAATCATTGATATAAAACAAGTTGTGTCATTAGAACATGAAAACAATATGACACGAGAAGTTATACACTAAAATCATTGAATTTCATTCATTAAAGCCTTTGACAATAGTAGGCCAGTTCACACGAACAGCACCCGGTCACGAGTATAACGCGTGAAATGTCACAATGAAATTTAAATCGCAAATTATGTTCATAATAACAATCATCATCATCATCATCATCAGGACGCAGGCCTTCGCCATAGACCTCCACCTGACACTATTTTGAGCCACATGCATCCATCGGTTGTTTTCCTTTGGTCCTAGTATTTCGTCCTAATGGTAGGGCCAATGGGTGGTAATTTATGTTTAACCGCCTCCGAAGCTCAGAGGCAAAGTTCACTGGCTTTACACAGGAGGTCGCGGCTTCGATTCCCGGCGGGGTCAATTGTAAGACTCTGTTTGGTTGGTGGTAGGGTATTTTCTAAGCCCGCCTGGCTAGCTACCACCATCTTATCTAAGTCTTGCCGCCAAATATCAATGTTGATATCATTGGTGTGTACCGGCATGAAGATAAGATAGCCAGTTCCCCATTGCGTTGGGGAATCTTGGTAAGCCCGCTTCCATCTTCGGCAACATCGTCACTTACCACCAGGTGAGATGTTGTCAAGGGTGTACCAATTGTGAATAAAAAAAAATAAAAAAAATATGGGTGGTAAGTTATGTCAAATAAATAAATATGGGTGGTAAGTTATGTCAGATAAATAAATAAAAGACATCAATTACCCTTACACACCACCCCCTTACGGTCCTACTATTTTGTCCTATAGTAAGACTATGGACACAGATGAGATACTAATTACTTCGTAACAGATATTGCACTTCATTATAAAACGAAAATACCTACGCATTTATTCACCTACTCCTTCCCATACACGGAAACATGGGTATTAAGGCGCTCGACTTAGCGGTTATAACTGCGTACACGGGCGGCGCGCCAATTGCGGCGGCGACTGTACGGCGTTCTAGCGCTGACGAGCGGAGCCAGGCCTGTAGGCCGCGCCAATGTGTAAGGACTTGTCTCGCCTGCTCGACCGAGTGACGGGGGCCTGCTATAGACCCTTCATCATTTCAATATATGTCTCCACCGAGGGGCTCGAGCCTACCCTGAATTAGGGCGATCGGGCCTTAGTCGACCACGCGGGCCCAGTGCGGGTTGGTCGACTTCACACACAATCTGCCAGTTTCTTCGCAGGCGTGTGCAGGTTTCCTCGCGACGTTTTCCTTTACCGTAAGAGCGTCGGATAAACGTACATATGAAATTTAAATTCGAAATCACATTGGTACGTGGCAGGATTCGAATCACGACCTCCCGGACAGGGGGCGGCGGCCCTAGCCATTACGCCACCGACGCTTGGTAAGTTACGCTGTGGTAAGACCGTGGGTTTTAGATAATGTCAAATATGTACGAGTATAGTTCCCTCGGGAACTAATAGATGTTAAATACTACTTAACTGCTTTGACATAATGATGATGATGAGATCGATCATCACATCAGTCAAAAGACGTCTACTGCTGGACGTAGGTGTCCCCCGAGTTGGGGGATATTTGTCGTAATCGCCACGCTTGGCAGGCGAGTTAGCGATCTCAGACTTTGCAGTGTGCAATATGGTAGCACAGTACGCGCAACATACCAGATAGCCGAAATCCTTATCCTTACTAATATTATAAACGTGAAAATGTGTTTGTTTGTTACCTTTTCACGCTTCAACACCTTAACCAATCCTGATGAAATTTGGCATACAGGTAGCCTGTGTCACTAGAAAGGACATAGGCTACTTTTTATCCCGTAAAAATAGCATAGTCCGATGCAGTTCCTGAGGGAACTGAAAAAATACTCTTTTTTGGTTAATTTCTCTAACATCGCAACGGATTAATGACTTGCTGTGATTTTTTGCACAGTAATGGTTGAGGGGGTGGGATATGACAATTTACTAATTAGAATATACCGACATAGTTCCCGAGGGATCTGGGGAAAACTCATTTCCACGCTCGCGCACGTCAGCGTCTTTAAAACGGAGCGACGGATTGAAGTGATTTTTGTATAGAATTGGTTGAGAGGGTGGGAAGTGACATAGACTGCTAATTAGAATAAACTCGCGCACCACTCACCCTTGAAGACAGTCATAAAAACGATGTGCACGCGGGCAAAGCCGAGGGCAAAAGCTAGCATTAAATAAATAATGTTCAATTCAATTATCCTACTAATATTATAAATGCGACAGTTTTTATGTACGAGTATGGATATATGTTACTCTTTCACGCTTCAACCACTGGACGGATTAGGATGAAACTTGGCACACATATAGGTTACTTCCTGGAATAGGACATAGGCTATTAGACGGCCCCGAGAAAACGTCTTGTTTCCACGGGAAAATCAAAAAACGACGGCTAGTGTTCAATAAATAAATGACATACTAGAATGTCCATCAACCCTACACATCACTGGTGGTCCTACTATTTTATTTATTTATTTTACTCTGGCTTTTGCCCGCGGCTTCGCTTGCGTGGACATCGTTTTTATGACTGTTTTTGAGGGTGAGTGGTGCGCAAGCCGCAGCGGCTCGCAAGCGTAGGCAGGTGTTTGCGCCAGATATAGTTCCCGAGGGAACTATATCTGGCTATTCTGATCAGCAGTCTATGTCACTTCCCACCCCCTCAACTATTTCTATGCAAAAAAACACATCAATCCCTTGCTCCGTTGTGACGCCGACGTGCGCGAGCCTGGAAATGAGTTTCCCTAGATCATTCGGGAACTGTCTTGGTCTATTCTAATTAGTAGTCATTTCCCACCCCCTCAACCAACTCTGAGCAAAAAATCTCAACAAACCGTTGCTCCATTGCAATATTAAAAAATCAAACCAAAAATATTTTTTTTAGTTTCCTTTGGAACTGCATCCGACTATGCTATATTTAAGGCATGAAAAGTAACCTATGTCCTTCTCCGTGACACAGGCTATCTCCATGCCAAATTTCGTCGAGATTGGTTGAGGTGTTGAAGCGTGATAAGGTAACAAACAAACACATTAGTAAGGACTTATCAACACTTGTGGCCCTACTCTCTTCTCTTATCGTGTGGCACAATTAACCATGCTATCCAAGAGATAGACGGCGGTTGTAAATTCAAAATACTTGGTACCAAAAAATACATGGAGGTCCAAAACCTCACCACCTTTGGGTTAAAAAGTTGCTAAAAAACATCATGTGATTAATGGACAATTGGACAAGCCCTTATTATAGAATCGGAACATTCCTTTCCTTATTGACTAATGGGTGCCATGGAAAAAAAATTGAACATGTTAAGTAGATATTTTGTTACTGTATTAATAACACACTCACTGTAAAGGTTGCGTCATCTCGCAGAACTCGTGGTAGTGTACTTGGGGCGGCGTTAGAACCGAGAGCGGGGCGAATCTGTGCTTGTATCGAACCGCTTCGTTGTCGAATTCCGACTGCGGCGTGCTGATTTTGCCTTGCAGCTTGAACGCCACTAATGCCTGAAAACAAGAACAAAGTTTTGTGGTTTTTGGTTGGGTTAAGGTTATGTTTAAGAATTAGTCGCAGATAATATGCATTTTTTTTTCAATTAAAAATTTGAGTGCGTTCGGCTGCACCTCACCTGTGATGGTAACTGCCGATGCAGCCGAGGATGTAACATGCAAGCTCAAATAGTGCCTATTCACTCTCGTCTTGGAGATTCCTAAATTATACGAATCCGGGAATACAGACACCGGAAGGGAATTCCACTTCTTGGCCGTTCGCATGATGATCGAAGAAGCAAAACGCTTCGTGCGAAAAGGTGGAACATTGGCGACAAAGGGGTGGACCCGCTCTCCGCGCCTGGTCTTCCGATGAAATGGAGAGGGGGGGAGGAGGTAATCATTGGCAATTTTCAAAGATGTTTAAAGGAGTACATTATAATATGTATCAGTTTGTGTTGCTCGTTACAACATAGGACGAAACGTATTCGCTTACTATGGGTCTCACAAGAAGATGCAAGGTCACCCAAAGGGTGATTGAGCGTGCTATATACTCGGAGTTTCCTTACGTGATCGAATCAGAAATTAAGAGATGTGATTGAGCGCTATATACTCGTAGTTTCCTTACGTGATCGAATCAGAAATTAAGAGATCAGTATGAGAACCAAAGTAACCGAGATTGCTCTTAGAATCGCTAAACTTTAGTAGCAGTGTAGCCTCGTAACAGTAACAACTGTTCCAGAAGGAGGCGAAAGGCAAAAAAGAGACAAGAACAGCAGAGCTTGTAAGGAGTCAAGAAAATGCACGCAGTTTCCTTCTGCGTTGCACCTCCCGCGCTTCAGCCAAACCAAGACGATGGGAAGGGTCATGGGTGCTGGTGGGTTGGCCCCAACGGCCATCTGCTGTACAAGCTGTATGCCCAGGTGTCACTGTTACATCATGGTGTGAAGCGAATGGACTAACCATTACGCCACGGAGGCGGTTAAAATGGAAACGTATAGATGGAAACAAAAAAAACGAGATAAATGTTTCTCTCAAAAGTCACATCAAACAGTACGTACTTTACAAAGACTTCGACACCCTTCTCTACAATGGGGATGAAGAATACTAGTCATCTGAGATACTTTTGATCATCTGTCAAAAACGACGTTTTGTTCTAAAATTGATAGAATTACCTAGGCGTGACGTCATAGTTTAGCAGTGTCATTTATGTACTCATTTTGTGATTTTGGTGAATTAAAAATAGAAGACTCGATGGAAAACAAAACGAGTAAGGTTTTTCGAAGTTTAAGTAGGGGGGCAATTTAGTGATCAAAAGTTCATAATTTATTTCTGATGCTGTCGTCATCCCTATTTTGCTTCATACATAGACTACTCGTCCAACCTACCTTATAATATCCTCCGCACATATTCTGCATGACCTGGCACATCAGCCCCTCTTTGGCGTAAGGGCGACTGCGTTTCTTCTGCTTGCGCGCACCGCTCTTTTTCGCGTCCCCGCGTTTGACGCTTTCCCCCGCTAACCCTTCGGCGCGACTCAAAGCAGACACCAGCCAACCGTATAGGAACTCGTATAGGTACCTGAAGAGATAAAATATAAAGTTTGCGGTTTCCTGTGCTTACGGCTTAAAAGCAGATAATGATATTTTTTTATTAATTGGTAAGCCCTTGGCATCATCTTACCTGATAGTAAATTACGATGATACCGAAGATGGAAGCGGGCTTAACAAGATTCCCCAACGCAATAGGGAACTGGCTATCTTCAAGACAGGACAAATCAATGTTGTTAACTTATATTATATTATATGTCGGAGCGCAAGGACGTGGCGCCATCTATGCATGCGTCGAAGCACCGTGTGTTTTATCTTGAAACGTCAAGCGTTTAGTTAGGGTAGTAATAATAGTCATCTTTGGCCAAGGCGTGGTCGGTGCGAGACCGGAACCCGGAAGTTGGTAGTGTTGGTACTTGTTTGTTAGCCAATCAGAATCGTTGTGATTATCGAACCATTAAATTACAATGCAGCCAACCTACAGAGGCTACGTCTGAGGCGCCAATTATTTTACGAGCACTTTTGATCGAGCAGCTGAACTGTCAACTTGGGAAGCCAGCCCCGTGCCGAACTCATCGCAGTTAATAAAATAATCGGTTTTCATCCGAATCATCGTGAAGCCTCGTGTTGCAAACGTGTGTGAATATTGATTGTACACTCCAAAACTTCTCAAAGCGAGTTTATTTCTTAGATCCGGCCAAAACCCTTCTGATGATCCGAAATATATCATATTATATTATTATATTATATACTTATGTTGTTAACATTGATGTTTGGCGGCAAGACTTACATAAGATGGTGGTAGCTAGCCAGGCGGGCTTAGAAAATGCCCTTCCACAAACCGAGTCTTACAAAGTTAGACTCCGCCAGGAATCGAACTCCCGACCTCCTGATATGACGCTAATGGACTTAATCATTAGGCCACCGAAAGCGGTTAATTGAGAGACATATTGTGATACATAAACTAGATATTTGTGCTGCTAGGATACCCATGTGTTACTGGAATCATGCACGCATGAAGTAAGCGCACGAGGTTGTATGACATCCATTTATAATATATTAACGTCTCTGGGTACAAGCCCTTTTGGGACAGTATTTTTTTTTATTTTTTTTATTTGAAATGCTATGTCTTACATCCAGGAAACTTAAAGTTGCCATGTATAAGGCACATAAGACGCGCGTGGCAACCCACACTGATAATTTAAGTGTCGCTCAAAGATCTCCATATTCTTACAAAATAAGGATTGATGAAATTTCATTGTACGCCGCGGCCAAATGATAAAAACAAATGCAAAGTAGATATCCGTCCTTTTTAGCCTATACAGGATGTAACAAAATTGGTGAACAGACCTGTTAACTGAGGTTTCTACTCATCACACTGAACAACTTTCCCCAAGGAGCACATACTCAATTTTTTTTTTTTAAATTGGACCCTCCATACTAAAACGCACAAAATTGGTCGATCAGCTGATCGATTTGTATGAAGAGAAAAATATTTTTTTGCGATTTCATCAAAGTCGTAGAACAAAAGTTGTTCAGTTTGATGAGTAGAAGCCCCAGTTAACGGGACCTACACCCATTTTGTTACATCCTGTATAATATGATATGATGTATTTCGTTGTTCTCTAATATAAGGGAAAGAGACGGATGTACTTTGCGATTGTTCTTTTCTACCATAATCAAGTTTATCAATCCTTACTACTGTAAATAATTTTTAGTACTAGCTTTTATTACAAAAGAGTTATTATTTTAAAAAGCCAAATACTCAAATGAGTATAAAAAATACGCCGTTCAAAAAAAAAACTGTGTTTCATATTCATCTTAGATGTCATACGATTCTATTGAAAATCAAAGACGATTCTGGAAACTTGATTCCACCTCCAAAGTTCATCATCAGATCAACTTCAAAATACCGAAAGGATCTATTGTCACCGGGAATACGGCTCCATTCCAAATTTCAGCACAATCAGACCCCTGGAAGTCGCTCTAAAATTGATCGCAAGATTTGAACTAAACAAACATACACACATACAAGATTTTTTGTAGTGATATGTACGCCGGTGTTGCCACACTGACCAGAATATGTAGTGGTACTCGTGCGGGCTGTACAGCTCGAGCTCCAACCCTGACACGAGGTAGGCGGCCATCACGCGCAGCACGTGGTACAACACCCACGTGCCGAAGCAGGCTCGTGCTGCCGTGCCCGCAGCGCCGCTCACTACTGCGTCTACGCTTTCCGCCTGCGAACAAAACCGCAAGTTTATTTTTATCTATCTATACTACCATGTCTCCATGACATGACATGACATGGTCGTTTACTATGGGTCTCATAAGAAGGCTCAAGGTCACCCAAAGGGCAATGGAGCGTGCTATGCTCGAAGTTTCTCTGCGTGATCGAATCAAAAACGAGTAGATTCGTAGGATAGCTCTCAGAATTGCTAAACTTAAGTGGCAGTGGGCGGGGCACATAGCTCGTAGAACAGATGGCCGTTGGGGCTCTAAAGTTCTCGAGTGGCGAACGCGAACCGGAAAAGTAGCGTAGGTAGGCCTCCCAATGGTGGACCGATGACCTGTGAAGGTCGCGGGAAGCGCAGAACCGGTCGTCGTGGAAATCCTTGGGGGAGGCCTATGTCCAGCAGTGGATGTCCTTCGGCTGATATGATGATGATTGATCGATGAGGAAGAGATCGCTTGTTAGCGATAAGACCGCCTATATGTACAACTTCCTTAATCATTGTATCTTTTTTTCTTATGTTGTGCAATAAAGTTTTCCGGTGTGCGGTCGCCACTCGAGAACTTTACTGCCCCAACGGCCTTCCGTTCTACGAGCTATGTGCCATGGTAAATATTATCTTATCGCGCCGACTACGGAACACTCCGACGACGAGGTAGAGACTATGTATGAGGACATCTCTATAGCCTTACATAGCACCAGGACCCATTATACCGTTGTTATGGGGGACTTTAACGCGAAACTGGGCAAACGAAGCGATGGTGAGCTGAGAGTGGGGCAATTTGGATATGGAGTAAGAAATGCACGTGGCCAGATGCTGGCCGACTTTATGGAGAAGGAGAGCCTCTTTATGATGAACTCCTTCTTTAAAAAGTCAAAACAGCGGAAGTGGACATGGTTGCATCCCAATGGCGTAACAAAAAACGAGATAGACTTCATCTTGTCGACAAGGAGGCAAATATTCAATGATGTCTCCGTGATCAATTCAGTCAAAACAGGAAGCGATCACCGGATGGTCAGAGGCACATTGAATCTAAAGACCAAGCTAGAAAGATGTCGACTGATGAAGTCTACGCTCCGACCAGCGCCCATCCAGCTCCAAAACCCCGAGAGCTTTCAGCTCGAGTTGCACAATCGTTTCGAATGCCTAGGAGACTGCGAGAATGTGGACGATTATAATGACAGGTTCGTGGAAATTGTTCAAACGGTCGGGTCTAAGATTTTTAAAACTCGCCGTTCAAACAGAACCAAAAAAATCTCCGACTTCACCAGCAACCTCATGGAAGAAAGACGCAGATTGGTTTTGCAGTCCTCTGAAGACGCTACTCAGTATCGGCAACTAAACAGGCAGATCTCTAAGTCCCTAACTCGCGATTTACGCCAATATAATACAAATTGTATTAAAGTGGCGATCGAGCACAACAAAGGCTCAAAAGTGTTCGCGAGAGATCTGTCTGTTGGACAAAGCCAACTGACCAAGATGAAGACTGAGGACGGCAGGACCATATCGTCTAAGACTGAGTTGCTGGAAGAAGTTGAGAAGTTCTATGGACAATTATACAAGACCACACGTTTGCCTACCGAAGATATCCCGGACGTCAGCCTGTACGAGATTAGAATGGCTCTCAAACAGCTCAAGAACAACAAGGCACCGGGTGATGATGGAATTACGGCTGAACTTCTGAAAGCAGGTTGATCACCGGTACTAAAAGCTCTTCAGAAGTTATTTAATTCCGTTCTACTCGAGGGACAAACGCCTAAGGCATGGCACAGAAGTGTGGTCGTGCTTTTCTTCAAAAAGGGTGACAACACCCAGCTGAAGAACTACAGACCCATCTCACTTCTGAGCCATGTCTACAAGCTGTTTTCGAGAGTCATTACGAATCGTCTCGCACGCAGGTTTGACGACTTCCAGCCTCCCGAACAAGCCGGCTTCCGAAAAGGCTTTAGTACCATAGACCACATACATACGCTGCGGCAGATTATACAGAAGACCGAAGAGTACAATCAGCCACTATGCTTGGCGTTTGTGGACTATGAGAAGGCCTTTGATTCAGTCGAAACCTGGGCTGTGCTGCAGTCTCTCCAGCGGTGCCAAATTGACCATCGATACATCGAGGTGTTGAAGTGTCTGTATGAAAACGCCACCATGTCGGTTCGCCTCCAGGACCAGAACTCGAAACCTATCCAGTTGCAGCGAGGGGTGAGACAGGGAGACGTTATATCTCCGAAACTGTTCACCGCCGCCCTGGAAGATGTTTTTAAGCTTCTGGACTGGGGTGGACTCGGCATCAATATCAACGGCGAGTACATATCCCACCTCCGATTCGCTGACGATATCGTGGTCATGGCTGAAACTATGGAAGACCTAAGCACAATGCTCGATGGCCTCAGTAAGGTCTCTCAACAAGTGGGTCTTAAAATGAACATGGACAAGACGAAAATAATGTTAAATGTCCGTGTCGCACCCACTCCTCTAAAGGTTGGAGACTCTACACTGGAAGTTGTTGACGAATATGTATACCTGGGACAAACAGTCCAGCTAGGTAGTTCCAACTTCAAGAAAGAGATCAATCGACGAATCCAACTCGGCTGGGCAGCGTTCGGGAAGCTTCGCAATATCTTCACGTCCCAAATACCGCAGTGTCTCAAGACTAAGGTCTTTGACCAGTGTGTGTTGCCAGTGATGACTTACGGAACTGAGACATGGTCGCTTACTATGGGCCTCATAAGAAGGCTCAAGGTCACCCAAAGGGCAATGGAGCGTGCTATGCTCGGAGTTTCTCTGCGTGATCGAATCAGAAACGAGGAGATCCGCAGGAGAACTAAAGTAACCGACATAGCTCACAGAATCGCCAAACTGAAGTGGCAGTGGGCAGGGCACATAGCTCGTAGAACAGATGGCCGATGGGGCAGTAAAGTTCTCGAGTGGCGACCGCGCACCGGAAAACGTAGCGTAGGCAGGCCTCCCACGCGGTGGACCGATGACTTGGTGAAGGTCGCGGGAAGCCGATGGATGCGGGCAGCACAGGACCGGTCGTCGTGGAAATCCTTGAGGGAGGCCTTTGTCCAGCAGTGGACGATTTGTGGCTGATATGATGAAATATTATCTACTAAATAGTAACATACTAATTCTAAATAAGCACTATAAGAACAAACTAATAAATTTATATGCAGTGATAAAAAGATATTCTTATGAAATTAGGACAGAGGTATGTCAAGAAATCCACAATCCATGTAATGATAATGCTTCTAAGAGTCTGGCCAAACGCAACGGCTAATAACGACTTACTTGCGCGAACAGGGTTGTGCAAATCAAATCAAAATAATTTATTTTAAATAGGTGTTTACACACACTTTTAAATAGTAAAAAAAAACATATTTATAAATTACAAATAATGTCATGATTCAGATTACAGTCTCAGGTAATGGTATTTGTTATAGAATCAACATATATATCTTTGTCATTTACATAATCTATTATTTTATAATATCCTCTAGAGCACAAGCATTTTTTGACATGAGTCTTGAATTTATTCTCTGACAAACTAGTTACATTTTCTGGAATTTTATTGTAGAATCTTATACACAAATGACTTTTTAACCTTGCTCAGTCTCGAAAAGGCTATATCTATTTTATTTACATTTCTTAAATTCAAATTATGCGAATGTACATGATGTGTTCATATATAAATTGACTAGCAACAGTTAAAATATTGATTTCTTTGTACTTATTCTGTAACGAGTCACGTGATCGCATCTGAGTAATAACTGATTTGTACAAATGCAGCCTCTTGAAACGAGTAAGTCTTTGCGTCTTGTAAAGAGACGAATAGTCGGTTTCGTAAAGAAGATCTTAAGAGATAACGCGGCCGCCATTTTTTCCATACAAACGTAGTCCCCTGTTTGCTCCCTTGATAATGACAATAGAGCAAAAATGTTTTTTCCATCAAACCTACAATCTACCATGGCCATATTGGCCATGCCACTATGTTTTGTTTTTTCCAATTGTAATAGGAAGTAGGAGCCATCAAAAACTGAGAAAATTTCCCAATTGAAACGTCATTTTCAGACACCCACCAAAAACAATACGCATATTATTAACAATAAAATGAAAACATAGAGGCATAGGTACAGCGTTTTTTAATTATTTAAAAAAAATATTATTACTTAAGTTTAGGAGGAGGAAATAGGGGACTACGAAATGCTGTTTCGGTCAACTTTAGTGCCTATTATCGGTCTGCGCTGGAGTTTCATTCAACCCTATTCATTTTAGAAAATAAGTAGAAACGCTAAACACGTTAAAAACCGACTTCAATTGTACAATTTGTCCATATTTTGTTGTTTTCTTTGTTTATTTTCTCAAAAGAACTTAACAAATTTTGATAAAATTTATATGGGACCAACCTGGAGGTATAACCAATTAACTTCAATTTGCAAGAAGCTAGCATAGTACAGTTTCATGACCTCGGTGACACGACTTTTCCACAGGAAGTCCTCGGCAACGTAAGGGGGCTACTGGGTTTCTTGTAGAAGCTGAGCTGGCAGTGATGCCGGCCAATCACGCAAAATGGGCGTAGTGGTCGCCTGGTTGCGGAAACCAGCCCGCCCCTAAATATAACTATACCTTTTTACTTTAGAACGACTGAAGAGCGAGCCCTGCGTGCGTGCGGGCGGGCGGGCGTGCTGGTTGTGTGCGGGTGGGTATGCGTGTGCGTGGGTGTGCTTGTGTGGTCTGTGCTTGTGTGGTGGGTGGGTGGGTGGGTGTGCTTGTGGGGTGGGTGGGTGTGCTTGTGTGGTGGGTGGGTGGGTGTGCTTGTTTTGGGTGTGCTTGTTTTGGGTGTGCTTGTGTGGTTGGGTGGGTGTGCTTGTGTGATGGGTGGGTGGGTGTGCTTGTGTGGTGTGTGGGTGCTTGTGTGGTGGGTGAGTGTGCTTGTGTGGTTTGTGCTTGTGTGGTGGGTGGGGTGGGTGGGTGGATGGGTGTGCTTGTGTGGTGGGTGGGTGGGTGGGTGTGCTTGTGTGGTGGGTGGGTGGGTGGGTGTGCTTGTGTGGTGGGTGGGTGGGTGGGTGTGCTTTGTGCTTGTGTGGTGGGTGGGTGGGTGGGTGTGCTTGTGTGGTGGGTGGGTGGGTGTGCTTGTGTGGTGGGTGGGTGGGTGGGTGTGCTTGTGTGGTGGATGGGTGGGTGTGCTTGTGTGGTTGGTGGGTGGGTGGGTGTGCTTGTGTGGTGGGTGGGTGTGCTTTGTTTGGCTGTGCTTGTATGGGTGAATGGGTGTGTGGGTTTGTGTGCGTTTGAATGTGTGTGTGTGTGTTTGTTTTAATCCCTTTTTTACTCCGTTGTCGCTCGAAAGTAAAAAGTGAATGAGACAGATAGACTTATCTTACTCGGTAAACGCACCTCTTCCTGCAAAGCAGCGAACTCATCCAACAACAAGGCGAGTTTGTCGCGCTGCCTCGCGCGGTTGTGCCCGCACACTTGCAGCAGCACCGCGAACGGCCGCACGCAACGGGACAGGAAGTTATCCACGTACTCACGAGCCTAAGGGCAAAAAAAAACTGTTAACAACCATAAGATAGATAGATAGATAGATAATTCATTTATTCATTAAAAGTTTACTTACATTACATAGAATAAAGTATTAAGGTAGATACTAATACTCTTATTTTAACTAAACAAAGAACAAGATTAAAATAAAAGAGGTAATAAAGCAAAATTAAAAACTTAGTTAAAACACAAACAGGACTGCCAATGAAACGGCACTGAATCAGCATAAATGTTATGGATTGTGTTCCCATAGCTCTACAACGCTGATATTCTGCCAGTACCGGTGGTTGCGTCGTGCGGACCTCGAACAACGAACGATCATTTCATCACACCTTGAATCCTATACGAGTTACCTATACGAGTATGTCTTAAACTAAGGAAATAGGTAGTTACATACAGTATGTCTTTATACCTACATGTGCATTAAACATTTTAAATACCCATACTTAAATCCTAATGAAATTATAACGTCCCCACTGCTGGGACAAAGGTCCAAAGCTTAGAAACGCTAGGCCCTACTCCACACATGGGGGCCAAGTGGAGGTTGCAGGGCCAGTGACGAACCCTACGGTCAGAAGTTTTCAAGACACCTACAGCTCGCGCCAAACTTTATTACGTCTCTGAAGGAGGTCGCAAGACGCGTCGCAGTAGCAAACTTTGGGTGTTCATCATATCAGCTCATATATACGTTCCCACCGAGGGGCTCGAGCCTACCCTGAACTAGGGCGATCGGGCCTTAGTCGACCACGCGGGCCCAGTGCGGGTTGGTTGACTTCACACACAACCTTCGAGTTTCTTCGCAGGTGTGTGCACAGGTTTCGTCGTGATGTTTTCCTTCACCGTAAGAGCGTCGGATAAACGTACATATGAAATCGAAAATCGAAAACACATTGGTACGTGGCAGGATTCGAACCACGACCTCCCGGACAGGAGGTAGCGGCTCTTGCCGTTACGCCACCGGCGACATACCATACATAAATATATATTACATCTAAAAACAATACTCTCGTTAAAAATGTATACAACAGGACTTGAGTAAATTGTGATACTTTTCTAGTTTCATTTATACCAAACTAGCTTTGTCCCGGCGAACTTCGTTCCACATAACACTACACTCCCCTACCCTACCCTACACTACCCTTCCCTAGACTACACTACACTACCCTACCCTACCATACACTACACTACACTACCCTAACTACACTATACCTACACTACACTACCCTACCCTAACCCTAAAACCAATTATTTTTGACAGATATTTTTTTTTATTGATGAATATCATATTTTAATACTTATTATCCTATTCCCGACAAAGACAAATGCAAAAACACAAAAATCATAAAAATTGGTCCAGCCGTTCTTGAGTTATAAAGAGTGTAACTAACACGACTTTCTTTTATATATATAGATTATAGTTGAATTATCCCCAAAATTAAATGGTTCTTTACACACACCGACAGTGGCAGCAGCCCTTGCCGTTACGCCACCGACTTTGGGTGTTAGTAGGGTAGGACGTTAAAGTACCTGCATTCGCATAACAGTTCAGATCAGTAATAAAGTTTGTGCGCGAGCTGTACTCAGGCCTCTGAAACTGTGCCATCTATCTAGTAATATCATCCGGAACAACAGTGCAGTGCCTTGCGACGCACGGTAACGGCACACCCTGGACACGTCATACAACGGGCCAGTGACATTTCAAAAAAGGCATGATGGAACAAACAAAATGGCGGCGAAATCCTATACGTTCGACCACCAAACTGTAACCAATCTGTATCAATCTGGGTGTCGAGGGAGTAAGGTCACAATCTAGAGAGCGGCAGGGAGTGTCCATACTGTATGTTAGTACTAATTAGGGTTTGTCAAGTCTCGAGGTTTTGAAAGTCTCGGGCCTCGAGATGTCTCGAGCTAAATTTCCCGGGACTTTCGAGACATAAAGTAAAAAATTAATTTTGACGTTTTTCATGATACATTTTTTATAAAATAGGTAACTATATGGTAAATTTAAATTATACTTAACTTAACCGATTACTAAAAGCGTCGGTGGCTCAACCGGTAACGACTCAGTCCATCTAACCAGAGGTACCGGGTTCAAATCTGGACGGCCAATGTACCAATGAGTTTTTCAAAAACTTACGTACGTATACTTAGCGATTGCTTTAACGGTGAAGGAAAACATCGCGAGGAAACCTGCACACGCCTGCGAAGAAACTCGAAGGTTGTGTGTGAAGTCGACCAACCCGCACTGGGCCCGCGTGGTCGACTAAGGCCTAATCGCCCTGATTCAGGGTAGGCTCGAGCCCCTTGGTGGGGACGTATATGAGCTGATATAATAAATAACCGATTACGGAAATTGACAAATTAGGTGAAAGAATACTGTATTGTAATGTAAAGTCATCCGGAAGGAAGGGTGCTTGAAAGGATATAGTAATATAATGTAACCCATTATGAAACCGTTATTTTAGGGCCAGCAATCACGTAGATATATTAGGTACTGAACTAGCGACCGCATGCGTCTTCGTCCGCGTGGACTTCATTATAAATTTTTAACGCGTTACCATAATAAAAAGTTACAACATTAAGTTTTAATGTGTGCCAAATTTCTGCTAAATCCGTTCATTTTTCAGAGCGTGATTGAGTTACAAACAATCATACTTTTATAATGTTTCTTTAAAATTGTTTTAATATTAGTTCCAATCCAAGTCAAAGGGTAACATGATAAATACTCAAGTAGGTGTAAAGTATTATAAAATTGCTTACATACTTACTTAAAATTATAATATTGTACGATTTTTCAAGATAAATAAATGTTGTTACATTACTTTCCTCAATCCGTTTTAACCACAAATAATAGGTATGTGTTTAAAACCCGCAAAATAACGCTTAAATCACTGACTAGTCTGTACGCGTGCACAGTGAATGTTCAAATGACGGGCGGCGCGGCGGAGCAGGTTTTTTTCCCCCTTATTCGGAAGGAGGGGAAAAGATGTAACATGCATACCAATACAGCCCGGCTGTACTGGTTATGTGGGACTTACAGCGGAAGGCTGAACCTACCCACAAAAACCCCCCATGGATTTAGGACCTAAATCCTAAATTTTAGGTCAATCAAGACCTGTAAAATCCTTCATCGGAGCAACCCACACCCTTAGTGAAGCCCCCCCCTGTGGGTTGCTCCGGTGGTGCGTAAGAGGAGTAGGTGTACCAAACGCAACGTGAAGATTACCGGCTTCTCCCAGGGATTGTGCCATACAGGGATGGCACAGATCTGAGTGGTGAGTGGTGAAGGAAGTGACTGTAAAGACTGCCTTGAAAAAAGCGGCCCCGAAACTAGTAAGTGCCGCAGACCGACGATGTCTCCCCGACGATGAATGGCGTGCGCATTGTCGAATTACGAACGCCTGGTGAGTATACTCTTACGCCAGCGACCCCTGCGTCCGCAGATCCATCGCCGGGAGACACCACCGAAGCACACGACACAACGGTCTCGATCGTCCGAAACAGGCCGGCCGCTATGTGTATGGCCACATTGGCTTCCCAACGATGGAGGCATGCACGGTGACCTAGTTACGCTCGCTTCAGGTCGACTAACTCCCCGGGGGTCAGAAGGGGCGGTTCAACTCCCACGGCAGCGATCCTGCTGGCTCCGTCCATCGCCGCGATACACCTCCGAAGCACACGACGACCCGAGAGTGCACGTCCACCTCGGCGGACAGCGCAAAATCCCGGTGCAGGGCCTGGTGGCGCGCGGTGGTAACTCACACCGCTTCAAAGGACGCCGCCTCTATGGCGTGTCCTTTATCGGCACGGCGGCTACGCGGGCAATGCCACGGCACGGCATTGACACACGCCTACATCGCACTCTTACGTATATCAAATCATGTCTCGATGTCTCGAATGTCTCGAGCTAAAAGTCTCGAGATCGATACGTGCCAAAGTCCCGGGAGTCCCGGGACTGGATTTCTCGGGACACAAACTCTAGTACTAATATATATACTTTGGTAACGGTCGTGATTAACCCACTTAATACGGAAATTACAATTTTTTTATAATTGCATTTGATTTGTAATCATAATCAGGAAAAAAAACCGGTGTTATAACAGCTGGTAGGCGTACCTGCGTTAATGCCGGTATCGGTCAAACCCATCTAGGTATGACGCTGCTTAAGGTCAGTATATTATATAACAGGGGCAGTGATCAACGGTGGAGCACAGCGCCGGTGGCGCATCGTGCGACATCAAAGGCGTTGCGCTACTGTAAGCCATATCGTATTACTGTGGCCAAGGCATATTATTTACTACTTTTGAGCGGCTTTTTTTTGTCGGGGGTTTTTTAAATTTTTAATTTAAGTTATTACCCCTCTGTAGTTCGGCATAAGCGCTGGCGGGTTGGTGAAATTCTTGACAGATTCCCTCAGTATCTCCAAGAAGGCCTGGTGAGGCTTCGCGCCGGCCGCTCCTTGGGCGAGAGACGCCGCGCTGGCAGGGGAAGGGCTCAGATACAGGAGTTGCAGCGCTGAACGGGACAGAATGCAGGCGCGTGCACGGCTGAAGTCCATGAAAAAGTCCTGAAAATAGATGTAGAAATCTTGTCAATAAATCTTACAATTCCCTTTTTTTTATCCATAATTCCATAATTCTGAATTTGTTTGAACCATTCAAAATAAATTGTACATTCAAGCTGTGCATACTATCTCATCGTCATCTTCATCATATCAGCCGAAAAAAGACCACTCCTGGACATTTCCACGAGGACCGGTCCTGCGCTGCCCGCATCCATCCGCTTCTCGCGATTTTCACCAAGTCGTCGGTCCACTATCTAATCAACTTTAAATAAAAACCGGTAAAGTGCGAGTCAGAAACGCGCACAAAGGGTTCCGTACCATCATATTAGAACGCTAGTTTAATTAAGTTTAAAAAAGCACGTTTTTTGTATGTAGACTTAATTTTTTCTAATTTTTAGTATTTGTTGTTATAGCGGCAACAGAAATACATCATCTGTAAAAATATCAACTGTCTAGTTGTTACGGTTCATGAAATACAGCCTGATGACAGACGCACAGACAGACAGACGGACGGACGGACAGCAGAGTCTTAGTAATAGGGTCCCGTTTTTACCCTTTGGGTACGGAACCCTTAAAACACACTTACCAGTAACTGTTGTAGATATTTAATGTACGTTGTGCAGACTCTTCTTATGAGTTATTTTTCTTTAATATTAGGCATATTCTATTTGACATTCTTTTATTCAATATTTTAATGTTTACTGCTTATTTAGTTACTTCACTATAAACACTAGTGCCAACAACATCTCTTTTTACTTTCCCTTACTAGTTTCTTTACTATACAATACAATACAACAAAATGCATCACAACATAAAAAAAGAAATTAACAATATAGAAAAAAAAGCCTATACTATAGGCGGCCTTATTGCTAGGTATAAATTTCTTCCAGGCAACCTTTGGGTAGGGAAACAGCGATAGAAAAGTTAAGGAGCGGTTAAAACAGAAAAAAATGCAAATAAACAGTTATATAAAATACTTAAATATAATAACAATAATATATAAAATAATAAATATATGGGATTTTTTTCTTACTCTTAACTTTGATATTTGTATTTTAGTTGATTCAATCCCAATTTATGAGATTAGATAAAGTAGTGTATGAAACTGCACATAATTTGGTCTTAAAAAACTCGTGTCATGCTTAACTTACACTCGTATTTTAAGAACCCTTATTATGCAACAGTTTCATAAACTACTATTACAGTACTGAGAGGTCTTTTACTGTTGGTAGTTAAAGTTTTGATGCGGAACCCTGTTTGTGTGACCCTGTGTCGCACTTGGCCAGTTTCTTTTCTTGAATATTGAACATCATAGAGTAGTATAGGCCGTATAAAGTTGTAGTAATGTGAAGAGCGTCGGTGGCGCAACGGCAAGGGCCGCTACCTCCTATCCGGGAGGTCGTGGTTCGAGTCCTGCCACGTACCAATGTCTTTTCGAATTTCGATCTCATATTATGTACGTTTATCCGACGCTCTTACGGTGAAGGAAAACATCGTGAGGAAACATCGTGAAGTTGACCAACCCGCACTGGGCCCGCTTGGTCGACTAAGGCCCCGATCGCCTTAATTCAGGGTAGGCTCGAGCCCCTCGGTGGGGATGTATATATGAGCTGATGTGATGTGAAAACGGTTTATTAAAAAAGGAGGAGGTTTCAATTTCGACTATGTTTTTTTTAATTAATTTAAACACTTAACTGCACAACATAAAAGGAAAATACAGGAAATTCTTTACATTAAGGCGGTCTCATTGCCAACAAGCTATCTATTCCAGAAAACCTTTTACCAATTGTGCATAATAATAAAGAGGGAACAAAAAGGACTCCTTCCCGGTGGGGTCAACTTGTAAGACTCGGTTTGGTTGGTGGTAGGGCATTTTCTAAGCCCGCCTGGCTAGCTACCACCATCTTAACTAAGTCTTGCCGCCAAACATCAATGTTAACAACATTGATGTGTTCCGGCATGAAGATAAGATAGCCAGTTCTCCATTGCGTTGGGGAATCTTGGTAAGCCCGCTTCCATCTTCGGCAGCATCGTTACTTAGCATCAGGTGAGATGATACCAAGGGCTTGCCAATTGTGAATAAAAAAAAGGAAAAAAAAAACGCTCCAGTTTTTACCAGTGCAGTATGGAAGTTGGTGATGGAGGTGACCTTCCAAGCATGCCGCAGCCGCGCGACCAGCTCGTCGCAGTACTGCAGCGCGTCGGCGCGCGGCTTGATGCGAGTGTAGCGCGGGAACGTGGGCGGAAGCAGGCGCTGGTTGATCAGAGGCTCAAAGCCCATTGGGTTTGGAGCATCGGCTGGTGGAACAGTAACATATTATCAAAGGTTTCATTTTTTTGCTCCCTCACACATTTTGATCTGCAATCGGATAACAATCAGATGAGGTCCTGGTGTTGAGATTTGTTTAAATTATTCTCCAGTAAGGACAGATTGCCGTTGGGCAGTATTAAGCCTTCGCATACAAGGTAGGGTCTTTTAGACCCCAATGGTTTTAAAATCTAATATTTAAAAAAAAAACGTAACGAGGAGGACTGTAATTTTGAGTAGCTGGGTTTGCGGCTTTGCCACGTCGACCTGTTGGGTTATTTCAGTGCTGCGCGGGCCCTTGACTGAGATAGACGTGTTTAGAGTCAGTGAGACGCATATTTGTTTTGTAAAGGTTGTCTTAAAAATGAAAAAAATATATACCTGGAATTACTATTTTAAGACTTAATATTAGTTGCTGTTTTTCTAACATCATTTAATTTTAGACTGATTTGTCTATGCTTAGTTTTTCAGTTGGAATGAGCCTCATATTTCACTGCAAAATTAAAACAAACATATATTTATTTACATAGGATTTACTTATGTTCGGTTCATTTAGACCCCACATAAGTAACTCACGTAACTTTTTGTCACCTTGTATGCGAAGGGTTAAGTTTTCGAGTGGCGACCGCACACCGGAAGACGTAGCGAAGGCAGCCCTCCCACTCACTGAATCAATGACCTGGTGAAGGTCGCAGGTAGCTGCTGGATGCGGGCAGCGCAAGACCGGTCGTTATGGAAATTCGTGAAAAGGCCTCCCCTTAGTCCAGCAGTGGACATCTTTCGGCTAATACGACGATGATTAAATTGATTAATTTTCCAGAGAACAACAGGCAATTACGGCACAAGTACTGCCCTCACTTTCTCTAGTCTAAGTTGAGTATATGCCATTTTTGAGAAGTATAACATCTCCTTGTATGTAGGAGGTAGCTAGCTAGCTCCTTGAATTAGCTATACCTACCTGTCACTGTCAAGTTTGAAAAAAAAAACCAGCTAAGTGCGAGTTAAACTCGCGCACTAAGGGCGGAACCAAAAACTAATTTTCATCTACAGCGCCATCTATAGATATAGGTAAAAGGGAACTTATTTGTTGTCGTATTTCTACGTAAATTAACTATGTAGCAGATTACAGTAGTATCTAGTAATATCCCACTAGGTGTCGCTAGTTTTTAACCAACATCAAAAAAAGGAGGAGGGTTCTCAATTATATATATCTATATATATGTTATGATTGCGGATAACTTCGTCGTTTATGTACCGATTTTGATGATTCTTTTTTTTTGTTGGAAAGGAGACATCCCAAGGGTGGTACTATGATGAGGAAAGCAGGATCTGATGATGACATCCAGAGAAATCGAGGGGAACCTTAGTTTCCTGTTTGAAGTCAGTTTTTTTTGTTCAAAATTATTAAATAAACGGACTGGAAATTTAATTTTTCCTGTAAGAACAGAAGGACTTAAGATTTTCTCATATTATTTACTATATATAGATTTATTATATATAGATTTTCTTGTAATCAATTCATTTAACCACATATACTGTTATTTTTTCAAAATTTACGGCCCAGTAGTTTTGGAGATAAGAAGAGGAATGGTTAATTTTCACCTATTTTCTTGAATAACTTCAAAACTAATTATGTTAAAATTATACAATAAAATATATTTGGGATTCTCACAAGAAGCCCTTTTAATTTATATGACCCACGATATAGTTTGCAGTTTTTTTATTTGAAATTTACCCCCCAAAAGTGGCCCCCATTTTTAAAATTATGCTTTTACGTTTCCTTCCTTCTTTGGGTCACCGACTTACATATGTGTTCCAAATTCCAATTCAATTGGTCCAGTAGTTCTCTTACATATCTCACAGTTGGAACACCTCTCGTAAGCTCCTGGAAGCCTAGTACTTTTAATCCATTGACACATTGATGTTAGTTAGAAGAAACGCCTCTTTTTAGTATGACGGTTTTCCTCACAGAGAATCGATTGCATTGGAACACCTATTGTAAGCTCCTGGAAGCCTAGTACTTTTAATCCATTGACACACTTGTTCGACGGTTCGTCCGTCCGTCCGTCCGTCCAAGTACAAGTACAAGTACAAAATATACTTGTACATGTACAAGTACAACTCTCGCTTGCACGCTCTGCTCAGGCGTAACGTGACAATGACATCACACTGGCGTAACGTGACAATGACGTCACACTTTCGTATATGCAGCCCGTGTCATCAATTCATAAGATGTTATCACGTCAAAAGTGACAGTAAAACGAATGGTAATAGCTGTCTTACATAAAAATTATTAAATTATTCATACTTTACTGTAGATACTTAAGAAACCAGAGAAAACTTACAATTTTCCACGGGCTGTGTTCCTTTGCAAGATGTCTTGATGATAACCTTCATCATTTCGGAGCATCCATTCAATAGTGCCACACAATCAGCGCCAGACTGGGAGTCCCTCCTTGTTATCAGCAACAGAGCCTGGTAGAACATTCGAGTGAATCTGATCCTGGCTGCCAGGGCCATCCAGAGGGTATTCGACTAAAAGAAAACAAGATAATTTAGAGATTTAACCAACCTCAAATTAGCAGCTTTTTTTATTTACAATTGGTAAGCCCTTGGCATCATCTTACCTGATGGTAAGTGACGATGATGCCGAAGATGGAAGCGGGCTTACCAAGAATCCCCAACGCAATGGGGATCTGGCTATCTTATCTACAAGCCGGAACACATCAATACTTATGTTTGGCGGGAAGACTTAGATAAGGTGGTGGTAGCTAGCCAGGTGGACTATGAAAATGCGCTACCACCAACCAAACCGATTCTTACAAAGTTGACCCCGCCGGGAATCGAACCCGCGACCTCCTGGTGTGAAGCGAATGGAGTAACCATTACGCCACGGAGACAACATAGTGAGGAAACCTGCACATCTCACGAAGAAACTCGAAGGTTATGTAGGAGGTCGACCAACCTGCACTGGGCCCGCATGGTCGAATAAGCCCCGATCGCCCTAATTCAGGATAGAATCGAGCCCCTCGGTCAAAGTATATATATTAGTAGTAACATACAGTATGGACACTCCCTGCCGCTCTCTAGATTGCGATCTCACCCCCTCGTCACCCAGATTGATACAGATTGGTTACAGTTTGGTTGTCGAATGTATAGGATTTCGCCGCCATTTTGTTTATACCCTTATTCGTTTTTGAAGTGTCATTTCTGGCCCGTTGTATGAAGTGTCCAGGGTGTGCCTAGGTGGTGGGGACGTATATTATGATTATGGGATATTTTTATAATATGTATATGAAGCACAACCTTTCGAACAAGAAGCCTGTCTAGTTTATAAATAACTATTTACCTCATCTTCCCCACTTTTGGCCTTTTTATTGAGCTCCTCTTCCTGTTCCTTGAGTAAAGCAATGCACTTCTGTTCGCTGACTTCAAGACTGGCATCATAGGTGTTCCCGCACTGTGGATTCGAGCCCAGGCGATACCCATAGCCCATTGTCTGGAAGTCTTCCTCTTCAAACACTTGAGCCCTATTTATTGTTTAAACATTAATGAATCATAGATTATAACAATTGTTTTACTTGTCCTAACAACTGTATGAATAGGAAACTCATGGATGATGCAGGTGGGGCTCACTCATGGCAATTAAAACGGGGTATATCAGTTGAAGGACGCCCACTGCTGGACATAGGCCTCCTCCAAGAATTTCCACGACGACCGGTTCTGCGCTACCCGCATCCAGTGGCTTCCCGCGACCTTCACCAGGTCATCGGTCCACCAAATGGGAGGCCTGCCTACGCCACGTTTTGCGGCTTTTTTTTTCTATATATCTTAACATTTGTTCTTAAAGTCAAGTCCTGCTTTCAATTTGTCATCTATTATGAATAATCGCGCTAGAGGAAGAGCCCCTACAAGATGAACAGATTCCATTAAACAAGCTTGTGATTCCATGCAGAGGGCTGCCCACATCGCCCTTGATCGCGACAAATGGAGGGACATAGTTATTGGTTACGATCCTCAGTCATGAGGGAACGACGAAGAAGAAGAATGAATAATCGTGAAAGTTTTTGCCAACTTTTTCAATTAGACATACTAGTTTTATGTCATAGTACAGTCTACGAAACCACAGGGTGAAAAAAGAACTTTTAGTGAGTGCAAAATCACACTGTACAAGTTATAAAACACCTATAATCTGTATATTTATCGCAGTCATCTGGTTAAATCTGCCATTTGATTGAATGACTAGGCCGAACTTTGATTGAACAAGCATCACTCAACATTCCTAGCTAGTTAGCTGATTGTAAGCTAGGCCGAACGTTGATTGAACTAGCGTCACTCAACGTTCAATGATTGTAAGCTAGCCCTTTGAATACGGCGGACTTAAAATCCCATACAACAAAAAGAGAGTTAGCAAAAACTAGTTTTTTTTAAACAAGAATAGGTTTGGTTTGATTGATTATACAGTTAATGTTCGCGAGCCCCCCCCCCCCCCATGGGTAGCAGAATGCTTTGCAGAAAAAATCATTACTTTTAATTCGTAATATCCCATTCAACGACTTAGCTAAATGACGTACAGCAAAGTTTTCAATTAAATGTCGCTATTCAAACAACGGGCTAGCCTTGCAATCAAATGACAGATTTAACCAGATGGCTGCAACATATACAAAAGGAAACCATGACTGACTGACTGATCTATCAACGCACAGCTCAAACCAATGGATGGATGGCGCTGAAATTTTGCATACAGATAGCAATTATGACATCGATATCTGCTAAAAAAGGATTTTGGGAAATTCCGACGGGAAGGGCAAAAACGGGATCTGCGCAGCGAAGCAGTGGGCAACAATTGGCCGTTAAGTATAATTTCGGAACAGTGTGTGATTTATACCTGAATTTTTTTAATTTATTTTATTACTTTGACTTTGAAGAAATGGTATGATGAAATACCATTCTTCTTTCTCATGTGAATGTGTCAAGTATACTACATTGTTAGTTCAATTTTTACTGTTCTTTTAATAAACTGTTGATTCTCGAAACTTAAAAAATAAAATACTCAACTTACTTGTTAATGCAATCCCTGATACAATCCAACAACTTATATACAGCTATGCAATAAGCCTTTAATGTCTTGTTTATGATTGAGTGTGGCTGATGTAAGTACAGATTTGTGAAAACTGTCTGTGCCAAAGAATGTCCTTCTAGCCAGGACACTATGCAGGCCATTGTGGCATCCGTAATGCCGATCAACTCACTGGGGTCTAGATCATCTATCTTCAGCTTGCCAGCCTAAAAAAACACAATTTATAGGTATTAAATATAAATGATCATGATCATTCTTGTGAGATCATGACCTATGATCCTATAAAGTAAGGCCCTGTGGTGCAACCCTAGAATAGCAACATGCCATATATATATATATCTCTTCCAAAGGTGTCAAGAGGTGACTAAGATTTTCATTTTCATTTTCTAAGGGATCAAAATCCAAAGGATGGGCAACAGCATCCTTTCCTCTTTCCATCTTACTGTGCTGATTGTGGCGATTGCAGTAAACCCCCCCCCCCCCCCCCCCCTATTTGCGAATATATTGACTAGGCACATATCAATGTTTGTAATTTTGTACTGAAAGATTGAAACTTCTCTTATTTTTTTTCCATTTTATATTAGTACATCGAAAACAAATTACAAACATCGATATGTGCCTACTCAATATATTCGCAAAGTTTGGATTCAATCCAGGGGAACTATGTTTGTATGGAAACTCGAGCCTTCTAGGGACCTTTAATTTAATAATATTGATAGTTATGTACAAAGAGATTCATCAAATTATGCGGCAGTGTGATTAGAGGCTTTCTGCAAATTTCCACCACCTTGCAAGTGCTTACATACCAAGTGCTTAAAGACACAACTTACAGCAACAGCTTGTTGAAAGTTGAGCGGTTTAGGGTTGCCTCGGTTGCACAACATGCCAGCATCCATTTTAGGGTCCATCATCTCAATGGCCGACATGGCCTCAAATAGACCAAAGAGATGGCCATCATGCAACAGCTCACCAAGTGACAAGTCTGGAAATAATAATAATACATTATATTTGCAGCCAAAAAAAAACACAATTATAGTAAAAATTAAAATGAAACAAAATTAAATTAAAAATAAAATAAATACAGGGTGTAAGGGACCGATAGGCAAGTACTGAAGGGGTGGGCTCAGACCATCGTCCTGAATAGAATTTCAGTATTTTTTTTATCCGGAAACCTTTTTTTTATGACTACTCAATTTAATCAATGTCCAAATCAGATAATTGACATTAAGTTTTCCCAAATCAAGAACCGCTCTACTCTTGCCGAGCAGACCCGATTGTGCCCGAGTTACCCTCTCAAGCGGGGCGCCATCCTTACGGCGCTCGCTCGTTGTTGTTGAAAAATTGAAAAGTTGAAAAAATGAGCGAGATGATGATCAAACGTGGTAGCTTATGTTCGACCTCGGGAGCAGTAACCGACCTTGGCCTACAAAAGTGCTACAGCTGATACAACATAGTATAGCGGCAGAAGTTTTAATTTCGTAACCATTGCTGATTTTATCAACTACGCATTTTTTACTGTTTTTCTTGCATAGTGGGGTTGATTATATTACGTAAGAAAAAAAACAAAAATTTTTGGAAAATCGGTAGAAAATTCCTTCAGATTTCCATTCAGAATCATAGCCTGAACTCACCCTTTCAGTATTTGCCTATCTGTCCCTTACACCCTGTATAATACTGCATATTATATATTAGATACCTTGTCAAAACTTATATACCTATACATTATTTTCTGTTCTGCTCTGATCTGATGAATGAATAGCCCGTAATTATTAATTTAATTACTAATTAAACATTGGGCTATCTAGACCAGCAGCTAGCGCTTGCAGGATGCGATTTTCAGGGGGCATAATCATTCTCAAAAGGCAGCTATGCGTGGCATCACTACTGCGAAAAAGTCAGACACCCCAGACCAGCCAACATGCTAAATGCGCAACAGTTACAGTATAGTGACAGGCACATGAGGGTGTGGTCCATCATTATACTACACCCTCACAGTACTGTAGGCTTTACGAGAAATTTTTCCCCGAGTTGGCAGGTGTATGACACACCGGTAGTAGCCACTGAACAATTTTCTAGAAGCATTTTCTCTTGTTTTTATATTCTACACCCACAATCCTGTATGATCCCTATGCGGTAGAATCAGAAATGAGATCTGCAAGAGAACCAAATTAACCGACATAGCTCACAGAATCACCAAACTGTAGTGGTAGTGGGCAGAGCACATATGTAGCTCGTAGAACATGTGGCCGTTGGGGCAATTAAGTTCTCGAATGGTAACCACGAACCTGAAAAGTAGCATAGGCAGGCTTTCCATGCGGTGGACCAATGACCTGGTGAAGATTGCAGGAAGTCGCTGGATGCAGGCTGCACAGGACCAGTCCAGACCAGCCTTTGTCCAGTAGCGGAAGTTTTTCGGCTGATATGATGATGATGATTACACCTACAATAAATCCTACACCTTAATTTGCTTCGATTGCTAATTACTTATAGAAACCCCATATGGACAATTGCCACCAGAAGAGAAATCACATACTTCAATTCCTTTTACTTAACCTACTACTAAAGATAAATGTAGCATTTTATTGCTTACCTTGAATGTACTTGAAGAAGTCAGATGTAATATCAACCCAATTGTAGGTGACCTCAGGAGACGCTGGTAAGGAATCCATTGTCCTATGGATATCACACAACACATTTTTATTTCTTTATACATCTTGATTGAAGACAATAGAAGACTAACAAACTCACAGAAAAGTATTAGTTTAATGTACCTACTTATTGTAAAAATATATGCAGCTTATATAGGCTGGCATAGATATCAAGAGTTGTTTGTAGGTTATGTATTTCAAAATCAAGCAGCAAAATATTTAGTTAAAATACAAATTCCTTGAGACACTAAATACTACCATGCAGTTTACTAACCCATCACCATCGTAATATTCATCGGTATCACCCATAATGCAACATCCACCTCAAAATGTTATGATATTTAATTATTCTTGTGGGTATTAAATATTACTAGGATATTCAATTAATCTTGGGGGTATTAAATACCTACTAATACATTTTAAAAAGAGCCGCTACACAATCAACAAAACACACAATTCTGATTCCGAAAATATTTAAAATAATCGTATAAATTGGTATAAATAGAATTTAGTTTTTTTGTTTGTTGTCCTTTTCAGGGCAGGCTAAGGCTCATTGGCCATACTGCCTTGTCTTGAGTACATATATTTTTTTCAGTAGTATTACCAGGCCTCCGTCACTCCATGTACTTGCGCGCTATAATAACCTACAGCCCGGCCGAGCGTTCTCGGGCCGTTTGCGGACTAATGCGGACCCAATTCAGTGCGGTTTTCACAAAAGAAGCGCACGCACGTATTTCAATTTAAATCGTTTCGTTCGTTCGTACGCGTACCTACGATGCCGTCTGGTGCCTTATGTGCTGTAGATGGGTGCAAATCAAGCAAAAGAAGAGATAAACACCTAACATTTTTCCATTTACCTGTCAATGAAGAAAGTTAAGTGATAAACTATTACTATTTTTTGTCGTTTTAAAATTATTTTTAATACTAGGTATACTAAGCATTAGCTAGTTCTCTTTATTACACTGTGGCATTAGCTTGCCTTTCAGACACATATTTACATTTTTTTGTTACATAGAAACGTCATACTTACCTTAAACACTATTTTAACAACGTTTAAAAAGCTATTTTTATTAAAATAAAATTGTGATAATATGTGAGTCGCAGGCGCGGCGACCTGTCTCAACTTGTCGTGCTGTTAGCGCACACAAACACTTGTGACATAACTATTTAGTAATCTGTGCTTGTGATTCGGTTTTATGCGATTTGTAAAAAATATACATGGTGAATTTTTTCTATGAGGAATTTCTAAATTATCAGATAGAGCAAAGCGCTCTTAGGAACCGTGATCTCAATTTTAGAGAAAATAAAAATTGCGTGTTAAAAAAGAAAAAATGATAGGTCCTGGAGTATGTACTCCGGAGATATGACTTTTTCTTCGAACCTAAAAAATTCGTCAAACCTAGTCGTGTGGCATACCGTTGGTTAGAGCTTAATAAATTGTTGTGAGTCTTCTAACACCATTTTAAATTTTAGGGTTCCGTTTTCGATAAAATTGGCTTGAAAGTGCTAAATTTTGTTAGAGTCGGGTGTCCCCACCCCCTAACAACTAAACCGCTGTATTTAAAAATTTGCAAAAAATCATGAAAGTAGTCTATATTATAATGAATTCAAAAGGAAAACTATCACGGCTAAGTAGGCTTTCTTAGTTTAGGAGTAAGATGAGCAGTTGGATTTGCAAAAAGTTCATAGATTTTCCATACATAATGGTCTTTTAACAACTGCAAATATAGTTTTGTTTTTTTTTAAATACACATTTATTTTTCGAAAAAACCTACCTTCTGTAAGTAAATGTTTTTGTAAAGAAAAATTAATTAAAAGATGTTTGAAGTTATAAAAAAATAAAATAATGCAAAGGGTTCATTTGATATCGTCAAACAATTCTTGAGCTTGCCCAGTGACAGATTACTAAATAGTTACCCAGTGTTATAGTAATAATAAATTGATAAATATGAATACCCTACCCTACCCTACACTACCCTAACCTACCCTACATACACTACACTACACTACCCTATACTACCCTACACTACACTACCCTACACTACACTACCCTACCCTACCCTACAATACACTACCCTACCCTACCCTACACTACCCTACCCTACACTACCCTACCCTACTCTACACTACACTGCCCTACCCTACCCTACCCTACCCTACATAAGAACCTTCTCCTGACAATAACGAACTCGACAAAAAAGAATTAGCCAAATCGGTCCAGCCGTTCTCGAGTTATGCGCTTACCAACACATTTTGCGATTCATTTTTATATTATAGATAGATAGATAAATGATACAATTTTAAACTACCACCTATAAGTCAAAACATATTCACAGTTCTCAATAACATAGACACAAAAAGTTATGTTAATTTAATTTTATCGAAGAGGCAGCCCTGCGATCGCGCGGTGTGAAGCAAGTACTGCGGTTGCTGACGCGATGGAGTAGGCTATTATAGCAGTAGGTATTGGAAATTTACTACTGAGTGAAGTATCTGTTACGTAGTAACTATTTAGTAATCTGTGGTATTACATAGTTTACGTTTTCAGTAATTTTTATTTCACTGTTTTCAGTATTTTTCAGTTTTATTGTGATTTTTATCACTGGCACTATATTACTAATTTAACCTACACACTCCAGCAAAATGATAGCATAGCAGTTTTGCTGAAGCTTTGGCGGACTTCTTGTGGGAACTCGAAACACAGCCTCCACAAGGTATACACATCTTTAAATCAATGATTAATACACTATCAATATTAAATGTAATTTTCACGATAATAAAGAAACATGACAACCTGAACGCTACCAATTCCTGCCAAAAAGTCCCAATGAAACTTGAGTCTTGTCAAAGTATATACATGATGTCCCGCGATAAAGTGCAACCCCGAAAGAGGGTGAAACTAGATCAAAAATTATCGTCAAAAAAATAGTTAATTTTTTTTTTAACCTTTCGGGGTTGCACTTTATTGCGGGACACCCTGTATATTAGTACTAACATACAGTATGGACACTCCCTGCCGCTCTCTGGATTGCGACCTCACCCCCTCGTCACCCAGATTGATACAGATTGGTTACAGTTTGTTTGTCGAACGTATAGGATTTCGCCGCCATTTTGTTTGTTCCGTCATTCCTTTTTTGAAATGTCATTTCTGGCCCGTTGTATGAAGTGTCCAGGGTGTGGTCTTGTGTTGTTGTAAATTTTTCTAGGTCATGAAACGAGTCCTTCAGCCTAATTCATAACTATTTTTGACTTTCTTCATTTGTTTCTTTGCATTTGTTGTGTCGGTGCATTACGAATCTTCTCTAAAGTTCTAGACACCATTTGCAGAAACTTAATTCTGACGTAGAACATCCGGTTGCAGTAGGGCGACTATAAAACTGCACACAGTGCCTCGGATGAAGAAAAAAAGACGGAGGGAATATCGTTTATGAATCAGCTGAAGTATAGTAATGGCCAAAGCAAGGAGTTTCTAGGTAAAGCCAGAGGCCACACTCTAAATTACCTAAACTAAGCTACGTATTTGCGTGACGTCTCACTGGAGAGGGTGGAAAGAATTCGCGACTTGGGGCTAGAACTTGATATTAGTCTGGATTTTCATTTACATGTGAGGACCATTTGTAGCGCTGCCAACAAAACCCTCGGTTTTATCATACGAACTGCATCCCAGTTCAGTGACGTAAGAGTTGCCAGAGTTTTGTACAATGCCTACGTCCGTAGCAAGCTTGAGTTTGGCGCTATCATCTGGGTTCCTATGAGAGCTGTTATTCCCTCATGATTAAGAAGATCCAGCGAAAGTTTGCACGATGGCTGTACAAGAGGGTTTACGGATATTACCCATTTTTGTACCCATCATTATTTGTATCAGGGATGGTCAGCTTGGATACGCTTATGCTAAGACGAAAACTTCTCCTAGTGGTACACTATTATTCCATTCTCCACAATAAAGTTGGCACCGCGCCGCTGACACCGCCTCTTCGTGCGCCACAACACGCGCACGTGTCGAGCCGACAATGCGCCTACAGCCCGCGCGATCTCTCTTCTTTGCGCAATTACTACTGAACACTATGATTCAGACATATTTGCTGACTCTATGAGAAATTTTGTGACCAAAGTTAGTATGTTCCTAAATTTCAATGTTAATTATAAAATGTAATGTACCTATTTTTGTTGTTTTAGTGTAGTTAAGTAATATAATATGACTTGCTGGTGTTTGGACATCCGTCTGTTAACAGCATGTACTTTTTGAAATAAATAAATAAACAAAATTAAGAAAAGAAATATGGCTTTGAAATTTTTCGTTACCAAGGAGTTCCTAGAGAAACTCCTTGAGAAAAAGAGAAACATACGAGTAGTGTTTTTATTATCTTTGAAAAAGAATAGGTACATATTGTAACGTAATCTTTTTGGTTTCGTTTCAAAATAAAACCTTTTTGGGGTTCAGAATCTTTTTCATGCAAAATTCTAAAAAAGGCGTTTTCTGACAGAGTTGGATTGATTCAAGGAAGAAAAAAATGAATGTTAGTCACCAGAGGAGAACATTTTTTGATATTGTGTGTTTTTATCTAGAAATTTTAATTTGAATCAACGTATACAACTTGAATTAAATTTATACAACGGAACCCTTGCCGCTGTTTCAAGGTACGAATTTCCTACTTTCTTTCTGATTTTTCCTTGGCGAATGGCGCTATACTAAATTCGTTTTCTCTCATATTTCTAGGGTTTTTAGCATACCCCTTAACGTGTCCAGTGGGGAGGGATTTATTTCCAACAAGGTCGTCCCAAGCCGATAAAATCCACCACCATTGTGTCAGCTGCGAAACAGATATACCGTCAGTCAGTGAAAGGGATATACCATCTTCTCGTCAGCTGATAAGGGAAGTACACGCCTTTGTTATCTAATTTTCCTATTTCCCGGACAAGATTCCTTCTGCTTATATTGAACTTTATAAATTTAACAGTGTGATAGTTTATGAGTAATTCGAGGTATTTTCACTAAAATAACTGGAAACAATCTATACGTATAGAGCGTCATTGCTACTTTTGATAAAATTTCTAAATGGACTAAAGGTGTAGTCACACGTGTTAATTTTCTATTCAATTTTAGTCATAGTTTTAGAACTACTAAATTTTATGTTATTACGTGTACGTATAAAGAGGTGACCAACATATTTTTAAAAACCAGCTGTACAAACTCTACAAATTTTAAATTATATTTTTATTTATTACCACAAAATTTCCTTTTCTATTTTTCAACATTGGCCATATAACCCCCTAAATTTTACGTATAATGTAACGAAATTTAAAGGGTATTTAACCCAATTTTCAATCATTTTCGTTACAATATGTACTTACGTAATAAAATTAGTTTTTAATTTATTATCGGCTGGGGTCACCGCTGCTGAGTTCGCGCGGGCCGTCAAAAAGCACGAAAATTACTCCTCCTTGAGGAAAGCTATTGCTTTGTGCCGTTGGCGTGTGAAACTACAGGCTGCTGGGGATCAGAGGCTTTATCCTTCATAAAAGAGCTGGGCCGTCGGCTCCGTGAGTGGGGTTGTGACGTTCGCTCCGGAGCCTACTGCTGCAAAGGTTGTCCATTGCCATCCAACACGGCAACGCGATGTGTGTAATGGGCTCCTTCGCGGCTGCGCTGCACTTGGCGGCTAGTCTTGGAGGGCAGTGGGATCCAAAGCACGGTGCACCGCTGGCCGACCGTAACACAGATGAGGTACTAGTTACTTAGTAACAGATATTGCATCTATATATAAAACTAAAATACCTAGGCATTTATTCACCTACTCCTTCCCATACACGGAAACATGGGTATTAAGGCGCTCGACTTAGCGGTTATAACTGCGTACACGGGTGGCGCGCGAATTGCGGCGGCGATAGTACGGCTTTCTAGCGCTGACGAGCGGAGCGCAGCCTGTAGGCCGCGCCAATGTGTAGGTACTTATCTCGCCTGCTCGACCAAGTGACGGGGGCCTGACCATAATAAAATTGGATTTTTGTAAACTGAATTAAAAATATTTAGATTTATCGTGTGATTAATATTAATATATATTTAAATATTAAATATTCTATGAATTTGTTTATTGCCTACCCCCACAATAATGATTTTTCATGTTTCCTCCACATAAAGGTTGTCTGGAAGAGATCGCTTGTTAGCGATAAGACCACCTATATGTACAACTTCCTCAATCATTGTTTCTTTTTTACAAGCTTTTATTTAACTTGCAATGTAGGTACTTATGTTTGTTCGCGTGAAATCTTGCAAGTTAATTTAGACCCACTTCCCGGTTTCCGATTGAGCGGAAATTTTGCATGCATATGTTTATCGCATGACAATGCAATATTAAAAGCTTGTACCTAAAAGTTTTTAGGTTCATCGAAAAAAAATTTCCTCCTATGTTGTGCGATAAAATTTTCAATCAATCAATCAATGATTATCTAATTCGAATAATCCGCAATCATTCCGATGTTCAGAAACTTTCAGAAATTTTGTAAAGGAAAATTTATTCCGAAGTTTTCGTGGCGCGTGGAGCGTGGGGCGCTGCAACAGGAAATACCTTCTTGTAAATAAATACTAATACTAACTTCCTGGCGGAAGCTGCATGAGGTCGCACAAGAGCATAACGTTTATGCCGCCAAAGGGTTACCAAAGGGAACCAAAGATATCTCGTCCACGAACAAGAACTGTACATTTTACCACTTTATTCCTGTTTCAGCGCCCCACGCTTTTACAATCAAATATTATAATTAAAGGCACATAGTTTACACTTCAGCCCAGAAATAGAGACAACTTGAACGATCCATAATTTATTTTGGGTTTTAACGTGCATTTATAAAAGCGTCTTTTTCTAGTGTTTTTAAACTATTAATTTATTTATGTTGTTCATTAAAAGGCCTTGAGATTTCAATTCCAACGATACCAATAACGTATTATGCTTATTTTTGTAGATGCTGCCTTTTTGCTTATGACGGCAGTACCCACCTATGAATAGACTATTCATTGAAAGGTTTGTCAGTAAAATTCTCAGGTAGGCATTAAATTTTTAGTATTTAACTTTAATTAAATGTATTTAACGCTGATATTGTACAAATTTTGCGTTGTAGGCCCAGTCTCTTCTATGACGGGATCGTAAACATCGCTATCCAATTGATCTGGCTCCTGCGTAGAGGAGTTCGTAGGAGAAGAGTTGGTATCGGATCCTCCGGGCTTTGACAAACCTATACCGTTCAGACCCATATCCATGCAATCAAAATGAAGGACCTGAAAAAGAACTCATGCATAAAAAATAGTATATTATGCAACTAGTGAATAAAAGACGGATTTAAAGCGAGGGCCATAGATGAATCAAGAACAAGTGAAGGGTTCTAATGACTGAATCACGACCGTAGGGAGTAATACATGATTCAAGTATTAGAACCCTGAGCGACGCGAGTGATTCATGGCCCTCGATGTAAACCCATTTTATTCAAGAGTTGCATACTATACTTTATACCATGACTCCGAGAAACAGAAACATTTAAGCGAAAATAGACATTTAATGAAGAAAAAAGTAATGTTAAATTAATTAAAATAATTATTAAAATTAGAACAATTACTAAAATAAAGAGTAATTTTCTGTGTTCCTACAACTTAAAGTATTCAAAAAAGCGCCAATTTAATAATGAAATGACAGCAAAGAACCACAAAACAGTTTTTATTCTAATGCAAAACTTCTTTTCGAAAATATCGAACAATCAAATCTCGAAGAATTATTTGCACAAGGAGTTTGTATGTCAAATATTCTTTGGATTAGGAGTTTGTATCGAGTATTTTTTGCGCAAGGAGGTTGTATAGCTGAGATGCGAGTTCCAATATATTGGTGTGTTCTAAATTCAAACACCAAAATAGTGATTAAAAGAGCTTTTTATTCACTGTTTTCAGTGAATAAAATAAGCTTTTTAGAGGAGCAATGGTATAAAAAATATTACTGGCTCATTTCATCAAAAAATATTACAAAAAGCCATTTAGTAAAAAAAAATTATATTAAATCATAAATGTTTGCATGCATCCGTTTTCCGTAAAAAGATTTTTAAATTTTTGATCTTAACTCAGTGTTTCTTGATATCAAGTGCCTAGGTTAAAAAAGTTTAATTATGTATGTTTATAAAAAAATATAACAATGTAGTGCAAAGATAGTTTTTGTTGCGAGTGCCGAATTTGAATCCCAAGCAATCGAAGGATTCTATAGACCCCTGAGCGTCGTTGTGATGGATTCAAAGACACAAGAAAAAAAAACTTTACATTACAACTTTTCACCTCACCAGCGAGAAAATACAAGAAAAAAAATTGTAACTCAAATTTGCAGGACGTTAATTCAATGTCAATATGTAGACGCACGATCGATATTCATCATCATCATCATCTATCATATTAGCTGAAAAACGTCCACTGCTGGTCAAAGGCCTCTATAAGGCCAAGGATTTCCACAACAGCTCGCATCTAGCGGCTTTTTATGACCCTAACCAGGTCGTCAGTCCACCGAGTGGGAATCCTTGCTAGGCTACGTCTTTCGGTGTAAGGTCACCACTCGAGAACTTTATTGCTCATCAAACCTACTGTTCTACGAGCTTCATGCCCGATCACTGCCACGGGGCACGATCGATATTATAATGACATTATAGGTAATTAAAATTGCGCAACTACATACATAGACCTACTTCAATGAAAATGAATCTTATCAACTTCCATTTCTTTATGAACATTGGTGTGCTAAAAATAATAGGAACATTTTTTTAATTATTCACTAAATAAGTATTTATTGAATAAATGATTTAGGTTTTATAATGTCCCAGTTTTAGTTTAGTTTGGATTAAAAGTGAAGTCGGATTACTTAGCTGTACCCTATCTACCTATTTATACCAAGCAAAGCATACTTATAGAGCATTTAAATACAAAACTGTCAGTAAATGTCATTAAATAGATGCAAATTTCTTTACTCTTCTGTGTAACGTGTCATAGTTTTAGAAATTTTTCTTCTGATATTTATTTGCTAAGACAAACTCCTTGATTCTTATGTTTCGTGAGCCATTGAAATTGGGAACGCCACTTCGCAACGTTCTAAATTCAAAATCAATTTTCACTCAGTATTTAGCACGCTTTTCGAGCTAGTGCGTTATCTCAAATCAAGTCACTATTATGAAGTGTAAACGTTACTAGTTACATTCTCTTTGCTTACCAAAACTGGCGCCATGTCCACTCTAGTGTCCATATCCATGCACACATGGAGCCTTTGGTCCATCACGTTGATGTCAAAGAGCCTTACACACATATCCACTAGTCCTGGGGGCAGATACGGCACTGGAATAGGCACACAGAAAGGCGGCGGGTTGCGAGCTGAAAAAGGTGAGATTAGGGAGTTTTTTTTTAAATAGCTTTAGTTTCACGATGATGTCGTTGGTATTAATCAATATTAGTTCAAAGGTCTTCATGTGCCTCGAAACAGTATGTAACCACTAACAGGTAGCCGGTAGAGTAGATATCAATGCCACGCGCACTTTAAAAAAAGTGTTCAGAATAAGTTGGTTATAAGTTAACGAAAATAGCACCTCATTATAACTAGGCACAAAGAACTTGGATTTCCCTTTGGCGGGAGCGAAATCTTTTGAACTGAAACGTCTTTAAAATCATACACGGGGTGCCAAATCAAAAACCAGGACCGACTGTAACGGAAGTGACGAAAGAGTGTAAACGGAAGTGGCGAAAGAATCTGTTTCCTCCATAACAAACAAGTAACAAACCGCGGTTACGTAGAAACCAAGTCAGTCATTTAATATACCAGGAAGGCTAAGGCTTCATGGCCGTACTGCCTACTGCGTAGAGCGAAGCCCGGGGTGCTCTCTGCGAAGCCGGAGTGTCAGACATCAAAACTAGACGTGTCACGTTAAACCACCGGCAGTGTGCCCCGACACAGCCCCATCTGATTTTTCAACTCTGTGTCTAGGAACTATTCTATTTGTATGTATATACAGGCTGTAACAAAATTGGTGAAGGTCCCGTTATCTGTGGCATCTACTCATCATACTGAACAATTTTTGTTTAACGACTAGACTGAAAAAGCAAAAAAAAACGTTCACTGCATACAAATCCATCAGCTGATTGACCAACTCTGTGCATTTTAGTATGGAGGGTCCAATTTTTTTTTGCGAATTGACTATAGGTTCCTTGGGGAAAGTTGTTCAGAATGATGAGTAGAACCCACAGTTAACGAGTCCTACACCCAGTGACTTATATATTACTGGCGTAAGAACCCGGCCAACGCGCGCGACTAATGCTCCCAGCGAATTGGTGCGAAAATCGAAAGTTTCGCACACTCGCGACTCAGTCGTCTGCGGGAAATTGTACAGTGCGGTGGAAAGATATTCCATATAAAAATGCCTTATTGTGTTGTTAGAGGCTGTAAAAATCATGAAAGAAAGGCTAAAAAGAAACATGGGATGTCGCATCATCGTTAAGTAACCTTACATTTTATTTTTTCTTGTAAACAAATTAAATAAACGATTTTATAAAGCGACAATTCTACCAAGGTTCTTTTAACGCGGCACTGACGTCAACTCTCGCCCACCCTAGTTCCTACAAGTTATGTTAGATGGCGCTACTTTTTGCTTGTATCAAGAAAATCTGAGTAAAATATGGAGACGGGCGGATCCTTTTGTTCAAATCTGTGCCTACACCAATTTTTTCACACTTGTATACACACAGACACATACGAATGAGTAGGTTTTTTTAATGTAACCATTATATACCTAATAATAAGTATATGTATTGTTCCATAGAGTAAAAAAAAAATCGCTCCCCTCAATGTCTTTGTATTATTCCTTGGGCGTTTGATGCGTCATTCATCAATCTATCTTCTTTTGACACAGGCCACCGTGAGTAATTTAATCTTCTTTCTATATTATTTATTTGCTTGATGCTAAGTACTAGAGGTGGTTAAAAGCGTCGGTGGCGTGACGGCTAGGGCCACCGCTTCCTGTCCTGTCTGTCGTGGTTTGAATCCTGTCACGTATCAATGTAATTTCGAATTTAGATTTCATAACGTACGGTTACTTATGTTAAGGTCGCGAAATAACAAGCGAGTTAAGTTTTTTTAATGTTTGTGTAATGGCTAGGGCCGCTGCTTCGAACTTGGGAGGTCGTGGTTCGAATCCCGATTTCATATGTCATATTTCGAATTTCGATTTCATATTTACGTTTATATCCGACGCTCTTACGGTGAAGGAAAACATCGTGAAGAAACCTGCACACGCCTGCGAAGAAATTCGAAGGTTGTTTTTGAAGTCGACCATCCCGCGCTGGGCCCGCGTGGTCGACTAAGGCCCTATCGCCCTAATTCAGGGTAGGCTCGAGCCCCTCGGTGGGGACGTATATTAGCTGATGTGATGAAGTACTAGTGATAGTAACTATCTGTTTGTAAATTCTCCTTTTAAAAGTCTGAAAAAAAAAACTCTATAGTATTGGTCATTCATTACCTTTTTCATTTGCTAATGAAGAAATTAAAAAACGGACAAGGTAAAAAGCACGTATGCGGTAAAATCAACTTTGCGTATAATGATTTATAAGTACCACTTTTTGAGCAACTGTATTGAATATCATATTAATCCGCCTCCGTAGCTCAGAGGCAAAGTTCACTGGCTTTACACAGGAGGTCGCGGGTTCGATTCCTGGCGGGGTCAATTGTAAGACTCGGTTTGGTTGGTGGTAAATAAATTTCTAAGCCCGCCTGGCTAGCTACCACCATCTTATCTAAGTCTTGCCGCCAAATATCAATGTTGATATCGTTGGTGTGTTCCGGCATGAAGATAAGATAGCCCAGTTCCCCATTGCGTTGGGGAATCTTGGTAAGCCCGCTTCCATCTTAGGCAACATCGTCATTTACCACCAGGTGAGATGTTGTCAAGGGTTCACCAAATGTGAATAAAAATTAAAAATGGAAAAAAAACCCTAATAATTCTCACCTGAAAAACTGTTTCTGTACACAGTCGAATTATTCATTTGAACATCCATGGTGATCAGAGAATCGGAGTCGTTATATGCCAATACGGCACACGCTGAAAAAACAAAATGAAGAAATTTATAAGTAACCATAATTCTAATTCTACAGCGTCGGTGGCTCAACCGGTAACGACTCGGTTCTCCTAACCAGAGGTGCCGGGTTCAAATCCGGATGGTCAATGTACCAATGAGTTTTCGAAACTTACGTACATATACTCACCGATTGCTTTAACGGTGAAGGAAAACATCGTGAGGAAACCTGCACACACCTGCGAAGAAACTCGAATGTTGTGTGAAGTCGATCAACCCGCACTGGGCCCGCGTGGTCGACTAAGGCCCGATCGCCCTAATTCAGGGTAGGCTCGAGCCCCTTGGTGGGGACGTATATGAGCTGATATGATGATGATGATGATGATGAAACATAATTCTACGGGACCTAAGAAAGCTTCAAGAAGGTTGGGATCGAAGTACTTGACTTTAACTTAAAGACTTTACTATTCTTTTTTCTTCTTTCCTCTTCATATTGGCTCTCTATGACCTTTATGAGATTACACCAATTAGGAGTTAGGATTTTTTATTATAACAGCTCATATAAGTCCCCACCGAGGGGCTCGAGCCTATTAATTTCGGGAGCCAAGTTTTGCTTTTGATGATTTTCACGCAAGTTTGCGTTCGTTGTTTGACTTTTTTTATATACAATTGGTGAGCCCTTGACATCATCTTACCTGATAGTAAGTGTCGATGATGTCGGGCTTACCAAGATTCCCCAACGCAATGAGGAACTGGCTATCTTATCTACAAGCAGTAACACATCAATGCTATTAACATTGATGCTTGGCGGCAAGACCTAGACAAGATGGTGGTAGCTAGCCAGGTGGCTTAGAAAATGCCCTTCCACCAACTAAACCAAGTCGTACAAAGTTAGACTCCGTCGCAAATCGAACCCACGACCTTCTGATGTGAAGCTAATGGTCATTACCATTACGCCACGGACGCGGTTAATTAACTACGTAAACTAAATAAAATAGAATTTAAAAGATGATTTTGACGAAGCTACGTATTCCTTCCTACGTACCAATATGATTTCAAATTTAGATTTCATAATATGTACGTTTATCCGACGCTCTTACGGTGAAGGAAAACATATCGTGGGGAAACCTGCACACGACTGCGAAGAAACTCGCAGGTTGTGTGTGAAGTCGACTAACCCGCACTGGGCCCGCGTGGTCGACTAAGGCCCGATCGCCCTAACTTAGGGTAGGCTCGAGCCCCTCGGTGGGGACTTACTTATATGAGCTGATATGATGACGTATTCCTATTGTTATTTGATTATATTTTTAAATTATATTTATTAATTTATACAGGCTGGGAAGGAGTATACCGACAGATTTTAACCAAAGATTCTAATGCCTATTTAGACAAAAAAAAAGTAATATAAACATGGGCCAGTAAAACCTAATTTTCGAGATATTAATTTTTTAAATAATTCACAAGTTCAAAAAATCTCAAGTGTAACACGCCCTAATAATATGACGTAATAACTTTCTTAATCTTCTTAATATTATCTGACGTTTGTTGCCTCAAAGTATCATACTGACGTTGACTTCACTCGTCGTTTATCGTATGTTGTCGGAGTCGTTCGTGAAGTGTGAAGTTTTCTTTTTCACTCTTTAGACTAAGGTTTCGTTCAGAAGGGATTACTATCGTTAATTGATTTTTTTGTTCCAGAAATTAAGTAAGTTAATAAGGCAGTTTTAGACCCATGTTGATATAACATTATTTACTCATAATACCACCAGGAATCCATGGTTAAAATCTGTCGGTATACTCCTTCCCACCCTGTATATAAGGCTAGAACTTGCCCCAAATACAACGATTTCTAAAGAAATTTGACATTAGACTGGGGTAAGTAAATAGGAATAAATTAATAATTTTCGAAAAACCTGGAAAGTGTTACTTACAAGCTTTAATTTGAAAAGAATTGTAATTATTTCATATTTTTTCAGCAAACTCACAGTATTACAATATAGCGGCTTACAGTAGCGCAACGAATGTACAGAGCAACGGAAGGTTACTTGCGGGGCAGCGGGCGGCGGGGCACAGCGTGGCAAACTCCGCGAGTTTGCCAGGCCGAGTACAGGCTGGTATGGGCTAGTACCAACGCCGGTGGCGCATCGTGCGACTTCAAAGGCTTTGCGCTACTGTGAGCCATATCGTAATACTGTGGCAAACCCTTTCATTTGATACCCATGACCCATATCAAGAGGGTGCATAAAAAATATTTGGTCCCTCATCTTTGGGAACCCGCCATATTGGATTTAGAATCACTTTACTTAGTGAACTATGCTTTGTGCTCCAAACTTAACGTATGCTATGCGTATTTATATATTTGTATGCAAAATTTCAACTCACTCGGAAATCGAGAAGTGGTTCTAATTTAGCTTCCAAGATTTGTCCCAAACAAACAAACTAATTAACACGGCAAGCTAATATAAATCTTTTAAAAATGTAACGATATTATAATCCTAGTGTACGTACATACATAATATTCTCTTTTCAAATTTAAACGTTTTTTCGGTTTTCATGCAATAATGACTAGAAAAATATATTTTTTTTACTATTAGAGTAAGTTCCCTAAATATGGACCCCCATATCGTTATCGTTAAATAAAACTCAACATTTTATAGATTGTGAAAGTCTCTTATTCTCAGTACCAAGGTAATATATTTAAACATAACAATCTTTTATCAAAAATAGGAAAATGATCAATTTTATTAACGAAATCACTCGTTTTTTAAAAGTTGGTAAAAAAGGCACTTCCAAAAATGGCGCTTTTTATGGACTACCAGGTTTTTAATATGGAACCTGGGTATATAATATGGACCATCATTTTACAATAACACTTACTAATTAAATTTGTGAGGTCCATAAGACAAAATCTACCTATACCTTAAAATATTTATATAAACATTAAGAAAACTAAAAAAATACTTTAATTATATCAACTTGAGATGCATGGGACTTGACGGAATCACAACATTTTTTGTTATTTTCCTTTTTTTTCAGCTATCTTTTTTGTTTGTTTCTTATTGTTTTCTCGCTTTCTCTTGCAGGTGTTTTTTTTTCTTTGTCTTTTCTTTACCCTTCATGTCACCTAACTTTTATATAACTTATTTTACTTATTTATTTTTTCAATGAATTTTATATACAAATATTTTTTTTATATTTAAGGTATATTTTAAATTGTAAATTGTACTACTTGTTCGAACACAGTTAACTATTGTTAAGGAAATAAATAAATGAGATGAAATAAATAAATATAAAAAGAAAAACAAATTTTATATTTCTCTTTATGACTTTCTAAGTCCATTATATTTCACTGTCGTACATCTACACGTCTGTACAAAATTTCATTCAATCGGAAGGCGGTAAAAAGTAAAACTTATAAGATTTGATTTCAGCACACAGAATGACACCGAGACAGGTGAAGCTATATAAAAATAAAAATTAAAAAAGGATCTATTAAATGGATGCACATAATATGGACCCCTGGTCCATATTTAGTACTTGCTTAGTAGTCCATATTTCAAAACAGTGCCATTTTGAGGTTATGATTGCGTAAAAAAATATTGCAAGGAGGTGAGGTTATATGCAATATCACAAATATATCTCGATAAAATTATGCTTCTTATTTATATATTACTAAAACTGAAATAATAACAATATGGTAGTAATATTATTAAGAAACTCACCAAAAAACTTCATCAAATGAAGGCAAAGTGATGAAATTGTTGCCACTTACGCACACGTGAAAATATGGCCGCTGTGTTCAAGGAGCACTAAGATGCGAGGCGCGGGCATTGAATGTTGCTAACTTCATTGCGCTAGCAGCGCCGCCTACCGAGTTAGGGTGGGAGTCCATATTGCAAGGCTAGTCCATATTTAGGTATCTTACTCTACCTATTCATAATTGGTAAGCCCTTGTTGGCATACTTAAAATTCGCTTTTAAGGTTTTTAATCCTGTCCAACTTTAGTTTTGTAAAAAAAAATGGAAAAAAACAAAACAAAAAAATAATAATAATACTCAATTATAACGTGTATTTTTTATTTCTCACAAAGTATGCTGAATTTTTTTTCATAAATTCAGTTAGTTTATAACATGTCAAAAGTGAAATAAAAATATATCTTAGTAATCTATAAATACCTAACTATCAGTCAATAAATAACCCGCCCCTTACCGAACCCGGCGCAAAGTTGGCCATTACGCCAGCTGCATCACCCCGCTGAATGGCAATTGCCAACCTCTGCACCTTTTTTTTTAACAGTTGACTTTAATTTGAGATGCTGTAAAATGATCCAGCTAAACTATGTTTTCAATACCTAAGCAAAAAGCCTTAAATCGAAAATACTTACAAAACGCAAGACCGCAGCCCTAAGTTCCTATCCTGATTCTGGTGTAACGTCTCGCAGAGCATAGACTGCGTTACATCCACAGATCTAATAACCAGGTTTATTAGATCTGAGCTTACATCTAATAGTTCATATGACTTCATGTTGGCTAACCTGTCTGTTTTGCATACATTTTTTATGCATAACAGACAGGTTAGCCAACATGACGTCATACGAATTAATTGATGAAACCCACTCTACCTTCGCACTGACACAAAGGTCTCTCGTAAAAGGTAATCTCAACGTCCAGACAATTTGTAAAAAGTCGCGATAATATCAAACACACCTTTTTTTTATTCACAATTGATAAGCCCTTGGCATAAAAAAGCATCGGTGGCTCAACCGGTAACGACTCGGTCCATCTAACCAGAGGTACCGGGTTCAAATCTGGACGGCCAATGTACCAACGAGTTTTTCAAAACTTACGTACACATATTTACCGATTGCTTTAACGGTAAAGGAAAACATCGTGAGGAAACTCTCAGGTTGTGTGTGAAGTCGACCAACCCGCACTGGGCCCGCGTGGTCGACTAAGGCCTGATCGCCCTAATTCAGGGCAGGCTCGAGCCCCTCGGTGGGGACGTATATGAGCCGAGCTGCAAGCCCTTGGCATCATCTCACCTGATGGTAAGTGAAGATGATGCCAAAGATGGAAGCGGGCTTACCTGATCAAATAAGTTGTATATGGACACTTACTTTGGCGATCGAACTTGAAGGCTGGTATCCTGATGCCAGTACAGCATCTGCACTGCATACCCTCACACTGACAAGGACCTCCTGTGAACGGCAGTCGCAACATCCAGCCCGGCTTGTACCAGGGGCGAGGCATCATCTTTTTTATCGTCTGGAAATTTACGGAGGAACCTAATTATTTAAAATTACTAACTAAATAAATGGGGTAGGTAAGTTCGAAGTTACTCATACTCATACAAATATACGAGTTTTTCGAAATGGCTGAAATGTGATATTATTTACTTTTTCAACCCCCATAGCTCTGCCATTATGAAAAATTTCTTAACATTTAATCGATTAAAAAAAACAATATTATCGAACCTGCTCACGAAATTTCACGAGAATCGGTTGAGAAATGTGACCTGTAGAGGAGAACAACCGGGCACACGCCCGTGCCGGCCAGACATACGAAAGCATTTTTAACCGACTTCAAATAAAAGATATAACATAAAGATATAAGCGGACTTCGTCGTTTATGAACCAATTTTGATGATTATTTTTTTGTTGGAAAGGAGATACCCTAACGGTGGTATCATGATAAGGAAACCAGGATCTGATAATGGCATCCCAGCAGAGAAATCGAGGGGAACCTTAGTTTCCTGTTGAAGTTGGTTTTTTTTTTCAAAATTATTACCCCAGCTAAAACAGATACACTTAGTTCCCGCCCCGCGCTCGCTCGTTCAATAATCAAGTTACACGAAATTTTGAGTTATGTGTGTCGTATGCTCAGAATACAGAATTTCTGTACTTTTCTGAGGTCGAATGCTTTAAGAATAGACTAGTTGACAGATATTCATTTGAGTTACTTTTTATCATCTGTCAAAAACTATTTTTTTTTCTAAAAATGTATTAAATAGGAACGCAAGACGACTTTTTGGCGGGAATTTTTAGCGTCAGTTTGTAATTTTTCTTTTCTTATCCGAAATATTACATTTTGTGGATTTTGATGTATAATATTGATAGTGTATTTATCATAAATGTACCATTTAAGTGTTTATTGTGTAGGATAATGAAATAAAAGTGTGTACACTATGTTTCGAGTTCCCACAAGAAGTCCGTGCAAGCTTTAGCAAAAGTGCTATCATTTTGCTAGAGTATGTAGGTTAATAAGTAAGTAAGTAAGTTAATATAGTTTATTGCAAGCAAAAACAATACAGGACTTATAATTTGTAAAATACATAGAGTGCAAAGGCGGCCTTATCGCTTTAAGCGATTTCTACCCGGCAACCTTAAGTTAGGGATTGAAAGACAGGTAAATTAGTACAGTAATTCAACTTTTAAACGATAGGTTAGTTTATAGACTATAATATATATGATGTGAACTTGAGGAAACAGTGATCTTGAAGGCTGAAAAATTACTGAAGACGTAATTATACAAATCATCATTACAGCTCATATACGTCCCCACCGAGGGGCTCGAGCCTACCCTGAATCAGGGCGATTAGGCCTTAGTCGACCACGCGGGTCCAGTGCGGGTTGGTCGACTTCACACACAACCTTCAAGTTTCTTCGCAGGCGTGTGTAGGTTTCCTCACGATGATTTCCTTCACCGTTAAAGCAATCGGTAAGTATGTACGTAAGTTTTTGAAAAACTCATTGGTACATTGGCCGTCCAGATTTGAACCCGGTACCTCTGGTTAGATGGACCGAGTCGTTACCGGCTGAGCCACCGACGCTTTATTTATATTTATATTACTAAAAAAATATCGTAATGAAGACTAAGCGGTATGGCCAATGAGCCTTAGCCTACCCTAAAAAGAGCGAAAAAAAAGAAACGCATAACTTCATAGTTTTCTAGTTGGGACTTTTTGGCGGGAATTTGTAGCGTTCAGTTTGTCATTTTTCTTTTATTATCCGAAAAATTACATTTAGTGGTTTTTGATGATCATATAAGTGTTTCTTGTGTAGGATAATGAAATAAAAGTGTGTATACTGTGTTTCGAGTTCCCACAAGAAGTCCGAGCAAGCTTTAGCAAAAGTGCTATCATTTTGCTAGAGTATGTAGGTTAGGTTAGTTTATAGACAATAATATGATGTGAACGTGAAGAAACTACTGAAAATTACTGAAGACGTGAATTCTACAAGTGAATACTACTGAAAAACATATACTGAAGACTAGGCGGTATGGCCAATGAGCCTTAGCCTGCCCTAAAAGGGTTTAGGGTTACCACATGTTAGAGCTCTTAAAGCTAACATTTAAAAATGCTTAAAGATTGGGTTTTATAATGTATTTCGATAGTTAAATAGTACAAATAGTTTCTCGTCACACTCGCGTTGTATGAGTTGAGCGGATCGCAGGTAGATCGCACCAGAATACTGGAATTCTTGCATTTACTGAAATTGCAGCTATTTCTGAAGAACTCTCCATATTTGCCGATAAAAATGTTTTTAATTTTTGTTCATCAGTTTCCATTTTCGTAGTTATTCACTTTTGCGCAGTCACATGTAAAGTTATTTAAAAAAAGTTTTTACTCAGTAATCAAATTAACTGAGGCGTCCGTTGAGTACTTGCTTACCCTTGAGTCGTTTCCAAGAAAAATATTTTAAATGTTCACTAAAGTTCACCAATCACTGATTCGCGCAAAGTTCTTTTTCGGGTCACCACTTTAGGGTTACCACTTTAGGGTGTTTTGGGTTTATGTTGAGGTTATCAAATAATTAAATATCAGAAGGATTTTTCAGTGGGTTTATTGGAAGCAAGTGAATACAGGGTGTACTCCGGAGGCGCGACGGGAAACGACTGGCTAGACATTAGCTAGTAGTCGTGCGCCTGGATTTCCATAATGCATAGTAAGCGTTCTTATTACAATGTGTCCCTACAAGGGCGAAGAAAAAAAAAAAGATTTCTAGTTGTTGTTGTGAATTTTTCTTGGCCATGGAAACGAGTCCTTCAGCCGAATTCGTAAATCATTTTCACTTTCTTCATTTGTTTTTGGATTTGTATGTAATGCTAGTGCCGGTGCATTACAAATCTCTCTGAAGTTCTTGACAGAATTTGCAGCAGCCTAATTCTCAGGTAGAACACCCGGTTGCAGTAGGGCGTCTATAAAACTGCACCCAGTGCTAATTGGGTTTTCACGTCCACTTTCATTTTATTTTCTTGTTCTTCACACTGCTCATGTGCATGCACCAGACGATTTTCTCCAAAACGTACCACTCTTTGAAGTAAATTCTAGTAGAAAACAATTCAAATACAATAAAATAAAACTACGAATGCGTCCACCACAAATCCCGCCAAAAAACTCCATAGTTTTTAGCGTCTGGCACTGTTGCCAACTACACCGCAATTACGGTAGATGTACCGTATTTACGTGTGGTTCAGTGTCTTCTACTGTAATTAATTTTGAGCAATTTCATAGAAACTCCGTAACTTTGGCATCAGCGGTTTCGGAACACGGTATTTTTTGTCATTTCGTATGGCGGACACCGTAATTAGAACCTACTAACACCGTATTTTGACCGAGTGTTTTGGCAACACTGGGCCGTCTGATGTATTGTTATGTGACTTTGTTTAATTAAAGACGCTGTGCAAACAATTATTATATAGGATTTTATAAATTTCAATGGGAGGGCAATTTAGGGAATAACATTTAATGCCTTATCTTATACCCGTTTAAAGTGAAGCAAAAAGTAGGGTTAAGATTTCGACCGGTATGTTTATATATGTCGCAGGATAATTTGATAATCCGTCGTTTCGCGAAAATCCTAGGAAAATTGGATACTATGGAGTAGAAAACTCCTAATAAAACCAAGTCGGACGGAGCCCCGCTTCGTTAAATAGGTTAGGTTATGTTAGCATGTCTTTTTCTACCGTAAAAAGGAGCCCCGCATAGCGGGGCTCCGTCCGACTTGGTTTTATTAGGAGTTTTCTACTCCATAGTATCCAATTTTCCTAGGATTTTCGCGAAACGACGGATTATCAAATTATCCTGCGACATATATAATTATGTGAGTGTTATTGTATGTATGTTCATATGTTAGGGTAGGTGTTATATTATGACCACAGCTGTCTTTTGTCTGAACATCACTATTAATATTTATTAAATATATTAAAATGCATTACATACGTGTGAGTTGTTTAAATAATAGACGATAAATATTGAAAAGTTTGTGCATAACAATATCTTAAGAGAATATTTCCTTGTTTCATACTTTTTAAAGCGTGATTTTTTAGTAGACGAGTTTGAGTTTTTGAGCTTCCTTTTTAAATAAATTTGTTTTTGGGTAACATTATAGTACATAGGTGTTATATGTAGATTTGGAGATAAAATATGTTTAGCTCATAATGTGAGACGTGATTCTAGAAAATATTTCCATTTATCGGGTGCATGCAAGCGAAGTCGCGGGCAATAGCTAACAATCCTTACTAATATTTTAAATTTGAAAATGTGATTACTTGTTTGTTTGTTTGTAAACTCTGTATTGTACAACCAAATATACAATAGCTTATATGTGAGGCGTGATTTTAGAAAATATTTCCATTTATCGGGTGCATGCAAGCGAAGTCGCGGGCAATAGCTAACAATCCTTACTAATATTTTAAATTTGAAAATGTGATTACTTGTTTGTTTGTTTGTAAACTCTGTATTGTACAACCAAATATACAATAGCTTATATGTGAGGCGTGATTTTAGAAAATATTTCCATTTATCGGGTGCATGCAAGCAAAGTTGCGGGCAATAGCTAACAATCCTTACTAATATTTTAAATTTGAAAATGTGATTACTTGTTTGTTTGTTTGTAAACTCTGTATTGTACAACCAAATATACAATAGCTTATATGTGAGGCGTGATTTTAGAAAATATTTCCATTTATCGGGTGCATGCAAGCGAAGTCGCGGGCAATAGCTAACAATCCTTACTAATATTTTAAATTTGAAAATGTGATTACTTGTTTGTTTGTTTGTAAACTCTGTATTGTACAACCAAATATACAATAGCTTATATGTGAGGCGTGATTTTAGAAAATATTTCCATTTATCGGGTGCATGCAAGCAAAGTTGCGGGCAATAGCTAACAATCCTTACTAATATTTTAAATTTGAATATGTGAGGGAAACAGAAAAATGGTCTTTTTTGGTTCATTTCTTTAACATCGCAACGGTACAATACATTGTTGTGATTTTTCGAACAGAGATGGTTGAAGGAGTGGGAAATTACATAGACTGCTAATCAGAATAGCCGATCTAGGATAGGGATCTGGAGAAAAGTAATATCCACGCTCGCGAGCCGCTGGCGGCGCGCGCACCACTTACCCTCAAAGATAGTCATAAAAACGATGTCCACGCAGGCGAAGCCGCGGGAAAAAGCTAGTAATATTGTAAATGTAAAAGTTTGTACGTATGGATATTTGTTACTATTTCACGCTTCAGCCACTGGACAGATCGGGGTGAAACTTGGCACACATGTAGGTTAGGTCCTTGAGTAGGTCTTATTCTCACAGGAAAATCGAAAACAAAGTACTTATATTATGTATGTATTTGAAATATGCTAATTAGGTAGATAAGTCTTTCAGTTGTTATCCAATACGACATCATTGAAAAAAAAAACTTTTAGTTCATTCAACATCATAATATCAGCCGAAAAACAAGGATCTCTACGACGACCGATCTTGCGCTGCCCACATCCATCGGCTTCCCGCGATCTTTTAGTTCATAACTTTATTTTTATTAAGAGCGTCGGTGGTGTAATGAAAGGGCCGTTACCTCCCGTCAGGGAGGTCGTTATTCGAATCCTGCCATATACCAACGTGTTTTCGAATTTCGATTCTTATGTACGTATATCCGACACTTTACGGTGAAGGAAAACATCGTAAGGAAAACTGCACACGTCTGCGAAGAAACTCGAAGGTTGTGTGTGCAGTCGACCAACCCACCCTGGGCCCGCGTGGTCGAGGCTAGGTTAGTGAGTAACATTTTTGAGAAAAACAGAATTACTACGCAATTTTTATGTTGTGACAATGCTTAGACCCTGAACATGTATAATAGCAAATACTCCGACTTTAGTATTTTTTTCCTTGCAGGAACAGTTTTTTATTTGTTCATAACTTGTTTAAAACCGGTTTACACCTACGGACCTTCATACACATGTGGATCCGATGTGCAGGTTTCCTCACGATGTTTTCTTTCACCGTTAAAGCAATCGGTTAACTTACCAGTTTTATAGGTCTTATTTCTAGTAGTCTTGAAGTCAGAAAGTCTAGAACTAACGAATATCATGTTCAGTTATCTCCTTTATTACTTACTAGCTGTTTCCCGCGGTTTCACCCGCGTGGACAACGTTTCTATGACTTTTCGAGGGTGCGCAGTGCGCGAGCCGCAAGCGGCTCGCGAGCGTGGTAAAAAGTAGCCTATGTCTGGATCCAGGTCCTAATCTGTCTACCTACCAAATTTCAGCCAAATCCGTTCAGTAGTTTTTGCGGGAAAGCGTAACAGACAGACAGAGTTACTTTCACATTTATAATATTAGTAGGGATTTACTTAGATATTATGTTGACTTTTTAATTTGGTCAGTTTATAACGGCTGCTAACTTTGGCTGATAACTTCACACCGGTAAAAAAATCAAAAAAGGAAAAAATTTAAAACAAACGGCTGAAGATAAACAAATAGTATTGCCCTAATCCTAATTGTACCTAATTTGTTAAATGGTAAACTCTTTATTGTAATTAAAAACAAATAGGTTAACAAAAGATTAAAAGTAATAGCTAAAGCGGACTTATCCCTTTCAGATCTGTTCAGTAGTTTAGGCGTTAGAGCACACTCAGTCACACACATACATTTTATTTATTTTTTTGACTCAATTAGTGTGAAACACTCGATCACTGTCAAAAACTAAACTTTGATATTTTTTTTGCAATCACAATCTATTTCCCTCCTTCGTCCGCTACCGCTCCCTCCTTAGTCGATCTAAAGTTATAACAGTTAAGTGAGTGCTGTAAGGATTTAAGGCCCGTACTTATTAAACGGAACTCAATCATTCATTCAAACTATTTCACTCTTTCTGAAAAAGCGCCAGAAGTCGAACTTAAACCTGAACTCACTTAAGTCTAACTTTTTTTTAAAAAAAATATTCACAATTGGTAAGCCCTTGGCATCATCTCACCTGATGGTAAGTGACGATGATGACGAAGATGGAAGCGGGCTTACCTAGATTCCCCAACACATTGGAGAACTGGCTATCTTATCTTCAAGCCGGAACACATCAATGTTGTTAACACTGATGTTTGGTGGCATGACTTATATAAAGTGGTGGTAGCTAGGCAGGCGGGCTTAGAAAATGCCCTACCACCAACCAAACTGAGTCTTACAAGTTGACCCCGCCGGGAATCGAGCCCGCATGGACTAACCATTACGCCACGGAGGCGGTCAAAGTTAGTCTATAAATTAGCAACCAAACCGAGTCTTACAAGCTGACCCCGCCGGGAATCGAACCCGCGACCTCCTGGTGTGAAGCGAATGGACTAACCATTACGCCACGGAGGCGGTCAAAGTTAGTCTATAAATTAGCAAATGTCTTTAGACTTGGATTACTACTTGAAACATACTGTGATGAGGAGCCGTTCAGGCCGTACTTAGGGAGAATTTATAATTACGGGCCTTAGTAAGTAGCACTTGTAATAAAACTTCCCATTTCCCAATCTGCTACAATCATCATTCCGAAAACGAAAGTCATAGGTCATTCATATTACGTCCCCCTTCGGCCTTAGTCGACCACGCGGGCCCAGTGCGGGTTGGTCGACTTCACACACAACCTGCGAGTTTCTTCGCAGGCGTATGCAGGTTTCCTCACGATGTTTTCCTTCACCGTAAGAGCGTCGGTACCGTAAGAGTCATAGGTACTCAAATTTATTTATTTACTGCCGCTGCGGCGTAATGGTTAGTTCATTCGCTTCACACCAGGAGGTTGCGGGTTTGATTTCCGGCGGGATTAACTTTGTAAGACTCGGTTTGGTTGGTGGTAGGGCATTTTCTAGGCACGCCTGGCTACTACCACCATCTTATCTAAGTCTTGCCGTCAAACATGAGTGTTAACAGCATTGATGTGATCCGGCTTAAAGATAAGATAGCCAGATCCCCATTGCGTTGGGGAATCTTGGTAAGCCCGCTTCCATCTTCGGCTCATCGTCACTTACCATCAGGTGAGATGATGCCAAGGGCTCACCAATTGTAGATTAAAAAAAAATAAAAAATAGTCATAGTCGTCACAGGTTATCCCTTAGTAAGCTCATCAGGCAATTGGCCGCTTCGTCTGTAAGTGTGATCAGATCAGGTCTGCAGGGTCCCCATTATATTTCCGGGTTGGACATTCCCGGATGATGTGATCCATATTCTGCAACTCAGCAAAAGCTGTAACGACTTCGTCCTCCTAATCAGAGGTCCCGTGTTCAAATCCGGACGGCCAATGTACCAATGAGTTTTTCAAAACTTACGTACCTACATATACTTACCTATTGCTTTAACGGTGAAGGAAAACATCGTGAGGAAACCTGCACACCTGATTCCACATGACATGTACGAAGGTCCGTAGGTGTAAATCTTAATGCCCTACCTACACGTGACCGCGGGTGATGCTAAGTGCGACACCAGGTAAGCGGCCTCTATCATTTGGATAGCACGGTTAATTGTGCCACACGATAAGAGATAAAAACCTCGGCTCCACAAAAAAATAAAATCAATTAAAATAGACTCACCTCATTAGTATGCAAGTCGTAATAAACTGAAAAATCTGAAACATCCATGATATCCGCCGCTTTAATGTCTTTCAAGTTGTTTCGGTAAACATTTCTTACGGTTCCTGAAAAAAAAAGTTTAATTTTGTAACCAAAATTAGTGTGCGTTAACCCAATTAACACATTACTTCAAAAACAAAAATCATTTAAGGCTCCTCCGTCCTTAAAAACTCGATTTACAATGTTCCAAATATCGAACTAAATTGTTTGGAAATAAAGTTCATGCCAGCTCGTACTGCAACGTGGCTGTTACGTCAATCGTTGCGGACAAATCGTGCGAGAATTATGGTTTTTAATCTATTATAAATAAAATGAATTATTTCCAAAAAGTAAGAAAACAAAGTCATTTTACACATTGTTTTGTTAAGAAGTTCATAAATTAACACAATTTTTCTATGAAAATTACAGCATTTCAATGATTACAACTAGAGGAAATCAAAATAAACATGAGGTGTATTTAAAAGGTGAGGTGTATGTAAAATACACATGACATGAGGTGTCCTGTAAATTACGAAACTTTTTTTTATATAAAAAATCCTTAATTGAAGTAAAAAGTGGTTAAAAAGTTGGTTGTTGGCAGCGGTATAAGCCTTATGTAGAAATAATTGTTCTTACCTGTTACTAACGAGCCGTAGCAGGTGAAAAAGAACAACAAAACAGAAGGTCCAATTTTCATTCTCCCAAGCATAGTTCAACCTCAATAGATCAATATCAAATATGGTACTTCAGCCACCAGGGACGCCATACAAATGACCACTCGTCACCGTGTCCACTGACCGCGGGATCACTATTTGTATGCAAGGTGCCTGCGCGCACGCACGTCTAACGCGCAACACTTTCTAGAGCAATGGTTCCCAAACAGTGGTCCGTGGACCATCAGTGATCCGCAGAAGCCAAAATATGGACCGCGAATGATTTTAAATTTTGGGGGCGATGAGCCGTTAGTCTTTTGAGATTTCTAAATTAATAGTAAAATCTAAAAAAACCTCACACAGTCGGAGAAACACTAGTGAAACCGTGTTCCAAAGCCGTCGAAGAAGTTTTGGTTTGGGTTTTTTGGAAGAAGTAATCCAGAAAGAACTCATTGTATTCCAAAATAACAGAAACTGCAAGGATGCTTTTAAATTGAATTCACTTGAGTCGTTTTGATGTATAAAAGCAATTTCTAGTACTAAACTTCGAGAAATTGCCTTGCGCTATTTTATGGTTTTCTCAACAACTTATTTATGTGAGATTTTCTGCTTTGTTGATAACTAATAATATGGCGAGGAATCGTTTGAACGTAAGTGATAATTTGCGTATAGCTTTGAGTAACAATATTAGTCCTAGGACAGCCGAACACGTGAAGAAGATGCAAGATCAGAAATTACATTAATACAAAATTACAGAAGTTTATCCTAAAAATATTATTATTTCTTTTTATGTAATTTCTGACAAATTGAAAACGGGGCTTGACGTGATTTTATTTTTTTAATTGTCTACTCGCGACCACGGCTATAGAAGCATAGTCGAAACGTTGAGGTAAAAACAACATCAATAAAATCACGTCAAGCCCCGTTTTCAATTTGTCATTATGAATAATCGTGAAAGTTTAAAGTGTTATATGTAATTTCTTATTGAGTTTTGACGTGACAACCTCTAATAAATCGATGGATGCCGGCTGCACGCACGAAAAAGGTTGTTGTTATGTTGTTATCCCGTTACGCTCATTGTCCCGTTACGTTATGTCTTTGTCACGTTAAACTATCGTCCGTAAACCGACTTTACAGACAACCAAATTAAAGTTTCAGTTCGATTATTACAGTATATTTTTACTATACCAACATAGTGGTCCCTTGTAAAAAGAATAATATAAAAATGGTCCCTGACCAAGAAAAGGTTGGGAACCGCTGTTCTAGAGAAACTCCGACGCACTGGACTCGCTACCACCGCTTAATGACCATCTTAATTCCACACTGGATTCTATACTCTAGTTAAATTGCATGTGCTGGATGGGAAAATGTAAAGGAAATTTTAATAAGGGGGAGATGAAAAGTCACTTTTATCGTTTCTAATAACTCCGTCATCTTTAATTTTATATTATACAAAAGCAACGTCAACACAATTTAAGAGAATACGTTATCTTAATATTAAATACAGTGTAAACTCTATATAGCGACAAATGATGGAACTAACAATATTACGGCGAAATCGTATACGTTCGAGAACCAAACGGTAACCAATCTGCATCAATCTTGGTGAGGAGGGGGTGAGGTCGTAATCTAGAGAGCGGCAGGCGGTGTCCATACTGTATGTTAGTACTAATATATATACTTTGCTCAAGGGACCGGGCGTTTTGTGACGTTATTGAGAGTTTTCGTTATACAGAGAGAAATTAGCGTTAAAGTACGCTATTACTCTTTATTATACTGTGGTTAAAGTAAACCAACTGGAGTCAGAAAAATTTGACGCTTCATTATATTTTATCGAGTAACGTTATACAGAGTTTACACTATAGTTAAAAGCAAATTAAGGTCTAATTTGCTGCTAGAAAATTTTGTCGCTTCAAAGAGTAAATCGTTATGTCGAGTGACGTTATACAGAGTTTACACAGTAGTTAGAAGCAAATTAAGTTCTAGATTGCTGCATTTTTAGCAATGACACTATTGTCCGGAGTTTCCTCAGGAATATGCACTTCAGCAGCATTGTCCGAAGATGGTGTGTCTACACCGTCTATGTCCATGCAGTTGAAGCGAAGCGTCTGAAAAATAAGTAAGTAAGTAAATACACTTTTATTATTATTATATCAGCTCATATACGTCCCCACCGAGGGGCTCAAGCCTACCCTGAATCAGGGCGATTAGGCCTTAGTCGACCACGCGGTCCCAGTGCGGGTTGGTCGACTTCACACACAACCTTCGAGTTTCTTCGCAGGCCTGTGCAGGTTTCCTCACGATGTTTTCCTTCACCGTTAAAGCAATCGGTAATGATATGTACGTAAGTTTTTTTGAAAAACTCATTGGTTGGCCGTCCAGATTTGAACCCGGTACCTCTGGTTAGATGGACCGAGTCGTTACCGGTTGAGCCACCGACGCTTTATTGCACGCCAAAAAACAATACAGGACTTATAATAATCCTACTAATATTATAAACGCGAATGTATGTTAGAATGTATGGGTGTATGTTTGTTACTCTTTCACGTAAAAATTACTGAAAGGATCTGGCTGCAATTTGGTAGGCACTGCGCACCCTCGAAAAGTCATAGAAACGTTGTCCACGCGGGTGAAGTCGCGGAAAACAGCTAGGTTGTAATATACATACAGTGAAAAGGCGGCCTTATTATTATTATTATTATTACTAAGCGATTTCTACCAGGCAACCTTAAGTTAGGGATTAAAAGGCAGGTTAACTAGTACAGGATAGCAGCAACTTCAACTTTTTTTTTTTATTCACAATTGGTAAACCCTTGACAACATCTCACCTGGTGGTAAGTGACGATGTTGCCGAAGATGGAAGCGGGCTTACCAAGATTCCCCAACGCAATGATTTAAATGATCTAACTTATTATTATAATTAACAGAAGTGATAATTAATTATTAATTAAGTGAAGATAATTAAATTAGGTATTAACAATCAATTCTAGATGCTAAACCTCTTCTCTAATTTACAAATCAGAGGAAAAACAAATTGTAACCATAGTCAATACTAGTGCACCCTTATGTAGACTATCTTTTGCCAGCGGCTTCGTTCGCGTGAACATAGTTTCTATGACTGTTTCCGAGGTTCCGTAGTGCGCGAGCCGCAAGCGGCTTGCGAGCGTAAACAAAAGTAGCATATATGATAATCCAGGTCCTATATAATTTGTCTACCTGCTAAATTTCATCCAGATACGTTTTTTTCTCAAAGTCAAAGCATTTATTTGCCAGAACATAGTTGAATACATGGTGTTCTCAAATTTTAGGTATCTTATGTCCCACCATCAATGGCATGCATATACATATTATAATATAACCTAGGTTTTACAAACTATCATCAATTTTTGTCGCTGAGAAATTCTTTTACTGAATAGTAACATTTGTTTTGTAGCCATTCGGTCAATGTAGATTCAAAACAAAAATTTGAACAAGTTTTAATGTGGATAGGGAGGTTGTTGTAAACACATATTGCCATACAGAAGGAATTATGCTTGTGGACATTTACTCTTGAATAGGGAAGATAGAGTCGATCTTTATGACGCGTAGCCCTCTCGAAAACCTCTTCATGCGTTTTAAAATATGCAGGGTAATCCCGAACAAATTTACAAATTTGTTAAATATAAAGGGTGTCCAGCGGGAATTTTTCAAGTTCAAAATTGAATACAAATAAAACCAAAGAGTTTTTACTCTGTTTTAGTTTTTCAAAATGGAGTTTGACAATGCGGATTTGACAGTCGCCATGAGTTACTGGTGGGGAGCCCACCGCGCGTTTGCGGTTGAGCAATATTTGAAATGCGACGAATCACGTCGCGCTTTTCGTACTCATTTTAATATTCGGCGATTAAGTGATAGCCCAAGCACACAACTTATCTCGTCGTGGGCGCAAAGATTCAGACAAGAAGGGACAGCCGTCAACAGGATTCCTCCAGGCCCATCAACATCAGCAGCGACGCCGGAACGTGTGGCCCAAGTTCAAGACGAAATTTATTCTGGGCAAGGAATAATTGGCCCTTATTTTGTTAACCAGCGAGAGACAGTCAATACTGAGGTGTATTGTCGAATGATCGATGAGTTTCTGCTACCGAAACTGCAACTGCACCCTAGCAAAAACAACAGAACGCTATTTCAGCAAGACGGTGCCACACCACACACGGGTAGAATCTCGATGGAGAAACTGAGGACCATTTTTCCGAATAAATTGATCAGCAAGTACGGGGACATACCCTGGCCGCCTCGGTCGCCAGATCTCACACCATGCGACTTTTTGTTGTGGTGATATCTCAAGTCAAAGGTTTACAACAACAATCCTCAAACGATTCAGGCTCTACCAGAAAATAACCACCGTGAAATTGCAGGAATTTCACCAGCGCTTTGCTCTCGCGTCATTGAAAATGTAAGGGTCCGGTTGCAAGAGTGCCTTGAGAGAAACGGTCGTCACTTAGACGAAAATGTCTTCAAAAAATAAAATCCGCATTGTGAAACTCCATTTTGTATTAATAAGAAATAATAAAAACTCTTTAGTTTTATTTATTTTAATTTTTGAACTTGAAAAATTCCCGCTGGACACCCTTTATAAACATGGAAGTGGTAACATTCGGTTTGCCTTGAACAAGGGTTTACATGAATCCCTATTTCCATTAGGGTTCAGTCCATACATACAAACTTTCGCGTTTATAATATTAGTAGGACAGACACCTAGCATTCAACTGGCTCGTATCATGGACCTCTTTCTGAATTAGCCCAATCATCTGCCTAATCGTTATTCCTCGTAATATCTGCCCTCACTATGTCCAGCTAAGCTGTCTATTCAGCTAATATCTTTTAGATGAAAACTGAAAACTTATTTAGATGCGTTGGGCGTTTTTGGGATGCGAAAAAACCATTGATCTCGCGACACCGTCAGCGACACCGTACCAGGAACACTCGCAGGTTCTAAACTTTGTCAACCTAGTCGTTCGCCAGGAACCCTCGGAGTGCCAAAACGTATGAAACTGTAAAAAGTTTTCACTTCTGTCGACACTCCGGAGTGGTAATTTTTCTTCACAATTGATAAGCCCTCATCATCTCACCTGATAGTAAGTGCCGAAGATGGAAACCGGCTTACCAAGATTCCCCAACGCAATGCGGAACTGGCTATCTTATCTTCAAGACGGAACACATCAATGTTAATAGCATTACTTTGATGATATAGTATAGTATATGAGTAGCTAGCCAGGAGGGCTTATGCCCTTCCACGATCCAAACTGAGTCCTATAAAATTAGACTCCGACGGTAATCGAACCCGCGACCTCCTGATGTGAAGCTAATAGCCTTAACCATTACGGGCCACGGGTCCTCCCAAACGCGGGAAGGTCAGGCCATGGATACTTCACACATATTCGAATTGTGGAGATTGTAGACTGATGTTAGGCTGTTGATTCTTAGTTTATTTTACTAAGCATTACTTTATTTTATTAAGCATTACATTATTTTATTAAGAATATTCTAAAGATCTTACCATCACAGGTTTTTCCGCGATCCTCGTTAACATTTTCATGCAGACGTGCAGCTTTCTCTCCACCACAGTCAAGTCGTACAGCCTGACGCAGAAGTCCAGAGGTCCACTGGGGAAGAACGAGGGGATCGGCATGCAGAACTCCTTGGAGCCTCGCGCTGAAGAAAAATCTTGAGTTAATCATCGTCAACCCACAGCGTCTACTGAGTACCACACTGGGACGTGCCATTGAAAATATTGCAGGAACTTAAAATACTCCAGACCAATGTGATTCTATATCTAACAATAGAGAAGCAATGTCTTTTCATGGTTTAAAAGAAAAAGTGGAGTCAAGCTGTAATAGACGTAGCTGACAAAAACAAATTGTATAAAATTACACTATATTTTTCTCACTTTCATTACAGCAACATAATAGAACGACGTGGGGCTAGTTCATCACATAACATCAGCTTATATATACATTCCCATTAATGGGCTCGAGCCTACCCTCAATTAGGGTGAGGGTCCAGTGCGGGTTGGTCAACTTCGCACATAACCTTTGAGTTTCTTCGCAGATATGTGCAGGTTTCCTCGCGATGTTTTCCTTCCCCGTAAGAGCGTCGGATAAACGTACATGTGAGATCGAAATTCGAAAAGCCACTTATGATCAAATATTCCTCTGAATAAACAGAAACCTCTGTTCACCAGACTCAGTGTAAAGAAATCAGTCTATACTATAAAGGACATCAAATAAATAAGAAGTTATCAACATTGATTTAGTGGAAGTTTACCGTGGAACAATAATGTTAAAGCCGTAGGAAGTCAATTATTTTGCAAGAACGTTACTAACTTATTTATGAAATAATCATACTATGTAGTAAGTAATAGATAGGGTACTAGCATAGAAAATAATAGTTTATTAACTTTGATATCAGAAGTCAGTGTGCTAGCGCAGAAAGTAGCGATGTAAAACTTAGTAGTTGGGTTAAATTTTCGCTCCGCTTTAACGGACAGCAAAATACGTCATCATCATCATATCAGCCGAAGGATGTCCACTGCTGGACATAGGTCTCCCCCAAGGATTTCCACGACGACCGGTTCTGCGCTGCCCGCACCCGGCGGCTTCCCGCGACCTTCACCAGGTCATTGGTGTGTTGCCAGTGATGACATACGGAACTGAGACATGGTCGCTTACTATGGGACTCATAAGAAGGCTTAAGGTCACCCAAAGGGCAATGGAGCGTGCTATGCTCGGAGTTTCTCTGTGTCATCGAATCAGAAACGAGGAGATCCGTAGGAGAACCAAAGTAACCGACATAGCTCTCAGAATTGCTAAACTTAAGTGGCAGTGGGTGGGGCACATAGCTCATAGAACGGATGGCCGTTGGGGCAGTAAAGTTCTAGAGTGGCAACCGCGCACCAGAAAGCGTAGCGTAGGCAGGCCTCCCACTTGGTGGACAACAAAATACAAATAACGGAAATTTTGAGTGTATCGTTTTTGGTAATCATATACTTACGGGTGAAGGACTTCCTGAACACAGTGCTGTTGCTCACAGTCATGTTCATGTTCACGTTGTTGGCAGGCACGAAAGGCAAGTAGTTCACCGAAGCGCAAGCTGAAATATTAATTATGCATAAGTCAGATTATCATAAATTAACGATACACTGCACAAACGTGTGTGTTTTCCCGTAGTTTTGATTTAAAGCGTTACAGTCATAATCTTCTCCTCCCCTTTCTCCTCGCATCGTGTTCCTCGCTGAAGAGGGTCAGGACTAAGGGTTGCCAACCGTTGCGGCTATTTTGAATTTTTAGTTACTGAACCGATTGCTTCCAAAATCGATATCTGAAGTCTCCTGAGATCCCTAATCACGAAACCGTTGTCAGAATTGAAAACAGTTGCCGCCATTTTGAACTTTTCAGTCACTGGACCGATTGCTTCCAAAATCGATATCTGAGGGTCCCTGAAGTCCCTTATCACGAATCCATGGTCAGAAATGAAAAAAAGTGTCCGCTTTTTTGTTTTTTTTAGTTGAGGTCCCTTATCACGAATTCGTTGTCAGAATTTAAAAATTTGCCGCGCCTTTTTGAACTTTTTAGTTTTTCAATTCTGACAACGGATTCGTGATAAGGGGCCTCAGGGACCCGCAGATATCGATTTTGAAAGCAATCGGTCCTGTATAACTAAAAAGTACAAAATGTCGGTCACTTGTTTTAATTCTTACAATGGGTTATAGAATATATGTCATATCCGTAAAAAAGCACCCCAATAATACCTGTAAAATGATCCATATCAAGATCTTCAAGGCGAGAGTGAATAAGCATTACTTGAGTTTGCGTCTACCATCTTCGACTATATCGTCACTTACCATCAGGTGAGATGTCAAACGCACTCAAATTTTTATTTAAAAAAAGTACATATTGATATTGTTACAATATAATATTTAATATATAAATATTGATAGTAAAATATTTAATTTTTTTTTTACAATTAATGCATGTTCGTATTTTTTATTTTATTTTGAACCAAAATAAGTCAAACGCATTTTTATTATCAGTCATTCATGCACGGCTCCATGAATGACTGATAATAAAAATGCGACGTGATGACCCTTAATAAATGGGCCCACCGCACTATACAAACGGTGACAATGGTCTAGCGGGCCCTGCCCGCCCCGCAGCCCCCGCACGATTGCCCTGTCTAGACGTCTCCGTTGGACGTCTGTATGGATTCTTAGACTGTGGTAGTACCATTGCTTTTTACTTTATCTATGATTTTTTTTTTTTTTTAATTAATATTTACGATTTTTAATAGATTACGTGTTTTATTTTACTTCTAATATCCCTTACATTTTTGCATTCTGTAAAAAGTTAGTTGGATCCCGCTTTTTAAACCCTTGCACCGCATTTAAAATCACGATTTCCCGCGAATGCTTATTTTAAAGTTGGCAAGCCTAATCAGGACCTCCTTCGGCACAATCTTTTCGGATATGATCTTGCGCCATTTCGTAGCATCATGAAGGCTAGTATCGAAAGTGGTGGTGATCTGGTCTCTCCAACGCATCGGGATACGGCCCCGTTTTCTCACTCCCTCGAGTTTCTCAAGGTTCTTTTCACTCTTCCTGGCGATATACCCTAAATACTGAAGGACTCGTAGGAGGCAGATGGTGGATAGCCTAATCAAGATCTTGAGTTTACAAAGGATTTATACGTTAATATTTAATTCGTAAATTACTGCCTCCGTGCTCGTAAGTCCATTAGCTATATTTAAACCTCAGTTGCAAAATAAAACAATAACATACTGTGTTTACTATTAACGTAGTAAGGAGGATGAAAATGAAGACACCAGCACGCTGGCTTAAAATCAATATACCTTTTTTAAATTCATAATTGGTAAGCCCTTGGCATCATCTCACCTGATGGTAAGTGACGATGATGCCGAAGATGGTAGCGGGCTTACCAAGATTCCCCAACGCAATGGAGAACTGGCTATCTTATCTTCAAGCCGGAACACATCAATGTTATTTACACTGATGTTTGGCGGCAAGATTTAGATAAGATGGTCGTAGCTAGCCAGGTGGGCTTAGAAAATGCCCTACCACCAACCGAACCGAGTCTGTCAAGTTGACCCCACCGGGTATCGAATCTACCCTCTGCAGCACAAATTTGTCAACTACCCTCAAAACGCATCAAAACTGTAGTGCGGCCGTAAAATGGTGACCGCTATTGCTTCACAATAATTCACAATCATCATATCAGCTCAGATACGTCCCCACCGAGGGGCTCGAGCCTACCCTAAATTAGGGAGATCAGGCGTTAGTCGACCACGCGAGCCCAGTGCGGGTTGGTCAACTTCATTAATACTGATAACCAAAGCAATTTGTGCAAAATTATTCTCTAACCATTCCAAAATATCAAATATGCACAACGTTAAAATTCAAGTTTTCACTTCTGCCGGCACTCCCGGAGTGCAACCCGTTTTTTTTATCATTCTTCGTCATTAAATCGAAAACTATACATCATAAAAATAATTAGAAATCTGTTTAAGCTGGTGCCAATGAAGTCCTTTCATACAATACCCCACATGACACGGTTAAATCAATTCAAAATTTGGACCGCCCGCTCCTTGCATAATTGATTACGTACTTTAAATAAAGACTATATTTTTTTATGATTTAATTACAAATGTATAGTTTTCAGATTTTTCCCTATACTTGTAGTATAAGACGGTATTGTTTGCCAAATTCCATAGTTCTAGGTCAACCGAAAATACCCTATGAATTTTAATTCCCTTGAGAGTGTCGAAATATATTTCGGATCATCAGAAGGGTTTTGGTCGTATCTAAGAAATAAACTCGTCTTTGAGAAGTTTTGGAGTGTACAATCAATATTCACACACGTTTGCAACACGAGGCTTCACGATGATTCGGATGAAAACCGATTATTTTATAGACTGCGATGAGTTCGGCACGGGGCTGGCTTCCCAAGTTGACAGTTCAGCTGCTCGATCAAAAGTGCTCGTAAAATAATTGGCGCCTCTGTCGTAGCCTCTGTAGGTAGGCTGCATTGTCTTTAATGGTTCGATAATCACAACGATTCTGATTGGCTAACTAACAAGTACCAACACTACCAACTTACGGGTTCCGGTCTCGCACCGACCACGCCTTGGCCAAAGATGACTATTATTACTACCCTAGCTAACCGTTTGACGTTTCAAGATAAAACACACGGTGCTTCGACGGATGCATAGATGGCACCACGTCCTTGCGCTCCGACATATACGTTTTTTGCGGCATAAACAGCGGTATCTTTTTTTTTCGTTAACTTAGAAGGTTGTTTTTTTCACAGCTTTAAGTGACTGTAGACCGGAGTATATGGTTTTAATTTCAACTTGATACCTCCAATCCTTTGGCCTTTGCCCAGTAGTGGTCGTTTTTCGGCTGATATGATGATATGTCCTCCACGCGTTCTCGAGGTAAAAGGTCATGACAGACAGACGGACGGACAACAAAGTGATCCTATAAGGGTTCCGTTTTTTTCCTTTTGAGGAACAGAACCCTAAAAATTAAGTAATTACCGAGGAGATGACCGGCACATGAGGCATTCCATCTAAGGTTGGGAAAATCATCAACGCCGAGAAAATGCAGGGTTCGGCGCCACGCCCACGCCTGATCCGGTGGCGCGCCGCACCGTAATCCGGTTCGGCGCCGGCGACGTTTCATTTGGTTTGAACACGTCTTATGCTGTCTATATTGTGATTGTTCGTCAACTGCGTCACAGTATTACGATATGGCTTAAATTCCCTCTCGTATATCTACCAGATACGCTAAACTACCAGCGTCCCCACTGACCGACAGCTAGGTCATATAGTGAGGGCCGCTATTTCTGCCAACGCCATAAGGTGAAGACAAGGACCAGCTACGGTAGGTCTTGCCGCCAAGACGCTTGTCCCGGTACTCTGCAAGGCGAGTGCCTCGTGGAAGAGAACCACTACCTACTGTCCAGGTAGGTCCCGGAGTTGTAGGCACGCTCAGCTCCCGCGGCTTCCGCTGCTGGCGGTTCGATCCCCGCTCGGGACGCCAGAGAAGCTGGCTCCCACATATCCGGTGTGGTACCGGAGCTGTAGGCACGCTCACTTCCCGACGCTTATCGCACCTGTCCAGACTTACTCCTACGCGGCTGGATCGGCCGGAGCAGTATTAGCTTAGCTCTACTTGCTATCCAAGCAAGTGCCGGAGATGCTTCTCTGCCAGTAATTAAACCAGCAGTTCCGCTTAATGGACAACTCACGTGCCCCGCGTTGTTTTCGCCCAGAGCCCACGTGGCCGGCTACGACAACACTAGTTGCGCGCGGGGAAGGACGACTGGACGCAACGTGCTTGCCAGGCAACACACATTGCCCAACCCCTGCAATTAACCACATACCACTACGAGTCCATGACCCAGTCGGGGGACCGACAAGCCAGAGTGCCGAAGGCGATAGATCCAACGGCAGGCAAGCGGTGGGCTACCCCCGACCCCGTAGTACCCTGATCCAAACAGCCGGACCCGTAGTTCCGGCTGCGACCTCCACCTAGCCGGGTAGCTCTAGGTAGAGCTAAAAGGGATATGGCTTACAGTGGCGCAACGCCTTTAGTCAGCGGAGTTTACCAGGCAGTGCCCTGCCGCCCGCTGCCCAGCAAGTACCGTTCCGTTGCTCCCGCTATACTCGTCTTGTAATACCACACCCCGGACACTGCACATACAAACGGTCGTGAAATGACAATTCTAAAAACAAATGACGGAGCAAACAAAATCACGGCGAAATCCCATACGTTCGAGAACCAAACTGTAACCAATCTGGGTAACGAGGGGGTGAGGGCGCAATGTAGAGAGCGGCAGGGAGTGTCCATACTGTATGACAGTACTATTATAAATACTTTGGTAATACTGTGACTGAGTTCCAACCAAGTGTACCCCACCACGATATCTCTCGCCTTTTTTATTCACAATTGGTTAGCATTTGGCAACATATTACCTGATGGTAAGTGACGTCAATGACGGCTTACCAAGATTCCCCAACGCAATGGGAAACTGGCTATTCATATCCGCTAAAATTGATGTTTAGTAGCAGGACTTAGATAAGATGGTGATTGGTGGTAGCTATCCAGGTAGGATTAGAAAATATCCTATCACCAACCAAACCAAGTCTTACAAAACTTTAGACCCCGCCGAGATTCGAACCTACTACCTCCTGGTGTGAACCGAGTAGACTAACCACTACGCCACGCAGGCGGTCAAAATCACCCTTGGCCCTTATTTCACCTTGTCCGTGCTCAAAGGGTAAAAACGGGACCCTATTACTAAGACTTCGCTGTCCGTCCGTCCGTCTGTCTGTCACCAGGCTGTATTTCATGAACCGTGATAGGTAGACAGTTGAAATTTTCACAGAATGTGTACTTTTTTTGCCGTTAAATAAAAACAAATATTAAAAATTAGAAAAAAATAACGTTTCTATACAAAAAAGGGTTTTTTTTGAAACGTGAAGAATCTAGTGCCATCTAATATGATGGTACGGAACCCTATGTGTGTGGTTCTGACTCGCACTTGGCTGGTTTTTTTAAATCTCACCTTCCCTATCAAACCCGAAGGCCTGGACTCTGATGTTGGCGCAGCAGGTCCACTTCCCATTGTTATTGATGCATGAGGCTCCCGCAAATGGCAACTGCACTTTCCAGTCTGGCTTCCAGGATGGTGTGCTGCTCGTGTTGCTTAGGAGCTGGTAAACAATGGTTTAAAAATGATTGTGAAGCTGCGACTTTTCATACAAACAGCCTTAACGATTTTCACCTCTAAAATGTTAACCGATTTGGACCAATTTTTCATAGGTTTTCAGTCACAACAAAAGGTACTATCATATATATACTTTGAAAAAAGCTAGGCTTATACGTTTTTGTTTTTTCAATATAGTTAATAAGTTTAATTTTATTGTCGATTACGTGTTTTGATATAAAACTATTTTTTGTTTATTTATAATCAGTAAGTAAAAACCAAAGATAATTATAGTTCCTAAAGGAATTGGTAAAAACTAAACGTATAAGCTTAGCTTCAGTTCTTACTGACAACTTATCAAAAAATGGTCAAAATCGGTTAACATTTAAGAGGTGAAAACTTGAAGGAATTAAAACGTCCTTGGGTGAAAATCGTTAACGCCGTTTGTATGAAAAGTCCAATTTTCGCTGTGGGTTCAGAGTCGTCTTAAGAATAAACTTTTGTTTTAAATAAACTATAATACAACTTTCCATAGAGAGTCTTCTGTTAAAATTTTGTTTAATTTTCGTAAATCAACTGCGTAAGGATTTTAGGTTTACAGATAAATTGACTTTGTTGTTTTCATTTTATTTCAATCTTCGATCGTGCAATCTTATTTTTTTTATCATGATTGAACTAGTAGTAAATTCTTAATACTGTGCAGCACAATCAATCAATCAATCATTTTATTCACAAACAATGTACGTTGTATTTGAAATAACAATAATATAAATATAAGTAATTATGTACATAAACAAACAATACAAAGATATGCAACATTAAGATAACGCAATTTTTTCAGTTCAATTCATGTCCTAATTAAAATTTAAAATAGTATAAAATGTAAAATGAAGTAAGAATAAGTATAAATAAAAAAAAGTAAAAAAAAATCACGTCAAGAAAAATAATATTAAGATAAAGTAAAAGATTACAGGAAACCATTAAAAATCACATCACATGTCCATAAAAATAAAATATCAAAAATATTGAAAATCAAGTAAAATGGGCAATAAATTCATTCAAGTGTCATATTACAAAAAAAAAACAGGTAACTTGTAACTTACCGAGTTATCGTATGAGACAATAGGTTCACTTGAATTAGTCGAATCGATGAACTGTGATTCACTAGCATCTTGATTTTCCTTCAGGACGGCTCCTAAACATGACAAAACGTTATTATGCAACCACAATTAATTTAATGAAACAAATTTTAATATGGTTATTTAAGCCCGCCTGGCTAGCTACCACCATCTTATCTGTCTTCCCGCCAAACATCAGTGTTAACAACATTGATGTGTTCCGGCTTGAAGATAAGATAGCCAGTTCTCCATTGCATTGGGGAATCTTGGTAAGCCCGCTTCCGTCTTCGGCATCATCGTCACTTACCATCAGGTGAGATGTTGCCAAGGGCTTACCAATTGTGAATAAAAAAAAATGTATGTGCTTACTACACTATACAATACAATACAATACAATTATTTATTGATAACTTTCTTGTTACACGTCAAAACTTATTAATAAGCTAATATAAGCTATATATGTTATGTATGTATTATGTATATATATGTCAGTTTCATCTCATATATGTCCCCACCGAGGGGCTCGAGCCTACCCTGAATAAATAAATAATAAATAAATATTCTAGGACAAATCACACATCTGGCCCCAAAGTAGGATTCCCTGTGTTATGAGTTACCAGAGACTGATATACATACTTATATACGTTTAAATACATACATATATAGATATATTTAACACCCAGACACAGAGCAAACAAATCTGCTCATCACACAAATGCTTGCCCTGGGTGGGGATCGAACCCACAACCCTCGGATCAGTAGTCAAGGGCACTAACCACTGAGCCACCGAGTCAGTCCAGAATTACGCGGGCCCAGTGCGGGTTGGTCGACTTCACACACAACCTGCGAGTTTCTCCGCAGGCGTGTGCAGGTTTCCTCGCGATGTTTTCCTTCACCGTTAAAGCAATCGGTAAGTGTGTACGTAAGTTTTGAAAAACTCATTGGTACATTGGCCGTCCGTAAAATAGTAATGATTTTAGTTTATATCATTATTATTTACGTGTTTTACTTAAGCATATTTATTTTTAATATATATTTAAATTGAAATATTAAATATTCTATGAATTAGTTTATTGCTCACTACTACCACAGATTACTAATTAGTTACTACGCTACTACCCCACAATAGGGATGACGACAGCATCAGAAATAAATTATGAACTCTTGATCACTAAATTGCCCTCCTACTTAAACTTCGGAAAACCTTACTCGTTTTATTTTCCATCAAGTCGTCGATTTTAAACTCACTAAAATCACAAAATGAGTACATAAATGACGCTGCTAAACTATGACGTCACGCCTAGGTATTTCTAACATTTTTAGAACAAAATGTCGTTTTTGACAGATAAGTAACTCAGATGACTAGCATTCGTCATCCCTATAATGATTTTTCATGTTTCCTCCGCCTAAAGGTTGCCTAAGAGATCACTTGTTAGGGATAAGACCGCCTACATGTACAACTTCCTCAATAATTGTTTTTTTTTTCTCTGTTGTGCAATAAAGTGTTTTCAATCAATCAATCAATCAAACTTCTCAAATTCCAGCTTACCATAACAACACAACACATAACACAACACCAAAAAACACAGCTTCATCATTGCAATTCAATCCGTACTGCATAAGCCTATTATATAACAGTTCTTGATCTAAACTAGGCGCATTTTTGTGATACAAACAAATATATGGCATCGACGAGTGAATGCCACTTTCTAGTGAAACTGCATAGATGCACCACCACTTGCCGAGACAATGACCATTTTAATTTTATGCACAAATCATTATCTCATCACGAATATCTACTTGTCGCTTGTAAAGTCGAGAAGCTCCAGGAATAGGAGATCGGACTGCATCAAAAATAAAATCTGAAATATGAATTCATAAATTGCTCTCCTCTTGAAGTTTCAAAAAACCTTACTTGTTTTGTTTTCCATCACCGGTTCAATTTTTAATTGATCAAATTCACAAAATAAGTTCGTCAATGACGCTTAAAATGTATGACGTCACTTGTGGGTATTTCAAACATTTTTAGAACAAAATTTCGTTTTTGACGGATCATAAAAAGTAACTTAAATGACTTAGCAGTCCAATCCCCTATTATCTTAAGGCGAGGTTAGCGAGGTATTGATTGGAACGGTTGTCTCCGTCTTTTTCTTTACGTGTAAAAAGTAAAGAAAATAACCATACTTTTTCAATGGTTTTTCGTTTCAATCTAAAACTACAATGAAAGTATAAAAAATAATAACTCACTTTGTATTATTATAACAATTATTGTTGTATATTTTTTTTAATTAATACTTCAAAATATTAGTCATAACTAGAGTTGAAGGTAACGGTGTAGACCTATCTTTGGGTTTTTTTTATATCCAGCCAAAACTGCTCAATCGTGTTTCTAATAGTTTTTGACTTTAAGAAACATAATCAACAATAAGGGTATTTTTTCCAACCTTTGGTTTTTTATCGTTGAGTAATTGACGTCAAAACTAATGAAAATCTGTAATATTACTGCCTTAAGAGTATTGTGAACCTACGGTGAAAATTAAACTTTTTATACAAACGCCGATAGCGATATATACCTACTAAAACTCTTTTCTTCAAGGTGGTTACTTTTGGTGGTTACCGATTTTTAAATGTTTTTTTTAAGATTAGATATCTCTCAAAGATTTGTTAGATGAGTTTCCCAAATGCAGTTATTCCTTAAATCGGAAAAAAAATACAAATAATGTTTTATATACCGATTTTTTTTTAAATAGATAGGTTGTCAGTCAGAACAATAGCTAGGTTATAGGTTTCATTTTTTAAATTATTGATTAAAATAAAAGTTAAAAAAACTAAAAACCGACTTCAAAATGAAATTCACTCAGAAGTATGAAATAATATTATTAATATATAAATTTCGTGTCACAATGTTTGTCCTCAATGGACTCCTAAACCACTTAACCGATTATAATATAATTCGCACACCATGTGCAGTTCGATCCAACTTGAGAGATAGGATAGGGTAGGGTAGGGTAGTGTAGTGTAGGGTAGGGTAGGGTAGTGTAGTGTAGAGTAGTGTAGGGTAGGGTAGTGTAGTGTATGTAGGGTAGGGTAGGGTAGTGTAGGGTAGGGTAGTGTAGGGTAGGGTAGTGTAGGGTAGGGTAGTGTAGTGTAGTGTAGGGTAGTGTAGGGCAGGGCAGTGTAATGTAATGTACGGCGGTACGAAGTTTGCCGGGACAGCTAGTATTATTATACTTAAATACACAACATTAACCAACAATAACGAAATCAAAGGTGGGTACGAATTAAATTAGAGGCTTAAAATTTTTTTTGAGGTCGGTGTCAGCAAACCATCGAATCTAAACCATTTAATACGTAAGTAACTGTGTGCTGGTACCGACCTCAAAAAAAATTTAAGCCCCTAATTTAATTCGCACGCGCCTTTGATTTCGTTATTGTTGGTTAATGTTGTGTATTTAAGTATAATAATATTATTTCACACTTTTGAGTGAATTTCATTTTGAAGTCGGTTTTTAGTTTTTTAAACTTTTATTTTTATTTTCTTTATTTTTAGTGATAATGCTATCTATCTAACAACGTTAAACCCAATCACCTACTCACCAGTAGGAATTATCAAATCGTAACATGAAAGTTATGGAGTTAATTGTCCATCATAAGCATCATCTGAATAACCTGAAAGAATACAACATATCGGTCATTGTATACTTACGTGTATATAACGTACGTAACTACGTATATAATATTGAAAGAATTTTCCTCCAACTCCTAACCGTTAAGGAGTTGTACCTTCCTTCATCAGCTTATCAACATGAGATGATGACTAACAGACGCAAGTATTTTATTAGCTTTAGAAAACATATGGATCACGTAATAAGTGTTTACGTAATGAGTAGTTTGAGGGTTGCTCTCGATTTTCCTCGGATCCCATCATCAGATCCTGACTTAGTGACAATGGGACACCCTCGGGAGTATACTTTTTCAAATAAAAATAAATTATTTTGAAAATCGGTCCACAATTGACGGAAAAATCGGTGAACATGCATTAAAAAAAATATATATAAGTACAGTCGAACTTAGTACCTCCTCCTTTTTGAAGTCGGTAAAAAATAAAAAATTGGCCGCTATCAATTTTGTATTTTAAACACTGAATGACAAATAAAATTTAGCTTTTTAATTGTATTAAAAAAAACCTTTAAAACCAGCTTTTGTTCTAACTTTTATGAATCGTTATCGCCGTTTGTATTGAAATAAAAAGTCGCAGGAAAACTTGAATTCACAAGCAAGCCCTGAGATAGTACGTAAGTAATCATTATCTAGGTACCATTGTATAAATATTTTTAAATAGCAACCTGTACATAGTATCATCGAATTTTAATAAAATGGCTCTTAGTAACAACATAGAAACTAAACACAACATCCAATGAACGTATTATTTAACTTGCAATATTTGTATGTATGTTTGTGTGTATTACGTCAAATTTTACAAACTTTTTTAGAGCGACATTCAGGGGTTCGAATGAGCTGAAATTAGGTATGAATCCGTATTCCTGCTGACAATAGATCCTTTAGATTTTTTTGAAGTTGATCTGATAATGAACTTTGGAGGTGAAATAAAGGTCCGAGGGCTTTCGTTACATTTCTCAAAACACGAGGAGTTAGCCACCGTATTTCAGTTCGGATCTATTAATGTTCGCATCATGCTGTGCTCTTAGGGAGAGTCACGCACATGGAAATGACGGCGATATGTCCGGTGGGTTTTTCTTTGATTCCAGCTTTTTTAAATCCACAATTATTGGTAAGCCCTTGACATCATATCACCTGATGGTAAGTGACGATGATGCCGAAGACGGAAGCAGGCTTAACAAGATTCCCCAACGCAATGGGGATCTGGCTATCCTATCTTCAAGCCGGAACACATCTATGCTGTTAACATTGAAGTTTGGCGGCAAGACTTAGATAAGATGGTGGTATTTAGCCAGGCGGGCCATAAAAATGCCCTACCACCAACCAAACTGAGTGTAATGTTACAAAGATGACCCCGCCAATAATCGATCCCGCGTTCTCCTGGTGTGAAGAGAATGGACTAACCATTACGCTACGGAGGCGGTTAAATAATAATAGACCGATGATGTTCAAAATAAAATTCTACGGTTTTGGTACGTTGGGTAATGCTGAAATTATCCGTGATGAATCTCCAAAATGTGTTTTATAATTTTTTAGAACAAAAGAATACTAAATGTCAGTGCAGTTATATTTACTTTTTTAACCCCGTCGTGACTCTTGCTTCACCCAGTAATGCAAGCGTAAAACTAAGTGTGGTTATAGTACTTATCCTAAAGTTTATCAACAAATTAAAAAAAAAAACCGGCCAAGAGCGAGTCAGACTCGCGCAAAGTACGGTTACGTAGTGTTTTTAAAAAAACAAATGTATATTTATAATAAAAAACAAAATTATCAATGACATATATTACTGGCGAAAATTATGTTTGCAGTTGGTAATAGAACATTTTGTATGGAAAATGTATGAACCTATTACCAATCCGATTGCCCATTTCAAGTTGGTCGCCTACTACTCCTAAACTAAGAAAGCCTTATTAGCTGTGATAGTTTTCCTTTTAAATTGATTGTATGTCCTACTCTTTTCAATGGCAGGGAGGCGGGGGGGACGACTTAACTGTAACAAAAATTAGCACTTTAAAGCTTAATATTTCGCAAACAGATTCCTAAATCAAAAATGGTTTTAGCAAACCCGCGGTAGTTTTGAAAGCCCTATTCTAGGATACCCCACATGATAGGTTACTTCGACGTTCAAAAATTCTTCCCCCTCATTTACATGTAGGAGAGGTAGTCCCCTTAACAATTTTTTTGAAGATTTTATTGTACCACTTTGTTGGCGTGATTAATATGAATACTCGTGCCGAATTACAGCTTTCTAATATGTACTATATGCCTCTTAGCTAAGCCGCGGACAGACGGACAGACAGACAGCCATAGCGAAACTATAAGGGTTCCTTGTTGACTCCGGAACCCTAAAACCGTACAAGTTTGACTCGTATTCGTGCTAAGGAGTTTGAATTGAATGAAAAAAAATTCTGTCGCTCGCGTTGATGTCTTTTGTTTGAAATGATTAAGTATCAATGCTAGACTTATATGCAGAGGCGTGATGGTACGTAACCTTCTGTGCGCGACTCCAACTCGCACTTGACTGGTTTTTCTAAAGATATTTAGAATGCGTAATATACACCTAAGAGCGTCGGTGGCGTAATGGCATGGGCCCCTACCTCCTGTCCGGGAGGTCATGGTTCGAATCCTGCCACGTACCAATGTGTTTTAGAATTTCGATTTCATATGTCCGTTTATCCGACGCTCTTACGGTGAAGGAAAAACATCGTGAGGAAACCTGCACACGCCTGGGAAGAAACTCGAAGGTTGTGTGTGAAGTCAACCAACCCGCTCTGGGCCCGCGTGGTCGACTAAGGCCCGATCGAGCCCCTCGGTGGGGACGTATATGAGCTGATGAGATGAATACACACCTACTTCGCGAGATATAAATTTACCACAGATTTAAGAAATAATTTGTTATCAGAGAACCCTCTCTCAACGCCACGATGTCATAAGCACCAGTTAGTTTATTTAATAAGTTAATAATTTAAGATATATACATACTTTTAAAGTTCTTAAAACAACTTAACAACGAATATAAAGTCGGTAACGACAAATATATCTTTAAAAGTTCTTAAAGCAACTGAACAACGAATTTATCGACAAGTCTATCTTTAAAAGTTCTTAAAACAACTGAACAACGAATTTATCGACAAGTCTATCTTCAAAAGTTCTTAAAACAACTGAACAACTAATTTATCGACAAACCTATCTTTAAAAGTTCTTAAAATAACTGAACAACAAATTTATAGACAAATCTGTCTTTAAAAGTTTATAAAACAACTGCGCAACGAATTTATCGACAAATATATCTTTAAAGTTCTTAATCAACTGAACAACAAATTTATCGACAAGTCTATCTTTAAAAGTTCTTAAAACAACTGAACAACGAATTTATCGACAAATCTATCTTCAAAAGTTCTTAAAACAACTGAACAACTCATTTATCGATAAATCTATCTTTAAAAGTTCTTAAAACAACTTTCGCCAAACCTATTGTTTAAACCTATCGATCGAAAATATCGAGTAAAGATTTGACGACGTTCTCATCGTAGTCTTCGATGTCATCCCCCGAGTCGATGACGGCGTCCACTCCACCCAGGGGGTTGGGGACGACCAGGCCGCCGCTCTCGTCCGGCTTCACCATAGCTATGCCGTCTGCGCCCATCCTGTAACGTTATGTAAAAACCTTTAGATTATAATCTCGCGAGATTGTGAACTGTCGATAGATTGTGAACCGTAACATACTGCTTACAATTACACTAGTGTCATTGTAATCTCTCTAGTGACATTACAATAACACTAAGCGAAGTGATTAACATTAAATAAATGAGCGAGCGTAGCGAGCGATGTTGGTTTTGGTCAGTCAAAGAGCAACGCGAACCCCTGCCTGAAGAAGAGGAAGAAATGATCGGTTTTATTCGGATGGGCCGTGAAATTTTAAGCCGATTGACAATTTTACGTCATATTATAATGTAACTGAATTTAGTGTAGTGAGATTGTAATATCGCGGTTTTGGCAATATCCCGGCGACAGATACAGGCTTATATTTAGGTAAAAATTCAACAGTTTGAAATATCAGTCAATATTTTTCTGTAGTGTGTATAAAATACACATTATTAGGTCAATTTTGGACAAGCTGTTACAGTGGAAAGGCTCTATCGACGAAACTAGCCAAGGAAGATGATGATAAATTATTTTTTAACTGATTTAAAAAAAAAGAAGGCTCTCAATTCGACTAAATGTTTATTTTTGTGTATGTTAGGCAATTTCACTTGGTTTGCACTGTAATGCTACAGTATTTAATAATTTGTGGACGGGGGGGTGGTGGTTATGTTATGGATGGCCTTATGGCACAGATTACTAAATAGTTACTTCGTAACAGATACATCACTCCCATACAAAAGCGTAAATACCTACGCTATAATAGCCTACAAAATCTTAATAATAATACCAGTTGTTTTCAGCGAGAAGAAATGTACCATAACATACAGAAAGTTGAGATTGTTTTGCCCGCCGCCGCGCGACCCACGTGCGAGCGCGTCATCGAGCGAATGTGCTAGGGTTGTACCTATGATGATTTTGGTAATGAAACGAATGTTGTAGAAAATCAATTATTTTATATTTGTCGATCAAATATGTTTGAGTTTAATAAAATGATAGATGCATTTTTCCCTACCCTGAATTATCAAAATCCCGATTATTAAATTTTATTGTCGAAAATATCAGAAACCTCGTAAATAATTTTAACAAATAATCAAAACAGGAAACAGGAGCAAAGCGGAGGAAAACCAACCAGTCTTTAAAATTTCCAAGACGGTGCTGCCAGGCCGATCCATTATGATGTTATCAAAATTGTTTAAAAACGCTTTTTCTAATTCTTCAATGTAATTATTAAAAGTTTCTGGTGGGACTTTAAGCCCACCATAAGAGAGACATTAAGTAGGTAACTATTAATTATAAATAAAATACACAGAAATAATACCTGAAATCCTTAATTTACGACGATTAACATAGTAGGTACCTACTCACCATTATTGTCAAGGAATAAATGATGATAAATTGTAAGGGAACAAGAAAAAGGAAATCGAAAAAAAAACAAAAGATTTAAAATACTAGTTCGTCTCTCGGCAATGAAAAAAATGTCAAATTTTCATTTGTCTTTTGACTGTGATACCCGTCCACTGCACAATAATAATTGCGTGGTTTCGGCATTTCGATAGCGGTAAATGTGACGTGAGAGCACTCAGGCTGCCGTGCGGCAACCCACTGTCGGTTGTATCGTCTCCGATACGCGTAGTGGTAGGCATATAACGCGTGGCCTTGAGCGAGTGACGGACGCCTGCTTATGGTTCACGTCCTTAACTATTTCGGTCGGTCGAACTTCAGGTTCCACTTCGACAACGAGATATCCTTGGAAACCAAATATGTCAAGCGTTTTTTGTCTTCAGGCATATCAACAACCTGGTCCATCCTCGGAATTGTGAAATTAGAAGCGGTGGGTTGGGGTAAACGAGTCAAACGAGCAGTTTGATACCTCTGAGTACCAAGAATTGGACTCTGGACGGGAACTGACGGAGTAACCGTAATAGGAGGTTCTAACAAATCATCAGTAACCTCAGCAGCATCTTCAACCAAACCTTGTTGTTGAATTTCTTCAGGGGCCGCGTCTCCGTAAGCACCAACCTCAGGATGTTCCATCTTGATTAGAAATAATCAAAACTAAGACGGGAACGGATTCACCCACAAACGACGAAAAAAAAGGGAATACCTGGGTATATATTTACCCCGTAAAAGGCAAAAATACTATAGTTCGGGCGCCATAAATGCATCATAATTTGATTTAAAAGGGGTTAAATAATATAATAGAGATGCTACATGATACGTAGAATTTTTACTCTTGGCCTAAATAAGAATTTCGGAAAGAAAATAAATTTTAGGGTAATATGGAATACTTTTATTTTATAAGCTTAGAAATATTTGGGTAAAGATAAAAACCAGTGGATAAATAAAGATGTAAAGAGTGAATGACCGTGGAAATAACCTAGATATAAAAGCAACACATTACATAATTTTAAAATATAAAAAAAAAGGTTAGGTAACGATCGATCGTCCCCCCGGGTATATAAAATGATCTGATAAATTCCTAAAAAAGTAAATCAAGGTTAATTATCAGCTGTCGAAATTACCCTTCAACGTTATACGTAAAAACACTTTGGGTGTACCATACTCTTAATAAATTTTAAATCAAACACAAAATTGTTATAATAAAAGGGAGACAGGAGAACACGCAGGCCAGCAGCTGCGCTTGGAGGACGACAGCAGAAATTTGTCGAGCAGGTCGTAATGCTTGATCACCAGTAAGAATCAAGTCCAATGGGCCTTAAATTAGATATGAACAAAAGTTTCACTTCCCTTTTGGTAAGCAGCAGGCAGTTGCTGATCGGCGTAGTTAGCAATACTCCGGGGTATAGTGGTAGTATGCTGATATGTTCGGTCCGTGCGGAAGACCCTTGTTCGGACCGTGTGGAAGACCCTACAACGATGAAATAAAATTTAGTTCGCAACGGCACTAAATAAAATTGGACAGCTATCTCCAAGCATAAATTACTTACCCCAGTTGAAAATAGGAGGTCTTGAAAATAATAATAATATTTATATTGAAAAAACCTATTTCTACGGTCAACACTCCTCAATTGTTTTCACTCTTTGTCAAAAGCTCGCAATCATTTCCAAATTCTATTTTTATAGACGAACAAGATCAAAAGAGAATTTAATTATGAAACGCAAGAAAGGAGATCGGCTCGAATCGATAGTCTGCGTTTCAGTTTGTACTACGTAAAAAACGCTAAACACTTTAAAAAACCGACTTCCATCGCAACAACATAGTAAAATTTTGCATTATTATTATTTGGTTTTTGTTAATTTTCTTATAAAGTACTACACCGATTTTGATAAAATGTATATAGGACACCACGGGAAGCAAAAAAATAAAAAAAAGAATTATCAAAATCGGTTCACCCAGTCAAAAGTTCTGAGGTAACAAACATACATTTTTTTTAATTGAGAACCTCCTCCTGTTTGGAAGTCGGTTGAAATGTGGCCAAGTGGGGACCACGCGCAAAGTAGGGTCCTTATTCTTTTCAAAAAATATGTTTTTATTTAAAAAACTAAGTTATTTTGACTATTAGAATCTATGAACTTGATACAAATCCAACTGTACAACTGAAGTTGGTCCACTATTCCATAAATTAATAAAATTCTACTCATCCTTGATAATTTTCCTTTTCATCATCATCATATCAGCCGAAGGACGTCCACTGCTGGACATAGGCCTTCCCCAAGGACTTCCATTATTTAAATAAATAAAATGCCCTGCTATTTCAATTACTTTCAGATTTCCTGTAATAACAGTTTAGCTAGTAGGGACAGATATTATAATTCTAAAAAAAACCACAACACTTAAAAACTTAATATTTCTTTAACGAATCATTCATTGAGAAAATGTTCTCTACAAACCTTCATTCGTTTTGAAAGGTCTACCTACTATTACACGATGGGGTACGTGAATTAAAATTCTCGCATTAGTAGAGGTACCCTAAAAAAATTAAAGATTTTATTCCTATAATTTTATTTTACTGACGTTTCGTGGAATAAAATATTAAGATTTTTACTTAGGTATCCACTTAGAGCAACACGACCAGGTGGAATACCTGGGTGCCATTAAAAAAGGTGCCTTTAAAATCGGTGCCCCCAGTGGAATACTTTGCCAGATGGGCTCACGTTGATCCCTTGGCAAAAGGTGGCTGCCAGCTTAGTGACGTCACTTCCGAGAGTACATTCGCGCCCTCTTACCAGGAACACACAGTGGACCCCCGGGTCGGCAGCCGAGACAGCAGCCACACAAATTATGCCTGCCTGGTGCCTAAGTATGAGTTTGTTCCGATTGCTCTCGAGACAGCGGGGCCGTGGTGTTCTGAAGTCAAGTCCTTCTTCGTGACGTATGAAGGAAAAGGCCTAGATTCGAGGTCGAGCTCCACTTTTGGCCCAACGCATCTCGCTGGCTATCCAGCGAGGAAACAAAAAACAAAAATTCTAGAAACATGAATAATTAGCTTCTCCACAGATTTGAACAGTAATATATAAGTCACTGAGCTTCTCGTTTTTTTTGTTTTTACTTTCAGAGCAGTAAATGCTGTAATTTTAGTATTTTTAGTTACTAATTTGTTGTAACATTTACCTCAAGTAATATAAAAAATATTAATAAATCACTAGTGTTTTTTATTTTTTTCTAAACTTGAAGATGTACCCCACACGTCCCCATACTAAAAAAAATTAGTTCGTTCGCTCACGTCTATAAAAAAAGGCCCTTGAGATGGCCTATGAATTTGCTCATATGATTAATGAACTTGTAAAAATTGGTACCAGCCCGATCCGTGTTGATAATCACTCAGGAAAAACGATTTCATAAAGATGTTGCCCGCGTAGATCCCGTTTTCAACCGGTCCCTTAAGATTTCTGTATGCCAAATTTCAACCCGATCCGTCATTAAGTAATTCGAGCTGTGCATTGATAGCCAGTTAGGTCAAAATTTCATATGTATAAATACATCTCGTTAATAAATTAAATCTCTATCAGTATTCCAACACGGCCTCACCTCAGACAGTCGAACGCCAGGTTGAATAGCTGCAGCGAGCGCCACTGTCCAGTCATTGCTAAACAAAAGTGAAAGTTTCTTCCCGGGAAGAATACATTATAGAACTTGGCGCACACTTTCAAATTCGTCAACCTCGGTGGACTGATACAAATCGGACGAGGATTCTTTCCTGAAAACAAAAACAACGATACATAATTCAGAACGTTTTTATTCGAATCGATAAGCATTATATTGTATTTTAAACAGGTATAATTACCAGACAATGAGTTTTCGTACAGTATACGATCGTTTATTGACATGGCGACATCGAAAGCGAAATCACCAGGATGGTACGTGACCCTCATACAAGCTTTTTGATTAAACAAATCCATTACGAAACCAGTACAACACTTGCATACTCCCAAGGAGCAGGTGCAAGGTCTTGATGACGATGAAGAGTCTTCTGACTCTGATGATGTTGGTGTAGTAGTGGTATTTTTAGAGTTAGTCTTTCTCGCTCTGCCGTACAAAGCCATTGTAGATATATGTCTCATTCTTACTTGGTCCAACAACAAAAGTGAACTATCAGGCACCTCTATATCAAAACTAGCTATATCAGTGACATTTCCATTCGATCGGGCAACTAGAACAAAATTGAAATTAATGAGTCATTTCTTGATATCAAAATAAAATAAATATTGTTTAAAAAAACTAAAAACATTTTAAGGCACCTCAAATTAAAAAGTGAAAAAATATTCTTAATATAAGCTGAAAACAATAATGAACGAAAAAAATACTAGTATTATTGTGCTAAAGCGTGGGTAAAAATATGAAACAAAGCGCCCCACGCTTTTTTCACTATAATACTAGTATTTTTCGTTCATTATTGTTTTCAGCTTATACTAAGAATTATTTTTCACTTTTTAGTTTGATGTGCTTTTAAAAGCGTGTTTTTTTAAACAATATTTATTTTTCAAAATTTATTTCAGGAGATAATGTACAAAGTTTGAATTAAATCAGTCCGTTTAAAGTGTGTCAAAATCGAGAACAAAGGAGTCGGTTACAAACATACAGGTGAAGCTAATAAAAGCGTTATAAAAAAAATCTCTATAACTTTATTTACGTTTCGTCAAATTGAAAACTATATTATTATAAATAATAATAAATATTCTGGGACAAATCACACATGGTCATCTGGCCCCAAAGTAGGATTCCCTGTATTATGGGAACCAGAGACTGATATACATACTTATATACGTTTAAATACATACATATATTGATATTTAACATCCAGACACAGAGAAAACAAATCTGTTCATCACACAAATGCTTGCCCTGGGTGGGGATTGAACCCACAACTCTCGGATCAGTAGTCAAGGTATAGGTACTTACAATCATTTTCTCCATCAGTCACAGTGAAGATCAAGGTCACAACTATAATCACTTTGTAATATTCACTCATGTTGTTACAGTTTATTGCGACGCGAGTCTGCGCATACGCCGGTCGTGTGAATAAGATAACCGTTCCAGCACACCTGAGCTGATTTGAATTGAACCGGTCCTCCAACGGCCAGTAACTTTCACATCGATTTAATTTAACTGCTATTTGTATCTTAACGATTTATCCTGATTAAGTTTTTTTATAAGTATACTCGTATGAATGCAATATTCTTATGAAACTAGCATATATACCGTGTACCCATATCATTTGTAACGTTTTCTCCACGTAAAGAAAGTTTAAAACTCACTTTCTCTGTGTATTTTAAACACATAAATGTTGAGTGCATGTTAAAGTATGTATTGTTCCTTTCCAATAAGATGAAAAATATTTTAGTAAATCAGGGTCAAACGTACGTATTTAATAATAAATAAATAAAACGATACACAGCAAAACAGGTTCAAACGTACGTATATTAAATAATAAATAAATAAATATGAGTTATGTACTCTTATCTAAAAAATTACATTTCTTAACCTAAATCTTCTTTTTCATACACGACCGAAACGTCTGCCCTCAAATATATCACCAACTGCATCGCCGAGAGCACCCAGTGGTCCATTGTCATCCGAGCTTCCACCACCAAAAATACCACCTTCCCCTCCAAAGAGACCAGGTCCATTTCCACCTAAAAAACCTGGAACATCACCGCCAAGTATACTACCAGCCGCATTCTGAAGGAAACCTCCTTCGTCTTCATTATTTCCGTAAAGGCTTACTGTTGGTGGACCTGATGATATTGGCTTAGGTTTCAATCCTGTTTGCACGCCTGATGATCCAAGGCTGAAAAAGTTACAAGTTGTAGAAGATATACATACAGTTATTAGAACGTTGTATAAGTAAAAATATGAAATACCCAATACCGACCCAAAGCATCTAAATGAGGCCGAGTATATAGGAAAATCTGCTATATTTGCTGTGATATCTAAACAGGCGAAAGCATTTGAATTCCGTATACGGATATTGGATATTTCTGCACAGACTTGTACAAATGGTGCTCTTCGGGGATTGAAACATATCGGAGGTGGGTCACTGGCTGAAAGGTAACAAGCAAATTGAATTTAAAAATACACTTTAAAATGTTTCCTGTTTGCCATGTAAACCAAATATATTCAAACGGTTAGATACCTGAAACTCTGCGTCTAATAACAGTGTTATTATTAACACTCAATCTCACGTCAAATGCAAAGTCTTCAGGAATAAAAGATATGTTGCCACAAGCTTTCATGTTAATCCTTTGGAGTATTGCTCCAGTGCAACACCCACATTGTCCTTCAGGACATGAACAAGGAAATCTCGTGACTTGGCCGTTTATTGGCTGTTCTGGTGAAAGTTCTTCATCATTGACTACTGGATTTTGAGTAGCAACTGAAATTGCTGAAGCTGTAGTAGGTTCCTGTACTACTTGTTCATCGTTAACTACAGCTGGTGTTACTCCATCAACTACAGGTGGATCCTGATTCACTTCATCTTCCAACTCATCTTGTACATAATTTTCTTCCTCGTCGTGAGACACTTGAACAGGAATAACTATTGTCGCTTGAGACTTTAAAACAGGAGTCGGTCTAAATGCTTGCTTCCATACGTCTCGGGGAATACTGACATTAATTTGTTCATAAGGACGATCTTCTTTCACAATTATTTCACCTAAAATTATAATTAAACCTTTATTATTTCTCGCAAATATTAAATTTTATTTTATCATAAACTAGCTTTTGCCCGCGGCTTCGCCCGCGTGGACATTGTTTTCATGACTGTTTTTGAGAGCCAACAGCTCGCGAACCTGGAGATGGTTTTCTCCAGAACTTTCAGGAACTATATAGGGCTATTCTGATTAGCAGTCTATGCCACTTCCCACCCCCTCAAGTGATTCTATATAAAAAAGCACTTCAGTCTATTGCTCCGTTGCAACGCCAACGCGGTTGAGTGGAAATGAGAGTAAATTATGTCATTTCCCACCTCCTCAACTATCTCTATGTAAAAAATCACAACAATCTAATATTCCGTTGCGATGTTAAAGAAATTAGCCAAAAAGATTATTTTTCAGTTCCCTCAGGAACTGCATCGGACTATGCTACTTTCACAGGATAGACATTAGCATATGTCCTTTCCAGTGACACAGGCTATCTGCACTACGAATTTCATGAAGATTGGTCAAGGTGTCGAAGCGTGAAAATATAACAAACCAACAAAGACATTTTCACATTTATAATATTAGCAAGTTAGTAAGGATAACAAGTACTTACGGTATCCTTTTAGGCTAAGAACAACACTTATCAACGAAAATAAACAGTAAAGTTTCATAAGCACAGTCATCCTATGCGAAAGGTTTTCACGTGTTGAGGCTTTAGATAAGTCTTCCTTCGCTATCTAGTTTGCTTTGCACACGCCGTTTATAAAGCCAAGTATTTAAGTGTTGACAAGTACATTAAGCACCAATGACCACTCATCGACTCACTTCAGTTGCCTGGCCATTGAAAATTTAAATGACAAGTTATAAATTTTACATCAGGCACCACCAGTGAAAGTTGGCATTTGACGTAATATTTACAAATTTCTACTTTCGGGGCGATTTGTATTCATTTTTTTGATGATAATCTGTACCAAGTTAATTAATAATTTTTGTCGCATACACTTCTATTGTACACTGTTTGAATTTACCTGAACAATATTACGTAACCATTTTTATCATTGACTAGCTTTGTCAGCGGCTTCGCCTGCGTGGACATCGTTTTATGACTGTCTTTGAAGTTGACGAGCGTGGACATGAGTTTTCTCCAGATCCCTTAGGAACTATATTGGCAAAGTATATATATAAGGCTTAATGATATAAGCGGTGACTCCCGCTCCGGTTCTTTCCTGGTGTAAAGGTTGGCCATTGCCATTCAGCGGGGTAATGCAGCTGGTGTAATGGGCACCTTTGCGCCGGGTTCGGTAAGGGGCGGCTTATTTATTGACTGATAGTTAGTTAGGTATTTATAAAAAAAAATATTTGACTTATGACCTAGAATTAGTTTGACATGATATTTTATTTCACAGAAACATATTATTTTTTGTTATTCTTAAGTATATATATTAGTGCTATTCTGATTTGCGGTCTATGTCACTTCCCACCATTGTAACCAATTCTATACAAAAATCATTTCAATCTGTTGCTTCTGCGACGCCGCCGACGTGCGCGAGCCTGGAAATGAGTTCTTAGATCCCTCGGAAACCATGTCAGGATATGATAATTAGTAAACTATGTCATTTCCCACCTCCTCAGCCATCTCTGTGCAAAAAATACAACAATCCATTGTTCCGTTGCGATGTTAAAGAAATTGACCAAAAAAAAGATTATTTTTTCAGTTCCCTCAGGAAATGCATCAGAGTATGCTATTTTCGCGGGATAAAAACTTTTCTATGTCCTTTCCAGTGACACAAAATACCAGCATGCCAAATTTCATTAAGATTGGTCGTGGTGTTGAAGCGTGACAAGGTAACAAACAACATTCAAGAAATAATAACGCTTCCGACGTAGGTAGGAGTGCAACGACATCCTTTTTATTTAATTTTTTAAATCCACAATTGTTAAGCCCTTGACATCATCTCACCTGATGGTAAGTGACGACGATACCGAAGATGGAAGCAGGCTTACCAAAATCCCCCAACGCAATGCAATTATCTTCAAGCCAAAACTCATTGATGCTGTTAACTTTGATGTTTGACGGCAAGACTTAGATAAGATGGTGGTAGCTAGCCAGGCGGGCTTAGAAAATACCTTTCTCCAACTAAACCGAGTCAAATTAAGCAGACTAGTAACCTCCTGTTATTATGTTAAAGGGCAATGGAGCGTCCTATGCTCGGAGTTTCTCTGCGTGATCGAATCAGAAACGAGTAGATCCACAGGAGAACTAAAGCAACCGACATAGCTCACAGAATCGCTAAACTGAAGTGGCAGTGGGCAGGGCACATAGCTCGTAGAACAGATGGCCGATGGGGCAGTAAAGTTCTCGAGTGGCGACCGCGCACCGGAAAACGTAGCGTAGGCAGGCCTCCCACGTGGTGGACCGATGACCTGGTGAAGATCGCGGGAAGCCGATGGACGCGGGCAGCGCAGGACCGGTCGTCGTGGAAATCCTTGGGGGAGGCCTTTGTCCAGCAGTGGACGATTTCCGGCTGATATGATGAGTAACCTCCTGATGTGAATCCATTTAAAATTCTTCCTTAGTACGTTCCCCAAGCGTGAACTCTATTGCATTATCTGTAAAAGCATAAAACGCTACCAGTGTTTATTGGCACACTGAAATGTCTCGTGTACTTTTCAAGCGACTTCCAAAAAGGAGGAGGTTCTCAATTCGTCTGTATGTTTTTTTTTTTTTTTTTTTGTTTGTTACCTCAGAACTTTTGACTGGGTGAACCGATTTTTATGATTCTTTTTTCATTTGAAAGCTAGTACTTCCCGTGTGGTCCCATATAAATTTTATAAAAATCGGTGTAGTACTTTAGTAGAAAATTAACAAAAACCAAAAATAATAATGCAAAAGTGTACTAATTTGTTGCGATGGAAGTCGGTTTTTTTTTAACGTGTTTAGCGTTTTTTTAAATAATAAAAACCGGCCAAGTGCGAGTTGGACTCGCGCACCGAGGGTTCCGTACCACCACACCTCTCCACACTAGTACCTACAACAATTATATACAGGGTGTAAAAAGACCTCTCCCGGAAACTTAAACTGGGGCTTCTACTGGTTATACTGAACAACTTTTCCCAAGAAACCTATACTGATTTCTCAAAAAAAAAAGAAATTGTTCTTTTCATACAAATCAGTCAGGTGATCTACCAACTTTGTATGGGAAGCCCAATTTTTTTTTCTGAGTATTCGCTATTGGTTCCATGCGGAAAGTTGTTCAGTATGATCAGTAGAAGCCCCAGTTTAAATTTCCGGGAGATATCTTTTTATATCCTGTATATTCCTGTCCAACAAAAGCAATCGACGAGAGTGACAGAAAAATATTGTTCTTTAGCGTGAGAACGACTTACACTTGGCCAGTTTTTAATATTTGTTGTTTTACTTAATAATGTAATCACAGTAAGTTTCACGCTTATAGACAGGATGCAACAAAATTTGTATAGGTCCCGTCAGCGGAGGGTTCTACTCATCATACTGAACGACTTTAAAAAAAATTAAAGCTGATTAAAAAAAAGTCAATTATCAAAAAAAAAATTGGACTCCTATACAAAAATGCACAAAAAAGATGCGATTTGAGCAAAGTCATAGAACAACAGTTGTTTGGTGAGTAGAAATACCAGATAACAAGACCTACAAAATTTTTATAATACCAGTATATTTACGATAGACCAAATAGATATCTCAAGAAAAACAAGTTTCTTGTATATATTAATTCTTTATTTTTTTGTATTTTTAGTAGTTGTAATATAATACCCCATAATAAATGAAAATTTCATTAAGCTACATTTTACAATTCAAAAGATACAGCTCTTTACAGGTCAGTCAGACAGACAGACAGACAGACGGACGGACAGATAGCGTAGGTGTAATAGGGTCTCGTTACCTGGTACGGAAACCCAATAGGGAAAAAGGGAAACAAAAGCGCGATTTTAAACTAGTTTTTTTATTAATTACAAAGCATACACCATCATTCAAGACAAACAAAATAAATAACCTCATACCTACACTATTTACAGTCAGAAATAAATAACTTAAAGAAGAATTATGTAACTAGGTACTTAAAAATATTGACTACAGCATCATACTTGAGACCATTCACCGCGCATCATTTTATTTTGTCTTCTTCTGTCCCTTTTGCCTGTATTTTTGCTGGATCTTTCTAGACTTAAAGATTCACCTAGTGTATCTAAGTCGAGCATATCGTACTCATTGCTATCTTTCTCACCATGATGCTGAGTTTCTTTGTTAACATTTTGTCTCTTATTCCTTTGAAACAAACCCAATTGTTCTCCAACGGTTTCTCCGATTGTTTCCAAACCTAGGACGTCATAATCAGCACTGTCATTTTCTTCTCCATGAACTTTCGTGTCTTTGTTGTGTCTATTTTGACGCTTACTTTTCCCAAACATTCCTAATTCATGACCAACAGTTTCTCCAATAGCACTTAGGTCAAGAACATCCATATCTTCTAGATCAAATCCATCATCACCCTTTTTCTTTGGTTGAGGAAATACAAAACCATGTGAACGACTTTCATCAGTTGCTATAGTTTCTTTTTTTGAGCCATCCTCTTCAGAGCTAGAATCGAGATTATGAACTATTTGCACCATATCTTCATTTACTTTTTCCTGCGATGTTGTATAATAAGCATTAGTGGTGCTTTTTGGTGGTATAGTTTCAATCTTCTCGAAATTTGGTTGTTCTTCACTAGCAGGTAAACCTGACTCTTTACCATCATCAGATATGATAGTAGACGCTGGCATTGATGATAGTTGTCCAGTGATATGAGCTAATGACATTTCAAGGCCAGGATCCTCAAAGTTGGTAACAGGTTTGGATGTTGATACTGGTAAAGTGGAGAGTGGTTTTTGTGTTACAATAACTACGGGTTCATAAGTGTCATAATTGACAGTGCTCTGGGATTGAGCGCGTTCTGTGGTTTGTGGAGTGGAGATAGATGGAGAAACTACTGGGATGGTCATTATTGGAATGCTAGTTGGTACTGACGAAGGAGTTGAGTTTTCAGTGGAACTCGTAGTTGGTCTACGATTTGGCCGAGCTGGGCTGGGTCTTCCGCCTGGCCTACGTGTTGGTCGTCGATTACCAGGACGTACTTTTACTGTGGTTGTTCTGGTGGCAGTAGTTCTGGGGGTAGTCACTCTAGTGGGCCTTCTTGAAGGGCGTCGCGAGGGTCGAGGGCGCTTAGTAGTTGTGGTAGAAGATGGTAGCTGAAGTGGTGCTTGTTTTTTTCTATTCTTATTGGGTTTCTTGCTATCCGATGAACCAAAGAGATCTCCTAGCAGGTCTTCTCCTAAAATACTGAATCCTGTGTAATCAGCAGTGTCTACGTCATTGATGCCTCCCAAATCTGAAATAACAGTCAAAAGGCGTATGAAGTTTTTCTCCATGCTAAGTTAGTTTTTAATTATTTTTTTATAAATTGAAATTGTGAAACATACCGTCATCATCGTCGTCGTCACCAAGACCATAGTCGTCATCATCGTCATCGTCGTCATCATCATCCACTTCGTCTTGAGGTACTAAAGGTAGTGGATCAGCAGGCTCAGTGTTCACTCCTCGAGGTCCAAACTTGAAGCAGGAAACCCTCACAGCTGCTTCGACAGACTGTTGGCTCTGAAGCTCAAGGCCAAGACAAGCTCTGAACTCTTCACCAGCCCTTGCGATGTTGTAAACGCGTCCGCAAAATTTGGATATGCCACCAGGGAGCGGCATGCAAATCGGACTTGGTTTTTTACCTGCAATGGGACAAAATTTTGATATAACTCGATTCAATCAAAACTTAAATAAAACCTAAAAATAACCTATGTTACTTACTGGATAAAGTTTTGTTCGTAATAACTTTCCTTCCAAAGCTTAAGGAGACGGACATCTTGCCGTTCTCCAGGTACATTAATGATGCACATCCTGGAATTACAAAATAGATCTCATTTAGTTATGATAAGCTTAATTTTTCGTTTACCGTGCTCTTTGCAATAATTTTCTTCTTTAAGATAATTGTGAATTACTGATCACGCAGCTTCACAATCCTCTTAAGAAGACAGTATTAAAATAATTTTTATTTTAGCTTCTGATTTCTTTGAGTGCAACAGATTATAATAACCTATACATATTTTAACAAAGTCGAAACTAATTTTTATACGGTTTTCACCAAAGGACGGAGAAATTCATGAAGAAGGTTTAGGTGTATATGTGTATGTGTGTGCTTGTGGCACGTGTATTACGGACCCTCTAGCTAATCATAAAACGATCTTAGGCAGAATTTCCTTTAAACATACAGTGCATAGCAGCAATAACGGCAAATTCCTTTATTCGTAACCTATATAGGCGATATAGCTCATGGGGTTTCTTTTTTATTGAAAACAGGACATTTTATTATTGAAAACAGGACATTTTATTATTGAAAACAGGATATTTTATTATTGGAAACAGGACATTTTATTATTGAAAACAGGACATTTTATTATTGAAAACAGGACATTTTATTCAAAGAAGACTTAGTTTTATTTAAAAAGTAAGTAGATCTGCATACAAATATTTTTGGAAACCATTGTCTCAGCAGCTTTGCTTGGCAGGAAATCGAACTGTCAAAATAGTTATATAGACCTAGTAGATTCTCGCGACTTCGTTTCTGTTTTTTTTTAAACTACCAATTACAGCTAAAATCAACTAAAGTTAAAAACCACCCAGATTGACCCCTAAAGTGCAAAAAAATATCGTCAAGAGCTGGTCAAGAGTCGGTCAAGCAGTTTAGGAGGACAAGAATTACTAATACACGCACATCGGAATTTTATATAACTTCATATAAAGATAGGTATAAAAATTATCTCAAAAGAGACTGCTTTTATAACTGTTGGCATCACTGGTTAAGTAGAAGGTTCTAGATTGATTCTCTGTAGAAATCTTACATTATCTGAAGTTAACTCTATTTTCTTGAACCCAAAGCCTTAAAAGGAATTTAAAAAAATAATTAAAGGAGAACCTAGTCCTTTTACGGGCCTACGCGGTTGGTATAACTTGGCATTCAAGAACCAGACAGTGGATGGATAAAGAATATATTGCATTTTTGTAAGAAAATTTCATTATAAGATTCAAAAGTTCATCACCAGTTTTCTTAGTCACCCTAAAAGTGGAGGAGTTAAAATAACTTCATTCAAAGATTTCTCAAAAATCGCTTACCCTAACTGGGAATCTGCGAAACGTGAAATTATAAAAAATATCCTAATTATTAAGATTTTCTTCTGAAAAAATAATCTCGTAAGGGAAGAATTGAATAGACATTTTTTTTACATTTGATTGTTGTTCTGTTCTCCTTTAGTACCTACTTACGTCACTGTACTAACAGTTTGAAACTGTTATCTAAATTACAAACCAAAGGTGGAAACCTTGTAATCATAATCATCATATCAGCTTGTATACCGTCCCCACTGAGGGGCCCGCCGAGTCTACTCTGAATTAGGGCGATCGGACCTTTATTAGGGACCTGAATTAGGTCGGGCCCAGTGCGGGTTGGTCGACTTCACACACAACTTTCGAGTTTCTTCGCAGGCGTAGTATCCCAGTTTTTTTTTGCTATTCGCTGTGCGCAACCTAGTTTTTCATATAAAACAAAAGAAAAACAATTTAAGTGATTTACCGAAAATCTTATGACATGCAGTTCTACATATTTATATTATTAATAAAATTAAGTCTTATTTGAGTAATGTTTCATATCCTTATTTTTTTTTTAATTCCTTCTATTCTTTTTTTATTCACAATCGGTAAGCCCTTGGAATAATCGCACCTGATGGTAAGTGACTAAAATGCCGAAGATTTAAGTGGGCTTACCGAGATTCTCCAAGCGATTCTTCAAGCCGGAACACATCAATGTTATTAGCATTGATGTTTGGCGTCAAGACTTAGACAAGATGGTGGTAGCTAGCCAGGCGGGCTTTGAAAACGCTCTCCCACCAACTAAACCGAGTCATACAAAGTTAGTCTCCGCCGGGAATCGAACCCGCGACCTCCTCATGTGAAGCTAATGGACTTAACCATTACGCCACGGAGGCGGTTCTATAGCGCTAGTGAAATTTTCAAGTGAATGATTTATTTTATACCCTGCAATGTCATTTCTTAAAGCTACCTACAATCGAATTCAATATCTTACCCGGACCATCTAGATTCTCATAGCTACCTACAATGGAATTCAATATCTCACCTGGACCATCTAGATTCTCATAGCTACCTACAATGGAATTCAATATCTCACCTGGACCATCTAGATTCTCATAGCTACCTAAAATGGGATTCAATATCTCACCTGGACCATCTAGATTCTCATAGCTACCTACAATGGAGTTCAATATCTCACCTGGACCATCTAGATTTTCATAGCTACCTACAATGGAATTCAATATCTCACCTGGACCATTTAGATTCTCATAGCTACCTACAATGAAATTCAATATCTCACCTGGGCCATCTAGATTGACAACAGGCAGAGCAAAGTCGCGGCAGCAGTTGCAGTACGCTTCAGAGCACTTGCAATATTTGCTCGCCGAGTTTTCGTCCTGTATGTACTCGTCATTCTTGTTCTGAATCTGCTTCTTGTTGTTCTTTTCTTTCCCTGAAAAACATAGAAATTAATATTGCGTTAAATAATACTTAAATTACACGAAAAAGGTTTAAGCAAACGTATTACAACAATTTGTTTAGTTCAAATATTGTTGTTTTTTTTATTAAACATTTTGAGTGCGTTTGGTAAGTGCCGATGCAGCCGAGGATGTAACACGCAAGCTCAAATAGTGCCTATTCACTCTCGTCTTGAAGATTCCTAAATTATACGAATCGGGGAATACGGAATTTAGCCGTTTGCATAATGAACGAAGAAGCAAAGCGCTCCGTGCGTAAAGGCGGAACATTAACGACACAGAGGTGGAATCGCCCCCCGCGCCTGGACGTCCGATGATGAAATAAATAAGGGGGGATGAGGATGTGAAGCTCCAGGGCACACAGTAATGTTCAACACTGATATACTGTTGTGGGAGATCTATTATATAGTGCACCAGTGTAACGATTAAAGTTTATCTACACTGGACATAAAGTAAATTCTAAACTCGTAACATCCGGCTTACAAATTACCTAACCAATTTAATTAAAAACTAAAAACCGACTGCACAAAAACATAACTCCTCTTTTTTTGGCAGTCGGGTAAAATTTATCCATTAACTAATGTCACTAACGGTATCAAGGACGAATCTAAGGATACCTTGCACTCGAAAATCTATCAAGCCGTTTAGAAGATATCGTGGAATAAAGCAACATACATACATGACACGGACATACAAGAATTGACGTGGATGCGACAAGACATGACAAGTCTAGTACTTCTTTTAATTAATATTTTTATCTCAGCATTAAAGGAGTGGTGCATGCTCGCTTAAATGTTTGTGCAGATGGTGGCGCATCGGGAGCCGGGTCGTTCCTTTCTCTCTAATATGGCTTACTCCCGCGTTATACTCGTGACTGGGTGCTGTCCGTGTGAACTGGCCTACTCTTGCCAAAGGTATCAATGACATTTAATGATTTTTATGTATAACTTTTTGTGTCATATTGTTTTCATGTTCTAATTGACATAATCTGATTTATATCAAGGATTGACTTTTGACGTTATTAACTCTAATGATTGTTTATTACTTGATTTTTCACAAAGGATATTATGTTATTACTATTTTATGACAATCAAAAATAGTGTAATTTGCACATATTTTCAAAAAATACCTTGAATCTTGAATGCATACATTAGACTTGAAAACAATACACTTCTTTTATGTGGGCAGTCGTGTAATAATAATGTTATCTGTAAAGTCGGTTTACGGACGATAATTTAACATGATAACGTGTCATAAGCCGAACCACAGAGCATCTGTGAGCCGAACGCTTGTGTGCTTTAGTGGCTTTAGACCAGACGCGACTCAAGTAAAACTTCTTCAGCTCCATCTTTATGGAGATGTAAAATACCGCCCATAGTCGGGTGAGTCAACTCCTTGGCACTTATGTGCTCCTGATACTTTTTAAAACTACAACATATCTCGCAGTTAGAACACCTCTTGTAAGCTCCTGGAAGCCTAGTACTTTTAATCCATTGACACACTTGTTTGACGGTTCGTCCGTCCGTCCGTCCAAGTCCACGTCCAAGTCCAAGTCCAAGTACAAGTACAACTCACCCTTCACGCTCGGCGTAACGCGACAATGACGTCACACTGGCGTAACGCGACAATGGGCGTACCGCGACAATGACGTCACACTGGCGTAACATGATAATGACGTCACACTTTTTTGTGAATGCAGCCCGTGTCATCAATTCATAAGACGTTAACATGTCAAAAAAAGATTATATTATAGGTACTCACTGACGCTTTTGGATGCGGCGAACGCCAGCAGCACGAAAATCATGAGAAGCTCAAACACTAGGGAGAGCTTCATCTTGAAGGCTGACTCCCTGGCTGAAATTACAAAGGAAAACATCTTCATTTGTCATAACAATATTTTTAAATCTAGAGTTAAAGAGAACTTTCTAGCGCTTTAAATTTCATAAATCTGTATCATCTCTTACATAAATTATGTCTCGTTGTTATCATCATCATCTTTAATCAGGTTATGTATGTACTGACTATACTATATATATTATGTACGTATTATGTATATGTATTTTAGTATAAATCATTTATATTTACGTGTATTTAAAATTTTATATGTTTATTTTCTCTATGAATTTTTTTAATGCCCACTACTAACCCACAATAATGATTTCTCATGTTCCCTTCACCTAAATGTTGTCTGGAAGAGATCGCTTGTTATGTGCAAATTCCTTAACTATTATATATTTTTTTTTCTCTTATGTTGTGCATTAACGTGTTTTCATAGTTTTCAATCAATCAATCAGTGCCATTTCTCATTGTCTATTTCAAAGTAAAAAAAAAGAAATCATAATATTCGTGTTTCTCTATTCATCATCATCATATCAGCCGAAAAACGTCCACTGCTGGACAAAGACCGAGGGGCTAGAGCCTACCCTGAATTAGGGCGATCGGGGCTTAGTCGACCACGCGGGCCCCGTGCGGGTTGGTCAACTTCACACACAACCTTCGAGTTCTTCGCAGATGTGTGCAGGTTTCCTCACGATGTTTTCCTTCACCGTATAAGAGCGTCGGATAAACGTAGATATGAAATTGCATTTCGAAAATACATTGGTACGTGGCAGGATCGAACCACGACCTCCCGGACAGGAGGTAGCGGCCCTTGCCATTACGCCACCGACAGTCACGTGAAAGTATCAAGTTGAAATAATATCAAATACAGCCCCTAGAAAAAATCAAATGAGCTGTCAAATAAATTAAGCTTTTAAGTCAAAGTGATAAAAAGATACAGCCACTTTACGGCAATTAATGTCACATCCTACTATCCTAATAATCCTACAAATATTATAAATATGAAAGTTTGTATGTATGGATGTATGTATGGATCTTTGTTGCTCTTTCTCGCAAAAACTACTGAACGTATCTGGCTGAAATTTGGTAGGTAGACAGATTAGGACCTGGATTAACACATAGGCTACTTTTTTTCACGTTTTGCACTGCGCACTCTCGAACACAGTCATAGAAACGATATTCACGAGAGTGAAGCCGCTGGCAAAATCTAGTATTTTTATATTCGCAAGTAAATTAAAACCTATAGGGTACTTCCCGATAACCTAGAATAATGAAATTAAGCAAGAAGCAAGGTCTCACAGAACAAGTATAAAGGAAAAATCCGAAAACTGTAGATTTATAGTTATATCACATAACAATTTTTTTGTGTACATTTGCAGTTTTAAAATTAAACGTGACGTATATCGATGTATAGAAGAACAATTTTTCAACTACAAAATTAAGTTTGTCCTACATACCGATTTTTGTACTCGATGATTAGTGTTTATAAGGATTCATACCCAATTTTTTTTTGGTACTAAAATCTCAGTGCGACAGTCCGACTCGTACTTGATCAGTTTTTTTATTTTTTTCTTTTACCTAAATTTTTACGAATATTAAAAGTTATGTTTAATGTAAGAAGAACATTTTAAAACATTATCAAATAAATACCGCTAGAATTAAGCAACAGAAACATCTATTCGTAGGGGAATTTTTAGACAAAAAAAAACGACAGTACTTACAAATTAAAAAAAAAGTATTCAGGGACAAATCACACATGGTCATAGTATGGCTCATTGTACAATAGGAACCTCATATACCATACTTTAAAACGTTTGATTACATACAAAGATATAAAAAGCCACTCACAGAGCAAACAAACATTTTTATCACGAGACGTTTGCCCTGGGAGGGAATCAAACCCACGATCCTCGAACAAGTAGGCGAAGCGCCGACTACTGGACCACCAGGCCAGTCAAGATTTACTCAAATTGTAAAAATAAAATAATTACCTAAATAATAATTAGAATCTCACAAACCATTTCAATATTTATTAGGATAATATTTTAAAACTACAACCATTGAAAAAAATGTAATTTCAAAAAAAAAAACAATAAATTTCATAAATAAACATTTTCACAAGGCAGTGTCATTCAAAAACACCTGTTTGTCGTGTTCTAAACATGGAAGTCAAAAGTAGGCCAAAAGAAATATAGAAACGCTCGCGTTGATGTCTTTTGTATAGGCTAATAGAGTTTTGTGTAGGTATAGTGACGAGAGTCTTATTACACTTTCTCATTTGAGGTTTTTAAATAAAAACCATTTAATGTCAAAAATTACATATTTTTAAGCTTATACATGATACGATATGAATCCTGTAGATACGCCTGTTAAAAAGTTTCAACAAATTTAAATAAAATACTTCAACTACATGATATGAATCCTGGATTCATATAAGTATAAATAAAATATATTTCATTACTTGATAATTTGTGTTTAGTATTTACATGGTCAATTTTAATTACACATATTTGCAGAATTTTTCATTTATTTTGGTGAAAAATAATCGTGAGCCTTGTAATTTTTTTTATATTTTATATAACTGTTTATTTGCAAATTTTTCTGTTTTTAATTATTGCACAGCCCTTTAACTTATTCTATCGCTGTTTCCCTACCCAAAAGTTGCCCGGAAAAAATTGCTACCTAGCAATAAGGCCGCTTATTGTATAGGCTTTCTTCTATTTTGTTAATTCCTTTTTTTATGTTGCGATGCAATAAAGAATATCGTATTGTAATTTTCCTGTTACAACAACATACCCACAGTGTCATACATAAATAAACAAAAAAAAATCTCACCTTTTCGAAATCTACTTTTTAAATTTTTCTTTGTCACCAGTAACGATCTGAACACAGTTCCGCAAGCCAACCTACAGTCACCTCACCGAGCTTCGAATTTCAAATAAAACAGAACTATAATTATTAGAATTAAAAACTGAGGCCTTAGAAATGGAGACGATTCGATGGTGGCGTATGCGCAACACTGATTTGATATTACCACGACTGGCGCGCGGAGAAATGTGCTGTGACGTATCACTTGACGAGAAAGGAAAACTGCCGGTTCGTTGTCCCTTTCACTCGTACAGTGTTAGCGAAGGAGGGACAATAACAGGGACGCACTTGGTCGGTTATGTAGAATTTCGTGTCAACCGCTCAAGTCATATTAATGGCACATTAACAGTATGATTATGCCCGTTGAGCAGTCGCAAGCGCCACTGAGCTATCGGCACCAATTAGACAAATGGGTTGCGTAGAAGATTTGTTTCTTTTAAACTGAAAATAATTGAAAACGCTAAACGTTAAAAAAAACGACTTCCATCGCAAGAACTTAGTACAATTTTGCATTAATATGTTTGGTTTTTGTTAATTATCTAATAAAGTACTACACTGGTTTTGATAAAATTTATATGAGACTATACGGGAAGTACTAGCTTTCAAATAAAAAAAGAATCATCAAAATCGGTTCACCCAATCAAAAGTTCTGAGGTAACAAATATAAAAAAAATAGAGTCGAATTAAGAACCTGCTCCTTTTTGGAAGTCGGTTGATAATCTAGGTTGTCTGGAAGAAATCGTCTTCAGTGATAAGACCGCCCTGATTGTACGTCTTTTAGTCTTACTCTTTGTTTTGTGTTCATTTTTCGTTTGATATGCAATAAACAGTTGATTTGATTTCATTAATCACATCATATACAATTAACACCTTTCTACACTAGATCAGTTTTCCTAAAAGAGTCACATAATATCCTGTTCAATGGTTCAATGGTTAGTCCATTCGCTTCACACCAGGAGGTCGCGGGTCACTTTTGTAAGACTCGGTTTGGTTGGTGGTAGGGCATTTTCTAAGCCCACCTGGCTAGCTACCACCATCTTATCTAAGTCTCGCCACCATTGATGTGTTCCGGCTTGAAGATAAGATATCCAGTTTCCTCATTGCGCTGGGGAATCTTGGTAAACCCGCTTTCATCTTCGGCATCATCGTCGCTTACCATCAGGTGAGATGATGCAAAGGGCTTACCAATTCGGAATAATTAAATCACAAAGTTGAATATCGTAATCAAAGCGTATTTCGCGAAAAGACATTTATTTTTCCCGTAACTTCTAGAATATTGTCGTAGAGAGTGCGTTGCTCTCGGATATAGTGGCGCTGCTGTAAATTGGCTTCGTGTTAGTCAATTTTGATTGATTTATTAAAATTTTATTTAAAAAAAATGTCATTTGTTAAATGTTGTTTGTTAGAGCAAAATATGTGTCCATATCATTTCACCTGATGGTAAGTGACAATGATGCCAAAGATGGAAGCGGGCTTACCAAGATTACCCAACTGGCTATCTTATCATCTAGCCGGAACACTTCAATGTTGTTAACACTGATGTTTGGCGGCAAGACTTAGACAAGATGGTGGTAGCTAGCCAGGCGGGCTATGAAAATTCCCTATCACCAACCAAACCGAGTCCGTAGTAACTAATTAGTAATCTGTGCCGAGTCTTACAAGTAACTTTAACCGTCATTACGTTTTTTTTTTCATCCATGAAGGCTAAGGCAACATGGCCATGCCACCCAATGCAAGGCCAAAAAAAAAGTATCATAAGTAAACTCCTGTTACGCGTCGGAGCTGACACGCACACTTTTTTCATTCAGTTCGGATCGGACTTCTTAACGCGAGTACGATTCACATCGTGGCCAATTTTTAATATTTTACTTAAGGAATAATTTTTTAATAATTTAATTTAAGAAATCAAACCAAGTTTCACTCTTGTATGTATTACCGTTTTAACGATAGAGAAAAAAAAAGACGTGTGGCACTCGGGGACTCGGGGATTGCCGCGGTAAAGCTATTGCATAGCATTTTTTATCAACTTTTAACACTAAGAAAGTTACACCAGTAAAATTGACCAAGTCCTTTTAGTACCGCAAATCGCTAATAGATGGCACTGTAAGTTTTTTTAGAACGCGGTAACGTTATGTCACGCTCGGCCGAGTCAGTAGAATTGACTGTCCTTTTAGTACCGCAAATCGCTAATAGATGGCACTGTTTTTTTAGAACGCGGTAGTGTTAGGTTTTTTCGTTACGGAATTTCTTGATTCGGTCGCCGCGCTCAAAGCCTGCGATAAAAACAATGCAATAGCTTAAAATAAATAAAAACTTTAGAAAAACACGTTTTATGTACAGCATTTTTTCTTTTTGAATTTTTTTTTGTATGTTAGTTAATTTCCGTTATATATAACACATATTTTGTAAAGGTTTCAGCCAGCTACCTATTATGGTTCAAAAGATACAGTTCTATACGGGTCGAACAGACAGTAAGACGATCATACGGACGGACAGACAGCATAGGCTTAGTAATAGGGATTCCGTTACCTGTTACGGAATCCTTAAAACACGCTAAACTGCTCTACAACAGGATAGCCTATTAATAATTTACTTAACTATCACGAATTTTATAAATGTGATGATGATGGTTCTAGCCGCAGAGTCGTCAAGCTCGGCTGCAGTGGTCCCGCAGCTCCGCCCTCTCGTGCGCCCGCATGTGGCCGTTGTAGCCAATCTTCGCCCGTAACGTGCGGTCACACTTGGGGCAAAGTATATATATTAGTACTAACATACAGTATGGACGCTCCCTGCCGCTCTCTAGATTGCGACCTCACCCTCTCGGCACCCAGATTGATACAGAATGTCGAACGTATAGGATTTCGCCGCCATTTTCTTTGTTCCGACATTCCTTTTTTGAAATGTCATTTCTGGCCCGTTGTATGAAGTGTCCAGGGTGTGCTTGGTGCACCACACTTGGGGCACGTCAGTACACCATAGCTGAAATTTTAGTGTCCAGCCGCAGGTGGTCGGGCTTTTATTTCGTCCCTAATGGTATTAAGTTGTGTTCTGCGCGTGTCTTCAAAAGAGGATACGTTGTACGTTACCAGCTACTTCCATTTAGGTCGATCTCCGGCTTGTGCTTCCCAGTCCTGGTAATTCGGCTTGAGCTTCCCAGTCCTTGTGATTCGGCTTGTGCTTCCCAGTTCTGGTGATTCAGTTTGTGCTTCCCAGTCCTTGTGATTTGGCTTGTGCTTCCCAGTCCTGGTGATTCGGCTTGTGCTTCTCAGTACTGGTGATTCGGCTTGTGCTCCCCAGTCCTGGTGATTCGGCTTGTGCTTCCCACTGCTAATTCGGTTTGTGCTTCCCAGTCCTGGAGATTTGGCTTGTGTTTCCCAGTCCTAGTGATTAAGCTTGTGCTTCCCAGTGCTGGTGATTCGGCTTGTGCTGCCCAGTCCTGGTGATTCGGCTTGTGTTTCCCAGTCTTGGTGATAAAGCTTGTGCTTCCCAGTCCTGGTGATTCGGCTTGTGCTTTCTAGGACTGGTGATTCGGCTTGTGCTTCCCAGTCCTGGTGATTCGGCTTGTGCTTCTCAGTACTGGTGATTCGGCTTGTGCTCCCCAGTCCTGGTGATTCGGCTTGTGCTTCCCACTGCTAATTCAGTTTGTGCTTCCCAGTCCTGGAGATTTGGCTTGTGTTTCCCAGTCCTAGTTATTAAGCTTGTGCTTCCCAGTGCTGGTGATTCGGCTTGTGCTGCCCAGTCCTGGTGATTCGGCTTGTGTTTCCCAGTCTTGGTGATTAATCTTGTGCTTCCCAGTCCTGGTGATTCGGCTTGTGCTTTCTAGGCCTGGTGATTCGGCTTGTACTTCCCAGTCCTGGTGATTCCGCTCGCACCTTGTCATATGCCTCTAAAGCACGTCTTTGTACCGCAAGAGTTGTCCGCCTTGCTTACGTTTGCCCCCTTGAAGTTCACTATAAAAGATGCGCTTCGCAACCCCCGTGTCCGGCATGCGCGACAGATGTGCACACCAGCGCAATTGCTTCCGCATAATATATTATTATTATTCTGTTTTTAGAAAAGCGACTTGGAAAGCCATACTAATAAAAAAATGATACAAAATTTTGCACAAATCCATCATCACATAACATTATTTTTCATTTACTTTTAAGTCCCTATAATTATCTTTTCACCCATAATAAACTATGATTGTGTAATGTGATTTGTGTAAAAAAAAATTAACACAAATCACATTACACAATACAAGCCGGTATTAGTATCCGAAGGTCGCCTGCGCTTGCCCACCGACCAGTCGAGTCCAAACTTCGTACACTTTCTACGCGGAGAAAGTGCTCGCTCGAATTATGACCGCGCTTCCGATCCGGTCGATCGAAAAGCCGAAACACGCTGTTTACAACACAACAATAAATAACGTAACATTTTTTATCTACTCTCATATCGTAAAGTTCGTATTATAAACTTCAAAACGAATTTATATTGGCATACTTTATAACATTATTTCTCTATCAAAATAAATTTATAAGTTTTTTTTTCCATTACGATACAAGTTAATCCAAAAAGTTAATATCACCAGCGAAGTTCCATTATCTATTTTTTTTATTGGTACGCACATGCGGTTCGCGCCAGTTTTACAGCATTACAAAAAGTTTTCATTCCAATTTTGACTTGTCTGTGACAGCGCCCGCTTTAACGTATGCGCGGTGATGTGCTAGGTTTTGGCGCAATTCATTTAATACGTTTTGTTGAATTTCGTGGATAATTTTCATTCTTGCTTAAAAATGTCTGAGATCAGTGAAAGCATTGTTTTTACCTGTCTGTGACAGCCTCGCGGGTTTTTCTAAATGGCTGAATAATGATATTTTTTTATGTTTTCTACCCCCAGTCTCTGCCACTTCGAAAAATTTCCAAATACTGAATCAACGAAAAATCCCTTATTTTATTCTCAATTGGTAAACTCTTGGCATCATCTCACCTGATCGTATGTGACGATGATACCGAAGATGGAAGCGGGCTTACAAAGAGTCCCCAATGCAATAGGGATCTGGCTATCTTATCTTCTAGCCGGAACACATCAATGTTGTTAACACTGATGTTTGGCGGCAAGACTTAGATAAGATGGTGGTAGGTGATGATGGTGGTACTAATATTATAAATGTGAAAATGTGTTTGTTTGTTACCTTTTCACGATTCAACACCTAGACCAATCTTAATTAAATTTGGCATGCAGGTAGCCTATATCACGGGACCTTCAAGCTACTTTTATCCTGCGAAAATAGTATAGTCCGATGCTGTTCCTGAGGAACTGATTTTTTTTTTTTTTTTGTGATATTTTGCACTGAGATGGTTGAGGGTTTGGGAAATGACATAATTTATTAATAAGCATGTCCTGACATAGTTCCCGAGGGATCTAGGGATAATTTACACGCTCGCACACGTCGGCGTCGTAACGGAGCGAAGGATTTAAGTCTTATTTTTTTGTATAGAATTGGTTGAGGGGGTGAGAAGTGACAAATATACATTGCTCATCCAAATAGCTCGATCTGGTATAGGGATTTGGAGAAAACTCACACAGTCATGTCGATGTTCACGCGGACGAAGCCGCGAACAAAAGCTAGTTCTGTATAATTATCGCACCTGCTCACAAAATTTCACGAGAATCGGTTGAGAAATGGAGGAGAACATCCGGACAAGAAAAAGTATTTTTGCTCAAGCTAAAACGGAGATAACCAGGGAAACTTTTACACGTCGTCGACGCATTAGAAGTTTATTATTCCACCCCCAAAGTTAATTATTAGATCAACTTCAAAATACAAAAAGTATCTATTGTCACCGGGAATACGGCTTTGTACCAAATCTCAGCTCAATCGGACACCTGAAAGTCGCTCTAAAATTGAATACAAGATTTGAACTGTACAAATGTAGGTAAATAAACTCGTCGTGAATTAGAATAAAAACTTGTAAAAAGAATACGCAAAGTGTGACAAAACCACTCCAACAAAGTTGAATGAAATGTGTCTCTTTAGCAAAGTATATATGATAGTATTAACATACTATTTAGAATTTAGAAAAAAAAACAGTGTCCATCCAAGTTGAATGAAATGTGTAACTAGCTGGTACCCGCAGCTTGGCCCGCGTGTTCTTATTTATTATGGCTGTCCATGTGGCGCGCAAGCAGCGAGCGGCTTGCGAGAGTAGACATGAGTTTTCTGCAGATCTCTCGGATCTCTCTCATTTCGAAGAGTGTGCCCTGGAGCTTCACGACCTTATTCCCCCCTCTCCATTTCATCATCGGACGACCAGGCGCGGAGGGCGATTCCACCTATTTGTCGTTAATGTTCCACCTTTACGCATGAAGCGTTTTGCTTCTTCCTTCATCATGCGAACGGCCAAGGAGTGGAATTCCCTGCCGGCGTCTGTATTCCCCGATTCGTATAATTTGGGAATCTTCAAGACGAGAGTGAATAGGCACTATTTGAGTTTGCGTGTTACATCCTCGGCTGCATCGGCACTTACCATCAGCTGAGGTGCAGCCAAACGCACTGAAATTTTTAATAAAAAAAAACATATCGGGCTATTCTGATAAGCCTATGTCAGTTCCTAACCCCCTAACTATTTCTATGCAAAAAATTACCTACGTCAATTCGTTGCTCCGCAGAAATGTGCGAGCGTGGAAATGAGTTTTCCCCAGATCTCTCGGGAACTATGTCGGTTCAACCCATTCTGTGCAAAAAATTACCTACGTCAATTCGTTGCTCCGCAGAGATGTGCGAGCGTGGAAATGAGTTTTCCCCAGATCTCTCGGGAACTATGTCGGTTCAACCCATTCTGTGGAAAAAATCTCAACATTTTGTTGCTCCGTTGCGATGTTAAAGAAATCAACCATAAACATTACTCTTTTTTAAAAAGTTTTAAAAAAATCCAAAGGAACTGCATTATTTTTACGGGCTAAAAAATTGCCTGTCCTTTTTCATGACACAGGCTACGTACATACCAAGTTTTGCCAAAATTGTGAAGAAGTAACAAACAAACAGACAATCTAACGTTTCTTGTTTTTGAACGCTTTTACATTGAGCATGAACAGTTTTTTGATTTTTTAAAGAAATTGTTGCTACATGATCACTCGCACTAAAAAATGTTGCCACCATATTCTTCCCTACGCTGCGTCCCCGTTGGACTTTCCGCGGAGGCTCTTCGTCCGGAAAGACACAAACTATCGACTGCCGCTCAGTGAGCTACCAGTAGATCCAATTCTTGTCTCCAGAAATATTATTAAACATATTTCGTCCCTCTGCATTTTTAAATTTTTGAAACATTTCCCGGCACCAGGTCACGCGAGCTTGTTTTTGTTCAGCTGTCAAAGCATGAGGAACCCATCGCGAACAAAGCTTCCTTACTTGAAGATGAGCATGTAAAATTTCATTGATTACCGGCGATGAAATCTGTCGGGTTTCTTCTATCTCCTTGTAGGTTGTTTTCGGGTCTTCAAGCAAAATTTTTCTTACCGCTTCGACGTTTTGTTTAGTTACAGATGTAGCAGGACGGCTACTTCTGTCATCATCTTTCAAAGAAAGTTTTCCCTGTTTACATTGTGAATCATCATTACAGCTCATATATGTCCCCACCGAGGGGCTCGAGCCTACCCTGAATCAGGGCGATTAGGCCTCAGTCGACCACGCGGGCCCAGTGCGGGTTGGCCGACTTCACACACAACCTTCGAGTTTCTTCGCAGGCGTGTGCAGGTTTCCTCACGATAGGCGAATCACGAATTGGCGTAGGTAACGACTCGGTCCATCTAACCAGAGGTACCGGGTTCAAATCTGGACGGCCAATGTACCAATGAGTTTTTCAAAAACTTACGTACATACTTACCGATTGCTTTAACGGTGAAGGAAAACATCGTGAGGAAACATTGTGAATACCATCTAAAAATTGTAGCACGAGATGGTGCAAGGTCGCCAAATGCAGACGAAAGTCTATTTTGGCACTCAGTTTCACTCAAACCGACTATAAAATCATATATCATTGCACGAAAATGTTCACGTTTGAATTACATTGTTGATAGAAAAAAACGCGGGAATCGCAATAAAAAAATTAAAGTGACATTTTTATTTTTAAATATTTTATCAAATGACTTCTGGCATTCGATTTTCAAATAAATGAGTATTTTAAAAAGGTGCAATTCATGTAGGTTCTATTTTTAAAATCGCCGTATCTCAAAACTTTCCTAGTCACCCACGTAGCTAGCCAGGCGGGCTTTGAAAATGCCCTACCACCAACCAATCTGGGTCTTACAAAATTAGAACCCGCCAGGAATCGAACCCGTGATATCCAGGTGTAAAGAAAATGGCTTACCATTACGTCACGGAGGCATCATACCGCTAAATGTAGTAAATAACGGTTAGAAACTATCTAAAAACAATCCGATTATCCGATCCGATTATCTCCGTGGCGTAATGGATAGTCCGTTCGCTTCACAGCAGGAGGTCGCGGGTTCGATTCCGGTGGGGTCAACTTATAAGACTCGGTTTGGTTGGTGGTATAGCATTTTCTAAGCCCGCCTGGCTAGCTACCACCATCTTATCTAAGTCTTGCCGCCAAACATCAGTGTTAACAACATTGATGTATTCTAGCTTGAAGATAAGATAGCCAGTTCTCCATTGCGTTGGGGAATCTTGGTAAGCCCGCTTCCATTTTCATCATCATCATCACTTACCATCAGGTGAGATGATGCCAAGGGCTTACCAACTATTAATTATATGGCATGTGATCTCAAAAACTGGTGTCTAAAAACATTACTCTCCCATTTGGACAGTCGGGTAAAAATTATGAGAAAGCCATAATAAACATATGAGTTCTACATCGTCATATCAACTCATATACGTCCCCACCGAGGGGCTCGAGCCTACACTTAGGGCGATCAGGCCTTAGTCGACCACGCGGGCCCAGTGCGGGTTGATCGACTTCACGCACTACCTGCGAGTTTGTCCGCAGGCGTGTGCAGGTTTCCTCACGATGTTTTCCTTCACCGTAAGAGCATCGGATAAACGTACATATGAAATCTTAATTCGAAAACACATTTGGCAGGATTCGAACCACGACCTCCTGGACAGGAGGCGGCGGCCCTTGCTGTTACGCCACCGACGACGTGACGCTCGCTTTCTACTCTCTACTACACTAGTTGCACAAGAAAATGGTATTGTAAAAAAACAGGTAAAGTGCGAGTCAGAAACGCGCACAATGGGTTCCGTACCATCATACTAGATGGCGCTAGTTTCTTTACGTTTAAAAAAACACGGTTTTTTGGAGACTCACTTTTTCTAATTTTTAGTATTTGTTCTTATAGCGGCAACAGAAATACATCATATGTGTAAATTTCAACTGTCTAGCTATCACGGTTCATGAAATACAGACGGACAGCGAAGTCTTAGTAATACCACACCCTAGACACTTCATACAACGGGCCAGAAATGCAATTTCAAAATACGAAAGACGGAACAAACACAATGACGGCGAAATCCTATATACGTTCGACAACCAAACTGTAACCAATCTGGGTGATGAGGGAGTGAGGTCGCAATCTAGAGAGCGGTAGGGAGTGTCCATACTGTCTGTTAGCACTAATATATAAGGTGTAACAAAATTAGCTGAAACTATTTTAACTAGTGCTTCTACCCATGAAACTGAACAACTTTCCCCATGGAACACATAGTCAAATCGCAAAGAATAAATTGGCTCCCCCATACTAATTCGATACACCGATCAGACAACTTAGTTATATGGGGAAAGTTGTTCAGTTTCATAGGTAGAACCACCAGTTAAAATAGTTTCAGCTAATTTTGTTAGACCTTATGTATACTTTGGTAATAGGGTCCCGTTTTCACCCTTTTGATACGGAACCCTAAATATGCTGTAGATTCTTGTTTAATAATAATATAAAGTAAGTGTTCAAGTGAGATGGTGTGGCAAGTTCACTGACCGCCATGTAGGGCAGTGGACCGCATGCACTTGAACGCACCAATGCACTACATAGATGAACAGCCGCCGTCACGTATGTGTGAGTGAGTACTTGTTCGTCTGCCATAAACTTGAACTTGTTTTCACTTAGAAAAGTTGTACATTGTAATGACGAAACGCGTTTTTTAGGGTTCCATACCAAAAGGGCGCCAGCGGAACCCTATTGATAAGCCTTCACCACACCCTGGACAGTTCATACAACGAGCCAGAAATAACATTTCAAAAAACGAATGACTAAACAAACAAAATTCCGGCGAAAGAAACTGCACAAAACCCCTGCACCTTTAATTCGGGAAACGAGAAGAGCAGCTGATAGTGGTCGAAACAGTCTGCCCCCCATCGTCGGGCCGATAATTCATTACCGACCGTAAAACTACGATCCAGCACCTCGTAACAACAACTTTCAATCAAGGCCAATTCCTGTCCATCAGCAAGTAGAAACTACAAAGGGATGTGGGCAACTTCCACTGGTCTGATTGATTCAGAATAGGCTAGATTTCCTTTCGCAATTTAGTGTTTCATCCCCGAAAGTATTTGTGTGAATGTGGGGATAGATTATCGATTGTATTGTAGCATCTCTACAAGTAGTATGTAAAGTTTAAAAATAAATGGAATATAACTTAAATAAAAAAAATTAAAAAACCCCAAGGAAAACCTCTAAAAAGTAAAAAATAAAATAATATGTGTTAGCCCTTTAAGTTTAATGTAATATTTTGATCCAACAGTCGCCGCGTAGGGGGAAGCGCTAAGTTAATAAAATGAAAACAGAATACAAGTTGATTTACTTAACTATTATTAATTACTTTACTACAACTAATCCCTACTTCCCTACTAATATTATAAATGCGAAAGTAACTCTGTCTGTCTGTTACGCTTTCCCGCAAAAACTACTGAACGGATTTGGCTGAAATTTGGTAGGTAGACAGATTATGACCCGGATTAAGACATAGGCTACTTTTTACCACGCTCGCGAGCCACTTGCGGCTCGCGCACTGCGCACCCTCGAAAAGTCATAGAAACGTGGTCCACGCGGGTGAAGCCGCGGGAAACAGCTAGTTACTAATAATTTCACAACTTAGCGGTCCCCCTACGCAACGAATCTTCGATCAAATTAATACTACACATATTATTTTTAAACGGCTTCAAAAAAGGAGGAGGTTCTATGTTTATTTTTAATGTATGTTCACCGATTTCTCCGTCAATTGTGGAACGATTTTCAAAATTCTTTTTTTATTCGAAAGAGTATACTCCCAAGGGGGTCCCATTGTCTCCAAGTCAGAATCTGATGATTGGATCCCAGCGAAATCGAGGGCAACCCTCAAATTTTATAGGCACTTATTACGTGATTCATATGTTTTCTAATGCTATTAATATACTTGCGTCGGTTAGTCATCATCTCATGTTGATAAGCTAATGAAGGAAGTTACAACTCCTTAACGGGTAGGAGTTGGAGGAAAATTCTTTCAATGTTGTACATAGATATATACGTAGGTATGCATAGAACGATAGTTGTATTCTTTCAGGTTATTCAGATGAGCTGATGATGGATGATTAACTCCTTAAAACTTTTATGCTGCTGAGATGATGATGGAAGCCACAGGACTCTGTGTCTGTGAATGAAGCACATGTTTTATGATTTGATAATTCCTATTGGTGAGTAGGTGATTGGGTTTAACGTTGTTAGATAGATAGAATTATCACTAAAAATAAAAAAAGGAAAAAACTAAAAACCGACTTCAAAATGAAATTCACTTAAAAGTATGAAATAATATAACTAAATTTAAATAAACAACATTAAAAAAATTTTTGAAGTCGGTGTCAGCAAACCATCGAATCTAAAACATAAGTAACTGTGTGCTGAAACCGAACTCAAAAACAAATTTTAAGCCCCTAATTTAAGTTGTACTCACCTCTGATTTCATTATTGTTGGTGGGTAATTTTGTGTATTTGAATATAATCAAATTATTTCAAACTTTTGAGTGAATTTCATTTAGAAGTCGGTTTTTAGTTTTTTAAACTTTTTTTAATTTTTTTGCTTTTTAGAGATTTTTGTTGTTTTTTTTTATAGGAACGGGTATAGGTAGTAAGTTTATATTAATACCACATATTAAGGTCTAAGGTCCCTTGGTGGTGTGAAAAAATTCAGGCTTTTAAGTCAATGCAATTAAAAAACATGCGGCCATTTAAGTCATATATTTCAAAGCTCGCAATCTCACTCATCAACACCTTTTAGCACTTCCCGTTGACCTAGAATTAGGAAATTTGGCAAGAAGCAAGGTCTCGCAGCACAAGTTAAGGAAAAATCGACTTACCTATGGTTTATGAATTTTAATAGGGGATATGCAAATTTTTTTTTTGCATTTCTTAACAAAATATGAAAATTCCCTAAAAACAGTGTCAAAAACTGAAATAAAAATTTAAATCGGCCAAGAAATATGGAAGATATAAGCATTTTCAACTACTAATTAGACATAGAGATCCGATATGTAAATGTGACGACATAAAACACACGGTCCATATAAACTCTATGCCATATTCTGTTTTGCTAAAAAGAGATAGAGATAAATCTTTAATGGCTTATATCTTGGTTATTTTTATAGTTATTCAAGAATATTTTTTGTATACCGTTTCTTATATAAATAAGCTTTGATGAAAGCAAAAAAAAATTATCACGCATATTGCCCATTGGTAAGCCCGTGGCATTATCTCGCCTGATGGTGATTATGATGCCGAAGATTATGAATGGGGAGCTGGCTATCTTATCTTCAAGTCGGAATACATGACGTTGGCGGCAAGACTTAGACAAGATGGTGGCAGCCAGCCAGGCGGACTAAGAAAAGTCCTTCCATCTACCAAACCGAGTGTAACAAGGTTAGACTCCGCCGGGAATCGAACCCGCGACCTCCTGATGTGAAGCTAATGGACTTAACCATCACGCCAGGGAGGCGGTTAAAATTATTGTAAAAGTAGGTATACTACTACCTATTAGCTCGTCTCCGTGAACAGGGTATAACTGGTCAAATTTGCAAATGATCTCGAACTAAATTATATAAAAAATACTATCGATGTATCAGAACTATCAGTCTTTTACATTAAACTTGATAACAGTTTTGTTCTCGTTAAGGCGAGATATTGATTTTAACAGTTGTCCCTTAAGTTGTTCTTTGAGTGTAAAGAGTAAAGAAAATAACCACACTTTTCCAATCGTTTTTCGTTTCAATCAAAAACTACAATGAAAGTATAAAAAAATAATAACATTACTCACTTTTTGTTATCAAAACAAATATTTGTATACATTTTCAAAATGTATACTCCAAAATATTAGTCATAAATAGAGTTGAAAGTAACGGTGTAGACTTATCTTTGAGTTTTTTTTCTATAGAGCCAAAACTGCTCAATCGTGTTTCAAATACTTAGCTTTTGACTTTAAGGAACATCATCAACAATAAGGGTATTTTCTTCAACATTGGGTTTTCTATCGTTTAGGAGTAATTGACGTCAAAAATTACGAAATTCTGTAATATTACAGCCTTAATGTTTTTTGAGTTCCGTCCGTACCGTGTGGTGGTACGGAACCATTCTCGGCCGCGAGTCCGACTCGCCCTTGGCCAGTATATATATTTGCACCATATCTATCATACATACTCAGAACAGATTTCTAAAGTGTTTTTATATCTTGTACCTCAGTTTATAGTGTACTAGCTGTGCCAACGACTTCGTCCGCGTTGAAGTTTTGCATGTTCTCACGGGAACTCTTGAATTTTCCGGTATAAAAAGTGTGATATAATTATGTTAACCCGGGCTATAATTTCATGAAAATCGGCACGGTAGTTTTTGCGTGATGCGCAAACATACGGACAGACAGACAGACAAGAATTCGAAAAGTTTTTGTTTTGGCGTCTATATCATTCGTAATGTCCACCACAGTTATTATTTTCCAAAAATATTTCATGTACAGACACGCCTCAAGTTACAGTTTTATTACCAACCCTCAAATTTTATAGGCATGTATTATGTAAGTTCTTCATGTATTTTCTAAATAGTTTCAAGTTTTTGCTATACTTATGTATAGATTTGGTATCGGTGAAGGTTTATTAAAAAAGTGATATTATTATCTTGACATTTTATCCCTCCCCGTATAACATAATTTCAGGTATTTTGTACAAATTTTATTGATACCTAACAGAAGCAGATGTTTGAGCTGTGGTCAACATTCCACAGCAAGTTTAGTGTTTGAAAAATACAATAATACAACATACGCATGATAAGTTACAAAATGTCTCAACGAATGGGTTTCACCTTTGTAATTTTTAACCGACATCAAAAAAGGAGGAGGTTTCTCAATTCAACCGTATACGTATATATATTTTTATGTGTGTTCGCGGATAACTTCGTCGTTTATGAACCGATTTTGATGATTATTTTTTTGTTGGAAAGGGTAGTACCATGATAATGAAAACAGGATTTGATGATGGCATCACAGAGAAATCGAGGAGAACCTTCAAAAATCGTAGTAGCGACTAGTGCGTTTGAAGTCGTTTTTTTTTTATAATTGTAATTTAAGTACTACCTTCTTTGTTTCACTTCGTACACCTTAAGGCTCCTCCGTCCCTATAATTAGCAACTCGATTTACGATATTTCAAACTTCGAACGAAATAGCTTGAAAATAAAGTTTTTGTTAGCTCGTACTGCAACGTGGCTGTTACGTCAATCGCTGCGGACGAATCATGCGAAAATTTGTGGTTGTTAACTCATTTTAAATGAAATATGAAGAATTGTGTACCTGGGACAAACAGTCCAGTTAGGTAGGTTCAACTTCGAGAAAGAGATCAATCGTCGAATCCAACTCGGCTGGGCAGCGTTTGGAAAGCTTCGCAATATATTTACGTCCCAGATACCGCAGTGTCTTAAGACCAAGGTCTTCAACCAGTGTGTGTTCCCAGGATGACATACGGAACTGAGACATGGTCGCTTACTATGGGCCTCATAAGAAGGCTCAAGGTCACCCAAAGGGCTATGGAGCGTGCTATGCTCGGAGTTTCTCTGCGTGATCGAATCAGAAACGAGGAGGTCCGTAGGAGAACCAAAGTAACCGACATAAGCGTAACAGACAGATAGACAGAGTTACTTTTGCATTTATAATATTAGTAGGGATTAGGTATTCACCTTTTAGTCCTACTGCCTAGTTCACTAGAGGCGCCCTATAACTTTATCATCATCATCAGCTCATATTACGTCCCCACCGAGGGGCTCGAGCCTGCCCTGAATTAGGGCGATCGGGCCTTAGTCGACCACGTGGGCCCAGTGCGGGTTGGTCGACTTCACACACAACCTTCGAGTTTCTTCGCAGCCGTGCGCAGGTTTCCTCACGATGTTTTTTTTCATCGTAAGAGCGTCGGATAAAAGAAGTTCATATATTATCATAATGTTTCGATTAAAACTGCAGCAATTCTTGGTTACAACTAGAAAAAAAGGTGAAAAAGGACATTCTATTTCTTTAGTTCTGTGTATTAAAATAAAATACGAGGAAATCAAAATCACTCATCCATCATTTTACACTGTGATTTTATTATTATTATATGAGCTCATATACGTCCCCACCGAGGGGCTCGAGCCTACCCTGAATCAGGGCGATTAGGCCTTAGTCGACCACGCGGGCCCAGTGAGGGTTGGTCGACTTCACACACAACCTTCGAGTTTCTTCGCAGGCGTGTGCAGGTTTCCTCACGATGTTTTCCTTCACCGTTAAAGCAATCGGTAAGTATATGTACGTAAGTTTTTTGGAAAAACTCATTGGTACATTGGCCGTCCAGATTTGAACCCGGTACCTCTGGTTAGATGGACCGAGTCGTTACAGGTTGAGCCACCGACGCTTTTTTGACACTGTGATAAAATTACGAAACAGTTGAAAGATAAAAAAAACAATATTATAACAATATCGATAAAAAATCCTTAATTGAAGTAAAAAGTGGTTACAAAGTTAAAATAGGCTCTGAAAAACCGAGGTAATCAAAACGCCCCGTACTTGCCGCCGCACGCACAGCTTTCTCGATGCATCTCACCGATGCATATCATTATTATCCAGCGTTATGTTTTATTTAAATTTCACCTTCTATTGTGAGCGAAGTGAAACGGGTGGCGAGAGATCCGACTCAAGGAGCAGTGTCGGCTTGGCTGCGGCGACGGTCGCCTCTATCGGACCTACTTGCGCGACGCCGCCCTTATAAAACGCATATTTATTCCAAATTCGAATTTACATACACTTTTTTATCGGTCTGACCAAGTGACATCGGCCATGGCGGCTGTTAAGTTGACGCTTTCACTAATGTTCGCTGCACTTTCGATTGTAAACGCCGGCAACGTTTTAGGTAAGTTCTTACTGAAGAGTTGTTTATTTTAAGCTTTTATTTAAATTGCAATGTTTGTATATTTGTTCAGATGGAATCTCGCAAGTTAAATTTGACCCCCTTGCCAATTGGGCTGAAATTTTGCATGCTTAGGGATATCGCGTGACAATGCAATATTAAAAGCTTGTACCTAAAAGTTTTTAGGTTTTTCAAAAATTATTTATTGTTTTTGTTTGCTGGTTACAAGGAATTTTTGTAGTATACTAGCTGGGGTCTCTGGCTTCGCTCAGGGAGTTGTTGTGAGATTGTGTGGTAAGTGAGATAAGCTTTAAAATATGACGCAATTTTTTATTGAAAGCATAATTTAACAATATACCGTAGTGGTATATTGTTAAATTATGCTTTCAATAAAAATTGCACCCTTGCATTGCATTTATTACACCCTGTATATTATAAGAAATGTTTTATTAAATGTCTATATAATTTCTTTTTATATTTTAAATTATTTTCTACTAGCTGGGTACCCGGTTTCGCTCAGGGAGTAGCCCGACCCATACAAAAAAGGCTTCGAATGGTCCAAACTGTTTCAGAACACTCCACAACATTCGAGAGTGTTCTGGAATGTTTCACAATGATCTGGGATGTTGTTGGGGAATGCTATCGAATACTCTTAAATGTTACGGGCTGTTCTAGAAATTTTTAGGGGGTGAAACTTCCCACCCTTATATCTTCAAAATCAAGCCCTTCAGGTCAAAACGGGAACCTTATCCATGGATGGGGGAAAGAGGGCTACCACACCATGTAACTTCCTTGATCGTACCGGGACTCGTTTCTGAGTTTTATTAATGTATATTGATTAGTACCTAATATAGGTACCAAATATATAAAATTCTAGGCTAGTTGTCAATAAATTGTTGTGTCTGTTAGAAATTACTGAACTTCAATAGTTTTATTGATACAGATATGAAAGTTTTATGGAGTACAAGCTTTGCCCGTGGCTTCGCCCCTGTGGATATCGAGGGTGCGCGGTGCGGTATACAAACCTTGTCCTGACATTTACGAACACAACAAAAAAAACAGCCAAGTTGGCCGAGGATCTTTCATAAATGCGACAATTGATTTTCATTTAAGCCGGCCAGTTCTAATCAATTTCACTAGGAAGTACTTTGATTGTTTGATGCGGACATGTTATACTGGCTAGTCGATACTGATCCAACATAAAGGAAGTCATAAATCATAATAGCGTACCTGCTCATACAAATGAATTATTTTACGAATTTAGATGGATATATTATGTATACAGGGTGTAACGAAATTGGTGTAGATAGGTCCCATTAACTGGGGCTTCTACTTATCATAATAAACCACTTTTAATCTATGACTTTTCTGAAATCGCAGAAAAAAAGATATTTTTTTAATCACAATTGGTAAACCCTTAACAACATCTCACCTGGTGGTAAGTGACGATGTTGCCGAAGATGTAAGCGGGCTTACCAAGATTCCCCAACGCAATGGGGAACTGGCTATCTTATCTTCATGCCGGAACACACCGATGATATCAATATTTACTCTGTAACGCGGCACGCTGTTAGGCGTTCTTCATTCATTCGATCTTTTTTCATTCCATCTATTTCTTTTTAAGCATGCGCTGACATTTCATTCAAAAAAATAAAAGTTTAAAAAACTTAAAAACCGACTTCAAAATGAAATTCACTCAAAAGTATGAAATAATATTATTATACTTAGATACACGACATTAACCAACAATAACGAAATCAAAGGTGGGTAGGAATTAAATTAGGGGCCTTAATTTATTTTTGAGGTCGGTTTCAGCATACAGCTACTTACGTATCAAATGTTTTAGATTCGATGGCATTGCTGACACCGACCTCAAAAAAAAGTTTAGGCCCCTAATTTAATGCCTACCCACCTTTGATTTCGTTATTGTAGATTAATGTCGTGTATGTATGTAAATAATAATATTATTTCATACTTTTGAGTGAATTTCATTTTGAAGTCGGTTTTTAAGTTTTTTAAACTTTTATTTTTATTTCATTTATTTTTAGTGATAATGCTATCTATCTAACAACGTTATACCCAATCACCCACTCGCCAATAGGAACCATCAATTCATAATTCATAATGCATGTGTTTCATTAACAGATACAGATTCCTGTGGCTTCCATCATAATTTCAACAGCATTAAAGTTAAGGAGTTAAATCTTCCATCATCAGGTCATCTGAATAATCTGAAAGAGTACAACTATCGGTCTACGTAAAATTTTCAAAGAATTATCTTCTAACTCCTAACCGTTAAGGAGTTGTACCTTCCGTAAATGTTTGCCCTGGGTGGAGATCGAACCCACAACCCTCGGATCAGTAGTCATGAGCATAAACCACTTAGCCACCGAGTCAGTCTATAATACCTTTTACCTTTCAAATTACCTAATCTCCGTCATGGTATGTGACGCAACTTGCAACAATAGTCACATCATCACACAAGATGTTTTGAATCTCGACCAACCGCCGCGCGCGCAGCTCGCTGTCGTCGCAGAGCCAGTGAAAGTTGTCGAGAAAGTGACTGCATGGGACCGACGAACAAACATTGGAATTAACTTGAGAATGTTAAACCCTCGGAAGGATTAATAGGAATGACGAATGCTAGTCATCTTATTAACTTTTTATCATCTGTCAAAAACGACATTTTGTTCTAAAAATGTTTGACATACCTAGGCGTGACGTCATAGTTTTGCAGCGCCATTTATGTACTCCATTTGTGATTTTAGTGAATTAAAAATCGAAGACTTGATGGAAAACAAAACGAGTAAGGTTTTCCGAAGTTTAAGTAGGAGTGCAATTTAGTGATCAAGAGTTCATAATTTATTTCTGATGCTGTCGTCATCCCTATAACTTCAATTGGATGGCACAGGGTGTAAAAAAATTGGTGTAGGTCCCGTTAACTGGGGGTTCTACTCGTCATACTGAACAACTTTCTCCAAGATACCCATAGGCAATTCTCAAAAAAAAATTTGGACCTTCCGTTCCATACTAAAATGCACAAAATCGGTCGGATCAGCTGATCGATTTGTATGAAGAGTAAAAAAAAATTACGTTTTCACCAACGTCGTAGAACAAAAGTTGTTCAGTATGATGAGTATAAGCTTTAATTAACGGGACCTACACTAATTTTGTTCCACCCTGTATAATCAATTTTGAAATGAGCATTTCCTATGCGATTTTGGATTTATTTAAAAAAAAAACGGCCAAGTGTGAGTCTGTCTCGTGCTTCGAGGGTTTCCTACCACCATACCTCTCCACACAACTATAACAATGATAACTATTCATCAAACAAAAAACATCAACGTTAGCCAAAAAAAAATGTTTTTTTTATCAGTTCAGACTCCTTAGTGCGAGTACGACTCATACTTGGCCAAATCATATTATTACATCGTCTCAAACTTTTTCGTCTGTGTGTTGCATGTCGCGTGACGGTATGATCGTTTCGTCCTCTGTACCGTAGCTCCAAGACGAGAGCAGCCATTATCGTTTCGTGCTCTGTAATGTGAAAAAGAGTTTCACTTTTACCGTGATTTCATAAAACCACAAAATCCCTTTTTATTGTTATACTTACGCTAGTACTCTTTGTTGTACTGTGCTTTATTTAAAGTACCTGTCCACACCAAGTTTTTATGTATGACCATTTTAACGATAGAGCACAAACAAAAAAGTCTTTAAAAACATGATTCTTGTTGGGAAGCCCCCTTTATTTTTTATTATTTGTGTTATAGCGGCAATAGAAATACACACTGTGAAAATTTCAACTACCTATTTAACTATTACGGTTCATAAAATACAGCCTGATGACAGGCAGATTGACAGACAGACAGACAGACAGCGGAGGCTTAGTAATAGCACAGTATTACAATATAGCGGCTTACAGTAGCGGCTCCGATTGCGATCCTTACCTGCTCTCAAAGAATTCTTTCAAAGATAAAGTGCGTATAATTCTCCTCGAATTGTAGCCAACATAGTAGAACGCGGATGTTATCTTGTAGACACACACACACATATATACAACACACCACCCTCACACACCACACACACCACACACACACACACACACACACACACACACACACGCACACAAGTTCCTCATCAACCTCATGCATACATGAAAACCTACATTAACTCGTGGCAACAAACGCAGGTTTTTAGTTCACACTGTATCTGAGCTATTTTTTAATATAAATGTGTAATATCGTAAAATTTATGTGCTGCCTAACCTAACTGTCTGTTTTTTGTGCACAGTGTTTGGCTTATCTAGGGTAATCTGTTATTTGCCTTGCTGTTTCTCTCCTTAATAAGCTTAATGTTAAATAAGTTTGCTGTTGATTGCCTTAAGTAAATAAATAAATAAATAAATAAACGAATGTGTACTTACGCAGAGCAACGGAAGGGTACTTAACGGGGCCTCAGGCTAGTATAAACACAGATGAGATATTAGTTACTTCGTAAGTATGGGCTAGTACCTACACCGGTGGCGCATCGTTCGACATCAAAGGCGTTGCGCTACTATAAGCCATATCGTAATCGCTTCACACCAGGAGGTCGCGGGGTCAACTTTGTAAGACTCGGTTTGGTTAGTGGTAGGGCATTTTCATAGCCCGCCTGGCTAGCTACCACCATCTTATCTAAGTCTTGCCGCCAAACATCAGTGTTAACAGCACATATTACCCGTCAGACCTTGAAGATAAGATAGCCAGATCCCCATTGCGTTGGGGAATCTTGGTAAGCCCGTTTGCTCAATTCCGTGTGCTCAATTTCTTAAGCTATAAAATTTAGTCTTTGTCTTAAAACAGACCCTATTTTCAACAGCCTCAAAAAAGGGGGAGGATCTCAATTCGACTGTATGTTTTTGTATGTTTGTTACACGATATCTTTGTAGATTGTGAACCGATTTAATGATGTACTGACAGGTTGGTGTCATAATTAATAAACAAAATTGGTTGAGTAGGTAATTTTTTAGTATATTTTCAAAAAAGTTGTTGCACTGGAAGTCGTTTTTTTTTAACGTGTTTAGCGTTTACAATTAACTCCTTGGTTATTAATGAGTAACCTACTTATCTATGTATCTAAACTAAACAAAACTTGGAGTAAGATTATTTATGAAATAAGACAAACTAAACTCAAAACTCAAACTCAAAAGGCTTTATTTGCTAGAACACTGTAGGTACAGGATCTTGTTATTTTCTTAGTGCTAGTGTTCAACCTGCAGGCAGGTGTGCAAACATAAAGAAATTAAAAAACAGATTAAAATAGTTAAAATTACAAAAAATATATCAAAAAAAAATACAAATATCTCATCAATTAACGATTAAATTTTCTTATTTTTTCTTATAATTAATAAAGTCGTTAACAGTATGAAAACAATGTCCTAATAGCCATTTGGTCAATTCATTCTTAAAATATTTGATGTCAAGTGATTTAATTTCGTCAGGTAGGTTATTATAAATTAAAATACACATATTATAAATATTTCTACGGTAAATATCTTTGCAACAAAAAGGTTGATGTAGTAAGTTCATATATTTAGCCCGTGTCTGTCGCTCTATTACTTCACCACGCCTTTTGAAAAAGTGTAGATGCTTTTGAACAAAAATACAGATATCTTTGACGTACATGCAGGGCAATGGCAGTATTTTATATTTTTTTATATTTTTTAAACAAGGGCTTGCATTAGCAAGCGGCATCGCCCGCGTGCACATCGTTTTTATGACTATATTTGAGGGTAAGTGGTGCGGGGACATGAGTTTTCTCCAGATTCCTCTAGAACTATATCGTGTTCGTCTGATTAGCAGTCTATGTCACTTCCCACCCCCTCATCCAAAACTGTATTTAAAAAAATCACTTCAATCCGTGCTCCGTTGCAACGCCGACGTGCGCGTGCGAGGAAATGAGTTTTCCCCAGATCCCTCGGGAACTATGTTAGGATTATGCTTATAAGTAAATTATGTCATTTACCCGCAACCATCGTTGCGCAAAAAAACGCAACAATCCATTGTTCCGTTGCGATGTGAAGAAATTAACCAAAAAAATGTATGTTTTCACAATATTATTATTGTATAATTTCCTTAAGACTGGGAAATTTGGTATGCAAATAGCCTGTGTCACTGGGATGGACAAAGGCTACTTTTTATCACGTGAAAATAGCATAGTCAGATGCAGTTCCTGAGAGAACTGAAAAAGACATTTTTTTGGTCGAGGTTTTGCAACGTGTAGAGGTAAACACGATTTTAACACTAAGCATTTCTTGTAAACAAGATGGAGTACTTGAAAAATTCTCAGTTTTTTTTTATATATATACCTAGTACGTATCGCAACAATATTTCACAAAGTTGGTATAACCGGTTTGAAGATAAGATAGCCAGTTCCCCATTGCGTTGGGGAATCTTGATAAGCCCGCTTCCATCTTCGGCATCATCGTCACTTACCATCAGGTGAGATAATGAAAATAAATACTTAGTCTTCAGAAAATAATCAAACCTTTTTTGTCATATGGCGGTGTACAGAGTTAATGAAAAGAGTTTTATTATCTACTAGCTGTTTCCCGCGGCTTCACCCGCGTGGACCACGTTTCTATGACTTTTCGAGGGTGCGCAGTGCGCGAGCCGCAAGCGGCTCGCGAGCGTGGTAAACAGTAGCCTATGTCTTAATCCGGGTCCTAATCTGTCTACCTACCAAATTTCAGCCAAATCCGTTCAGTAGTTTTTGCGGGAAAGCGTAACAGACAGACAGAGTTACTTTCGCATTTATAATATTAAGTAGGGATAGTAGGGATTGAAAATAATCAAATCTTATATGTATGTTTTGATTGCTTTGACAACCGATATTGTTTCCTTGGCAATCGATATTGTTGGGAAACTAAAATAAATAGTATCTCTATTTCTATCTTCACTAATTTAAATATTCCTCTCAATTTCCGTTCGCCTAGCCCGATATCACTTCCGTAACGCTCTCGTGACGCATCCACCAGTTTACTCCCCAAGTCAAAGGTGCGTAAAGAAGTTTTACTTCAAAATACTTACTTCTTATCATTGTAACTAATATAAATGGAATGTCTAAGAAAATACAAGTTAAATAAAAATAAAACAGTTGATGATCGCAAAGAATAGTCAGCAACACTATTTCCGCTACAACGCATTACACCGAACTGCTAATTAAAAATTACATAAATTATTAGTTACATGTGCAGGCTTGGTCAATTCGTAGTTTTACGCGCACAATTACTTAGTCGACCGTGTAGAAGGAAATGTGCGTCAACAATTTTTTTATTCACAATTGGTAAGCCTTTGGCATCGTCTCACCTGATGGTAAGTGACGATGATGCCGAAGATGGAAGCGAACTTACCAAGATTCTCTAACGCAATGGGGAACTGGCTATCTTATCTTCCCAGCAGTGGGGACGTTTAAGGGTTGTAACTGAAGGTTGGAAGGTACTCTACACGCATGGATCAAGTTCAAAACAATATGCACTTGTTATCAAGATTTCAAGAATTAAAAATAGGTGCATGTTACAATCTTTCTGATGGTCATAAGATAGCAATTACATTACATAATGTCAGATTGTGAAAAAAATCACAGGGAGACGTTATATCTCCGAAACTGTTCACCGCCGCCCTGGAAGATGTTTTTAAGCTTTTGGACTGGGGTGGATTCGGCATCAATATCAACGGCGAGTACATCACCCACCTTCGATTCGCTGACGATATCGTGGTCATGGCTGAGACTATGGACGACTTAGGCACAATGCTCGATGGCCTCAGTAGAGCCTCTCAACAAGTGGGTCTTAGAATGAACATGGACAAGACGAAAATTATGTCAAACGTCCGTGTCATACCTACTCTTCTGAAGGTTGGAGGCTCTACACTCGAAGTTGTTACCGAATATGTATACCTGGGACAAACAGTCCAGTTAGGTAGGTCCAACTTCGAGAAAGAGATCAATCGTCGAATCCAACTCGGCTGGGCAGCGTTTGGGAAGCTTCGCAATATCTTTACGTCCCAGATACCGCAGTGTCTTAAGACCAAGGTCTTCGACCAATGTGTGTTGCCAGTGATGACGTACGGAACTGAGACATGGTCGCTTACTATGGGCCTCATAAGAAGGCTCAAGGTCACTCAAAGGGCAATGGAGCGTGCTATGCTCGGAGTTTCTCTGCGTGATCGAATCAGAAACGAGGAGATCCGTAAGAGAACCAAAGTAACCGACATAGCTCTCAGAATTGCTAAACTTAAGTGGCAGTGGGCGGGGCACATTGCTCGTAGAACAGATGGCCGTTGGGACAGTAAAGTTCTCGAGTGGCGACCACGCACCGGAAAGCGTAGTGTAGGCAGGCCTCCCACTCGGTGGACCGATGACCTGGTGAAGGTCGCGGGAAGCCGCTGGATGCGGGCAGCGCAGAACCGGTCGTCGTGGAGATCCTTGGGGGAGGCCTATGTCCAGCAGTGGACTTCCTTCGGCTGATATGATGTGAAAAAAATATAAACAAACAATCATCAGTTAATAATGTCAAGAAAATAATTAAAATGAAACAAATAATGTTATTTGAACATTAAAACAATATATGACACGAGAAGTCTCTAGACATCTGTAAATTTATGTAAATTTCATCATCATCATATCAGCTCATATACGTCCCCACCGAAGGGCTCGAGCCTACCCTGAATAAGGGCGATCGGGCATTAGTCGACCACGCGGGCCCAGTGCGGGTTGGTCGACTTCACACACAACCTGCGAGTTTCTTCGCAGGCGTGTGCAGGTTTCCTCACTTGTAAATATAAATTTAATTACATTTAAATATATGTACACGATAACTTTTAAATAGGGATGACGACAGCATCAGAAATAATTAATTATGAACTCTTGATCACTAAATTGTCCTCCTACTTAAACTTTGGAAAACCTTACTTGTTTTAGTTTCCATCAAGTCTTCGATTTTAAATCACCAAAATCACAAAATGAGTACATCAATGACGCTAAAAAACTATGACGTCACGCCTAGGTATTTCAAACATTTTTAGAACAAAATGTCGTTTATGACAGATGATAAAAAGTAAATCACATGACTAGTATTAGTCATCCCTATTAGTACGTGTTGCATTCACACTGTGAAAGCTTAGAAAGAGAAGAAACTACAATATACTGCAGATCAGGTTACTGGTATAGACTCTCCTACCTTTTAGGTCCAACTATCTGGCTTTCTCTAAACATTAGAAAACTTTCCTTTTGCACGTATGGAGACATTTTCTATGTATATTGCAAACATGAATGTTAAAAAAATAATAATACTTGAATAGTAATTGACAACGCTAAAACTCTTAAATAGTTAATTAAATGACAACGCTAAAACCCTTAAAAAGTTGATTAAATGATAAAACCCTTAAATAGTTGATTAAATGATTAAAACCCTTAAATAGTTAACTAAATGACAACGCTAAAAACGTTTAAAACAATCGATTTCAATCACAAAAATTCCGGCGTTACACCAACGACGTTTTTTTCTAGACTTAACAAGTCCATATATTGAAAATTACTAAACCGATTTCGAATAAAATTACACTGTTCTCTAAGTTGAAAGATATTTTATCCAACAACAAAAAGAATAATTTCAATCCAATTCCTAGTTTTGGAGAAATGCGGTGACAAACATACATACTGTAGCAAAAATAAATTAAAACAGGGAATAATACCTAGGAAAGACCTGCTACATTATACGTAGAAATTTGGGTTGCGCCAGGCAAACGGTGGTATCATGGGAAAATAAAAATGGAGGTAAAAGGTAAAGAATTTAATTCAAAATTCGAATCTAATAACAAAAGAACAGCAACTTAAATAAAAAAAAAGGAAATGCTTACCGCAGAAGTGAAAAATTGATTTGGTAAAAATATCGATTCTAAATAGGACGAGACTCTGTACAATTTATAATTTTACTGTTTATTCTGTACTACTTATTATCTGTATACATTTTTGTAATTGTACAATAAAGCATAATTGATTGATTGATTGACTCTTTGACTAAACTGAACTCGAAGTGCATATGTGTAATTGCACCTTTAGTTTTTGTTAAACCCTATTAATTTGAAGAAGGAACAATCCATAAGAATAGATTGTTCCACACATTTTTGTGATAATAGTAAAAAAGACACACATAAAATCTCACTGTTCAATTTTTAAAGTTCATGAAGAAAAGAAAAGGAATTTGGTTCGGGAATAGAGAAACCTAGGGAAAAAGAGGTTTTTACTTCCCTTCGCTGGTGGCACGATGAAAGATGGTCAGGCTATGTCATAAATATTGTAGAACCCGCTCTTTAAAATTTTCATATGATATAAAAATATACGTCTAGCAGGAAATTGAACCAAACAGTTTTTATTTTGTGACGAAAAAGACGTGTTTAGAAGTCCACATAGGCTGACATATTATACGAATACTGTGCAATATTACATACATAGGGGTCGAATTGATAACCTCCTTTTTTTAAAGTCCGGCAATTTTTTTTTAACTAAGAGTGTTTAGACTGCCCAAAGCAACTTTTCGCTCCTTCAATTCATTTCAATGCCGTGACTATTTTAAACTAACTTTAGACGGATTGAAAGCGGGACTTTATATACAACACATGAGCAGGTAATTTATCATTATGAATAATCGTGAAAGTTAGAAGTGTTATATAACTTTAGGCGGTTTCTGTTAAAGAATTGAAAATACATTGATACAAACGTGGATATATCCTGTTTATAAAAATATATAAAACTATAAAAATGAATCCCGGTTTCCCATGGTCACACCATAACTTGAGAAAGCCTTTAAGGAAATCGCTAATTTTTGTGTTTTAAAATGTTCATAATAGTCCGAATAAGGTTCTAAGGAAAAAACCCCGCACGCCCCTTGCGGCTCGCGCACCGCACACCGCGCACCGTCGATATCCACGGGGATAAAGCCGCGGGAAACCACTAGTCCTTTAAAATTATCAGTTTTTGCGTACTGCACTTTCCATTAAATCTCATCATCATCATGTCAGTCGAAAGCCGGCCACTGCTGGACAAAGACGCTCGCAAGGATATCCACAACGACTACATACATCCTAAGACCTATTGTATTTAATATTTCCAGATCTCCTGGACATACAAGATGGCAAGAAGCTCATCGAAGTTCCAGAGCTTCGTAACGACCAGCCGAATCGCAACTGCATGTGCAAGGGACCTGCCTGCGTCTGCTGCGTCGATTTCAATATAACCTTCGTAGATCTAGGAGGGCCTGGTAAGTTCCAGTTATCCAGGAGTTACATGATCATTATCAGTTACATTATCATTGAGTGACATTACATTATATTCGTAATACATAGACTCGTAGAAACAAGTGCTAGAAGGCAGAAAAACATAAGGTGTTAACCTATGAAATTGCAGATTGTATAAAAAAGTTTAAAGATGAAAATTAATATTAAGAACGATAGTTATCAAAACAAAATTTATTCTCAAAATAGCATTAGACTATTAACATTTAGACGATGGTAAAAATATGCCTTTTATTCAGATATTTTGAGAGCACGCTGGCTTTAACCCTATAAAGTCGGGTTTTTTCAGCCACAAATCATATCAGCCACAAATCGTCCACTGCTGGACAAAGGCCTCCCCCAAGGATTTCCACGACGACCCTCATCCATCGGCTTCCCGCGATCTTCACCAGGTCATCGGTCCACCGCGTGGGAGGCCTGCCTACGCTACGTTTTCCGGTGCGCGGTCGCCACTCGAGAACTTTACTGCCCCATCGGTCATCTGTTCTACGAGCTATGGGATTACGCCATTGGGATGCAACCATGTCCACTTCCGCTGTTTTGACTTTTTGAAGAAGTAAAGAGGCTCTCCTTCTCCATAAAGTCGGCCAGCATCTGGCCACGTGCATTTCTTACTCCATATCCAAATTGCCCCACTCTCAGCTCACCATCGCTTCGTTTGCCCAGTTTCGCGTTAAAGTCCCCCATAACAACGGTATAATGGGTCCTGGGTCTATGTAAGGCTGTAGAGATGTCCTCATACATAGTCTCTACCTCGTCGTCGGAGTGTTCTGTAGTCGGCGCGTATACCTGTATGACCTTCATCGAATACCGTTTGGTGATTCTGAGTATAAGGTATGCTACCCTTGTCAAAACGCTCATGATTTGGACCACATTGTTAATCAGGGACTTGTGGACGAGAAACCCGACACCACCCTGGGACTGTTGGTCGCCCTCCCGGAAATAGAGCAGGTTTCCGGATTTAAGGATCATGGTGTCCTCTCCCTCTCTTCGGACTTCACATAAACCTACGATATCCCACCGTAACCTGCTCAATACTTCTTCGAGTTCTGTAAGTTTCTCGTCAGTCCGCAGTGTACGCGTGTTGTAAGTTGCCAGGGCCAAAGGTCGTTGGGTTTGGTAGCCTGGCATCTGCCGGGGATTCTTCGCACCCCCCACCCCGCCGTTACCATGACTGCTACCGGAGTCAGGAATAGCAGTGCTACCGGGGACTAGGGTCCGTTTTCTGGGTATGGTATTCATAGGGGGGTTTTGCCGTAATCGCCACGCTTGGCAGGCGGGTTGGCGATCGCAGTTTGATTGCAGGTGTGTTGCAATGCACGGAAAGACGCTGCTGCCCATCCTCCGGTTTTAAGTCCCTTAGTCGCCTCTTACGACACCCATTGGAAGAGATGGGATGGTCCTATTCTTAGCCGGGAACCATACGGACTTTTTCACCTGAAAAAAATCGCCTTTAGCAAAAAATACACATTTTTAATTTTAAAGCTCTAGAGTTATCGCAGCAGATTCGTCGTTACTCGTGTCATATTTGGGAATGCCCCGTATAAGATTTCGTCACTTTAAGGAAAATTAAACAAATTCAACTAGTCTAAAAACTTGCCCTATTTGACCACCAAGAAAACTCTTTCGTTCCATTTAATGGTACATAGCTCAGGGGATTGGAACATGAAAGCCATGCCACTGGTTACTAATAAAAGACCGTAAGTAGTGTCATCATAAGGTCAATAATAAAAAATGACTTTTTTATTTTCAATAAAAAATGGCATTGAACTTCAAAAACTGAATCGGCAATTCCATAGGTAAAGACCTATTATAACATTTTCATGTAAAGATATTAAGATTGCATTTTGCGCATTTGTTTATTCACAACAAACATCATCACATATTTATTGATATTATTAAATAATTTTAAACAAAAAAACCGACTTCAAACAGAAAACTAAGGTTCCCCTCAATTTCTCTGGGATGCCATCATCAGGTCCTAGTTTCTTTATCATGGTACCACCCTTGGGATATCTCCTTTCCAACAAAAAAGAATCATCAAAATCCGTTCATAAACGACGAAGTTTTCCGCGAACACACATAAAAAATATATACATACTAGCTGTCCCTGCGAACTACGTACCGCCTTACATTACATTACACTGCCCTACCCTACCCTACCCTACACTACACTACCCTACCCTACACTACCCTACCCTACACTACTCTACCCTACACTACCCTACCCTACACTACCCTACCCTACGGTACCCTACCCTATCCTACCCTACATACACTACACTACACTACCCTACACTACCCTACACTACACTACACTACCCTACACTACACTACCCTACCCTACACTACTCTACCCTACCCTACACTACCCTACCCTACCCTACACTACCCTACCCTACACTACACTACACTACCCTACCCTACCCTACCCTACATAAAAACCTTCTCCTGACAATAACGAACTCGACAAAAAAAGAATTAGCGAAATCGGTCCAGCCGTTTAGGAGGAGTTCAATGACTAACACACGGACAGAAGATTTATATATATAAAGATAATATACGGTCGAATTGGGAAACCTCCTCCTTTTTTTGACTGAGCCAAAGTATATAATTATATTAGTACCTCTGTCAAAATTTACTTTAAGTAAGCAATTCTTGTATACATAAATTTGGTTCCTAGAAAATGATTTGGATAAAAATTTTATACTTAGGTAATATTTTACATTTCAAGTCTATCTAAACACGTGTCATCCCAGAGAAAAACCATTTTCATACATAATATTTACAGTTTATATGCCTAGGTAGGCTCAACCGGTAACGACTCGATTCTCAAACCAGAGGTACCGGGTTCAAATCTGGACGGCCAATGTACCAATGAGTTTTTCAAAAAAAACTTACGTACATATATACTTATCGATTGCTTTAACGGTGAAGGAAAACATCGTGAGGAAACCTGCACACGCCTGCGAAGAAACTCGAAGGTTGTGTGTGAATTCGACCAACCCGCACTGGCCCGCGTGGTCGACTAAGGCCTGATCGCCCTAATTCAGGGTAGGCTCGAGCCCCTCGGTGGGGACGTATATGAGCTGATATGATGATGATGATATGCCTATGAGAGTCCGAGCAACGTTTGTTCTCCCAGGTTCTAATCCGTACTTATATTATGTTAAAAGTTGTTTGTTATCTTTTCACTCTTCAACACCTCAACCAATCTTGATGAAATTAAGAATGCATGTAGCCTGTGTCACTGGGAAGGCTACTTTTTATCCTGTGAAAATAGCATAGTCCGATACAGTTTCTGAGAGCACTGAAAAAATACTCTTTTTCTGATTATTTTTTTTAACATCGCAACGGAACAATAGATTGTTGTCATTTTTTTGCACAGAGATGGTTGAGGGGTTGGGATATAACATAATTTACTAATATCATATCCTGATATAGTTCCCGAGGGATCTGGGGAAAACTCATTTCCACGCTCGCGCACGTCAGCGTCGCAACGAAGCAACGGATTGAAGTGATTTTTTAAATAGACTGGTTAGGGGGTGGGAAGTGACATAGACGGCTAATCAGAATAGCCCGATTTAGTTCCTGAAGGATCTGGAGAAAACTCATGTCCACGCTCAACAATCCTGCAATACTCCTCTCAAAGATAGTCGTAAAAGCGATGTCTACGCGAGCGAAGCCGCGGGCAAACACTAGAATTCTATAAGTGGAATGTCTGAGAAAAGTTTGTACAACTTGCTTTATTTAGATGTATCCAATCTCTGGGATGCCTGGAATAGATTGTTTTAAGCAATAAGGCCGCCTAAATTGTGCAATTAAAATGTTTACTACTCTATATTCTGTACTATTCGGTTTTTTTTTTAATTTATTGTACAATAAAGCATATTTGATTGATTGATGTACCGCCCGTTCTGTTCCGTTCCGGTGTTGCACTGATAAAGTACATATATTAGTACTAACATACAGTATGGACACTCTCTGCCGCTCTCTTGATTGCGACCTCACCCTCTCGTCACCCCGATTGATACAGATTGGTTACGTTTGGTTGTCGAACGTTTAGGATTTCGCCGCCATTTTGTTTGTTCGGTCATTCCTTTATTGAAATATTATTTCTGGCCCGTTGTATGAAGTGTCCAGGGTGTGGCACTGACCAGAAGTTCTTCTGCGAGGGCATTAATATCAGCGTATTAAGGAGAACAGTCGATGATTAAGCACCCGTCGTTGTAAGCGTGTCCCCCGTAGCTGCACCTGGCATGCGACGGTACACCGTCATCATCATCATCATGTCAGCCGAAAAACGTCCACTGATGGACAAAGGCCTCCCCCAAAGATTTCCACGACGACCGGTGCTGCGCTGCCCGCATCCAGCGGCTTCCCGCTACCTTCACCAGGTCATCGGTCCACCGAGTGGGAGGCTATAAGGAGAACAGTCAATGCTAAAACACCCGTAGTTGTAAGCGTGTCCCCCGTAGCTGCACCTGGTATGCGACGGTATACAGTACTCCTGAATAATTGCGGTCTGCTACCTCAGATTCCTGCCGTCACCTAGCAACCACATCGGATGGCGGCTACGTTAACAACTAGGGTTGCCAACCGTCCTATTTCTGGAACCCTAGAAGAGACGTCCCGCTCAGGGTATGTGCGGGACGCTAAATATTTCACTTTTTGAATATAATAAATACTCATAGAAAAAGTAATTTATTTTGTGTTAAAGTAATTTATGTAATTGTTTTTTTTTCATAAATGAATTGCTTCTATATTATTGAGCACTTTACTTTAAGTAGGTAATCTTTTTTTTTTGTTTAAGAGTTTAAATAGAAAGAGTGTTTCGTGTTTTATTTACTTCTCATACTGATTTGCAAAGAAAAATCTTACGTTTTTGTATTCTGTACAAAATTAGTTGAATCCCGCTTTTTAAACCCTTGTTCCCCCCTTTTTAATCACAATTTCCCGAGAATTCCTATTTTAAAGTTGGCAACCCTATTAACAACGCCTGTGGTGTATCACCAATCGCTGTCCGCCATTATGCGACGGAAATATACTGAGACCAAAGAATAAAGACTATTTACTACGTAAAAGAAGGTTAACTCCGCAAAATCATTTAAATGAATGGAGACTCTTGCTACGACACAATAAAGTGTAAATTCAGGTGGCACAGCGCTATATACCTGCAGTTATATTTACCTACAAGTTGCCTCTCTTTCTATCGCGTAACTCTTATCTCTTCTGACTACTGAATTTGCACCTTGAAAGGGGCCGCGCGGCTTGGCGCGGCGGCGTAGAGCGCGGAGTAGGTACATTTTCAACATGGTCATACCTTCTACAGCGCAGAGTGCAACAGACCTGCCAAGACACCAGAGTGGCACAGATGAGATACTAGTTACTTCGTAACAGTGGCACGTAGATATACAAAGTTAATTTTGTAAGAAGCTCCTGCCAGAAAATGATGTTCTTCGTTTGGGTGTACGATTTATCTTTATTGGCCTTAGCACGTGTTACAATACTCTCCACCATTTTCAGGTTGCGTCCACATGAAGTATGTGTCTCCCGAAGAAGGATTCTCCGTGAATGTTTCATATGGGAAGAACCTTCTGCACAGCTCCAAAATACAAGGTATGAACCACTTTTTTGATCCGACCAAAAGAAACTCGCTAAAAACATAAACCTTCTTTTTAGGAAGTTGTGTACAAAACTCCTTAGCTAGCTTGGTGTTTACGAAACCTAATGATTACCGCCTCCGTGGCGTAATGGTTAGCCCATGCGTTTCACACCAGAAGGTCGGTGGTTCGATTTCCGAAGGGGTCTTACTTTGTGAGACTCGGTTTGGTTGGTGTTAGGGAATTTTCTAAGCCAGCCTGGCTACTACCAGTATCTTATCTAAGTTTTGTTGCCAAACATCAACATTGATGTGTTCCGGCTTAAAGATAAAATAGCCAGTTCCCCATTGCGTTGTGAAATCTTGGTAAGCCCGCTTCCATCTTCGGCGTTATCGTCACTTATCATCAGGTTAGATGAGGCAAAAGGCTTATTAACATACGTACTTGCGTATCTTTTACACTCTGGCATTCATAAATCAGCATTAAAACATTATTTAAAAAGAAAAGAGATTTATCAGACTTGATGATTTATAAATAGTTTGTATGGGAGGAACCTTATCACGATTTTTTTTATAGAATAATGAACTACGCAGTTTAGTAGGTCTTATTAAGTTTAAGTCACCCACAAAGTTTTATTAAAATCGTTAGAGCCATTTAAGAAGCGATTTTTTACTTTTATGGCAACTGCAGAAATCAGAATAACATTCCTGTGGTTCCACCCTAATAAATCAAGATAGGAAAATAAAGGAGTTATAGAAATAATATGTCCTAAGCCAAATTTCATCCAAATCCGTTTAATAGATTGAGCTATCTCTCTTCTGATTGGTCCGCGTTCGTGCTTCTGTTTTCTCATAGGTTGTGATGAAAAATTGTATGTGTGTGTGTCACTCGGGGCCAAATCATTTTATTCACGGGTGACGTATATTAAATTCCTCGCTATAAGCTCAGTATTTTACTCCAGATTCCCTCGCTGCACTCGGTAATACTTCTATAGAATACATCATCATCATTATCATATCAGCCGGAAATCGTCCACTGCTGGACAAAGGCCTCCCCCAAGGATTTCTACGACGACCGGTCCTGCGCTGCCCGCATCCATCGGTTTCCCGCGATCTTCACCAGATCGTCGTTCCACCGCGTGGGAGGCCTGCCTACGCTACGTTGCCGGGGATTCTTCGCACCCCCCACCCCGCCGTAACCACGACTGCTACCGGAGCCAGGAATAGCGGGGCCGCCGGGGAGTAGGGGCCGTTTTCTGGGTGTGGATTTCATAGGGGGGTTTTGCCGTCATCGCCACGCTTGGCAGGCGGGTTGGCGATCGCAGTGTGATTGCAGGTGTGTTGCAATGCACGGAAAGGACTCTGCTGCCCATCCTCCGGTTTTAAGTCCCTTAGTCGACGACACCCACTGGAAGAGATGGGATGGTCCTATTCTTAGCCGGGAACCATACGGACAACATATAGAATACGTCTACTACAAGAATACATGTATACAGAATTCAAACTAACGCCATAACTATTTCACTCCTTCGTCGTGTTCGCTACCGCCGTTCACTTGTCGATATACCTCAGACGTCCGAAAATAAATATAATATCTATGCTGCTATTTTGTATTTATCCACTCCCACAAAAATCCTCTTGCGATTACCAATAAAAAATCAATCAAACAAAACTCTGATCGAAGTTGTTAAGTGACAACTTACATAATTTCTAAAATTACCAATTTGCTTATACCAATTGTGAATAAAATAATTTTCGAAAAACCTTAAAAACTATAAGGTACAAGATTTTGATATTACATTGTCACGCGATATTCAAATACATATGCATGCAAAATTTCAGCTCAATCGGAAACCGGGAAGTGGTGCAAATTTAACTTGCAAGATTTCACCCGAACAAACATACATGTATTGCAAGTTAAACAAAAAATCTTGTAAAAAAATACGAGTGTGCTTTAGACCACACGACTGAAGTAAAACTTCTTTAGCTTCATCTATATGTATGAAAGTAAATACTTAGTCTTCAGAAAATAATCAAATCTTTTTAGTCATATAGTCAATTTATGAAAAGAGTTTTAATAACCTCTAAAAATGATCAAATCTTTTTAATTATAGATGTTTGTTTTGATTGTTTTGGCAACCGATTTTGTTGGTAAACAAAAATAAATAGTATTTCTCATTCTATCTACACTTATTATATATATCCCTCTTAACTTCCGTTCGCCTCGCCCGAACACACATTTCCGTAACGCTCTCGTCACGCATCCACCAGCATACAGTATTCCCAAAGTCAAGCGTGCGTAAAGAAGTTTTACTTCAAAAAAAAAAATTAAATCTTATTTTTCTTTCACTTAATTCCAGGAGCAAACCCAGCACCTATATGTCTAGAGGTCTTTGGAAGGTTCGCACAAGTGTGCGCGAAGTTCAATGATCTCGCTCCCACGGCTGATGGTCTCCGAGGGTGTCTCGAGCTGACTCCGAAGATCATGGGAGACACCCAACTGGAGTTTCCTATTGGGTGCTTCAAGTCAACGGCTGGTGGAATGGAAATGGAAGAGCCCCCAGCTGAAGTTGAAGAGTAAGTAGACAGGTCTTTCTGCTCAGGTCTTTAACCGCCTCCATTCGCTTCACACCAGGAGGTCGCGGTTCGATTCCCGGTGGCGTCAAGTTGTAAGACGCGGTTTGGTTGGTGGTAGGGCATTTTCTAAGCCCGTCTGGCTAGCTACCACCATCTTATCTAAGTCTTGCTGCCAAAAATCAATGTTAACAACAGATAAGATAGTCACTTCTCCATTGTGCTGGGGAATCTTGGTAAACCCGCTTCCATCCTCGGCATCATCGTCACTTACCATCAGGTGAGATGATGGCAAGGGCTATCGAAATAAAAAAAGTACAGTTTAAGGATATTCCAAACATTATTATACAAAAAAAATAGTCACCTCCACCTAAAGCCAAGTATACAGGTACGTTCGTAATAACTAATAATATACAGGGTGTAAAAAAGCGTCGGTGGCTCTACCGGTAACGACTCGGTCCTCCTAACCAGAGGTGCCGGGTTCAAATCCGGGCGGCCAATGTACCAATGAGTTTTTTGAAACTTACGTACATATACTCACCGATTGCTTTAACGGTGAAGGAAACATCGTGAGGAAACCTGCACACACTTGCGAAGAAACTCGAAGGTTGTGTGTGAAGTCGACCAACCCGTACTGGGCCCGCGTGGTTGACTAAGGCCCAATCGCCCTAACTCAGGGTAGGCTCGAGCCCCTCGGTGGGGACGTATATGAGCTGATATGATACAGGGTGTAACAAAACTGGTGTAGGTCCCCTTAAATGGTGCTTCTACTCATCATACTTAACAACTTTTGTTCTACGAAATCGCAAAAAATATTTTAGTCCTCATACAGATCGATCAGCTGATCGACCAATTGTGTGCATTTTAGTATGGGGTGAGTCCAATGTTTTTTTTAAGAAATAACTAAGGATTCCTTGGGGAAAGTTGTTCAGTATGATGAGTAGAACCCCCAGTTAACTGGCCCTGTGCCATTTATTTAACACCCTGTATATACTTTGATACAGGTTGAATGGTACATAGCTAAAACCTGTAATCTGGTAATTTAGTTCTTACATCCGAACAACTTTCCACAAGAAACATATAATTTTAACCGCCTCCGTGGCGTAATGGTTAGTCCATCCGCTTCACACCAGGAGGTCGCGGATTCAATTCCCGGTTAGGTCAACTTGTAAGACTCGGTATGGTTCGTTTATTTATAGTCTGCCTGGCTAGCTACCACCATCTTATCTAAGTCTTGCACCCAAACATCAGTGTTAACAACATTGATGTGTTCCGGCTTGAAGATAAGATAGCCAATTCTCAATCCTTTGGGGAATCTTGATAAACCTGGTTCCATCTTCGGCTTCTTCGTCACTTACCATCAGGTGAAATGATGCCAAGGGATTCATCATCATATCACCCGAAGGGCGTCCACGCGCTGGACATAGGCCTCCCCCCAGGATTTCCATGACGACCGGTCCTGCGCTGCCCGCATCCATCGGCTTCCCGCAATCTTCACCAGGTCATCGGTCCACCGCGTGGAAGACCTTCCGACGCTACGTTTTTCGGTGCGCGGTAGCCACTCAAGAACTTTACTGCCTCAACGGCCATCTGTTCTACGAGCTATGTGCCCTGCCCACTGCCACTTCAGTTTAATAATTAATAATTTTATAGTTTTACTATACAGTTAGGTCGGGGAAAAAGTTTCTTCGTATTTTGTATGCAAACTTCAAACGGGCTGAACAAAACGAGCTGCATCTTGAACGTAAACCATCTGGATGAGATGATGTCAAGGGCTTACCAATTGTGAATGAAAAAAAACGTTAATATTTCCTTAGCGCACCGAAAAACGTAGCGTAGGCACGCGGTGGACCGACGTCCTGGTGAAGATCGCGAGAAGCCGATGGATGCGGGTAGCGCAGGACCGGTCGTCGTGGAAATCCTTGGGAAAGGCCTTTGTCTTGTAGTGGACGTTTTTCGGCTGATATGATGATGATGATGATGATAAGCGTAGACATCGGATGTAGACACCGGATGAAGGTCGCGGGAAGCTGCTGGATGCGGGCAGCGCAGGATCGGTCTTTGTGGACATACTTGTGGGAGGCCTCTGTCCAGCAGTGGCCGTCTGCCGACTGATATGATGATGATAGACACATATGAGTGAAATATTTTTTTTATAATAGTACCTATATATCACTCTGGTGTGACATAGTTTAAATAAGTTACTTATTGTATACGTATATTTACTTGATGTATCTATGCTTTGCTCGGAGTTTCTCTGCGTGATCGAATCACAAACTAGGAGATACGTAAGACAACCAAAGTAACTGACATAGCTCTCAGAATTGCTAAACTTAAGTGGCAGTGGGCACATAGCTCGTAGAACAGATGGCCGTTGTGGTAGTAAAGGTCCCGAGTGGCGACTGCGCACTGGAAAACGTAGCGTAGTCAGGCCACCCACTCGGTGGACCGATGACCTGGTGAAGGCCGCGGGAAGCCGCTGGAGGCGGGCAGCGCAGAACCGGTCCTCGTGGAAATCCTTAGGGCAGGCCTATGTCCAGCAGTGGACGTCCTTCAGCTGATATGATGATGATGATGATGATGTATCTATAAAATTGTCTACAGAACAACAGAACAAAACACCAATTCAACTGAAGAAACACCAGAAGATGCCTTCGACGCTGAAGGATTCCTTATGAGCATGGTTCAGACCGCTGAACAGGGAGTAGCCTTCCTCAGCAGTCTCCTTGACCTTCCCAGCAAGTTGAACACAACCAGACCAGCTTCCGAAACCACAACCCTCAAACCAGAAACCACTGAAGACACGACAGCAGGGGCACGAAGAGCCGGGAAGAACCTCAACCACCCAAACCAACTGTGATATGACGACAGATCCTCAATTGTGGTAGTACAAAAAGGCATTTGCTTGGAAACTTTCTTGCCTACGCGTAAGAAATCTCGCTGATGATAAAACTTCCTATTTATTCGCTTTAAATTTTATGTTAGGCTATATAGTTAGTAACTTACTTTTAATGAAGTACAAATAAACTTTTACAAATAAAATTATTAAACAAATATATGAAGATGCTTTAATTTAGACATAGGTATAAGGCCTGATGGTCTACTAATATCCATGAAGGCTTTAAAATGCCTTAATCCGAGCAGGTTGAAACGTGTTAAAATAATATCTAACGTAAGTCTATTTATTCTTTCAATGCGGGCTTCAACGCGGCTGTTACGTTGAAACTGAACGCCCAATTCTCGATTTTTATATTTATATTTTTAATACTTTTCGATACTTTTCGATAAGTTTAATAAAAAATATGTTCAATTAAAATGAAAGGTCTTAAAGTCACCGATTTTTGTGTGTTGGTTTCATTCAATATTAACTATTTGTTTTCGAGAAATTTTGCAATTAATGCCAAAAACACAATATATTTTGTTACTAGTGGTAATATTTTTAAATTTTTATTCAATTAATAACTTACTTCGCTGGCTCAGCGACCCGAAGTGGATCTTGGCCTCCGACATTAAAGTGCGCCACTCTGTCCTATTTTGTGCCAAGTTTGACCATTCGGGCACTCCCAACTCCTTGAGGTCTTTGGCGACTTCATCTTTCCAGCGATACCTTGGTCGACCCACCTGGCGGCGCCCGGAGGGTTTTCCGAGATATGCTCTTTTGACTGCTCGATCCTCTCCCATTCTTTCTACGTGTCCTAGCCAGCGAAGTCGGGCTGCTTTTATTTCCCTAATAATGTTCGTCACATTCAATTAATTAGATTTTTTATTACTTTAAGTATATTATATATTTTTACATAGTGATAGCTTTACAAAGTCTTTCAATAATTTGAATTGAATATTGTCATTTCATCTATCATAAACCCTAAAGTCGACCAACCCGCACTGGGCCCGCGTGGTCGACTATGGCCCGATCGCCCTAATTCAGGGTAGGCTCGAGCCTCTCGGTGGGGACGTATATGAGCTGTTATGATGATGATGAAGGCCTGAATACTAAAAGCCATGCTCGGCGTGTCGCTGCGAGATTGAACCAGAAACGCGGAGATCCGTAGGAGAACCAAAGGAACCCATATAGCTCTCGAGAATTGCTAAACTTAAGTGGCAGTGGGCAGGGCACATAGCTCGTAGAACAAATAGCCGTTGGGGCAGTAAAGTTATCTAGTAGCAACCGCGCACCGCAAGACGTAGCTTAGCAGGCCTCATAATCAGTGACTGACGACCTGGTGAAGCCGCTGGATGAGGGCAGCGCAGGACCGGTCGTAGTGGAAATCCTTGGGGGAGGCCTTTGTCCAGCAGTTTTTTGGCTGATATGATGACTAATTACCACTGAACGTCCCTTACTTCATGTTAAAGTGGTGTTAAAGGTTCCCTGCCCGTGGGGCAAAAACCATCAGTATACCGCTTAACAAATCCCAGAAGAAAAGGAAGGGCACGCGTTAATGCATACAATGGACGTAAGGATCGTGCGTTACCTGTTCTGGGACACTGACACGAGAATGGAGCATCACTATGCCTTTTCATTAGGCCCGTGAGTGTGACAGAGCGCACTGTACGTGGCGTCGTACTGGCCTGCTCCCACATTTTATTGCCCGGCGGGCAGCTAGTGTTTAATATGACTTCAAACTGATGTTTTTGCTAACGCAAACTTGTAGCAGAGCTGTAAGCTTGCATTGTGATGTTTCGCGACCATGCATTCAATTCAGAGGTAAATGAACTAATTAAGAACTAGCTTTTTTATGCGGCTCCGCCCGCTGGGACATCGTTTTAATGACTGTCTTTGAGGGTGAGTGGTAAAAGAGAATATTTAAGGCCCAGTGGTACCTAAAAATCCACTTAAACAGGTTTTTAGAATTCATTTTTGAAGTAGTTAACAGTAAATTTAAATTCTAGTTAAAACATTTTGGTATTAGAGAATAGTTACGAGGGACTATATCGAATGGAAACAGGATTTATTAAAGTTGGCTCGATAGAATAATTTCGCGAAGATACCTCTTTTCGTGCCATTTTATTGTCCATTTTCGGTTTTATTCATAAAATAAGTAATTTGATAGTATGTTTATTTACTAAAATAAAGTTCAAAGGTGACTGAAAATAAAAACGAAAAAACCGAAAAAGTGCAAAAGTGTGGTTATTTTCTTCCCTCTTTACACGTAAAGAAAAAAACAAAGACAGATTTTTAAATACCACTGGGCCTTAAATAACAAAAGCATTCCGTGTATTTTAACAAAAACAAATCTAAGTAGGTGATTAAAACATTTGATAGGTACAATCTTTGAGTGATGTATTTTTACTAAGCAAGATATACTCCACTGTAACTTGAACAAAGAGATTGTTTTCAGCGAAGTGACTTTCAGGATACGTTCAGCCTTGGGCAAATGGCGGCGCGAAGTTCGTCGTGAAAGTATAAATGCCAGATTCACTGCAACAAAAATATATTTTTAAAGTCCACGAAGAAAAATGCTGTAAAAAGTTTCAATATAAAATGGTTTCGGAAACCTAATTCGTATTAAGTAGTAAAGCGCAAAGTATCGCTTCAAAGTCGTTCTCCTTTCTTTCTGTTTCATATTAAATTCTTTTTGGGTTCCGCTCCTGGTCTTAGTATTGATATTTAATTAACGGTTACAGATTGACAAGAGGAGGAAAAAATATACGACGGTGGAATATTGATGGTTTATTTTGGATATAAATATTTAAATTGTTAGATAACTCATTGTTAAATTTTTTGATATAAATATTTAAATTGTTAGATAACTCATTGTTAAATTTTTGGATATAAATATTGAAATTGTTAGATAACTCATTGTTATTTTTTTTGATATAAATATTTAAATTGTTAGTTAACTCATTGTTAAATTTTTGGATATAAATATTTAAATTGTTAGATAACTCATTGTTAAATTTTTCGAGGCCCTCTATAGTTTTCCGAGGTAAGTGATTGGTGTAAGGATTCCGCTTCGTATATGTTTTTGGTGTTGCTACGAACAAGTTCTTCTTATGTCCGTAGGTCCCTTTCACGCGGGCCGCATATTTGGACTCCAGAGGCTATTCCGCCTCTGAATAAGAGCCTGAGACGAAGCTATACGTTTTGCCAGCCGCAAAAAAAATTATCTATTTGTTTTTTTTTTTAATTCAAGTAAACTTTTTAAATTTAGGTTTCACCGATGCATTGACCTAATTTATGTTAAAGTCATCTCGTCATCGTTTTAGTATGTTTTCCCCTTATTTTTACTTTAAATTGTTTTAATATTAAAGGTATTCTGATTTACCCCAAAATTATTTTTCTTTCGCTATTTCCTCGGCTAGGCCGTGCAAATTCTACGTACGTATAATGTCACGAATTCCTTGAGGGTATTTTAGCCCGATTATTATTTATTTTCGTTCAGTGACTTATATATTATCCGTGTTTTCGTTACAGTAGATACTAACTGCTCATTCTAAATCTTGTAACCTACTAATCATTTTAATTTAGTTTACTTAGTTCTCATCCGTAATCATCATCATCATCACATCAACCGAAAACGTCCACTGCTGGAAAACCTGTATTTCACGGCCCATAGAATAGATTTTTTATGCTGCGCTTGGTTAAAGCTACATATCGATTAAAGATAGATATGAGATCTACTCGTATGTAGTCAGTAAGTAACTACTTACTTATGAGTACTTTTAAACGATCAGATTACTCAAGAGATTAATAATAGTTGAATCAAGCGGGAAAATAAAATCTTACCTGGATTTAGTTCTAGTTCCTCCAAACACAGCATTCCTGTCACCAGCACAGCGCATGTTGATGGCATCTTCATAGCTTTCGCAGGCCGTTCCCACAAAACTACTGCCTCCAACAAATTCGGAAGTTATCGACTCAGCATAGTATGCATATGCGTAGATGTGTGCACAGGAGGCATCGCTTCCGCAGCCGGATTGGAAGCTTCCTCCGTTCGGGTAGAAGTCCAGATCGCCGAGGGGTTCGTCGTAGCCGATGCTGCCGGCGGAAGCGTGAAGGACCTCGACTACGCCAGCGTCGTCAGGGTTGAGGATTTCGGGGTGGTGGGTCCATCCTTGGAGGGATGGGTCGATGGCTGGAAGTGTAACGGATGTGATAGGTAACTGCACTGTTAAAAATTTATGTTACTTTACATAAATGATGTAACTTTTGTCATGTAAAATTACATAAAAAGTAACTAAAATTGTGGAAAAATACAAAATTTTAAATAATTATTTTATATACTTTAATAGCTTTTTTGGTACATAGTATAGATTTTTATATTATACATTCTATAGATTTATGTAATTTTTCCACAATTCTTGTTACTTTTTATGTAATTTTACATGGAAAAAAATACAATTTACTTATTTATTTTAAATATTCATAATTGTTTGTTTGTTTGTTTGTAAACTCTTTATTGATCTTTTGTTACAAAACTTAAAAAATATATTATATAAAAAGGCGGACTTATCCCTTACGGGATCTCTTCCAGTCAACCTACTGATGACGTTTGAGATTTACAACAAAGAAAAAAGGTAAGTGCAAAAGTTACAAACACGACTTTCTATAATCTATACCTTACTTAATATTAAGTAATTAATTATACATCTATACAGAATTATTTAAAAGTAATTAACAATATCACTTACATATTAATGCCCAGTAGTAAATACTTATAAATAAATGAAAAATACTTATATAAATAATAATAAATACAATAAACATTATATAATAATAAGTAAATAATAAATATATAGGTACTTAAATATATATAAGGTCTAACAAAATTAGCTGAAACTATTTTAAGGGCAAGTTCAGTAAACGAAACTGAACAACTTTTTCTTCAGTGACCATACCGAATTCTAAAAAAAAAATGCCACATTCCATTATTGCCCACTATAATATTCTCGTGTTGTAGTACGGTCACAGATTACTAAGTAGTTACTTCGTAAGTACGGTCCTTTCTTTTCGCTGGATTCGTGCCTTGCCGCAACGAAACTGCGCTGTGCCTGGCCGTTGACCTTTGGTAGTTCTCTCAATCAATTCTTATTTAAAAACGAATATTACCTATTTAAAACCTTATAGTTCCCCTTTTAGATGTAGGTAGTAAAATACAACCCAACAGGTATTTACACTTTTCGAAAAATAAGAAATTGAGCGGCTTCTTTGAAGTTGAGGCCATTGAACTATTTTGCTGCTCGCTCGTAGGTACATTTCGCCTACAAACGTGGTACGTGCGCGAAAAAAATATCTCAGTTACTCTCGCGCACTCATTGAGTTACGTTCTCAAAGCCTAACCTACAGATTGTGACCTAAGTGCCTAAGTTAAGTGTTTTATTGTGAAAATGCCATGTACAACAATATTTGGACATGGCGGTGTGATATGAAGTTTGTAACCACAACCTAATAGACACCAGGAACATGTTTCAAGATTTTCATAGCCGTAGACCCCATCTACATGCCATCTACACACAATACTATTGGTGCTTTGCAGCGATTCCGGGATTACGGTACTTTTACGAGTATGCCACGACCTGTAGATGCCGGTCAACCAAGAAAATCACCGGAGACATAAGAAGCAAGTAGGTAGGTAGTTCGCCTTAGCCTGTTTGCGGACAAGTCACATTAAAGAAAAATCTATTTGTTTGGAAATGGCCAAACATGTAAACAAATCATTTTATCATTTTAGCTTAATCACTTACATTTGGACATCAAGGATTTTATTTTATTGACATAAATACTGTGTTTTAGTTCATTTAAGACTTGAAAACCAATTGAAACTAGTTTATTTTGAAGTTCATGTTTTGTTTACATGTCTGGCTATTTCCAAACAAATAGGGTTTAGATACCTACCCAATATGTGTCCGACGCGACGGAAGACACGGCTTGTACTATCATCTGTGGCGGAGGCGCGTCAGCGCGTGGACTGCTACGGTACGATGGCCAGTGCCGGATTTATAAAGATTTCTTTTTTTTTATTGTAGATTTTTTTTCTAAGATTTCAGTATGGTCGCTGAAGAAAAAGTTGTTCAGTTTCGTTTACTGAACTTGCCCTTAAAATAGTTTCAGCTAATTTTGTTAGACCTTATATACATATACGAGCTCAGGATTCAGTGTTGGGACTCCACATCTTCTTAATGGATGCCTTGAAGGTGGCTAAGGAATTGTTTAACAGTGTAAGTACATATATATATTTCTTTTAACCTTTAAAATTCAAAATCCAGGATTCAAGGTATTTATTCAAAATAGGTGCAAATTACACTCTTTCCGATAGTCATTAAATAATAATAACATAATTTCATTTGTGAAGAATCAAGAAATAAACAATCATTAGTAATAACGTCAAAATTCAATCCTTGAAGTAAACCAGAATTTGTCAATAGAACATTGAATTAGTAGTAATAATTCAATGCATTAGAACATGAAAACAATTTCAGACGAAAAGTTGTACATAAAAATCAATAATTTGACAAGAGTAGGCCAGTTCACACGGACAGCACCCGGTCACGAGTATAACGCGAGAGTCAGCCATCGCTCCCCTCAACCATATTAGAGGGAAAGGAACGATTATGATTACAAACGATGCTACCTATTCACTAGGATGCTGGCATACGGTGGGCTGGATAATAATTCTTAAGTATGTGCCACGAACGTTTAAAACAAAGCAAAGTGAATCTAAATCTGTTGTGATCAGTATGTATATATACATTTAATATACTCATAGAATACATAGATATAAAAAACCGGCTAAGTGTAAGTCGGACTAGCGCACCGAGTATTCCTTACCACCAGTCCACTACTTTACACAATTTTAATAACCTATTTATTACAAAAAAGATATGATAAGGCGGTTCCATCCCTTTGTCGTCAATGTTCCACCTTTACGCACGAAGCGTTTTGCGTCTTCGTTCATCATGCGAACGGCCAAGGAGTGGAATTCCCTTCCGGCGTCTGTATTCCCCGATTCGTACAATTTAGGAATCTTCAAGTCGAGAGTGAATAGGCAAAAATGAATTTCCTCGGCTGCATCGGCACTTACCATCAGGTGAGGTGCAGCCAAACGTACTCAAATTTTTAATAAAAAAAAAAAAAAAAACAATGTGAGCGAAAGAAAAATGAGTTTTGTTATTCATTTTGTAATCTTCACCGCGGGTACGACTCACGCTTCGCCGGTTTTTATTATTTGTTGTTTTTGCTTCAGTATTATTACTATGTATTACACCAAGTTTAATGCTTGCATGTATTAGCGTTTTTAACGATAGAGCTAAAACAAAAACCTTTTTTGTTTGTTAATTGTTTAGTTTTTAAATCCCCCATAATAAAGAGTATTACTATTAGTTACTTATAGTTCTAATTTAATTTAACGGTTGTGTATAACGCAAATATATATATAATGGTAACATAGATTTACAGTACATTACAATCCTAAACTTACCGATGATGTGCGGAATATTCCCATTAGTCTTCCTAGCAGCAATGCCAGCGATATGTCCACCGAGCCCATGACCAACGATCCTGATGTCACTGGGATCGTATGCAAAGGTTTCAATGAGGAAGTTGAAGAAGTCAGCGATGAGCTGGCCGACCTGAGGAGTGTTGCCAAGACCTTCGGTGTACATGGACGCGCCTGCACTCCAATCGATTGCGATGAGGTTCACATCCTCGGTGTTTAAGTGTCCTGAAGGAAACGATGTAAAATAAAGGAGGATAAATGGTGTTATTTTAGTTTTTAAGATTACGTCCTACTCTCGAACAGTTGTATCATCATCAATATCATATCAGTCTATAAACGTTCCCATCGAGGGGCTCAGGTATACCCTGAATAGGGCAATCGGGCCATAGTTGACCACTTAGTCGACCACTTAGTCGACTTCACACACAACCTTCGAGTTTCTTCGGTCATTTGAACGAACGATAACTTCAAAAAAAATCCGTCATTAACCACTAACCGGATGTCACAATTATATTCACACAATTGACACCACGGTTTGACACTAATCTAAACTTTAAAATTTAATGGATATTTGTGCAACTTGTGCTCTGTGTGCAAAGATAAAGAAAAATTTTTTTTTATGAATATAAGTTTTTGCCATAAAAGTTTTATTATTATGAGTCAGAACTACTTAAACTATTAAATGAAATAAATACAGAAGAAGAAAGTTGTTCTATGGTCTTTGCATATTGGCGGGATATTTAGTACATACCTATGTATGTACGAGTATAGTGGGCTTAAAAATAAATTCGTTACCTTTATCTTCAAGATCTTATTTGGCTTGCACAATACTTTACCAACTTCCGTCGTTATGGAAGGCCAGAATTTTCTTCTGGATAAGTTATAAAGTGCTATCGAAATCGCGGTTAACAGCTAGTCTTCAATATTTGTAACTATTATTCCAGATACGGTTCGTTCTTTCCATCCTCTATAAACAACTTTCGAGTTATGAAGTAATGAGTCCGGATTACTATGCCTGGTTCAACACGCCTTACTCGTATTTATAAATTTTTCAATGTTATTTGGTAAAAGATTGAGTTACCCGGTATAACAAATGCGTTGAAGTTTCCTTGAACTCCCTCGCCATGGCTGTGGATGGTAACCACCGTGCGACGAGTGAAGGAGAAGGAGGACACCAGGATGGAGTTCAGAGTTGGCAGTAAAGGCTGGCTCGCTGATGGGTTGGCCCTGGAATCAAGGTGAGAGCATAAGATTAATCAGGCAAATCATGGAGACATGTTTTTTCCTCGACTGCGCAATAAAGAAGGAGTAATTTATGATTGTCTGTTTCTTTGGCTGAGCCTGTTATCTAAACGGCTTCATCGTATCAGACGAAAGACGTCCACTGCTGGACAAAGGCCTCCCCCAAGGATTTCCACGAAAAACGGCCCTGCGCTGCCCACATCCTGCGGCTTCGCGACCTTCACCAGGTCGTCGGTCCACCGTGTGGGAGTCCTGCCTACCTAGTCTTCCGGTGAGCGGTTGCCACTCGAGAACTTTACTATCCCAAAGAACCGCCAGCAGCGAAAGCCGCGGGAGGTGAGCTTGCCTACAGCTACGGGACCTACCTGGAGAGTGGGTAGTGGTTCTCTTTCACGAGGCATTCGCCTTGCAGAGTACCAGGACGAGCGTATTGGCGGCAAGACCTACCGCAACTGGTCCTTGCCTTCGCCTTGTGGTGCTGGCAGGAATAGTGGCCATCACTGTTATGCCCTAAGGGTCGGTAAGTGGGGACGCTATATCACAAGCTGATAGTTGAGCGTATCTGGTAGATGTACGAGAGGGCATGTTCCACGGCCATCTGTTTTACGAGCTATGTGATCTGCCCACTGTCACTTAAGTTTAGCGATTCTGTGAGCTATGTGATACTATGGTTCTCCTTCGGATTTTCTCATTTCTGATTCGATTGTGTAGGGAAACTCTAAACATAGCTCGCTTCATCGCCCTTTGGGTGACCTTGAGCCTTCTTTTGAGGCCCATAGTAAGCGATCATGTCTCAGTTCCGTATGTCATCTTGGCAACACACACTGGTCAAAGACCTTAGTCTTGAGACACTGCGGTATTTAGGACGTGAAGATATTATTTCGAAGCTTCTCGAACGCCGTCCAGCCGAGTTGAATTCGTCGATTGATCTCTTTCTCGAAGTTGGGCCTACTTATTAGACTGTTTGTTGCAGGTATATGTATTTATTTTTCAACAACTTCAAGTGTAGAGTCTCCAACCCTCAGAGGAGCGGGTGCGACACGGGCATTTAACATTATTTTCGTCTTGTCCATGTTCATTTTAAGACCCACTTGTTGAAAGACTCTGCTAAGGCCATCGAGCATTATGCTTAGGTATTCTATTGTCTCGGCCATGACCACGATATCGTCAACGAATTGATGGTGGGTGATATACTAGCCGTTGATATTGATGCTGAGCCCACCCCAGTACAGATGCTTGAAAACATATTTCAGAGCGGTGGCGAACAGTCAATTCGGCACCGCTGGAGAGACTGTTGCACAGTCCAAGTTTCAAACGAATCAGAGGCTTTCTCATAGTCCACATACGCCAAGTATAGTGACAGATTATACTCTTCGGTCTTCTATATAGTCCGCCGCAGTGTATGTATGTGGTCTAACGGATAAGATAAATAAGGTTGGATTAGCAATAGTCACACTTTTGTTTGAAAACCAGCGTCGCCGCCTGTCTCCCACTGTCTCCCTTATCAACTCCACTACATAAGCAATAATAATACATACACGAATTGCGCGCACTAATAAACAAAACACACTTAGAACACCATTCCGAGAGTCTGTAAGTTACACACAACCACACGCAAATAAAAAGTATGAACGCATACTTCGGTTAAGTATGATTGTCTAATCATACTTGTGGTGCGCCTGCCCGGCGCACATTTCCAATCCAACCTTATTTATTTGAAATTCGTCAAACCTGCGTGCGAGATGATTTGTAACGACTCTCGAAAACTCTTATAGACATATTATATAGCTCAGAAGTGAGATGGAGCTGTAGTTCTCAAGTAGGGCGTTGTCGCCTTTTTTAAAGAAGAGCCCCTGAAAGATTTTGGAGTGTAGATTTCGTAAGATTCGTCTTTATCCCGTGAATTAAATGGGATACATTTTAATCAGACTCATTTTTTTATGTAATTGGCAAAGTTATTGCATTTGTGTAAATGCAATACACATATAATAAGGGGACGGGAAGTTAATGGGGGGGGGACGGGGGACGAGGGCGTGCATGCGGATGGGAATAAGCATGCAAAGCGCCACAAGCCAGTTGACTCTCTAGACTAATTGGTGTGCACCAGCACAAATGCAATAAGCATATCTCGATGATGGCCTGTACTTGTGGTAAAGCTAAAATGTATATGTTGTAACTCTTGTTACTAGTCAAAACATACATTCCTTTAAAGGTAAAACAGACAGACAGACAAACGGACGGCATAGGCATTAAAAGCGAATAAAGAGTTACTTAGGCTTAGTAATAAGGTCCATTGGCAAAATTCAGTGTGAAACTCTAATAAGTTTTAGGATGTAAGTAAAGAAAAGTTAATCTATCTGGACAATGTAGCACTACAATAGGAAGATTATACATAAGGATTTAATAAAAATTAAAAACCCGACTGCACAAAAACTTGTTTGTATTGTTTGTAAACTCTTTATTGCTTTTAAAACAAATACATTAAATATTTATACAAAAGAAAATACATTAAGCAAAGGCGGACTTATCCCTTTCGGGATCTCTTCCAGTCAACCTTGAAATGCTGAAAGGACATCAGAGCATACGGTCAGGTAAAATTTACGAGTAAAAAAATAATATATTTAACTATCATATAATCGTCTCTAGTACTTATATTAATATATACATAGATAACTAAAAAACTTAACCAATCTTTTTTTGGTAGTCGGCAAAAAATGAATTCTATGTCACTCACGGGATCAAGACGAATCTAACGACACCTCGCACTCCAAAATATATCAAGCCGTTTCGGCTACAGAGCGTGCCAAAGAAACATACATACATACACTCAAAAAACATAACCTTCCTTCTGGTGCAGTCGGGTAAAACATACAGAACCTGGGCGACCAAATGTTACTCGGAGTCTCCTATATTAATTTGTGTGAACACGGATTTTATCAAGAATTACACCTGTCTAGATAGACTTGTAGGTAATGTAAAGCATTGCCGTAATACTAAATTTCCTCCAAAACGTTAGAGCCGTTTCCGAGAAACCAATTTTATGTACATAAATAGGCATATCTTGTTCCAAGTCGAAACGCCAACAGTTTGTGGATCGTCACCATCATCAAGGCATAAATAAATAATAGGCATCTACAGGGTGTAAAAATATTTGTGTAGGACCCGTTAACTGGGAGTTCTACTCATCATAACGAACAAATTTCCCCAAGGAACCCCGTCAATTCCCAAAAATAATTGCCTTCCATACAAAAATGGCCATTCAGTTAATGGATTTGTATGAAGAGTTTCATCGAAGTCACAGAACAAAAGTTGTTCAGTATAGAAGAGCTAGTTAACGGGACCTACACCAGTTTTGTTACACCCTGTATACACAAGAATAGGGATAACGAATGCTAGTCACCTGATTTACTTTTTATCATCCTGTCAAAAACGACATTTTGTTCTAAAAATGTTTGAAACACCCAGGCGTGACGTCATAGTTTAGCAGCGTCATTAATGTACTCATTTTGTGATTTTGATTAATTAAAAAGCAAAGACTTGATGGAAAACAAAACGAGTAAGGTTTTTCGAAGTTTAAGTAGTAGGGCAATTTAGTGATCAAGAGTTCATAATTTATTTCTGTTGCTGTCGTCATCCCTATTGTTTACTTAAAATAATAAGTTACCTGGTGAATAAGTGGAACTGAACATCAGAAGCCCTTAAGTTGCTTGCAGATGCTGAAAATAATACGATTAACATCAAAATTCAGCACGATTTGAGGAAATTGCCTGAAAACCATACGATACGCATGATTATCAAGCGTTATCTACTACCTACTAGCGATTAACGCTTAGCTTAGCTACCTAAATAATCTAGCGTAGTTTAGAGATAAGGTAATTATCAACCGACTTCAAAAAACCAGCCAAGTGCGTGTCGTAATGAACTCTGAGGGTTCCGTACCACCACACCTCACCACATATTTACATCTTCATCACAATTTAAGAGCCGTTCTCTTGTCAGTGTAGCTATTTCCAGGTCTCTCTCTCCCACACTATCTCTTTACATATTTACAAAGTATAATGAAAATGATACCTATTCACATTTTAAACAAAATACATCTACGCGAGTGACGAAAATATACTTTTTTGCCATTCAGTTCGAACTCCTTAGCACGAGTACGACTCACACTTTGCCTATTTTTATTACTTGCTGTTTTACTATAGTTTTAGTACTATAATCACACAAAGTTTCACGCCTGTATGTATTACAGTTTTTACGATAGAGCTAAAAAAATATTCCTTCTAAAGATAATCAATCAATCAAAATAATTTATTTTAAATAGGTGTTTACACTCACTTTTAAATAGTCAAAAAAACTTATTGATGATTCAGATTACAGTCTCAGGTAATGGTGTTTGTTACAGAATGAACATATATATCTTTTTCATTTACATAATCTATTATTTTATAGTATCCTCTAGAGCACAAGCATTTTTTGACATGAGTCTTGAATTTATTCTCTGACAAACTAGTTACATTTTCGGGAATTTTATTGTAGAATTTTACACACTGCCCCACAAATGACTTTTTAACGTTACTAGACATACAAAAAACGATTTTTTTATATAGAGACCCCCCTTATTTTTAACTTTTTCTAATATTTAGCATTTGTCGTCAAAGTGGCCACAGAAATACACATTCTTTGAAAATTTCAACTGTCTACCTAATTACGGTTCATGAAATGCAGCCCGCTGGTGGACGGGCAGACGAACAGACAGCGGAACCGGAGGCATAGCAATAGGGTCCCGTTGGGTGTACAGAACCCTAAAAAAGAAGGAGGTTCTCAATTAGGTTATATTTTTTATGTCTGGTACCTCAGAGCTCCGTAATTCATAAACCGATTTGGAATATTCTTATTTTATTTGAAGATATTTTTAGATTGGTCCTACAGAAATTTCATCAAAACTGGTTCATTACTTTTCTAGTAAATTAACGAAAACAAGCAAAAATGTACTTGGCTGTGATTGAAGTTGGTTTTTTTACGTGTTTAGCAATTATAATTTAATTATTTGGCTTGACCAATAATCGGATAATATATCCGGTGGAATTTTCAGTTACATTTTCTGGAGGGATACAGGCTGTAACAAAATTGGTGTAGGACCCGTTAACTGGGAGTTCTACTCATCATACTGAACAACTTTCCCCAAGGAACCCATAGTCAATTCTCAATTAAAAATTTGGACCCTCCATGCTAAAATGCTCAAAATTGGTAGATCAGCTGATCGATTTGTATAAGGAATTTAAAAAAATTGCGATTTCAGCAAAGTCGTTGAACAAAAGTTGTTCAGTTTGATGAGTAGAAGCCCCAGTTAACGGGACCTACACCAATTTTGTTACATCCTGTATAATGATCGAACTTAGAATATCCTACTAATATTATAAACACGAAATTTTGTATGTATAGATACATGGATGTTTTTTACTCTTTCACGCAAAAACTTGGTAGGTAGACAGATTAGGACCTGGATTAACATATAGGCTACTTTTTTCCACGCTCGGCTCGCGAACTGCACACCCTCGCAGACAGTCATAGTAACTATGTTCACGGGAGCGAAGCCGCTGACAAAATCTAGTAATGTATATTTGTACTCCTCCGTGAACCAATACACTTTATAGAACATAAAATATTGGTTGACCAAACTCTACCTGAGACTGCTATGCAGAACAAAAGAACGCACTTCGTGTCCACAAACATTTTGGCAAAAACACTACTGGACGTCTGCTGAAGAAACGCTTTATATACTTAAATATCGACTTTATCAACGATAACTCCTTGTAATAATATAATCCATGCATAAAATAGGAATCGTTTCTTGGTTCTTATCAAGTCAACAATAAACCTGTCGAAATTAACGTTTTTTAAATAGATTGTACTCAAAGGTACCTACGTAGGTCATTAAAACTGGGTAATTACTTATTTATGAATGAATGACATCAGTCTGCGTCGCGCCGCCGTTAGTACTAATGTAATAATTTCGTGGGCTGGTCAAAAATACCCGGAATGTTTGAAATTCGAATCTAAATACGTTATTACTAGACTACTTGGCATGTAAGCCGGTTCAGTTTTTGAAAATAGTGGACTGTATTTAGCGGAGGCGGGTATCTGGAAATTAATACTCAGAAATGTGAGTTCTTTCCTTGTAGTCCTGTCACGGAAGCATGTCGAGCACGTTTCGAAACTTTAATTCCTGGCCTGAGAACCATTTACAGGGATAATTTCAGTCTTCTAGGTGCTCCAATATTCCGGGATACTGTCGCTGCTGGTATCAAGGCTAAGACTGAAAACCTATCAGCCCTCCTGGAACACTTCATCCTTCTGCCCACTCACGTGTCTTTAATACTTCTGAGGAGTTGCTTTGCGATGACTTAACTGGTTTACACAATCAGGACGGCTCCAACCTGGTTGTTCCCGCATGAGGTAGAGCGATTCGATGGTGCCCTAAGGCACATCCTTGAACGTATTCTGAACGTTAGCCTCAGCGATACCCAATGGTGTCAGGCCAGTATGCCGGTCCGTTATGGAGGACTTGATTAACGCGGGTCCCATTGCCTTCCTGTCCTCCGCTCACGGGGTTGCAGAACTCGTCACTCGTATTATTCCATTTGATAGTGACGTGAACTGCATTCCATTCGTGGCGGAGGCTTTTCAGACGTGGGATATCTTTTGTTCAACTGGAGGCCACCAAAGAGGATGAGAAGATATCGTTTGCAGGCGGTTCCCCGCAGATTTAACGGAACTAGCTACGGGGGCAGACCGCGCCCGAATCTATGCCGTGTCCAGACCGGAATCTGGTGCTTGGTTACAGGCCCTACCATCACCCCATATGGGGACGCTTTTAGACGATAATACTCTAAGGATAGCAATTGCCCTTAGGTTGGGTTGTCCGGTATGCGAATCGCTCCACTGCGTCTGTGGATCTGCAGTGGAAGCTGACGGACATCATGAACTGTCTTGCTTGAAGAGCGCGCGTCGGTTTTCTAGGCATCAGGCAATAAATGACATCATCCGGCGAGCTGCTGTCTCCGCGGGAATACTTTGTGTCCTAGAACCTCCCGGTTTGTGCCGAACGGACGGGAAACGGCCGGATGGGCTCACACTGATCCCTTGGCAAGAAGGTCGATGCCTGCTTTGAGACGTCACCTGCGTTAGCACATTCGCGCCCTCTCACTTAAGAAGCACACAGCGGACACCCGGATCAGCGGCCGAGACAGCAGCCGCCCATAAACACACAAAATATGCCTGTCTGGTGCCTAAATATAAATTCGTTCCGATTGCTCTCGAGACATCGGGGCTATGGTGCTCTGAGGTCAAGTCTTTTGTAGACAATTTAGGGCATCGTATGAGGGAAAAGGGCCTGGACCCAAAATCTTCAACCAACGCATCTCGCTAGCTATTCAGCGGGGGAACGCAGCAAGCGTCATGGACACAGGTCATGGGCAAGTTTGGGAAGGGGGCACTGCGGGGAGGGCTTTTTGACTAGGCCAGGAGTTTTTTGAGCCTCTTCCCTAAGAATTATCTTTAAGAAATTGTATTTTGGTTTACTACCTATGTGTTTCGAATAAATGTCTAAGGGGTTCGCAAGTCAGTATAAATATATTGTAGTTATTTTAAATTCAATTAAATTATGTATTTCAAAAGTTTTTTTATGTTTATAGCTCTGAATAGGGTACCACTTGGACCATCGATTTGGGGGTTTTTTCTTCAAAACCTTGATTTTGAAGGGATTTTGGGGGGATTTTGGGCAAAACCCCAGACAGTCATCTGTCAACACTGGCAGTAAAGTTCTCGAGTAGCGACCGCATACCGGAAGACGTAGCGTAGGCAGGCCTCCCACTCGGTGGACTGACGACCTGTTGAGGGTCGCGGGAAGCCGCTGGATGAGGGCAGCTCATGGCCGATCGTTGTGGACAGCCTTATGAGAGGCCTTTGTACAACAGTGGAGGTCTTTTGGCTGATTTTATGACTAATTGCCACGTCCCTTACTTCATGTCAAAGTGGTGTTAAAGGTTTCCCTGCCCTACAGGCAACAACCATCAGTACGCTAGGGTTAGGCGCTGGCAGTGTACAAAACAGGAGAGCGCGCGTTGGTGCATACAATGGACGTAAGGATCGTCTCGTTACCTACGAGAAAGAAGCATCACTATGCCTTTCCATTAGGCCCGTATGTGTGACAGAGCACACTGTACGTGGCGTCGTACTGGCCTCCTCCCACATTTTATTGCCCAGCGGGCAGCGAGTGTTTAACACCACTTTAAGCTGGTGTTTTTGTTAACGCCAACTTGTAGTAGAGCTGTAAACTTGCATTGTGATGTTTAGCGACCGTACATCCAATCCAGATGTAAATGATTCAGCAGAGTAGAATGTAAGTGTACCTACATCTTATTCAGAACAAGCGTTTGCATCGCTCGCGTGGACATCAGTTTTATGACTGACTATTTTTTATGCGAGCGTGGACATTAGTTTTATGACTGACTAATTTTTATGCGAGCGTGGAGATTAGTTATATGACTGACTAATTTTTATGCGAGCGTGGACATTAGTTTTATGACTGACTAATTTTTATGCGAGCGTGGATATTAGTTTTATGACTGACTAATTTTTATGCGAGCGTAGACATCAGTTTTATGACTGACTAATTTTTATGCGAGCGTGGATATTAGTTTTATGACTGACTAATTTTTATGCGAGCGTGGACATCAGTTTTATGACTGACTAATTTTTATGCGAGCGTGGACATTAGTTTTATGACTGACTAATTTTTATGCGAGCGTGGATATTAGTTTTATGACTGACTAATTTTTATGCGAGCGTGGACATCAGTTTTATGACTGACTAATTTTTATGCGAGCGTGGACATTAGTTTTATGACTGACTAATTTTTATGCGAGCGTGGACATTAGTTTTATGACTGACTAATTTTTATGCGAGCGTGGACATTAGTTTTATGACTGACTAATTTTTATGCGAGCGTGGACATTAGTTTTATGACTGACTAATTTTTATGCGAGCGTGGACATCAGTTTTATGACTGACTAATTTTTATGCGAGCGTGGACATCAGTTTTATGACTGACTAATTTTTATGCGAGCGTGGAGATTAGTTTTTCCCAGTCCCCTATCCCAGATCGGGCTATTCTGATTGGCAGTTTATGTCATATACCACTCCATCAACCATATGGTTATGGATATCCGTGCAAAAAATCACAACAAACCATTTTTCCGTTGCGATTTTAAAGAAATGAACCAAAAAAGACTATTTTTAGTTTCCTCAGGAACTGCATAGGACTATGCTATTTTCACGGGATAAAAAGTAGCCTATGTCCTTCCCCGTGACACAGGCGGCTACCTGCATGCCAAATTTCATCAAGTTTTTACCAAACAAACACATGTTCACATTTATAATATTATTGGTAAGGATAAGTAAGGATGTCTGATGTTTTTACTTACAGTCTTTTTTATATATATTAATAAATAAATACATTCATTCCAATTAAATCTCCTATTTTAAGTTAGTAGTAGTTTTAACGCTGGTTAATAGAAAAGGCGTTCTATACAATTGAAGAATTTTTTGAATTCAAATTGTGATTATTTTTGGTAATCTATAATTATGATTGACGGTGAACGAAAACGTCGTGAGGAAACCTGCACACGCCTGCAAAGAAACTCGAAGGTTGTGTGTGGAGTCGACCAACCCGCACTGGGCCCGCGTGGTCGACTAAGGCCTAATCGGCCTGATTCAGGGTAGGCTCGAGCCCCTCGGTGGGGACGTATATGAGCTGATATAATTATAATTATGATTACGAGCCTTATCATTTTTATATTAGTATATAAGTATTTTTATGCTAACATTGATGGTTAATGTTCTATTTTAAGAATTGTGTCCAGTTTTTGACATTTACATTTGAGTTGTAATTAATATTACTAATAAATTATTATAAATTATAACCGCTCTTTGGCGTAATGGTTAGTCTATTCGCTTCACACCAGGAAGTTGCCTTTTAAGACTCGGTTGGTTGGTGGAAGGGCATTTTCATAGCCCGCCTGGCTAGCTACTACCATCTTAACTAAGTCTTGCCGACAAACATCAGTGTTAACAACATTGATGTGTTACGGCTTGAAGATAAGATAGCCAGTTCCCCATTGCGTTGGGCAATCTTAATAAGGGCTTACAAATTGTTAATTAAAAAAAAATAGTAAGAAGTTAAAAGTCTTTTGGATAAATATTAAATATCCTTATCACTTTTACGTAGTCACTTCCTTTATTTATTTATTTATTTTCAATTTTATTTCAAGTAACATGGACTCATACATAGTTAGTAGAGCTTAACCTAGGGGATTAATACATGTAAAGAGTTACAAAAGGAAATGAAAGGACAGTTCGGCCTTTCCGCAATCATTTTCAGGATGATGTTTGCGCTGCCCCGCACCCTGCGCACCAGAGACGCGGCGCGCCTGCGCATGGTCGCGCGGAAGCAGTCTTTGGCTTGGATATTCAAATAACAAAAACATTCCGTGTATATTAACAATAAATAGAGTTTAAAAAAACTAAACAACACGCTTTTAAAGTACATCAGACTAAAAATTATAAAATAATTCTTAATATAAGTTGAAAATAATAATTAACAAATAACTAGTATTATTGTGAAAAAGCGTGGGGCGCTCTGTGCCATATTTTTCGTTTATCGAGCAACCCACACTTTTTCACAATAATACTAGTAATTTGTTAATTATTATTTTCAACTTATATTAAGAATTATTTTTTACTTTTTAGTCTGATGTACTTTAAAAGCGTATTTTTTAGTTTTTTTAAACTCTATTTATTTTTTACTTTAAACTTATGAAATTATTATATTGTCGCTGATTCTTGATAAGTCTACAAAGTTTGAATTAAATCTGTACGTTTAAAGTGGGTCAAAATCGAGTCTAAAGGATTCGGTTACATACAAACATACAGGTGAAGCTAATAAAAGCGTGATAAAAACAAATCTAAGTAGGTGATTAAAACATTTGATAGGTACAATCTTTGAGTGATGTATTTTTATTAAGCAAGATATTCTCCACTGTAACTTGAACAAAGAGATTTTTTTTCAGCGAAGTGACTTTCAGGATATGTTCAGCCTTGGGCGAATGGCGGCGCGAAGTTCGTCGAGAAGGTGTAAATACCAGATTCGCTGCAACAAAAATATATTTTTAAAGTCCACGATTTTTTGATTTCATATTATGTACGAGTACGTTTATCCGACGCTCTTACGGTGAAGGAAAACATCGCGAGGAAACCTGCACACGCCTGCGGAGAAACTCGCAGGTAGTGTGTGAAGTCGACCAACCCACAGGGCCCGCGTGGTCGACTAAGGCCCGATCGCCATAGTTCAGGGTAGGCTCGAAGGGACGTATATGAGCTGATATCAATCAAATCATCAATTCAAAAGTCTACGAAGAAAGATGCTGTCTAAAGTTTCTATATAAAATGGTTTCGGAAATCTCCCTCATAATATTAGGTTATTAACAGCTTAGTCTAAATTTAAGTAACCTACCTACCAATCCTTTTAATTTAGTTGATAAACCTGCTTGTATATCATCTTTTTTTTTACTTTTTGTCTTTGGTTATTTTGTATTTTGAAATTGTCATTCCGATTCGTATTCTGTTTATTGACATTTATTTTCATTTTTTTACATTTATTCCTTTTTCCGACTGTTCTGTTTTTATTGTTTTTATTCACCTCTTCGTTAATCAGTGCTTTCCTTTTAAATATAATATAGTTCAGTCACACCCTGGACACTTCATACAACGAGCCCAAAAATGACATTTGGAAAAACGAATGATGGAACAAACAGAATGGCGGCGAAATACTATACGTTCGACAACCAAACTGTAACCAATCTGAATCAATCGGGGGTGAGGTCGCAATCTAGAGAGCGGCAGGGAGTGTCCATAATGTATGTTAGTTCTAATATATATACTTTGGTTCAGTGTTGGTGGTAGAAGCATATTCACGAGGACATACATGTCCTGGTGGTCATACTGGTATGACAAACTAGTATGACCACGAGGAAACAGCGCTCTTATTGGATTACAACGAACGCTACCCGCTTCCCCCTCCAGAACCTACTCCTTTCTTGTGCGCACATCGGCGTAGTCAGAGGGTGCGCCCGACGCCGAAAGGTAAAATCGGAACCATTGTAGGATCGTTCGTGTGTCTGTATGTCCGTCTGTCACAGCCAATTTTTTTTAAAAAACTACTGGACCAATTGAGTTGAATTTTTTATGTAAGTCGGTGACCCAAAGACGGGCATGTAACGTAAAAAAAATATTTAAAATATGGGAGCCACTTTTAGAGGCAAAATTAAAAAAAATAATAATTGCAAACTATATCGTGTGATAATTATATCAAATGAAAGGGCTCATTCTGAGAATCACAAAACTATTTTTTGTAATTTTAAAATAAATAGCCTGGGTTTAAGATGTATTTACTCTTGTATAGCCCAAACTTCAATACTCTTGCTTTTATGGTAGCTGAGATGTAGATGTTACGGCCCCTATCATCAGACCCTCATGATGATCAGGGATAAGAGAACTATTCAATTAAAAGAGCAACTCCACTCGTAGTTTCTGGTTGTATAACCCACCAAGATCTGCTCAAAAATGACAAACGAGCTGAATGAATATTTAACCACCTCCATGACGTAGTTGTTAAGGTCATTAGCTTCACTTTTGGAGGTCGCGGCTTCGATTCCCGATGGAGTCTAACTCTGACTCGGTTTGGTTGGTGGAATAGGAATTTTAAAGCCCGCCTAGCTAGCTACCACCATCTTATCTAAGTACTGCCGCCACACGTCAATGTTAACAACACTGATGTGTTCCGGCTTGAAGATAAGGTAGCCATTTCCCCATTGCGTTGGGAAATCTTGGTACGTCCGTTTCCATCTTCAGCATCATCGTCATTTACCATCAGGTGAGATGATACCAAGGGCTTAACAATTGTGATTTTTTTATTTAAATCCTTAAATGTGTTTTTACACCACTAGCTGTGCCACTAGCAACCACCGCGCCATTCCCAAATTTCATAAAAAGAAAATCGCATCGAAGTTGGTTAAGCCCTAAGGAGATCACTTCTTAGGCCAAACGCATGTAAGTACTTTCTCGGTTCTATCACGGGTAAAAATATATGTAAACCTACCTCTTATTTTAACTATACAGAGCTTGTACAAAGGATAATACCGCAACTGATTCTAATGGACGACACATCTGACTCGGTGGCTCAGTGGTTAGTGCCCTTGACTACTGATCCGAGGGTTGTGGGTTCGATCCCCACCCAGGGCAAGCTTTTGTGTGATGAGCAGATTTGTTTGCTCTGTGTCTGGGTGTTAAATATATCTATATATGTATGTATTTAAACGTATATAAGTATGTATATCAGTCTCTGGTAACACCCATAACACAGGGAATCCTACTTTGGGGCCAGATGACCAAGTGTGATTTGTCCCAGAATATTTATTTATTTATTTATTTATCTATAAATATATTTTTTTTCATTATTCCTGGATCCCGAGATATGACGAAATAAATGCCGGCAGAAATTAGTTTGCTGAGCATCTTAGCGCTAACACATAAAATCATTACACGTCCTGTAGGATAGATATACTTTGCTACGCTTAGTAATAGCTACCTATCAAATAAAGATAGAAAGTACCTAAGTACTATAATATTTCTTACTTTATACGTACTTTCAAACGAGCAGGATACTCAAGAAATTACTACTAGCTGAATTAAGGCAAGGCACATGAACAGATGGCCGATGGGGTAGTAATGTTCTCGAGTGGCGACCGCGCACCGGAAAACGTAGCGTAGGCCTCCCACGCGGTGCACCGACAACCTGGTGAAGATCGCGGGAAGCCAATGGATGCGGGGACCGCAGGAACGGTCGTCGTGGAAATCCTTGGGGGAGGCCTTTGTCCAGCAGTGGATTTTCGGCTAATATGATGAATTGATGATGATGATGATGATTATGGTGATGATGATGATGAAGAGGGAAAATAAAACCTTACCTGTATTTAGTTCTAGTTCCTCCAAACACAACATTCCGTTGACCACCGCAGCGCATGTTGATCGCCTCTTCATAGCTATTGCAAGCCGTTCCCACAAAGCTTCTGCCTCCAACAAATTCGGAAGTTATCGACTCAGTATAGTATGCATATGCGTAGACGTGTGCGCAGTAGGCGTCGCTTCCGCAGCCGGCTTGGAAGCTTCCTCCGTTGGGGTAGAAGTCCAGATCGCCAAGGGGTTTGTCGTAGCCGATGATGCCGGCGGAAGCGTGAATGACCTCGACTACACTAGCGTCTTCACGGTTGAGGATTTCGGGGTGGTTGGTCCATCCGTGGAGGGTTGGGTCGATGGCTGGAAGAGTAACGGATGTGATAGGTAAATAATTATATAGAAACCACAGAATAGAAGAAAACTTTCGTATCTGTGATAGAAACCTTCCATTTACTAGAATTCTGGGCTGGATTATAATTCTAAAGTTTTATCTCCTACTCGTAGATATGAACCCAAATCTATTGTGATCAGTATTTATACATTTAAATATACTCAGAGTACATAGATATTAAAAAGTCGGCCAAGTGTAAGTCTGACTCGCGCACCGAGGGTTCGGTATCAACACACCACTACTTCACACAATTTAAAGAATGATATATATTTATTAAAAACAAAATATGTCAACGCAAGCGAAAGAAAAATGCGGTTTTTTCCATTCAGTTCGGACTCCTTAGTGCCAGTACGACTCACACTTGGCCCGTTGGCTATTATTTGTTATTTTCCTTCAGGATTATTATAATTATAATAATATACCAAGTTTCATGCTTGCATGTATTACCGTTTTTGCGATAGAGCTTAAACAAAAAACCTTTAATAAACACGTTTCTCATATAGGGACCCACTTTTATTTTTGACTTTTAAATCCCCCATAATAAAGATCTAGTACTTACTAATAGTTCTAATTTAATTTAACGGTTATAACGCAAATATATAATGGTAACATACCTACAGTTACAGTACATTACAGTCCTAAACTTACCAATGATGTGCGGAATATTCCCATTGGTATTCCTAGCAGCAATACCAGCGATATGTGCACCTAGCCCATGACCAACGATCCTGATGTTGGTGACATCGTATTCAAAGGTCTCAATCATGAAGTTGAAGAATTCAGCGACGACACGGCCGACGTGAGGAGCGTTGCCAAGACCTTCGGAGTACTTGGAGGCGCCTGCACTCCAGTCGATGGCGATAACGTTCACATCCTCGGTGGTTAGGTGTCCTGAAAGAAACGATGGAAAATTCAGGAGGGTAATAATGGTGTTTAAACATAAAAAGTGTCATGTGTTAAGGGAATATTTTGCAAAGGAACGTTTTACGTGATTTTACCCTGACTGTACCTAGTAAGCTTTACGAAGTAATAAGTATCTCATTTGTGGTGATCTTCATATAGAAATGCTGGTTCCAAAGTCATACATAACCCACTTATTGCCGGACTGTGAATAGGCTAATTAGACATAGGATTATAAACACTAATAAAATGCCAAAATGCACACTAATAAGAACAAAAAAGGTTATAATGCAAAATATAAAAAGAAAAAAAACATTAAAACTAAATTCAAAAGAAAATTATGAAAAAGTTATAAAATGTCTATGTCCTAAACTAGGTACTAAAAAAAGAGGAACTTACATTGGGGGTGATCCGGATACCCCGATATAACTACAAGGCAACAAAAAGAAATTGGGCGTATCTTTCCTGGCCACCCTGAATGAACTATTAAAATAAGAATTTCCTTAACTTACATCAAATAAATAACTAGGTACATAAACAATCAATAGGCGATCGGACGGCATCAAAGATAAATGATTTTCCTAAATTGCTCTCCTCTTGAAGTTTCAAAAACCCTTACTTGTTTTGTTTCCCATCAAGTCTTCAATTTTTAATTGATCAAATTCACAAAATAAATTCGTCAATGACACTAAAATAATCTATGACGTCACTTGTGGGTATTTCAAACATTTTTAAGAACAAAATTTCGTGTATGACAGATCATAAAAAGTAGCTCACATGACTAGCAGTCCGATCCCCTATTGTGGAAATATTACCCCAGCAGTATATTTTTACAGAATTTATATCCTGACCCACCCACTCACTCACTGACTCATCAACGCCCAGCTCGGACCTAGAAAGCTGATATTTTGCTCAGAGTTTTTCTTAAAGGCGAACGTCCACTGGTCCGCACCGGCTGCAATACACGCACGGCACGCAACGTACTGAACGGATTTTCCGATGGCATGTGTCCATTGCGTCCAGATTTTTAAGCTATTGCATAGCTTTTATCGCGGGCTTTGAGCGCGGCGACCGAATCAAGAAATTCCGTAACGAAAGAAACCTAACACTACCGCGTTCTAGAAAAACTTACAGTGCCATCTATTAGCGATTTGCGGTACTAAAAAGACTTAGTCAATTTTACTGGTGTAACTTTCTTAGTTTTAAAAGTTGATAAAAAATGCTATGCAATAGCTTTACCCCGGCAGTCCCCGAGTGCCACACGTCTTTTTTTTAATTAGTCTGAGTGTTTATCTCTTCTTTTCAAATTTGAATACTGTGGATGATTCAGATTACATAACTCTTCATATCTTTCTATTGACTATTTTCATCCATTTTGTGATATTTTTGGTGGTTCTCATCTTAAATAAAAAACAAGTGATGCGCGCGGTGAACTGAGTGAGTGATGTCACTGACACGCTACAATTTTTGCTACTATATTCCGGCGTTCCGTGCGAGCGGTGCCGATAGTAAACGCGGTGGCATACGAATTCATACAAATCTATAAAAAAAAATCGTTGCGTGCCGTGCGTGCGTTGCGGCCGGTAAGGACCAGTGGACGTCCACCTTTATGACGTGCACAAGGAATAATAAAGCGCGAAGGAAATCGCGGGCAACAGCTAGTCTTCAATATTTAGGGAACTTCCCCTCCAGGTACAGGTTCGTTATATTAATCGTTAATAGATTAACGTGAAAACGTCATAACAAAACATTGATGAAATAATTGCATACTTTTATGACGAGTCAATTAGCGTAACGGGACAATTAGCGTAACAGGACAATGAGCGTAACGGGACACTGAGTCAACCTTTTCCGTGCGTGCCGCCGGCGTCCATCGATTTATTAGACGTTATTACGTCAAAAAAAATTACCTGTTATAACAAATGCATTGAAGTTTCCTTGAACTCCCTCGCCATGGCTGTGGATGGTAACCACCGTGCGACGAGTGAAGGAGAAGGAAGACAGCCGGATGGAGTTCACCGTCGGCTGCAAAGGCTGGCTCTTTGATGGGTTTGCCCTGGAATCATCGTGAGTGCATTATACAGGATGTAACAAAATTGGTGTAGGTCCCGTTAACTGGGGCTTCCACTCATCATAATGAACAGCATTTGTTCTACGACTTCGCTGAAATCGATCAGCTGATTGACCGATTTTGTGCATTTAAGTATGGAGGGTCCATTTTTTTTTGAGAATTGACTATAGGTTCCTTGAGGAAAGTTGTTCAGTATGACGAGTAGAACGGTTAACGGGACCTACGCCATTTATTTTACACCCTGTATAGGCAAATCACGGAAGACATGTTTTACCATGGTTCATGTTTCTGGAACCCCTCTTCTGGAACAGGTGTTACTGTAACGAGGCTACACTGCTACTAAAGTTTAGCGATTCTGAGAGCAATCTCGGTTACTTTGGTTCTCATACTGATCTCCTAATGTCTGATTCGATCACGCAGGGAAACTCCGAGCATAGCGCGCTCAATCACCCTTTGGGTGACCTTGCATCTTCTTGTGAGACCCATAGCAAAGTAAATACATATATCTTACTACCATCAATAAACTAGTTTTTAAGGTAAAAGACGGTAAACCAGTTTATTGATTAATAATGTATTCCTGTTTCGTTTTTCAAAAAAGTAATGCGGTACAGACACAGATATACGTCATCTGGTTATCGATATAAAATTATTTCAAAATCGGTTCTTAGGTTAACAAATTAATCAAATACTACGTTTGTATGGGATTTATAAACTCCAGCAGGCTCTTAAGCTTAGTAATAAGCTCGAAGTCTCCTAAGCTACACAACTAAAAATATATTTTTTTTGTGTAGCAACGGATTTTTTATCCTATCTAGATAGACTTGGAATGTGAAACATTATCTAAATACAAAATTTTAACCAAATAGTTAGAGCCGTTTTCGAGATTCTAATTTTATGTACCCCAAGATCTATACAAATTTTATAACGTGAAAGTTCGGATGGATGGATGTTTGTTTTTGTTTCACGCCGTAACTGCTCAACAGATCTGGATGAAATTTGGTAGGCAGACAGATTAGGACCTGGATACACATATAGGCTATTTTTTTCCAAGTTTCGCGCATTGCGCTCCACGAAGACAGTAATAGATAAAAAAATATAACTTTATTTCACTAAAAAGGCACAATACATTTTAACAATACACAAACAAATGAATAAAACTTAGTGACAAATATTACTAGTTTATAGAAGAAAAAAAAACAGTGTCAGTGGTGCCAAGTTAGTGAAACTGGTCCAGGCTCAGCACTAATGGTGTGGGTCGCAGAGTACTCACAACACTGTTTTTCAGCCAAATACAAGAAAACTATGTTCACGCAAGCGAAGCCTTTGGCAAAAGCTAGTAGGTACGAGTATATATTTGTTTGTGAATTGATTACTTAAAGTGATAGCATACCTGGTAAACAAGTGGAACTTAACATCAGAGGGCCTTAAGTTGCTTGCAGATGCTGAAAAAATACAATTAACACTAAAATTATTTACAGTTTGAGGAAATTGCCTGAAGACCACACGATACGCATGATTAACAAACGTTATCTATTACCTATTTGCGATTAACACTTTTTTTTATTCAAAATAAAAGCTTTGGCATCATCTCACCTGATCATCATCATCATCATCCACATAGCTTGGTTACCTAAATAATGTATCGTAACTACGAGACTAATTTTTTTTTTTATTCATAATTAGTAAGCCCTTGGCATCATCTCACCTGATGGTAAGTGACGATGATGCCGAAGATGGCAGCGGGCTTACCAAGATTCCCCAACGAAATGGAGAACTAGCTATCTTATCTTCAAGCCGGTACACATCAATGTTGTTAACACTGATTTTTGGTGGCAAGACATAGATAATATGGTGGTAGCTAGCCAGGCGGGCTTAGAAATTGCCCTACCACCAACCAAACCGAGTCTAACAAGTTGACCGGGATCGGGAATCGGACCCACGACCTCCTGGTGTGAAGCGAATGGACTAACAATTATGCCACTGACGAGGTTAATTACTAAGGTAATTTTTAACCGACTTCTAAAAAAGGAGGAGGCTTTCAATTCGGTTGTATTTTGCTTTATGTTTGTTAACTTAGAACTCCGTCATTTATAAACCGATTTGGAATATTCTTATTTTGTTTGAAGATACTTTCAGAGTGGTCATATAAAATTTTTATCGAAATTGGTTCAGTACTTTTGTTTGTTTGTTTGTAAACTCTTTATTGTACAAAATATACACATAAAATAATATTTAAAAAAAAAGGTTAGGTACAAAGGCGGACTAATCCCTTAGAGAAATATCTTCTAGGAAATTAACGAAAACAAGCAAAATCGTACTTGGTTGTGATTGAAGTTGGTTTTGTAACGTGTTTATTTAATTATTTGACTTGGCCAATAATAGCATGTTATATCCGGTGGAATTTTCAGTGAAATTTTCTAGAGGGATACAAGGTGTAAGGAAATTGGTGTAGTACCCGTTAACTGGGAGTTATACACATCATGCTGAACAACTATCCCAAAGAACCCGTAATCAATTTAAAAAAATGAACTTTCATACAATAATGCACAACATTGGCTGATTAGCTGATCGATTTGTATGAAGAGTGATTTTTTTGCGATTTCAGCAAATTTATAAAACAAAAGTTGTTCAGTATAATGAGTAGAAGCTCCAGTTAACGGTACCTTCACCAATTTTTTTACACCCTGTATAGTGTCTTCCTGCCTATACACCGGACAGGGGGTAGCGGCCCTTGCCATTACGTCACCGACGCTCCCTATGGTACGTCAGTTGAATAATCGTCTAAAATAATAAGGTCTCATTAAATTTTTAGCCAACATAGATTAAACTGAGAATAGACACAGACAAATTGCAACACTTTTCAACAGCTTGTAAGCACTGAATACCTCTACGAGAAGGACCAATTGTCTCTGTCTCCCTTATTGTGATCAAACTAAGAATATAATGTATATTTCTTCTCTTTCATTAAACAATACACTTTATAAAATATAAAATCTTGGTTGACTAAACTCTACCTGACACTGCTATGCAGAACAAGAGAGCGCACTTCAAGTCCACAAACATTTTGGCAAAAATACTACTGAACGTCTGCTGAAGAAACGCTTCATATAAATATGGACATTCTCAACGATAACTCATTTTAATAATATTATAATCCATGCGTAAATAAGGATTCGTTCCTTGGTTCTTATCAAGTTAACAACAAACCTGTGGAAATTAAAGTTTTTTAAGTAGATTATATTCGTAGTTACCTACCTACGTTGGTCAGCAAAACGCGACTGCCCAATAGAGATGACGAATGCTAGTCATGTGATTTAATTTTTATCATCTGTCAAAAACGACATTTTGTTCTAAAAATGTTTGAAATACCTAGGGGTGACGTCATAGTTTTGTAGCGTCATTAATGTAATCATTTTGTAATTTTTAGTAAGATAAAAATGGAAAACTTGATGTAAAACAAAACGAGTAAGGTTTTCCGAAGTTTAAGTAGGAGGACAATTTAATGATCAAGAGTTCATAATTTATTTCTGTTGCTGTCGTCATCCCTATTGTTTACTTAAAATAATAATTTAGTCAGAAATAAGATGCTGTCGTCATCCCCATTTTAAAACACAGTAACTTACAATTCTCCGATTTTTTTTAATTTGCCTTACAAAAAAAGTTTTGCTCGCTAAATTGATAAAAAAATTGATTTATGACTAGAAGATACTTCAATAAAAATATTTATCATTAAAGTAATAAAAAATGCAATAATACTAAAAAAGGCAAGTATAAAAAGTTTGTAGCTACTGTTTTTTAAAATGGGGCAGCTGAACTGGGTAATTACTTATTTATAAATGAATGATATCAGTCTGCGTCGCGGTCGCGCCGCCGTTAGTCATCATCATTTATCATCATCATATCAGCCGAAGGACGTCCACTGCTGGACATAGGCCTCCCCCAAGGATCTCCACGACGACCGGTTCTGCGCTGCCCGCATCATTCATCATTCACCAGGTCATCGTTCCACTGAGTGGGAGGCCTGCCTATACTACGCTTTCCGGTGCGTGGTCGTGACTCGAGAACTTTACTGCCCCAACGGTCATCTGTTCTACGAGCAATGTGCCCCGCCCACTGCCACTTAAGTTTAGCAATTCTTACTTTACTTTGGTAACGTAATCAATTATGCAAGGAGCGGCGGTCCAAATTTTGAATTGAGTTACCCGTGTCATGTGTGGTATCGTATGAAAGGGCTTCATTGGCACAAGCTTAAAAACATTTTTAATTATTTTTATGATGTATATTTTATTATTTTCGATTTATTATTTTTAAGGTTCCTTATCCAGAGATGTAGTGGTACGGAACCCTCGGTGAGCGAGTACGACTTGCACTTGGCCGGCTTTTTAAGCTATTGCATAGATTTTATCGCAGGCTTTGAGCGCGGGGATCGAATCCAGAAATTCCGTAACGAAGAAAAACCTGACGCTCGGTTGCCATGGCAACAATATCGGTTGTCAAAACAAACATATAAGAAGATTTGATCATTTTCGGAGAATAATAAAACTCTTTTCATAAACTGTATATACCTCCATATGACAAAAAAGATTTGATTATTTTTTTATTTATCAAATGCAAAAAGATTTTATTTAAGACACAGCTGTTTGTATTTATAGAGATAGGTACAAAAAGATTTTATTCCATATTTGGCTGTATAGTTCCAACTACCATTGCTTAAAAAAAACAAAGATGTAAAAAAGCGCGGTTAAGCGAAAATAAATAATAAATATGAATGAACAAAGTGCATTTATTATTAATGAAGAAAGTCACGAAAATAGTGAAAGAAAATGAGTGAGTACTCTATATACATACATTTTATTATTATTATTACAAATGCAGTATTAATTTTGAATTGAAAATATAATACTGCTATAAAGGTGACCTAAATTTTTGATATTAAAATGAGCGATATTAAAAGTAGCCATCTTTTATACACACAAACACACACACGCGTATAGTTTAAATTCTCAATTTAGATTCTCAATATGTATATATATATATATATATAGATTCATTCTTCATTATGTATATAACAGAAACCATCAAACCAAGCACGTGTACTATTCAGTACCTTTGTTTTTGGTGTATAGATAATGCACATGAATGCCGCGCAGAGAAAGTATATATTATATCTATATAAATGTACATCGCGCGAAATTCGATAATCACTTCTAAATATTGTTATTTATTTAATAAAAGAAAAAATTGTTTTCTTATCGGTCACCACGCTCAAAAAGTGTAACTTGAATTAATATCAAAGAAAAAGAAATAATGCATGAATAAAATAAATAAATAATTATAATTGCATAAGTTGATACAAAATGCTATGCAATAGCTTTACCGCGGCAGTCCCCGAGTGCCACACGTCTTTTTGTTATGTTGGTACACATGTAATAATTTACGTCAGACAATTTTCCACTCCTTTGTCATTAATGTTCCACCTTTACGCACGAAGCGTTTTGCTTTTTCGTTCATCATGCGAACAGCCAAGGGGTGGAATTCTCTTCCAGCGTCTGTATTCCCCAATTCATATAATTTAGGAATCTTCAAGACGAGAGTGAATAGGCACTTTTTAAGCTTACGTGTTACATCCTGGGCTGCATCGGGTGAGCTGCAGCCAAACACACACAAAATTTTAGTAAAAAAATAATAATAAAAAAAAACTCGCGTTTTACTGTGAAGATTTCAAATGTAATATTTTGTATTTGACTTTGGCATTGTACGGAACCCTCTCCACGCGAGGTCAACTCGCACTTGGCCGGTTTTTATTCACAGTGATAATGTTGTTAATATAACAACGTCAAACCCATTCAACCACCCGCCAATAGGATATCATCAAATCATAATGCATGTGTTTCATTAACCGATACAGAGTTCTGTGGCTTCCATCATCATCTCGGAAGCGTGAAAGTTAAGGAGACATACCTTCCATCATCAGCCCACCTGAATAACCTGAAAGGATACAATTATCGGTCTATACATCAGATCAGCCGAAAGACGTTCACTGCTGGACAAAGCGTCCCCAAGGATTTTCACGACGACCGGTCCTGCGCTGCCCACATCTATCGGCTTCCCGCGACATTCACCAGGTCGTCGATCTACAGTTTGGGAGGCCTTCCTACGTCTTCCGGTGCGCTGTTGCCACTCGAGAACTTTACTGCCCCAACGACCATCTGTTCTACGAGGTATGTGCCCTACCCACTGCCACTTACGTTTTTCGGTCTATACGTAACTCTATGATTTTAAAAATTATCCTCCAACTCTCTCTCTCTCTCTGTCTTATCGTGTGTCACAAGTAAGCGTACTATCCAAGCGATAGACGGTGGTTAAGGAGTTGTACCTTCCATATCCAGCTCATCAACATGTGATGATGACTACCAGATGCAAATACATGAATAGCTTTGGAAAATACTTGTATGAAACGCTTAATACGTGCCTATAAAATTTGAGGGTTGCCCTCGATTTCCCTGGGATTCCTGGTACAGTTGGTCGCCCTCCCAGAAATAGAGCAGGTTTCCAGATTAAACGATCATGGTGTCCTTTCCCTCTCTTCGGACTTCACATAAACCTACGATATCCCACCGTAACCTGCTCAATTCTTCTTCGAGTTCTGTAAGTTTCTCGTCAGTCCGCAGTGTACGCGTGTTGTAATGTAAGTTGCCAGGGCCAAAGGTCGTTGGGTTTTACTAGCCTGGCATCTGCCGGGGATTCTTTGCACCCCCCACCCCGCTGTTACCATGACTGCTACCGGAGCCAGGAATAGCAGTGCCGCCGGGGACTAGGGTCCGTTTTCTGGGTATGGTATTCATAGGGGGGTTTTCCGTAATCGCCACGCTTGACAGGCGGGTTGGGGATCGCAGTGTGATTGCAGGTTTGTTGCAATACACGGAAAGGACGCTGCTGCCCATCCTCCAGTTTTAGTCCCTTAGTCGATGGGATGGTCCTATTCTAAGCCGGTAGCCATACGGCCAATAAACTATGTATAAATAACATAAACCGTTAAATACTTTGGCTTTATAGCTGTAATTCAAGAATGTGTTATTATTATTATTCAGCTATTAACCCATGTCATAAAGATAAAGTTAATTTTATTTGTCAAAAAATCATGAGTTAATTGAAATACAGATATTAGTATTACAATAAAAGTTATTCATGTTTGCATACAAAATCAGTTGCAGTCACACTTCATGCAATGATAAATAATATTTAAATTACATTTTAGGATTTTAATTTAATCTAAACTGAAGCAAAGTACATATTATATTAGTACTAAACTGAAGTCTTTTTAATCTTATTTATTTTAATATCATTTTTAGTCAAGTTTAGTTTAAGTACCTACACATAATAAAAAAGAATCATAATTTAATCCGGTATCAGTACATCATATCAGCCGAAAATCGTCCACTGCTGGACAAAGGCCTCTCCCAAGGATTTCCACGATGACCGGTCCTGCGCTGCCCGCATCCATCGGCTTCCCGCGATCTTCACCAGGTCGTCGGTCCCCGCGTGAGTGAACCAAAGTAACCGACATAGCTCACAGAATCGCTAAACTGAATTATAGTAGAACAGATGGCTGATGGAACAGTAAAGTTCTCGAGTGGCGACCGCGCACCAGAAAACGTAGCGTAGATAGGCCTCCCACGCGATATCAGTACAATAATAATCAATATAGTTTTTGACTGACTCGGTGGCTCAGTGGTTAGTGCCCTTGACTACTGATCCGAGGGTTGTGGGTTCGATCCCCACCCGGGGCAAGCATTTGTGTGATTTGCAGATTTGTTTGCTCTGTGTCTGGGTGTTAAATATATCTATATACTAGCTGATTCCCGCGGCTTCACCCGCGTGGACCACATTTCTATGACTTTTCGGGGGTGCGCAGTGCGCGAGCCGCAAGCGGCTCGCGAGCGTGGTAAAAAGTAGCCTATGTCTTAACCCAGGTCCTAATCTGTCTACCTACCAAATTTCAGCAAAATCCGTTCAGTAGTTTTTGCGGGAAAGCGTAACAGACAGACAGAGTTACTTTCACATTTATAATATTAGTAGGGATGTATGTATTTAAACGTGTATAAGTATGGTATATCAGTCTCTGGTAACCCATACCACAGGGAATCCTACTTTGGGGCCAGATGACCGACCATGTGTGATTTGTCCCAGAATATTTATATTTATTTATATTTATTTAGGATTACAATTTATCATTTTAAAATTCAAAGCATTTTTTAGTCAATAGTTCTTTCGTTCTTCATTCTTTTTTCAAATTAATTAACATTGCAAGTTCATTTGTCTACTGGTTACACACTTTATAAAGGGTTCCGTACCCAAAGGGTAAAAACGGGACCCTATTACTAAGACTTCGCTGTCCGTCCGTCTGTCCGTCTGTCACCAGGCTGTATTTCATGAACCGTGATAGCTAGACATTTGAAATTTTCACAGATGATGTATTTCTGTTGCCGCTATAAAAACAAATACTAAAAATAAGAAAAAGTGAAAGGCTCCATACAAAAAATGTGTTGTTTTTTTTAAACGTGAAGAAACTAGCTCCATCTAGTATGATGGTACGGAGCCCTATGTCTGCGGTTGGCCGGTTTTTTTACAATAGTGCTGTATTGCTCCATTGTTGACAAATTTTAGTTGAAGATAAGATAGCCAGTTCCCCATTGCGTTGGGGAATCTTGGTAAGCCCGCTTCCATCTTTGGCAACATCGTCACTTACCACCAGGTGAGATGTTGTCAAGGGTTTACCAATTGTGCATAGAAAAAAAAAAATTTCGTTAGATCTCGCGGGCGAAGATGACTATGTTATGCTGTAGTCTCTCTCTATATTCTTAAACAAACCAGGATTTTGTTTTAGAAATATGTACTGCTGTCTCTAGCATGCATTCTGATGGAAAGTGTTAAAATACTAAACTTTGCAAAATAAGGTTCACAGCTATCGATAGGTGACCATAATATTGCTCGGATACATCTTTTTTGATTCCTGAAAGTGGTTTCTTTTTCCGTGCATTTGCCCCAAAATAATATTCCAAATCTCAAAATTGAGCCAACTCCACTTCACTCCTGTTCGCCCGCAACTGTCGTCAGAGGCACACGTTGTGTCACTTGACTTTGTCTATAACTACGGGCTGCCTTCAAAAAGGACTTTTGTTTTGTGAAGTGCTCGTGCCTTCTCTGTTCTTCAGCAGCAAGGTGCGCCGTGCGTGTCTGGAGCTGAACATCATCCGGGGTGAAGGAGGAGCAAAGGTTGGTGGAGCATTTTATTCACTTATTTGGACAAAGCCTGATTTACATCTTTCATCATTTCATACATTCCACTAAATTACTTTCTTATACTGTGTAACGTTTGCTTTTAAAAGCGTCGGTGGCTCAACCGGTAACGACTCGGTCCATCTAACCAGAGGTACCGGGTTCAAATCTGGACAGCCAATGTACCAATGAGTTTTTCAAAAAAAACTTACGTACATACTTACCGATTGCTTTAACGGTGAAGGAAAACATCGTGAGGAAACCTGCACACGCCTGCGAAGAAACTCGAAGGTTGTGTGTGAAGTCGACCAACCCGCACTGGGCCCGCGTGGTCGACTAAGGCCTAATCGCCCTGATTCAGGGTAGGCTCGAGCCCCTCGGTGGGGACGTATATGAGCTGTAATGATGACTGTGTAACGTTTGCACAATTGTTTTGGTCCACTCCACTCCAATAGCGAAATCCACTATTTGTAAAAGTTTAAGTAGGATAAGAGGATCCGGATAGTTTTGAACACAGTGTTACCCTTTCAAACGGGACGCTAGCCATTTGGCTAGCATAACGGCCAACGCTCAAGCGAGCAAATCGCCATTTGGCGATCTTCGCGCCAACGCTAACTGTTCGATCGCCCAGATTCGCCCAGTAAACGAAAACTGTTGCGATCTCACTCAAACTTTACCATAATACTAGAGAGGGACTGAGGCACCATTCTGCATCGTTAATTTGAATCATTCCATAAACATTTTTCGTAAAATGACGCGTTATTTCACTTGGATACTCCACAGTCCGCCATTAAGCCGTATAAAGTTTTTTTTCTTTTTTTTTTTTCTTTTTTTGCAATAGATTTTTTTTTGTATCATGTAAATACATTTACCTAGCCATTAGAAAAAGATCATTTAAACTGTAAATATGTAGTACAAGTAACTATTTAGTAATCTGTGGTAGTACATAAATATAAAAAGTAAAAAAATATAAAAAAAAATATCAAATTAATCGTGTTGTTTTATTTTTTGTAACACAAGACACAAAAAATAAATATAACTAAAAAGGAAATTTTATCAGCTTTCTAGATCAGTAATTAGTTTTTATAGGTTTCATACGAAAATACTGAGAAAACTTTGTAAATCTGCAGTGCCGGCGAAATTACTCCCCCCGCGTGGGCCCCATCGGCGCGTTTGATATCCCCACTGGAAAGGTGTGTGTTCCTTTCATGTGCGAGTGACTTATCCACTGTTACTCCTAAAAAGTTTATAGACTCCATTACTTCTATTTTAAAATCCTGGTAATTAATGTAGGGACACGTTGTCAAAATTGTATAATTTGTGTTTTTAATAGGTTTACTAACAGGTTATTGTTTTTTTTCCAAGAAATTAATGTAACGGTACACCCCTATCGTTCCATATTTATAAATAAATATCTATAGGTATTATAGTGAGTCTTGATAGACAAAAAATTGTCTGTTGAACAAAACATTACTAGGTTTTATTGAGTCGAGTGAGGATTAATCTCAAGTCGAGAGGATAGACAGTTGTCGAAACAAATTAGCTCAGGGATTATTTCCGAGAAGCCAGGCTGGCGCCTTGTCTGACGTCAATCGAACCACGCTATGCGCGCATTATACTTCAGACTAAACCGAGGACAATTACTTTTATTACTTGCAGCAGCTCGCGAGATGTTGCTGTCTCCGTCACACTTTAGAGATCCTATTAAAAGAAAAAAGTCATCCATCTCCCTCACTCATGCACGCCGGCCGGTCAATCCTGCGCACATGTCATTACGCGTTTTAGTGTTGTCGAAGTCACACGCGTACCGGCATAGGTACTTATCTGTTTCTTTTTTTCTCTCGTATCAGTGCAGTGCTACTCCCCTGTGTATCATGGAAAAAGGAAAAGATCAATTTACAGTGAGTTGCAATATCTCCAAAAGAAAATGAAAAAGTTGGAACAAAAACTTACATTGAGTAGAAAAACAAAATCGCCGACGTCTTCTTCGAACCGTGATGAGGACGCGTGTCGTTCTCCAACACGGGAACGTGACCTGCAGAGGCCGCCATCATCAGATGACGCGGAAAGGACTAGCATGGTGCCACCACCCATGCATGAAGGTAGGTAAATGACCTACATACAATACAAAGTTATTTCCTATACGAACTACCTTCGTTATGACAATAGTTAACTAATTTATTTCATAAAGACACAATATGCAGGTAGGTAAGCACCTAGTTAGGTACCTACTTTTCAGATGTATATATAGGTATGTACACGTTACAACTACATTCCTGCCTATTGAAGTGAACACATCCATGACGTAAATACAGAAAAGATGCCGTTCTTTTCTATTTTTATCTCCACTTTATTGTGTTGAGATTATTAACAGATATCCTATATGGATAGTCGCTCCTTCACCCCACGTATATCGTGTTGGAAATTTTTATTTGATAACCTATATGGTTTGTCAACATTGTTTCATTTCACAATATTTTTGATCTGTATCCTAAACGGATTACATGCCATTTTAAGATGATATAACGATTAAAATCTATCTAAAATATATAACTGTAGAAATTTGAGAGCACCAAAGCTTAATTTGGAAATTAAAGCAGCATTAAGTGAAATAAACTTAAAGAAAGAAACCCAGCTATAGAGTTGCCTTGTCGCACTCGGAAAAGCACTGAAGAATCAGCTATCGAGTTGCCTTGTCGCACTCGGAAAAGCACTAAAGAATCAGCTATCGAGTTGCCTTGTCGCACTCGGAAAAGCACTAAAGAATCAGCTATCGAGTTGCCTTGTCGCACTCGGAAAAGCACTAACTGAATCTAACACTATAAATCCTAAAGAAAAAGAGATATCAATGAAACACCTCTTTAAGCCCTTAAGCGACGCAGATAGACTTCTATGTGACTATCACTACAGAGAATCACAGTCTCGAAGATATTCGTGATACAGTAAAGAACAAAAATCGATGAATTTATCTTTGGTTCAGATTTAGCAACTAAAATTGGCTAAAGCGATTACAAAATCCGGTTCGGAATCGTAGACCTCAAGGCCTCCGTACAAACCACCAGCAAGTGGACAAGCTCAGCGAGGAGCTTTAAACTTGAGGGGAGTGCGGGGTGTAGCCTCGACAATGCGCCCATTCCCCCGCGGAGGCCTCCTGCGACGCTGGCAGCGACAGCGACGAGGGATCGCGATTACTACCGCCACGACGCGTCGAGCTCGAGGAGGACCAGTCACCGCGGCCGGACGAGGAGGCGTTAAGCTCACAGGTACATCTGCCACATGCTGGTAGATTATGTTATTTCTACAATGAATGACGTAACATAACTGATGATAACGTCATACTATCCTGGATTGAGGGCTACAAACTTATTCAAATGCACTTGCCTCAAAAAGTTTGCTTTTCTAAAGATGAAACTATTGCTATAGAACAATGCTTATCTGAAATTCTTAACGCCGACGTTATATCTGTATGCTCAGCTTGTAAAATCCAGTTTATATCTCCAATATTTACGGTACCCAAACAAAACGGAAAACATAGAATATTGGATTTAAAAAAAAAATGTTTAAACGGATCATTTTAAGATGCAAGACCACCGTACTGCGCTAAAGTTTTTGCAACCTGATTATTTTATGGCAACCTTGGACTGGCAAGATGCTTATTTTTTGATTTCCATTAATAAAAACGACAGAAAAATGTTACGATTCGAATGGAAATCACAGCTGTACGAATTTAATTTTCTCCCGTATGGTTTTTATACAGCACCATTTGTTTACACCAAATTACTCAAACCGGTTATGCACTATTTACGCTCATCGGGCTTATTATCCGTTATCTACCCAGATTCATTGTATTGGCAATTCATATAAAGAATGCTTGCATAACATTAATAGTTCAAAATAATTGTTGATATCACAGACTTATACTTAACATAAGTCTGTGGTTGACATCGCAAATATAAGACTGTGGTTGACATCCTTAAGCTTTGTAATTAACACAAAGAAAAGTCAAATGACAACTAGTACTTACTGTAATTTTTTGGGTTTCAACTTTGATACACAAAACATGTAAATTAATCTACCTACGGACGAAAAAACTACGTATTAAAGAAAAATCTGAGATGAAAACTGAAGTATGTACCTACAATAAGAAAATTTGGTGATTTTATTGGGATCCTCACATCTGAATGCCTAGCTGTTCAGCATGGATGGTTATACACCAAATTTTTTGAAAGAGAAAAGTTTCTAACGCTCGATTATTCTGAAAATTATAACAAACATATGAAAATGCCTAATTATTTAAAAGTTGACTTAAAATGGTGGGCCAATAACATAAAGTCTTCTTCATGCCCAATACGTAGCAACAATTTTGAGTGAGAAATATTCACTGACGCGTCGCTTACTGGTGGGGGGCGGCATGTTACAACAAAAACGCCAATGGCAATTGGAATCAGTTAGAACTATCGCTCCACATAAACGCATTGGAGCTAAAAGCGACCCTTAATGGCCTTAAGATATTTGCATCAGATTTGACAGATATACTCATTAGAATATACTCACATATACTCACGAGAAACTCATTAGAATAGACAACGCCACTGCTATATGCTACATAAACCGGATGGGCGGTATACAGCATACACATTTAAAAGACTTGGCACGTAAAGTATGGCAGTGGTGTGAGTCTCGTAATATCTTTGTATTCGCCTCATAATGCCAAGTCTGCTGACAATATTGCTGATTACGGGTCTCACCTGATTAAGTAAATACTGAATGGGAGCTCGCTCATTGTGCTTTCGACAAATCACAAACAGCTTTGGTATAACTGATTTTGACCTATTCGCTAGTGTACAAAATACCAAATGTAATAGATACGCTTCATGAACACTCGATTCTGATGCAGAAGTAATAGATGTTTTAACATTCAGTTGGAATAATTTGAGTTTCTATGCCTTTGCTCCCTTTAGTATAATTCCCAAAATTATGCAAAAAAAAAAAAAAAAAAAAAAAAACATTTCAAAAAGTTAATGGCATCCTAGTAGTGCCGCATTGGCCATCACAACCCGTATCCTTTATGTTGTAAATTAATAGTTCCTAAAACAATTCAATTAAAGCCCAATAGGCAACTTCTGTTCTCTCCCTTCAGGGACAGCCACCCTCTACATGCGAGGCTTACTCTGGTGGCAGCGAGGTTATCAGAGAGTCGTTCCTCAGGCGAGGTACCCCAAGTAGTTCGCTAGATATAATCATGGCTTCATTTGTTCAAAACAATTTCACGCAATATACGAGTAATTCAAGCCATAAAGCATGGTGGCTTTACTGTATAAAAAAAAACAAAATTAATTTCTATGAATCATTATTAAATCACGTGATATCATTTTTGAAATATTTTTAGTGGCTATAGCTCATTAAATAAACATCGCTCCGCATTGTCCATGCTTTTAGGCAAAGATATAAAAACAGACGGCTGTGTTAATAGGTTATCAAACGGAGTCTATAGATTGAGACCACCCAAACCTAAGTATGATTATTCATGGGACCCATGCTTAGTTCTAAATTACTTTGCATCTTATTTCCCTTATGATCATGTAAACTTATCTGATTTGTCTCGTAAAACTGTAATAGTACTGGCGTTAGAGAATGCAAACACTCAGCTTAGTAAAGCTTAGCAATATAAGTATATAGAACAATGTTATTCTGAAAAAAATTACAGACCTTATTAAGACTTCTAGAACCGGGTCTTGCCAACTAATGCTTAAATTGCCTTTTATACGCGAAAATCCAGAAATATGCCCCGCGTTAGTTTTACAGGCTTATAGTGATAAGATAAGACAATTGCGCCGTGAGCAGTCTGAAAATAATATTTTCATCGCCATCAAGAAACCTCATAGAAAGGTTGGTTCACAAACTCTTGGCCACTGGGCTAAGAAATCGTTAGAGGCCAGCGGTATAGATATAACCATTTTCGGAGCGCACAGCACACGCCACATGCCACGCGACGCGTCGACGTTGGCAGCTCACAGCGCTGGCACGCTGCTGGTGTTAAGGTCGAAGTGATTCGCAAGACTGCTGTTTGGAGTGATTCGTCTAATGTTTTCTTAAAATACTATAAAAAGGATCCGAATCAATCTTAAGATTATTATGTCAACGCTATATTAAAATAATAATAATAATATATGTATAGATAATTTAATTTCATGATTAATTACAGTTGCAATTACTTCAATTATTGAATTATTGGATTATGCATTGGTTTATACTCCATTAGCATATAATAATTGAAAGTTAGTGTGATTTATATCAAGTATGTTTTTTAAAATCATACAAAATAAGTTCAATATTCTGTTATTTTTATCACTCATTTTGGTATATATTTACACCAGTTCCACAGAAATTGAATAAAGCTACACGTTATAAATATATGTTATTTTTATATGTTTTATGTACATACGTACCATTAATTTCCATCAATTTATGCATTTATTTCTAGTGCTGAAATAACTTTGCAAGTATAATCGTCATTATTACAAACGAACATTAATTTATATTTATTTTTAACTCACCTCTAAACATCTGCAAGTAATAAAAGTAATTGTCCTCGGTTTAGTCTGAAGTATAATTAGGAATTAAACGAACTTACCTCGTGTAGTTCGATTCCAATTATACGAAGACAATAAACCGAGGACAATTACTTCGTTCCCTCCCAACCCTAAATACCCCTCATGAAAAATAAATAAAAACCTCTGAAAAATGACATGTGCGCAGGATTGACCGGCCGGCGTGCATGAGTGAGGGAGATGGATGACTTTTTTCTTTTAATAGGATCTCTAAAGTGTGACGGAGACAGCAACATCTCGCGAGCTGCTGCAAGTAATAAAAGTAATTGTCCTCGGTTTATTGTCTTCGTATAATTGGAATCGAACTACACGAGGTAAGTTCGTTTAATTCCTAATTATAACAGATTATCTAAGGTAACTAGTGATGCTTAGCCGCCAAAACTAATGGCCGGAGTTACATGGGCGCCACCCGGTCTGGCTATCGGCGTCATTGGACGCCTGCGCAGGCCTGCCATGCGGTGAGATGCATGTGTGCAACGGCCCGCGCGCCGCTTAGGTTGCAAATGTGTGAAGGCTTATATAACCACGGAGAGGCCGACACTCGCTCTCAGGAGCCATACGGACTGTCGAATCGACTTGCGCCCGGAGTCGCCTCAACTTTTTTGCAATCTACCCTCACTATTTTTTAATAGTGCGGGTAGTCGCGCCCGTGCGTTCTTGCGCGGAGGGGATCGCCACCTAAGTCGCAGCTGAGGGGCCGGGACTGCCTGGACATCCGGAACCCTGAGTTTTCCTCAAAAGTCTACTCAGGGCGAAGGTTGATCGGGCATGTAACGCCCCTCTAGACTCGCGCATCCGTATCCCCGCCCGCTGCCCGCGAGTCGCTGATACTAGCACATGGGCCCGCCCGTGTGCTACAAGCCGCAACCGCGCCGCCGCAGAGCATCGCGTCGCATCCCAGCCAGCGAGATGGCCTCGAGCTCCGACTCGGGGTCACCGCTCGCGTCCCGGTCGTCATCGCCGCATGACGACACTCAACAAGAAGCCCCGACGGAGGACCGCGCCTCCATGGAGAGCGCGAGCACCCGCCCACCGCAGCCCCTCTCGCCCAGGTCGACGTTGGACGTCGACACCGTGGTCGTCGCACGCATGTGCCGATCACGGATCGGGTCGGAGGAGCTCCTGAGGGCGATGGCGGCGCACTTAATGGAGCGCGAGCGCCATCTACTGGAGAACCCCACCGAGCAGCCACCATTCGCCGAAGACAGCTTCGCCGCCGCTTGCCTCCACGCGGCGTGTTCGGAGCTGCAGCACATCCCGCTGGACCTGGAAGTCTGCACCGCCGTCGTCAAAGACACGGTGCCGGACTTCCAGCTGAAGCCCGCCAGACGCCTCCGAAGCCCCGGAGAGGAAGACTCGCCAGAGCAGCAAGCGAAGCGCCGCTGCGGCGAGTACGGAGACCCCCTGCCGCCGTGGTCGCACCGCGACCCACGAGTGCAGTCCCGTCAGCCGCCGCCCGCACCGGCCCCGAGGCGCACCGCGCCCTCCTCCACCGCCGCCCCCCCTGCGCGGCCCACATACGCGGACCGAGCAAAGGTGCCACCCTCAGCCGCCGCCGACGCGCCGTCCCGCGCCGCCGCGCCGCCCAGCGCCGCCGCGCCACCCCGCGTCCCCGCACCGCCCTGTGCCGCCACCGCCACCGCCGCTCCGCCGCGCGCCGCCCCGCCGCCGCGCGCCGCCCCGCCGCCGCGCGCCGCCCCGCCGCCGCGTGTCGCTGCGCCCCCGCGCGCCGCCGCACCACCCCGCGACGCCGCGCCCCCGCGCGCCGCCGCCGCTGCCCCCGCTGCCACCGTCGGCCAGCCTAAGAAGGACCGCTACCCTCCTTTGGAAGTGGAGTCCCTTCCGAACTGGCCGACCCACTTCAAGAGGCTTGCCGAAGAGCTCGGGCGAGCTCCCAGCGCCCGCCCCTATGGCAAGGGGTTCCGTTTCATCCCCGACAACGGTGACGAGTACCGCACGGTGCAGCGGTACCTGTCCTCACTGCCGGGGATACAGTGGTTCTCATACTCGCTGCCGGCCGAGAGGCCTCTCAAGGTGGCCATCCGTGGTCTCCCCTCCACCACCGAGCCCGCCGAGATCGTCGACGCCTTAGCCGAGCACGGCTTCGAGGCGGAGCACGTCAAGGCCATCCGGGCGCGTGCAGGACGCCCCGGATGTATCTTCTACGTGCAGATCCGGCGGACCACCAACCTGACGGCCATCTACACCATCACGGAGCTCCTCTTCATGCCGGGCATCACCATCGAGGCCTGGCGTGGAAAGCGGGGGCCCGCGCAGTGCCACCGGTGCCAAGGGTTCAGGCACTCCTCCCACGGCTGCCACCTCCCGCAAGCCTGCGTCCGCTGCGGCGATCCTCACGCCGCGAAGGACTGCCCACGGCCGCGGGAGGACCCAGCGACCTGCGCCAACTGCGCGGGCCCGCATCCCGCCAATCACGTCTCGTGCCCGGCGTTCCGCAGGGAGCTCCGGAACAGGAAGGCCGGCACAGTCGCCCGGACCACCGCCTCTCGCCCTGCAGCACCCGCCGCCACTGCGGAGCGCGCCACACCGGCAGCGCCCGCCGTGTTGAGCGGCTCGGCCGCTGCACCCGCACCGAAGCCCAGGAAACGACGAACCCGCCGGAGGAAGAAGAGGCACCTTGCCCCTGCTTCCGCCGTCCCCACTGCTGCCAGTACCACCGAGATGCCCTCCAGACGCGACCTCCTGCACGCCCTGGAAGTAATTCAGCAGCTGCTCGCCCCAGCCGGGGCTAGAGAGGCCGCCAAGGGCCCTGCGCCCCCCCCAAGGACCCATCCATCGTAATGGACGGCGGAAGCAGCCACGTCAAGGAGGCTATGCCTCGGGGACGTCTCCCCGTCGCCCCCTTCGGGGGCAACGAGAAGAAAATCCACAACTCGCTCTCAGTCGAACGATCCGTCAAAGGAGACACACGTATTCAAGGAACAGCTGGAAAGACGCCACACACCCCGGTCAAGTGTCACTCCAAGTACTTATTTGTCCGCGAATTAAAATAGTAATCTCACTTTATATTGTGAGTTTAGAATGGAATTCAGTGTGGACGAAATCCTAGATATTTGCCTTCGAAAGTTCAGGTTCCTACCTGGGATTAGGTCATAGTTTAGTGCAGTTAGGAAGTGAGGTACAGTGAGCAATCGAGCTGGGATCTAGGAATTGAAACAAGATGCCAGGTCGGTTGTTAGCTGAAGGTTTCTTCAGTAACCAAATTGGTAGTTCATGTTTTCAGGAAGGCTAGTTGATTAAATCCACGTGGATACGTAACGTAACCGTGGCAACTAAATGTGGATTTGTCAATGTTATTGCCGCAAGCAAGCTGTCAGGAGAGCTTGCCTGTCTAGCGACTCAAGTTTGGTTATGGCCAGAACATCCTGACTGTACCATTTTACGACCTACCGTCACGAGGACCACAAGTTGGACATGCGTTAGCGCGCTCATGTTCGGAGCCACCGTATTTGGGACAGGCCTTACCTATCCAAACCCCATCCAATACACACTGTTTGGGAGGTGCAGCGAAGCGGTGGCAGCGGCATTTCTTAATCAGGGTAGGTACACTTTAGCTGTAGGGAACTAGGACACAAGTTAGCTTTAGGTACGCATCACACCATAACACACTACACCTAATTGGGTTCATCTCGAAGGCACGGCTGGTTTAGTACCCCTCGGGGGAAAGACGTTCAAAGCCGCCACATCGTGTAACCATTTATTTGAAACATGGACATCAAAATAAATTAGCTCTCGTTATAATTAGCTATCTCGTTAGGATAGGGTAAAACTAGGGTTGAGTTTAGGGGTTATGCAAACTGTAGGAAATCTAGTAATTAAATCTATTTCTAGGGGATAGCGAATTTAGGTCACGGAATAAACGTTAATTGAAAGAAATGCGCGCCGTATTAGTGGATAGATAATAGTGAATTGTTTGAAAAGGTTATCCAAGGTTCAGGAACGCTACTGTGTTGAATACTTTAAAACCGGAGGTAGGTAGGTTAATATTTTACGTACGTTCGCGGTTCTAGGATGCTCGTAGTACATAGTAGTATGGCCAGCGTGCTTAATTAGTGATTTGCGACTTCCGGCAGCCTATTCAGGTATAATGTTGAAAGGCATTAACATTCTAGCCGAGGACACGGACAGTCAAGACTTGAAATGGTGTGAGACCTACTTAATTTGCCACTTTTAATGACGCACGAACTGCCTTCACTGTAAGTGCCACGCGGCACTATTTAATCATAAGTTTTAGGGTTCCTAGAAAACGAGGACAACCCAATACACCAAATTTCACTCGGAGTAGTGCAGCGCTATGCTGCAGGAGGGTCCATTTCATTCCTGAGATGGCTGCTTACCAAGCTCCATGCAATATGGGCTAGTTATGTAGTTTAGTAGTTCATAGATATGAACAACTCCTAATTTTACCAAATTTTAGCTAAATCTGTCCACACGTTCGTAGAACAAATGTAATGGATTAACAAACAAACTATAGGCGTTCGCGTTTCACCAATTCTGATACTGGTGTGATTATAGACAGGTAGATGTTATCTGCAGCTTATCACAAGCATGCCTCGGCAGAATTTCACCCGAATCGGACCAAGCGTTTAGGAACGTCTTGAGCATACTAACAAATAGTTTAGGCGTTCGCGTCTTCCTACTAGAGTGACTATAGTAAGACCGATTATATAGTTATAGGTAGGCCACCCATCTGGGCGGTAACCGTAGCTAGGGTCAGTTAATTTGTGCTAAATTTAGGAACAAAATCTAGTCTACGGTTGTTGATGAGTACGAACGGATGTTCACGGTGTCCACGTTTTTATATATATTAGAATTTGATACCTTTAATTATTAATTCATCAGTAGGTAGGTATAAGGTTTGGACATGTTTTGCTTATTATAAAAAAAAATCTTTTACATTGACGTTATGATGGATGACTCGTTGTTTTTAGTTAAATAATATTGTATAAATTCAGTTATGTAATTTTAATTTTAATTTTGAGGGCTTCATTGATTATGTTTTTATTACTATTTTATTATTATTTTTAATTTGTACGTCAAATGACAGACTATATAATAAGGACATCATTTTATCTTAACATCTATTGTAACATATAATCACAAATAAATGAAATTTGAATTTGAATTTGTTCTGCCGGATCCTGGCGCGATCTAAACTAACGTCTGCTGATAGAAGCGATAGTTTTTACTGGTGAATATCGGCGTAGGCTTCGCCCAACATTTGGCTTATACGCCTTTTCGCTTTGACTTATTTGTGATGCTGCGACTATGATTCGCGCAGGTGTTACAATGAGTTGCGACTTATGTTGGTTCGTTGTTCATTGCGCTTAGCAAACCTACTGAACTGTCAGTACTTTCGCCCTTTATCAAGGGTTTACTACGTCTAAAGACAGACCTTTAACACTATGTATTATTTTGAAGCCGGTGGCACGGTGGATATTGTGTCCATTTCGTTTTAACTACATTGACCGCAGGTCTTTATATCATTATGAACAACAACTGTATAACACAGTTCCAGGTCTATGAACCATCTTAGTAGTTTACCTACAGTTTTGAGCAACGTACAAGGTGGAATATCTACTTGGTTTAGTACCTAGTGCTAACATGTATTCGCATACTATCGCTGTTCGAAGGTATTAAACCTACCTGAAGAAGAAGGATGGAGGGATCATGGCTGTAATGATTCAGTCATAGTCCGCACTGCACACGTATGATAAGACGCCTCACAAGCGTTTTGTATACACTAGCTTTGGGATTTTGGGTAGTACACGGCTTAGAACACTATACAATTTCGTGTAGCTTAACCAAATTACACTTGCAGAGGGGTAGACGCCTGAGTATCTTAGTGGTTTGCAGGCTGATAGTATCCGGCGGGGCTCACCCTTGCTTTAAATACTTGTATTGAGCTAAAATCGCTCGTTCACTTATCTTACATTAGCTTTATATTTTCAATCACCAAAATAATGTAGTACTAGCGTCAGTTATGTATTACATTATTCCGAGCACTGGGGGCTGGCTACCCTCCCCAATTCTACCAAGGCTACCAATCTCAGTAGGAAAAACTAGGGTTCCGCGCGAAATACTTCAATATTCTAAGTTAGACTACATCGATCTTCCAAACACAACGTAATAAATTAATCTCTTTAAAAGATTCTGAGTTACTACGATCACAAATTAGGGTTCTCTAGACGATCTGGCCAAACGTTTAATTGTATTTTAAAAGCTTTTAATTAACTTGCAATGTATGTATGTATGTTTGTTCGGGTGAAATCTTGCAAGTTAATTTTGACCAACTTCCCGGTTTCCGATTGAGCTGAAATTTTGCATGCATATGTATATCGCGTGACAATGCAATATTAAAAGCTTGAACCTAAAAGTTTTTAGGTTTTTCGAAATTTATTTTTATTGTAATAAAATTTAGGTATATAGTTGTATCATTTACATATTTCTTGTAGGTAGATGGTAGTAAGCTGTATGTTTGTATGTACGTACGCATATTTATAGGTAGGTTAGGTATAGGTATGCTACATTATGCTACTTAATGTGCCATTTATTTGATGTTGAAAGGAACTCTTATTTTTGCACTGTATCACTACCATACTGTCATCAGCAAATAGTGTCTGTATATGTATAGGTAAGTCATTTAATTAAATTACTAGCTGTCCCGGCAAACTTTCTTCCACCTTACACTACACTACCCTACCCTACACTACCCTACCCTACCGTACACTACCCTACCCTACTATACATACACTACACTACACTACCCTACCTTACACTACACTACCCTACCCTACCCTACCCTGCCCTACCCTAACTACACTACACCTACACTACACCAACACTACACCTACACTACACCTACCCTACACTACACTACCCTACCCTACCCTACCCTGCCCTACCCTAACTACACTATACCTACACTACACCTACACTACACTACCCTACCCTAAAACCAGTTATTTTTTGACTGATATTTTTTTTATTGATGAATATCATATTTTAATACTTATTATCCTGTTCCCGACGAAGACAAATGCAAAAACACAAAAATCCTAAAAATCGGTCCAGCCGTTCTTGAGTTATAAATGGTGTAACTAACACGACTTTCTTTTATTATAGATATATAGATAAATAGCAGATACAACTTTTTGACGTGAACAATACGTATTTTTGGTCGATATTGATTTTAGACTAAACACCTCCTTCTTGTCATAATTTTCTGGTAAAGTGTCATCTCTTGTCTGTTTCGCATCCACATTCATATTTTTACAGCTCTGATTCCTGTTCTCTTCCGGTGTAAAATTATGCTTGTTTTTACTAAGGCGAAGAGCCTTTCCTTACTTTTCTTATTCGCAGCAGATGAAGTAGAAGATTTATAACTGGATCTATGTAGATCTAGTCATAAATCTTTTACTTCATCTACTGCGAATAAGGATATAATGTATATCCTTTAATATATTATTATTTGCGGCACATTTTTCTAAAGCCTTTTTAAGTGAATCATTTTCTGAAAGTAACTATTTAAACGCTTGTTCCGCAGAATCTAGTTTTCCCTGTAATATTTCTACTTTTTCTGTCAGTATTATTATCTTGTCATTTAAGTTTTCACTAATTTCCGGGCAGCTCCTATTTTTATTTGCTGGAGATTTGACCGACGTAAACTCAAGTTCATCTTCTTCTAATGAAAACAAAGAGTTGAATGTTGGAATGTTTTGATATGTAAGTAACTGTGTGCTGGTACCGACCAAAAAAAAAATTTAAGCCTCTAATTTAATTCGTAACTACCTTTGATTTTGTTATTGATGGTTAATGTGTATAATATAATTATTTCATACTTTTGAGTAAATTTCATTTTGAAGTCGGTTTTAAGTTTTTTAATTTTTTTTTTCTATTATAAGTAAAGCAAATTTCTATTTGCCCATTAATCACATTAACGATTGATTCTGCAAGCACGCGAGGCGTAACAGAGCGAGCATAGATTGGATCCCAGTCGGCGCTGATTAAGACACATTGAAAGGCGGTGCGAGCGCGCGAAATGTCGCGCACGAAGCGTGTCGGCGGGGCGGCACGGTGACATGTGCGCGCCTTAGCTCGCCGCGCACTCCGTCATGATCTTCGATGTGCGAAACTACTACAGACACATCTAAGCATATTGTATCAATGTTTGTATACAAATGATCGAGAGATTTCGCACATGCACTAATCTCGCGCGTCGCAAAGTCTACCTCGTTATGAAAATTATAACTCCCCAAAAGATCCCTTAGAGCTTTCCGCTCAGAACTGCCAACAAGCCAATTAATATAAAATCACCTAAAATAAAATGAAAATTATTCAATCAAGACTAATGATATCAATCTTAACGAGCAGGCATTCAAATGTGTAAATAAATTCAGAATTATTAGTCACTAGTGGATGCCCGCGCAGCTTCGCCCGCGCAGATCCCGATTTTTGCGGTTCCCGTGGGAATTTCCCAAAATCCTTTCTTAGCCGATGCCTACGTCATAACATCTACCTGCATGCCAAATTTCAGCCCAATCCGTCCAGTGGTTAGGGCTGTGCGTTGATAGATCACTATGTGAGTCCGACTCGCACATGTCTAGTTTTTTTTTATACAACTTTGCATGTCGGAGTTTTTTCTCATTCGTTGCGATCTGTTCTCGTTCTTCGACTGTTTCGTTTTTCCGCTGTTCTTTTTGCTTCTTCTTTCGCCGTTTTGCTTCAGAACTGGCAAAATCTCCTTCTCTTTTACGTTTAGGTATTGTATAAAATATTTATCAAATCTTTTTATTAAGAAATATACTAAGTAGGTATACTTAAAACTCTTCACACTTTATTTTCAATTTATATTCAGTAACTTAATCACTTTGATTAGTTACACTTCACTGATTGTTTTTATTTATTCGCTGCACTTCACTGGTAAGAAACTCACGTTCGCACCCAAGACGCATCCTGCTTTATGTACGCCTACCAATGGGTACCCACACCCATACAAAAAAAACGATGTACCACAATGTTCTAGGATGTTCCCGAACGTTCAAACCCACAACGGATCTTGCTTTATAACAGGTCTTTACCTATGAAATTGGAGATTCTATAACCTGCATTTTCAGATTTAATTATCTGTGGATTGGCAAGCAATTCGAAATTAAAATGTGTTTTTTCGAAAGACGTGCTTCTTTAATTTCAAATACAGTCATTTGTTTTTAGATAAACTGAAAATTCGTACAATTTTCGAATATGAGTTCCTACGTGGAAACACCGCTACGCAAACAACACGAAACATTAACGACGTGTACGGGCCTAACACTGCTTGCATAAAAACGGTCCATTTGAGGTACAATCGTTTTAAATGTGGACATTTTGAGTTGAAAAACGAGCCTCGCGGTCGGCCGGTAACCATTGTCGACAACGACGAATTGAAGGCGATAGTGGAAGCGTATCTAACTCAATCTACGGCTGAGCTTGCTGCGAGCCTTGAACTTAGTATCAAAATAACATTGAAGTACTTGCTTCAATTCGGAAAAATAAAAAAACTAGATAAATGGGTGCCACACGAACTAAGCTACCAAAGGCGAGACTTATGCGTTGAAGCATGCATAGCACTACTGAATCGGCATAGAACCGAGGGAATTCTAAATCTAATTGTTGCATGCGATGAAAGTGGATCCTGTACGACAAGCGTAAGCGTTCGTCTCAGTGGGTGGACCTAATAAGTGTGCTAATAAAAGATTACTTACAGGAAGATGATGGTGACTGTCTGGTGGACCAGTGCCGGACTTGCACATTACAGTTTCTTACCGAATGGCACAACAGTGACGGCAGATGTCTATTGCCAAGAATTGTGAACAGAACAATGATGGGGAAGTTCGCAATTCAACAACCAAGACTGGTCAATCGCTCTTCCCCATTGCTTCTCTACGACAACGCGCGAGCACCTACTTCACAATAGACGTACAGCTGAAGCTTTCCTTTACGCACCGTACTCAACGGACGTTGCCCCAACAGATTTCTGCTTTTCTCAAAATTTAGTAAATTTTCCAAGCGGTAAAAAATTCAACACCCGAGAGAAACGCTTTCGATGACTTCATCGCCTCCAGTTCGATAGAATTCTACAGTAAAGGGATAAAAAAACTGCAAAATTGTATAAATAATTTGCGCCAGTACTTTGATTTGTTAAAATAATATCAAATATCAAAATTTTTATATTTCATTATTTTCATACAAATCTCCAATTTCATAGGTAAAGACCTTATATACCTCTATCAATAGGTAGCCCCACACGTACAAATAAGACTTCGAATGGTCTACTATGTTCCAGAACCTTAGAGTGTTTTGGAATGTTCCTCAATGATCTAGGATGTTCCCAAACATTCCAGACTATTTCCGAACATTCCAAAACCATCCAGAATATTCCAGGATGTTCCCGAACGTTCGAAGACATGACCGATCTTGCTTTTAGTACCCCTACCAATAGATAGCCCCACACATACAAAAATAGCTTCGAATGGTCTACAATTTTAAAGTATATTCTACAACATTCGAGTGCTCTGGAATGTTTCACTATGATCTGGGATATTTCTGTACTTTCCAGACTATTTCCGAATATTCCAGAATGTGTCGGAATGTTCTGAAACGTTCGAACCTACGACGGATCTTGTTTTATATACCTTAACTAACAAGTAGCTCCTCGCATACAAAAAAGCGTACCGCATATGGTCTACAATGTTCCAGAATATTCCACAACATTCGAGTGTTCTGGAATGTTACACAATGATATTCCTTCCCGAAGATTCCTCAACATTTCTGAATGTTCCGGGATGTTCCCAAACATTCGAACCCACGACGGATCTTGCTTCATATGCCTCTAACAATAGGTAGCTCCACCCATACATAAAAAGATTCGAATGGTCCACAATGATTTAGTATATTCCACAACATTTGAGTGCTCTGGAATGTTCCACAATGATCTGAAACCAAACGAGGCGAGGCGAAGTAAAGTGAAACGAAACGGGGCGAAGCGAAGCGAAGTGAAACGAAACGAGGTGAAGTGAATCTAAGTAAGGCGAAGTGAAGCGAAACAAACAAAACGAAGCGAAGTGACGCTAAGTGAAGCGAAACGAAACAAAACGATACGAGGCGAAGTGAAGCATAGTGACGGGAATGGAAACAAAAAGAAACGAGACGAAACAAAAAGAAAAAACAAGAAGAAAAACGAAACGATGCAAAGCGAAGAGAAACGAAACGAGGCGAAGCGAAGCGAACAAAACGAAGAAAACAAAACGAGGAAAACGAAACGTGGATAAACGAAACGAAGTGAAGCGAAACGTAACGAGGCGAAGTGAAGTTACGTGAAGCGAAACGAAAAAAACAAGGTGAAACAATGCGAAGTGAATTAAAGTGAAACAAAATAAAACGAAGCGAAGCGAATCAAACGAGGCGAAATGAAGCGAAGTAAATTGAACAAAACGAGGCGAAGTGAAGAGAAGTGATGCGAAGCGAGGCGAAGTAAATAAAAGTGAACTGAAATGAAACTAAATGAGGCGAGACGAAGTGAAGCGAAACGAACGAGGCGAAGTATAGCGAAGTGAAGCTAAACAAAACGAAACGAAACGAGGTGAAGTAAAGCTAAGAGAAGCGAAACGAAACGAAACGAGGCGAAGTTCGTGAAGCGAAGTGAAGCCAAATGAAACGAAACGAAACGAGGCAAAGTTAAGCTAAGTGAAGTGGAACGAAACAAAATGAGGTGAAGTGAAGCGACGTGAAACGAAACGAGAGGAGGCGAAGCGAATGAGGAGAAGTAAAGCAAAAAGAGGCAAAGCGAAGCGAACGAGGTGAAGTGGAGCGAAGTTAAGCTAAACGAAACGAAACGAGGTAAAGTAAAGCTAAGAGAAGCGAAACGAGACGAAACGAGGCAAAGTGCGTGCAGCGAAGTGAAGGGAAATGAAATAAAACGAAACGAGGCAGAGTGAAGCGAAGCACAAAAACGAACCGAGGCGTAATAAAACGAAACGAGGTGAAGCGATACGAAACGAAAAGAAACTTAAGAAGACGACGTGAAGCTGAGTGAAGCAATACGAAACGAAACGAGGCGAAGCAATACAAAACTAAACTATTCGAAAAAAACGAAACGAGGCGTAGCGAAGCTAACAAAACAAGGCGAACGAAACGAAGCGAAACGAAGCGAAACGAGGTGAAAAGGAACTAAATGAAAAGAGGCGAAGTGAAGAGAAACGGGGCGGAACGAGGCGAAGTGAAGCGAAGCAAGACGAAACGATCGTTCCGCGAATGAGGTGAAGTGAAGCGAAGTAAAGTGAAACGAAAAGAAACGAAGCAAAGTAAAGCTAAGTGAAGCGAAACGAAACGAAACAAGGCGATGTGAAAGGAAACGAAACTAGGCGAAAAGGAACGAAATGAAATCAGTCGAAAAGAGGCGAAGTGAAGGGAAACGGGGCGAAACGAGGCGAAGTGAAGCGAAGCAAGGTTAAACGCGGCAAGGTGAAGCAAAGCGAGGCGAAACGAGGTGAACGAAACGAGGCGAAACGACGTAAAACAAAACGAAACAAAATAAAGCGAAGTGAAGCGACACGAAACGAAACGAACCAAGGCAAAGTAAAGCGAAACGAGGCGAAGCGAAGCGAACGAGGTGTAATGAAGCAAAACGAGGCGAAACGAATTGAACTGAACTGAAGTTAAGTGAAATGAAACGATGCGAAGCAAAGCAAACGAAACGAGGCGAAGCAAAACGAAACGAAATGAGGCAAAGTAAAGCGAAAAGAAACAAAATGATACGAGGCGAAGAGCTAAGTGATGCGAAACAAAACAAAACGAGGTGACATGAAGCGAAGTGAGGCGAAGTGAATCGAAGTGAATCGAAACAAAACGAAAAGAAACTAAATGAAACGAGGCAAAACAAAAGGAAACGAGACCAAACAAAACGAAACGAGGCGAAGCAAAACAAACCTAAACGAGGCGAAGCGAAGCAAACGAAACAAGGCGAAGCGAACGAAACGAGGCAAAACTAAACGAGGCGAAAAGAGGCGAAGTGAATCAAAGTGAAGGGAAAACTAAAGAAACGAAGCGAAACAAAACGAGGCAAAAAAAACGAAACGAAGCGAAGCGAAAAGAAACGAAACAAAACGAGGTAAAACAAAACGAAACGAGGCAAAGTGAAACGAAAAGAAACAAAACAAGGCGAAGTGAAGCTAAGTGAAGCGAAACGAGGCTAAACGAGGCGAACAAAACGAGGTGAAACGAGGCGAAGTGTAGGAAAACGCAGCAAAACGAGGCAAACGAGACAAAATGAGGCGAAACGAGGCAAAACAAAACGGAAGTGAAGCGAAGCGAGGGGAAGCGACACGAAACGAAACGAGGCGATACAAAACGAGGCGAAAGGAGGCAAAGTAAAACCAAGTAAAACGAAGTGAAGCGATGCGAAGTTAATCAAAGTGAAGCGAAACGAAACAAAGCGAATAAAAAGAGGCGACGCAAAACGAAACGAGGCGAATCGAAACAAAACGAAACGACGGGAAACAAAACAAAAAGAGGCCAAGCGAAGCGAACGAAACGAGGCGAAACGAGACTTAGTGAAGCCAAACGAGGCGAAGTGAAGCAAAAGGAGGGGAAACGAGGCGAAACGTGGCGAAGTGAAGCGAAACTAAACGAACGAAACGAAACGAGGTAAAACGAGGCTAATTGAAACGAAACTAGGCGAAGTGAAACGGAACCAAACAAACGAAACGGATTGAGGCGAAACGAGGCGAAGTGAAATAAACTGAAGCAAAGTAGAACGAAGTGAATCGAAGTGAAATGATACAAAACGAGTCGAATTAAAGCGAAGTGAAGGCAACCGAAACGAATTGAAACGAAACGAAGCGATGTGAAACGAAATTAAATGATGCGAAACGAAGCGAAGTGAATCTAAGTGAAGTGAAACCAAACGAAACGAGACTAAGTGAAGCGAAAAAAAACAAACTAAACGAGGCGAAGTGAAACGAAAGGAAGCGAGGCGAACCGGAACTGAACGAGGCGAACGGACCGATGCGAAACGAAACAAAACGAGGCGAAATGAGGCGAAGTGAACCAAAACGAGCGAAGTGATGCGAAACAAACCGAACGAAACGAAACGAAACGAGGCTAAGCGAGGCTAACTGAACAAAGCTAAACGAAGCGAAACGTAACGAGGCGAAGTGAAATGAAACGAAACGAGGCGAAGTGAAGCGAACTGAAGGGACACAAAACGAAACGAGGCGAAGTGAAACGAAACGAGGCGAAATATAGCGAAGTGAAACGAAACGAGGCGAAGTGAAGCGTAGTGAAACGAAACGAAATAAATTAAAAATAATCTGCGTGCGTTGCGAGCGTCATGCGCCATTTCCCGATGTGAACTTATACCATTTGTTATTATCCTATACTAGCTGTCCCGGCGAACTACGTACCGCCTTACATTACACTACCCTACCCTACCCTACACTACACTACCCTACCCTACACTACACTACCCTACCCTATCCTACTCTACACTACCCTACCCTACACTACACTACACTACACTACCCTACCCTACCCTACCCAACCCTACCCTACATAAGAACCTTCTCCTGACAATAACGAAAACGACAAAAAAAGAATTAGCCAAATCGGTCCAGCCGTTCTCGAGTTATGCGCTTACCAACACATTTTGCGATTCATTTTTATATTATAGACTAGCTGTTTCCCGCGGCTTCACCCGCGTGGACCACGTTTCTATGACTTTTCGAGGGTGCGCAGTGCGCGAGCCGCAAGCGGCTCGCGAGCGTGGTAAAAAGTAGCCTATGTCTGAATCCAGGTCCTAATCTGTCTACCTACCAAATTTCAGCCCAAATCCGTTCAGCAGTTTTTGCGGGAAAGCGTAACAGACAGACAGAGTTACTTTCACATTTATAATATTAGTAGGGATTATGTTGCAGTGAAAATGGCCCCTACGGCTTGATTGATATGATAAGGAATGATCTACTGGCATTGTCGGCTGTGGGGCCACCCGTGCTATACTATCTGCAGCATGTACGAGTATGTACAGCTGCGAGTAATTAACTATAGTTAATCCAGTGTCTTGCGAGAGCTGGATAGGGTTCCTGCTGAGAACCTGGCGTTGGTGCATTCCGTCATGCAGTGGAATGCGCAGCGTCTAGACAATGTATTCGTTTTATGCTGGCCTTATGTATTTTGAACCGCCTTTTTTAAAGTTCTCAATTCGACTGTATGTTTTTAAGCTATTGTATAGCTTTTATCGCGGGCTTTGAGGGGACCGAATCAAGAAATTTCGTAACGAAAATAAAGCTGACACCCCAAAAAATAAAAAAATAAGTTCTAAAAAACTTACAGTGCCATCTATCTGTCCATCATGATGATGATGATGATGTTGGCGATGGCGATGGCGATTGATGAAGGCGATTGATGATGGCGATTGACGATGGCGATTGACGATGGCGATGATGATTATGATGAACTTTCTTAGTGTTAATTTATTAGATAAAATCCCACGCCCCAAGGACTAACCGCAAGTGGCCGCCATTTTGAATTTTTTAGTTATTGGACCGATTGCTTCCAAAATCTATATCTGAGGTTCCCTGAGGTCCCTTATCACGAATCCGTTGTCAGTATTGAAAAAAGTGGCCGCCATTTTGAACTATTTAGTTACTAGACCGATTGCTTCCAAAATCGATATCTGGGGGTCCCTGAGGTCCCTTATCACGAATCCGTTGTCAGTATTGAAAAAAGTGGCCGCCATTTTGAACTTTTTAGTTACTGGACCGATTTCTTCCATAATCGATATCCGGGGGTCCCTGAGGTCCCTTATCACGAATCCGTTGTCGGTATTGAAAAAAGTGGCCGCCATTTTGAACTTTTTTGTTACTGGACCGATTGCTTCCAAAATCGATATCTGGGGGTCCCTGAGGTCCCTTATCACGAATCCGTTGTCGGTATTGAAAAAAGTGGCCGCCATTTTGAACTTTTTAGTTACTGGACCGATTGCTTCCAAAATCGATATCTGGGGGTCCCTGAGCTCCCTTATCACGAATCCGTTGTCGGTATTGAAAAAAGTGGCCGCCATTTTGAACTTTTTAGTTACTGGACCGATTGCTTCCAAAATCGATATCTGGGGGTCCCTGAGGTCCCTTATTACTAATCCGTTGTCGGAAGTGATAAAAGTGGCCGCCATTTTGAAGTTTTTAGTTACTGGACCGATTGCTTCCAAAATCGATATCTGGGGAACTCTGAGGTCCCTTATCACGAATCCGTTGTCAGAATTGAAAAAAAGTGGCCGCCATTTTGAGCTTTTTAGTTACTGGACCGCTTGCTTCCAAAATTGTCGGCCACTTTTTTAAATTCTGGCAACGGATTCTTGATAAGGGTCTTCAGGGGCCCTCGGATATCGATTATGGAATCAATCAGTCCAGTAACTAAAAAGTTTAAAACTATATGGTCCTTTAATCAAAAGGAGCACACGAAAACAGTAAAACATCAAAAAATAGTGAAAATATACTGCATAAATTAAAAATAAATAAATAATTAAATAATATATTTGCATAAGTTGATAAAAATGCTATGCAATAGCTTTACCGCGGCAGTCCCCGAGGGCCACACGCTTTTTTTATATGTTGTTTACACGATATCTTCGCAGATTGTGAACCGATTTTCAAAATTCTTTTTTTATTTGAAAGAGTACATTCCTGAAGGAATTCCATTGTGACCAAAAAATAAATCAAGCCCCTAATTTAATTCGCATCCACATTTGATTTCGTTATAATTACGACAACAATTAATTAAAGAAAGAAAATAAAAATATAACAATTATTGTTGATTAATGTCGTGTATTTAAGCATAATAATATTATTTCATACTTTTGAGTGAATTTAATTTTGAAGTCGGTTTTTAGTTTTTAATCTTTTATTTTTATGTGATGAGATTTACCTGAAAAGCAATGTAATGTTATATGACTGTCCTGATGGGACCTAAGCCTTTAAACTGGTAAAGGGCAATGGTCTCTGACCTTTGAAGGTTTGCGCTGACTCATTTTTTACCCCTTTTACCCATGTACTGTCTACCCTGACACTGCCTTCCAATCAGTGCTGCCCGGTATTACTTTGTATTACAGTTTCATCAATCAAATCCTGTACTAAAACCCTAGCTACATAATGCGAAGCAGATTTGGCATACGAAAGAACCGGACGACAGATAAATCGCCGGCTATGTATTGGTGAGCATTCCATCCTCATATTCCAATTCTATGCATCCTTACCCACGGTGGATGCTGGATCCGGACAGCGCAGGACCGGTCGTCATGTATATCCTTGGGGGAGCTCTTTGTCCAGCAGTGGGCGTCTTTTTGGCTGATATGATGATGATGATGATGCATCCTTAGCATTATGGCAATGCCCGGGGGCAAGACCTTGACCTTACACCTATTTCATGTTCAATGCTTTGTGGTTTTATCATATCAGCTCATATACGTCCCCACCGAGGGGCTCGAGCTTACCCTGAATTAGGGGGGATCGGGCCTTAGTCAACCACGCGGGCCCAGTGCGGGTAGGTCGACTTCACACACACCCTTCAAGTTTCTTTGCAGGTGTGTGCAGGTTTCCTCACGATGTTTTCCTTCACCATTAAAGCAATCGGTGAGTAAATGTACGTAAGTTTAGAAAAACTCATTGGTACATTGGCCGTCCGGATTTGAACCCGGCACCTCTGCTTAGGGGGACCAAGTCGTTACCGGTTAAGTCACTGACGCTTTTTGGCTTTTAGCTACACCACAAATTACCCTTTTGTGGTGTTGCCATAAATTATTGTTATAAAGGTTAATTAAAAATACCATAACCTTATTAGCTAGCGATTTTACTCACATAACGCACATTTGACGATGTTCAACTGTTGGACAAGAGCCCCTCCCCCCAAGGATTACATTCACACGTTTACATATATACAAAGTTTCATCAAATAACATATCAGCTCACATAAGCAACGTGTCCTCTGTATCTGTAGCCATAGAAATTCATAACCCTTATTTTTACATTTACCGTAGTCCAGTAAAAATAAAAATCAACTCTTTTCAACCGTTGCGACAAGAAATAGAAAAGTAGATACATTCTTCCAGCAGATCGTAGAAGATAGACGCTCTCGAAATGTGGTGCTGGAGAAAAATTCTTGGAATATCATGGACAGATTTTTGTGCGAATGATTCCATTCTCCAAGAAGTCGGCATAATGTGGTGCTGGAGAAAAATGCTTGGAATATCATGGACAGATCTCCGTGCGAATGATTCCATTCTCCAAGAACTCGGCATAATGTGGTACTGGAGAAATATGCTTGGAATATCATGGACAGATCTTCGTGCGAATGATTCCATTCTCCAAGAAGTCGGCATAATGTGGTACTGGAGAAAAATGCTTGGAATATCATGGACAGATTTTCGTGCGAATGATTCCATTCTCCAAGAAGTCGGCATAATGTGGTACTGGAGAAAAATGCCTGGAATATCATAGACAGATTTCGTACGAATGATTCCATTCTCCAAGAAGTCGGCATCAAGCTACGCCTCTCCTCCGTCGTGAAAGCCCGCGTCCTTACTTTCTTTGGACATGTCTCTCGACGAGGGGACGTATCTATTAAGCGACTCGTGGTTCAAGGGAAAGTTGAAGGTACGCGACCTCGGGGAAGATCACCGATGCGATTAACGGACCAGATTAAAGCCGCACTGGAAGGTTCTGTGACTGAGTACACCACAAAAGCAACCGTCCGAGAGGAATGGCGACGGATTGTGAAACGTGCCCCCAACATGGATTGACGACCACGACCGAGTACACCAGAAAAGCAACCGTCCGAGAGGAATGGCGACGCATTGTGAAGCGTGCCACCAACGTGGATTGACGACCACGACCGAGTACACCAGAAAAGCAACCGTCCGAGAGGAATGGCGACGCATTGTGAAGCGTGCCACCAACGTGGATTGACGACCACGACCGAGTACACCAGAAAAGCAACCGTCCGAGAGGAATGGCGACGCATTGTAAAACGTGCCACCAACATGGATTAACGACCACGACCGAGTACACCAGAAAAGCAACCGTCCGAGAGGAATGGCGACGCATTGTGAAGCGTGCCACCAACGTGGATTGACGACCACGACCGAGTACACCAGAAAAGCAACCGTCCGAGAGGAATGGCGACGCATTGTAAAACGTGCCACCAACATGGATTGACGACCACGACCGAGTACACCAGAAAAGCAACCGTCCGAGAGGAATGGCGACGCATTGTGAAGCGTGCCACCAACGTGGATTGACGACCACGACCGAGTACACCAGAAAAGCAACCGTCCGAGAGGAATGGCGACGCATTGTAAAACGTGCCACCAACATGGATTGACGACTACGACCGCGCTATGAAGTACCGACGAAGAAGAAGCAGACCTCAGATTGTCAGGGATCAGTGAGACCAAAATAATTGTAAATAAAGATTGTACTAATAAACTTTGGCCACTGAAACCCTTACTAATCATCCTTATCTTACTTCATATTATAAATTTGAAAATATGTTTGTTTGTTTCTTTGTTTGTAACCTTTTCACGCTGCAACGCATTGACCAATCTTAATGAAATTTCGCATGCAGGTAGCCTGTGTCACAAGGAAGGACATAGGCTACTTTTTATCCCGTGAAAAGAGCATAGCCCGATGCAGTTCCTGAGGAAACTGAAAATATATTCGTTTTTGGTTAATTTCTTTAACATCGCAACGGAACGATGGATTGTGTGATTTTTTGCACAGGGGTGGTTGAGGGGGTGGCAAATGACATGATTTACTAATAAGCATATCCTGACATAGTTCCCGAGGGATCTGGAGAAAACTTAAGACCACGCTCGCGAGCCGCGGGCAAAAGCTAGTAAATAAATAAAAAAATATCACTCAGGAACTGTAAATGATTACCTAAAATCCACAGATAAGCGTATTAGCGAACTACGAACAATCTACGTTGTAGTCGTGTGCGTAGTAGTCATGCGTAAACGACTCATCTTTCATACAGAAATCGTTCAAAAAATCCCATTGTCTGATTATTTTATTTAGATTCGAACTATTTGTGTATGACGTAGGTGTGATGGAAATCACTATACCTACATCTGCTTATCAGCAAGGAATATCTAGACACACAGTAGTGTGTCAGCCAAGTTCGAAAAGAAAAGGGCGACACCGGCCGTGGATTATATATTACACCAACCATTTCGGGTCACTGTCAACCTACTCGTAACTACCTGTTTGACTTGCACACTTGTGACTTTGTGAGTTTAGTAAGACCCATCGGTCACCTAGAATCCTATTTTTATAATAAATACGTTTTTCACAATTTCTGTGACACTGACGTACATAAATCATTGTTTTATGACGCACTCACCGATTCACTCACTCATCAAAATTGCAGACCACTACTACTTCCTTAAATTTGGTATCGATGTTGATTATTGTACGTTGTGGTGGTGTGTCTTTATGTGTGTATGTCCTCCTGGGTCATTAAGACCCCGGAGAATTAATTCATCCTTTTTAAGGTACATAAAAACGTAGCTTTTAGATAATAACGTCGTTTTTAGATTATTTTTAATCCACATTAAACATTTTCCTCTTTTCCATTTTTCGCCCGTAACGACAGACAGACAGACAATCTAAAAAGTTTATTATGCATTGTCATCGAGTCGTGAGCTACTCTATAAGTTTCATCCGGATAGCTTATCGTAAAGTGCTCGAAATTTGAGTTGCAAGATTCCACCCGGAACGCCAGACAGACAAACAGCAAACAAGAAAGTGACATAATTAAAACGTGTTAAAAATTACGTAGATCTAAATGGATCTGCGAGGCTCAAATTTAAATTGAATTGTTTGTCTTAGACTACTCCAAATAACAAAGAATGTACAACAGTTTTCAAATACTTTGTTACGTCCTATGCTAATAAATGGTAAATTTACCAAAAGTCAAGCCGCCAAGCAAGCAAAACTTATTCTTCTTTAATTTAAGAGCACTGCTCTTGTCTGCGGAGTAATCGCCAATTCCTGCTATCCTCAGCCATCGTCTTAAGGTCTTGATACGACACGACAGCAGCCTTATTTACAAACTTATTAAAAATTTACGTCAAAATAGAATATCATTGGATAGTGAAAACTTGCCAGGTTACACCATTAGTAGCACATAAAATAATAGATTTTCTTATAAGCACATGAAAACCGTAGTACAGCTTGGCAAGAAAGAGTTTGAGGTGGTGACAGATGGAACTAATTGCATTTTTAATGGCAACACTAGTAATTTAATCTCCGTAATTTTTGTGTATCGAACTTATTAAAAATTTACGTCAAAATAGAATATCATTGGATAGTGAAAACTTGCCAGGTTACACCATTAGTAGCACATAAAATAATAGATTTTCTTATAAGCACATGAAAACCGTAGTACAGCTTGGCAAGAAAGAGTTTGAGGTGGTGACAGATGGAACTAATTGCATTTTTAATGGCAACACTAGTAATTTAATCTCCGTAATTTTTGTGTATCGAACTTGGCTCCCTTTCACATTTATGTTTTGTTACTATATTAGTTACTTATAGCCGCGCGTGACTTTGTCTGCGTGGAATTTTGAATATTATGTAAGTTTACCTCTCTTCACGTCTATCTCCTATACAAATATTTCCACGTGGCCAAGCCAGAGAAGTCTGCAAGACTTTAACTCACTGACTTAACCATTTTTTTAGGGTTCCGAAGGCAACAAGGAACCCTTATAGTTTCGCCATGTCTGTCTGTCCGTCTGGCCGCGGCTTAGCTTAGAGACTATTTATACTAGAAAGCTGTAATTTGGATGGTTATACATATTAATCACGCCGACAAAGTTAAAAAAAAAACAAAATCTTGAAAATAAAAATATGGTACCTCCCTTACATGTAAAGAAAGAAGGGTGGATTTTTTTTGCTTACGTACCCTATCGTGTGGGATATCGTTAAATAGGTCTTTCAAAACAACTGAGGGTTAGCTTAAACAATTTTTTGATTCAGTTATTTTTTCTATTATAATTCGTAACCCTACTTAGCGCGAGCCTGTTTCGCACTCGGCCGGTTTTTTTCTACGTGGAAATAATGGAGGAGGATTATGCCATAAAGAGAGCATATCTGGAATGACCAGGTGCGAAAAGTGGCGAAATGGTTAGTCCATTCGCTTCACACCAGGTCACGGGTTCGATTCCTGGTGGGGGCAACTTGTGAGACTCGGTTTGGTTGGTGGTAGGGCATTTTCTAAGCCCGCCTGGCTAGCTACCACCATCTTATCTAAGTCTAGCCGCCAAACTGTGTTAACAACATTGACGTGTTCCGGCTTGAAGATAAGATAGCCAGTTCTCTATTGCTTTGGAAAATCTTGGTAAGCCTGCTTCCATCTTCGGCATCATTGTCACTTACCATCAGGTGAGATGATGCCAAGGGCTTACCAATTGTGGATAAAAATAAAATATAAAAAAGTAAAATATTTTTCATTATGATGAGTAGAATCACAGCAATTTAGTTACATCCTGTATTTTGTTTGTTCTAGAAGTCTTAAAATATCACTTTTAGGATAGTTAATTAAATGAAATAGTACTAATTACAGTAGCGATCTTATCAATGTATTATTATCAAAATCGAACGATGTTGGTAGGTAAGTACATAGCATGACGTTACACTTGGCAACACTTTTCAAAAAGCGATTGAAAACATTACTTACTAGCTGTTATCCGTGGCTTCATCTGCGTGGGTAGCTGATAATTTTTTATATCAGCTCATATATACGTCCCCACAGAGCGGCTCGAGCCTACCCTGAATTAGGGCGATCGGGCCTTAGTCAACGGGTTGGTCAACTTCACACACAACCTGCGAGTTTCTTCGCAAGCGTGTGCAGGTTTCCTCACGATGTTTTCCTTCACCGTAAGAGCGTCGGATAAACGTACATATGAAATCTAAATTCGACAACACATTGGTACGTGTCAGGACTCGAATCACGCCCCCCCCCGGATGGGAGGTAGCGGTCCTTGCCGTTGTGCCACATACGCTCGGCTGAACATGAAAAATAAAGAAAATTATAAAAATCCAAAAGAAAATGAATTTTTTGAGATCTCTAAATCCGAAAAAATAAACAGTTGTTGACTACCACAGGTAACTGAACGCGCTTGAACTGTAATGGGAAGTTTTCGGGATGAGGGGATGCCAACCAAATATATATTAGTACTAACATACAGTATGGACGCTCCCTGCCGCTCTCTAAAGTGCGACCTCACCCCCTCGTCACCCAGATTGATACAGATTGCTTACAGTTTGGTTGTCGAACGTATAGGATTTCGCCGCCATTTTGTTTGTTCCGTCATTCCTTTTTTGAAATGTCATTTCTGGCCCGTTGTATGAAGTGTCCATGGTGTGGCGAAACTAAGGTTCCTGTTCAAGTCCTGCTGATCTCCTCGTTTCTGATTCGATCACGCAGAAAAACTCTTTGGTTGACCTTGAGCCTTCTTATGAGGCCCATAGTAAGCGACTATGTCTCAGTTCCGTAAGTCATCACTGGCAACACACACTGGTCAAAGACCTTAGTCTTGAGACACTGCGGTATTTGGGACGTGAAGATATTGCGAAGCTTCCCGAACGCTGCCCAGCCAAGTTGGATACGTCGATTGATCTCTTTCTTGAACTTTGACCTACCTAGCTGGACTGTTTGTCCCAGGTATACATATTCGTCAACAACTTCCAGTGTAGGGTCTCCAACCTTCAGAGGAGTAGGTGCGACACGAACGTTTGACATAACTTTTGTCTTTTCCATGTTAATTATAAGATCTACTTGTTGAGAGGCTCTACTGAGGCCATCGAGCATTGTGCCTAAGTCTTCCATAGTCTCAGCCATGACCACGATATCGTCAGCAAATCGAAGATGGGTGATGTACTTGCCGTTGATATTGATGCCGAGTCCACCCCAGTCCAAAAGGGCGGCGTGAACAGTTCCGGAGATATGACGTCTCCCTGTCTCACCCCTCGATGCAGCTGGATAGGTTAGAGACTGTAACACAGCCTAAGTTTCGACTGAATCAAAGGCTTTCTCATAGTCCACGAACGCCAAGCATAGTGGCTGATTGTACTCTTCGGTCTTCTGTATATAATCTGCCGCATCGTATGTATGTGGTTTATTGTACTAAAGCCTTTTCGGAAACCGGCTTGCTGGCGAGACGATTCATAATGACTCTCGAAAACAGCTTTATAGATATGGCTCAGAAGGGAGATGGTTCTGTAGATCTACAGAAGGGTGTTGTCGCCCTTTTTATTTTATTTATTATTTCATTGTTATGTACTATTGATTTTTATGTAAATTTGACATGTGTAATATAATGTTATTTAAGTGTGTAATGTTTTAAATGACCTTGATTTCCAATATTTTGATTTAAATATACTTACTTACATTGTTATTTTATGTCACTTGTGACTAATTGTGCTGATCATGTTCTATTTGTTTTTTACAACATCATATTTGTACCACATTAATTGCAATCATCATATCAGCTCATATACGTCCCCACTTCACACACAACCTTCGAGTTTCTCCGCAGGCGTGTGCAGGTTTCCTCACGATGTTTTCCTTCGCCGTAAGAGCGTCGGATAAACGTACATATGAAATCGAAATTCGTAAATACATTGGTACGTGGCAGGATTCGAACCACGACCTCCCAGACAGGAGAGGAGATAGCGGCCCTTGTCATTACGCCACCGACGCCATTAGAAAATGGTGGTATGGTTTGGTGGTAGGGCATTTGATTGGTGGTAGAATTTGCCTACCACCAACCAAACCGAATCTTAAGAAACTCTACCAGGAATCGGAATCACGACCTCCTGGTGGGAACCATTACGCCACGGAGGCGGTTAAAATAAAACCACTTGCGATCTTTACGTGGCTGGTCTGGAGTAAACGTGTTTTGTGAGGTAGTGGTTAGCCCACAGCTTTTACATTAGGAGGTCATGGGTTCGATCGGATCATAACTTGTAATTTATTTGCGAAAGGGCATTTTTGAGCCGACCTAGCTGGCTACTGCCATTTATCTAAGCCCTGCCGCTAAAACATCAATCTAACATCATGATGTGTTCCGCATGAAGATAAGATCATCATCATCATATCAGCCGAAAACGTCCACTGCTGGACAAAGGCCTTTCACGACGATAGGTCCTGCGCTGCCCGCATAAGGTAGGATATCTAGTTGCATGAGGGAATAATGGTAAGCCCGCTTCCATCTTGATTTATTTTCGACTAGCTGTTTCCCGTGGCTTCACCCGCGTGGACAACGTTTCTATGACTTTTCGAGGGTGTGCAATGCGCGAGGGTGAAAAAAGTATCCTATTTGTTAATCCAGGTCCTAATCTGTCTACCTACCAAATTTAAGCCAGATCCGTTCATTAGTTTTTGCGTGAAGAAGTAACAAACATACACACTCACACACTCACAAACTTTCGCCTTTATAATATTAAGTGTGATAGTAGTTACTACTTGCCCGTCTGATGCGTCCACGGCCAGCTATAATGGATCTCCCAAATATACACTAACCACCTTCTCTAGTCACAATTTTTCTGTAGTATTTTGTTCGAATGTTTAAAATTAATATACCCCAAATGAGGCTCAAATATAAGAGACTAGCTTTTGCCAGCGGCTTCGCTCGCATGAACATAGTTTCTATGACTGTCTTCGAGGGTGCGCAGTGCGCGAGCCGTAAGCGACTCGCGAGCGTGGAAAAAAGTTGCCTATATGTTAATCCAGGTCCTAATCTGTCTACCTACTAAATTTCAGCCAGATACTTTCAGTAGTTTTTGCGTGAAAGAGTAACAAACATCCATACATACATAAACTTTCAAATTTATAATATTAGTAGGAAAAAGCGTCGGTGGCTCAACCGGTAACGACTCGGTCCATCTAACCAGAGGTACCGGGTTCAAATCTGGACGGCCAATGTACCAATGAGTTTTTCAAAAACTTACGTACATACTTACCGATTGCTTTAACGGTGAAGGAAAAACATCGTGAGGAAACCTGCACAACGCCTGCGAAGAAACTCGAAGGTTGTGTGTGAAGTCGACCAACCCGCACTGGGCCCGCGTGGTCGACTAAGGCCTAATCGCCCTGATTCAGGGTAGGCTCGAGCCCCTCGGTGGGGACGTATATGAGCTGTAATGATGACGCATTCTTGTTACGAACGTTATCTTGTATCTAAAGATGTAGAATATTTTCGTAACACATCATTTGCACGTATTTCAAACCATGTATGTAGCGTACGCCGACAAATCGGCCAAGAATCTCTTTTTCCGACTTAGTTAAGAAATATTAAAATTTAAAAGTGAAAAGACAATATTTATGAAAATGAAAATAAAACTTATGTTAAACAGTGATAATATAGCTTACAATTGGTGAAAGAATTTTTAGAATCGGTGAACCGATACTGAAGTAGTTCCAAAGGTTACCCCCTACAAACAAACAAAAAAACAAATCTTACCTCTTTGTATGTATAATCAGTATTATCAGTATTAGGAAGTGTTTACAAAAACACGACTGACTATGTTTGGGTCCACGCATAATGTAGGGTTCCGCAATTATTACTTCACTAGCTTTTACCAGCGGCTTCGCTCGCGTGGACATCGTTTTATTACTGTCTTTGAGGGTGGGTGGTGCGCGAGCCGCAGCGGCTCGCGAACGTGGACAAACGTTTTTTCTTTAAACATCGTCAAGCGGAATCTGTATCCTCGTTGCATCACCTGTTTATCTACCAACAGAATAAAAGACCTGGATACCTTAACGGAAGTAACCAGCAATTTTGAGATTTATAATAATAGTTTTTTACAAAAACCTTCTACTTCCAAGGTGGTAGCTCCTGTTGTTGCCGATATTTCTTTAATATGCATAAAGTGTAATCAAGCTCGACATAATTTTAGGCTTTGTCCGGTGATACCTGGCATCATCTGTTTTCAGTGCAAGAAACCAGAAACTACAGGGTTTTCCAATAGGGACCGGGTATATTTGAATTGAAATAAAAACACATTGATTGTTTACAACTGTATCATATTAACTTTATTTGAAGGCTTACTCTTTGGCATTATCCATGGAATACCACATCATTTAAATGACCACCTGGGCTTCGTATGGCAGCGTGAATACATGAGGTCCAATTTTCCATCACTTTTTGACATAACGGTACCTCTATCTCTTTTAGGACGGTTATGTTGACCATAAGTTTCTCTTAACGCACGAAACGTTTTAAGCTGTGCACAGCGATCCCTTAACACTAGTGTGTTGTTGGGGTTATTAAGTTTGTTTACGTTTAGATGGTGTTTTTGTCGTTTGTATGTGTAGCTTCGTGTATAAATGTCAATTTCTTCCAACTTTATGTAAACTTTAGTAGTTAATTAGTTACTTAGAGAGTTGTCAATTTTAATTTTTTTCTTCAGGGCTATCCATCTACTTTAGGGTTGTCCAAATTAAAAAAAATTTTTGGATTTCTTGCCTAAATTTATTTTTTTGTGAGTTCGAGGTTAGTTTGTAACGGAAATTAAATCTGTTTGGTTCGGTTTTCGGCTAGCCGGAAAAATGTGAGAAAAATTTTGAAAGCAGAAGGTGTGATATTTTGATAGATAATAAAAAAAAGATGGTCGACGATATATATCTGGAATTGTTTTGATTTTTCTTCGCACATTATATAATTGAAATTTATTTGTGTAATATTTTATTGTGATACTGTATATTATGTTATAATTCGTGCCATCGTTGTTTGTCAGAGGTAAGAAGCTTAATTTCGGTACTCCTAGATGCTTTGTTTGGCTCTGTCGTGATCCTGAACCTTTTTTCATAGAGCATCAACCTACGGGTAATCTGCACCCAAGTGCTACCACCGCAGGCTTTCATCACCTAGCCGCCGAATATATTTTTGCCCTGGAACGCATCAGCCACACTACCAAATACGTGTTGAATTCGCCTTACAACCACTGATCGCTGTTATTGCTGTACAAAGTTTTCCTTTAAATTTCTTACCTGTGTTCTCTAGATATTTAGTTTTTAATTAGCAACTGTTCTGTGTGCCTCCAAGGTTATTCTTGTAGCCTCGGGGTAATTCCGTCTATATTAGATCCTTAGTTCTATTTCTGTACTTTAGTTGGTAATTTATTTGGATACTGGGGAAGTTACGATCGTTGTCTGACCGGCATTTAACTAAATTCTTAATCACTTAAATTTTAAATTTTACCGGAGAAACTTAAATTTTACCTAACGTTTTAGTGTAAATTGTTTATTCTTAGTTGTAACTATCACGAAAATCTCCTTTTATAGCCTGTTTACCTTCTCTTTATTATTAAAGATACAGGGTGTTAGGTTAAACACCTGCATCCTTGAAACTGGTAATTCAGTATCATGTATAGAGTCGAAAACCAATAAAAAATTGACACTAAAAAAACATTGTTTATAGTAATATTCTAAATAGTTCTTCATTATGCATGTAGGCCATGCCTAGGCGAATGAACCCTTGACTCGTGACCCGCAATGAACCTTCTTGGCCCGAGATGGGGTGCGGAAGGGTGGGGCGGCGCTCGAGCCTACGACCGCCGCTGATCTGCGGTGGCCTGCCGCCAAACAGACAAGACTTACAAGTTGACCCTACCGGGAATCGAACCCGCGACGTCGCGGTGTGACGCGAATAGACTTACCATTACGCCACGGAGGCGGTTAAACCATGCTAGCCTACAAACATCTTTTAGTTTTGTTTCGGCTGGCAGGGGTTCGTTGACCTGGAGACTTGGGCGCATAGACTTCATAATGTGTATTTGAATTTTCTTGCGGTTGACAACTAAAAATGCTAAAAAACCTACAAAAGTTGTCTGTATTTTTATAAACATTACAATATTTTCTAATTTTAAGTTACTAAGCCACAGTTTCAAGGTTAAAGGTGTTTAACCTAACACCCTGTATATTCCGATTTAGCCCACAAAATATGTTCTGTTCATACATCCGCCTTTAGGCCCTATATCCAAATTCTACGATTTATGTAGCGAAATCATAGCTGGCATTTTAAATATATTTTATTTATTTTCGCACCAGTATGCAAAATTTCAGCTCAATCGGAAACAGGAAAGTAGGTCAAATTTAAATTCCAAATTTTAAAGTGGACAACTTACATTTTTACATACGAACATTGCAGTTTGCAGGTTAAATACGTAAAGGCTTGTAAAAATTAAAAACTCGACTGCTTAAAAAATCCTTGGGCCCTTAAAGGCTAACGACGAATCTAACAACATCGCACTCGAAAATCCATCAAACAGTTTAGGCTAAAGGCTCAGCCAAACAAACAGACATACATAATACCATGCTTTCGTACATACATACTTACACCAGAAAAACATTATCCTCCGTTATGGTAAGTCGGGAGAACCAAAGTAACAGTGTCAGTGGGCGGGGCACATAGCTCTTAGAACATATGGCCGTTGGGGCAGTAAAGTTCTCGAGTAGCGACCGCGCACCGTAAAGCGTAGTGCAGGCAGGCCTCCCACGCGGTGAACTGACGACCTGGTGAAGATCGCGGGAAACCGCTGGATGCGGGCAGCGCAGGACCGGTCGTCGTGGAAATCCTTGGGGAAGGCCTTTGTCCAGCAGTGGACGTTTTTCGGCTGATATGAGGATGATGATAATACCATGCTTACTTACGCCCGAAAACAGTACTCTCCTTTTTGGTAAGTCGTGTAAAAAAATGTGTTTACAAAAAAGGCAAATATTATTTTTTTTGTTCTATAAAACTATATATTTTTTTAAATGTGCAGAATATCACAAAAATCCGCTGGATGCGGGCAGCGCAAGACCGGTCGTTGTGGTAATCCTTGAGGGAGGCCTTTTTTCAGCATTGGACGTCATCAGCTGATATTATTAGATGATAACGCGAAACCACACCCCGGACACTTCATACAACGGGCCAGAAATGATATTTCAAAAAACGAATGACGGAACAAACAAAATGGCGGCGAAATTCTATACGTTCGGTAACAAATCTGAATCAACCTGGGAGACGAGTGGGTGAGGTCGCAATCTAGAGAGCGGCAGGGAGTGTCCATACGGTATGTTAGTACTAATATGTATATATATATGTCGAAGAGGATGGCTGGTTAGGTTATGGATGGCCTCGTGGTTCACGTCCTTAACTATTTCGGACATGGGAGTCGAAATAACAACGCAGCTATATCACAGAGGTCTTTCTTCAATAATCTTGATCATTCGGCAATCGAAATTGTACAGGATGCCTTGGATAACAATGGATGCAAACGCGGGTTTTGCTCACAGATCACCACTGCATGTGTTCTGCTCGACGCTCCGTCAAAAAGTGTCTGCTCCGAGACTGACGTCCAGCTAATATGGCTTCTCCACAGATCTAATAAATTCTCAACTCAGTGTGGCAGCACAAACAGCCTTCCGTTAATACGTCATCTTTGCTACCACAAACGATCGTCTCACGAGTACAAGCGATCGTCACGCCACCACCGGTTTCACCCAGGTACTAATACCTGACGTTTGATCCAAACAAAGTTTAACGATCTATGTAAACTTATCTCGAGCTGGTATTGGTCGTGATTTCAATGACGCTCCGACACGGCCATCTTGACGCATCACACGTCCCCGTGTGGGTCACCTGAAAGAAAAACATGACCACCAGAGTATTTCTTTTCTTAACTGGCCCGCTCGGTCAACCTGACATAAAATACAATAAGCATCAAGAGATTTTTATCACAGTTTACAGAGAAATTTTTCACTAAGCTTTCAAAATAAATAGGCACTTTCAGTAAAACAGTCAAGTCAATGTCAATTGTTAACAATTTCACTCGTCCAATCACTTGAATTGTATTGCAATGTTTCGCAATGTATAACGTTTCGCAATTAATCTCAATGTATCGCAATGTATCCCAATGTATCGCAATGTTTCGCAACAAATTAACTGCAGTTCGGTAACCCCCATTCGGTTGATAACCACAACAGTCACCCATCTTGGCAACTCTGGGCCACCTCCATCCGGTGCCCAACCAAACAACAGTCACCCAACCTGGCGGCTCTCAGACACCTCCACCCGGTGCCCGCCCAAACACACAGTCACCCGACCTGGCGACTCTCAGACAACCTCTCAGGTGTCCGCCCAAAAACACAGTCACCCTACCTGGCGACTCTTGGACCACCTCCCTCCGGTGTCCAACCACACTGTCGCTTCCATGCGGCGATCTTAAACATCACCTCTTTCTGGTGATTGCCAACATCACCTCCCCGGTGATACGCCTGCGAGCCAAACGCAAGCCACACACAGTTGTGGCCGCACAGCAACGAGAAAATCAACTCGGTGTTTTACGCCTACGTCTACGAATGGCTGAGACTATTGGCGTTCTGTTGCGAAACATTGTGTCACGGTCAAGTACAAAAGTCCTTACTCTGCACTAGTAGATGGTTGAGGTTCAGTCTCTCCATCATCAATTCTGTCCAAGTCAATAACACTGTCACTATCGGGCATTTAACGTAGTCTGTCCTCAATAACTCTAACGGTATTTGATATCTAAAGTGGTCGGTTACGCTTGTCCATTTGTAACAACACAAAGTTAGGTAACTTGTGAAGCTAAGCTTTAATTTCGAAATCAGCCTGTGGTGCTGCCCCAGAGCAATGTAACACCCCATCTCTTTCCGAGGGTTCCTTATGAAGCAACTAAGGGACCAAAAATTTGAGGATGAGCAGCAGCGTCCTTCACGCTTATACTGTACCGCCAAACAGCCCGCCAAGCGTAGCGTTTTTTTTTACAATTGGTAAAACCGCTCCAACATGGGGGAGGCCCATGTCTATTATCACATCAGCAGCAAGCTGATTAACAACTCCTGTAATAGGATGCGTTACTCTCCGTATTATCACTAGTATGTTGTCGTGCTTCACTTAGATAAAACTTAGATAAAATTACAGCCTGTGTGTGTAATCGACAAACATGACATTTAGAGGTTAAGCTACTTTACTCGTACCTAGAAGCAACTCCAGGAGGCTGTACTTCGTAACTCGGTTAACCAACAGTTCGGTTGTTGCCAAATGATCATCATGTAGGGACTTGTAACATGAAATCTCATTACTATACTCTAAGGAAGTGAGCATATTTTAAAGGACACTTAACTAAGAGTACCAACGTTTAAACGTACTAAGATTCACCTGACCGTTGCCACGCAAGTTCTTAGGTTAATTAACTAAAGCGTTTATGAACGTGAGTTGAAACACAAGGGGGCATTACGTAGATCGAATGAAACGTGAACGTATTCGAACAGACCCTCCGGAATTACAAAATCAGTCATTTCGATTTAATAGGAATAGAATGCACCTGATGTAACCACTAGCTATGCCTGACGTGGTGAAATAGTGACCACGTATGAAGTCAATCGCTGTGGTAAACTATCAGAGGAAGCAATTTTCGTTCAGGCATTTTATTGTCATTTCGTTCACGGTTATCAACACACTTGCATTCTATCCTTTTTCTTAACCAGCATGATAAGGCTGTCAAAAAGGGAAAGCTTCGAAGCGTGACGTTCGCAGCCTACAGCCCATGAATCCTGTATCATCATCACATCAGCCGCAAGACGTCCACCACTGCACTCCGCATACTACCCCGTTATTATTCTTTTTTTTTACTATTGGTAAATAAACTATTTTATTGGGGTCCCCGAAACTCATCTACCTACATAGGGTCTATACGATAGCGGGGCATTAAGGATGCCCTCGACTAATTCATCACGAAAGCTATTAAAAATAGGCAACAACTTTGGCCTATGCTCAATGACAATATCGGTCCCAATACTACGAAATCTAATAAGGGTTTTTCACTCCATGTAAAGATGTCAGTCTTAATATTATGAAAGCTTAAAGGGGTTTCAATACTTTCAATTCTGGTTTAAATTTGTATAACCGAAACTCTAGATAACTAAATGAATCGTCATTTTTACAATGAGTCCTCTTTTTAAATCTTCCGTTCAATCACGACGTTGTGTCACAAGTAAAAATCCGAAAGCATGTGAAAGAGTACTTTCCACAAGGCATCATTTTAGCTGCTAATGTAATCACTACTAGAAGGGTAAGGGACTAACTACTCTATTCGCATCCTTACCGACAGTCAAGCTGTTTTGTTATTGACAGACTCGTTTAAGAATACCGTCAATCCTAGATTTAAAATATCTGAATCGATCATAATATCGTTCGTACTCGTCTGGCATAACAAGATATGACCATTCTGAACAATGCCCGTCAATATTACCCTCACTCGATATTTGTTCTGTACAGTAAACTTAAGAGTTGCCTACAAAAGTCAATAGTGCGTTAGTATTGAACACACTCCCGAAAGTCTATACACGAAACTTTCTTTAACGAGAGAACAGTAGGCACCACTACAGATTAGGTAATAGTACTACGCACGTACTACTACCACCATCAAAACAAAAGGGGTACGACTCACCGGATTTTCGTAGCTCCGCGTACATCACGCACTTCGCTGAAGCTGCACGCGCCGCTTGCGTGGATCTCCGCTGCTGCCAGTGCAGCTCATGCTGTCACCTCATTCCAACGATTGTTCCGTAAGGGAGATGGCGACAGTTGAGCACCGTGCACGTGTATTAGCTTCAGGTATATTCCGGTTGAATGCTGGCAATATGATTGCAGCAGATGTAGGATGGTGCTCGCATAGCCTCAATTAATCGCAGTATGTTCTGGTTGTGACGTTCTTCGAGTTGATCGATGATGTTTACAACTACGTGAACGACAACGACGTGGCTGCGACATTTGTCGAACATATTCACCTATTCACATATTTATATGGTGCATGGCTGGACTGCGTAAATGTTGGCCTTCTATCTTTAATAACCTGATCACGCTCCAAGTTTGACGGATTTTTTGTGTAAATCTGCTTGCGTAGTGTGTAGGTTTCGGTTCAACGACAGTATCGGGCTGCGACTTCTGCTTTTGATCCTGCTTGGTCATCCACAACTACATCTAGCGCCACTGCGTCGTGGCCTGTTGCGTTGGTTCCAGTCATTTAGGACCCGGGTAAGATTGCGTGACTGTCTCTGGTCGTTTCGAGGTGGAGCTTCTAGTATCCGTCGAAATTCCTCACGCATAACCTCTCTGGACCTGGATGGAAAAGCCTGTCCGTATTGTATCGCTGATTGGAATCACGTTCTCGACTTCGCGACTGCCTCTGGTCCAACGAAGCGTCTGCCATTTCTGAAGTATGATCTCGATCCATAACTGAAACTCTAAGTTGTAGGCGCAGCACAATCCCACTTCTGATGTCGAAGAGGGTGGCTGGTTAGGTTATGGATGGCCTCGTGGTTCACGTCCTAAACTATTTCGGACATGGGAGTCGAAATAACAACGCAGCTATATCACAGAGGTCTTTCTTCAATAATCTTGATCATTCGGCAATCGAAATTGTACAGGATGCCTTGGATAACAATGGATGCAAACGCAGTGATCACAGCGATGGCATGACACGTCCGTTTTGCTCACAGATCACCACTGCATGTGTTCTGCTCGACGCTCCGTCAAAAAGTGTCTGCTCCGAGACTGACGTCCAGCTAATATGGCTTCTCTACAGATCTAATAAATTCTCAACTCAGTGTGGCAGCACAAACAGCCTTCCGTTAATACGTCATCTTTGCTACCACAAACGATCGTCTCACGAGTACAAGCGATCGTCACGCCACCACCGGTTTCACCCAGGTACTAATACCTGACGTTTGATCCAAACAAAGTTTAACGATCTATGTAAACTTATCTCTCTATCTCTTATCTGGTATTGGTCGTGATTTCAATGACGCTCCGACATATAAATATATATATATATATGTCGGAGGGTCATTGAAAACGCGACCAATACCAGCTCGAGATAAGTTTACATAGTTACACTTTGTTTGGATCAAACGTCAGGTATTAGTACCTGGGTGAAACCGGTGGTGGCGTGACGATCGCTTGTACTCGTGAGACGATCGTTTGTGGTAGCAAAGATGATGTATTAACGGAAGGCTGTTTGTGCTGCCACACTGAGTTGAGAATTTATTAGATCTGTGGAGAAGCCAGATTAGCTGGACGTCAGTCTCGGAGCAGACACTTTTTGACGGAGCGTCGAGCAGAACACATGCAGTGGTGATCTGTGAGCAAAATGGACGTGTCACGCCATCACTGTGATCACCGCGTTTGCATCCATTGTTATCCAAGGCATCCTGTACAATTTCGATTACCAAATGATCAAGACTATTGAAGAAGGACCTCTGTGATATAGCTGCATTGTTATTTCGACACCTACAACCGAAATAGTTAAGGAGTGAACCACGAGGCAATCCATAACCTAACCATCACCCCCACCTTCGACATCAGAAGTTGGATAGTTCCCTGCGCTCGCAACAAGTGGACAACGACGGGAAAATGTGAAAATTGATGATGGAGCAGCGAAATAAAAACCACTGGCAACAATTCTTCGTGCTACAGAACCAGAACATGCTGCGATTGATTGAGGCTATGCGAGCACCATCCTACATCTGCTGCAATCACATTGACAGAATTGACCCCGAATATACCTGAAGCTAATCCACGTGCACGGTGCACAACTGTCGACATCTCCCTTACGGAACGACCATTGGAATGAGGTGACAGCGTGGGCTGCGCTGGCAGCAGCGGAGATGCACGCGAGCGGCGCGTGCGGCTTCTGCGAAGTGCGTGATGTACGCGGTGCTACGAAAATCCGGTGAGTCGTACCCCGTTTGTTTTGATAGTGGTACTAGTACAAACGTAGTACTATTACCTAATCTGTGGTGTTACTGAGTGTTCTCTCGTTAAGGAAGGTTTCGTGTATAGACTTTCGGGAGTGTGTTCAGTACAAACGCACGATTGACTTTTATAGGCAACGCTCACGTTTACTGTACAGAACAAATATTGAGTGAGGGTAGTATTGACGGGAATCATTCAGAATTTTTATTTTTTTGTTATGCCAAACGAGTACCTACGTTCCAACCTACGTACAACAATACGTGCCAACAATATTATGATCGGTTCAGATATTTTAAATCTAGGATTGACGGTATTCTTAAACGAGTCTGTCAATAACAAAACAGCTTGACTGTCGGTAAGGATGCGAATAGAGTAGTTAGTCCCTTACCCTTCTAGTAGTGATTGCATTAGCAGCTAAAATGATGCCTTATGGAAAGTACTCTTTCACATGCTTTCGGATTTTTACTTGTGACACAACGTCGTGATTGAACGGAAGATTTAAAAAGAGGACTCATTGTAAATATGATGATTCATTTAGTTAACTAGTTTCGGTTATACAAACCTAAACCAAGATTGAAAGTATTGAAACCCCTTTAAGCTTTTATAATATTGAGACTGACATTTTTACATGGAGTAAAAAAAAACCTTTATTAGCTTTCGTAGTATTGGGACTGATATTCTCATTGATCATAGGCCAAAGTTGTTGCCTATTTTTAATAGCTTTCGTGATGAATTTGTCGAGGGCATCCTTAATGCCCCGCTATCGTATAGACCCTATGTAGGTAGATGAGTTTCGGGGACCCCAATAAAATATTTTGTTTACCAATTGTAAAAAAAAAAAAGAATAATAACAGGGTAGTATGCGGAGTGCAGTGATGAACGTCTTACGGCTGATGTGATGATGATACAGGATTCATGGGCTGGAGGCTGCGAATGTCATAAGCCCCGAAGCTTTCCCTTTTTGACGGCCTTATCATGCTGGTAAAGAAAAAGGATAGCATAGAACGCAAGTGTTGATAACCGTGAAAAAAAAAATGATAACAACATGCCTGAACGGAAATTGCTTCCTCTGATAGCTTGGAACATCGATTGACTTCATAGGTGGTCACTATTTAACCACGTCAGGCATAGCTAGTGGTTACATCAGGTGCATTCTTTACCTATTAAATCGAAATGACTGATTTTGTAACCTCTGTTCAAATACGTCCACGTGTCATTCTATCTACGTGATGCCCTCTTGTATTTGAACTTACGTTCATAAACGCTTTAGGCGCGTGGCAACGGTCAGGTGAATCTTAGCACGTTTAAACGTTGGTACTCTTAGTTAAGTGTCCTTTAAAATATGCTCACTTCCTTCGAGTATAGTAATGAGATTTCAATGTTACAAGTCCTTCCATGATGATCATTTGGCAGCAACCAAACTGTTGGGTTAACCGAGTTACGAAGTACAGCCTCCTGGAGTTGCTTCTAGGTACGAGTAAAGTAGCCTAACCTCTAAATGTCATGTTTGTCGATTACACACACAGGCTGTAATTTTATCTAAGTGAAGCACGACAACATACTAGTGATAATACGGAGAGTAACGCATCCTATTACAGGAGTTGTTAATCAGCTTGCTGCTGATGTGATAATAGACATGGGCCTCCCCCATGTTGGAGCGGTTTCACCAATTGTAAAAAAAAAAAAAAAAAAAAAAAAACGCTACGCTTGGCGGGCTGTTTGGCGGTACAGTATGAGCGTGAAGGACGATGTTGCTTATCCTCAAATTTTTAGTCCCTTAGTCACTTCTTGTGAAACCCTTGGGAAGAGATGGGGTGGTGTATTGCTCTGAGGCAGTGCCACTGGCTGATTTCTAGACAAAAGCTTAGTTTCACAAGTTACCTAACTTTGTGTTGTTACAAATGGAGAAGCGTTACCTACCACTTTAGATATCAAATACCGTCAGTTATTGAGGACAGACTACGTTAAATGCCCGATAGTGACAGTATTATTGACTTGGACAGAATTGATGATGGAGAGACTGAACCTCGACCATCTACTAGTGCAGATTAAGGACTTTTGTACTTGACCGTGATTTTAACGTTCACTAGTTTGTATTTTGAACCTTAGACGTAAACAATTTTTCGCAACTGGATGACAATAGCCTCAGCCATTCGTAGACGTAGGCGTAAAACACCGAGTTGATTTTCTCGTTGCTGTGCGGCCACAACTGTGTGTGGCGTGCGTTTGGCTCGCAGGCGTATCACCGGGGAGGTGATGTTGGCAATGACCAGAAAGAGGTGATGTTTGAGATCGCCGCATGGAAGCGATAGTGTGGTTGGACACCGGAGGGAGGTGGTCCAAGAGTCGCCAGGTAGGGTGACTGTGTGTTTGGGCGGGCACCGAATGGAGGTGTCTGAGAGTCGCCAGGTTGGGTGACTGTTGTTTGTTTGGGCACCGGATGGAGGTGGCCCAGAGTTGCCAAGATGGGTGACTGTTGTGGTGATACAAAATAAGGAGCGTAACCAAACCAAGTTAGATCCCAAATACCGAGGGCCGTTCAGGGTCGTAGAGGTCTTAGAAGGTGACAGATACAAATTACAAGCTTTGAATTTGAGACGAAGTTACAAGTATGCCCATGACCGTTTACGTAGTATGTCCGAAGGTTATTTGCCTCCGGATGTTGACGATGAATCTGGTGCAGAGGCGTCTACCTTTCAATGTTAATTGTATTGACAGATCGTAACTCAATCAATTGTGTACAGTTGTAATTTTTTTCTTTATCGTTTATTTTTGTGTGTAGTACTGAAGTATTCCGACATGTTTCAGCGGTAAATGAAGAGTGCTGAATGGCGCTATATGTTTGCATGAATTGGCTGCTGCTTGTTTTGTCAGACTCGTTCTGTCATGATGTGTAGCAGGTACATTCGTGTTTTTGTAAAAAAGAAGTATCCCGTTTACCGGCTAAAACTGTTGATGGTATTCCGTCGCCTGTATAGGTGATGATGGTATTCCGTCGCCAGTATTGGTGATGATGGTGTTCCATTGCCTGGATTGGTGATGATGGTATTCCGTCGCCTGTATTGGTGATGATGGTGTTCCACTGCCTAGATTGGTGGTGATGGTGTTCCGTCACCTGGACTGGTGATGATGACTGATTGGTATTCCGTCGCTTGGCGTTAGTGATGATGATTCTTTGTGGTGTCCCGCCACCCGGATGTGGTGATGTTTAGTTCTGGTGTTCCGTCGCTTGTGATTTGCGATGATGATTATGTTCCGTTCTATGTTCCCCTAAAAGTTGTAAATGGTTGTAAGGTTTCAAGCCTTGCAGCTGTGATTTACCTTGGAGACCTAAACTGATTTGAGATTGTTTGAGTTACGATGCTAATGCTGAGGTTTATTTAGTTTACGAGAGTGAAATTATTTTGGTTTTTTTTGAGACTGTTAAAATATGTCATTACCATGATTGTAGTCTTGAATTAAAGCTTCACATTATTAGTGTTGCTTTTATTCCTTGAGCTGTGGACCTTCCTAATGAAGGTCAGGATTGGCCGAACGAAATGGAATCTACTGGTTACCCTTTTCTTTTTCAGGTTAGTCACCCGAGGACGTGTGACTCGCAGGATGGCCGTGTCGGAGGGTCATTGAAAACGCGACCAATACCAGCTCGAGATAAGTTTACATAGTTACACTTTGTTTGGATCAAACGTCAGGTATTAGTACCTGGGTGAAACCGGTGGTGGCGTGACGATCGCTTGTACTCGTGAGACGATCGTTTGTGGTAGCAAAGATGATGTATTAACGGAAGGCTGTTTGTGCTGCCACACTGAGTTGAGAATTTATTAGATCTGTGGAGAAGCCAGATTAGCTGGACGTCAGTCTCGGAGCAGACACTTTTTGACGGAGCGTCGAGCAGAACACATGCAGTGGTGATCTGTGAGCAAAATGGACGTGTCACGCCATCACTGTGATCACCGCGTTTGCATCCATTGTTATCCAAGGCATCCTGTACAATTTCGATTACCAAATGATCAAGACTATTGAAGAAGGACCTCTGTGATATAGCTGCATTGTTATTTCGACACCTACAACCGAAATAGTTAAGGAGTGAACCACGAGGCAATCCATAACCTAACCATCACCCCCACCTTCGACATATACTTTGGCGAAACCTTAGTCTAGACGTAAATAAATCATTTTTAAACACCGCTTTATTACACAGAGGTTTAAAGGTTGGAAGGAAACTACTAACAAGAGTATCCCGACATTGTTCCCGGGGACACCGGAATAAAAACGATGTTCATGCGAGTGAAGCCATAAACAAAAGCTAGTTCCTTTCATACAACACGGGTTCATTTGTCGTATATCAACGTTTATATCAGCTTAAAACATAAAAATGAGGCTAATACAGGTTGTAACAAAATTGGTGTAGGTCCCGTTAACTGGGGCTTCTACTCATCATACTGAACAACTTTTGTTCTACGCCTTAGCTGAAATAGCAAAAAAAAATTTACTCTTCATACAAATCGATCAGCTGATCGACAGATTTTGTGCATTTTAGTATAAAGGGTCCAACTTTTTTCGAGAATTGACTATTGGTTCCTTGGGGAAAGTTGTTCAGTATGATGAGTAGAACCCTCTGTTAACGGATCCTACACCAAATTTTAACACCCTATATAAGTATGTGGAACCGTTTTTATATGCAATTATCTCAGAAAGGTGACTATTATTTTAGGCCAAAATGTTATATATTTAAATATATGACATTTTTTGTTCTTCTACTCAGAATTTATTCGGATCCAAAAGTAAGGACTTAACTAAACTCGACGAGATTTTCTGTGAGTGCGCATCAAAAGATTAGAAGAAAACAACTAGAAAATTCTTATAAAAAATTTAACCATTTATTGTGTTGGATGGCGATCGTTCTATGCTGAATCATAATGGTTGATAAATAGTGAATTTTATGGTATCTGAGAGCTTACAAATCTGTGACTAGTTCGCAAATTTTGTAGCTTTTTAGAGAATGAACGAAAATACACATCAAATGTCACAAAGGAAGTCTATACACTCTATAAAAACTTAATGAAGATAATGTCTAATTACACATATAAAGTTTCAGAAAGAAAGACATCCTTTTACAACTCGAGATAATAAATAATAACATAAAAACATTGGCAGTTTTCACTAGCAAACAAAGAAGAAACCTAAATTACTCTATAATTATATCTATGACCTATTTCTTCTTAAGTAAAACATTAATTACGAAACAGTAGCTCTATGCATATCTTTATACACGATCCTGAACTATATAAACTTATCTACGGTATTAATGTCGCATATTTTAAATTTGCATAACTTTTATGTATTTTTTTTTACATTTTCATTTCCTAAGACCCTTAAAATTAACCCTTACCTCTAAATTAGAAAGAAAAAGACTATTTTACTTATATTATTTGACCACGAGGTGGTGTCATGCAATTGCCAGAAACCAATAGCAGTACCGTACTTCCGTCGGAATTTCCCTACTCTCAAAATAATACTTTGTCCTGTTAGATAACGACTGCAACATACATATTATTAATATAAAAAGCACACGGAGAAAAAAATATAGTCAGAATAACTATTCAAAGTTATAGTTAAATTAGTTAAATGACGTATCGTTGATGTAGGCTCGAGTAGGCTTTATCATTACAAAATACAAAAGCTTTAGCTCAACCTTTTTTTTTAAAATAAAGACAAAAATAATATAAAACTCATGGCATTTAAAAAAACAGAAACAAAACGATTTACAAAAAGTATTGTATCATATAACACTTGACAGCCCTACCAGCACATCACACACCAGAAACTATGCACTCGCGACTTAGCTTGCTCAATAGCAAGTAAGTGGTTGTAGCATCGTCTTGAATTCATCCAGGGAAGCAGCAGTTGAAACAGCAGGTGGCACAAAGTTCCAGAAACCCGGAATCGGCGATAACAGCGTATAGTCCGGTTGTTCTCAGATCATTGCAGAGTCGGATCGATAATAGCTTCCAGGTTCTTGAGAATACTAACTTACTCAATATCTTTACCAGCTAACGACAGCACTGGCTTCTCACTGCTATCTATGAGGATAGTACGTTTAGACAAACACCAAAAAAAATGTTAGACACGAAATTCATGATGTGTGAACGGAAGATTAACACTTATTTTTTTTTTTTTTTCTTCTCCTCCTCGATAAATTTATTTATTCCGCAGTCTCTGCACCACCTCCAAAATGGGCTGAAATCGTATACTCTGCCACAATTGATACATGTTTTTTTTTGGGACTCCATTTGACCGGAATGGTTGCAACAATATGAATCATTTCGACCCTCCGTCTCCGTTTAAATAGCAATGCTTATCAAAACTAGGGCTACCACTTTCTCATAACATTTTTTTTTGTTTAAAGTTTATTTACTTAAATAAACGATACATATTTTTATTACTTAAGCTAAGTAAACAAATAAGAAAACCTTATAATCTCTTTTTTAGTTATTTTAATCACAGCCCTGATTAAACAAAATCATTAAAAAGGATTAAAAATGATTTGATTTGTAATCATTTTGAATAATTTTTAATCGTTCAAATCATTTCTAATTCTTATGAGCGTTTAACATGTGATTTACATTCAAATCCTTTTATTATACTCAGAATTTATTCGGATCCAAAAGTAAGGACTTAACTAAACTCGACGAGATTTTCTGTGAGTGCGCATCAAAAGATTAGAAGAAAACAACTAGAAAATTCTTATAAAAAATTTAACCATGCGCACTGTTTATAATTGTACAGGGAGCGTTAAATGAAACACAGATGTTATCCGAAATGATTTATTATGGCTGAGTAATGGCATTTTCGTAAACAAGACATCACATCAGGTTCATAACATATATTCAGTGGATTTTGATATTCTAAAACATGTAGGCGCTAAAGAATGACCATTTAATGTGTTGGATGGCTATCGTTCTATGCTGAATCATAATGGTTGATAAATAGTGAATTTTATGGTATCTGAGAGCTTACAAATCTGTGACTAGTTCGCAAATTTTGTAGCTTTTTAGAGAATGAACGAAAATACACATCAAATGTCACAAATGAAGTCTATACACTCTATAAAAACTTAATGAAGATAATGTCTAATTACACATATAAAGTTTCAGAAACAAAGAAATCTTTTTACAACTCGAGATAATAAATAATAACATAAAAACATTGGCAGTTTTCACTAGCAAACAAAGAAGAAACCTAAATTACTCTATAATTATATCTATGACCTATTTCTTCTTAAGTAAAACATTAATTACGAAACAGTAGCTCTATGCATATCTTTATACACGATCCTGAACTATATAAACTTATCTACGGTATTAATGTCGCATATTTTAAATTTGCATAACTTTTATGTATTTTTTTTTACATTTTCATTTCCTAAGACCCTTAAAATTAACCCTTACCTCTAAATTAGAAAGAAAAAGACTATTTTACTTATATTATTTGACCACGAGGTGGTGTCATGCAATTGCCAGATACCAATAGCAGTACCGTACTTCCGTCGGAATTTCCCTACTCTCAAAATAATACTTTGTCCTGTTAGATAACGACTGCAACATACATATTATTAATATAAAAAGCACACGGAGAAAAAAATATAGTCAGAATAACTATTCAAAGTTATAGTTAAATTAGTTAAATGACGTATCGTTGATGTAGTCAACTGTTTTCTAGAATTGAGGATCTGTATAGCCAATTCAGCGATACAGATCCTTAGTTTGACGAAACAGTTGGCTATATTAACGATACGTCTTTTAACTAATTTAACTATAAACTTTGAATAGTTATTCTGACGATATTTTTTTCTCCGTGCACCCTAGGTCAGTCGGGCCAATGGAGAAAGAAAAGATAAGAGAGAGAGAGGACCGTCTTGGAATCTGAAGATTGTCTGAAAATTTCATCGAAATCGGTCCAGCCGTTTTGGAGTCTATAAGGAACATTTTTTTTTCCTTCACATAACACAGAGATAGACTGGATTCAAGTGCTAATAACTACAGCCTCCCTGATATAATAAAAGGATTTGAATGTAAATCACATGTTAAACGCTCATAAGAATTAGAAATGATTTGAACGATTAAAAATTATTCAAAATGATTACAAATCAAATCATTTTTAATCCTTTTTAATGATTTTGTTTAATCAGGGCTGTGATTAAAATAACTAAAAAAGAGATTATAAGGTTTTCTTATTTGTTTACTTAGCTTAAGTAATAAAAATATGTATCGTTTATTTAAGTAAATAAACTTTAAACAAAAAAAAATGTTCTGAGGACAGGTTATAGCGGTGAATACTTATAACCTGTTTTGTCCGTTAAATTTGGAACCATATTAAAATAAATAAACTCATGTGAGTCCAACTATGTAACTTAATTAATTAATTCATTAACTTTAATTATCTTAACGTTAGTTAAAAAACACTATAATATTAAGAAATTATAAAGTCACATGAACAATGCGTTCATAAATCTTATTATTGGTCAACTGACAGCCAAAACCGTGTGCTAACACTGGTCTTATGTACAGTTGGTAATATTACAAATTATACAGTCAGTCATTCAAATCACCTACCCAGATAACCAGGGTTGTCAATTTTGAACTACATAAATATAATCATAAAGTTTAAAAGACACTTACAATTACAAATTTTGAAATTACATGAATCCAAACGCAAATTTAAATTTCCAACTAATTAACCAAGAAAGTGTAACAACGGTACTTTTTAAAGATTATTTTAATTTAATTAAATCATGGTAGATCTTATCTATGGTTTCTGTATCTTTCCTTTTATTAATTAAATCTTGATGCCTCTCCATTTACATGGATTCCATAATCAGACGCTTTTTATAATTATGTTCTGTATTTAAAATTTTTAATATTTTAAGATTTTAGCCTGCTTACCCTCGAGTAGGCTTTATCATTACAAAATACAAAAGCTTTAGCTCAACCTTTTTTTTTAAAATAAAGACAAAAATAATATAAAACTCATGGCATTTAAAAAAACAGAAACAAAACGATTTACAAAAAGTATTGTATCATATAACACTTGACAGCCCTACCAGCACATCACACACCAGAAACTATGCACTCGCGACTTAGCTTGCTCAATAGCAAGTAAGTGGTTGTAGCATCGTCTTGAATTCATCCAGGGAAGCAGCAGTTGAAACAGCAGGTGGCACAAAGTTCCAGAAAGCAACTCCAAGGACAAGAAAAGAGCTCTTGTACATTGATGTACCCGGAATCGGCGATAACAGCGTATAGTCCGGTTGTTCTCAGATCATTGCAGAGTCGGATCGATAATAGCTTCCAGGTTCTTGAGAATACTAACTTACTCAATATCTTTACCAGCTAACGACAGCACTGGCTTCTCACTGCTATCTATGAGGATAGTACGTTTAGACAAACACCAAAAAAAATGTTAGACACGAAATTCATGATGTGTGAACGGAAGATTAACACTTATTTTTTTTTTTTTCTTCTCCTCCTCGATAAATTTATTTATTCCGCAGTCTCTGCACCACCTCCAAAAAGGGCTAAAGTCGTAACTTCGGCCACAATTGATACATATTTTTTTTTGGGACTCCATTTGACCGGAATGGTTGCAACAATATGAATCATTTCGACCCTCCGTCTCCGTTTAAATAGCAATGCTTATCAAAACTAGGGCTACCACTTTCTCATAACATTTTTTTTTGTTTAAAGTTTATTTACTTAAATAAACGATACATATTTTTATTACTTAAGCTAAGTAAACAAATAAGAAAACCTTATAATCTCTTTTTTAGTTATTTTAATCACAGCCCTGATTAAACAAAATCATTAAAAAGGATTAAAAATGATTTGATTTGTAATCATTTTGAATAATTTTTAATCGTTCAAATCATTTCTAATTCTTATGAGCGTTTAACATGTGATTTACATTCAAATCCTTTTATTATATCAGGGAGGCTGTAGTTATTAGCACTTGAATCCAGTCTATCTCTGTGTTATGTGAAGGAAAAAAAAATGTTCCTTATAGACTCCAAAACGGCTGGACCGATTTCGATGAAATTTTCAGACAATCTTCAGATTCCAAGTAGGTCCTCTCTCTCGCTTATCTTTTCTTTCTCCATTGGCCCGACTGACCTAGGGTCCTTTTTACTTTTAAATTGCATATTTTTAAGACCGTTTTTCAAACAACTATCAAATGTCCACGTAAGTTATTTATCTCTTGTTATTGAAGTCTGGTTTTCCTTAATAAATGCGATGTACCTATGCCGACCACTCTTATCTAAAAAGTTTTATGTTTACATATTTTTAGTTCGGGAATTCACATGACTAATATAATGTGTGTGTTACAGTCGTTATCTGACAGAAAAACATATTGTTTTGAGCGTAGGGAAAATCCCAAAGTTCTGTCATCCACGGATTGTAAGTACAGTCACCATCAACCAACTGATCTATCTCAACTGATCTATCTCAACCAGTTCACGTATTTTGGGTACCAAGAAGCTAGAAGCTAAGAAGCTAGTGGGTGTTTGATAGACATAAAATTAGCATATTATTTGACTAGGTTAGGGATCATCTATTTTGAATGGAAATTATTTATTTAAAAAAATGGTCAAATTTCAGACAAGTTTTGTCATCAAATAAATCCTATGATATCAGGGAGGCTGTAGTTATTAGCACTTGAATCCAGTCTATCTCTGTTGTGCTATGTGAAGGAAAAAAAAATGTTCCTTATATAAAAAATGGTCCTTTCTCTCGCTTAACTTTTCTTTCTCCATTGGCCCGACTGACCTAGGGTCCTTTTTACTTTTAAATTGCATATTTTTAAGAACATTTTTCAAACAACTATCAAATGTCCACGTAAGCTATTTATATCTTGTTATTGTATTATAGGTACATCGCATTTAATAAGTGTGGTTTTCCTTAATAAATGCGATGTACCTATGCTGACCACTCTTATCTAAAAAGTTTTATGTTTACATATTTTTAGTTCGGGAATTCACATGACTAATATAATGTGTGTGTTACAGTCGTTATCTGACAGAAAAACATCCTGTTTTGAGAGTAGGGAAAATCCCAAAGTTCTGTCATCCACGGATTGTAAGTACATTCACCATCAACCAACTGATCTATCTCAACCAGTTCACGTATTTTGGGTACCAAGAAGCTAGAAGCTAAGAAGCTAGTGGGTGTTTGATAGACATAAAATTAGCATATGATTTGACTAGGTTAGGGATCATCTATTTTGAATGGAAATTATTTATTTAAAAAAATGGTCAGATTTCAGACAAGTTTCGTCATCAAATAAATCCTATGCTATAGGTCCTCTATCCAAAAACACAGGTTAGACCGTGCGACGCCATTTTGAAAAAAGAAAATGGCGGATCCTCAGTATGCCAATAACTTTCAAACCCCTTTTAAAGTTATGACGCTGTTACAAACCGTGATGGCAGACAGGACTGAAAGATCTTATACAGTGTGTAACAAAATTGGTGTAGGTCCCGTTAACTGGGGCTTCTACTGAACAACTTTTGTTTTAAGTAACGCCGAAATCGCAAAAAAATAACTCTTCATACAAATCGGTCAGCTGATCGATCAATTTTGTGCATTTTAGTATGGAGGGTCCAAATTTTTTTTTGCGAATTGACTATAGGTTCCTTGAGGAAAGTTGTTCAATATGATGAGTAGAACACCCAGTTAACGGGTCCTTTACCAATTTTTTACATCATGTATAAGGGTTCTTGGTAATACTACGGAACCCTAATATTAACAAAAAGATTGAAATCAGTTAAATTAAGTAAAAACAATAGGATACAATCTTGATTGGCCAACCCCGTCGATAAAACATCTTGTTTAATAAACGATAAAGCTGAATTATTTGATAAACACTAATTTAATATCATTTTATCAGTAGTTTTAATGCAATAAATAGTGTAGAAGCAGAGCAGAAATCAAGTCCACAGAATAAGTCTCTAGCATGAAGCTCCTCGTGGTTCTCGCTGCCTCTATAGCGTGTGAGTACATTTCATCAACATACCAACCCGCACTGGACCCGCGTCGTCTAAGGCCCGATTGCCCTAATTCAGAGTAGTCTTGAGCCCCTCAGTGGGGACGTATATGAGCTCACGTCATGTCGATCAGCTGAAAGATATCCACTGCTGAACACAGTCCCACAAGAATTCCCACAATGACCACTCCTGCGCTGCCCGCATTCAGTGGCTTCAAGCAACCTTCACCAGGTCGTCGGTCTATCCAGTTGGAGGCCTGTCTACGCTGTCTTCCGGCATGCGGTTGCCACTCGAAAACTTTACTGCCCCAACGGCTATCCGTCCATTCTAGAAGATCTGTGCCCCAGTCACAGTGCCCAGTATTGTGAGCTATGTTGGTTTCTTTAGTTCTACTGATAATGAGCACCTAGGTGGGTTTAGTTCTCCCACCTGACTAACAATTATAGTGTCTATGCCTCCCACCAACCAAACTGGGTTTCATAATGTTGATCCCCATCGGGAATCGAACCTTCAATCTCCCGTCGTGAATCCAGTTACAGTTACCAAACCACTTACTTAAAACTACTCGCCATACTATACTATGCCCGCTATAGTTTCACTTTCTTGTCTCCTCCTTTCACCAAAGGTTGCCTGAAAGAAATCGCAGGAAGCGATAAGGCTGCCATTGCATGTCGTTGCTTTGTTTTTATTATTTTTTAGTTAAGTTTTGTCTTATAATTTATGGTGTGCCTAATGGTAGGTATAATTTATCTTATCTTACTTATAAGGCTATCTTAGACCCCCGCCTAAACTGAACAACTCTCCGCAAGAATAATTTAGTTAATTTGCAAAAACATTATTTACCTTTATTTGGCCCACCTGTTAAAATCCTCTATGAAAAATTGCCACATGAAGTTTTGGCTGGACTAAGTCAAAAAGTAACCTTTTTTTATAATAATATTCGAAAAACCTAAATACTTTTAGGTACAAGCTTTTAATATTGCATTGTCACGCGATATACATATTCATGCAAAATTTCAGCTCAATCGGAAACCGGGAAGTGGGTCAAATTTAACTTGCAAGATTCCACCCGAACTAACATACATACATTGCAATGCAAGCTTGTAAAAATTAAAAAAAAACAAGCAACTTAATCCTCATTGGTCAGCGAAACTATCAAAAATCAAATCAAATCAAAACATTTATTTCGGACAACATGATCCATAGAGTGTTACATTTGATTTATTGTTTATTATATCTTGTATAATAGGGCCCTTGGCATCATTTTGCCTGATAGTGACCGCCGATGAAAAATCAGGCAACTATACCTAGTTCCAAACAAGAAAATACAAAAGGTAAACTAAACATTTAATATCATTGCTGAAATACTGAAATGTAATGTATATGTTACCGCCCAAAACCGATATTAAGACAAACTAGTTTTTCCTAGGCCAAACCAGTTCATCCTTTATTCTTTAGGCGATTGTATGAGGCGCCGCTTTGTGTAATAAATAACAATTAAAAACGCTAAACACGTAAAAATACCGACTTCCATCGCAACAACTTAGTACATTTTTGCATTTATATTTTTAGTTTTTGTTGATTTCCTAATAAAGTACTACACTAATTTTGATAAAATTTACATGGGACCACACGGGAAACATTAGCTTTCAAATAAAAAAAGAATCATAAAAATCGGTTCACCCAGTCAAAAGTTCTGAGGTAACACACATAAAAAAAAATATTGAGAACTTGAGAACCTCCTCCTTTTTGGAAGTCGGTTGAAAACTACTGAGTAACATATTTTAAATTAGCAAGCGAACGAAGCGAGGTTTTGCTCAGGTTTGACTGATTATACAGTCATAGAGCCTCGCGAAGCCTGGGTAGCAGAATGCTTCGCAGAAGAAGAAATCCACGGTTTTTAATTCACTACCTAGATTGACTGGTTAGGCCTAGGAAAAACTAGTTTTTCCTAAAATTGGGTTTGGCCGGTAACATATATAACTACGTAAATGGTGCCGATAAGTGATGCGAAGTACTAATGTGCAAAGTTTGTGTGAGTTACAGTGGAAAGCCCATATAACAAGACGTTAGGAATATTAATCTAGTTTGTTTACATTTTGTGTTTTCTTGATAGGGACAACCTTTACTTCTTACGAGTTACATTTGTATCATACATCATTATATTACTAAGCTGTGACCGTGTGATCTCAAGGCAAATTATAATCAAAGAATACTTGCCTGATTATTGCAGCACCAAAGAGCCCCTATATTGTAATACTGTGACCAAAGAGTAAAAAAAGGCAGCACAATGTCACAAAGTTGGTAGGTACAGAGGGACCGCTTTAAACAACCGCGCGAACTTCCGCACGCACACATCCATATCGCTTGCAGGCCGACTCGCCGTAGTCAAAGAATGCGAGACAATAAAAAAAAACAAGACTACTAGAAAATGTGTCCCATTCAGCATGTCGTGGCCATCGCGATTTTCGTATAAATTCTATTTTCAAATCAGTTCGGCGAGACGGCGACGGTGAGCGTGCACCGTGCACACTTCACGAAACTAGACTATAAGAACATAACAATACGAACTATGAGAAGTGAAATCTCATTATTAACCTGCGGGTTATAAGTAGTACAATATTACAACCCGGCTAAAGTAAAGGGCTATAATGATTTGCTTTCGGTAAGGCTTGCATGATATTAAATTAGGCATTGTCAAGCAGGTGGTGTGAAATATTTATTTATGCCACTGCCAAGTAACGAGACCCATCGTAACATGAGTGCTAGTTTGTGCCACGAAGCGAAGCTGAGTGGCACAATAGACAGTACGAGACGAAGTAACTAGTATCTCATCTGTAGTACGAGTATTACAATGACTAATTGCGTTCACTGGCATACAGTACTTTTTCTACGATTAATGAAATAAATAAAATACATTGAAATTTTGTCAAAATCATATATTGAATTTTTGAAACCAAAGCCATAAAAATATTTTAAAAAGTTTCACTGTAGTTCAGTTGTCTCGTTTTGAAATGATCATTGTAAAACGACTTGTACGAATGATTTTTGATTTATGAAACCAAAGCCATAAAAATATTTAAAAAGTTTAATTGTAAGTAGTACAGTTGTCTCGTTTTATAAATTAAATGATCGTTGTTAAACGACTTGTAGGAATGAATACTTTTGAGACATGATTTGAAGTTATGATCAAATGGGAGTAGAAAAAGACTATTTACTAACTGTAGCGCAGAAGCAGGTACCTAACATTACATACTTCAGTTCACTTTACTTAGGTACCTGCTTAGTATCCGTGGTTAGTGATACATACTTATAATGCTAAGAGTGTATTTTTGTGATTGACGTGTGACAGATTTAGGTAACGCACTTAGGTACTTACTTATGTATATGTATTTTAATCAAATAAATAAAATTTTTGAAATGAAAACTTCTTTAGGCGCTGTGGCCTTTTTGAGATAAGAAAAAACCATTGAATTTGCGATACTTTAACATACCATGTAACGTAACCTTACCAGGAAAACCAGGTCAAAACTTATAAAACTGTGAAGAGTTTTCACTTCTGTCTGCACTCCTGTAGTTAGGTTTTTTTAAATTCTAAATTTGAGTGCGTTTTCTGATGGTAAGTGCTAACTCAAATGGTGCCTCGCGTCTTTAAAATTCCTAAATTATACGAATCAGGGATTGCTTTCTTCGACAAAAGTACGTACACACGACATACCTACCTACGTACCAACAAACTTGAACATTGTTTTATTTGTATGTATAGGTTCGTACTTTTGTACCTACCAAGTGCTTATTGACAGCCCTGGCGCTACCGCGAGCGTAGGCAGTTATAATTGGAACATGCATGAGCGGCTTCTCTGTACCCTACCTACTCGGGGTCACGCTTAGGGAAGAGCGTATCGGGTACAAAAATATGCAATGCAACCCATTTTAACCACCTCCGTGGCGTAATGGTTAGTCCATTCGCTTTACACCATGAGCTCGCGGATTCGATTCCCGGTGCGGTCAACTTGTAAGACTTGGTAAAGTTGGTGGTAGGGCATTTTCATAGCCCGCCTGGCTAGCTACCACCGTCTTAACGTCTATACTCCAAATATCATTGTTAATAGCATTGATGTGCTGCGGCTTGAAGATAAGATAGCCAGTTCTCCATTGCGTTGAGGAATCTTGGTAAGCCCGCCTCCATCTTCGGCATCATCGTCACTTACCATCAGGTGAGATGATGCCAAGGGCTTACCAATTGTAAATTTTAAAAAACCAGCCGATAGTAAAAATAATGTTTATTTTTCTTTAAGTGTGTGCTGGTAATGCCAATTTCCGGATTCCGGGGGACAACAGTCACTACGTAGAGGGCGAAAGCCGCTATATATGGATGGATGATGGTGGTGGTCCCATCCTAGTCGACCTACACGAGCGGGATGATGAAGAATATCCAATAGTGGCGGCAAGGAATGGGGCGGACAACGCATACTGGCTGTTTACCAGGTTGGTCATCATGCGTCATAATCTATTCTTATCAGCCATCATCAATCTATTGTTTCAAGATTCAAGATATTTATTTAAAAAAAATAGGTGCAAATTACACTTATTCTGATAGTCATAAAATAGTAATTAGATAACGTCATTTGTGAAAAATAAAGAAATAAACAATAATTACTTTGGAACATCAAAATCCAATTCTTGATACAAAACAAATTATATCATTAGAACATGAACACAATATGTCACGAGGAATCCGTCCAGTAGTTTGGGAACTAGAGCACCGGGTGGACGTACAGACACACATACACACCGACACACATATATATTTTTTTGTTTTTTACTCTTTTAGTGTAAAACAATCGATCCCCATCAAAATCTCAACTTTGCCTCTTTGGTCAATGTTGCCATCACTCATTCATCGCTCGAAAGTACTAATATTTTCCACTTTGGCTAGTTTTAATGTTCCTGTTCTTTACCAAAATTCAAGCCTCTTGGAGATTATATATATTAGTACTAAGTACGGTCCGGAGGACGAATGTTAATAATAATATTATTATGTCTACTTTTTTTAGAGCAAACCCCACCACAGCTCAGATCCTTGTGGACGGTGACGTCAATAGCGTTCTTCATTCGAACTTCGACGGCTCCAAACCCACAAAGGTCATCGTCCACGGATGGAACAGCAACGGACAATCAAGCATGAACCCTCTTATCACAGAAGCCTTCCTCCAAACCTCTGATGTCAATGTCATCGTCCTGGACTGGAGACGTGGGGCCAACAGAAATTACTGGAGCGCTTGTAGAAGAGTGCCCGAAGTTGGTATCTACCTCGGCAACTTCTTGACTTGGCTCCTCAACCTGACTGGTGGGGACTTCGAAAATGTGCACCTAGTTGGTTTCAGTCTGGGAGCTCACGTTGTGGGTAACGCTGGCCGCACTACTGGAGGACGTATCAAACGCATCACTGGTAAGAGAATATTATCATCCTTACTAATACTTACTTTATATTGTAAATGTGAAAATGTGTTCGTTTGTTTGTTACCTTTTCACGCTTCAACACCTTGACCAATCTTTATGAAATTTGGCATGCAGGTAGCCTGTGTCACTGGGAAGAACATAGGCTACTTTTTAATCCCCAATAATAGCACAGTCCAATGCAGTTCCTGAGGGAACTGAAAATATACTCCTTTTTTGGTTAGTTTCTTTAACATTGCAAGGGTACAATGGATTGCTGTGATTTTTTGCACAGAGATGGCTGAGGGGGTGGAAATTACATAATTTACTAATTAGCATATCCTGACATGGGTTCCGAGGGATCTGGGGAAAACTCATCTCCGCACTCGCGCACGTCAGCGTAGCAACGGACTGAAGTAGTTTTTGTATAGAATTGGTTGAGGGGGTGAGAAGTGACGTAGACTGCTAATCAGAGTAGCCTGATATCGTTCCTGAGGGATCTGAGGAAAACTCATGTCCGCGCTCGCGTCCCACTCACCGTAAAAAACGGTCATAAAAACGATGTCCACGCGGGCGAAGCCGCGGGCAAAAGCTAGTAATATTATAAGTGTGAAAATATGTTTGTTTGTTACCTTTTCACGCTTTAACACCTTGACCAATCTTGATGAAATTTGGCATGCAGATAGCCTGTGTACTTTTTATCTCGTAAAAATAGCATACTCCGATGCAGTCCCTGAGGGAGATGGAAAAATCTTTTTTTTTTTTATCATCTTATATTATTTATCATCGCAACGGAACAATGGAATTTTGTGATTTTTTGCAGATATGGTTAAGGGAGTGAAAAATGACATAGACTGCTAATCAGAATAGCCCGATCTGGGTTAGGGATCTGGAGAAAACCTAATGTCCACGCTCCCTCAATGACAGTCATAAAACCCTAAAAACGATGTCCACGCGGTAGTTGGATATATTTTAGCTCTGTTTGTCAAAAATCTTCATTTTCAAATATTTTTTGTGTCATTGCCCAGGTCTGGACCCTGCTGGCCCGACATGGGGTGGCAACAACAATGCACTCACTACAACCGACGGCCAATACGTGGAAGCTATCCACACCGACGGCGGCCTCCTTGGCATCTTCGACCCCATCGCGCAGGCCAACTTTTACCCCAATGGCGGCAGGAACGCGCAGCCCGGCTGCTGGATCAGCACCTGCTCCCACGGGCGGGCACCTGAGCTGTTCGCCTCAAGCGTCTACACAGACCACTTCGTAGCCCAGGAGTGCGCCACCCTCACCGAAGCTCGTTATAGCAGGTGCTCCGGCACCAAACTATTAAACATGGGCAATGGAAGCTTAAATAAGCAAGGGTAAATAAATACCTATATACTACTTTACTTTAGCAATAATTACGGCAGGTTAATACTAATAGGTAATTACCAACATTACCTATAAAATTGCTGATTGGATGAAAAATAAAGAAAAAAAACGAAATGTGTGCTGGGACACATAGTAGAAGTAAAACTTCAACGGACAAAAAAATATTTAAAAAAAAAAAAAAAAAAAAAATTTAAAAAAAATATTTCAAAAAAACATTTGAAAAAATATCTTTTTCGTGATATAAAAAATCCCAATACGGTGTATATAGAAGTTTCACTTCAAAAAAATTATGGGCATAAAAATTTTGTTAATCAAACAGTAATAAGAGAAATTATTAACAAAATCGTTTCCCGTACATACTTCGAATTAATAATTCTTGAAAATGAATGGGCCAATTCTAGTGAAGCTTTATTAATTTCAACCATCTCCGTCCGTTAGCTTCACATCAAGAGGTCTCAGGTTCGATTCCCGGCGGAGTCTAACTTTGTAAGACTCGGTTTGGTTTGGGGAAGAGCATTTTCTAAGCCCGCCTGGCAAGCTACCACAATCTTATATAAGTCTTGCCGCCAAATATCAATGTTGACAACATTGATGATGTGTTCCGGCTTGAAGGTAAGATAGCCAGTTCAGATCCCTATTGCGTTGCGAAATCTGGGTAAGCACGCTTCCATCTTCGGCATCATCGTCACTTACCATCAGGTGACATAATGCCAACGGCTTAACAATTGCGAATAAAAAAAATCACCCACTTATCGAAATTCTAGTTACAGTAAATAGATTACTTTTTCGAAATATTTTATTTTAAAAAAGGTTTGCGAATTTTTAGATAACCCGCTATGAAAACCTTAAATGACTATTATGTTGTTGCAACAATCTATTTTTTTAATGTAATCTAATTTTTCCACAAACTTGAATTTCGTGACTTGCTTATGTGTGTAAACTTCTATTAGATCGGCCCATCCATTTTCAAGAAGAAGTATTAATTATAATTTTAAGTTTGTATGGGAAACGATTTTGTGAATACGCTCTTAAACTATTCTAATTATTAAAATGATGGTACATTTGGGGGAGGCCTTTGTCCAGCAGTGGACGTTTTTCAGCTGATATGATGATGATGATGGTACATTAATGTCATATTTGGGAAAACCCCGTACAAGATTTCGTCATTTCCGAAAAAAAATTAAGAACTCAAAAGTTGACCCATCTGACGACTGAGAAAACGCCTGGACCGAAACATGAATGACATCACACCGGTCACTAATAAAAGACCTGAATGAAGTAATGTCATCATATGGGCTACTGTTGGTCATCTGATTTACTTTTTATCATCTACCTACCAAAAACGACATTTTGTTCTAAAAATATTTGAAACACCTAGGCGTGACGTCATAGTTTTGCAGCGTCATTTGTGTACTCATTTTGTAATTTTAATGAATTAAAAATCGAAGACTTGATGGAAAACAAAACGAGTAAGGTTTTCCGAATTTTAAGTAGGGGGGCAATTTAGAGATCAAGAGTTCATAATTTATTTCTGATGCTGTCGCCATCCCTTATATTGGCATTAGATACAACCAATATTTATTGTGAATTTCCTTGTTTCAGGAGCGGACTATATTGGGTTGAGACTGGAAGATCCTGGCCCTTCTAAAGTATTATCTAAATCTTACTTTTGATTGAACTAACTAGTCTAAAACGGAAGCTAGTTAGAAAAGGGTCAAAAATAATTTTAAAATATAAACTCAACAGCTTGAAAATTATATAAAGTTCAGTTTCCAAAATATGTACTGTATAATAAGTAAAATTTATACATAGACGAGTTATTGGAATAATATGTAAAGTTATACATAGACGAGTTATTGGAATAACATGTAAATTTATACATAGACGAGTTATTGAAATAACATGTAAATTTATACATAGACGAGTTATTGGAATAACATGTAAATTTATACATAGACGAGTTATTGGAAAAACGTGTAAATTTATACGTAGACGAGTTATTGGAATAACATGTAAATTTATACATAGACGAGTTATTGGAAAAACGTATAAATTTATACGTAGACGAGTTATTGGAATAACATGTAAATTTATACATAGACGAGTTATTGAAATAACATGTAAATTTATACATAGACGAGTTATTGGAATAACATGTAAATTTATACATAGACGAGTTATTGGAAAAACGTGTAAATTTATACGTAGACGAGTTATTGGAATAACATGTAAATTTATACATAGACGAGTTATTGGAAAAACGTGTAAATTTATACGTAGACGAGTTATTGGAATAACATGTAAATTTATACATAGACGAGTTATTGGAATAACATGTAAATTTCATATTTAATAAACTGTCAAAAGTTGTTTAACCTGTTTGAAATTAACTCCCTGCTTATACAGCAGTGCTCCCCTGCCCAAACGTGCCCATGACGCTTGCTGCCACAGAATAGAAGAATTCTATAGAACGCTGAAGATGGTCTCAAAGTACCAGCACCGAGCGAGCCATTAAAACTACATCACACTACAAACAGGCTGATTCTATTGGGTATTTTCCCCAAACACAAAAAAAAACAAACCTATAAAATCAAAAAATAAAAATAGACTTAAAACTGTATTACATTAAGATTGAGTTATTAAAATTGACGGAAGGACAATGGTGAAGTGATACCAGGATAGTAAAACTGCCCAGTTTAATTGTCAATCATTAAAAAATTAAAACCACAATAATTTTTCCACAAATCCGGAAATTATCCAGTTGAAAGTGATTTATATAAAAAATACTAGCTGTCCCGGCGAACTTCGTACCGCCTTACATTACATTACACTGCCCTACCCTACCCTACCCTACACTACACTACACTACCCTACCCTACACTACCCTACCCTACCCTACATACACTACACTACACTACCCTACCCTATACTACCCTACACTACTCTACACTACCCTACACTACACTACCCTACCCTACCCTACACTACCCTACCCTACCCTACATACACTACACTACACTACCCTACACTACCCTACACTACCCTACACTACCCTACACTACCCTACACTACCCTACACTACCCTAAACTACACTACCCTACACTGCACTACCCTACCCTACCCTATCTCTCAAGTTGGATCGAACTGCACATGGTGTGCGAATTTTATTATAATCGGTTAAGTGGTTTAGGAGTCCATTGAGGACAAACATTGTGACACGAGATTTATATATATTAAGATATAGGATGGGAAGGAGTATACCGACAGATTTTAAACATGGATTCTTGGTAATATTACGATTACAAAATGTTATATCAACATGGGTCCAAAACTGACTTATTAAATTATTTAATTTCTGAAACAAAAAATTCAATTACGGATAGTACTCCCTTTTGAACGAAACCTTAGTCTAATCTGAAGAGTTAAAAAGAAAACTTCACACTTCACGGCAAGATACGATAAACGGTGAGTGGAGTATGCTGTATGACGTCAGTGTGACACTTGATTAGGTATTAAGAATTGAGAATTGATTATTAAGAGCTCAAGACAACAAACGTCAGATAAACATCTTATATTATTAAGGCGTACCCTTATGATTTTTGAGATTTTTCAACTTGTGAATTAAGTACTGAATATCTCGAAAATTTGGCTTTATCCAGCAATGTTTTCATAATTTATTTTTTTTGACCAAATAGGCACTAGAATCGTTGGTTAAAATCTGTCAATCTGTCCTTCCCACTCTGTATAAGGGGGCAAACTGGCTAAGGAGTGAGTTTGACTTGTGCTAAGGATCCTGAACTAAATAAAAGAAAACATTTGGCAAATAGAACAATATTGCATGGTGGTACAGAACCCATGGTGCGCGAGCTTTACACGCACTTTGCCGCTTTTTATCATAGCGAGCCCACATAACAAGTAAATAACATACTATTTAACAGTTCCTTTGAAGGTATTAAAAAAAATCAAAACTTTAAGTTGAGTCACGTTTATTTCCAAATTCTGAGTTGAAAATTAAATAAAATAAAAAATGTTTTTTATGTGTCAAAATATTCCAAGTAGGTATAAAATACTTGTAATAAGGTGTATTAGTTGCTTGTAAAGTTTTTAAAAAGGCCAAGCGCTGCCTGTAGAAAGAGCGAAGAGGCCGTTTCTGAAAAATAAAAAATAACTGCATTATATTTCAAAATCCAAACGAAACAATCTAGAACTCTAGAATGTAAGGCGATATAATAATAAAGATATATATCATCATCATAATTATATCAGCCGAAATAGTCCACTGCTGGACAAGGGCCTTCCCCAAGGATTTCCACAACGACCGGTCCTGCGCTGCCCGCATCCATCGGCTTCCCGATATATACATACTAGCTGTTTCCCGCGGTTTCACCCGCGTGGATAACGTTTCTATGACTTTTCGAGAGTGTGAGCGTGACAGAAAATAGCCTATGTGTTAATCCAGGTCCTAATCTTAGACAGATTAGGACCTGGATTAACACATAGGCTACTTACCTACCAAATCTCAGCCAGATCCGTTCAGTAGTTTTTGCGTGAAGAAGTAACAAACATACACATTCACAAACTTTCGCCTTTATAATATTATAGTGTGAAGTGTGATATAACTAGCTTTTGCCAGCGGCTTCGCTCGCGTGAACACAGTTTCTGTGACTGTCTCCTGTCAAAAAAGTAGCCTATATGTGGATCCAGGTCCTAATCTGTCTACCTTCCAAATTTCATCCAGATACGGTCAGTATTTTTTTGCGTGAAAGAGTAACAAAGAGCCATACATCCATACATACAAACTTTCGCGTTTATATTATTAGTATGATATAGAGCTCGGCATATAAGTTGAACATTCCCTCTCGTATATCTACCAGATACGCTAAAACTGCCAGGTTTATGATATAGCGTCCTCACTCACCGACAGCTAGGTCATATAGTGAGGGCCGCTATTCCTGCCAACACCATAAGGTGAAGACAAGGACCAGTTACGGTAGGTCTTGCCGCCAAGACGCTTGTCCCGGTACTCTGCAAGGCGAGTGCCTCGTGGAAGAGAACCACTACCTACTGTCCAGGTAGGTCCCGGAGCTATAGGCACGCTCACCTCCCGCGGCTTTCGCTGCTGGCGGTTCGATCCCCGCTGCGGACGCCAGAGAAGCTGGCTCCCACATATCCGGTGTGGTACCGGAGCTGTAGGCACGCTCACTTCCCGGCGCTTATCGCATCTATCCATACTTACTCCTACGCGGCTGGATCGGCCGGAGCAGTATTAGCTTAGCTCTACTTGCTATCCAGTTGCTATATAAGTTGAACAGTGCGCAGTTTTTTTTTCCCTGGACTGCGGTGGAGGGGAGGAGGTGAATGCATTTACGTATATACAGTAGCAGCCGGCTGCACTGGTTATGTGGGACTCACAACCCTGCGCCTATATGCATACATACCCGATAAATACATAAATATGAATAAATATGCACAGGCCCAAGACCACACTACCCACTAAGACACCCCCTAAACTTTGGCAGCAGGGCCACCTTAAAAGTACATCCCTAGGGGTAGGTGCGAAGAGTGCGCAGTGTTTTATTTTCAAGTCTCAATCGAAGTGCGGACGGGTGGGACGGCAGCCCCCCGCGTAACCCGCGCTACACCCGCGCGCTTGCTACCTGCGCGAACAACCGTCATTTGTGTTCAAATTGGATGCCCCATTTTAAAACACAGTAACTGCAAAAATTTTATACCTGATTTTTTTTGGTAATATTATATTTTTCGTTACTTTTAGGGCTTAATTTCATGTATTTTTCCTTCCAAATATTTTTATTTCAGTATTTTCTGTTCATAAATCAATTTTTTTATCAATTTGGCGCGCAATTTTTTTTTAATGAGGTAAATTTTAAAAAATCTGGGAATTTTCAGTTACTGTGTTTTGAAATTGGGCAGCCGATTTATTCGCCGAGAATTGCAATAAAATCTGTAGAAAAGTGTCAAATCGTACCCGTTTTTGTTCATGATAGCGTTGCCCATGTGGAGGTTTCCACCCGTGCATTGGTTGCTGTTAGCCTGTTGGTGGTTGGTGCACTGTCTACCCACTAAATGATTGTGGTAAACGGTTGCAGCAAATAATTGATAAGCACGACTGTGAGAGCAGGTGCTGATCCAGCAGCCAGGCTGGGCGTTCCTGCCACCGTTGGGATAGAAGTTCACACGGCCGATGGGGTCATTGATCCCCAAAAGTCCACCGTCAGTGTGGATACATTCGACGTACTGGCCATCGTTTGCGTTGAGAGCATTGCCATTGTTGCCCCAAATTGGGCCTGCAGGGTCCAATCCTGTCAAAAAAATATTAAATATAAACTTTTGATCAAAAATTATAAATCGAAAAAAGAGGGATTCTTCTAAAATTCTACGATAATATGAATATCAGGAGAATAACCTTAAAATAGAAATGAAAAAAATAAAAACAAGTAAAGCGAGTTCTTTGTCCAGCAGTGGACGATTTGTGGCTGATATGATGATGATGATGATGAAAGCGAGTTCCCAAAAATCTTTGATGCAAAGTTCCAAATTCTACTTGTTTTTAAAAATGAAATAAAGTACCCTTGAAAAAATTCCCTATCTGAAATTTGTTTATTTTTCTGCTGGTTCGATTACCGGCTAAGGCTAGACATTTTTCAAAAATCATTGAATGCAGTTTTACTCATTTTTAGGGTTCCCAATTGAACAAGGAACCCTTATAGTTTCTCCATGTCTGTCTGTCCGTCTGTCCGCGGTAAGCCACTATTAATGCTAGAAAGCTGTTATTTGTCACGGTTATACATACATATTAATCACGCCAAAAAAGTTCTTCAGTAAAATTTTGAAAAAAAAAAAAATTTATGGTACTTCCCCTACATGTAAAGAGGGTTTCATTGACGCGCCGTGTAGGGTACCGTTGAATAGTCTTTTAAATCAGTTGAGGGTTTGCTAATACCATTATTTGATTCAGTGATCGGTTGAGATGTTGTCAAGGGTGTACCAATTGTGAATAAAAAAATAAAAAAAAAGGTTTGCGAAATATTAAGCGTGTTCCCCCCCCCCCCCCTCCCACTATACGCTAAACTGCTATTTCAGGACATACAAAAATTGTAAGTAGTAGGACATATAATCAAATTTAAAGGAAAAATATCACGACTAAGTAATCTTTCTTAGTTTAGGAGTAATAGTCAACTAACTTGAGATGTGCAGTTGTATGAACATTTTAAAAAAAATCGAGCGAGACCTACAGTACTCGCATATAATGTGTAACATGTGACAAAATACTTTAGGTTAGTTAGATTTGATGACAATATTGTACATGGGTGGCGGATCTGACAGTAACGAAAAAAACCGACCAAGTGCGAGTCGGACTCTCGTAAAGTAGAATTCCGCGCTTTCGCGACTTTCTGTTACACATTTCCGTCCCATGTTACACATTTCCGTCCCATTTCACGAAATCACTCCCACAAATTGCAGGAAAGCGAGAGCAAAGATGTTACACATCAAAAAGACTTCGCAACCCTACTTTGCGCGACTCCGACTCGCACTTGACCGGTTTTTAAAACAAAGATTTGTTTACCGGTAACTCTAGCAGCGTGGCGGCCGATGGTACGCCCAGCATTGCCAACGACGTGAGCGCCCAAACTGAAGCCGACCAAGTGCACATTGTTCCAGTTTCCACCAAAGGTGTTTATCAGCCAGACCAGGAAACTGCCCAAATGTTGTCCAACGCTGGGAACTCCTGCAGCGGCAGTGTTGTAGTTAGAGTTGGCGAGAGCACGCCAGTCAACGACTATGACGTTGCAGTCGGAGACGGCCAGGAAAGCGTCCCTGATCATAGGGTTAATTTCAGAGTATCCGTTACTGTTCCATCCATGGACGATAACCTTCAAGGGTCGTCCAGCTTGGTAAGTGGATGCCTGTACGCTGTTGGCGTTTCCATGCCAGAGGATGTGGTAGTTATGCTGGTTTTGTCTGTAATCAAAAAAGACATGTCTTTTAAAAATTTACTGTAAACACTTGAACTTGTCACAAAAATAGATATTGTTAGGAAAAATATAAAAGTTTTAAAAATTTAATATAAAATATTCAAGTACACACATCAACTTTGCGTAGGAGTATTTTGAGACTTTTCATACAAAACGTGTTTTTTGAAGAATTATATAAAATTACTTAGGATATGTGTAGTGATAGAGTAGTGTGGAAAATTTCAAAATGAGCAAGTGCTATATTCACCATCTCAGTTCTTATAAATTTATTTAGTTTTAAGTGGTTTTTGTAAAAACGTGCGAAAAATTAACATTGTGTTTTTATATTGTCATAGAAGGATGGCACAGGTTGTATGAAATTAGTAGAACCCATGTTTATAAGACTGAGAATGTTCTCGAAAATATAGCACTTGCTCAACTTAAATGTTTTATACCCTGTACTGCACATGTCCTGCGTAATGTTTAATAGATTACAAGAAACCATGTTTCACTTGAATGTTTTTAGAATATCTCTGATGTTCAACACTATAGTTAGCTCTTTACCTTGTGTAGAGCCAGTATTGGTTGTTAGCGCCATTCTTGACGGACTTCAGTACTTCTTCATCGACGGGTTCCTGCAGGTCCACTAGATGTGGCACGCTGTCACCATCAGGCATCCATATGTAGCGGCTTTCGCCCTCCACGTAGTCGCTGTTATCCCCCGGCACCAGGGGAATTGCAGTTCCAGCACAATCTGAAATTTAACGAAATAACATATTCTGTAATACAAAAGAACTATGGATTACACATGTACGTAATAATTTAGTGATTTCGGTTTTACTCGGCTATGCCCGTGTTTGGAGCTTCTGGTAACACGGTGGGTGGCACTGTTTTCAAGATTTAGAATTATTTATTAAAAGCGCCACCTATCAGGTCCAACTACAGCTAAGAACCATCCAAGTGACCCCATAGGTCAAAAATTTATCAAAATCGTTCAAACCGTTTAGGAAGAGAAGGAATACGAACACGCACATCATATCAGCTCAAATACGTCCCCACCGAGGGGCTCGATTCTACCCTGAATTAGGGCGATCGGGCCTTAGTCCACCACGCGGGCCCAGTTGGTCAGTTTCACACACAACCTTCGAGTTTCCTTGCAGGTGTGTGCAGGTTTCCTCAAGATGTTTTCCTTCACCAATAAAGTTATCGGTGAGTTATTTACGTAAGTTTCGAATAACTCATTGGTACATTGGCCGTCCGGTTTGAAGCCGGCACCTCTGGTTAGGAAGAACGAGTCGTTACCGGTTGAACACACGCACACTAAAAATGAAATATACAAAATATGTTTTGTATTAGGCTCATTGTCATTGTCATGGCATTGTGAGTATTTGTGAGGGCGGAGAGAGCTCTCCAACCGACTCTTTCACTGCTTGATGGTACTGCAGTTTTATGGTGCTGGTGACTTGATTGCACCATTTATCAGGTCTGCCTCTAGCTCTCTTGCCCTCTATCTTGGAAACCATATGCTCATTGTAGTACCTACAGTTGTAATAGAAAAATATTACTCACACGCTATGAAGCCGACGAAAACCACAAGGAGCTTCATGGTTGAGCCAACGCAGCCTGCAGTAACTTGGGCTCATTCTTCCAGATAAGCTTTATATAGCAAGTTATTATTCTTTTATCAGTTAATTTTACTGATAAATCTCCTTGTTGGTATCCATATGCATTTTTGGTGATAATGATTGATCGATAGTTTTACATTTACAGTACCTAGATTTATAAATAAGATTGATTTATATTTCATTATGATACGGGTTGGTGCATACGTTGTTTGTGCGCAACTTTAATTGCGATAAAAGAGATTTAATTGATATAAGATAGGACGAAAGACAACATCAAGAACAATTTGAAGTAAGTAACTCTATTTGCCTTGTTTGACTTTTACGCGTTCAATTATATGGTTTCCAGTTCTCGCACAAAAAGCAGATATCTTTAATAATCACTCTGGTGTCATTCCGTCTATTAAACTCGTAGTGTGGTTTCTTTTAGGCAGCGTTGTATGGAGAGCTGGACAATTTTGGGTAGAGTATGCCACTCGGAATGGATGTTAAATTAGGTTAAAACGAGCCCAAACCTGTGTTGTGTTTGCTTAACAATTTATAAAGTCCCCACTGATGGGCTAAGGGTCTCTTTTCGAAACTCAGGAAGGTTAAGCAGTTAAGTAAGATTAGTAAAATCATCGGTATATATTATCAAATTATTCCGTTAAGTAATTCAGAACAATTTATCACCTCATATACCTACAGTAACAGGCATATTTATTACCCTTATTTAAAATTTGAGTGCGTTTGGCTTCACCTTACCTGATGGTAAGTGCCGGTGCATGCCCAACCTATACATGAACAACCTATACATCTTTTGAGACTAAATTAATCTTTTTGCGTAATATAAGTACATTTTACAACCAAAATCAGTTTGGATTTCAGAAGAGTAAATACACCACAGTGGCTATTTAAAGTTTTGAAACAAATTTGGACTGAGGTGAAAATAGAAATACATATGATGGGCTGTTTATGGATTTATCAAAAGCTTTCGACTGTGTTCTACATGAAATCTTGATTAAACAACTAGAGAATATTGGGTTACGGGAGAATGCCTTAAAATTAATGGAGTCCTATCTTTCTAACAGAGTGCAAGCCACAATTGTTGAAAAGTACAATTCAAATAGAAATACGCTAGAGGAAATTCAATCTGATGTTAGAAAAATACAATTAGGTGTCCCACAGGGAAGTGTTCTGGGATCTTTATTAATCCTTAACTATAGAAATGAGTGTTTTGTTTGCTGTGACGCTACTATTTTTATACCAACAGATATATTGAGTTATCATGAATATATTGTTGTAGAACGACTTGTAGGTAGTAGACTAGTGGGCGTGGGTTTATATATAATATGCGTGCCGCAGAATTAATTTTATTATTAAAAATAAGATATTTAATGGCCTACGAAAATATGATCACATCTCTCAGTATCGGAAAGAACTAACAATAAATAAATAAATAATTATTAAGAACACAAATAAATAAATTTGTATTTGTACTAAGGTGGCTATCTGTCCGCCGTCGTAGAGACGCACACGTTCTATCTCTCCTATATTCTTTATTATTTGGCCAAAAATCTCCTACTTATCTTCAAACCCCTTTTCACTACTTGTTCTCTACACACAACCGACCGCTCCTTTCAGCGACTTCGCTCCGTTTGCATGTACCTTCACACACTACTAATTTTTTCTCCAACTTATTCACTCTGCGTGAATATACTAGAATCACTAGTGTACATAGCACCAGGACCCATTATACCGTTGTTATGGGGGACTTTAACGCGAAACTGGGCAAACGAAGCAATGGTGAGCTGAGAGTATGGCAATTTGGATATGGAGTAAGAAATGCAGGTGGCCAGATGCTGACCGACTTTATGGAGAAGGAGAGCCCCTTTATGATGAACTCCTTCTTCAAAAAGTCAAAACAGCGGAAGTGGACATGGTTGCATCCCAATGGCGTAACGAAGAACGAGATAGACTTCATCTTGTCGACAAGGAGGCAAATATTCAATGATGTCTCCGTGATCAATTCAGTCAAAACAGGAAGCGATCACCGGATGGTCAGAGGCACATTGAATCTAAAGACCAAGCTAGAAAGATGTCGACTGATGAAGTCTACGCTCCGACCGGCGCCCATCCCGCTCCAAAACCCCGAGAGCTTTCAGCTCGAGTTGCTAAATCGTTTCGAATGCCTAGGAGACTGCGAGAATGTGGACGATTATAATGACAGGTTCGTGGAAATTGTCCAAACGGTCGGATCTAAGATTTTTAAAACTCGCCGTTGAAACAGAACCAAAAAAATCTCTTACTTCACCAGCAACTTCATGGAAGAAAGACGCAGATTGGTTTTGCAGTCCTCTGAAGACGCTTCTCAGTATCGGCAACTAAACAGGCAGATCTCTAAGTCCCTGACTCGCGATTTACGCCAATATAATACAAATTGTATTAAAGAGGCGATTGAGCAAAACAAAGGTTTAAAAGTGTTCGTGAGAGACCTGTCTGCTGCACAAAGCCAACTGACCAAGCTGAAGACTGAGGATGGCAGGACCATATCGTCTAATACTGAGTCGCTGAAAGAAGTTGAGAAGTTCTATGGACAATTGTACAAGACTGTTTGCCTGTCAGCGATCTGGCTAAAGACCCAAGAGCCAGACTAACCCGACACTATACCGAAGATATCCCGGACGTCAACCTGTACGAGATTAGAATGGCTCTCAAACAGCTCAAGAACAACAAGGCACCGGGTGATGATGGAATTACGGCTGAACTTCTGAAAGCAGGTGGATCACCGGTACTAAAAGCTCTTCAGAAGTTATTTAATTCCGTTATACTCGAGTATATCTCCGAAACTGTTCACCGCCGCCCTGGAAGATGTTTTTAAGCTTCTGGACTGGGGTGGACTTGGCATCAATATCAACGGCAAGTACATATCCCACCTCCGATTCGCTGACGATATCGTGGTCGTGGCTGAGACCATGGAAGACCTAAGCACAATGCTCGATGGCCTCAGTAAAGTCTCTCAACAAGTGGGCCTTAAAATGAACATGGGCAAGACGAAAGTAATGTTAAATGTCCTTGTCGCACCCACCCCTCTAAAGGTTGGAGACTCTACACTGGAAGTTGTTGACGAATATGTATACCTGGGACAAACAGTCCAGCTAGGCAGGTCCAACTTCAAGAAAGAGATCAATAGACGAATCCAACTCGGCTGGGCAGCGTTCAGGAAGCTTCGCAATATCTTCACGTCCTAAATACCGCAGTGTATCAAGACTAAGGTCTTCGACCAGTGGTGTTGCCAGTGATGACTTACGGAACTGAGACATGGTCGCTTACTATGGGCCTCATAAGAAGGCTCAAGGTCACCCAAAGGGCAATGGAGCGTGCTATGCTCGGAGTTTCTCTGCGTGATCGAATCAGAAACGAGGAGATCCGCAGGACAACTAAAGTAACCGACATAGCTCACAGAATCACTAAACTGAAGTGGCAGTGGGCAGGGCACATAGCTCGTAGAACAGATGGCCGATGGGGCAGTAAAGTTCTCGAGTGGCGACTGCGCACCGGAAAACGTAGCGTAGGCAGGCCTCCCACGCGGTGGACGGACAACCTGGTGAAGATCGCGGGAAGCCGATGGATGCGAGCAGCGCAGCACCGGTCGTCGTGGAAATCCTTGGGGGAGGCCTTTGTCCAGCAGTGGACGATTTTTGGCTGATATGATGATGATACATTAAATTTATACTATACATAAACGAATTAAACATATAATTATATATTACCCAAAATGGGTCTTATAAGGTGAGCAGCTGGTAAATATATATAAGTATTTATATAAGTATTTATATAAGTATTTATATAAGTATTTAGGTAATTTATTTTATAATTTATTAAGTTTTGTGATTGTGTTCGGAAAGAATTTAAAATGATATTGTCAAATTGATTGGCGCATGCGCGGAAAAGAAATAAATGGGATAAAAAGATAGTCGAATGAAAGGAGAATGAATATCTGCGCACCGCGCTACAAAATTAATGAAATATGTATCACTATTTGACATGTCTACAAAATTGTTGACAATTTAGATAAGACTAATATTATGGAATTTAGGAATTACAAAAAGGAACTACTTGTAATATTAGGTACTGTTATTTTGTTATTGTTATCCTCTCTTTTTTTTTTAAGCTGTTTATTTAATTTAATCCTAATATTATGTATGTGTGTTTGGTGACAAGGAATCAATAAATGTCTTATGTCTTATGAACCACATAATTTAAATATCATTATCCTACTAATCCTACGCATATTACAAATGTGAAAGTTTATATGGATTTATGGATGTATGTATGGATGTTTGTTGCTCTTTCACGCTTTAACCACGGAGCGGATCGGGATATAACTTGGCACACATATAGGTTAGGTCCTGGAATAGGACATAAGCCACTTTTTACCCCGGGTCTTATTCCCACGGGAAAATAGAAAACAACGCGGGCGTAGCCGCGGGCGGACGGCTAGTATTATAAATGTTAAAGTTTGTAAGTATGGATATTGTAAGTATGGATATATGGATGTTGTTACTCTTTCACGCAAAAACTACTGAACGTATCTGGCTCAAATTTGGTAGATTGACAGATTAGGACCTGCATTAATATATAGGCTACTTTTTTCCACGCTCGCGTTTAGCTTGCGGATCGCGCACTGCGCACCCTCGAAGACAGTCATAGAGACTATGTTCACGCGAGCGAAGCCGCTGGCAAAAGCTAGTGTGTAATAGAGCATTACAATTAGTGAATGACAATTTTTTAAGGAATTGCGTGATAAAAAGATATGAAGTAAATGTTATACTTTGTCTATACTAAGTAATGTGACTTCGACAGAAGTTAGTCGAAATGCATATTATGCCTACGTTTATCCGTTTTTAATATAAGGCATCATCTATTTCGGTAACTCTGTAAATGTCAAGTCTACTTTCATATTACACTAGTGGATGCCCGCAGCTTCGCCCGCGCAGATCCCGATTTTTGCGGTTCCCGTGGGAATTTCCCAAAATCCTTTCTTAGGGGATGCCTACGTCATAACATCTACCTGCATGCCAAACTTCAGCCCGATCCGTCCAGTGGTTTGGGCTGTGCGTTGATAGATCACCATGTCAGTCAGTCAGTCAGTTATATATATTTAGAAAAACCATGTCTAAGGATTAAAATGCGAAATGCTTAGCACTGAGTTTCTAAGGTCTGCATTAAAAGAAAAAAAAAATATCTTACACTACTTATGTACTGGAAATGAGTGTGTAAAAAACAATAGAGTAAATATTACAAAAAAAAATTAAATCTATCATAGAAATGTTCTACGCAGCCAATATAAATATGACAAGTGCGTAGTTGTAGGTGCTAAAATTTTTAATCACTTATCAATGTTTATCAAGTCATTAGATGGTACTAAATTTAAAAAAAAAAACACTAAAAGATTGGTTACCGGAGAAGGTATTTTATACTTTAGAAGAATATTTTTCGAATTAATTTCAAGTTGCTTTTTATATTTTAATTTTTAAATACAATGATGACTATATTTTAAATGTTTAAACCATGACTTTTGTATGCCCGAAATGGGTAAACTGATTATATTAAATAATTGTAACAACTATATTCCTCAGTTCTGACAATAAATATTATTTCATCTTATTCTCATAATAATTTGTTAAATCGATAAAGTCAACTCTTAAACTAAATTTTTTTTTAAATCTATGAATTTATTAATGAGTACGTGCATACATAAGTAATGGAAAAAATTATTTATAAGTAACAAAATAATCAGAAGGTGCTAAAAATAATATCTCATTAATTACTTTGACTTGACTTTATCTTATCTAAAACACCTTTTTTGTGATTTTTAATAATATACTAGCTTTTGCCCGCAACTTTTCCCGCGTGGACATCATTTTTATTATGACTGTTTTTGAGTGTGAGAGGTGCGCAAGCCGCAAGCAGCTTGCAAGCGTGGACATGAGTTTTAGCCAGACCCCTTGGGAACTATGTCAGGATATGCTAATTTGTAAATTATGTCATTTTTCACCCCCTCAACCATCTCTGTGCAAAAAAAACACAACAATCCATTGTTCCGTTGCAATTTCAAAGAAATTAAACAAAAAAGTGGTATTATCCATTGATCGCAGCCTTCCAGGCTACACGTCCATTGTTGCCATGCAAAATATTTACAGGTCTGCGAAGAAACTCCGAAGGTTGTGTGTGAAGTCGACCAACCCGCACTGGGCCCGCGTGGTCGACTAAGGCCTAATCGCCCTGATTTCAGGGTGGGCTCGAGCCCCTCGGTGGGGACGTATATGAGCTGATATAATAATATTTTCTATGATAGATTATATTTGTAACAGATTTCGTAGGCAATGTGGCAGAAAATAGTAAAACTACCACTCAAAAGTTCTCTTCAGAGCCCTAAAATTAAAAAAAAAAAACATTTAGGAGTCGAATCCACATTTTGAAAAAAAAAAAGTGAATATATTTCAAACTTCGAAGTGCTTCGGACCAGTCTGGTAATGAAGAGGATATTGCAAAAGTTTAGGTACCTGAGTCGGAACTAATTCAGAATTATAAAAGTGACGACATTAAGATCACGCCCAGGATCACTACCGGATCCAGGGTCAGGGCCTTAGAGAAGAATCTGATAGTGAATGCTGAACTGAATGTGAATAAAAGGACCTTGGTAAAATTGTCGCTTTAAAAATGCGTTTATTTAATTTGTTTACAAGAAAAAATACCATATAAGGTTACTTGCCGATGATACGATATCCCATGTTTCTTTTTTGCCTTTCTTTTATGATATTTACAGCCTCTAACAACACAATAAGGCATTTTTATATGGAATATCTTTCCACCGCACTGTACAATTTCCCGCAGACGACTGACTCGCGAGTGTGCGTAACTTAAGTAAGTAATATAATATGTCATTGGGGGGGGGGTTTCATTTCTTTTTGGCAGGCGCCCTAGATTATCTGATTATTGACGAACTGTTTGGCCTAGTGGTTGGAGACAATTACTGCTGAGACCATGAAAAAAATAGGTTGCTGTGACAAACTACGAAGTACGGCCTAAAAGGGATGACGAATGCTATAGTCATCTGAGTTGCATTTTATAATCTAATCTAACGAAATTTTGTTCTAGAAATTTTAGAAATACCTCAGCGTGACGTCATAGTTTTGCAGCGTCATTTATGTACTCATTTTGTGATTTTGGTGAATTAAAAATTGAAGACTTGATAGAAAACAAAACGAGTAAGGTTTAAATTTAGTGATCAAGTGTTCATAATTTATTTCTGATGCTGTCGTCATCCCTACAAAAAGATTTAAATCAGGGTATTAGGTAAAAGCAATAGAACGATCTTGATTGGAATAGCATCATCTAACAAAATCGCATGATTTTTCGATAAAACCATTTGTTTTTTAATGATAAAGAGGATTTCTTGATAATAATTAATTTACTATCAGCCGTTGCCAATATAATAAATAGTGCAGAAACATAGTAGAAATCAAGTCCGTAGAATAAGCGTCTAACATGAAGCTCCTAGCGGTTCTCGCTGTCTCTATAGCGTGTGAGTACATTTACAAATCAAGTCCGTAGAATAAGCGTCTAACATGAAGCTTGTTGCGGCTCTCTCTGTCTCTATAGCGTGTGAGTACATTTACAAATCAAGTCCGTAGAATAAGCGTCTAACATGAAGCTTGTTGCGGCTCTCTCTGTCTCTATAGCGTGTGAGTACATTTACAAATCAAGTCCGTAGAATAAGCGTCTAACATGAAGCTTGTTGCGGTTCTCGCTGTCTCTATAGCGTGTGAGTACATTTACAAATCAAGTCCGTAGAATAAGCGTCTTACATGAAGCTCGTTGCGGCTCTCTCTGTCTCTATAGCGTGTGAGTACATTTACAAATCAAGTCCGTAGAATAAGCGTCTAACATGAAGCTTGTTGCGGCTCTCTCTGTCTCTATAGCGTGTGAGTACATTTACAAATCAAGTCCGTAGAATAAGCGTCTAACATGAAGCTCGTTGCGGCTCTCTCTGTCTCTATAGCGTGTGAGTACATTTACAAATCAAGTCCGTAGAATAAGCGTCTAACATGAAGCTTGTTGCGGCTCTCTCTGTCTCTATAGCGTGTGAGTACATTTACAAATCAAGTCCGTAGAATAAGCGTCTAACATGAAGCTCGTTGCGGCTCTCTCTGTCTCTATAGCGTGTGAGTACATTTACAAATCAAGTCCGTAGAATAAGCGTCTAACATGAAGCTCGTTGCGGCTCTCTCTGTCTCTATAGCGTGTGAGTACATTTACAAATCAAGTCCGTAGAATAAGCGTCTAACATGAAGCTCCTAGCGGTTCTCGCTGTCTCTATAGCGTGTGAGTACATTTACAAATCAAGTCCGTAGAATAAGCGTCTAACATGAAGCTCGTTGCGGCTCTCTCTGTCTCTATAGCGTGTGAGTACATTTACAAATCAAGTCCGTAGAATAAGCGTCTAACATGAAGCTTGTTGCGGCTCTCTCTGTCTCTATAGCGTGTGAGTACATTTACAAATCTAGTCCGTAGAATAAGCGTCTAACATGAAGCTCGTTGCGGCTCTCGCTGTCTCTATAGCGTGTGAGTACCGACCTCAAAAAAATTTAAGCCACTAATTTAATTTGTACCCGCCTTTGATTTCGTTATTGTTGGTTAATGTTGTATATTTAAGTATAATATTATTATTTCACACTTTTGAGTGAATTTTATTTTGAAGTCGGTTTTAAGTTTTTTAAAACTTTTTTTATTTTCTTTATTTTTAGTGGTAATGCTATCTATCTAACAACGTTAAATCCAATCACCTATACTCACCAATAGGAATTATCAAATCATAATACATGTGTTTCTGATTCAGAAACACAGTGAAGATCGCGGGAAGCCGATGGATGCGGGCAGCGCAGGACCGGTCGTCGTGGAAATCTTTGGGGGAGGCCTTTGTCCAGCAGTGGACGATTTGTGGCTGATATGATGATGATGATGAATACATGTGTTTCATTAACAGATACAGAGTCCTGTGGCTTCCATCATCATCTTAGCAGCATGAAAGTTAAGGAGTTAAATCGTCCATCATCAGCTCATCTGAATAACCTGAAGGAATACAACTATCGGTCTATGCATACCTACGTTTATATCTATGTATAACATTTAAAAGAATTTTCCTGCAACTCCTAACCGTTAAGGAGTTGTAACTTCCTATATCAGCTTATCAACATGAGAATATGACTAACAGACGCAAGTATATTAATAGCTTTAGAAAACATATGTATCACGTAATTAGTGCCCTTAAAATTCAAATTTTTCATTATTTTGAAGGGTTGCCCTCGATTTTCCTGAGATCCCATCATCAGATCCTGACTTGGTGACAATGAGACCCCTTGGGAGTATACTCTTTCGAATGAAAAAAGAATTTTGAAAATCGGTCCACAATTGACGGAAAAATCGGTAAACATACATACAACCTCCTCCTTTTTGAAGTCGGTAAAAAACAAATACGAATTGTCCATAGGTTTCTTAGTGAAAGTTGCTCAGTTTTATGAGTACAAGCCCCAGTTAAAAAGAAGTGCATACCTTTGTTAACACCCTGTATATAATTTTAGTTTGTGCTGGAAATGCAATTCCCCTGGTGCCGGGGGATAACAGCCACTACGTGGAGGGCGAAAGCCGCTACATATGGATGCCTGATGGTCACGGCGTGCCGCATCTAGTGGACCTGCAGGAACCCGCTGATGAGGACGTCCTGCGCACCACCAGGAATGGCGCCAACAACCAGTACTGGCTCTACACGAGGTTGGGAGCCAACTACTTAACATTTCTATTAACTTTCAAAGCTTTTATTTTTTTACTAGCAACTATTCTATCTTCTTCGTAAATTTTAGGACATATCCAAGTGGGTGCTGCAACAACTTTCCAAATAATATTTTTTAACGAAACAAAAACCAACTTCAAACAGGCAACTAAGGTTCCCCTCGATTTCTCTAGGATGCCATCATCAGATCCTGGTTTCCTTATCATGGTACCACCCTTGGGATATCTCCTTTCAAACAAAAAAACAATCAACAAAATCGGGTCTTAAACGATGAAATTATCCGCGAACACACATAAATATATTTTTATATATTTTGAACCTATTAGTTGCCTGTTTGAAGTCTATTTTTTTTTTGTTAAAAACTTATTATTCGGAATTGAAATTTGATTGAAAAAAGAATTTTGAAAATCGGTCCACAATTGACGGAAAAATCGGTAAACATACATACAACCTCCTCCTTTTTGAAGTCGGTAAAAAACAAATACGAATTGTCCATAGGTTTCTTAGTGAAAGTTGCTCAGTTTTATGAGTACAAGCCCCAGTTAAAAAGAAGTGCATTTATATATATATATATATATATATATATATATATATATATATATATATATATATATATATATATATATATATATATATATATATATCAAATCAAGGAGGAGGTTTCTCAATTCGATCGTATATATATATATATACGATCGAATTGAGAAACCTCCTCCTTTTGTTGAAGTCGGTTAAAAATAAACCTTTTTTATTACAGACAAAATCCCACTAACCATCAACTTCTTGTCGACGGTAACACCAACAGCGTACAATCATCCAATTACCAAGCTGGAAGACCATTGAAGGTTATCGTCCATGGATGGAACAATAACGGAAACTCTGACGTTAACCCTACGGTCAGGGACGCTTTCCTCGCCGTCTCCGACTGCAACGTCATAGTCGTTGACTGGAGTGCTCTCGCCAGCTCCAACTACAACACTGCCGTTAATGGAGTTCCTAGTGTTGGACAACATATAGCCAGCTTCCTGATCTGGCTGATCAACAACTTTGGTGGCAACTGGAACAATGTCCACTTGGTCGGCTTCAGTTTGGGTGCTCACATCGTTGGCAATGCTGGACGTGCCGCTGGCAGTCGCGCTGCTAGAGTTACCGGTAGGTTTTCATTGCTCTATCTTTATATATGGAGCGTGCTATGCTCGGAGTTTCTCTGCGTGATCGAATCAGAAACGAGAAGATCCGTAGGAGAACCAAAGTAACCGACATAGCTCTCAGAATTGCTAAACTTAAGTGGCAGTGGGCGGGGCACATTGCTCGTAGAACAGATGGCCGTTGGGGCAGTAAAGTTCTCGAGTGGCGAGCACGCACCGGAAAGCGTAGTGTAGGCAGGCCTCCCACTCGGTGGACCGATGACCTGGTGAAGGTCGCGGGAAGCCGCTGGATGCGGGCAGCGCAGAACTGGTCGTCGTGGAGATCCTTGGGGGAGGCCTATGTCCAGCAGTGGACGTCCTTCGGCTGATATGATGATCTTTATATTCAACATATCAGCCAAAAGATGTCTACTACTTGACAAATGTCTCCACCAAGGATTTCCACAACCGCTTCCAGGACCTTCACTAGATCGTTGGTCCACCGAATGGGAGGCCTGTCTACGCTTCGTCTTCTGGTGCGCGGACGCCATTGCAGAACTATACCGTCCCAACCACCAAGCTAGTTGCTCTGCCCGCTGCCACTTAAGTTTCGCGATTCTGTGAGCAATGTCGGTTACCTTAGCTTTTTTTCTTCTACATTTTGCGAAGCGTTTTTGGGCTCAGACAAGGGGGGGTCTTTTATTAAAATTATAAACTTTCGGTGGCATTGATCTCATTCTCGGATTAAAAGTTAAACGAAATTGACTCCATCCCAGCCCATCTCCATTTTTTTTTATTAAAAATTTGAGTGCGTTTGGCTGCTTTGTTTTCTTCAATTGTAACGCGGTAACGCATTACTGTTATTTATGTGTAACATCTTTGCTCTGGCTTTCCTGCAATTTGTGGGAGTGATTTCGTGAAATGGGACGGAAATGTGTAACAAGAAATGCGAACGTTTTTTAATTCTCGAAAACTAAGGTTGTCATAGCCATGCCGCCTAGTGTGGTGACAAAGGCAAAGATGACATACTACTATTCGAAGTGTCGGCCCGTGAATGTACGACCCGATAATTAATTAATTTCATAAGTATTTTGTCACATGTTACACATCATATGCGAGTACTGTAGGTCTCGTTTTTTTTTTATCCTTCTTCCTTTTAATCTATTTCTCATGCGCCGGCACATAACAACTTGTGTGTCACATTTTGCTTCAAAATCCGAATTTCCTATATTTCCTATAATTATATTAATATTTTTCGCTCCGAAACTTTGATTTAGTACAGTCGAGATACCTCGGGACTGTTTGTAAAATAACTATTTGAAACTGATACTCTCTTAAAGACCCATCCGGGTCTTAAAATTAATATCTACTATTTCTACATTAAACTCGATTGTGTTCACGCACGTAGTTATTTACCCACGTCACAGTATTACAATATGGGTATAGGTTTACAGTACTTACGCAGAGCAACGGAAGGGTACTTGCGGGGCAGTGGGCGGCGGGGCTTGCCAGGCTGACTACAGGCTAGTACCTACGCCGTGGCGGCATCGTGCGACATTAAACGCGTTGCGCTACTGTAAGCCATATCGTAATACTGTGCCCACGCCCTACCTTACCTACTCCTACCCGTAGTTCTACAAATTTAGGGCAACCAAAACCCTATTTCTCAGACTCTGCTGTCCGTCCGTCTGTCTGTCTGTACGTCTGTCACCAGGCTGTATTTCATAAACAGTGATAGCCAGACAGTTAAAATTTTCAAAGATGATGTATTCTGTTGCTGCTATAACAACAAACACTCAAAATTAGAAAAATGAAAGCCTCCATACAAAAACACTTGTTTTTTTTTTATTCACAATTGGTAAACCCTTGACAACATCTCACCTGGTGGTAAGTGACGATGTTGCCGAAGATGGAAGCGGGCTTACCAAGATTCCCCAACGCAATGGGGAAACTGGCTATCTTATCTTCATGCCGGAACACACCAATGATATCAACATTGATATTTGGGGGCAAGACTTAGATAAGATGGTGGTAGCTAGCCAGGCGGGCTTAGAAAATGCCCTACCACCAACCAAACCGAGTCTTACAATTGACCCCGCCGGGAATCGAACCCGCGACCTCCTGTGTAAAGCCAGTGAACTTTGCCTCTGAGCTACGGAGGCGGTTTAAACGTGAAGAAACTAAAGCCATATATTATGATGGTACGGAACTCGTTGTGCTCGGTTGAGACTCGCACTTTACCGGTTTTTTTATTACTTTTTTTTTTTTCAATTAGTGAGACCTCGGCATCATTTCATCTGATGGTAAGTGACGATGATGCCGAAGGTGAAAGCGGGATTACCAAATTCCCCAACGCAACGGAGAACTGGCTATCTTATCTTCAAGCCGGAACACACCAATGTTGTTAACACTATTATGGCGGCAAGATGCCCTACTAATATGTTCGCAAAGTTTGGATTCAATCCGGCATGTAGTTTTTGTATTAAAGCGGAACTACGTTTGTATGGAAACTCGAGCCTCCTGTGGGCCCCTAACTTCAAAGCTTAAAGGTTTTTCTTTTGTAATTAGTTAGGAATCATCATCGTTGCTTTTCATTGTAGAATTAAAGAATGATTCCTCTTGTTTTCAATCAACTGTTATCAGTTATTGAAATAGGCAAGTGCGCGAGTTCGAGGATCAGCGTAAAGCTGCCCTTGATACCAAACGCGACCAGTTTTAACTGCCTTTAGGCCCGACCACCTGCGACCATTTCATACAATTACGAGGGTGGCATACTTAAATGCCCTCAGTGCGCGAGGAGTTTCGCTGCGAAGATTGGCTACATTCTAAAACCATCTTCGAGCGCACGCGCGGCAAACCGACTAGGAGTCGAAGTGTTCGCCATGACCGAAATCGGTCGGATAGGTCATCATCATCATCAGTTATTTATTAATGATCAAAGTCATATTAAATTTTCTTTGACAGGATTGGACCCTGCGGGCCCGTTGTGGGGTAGCAACAGCAACGCTTTCAACGCCAACGATGGCCAGTACGTCGAGGCTATCCATACTGATGGCGGGCTTTTGGGGATCAATGACCCAATCGGCCGTGTCAACTTCTATCCCAACGGTGGCAGGAACCCTCAGCCTGGCTGCTGGCTCAGCAGTTGCTCTCACGGCCGTTCTTATGAGTTTTTTGCTTCCAGCATCTACTCCAACCATTTAGTGGGAAGACAGTGCAGTGACCTTAATCAGGCTAACAGCAACCAATGCTCTGGTGCTACCCTCAACTTGGGCAACTCCATCCTAAGCAAAAGCGGGTACGTTTTGACACTTTTTTATAGATGTTTTTAGAGTTCTATAATGTCTGGTTTGGTTTTTTAGGCGCTTTGCACACGACGGGGCGGGGCGGGCCGGTCAATTTCGCCGCCAACGATAGCACAAAGGGAATCCTATACTACCAACGCACATGGAGGACAAAAAGACCGCGCCGACCGCGCCGCCTCCATGTGCGTTGGTAGTATAGGATTCCTATACTACCAACGCACATGGAGGACAAAAAGACCGCGCCGACCGCGCCGCCTCCGTGTGCGTTGATAGTATAGGATTCCCTTTGTGCTATCGCTGGCGGCGAAATTGACCGGCCCGCCCCGCCCCGTCGTGTGCAAAGCCCCTTAGTGTTCCGTATCCAAAGGGTAAAAACGGGACCCTATTACTAAGACTTCGCTATCCGTCTGTCGCCAGGCTGTATTTCATGAACCGTGATAGCTAGGCAGTTGAAATTTTCACAGATGATGTATTTCTGTTGCCGCTATAAAGCAGCATAATATAAAGCAATTGATATCAACATATTTTCACAGATGATGAAATACATCGTACATTAAAATATGTTGTTATCATTAAATACTAAAAATTAGAAAAAGTGAAAGTCTTCATATAAAAAATATGTTTTTTTAAACGTGAAGAAACTAACGCCATCTAGTATGATGGTACGGATCCTTTTGTGCGCGGTTCTGACTCGCACTTTACCTGTTTTTTTTTAAATCAAAAATTCTTATTTATCTTTCAGGAACGGCATGTACGCTCTCACTACAGGCAACTCCTGGCCTTTCTAAAAACTCTACAAACAACTCAGAATTTGAAAATAAACGTATCATCGATTTCAGTTTTTGTGTTTTTTTTTAATACCAAGGTGACATTAATAGTGAACGTGTACTTTAATGTGGACTTATATTCATCATCATCATCATCATCATCATCATCAGCCGAAAAACGTCCACTGCTAAACAAAGGCCTCCCCCAAGGATTTTCCACGACGACCAGTCCTGCAGTGGCCGCATCCATCGGGTTCCCGCGATTTTCACTAGGTCGTCGGTTCATAGCGTTGGAGGCCCGCTTTCTGGTGCGCGGTCGCCACTCAAGAACTTTACTACCCCAACGGCCAACTTAAAGGTGGGCTTGTACTCATCAAACTGAACAACTTTTGTTCCACAACTTTGCTTAAATCGCGATTTTTTTCACAACAATCAAGTATTTTTTTTAGTTCCCTCGGGAACTGCATTAGATTTTGCTATTTTCCCGGGATAAAAAGTAGCTTATGTCCTTCCCCGTGACACAGGCTACCTGCATGCCAAATTTCATTAAGATTGGTCAAGGCGATGAAGCGTGAAAAGGTAACAAACAAACAAACACATTTTCACATTTATAATATTAGTAAGGGTAGGTGCAAATTACACTCTTTCCGATAGTCATAAAATAGTGATTACATAATTTCATTTGTAAAAAATCAAGAAATAAACAATCATTAGCTAATAACGTCAAAGTCCAATACTTGATACAAAAATAGAATGTCATTAGAACATGAAAACAATATGACACGAGAAGTTATACAATAAAATCATTAAATGTCTTTGACGTTAGCAAAGTATATATATTAGGGTATCAATTAAATGGTTAGCATAATATTGTTATTTCTGTGAGCAGAAAAATATAATCGGTCAGCAGAAATAGCTAATCGGTCAGCAGAAATAGCTAATTGGTCAGCAACTCATGGTCAGCAAACATTTCAAAATCAATCAGCAATTTATGTAATTCTGGATGGCTGTAATTATTTTAAACATCCCCGTACTACACTCTTCCTACAGTGTTGAGTGGTCGACGGAGCCCCTTCGGGGCTCCTACTTCTGTGTTCTCATGTTAAACCTAACACTACGACTGTGCGGGGAGGCGAGCTAAAGCTCGCCTCCCCGCACAGTCTCCGAACCTAACGGATCCGAGTCGGGGTGCTCCGCAAGTCCGAGCTCGCTTCGCTCGCTCCCGCTTCCATTTAGAACTCCCCGTACCACACTCTTCCTACAGTGTTGAGTTGCTGCTTATAGACATGTTTTTCTGCCGCTCAATCATGAAATCTTGCCGCTCAAGTAGTTATTTTGCGGACCGAATGTTTATTATGCCTTTAAAAAATATATATTTCTATATATTAGTACTAACATAACATTAGTGTAGGCCAGTTCACACTGACAGCACCCGGTCACGAGTATAACGCGACAGTCAGCCATCGCTCCTCTCAACCATTTTAGAGGGAAAGGAACGACCCAGCTCCCGGGTGGAGAGGGCTTGTGGGTGTCAATGCTTGTTCGACTGTAAACGCGAATGTAATATTACAAACGCGAAAGTTTGTATGTATGTATAGATGTATGGATGTTTGTTACTCTTTCACGCCACAACAAATAAACGGATCTGGATGAAATTTGGTTGGTAGACAGATTAGGACCTGGATTAACATATAGGCTACTTTTTCCACGCTTGCAAGCCGCTGGCGGCTCGCGCACTGCGCACCGTCGAGAACAGTCATAGAAACTATGTTCACGAGAGCGTAGCCGCTAGCAAAAGCTAGTTTTTAATTAATGGTAAGGTTTATTAATCCAGTGTTTCGATCATTAGTCAGGTCATAATTAATTTGTTATTATTGAGTTGTCTTTGTTTATTTAAAATTTCATTCTCTCTATCTCTGCAGGACGAGATTAGCAGCGTTGTTGGTTGGTTTTTGTCAACCGACTTCAAAAAGGAGGAGGTTCTCAATTCGACTGTATGTTTTTTTTTTGTATGTTTGTTACGCGATATCTCCGCCGATTGTGAACCGATTTTCAAAATTATTTTTTTATTTGAAAGAGTACACTCCCGAAGTATACTCCCGAGGGGGTCCCATTGTCTCCAAATCAGGATCTGATGATGGGATCCCAGGGAAATCGAGAACAACCCTCAAATTTTATAGGCACATATTACGTGTTTCATGTATTTCCTAAAACTAATGTCTCCAGTTTTGGCGTCTGGTAGTCATCATCTCATCATCATCAGATGAGCTGATGAAGGAAGGTACAACTCCTTAACGGTAAGGAGTTGGAGATAATTCTTCAAAAATTTTACGTAGACCGATAGTTGAATCCTTTAGGTTATTCAGATGAGCTGATGATGGAAGATTTAACTCCTTAACTTTCATGCTGTTGAGATGATGATGGAAGCCACAGGAATCTGTATCTGTTAATGAAACACATGCATTATGAATTATGATTTGATGGTTCCTATTGGCGAGTGAGTGATTGGGTATAACGTTGTTAGATAGATAGCATTAACACTAAAAATCAAAAATTAAAATTAAAAGTTTAAAAAACTTAAAAACCGACTTCAAAATGAATTTCACTCAAAAGTATGATATAATATTATTATACTTAGACACACGACATTAATCAACAATAACGAAATCAAAGGTGGGTAGGAATTAAATTAGGGGCCTAAATATTTTTTTCAGGTCGGTGTCAGCAATGCCATCGAATCTAAAACATCTGATACGTAAGTAGCTGTATGCTGATACCGACCTCAAAAATAAATTTAGGCCCCTAATTTAATTCCTACCCAAATTTGATTTCGTTATTGTTGGTTAATGTCGTGTACCTGAGTATAATAATATTATTTCATACTTTTGAGTGAAATTCATTTTGAAGTCGGTTTTTAAGTTTTTTAAACTTTTTTTTTTCTTTAGTGTCCACTTCGTGAACAATCCTGTCACTATATACTTATGTATCCCACCCTACGTATCTTGCAGATCACTCTTCAATAGACTTGGTGTTTTGCCGCTACCCTCGCTCTACTTTTATGAAATTTGTATATTTGTACGTACAAATGGCCGACTTTTCAAAAGAGCATGTGATGGAAGTATCAGATCCCGCAGGGAACCAAAAAACCTAGTGTTGCCTGACGATGTGCATTCGCATATATAACAAAATACCATATGAAATTAAGGATTTAAACACTAGATAATTTAAAATCTAATGACTTAAGTGGCTGAATGACACAAACTGTTATAATATTAAAGACTTCTTAAATTTGTAGATTACTTGAGATTAAGATTGACATTATGTAACGACGATGTAGGTAACGACTCGGTCCCCCTATCCAGAGGTGCCGGGTTCAAATCCGGACGGCCAATGTACCAATGAGTTTTTCAAAAAACTTACGTACATATAATTACCGATTGCTTTAACGGTGAAGGAAAACATCGTGAGGAAACCTGCACACGCCTGCAAAGAAACTCGAAGGTTGTGTGTGAAGTCGACCAGCCCGCACTGGGCCCGCGTGGTCGACTAAGGCCTAATCGCCCTGATTCAGGGTATGCTCGAGCCCCTCGGTGGGGACGTATATGAGCTGATATAATAATAAATAAAAAGATTGACATTATTTTTTATGTTTGTGAATTACTTCGGACGAAGATTAAAATATTTTGCATGCTATTTTAAATACTAGCTAAACATGAGTTCTATATACATATTTTAAGATCTTTTTATACCATGTTTATTATTATAAACTATGGATGTAAGTTCTAGTAGAGATATATGTATGGAGCTTCAGGAGAGCTCACCGGGCCAAGCCAGCCAAGAAAGCGGAAATGTATACAAAAATTCAAGATAAATTGAAATATAATTGAAAAGAAGCTTTTTTGTGTAACAATAGACCCATAAAAAAGGATTTCGTAAAAATAAAACTATAAATAAGGCAAAATACGACTTCTTCAGTAGAATTTAAGTATAAATGAATAAAAGTAAACCAGTATTAGCCTTACACATGGATATGACAAAAGCCTTTGACTAAGTGTTCCATAGCATTATTTTATCAAAATTAAATACATATGGATTAAGATTAAACATTTTAAATATAATAGCATCATACCTTACAGACAGACAGAAAAAAACACAAATCAACAGAATAAATTTAAAAAATAAGACATACGAAGAATTCACATGAAAGCTTCGAAATTTCCAATATGGAGTACCACAAGGCAGAGTGTTAGGGCCTTTACTATTTCTAAATTACATTAATTATTTTCCTAAAGTATCTCCATTCCCCATGGTACTCTTTGCTGACGACTGTTAAGTAATATATGACAATCCACGTCATACTACAAAATTATCTAACTTCATACAAACAATCCACGTCATACTACAAAATTCTCTAACTATATACAAAAAAATCACGTCATACTACTTAGGGTGCGTGCGTAGCCGAGTCAATGCTTTGCGTGATACTGAATTACTTTGAAAAATCCCATTATTTAATTATTGTCCAAATATATGTTATTTCGATTCGAATTCATTATGAATTTATGACGTAGGTACAATCTGATAGAAATCAGTATCCACCTGCCGCTATCATTATATCAGCTCACGTACGTAGTTTCTGCGCAGGTGTGTGCAGGTTTCCTCACGATGTTTTCCTTCACCGTTAAAGCAATCGGTGAGTATATGTACGTAAGTTTCGAAAAACTGATTGATACTTTGGCCGTCCGGATTTGAACCCGGCACCTCTGGATAGGGGGACCGAGTCGTTACCGGTTGAGCCACCGACGCTTTTAGTTGAGCCTGCCGCTATCAGCAAGTAATAATAATAGTTAGGTACAAATCGCCGCCTGCGACTTCGTCTGTGTAGAAATTTAAATAGGTACTCAATGTGTCTCCGTGAATGAGTTCCAGCAGAAAAGTAAAACCTCTTTCAAAACAGATATATGCATTGTACATGCAAAGAAGATCGATTTAAACTTCTGAATTTTCTTAGTCGATTAGTCTAAACACACACTATAATATGCCAGTTGATTTTTTTTTAAATAATTGTAGTTTTTAAAATCACAAAGTACATGCAAAGAAGATCGATTTAAACTTCTGAATTTTCTTAGTCGATTAGTCTAAACACACACTATAATATGCCAGTTGATTTTTTTTAAATTAATTAATTTTTTTTCTGACCATAAAGTTGCTGTATTTTTACTTTTTATTTTGTTTAACCCTTAATAATTCTTATTAATCTTCTTTTTGTTGAATACCGGTGCTTGCGTGTTACCGTGAACTTTCGAAGTTGTTGTTTTGATCATCTTATGTTTCTATCAGTGAGGACTTTTGAGTGGCTTTCTGTTTTTTGTTTGATTTTTATAATGTTACATTAGCTGTAAGTCTTCCTATTAAATAAATAAATAAATTGTAGTTTTTAAAATAACAAAGAAAAACATTGAAAAAGGGCAAAAGTGATGTAATTTTCTTTACTCTTTACACGTAAAGAAAAAAACACAGACAATATTATACCAATGCCTCGTCTTAACGGGACCTACACCAAATTAATTACATATATTTCTACAACTCACAATACTGATAGGATAGATCCTTACTAATATTATAAACGCGAAAGTTTGTATGTATGGATGTTGGTTACTCTTTCGCGCAAACACTACTGAACGTTTTTTTTTTATTTGAGTGCGTTTGACTGCAACTCACCTGATGGTAAGTAACGATGCAGTCGAGGATTGTACACGCAAACTCAAATAATGCCTATTCACTCAAAGATATTCAAACTATACGCATACACAACGAAACACTGGCTGAAATTTGGTAGGTAGAAAAATTAGGACCTGGATTAAAATATAGGCTACTATTTTCTACGCTCGCGAGCCGCTCCCTCGTTGCAGTCATAGAAACTATGTTTACGCAAGCAATTCGCTGGCAAAAATCTAGTAATAAAATAAAACGCTACTGATCTGATGATCTTATCTGAGTGCCAAAATCAAATAATCTTAATAAGTAATTATCATGACTTTAAACTGGAAACCCCCAAACAAATGATAACGTTATATAGGAAATGTTTACAAAACAGCCAAGTTCGAAAGTGTAGTGTAGTGTTCCGCAGCAAAGAATAAAGACTATTTACTACGTAAAAGAAGGTTAACTCTGCAGAATCATTTGAATGAATAGCGACTCTTGCTACGACACAATAAAGTGCAAATTCAAGTCGCACAGTGCTAATTACCTACAGTTAAATTAACCTACAAGTTGCCTCTCTTTCTATCTCGTAAGTCTTATCTCTTCTGATTACTGAATTTGCCCCATTCAGGGGGCCGCGCGGCTTAGACGTTAGTACTAATATATGCAGGTGCATATAAGGCGCAGGTACATTTTCATGCCTACAGCGCGCAGTGCGACAGGCCTGTCCGCAGTTATTACTTCATAACAATTAGTTAGTAGGAATTGACTTGAGAGCTTAATGTACCTATATATAGAAAAATTAAATGATTTGATTTGATAACTCAACTGAATTTTTGTTATTAAAGGATAGTCACCTTAAATGTTTCTTAACGAATATTTCTAGTATGCACATGAGCGATTTGGTTTAAGTTTTAAAACCCCCACTAGGACACAATTCTTGGTGGCATATCTCGCAAAGTACATTTATAAACAGTTTCGAAACACGATTTTATTTTCAAAAGAGTTATTTAAAAGAGCATGTGATGGATATCAGATCTTGCAGGGACCCAGAAAAGCTAGTTTTTCATGAAATTCTCAGGTCATTTGTGTATGATAAAAGTTGCCTGACGATGTGTATTCGCATATACAGGGTGTAAAAAAATTTGTTATGGACCCGTTAACTGGGGGTTCTACACATGATAATGAACAACTTTCCCCAAGGAACACATAGTCAATTCTCAAAAAAAAATTCATACTAAAATGCACAAAATTGGTCGATCAGCAGATTGATTTGTATGAAGAGTAAAAATTTCTTTTGGCGTTTTCAGTAAAGTCGTCGAAAATTTGTTCAGTATGATGAGTAGAACCCCCAGTTAACGGGACCTACACCAATTTTGTTACACCCTGTTTAACAAAATACCATACGAAATTAAGGATTTAAAAATTAGACAATTTAAAGTGTTACATGAGTTGCTGAATTACACAAAGTGCTATAATACTAACGACTTTTTTTTATTTGAAGATTACTTTGGATTAAGATTGACGTTGTATTTATGTTTTTTGGATTATACTGCGGACTAAGATTAAAACTATTTTGCATGCTATTTTAAACACTAGCTAAACAAGAGTTCTATATACATATATTAAGATCTTTTTACACCATGTATTTTTCAAGTCAATTAATTTCATTTCATTTTAAAAGACCTATTCAACGGTTCCTACACTAGTAGCACTCTAAAATAATACAGGTCTGCGAAATTTATTTTTTCGTAAGTTTTTTACAAAAACTGTTATTATTTCTTATAAATGTTCTAAAAGTAATATAAATATTTAACTAAGTTTTATTATGTCTGTCGCTATCAAATGAAATAACAATAGTTTATTTATAAACAGAACAATTAATGATAACGTTGTTTTTTTGGAAATAAAATCTACGTTTTGTTGGCTTTCTTTTATAAATTTTTTCTTCGTTTTTGTTTGCCCTTTTTTTTTATTACTCTGGTTGGTCACAGTTACAGACTATAAAACAGTTGGTCATAAACTATAGAATGATCAGCCACAAGGTATAGGATGGTGGCTTACAGATTAAAGATTGTAAATACAGACTAATGAAGAATTAATGTTGCTAAAAATAAGCAAATATATTAAAATTGAAGAGCTATATTTGTTCAACTTAAGTAATCTGCTGATCCGATTTCATCTGTTAATGATGTTAACTCATTTTTTGCCAATGTAGTAAAAGATCTAGCTTCCAAAATACGTACAAATACACAACCTCTGCAAGACAATCATTCTTCAATAGGTAATTTGAGTTCTATGGCAATACTAGAGGTCGACGAATCCGAAATAGAAAATATTATCATACATCTCCGACAAGACTGTGCAACTGGTTGGGAAGGTATATCTTCTATGTTGATAAACAAATGCCGGAAAGTGCTTGTTCCTTCGATTACAAACATTGTGAATTTGTCGCTCAGCACCGGAATTTTTCCAGTAGCCTTTAAAAAAGCTATTGTGCATCCAATATGTAAAACAGGAGAAAAAACAAGTGTCACTAATTATCGTCCGATTTCGGTTTTAACATCCTTATCCAAAATTCTTGAAAGGGTGCTTAATAACCGTCTCATTAAATTTCTTGATCATCATAATGGAATTGTCAAAAATCAGTATGGCTTAATGCAAAGAGCGGTATCAATTGAGGATGCTGTTTCCGACTTAGTTGATTCTATCGTCACTAATCTTGATGATAAAAAGAAGTGCATAGCGATGTTTCTCGACTTGTCTAAGGCTTTTGACACAGTTTGCATACCAATAATTCTATTTTCAAAACTTGAAGCCATTGGTATTCGTGTAATGGTCCTTAACATATTTAAAAATTATTTGACAGGACGAAAGTAGCAAGTCAAGATTGACAATCATCTTAGTGATGAACAATCCCTGGAGTATGGAGTGCTACAGGGAAGTATCTTGAGACCAACTCTTTTTCAAATTTACGTAAATGGTCTCGGTTCCTTAAATCTTACAAACTGTGATTTTTTTGTTCGTCGCCTAGTCAGTGGGTCTAACTGGGCTGATGTTAAAAACCATGAAGAAACTTCTTTTGAGCCTGTGACAAAATGGCTACAAAATAATGACTTTAAATTTAACGAAAACCATGTACGTTCCTTTTTCAACGAATTCAAAGATTCAAGATTCAAGATTCAAGATTATTTATTTGCATAAAACAGGTACATTGAAAGGTAACATGAAATAATTAAAGTCTCATCTGTTCAGCTAAAACTTAGTCTAGCATGCAAATCTTACAATATAATAATTAAAAATGTTAAATGTCAATTCTATAATATATATCATTAAATAATTCATTCACATCATAAAAATTTTGATCTAATAACCAGTTATACAATCTTTTTTTAAATAATGTCAGGTGAAGATCTTTAATTGCAATTGGGATACAATTATAAATTTTTATAGACATATAATAACAATTCTTTTGGTATAGTGTAGTTCTCGGACAGTGATCAAGCACCAATTTAATCTCGTTCCTAGTGCACCTTGGGTAAACATCTTTTGCAGTTTTAAATAGGTACTTATGCCGTTTCACAAACATACAAGTCTCAAATATGTATAGGCTTGGTAGCGTTAGCAATCTAAGTTGTGTAAAAAGTGACTTACAAGAATCCATAGGATGTGCTCCACAAATAGCACGTACACACTTTTTCTGGGCAACGAATACCCTTCCTATCAATGAGGAATTTCCCCACATAACCAGTCCGTATCGTAAAGCAGACACTATGTAACCATGATACGCTAAAATGGCTGTTTTGCGGCTTGATATTTTCCGTAGTCTGCCCAACACGTAAACAAATCTATTTATTTTATTACAAACCTTCTCAATATGTGCCTCCCAACAAATATATTTATCAAAAATTACCCCCAAGAATGATATCTGTTCTACATCTTTTATTGACTGATCTAAATATTTTATGTCTAGATTTATTTGTTTACGTTGTCTTGAATAAAATTGCATAAAGTTCGTTTTGCTTAAGTTTACATGTAGATTATTTAAATTAAGCCAATTTAAAATATTATCAATAGTTTTATTAATGTCCGCTTCATACTTATGTAAATCTTTGCTATTACTGCTTATTGTAATAGAAACATCATCAGCAAATAGTATGCATTTATGCTCAGTCACATTTGGAAGGTCGTTGATGTAAAGAAGGAACAGTAGTGGTCCCAGGATACTTCCCTGTGGAACCCCAAAATTGTTACATCTAAAGTTAGACCTATGTTGCAAGGCGCAGTTATTGTCGTTCATAATAACTGCTTCAACACATTGTTTTCTGTTAGTTAGGTATGATTTTAACCAATCCAAAGCTGAGCCCCTAATTCCATATCTATACAATTTATTTAAAAGCAAACCATGCATTACGAAGTCGAAAGCTTTCGACATATCCAGAAACAACGTCATTACATAATTTTTCATGTCAATATTGTGTATTATGTCATTTACTAAATTAAAAGTAGCCAAAAGTGTTGACTTGCCCTTCTGAAATCCATATTGTTCGTTTTTTATAATATTATATTTACTACAAAATTCAGACAGCCTACAATACATGCACTTCTCATAAATTTTGGCGATAATTGATATAAGTGCTACCGGTCTGTAATTGCATAAATCCAAAGGATCACCCTTCTTATATATAGGCTTTACAATTGAAATCTTTATTGAAATTCACAACCTCCTTTAAACTTTGAAATTAAATCACACTTCTGTAATAGGCAAACGGTTAGAGCTTATCATTGTCACGCGTGTCTACCATAAAATACCTTGGTGTATATATTGACCAACATCTAAAATGGACCGCTCAGTTAGTTATCTTGGGTTCTAGGATTAGACGGCTCATATAATTTTTTTTAAAAACCCGCGTCATTCTATGGACAGCATCACAATAAAAAATATTTATATTTAACTGTGCCAGACACTTCTTACCTACTGTATCACAGTTTGGGGTGGCGCATCCAAAACAGTTTTTATGAAATTAGAAAGTTCTCTGAGAGCAATTTTGAAAGTCATTAATTTTAGACGCTTTAGGTATCCTACTGATCAACTTTATTGTGACTGTAAAGTTCCAACGGTTAGACAGCTTTACATCCTAAGAACTATTCTGCGTAAACAGTCTGATCCCCTCTTAAAACTGTTCTAAACAAACGCCGAAACACCCCTATATACCCCGTTGTAAAACACAGAACTACCCTAGCTAGCAAACACTATAAAGTTCTTAGCTCCAGACTTTACAATAAAGTACATAAACATTTCAATAAAGATCTACTAAGCAGATATAAATTTAAAAAAATTCGAGCGAGACCTACAGTACTCGCATATGATGTGTAACATGTGACAAAATACTTTAGGTTAGTTAGATTTGATGACGATATTGTACCTGGGTGGCGGATCTGACAGTAACGAAAAAAACCGACCAAGTGCGAGTCGGACTCTCGTTGTTACACATTTCCGTCCCATGTTACACATTTCCGTCCCATTTCACGAAATCACTCCCACAAATTGCAGGAAAGCGAGAGCAACCGACCAAGTGCGAGTCGGACTCTCGTTGTTACACATTTCCGTCCCATTTCACGAAATCACTCCCACAAATTGCAGGAAAGCGAGTCAAAAACCTTAACTATCAAAAAACTGAACAGTTACTTCAACCTGTTACTTAATTGCGGCATACTATTTTTTACTAACCGTCTACACATACACACGGGGATGTGTGTATGTGTAGACGGTTAGTAAAAACGTACACACACATACACACACTTTGTACTTACCTTTATTTTGTTTAATCCTCACTTAAAATGGTCGGTTGACATCGCATATCTCTGCTCGCTGACTGCTAAGGTATAGGCTTTTTCTAGCCTAGTTTAGTAGCCAGTTCTAATAATTAGATCTAAGATGTATAACTAGAATTAAGACTTTGTTTTCTAACTTGTAAACTTTTTGTGAAATTAATTTTTTTATTATTTATTTAAAAAAATATTGATTTTTAAAAACAGTGACGAGATACAATAAAATAAATATTATATTTGCAACATATAGGTTACTAACATCAACGCGTTTGACCTGCAATCGCGGACCTGTGTTATTGTTCCCTTTGTATTCTCCTTTACATACATTTAGATATTTTCATCGCTAAACTGTGTTATTGTTCCCTTTGTAGCCCCTTTTACATACATTTAGATATTTTCATCGCAGACCTGTGTTATTGTTCCCTTCGTATCTCCCTTTACATACATTTAGATATTTCTTCGCAGACCTGTGTTATTGTTCCCTTTGTATTCCCCTTTACATATATTTAGATATTTACATCGCAGACCTGTGTTATTGTTCCCTTCGTATCTCCCTTTATATACATTTAGATATTTTCATCGCAGACCTGTGTTATTGTTCCCTTTGTAGCCACTTTTGCATACATTAAGATATTTACATCGTAGACCTGTGTTATTGTTCCCTTCGTATCTCCCTTTACATACATTTAGATATTTCATCGCAGACCTGTGTTATTGTTCCCTTCGTATCTCCCTTTACATACATTAAGATATTTTCATCGCAGACCTGTGTTATTGTTCCCTTTGTAGCCACTTTTGCATACATTTAGATATTTTCATCGCAGACCTGTGTTATTGTTCCCTTTGTATTCTCCTTTACATACATTTAGATATTTTCATCGCAGACCTGTGTTATTGTTCGCTTTGTAGCCCCTTTTACATACATTTAGATATTTTCATCGCAGACCTGTGTTACTATTCCCTTTGTATTCCCCTTTACACATATTTAGATATTTACATCGTAGACCTGTGTTATTGTTTCCTTCGTATCTCCCTTTACATACATTTAGATATTTTCATCGCAGACCTGTGTTATTATTTATTTCACAATTTATTGCACACAGAAATAGGGACAAACAAACATTAAACTAGATAAGAACATACAAAAGGTACAGCTTATTTCTATTAGAATTTTTTTCCAGCAGACCTAGGAAAGAGAAATTACAAAAGAATGGCAGAAGACGTGTACCTTAACAACATAAATTTTGACAACATATACCTAAATAAATACCACGTACCTACAAAATAATACATAATATACTACATAATGTAATTATATAATAATATAAATAAATGTTATAACATAAATATAATAAAATGCATATAATTTAAGTTATTGTTCCCTTTGTAGCCCCCTTTACATACATTTAGATATTTTCATCGCAGACCTGTGTCTTTGTATCTCTCTTTACATACATTTAGATATTTCATCGCAGACCTGTGTTATTGTTCCCTTCGTATCTCCCTTTATATACATTTAGATATTTTCATCGCTGACCTGTGTTATTGTTCCTTTTGCATACATTTAGATATTGAAAAAGCCCTTCAAAATTTGAAATGTTTGTAATTTTTCGTAGTTGAAATCAATTTTTAAACAGATTTTGTAGAAAATATCAATATTTTCGTTTATAAATGTAAAAATTGTGTCGCTGTGACGTACGACGTACGGACCGACCGACCTTATAAGGATTTCTCGGAGGACTATGGAACCCTATTAACAACGTAAAGATTCAAATCAGAAGAATAAGATAAAATCAGTAGAACAAATGAGTTATGCCAAAATCTTGTTTACCAAACGATAAAGCGGATTTAGTTGATAAGCAATAGTATACAATTGTTTTATCAGAATTTCCAATAATATAAATAGTGAAAAAGCATAGTAGAAATCAAATCCACAGAATAAGCCTCCGACATGAAGCTCCTCGTGGTTTTCGCCGCCTTTATAGCGTGTAAGTACATACAAATACAAGTTCTAAACTTTTTTTAATTAGTTTTAAAACCTTGCGACCGAGCGTTGCTTGGAGTCTTCTAGACATGTAAACTTAACATAGTTTTTTTATGTGAAACTGATTTTCTCAGGGATGAAACCTATCTAGATAGACTTGGAAAGTAAAACATTACCTGAATACCAAATTTGATCCAAATCGTTGAACCCGTTTGAAGGAAACCAATTTTATTTAAAAAAATGAGCTACTTAATAAGATTCACTGTTACTATTTAAGCATTTCTGGAACGCTCTTCCCAAACTCTTGAAGTTAAAGCCCTGCTCTACCTTTCATATCAATGACAACTGTCATCAGTTATATATAAAAAAAGGCTAACATAACAAATCGGCTGCCAGGGTTAGTAATCGCCAACAATACGAGTATCACTAGTATAAAGAAAAAAAAAATTTTTGCAAACACATCTGTCCATCCGTCGGTCCATCAAGCTATCAGTTAAATTCTAAATTTATAAGTTTTATGATAACTTGTCGATTCTCTGAGGTTTCTGGCAAGGTTGCCATTTAAAAGTAGCCGCCATATTAAAAGACGAAGAATTCAAAAATCTCAAAAACGAACTATCCTGCCAGTATTACTAGTTTTGATGTACGTTTTTGCGAAAAAGTATGTGATATACAATTTATTTTTGTTGAAAATTAAATACACGTAGTTTATTATGGCGGCACACGCTGTGTCGGTGTAAGGGCAAGCGACCCTATCTAATATACGTTCGAGAGTTGAAGCACAAAGAAATTTCGACCTTATATCGCAAGAAATAATGTTTATATTGAAACTTAACTTAGAAAAAATATCAATTTATGAATAATCGTTGACATTTATTGTTCAATTTGTTTATTATAGTATTAATAATATTTTGAAGGCATAAATTAAACACTTTGAAGTAGTTATGAAATCAAAATGTGTTCAAAATTTAGTTTTTTTACATTGACGCGGAGCTTGAAAATGTTAAGTAAAATTTAAAATTTATAAGTTTTATGATAACTTGTCGGTTTTCTGAGGCTACCATTTAAAAGTGGCCGTCAGAAAAATGATGAAAAATGCTAATATCCCAAAAATGCTTTTCACGATTTTGATAAAATTTTGCAAGTAGTAACAATTGGCAATATAAGTTATTGTGGCAAAACTAATTAAAGGTATCCCCCATACAAAAACTATTTTTTGTTTGAGATTTTCTTTATAAATCAATCTGCTTAATGCTAAAAGAAATCTACTGCCAGTTTTACTCGTTTTTCAGTACGTTTTTGCAGAAAAGTATGTGACATACTATTTATTTTTATTGCAAATTAAATATACTTTTTGTTACTTTACTATGGGGATACCGTCCAATAACAAGTAACTTGTGATAGACGTTTCATAGAAATATAGTATCATACTCTCTTTTTCTTTTTTTTTCAAGAAATGCAAATGCTTGACCACAACTACTGTTTCACAGATAGGTGCCTGTGTAATTCATAATTCGTTTATATAACAAAAAATAATATTACACAAGCTGTTTCCCGCGGCTTCAACCGCGTGGACAACGTTTCTATGACTTTTCGAGGGTGCGCAGTGCGCGAGCCGCAAGCGGTTAGCGAGCGTGAGAAAAAGGAGCTTATGTGTTAATCTAGGTCCTAATCTGTCTACCTACAAAATTTGAGCCATATCCGTTCAGTAGTTTTTGCGTGAAGAAGTAACAAACATACACACTCACAAACTTTCGCATTTTTTAAAATTAGTGTGATTATTTATAATTTTAGTTTGTGCTGGAAATGCAATTCCCCTGGTGCCGGGGGATAACAGCCACTACGTGGAGGGACAAAGCCGTTTTATATGGATGCCTGATGGTCACGGCGTGCCGCATCTAGTGGACCTGCAGGAACCCGCTGATGAGGAACTTCTGCGCACCACCAGGAATGGCGCCAACAACCAGTACTGGCTCTACACGAGGTTAGAATCTGCCTTCAGAATTGTATTTTTACAAGCTTTTATCTAACTTGCAATGTACGTGTATAAGTGTGTCTTTTGACCAACTTTATGGTCGCTTTATAATTTGCAAGTTAAGTTTGATCCACTTCCAGGTTTCCGATTAAGCTGAAATTTTGTAAACACGTTTAGTTTGAATCACAAGGCGTGTTTACTTATGTGGTTTCATTCTAAGTCTCATATCGCAGACTCCCAAAGATGGCGGACCATTTATTTTTTATGGGCATCAAAGATCCCATATCTTTGATCAAATGAATTTTGAAATATATTTTTTTTATTTTTTATTGTCATTCCTATCCTGATCATCGACACCATGCTGTCTATTACCATATTTTACGTTTATTACTTTTTCATATTTTGTTCCATAACCAGTTTTAATACATATTCACTTTTAGTGGATTTGTCTATTTTTAAAACAACGCTGCGCTTCTCTTCATAAACAAACTTCTTATTTGGAACAGTAGTGGTCGGATTTGCTTTGTTTAAGCAAGACATTATATATCTTATTTAAAAAGTCAATCCAATTCATAATTTCAAAATTTAGAGGGAATTTATGTCCGAGTTGAATAAAGTCAAATACTAATAATTTTAAATTTAAAACGTCATCTGTAACCCACGTGTCAAATTTTTTATTGTGCGTGCATGATGTTGTTCTAGTTAGCTTCCAAATCTTTCAGCGCTTTCCTAAAAAAAACCCTTCTTCGACAACTTTAAGGAAATTTCAGTTACTTGCAGCAACTTTTTAAAAGACAATCCTTTTTACGTTTACAGGCAAAACCCTCAAAACTATCAACTTCTTGTCAGTGGTGACGCCAACAGCGTACAATCATCCAATTACCAAGCTGGGAGACCATTGAAGGTTATCGTCCATGGATGGAACAATAACGGAAACTCTGACGTTAACACCATGATCAGGGACGCTTTCCTCGCTGTCTCCGACTGCAACGTTATAGTCGTTGACTGGAGTGCTCTCGCCAGCTCCAACTACTTGTCTGCCGCTGCAGGAGTTCCTAGCGTTGGACAACATATAGGCAGCTTCCTGATCTGGCTAATTGACAACTTTGGTGGAAACTGGAACAATGTGCACTTGGTCGGCCACAGTTTGGGTGCTCACATCGTTGGCAATGCTGGGCGTACTGCTGGCTATCGCGCTGCTAGAGTAACTGGTGGGTTGGGATTCCTCCATATTAGTACTAGCTCTTTTTATCTAGCTCGACGCAATGTAGTCCTCATAATATGGAAGTGTTAACCTTCAAGCGGGGATATCAAACGCGTCGCCCGGGGCTCAAGCGGGTAGAGTAATTAGGCCGCACGGGTGTCTGTTTGGCGATTTGCCGATATCCAAGGTTTTTTCAGTTATTTTGTATTAAATCTGTAAAAACTAATTAATGTTGTAGTTAGGTAATGAAATCTTATTTCTATCTATATCAATATTAACAATATTCATTTTTTTTTGCAAACAACTGAATGTTTTTGACGTTTTTATGAAATCTGACACTTAAAAATTTAGAAACCTTTATTTTGGAAAAAAGAACTATATGGAATTACTCAAATAAACGATATATATTAATGAAGCAGTCCCTCCATAGTATTATGGTATAGTTTGATAGAGATCAGAAAGGTATAACCCTTCCAACGTGGAGATCAAAGTCCGTAACGGATAAATCCCCGCTTCAGCGCTAATCACGCTTCTATCCCTTACGGATAGAACTGCGTTGGAAGGGATAAAACCCTCCTTTTCGGTCGTTGATTAAACCCTAACACATGCAGACATCTCTCCTATCCATAGCAAAAACCGCATCATTTTTGTTGCAGCCTTCAGCTAGTCTGAACGCGTGAGCAAAACCCTTATTATTTTTCTTTAGTTTGTTAAGCCTTTAATTAGTACAGCCATCTTTCCTATCATCATCAAAATCTGTTTATTATCGGTTCAGCACTTCTCGCGTTGCTGAACAAACCCTCTTTTTTTCCATATTTGGATGTACCACAGAATTTGGTCGAGCGGTTCCAAAGTATAGCCGTACATACTATAAAACTGTTTATATTTATGAAACCATTCAGAAGTAGATTCGAAGAATTAATTTCAAAAGCATTCCACTCCTTTTCAATTAACTTTTATAGTTTTTACTAATCCTTAACAATTTTTGACAGGAATGGATCCTGCGGGGCCGCTGTGGGGTGGCAACAGCGACGCTCTCAACGCCAACGATGGCCAGTACGTCGAGGCTATCCACACTGACGGTGGACTTTTGGGGATCAATGATCCCATCGGCCGTGTGAACTTCTATCCCAACGGTGGCAGGAACCCACAGCCCGGCTGCTGGATCAGTACATGCTCTCATGGCCGTGCATATGAATTATTTGCTTCCACCATCCACTCCAACCATTTAGTGGGTAGCCAGTGCAGTGACCTTAATCAGGCTAACAACAACCAATGCTCTGGTGCTACCCTCAACATGGGCAACTCCATCCTGAGCAAAAGCGGGTACGTTATTGCTATCTCCTGTAAATGTTACTGCTAGACCTTACTAGGGTTGTGACGAAGTAAACCTTTTCAGTTTATTTTCGATCTGTTTTATATTGTTTTCTTAATGATTTGTTTTTGTTCTGATGATTTTTCTCTTATTCACAAATGATAAATCCTTGGCATCATCTCACCTGATGGTAGTTGACAATTGTCTTACCAAGAATCCACAACGCAATTTGGAACTGACTATCTTATCTTCAAGCCGGAACACATGAATGCTGTTGACATTGATGTTTGGTGGCAAGATTTAGATAAGATGGTGGTAGCTAGCCAGGCGGGCTTATAAAATTCCCTTCCACCAACCAAACTAAGTCTTATAAGTTAGACTCCAGCGGGAATCGAACTCGCGACCTCCTGATATGAAGCTAATGGACTTAACTATTACGCTACGGAGGCGATTTTTTTTAAAATTCATTTGCTTTTCGACTGTCTTCATTTTTGTGTCATTACTTTTCTCTGTCTGTTTGTTTTCATTTCTATTGTTCGTCTTATTAATACTAATTGTTTTGGTGGTAACATTTAATTTATTAAGACCCTGAATCCCTTGCTCTCCAGCACCTTCTGAATTACTTGTGTGAGCTTAGACGAGGTCGGAGGGCGTGTGAAGGCTGCAAGGTTTGGAAATACCTGAATAAAACAAGGGGGCTCCAGCTCATAAAACTGAACGACTTTACCCAAGAAAAACATACTTAATTCGAAAAAAAATTGGATTGTCTAAATCCTCCTCCAATAGGACTAGGTTAATTTAATAGGTTCAAAAATATTTCGCTGGGAAATAAGATCCCCTTTTAAAAATTTCAGGTACTTCAGAAAAACCTTCATATATCACGTTTGGTTTTTAAGAATCTAATGTTCTTTTATAATTTTTCAGGAACGGCATGTACGCTCTCACTACAGGCAACTCCTGGCCCTTCTAACAACTTTACGAACAACTCCGAATCTGATAATAAACATAACATAAACTTGAACTTTGAGGTTTTTTTTATACCTTCAAATATACTATTAAATAGTGTCCACTTTTATTTTATTTTTTTATTCACAATTGGTAAACCCTTCACAACATCTCACATGGTGGTAAGTGACGATGTTGCCGAAGATGGAAGCGGGCTTACCAAGATTCCCCAACGCAATGGGGAACTGGCTATCTTATCTTCATGCTGGAACACACCAATGATATCCACATTGATATTTGGCGGCAAGACTTAGATAAGATGGTGGTAGCTAGCCAGGCGGGCTTAGAAAATGCCATGCCACCAACCGAACCGAGTCTTACAAAAAGTATATTAGTAGTAATAGTTTATTGTCTAAATGTTACAATAGTAAGAATGTACAATCTATGATGATGATGATGATTATGATGATGATCTATCCGACCGATTTCGGTCATGGCGACCACTTCGACTCCTAGTCGGTTTGCCGCGCGTGCGCTCGAAGATGGTTTTAAAATGTAGCCAATCTTCGCAGCGAAACTTTTGTAAATAATAACTGTGGTGGACATTACTAACGATATAGAGGCATAACCAACAACAACTTTTGATATTTTTGTCTGTCTGCCAGTCTGTCTGTCTGTATGTATATTCGCGCATCAGGCAAAAACTACCAGGCCGATTTTGATAAAATTTTGTATGGTGGTTCCTTATAGCCCAGGTTAACATATAGGATACTTTTATCCCGGAAAATTCAAGAGTTTCCGTGGGAAAATTCACAACCTCCACGTGGACGAAGCCGCAGGCACAGCTAGTACTAACATAAAATTAACAAAAAAAAAGCAAAAAAAATAATAATTTAAAGATAATTGATAAGATAAGTAATCAAAATGGGTACAAATATAGGTACTAAACATGGTGATTGCCAATTCAGCTAAAATTTTAGCATTTAAATGTTGTACTTAAAAATAAATTTAAATAGTTACACACAATCTATCTAATAATAACACACTTAAATCCAAAATCAACAAAGAAACACAATTATTAATACACAAAGTAAGTATTTACTTGTTTATAGGGGCATGATGGCTGTAACAAAAATCCCAAGTGACGATGTTGCTGTGACAATTGACAATCCCAAAGCGATTCTAATGTGGAATATAGATTAATATACATCACAATATTCACAATCTCGAACACTGCTTGTTGACAGTGACGTTGAAATTTGGCAGGTGGGTAGTTTCTATAAACTATGTATGGAGATGTAAGCTAGGAACGGATATTGCGACAGGGCCGAATTAAAACGAGGTATTGATTGGAACAGCTGTCTCTGTCTTTTTCTTTACGTGTAAAGAGGAAAGAAAATAACCACACTTTTTCATATATTTTTTTTATGGTTTTTCGTTTCAATCAAAAAACTACAATGAAAGTATAAAAAATAATAACATTAATCACTTTGTATTATCCAAAAATTTTGGTATATTTTTGATGTGTAACATCTTTGCTCTCGCTTTCCTGCAATTTGCGGGAGTGATTTCGTGAAATGGGACGGAAATGTGTAACATGGTAAGGAAATGTGTAACAGGAAGTCGCGAAAGCGCGTAATTCTACTTTACGAGAGTCCGACTCGCACTTGGTCGGTTTTTTTCGTTACTGTCAGATCCGCCACCCAGGTACAATATCGTCATCAAATCTAACTAACCTAAAGTATTTTGTCACATGTTACACATCATATGCGAGTACTGTAGGTCTCGCTCGAATTTTTTTATTTTTATTTTATACTTAAAAATATTAGTCATAACTATAGTTGAAAGTAGGTAACGGTGTAGACCTATCTATGGGATTTTTTTTATCGAGCCAAACTGCTCAATCGTGTTTCTGATAGCGTTGGACTTTAAGGAACATCATCAACAATAAGGGTATTTTTTTCAACCTTGCGTTTTCTATCGTTTAGGAGTAATTGACGTCAAATATAACGAAAAGCTGTAATATTACCGCCTTAAGGGAGACTCCGTAAAAAGTATCGTAAGATTACATAAAAATCACAATATAGAAGTCATTGATAAAAGTCCTATGTTTTTGCTGTTAAAGAGATATAGATTAGATATTCTGGTTTGAAACATAAAATAAATAAATGGGGTAATATATTTCGCCAGAGGGATGGATTAAGGTGGGCAAAATAAGTAAGTTATTTTTTTAAATCCTCGAGGAAATAAAACAGAACCAACGAAGTCGTAGATTTCGCACGAATCGTTACGCTTCTTCATTTATTATGCCTGCTTCAGTGTTTCTCGATTCCTATAATTTGGGGATCTTCAAGGCATGCCTATTGCATTATTTGAGTTTGCGTGTACCATCCTCGACTGCATCATCACTTACCATCAGGTGAGTTGCAGTCAAACGCACTCAAATTTTTAATAAAAAAAATAAAAATAAAAAAAGCTAGTATTGTTATAATTTTAGAAAGTCCCATTTAGTGAACTTATTACTATGGTCTAATTTAAAACTGTACTGAGGATTAGGAGACGTTTTATTCTGAGATAGAAATAGTATCTCCTCCTCAGTTAAGAAAATTGCGAGCGTCAATTGAAAAATTACTGTAGCGTTCAGACCATACAATAGAAGTTCTATAGGTACCTACACCATACAATATACTTCTATAGATACTAGTATTCAATGAATACTTGTAGGCAGTAGCACTGACACGACGCTACTAGAAAGATCAACTTATGATTGTCCTACTTTAAAAAACATCGACATGAATGAAAAAGTAAAGTTACATGTTTCTGAAGTTAGAAGAAGCTTTCAACACTTCTCCTGGATCGATTATTCAGTGTTTGTTGTTATGTTAGCACTATGTGGATTAATTGGGATTTACTTTGGATTTATTCAAAAGCAAAAGTCGACACAAGACTACTTGATGGGTGGCAGGAATATGAAGTTGATTCCTGTATGTTTTTCCTTGGTGGCAAGGTAAGAATTCGATTAGCAAGTTCAAAATCTAGTTGAAAACCGTTAAGGCCTAAAGATGGGTCAAATGACAATATTCAATATGTAAAGCTATCACCATGGAAAAAAAATATACTTAAAGTAATAAAAAATCGATTTAATTGAATACAATTTTTAAAATATTACCACTTGATGTAGAAAAATATACTGTAGACCCTGTTTTTGGCATTAATTGCAAAATTTCTCGAAAACAAATAGTTAATATTGAATGAAACCAACACTTAAAAATCGATGACTTTAAGACCTTTCATTTTAATTGAACACATTTTTTTAACTTTTTTGAAAGTATAGAAAATAGAAATTTGGGCGTTTGGTTTCAACGTTACAGCCGCGTTGAAGCCCGCATTGATTTGAACTTAAAATGAATAGACTTACGTTCGATATTATTAAAACTCGTATCAACCTGCTCGGATTGAGTGATCTTAGCGCCTTAACGGTAACGTGAACTTTAAAGATCGAAATCCAAATTCTGTTCACTTTTTGAAATTACAATTTTTGTGATTTTGTTTTTATTCATTTTTAAATTTATTCTTTGACTACATAACTATATGGTATAATTTAACATGTATATTTTAAGAATTTGTGACGTGTGATAAATAAATCTAGACTAGATCTAGATGGAGTGCAATTTCAGATTTACATTCCCCTAATGAAAACTCTGCTTTGGATGACGATGCTTATCGAAAACCGTCTATATCAAACTATTTAGTAAATAAATACACGTTGCTATAACCTCCTTTATCACATCAGCTCATATATACGTCCCCACCGAGGGGCTCGAGCCCACCCTGAATTACCGGATCGGGCCTTAGTTCACGCAGGTTTCCTCACGATGTTTTCCTTCAACGTAAGAGCGTCGGATAAACCTACATATGATATCGAAATTCGAAAACACATTGGTACGTGGCAGTACTCGAACCATGACCTCCCGGATAGGAGATAACGGCCCTTGCCGTTGCGCCACCGACGCTCAAGACCTCCTTTATACGTTGCTATAACTATTTTTCTTTCTGCAGTTTTATTTCAGGCATATCCCTCTTGGGAACGCCAACAGAGCTGTATTTTTATGGCACCTCGTACGTTTTCTTCCTGCTTGGCGCTACTTTGATGTCTGTCATAATCTCCCTCACATTTATACCGGTGTTACATGAACTTCAACTCACATCAGCCTATGAGGTATGTACTTACTAATAAATTTATTTAAATGCATATTTCTTTGAAGTCAGTAATTGCGTAATTTCATCATATATTAGCAATTAGGAAGTAATTCCTTGTTTTATTTCTTTATTTACAAAAGACACCGCCTCCGTGGCGTAATGGTTAGTCCATTTGCTTCACACGAGGAGGTCGCGGGTTCGATTACCAGCGGGGTTAACTTTATAAGACTCGGTTTGGTTGGTGGTAGGGCATTTTCAAAGCCTGTCTGGCTAGCTACTACTATGTTATCTAAGTCTAAGTGTTAACAGCATTGATGTGTTCCGGCTTGAAGATGAGATAGCCATATCCCCATTTCGTTGGGGAATTTTGGTAAGCCCGCTTCTATCGTCACTTACCACGAGGTGAGATGATGCCAAAGGCTTACTAATTGTAAAGTAAAAAGAAACACCTAAAAAAATTTAAAAAAAAGAATACGCAATAATTTTTCATACAAATCGGTCAGCTGATTGGCCGGTTCTGTATAGAATAGAATAAAGTAGAGTAGAGTAAAGTAGAGTACAGTGGAGTAGAGTAGAATAGAATAGAATATACTAGAATGGAATGGAATGGAATGGAATGGAGTAGAGTAGAGCAGAGCAGAGCAGATCAGAGTAGAATTTAATTGAACTGAATTGAATTGAATTGAATTTAAATAAGGTAAGTATAAAAGATCTTACAATAGTTTTAGAATCACATTTAGCTACTTTAGTATTATTAGCATGCAAATATTGTTTAGGAGTACAAAATAATAAAATAAGTCTAAGTTATTATTTAACACTTTCCAAATTAATAATTCAAATGACCTTAATGAAAAATCACAAAAAAAATCAATCAAGTTGTAGGACAAAAGATGTTCAGTTTGATGAGTACAAACCACCTTAAAGTTTTACTAAACCTTTATGTTACACCCTGTATCATCATCATCATCATATCAGCTCATATACGTCCCCACCGAGGGGCTTGAGCCTACCCTGAATTAGGGCGATCGGCCCTTAGTCGACCACGCGGGTCCAGTGCGGGTTGGTCGACTTCACACACAACCTTCGAGTATTTTCGCAGGCGTGTGCAAGTTTCCTCACGATGTTTTCAGCCGAAAATCGTCCACTGCTGGACAAATGCCTCCCCCAAGGATTTCCACGACGACCGGTCCTGCGCTGCCCGCATCCATCGGCTTCCCGCGATCTTCACCAGGTCGTCGTCTACCGCGTGGGAGGCCTGCCTACGCTACGTTTTCCGGTGCGCGGTCGCTACTCGATATAAGTAAATAATATTATTTGATTACTATTTCAGTATTTGGAACATCGTTATGACAAAAGGATTAGAGTGTTTGGTTCTGTCCTTTTCAGTGTTTATCTGGTTGGTATTGCTCATAATTATTATTTTTTATATTTACCTATAATATATATATTTAAATGCCGTCTACGTTTAAATTGTTATTTTAATCCTTTCTTTATTTTAAGATAGCCTGGCTTCCTATTGTCATCTACGTACCTGCTTTGGCTTTTAATCAAGGTAATGTTAATAAATAATTTTAAAGACAATTTATTACTAACCGGCTACGGTATAGTATACTTATTTTTATTTTATTTTTTTATATTTTTTATTGCGACATTGATTTTTTGTTTTTTTTTTTTGACGATCATGTTACACTTTGACATTTTTAATATATTTGTGTAAGTGGTAACATGAAATAATCTAATCGAATCGAATCTAATCCAATCTAATCTAAATTTAATCCAATCTAATTTAATCTAATCTATTTTTTTTATCATTAACTGTTTTGAATTTGACTAACTAATCATTTAACTGTACTTTTTATACTTCAGTTACGGGTGTAAACATACATATCATCACGCCAGTGGTTTGTTTTGTCTGCATATTTTATACATCATTGGTAAGTCAAAAACATATTTGTTTTGCAATAAAGTGTTTTCAATCAATCAATCAATCCATATTTTTAGGGTTCCGTACCTCAAAAGAAAAAAACTAAACCCTTATAGGATCACTCATGTGTCTGTATACGTCCGTTTGTCAAAGTCGAGTGGCTCAGAAAGAACTGGACCGATTGAGTTTAAATTTAGTACACACATGTAAGTCGGTGACCCAAAGACGGACACGTTACGTAAATAAATAAATTTTAAACATGGAGCCACTTTTGGGCGGTAAATTCGAAAATATAAAAAAAAGTTTTGCAAACCTTATCGGCTGACATATCATATGAAAGGACTTGTTGTGAGAATCTCAAATATGTTTTTTTTAATAATATTTAAAATAAATAGTTTTGAAGGAAAAAAATACCCTTCTCCCCACCCCTTAACTAAGAAACGACTGGGCCTAATTTTTTTTTTAAATCACACAATATGAGGTTAAATGCATAGATTACAGAAAAATCTATGAGAAAATGTAAAGTCCTTCCGGTCTTACTGGAAAAAATAAGTTTCCAAAATCCAGAAACTAGCGACACCTAGTGGGTTCTAGTAGTATCTTCTACATAGTTAATTTACGTAGTAATACTACAACAGCAATTAGTTCCCTTTTACTCATTTTAGATTTTTACCTTTTTGTTTAGATGGCGCTGTAGATGAAAAATTGTTTTTGGTACGGAACCCTTAGCGCGCGAGTTTGACCCGCACTTGGCCAGTTTTTTTATTTGGAGTTTTAACACATTCACTGCTCCCCCCACTCGGTGCCGAGTGCTGAGCCCAGTCGGATCCGAGTTAACATTCATACAATTTTGTTCGAACGGTCAAATTACGGTTTCTTAAACTGTCGCGTCCACGCCTGACTGACAGCCGCGGGTACCTACCAACAAAATACCAGCGCTTCGCTTCCGAGCCTAGCATATGCTGAGTTGGGGCCCTATGGTTGCAGTGGCACCTCATTAATATATGTAATTATTATTTTATATTTAACTCAACTTTTGTTACGTATTATATATTTTGGTGTGGTGTTACTGAAACCAATAAACGTATTTCTTTCTTTCTTTATTTATTTCTTTCTATGGCAAGGGCACGTCACTCCGCGTGACAAGTCTGTAACAAAAAAAAAGTTGCGGTTCCTACGATTAGGTACACTTATTTTGAAAGGCAGTGAATGTGTTAAAATCGGTGTTGATTTAAAAGTATCTAATTTTATATTTTAGGGCGGACTTAAAGCTGTAGTTTGGACGGACGTTGTACAAACTGTTATAATGGTTGGCGCAATGCTATTAGTGATTATAAAAGGAACTATAATAGTTGGAGGACCAAAAGAGGTCCTTAAAAGAAATTGGGAGACTAGAAGAATAGAGCTTCCTACGTAAATATATTACATTTTTTTTATTCACAATTGGTAAGCCCTTGTCATTATCTCACCTGGTGCTAAGTGACGATGATGCCAAAGATGGACGCGGGCTTACCAAGATTTCCCAACGCAATGGGGATATGGCTATCTCATCTTCAAGCCGAAACACATCAATGCTTTTAACACTTATGTTTGGCGGCAAGACTTAGATAAGATGGTGGTAGCTAGCTACAGGCTATGAAAATGCCCTACCACCAACCAAACCGAGTCTTACTAATTTGACTCCGCTGGGAATCGAACCCACAGCCTCCTGGTGTGAAAAGAACGGACTAACCATTACGCCACGGAGTTGAATGGACTAACCGTTAAGCCATTACATCTGAATAATTAAGACACGATTTACAAAAGTATGGGGATTAATGAATGCTTGTATTTAAAGTTTTAGTTTTGATTTCACCGAAAGACATTCGATTTGGTCAGTGACAATTGGATCAACATTTTACTGGATTGGAAATATTGCGGTAAATCAAGCGATGATGCAAAGATTTCTGTCTTTGCCCGACCTTAACTCTTCTATGAAGTAAGCTTATTACTTACAAGCCGGCTTGAGTTCATAAATCCCATACAAACGTAGTATTTGAATCATTTGTTAACCAAACAACCGATTTTGAAATAATTTTATATCGATAATCGGGTGACGTATATCTGTGTCTGTACCACGTCACTTTTTTGAAAAACGAAACAGTAATCCATTATTGATCAATAAACTTGTTTTTAAGGTAAAAGACGGAAAACATGTTTATTGTAATTAAATGGATTCCTGTTTCGTTTTTCAAAAAAGTGACGTGGTATACACATAGATATACGTCATCCGATTATCGATATAAAATTATTTCAAAATCGGTTCTTTGGTTGACAAATGAATCAAATACTACGTTTGTATGGGATTTATGAACTCCAGCGGGCTCTTAAATGTTTTTACTTTCTTAATTCCTTCAATAACTATTTCTAATTTTAAAACTATTGTTCCAGAGCGATATGGGGGTTCCTTTTTGGAGTCATAATTATAGTTTTCATTTGTGGCTACAGCGGTTTGGTAGCATTCGCTAGGTACTATGAATGTGATCCTCTGGACTCTAAGCTGGCTCTTGCAAGAGACCAAATTTTGCCCCTGCTCGTGATGGACTTGTTGTCAGAATGGAAAGGCATGCCAGGTATATTTGTGGCTGGGGTTTTTAGTGCAGCTCTAAGGTAAGTTCCTACGCTGTTGAAGATATATGTTTTGATCCGCAAGTGAAAAGCCCTTGGCACCATCTCACCCTTTTAAGTGAAGATGGTAAGTGATACCAAATATGGAAATGACCTTAACAAGATTCCCCCAATGTAACGGGGAAGTAGTTATCTTATACACAAGCTTAAAAACATCAATACTGTTAACATTGAAGTTTTCCGGCAAGAGTTAGATAAGAAAGTGGTAGCTAGCCAGGTGCGCTTAGGAAATACCCTATCACCAACTAAACCGAGCCTTACTAAGTTAGACCCCGCCGGGAATTGAACCCGCGACCTCCTGGTGTGAAGCGAATAAACTAACCATTCTGCCACGAAGATGGACGATACTGGACGACTGTTCTTTGCAAATATGAACTCTTCGTGCCGTACCTGCACAAAATTAGCTGACTAATTAAATCTAGTGACTTATAAACCAATTTTATTTTTATTTCCAGTTCCTTGTCAACGGGCCTTAACTCCATGGCAGCTGTCGTTCTTGAAGACTTTTGGAAGCCGTTCTTCAAACCACTTTCTCATAAACAAACTCAAATACTAATTCGTGCGGTCGTAGTAATTTTGGGCTGCATTTGCATTGGTAAAAACCTTAATGTTGACGTTATTATTTTCTATCTGTATGTCGGAGCTAGACACCAATAGCAGCCCGAGATACGTTTACACAGATCGTTACACATTATTTGAATCAAACGTCAGGTATTAGTGCCTGGGTGAACCGGTGGTGGCGTGACCATCGCGCGATAATCACGTGTAGTTGTGAGTATCAAAGATGACCTAATATTGCTAACGTGTGGTAGGCTGTTTTGTGATTAAAATGGCAACACTGAGTTGACAAGCCATGTTGGTTGGCTGTCAGTTTTGGGGCAGGCACTTTTTGTTGACGGAGCACTTTTCGAGCGGAACGGAAGTGTCATACCATCGCTGGGATCACCACGTTTGCATCCGTTGTAGCTGCATTGTACGCCAGTAATATATAAGTCACTGCTGCATTGCTATTTCGACGCCCACGATCGAAATAGTTAAGGACGTGAACCATAAGGCCATCCATAACCTAAGCCCCTTCTTACATATAGATAATGCATTTTTAAAGATATTTCTTTTTCAGGTCTGGTATTTGTGGTAGAGATGCTGGGATCAGTGTTACAATTAACTATGAGTTTATCATCGGCTTCTATGGGACCACTAACTGGAATATTTCTTATGGGTTTATTTCTTCCTTTCATAAATTCTACAGTAAGACTAAAATAAGTTTTTCTTATTCAATCATAAAAGAATCAGCTAGAATCCAGAAGCTTTAATATTTTTAAAAAAGTGCAATAAATTGATCGGTTTTTTTTTTACTTGAATCAAACGAGTCTTATAAAGGACCAAGTCTACGTTGGTTGTCAGCTTGCTGCCACTTGCATTTTTTATTCATAGGTCATTGCAATGTACAATAAGATTGTTTTCAGTAGACAATACCTTCTTAAGTATTTTATTTGGAGATATAGTTTTAAGGGTCTCCAGGAGGCTCGAGTTTCCAGACAAACGTAGTTCCGCTTTAATACAAAAACTACTCGTCAGAATGAATCCAAACATTCCATACATATTGAGTAAATCACATATCAATGTTTGTAATTAGTTTTTATCGTAGTAAATTTAAAAATATCTAAACGAAGTTTTAAATTAGTTTCGTACTGAAAATTTGAAACTGGCTTTATTTTTTTCCGTTTTATATTAGTACATCGAAAACTAATTATGTACAAACATTTATATGTGTCTACTTAATATATTTGCAAAGTTTGCATTCATTCCGGAATGCAGGTTTTGTATTAAAGCGGAACTACGTTTGTATGGAAACTAGAGCCTCCTGGGGACCCTTAAGTAGACTTCTTGATAATTGTACCTCAACATATGTATCTTTTATTTGAATGTAGAGTGCACTAAGCGGAGGTATAGTTGGCCTGTTCAGTGCCTGGTGGGTGGCGGCACACTCCCAGCTGGCGCAGGCGCGGGGGTTGCTGGAGTTCGCAGAGAAGCCTAGATTCACACAGAACTGCACATATACTTTCGAATTACCTACTACAAACTCGAAAGTGGAACCAAGGTAGGCACCTATACAATTATGTGTTTATTTTTTGTTGGAGAGTTTTTAAATAAATTTTAAAAAATAGTTTATAAACAAAAACACATGAAATCAGCACATTAATACAATAATAAGATCCTTGGGGGAGGCCTTTGTCCAGCAGTGGACGATTTGTGGCTGATATGATGATGATGAATACAATAATCCCATAGTTTATAATTAAAAACACATGAAATTAGCACATGAATACAATAATCCCACACAAGGCTACACCTGTCTTGTGGAGATCAATAATACGATTTACAAATAAAAATGCGGCTGCAGATGTACACTAATAAAACTGATTAAATAAATAAAAGCTGGATATTAGGAACACATTAAAAGAAAAATAATGATTTTACAACTAAACATTATTTTTTTATTCTAAATGACTCAATTACGATTTGTTCTGGCTGACACTTTGCCTATAGGAAGTGGTCGCCTGCTTTTTGGAGATGTAAAATTAGGGTACCGTTTTGAAGACGATTAGTTTTTATTGTGCTTGTCAGTTTGGCAGTTTTTTAGCTTATTTTTAGTTTATCTTTTTCTATTGCTGTATTTTGAATAACATTATTTATTTGTCTATCTTATCTATCTTAAAAGATCAATATAATTTAAGTAGAAGGTACCTAACTGAAGTCACTTAAGGTATCCCCATCGAAAAACAAATGATAGCGTCCCGTTAACACTGTTACAGAATCTGTCAGTGAGTCAGCGATCAGTCAGTGGGTCAGTGATGAGCGTAAATGTGCAGGATATTAAGGGAAACGATTTAGGCATTGATGGAGATGATAAAGGTACTCATATAGATTGTTTTTAACCCAACATATACCAGCGCCCAGTTTGTTAGTTTTCGAGTTACGACCAATTTCATTTTCAAAGTTTGTATGAAAAGCGCATTTTCTTGAAATAATCGTGATTTTGTAAATAAAAAGGTTATTAGTACATGTTCTGTCATAACACTTTAAATGAGTTATTTTATCATCTCAATCAATGCCTACATCGTTACCCTTAAGACCCTGGATTAAAAAATTATGTGAACTCGGATTATGATGAGCAAAGCCTGCTTCTTCCTCTGAACCTTTACAATCTTGGTAGAGTGGGCGTGATGTCATGCACATTTAACCCTATATTATGGTAGGACCTGTCTAGTGTCTCTAGATTTTAAGTGTTCTTTTGTTTTTCAGTGACGTCTTTTTCCTGTACCGCATATCGTATCTGTGGTTCACTGCGTTTGGGTGCATGGTCACTGTGATTGTTGCTTGTCTCGTTAGTTTAGGAAGCACAGCGACTGTAAATAGTGACCAAAAATTGTTCGCTCCAGTTCTGAGGACTTGGCTTTCTAACAGACGTAAGGTAGTACTATAGGTTTAACTTTAACAAGATCTTTTCATAACTGTCCTTTTAAAGGGTTCACTGCCAGGTCCCCCGAAAGGGTGCCATTTTTTGTGTAGTTTAACCAAGCGCAATAACAGCCTACGCTTTACGCCCGATACCGGCCGCGTACTACTATAAAATTACTATGCAAGCGACACGCACCGACGCATGTCTGGCTGTGAACCTGTTATAGGCACTGAGTTACTGAGGGACCTGTGACCAAAGAGAATAGAATCAAATCACCACATTTTATCTGTGACAATTAAATGTCGAGTACGATTGCGGGGAAACACATTGGTGTAATAATTGAAATTGAAATTAATTTTTAACAACATTTGTTTCAAGTCGAAAAAAAATACAAATAAATGTCAATTCAAAAAAATTACAATACCATGTCAGGAAATGATAAGTAATACTTATTCATCATATCAGCTCATACACTTCCCCACCGAGGGGCTCAAGCCTACCCTGAATTAGGGCGATCGGGCCTTAGTCGACCAAGCGGGCCCAGTGCGGGTTGGTCGACTTCACACACAACCTGCGAGTTTCTCCGCAAGCGTGTGCAGGTTTCCTCACGATGTTTTCCTTCACGGTAAGAGCGTCGGATAAACGTACGTCGTACATATGAAATCTAAATTTGAAATCACATTGGTACGTGGCAGGATTCGAACCACGACCTCCCGAACAGGAGGCGGCGGCCATAGCCGTTACGCCACCGATGCTCCATACTTATTAGGTATTAAGTAATAAGTACTTTTATATGTAAGTACATTTGTTTTTGAAGCCTTGGAAACTAGCCACATTTTCTCTAACTGTCTGAGCTCTATTCTTCGTTGGCAACTGGATGTCAAACAGGAATAGATATTCTTTTTGGGCAACTAGTTGCCTAACACGATGATATTCCTTATTGACAACTGGTTGCGAAACTTAGTTGCCAGAACGGCCGGAGGGTTATAAATTATATGGAGCTGGAACTTTGTTTGCAGGAATTCTTTTTTATATCGTAAAACTGTTTTCCTAGAAGCCACTCCTTAAGTCTGTTCTTAAAACAGTGGGTAGAGAGAGCATCCCTGATGTCGTCTGGTAGCCGATTGAACACGGCTGGTCCCATAACTTACACCGGCCTTTCGCTCTTTTTTAGTGTGTGCGGCACAGACACAGGACGGCTGCTATGTTTATTCCACGTGTTTTAAATAAATAATATATTGTGTGTATGTATGTAATAGCTGGGCCATTAAAATCCTCTTTTAAAAAATCAATGTAAAATAGACTTTGTAAAGGATGTAACGAAACTGACGTAGAACTCGGTAATAATGGCTTATTCTTTGCTGAGCAACGTTCCTCAGTGATTATCTAAACGAAATATCCTACTACCCTATTCTACTTATATTAAAAATGTGAAGTTTGTGTGTATGGATGAATTTATGGATGTTTGTTACTCTTTCACGCAAGAACTACTGTACGGATCTGAATGAAATTTGGTAGGTAGACAGATTAGGACCTGGATTAACAAATAGGATACTTTTTTCACCCTCGCGCATTGCACACCCTCGAAAAGTCATAGAAACGTAGGTTACTTTTTTCTACGCTCGCGAGCCGCTTGCGGTTCTCGCAAGAAAAATGTATACACATTATAAGAAGAATAATTTAATTTTCTTTTTTCAGGTTAATCGTATGGACTTGCAAGACTTGCAGGACAGATACAGCTGATTATCGACAGTAATATCAATAGTTACTATTAAAATAATAGCTAGTTATTAATTTGAAAATTAAATCAATTTGTAACACACACCTAGTTTTTTCTCCCTTTCACAAGCGATAGATACCTCAATATTATTTTCTTTAAAATCATCTCTCAGTGAAGATTCTCATTTTAGAAAGAGAAGCTGTCGTCTTACGAGTACCACCACCTTATTTCAATTAAGGCTCCCCCGTCCCTAAAATTATCAACTCGATTCACGATGTTTCACACATCGAACGAAACGGCTTTGAAATAAAGTTCTTTTCAGCTCGTACTGCATCGTGGCTGTTACTTCAATCGCTGCGGACGAATCGTGCGAAAATTGTGGTTTTAAATTCATAATAAATAAAATTAAGAATTTCCGAAAATTAAAAGTTTTGTTAAGAAATTCTTCAATTACGACGTGTGACTCTGTCAAATCATACCACACCATTATAATATTAATTAACTTTTTATTTTATAAAAGGTAAGAATTGCACACCAGATAATTGTAAACGCTGAACACATTTAAAAAAGCGACTTCCATAGCAACAACTTAGTACAATTATGCATTTTTATTTTTGGTTTTGTGTTATTTAAAAAAGTACTAATTCGTGAAAATCGGTTCACAATCTGGGGAGAGATCGCGTAACACACAAAAAAACATACAGTATCGAATTGAGAACCACCTCCTCTTTAGAAGTCACTTGAAAACTTTTTAAAGTCAAAAGTGGCCCAAGAGTCGCCACAGGCACAGTATATATATTAGTACTAACGTACAGTATGGACACTCCCTGCCGCTCTCTAGATTCTACCTCACCCCCCCGTCACTCAGATTGGCTGTAGATTGGGTACCAAACGTAAAGGACGAGCTACGCAAGCACTTTTATTCACTATATTCACTTTGCGCGCTGCTGTGATTTCGTTCACAGGAATAAAAACCAACCAACCAGTTACCGAACGTAAAGGCCCAACTGAACTCTTTTTTTTTCATACTTGTCTTATGTTGTAAACAAACACCGCTCGAACAAAAAACACCACTTTCCGAATACACCATACACATTATGAGACTATAAAACATTGTAAATGGTAACTGCGACGTGGACGTATGAATTAACACTGAAAACTGCTATTATTTTATACATCTTATAACACATTTTCCATAAAATTGCGAAATTGATAAAGGATTTTGTCACAGATTAAAAATCGACATGATAGTTTTGTTGCTTTGGTGTACATCGTTTAAAGATGTACAAAATAATAGCAGTTTTCAGTGTTAATTCATACGTCCACATCGCAGTTACCATTTACAATGTTTTTTAGTTTCATAATGTGTATGGTGTATTCGGAAAGTGGTGTTTTTTGTTCGAGCGGTGTTTGTTCACAACGAAAAGTATGAAAAAAAAAAGAGTTTAGTATTGACACTGTTGCATTCAGTAAATAACTAACAAACATTTCGTGACCAATACCCCCGGTGTGATCAGTGTTTTCAGTGTTAATTCATACGTCCACATCGCAGTTACCATTTACAATGTTTTTTAGTTTCATAATGTGTATGGTGTATTCGGAAAGTGGTGTTTTTTGTTCGAGCGGTGTTTGTTCACAACGAAAAGTATGAAAAAAAAAAGAGTTTAGTATTGACACTGTTGCATTCAGTAAATAACTAACAAACATTTCGTGACCAATACCCCCGGTGTGATTCAACCCTACCTGCATTCTTGCCTATAGATACGTCAGTTATATATATTAGGTATATCATTTCTCGCTCGTTTGTATGGAGTGTCCGGGGTGTGCCACAGGTGTGTAGTACGTGTATATCAATTGTAAGAACACTTCATAATATCAGCCGAAGGACGTCCACTGCTGGACATAGGCCTTACCCCAAGGATTTCCACGACGGCTAGACGACGACCCAAGAACACTTCAGTTGCTGCGAACTGGTAAAAACTCATATTAGCCCGGAAGATTTGATATATCTGCTGTATAACGTACTATATGTTACTTACTAAACGCTAAAGGACTTTTGGGTTAAAAAAACATCAACTTTTTACCGTTTAACAATTTATAGTCATCTGGAGTGCGACAAATGCAAAAAAAAAAATTAACAACTCCACTCTCCAGCCTATAGGTACTAAAGTTTCCTTACTTTTAGTAAATCACACTTATGTGGCAGCTCTTGGACCAGGCTGCATACTAATTTGGTCACCGACTTTAAAAAAAAACCGTGTAATTGTAATCTTATCGCTTTTAGCGTTAAACAATTAATAAACATTTTCAATCTTATCAACGGCTTTTACGTAATTTTTTAATATGCCAAGGTATAGTTATCTTTAATCGAGTTCGATATCCTTTGAAAGGTTAGATAATGATAATTAAAGAAATAGATAAAATAGGCACCCATATGTTTATTTGTAAGGCAAGTAAGACTTTTGTTTCTACATGCGAAAACATATAAGTGGTATATATATTAATTACACTTAGCTATTGTTTAGTCATAGAAATACCGTTTGTTTTCCGAATAAACTAAAATAAAATAAATAAAATTATTTATTTATTATCGCTAAATGTCACAATGCACAATGTCATCAATCACCTTTGCGTCCTCAGCTTATCTCTTCACATTCGTCTATCATCTTCAAGTTTAATGAGGTAGAATTAAGTTGACCGATATCCTGAAACGTTTGGAAAAGATTAAAAAAATTATAACACACTTTTACCAGAAACACAATACGGAACAGTATACGGAATGGTAGATATAATTTTTCTTATTCTAAAAATCATTCGAGGGAAAATTTTCCGATTTGGGACGCTAGGAGCTTCAAAGCGGGCTGTACTTGCACGTGCGAATTATCACCTTAAAAAACCTCACCTTTTTAGTACCATATGCAATAATATATGGATCCTCTGTAGGATTTGCTGACTTATACAGTCTTATACAGTCCTTATACAGTCAGACCTTATACAGTCTCCTGATCTGGGGCACTAGGAACCGTGAAGTAGGCGGTACGTGCGAATTGCCACCTTAAATAACCTCACCTCGTTGTTCCCTTATTCATTAATATATGGATCCTCTGTAGAATGCGGAGGCTTCTTATACAGTTTCCTGATCTGGGGTACCAGGAACCTCGGAGCAGACGGTACTTGCGAATTGCCACTTTAAAGAAACTCACCTTGTTGTTTCCATAAGCATTAATATATGGATCCTCTGTAGAGTGCGGAGGCTCTTTATACAGTCTCCTAATCTGGAGTGCCAGGAACCTCGGAGCAGGCAGTACGTGCGAATTGCCACCTTAAATAACCTCACCTCGTTGTTACCTTTATAATTAATATATGGATCCTCTGTAGAATGCGGAGTCTCCTTAAACAGTCTCCTGATCTGGAGTGCCAGGAACCTCGGAGCAGGCAGTACGTGCGAATTGCCACCTTAAATAACCTCACCTCGTTGTTCTCTTAATCATTAATATATGGATCCTCTGTAGATTGTGGAGGCTCCTTATACAGTCTCCTGATCTGGGAAGCCGGGAACCACGGAGCAGGCGGTATTTACGAATTGCCACCTTAAATAACCTCACCTCGTTATTCCCTTTTTCATTAATATATGGATCCTCTGTAGAATGCGGAGGCTCCTTATACAGTTTCCTGATCTGGGGTACCAGGAACCTCGGAGCAGACGGTACTTGCGAATTGCCACTTTAAAGAAACTCACCTTGTTGTTTCCATAAGCATTAATATATGGATCCTCTGTAGAGTGCGGAGGCTCTTTATACAGTCTCCTAATCTGGAGTACCAGGAACCTCGGAGCAGGCAGTACGTGCGAATTGCCACCTTAAATAACCTCACCTCGTTGTTACCTTTATAATTAATATATGGATCCTCTGTAGAATGCGGAGTCTCCTTAAACAGTCTCCTGATCTGGAGTGCCAGGAACCTCGGAGCAGGCAGTACGTGCGAATTGCCACCTTAAATAACCTCACCTCGTTGTTCTCTTAATCATTAATATATGGATCCTCTGTAGATTGTGGAGGCTCCTTATACAGTCTCCTGATCTGGGAAGCCGGGAACCACGGAGCAGGCGGTATTTACGAATTGCCACCTTAAATAACCTCACCTCGTTATTCCCTTTTTCATTAATATATGGATCCTCTGTAGAATGCGGAGGCTCCTTATACAGTTTCCTAATCTGGGGTGCCAGGAACCTCGTTGCAGGCGGTACATGAGAATTGCCACGTTAAATAACCTCACCTTATTGGTCCCTTATTCATTAATATATGGATCCTCTGTAGAATGCGGAGGCTCCTTATACAGTTTCCTGATCTGGGGTGCCAGGAACCTCGTTGCAGGCGGTACATGAGAATTGCCACGTTAAAGAACCTCACCTTGTTGGTCCCATAAGCATTAATATATGGATCCTCTGTAGAATGCGGAGGCTCCTTATACAGTTTCCTGATCTGGGGTACCAGGAACCTCGTTGCAGGTGGTACATGAGAATTGCCACGTTAAAGAACCTCACCTTGTTGGTCCCATAAGCATTAATATATGGATCCTCTGTAGAATGCGGAGGCTCCTTATACAGTTTCCTGATCTGGGGTACCAGGAACCTCGTTGCAGGTGGTACATGAGAATTGCCACGTTAAAGAACCTCACCTTGTTGGTCCCATAAGCATTAATATATGGATCCTCTGTAGAATGCGGAGGCTCCTTATACAGTTTCCTGATCTGGGGTGCCAGGAACCTCGTTGCAGGCGGTACATGAGAATTGCCACGTTAAAGAACCTCACCTTGTTGGTCCCATAAGCATTAATATATGGATCCTCTGTAGGATGCGGGGGCTCTTTATATAGTCTCCTGATCTGGGGTGCCAGGAATCTTGGAGCGGGAGGCACGTGCGCCTTGCCCCGCGCCCGGTTGATGCGCGACACCGTAGCACCCACGCATATGGTCACCACGGCCCCGGTGAGGGTGTACCACATGTAGGACACGCGCAGTACTGGGTTAACTTCCTCACTGTGGAAATTTATTAAAAATACACACTAACCCCTATTTTTCGTTTATGATTAGGGGTCGTTTAAATTATGTTATTCAATCATTCGTCCGTTGGCTGATATGATGATGATTATGGCTAACAAAAGATGGTCGGAAAATGAATACGGAGCCTGTTTTAAGAGCTGTCACATATGTATGGTGAACTGCGAGTCAAACTATGGCTGGAGGTGGTATTATCCACATACAGGTGTAAAAATATTGTGTAGGACCCATTAACTGGAGGTTCTACTCTTCATACTGAACAACTTTCACCAAGGAACCCCATAGTCAACACTCAAAAAATATTGTGAACCTTCCAAACAAAAATGGTCAATAAGCTGATCGATTTGTATGAAGCGTTAATATGATGAGTAAAAGCCCCAGTTAACGGGACCCACACCAATTTTGTTACACCCTGTATAATTCCTTCATTTGATGCACCTCTTATAGTTTTAAATAGTTAAACCGCTTTCAAATGTACGTTCTTGAACTACAGTAATCTAAAATCTAACAAGTTTTGATAACAGATATCTGAAGTCTCCCGGGCTAGTTTTTGATGGCACCACCACTAGTCTGTAGCTTATTAATTGCTCTTAGTTATGTTATAGCAATTATCTGTGGCGGCTTTTGGACCGCTTTTGATATACCAATCATCTGTGGCGGCTCTTGCACCACTTTTGATATACTAATTATCTGTGGCGGCTCTTGCACCACTTTTGATATACTAATCATCTGTGGCGGCTCTTCGACCATTTTTGATATACCAATCATCTGTGGCGGCTCTTGGACCGCTTTTGATATACCAATCATCTGTGGCGGCTCTTGCACCACTTTTAATATACTAATTATCTGTGGCGGTTCTTGCACCACTTTTGATATACTAATCATCTGTGGCGGTTCTTCGACCATTTTTGATATACCAATCATCTGTAGCGGCTTTAGGACCGCTTTTGATATACCAATCATCTGTGGCAGCTCTTGGACCAATTTTAATATACCAATCATCTGTGGCGGCTCTTGGACCACTTTTGATATACCAATCATCTGTGGCGGCTCTTGGATCACTTTTGACATACCAATCATCTGTGGCGATTCTAGGACCACTTTAGATGTACCAATCATCTGTGGTGGCTCTTGGACCACTTTTGATATACAAATCATCTGTGGCAGCTCTTGGACCACTTTTGATATACCAATTATCTGTGGCGGCTCTTGGACCACTTTTAATTCCCAATTATCTGTGGCGGATCTTGGACCACTTTTGATATACGAATCATCTGTGGCGGCTCTTGGACCACTTTAGACATACCTATCATCTGTGGCGGCTCTTGGACCACTTTTAATTCCCAATTATCTGTGGCGGCTCTTGGACCACTTTTGATATACCAATCATCTGTGGCGGCTCTTAGACCACTTTTAATATACCAATCATCTGTGGCAGCTCTTAGATCACTTCTGAAATACCAATCATCTGTGGCGGCTCTTGGACCACTTTTGATATACCAATCATATGTGGCGGCTCTTGGACCACTTTTGATATACCATCAATCATCTGTGGTGGCTCTTGGAACACTTTTGATATAAAAATCATCTGTGGCAGCTCTTGGACCACTTTTGATATACCAATTATCTGTGGCGGCTCTTGGACCACTTTTAATTCCCAATTATCTGTAGCGGCTCTTGGACCACTTTTGATATACGAATCATCTGTGGCGGCTCTTGGACCACTTTAGACATACCTATCATCTGTGGCGGCTCTTGGACCACTTTTAATTCCCAATTATCTGTGGCGGCTCTTGGACCACTTTTGATATACCAATCATCTGCGGCAGCTCTTGGATCACTTCTGAAATACCAATCATCTGTGGCAGCTCTTGGACCACTTTTGATATACCAATCATCTGCGGCAGCTCTTGGATCACTTCTGAAATACCAATCATCTGTGGCGGCTCTTGGACCACTTTTGATATACCAATCATATGTGGCAGCTCTTGGACCACTTTTGATATACCATCAATCATCTGTGGCGGCTCTTAGACCACTTTTGATATATCAATCATCTGTGGCGGCTCTTGGACCACTTTTGATATATCAATCATCTGTGGTGACTCTTGGACCACTTTTGATGTACCAATCATCTGTGGCGGCTCTTGGACCGCTTTTGATATACCAATCATCTGTGGCGGCTCTTGGACCGTTTTTGATATACCAATCATCTGTGGCGGCTCTTGGACCGCTTTTGACATACGAAACTTCGGGCGACCATCAACGGTCCTTCGCAAAAGACCGCTCATTTACCTACTTACGTGACAGCAGGATCAGGAGTGACAGTCTCCATAATGGTATAGTTGTATTGACAGCCGGAAGTAGTAAGCACTTTGTGGGGGTGCACAATCTGACCACCAGCGATGGCGAGCTGTGCGGTGAGGCACCACCATGCCATGGTGGCCAGGCCACAGGCGCCGCCAATTAACGCTCCCTGGAATTAAGAAGTTCTGTTAGAGGCGCGTTAAGAGCGTCGGTAATGGCTAGGGCCGCTACCTACTGTTCGGGGGGGTCGTGGTTCGAATCCTGCCACGTACCAATGTGTTTTCGAATTTCGATTTCATATGTACGTTTATCCGACGCTCTTACGGTAAAGGAAAACATCGTGAGGAAACCTGCACACGCCTGCGAAGAAACTCGAAGGTTGTGTGTGAAGTCGACCAACCCGCACTGGGCGCACGTGGTCGACTAAGGCCCGATCGCCCTAATTCAGGGCTGGCTCGAGCCCCTCGGTGGGGACGTAATATGAGCTGATGATGATGATAAAGTTATAGGGCGCCTCTAGTGAACTAGGCAGTAGGACTAAAAGGTGAATACCTAATCCCTACTAATATTATAAATGCAAAAGTACCTCTGTCTATCTGTCTGTTGCGCTTTCACGCCTAATCCACCGAACCGATTTTGATGAATTTTGGTGAGATAGACTAGTGCTTGGGAAAGATATAGGCTACATTTTATTGCAAAAAAAAAGGATTGAAAGGTTGAAGATGAAAGTTTGTATGGTAGTTCAAACAAATCTGTCTATGTTAACAAATCCGGTATTTGACTGCTAGTCATTTGAGTTACATTTATCAACTGTCAAAAACGACATTTTGTTCTGAAATTGTTCTTGTTACAAACTTGTGACGTCATTGTCTTTGACGAACTAATTTAGTGATTTTGATAAATATATACAATTGAAATTAGAATATAATGTTAAATGAATAAGTTTTTATGCTTTTGTAGTTGTAGCGCTAGTTTCTTTTCGTGAATTTTATATCAAGAACCGTAATAGGTAGTTTAAATTGTCACATAATGTTTAGTGTCTATTGATGCTTTAACGACAAATACTGAAAATTTTAAAAAGTAAAAAAAATGAAAAAGACGTGTTTTTATAGGTCTTTAAACGTAAAAACGGTAATATATATAAGCGTGAAACATGGTAAGTAAAATAACAAGTAATAAAAATCGGCCAAGTGTGAGTCGTACTCCCGCTAAGGAATCCGAACTAAATGACAAAAAGCATATTTTTTTCGCTCGCGTTGATGTATTTTGCTTGTAATGTGAATTGGTATCAATGTCTATGTAGTAAGTACAGACGACATAGTAAAGACGGCATAAGCTACCTTTTTTTGTAAAAAAGGGCATGAAGGCGTTGAAATAGGGATTAAATTTTGTATGGGAGTTCGTCATTTTCGTAGATAAAACCATTAAACTTGAGAAGTAAACAAACATTGGTTCCAGTATTTTTGAAATTTCTACCTACTTGGGGATGAAATAGAACATGAAAGTTCGTAAATTGCGCGCGATTTCGTCCGCCTGGAAAAGTTACTTTCGGCAGCATTTTTATTGTTTTAAAATTCTTATTTTGCAAATAATACACATACAAAATGCTCTGTGGTTTACTGTAAGAAGACTGTAGAAATATTTTTAACAGACAGGAACCTGTGATGCGCGCTTAATAGAACGAGCCTCACGAAGACGCGCCGCGGTATAAAGTATCCGAACACTTTTTTATCATTTTTTAGTGGTGTACTTTCGCGGTTTTCTCTTTTTTTAATCCACAATTCAATCTCCCTTTCTCTCTCTCTATCTCTCTCCGATGACAATGCTATTTGAATATTTAAATCCTTGTCAGTAGTAGGTATTCGCGGGCTCTAGACCACTTAATATGCATGGCTGGCTTTTTTTTAATAGCGACTCGTTGTCTTCGCAAAAAACGCCAGCGACGACCCTAATTAAGGGCTCGGCCCGGCAGTAGTAGGTATTCGCGGGCTCTAGACCACTTAATATGCATGGCTGGCTTTTTTTCAATAGCGACTCGTTGTTTTCGCAAAAAACGCCAGCGACGACCCTAATTAAGGGCTCGGCCCGGCAGTAGTAAATTATAAAAATTATAAATTAAATATTATAAAAATTACAAATTATAAATTATGAAAATTACAAAATATAAAAATTAGAAATTATAAATTATAAAAATTATAAATTAAATATTATAAAAATTACAAATTATAAAAATTATAAATTAAATATTATAAAAATTACAAAATATAATAATTACAAAATATAAAAATTATAAATTAAATATTATAAAAATAACAAACTATAAAAATTATAAATTAAATATTATAAAAATTAAAAATTATAAAAATTATAAATTAAATATTATAAAAATTACAAATTATAAAAATTGTAAATAAAATATTATAAAAATTACAAAATATAAAAATTTCAAATTATAAAAATTATAAATAATAAATTATAAAAATTACAAATTATAAAAATTATAAATTAAATATTATAAAAATTACAAATTATAAAAATTGTAAATTAAATATTATAAAAATTACAAAATATAAAAATTACAAATTAAATATTATAAAAATTACAAATTACAAATTACAAAAATTATAAATTATAAAAATTATAAAGTAAATATTATAAAAATTACAAATTATAAAAATTATAAATTAAATATTAAAAAAATTACAAATTAAAAATTATAAATTAAATATTATAAAAATTACAAATTATAAAAATTATAAATTTAATATTATAAAAATTACAAATTATACAAATTATAAATTAAATATTATAAAAATTACAAATTATAAAAATTATAAATTAAATATTATAAAAATAACAATATAAAAATTACAAATTATAAATTATAAAAATTATAAATTATAAATTAAATATTATAAAAATTACAAATTATTAAAATTATAAATTAAATATTATAAAAATTACAAAATATAATAATTACAAATTATAAAAATTATAAATTACATATTATAAATATTATAAAAATTACAATATATAATAATTACAAATTATAAAAATTATAAATTAAATATTATAAAAATTATAAAAATTACAAATTAAATATTATAAAAATTACAAATTATAAAAATTATAAATTAAATATTATAAAAATTACAAAATATAAAAATTACAAATTATAAATTATAAAAATTACAAAATATAAAAATTAGAAATAATAAATTATAAAAATTTGTTGGTCGACTTCACACACAACCTTCGAGTTTCGTCGCAGGTGTGTGCAGGTTTCCTCACGATGTTTTCCTTCACCGTTAAAGCAATCGGTAAGTATATGTACGTAAGTTTTGAAAAACTCAAAGTGTCAAGATCGACTTCTTTGGGAGGGCTATCACCGTTGCGAGACTTGCCGACACCAACAGACCGGAGAAACTTCCATACATTCACAGGATTGCCTTGCTCCACGGATCGATGTATATGACGCCTCTGTGCATCTCTGCATGCTAAATTGCAGCGGTTTCGGATGCGATGATAGCGCTGCTTATTGGCTTCGCTGCCATCGACCTTATACCTCGACCTGGCACGGTTCTTTTTTCCCTTAAGAGACTTAATGTCTTCAGTGAGCCACGGTGCAGGTAGATGTTTAACCTTAACAGGGCGAATAGGTGCGGCGCTTTTTGCGAAAACAATGAGTCGCTATTAAAAAAAAGCCAGCCATGCATATAAAGTGGTCTAGAGCCCGCGAATACCTACTACTACACCCGCGAATACCTACTACTACCAGGCCGAGCCCTTAATTAGGGTCGTCGCTGGCGTTTTTTGCCAAAACAACGAGTCGTTGGTAAAAAAAAGCCAGCCATGCATATTAAGTGGTCTAGAGCCCGCAAATACCTACTACTACCGGGCCGAGCCCTTAATTAGGGTCGTCGCTGGCGTTTTTTGCGAAAACAACGAGTCGCTTAAAAAAAAAGCCAGCCATGCATATTAAGTGGTCTAGAGCCCGCGAATACCTACTACTGCCGGGCCGAGCCCTTAATTAGGGTCGTCGCTGGCGTTTTTTGCGAAAACAACGGGTCGCTATTAAAAAAAGCCAGCCATGCATATTAAGTGGTCTAGAGCCCGCGAATACCTACTACTGCCGGGCCGAGCCCTTAATTAGGGTCGTCGCTGGCGTTTTTTGCGAAGACAACGAGTCGCTATTAAAAAAAAGCCAGCCATGCATATTAAGTGGTCTAGAGCCCGCGAATACCTACTACTGCCGGGCCGAGCCCTTAATTAGGGTCGTCGCTGGCGTTTTTTGCGAAAACAACGAGTTGCTATTAAAAAAAAAGCCAGCCATGCATATTAAGTGGTCTAGAACCCGCGAATACCTACTACTCTTGTCTCGTGTGAAATAAAAGTCCGGACGTTTTTTGTCAGTTTTTGTTTATAAAATCTAAGTTTACATATTAATTTTCTCACCGTAGCATCCACCCACGGCATCAGTATCCCCATGGTGAAGACCCCGAGCTGGGGCCCCATGGTCATGGCCTCTAACGTCATAGTCAGCTGCAGGATCGTGCCCATCTTCTCCACAATGAATACCAGACCTGAAAATCACAAGTATTATAATTGCCGCAAAATTATATTATAGTTACATTAATTATGTATTATTACATGCCGATGGTGGCGCATCGGCAGCCGGGTCGTTCCTTTCCCTCTAATGTGGTTGATAGGAGCGATGACTGACTCTCGCGTTATACTCGTGACCGGGTGCTGTCCGTGTGACCTGGCCTACTGTTGTTAAATGCATTCATTGATTTTTATGTATAACTTTTCGTGTCATATTGTTTTCATGTTCTAATGACATAATCTGGTTTATATCAAGGATTTAATTTTGACGTTATTAACTAATTATTGTTTATTTCTTGATTCTTCACAAATGACATTGTTATTTTTATTTTATGATTATCAGAAAGAGTGTAATTTGCACCTATTTTAAATAAATATATTGAATTGAATTGAATTAAGTCTATTATTAAACTAATTAAGCTCACTTTTGACCGCCTCCGTGGCGTAATGGTTGTGAGACTCGGTTTGGTTAGTGGCAGGGCATTTTCTAAGCCCGCCTGGCTAGCTACCACCATCTTATCTAAGTCTTGCCGCTAAACATCAGTGTTAACATTATTGATGTGTTCCGGCTTAAAGATAAGATAGCCAAATCTCCATTGCGTTCGGGAATCTTGGTAAGCCTGCTTCCATCTTCGGAATCATCGTTACTTACCATCAGGTGAGATGATGCCAAGGTCTTAACAATTGTGGATTTAAAAAAACTTACAGAATCGCGTAAAGCGATAAGGCCGCTTTTTTACACTTTTAATCTAAAATCCGGTATTGTTTTTTGGCGTGCAATAAAGTATATTTTCTTACTAAGGGACTTGCTTACTTACTCATATTATATTCAGTTAATGATAATTTACTTGCACGCAAAGAGTTTTGGATTTTTTAATGGTTTATGAAGAAATCTCAAATTTGGGTGAATTGTTGAGATAAACAAAGATTTTTTGAGAGCTGTTTTGTAATGTAGAGCCCAGTGTCGAAGAGTCGAAGTGTCCCCCCTTGCAACCTCCACTTATAAAGATAAGATAAGATAATGTAGAGCCTTAGATCCAATTAATTATTGAGTATAGAGCTAGCCTGCAAGTGAGGTGAACTCAAAAGTATACTTTGTTCTAATATTAACCCTCTATAGTGGAAAAATCGGGTTAAAATTTATTCCACGTTTGTCACTCATAGGTTCAAGACGAATTTAATGACACCTCGCTCTCCTTAAAATCCTTCAATCCCTTTAGCTGGATATAATAACGGCCAAGGAGTAGAATTCCCTGCCGGCGTCTGTATTCCCCGATTCGTATAATTTGGGAATCTTCAAGTCGAGAGTGAATAAGCACTATTTGAGCTTGCGTGTTACATTCTCGGCTGCATCGCCACTTACCATCAGGTGAGGTGCAGCCAAACGCACTCAAATTTTTAATTTAAAAAATAGCTACAATATCAGCCAAAGAAACAGACATACCTACGTACATAAGAGTACATAAACTCTAAAAACATTACCCTCTTTTTTGGGAAGTCTGGTAAAAAGCAAGAAAGCAAGGCGAAAAGACGTATATCTGGTTTGTTTACTTTCTATACTTCTTTCTTGATTGAGACCAGCACGTTCGACTATTTTCACTGAATCGGCAAAATAGTCGAACGGATTCGATAAAAACATCCGTTAATAGGAAAAACAATCGAATCCGTTTTTTTTTTTCCGATTCCGTGTAACGAATCGAACTCGAAGCGTTTAGAATCAGGGGGTAGATTAATTTAACTTACCAACGCAAAGAGTACCAAGAATCACGACAACTCCTCTCATTACCCAGCTGGCTTGGCGTTCTGTTAACTGTTTCTTGAAGAATGGCTTATAAAAGTCCTCCAATACCACCGCAGACATAGAGTTCAAACTTGTTGATAACGAGCTGCAAACATTGTCAGCATAAACGTTAATTTAACTTTATTTAATTTAATCATGAAACTGAACAACTTTCCCCATGAAACCCATAGTCAATTCGCATTTCTTTTTTTTTATTAAAATTATTAAATTGCGCAGAATACGCCAGAATAGGTATCACCGCTCAGGCGATATCGTCGTGCGCGGTCATTGAACTTTGCGTGACCTCACCCGATCATACACGCGGGAGTTGTATTTTGAGTAGGTAGTTTGATTTTATTATTTTTTATTGCGACTTGACCATGGGTTTTATTTTAGTATTTGTTGTTATAGCGGCCGGCAACAGAAATACATCATCTGTGAAAATTTCAACTGTAGCTATCACGGCAAAGTACACATATTAGACGAAATATATATGTTCTTGAATAAAATAAAATAAAATAAAGTAACTAGTATCTCATCTGTGATATTAGTACTAACATACAGTATGGACACACCCTGCCGCTCTCTAGATTGCGACCTCACCCCCTCATCACCCAGATTGATGCAGATTGGTTACAGTTTGGTTGTCGTTCGTATGGGATTTCGCCGCCATTTTGTTTGTTCCGTCATTCGTTTTTTTTAATGTCATTTCTGGCCCGTTGTATGAAGTGTCCAGGGTGTGATCACAGTTCACCTAATATAGGCTGGTGACAGACGGACAGACACACAGAGAGACGGACGGACTACGGAGTCTTAGTAATAGCACAGTATATATATTAGTACTAGTAATAGGGTCCCGTTTTTACCCTTTGGGTACGGAACCCATTTAAATTATTAAATTAATTATTAATTTATTAAACTTGGATCACTGTGGTGTGTGTGAATGTAAAAGTCTCGGTCCACAAATCAGAAAATCTGGCGCTGGTTCATAACATCATCTTTCGGATGCTCTACACTACACTGAGTTTTCAGTTATTTGCAACTAAGCGCATCTTCCTAATTCTATTGACTTTAAATTACAATCCCAAATAATATCATCACATCAGCTCATATACGTCCCCACCGAGGGGCTCGAGCCTACCTTGAATTAGGGCGATCGGGCCTTAGTCGATGCCAATCGCGCCATGAGGTCGCGGGTTCGATTCCCGGCGGGGTCAATTGTAAGACTCGGTTTGGTTGGTGGTAGGGCATTTTCTAAGCCCGCCTGGCTAGCTACCACCATCTTATCTAAGTCTTGCCGCCAAATATCAATGTTAATATCATTGGTGTGTTCCGGCATGAAGATAAGGTAGCCAGTTCCCCATTGCGTTGGGGAATCTTGGTAAGCCCGCTTCCATCTTCGGCAACATCGTCACTTACCACCAGGTGAGATGTTGTCAAGGGTTTACCAATTCGGGTTGGTTTTTGGGTTGGAAACCTGCACACGCCTGCGCAAAAAACTCGAAGGTTGTGTGTGAAGTCGACCAACCCAAATAATATAAGTAGGTGTAAACTCTGTAAAACGTCACTCGATATAACGATTCACTCTTTAAAACGTCTAAATTTTCTGGCTCCAGTTGGTTTACTTTTACGCTAATTTCTTTCATTATAACGAAAACTCTCAATAACGTCACACAATGCCCGGTCCCTTGAGTGTCGCTGTATAGAGTTTACACTGTAATTGAAAAATATTTTAAATTTTTAAGTGAAACTGTTATTTCATCGTCTGTGTGTTGCATGTCGCGTGACGGTCGCTTTCGTCTGACGGTATGATCGATTCGTCTTCTGTACCGTAGCGAGAGCAGCCATGATCGTTTCGTCCTCTGTAAAGTTTCACTTTTACCGTGGTTTCATAAAACCACACTTACTTTTTTTACTTTACTGACTTTTTTACTTTACTGACTTTTTTTACTTTACTGACTTTTTTACTTTACTGACTTTTTACTTTACTGACTTTTTTTACTTTACTGACTTTTTTTACCTTACTGACTTTTTTACCTTACTGACTTTTTTACTTTACTGACTTTTTTTACTTTACTGACTTTTTTACTTTACTGACTTTTTTTACTTTACTTACTTTTTTTACTTTACTGACTTTTTTACTTTACTGACTTTTTTTACTTTACTGACTTTTTACTTTGCTGACTTTTTTACTTTACTGACTTTTTTTACTTTACTGACTTTTTTACTTTACTGACTTTTTACTTTACTGACTTTTTTACTTTACTGACTTTTTTTACTTTACTGTCTTTTTTTTACTTTACTGACTTTTTTACTTTACTGACTTTTTTACTTTACTGACTTTTTTTACCTTAGAGCAGCACTGAAAATTCCCGCAACGAACACCCCTGGCAACCCTGGTATGTCACCCAACACATCCATCACAAGCAGTGGCAACAACTGGTCCTTGGCTTTTGCTAACTGGAAAAAACAATACACTTTCAATACATTTCAACACTAATGTTATAAAAAGGAAAACGGTTTGTTTGTATATCACACTAATATTATAAAGGCGAAAGTTTGTGAGTGTGTCAGTGTGTATGTTTGTTACTTCTTCGCGCAAAAACTACTTAACGGATCTGGCTTAAATTTGGTAGGTAGACAGTTTACGACCTGGATTAACACATAGGCTACTTTTTTTCACGCTCGCGCACTGCGCACCCTCGAAAAGTCATAGAAACGTTGTCCACGCGGGTGAAGCCGCGGGAAACAGCTAGTAGGAAATAATGTCCGAAACTGCTCATCAAATGAAAAAAAAAATATTTCACTAATAGGATAACCAAAGTAACCGACGTAGCTCTCAGAATTGCTAAACTTAAGTGGCAGTGGGCGGGGCACATAGCTCTTAGAACATATGGCCGTTGGGGTAGTAAAGTTTTCGAGTGACAACCGCGCACCGAAAATCGTAGCGTAGGAAAACCTCCCATTCGGTGGACCGATGATCCGGTTAAATCCTTGTAGGAGATCTTTGTCCAGTAGTCAAGTGGACGTCCTTCGGCTGATATGATGATGATGATCAATAGTCAGAATGGAATTGCAGGATGGACATAGGCTAAAAAACCCCGCTTACTCCACGCTACATCCACGGGGGCGAAGCCGCGGCCAACAGTTAGTGTCAAATATTTTGAACATAGCGTTCTCATCTCAGTTATCAAAAAAGTGAATCAATAGAAGGCAACATAAAACGACCATCGTCATCATCATCTCAGCCGCTAAACAATGGTCTCCACCACGAATGTCCACAACGACCTGTCTTGTGCTGCCCGCATCAAACGCCTCTATCAGGTCGTCGTCGGTCCGCCGAGCGATGGGGATTCTCTCGCTACGTCTTCCGGTACCTGGTCGCCCCTAATTTTACTGCCTTAATGTCCGTCCGTTCTACGATCTCTCAATGTGCCCCGCCCACTGCCACTTGAAACTATAATGTAAAACGATAGTATAGTTGATTCAATAAATGATCAAATCAAATGTGTTGTCCTAAGTGCGGTGTCCTGTGTCCTGTGTTCTGTATCCTGTGTCCTGTATACTATGTACTATGTCCTGTGTCCTGTGTCCTGTGTCCTGTGTACTATGTCCTATGTCTTATGTCTCATGTCTTATGTCTTATTTCTCACGTCTTATGATTACCTTCGTCTGCAGAGGGTCGCAGTCGTAGAACCGCGCGTAGATCAAAAGGCCGCAGTACAGGCAGAAACAGTAGAGGATCGATATGCCTATGCAGAATAATACGACTGCCCTGTGAAGAAGGACAAGCTTAGTTTCATCATCACCATATATCAGCTCATATACGTCCCCACCGAGGGGCTCGGGCCTACCCTGAATTAGGGCGATCGGGCCTTAGTCGACCACGCAGGTCCAGTGCGTGTTGCTCGACTTCACACACAACCTTCGAGTTTCTTCGCAGGTGTGTGCAGGTTTCCTCGCAATGTTTTCCTTCACCGTTAAAGCAATCGGTGAGTATATGTACGTAAGTTTCGCAAAACTCATTGGTACATTGACCGTCCAGATTTGAACCGGCACCTCTGGTTAGGAGGACCGAGTCGTTACCGGTTGAGCCACCGACGCTTTTTAATTATTTTTTTGTTTCATCATCATCATATCAGTCGAAAGATGTCCACTGATGAACAAAAGTCTTTCCTAAGGATTTACACAAGAACGGGCCTTGCGCTATCCGGCGCATTCAGCGACTTCTCGCGACCTTCACCAGGTCATCGGTCCACCGAATGGGAGGCCTATCCGTCCTACGCCTTCCGCTGTGCGGTCGCCACAGAGAAGATTACTTTACTGTAAATAAATCTGCATGGAAATGCTAAAATGAGGCAATGACGGATATACAGGGTGTAAGAAAATTGGTGTGGGTCCCGTTAACTGGGGCTTCTACTCATCATACTGAACAACTTTTGTTCTACAAGTTAGCTGAAATCGCAAAAAAATTTTGAAACTCTTCATACTAAACGATCAGCTGATTGAACAATTTTGTACATTTTTGTATAGAGCGTCGAATTATTATTTTTCGAATTGACTATGGGTTCCTTGAGGAAAGTTGTTCAGTATGATGAGTAGATGCCCCAGTTAACGGGACCTACACCAATTTTTTACACCCTGTATATACTTCTATGATACAGATGCACAATTTCACCCACAACTCCGAATTCCTAAACAAAACAATTTATTTTTAGCCAACTGCATCATAAGGAGGGTTATGCTTTTCGTGTGTATATGTATGTATGTATGTATGTATATTTACTTCTTTGGCACGCTCTGTAGCCTAAAATCCTTGATGGATTTTGGAGTGCGAGGTGTCGTTAGATTGGTCTTGATCCCGCGAGTGAAATAGGATATAAACTGACCCGATTGGCTAAAAAAGAGGGGTTAGGTTTTTAATTTTGGAGTGCGAGGTGTCGTTAGATTGGTCTTGATCCCGTGAGTGAAATAGGATATAAACTGACCCGATTGGCTAAAAAAGAGGGGTTAGGTTTTTAATTTTGGAGTGCGAGGTGTCGTTAGATTGGTCTTGATCCCGCGAGTGACATAGGATACATACTGACCCGATTGGCTAAAAAAGAGGGGTTAGGTTTTTAATTTTGGAGTGCGAGGTGTCGTTAGATTGGTCTTGATCCCGTGAGTGAAATAGGATACATACTGACCCGATTGGCTAAAAAAGAGGGGTTAGGTTTTTAATTTTGGAATGCGAGGTGTCGTTAGATTGGTCTTGATCCCGTGAGTGAAATAGGATACATACTGACCCGATTGGCTAAAAAAGAGGGGTTAGGTTTTTAATTTTGGAGTGCGAGGTGTCGTTAGATTGGTCTTGATCCCGTGAGTGAAATAGGATACATACTGACCCGATTGGCTAAAAAAGAGGGGTTAGGTTTTTAATTTTGGAATGCGAGGTGTCGTTAGATTGGTCTTGATCCCGCGAGTGACATAGGATACATACTGACCCGATTGGCTAAAAAAGAGGGGTTAGGTTTTAAATTTTGGAGTGCGAGGTGTCGTTAGATTGGTCTTGATCCCGCGAGTGACATAGGATACATACTGACCCGATTGGCTAAAAAAGAGGGGTTAGGTTTTTAATTTTGGAATGCGAGGTGTCGTTAGATTGGTCTTGATCCCGTGAGTGAAATAGGATACATACTGACCCGATTGGCTAAAAAAGAGGGGTTAGGTTTTTAATTTTGGAATGCGAGGTGTCGTTAGATTGGTCTTGATCCCGTGAGTGAAATAGGATACATACTGACCCGATTGGCTAAAAAAGAGGGGTTAGGTTTTTAATTTTGGAGTGCGAGGTGTCGTTAGATTGGTCTTGATCCCGTGAGTGAAATAGGATACATACTGACCCGATTGGCTAAAAAAGAGGGGTTAGGTTTTAAATTTTGGAGTGCGAGGTGTCGTTAGATTGGTCTTGATCCCGTGAGTGAAATAGGATACATACTGACCCAATTGGCTAAAAAAGAGGGGTTAGGTTTTAAATTTTGGAGTGCGAGGTGTCGTTAGATTCGTCTTGATCCCATGAGTGACATAGGATACATTTTTACCCTTTCGGCCAAAATGAGGGGTTAAGTTTTTATGCAGTCTGGTTTTAAATATTTTCGTTTAGTTATTAATCAGCCGAAATTCATACTCTGCTGGACAAAGGCCTCCCCAAGGATTTCCACGACGACCGGTCCTGCGCTGCCCGCATCCATCGGCTGCCCGCGATCTTCACCAGGTCGTCGGTCCACCGCGTGGGAGGCCTCCCTACGCTACGTTTTTCGGTGCGTGGTCGCCACTCGAGAACTTAACTGCCCCTTCGGTCATCTGTTCTATTTATTTGTTCTATTTATATTTTTTTTTGTTATTTATTGCTATTTAGAGCCTTTGAGCTTACCATTTAGCACCACGCAAGGTCGGTAACGCCAAGTAGCGCTGCACCATCGTCTGATTGACTGAGTTGGCTTGCAGCCAGTAGACCAGACCTCCTATCACCAGACTCCACACTGTGTGACGCGCGAGAGGGCTGGGATCCCAACTGAACAGCAAAAAGATTTTATGTTGCTTTACAACCTCAAAGAGAAGTCGAAGAAGAGAGACTGTTGGTAGAAGCAAGCGCTCGGGTATACCAGTACGTAGTTTTATGTTTATTATCAGTTAGGATTTATTTCGAAGAGTGTGCCCTGGAGCTTCATGACCTCATTACCCCCCTCTCCATTTCATCATCAATCGGCGATTCCACCCCGTTCCACCGTTACGTACGAAGCGTTTTGCTTCTTCGTTCATTATGCGAACGGCCAAGGAGTGGAATTCCCTGCCGGCGTCATTTCTCGATTCGTATAAATTAGCGTAATAAGCGTCGGTGGCTCAACCGGTAACGACTCGGTCGTCCTAACCAGAGGTGCCGGGTTCAAATCCGGACGGCCAATGTACCAATGAGTTTTTCGTAACTTACGTACATATACTCTCCGATTGCTTTAACGGTGAAGGAAAACATCGTGACGAAACCTGCACAACACACCTGCGAAGAAACTCGAAGGTTGTGTGTGAAGTCGACCAACCCGCACTGGGCCCGCGTGGTCGACTAAGGCCCGATCGGTAGGCTCGAGCCCCTCAGTGGGGACGTATATGAGCTGACATGATGATAAATTAGTAATCTTCAAGTCGAGACTGATTAGACACTATTAGAGCTTGCGGTTTACATCCTCGGCTGCATCGGCACTTGCCATCAGGTGAGGTGCAGCCAAACGCACTCAAAATTTTATTTTAAAAAAATTACCGGGTTTTATAAATATGCTAAGTATAAGTTGATCCAAGGCCGTGGCTAGGGGGAGGATCAAGGGGGATGATCCCCCCTAAATGAGAAAAAAAAGTTAGTACCAATGAAACTGCAGACTGCAGTTACGTACAGTGCGTCCCTCTGACTTGGTTGCTATACACAACATAATAGTTAGTGATCCATCATCCATCATCATATCAGCCGATGAACGTCAACTGCTGGACATAGGCCTCCCCCAAGGATTTCCACGACGACTGGTTCTGCGCTACCCGCATCAAGCGGCTTCCCGCGACCTTCACCAGCTCTTCGGTCACCAAGTGGGACGCCTGCCTACGGTACGTTTTCCGGTGCGCGGTCGCCACTCGTGAACTATACTACCCCAACGGCCATCCGTTCTAAAAACTATGTGCCCCGCCCATTGCCACTTAAGTTTAGCAATTTAATAGTAAGTCACCACAAAGAAAATTCCTAATGTTATTTTTAATTATTAAAAGCTTTTTATTTATATATAACTTGCAAAGTTTCTATAAACGAGTATGTATGTATGTTTGTTTAGTTCAAATCTTGCGATCGATTTTAGAACGACTTCCAGAGATAGATTAAGCAGAAATTTGGAATGAAGCCGTTTTCCCGGTGACAATAGATCCTTTTGTTATTATGAAGTTGATCTGATGATGAACTTTGGAGGTGGAATCGAAGATCCAGAATCATCTTTTATTTTTCAATAGAATCGTAAGAAAAACAGTACTGTACTCACCTTTTTTGAATTTCGAACCGTTTTTTTTAGCGGTCTTACCAAGATTCCCCAACGCAATGGGGAACTGGCTATCTTATCTTCATGCCGGAACACACCAATGATATCAACATTGATATTTGGCGGCAAGACTTAGATAAGATGGTGGTAGCTAGCCAGGCGGGCTTAGAAAATGCCCTACCACCAACCAAACCGAGTCTTACAATTGACCCCGCCGGGAATCGAACCCGCGACCTCCTGTGTAAAGCCAGTGAACTTTGCCTCTGAGCTACGGTGGCGGTTAAAATACCTCTTTTCAAACAAAAGCTTGTATATAACGTCTAACAAAATTAGCTGAAACTATTTCAACTGGTGCTTCTACTCATGAAAGTTAACAACTTTCCCCATGAAACCCATAGTCAAATCTCAAAAAAAAAAATGAAATTACCATACTAAGTTGGCTGATTAGCTGATCAAGTAAGTATGGGAAAGCCAATTTTTTTTTTGCGATTTGACTAATGGGTTCCATGGGGAAAGTTGTTCAGTTTCATGGGTAGACGCACTAGTTAAAATAGTTTCAGCTAATTTTGTTACACCTTATATAAGTACCTATAAGCTTTTAGGTTTTTCAAAAAATATTATAAAAAATAATATTATGTATCGCTTGGTACTCGCACGACGATGGCAGAGGAGGCTAGGAGTAGTGTATACATGGTGTAACAAAATTGGTGTAGGTCTCGTTAACTGGAGGTTCTACTCGTACTACTGAACAACTTTCTCTAAGTAACCCATAGTCAATTGTCAAAAATAAAATTGGACCCTCCATACTAAAATAAACAAAATCGGTCGATCAGCTGATCGATTTGTATTAAAAGTACAAAAAAAAAACGTTTTCAGCAAAGTCTTAGCCCTTTTACACGGGGACAATAGCCGAGACAATACAATAAGCCAGGACACTAAAACAATGGGACAGGACAATTGGAAAATCCTATGTCGTTCACACGTAGGCCTATGAGTCCAGTCGCCAGGCCACTAAGACAATAGGATAGGACAATTGGAAAATCCTATGTCGTTTACACGTAGGCCTATGAGTCCAGTGAGTAAGGGAGACGCCGTTGGATTCATACGCTCTTATCGTTCTATTTCATTGTCCTGTCTTGTCAATTGTCTTGAGGACAATCCAATTAGTGGATTGTCCCCATTTAGACGATACTTTTTCATTGTCTTACTGGCCTGGCTTAATGGATTGTCTCGACTAATTGTAGTCTTGTCAATTGACTTGAAGACAATCCAATTAGTGGATTGTCCCCATTTAGACGATACTTTTTCATTGTCTTACTGGCCTGGCTTAATGGATTGTCTCGACTATTGTAGTCTTGTCAATTGACTTGAAGACAATCCAATTAGTGGGTTGTCCCCATTTAGACGATACTTTTTCATTGTCTTACTGGCCTGGCTTAATGGATTGTCTCGACTATTGTCCCCGTGTAAAAGAGCCATTAGGCAGTAAATTTACTATAACAATATGTGCTTTACGTTAGCGATCCGAACTACCCAGATAGTAGAACTTACAATGTCCTAGTAATTGTAAATGGGCGACACCATTGTTTTTAATGGGTTTTTTATGGGAATTAATTTCCGCCATTTCCAACTTTGGGCCTACTAGGGTATGGTTGAGAGGAGCGATGGCTGACTCTCGCGTTATACATACCTACTCGTTACCGGGTGCTGTCCGTGTGAACTGTCCTACTCTTGTCAAAGGCATTAACTTTAATGTATAACTTCTCGTGTCATATTGTTTTCATGACATAATTTATTTCATATCAATGATTTTATTTAGGTGTTTGCACAAATGACATTATTTATAAGTAATTAGTATTTTATGACCATCAGAAAGAGTGTAATTTTCACTTATTATGAAGTAGTAGGAATTCTGGACCAGGAAGTTGGATTCCGCCATTTCCAACTCTGGGGCTCCGGCAGAGAGGTGGGATCCTGGTCCAGAACCGTCGCTATTCTTACTACTAACGGGCGTTGCTCCATAACGCAACCGAATATTTGGTCAGTTTTTGCATAATTGTCATGAGTACAACTAGTACTTTCATTTTCTATCTTACTCAGCCGTTTCCCTTGTCGTTTTTTTTGGTCACGATAACTAGTTTTTCAGGCGCTATAAGTACAAAAAGTGTTGGTGGCTCAACCGATAACGACTCAGTCCCCCTAACCAGAGGTGCCGGGTTCAAATCCGGATGGCCAGTGTACCAATGAGTTTTTCGAAACTTACGTACCTACATAATATACTCATCGATTGCTTTAACGGTGAAGGAAAACATCGTGAGGAAACCTGCACACGCCTGCGAAGAAACTCGCAGGTTGTGTGTGAAGTCGACCAACCCGCACTGGGCCGCGTGGTCGACTAAGGCCTGATCGCCCTAATTCAGGGTAGGCTCGAGCCCCTCGATGGGGACGTATATGAGCTGATATGATGATAAGTACATAACGCAACCACTTTGCGTAGGTAGACCGACATATTTAACATCAGAGGGTTGGCAATTATCCTCTCAACCTAAGTTTATCCATTTCCGTTATCGTTACCAAATTTGTCGTTAGCTCCTAGTATACTACATTTATTAAGAAACCCCCGGCAGTCGCTAACCAAATCCATTCTACAATCCTCGCAAAAATATTGTTTCCGGCTCGAGGCTCCTATCGTAATCGGAATGTAGATTATCTAAAAATAGCGTCGGCAACTAGATAATGACGGCTAAATAATCTGTGTGTGGGAGTAGGAAATAGATCACAATGATCAAATTTCAAGGGAGCAGCAAATTGCTTCGCCATGCCAGTATATGATAAATATGTAGATATTCATAATCGTTAAGTATTTCTCGAAAAACCTAATAACTGTTGCTTCGCCATGCCAGTATATGATAAATATGTAGATATTCATAATCGTTAAGTATTTTTCGAAAAACCTTAAAACGTTAGGTACTAGCTTCTATTTCAAAAGCATTTTAATTATTTCGTATTCTTCTCTGCCAACCCTATAATTTGATACCCATATCATGGGGGTGTATTAAAAAAAAGAACCGGTCCACTATCTTTGGGAGTCCACCACATTGGATTTAAAATGACTTCACTTAGCTAACCATGCATTGTGCTCCAAACTTAACGTTAATGCAAAATTTCAGCTCAATCGGAAATCGGGAAGTGGTTCCAATTTAGCTTCAAAGATTTGTCCCACACTTACAAACAAACTAATTCGTCAAGCTAATATAAATATTCTAATGATTTGTTTACCCACCTGTTTACAGATTATATTTTCTGGATTAATATGTAACTCTAGACAGGGAGGGAACATGGGGCAATGGCGACCAGACAAATATGGTAGATAAAAGGATCAGAAGGTGCACAGCTCCATTTTAAGTTACATTGTTCCGAGCTCTCTGCACCTCGCTCTACATGTACTCTGTGGCGTGTGGGCTAATTATACGCAAAGGTCCCTCACTGCTCTGCGTGCTACGTAGTATGCGTTTATTCGATTCCCGGCAGAGTCTGCCAGGCTACCACCATCTTATCTAAGTCTAGCCGCCAAGCAGCAATGTTAACAGCATTGATGTGTTCCGACTTGAAGAAAGATAGCTATGCAATTGCGTTGGGAATCTTACTAAGCCCCTGTCTTCGGCATCATCGTCACTTACCATCAGGTGAGATGATGCCAAGGGCTTACCACTCGTGGATAAAAGAATACCGGGAAACATCGATGCTGAACAACTGATGTTGGGCAGTAAGACTCATTTATACTTACTCCGGAGCTTCGATCCTCCCACTGTCAAAGTTGCGCTGCCACACCACTCCAAACCCACCAACATCTAAGGTGCCCTTCACAGCCACCAGCGCCATCGCGCCGACCATCGCAGTTATCTGTATGACGTCCGTCCATACTACGGCTTGCAGACCACCCTGTAGGAAATACTATTTATCAAACAAATATGGTTGAGAGGAGCGATGGCTGACTCTCGCGTTATACATACTGAAACGCAAACTATCGTTTCGAGCCGATCTCCTTTCTTGCGTTTCATAATTAAATTCTCTTTTGATTTTGTTCCTCTATGGAAATTTAATTTGAAAATATTGGTGACTTTTTGACAAGAGAGGAGAGACTTTTTTGGACGGACGAGAATGGCCGTCGTTTTATTTACTGATATATTAAATTAAAGTGTTTGGTATTTGAACCACTGTGATACTATTTGTAATAGTTATCGGAGCCCACGCCGTATTTCTGGAGGTCACCAGCTTAACCCAGCTAAGGGAATTTCAGTACTTCCTGGCTGCCGTGCCGTCGCTGCAGATCCTAACTACCACTCGGGGCACGTTCAACCTTCGGACCGAAGACCTGACCCACCCTACCAGAGGGCAGTCGAGGGAAGTAGCTCTTTATTCTTTCCGATTCATCGTCTTCCGAATCACCAGCTGGAGTAAACGAAAACGCTAAATTTTGTGCGCAGTTTAATCATGGTTTAATTTTTTTGGCAATCAGTTTAAACTATTATTTTTAAGAAGAGTCTCTTGGTTATAAAAAGTAACCTCCAAGAATTTTTGGGTACTGTTTAGAGTGCCCCGGGGCAAGATTTAATTATCGCAAGTTTTTATAGTGTTTAGAGTGCCCTGGGGTAAATTCTTAATTACCCCTAGTTTTACGCTGTGTATAGTTTTCCATGTGGAAATCTTCATAGACATAAGAGAAAACGACTGGTAAATATTTTTTATACAACAAAATTTATGTTTTCACCAAACCAACTGGTAAATATTTTTTATACAACAAAATTTATGTGTTCAACATAGATTAAGAATTTATTTTATTAATTTATTTGGGATCCATTGTTTAATTATATTCTTTCTTTACTTTAACTATTCTTTCGTTTTTATAGTCCTACCTTAAGGCCCCATCCCAAATTCTACGTATCATATGTGGCAAATTCCGTAAGGGTTTTTATCCCTGTTTCCATTATTTTTGTCACATATTTACTCGTGACCGGGTGCTGTCCGTGTGAACTGGCCTACTCTTGTCAAAGGCATTAACTTTAATGTATAACTTCTCGTGTCATATTGTTTTCATGACATAATTTATTTCATATCAATGATTTTATTTAGGTGTTTGCACAAATGACATTATTTATAAGTAATTAGTATTTTATGACCATCAGAAAGAGTGTAATTTTTACTTATTATGAAATAGTAGGAATTCTGGACCAGGAAGTTGGAATCCGCCATTTCCAACTCTGGGGCTCCGGCAGGGGGGTGGGATCCTGGTCCAGAACCGTCGCTATTCCTACTACTAGCGGGCGTTGCTCCATAACGCAACCGAATATTTGGTCAGTTTTTGCATATTTGTCATGAGTACAACTAGTACTATCATTTTCCATCTTACTCAGCGATTTCCCTTATCGTTTTTTTTTTTGGCTACGATACCTAGTTTTTCAGGTGCTATAAGTACATAACGCAACCACTTTGCGCAGTGAGACCGAACTATTAAACATCAGAGGGTTGCCATTTATCCTCTCAACCTAAGTTTATCCATTTCCATTATCGTTACCAAATTTGTCACGACCTTTATCATACCGGTCCATAGTTCAATAACACCCCGCTTACGCGACCATACATGTAGTTAATTTTATTGAGTTGCAGAATAATCCAATTAACCATGAGGAGGAACCAGTAGAAGAGAGAGTTTTATCTTCAAGTGGAATATAAAATGCTTTTTCAAAGATTTATTCAGAGAATAGACATTAATTATGACCGTGTTTTAAAGAACGTAAACGAAACGCTACCAAAGAATAAAGACTATTTACTACGTAAAAGAAGATTAACTCCGCAAAATCATTTGAATAAATGGCGACTTTGGCTACGACACAATAAAGTGCAAATTCAGGTCGCAAAGCGCTAATTACCTACAGTTATATTCGCCTACAAGTTGCCTCTCTTTCTATCGCGTAACTCTTATCTCTTCTGACTACTGAATTTGCACCTTGCAAGGGGCCGCGTGGCTTGGCGCGGCGTAGAGCTCGGCGTAGGTACATTTTTAACATTTTCATACCTACAGCGCAGAGTGCGACAAGCCTGACGCTACCCAGAAGAAAATAAGATTCATTTTACCGTAAAACAAATTCGAAATGTAACTCTGCACAATTTTTTTGTTTTTGGAGTTTCCTTCTTAAGAATCGATTTTCATATAAGGCGCCTGGTATGAAAAAAATATGAGGAGTAAAATCTAGTGATCGCGTTACGTTTTTCGCGCGCAACCTATTGTGCGCGTGCACCTTTCACTTCCAGTAAAACAGTCAGGATTGGCTGAATCTAAGATGACGTCACAACACATTTTTGATCTGTTTAAATAAGATTTTAAAATACTCTAGAGAAAATTTGTGATATTTTACAATCTCTATCGTATAATTTGGTATTCCACTCCATCATGGATGACAATTTTGTGAAAGCAGATAGCAGAAATTTGCCCAAAGTGGATGCAATCATGGTTGGAATGTTCAACAAAAATAACCCCGATTTTTATTCTGCAGAGCTGAGAAATGTAAAAACAGCAGTGTAAGTACTATAAATATAACACTACTTACGTAAGTAACCTTAATTCTGCGAAGGCGAAATAATAGTCTTTCTTTCAGAAGTAGTTTTTTAGGTTATAAAGAATAAATTTTGTTTACAGTAAGTAATTAGTTTGCACTTTCAGGGCTGCATGAGAATCTTATGGTGACGAAACTATTGGGTACGTGCAACTACGTCGTGGATCAGGACTTTGCACACTGAATTGCAAGATCTGCCCCGAGCACAAAGTGAGGGCTAGTTCATACAAAGTCACTATGGTGATAGACGAGACTAAAGGTTAAATCGTTAGTTGCCAGTGCTTGGACTGTGCAGCTTCAACTGGTGGTTGTAAGCATGCAGTGGCGTTTTTAATGTGGACCCATTGTCGCAGTGAAGAACCTTCCTTCACCGAGGTTGAATGTTTCTGGAAAAACCCCATCCTTTCGAGAGTAGGGACTACTATGAAATACGTCACTGTAGATCAAATTGGCAAAAAAACAGCTCCACATCATGAAACCAGCACAGACCTTTTCCACGAGTTTCTTCAAGAAGCAAAAAAGAAGAAAATTATGGATTGTGAACTGTTGAAGTATCAGAACGACTTTAATCACAGTGATGTTCGACAGTTTCCACTTCATCATTTCCTTATTCAAGCGAGTGATGATATAAAGAATGATGTCAACAAATTACTACAAACATTACAAGAGAAACTTAACAAAAATGCTCTTGATTTAATTGAAGAGTCAACTCGAAACCAATGTAAGAGCCCCTTATGGTATGACCTAAGATATGCTCGTATAACCGCATCCAAAGCATATGAGGTTAGTCGCTGCCAAACACCAGATGGATCATTAGTAGCTGCGATCATGGGAGCTAAAACACCTGACACATCAGCTATGAAAAGAGGCCGGAAATTGGAATCATCAGTTATAAAAACTGTGCAGAGTAAACTTAAAACCAAAGTCAAGCCCTGTTTTGTGCCTGTTTAGACAATCGTAAACTACAGTCGTGCGTCGGAACTGACACACACACTTTTTTTCGAATTAAAGTATCGATTTAAATATTGTACTGACTTTTGGCTATGTTTATATGCAAACCCACTATTTAAGCGAACGCGAGTTTTGACAGATCGTATCCCTCGCGTAAAGTGATACTTACAGCACTCGTGTAGAAAATGCATACCAAACACACTATAGGTGTTATTATGTGTATGTCAACACCTGTTACTGAAAAAACAAAAACACAGATTAGATATAGCATCATCTTAATCGTAGATTAATAATTATAATATTTCATCGTAATTAAATCAACAATATTATCTACCTTGATTGAAGGCCAAAGCGGGTACGTAGATGACTATCGGTAACCATCCCACCTGGAAGATAAGATAACAAAATTAATAGATAGCCCTACAGCGTCGGTGGCTTAACCGGTAACGACTCGGTACTCCTAACCAGAGGTCTCGGGTTCAAATCCGGACGGCCAATTTACCATTGGGCTTAATTAAAATTAAGGTACATAAACCTGCACACCTTTTTCTAGATGTGTATGAAGATCGCGTTGCACACGCCCGTAGGTGTAAATCTAAAATGCAGTACATGTGACCGCGGGTGATGCTAAGTGCAATCGGTCTATTTATTTTCAAGAAGTAGTAATTTTAAGTTTGTGTGGCAAACGGTTTTCTGAATACGCTGTTAAGACTGTGCAGGAAGCTCAGGAAACGAAGAATTAAAAATTAAAGAGTTTTATACGAAACCAATTCTTATAACCCAGTTACCCCTGAAATAATTGTTTTTTATGTAATCGTTCTCCAGGCTTAGAACTTTTTCTTTAAGTTTTTTTTATTAAAAAAAAATTAAGTGCGTTTGGCTGCACCTCACTTGATGTGACACGCAAGCTCAAATAGTGCTTATTCACTCTCGTCTTAAAGATTCCTAAATTGTAAGAATCCGGAAATACAGACGCCGGAAGGGAATTCCACTCCTTGGCCGTTCGCATGATGAACGAAGACGCAAAACGCTTGGTGTGTAAAGGTGAAACATTGACGACAAAGGGGTGGAAACGCCTAGTCCTCCGATGATGAAATGGAGAGGGGGGAATGATGTTGTAAAGCTCCAGGGAACACTCTCCGAAATGAATCCTGTAGAACACCGATAGACAGGCGACTTTACGGCGATGCTCGAGGCTTTGGAGCCTATTTGATACAAGTTCTTCGTCACCGATGAGTCGATAGAATCCAAGGCATCTAGCTGGTAACGAGCCGATCCATCCCATGAGTGAGAGCAGTACTCCATACATGACCGAACTTGAGCTTTGTATAATATTAGAAACTGCTCTGGTGTGAAGTAAAGTCTCACCTTCGAGAGGATACCAAGCTTTTTGGCAGCCGCTTTTGCCTTGGATTCAATGTATCTCCCGAAATTCAGATCGGATGTTAAATCTACGCCAAGGAGCTCAAGATGTCCGGAAATCTGGATAGATTCATCTCGGAAAGTAGGAGTCAGGGTAAAAGGACTCCTTTTTGCAGCAAATAGACACGCCTGCGTTTTAGTGGCATTAAACCTAACAAGATTTGCATCGCCTTTTGCAGAGACTGCCTTGAGTGTTAGGTTCAGGCGCTCAATCATGGCCTCTCTCTGGGATAGTATATCCGGACCCTTAGCTCGAGCACTAAACAAGTATATCTCCACAACCGTGCTGTCGTCTGCATACCCAAATATACCGGATTTCAGCAAAAAAGTTAAATTCTGGGTGTTTTAACGGCTAGTAGGGAAACCTGGCTTAAATCGTGTGCGATGTTACGGAACTCTACGTGTGCGAGTGCGACTCGTACTTGGCCGGTTTTATTATTTATCCACGTTATTAGTTATTACTAACTTATTTATAAATATATTATCTTATTTATAATACCATAGAAACTCACCAAAGTAAATGTAAACAATATGGATCCAAACAGTCTGACTCTGTTGTCGAACCTTAGTGATAAGTACTGAAAAACAAAAGCAAAACTAACTTTTCTAACACAAGAAGCGCGAAACTTCGCCAGTGCACTACCGTGCCGCACACATCACTAAGTTCTAACCAAGATAAATATATAAATTAATAGGTAGGACATCATAATTATCGTATCAGCCGAAAGACGTCCACTGCTGGACAAAGGCCTCCCCGTAGTATCCAGCGGCTTCACGCGACCTTCACCAGGTCGTTGGTCCCCCAAATGGGAGGTCTGCCTGCGCTGCGTTTTCCGGGCGTTATCATCACATAATTGCCTACGACCTCGTCGAAGTAGGCGCGTTTTCGTAGACTCTACGTAGCGCGTTCTCATATTTTGTATTCCATGCGATCACGTGAGGTTTCTGCGTGAGGTTTGATGAGCGGCAAAATTTTCCTAATCATCATCATTCTTACTGCAGCATCACTCTTACAGAAATGTATACCAACATACTATATGAAGGACCCGTTAACCGAGCTTCTACTTAAGGAATCCAACCAAATCAACAAAATCGAGGCTCCATACAATAATTGAAAGATTAAAAAAACCGGCCAAGTGCGACTCGGGGTCACACAAAGAAGGTTCCGCACCAAAACTTTATCTACCAAGACCTCCCAGTAAATACTTTGCGCTAGTTAAATAGGGGTCTACGTCTTATTCTGGCCTTCAGATTTTTTTTTTCCTGTGGGAACGGAAGGATTTTAGATGTTCTCATAGATTTCCTATGCATTAAATCCCATATACTGTGATTTTTTTTAAGATTTAGTACTACTGGGTAGTTTCGGAGATAAGGGGGGGAATGGTCAATTTTTACCTATTTTGTTGAATAACTTCAAGACTATTTATCTTGAAATTTAAAAAAATATATATTTGTAATTCTTACAACAAGTCATATTTTATATTTTTTTTAAAACTAATTTACCCCTAAAAGTGGCGTCCATGTTGAAAATTTATTTATTTACGTTACAAGTCCGTCTTTGGGTCACCGATTTACATACTTGTACCAAATTTCAAATCAATCGGTCTAGTAGTTTCCGAGCAAATTGCCTGAGACAGATGGACGGACAGACACACGAGTGATCCTATAATGGTTCCATTTTTTCCTTTTGAGTTGCGGAACCCTAAAAAATACGCTTGATTGGCAAATCGAACTAATTTGTATTTTTTTTTATACTTTGTTTTTTTTTTGTATTGTGATCGGTTCTTAATACGTGTGCAAATCTTCGATTTAACCCGACGATGCGTCTTGAAGTGGGTAAAAGAAAATCACGTTCAAGGATTCGTTTACAGTTGCATACAGGTAAAGCTAATATAAAGCGTATAAAATTGCACAACATTGATCAATCAGCTGATCTATTTGTATGAGAACCTCGATAATATATTTTTTAAACGTCTATATATGTTGGGAAAAGTTGTTCAGTACGATGAGTAGAAGCTGTTTCAAATAAACCGGTTTTCGCTAATTGATTTTTAACCACGGCACTCGACTGATTAAGGCGGTAATATAACAGATTTTCATTATTTTTGATATGTCAATTACTCCTAAACGATAGAAAACCCAATGTTGGAAAAAAATCCCTTATTGTTGATGATGTTCCTTAGAGTCAAAAGCTATTAGAAACACTATTGAGCAGTTTTGGCTCGATAGAAAAAATCCCAAAGATAGGTCTACACCGTTACTTTCAACTCAAGTTATGACTAATGTTTTGAAGTAAAAATTTTAAATTATTTATGATAATATCAAGTGTTATTTATTATTTTTTATACTTTCATTGTAGTTTTCGATTGAAACGAAAATCCATTGAAAAAGTGCAAAAGTGTGGTTATTTTCTTTACTCTTTACACGTAAAGAAAAAGACAGAGACAACTGTTCGAATCAATACTTCGCCTTAACGGGTCCTACACCAGTTTTCTTACACCACGTGAGTGGTGGTATCCTTTTTCTTTCTGTAGTAGAGTAGTTAACTTCAGTAAAAAAACGAGGAGAACCCGTGCTCCTCCGCAGTATTTTTATTATGGACATTGAGGATGCGCGGTGGGTAAGCCGCGAGTGACTTGCCGTCGATGGTACGCGGATCGATGTTGATTTGCGCGTTGAATGTTCACGCTTAGCTTCCCTCCAACCCAACTAATTTGAGTGAGCAATAGCTCAAATGAAAGAGCTCGTTCCAACGAGTTTTCTTAGACCAAAATGAAGAGCGTACTGCAATCAGAACTGGAAATATTCAGAAAGAAATCTATGTAAATCGCGTTCGGGTATAACGTGACAAGGGCGAAATTTAGGTGATTTTCAATGCTTGATGGCAAATCTGTGCATCAATACCTTCCATTAAAAAAAAGCAAATCGGTAGGATAGAACTGCCGGACGGCCTAGAAATAGATTTCATATCTTTTTTCTTTTTGTTCCGTACCTCAAAATGGTACACATATGTTATTCGGTGACCCAAACACGGACGTGTAACGTAAATTAATGAATTTAAAATACCCTAAAATACATAAAATACATAAAATACATAAATTAGAAAATTTTAAACAAAAGTTTTGCAAACTAGGTACAAATATTGTGTGACATATCAAATGAAAGGGCGGAGAATCTCAAAACTTTTTTTTTAATAATTTCAAGATTAATAGTTTTGAAGTTATTTAATTAAATAGACAATAATTGACCATTCCCCTTATCTCCGTACCTACTGGAACATCTTGGAAAAATCACAGTACATGAGGTTAAATGCAGAGATTACAGGAAAATCTATGAGACAATCTAAAGTTTTTCCGTTCCCTCAGGAAAACTGAAATTTCCTAGCCCCGAATAAGTACACCCCTATTTACCTAGAGCAAAGTATATACTGAGAGGTCTTGTTCTGTTGGTAGTCAAAGTTTTAGTGTAGAACCCTGTTTGTGTCACCCTGAGTTATACTTGTCCGTTTTTTATTCACAATTAGTGAGTCCTTGACACCATCTCACCTGATGGTATGTGACGATGATGCCGAAGATGGAAGCGGGCTTACCAAGATTCCCCAACGCAATGGAAAACTGGCAATATTATCTTCAGGACGGAACACATCAATGTTGTTAACACTAATGTTTGGCGGCAAGACTTGGATAAGATGGTGGTAGGTAGCCAGGCGGGCACAGAAAATGCCCTACCACTAACCAAACCGAGTCTTACAAGTTGACCCTACCGGGAATCGAACCCGCGACCTCCTGGTGTGAAGCGAATAGACTAACCATTACGCCACGGAGGCGGTTAAACATTACCTTTTTAACATATGCACTATGTTAAAATGTTGAAACACAGATGATTGGTATTTGTAACGCCTTCGTCACATGTGGCCCAAGTCTGGATTGATAACGTTTTATTTTACCTACCTCGTAATTGGATGTGATTTTGAGGTCATGGAACACCGGCAGGTAGACCTGGGTCATGACGAATGACATGAGGAAAATTCCGCCCATTATTAGACCATACTGGGTCCCGTACATGTAGACCTCTGTTGGTGACCCCAGCAATGTTATGCCGGAAACGAAACTGCGAAAAGGGAAGTAAACTGTATTGTATGAGCCATGTAGATGGGTTTCCTGTGAAGGAATTAAAAGCTATAAAGAGATAACGATATATGTTCGTATCGATTTGTTAGGAAAAACGCATAAAAAGATTTTAAAAAGCCATACCTGATCTGGGAATTCAACCCTGTATTTTCACGAAAGGACAAGGAAAATACGAAAGGATGTTTACTGTGGTATGGTAGAAATAGTAATATTATTAAAAAACTAATGTCTACTAGGTAGGAGTCAAGGGGAAAGTCTTTTAATAATATGGGATGAGAAGAATCTTGTGAACATCTTGTAGAGGCCGTAGACAAAATCTGACCCCTGACAAACTTTATATTATATGAGTACTAACATACGAGTACTGTTAGGACACTCCCTGCCGCTCTCTACATTCCGACCTCACCCCCTCGTCACCCAGATTGATACAGATTGGTTATAGTTTGGTTCTCGAACGTATAGGATTTCGCCGTGATTTTGTTTACCCCGTCATTTGTTTTTAGAAATGTCATTTCACGACCGTTGTATGCAGTGTCCGGGGTGTGACCCTAGTCTAAAATAACAAAATCTGACCTCTTTGAATTGAAATTTTGAGTGCGTTTGGCTGCGCCTCACCTACTGGTAAGTGCCGATGCAGCCATAGATGTAACACGCAAGCTCTGCTAATAACAAAATGTGACCTACAGGTGTGAATCTCGAAATATTTTTTTTTTATTTGCATCGATCTCTGTTCAAAGAATTACCTAAGCTATTCTTATTGGAGCTATCACATAGCTTTAACGCAGTTTTATTATATGGATTGCGGACACTAGTGGATGCCCGCAGCTTCGCCGGCGCAGATCGCGATTTTTGCGGTTCCCGTGGAAATTTCCTAAAATCCTTTCTTAGCGGATGCCCACGTCATAACATCTACCTGCATGCCAAATTTCAGAACGATCCGTCCAGTGGTTTGGGCTGTTCGTTGATAGATCACTATGTCAGTCAGTCAGTCAGTCACCTTTGAGTTATATATATTTAGATTAAATGACATAAAAGTGACCCACACAGATGTCACTCATTGAATTGAACTGACTGAAAAACTCCATATTAAAGCTACACCCCCCCCCCCCCCCCCCCAAGGTGCCTCCCTCGCTCATCATTCGAGCAGGTCATTTGTGAGACGATCCTCTAAAATCACATAAGAGTACAGCAGTACACTAATATCTTAGAGTAATTAGTATACTACTAATATATACTTTGGTACGAATAAGAACTGTTCAGTGAGAGTATTCGTGAAGCCTCGGTTCTAGAATAGCCATCACAAATAAAATGTATGTGACCGAGGTGTTCCAAGATACTTATTGAAAGGTGATTGAGACGAAGATCTTGATTAGAATAACGAATCGAATGTCCTATTATTATTATTGTTACTTTTTATTATTATTGAATAGATGTTTATAGTTTTACCTACTTCCTCACTTATTTACTTATTCCTGATAACTGTTATATTATGTAATACTAGGTTTTGTCCGCGGCTTCGCCCGCGTGGGCATCGTTTTTATGACAGCTTTTGAGGGTGAGTGGTGCGCCAGGCGCAAGCGGCTCGCAAGCGTGGACATGGGTTTTCAGGAACTTTATCGTACTATTCTGATTAGCAGTCTATGTCACTTCCCATCCCCTCAACTACTATACAAAAAAATCACTTCAATCCGTTTCTCCATTGCGACGCTGACGTGCGTGAGCGTGGAAATGTTTTTCCCTTGATCCCTCGGGAACTATGGCAGGATATGCTAAATGCTGATCCAGGGTAGGCTCGAGCCCCTCGGTGGGGACGTATATGAGCTGTAATGATGATGATGATGATGATGCTAAATAGTAAAATATGTAATTTCCCACCTTCCATCCATTGTTCCGTTGCGATTCGAACGAAATTAACCAAAAAAAGTGTATTTTTCAGTTCCCTCAGGAACTGCATCGGACTATACTACTTTTACGGGATAAAAAGTAGCCCATGTCCTTCTTAGTAACACATGCTACCTATGTACCAAATTTTAATGAAGATTGATCAAGGTTCTGAAGAGTGAAAAGGTAACCAAACAAACACATTTTCAATTTTCAAGCGACTTCCAAAAAGGAGGAGGTTCTCAATTCGACTGTATGTTTTTTTTATGTGTGTTACCTTAGAACTTTTGACTGGGTGAACCGATTTTGATAGTTCTTTTTTTATTTGAAAGCTAGTGCTTTCCGTGTGGTCCCATATAAATTTTATCAAAATCAGTGTACTTAGTAATTTATTAGAAAATTAACAAAAACCAAAATAATAATGCAAAATTGTTCGAAGTTGTTACGATGGAAGTCGGTTTTTAACGTGTTTAGCGTTTTCAATTATATAATATTAGTAAGGAAGGATAGTCTGATATGATTGCACTACTTAGCACTAATATAATTATATACTGTGACTTAGCTGATAGCTTTGCGGACACGACACTATGAGCTTTTCTGAAAACCAGCGTTGCGCCTGCGATTAATCCTGCAGCATAAGCTGACAAAAGTCAATTTTGACATCGCACTTCGCACTACACCGATTCCGTTAGTTTTAGATAATTAGATTGATAATTCATTTATTCTTTAATTCATTAGTTGTTTTTGTGTTTTTGTTTCTATATAATGCCCTTAAAAGGCCTTGGCTATCCCGGAAGAGAGAAGAGGAAGAGGGCCTCCGCTAAGTTCGTGGTGCACAACCGTAGCCAAAGATCTAGAACGGGCACAGCTGAAAACAGAGACAACCCAGGACAGGTGGTCCTGGCGCCTAAGGAGAGGAGAGCCGACCCCAAATGAAGGAATAAGGCAAGGAGGACGAAGAAGAAGAGTTTCTATATAATTTACACTTTATATATCTTGGTTTAATAGGCCTCCTCCATCTCACTCCACTTTTTCCTATCTTGGGCTGTTCTCGTCCCGTCGTTGCTTGCGAATTTTATAAGTTCGTCTTCCCATATTTCCAGCGGGCGACCTGTTTTCCTTTTTCCGGGGGGGCCAGCCCATGTAGTAACGTTTCTAGACCATCTCTCTTTATCCTGACGTGCAATGTGACCAGCCCACTTCCATTTAAGTCTCTTGCAGTGGGTTAACGCATCAATAACTTTTGTCCGTTCTCTTATTTCGCTATGTCGTTTTTTGTCTTTGAGTTTCAAGTTAAGAATGAGATGGAGGAGGCCTATACTCATCGAGAGGTCCTTAGTTTGAATTTTTAAAAAAATGGAATATTATTACTAAGAAATTAAAGAAACTAAATAAATAAATAGATAAATAAAATATCTTGGTTTTAATATATGTAGTCGCTGTGTTTTTCTGTTAAATAAAAATCTGTCTACTGTCTAAAAGTAACAGCCACTTACCTCGCAACCAAAGACATAGAAACAGGAACCACTTTCATATTCCTACCGCCCAGCAAGTAATCACTTTGCGTTGTCTGCTTCTTCATGAAGCCCCAGTACACTCCCACCCCAGCACTGATCGCCAGCATAAAGACGAACACCACATAGTCCACCCAGGAGAACCTCTGCATCTGGTGCACCATCTCATCCACTGTGTCCCCCATTTTTATTATTTTAATCACCGTCCAGCGGTACCAAGATCATCTCCACGATGGGCGCAGCGCTCAAATGGCACAGTGCCTCAATCTGTTTGAATGAACCAATTACGATCAATCGCAATTTAAAGAAGGATGTTGCGAGACCCCCCCTTTGGTAGTGGCTAAGCGAATCGGGAATTGAGTGACCGAGTAATGCTTCAGGAATATGTGGGTGCTTGTGGGATTAGCAGCAAGTAGCCAGTTATGTGTACCTAGGCGTGCTAGAGTAGAAATCTATGATGCAACTCTGTTCCAACTGATATACTTTGATAGTTACCAAAGTACAAATCAAAGAGAAGGTTATAAGTAATATTGACCTAGATACTTTAAATAAAAATAAAAGTTTAAAAAACTAAAAACAGACTTCAATTGAAATTCACTCAAAAGTATGAAATAATATTAATATACTTAGATACACGACATTAACCAGCAATAACGAAATCAAAGATGGGTACGAATTAAATTAGGGGCCTAAATTTATTTTTGAGGTCGGTACTAGCACACAGCTACTTACGTATCAAATGTTTTAGACTCAATGGCATTGCTGACACCGACCTCAAAAAAAATTTTAGGCCCCTAATTTAATTCGTACCCATCTTTGATTTCGTTATTGTTGGTTAATGTCGTGTATCTAAGTATATTAATATTATTTCATACTTTTGAATGAATTTCATTTTGAAGTCGGTTTTTAGTTTTTTAAACTTTTATTTTTATGTTATTTATTTTTAGTGATAATGCTATTTATCTAATAACGTTAAACCCAATCACCCACTCGCCAATAGGAACCATCAAATCATAATGCATGTGTTTCATCAGACACAGATTCCTGTGGCTTCCGTCATCATCTCAACAGCATGAAATGTAAGGAGTTAAATCTTCCATCAATAGCTCATCTGAATAACCTGAAAGAATACAACTATCGGTCTATACGTACCTACGAATCTACGTAAAATATTTGAAGAATTATCCTCCAACTCCAAATCGTTAAGGAGTTGTACCTTCCTTCATCAGCTCATCAACATGAGATGATGACTACCAGACAAAAATACTTTAATTATTTAAGAAAATACAAGAAATACGTAAAATGTGCCTGTAAAATTTGAGGGTTGCCCTCGATTTCCCTGGGATCCCATCATCAGATCCTGACTTGGTGACAACGGGACCCCTCGGGAGTATACTCTTTTGAATAAAAAAAGAATTTTGAAAATCGGTTCACAATCGGCGGAGATATCGCGTAACAAACATACAAAAAAAAACATACAGTCGAATTGAAAACCTCCTCCTTTTTGAAGTCGGTTGAAAATGATGCAGGACCCGTTAAATGGGGGTTCTACTCATCACACTGAACAACTTTCCCCAAGGAACCCATACTCAATTCTCGAAAAAAAAAATTACCCAGCTGATCAATTTGTATGAAGAGAAATATATATATTTTTTGCGATTTCAGCAAAGTCGTAGAACAAAAGTTGTTCAGTCTGATGAGTAGAAGTCACAGTTAACGGGATCTACACCAATTTTGTTACACCCTGTATGGTGTGATGATCCTAAAAATTACGAAAGCTTAGTAACTACGTAACTTTTTTTCATTAGTGCATTTCTTTATTTTTCTATTATATTCAACAATTACTATGATAGAATATTACTTTTATGTTATTACATTACGTAATAACTACCGTTAGAAATATCTTTAGCGCACCTACGTCATTATTTATTTTGTCTACGATCTTCTATTAGGGTTCCGTATCCAAAGGTTAAAAAGGGACCCTATTACTGAGACTTCGCTGTCTGTCTGTCCGTCTGTCACCAGACTGTATTGCGTGAACCGTGTAAGCTAGACAGTTGAAATTTTCACAGATGATGTATTTCGGCGGCTCCCATACAAATAACGTGATTTTTTTGCTCGTTTTTGCTTGATATTGATAATGGCAACAGGTAGACGTTTGAAATATTCTCAGAATATTGAGTTTTTGATTCACTTTAAAAACAAGTAATTAAATTAAATTAAAATTAACATTTAAGGGGGGCCCCCATACAACAAACGTGATTTTTATAGATAATGGTACGTAAACCTTCGTGCGCGAGTCAGACTCGCACTTGGCCGGTTTTTTTACTTATTGCACACCTATTCCAAGTCATGAATAGGGACACATGTAATGAGTGCCTCCACATGTTTGCCGAGCCACAACGAGCGCCCACAAGCACAAGCTCCGATGTGCTTTTAAGGTGGCCCTGCTGCCAAAGCTTAGGGGGAGTTTAGTGGGTAGTGTGGTCTTGGGCCTGTGCATATTTATTGATGTATATAATAGGTATGTATGCATATAGGCGCAGGGCTGTAAGTCCCACATAACCAGTACAGCCGGCTGTTATTGGTATGCATAAACGCTTTCTCCTCCTCCCCTCCTCCGCAGTCCGAGGGGAAAAAAAAAGCACAAGCATGTAGAGAGGATGCGAAGGATTGCGAGCGCTTGCCGACGCTCGGGTCGAGTGTCGGTTTTTGTGCACGAGTCAAAGTAAGTACTAGCGCACTCGACAAGCGACCACAAGCGTGTGGATATCAACGTTTGGCTCGCCTCAGTTTGCCGAGCGTTTGTAGACGCTTGTGGCTCGTGGTTTGTGGCAAGCTTGTGTAGGAGGCATGATGTACTTAGATATCAGACGATATGGCGTGACAATGCCCCTCCTGCTCACCTGTCGCCCCACCACAAGGTTATATAAATTTAAAATTTAAACCCCCCCCCCCCGCAAAAAAGTAAAGCGGACATTTAAAAAGTAAAAAATAATACCTTTCGTTGAGCCATCAAATTCATTTCAGAAATACCTATATATATTTTAATTATCGAAATCGATGGATGGCACGATAGGGTTTGCTCATTAAAATGGCGCTATAATGTCGCGTCGGGGTACCGCTTTAGTGAATCAGACCCTTCATTTGATTGACTATCTATTATTTACTAGTATTTTCGACCAACTTGCGACGACGATCAACTTTTGTGACAAATCTAGTAACATTGGGTGTTATGTGTCTGGGAGCGTTATGAGTTTGAATGTTCTCTATTTTAGCTATGTATTTTATTATATTTGGGAAGTTAGCAGCCTCATTCACAAAATACTAGTTATTGCTTTAAACTTAGCGGTACCCCGACGCGACATTAAAGCGCCATTTTAATGAGCAAACCCTATCGTGCCATCCATCGATTTCGATAATTAAAATATATATAGGTATTTCTGAAATGAATTTGATGGCTCAACGAAAGGTATTATTTTTTACATTTAAATGTCCGCTTTACTTTTTTGCGGGGGGTTTTTTTTAAATTTTAAATTTAATTTTTATTTCAAAATTTTTAACTTATTTTCAAAATAATTAATGACAAGTACAGTTATATCTAAAAGGATATAGATTTGTCTCTCACCGTGTTGCCACCATTGCATTGTATGCAGAATCAAATACTGATCAAAACGAGTCCAAACACGACATATCTGCTAATTTTTTTTTAAGAGTGTACTAGTGTGCTGGATATCCTGGCCGCAGCATCAGCTCACCGTGTTGCCACCATTGCATTGTATGCAGAATCAAATACTGAACAAAACGAGTCCAAACACGACATATCTGCTATTAATTTTTTAAGAGTGTGCTAATGTTCTGGATATCCTGGCTGCAGCATCAGACCAAGAGTTCCATAATCCTGCATAGTTATTAAGCATACATGAGTGTTTCAAGTTTTAGGTCACATGTATGTTTGAAAGTAAAGTAAATACACATTAAGAGTCTAAGAACCCTACCGCAGCTAACAAAAGAGCTGATGACCTTGAAACGGCTGAACCGATTTTGATAAAACGTATCTAAGAACCATCGCCAAAAAACCTGCTTGTAAATAAAAAAAAACGCATCCAAATCGGTTCACCCGTTTGAGAGCTACGGTGCCACAGACAGACACACAAACACACAGATACACAGACACACAGACACACACACACACACATGGCGGTCAAACTTATAACACCCCTCTTTTTTGCGTTGGGGGTTAAAAAAGGTCTGACAGGCTCGCACCCCCCCCCCCTTTCGTTCGCACTCCCCCCCTCCCCTCCCTAGTCGCTCCGATTAGCTTTCAATGCAGCTTAGCTGCCAAAGCTACAGGGGCTTGTTAGTGGGTAGTGCGGTCCTGGGCCTGTGTATATTTATATATAAATATACACAACATATATACTTTAGGTGTATGTGCGTATGTATGCATATAGGCACAGGGCTTTGAGTCCCACATAACCAATACAGCCGGCTATATTCTTCTAACTTCAGAAACGTTTAACTTTACTTTTCATCCCTATCGTTGTTTTTTTTTTTTTGATAAAATATTGAGTGTAGTCCCCAAGGAGTTTATAGGTAAAACTGGAGGCCACACTCTAAATACCTAATTGAAGCAAAGAAATATGCCCTTGAAATGTCTCTTTACCGCTCCGTCTCTTTTCAATTAGCGGGTGTGAGCAAGAGCTTCACCTATACACGTCGTGTTCATACCTCCTAATTAGAAAGAGACGGAGCGGTAACGAGAAACTTCAAGGTCATATTTCTTTGCTTCAAGTAGGTATTTAGAGTGTGGCCTCCAGATTTACCTATAAACTCCTTGGTAGTCCCTGTACAAAAAATATATTACCCCATTTATTCATTTGACATTTAAAACCAGAATATCTAATATATATGTCTCAAGCAGCAAAAGCATAGGGCTTTTATGTAAACTTACGATACCTTTTAGACTCCCATAAGGCAGTAATATTACAGATTTTCGTTATATTTGACGTCAATTACTCCTAAACTATAGAAAAAAGATACCCAAGGTTGAAAAAAACACCCTTATTGTTGATGATCTTTAAAGTCAAAAGCTATTAGAAACACGATTGAGCAGTTTTGGCTCGATAGAAAAAATTAGAAAGACAGGTCTACACCGTTACTTTCAACTCTAGTTATCTATATCTATATCTTCTATATCTATATCTATATCTATATAATATAATAAAACTGTAACGGGGCCGTGTCTGTACATTAAATATTTTTGGAAAATAATAACTGTGGTGGACATTACTAACGATACAGAGGCCAAAACAACAACTTTTGGAATTTTTGTCTGTCTGTCTGTCTGTATGTTCGCGCATCACGCAAAAACTACCAGGCCGATTTTGATGAAATTTTGTATGGTGGTTCCTTATAGCCCGGGTTAACATATAGGATACTTTTTATCCCGGAAAATTCAAGAGTTCCCGTGGGAAAATGAAAAGTATTCATTTATAGAATGGCTCACCAAGCAAATGTGGCTTGACCTATTACAATCAAATTTTACACGTTGATACCGTTATCGCGAACTAAAACTGGGACATTGTGAATCCCAAAAAATTAAGGGTTCCTGCAGGAATGCAAAAAATTGTATCTTTAGAATGGCTCAACGTAACAATATGAAACCTTTACATTGGGATGGGGTGTTTTGACCATCATTGTATAGCCGGATATTCTTTATCCCGGAAAACTAAAGAGGTCCCGTGGGAAATTATCTATCGATACTTACAATAATAAATATAGAGTACTTTTTCCACGTATAAGCTACACATACCACACATTATAATCATAGTAGCAAAATGTCAATAGATGGCACTGCAGGAATAATAAAACGCGCTTAAGTTGTGTTTAAACATTAAAAGATTATTTCATACTTTTGAGTGGATTTCTTTTATGTATTTTTCAGCATACCCTACTTTACACAACTCTAACTCTGGATCTATGGCACGTAGCGATGTGTTTCATAAACGAACAGATAGCTATTTTTTCACAGATTCCAATCGTGTAAAAAAATTAAAAACACGTAAATCGAGTTTAGCATCTTTTATCAGGAGGCACAGATACGGGAACTCTTCTGACGACGACTATTTGCGTGTGGCAGTTGCTCTCCGCCTGCAATATCAATATCTGTGAACTTCATCAATGTATTTGCGGGTCCACGGTGGAGGCAATTGGCCATCACTCACTGAGTTGCGGTCGTTGTTTGTGAAGATTCCCACGTCACCAATTCCATAATGACCTCACTCGGAGGGCACTGGTCTCGGCCAGATGGAATATTCCATCTTTAATGCAGCCGCCGGGCTTTAGTCGATCTGATGGCAAAAGGCCGGAGAGTTTAAACAGGTGCTATGGCAGAAAGGAACGTGCCTGCTTTGGGACGCCACTTTTTCTGCCTCACTCCTCACCCATGCGGTACTGCTGCTCAATTTGCGGCGAGAAAGAAGCATAATAAGTACTCGGTCTTAGAGGAAAATTACTGCTTTGTGCCGCTGGTCTGTGAGAAAACCGGCTGCTGAACCCTCAGAGGCCTTTGCCTTCACAAAGAAGATTGGCCGTCGCCTTCGAGAGAGGAGATGTGACGTGAGGTCCTACCTGCTGCTAAGGTTGTCTATGGCCATCCAGCGCGGCAACGAGAAGTGCGTTATGGGCTCCTTTGGAGTTGATACGACTCGCGGATTTGACCCATATTAATATTTTTAGGATTTTTTTTACTAGATTCATATAATGATTTGAATTTGATAGTATAGGTTTATGCTTTATTTCATCATATCAATTTATATACGTCCCCACCAAGAGGCTCCACCTGCCCTGAGTTAGGGCGATCAGGCCTTAGACGATCACGCGGGCCCATTGCGGGTTGATTGACTTCACGCATAAGCTTCGAGTTTCTTCGCAGGCGTGTGCAGGTATCCTCACTATGTTTTTCTCACCGTAAGAGCGTCGGATAAACGTACATACCAGCAGAGATATGCTATATATAAGAGGAGGCATACCAGTACGAAATCGATATTCGTATAGATATTGGTAAGTGGCAGGATTCGAACCACGGCCTTCCGGACAGGAGGTAGTGGCCCTAGCCGTTCTGTCACCGACGCTCTATATGCTATTTAAGATTTAGAAATCCTTACTTAATATTATAAATGTGAAAATGTGTTTGTTTGTTTGTTACCTATTCACACTTCAACACCTCTACCAATCTTGATGAAATTTGGCATGCAGGTAGCCTGTGATACACTGGGAATGAAATAGTCTACTTTTTATCTGTGGAAATTATCATAGCCCAATGCAGTTCCTGAGGAAACTAAAACAATACTCTTTGTTCGTTAAGTTATTTAAAATCGTAACGAAAAAATGGGTTGGTGTGATTTTTAGCACAGAGATGAGGTAGAAAATGATATAATTTACAAATAAGTATATCCTGACATAGTTCCCGAGGGATCTGGGGACAACTGTTTTTTACGTTCGCGCACGTCGGTGGCGTCGCAATGGAGCAACGGATTAAAGTAATTTTTTGTATAGAATTTGTTGAAGGGGTGAGAAGTGACAAAGACTGCTAATCCGAATAGCCCGATACAGTTCCTGAGGTACCGGGAGAAAACTCATGTCCACGATTGCGAGCTGATTGCGGCTCGCGCACTATTCACCCTCAAAAAGAGTCATAAAAGCTATGTCCACGCGGGCGAAGCCGCGGGCAAAAGCTAGTGACTAATAATAGGCTTGTTTCCACTAAGAATAAATCGGATGGCTTTGAGTTTCTAATGATTAACCATCATAATTAGTAAACAAAAAAACAACTTTTCTATTAAAATAATAAAAGATTAATAATATTTTTGGAAAATAAAATCGACGAAATGAGGCGTTTAATCACGTGACATTAAACGCCAATCAGAGAAGCGCATGGAAACGTGATGTCACGCCTCGCGAAATGAGCGCGAAACGCTATGTTGTATCTGTCATTTTCGTATAAAGTGAACAGGTTATTTCGAGTTTTCAGCAATTATTGTTAAATTAATACAGTTCGTTTTTAGTTTCATCTTGAAAGGTATAATTTGCCTTGGAATCAGGATTTAACAAAGCAAACAGCAGTAATTTGCCCAAAATTGACACCGTTATGCTTGGCAAATTTTTTGCAATGAACACCGACTTTTGTTCATCGGAGTTTCGCAATGTTAAAACTTCTATGTAAGTATTATGTGAAGAACAAACAAAGTCTTATTTAATTAGCAGTTACCAGTCCCTATGTTAGTACCCAGTCCCCAATCTACGTATTGTAGATTTGTTATGGTGCAAAAACCTATTTTATAAATAGATACATCACGTTGTGTTCAATACTTACATCAAAATCAGAGATTTGTTACCATAGATGGGTTATGCACTAACAAACCACATTTGAAAATCGAATCCATTTACACACACATTATAATAGGTACCTACCGAATGCTACTATGAAAAGAGATGCCAATTGGCATCTTTTTTTTGCTTCACTTTTAGGACGCATATAACCTATCTACCTCCCCTTATATAGCATATCTCTGATCAAAATGATCTTCACAGAAATAAATTGTGGAATCAAATGATAAAGTAAGAGCATCTTGCCTCCTTGCCATTTTTAACCACTTTCTTCGTATTTGTTTATTGTTTGGAACGTATATGAATAATTTGTTTGGCGTTTTATCGTTGTACTTTTACATTGGAGCACTATACAGTATTTATAATACGAGGAATTCATTATTTATTAGAAAACACAATTGACTGACATATACAAACACGGCTGTTTCGCGAGGTGTGACGTCATTCAAGACGCCATGACAGTCTTGGAAGTAACTATTTAGTAATCTGTGGTCTTGGCCTTTTTCGCGGTAAATTTCAAGTTCATTTCTAAAAACTCAAAATACTAATGTAAAACACTTATTTTTCTTAATATAATATATTTTTGGGGTGAAATAGATGCTTAGCTATAGTTTTAAAATAATTTCCAAATATTGTCAACTAGCCTATTTGAAGATTTTTTTTAAATAATGAATTTGAGTGCGTTTGACAGCAACTCACCTGATGGTAAGTGATGATACAATCGAGGATAATACACGCAAACTCAAGGAATGCCTACTCATTCTTGCCTTGAAGATCCCCAAACTATAGGAATCGGGAAACACTGACGCATGCAAGGAGTTCCACTCCTGCGCTGTACGCATAATAAATGAAGAAGCGTAACGATTCGTGCGAAAAGGTGGAACATCAACAACAAAGGGGTGCAACCCCTCCCTGCGTCTCGTTGACCGACGGTGGAATGGAGCCGGGGGAATGAGGTCGTGAAGTTCTTGCGCGCATTCTCCGAAATGAATTCGATAGAATACCGATAGACAGGCGACTTTGCGGCGATGCTCAAGGCTCATGCGATGATTAAAATAAAAAAAATATACCAAAATATTTTTTATGATAATACAAAGTGATTAACGTTATTATTTTTTATACTTTCATTCTAGTTTTTGATTTAAACGAAAAACTATTGAAAAACTGTGGTTATTTTCTTTACTTTTTACACGTAAATAAAAAGATAGAGACAACTGTTCTAATCAATCCCTCGCTTTAACTTGGCCCTGTCGCAATATCCGTTCCTAGCTAACATGTCATTACATAGTTTATAGAAACTACCCACCTGCCAAATATCGAATTCACTGTCAACAATTAGTGTTCGAGATTGTGATGTATATTAATCTATATTTCACATTAGAATCGCTTTGGGATTGTCAAGTTGATACCCATCAGATTACAAGGGGATTATTAATATAGGATTGAAAAAGTAAGAAGTTACAGCAACATCGTCACTTGGGATTTTTGTTACAGTCACATATAACAAGTAAATACCTACTTTAAGTATGAATAATTGTATTTCTTTGTTGATTTTGTATTTATGTGTGTTATTATTAGATAGATTGTGTAACTGTTTAAATTTATTTTAAGTACAACATTTAACAGCAAAAATTTCAGCTGAATTGCCAAAATCACCATGTTTAGTACCTATGACCATCTTTGTACCCATCTCTAATAAATGATTAACTTATCTTATGAATTATCTTTAAATTATTATGTTTATGTTTTTTTAGTCAGTATTATGTTAGTTATACCATTGTAACATTGAGACAATAAACTATATAGTCTTCACTTATCTTATCTTACACAATAGAAGTAGTAGGTACTATTTAAATAGTATATTTGAAGGTATTAAAAACTCAAAAGTTCAAGTTTATGTTACGTTTATTATCAGATTCGGAGTTTGTAGAGTTGTTAGAAGGGCCAGGAGTTGCCTGTAGTGAGAGCGTACATGCCGTTCCTGAAAAATAAAATAAAAACATTAGATTTTTAAAAACCAAATGTGATATTAGGTCTTTCTGAAGTACCTGAAATTTTCAAGAGGGGGCTTCATTTCCCCAGCGAAATATTTTTGAACCTATTAATTTAACCTTTTCCTATTGGAGGAGGATATGGACAATCCAGTTTTTTGCGAATCGAGTATGGTATTCTTGAGTAAAGTAGTTCAGTTTTAAGAGCTTAAGCCTCCTTTATTTTTTCAGGTATTTCTAAATGTTGCAGCCTTCACGCGCCCTCCGAACTTGTCTAAGGTCACACAAGTAATTGAGAAGGTGTTGGCGTCTAATTAAATTAAATGGTATCACCAAAACCGATATATTAAAAAAAAAGAAAATATAAGGCGCACAATAGAAACGAAAACAAACAGACAGAAAAAAAAATGACAGAAAAATGAAGAATCAAATACAAATTAATCGCCTCCGTGGCGTTATACTTAAGTCCATTAGTTTCACATCAGGAGATAGTGGGTTCGATTTCCGGCGGTGTTTAACTTTGTAAGACTCGATTTGGTTGGTTGAAGGGCATTTTGTAAGCCTGCCTGGCCACCATCTTATCCAAATATTGCCACCAAACAAACATCAATGTCAACAGCATTGATGTGTTCCGGCTTGAAGATAAGATAGCCAGTTCCCCATTGCGTTGGGGGTTCTTGGTAAGACAATTTCCATTTTCGGTATCATCATCAATTACCATCAGGTGAGATGATACCAAGGACTTATCACTTGTGGATAAGAAAAAACCATCATAACAAAAACAAATCAACAAGAAAACAATACAAAACAATAAATAGATCGAAAATAAACTGAAAAGGTTGACTTCGTCACAACCCTAGTAAGGTCTAGCAGTAACATTTACAGGAGATCGCTATAACGTACCCGCTTTTGCTCAGGATGGAGTTGCCCATGTTGAGGGTTGCACCAGAGCATTGGTTGCTGTTAGCCTGATTAAGGTCACTGCACTGGCTACCCACTAAATGGTTGGAGTGGATGGTGGAAGCAAATAATTCATATGCACGGCCATGAGAGCATGTACTGATCCAGCAGCCGGGCTGAGGGTTTCTGCCACCGTTGGGATAGAAGTTCACACGGCCGATGGGATCATTGATCCCCAAAAGTCCACCGTCAGTGTGGATAGCCTCGACGTACTGGCCATCGTTGGCGTTGAGAGCGTTGCTATTGCCACCCCACAGCGGCCCCGCAGGGTCCATTCCTATCAAAAATTGTTAAGGATTAGTAAAAACTATGTATAAAAGATAATTGAAAAGGAGTGGAATGCTTTTGAAATTAATTCTTCGAATCTACTTCTGAACGGTTTGATAAATCTAAACGTTTAATAGTATGTAAGGCTATACTTTAGAACCGCTTGAGCAAATTCTTTGGTACATCTAAATACGGATAAATAAAGAGGGTTTGTTTAGCTACTCTCACAACGCGAGAAATGCTGAACCGAAATTAACCAGATTTTGATGATGATATAAAAGATAGCTTTACATATTATAGTCATACCAAACTAAAGAAAAAGAAAGGTTTTGATTTGCTCTTTCACACTAGCTGCAGGCTGTACCGAAAAAGACGGGTTTTGCTAATGATAGGAGAGATATCTGCATGTGTTAGGGTTTATTCAACGACCGAAAAAGAAGGTTTTATTTAACACTTATATATTATGAGGACTACATTGCGCCGAGCTAGATTAAAAGAGCTAGTACTAATATGGAGGAATTCCAACACACCAGTTATTCTAGCAGCGCGATAGCCAGCAGTACGCCCAGCATTGCCAACGATGTGAGCACCCAAACTGTGGCCGACCAAGTGCACATTGTTCCAGTTTCCACCAAAGTTGTCAATCAGCCACATCAGGAAGCTGCCTATATGTTGTCCAACGCTAGAAACTCCTGCAGCGGCAGACAAGTAGTTGGAGCTGGAGAGAGCACTCCAGTCAACGACTATAACGTTGCAGTCGGAGACGGCCAGGAAAGCGTCCCTGATCATGATATTAACGTCAGAGTTTCCGTTATTGTTCCATCCATGGACGATAACCTTCAATGGTCTCCCAGCTTGGTAATTGGATGATCGTATGCTGTCGGCGTCACCACTGACGAGAAGCTGATAGTTTTGAGGGTTTTGCCTGTGCACATAAAAAGGTTTGTCTTTTAGAAAATTGCTGCAAGTAACACAAAATTCCTTAAAATTGTTGAAGAAAGGATTTTTTAGGAAAAAGCTAAAAGATTTGAAAGCGATAAGCTTGCAGAGTCGGCAGACCCTCCAGTTACGCTGATGCTAAAGAAGTTGGTTATGGAGGAAGGAGCAGGTTTCTTTTAAAAATAGACAAATCCACCAAAACTTAATGTATATTAAAACTGGTTATGGCAAAAAATATGAACAAGAAATAAACGTAAAAATTGGTAATATATAGCATGGTATCTATGATCAGAATAGTAATGACAATTTCAAAAAATAAACAAATAGCATAATTTTATTATTTCGTATTCTTCTCAGTAAACACTTTCATTTGATACCCATATCTTTGATGCACATAAAAAATAAATGGTTCACCATCTTTGGGAGTCTATGATATCACATAAGTAAACATGCATTGTCATTCAAACTAAACGTGTTTACAAAATTGCAGCTCAATCGGAAATCGGTAAGTTTATCAAACTTAACTTGCAAATTTTGAAGCGACCAACTTTACATACTTATATACGAACATTGCAAGTTAGATATAAACTTGTAAAAATGAAATTCTGGCAGTCAGATTCTAACCTCGTGTAGAGCCAGTACTGGTTGTTAGCGCCATTCCTGGTGGTGCGCAGGACATCATCATCAGCGGGTTCCTGCAGGTCCACTAGATGCGGCACGCCGTGACCATCAGGCATCCATATGTAGCGGCTTTGTCCCTCCACGTAGTGGCTGTTATCCCCCGGTACCAGGGGAATTGCATTTCCAGCACAAACTAAAATTATAAATAATGTTATATTATTTTGTGTTAGAAAAACGAATTATGAATTACACATGTACCTATGTAAAAATTATGTTATAAAACAATAGTTGTGGCCAAGCATTTGCATTTCTTGAAAAAATGTACCTCCGTATATTTCTGTGAAACGTCTATCACAGGTTACTTGTTATTCAAGGGTATCCCTGTAATCATCATTAGACTTGGACTTGACGGATGGACGGACGGACGGACAAACCGTCAAACAAGTGTGTCAATGGATTAAAAGTACTAGGCTTCCAGGACCTTACAAGAGGTGTTCCAATGCGGTCGATTCTCTGTGAGCAAAACACGTATCTGTGTGTGTCAATGGATTAGAAGTACTAGGCTTCCAGGATCTTACAAGAGATGCAATGCGGTCGATTCTCTGTGAGAAAATGCCAAAGAGTTAACTCACCCAACTATGGGCGGTATTTTACATCTCCTTAAAAATGGAGCTAAAGAAGTTTTACTTCAGTCGTGTGGTATAAAGCAGAGAAGCGTTCGGCTGGTTACACGTTATCACGTGAAATTATCGTCCTTAAACCGATTTTACAGACAACATCGGTTTTTTTTATAAAATTGGTTTCTCACAAATGGGTTCAAATATTTGGATGAAATTTTGTATTCAGGTAATGTTTTACTTTCCAAGTCTATCTCGATAGGCTTCATCAAAAAATATTCCAGTCGCCCAGGTTTTTAAAAAGAATTGGATTTTGTAATAATTGTATGTACTTACACGCTATGAAGGCGGCCAAAACCACGAGGAGCTTCATGTTGGAGGCTTATTCTATGGATTTGATTTCTAGTATACTTTTCCACTATTTATAGTATTGGAACTTCTGATAAAACCGTTGTATACTATTGCATATCAAGTAAATCCGCTTAATCGTTTAGTAAACAAGATTTTGGCATAACACATATTTTGTTCTATTCTCGATATATTTTATCTTATTCTCCTGATTTTAATCTTTACGTTGTTAATAGGGTTCCATAGTCCTACGAGAAACCCTTATAAGGTCGGTCTGTCCGTACGCCGTATGTCACAGCGACACAATTTTTACATTTATAAACCCAAATTTTGATATTTTCTACAAAATCTGTTTAAAAATAGGTCTCAATAAAATAATAGTACATTATAGTTTGTTAAGTGACATTGTAACTAACATATTATGAACTGTAATTGTCTAAAAATAAACTGAATTTAGTTTAATTTAATGGATAATCTTAGGTTGAGAGGATAAATGCCAACCCTCTGATGTTAAATATGTCGGTCTGCCTGCGCAAAGTGGTAAGTTGAAATTTCATCATTTCCGCATGCGGCGGTCGAATTATTCAAAGATGCAATCACTTTAACTACCTCATCGACAGACACTGGTTTTAAGAAAATTGAGATCGATAGACTGTTTAGTTTTCCAATAGTATGTCCATGGTTTGTGTTAATAAATTTATTTGTAAAGTCAATTGTGAAATGTCTCAGCTATGTCTAAAGGATTGTCAAATAAATTGTCATCTTTTCTGATGTTCTTTATAATTGAATCTTAAATGTCACTGTTCATATTGTCATTAATTATTTGCCATGATGTTTTATTTATATTATTGCTATTTACTTTTTTAGTAGTTTCGAGTAACTGTTATATTTATTTATTTATTTATGTTTTTATAAATGTACTTTAAAAGATATGCCACCAACAAGGTGTGTCCTAGTAGCGTTTCGAAAACTTAAAAAATCACTCATTTGCGTAGTAGGAACTTTCAATAAGAAGCATTTAAGGTTACTATCCTTTGATAAAAAAAAATTCGGTTTTCGAGTAATCAAATCATTCATTTTTATTTAGGTACCTACATTAAGCACTCTTATAATGTCAATTCTTACTACTTAATTGTTAAAAAGTAAGAACTGCGGAACACTACACTATTAGTGGTCGCATTCGAACTTAGCTGTTTTGTAAACACTTCCTGTATAACGTTATCATTTTTTTGGGGTTTGTCTAGTTTTACGTCGTGTTATTTACTTATTAGGATTATTTGATTTGATTCTGGCACTTAGATAAGATCGTCAGATCAGTACCGTTTTATTCATTATCTATCCTTTCAGTATTGTAAGTAATTGTAGAAATATATAGGATGTAAAAAAATTGGTGTAGGTCCCGTTAAGGCGGGGAATTGGGAAAACAGTTGTATCTGTTTTTTTATTTACGTGTAAAGAGTAAAGAAAATAACCACACTTTGGTAACTTGTTCAATGTTCTCGTTGTTATTTAAAAAAAATCAATTAATTTTTAGAAAATCAACTGGCATATTAAAGTGTGTGTATAGACTAATCGACTGGCATATTAAAGTGTGTTTTTAGAATAAGGCTTGCCTGTACAATGCAAATATCCGTTTTTGAAAGAGGTTTCTTTGATATATTTTTTTCTGTTATAAAAGTTAACAAATCATGTTTCTGCAACTGAAAAAATTAAGTCATTAAAATGAAAAATCGGTTTATGAAAAATCACTTCCATATGTTTTGTGATTGTAGATAAATAATCGAGATGCCCGCCACCCAAACTTCCAATGCGTCGCTTTAACTGCGGCCAACTTTTGTTCTATGATTTCTCTGAAATCACAAAAAAAATCTTCATACAAATCGACTTATTTTGTGCCTTTTTGTATGGAGGGTCGAAATTTGTACAGTATGATGAGTAGAACTCGTCCTATACCAATTTTTTACACCCTGGATATAAATAATTTATCATACGTATCTACTAAATTCTACTATATACGCAGGAGAACCAAAGTAACCGACTTAGCTCACAAAATCCCTAAACTGAAGTGGCAGTGGGCATGGCACATAGCTCATAGAACAGATGGCCGCTAGGGCAGTAAAGTTCTCAAGTGGCCACCGCGCACCGGAAAACATAGCGTAGGCAAGCCTCCCACGGGATGGACTGACGACCTGGTGAAGATCGCTGGAAGCCGATGGATACGGACAGCGCAGGACCGGTGGTCGTGGAAGTCCTTGGGGGATGCCTTTGTCCAGCAGTAGACGATTTTCGGCTGATGATGATGATGATGATCTACTAAATTATTAAATTCGTTAGTCATTACGGTTTGGCAATTTTGAAGAGATTTTCTTCTACTACATAATACCGAAATAACTGAACCAATTTAAATGAAATTGAAATTTAAAATGTATTTCATATTTACGTACCTAGATTATTTTCTGCTGGAACTCATTCACGGAGACACATTAAGTACTTATTTACAAAATTTCCACTCAATCAGTCCAGTGGTTTCGGAGCAAATTGGATGTGACAGACAGAAACACGAGTGAGTGATGAACCTTAAAAAATAATGTTCTATGGTAAGTACAAGCGAGTAAGCAATTAAACGAGTAGTTAGACCTCTTTCTGAACTTTCTAACTGCATCACTGCAGTAGGGTTGTCACTTGAGACTACTAGTCATTTGATATATTTTTTATCAACGAAAAATGTTTGAAACAGCAAGGTAAGGGCGTTAGTACTAATATATATACTGTGGTAAGGGCGTCAGTTTTTCAGCGCCATTGAAGTGTTGAATTTATAATATTGTTTAATTAGGCAAACAATTAAACGAGTAGGTACAGTTAGACCTCTTTCTGAACATTACTATTACATCTCTGCAGTAGGGTTGTCACTTGGGACTACTAGTCATTTGATATATTTTTTATCAACGAAAAATGTTTGAAACAGCAAGGAAAGGGCGTCAGTTTTTCAGCGCCATTGAAGTGTTGAATTTTTAATTTTGTTTAATTAGGCAAACAATTAAACGAGTAGATACAGTTAGACCTCTTTCTGAACATTTTTATTACATCACTGCCGTAGGGTTGTTACTTGAGACTACTAGTCATTTGATATATTTTTTATCAAAGAAAAATGTTTGAAATAGCAAGGTAAAGGCGTCAGTTTTTCAGCGCCATTGAAGTTTTGAATTTATAATTTTGTTTAATTTGGCAAACAGTTGTGGCACAATGCTCGATGGTCTCAGTAAAGCCTCTCAACAAGTAGGTCCTAGAATGAACATGGACTAAACGAAAATTATGTCAAACGTCCGTGTCGCACCCACTCCTCTAAAGTTTGGAGACTCTACACTGGAAGTTGTTGACGAATATGTATACCTGGGACAAACAGTCCAGGTAGGTAGGTCCAACTTCAAGAAAGAGATCAATCGACGTATCCAACTCGGCTGGGCAGCGTTCGGGAAGTTTCGCTATATCTTCACGTCCCATATACCGCAGTGTCTTAAGACTAAGGTCTTCGATCAGTGTGTGTTGCCAGTGATGACATACGTAACTGAAACATGATCGCTTACTGCGGGCCTCATAAGATGGCTCAAGGTCACCCAAAGGGTAATGGAGCGTGCTGTGCTCGGAGTTTCTCTGCGTGATCGAATTAGAAACGAGGATATCTGTAGGAAAACCAAAGTAAGCGACATAGCTCTCAGAATTGCTAAACTTAAGTGGTAGTGGGCGGGGCACATAGCTCGTAGAACGGATGGCCGTGGGACAGTAAAGTTGTGGTGACGTTAAGCGTAAAACGTAGCGTAGGCAGGCCTCCCACTCGGTGGACCGATGAACTGATGAAGGTCGCGGGAAGCCGCTGGATGCGGGTAGCGCAGAGCCGGTCGTTGTGGGTATCCTTGGAGGAGGCCTATGTCCAGAAGTGGATGTCATTCGACTGATATGATGAGGCATACCTACAATTAAAAACCCGTTGAAAAAAGCGTGTGAAGTTTTTAAAATTTAGAAGGACAGCAATGTAGCAAACCATAGTTGTCAATCTATAGAATCGATGAATTCAAATGCGAGTCAGTCCTGCTGTTCTATTCAACAGATTTACTTATTTTTAAATGAATGGTATTGATGAACAAGTTTGTCATCATGCATTGGAAATCACCCCCGCGAGCGGCTAGCGGCTCGCGCACCGCGCTCTAGAATGTAATACGAGTCCGTCCGACAATGACTCCGGCTTTTCTATACAATTTTGTAAATGACAGGTATTGAAATCCATATTTGTAAACAAGCATTGAAAATCACACCTAACTTTCGCGCTTGAAATATTGAAAAAATATGAAATCTAATCCGAATCTGTCCGGCCGTTCTATCGAACCAATTTGCCTAATATTTTAGTGTTTACGCATAGGTTTGTGATTATGCATTAAAAATCACCTAACTTTCGCCCTTCTCAACTATAGTTGAAAAAAAGAAAAAGATATGAAATCTATTTCGAGTCCGTCCAGCAGTTATGGCCAACCGATTTGCTTTATTATTTTTTTAAAGGCATTGATGCACAGATTTTTCATCAAGCATTGAAAATCACCTAATTTTCGCCCTTGTCAAGATATACCAAACGTGATTTTCATAGCTTTCTTTCTCAATATCTCCAGTTTTGATTTCAGTACGTCCTTCATTTTGGTCTCTCTTTGGAACGAGCTCTTTTATTTGGGGTATTAGTCACTAAAATTGGTTGGGTTGGAGAGAAGCTAGGTGTGAACATTCAACGCGCAAATTCTCGCACACCGCGCAACATCGCTGGCGAGCCGGTCGCAGCTCTCCAACCGCGCATCGTCGATGACCGTAATAAAAAAAAAGACGTGTGGCACTCGGGAACTGCCGCGGTAAAGCTATTGCATAGCATTTTTTATCAACTGATGCAATTATAATTTTTTTTTTTTTTATTTATGAAGTATTTACCAGTACCATATAGTCCTTGGGGCGCGGGATGTTTCTGTAATAAATTAACACTAAAGTTAAGAAATTTAAATCAACATCGTCATCGTCATCGACCACCATCGCGACCACCATCGCCACCACCATCGCGACCACCATCGCGACCACCATCGCCACCACCATCGCGACCACCATCGCGACCACCATCGCGACAACCATCGCGACCACCATCGCGACCACCATCGCGACCACCATGGCGACCACCATCGCGTCCACCATCGCGACCACCATCGCGACCACCATCACGACCACCATAACCACCACCATCACCATCATCATGATGGATAGATAGATGGCACTGTAAGTTTTTTAGAACTCAATATATATTTTTTTTGGGGTGTCGAGTTTAATTCGTTACGAAATTTCTTGATTCGGTCCCCTCAAAGCCCGCGATAAAAGCTATACAATAGCTTAAAATCTGCTGATGAGCACGGGTCCTCCTCGTTTTTTTTTTAATGAAGTTAACTCCTCTATTACAGAAAAAAAAGAGATACCACCACTCATAGGGTATAACAAAACTGGTGTAGGACACGTTATAGGGGGCTTCTACTCATCATACTGAACCACTTTTCCCAACAGATTTTTACCGCATCCGTGGCGTAATGGTTGGTCCAATCGCTTCACACCAGGAGGTCGCGGGTTCGATTCCCGGAGAGGTCAACTTTGTAAGACTCGGTTTGTTTGGTGGTAGGGCTTTTTTATAGCCCGCCTGGCTAGCTACCACCTTAAGTCTTGCCGCCAAGCATCAGTGTTAACAACATCGATGTGTTCTGGCTTGAAGATAAGAATCCAGATCCCCATTGCGTTAGGGAATCTTGGTAAGCCCGCGTCCATGTTCGGCATCATTGTCTCTTACCATCAGGTAAGAGGATGCCAGAGGCTTACCAATTGTGAATTTCAAAAAGTTGTAGATCAGCTGATTGATCAGTGTTGTGCAATTTTATACGCTTTATATTGTACTTACCTTTATTTTGTTTAATCCTCACTTAAAATGGTCGGTTGACATCACATAATCTGGTTCCTATCTCTGCTCGCGGACTGCTAAGGGCTTGTGCACAAATCACGTGAGGTTCGATAGGGGGGAGGGGGGTCAGGAAAAAATCACGACAGATCACGTTGGGGGAGTGGGGGAGGGAGGGTATAAGGAGACCTCACGTGTATTTTTCTACAGGCAACAAATTTCTCGCTGGGGGTTAGCCAAGAACCTCACCATATATCACCAAAAGGGGGTTTAGCCTAGTTTAGTAGCCAGAGTCCTAATAAGTAGATCTAAGATGTACGAGTACAACAAGAACCGCCTCCATAGCTCAGAGGCAAAGTTCACCGGCTTTACAGAGGAGGTCGCGGATTCGATTCCCGGCGGGGTCAATTGTAAGACTCGGTTTGGTTGGTGGTAGGGCATTTTCTAAGCCCGCCTGGCTAGCTACCACCATCTTATCTAAGTCTTGCCGCCAAATATCAATGTTGATATCATTGGTGATGTGTTCCGGCATGAAGATAAGATAGCCAGTTCCCCATTGCGTTGGGGAATCTTGGTAAGCCCGCTTCCATCTTTGGCAACATCGTCACTTACCACCAGGTGAGATGTTGTCAAGGGTTTACCAATTGTGGATAAAAAAAAATAAAAAAATTAAGACTGTTTTCTTACTAGTAAGCTTTCGTGAAAAAATAAAATTTATTAATTATTATTATTTATTTCATTATATTAGCTTTATACCTAGTAACTGAAAACGAACATCCATGAATATATTTTCACCCACTTCAAGACGCGTCGTCGGGTTAAATCGAACATTTGCAAACCGATCACAATACAAAAAAACATATAATTACACATTGGGTCGATTTGCCAATCAAGCGTATTTTCAAGCGACTTCCAAAAAGGAGGAGGTTCTCAATTCGAATGTATGTTTTTTTTATGTATGTTACCTCAGAACTTTTGACTGGGTGAACCGATTTTATTATTCTTTTTTTATTCGAAAGCTAGTGCTACCGCTCATCAAACCTCACGCAGAAACCTCATGTGATCACATGGAATACACTAAACGTAGAATTTAGCAACAAAATATGAAAACGCACTACGTAGAGTCTACGAAAACGACTTAGATGAGGTGATGACTACGCGGACACCAGAAGACGTAGCATAGGCAGGCCTCCCATTTGGTGGACCAACGACCTGGTGAAGGTCGCGAGAAGCCGCTGGATGCGAGTAGTGCAGAACCGTTTGATATGGAAATCCTTGGGGAAGGCTTTTGTCCAGCAGTGGACGTCTTTCGACTGATACGATAATTATGATGTCCTACCTATTAATTTATATATTTATCTTGGTTAGAACTTAGTGATGTGTGCGGCACGATAGTGCACTGGCGAAGTTTCTCGCTTCTTGTGTTAAAAAAGACAGTTTTGCTTTTTTTTTCAGTACTTATCACTAAGGTTCGACAACAGGGTCAGACTGTTCGGCTCCATATTGTTTGCATTTACTTTGGTGAGTTGCTGATGAAATGATATGAAATGAAATGAAATGATAATTTATTTGCATCAAACATGGTAGTAGGATGTTTAATATATTTTTTAGTGCAATCATGTTTCGCCTGTGCAAGGCATGCAAATGTTTAACATAGATTATAATTATTTTGTCACGTAAACTTTAAAAATTCAAATGTCAACAAGTTTATTTTTGTCACAGAGGTATTCATTAACGCTATAATAATTATACTACAATACTAATGCTATAGTATTATAAATAAGAAAATATATTAATAAACGAGTTAGTTATAACTAATTACGTGGATAAATAATAAAACCGGCCAAGTACGAGTCGCACTCGCACACGAAGAGTTCCGTAGCATCGCACACGATTATTAAGTTCCCCTACTAAACGTTAAAACACCCAAAATGTTATTTCTTTTAAATATTTTTTTCTAAGTCTGGAGAACGATAATAAAGCACATGCAATTATTATTTAAAAAATAATTTCAGGGGTAACTGGGATAAAAAAAAACACGTTTCTTATTATACCTATAACATTTCTTTATTTTTTTTTAATAGCAGCAATGAATATACCCATACCTAAAAACACACTCATTAAAAATTACAACTGTCTATCTATTACGGTTCATGAAATACAGACCGCTGACAGACAGACGGACGGACAGAGGAGGCTTAGTAATAGGGTCTCGTTGGTACCCTAAAAAGTACTACTACGTGGAAAGTTATTTAGTTGAACAACCTCCTCCCTTCTCTTCTTTTCCATGTTGTGCTGGAAGGGTTCATGATGTGATCTTCTATTATACTTGAACTTTGTGATACCAATGTGGAATGCTAATTTACAATGAGTTGATATCTACTTTTTGAGTTTTGTAACAGAGTTATACAGGGTGATTGGTGTAGGACCAGTTAACTGGGGCTTCTACTTATCATATTGAACAACTTTTGTTCTACGACTTTGCTGAAATTGCTAAAAAAAAATCTCCTTATACAAATCGATCAGCTGATCGACCAATTTTGTGCATTTTAGTACGTAAGATTCAATTTTTATTTGAGAATTAATTAAGTAAGTAAATATACTTTATTGCACGCCAAAAAACAATACAGGACTAAATCTTAATCTAAATATATATAACTCAAAGGTGACTGACTGACTGACTGACTGACATAGTGATCTATCAACGCACAGCCCAAACCACTGGACGGATCGGGCTGAAATTTGGCATGCAGGTAGATGTTATGACGCAGGCATCTGCTAAGAAAGGATTTTGGGAAATTCCCACGGGAACCGCAAAAATCGGGATCTGCGCGGGCGAAGCTGCGGGCATCCACTAGTTTGTAATATAAATACAGTACAAAAGGCGGCCTTATCGCTTTAAGCGATTTCTACCAGGCAAACTCAAGTTAGGGATTGAAAGACAGGTAAACTAGTACAGAATGGCAGCAAATTCAACTTTTAAGTGATTTAACTTTAATTAACTATGTGTTCCTTGGGGAAAGTTGTTCAGTATGAGGAGTATAACCCGCAGTTAACGGGTCCTACACCAATTTTTTCCAGCCTGTATAGGAGGCTCGAGTTTTCATACAAACGTTATTCCGTTTTAGCGTCTGAACAGCAACAGTGGGGATCCCCGCTCCAGATCGTACATAGGGCTGCCAACCGTCCCGGTATACGCGGGACGTCCCGTCTCTGACACCCTTAACGAGACGTCCCGTTCAGGCAGAGTACGGGACGCTATATTTTGCGGGATATTTCCCGGTTTTCGGAAGTAGCTACGCAATTCTTCAAAGAAAAATACTCAGTTGAAAAATAAGTTGTAGTTTTCATAATAAAGTGTAAATTACACTACCTATATAAGTTATACAGGGTGTAAAATAATTGGTGTAGGTCCGGTAACTGAGGCTTCTACTCATCATACTGAACAACTTTCCCCAAGGAACCCATAGTCAATTCTCAAAAAAAAATTTGGACCCTCCATACTAAAATTCACAAAATTGGTCGATCAGCTGATCGATTTGTATGAAGAATATATTTTTTTTGCGATTTCAGCAAAGTTCTAGAACAAAAGTTGTTCAGTATGATGAGTAGAAGCCCCAGTTAACGGGACCTACACCAATTTTGTAACACCCTGTATATAGTCTATTACCTTTTTTTTGTTTAGTGAATATTGAAAATTATCAAACTAAGATGGTGTTTTAATTTACTTTCATCTTAATAAGCCCGCTTCCATTTTCGGCATCATCGACACTTACCATCAGGTGAAATGATGCCAAGGGCTTACCAATTGTTAAAAAAAAAAAACAAATAAAGTTCACGGTTTTATCAAAATATATAAAAATGAACCCCTATTTCTTTTGGTCATCGCATCACGCGTGAACGGTTGAATCGATTTCGCTAATTCTTTTTTGATGAGTTCGTTATAGTCAGGAGAAGGTGTAGTGTAGTGTAGTGTATGGTAGGGAAGGGTAGTATTATGTATGGTAGTGTAATATAGTGTAGTGTATGGTGGCCGGGACAGCTAGTTCTAAATAAAATTAGTTGGATCCCGCTTTTTAAAACCCTTGTACCGCATTTGAATTCATTATTTCCCGCAAAGTCGTATTTTAAACCCTTGTCCCGCATTTGAATTCATTATTTCCCGCAAAGTCGTATTTTAAACCCTTGTACCATATTGAATTCATTATTTCCCGCAAAGACGTATTTTAAACCCTTGTCCCGCATTTGAATTCATTATTTCCCGCAAAGTCGTATTTTAAACCCTTGTACCGCATTTGAATTCATTATTTCCCGCAAAGTCGTATTTTAAACCCTTGTCCCGCATTTGAATTCATTATTTCCCGCAAAGTCGTATTTTAAACCCTTGTCCCGCATTTGAATTCATTATTTCCCGCAAAGTCGTATTTTAAACCCTTGTACCGCATTTGAATTCATTATTTCCCGCAAAGTCGTATTTTAAACCCTTGTCCCGCATTTGAATTCATTATTTCCCGCAAAGTCGTATTTTAAACCCTTGTCCCGCATTTGAATTCATTATTTCCCGCAAAGTCGTATTTAAAACCCTTGTCCCGCATTTGAATTCATTATTTCCCGCAAAGTCGTATTTTAAACCCTTGTCCCGCATTTGAATTCATTATTTCCGGCAAAGTCGTATTTTAAACCCTTGTCCCGCATTTGAATTCATTATTTCCCGCAAAGTCGTACTTTGAAGTTGGCAAGCCTACTTATACCTTTGCATCGGGGGCGTTTTGGGGCGGGCTTATTGACTGAGTCTTACTTTGTTGCTTGTTTTATATTTTACTAGTGGATGCCCGCAGCTTCGCCCGCGCAGATCCCGATTTTTGCGGTTCCCGTGGGAATTTCCCAAAATCCTTTCTTAGCGGATGCCTACGTCATAACATCTACCTGCATGCCAAATTTCAGCCCGATCCGTCCAGTGGTTTGGGCTGTGCGTTGATAGATCACTATGTCAGCCAGTCAGTCACCTTTGAGTTATATATATTATTTAGATGAATGTTTGTAAAAATTAGTTGTATTTAATATTTTTATTATTATATTTTCATTGATGCAGGTTTACTTCATTAAAAACTACTACCTTTGTAAACTAGATATTAATTACAAACATCGATATATGTCTTCTCAATATATTTGCAATGTTTGGATACTAGAACTACGAGTACGTTTGTATCGAAACTCGAGCTCCCAGCACAGTCTTAAGAGCGTTTGTATCGAAACTCGAGCTTACTGCACAGTCTTAAGAGCGTTTGTATCGAAACTCGAGCTTCCTGCACAGTCTTAAGAGCGTTTGTATCGAAACTCGAGCTTCCTGCACAGTCTTAAGAGCGTTTGTATCGAAACTCGAGCTTCCTGCACAGTCTTAAGAGCGTTTTCACAAAATCGTTTTCCATACAAACAATTACTACTTCTTGAAAATTGATGGGACGATTCTAATAAAACTTTATACGCATAAGTAAGTTACGAAATTGTAGTTTGGGGATAGATTACATTTTCGAAATACTTTATTTTTTAAAAGATTAACGAATTTGAAAACTTTTAATCACTATTTTTGGTGACATTATTTTTAAAAAAAAATTTAATCTGTCCACAAACTTTAATGTCGTTACTTGCTTATGTGTATAAAGTTTTATTAGAATCGTCCTATCCATTTTTAAGAAGTAATTTTGAGTTTGTGTAGGAAACGATTTCGCTGTAAAGTTTATTTAAGACTACTTTCACAGTAGAACTATGCTGCCTTGTCTTAAATAATTAACTTTAACTTTGATTTGATTCCAATGAAACTTTATACACATGCAAGTTACGACATTAAAGTTTGTAAACAGATTAGATTTTTATTGGGGCTAATCATTAATTTTTTCATCTTATCTTCTAGGTGGGATGGTCATCTACGTATCCGCTTTGGCCTTCATTCAAGGTAGATAATTAAGTTGTTTTAATTACGACGAAATATTATAATTATTAATCTACGATTAAGATAATGCCATATCTAATCAGTGTTGTTGTTTTTTCAGTAACAGGTGTTGACATACACATACACGTAACAACTATAGTGTGTTTGGTATGCATTTTCTACACGAGTGCTGTAAGTATCACTTTACACGAGGGATACGTTTTTTAATTCCAAAAAATTATGCAGCGTTTCATTTGAATTTGTTTTACGGAAAAATTAATCTATTGTCTTGTTCTGGGTAGCGTTTCGTTCACGTTTTTTAAAACACTGTCATCATCAATGTATATGCTCTGCAATATATCGAAACCTGAATAAAACTTTGAAAAGGAATTTTGTATACCACTTGAAGATAAAACTCTCTCTTGTACTGGTTCCTCCTCACGGTTGAATGGATTACTCCGCAACTCGATCAAATCTTCGTTTACTACATACAACTGCATTCGTTTACTACATGTAACTGCATTCGTTTACTACATACAACCGCATTCGTTTACTACATTTAACTGCATTCTTTTAAGTACTACATACAACTACATTCGTTTACTATATTATGTAATCAATCCGCATAAACCCAGGCATTTTAGCGCGAAATTTCAAATTCGTATAAAACCGAAAGCGCACCTTAGAGGAAACGCACGCGCCATTTTTTCCATACAAACGTAGTCCCCTGTTTCCTCCCTGGATAAGGACAATAGAGCAAAAATGTTTTTTCCATAAAACCTATATTTACTATGGTCATGGCCCTATGTTTTGTTTTTCCCATACTCTAAATTATAATAGGAAGTAGGAGCCTTCAAAAACTGAGAAAATTGCTCAATTGAAATGTCATTTTTAGACACCCACCAAAAAAATAATACGCATATTAACAATAAAATTAAAACATAGAGGCATAGCTAAAGCGATTATTAATTATTTTTGAAAAACATATTATTATTGCTCAAGTTTTGGAGGAGGAAATAGGGGACTACGAAATGTTGTTTTGGTCAATTTTAGTGTCTATCGGTCTGCGCTGCAGTTCTCCCTTTCTTGCTGTATGCGGAGAGGTTTGGGGGAGGGGGGTAGGAATATTTCATTCAAATACCTATTCTTTAGACCGCGTTTCCTGTGAATGGGGTCGCGTATCAATGAACCACCTAAAGCTAACATGATAATATGTAATGCAAAACATATTATACAGCGTATAATTTCAATTTAAAAGAATATTGTCATAGATGGAGGATTTCAAAATTTCAAAACTTTTATTCATAATAATTTAATTTTTATTTTTAGATGCAAATTAAACTAATTCTGATGGTCATAAAACACTTACTAATTACTTATACATTGTTATTTTTTAAAACACCTAATTATTATTATTTTGTTTATTTAAGGACTAATAAACAGTTACACAATACATTGTTATTTTTTAAAACACTTAAATAAAAGCATTGAAATGAAACAGATTATGTCATTAGGACATGAGAACAATATGACACCAGAAGTTACACATTAAAGTTATTGAATATTTCATTAAGGCTTTTGACAAGAGTAGGCCAGTTCACACGGATAGCACCCGATCACGAGTAGGTATAACGCCATCGCTCTCCTCGACTAATATTTGTTTGATAAATAGTTAAATAGTAATAGCGTATGATTAGCCCACACGCCACAGAGTATACAGATAGAGCGAGGTGCAGAGAGCTCGGAACAAGGTAACCTAAAATGGAGCTGTGCACATTCTGATCCTGTTATCTTCCATATTTGTCTGGTCGCCAGAGCCCCATGTTCCCTCCCTCTCTGTAGATACATATTAATCCAGAAAGAATCTGTGAACAAGTGGATAAACAAATCATTACAAGATTTGTATTAGCTTATCGAGTTAGTTAGTTTATTTGTAAGCTTGGAAGCTAAATTGGAACCATTTCCCGGTTTCCGATTGAGCTGAAGTTTTCCATTAACGTAAAGTTTGGAGCACAATGCATGGTTAGCTAAGTGACACCATTCTAAATCCAAAATGGTGGTAGACTCCCGAAGATGGTGGACCAGTTTTTTTTTTATACACCCCCATGATATGGGTATTAAATTATAAGGTTGGCTGAGAAGTAGACGAAATAATTAAAATTGTTTTGAAATAAAAGCTTGTACTTATAACTTTTAAAGCTTTCGGAATATATTTTCAAATGTTATTAACTAATATGAATATCTACATATTTATCATATACTGGCATGGCAAATCAATTTGCTACACCCTCAAAATTTTATCATTGTGACACAGTATTTCGATATGGCTTACAGTAGCGCAACGCCTTTGATGTCGCACCATGCGTCACCGTCGTAGGTGCTAGCACGTACTAGCCTGGCAAACTCGCGGAGTCTGCCAGGCTGTGCCCCGCCACCCGTTGCCCCGCAAGTACCCTTCTGTTGCTCTGCGTAAGTACATTCGTTGCACTACTGTAAGCCGCTATATTGTAATACTGTGATTGTGATCTATTTCCTACTCCCACACACAGATTATTTAGCTGTCATTATCAAGTTGCCGACGCTATTTTTAGATAATCTACATTCCGATTATGATAGGAGCCCCGAGCCGGAACAATATTTTAGCAAGGATTATAAAATGGATTTGGTTAGCCACTGCAGAGGGTTTTATCATTAACTAGCTGTCCCGGCGAACTTCGTACCGCCTTACATTACATTACACTGCCCTACCCTACCCTACCCTACACTACACTACACTACCCTACCCTACACTACCCTACCCTACCCTACATACACTACACTACACTACCCTACCCTACACTACTCTACACTACCCTACACTACACTACCCTACCCTACCCTACACTACCCTACCCTACCCTACATACACTACACTACCCTACACTACCCTACACTACACTACCCTACACTACACTACCCTACACTGCACTACCCTACCCTACCCTACACTACCCTACCCTACCCTACCCTACACTACCCTACCCTACACTACACTACACTACCCTACCCTACCCTACCCTACCCTACCCTACCCTACCCTACCCTACCCTACATAAGAACCTTCTCCTGACAATGAAGAACTCGACAAAAAAAGAATTAGCGAAATCGGTTCGTGCGTTCTGGAGTTATAGCGTCAGGAAGGAAAACCCGTTTTCATTGTTTTTAAGATGTATTCTGCTATTCGGGACGGAAACAAATCCAACAAATCAAAAACCATGGCAATCGGTCCAGCCGTTCTCGAGTTATAAGTGTTGTAACAAACACGACTTTCTTTTATATAATATAGATATAGGTACTTATGAACTAACCTTGCAATTTTATCATAAATGTAGTTACTGAAGAACTAAACTTGCAATTTTATCATAAATGTAGTTACTTATGAACTAACCTTGCAATTTTATCATAAATGTAGGTACTTAAGAACAACACTTGCAATTTTATCATAAATGTAAGTACTTATGAACTAACCTTGCAATTTTATCTAAATGTAGGTACTTAAAAACTAAACTTGCAATTGTATCATAAATGTAGGTACTTATGAACTACCTTGCAATTTTATCATAAATGTAGTTACTTATGAACTAACCTTGCAATTGTATCATAAATGTAGGTACTTATGAATTAACCTTGCAATTTTATCATAAATGTAGGTACTTATGAACTAACCTTGCAGTTTTATCTTAATGTAGGTACTTAAAAACTAAACTTGCAATTGTATCATAAATGTAGGTACTTATGAACTAACCTTGCAGTTTTATCTTAATGTAGGTACTTATAAACTAAACTTGCAATTGTATCATAAATGTAGGTACTTATGAACTAACCTTGCAATTTTATCATAAATGTAGGTACTTAAGAACTAAACTTGCAATTTTATCATAAATGTAGTTAATTATGAACTAACCTTGCAATTTTATCTAAATGTAGGTACTTAAAAACTAAAATTGCAATTTTATCATAAATGTAAGTACTTATGAACTAACCTTGCAATTTTATCTAAATGTAGGTACTTAAAAACTAAACTTGCAATTGTATCATAAATGTAGGTACTTATGAACTAACCTTGCAATTTTATCATAAATGTAGGTACATATGAACTAACCTTGCAATTTTATCTAAATGTAGGTACTAATGCACTAACCTTGCAATTTCATGTGAAATAAAATGAAGGATTAAAAACGTTAATAAACGTATCTAACTAATTATGTGTAATTAAAATATCGCAGGAAAGTTAATCTCACTTTTACTCGTGCTTTGGAGTGACGAAGGAGTGAAAAGGCATTGTTATGACAAATAAATTGTACTACCACGTTGTACATACTTTGTCGCAAAGCTTTCACCGTCTGTCGTAGTCGGGCATACACAAATCACACTAAACATTACATTTACTTTGTAGCAAATAATAAAGCTAGGTATATCAAACTTCATATAAAAATTATAAATAATTTGGGTTTGAATAGTTGTTGTTATTTATATTTTTTTCTGGAATAATGAAGTACCCAGTGCAAAAGGCCTTATTAAGTCCTAATTATTCAAAATGTTTGAATAAAAACGTTAAAGCCATTTAAAAAAAAATACAAGCATCCTGTATTTGTATGGGAGTACCTCCGTCATATTCCGATTTTTCTTGGAACAACGAACTACAGCCTACTGTAGGCCTTATACAGTTTATAGTAACATACCGAGTTTAATCAGAACTGTAGGAGCCATTTTTGAGTAAAAAAATAGTATGTGATTTTTACTATGGTGGCAGGCAACCCTAAAAAATCAAGATAGGAGAAATTAAAAAAAAACAGCTGGAGATATGAAAACAACATTGCTTAAACCCAAATTTCACTCAAATCCGTTCAGTAGTTTGGGAACTAGAGCACCGGACGGATGTACAGACACACAAACTGGTGTAAGACAATCGATCCCCATCAAAATCTTAACTTCGATTTTATTTTACTATCACAATATCTTCTTCACTCCTTCGTCGCCCGAAAGTAAAAATCGAAGTTGAGATTTTGATCAGATTAATAGTGTAAAAAAAATTATTGTATATCTGTCTGTGTGTCCGTACGTCCGTCCAGTACTATAGTGTCAAACTACTAAACAGATTTGTGTAAAATTTGGGTTAGATCAATATCATGCTTTATATCCACCCTTTACTTATTTCTGCTCTAAATTTTGATTACGATAGGGCTTGCGACTACGGCTATTACCCTAGAATCTAGGGCCTTGATGAAGGGAAAAATAAAAGCTACAATTTCAGGCGGGAAACTCTTTTCGTTTATTTTATTCAATTTTATTTTTAACCTAACAGTAATTATGTAAGTAGTACCATTAACTGTATATTATGTGCATGGTGTCTCAATAAACTTATTCTATTCTATTCTTTTTTATTCATACTTTTCCGTAGTCGGGTTTTAGTTTTTTTAACTCTTATTTTGTTTCTATACTTTTTGTGGTCAGAGTATAACGCCACTCCACCTCGCTACCCGCGGCCGCGTGTCGATGTCGTGTCGCTTGATTTTTAGCGCGGCTAAGGGCTAGCGCAGACGGATGACAAAATTATCACTCTCCGCGTCGTTTGTCCACCATTAGCATTCGGACTATCGGGTTTGGCGCACGCAAAATGATAATGATGTGCTCATAGAAGAAGTGGAAAAGGGACCAGCATTTTATGATAAAAAGTTGAAAGAATATTCAGATGTCAATTTGAAAATTAAAGCATCATGTTAGTATTTTTGTATGTTAATGCAGATCTCAAAGTGCGAAGATACCATCAACATTTCTAACACTCATTTGGAAAAGTTGAAAAAAATTCTTTGGATGTTGTCGAAGTTTATAAAACATAGTGTAGAACTTTTCACTTAGTAGCCTGTCACTCCAAATGCGGTGTACCCAGTATCCTTTTCCCTTTTTTTTATCCTGTGTGAAATGAGTTCGCAGACAACGGCCGTCTCTTCGAAATCCATATCGACCAATGTCGCTCCAATTTCAAAAAAGTTTTTTCACTGTCACCCTTCGTGACTGCACTCCGCTTTGGAGACGCGACGTGAAGTGACAAATGAAAAAAACATTAACCCTGACAAAAGTCACCCGTGCGTGCTAGTGGCTTTTATTCAACTTACGTACAATATGAATGAAAATAAATTAATGGATTGCAACTGGTCAAATTGGATCAAAATACCTATCAGTGCGATCTATAACATTTGAGTCAAACAAGTTTCGCAACCTTGTTCTAAATAAGACTTTAAATATCTACCGATACATAGAAGTTAGAAACCGTCAAAGAAAGAAAATTAGAAATACTGCATCAGGACTGGAACAACATTTTCTTACTATACAATCTTTGTTATAGAAACAACTTTAATGATTTTGAAAAGTAACGTTTATTTGCTAAAAATAAATAGTTCGAAAAATTAGTACTAAACACATACCACAGACTTAATACTTATTAGATTTACTTCTCTTTCGAATATTGTACCTTTGTCTAAAATCATGCAAATAAATTGCATTGACAGTCGTCAAAAACAATAGTATGTGTATGTATCTTTGAAAAATAAATATAGCAATAGCGTTGTGGGCTTTTGGCGGAAATTTGTAGCGTTCAGTTTGTCATTTTATTTTAATAACCGACATTACATTTTGTGGTTTTTGATATTATTAGTAGTGTATTTATCAGAAAAGTACCGTTTATGTGTTTATTGTGTAGGATAATGAAAGAAAAGTGTGTATACTGTGTTTCTAGTTCACACAAGAAGTCTGCGAAAGCTTTAGCAAAAGTGTTATCATTTTGCTGGAGTGAGTAGATCAGGTTAGGTTAAAGACTATATTATATGATGTGAACGTGAAGAAACAGTGATATTGAAGACTGAAAAAATACTACAGACGTAAAATCTACAAATACTACTGCAATAATATTTATACTAAAGACTAGGCGGTATGGCCAACGAGCCTTAGCCTGTCCTATAAAAGGGCGAAAAAAATTATAGTTTGGGACTTTTTGGCGGGAATTTGTAGCGTTCAGTTTGTCATTTTTCTTTAATTAATTACATTTTGTGGTTTTTGATGTATAATATTGATATTGTATTTATGTGTTTATTGTGCAGGATAATGAAATTAAAGTGTGTGTTTCGAGTTCCCCACGAAATCCACGAAAACTTTAGGAAAAGTACTTACTATCATTTTGCTAAAGTGTGTAGGGTGAGGTTAGATAGGGTTATAGATTATAATATATGATCTGAACGTGAAGAAACAATGATCTTGATTGATGACTGAAAAATTACTGAAGATGTAAAATTTAAAAATAATAGGGGATCGGACTGCTAGTCATTTGAGTTACTTTTTATGATCTGTCAAAAACGAAATTTTGTTCTAAAAATGTTTGAAATACCCACAAGTGACGTCATAGATTTTTAGCATCATTGACGAACTTATTTTGTGAATTTGATCAATTATAAATTGAAGACGTAATGGAAAAACAAAACAAGTAAGGTTTTTTGAAACTTCAAGAGGAGAGCAATAGAAAACAAATTTCAGAATTTATTTTTGATGCAGTCCGATCCCTTATTGAAATAATATTATACTGAAGACTAAGCGGTATGGCCAATGAGCCTTAGCCTGCCCTAAAAAACAAATTTTGTTTCCTTCACAGATCTACTAATTCAACCAAAAAGAATATAACAAACCAATAACAAACTACGTTTTGCGGTTTTTCTTGCACCAAGAAGTTTATAGCCTTGCACCAACCAAAGGAAATAATTATAACTAACTAAAGTTTTTGGTTGCATATTGCACACATTGCATAGCATAGGAATTCGTGTGATATTTGTACAATAAAATGGCAGATCTTTTACTTAGTCCTACCGAAAAAGTATTCATTTTGCACGGTGTGCAGGTAACTACCTATAACCTCAAAACTTCCTTGTTACAAATATTTGTTCAAACTCTACATTTATTTATTCAAGAAAAGGCTTTGTTTTATCGTCACCAGGTGCTCTACGACATAAACTGCAATATTTTCATCGTTTCTCCTCTAACTCTTCAAGTAATTGGTTCCGAATTTCCGATCGGCGGCGACAACGACAATCTCCGGCAAGCTTTTGCCGAGAGAACCTTCTTCCAGAGCCACAGACCGCGCCTAGTAGATTTAGTCAACGCTTTTCATTTTTCCCACGGGAGAGTAATATACAGTCTATTTGGTTTGACGTGATTTCACTTTCCGCAGTGTGGCCGAACCAATCACACTTTCTATCGAGGATCTCTATGTCAACTCTTCGTTGTTTTGCTAGGTCATCATTAGGAATGGGGTGCACTTAAGGGCTGCCATATAAAAAAACTTGCAAGCATAGAGGTGCACCTAAGAGGGTTGCCAAATTATTACTTTTTTGTGTGGACCCAAGATGTCATGATGACCCTCATTTTTATTAGCGCATCATATAGGTAGGTCTCGTCAGAGGGATCATTTTTGGTTACAAACACTTTTTGTGTACTCCAACAGAAATGGTTGTCTGGCCAGAGTATACCAAAAATTTTCCCAAGTAGTCTGTAACATACTGATGCTGATAAGACTGACCTAGAGGTCCAGTGGTCAGCGCTCCTGCCAGCTAGGCCAAGAGTCATGGATTTGATTCAGGTCAAACATTTATGTGATGAGCAGTTTTTTTGGACTGTTTCTGGGTGTTTAAAACTTAAACCTTACTAATATTATAGATGTGTTTGTTTGTTACCTTTTCACGCTTTAACACCATAACCAATCTTGATGAAATTTGGCATGCAGGTAGCCTGTGTCATGAGGAAAGCCACAGGCTACTTTTTATCCTGTGAAAATACCATAGTACGATGCAGTTCCTGAGGAAACTGAAAAAATACTCTTTTTTTGGTTAATTGCTTTAACATCAGAGACAACAAAGGAGGTGGAAAATGTCATAATTTACTAATTAGCATACCCTGACATAGTTCTCGAGGAATCTGGGGGAAACTAATTTCCACACTCGCGCACATTGGCGTCACCACGGATTGAAGTGATTTTTTGTATAGAATTGGTTGAGGGGGTGGTAATTGACATAGACTGCTAATCAGAATAGCCCGATCTGGAGAAAACTCATCCACGCTTGTGAGGCTTGCGCACCACTCACCCTCAAAAACAGTCATAAAAAATATTATTATTGTTATTATGTTGTAATAGGCAAGCAGCTTAAAGCTGATGTGCTTGTATCTATTCTGGTATTTTAAATAGTACAAATCGCTGCACTAAATGGATGGATGTCTTTGACCAGTCTGTTTTTAAAACTATTCATGGAGGGTCCGCATCCTGAGGCTACCTGTTTCAGATCATGTTAACTCTGTTACTTAGTGTGTGATGTATGATCCAATGTCATATTGTTGACATACTATGTACTTTTAGCTTGCTTACATGACAGGTTCGGCTGCCAGTCACTCCCAGCCCACATCTTGTTATATAAATATTCTGGGACAAACCACACATGGTCATCTTTATTCCCTGTGTAATGGGAACCAGAGACTGATATATACGTTAAAATTATTTAACACCCAGACACTGAGCAAACAAATCCGCTCATTACACAAATGTTTGCCCTAGGTGGGGATCAAACCCACAACTCTCAGATCAGTAGTCAAACGCACTAACCACTGAGCCACCGAGTCAGTCAATACTCTTCTAGTTCTAAACCTATCTACAGTAAATCCATTTATTTTACTCAAAAATAAATTTGCACTTTCATGAACTGCAAACCTGGTCACTTTTCATTAACAACCTTAACACAGCCATCCAGTCATGTCTGTATTTAAACTTATGCATAATATGTATATCTGTCTCGAGTTCCCACAATACTTTGCTAGTTAGGGTCAGATGACCATTAGTGATTTGTCTTATTATCCTTCTCTCTTATTGTGTGGCACAAATAACTGTGCTACGTAAGGGATAGACAGTGGTTGCACTGACCATCACCTGTGGTCACGTGTAGGGCATTTAGGTTTACATCTACGGACGTGTGCAACGCGACTTTAAAATACATCTGGAATCAGATGTGCAGGTTTACTCACGATGTTTTCCTTCACCGTTAAAGCTATCAGTAAGTATATGTACGTAAGTTTCGAAAAATTCATTGGTACATTGGCCGTCCGGGTTTGAACCAGGGACCTTTGGTTAGGAGGACCGATTCTTTACCGGTTGAGCCACTGACGCTTTTTTGTCTTATTATTATACGATAAAACATTTTTTATAGTGGTTTCCGTTTGCAGGATGACTACCGTTCCGATGGCAGGTCAAACATTGATTACAGACCGATGGAACTAGAAACAGATGTGGTCAGCCATGCTAGTGGCTCTGCGAGACTGCGTCTAGCTAACACCGACATACTGGTTGGTGTGAAAACAGAGATAGATGTCCCGACACCTGATAAACCTGAACTGGGAAAAATTGAATTCTTTGTTGACTGGTAAGCTTTTCTAATATGACCTAAATCAAACCTCAATATATAACCTAATATACCCTTAAGACTGAGTATAATTAGCTTTGCTTGGTATCTCCTAGGCATGTAGCGCCATCTACTAGTGAGTAGCTTAGCTAAATTAAAATTATTATTATTAGTGTGAATCTTTCTCAGGGACAGGAAGATAGAATTAGAAAGTAAAAAAATACCTTAATACAAAATTTCATCCAAATCAATAGTCTGTTCCGACAACCAATTGAAGTCTCTTTTTTAATTTGATCCAAAAAATGAAAAATGCAGTGTTGACACAGTAATTTAAAGTACACATGTTGGCAGAAAATCACAAGTTTAAAAAATTGTTTATAATTAATTGTTAAAGCAAACCAAAAGACATCCACTTCTGGACAAAGGCCTGCCCCAAGGATTTCCATGACGACCAGTCCAGCACTGCCCGCATCCAGTGGCTTACCGCGACCCTCACTAGGTTGTCGGTCCACCGTGTGGAAGGACTGCCTACACTACGTTGACTGATGCGCGGTCGACACTCAATAACTTTGCTGCCCCAACGGCCATCTGTTCTACCAGCTATGTGCCCTGCCAACTGCCACTTAAGTTAAACGATTCTGTGAGCTATGTCGGTTATCTTGGTTCTCCTACAGATCTCATTTCTAATTTGAAACTCTGCGCATAGCTCGCACCATCATCCTTTGGGTGACCTTGAGCCTTCTTATGAGGCGTAAGCGACCATGTCTCAGTTTCACTGACACTGGTATTTGGGACGTAAAGATATTGCGAAGCTTTCCAAACACTGTCCAGCCGAATTGGATTTATCGATTGATCTCTTTTTTGAAGTTGGACTTACTGGAAGCAATATATAAATGAAATAAACAAATACATGGTATGTAAACAAAAAAAATCTGTTAATTTTAAAAGGTACATTTTATAGTAAAATAATTAATTTGACCACTGGGGATTTCTTTGTAATTTAAGTTATTCCCTCTGTAACTTTTATTAATTGCTTTCCTATTATTTGTTGAAGTAACTGTGCCCGCGACTTCGTTCGGGTGGAGGTTTTAAATTTTCCCATGGGAACTCTTGAATTTTCCGGGATAAAAAGTTCTATAATCTAAACTCGGGCTATAAGGAACCACCATACAAAATTTCATTAAAAACGGCTTGGTAGTTTTTGCATGATACGCGAACATACAGACCGACAGACTAGAGAAAAATTCCAAAAGTTATTGTTTTGGCCTGTATATCATTAGTAATGTCCACCACAGTCATTATTTTCCAAAAATATTTCTTTTACAGACACAGCCCCCTTACTGTTTTATTATATGTATAGATAGATAATAAGATAACGGGTCGAAAAAGAGTCCGAATTTGGAAAACAGAATCTAATACAAGATTTATTATTATAAAGATATATTGTTTCTTATTGTACTCATCATATCAGCTCATATACGTCCCCACCGAGGGGCTCGAGGCCACCCTGAATTAGGGCGATCGGGCCTTAGTCGACCACGCGGGCCCAGTGCGGGTTGGTCGACTTCACACACAACCTTTGAGTTTTTCGCAGGCGTGTGAAGTCTTCCTCACGATGTTTTCCTTCACCGTAAGAACGTCGGATCGGACAAACGTACATATGAAGCCGAAATTCGAAAGCACATTGGTACGTGGCAGGATTCAAACCACGACCTCCGGGACAGGAGGTAGCGGCCCTAGCCGTTACGCGACCGCCGCTCTTACTACTATTATACTAAACTCATTAAAAGGAAAAGTTTTTTTAAAGAACAGCAATTTTCACCCGGCTTCCAAAAAGGAGGAGGTTATCAATTCCACTTTTTGTTTTTTTTTGTGTTTGTTACGCGATATCTTCGCAGATTGTGAAACGATTTTCATGATTCTTTTTTTATTCGAAGAGTTTGTCCCATATCAAAAAAATTTTCAAAATCGGTGTAGTACTTTTTCAGAAAATTAACAAAAACGAAAAATAATAATGTAAAATTGTACTAAACTGTTGCGATGGAAGTCGTTTTTTTTAACGCTAAACGCAGGTATTAAGTCCAAAAAACAGTTCATTCTGCAAATCATTGTATAGTTCAGCCAGTCTATTTATTAACCTCATTATAACGTAATCTGTTTCAGTTCTGCAAATGCCACACCAGAGTTTGAAGGTCGAGGGGGGGAGCAGTTAGCCAACAGCATATCGAACCTTATGCTGAGGGCATACCACTCTTCACAGGCCTTCAACCTAAAACAGCTCTGCATCTTGCAGGGTAAACAGTGCTGGAAGCTGTATGTTGATATCTTGGTAAGGTTTTATCTTGTTTTATTTGTGGGAAGTTAAAAACTGTTACAGGCTGGCCGTCCCAGTGCTATGGGAAGTCAAAGTACTTTGAATATTGGAAATAGGAAATTTTACTATAAGGAGACTTTATTTTATTTTTAAAAATAAGGGGACTACTTTTGTTAAGTGCAGGTATATCTATTTTTCAAAATTTACGAGGTACAAATTTTTGATAAAGGTACTCAGCAGGTACGTCAGTACACCTGACACATATGGTACGGTACACCCCGGACACTTCATACAATGGGTGAGAAATGACATTTTAAAAATCTAATGACGGAACAAACAAAATTACGGCAAAATCCTATACGTTCGACAAACAAACGGTAACCAATCTGCATCGATCTGGTTGACAAGGGGGTGAGGTCGCAATCTAGAAAGGGGCAAGGAGTGTCCATAATGTATGTTAGTACTATTATGTGTAAAAAAAATTATGTAGGTCCCGTTAACTGGGGGTTCTACTCATCATACTGAACAACTTTATCAAGGAACCTATAGTCAATCCTCAAAAAAAAATTTGGACCCTCCATACTAAAATGCACAAAATTGGTCAATCAGCTGATTGATTTGTATAAAGAGTAAAATATTTTTTTTGCGATTTCAGCAAAGTAGTAGAACAAAAGTTGTTGATGAAATAGTGTTGATGAGTAGAAGCACCAGTTAACGGGGCCTACACCAATTTTGTTACATCCTTTATACTTTGGTATGGTCAAAGTCAAAAATATAGATATGTTTAAAGCATCAAAAATATGTATCCACGACCTTATATCATATATACATTTTGGCACGACGGATAGCTGTAGGGTACAGCAGGGCATGAGCGTTACGTTTATCTGACGCTCTTACGGTGAAGGAAAACATCGTGAGGAAACCTGCACACGCCTGCGAAGAAACTCGAAGGTTGTGTGTGAAGTCGACCAAACCGCACTGGGCCCGCGTGGTCGAACTAAGACCCGATCGCCCTCATTCAGGGTGATGATGACAGCATGGGTAAAAACCGTTCGTGCACACAATCAAAATTTATTTTAAAGTAAAAGACCCAAAATGGGTCTTAAAAAGAAAGAATCAGGTTTAAATAGTAATTGAAATATAAAGTATTTATTTATTTTGATAGAGATGAAAATATTGATGGATAGGATTTTGATTTTTGAATCATATGTCACACTTTGTTTTCCAAAATGTGACACATGGATTGTTGTGTGCCAGCGCATGCGAAATAGAAGAAATAGATCAAAATAAAGATGGTTAAATAACAGCGTTACAACATAAGGTCGTGGACATAGATACATGTTTTTTTATGCTTTTTGAACGTATCTATATTATTGACCTTGACTGTACAATAAAAAAAGATTTTAACTTCATTTAATTTTTAAATAGAAGTTAATAGCAGCTTTAATTTTTTTTCAATAAAATCGCCATTCAAAGTACAATTTTCAACACCTACTTAATTTTTAAATCAAACAGACAGTGTAAGTACCTGTCGTTAAAACTATGTTAGTAAAATAAAATCTTGATCCAAGTTGAAACAAGTAAAAAAAATTGAACCCGCCTGTGGAAAAACACTCATACCTGCAGATTTATCCATAAGATTGTGTGTGTGACAAACACAGTGACAAAAACCTTAGATCTCCTTCTTGTTGAAGAAATAGGTAGCAATAACTCTTTGACTTTGCATGTGACTGTTTGACGGTTGCATATTCTACGTCCACAGTTGCTTATGAACTACAAATAAAAGAGCTGTGTTGTTGTTTTTTTATGTATAACTAGCTTTTATGACTGTACTCGTATGTTTTTATGGCGTTTTTTTGACTGGCATTTAAAATAATATAAACATTCACAAAATAGCCAAATTAGGGTTAATTTCTGGAAACTCCACGGCGCTGAATCGAAATAAGACAACAGAAACAAATTCTGGTAAAAATGGGGGTTATAAGTACCCCTTTTACAATGAGGTGTCGTTTTTGACTAATTTGGTGCCGCTAAGCACGAGTACAAGGTCATTTTCATAATAGCTTAAATGGATCCTGGACATATTAAAAATACAAGTGAAAAGATAATTTTAAATTTCAATAATATGGCCTCAGATCTACAGTTTATTTTATCTCTTTATGAAGAGTTTCACTTCACCGAGATTTAGATATTTATTTACCAGAAGAAAAAGATAATTGTAGTAAGTTACGTCCGGTTTTTACCATATTATGCTCTCTTCTGAGCAGTCTATTGGGTTCCCGTGGTTCTGCAGAATGTTGTGCTATTAGGCGAATTCGTAGCCAGGAGTTTGTATGATACGGCTTTTTAGTTTTCTTTATTTAAATAAGTAATCGTGCTTATTTGGAGCCACATTTTGTATGAAAATGTATTGAGAAAAATAAGGTGGTGCAATTTTTTGATGTTGAGTGTAGTTCCTGAACCGATTTCCAAAAAGGAGGAGGTTCTCAATTCGACTGTATTTTTTTAATGTTTGTTACCTCAGTACTTTCGACTGGGTGAACCGATTTTGATGATTATTTTTTCATTTGAAAGCTGGTGCTTCCCGTGAGGTACAATATAAATTTTATCAGAATCGGTGTAATACTTTTTTAGAAAATTAACAAAAACCAAAAATAACAATGCAAAATTGTACCAAGTTGTTGCGATGGAAGTCGGTTTTTTAACGTGTTTAGCGTTTTCAATTATTTTTATTAGTAGATCCTGAGTTTAAAATTTGGCCAACAGTTTCAATTTCATCTGTATAAAGAACGTTATTATGATTCCAGATTTTGGAATGTGGCGGCAACCTGTGTGATGCGGTGTCCCTGGCCGTCAAGGCAGCGCTTTTCAACACAAGGATACCATTTGTAAAAGCAGCACTCATGGATGGAGGGAATGTAGACCTTCAGCTCTCGGATGATCCGTACGACAGCAAACTTCTTGATGTTGGCACTGCACCTCTTTTGGTAACTGTCTTCTTAATTTTATTGTATTGTATTTGGAAAACTCACTGCTATGATACAAACATACGTAACATACTTTATGTATCTAGAAGCTGATAACAAGTTTTCTCAGATAAAAATTTAGGAGGATACTAAGAAACACATATGCTAAGAATATAAATATAAAAAGCGTCGGTGGCTCAACCGGTAACGACTCGATCCTCCTAACCAGAGGTTCCGGGATCAAATCCGGACGGCCAATCTACCAATGAGTTTTTCGAGACTTACGTACATATTATATTCACATTATGTAGGTACTAAGCACCTTTTTAAAGTCTTGTTTAGGATTTAGACCGGAGGCCCGGGGCGGGCCGCCCCTTTCGCCCCCCTGTTAGTCCGCCTGCTAACTCTAAAGACTGCACGCTCTAAACCTACAAGCTCTACACTACACCTTACTCATAATATATGAAAAAGTGTTTGTTGTTTTATATGCAACGGTTTTATATAAAAATATTATTTATTAGCGTAGTCATTAATTAAAGTTGCAACTTTACACAGTTAATCAGAGTATTTGAGGCTATATTTTAACAAAATTTCAGCCAAATCGACCGAACGGCTTTTACCGAACATTTTATTTATTTATTTATTTACACTTATAGTACACCAAAACAATTTTGTAATGTTAATACGTAGAGATACTATAATAAAGTGTACAGTAGGCGGCCTTATTGCTAAAAGCAATCTCTTCCAGACAACCTTTCATTATAGGAAAGCACGAAATACTTAATTTAATTTAATTTTGTGCGGGGTTCTTTGTATTTTTATTTTATTAATAAGTGTTGTCGATGACGCATATACACACACAAACCACAGATACTAGTTACTTCGTAACAGATACTGCACTTCCTTATAAAACGAAAATACCTACGCATTTATTAACCTACTCGTTCCCACTGTCAGACAATACACGGAAACATGGGTATTAAGGCGCTCGACTTAGCGGTCATAACTGCGTACACGGGCAGCGCGCGAATCGCGGCGGCAACGGTACAGCGTTTTAGCGCTAGGGTTGATTCATGAAAATAAAAGTTTTACAAGTGATGGTTTTCATTTATTTGATTAGTTTAAATAACAGTCGTACTAGTTGATCATACTTAGAAGGTACGCCAGCTTAAAACGAATTACAATTTACCTTTCATTTTTGTTTGGTTTAAAAAATATATGCGCGGTACTCACTAGGTAAATTCTGATTGACTCGTTCTGATTGCGACCCGATAGTATTTTTTTAAATCCAAAATTGATAAGCCCTTACTTAGGATCATCTCACCTGATGGTAAGTGACAATGATGCCGAAGATAGGAGCGGGCTTACCAAGATTCCCCAACGCAATGGGAATCTGGCTATCTTATCTTCAAGCCGGAACACATCAATGTTGTTAAACACTGGCGTTTGGCGGCAAGACTTAGATTAGATGGTGGTAGCTAGCAAGACGGGCTAAGAAAATGCCCTACCACCAACCAAACCGACTCTTACAAAGTTGACCCCCCCGGGAATCGAACCCGCGACCTCCTGGTGTGCAGAGAATGTGCTAACTATTACAGCACGGAGACGGTTAAACTTAGCTGTTTTTATCGGTACGTCGGTGATTTTTAAGGTTTTTAGTCAAACTAAGAACCTTTATAGTTTCGCCATGTCCGTAAATAAATGATTAAGTTTACGAAATATTATGTTTTTAAGTGCTGATTTTTGTTACAGTTTCGAAACCGATATTTCAGGAAAACATAATGAATTAACGAGAAAAAATATCACGGCTAAGTAGGCTTTCTTAGTTTAAGACTGATAGTGGACTAACTTAAGACGTGCAGTTATACGAGTATTTGTAAAAAGTTCAACTCCTTACAAAATGTCTAAATCTAAACTGCAAAATTAACTTAGTTTTTTTATCACTACGGAACCCTACTTTGTTCATGATCCGACACGCACTTAGCCAGTTTTATTAGATCCGTTTTTTTTATATTTTTTGTATTACCTACATACATAGGTTTAACCGCCTCCGTAGCTCAGAGGCAAAGTTCACTGGCTTTACACAGGAGGTCGCGGGTTCGATTCCCGGCGGGGTCAATTGTAAGACTCGGTTTGGTTGGTGGTAGGGCATTTTCTAAGCCCGCCTGGCTAGCTACCACCATCTTATCTAAGTCTTGCCGCCAAATATCAATGTTGATATCATTGGTGTGTTCCGGCATGAAGATAAGATAGCCAGTTTCCCCATTGCGTTGGGGAATCTTGGTAAGCCCGCTTCCATCTTCGGCAACATCGTCACTTACCACCAGGTGAGATGTTGTCAAGGGTTTACCAATTGTGAATAAAAAAAAATAGACTTCCACCATCTTCCACTTAGCACGGTTCTGACACACAATAATAATGTTAACCTACCTACCTATCTCGAGGTATCTATACCTACACAAGACACACGGTGCGTGGCGGCCCGACTCGCGAGAGCCCGTCCGAGTGGGTCGCTAAGCGTAGGTATATTTTGCAGTAGGTATAGGCGAGTGACGGAGCACTGCTCAAACACACACATATTTTTATATTGGTTTTTCGGTTTGTCGGTTTTTTCGATAATAGTAATCTTTTACTCTTTCGTCGCTCGAATCACGTAATTTGTGCTTTACGGTAATCGCTTTTCAGGTAACACTTTGTAAAATCGGCGACAGATGCGTAGTCGACCCTTCAGCGGAAGAAGAGGCATGCAGCGTGATATCTCTGATCGTGGGCATCACTGGCAACCCTAAGTGCTATTGTACAGATGGAGAAGCAGCCAAAATGCCTGATGTTCGGAGAAAGTGCAGTACTATAGGCATGAACGGGGCCGGCAGTGTTGCGCCTAAAACTATGAAAGATGGCATTGAACAAGGACTGTAAGTATTTTTTTTTATTCACAGTTGGTAAGCCCTTGGCATCATCTCACCTGATGGTAAGTGACGATGATGCCGAAGATGGAAGCGGGCTTACCAAGTTTTTTTTTTTTATTATTAAAAATTTGAGTGCGTTTGGCTGCACCTCACCTGGTGGTAAGTGCCGATGCAGCCGAGGATGTACCACGCAAGCTCAAATAGTGCCTATTCACTCTCCGCAATGCAATAAAGAACTGGCTATCTTATCTTCAAGGCGGAACACATCAATGTTGTTAAGACTGATGTTTGGCGGCAAGACTTAGATAAGATGGTGGTATCTGGCCAGGCGGGCTTAGAAAATGCCCTACCACCAACCAAACCGAGTCTTACAAGTTGACCCCGCCGGGAATCGAACCCGCGACCTCCTGTTGCGAAGCGAATGGACTATCCATTACACTACGGAGGTGGTTATAAATAGCAAAAAGACTGCAAATATGAAGGAAAACGTAGCGTAGGCAGGCCTCCCACGCGGTGGACCGACGTACTAGTGAAGATCGCGGGAAGCCGATGGATGCGAGCGGCGCAGGGCCGGTCGTCGTGGGAATCCTTGGGGGAGACCTTTGTCCAGCAGTGGACCTTTTTCAGCTGATATGATGATGATGATTACTGTAAGTATACTTTTTAAAGTCGCTGTAAGTTTACTTCCCGTGGCACTACCGCTTGGCAGTACTAGTAGTGTCAACAGTTATTTGTGTACTTTGTTCCTCGAGGGCATCCGTTTGAATTCTGAGCGAAGCTGATGCCGAGAAAAAAATATTTTGGCACAATAATATTTCATCACAACCTATGAGAAAAACAAAAAGGTAAATCGTATGTAATATAGACATCATTCTCTCTTCTGATTGTCCGCGTTCGTCAGAAGCAACGAATGCGGACCAATCAGAAGAGAGAACGCTAAAACTGCCATAGAAACAAACTTGAATTTGGAATCCGCTATCCTCTAAAGTAGTCTAAAGCCAATGGGGGATCGGACTGCTAGTCATTTGAGTTACTTTTTATGATATGTCAAAAACGAAATTTTGTTATAAAAATGTTTCAAATACCCATTACCCACAAGTGACGTCATAGATTTTTAGCGTCATTGACGAACTTATTTTGTGATTTTGATCAATTAAAAATTGAAGACGTGATGGAAAAACAAAACAAGTAAGGTTTTTGAAACTTCAAGAGGAGAGCAATTTAGGAAATCATATTTCAGATTTTATTTTTGATGCAGTCCGATCCCCTATTGCAGTTTTTCGAATAGGTGTGATGTAATAGTACATTATGATACGAGGGTGAAAGTAGGTTATTGTAAACGAGCTGTCTAGCTACGCCTTCGGCTCGGGCTTGTTAATGTAACGAGTTTGCAATAACCTACACGGGGTATCTTACGACGTTTTTCAATACAGTTGTGGAAAATAGTAAAAAAATAATCAAAGATCAAAAAATCAATATGTTTATGTTGTTTCTACATACATACGTACATAGGTAAATAGAAAAAAAAAATGAGAATTCAATGCTAAGACGTACGGAGTAATTAATTTTTCCTCGTATAAAATCAATCCGATTTTATTCTATGTATGAGAACTCTTTGCTACTAAACTTTTAAAATTGACTTGTAAATTTATAACTAAAAGTAATGATCGAGCTCGTAACATAAAATCACGACCGCGTAAAAGAAAGATGCATATGCAAAAGATCTAATTTTCGAACCATTATTATAGCCTCTGAAATTAACAACTGTATTGAAATATTTTTTTTCTTCCACGACACTGCCGGCAAAGTATATATATTAGTACTAACATACAGTATGGACACTCCCTGCCGCTCTCTAGATTGCGACCACACCCTCTCGTCACCCACATTGATACAGTTTGGTTGTCGAACGTATAGGATTTCGCCGCCATTTTGTTTGTTCCGTCATTCGTTTTTTGAAATGTCATTTCTGGCCCGTTGTATGAAGTGTCCAGGGTGTGCTACCGGTACCCTGTGTGGGGAAACAAACGCCGATTCTTAGTTGAGCGAGCGAAGCGAGTTACGTTTGATGATAATACTGATTATAGTGTCGAAGAGCCTCGCAATTCCCCTGGGTGGCGTATCTGACAGTTACGAAAGTAAAACCGCGGTACCCGTTGTGTCGAGGAACAGAAAAACCGGCCAACTGCGACTCGGCGTCACGCAAACAGGGTTTCGCATCAAAACTTTAATTACCAACAGAACAAGACCTTTCAGTACATACTTTGCTCTAGGTAAAATAGAGGTCTACTTTTTTGGAATTTGTAATTTTTATTTTTCCTGTGGGAACGGAATAGATAGATAGATAGATGAAACATTTATTTAAAGCTACATTACAATATACAGTGATACACAAAAAGAACAATAACTTCTTATATCTTAACTTCTTCTTTTGACTGACTCGGTGGCTCAGTGGTTAGTGCTCTTGACTACTGATCCGAGAGTTGTGGGTTCGATCCCCACCCAGGGCAAACATTTGTGTGATGAGCAGATTTGTTTGCTCTGTGTCTGGGTGTTAAATATCTATATATGTATGTATTTAAACGTATGTAAGTATGTATATCAGTCTCTGGTTCCCATAACACAGGGAATCCTACTTTGGGACCAGATGACTATGTGTGATTTGTCCCAGAATATTTATTTATTTACTAGCTGTCCCGGCGAACTACGTACCGCCTTACATTACATTACACTGCCTTACCCTACCCTAACCTACACTACACTATACTACCCTACCCTATCCTATACTACACTACCCTACACTACCCTACCCTACCCTACACTACCCTACCCTACCCTACACTACCCTACCCTACACTACACTACCCTACCCTACCCTACATAAGAACCTTCTCCTGACAATAACGAACTCGACAAAAAAAGAATTAGCGAAATCGGTCCAGCCGTTTAGGAGGAGTTCAATGACTAACACACGGACAGAAGATTTATATATATATAAAGATATTTATTTATATCTATGCTATGCGTGTATAATGGGGACAGATACATAAAATTGTGCCGTAGCTCAGAAATGGCTCCGAATCAGCATACGCTGCAGGTAATTATGTACCTACAGCGCTGATATTCTAAGGTCTTTAAATATTCGCGTAGGTTTTCCTGTAATTTATAGTTTTAATTCAATGGTTTATCTTCCAGGGCGGCGGTGAACAGTTTGAGAGATATAACGTCTCCCTGTCTCACCCCTCGCTGCAGGCGCATTTGGAAAACTTATACAATTTATATTGTTACAGGACAGCAGCACAAGCCCTAGATGAAGCCCTGGGCCAAGCCTTATTGCGTGAAAGGAAAGAAAACATTGCATTAAAAAAACATTCCTATGGATTTTTAAAATAAATTTTAATTTACGAAAAAGGGTTTTCTTCATTTAATCAGCTCATATACGTCCCCACCGAGGGGCTCGAGCCTACCCTGAATTAGGGCGATCGGGCGGCGATGCGGGTTAGTCCACTTCAATCACAGCCTTCGAGTTTTTTCGCAGGCGTGTGCAGGATTCCTCGCGATGTTTTCCTTCAACGTAAGAGCGTCGAATAAACGTACATATGAAATCGAAATTCGAAAACACATTGGTACGTGGCAGGATTCGAACCACGGCCTCCCGGACAGGAGATAGCGGCTGTAACCGTTACACCACCGACCCTCTTACGAAAAAGGGTTTTAGTTAAAAAAAACTAGGTATCCCGTTTATATGCTTTATTGAACAAAAATAATATTACAGTAGGTCTAACCCTACATGGTCTCTAAAATCTAATCTAAAATAATCATCTTCACAGTTCACAGTCCTTACTATTTCAATATCACATTAAATTTTTCTCCACACATCATGTTCTTACAACTAATCTTACAAACTAAAATGTTTTGATACAAATTGTTGCGAACCATATCAAAAGCTGAATTTTTAACATGCAGTAGGAATGTGGAATTGCAAGGCGTGTAGGTACAGTCGCTATCAGATATATGGTAGCGGGCGAGTTGTTCAAATATTTCTGAGCAGTATTGAATTTCAATAAATTTTGTACACTAGACGTTTATATTAATCTGAACATCTAATTCGTCATAAATATCTGACGTATTTTTATTTTTTCTTAAAAAGCCACATATTGAAAAATCTGCTGCTCAAATGATATTTATATGTTCAGATATTAATATAATTTTCTAGAGTACATAATTTATTGAAATTCAACACTGCTCAGAAATATTTGAACACCTCGCCCGCGACGATATATCTGATGGCGACTGTACATACATAAACTATTTATTTACATGATGAAAGTCGAGAAAATATTACTTTATCAAGTTTGCAATGCTATTTTACCAAATATACGAAAATTAAAATACAGATTAACATAATTCGTATCGTTGTTTACGCGGAGTTACTAAAATATAGATAGTCCATAATCCATTAACAATAAGAGAAATCCACACACCATAAAATACAAATATAGGCCCTAAAATACATCATTAAAGTAGGTACAGGTAAATTACTCTCACATGGGTTTTGCATTTGTGTAAGTGTACAGGCACAGTATATATGTCACCGTCAGATTGTGAACTGTAACATATTGTTTACAATTTCACTATTGGCATTGTAAACTCACAAGTGACATTACAATAACACTAAGCGAAGTGAAAAACACTAAATAAATGAGCTCGCGACGCGAGCGATGTTAGGTTCGGACAGGTTTGATTGATTTAACAGTCAAAGAGCCTCGCGTTCGCAAACCCTCCCTCACCCCTGGGCAGCAGAATGCTTCGCAGCAGAAGAAATCATCGGTTTTATTCGGAGGTACAAGAATAGGCCGTGATATTGTGATCCGATTCACAATTTACCGTTATATCATAATCTAACTAGTGAGATTGTAATATCGCGGTTTTCACAATATCCCGGTGATAACAGTATGGCCACAACCTAGATTGGCCTCACAGCCGACACCCGGCGTGGTACTCGAAAGTAAACGACGAGGCACGATCGCGCGCTGAACGTTACCGCGCCCCGCCCGCCGTGATAGAATTCGAAAGAAGTGACTTTGTACGAGCGGCATGGCGGTATGAAAAACTTCAATAAATACGTCAATTGTTTAAATAATTGTAATTTCTCGCCCGTTGTATGAAGTATTCGGGGTATGTCATAGGTAACTCACGTAAGGGTCCCAAAAAAGATGTACTATCGGTGTACACTTACACAGATCCAAAAATCATCTCAGGGTGTACCATGCTATAACTAATATAATAAAGTACAGTCAACTGTAGAAAATGTAACATTTTAAAAACCATTAAATTACACTGTAGTGCAGTAATCCAACATCTTTATAACCTTTAGGAAGAAACAAAAAAATAATATTCCCAACGCTGACCGTACTATGTTGCCCGCTTGCCATGTCTACATCTTGGGGTTGACCGGCGTGAGCAAGTCTAGCACCGCGGCAATGTTGCCATCCTTACTTTCCAGCAGCTGAGTCAGCCACCCGCCCTCGTTGGTGAAGCCCATGGCCAACATTTGCTGGATTGCTGCATCAATGTGCGGCTCTGTAAGGGAAAAAATCCGGAATGAGTGAGATAGATATGTTTTTATCAGTTTCACGCAATGAAATTTATAACTCCAGAGCCCGTGGCCCCACGTGAAGTATGCCGTCCGACTGACTCTTTCCTCATTGGTTACTGTAGTGAGACAAATAGAGGTTAAGAGAACCCACGGCGAAAATTCGACTTCTGTACGGCTATGGAGAACCGTTTGCGCTCTAGCAAGGACCTCTCTCTCGCGATTCCCACCCACAGTACCGACACTTACACTAAGTCGTTCACGGTGCACGCAGCCCGCCTCTGGAACAGTCTGCCAGCTGACATTAGGATGTCTCCTACCCTTACCGCCTTCAAGGCCTGTCTAAAGAACAATGTATGAGATCTTCCCATCTGTCTTGAGCTTATTATGTATCATATTTATTTATGTTACATTTATTAAATTGAGTTTGTATTTATTAAAATTAGGCTACGTAGGTTTAAATGTAATTAGTTGTATTGATGTTCTTTAACTAGCTTGTACGTGATTACGTGTTTCTTTGTTCTCACTAAGTCCTCTGTTTATTATTGCAGAGGTTGACTGGAAGAGATCCCTCTAAGGGATAAGTCCGCCTTTGTACTTAAGGTTTTTTTTAATAACATTATTTTAAGATTTTGTACAATAAAGAGTTTACAAACAAACAAACAAACTTTTCATATAAACGGCAATATCGATTTTCACCTCTTAAATGTTAACCGATTTGGACCAATTTTTGATTGGTTGCCAACCAAAACAAAAGCTATGCTTATTACGTTTCGTTTTTTAAATTACTGATTATAAATGAAAAAATGGCCGAAATTAGTTTTGTATGAAAACACGTGAACGACAATAAAATTATGCTTATTAACTTTATCGAAAATACAAAAACGTATAAGCCTTTTGTTCTGACTGACCACCTATTAAAAATTGGTCCAAATCGGTTAACATTTACGAGGTGAAAATCGTTATCGCCATTTGTATCAAGTCGCAGCTTCACAATCCTCTTAATTTTCATACTATTTATGTTTTTCAATAGGGATGATAAATGCTAGTCATCTGATTTACTTTTTATCATCTGTCAAAAACGACATTTTGTTCTAAGAATGTTTGAAATACCTAGGCGTGACGTCGTAGTTTTGCAGCGTTATTTATGTACTCATTTTGTGATTTTGATGAATTAAAAATCGAGGACTTGATGGAAAACAAAACGAGTAAGCTTTTTCGAAGTTTAAATAGGAGGGCAATTTAGTGATCAAGAGTTCATAATTTATTTCTGATGCTGTCGTCATCCCTATTGAGTAGTAGTTTCTTTTACTTGACTCCACTCCATAGAATATCTACTTCTTACAAAAGCATTTGGATTAATAAACTTCATACTACTCCACCAAGCCAAGCCAACCGGGCGCTCGGGTGGAATGCCCCTTCTCCGCCCGCACACCGCCTCAGGTACCGCGTTCGCCAATAGTACGGTTCGCAGCATTCTTGTTGTTGTTTTTGTTATCCTTTTCTTAAGTTTTTTGTGTATGTTCAATCTCTTTTGCAATAGACAACACTAGAAATGGGAAAAAATTTGACTGTCCATAGTATAGAGAGATCAATAGTATTAAGAATTTTCATTTTACCCGACTGCACCGGAAGGAGGGTTATGTTTTTCGTGTGTGTGTATGTATGTATGTTCATTTATTTATTTGGCTCGCTCTGCAGCCTAAACGGCTTGATGGATTTTAGAGTGAGGTGTAGTTAGATTCGTCTTGACCCCGTGAGTGACATAGGATACATTTTTACCCGACTAGCCAAAAAATTGAAGTTAAGTTTTTATGCTATTCGTACTCGAAACGTGTGTGGGTGACGTCACATTTGACAGATGTCTAGTTGGCTTGGTGGAGAAGGAGGAGGCCTCAGCCAAAAGACAATAATTTTAAACAAAAAAAACCGACTTCAAACGCACTAGTCGCCACTATGATTTTTGAAGGTTCGATCTCTCTGGGATGCCATCATCAGATCCTGGTTTCCTTATCATGGTACAACCCTTGGGATATCTCCTTTCCAACAAAAAAAGAATCATCAAAATCGGTTCATAAACGACGAAGTTATGCGCGAACACATAAAAAAAATATACGGTCGAATTAAGAAACCTACTCCTTTTTTGAAGTCGGTTAAAAAGAAACAATTACTAGATGATTATTATTATCGTATGGTCTCATTTAGTTCCTGCAGTTAAAAAAGTCTACAAATTAATATCGCGATTTGGATGCAATGTAGATGATACCCGTCCTTTTCTAGCCTGTTTATTAGAATATGACGTCAGCGACAGAGTGTGACGTATTTAGTTGTCCAATGCAATGAAAATGGATATTCAACTATCAAAAACGGGATATTGTTCTAAAAATGTTCTAAATATTATACTTTGACGTCATATTTTATAAATTTTCGTTCACTTACTAATTACTCGTATTTGTTTTGGATAAATTGAAAATGATAGGAAAAACCTTTTTTTTTTAGTTTTTCTGAAATTGCAGAAGGAATTTAGTGAATTTTATTTCATATATTATTGATGTGTAACATCTTTGCTCTCGCTTTCCTGCAACTTGTGGGAGTGATTTCGTGAAATGGGACGGAAATGTGTAACATGGGACGGAAATGTGTAACAGGAAGTCGCGAAAGCGCGGAATTCTACTTTACGAGAGTCCGACTCGCACTTGGTCGGTTTTTGCAATTTGTGGGAGTGATTTCGTGAAATGGGACGGAAATGTGTAACATGGGACGGAAATGTGTAACATGGGACGGAAATGTGTAACAGGAAGTCGCGAAAGCGCGGAATTCTACTTTACGAGAGTCCGACTCGCACCGCGATATGAAGCTAATAACCTTAACCATTACGCCACGGAGGCGGTTAATACATAGGTTATACAGAACGAAGAAGCATGCCTATACATACTCGCCCGTTGTATGAAGTGTCTGGGGTGAGGTCGAGCCGTGAAAAACATTGCCTCTCTATTGCAATGACATAAGAACTCATTGGTTTCAGTATGGCTTTGTAAACTGTGAGAGATGAAAGAGAGATCTCAAATACACTCCCTCTCTTCACATACTTAACTTATGGGTAGGCATCACTTCGAAATAATCATCAATGTGTATCGTAACTAAAATAGAGAATCAATGACTCAACCTATTTTCTAACCTCAAAAATGCAAAGAAATTGGCAACTTTAAATCATTTTTTTTTTATTACTTGAACATCGGGGATTTAAGGAAGTTGGAAAATTGTAAATATTCAGCTGAAACAAATAATATGATGGAATAAAAATAAAACCTAAAAGCTGAACGGATTATAATGTATGACTAACGTGATAAGGAACACTGAGTCACTGTCTGTATGTTCCCCTTATTTCTAAAGTATCAAATGCACACACTATCTCTATAACTGATAACCTAAATACCCAGCTTGTTAAGCAAAATATTTAAATAATTATACAGGCTGTAAAAAAACACTAATTTAATGGGGTGATTCACAATTGATTCTAGAATACATTTAACCGTCTCCGTAGCGTAATGGTTAGTCCATTCGGTCGGAGGTCCAGGAGGTCGCGGGTTCGAGATTCTCAGCGGGGTCAACTTTGTAAGATTCAGTGGTAGGGCATTTTTATATCCCGCCTGGCTAGCTACCACCATCTTATCTAAGTCTCACCGCCAAAACAACAGTGTTTAACAGCATTGATGTGTTCCGGCTTGAAGATAGGATAGCCATATCCCCATTGCGTTGTGGAATCTTGGTAAGCCCGCTTCCATCTTCAGAATCATCGTCACTTATCATCAGGTGAGATGATGCAAAGGGCTTATCATTTGTAGATTTTTTTTTAATACAGGAAAAATATCTGTATTCGGAAAAATATTCTGCATACAAACTACTTAACTTTAGTGTGGGGGTGGTGGCCAACATTTTTTTGCTAATGGATTTTTTTATTTGTACTGTATTGTAGGGTGAATTGAATCTTTTTTTTGTTCACAATTGGTAAGCCCTTGGCATCATCTCATCCTTGAATTTTCACTCCTGGATTTTTTTACAACCTGTATAAACATGTTTGATGACATCAATAGTAATCTTGTTTCGTACGAATCTACTTGCTAATATACTTACTAGGGTGGCGTTGTCTTGGTGGCTGGGCGGGCTGGGGCGCCGGCGGCGCTGGCCTCGGCTGCGCTTGGGCTGTAGTCCCAGCTAGGCCCACTCCGGTAAAGGCATGAGTTCCAGCTTGAGCGGCCCCGGCGACGGCTTGAGTTCCAGATAGGGCCTGGGCAGCGGCTTGAGACTGGACTTGAGTTGGCACTGGACGCTCAGCCTCTTTGGGATTCAACACTAAAGGTTAACGACAAAGGAATCTCAATGATATTGAATGATGGACACTACATATGACATACAAATACACATCAACAAAGTTGACTAACACAGATTACAATAATGGTTCTAGTGATTATTGAAGGTATGTACAGTACCACTATAATTTTGATAAATGTTTAGAGCACTTACACCTAAAATTCCTTTATTTGTGATAGCAGTTCGGTAAATAGTCTCAATTTGATTTCATATATAGTGCAATATCGGTAGAAATAAAGTGTGAATGTGTCAGAATAATTACGTAGGTAAAACGTTGGTTTTTCTACCAAAGCCTAACACACAGAAGTGGGAACACTTGACTAAAAAAAATTGCACTTTAAAGCTTAATATTTCGCAAACCGATCGATCCCTGAATCTAAAAGTGGTTTTAGCAAACCCTCAGCTGTTTTAAAAGACCTATTCGACGATACCCCACAGGATAGGGTATATCAACAAAAAAAATGCATCACCTCTTTACATGTGTAGGAACAGTGTGTTCCTACTGTCGAGAACAAATGGAGATATCTCCGCCAAGCGAGGTGGTGTGCCTGGGGTCCGGCCGTGGACCAACCGTGTATGGTTGGTGCTTGTATATGTCGCAGGATAATTTGATAATCCGTCGTTTCGCGAAAATCCTAGGAATATTAGATACTATGGAGTAGAAAACTCCTAATAAAACCAAATCGAACGGAGCCCCGCTATGCGGGGCTCCTTTTTACGGTAGAAAAAGACATGCTAACCGAACCTAACCTACCTACCGAAGCGGGGCTCCGTTCGATTTGGTTTTATTAGGAGTTTTCTACTCCATAGTATCTAATATTCCTAGGATTTTCGCGAAACGACGGATTATCAAATTATCCTGCGACATATATATGCTTATGAGCAAGGAAATGTTGATAGTGCGTTGTATTCTTGCGATGATGGTGCCATCTATCGAGTTTGATCGATGGTTCAGTCTTGAGCTGTGGCGACGTAGTTGTTAGTGGCGGGTACTGCAGATGTCGCCACACCATGTAGGGGAGGAACCCAAGAATTTCTTTTTTCAAGATTTTATTCTACTACTTTGTCAGCGTGATTAATATGTATACCCATGCCAAATTACAGCTTTCTAGTACTAATAGCCTTTGAGGTAAGCCTCGGACAGACGGACAGACATGGCGAAACTATAAGGGTTCCTTGTTGACTACGGAACCCTAAAAAGGATACCAAAGTTACCTCGATTTTATCTGAACTTGACAGAACTGAATCGCTCGGAGACTTTGCAAATATGTAATACTTAGATGGTAATAAATGTTTCATCTTAATCATATCAGCTCATATGCGTCCCCACCGAGGGGCTCGAGCCTACCCTGAATTAGCGTAATCGGGTTAGTCGACCACGCGGGCCCAGTGCGGGTTGGTCGACTTCACACACAACCTTCGAGTTTCTTCGCAGGCGTGTGCAGGTTTACTCACGATGTTTTCCTTCACCGTAGGAGCGTCGGAATTTTTATTTTTTTTGAATTTGTGACGCTCTTAAAGTGTTTGTGTTTATTTTAGCGCTGCTCGGACGGAGCGGAGGTCGTAACAGCCACGTTGCAGCGCGCGCCAATATAAGCTTTATGACATTTGTGCCGACGCGCAAATTTTACGTGACTAAGCACCTTAAGATAATAGAGCTAGTATACTTTACATGTTAGGCGTACTTATTACTCATTACATTACATTACTCATCAGGTGCGTGTACCTTACAATCATTACGCAATACTAGCTTTTGCCCGCGGCTTCGCCCGCGTGGACATTGTTTTTATGACTGTCTTTGGGAGTGAGAGGTGCGCGAGCAGCAAGCGGTTCTCGAGTGTGGACTTGAGTTTTCTCCAGATCTCTCAGGAACCATATCGGACTATTCTGATTAGCAGTCTGTGTCACTTCCCACCCCCTCAAGCAATTCTATACAAAAAAATCACTTGAATTTAATCCATTGCGACGCCGAAGTGCGCGAGCGTAGAAATTAATTTTCCCAGATCCCTCGGTAACTATGTCAGGATATGTTAATTAGTAAATTATGTCATTTCCCACCCTCTCAACCATCTCTGTGCAAAAAATCACTACAATCCATTGTTACGTTTCAATGTTAAAGAAATTAATCAAAAAGAGTATATTTTTCAGTTCCCTCAGCAAATGCATCGCACTAAGCTATTTTCACTGTATTTTCAAGTAGCCTACGTCCTTCCCAGTGACACAAGTTACCTGCATGCCAAATTTCATCAAGATTGGTCGAGGTGTTGAAGCGTGAAAACTTAACAAAAAAAACACAATTATAATATTCGCAAGGATGCATGATGTACCGAATTAAACTAGCTACTTCATTACCTGCAGTGGCAGTGTTGAGGGGGGGGTACAGGTTCCCCTCAGAGATTCTGACGCGTTCCTGGAACTCAGTGGGCAGGTTAAAGCCAATGGGAGCAGACGGCTCGGGTTGTCTCACGTATGTGTCCGCAAGATCTGAAGGAGAAACATCTTTAATGGAGACCGGCAGTTGATATATGAAAGATCATGTCGTTAGAAGAAATGGAATGTATAGATTGAAGACCATTACAAGTGTGTCATGAAAAAGGCCTCATCATCATATCAGCCTAAGGACGTCCACTGCTGACCATAGCCGTCCCCCGAGGACATCCACAATGACCCGTCCTGCACTGCCCACATCCAAGCCGTTCCTGCGACCTTCACGTCGTTGGTCCACTGAGTGGAAGGCCTGCCTAAACCTACGTTTTCTGGTGCGCCTAAAAGGCCTAGTGACGTTCATAAATTGAGGTGGGGGTGAAAGAAGAAAGTGGCATGGCTACGGCTTTATTAGGTGACATTTGCACCAGCCGGGGCATCATCAAACCTTCGACGACCTGACGAGTTATTAAAATCACGGATAAGATAAATAAGGTTGGATTGGCAATAGTCACACCTTTGTTTAAAAACCAGCGTCGCCGCCTTTCACCCACCCATCAACTCCACTACACAAGCAATAATAACACATATACACGAATTGCGCACACTAAAAAACAAAACACACTAAGAACACAGGGCTGCAATTGTGTCTCACACCATTTCGAGAGTGTGTATGTTACACACAACACGCAAATAAAAAGTTTGAACGCGTGCTTCGGTTAAGTATGATTATCTAATCATACTTGTGGCGCGCCTGCCCAGCGCACATTTCCAATCCAACCTTATTTATCTGATCCGTGATTAAAATGGAAAGTTGTAACAATTGAATACATACCTTTCTCCTTGTTAATCACAGTCCAACCATCGGCCTTATCAGGAGACTCATCCCTCTTGGTTTGGGCCTCTTTAAAAGAAGCCTCCGATTTGATGCTAACTTTGTCTGCCTCAGAAGAAGATTTATCACTCGTCCCCATATCTACATCTTCAGATGTGTTCACCGAGGCGTTGTTAGTTGAAACATTGTTGGTGTTAACTGAAGCATGGTTAGTTGGAATATTATTGGTGTTGACGGAAGCATCGTTGCTTGTAGAAGCCTGTGGGTGAGGAATAAGGTTGTTCAAGTTCAGGTTTCCCTCTAAGTACATCTGGATCATCTTCTGAACATTTTGCATGTTCAAATTGCCAGGCATGAAGGGGCACTGAGGTCCTTGAGGCTCTTGAGTTCCAGAAGTTCCCGCTTCAGGTTTGGGAGCCTGAGTGTTTTCGGTGGTTGTCTTTTGCTGCTCCTGGGACAACAGATGCTCAAATTAAAACTTCAGAATCATGATCATCATCATATTTGGGGCAGTAAATTTCTCGAGTGGCGACCGCGCACCGGAAAACGTAGCGTAGGTAGGCCCCTCCCACTCGGTGGACCGATAACCTGGTGAAGGTTGCGAGAAGCCGCTAGCAACGGTCAGCGCAGAACCGGTCGTCATGGAAATCCTTGGAGGAAGGCCTATGTCCAGCAGTGGACGTCCGTCGGCTGATATGATGATGAAGGAAAGTCTACTGTCAGTCCAGGCTGTATACCCATAGATGCATTTGTCTTTTATTTGAAAGAATAAACTAGAAATAAGTTTTGGAACGAAGATTTTAGAAGTATTTTGAAAATTCACAAACATTTGCAACTATTCGTTAAGAATCCATAATTTCCTTACTGAAGGATCAAGTCCGCATTGGTGGGTGTAGGGCTACGAGCAGTTTTCAAGCGGCCTGTTAAGGGTCCACATGAGGCTCGAGTTTCCATACAAATGAAGTTCCGTATTAATACAAAAACTACATGCCAGATTGAATTCAAAGTTTGTAAATATATTGAGTAGACACATATCGATGTTTGTAAATAGTTTTTGATGTACTAATATAAAACGGGGAAAAAGGAGAGCAGTTTCAAACTTTCAAGCGTCACCAACAACTTAACATATCTTGCAAAGCATAAAAATAAAAAGATAGATGCCAATATATATATATCACTCTCTTATCGTGTGGCACAATCAACCGTGCTATCCAAGGGATAGACGACAGTTGCCTGGTGTTGCACTTAGCATCACCCGGTCATGTGTAGGGCATTTAGATTTACACCTGCTGACGTGTGCAACGCGACCTTCATACACATCTAGGCCAGATGTGCGGGTTTCCTCACGATGTTTTCCTTCACCGTTAAAGCAATGCCACTATGAAGTACAGTGATATATAGCATCATACTAGTGTATAAATAAAAAAAGAAAAGAAAAATAGGAGTGTGCCTTAGACCACACGACTGAAGTAAAACTTCTTTAGCTCCATCTATATGTATTCAGTTTTCAGAAAATAATCAACCCTTTTTTTATATAAATAGTTTATGAAAAGAGTTTTAATATCCTCTGAAAATGATCAAATCTTTTATATTTTATATGTTTGTTTTCATTGTTTTGACATCCGATATTGTTGCCTTGGCTACCGATTTGGTTGCTTCCGTTCGCCTCGCCAGACGACAATTTCCGTACTCGTCACGCATTCACCAGCTTACTGCCCAAGTCAAGCATGCGTAAAGCAAACTTCAAAAATGATAATCAATCAAACCCATCCATGTATGATCATACTTCTGATCAGTTATGCATGATAATGTCAGTATTTTATGAAATCATCATCATCATCATCTCAGCTCGTATACGTCCCCACCGAGAGGCTCGAGCCTAACCTGAATTAGGGCGATCAGGCCTTAGTCGACCACGCGGGCCCAGTGCGGGTTGGTCGACTTCACACACAACCTTCGAGTTTCTGCGTAGGCGTGTGCAGGTTTCCTCACGATGTTTTCCGTCACCGTAAGAGCGTCGGATAAATTATTTTATGAAATAAATGAAATGAAATGATCGAACAAACAATGCAAGTAGCACTGAGCTACGAATGCTGCCTGCAACTGTACCTGGGAGGACTCCGTACCAGGAGCGGTCTGTTTATCCTTTTCGCTGTCAATGTTGACATCACCAGCAAGGTTGGCAAACTCATTCATGTAGGTGGCAAAGGTGTCCAGCCAGGACCCGCGCTGACGACGGTGGTGGCGGTCACCGTGGTGGTGATCCCCGTGGTCGCCGTGCCTCCTCTCGCTGCTCTTGCCGCGGCGGTGCCTTTTGAAAGGGCAGTCCTCGCCAGCTGCGGCGGCACTTGCGACGGTCTTCAAGAAGTGACGGGACCTCTTGATGGCGGCCTTGATGACGGCATGCTTGGAAATTAAAATCTTACATTTAGCATTCTAATTCTTGCTGCCTAGCATCATTTTAACAGCATTGATGTGTTATGGCTTGAAAATAAGATAGCGAATTTGCCATTGTGTTGGGGAATCTTGGTAAGCCCGCTTCTATCTATCCTCAGCATCGTCATCACTTACTATCAGGTGAGCTGATGCCAAGGGCTTACCATGTGAAAAAAGAAGCTAAAACAGCAAAAAATGTAGCAAAAACCAAATTTGTCAAAACAAATACATTATGTCAGTATTGAGGATAATAAATGTTATCCATGTGTTGAATGCCTGGATATTTTTAGATGTTGGCATTTTGTCAAAACTCTGATTGTATAAGCCAACATAATTGTACAGAAATATGTTGTATGATATCCTTTCTTGTATAACTTGTGTTTAGTGGCCATAAATATTTTCCTACATATTTTTTGGCAAACATGAAGACACCTTATAGACATCTGTGTAAAGAGCTCATCTGAGTTTAATATAATTTACTGTAAATTCTGATTGTTCTGAATAACCATAATATAATAAATAAAGCAATGGCGCCATTGAGTACGTAAAGTTCTGACTTGCTGAACACAATTCAAACAATCGAGGCAAATAAAAATACAGGTGTGTGAACTGTGACATGGTCATAAGGTTGTAAGCTCATGCTTAAGCTGTACTTGGAGGTCCCCTATGTGAGCAAATCGACATAGCTCACAAAATCATTCAAGTAGCAAAAAGCGTTGGTGGCTCAACTGGTAATGACTCGGTCCTCCTAACCAGAGGACCCGGGATCAAATCCGGACGGCCAATGTACCAATGAGTTTTTCGAAACTTACGTACATACTAACCGATTGCTTTAACGGTGAAGGAAAACATCGTGAGGAAACCTGCACATCTGATTCCAGAAGTGTATGAAGGTCGCGTTATACACGTCCGTAGGTGTAAATCTAAATGCCCTACATGTGACCGCGGGTCATGCTAAGTGCAACACCAGGCAACCGCTGTCGTGTATCCCTTGGATAGCACGGTTAATTGCACCACACGATAAGAAGAAGAAGCACAGGGTGGAGCACATAGCTCATAGAATGGATGGCCATAGGGGCAGTAAAGTTCTCAGTGGACCAACGACCTGATGACAGGACCGGTAATGGGTAGGCCTTTGTTTAGCAATGGACATCTTTCAGCTGATATGATGATGATGAACTTACAGGCATAGCCGGCGTGGGCACTCGCACCATGCAATGCTCAGGGTGCAGGCCAGCACCCTCACACTTGGCACAGAGGTCAAAGTCATCGCAAGTGGTACACTTGTAGCGGAAACCGACCACAGAAGCGTCGCAGCCGTCACACATCACGCCATAATGCACTGGGATTTTCCCTATTTGGACATAAATCACAATTATAATATAGATACAGAAGGTAAAGACTTAAATTTTTAATGTTTAAATCACTGTAATAATAAATAGCTGGGTATGATCCCTTGCCGTTGGCATAATCCTGCTACCTACCAATGTGTTTTCGAATTTCCATTTCATTGTATGTTTATCCGACGCTCTTACAGTGAAGGAATACATCGTGAGGAAACCTGCACATGCCTGTGAAGAAATTCGAAGGTTGTGTGTGAAGTCAACCAACCCGCACTGGGCCCTCGTGGTTGACTAAGGCGTGATTGCCCTAATTCCGGGTAGGCTCGAGCCCCATGGTGGGGACGTGTACGAACTATGATATTTACTTTTTATTTTATAATAGGTAAGTAATGCACAGAGAAAACTTAATGATGTCGGCCAAAATGATTCAAGAGCTGCCACAGATGTGTAGTACTTGTATATCAAAAGTAAGAATACTTTAATGGACTGGTGAAAACCCATCAAATTTTAGCCCGGGAGATTTGATATATCTGCTGTCTAACATAGCTGTTACTCACTAAATGCTAGAAGACTATTTATCAAAAAAACATCAATTGAATTTCAGGGTAGACTCCAGCCCCTCGGTGGGGACATATGAGCTGATATGATGATCCCTTGATTAAAGAACAGAATAAACACCAAGCTTCTCTAGTTAAATAAAAGACAAAACCAAATTAGTGTAAGTGGAGAAATAGAAATTCAACGTCATACCTACCACAGTGCAGATTGGTGATAAACAGTCATTTTGTTTGGTGAACTGAATTGATTTGAATACTCATGAATAATTTCCGTGAGGTGACGTATTAACAACATGATTTGATAAACTTCAAATTTGCTAAGTAATCCACTTCACAAATGCAAGTTTGTTAAGAAAACCGGTTATTTTCAAGCAAATTTTAATTTTTGCACTTGTAAAGGCAACTAGGCAGGTGGTGGTAGTCTAGTTAAACTTAAAAGCGTCTGTGGTGTAATGGCTAGGGCCGCTACCTCCTGTCCGTGAGGTCTTGGTTCGAATCCTGCCACCTAACAATTTCGATTTCATATGTACGTTTATCCGACGCTCTTACGGTAAAGGAAAACATCGTTAGGAAACCTGCACTTCTGCGCAGAAACTCGAAGGTTGTGTGTGAAGTCGACCAACCTGCACTAGGCCCGCGTGGTCGACTAAGGCCCGATCTCCCTAATTCAGGGTAGGCTCGAGCCCCTCGGTGGAACTCCTCATATGAGCTGATGATAAAGGCAACTAATAACTTGTAGGTTGCTATTGGATAAAATAAATTTATCATCCATAATCCATTACATTACTCTATATTTTTACATTTACTCAGGAGCAACAGTTGAAAGCCACATCTGCAGTTTTTACTTAGTACGGTACATACGTACGTAGGGTAGAGGAAGTATCCGGTATTTGACAGCTAGTCATTTGAGTTACTTTTTATCAACTGTCAAAATCAACATTTTGTTCTGAAATTGTTTGTGTTACAAGCTTGTGACGAACTAATTTAGTATTTTTCATGAAACTTTGCATGTCAGAGTTGCTAATATTTGTGTGTGTCTCAAGACTACGGTCTTTTACCAAAGCGTGTTGCCAGTGATGACATACGGAACTGAGATCCGCAGGAGAACCAAAGTAACCAACATAGCTCACAGAATCGCTAAACTGAAGTGGGAGTGGGCAAGGCCCATAGCTTGTAGAACAGATGGCCATTGGGGTAGTAAAGTTCTCGAGTGGCGGCCGCGCACTGGAAAACGTAGCGTAGGCAGGCCTCCTAAGCCGTGGGCAGACGATCTGGGAAGGAAGCCGATGGATGCGGGCAGCGCAGGACCGGTCGTCGTGGAAATCCTTGGGGGAGCGCTTTGTCCAGCAGTGGGCATTCTTCAGCTGATATGATGATATACCTATTGGTCTAGGAAAAATCGAGTTTGTATGGTTCTCCTACAAATCAAATTGAAACTTGTGATTTACTCACAAATGGTTAGAGCTATTGAATTGTCATATAATATTTGGTTATGCAATATGAATTCATCAATATTATTACAATTTTTGTTTAATTCAATTATTGTATGAAAATATTAATATAAAAAATGTCTAGTGTGGGCTATCATACAATTTATTCTACTCACAATTGATAAGCCCTTGGGATCATCTTACCAGATGGAAGGTGACGATGATGCCAAAGATAAAAGCGGGCTTACAAAGATTCCCCAATGCAATGGTTTTTTTTTACATCTTTAATTTAAATTTACAAAGTACGCGGACCTAATGCGGACTCACGACTTTGTGCCTTTTGCCGTCGAGACTTCGGGTGTGTGGTGCTCGGCGGCCAAAGAATTTATAATGAAAATAGGCAGGCGCTTGAGAGACCGCGGTAGTGATCCCCGCTTCGGCTCGTACCTGGTTCAACAGATATTCCTGGCTATACAGCGCGGCAACGCGGCCAGTATAATGGGCACTTTTGAGCCGGGTACGAGGTGGTGCGATATAGACTAAGTACCTACCTAATTGCATGTACCAAGTACATTATTTTATTTTGATGTTATTTAAAATATAATATTAATGACTTTTGTAAGCATGATGATACATTATGTATGATGTGCCTAAATTTATGTTTTCTGGGTAAAATAAACTATTTAAATTTGGGTATGTTTGACTATCTCATCTGATGGAAAGTGAGTATACAGTCAAGGATAGTACACACAAACTCAAATAAAGCCTATTTAGTCTGACCTGAAAAATTTGGTGCTATTAATGTCAGTAAACATGGTGATGTTGAGCTCGGCAACAAGTGTTAATTGCACTTACCATCTCCAGCCATAGCAGTGATGACTATGTCACATTCATCATCCTTCGGAGATAAGTCCTTGACATTTACGTTCAACTTCACCAGGTTGCTTGCGCTCATGGAAGTGAGAGCCGTCATCAACTCATCATCAGTAGAAATCGTCACCTCATCACCCTCTTCGTCTAAAGTAATGCGAAAGAATAATAAAATTATCCATGTGTTTTTTGTAATAATCTACAAGCTGTTAGGACTAGTCTCTACATATGAAAACTTGGAATGTATAGTTCTTTGAAAAACTTTCTAACCTCTAATACTTTGTGAAAAAATTTGACTCTCTATATAAAGTTGGCTGATAGAACATTTGTATAAAAAACCAGCCACATGCGAGTCAGAACTGCACACAAAGGGTTCTGTAGCATCATACTAGATGGTGCTAGTTACTTCACGTTTAAAGAAAAAAAAATTTTTGTATGGAGATCTCCCTCTTTTCTTTATAATTTTTAGTAATTGTTGTTATAGCGGCAACAGAAATACATCATCTGTGAAAATTTCAACTGTCTATCTATCATGGTTCATGAAATACATCCTGGTGACAGACGGACAGACAGCAAAGTCTTAGTAATAGCCCTACCCTAAAAAGTATGGCAGTACTCTCTGTATGAAAAGTATGGCAACCTTTTCAAGTGCACTCCGGACCACAGTCCAAAAATATTTTTTTTGCAATTCCAGTATAATGCATGCCACTAAAGATGACATTTGAACACCATGTAAAACATTAAAGACAACTAGTAGGAAGTGTATGAAATAATTATCCATAATCCTTTACTTCTTTTGACATATAGGTGTACATGTCGAAAACCATCTTCGTGCTTTGTCTTTTAATGATTTACGTGGTGTGTCAAGTCTCATCTTTAGTGGCATGCCCTATACTTATAGGTAAAGTTATTCAGTTTAATGAGGAGTCTATCCGTAATAGCTTGCACACTTGGAAAAAACATTAGTTATTGGAAGTAAATCTTAATAAATGCAATATTTCTGATGGCAGCCTTTTTATTTTTATTTGGCACAGTGCAGGTCAAATAAGTAATCAAGTCATTACTGTAATTATAATTTTGCAATTGAAAAATTTGACTCTCATTAAAGACCCTGGTAAAGATGGCAGGACAGGTCATTGTGGAAATCCTTGGGGGAGGCCTTTGTCCAATAGTGGACTTTTTTTGGCTGATATGATGAGTGATGATGATGAATAGAAAATGATGACATGGCAAAATTTCATAATCATTTCACACAAAATATCTTTTGCATCAGAAATTACCAATTTTACTATTGAATTCACCTAAGAATATTTACCTTTCCAAGACACCGAATAGGTCTTGTCCTTCAAAGCTGGATAAATTTCATGAATCTTAGCAGTCAAGTAGAGGAAACTAGTGACCATGCTCCTGTCCACTCCAAACCTGCGCACCTCGGGCTTCTCATTGGTACTCCAAAAAGCGAAAACTTTAAATGGAACTTGCACTTCCATTGTTCTAGGTGTGTTATTCAGTGAACTAGAAAAAAATCAAACTTGGATAGAAGCCATTTTGTTTTGTTTTACTCAGGAGATTGCAGAAATAAACGGAACCAAGTTCTGTCCTTGGAACCAAGTAACCCAGTAGACGAATTCAAAGTATAAATCAATACTAGGTACAGATTGTTTCAAGTGTGCCATTATGTATCTCGCCTACAACAACTTAGATCCTCAAAAGGGTACTTACTTACCTAGTCAAAACAAAAATTCACAAAACAGGTTCCACAAGAAACGAACGCACGTCTTACTTAGCGCTACTTCAAAAAGCCAGTTGTTGATGTTGCTCAGCGTCTCGCTATAAATACCACATCAAAACAATATGAATGAATCATCAACATCGGATATCGGAACACAGAACAAACCAGAAGAAAAAAGTAATTTTCATAGTGGGTTGTGCAATACGATCAGCTGTCAAAATGATTAAAAAAAACAAAAGTCATGCCAACGTATTAGTGACTTATGTCCTCTATTCCTCTATGGTCATGCCGTTCGATTGAATCACAGTAGAGTATAGAGTAGACACATATCGATGTTCGCACGATGTTCGTATGTACAGAGGCCAGCGCATCAAGCTAGACACTTTGGATTTTGTACCGATCTTATACCATATGAGTATGGATCAGAAACGTACTCACTACGATTGTCTAGCTTGATATTGTGCTGGTCTCTGTTCTAATATAAAACGGAAAAAATAAAAGAAATTTCAAACTTTCAGTACAAAACTAATTTAAGCCTTCGTTTAGTCATGTTTTAAATTGACTATGATGAAAACTAATTACAATACGTGTGTCTACTCAAAATATTTGCAGTTTAGATTCAATCCGGAATATAGTTTTTGTATTAAAGCGGTACTTCTTTTGTATGGAAACTCGAGCCTCCTGGGGACTCTTAAGGTAGAACCGCACTACCGAGGCGCGGCGCGGAGTGACGCGACTTCTACTAACCGCACTATAGACGCGCGGCGTTACACTGCAATGGAGTGGCGCGGCCCTTTCTTCGCATTAGCAACGCGACGCTCAGAAAGACAACACGGTTCTTGGCCTTGCTTGGTCGTGGGTAGAACGTGTACTGATTGGAGAATTCGCCGCGGCGTGGCGGAGTTTCCCCCGGAGTAGAGATGGGCAGAGGGTTTATACCCAGCTAGACAAAAACGGCATAAACTGGACAAATAGAGCAGAAACGAATTAACGGCATTTTAAAGGCCCAAAAACAGGGCGGAAACTATAATTGGTTAAATTCCAAGGTTATTAAGACTTTTTCGTTAAGTAATGTAAGATTTACCTAATTATACAAGAATTATATTAGAAACAATGGTAATTACCACAATTATGAGGATCATAAAAGGCCCACGGACAGTCGAAAGTCCATAAAAACGTAGTATCGTTTTCATTTTTAAACGGTACATCCAAACTTAACCCAACTTTGTACACATAATCTAATGCATCACATCTATGCTTATAATTAGGGATGCATCCGATACCGATATATCGGCGATACTTCGGGTTTGCCGATATATCGGTATCGGCGATATTTTTATGGCAGATTCAACGATACTTTTCAAATTTCGAGCTTTTAAAATGGAATGTAAACGCGCGTTTTATCCCATCTATTTCGTCGCAAACGAGGCATTTGTCGCATCTGAGAGACTATTTTCCACCGCAGGTCTTATTCAAACAGACTTGCTAAATCGTTTTTGCCCGCAAAACTTAAGAATGCTTTGTTTTTTAAACAAAAATCTTATTAATGTTAATTTTGATTACTAAAACTATTAATTTATTGTGTTTTATTTATTTTATCTTCCTTTTTGAATTCAATAAGAGTATCGGTATCGGTATCAGTATCGCCGATATTTTTATAAGAGTATCGGTATCGGTATCGTATCGGCAAAAAGGGGTATCGAGGCATCCCTACTTATAATTAGATTTTGTTACAAAATATTACGTATTTTTAAGTGACTGCAAATAATACGTATTTAGCGAATAAATGACTGAAATTAAAAATTCGCTCTTATTTTGTTCTTGGTTAATATTTTCTAAGAAAATCTAATTATATGCATAAATTTGGTGAATTGGATTATGTGTACAAAGTTTTGTGAAAATAGGTATGTGTTTACAAAACAAGGTACCATTTATAGTTCGAATTAAAGTTTTACTTTATAAAAAAAACACTTTAAAGTAATTTGAACATAGTACTTATGATTTAAAAATTTGTGAGAATTCCCAATTAAAATAAATGCCCTTTTTGGGACGTTTATTGGGCGTAAATGGACGTTTATCGGCATTTACTCAATACATCCCTCCGGAGTATAGATGGGTTTTTGTCAGGGCATTCCTGGCAAATACCCATCTCTACTCCGGAGGCATTTGTGCCTCGCAAGTGCAATTTGGGTCATCTAATGTAATACAAATAATATTTGTTTGGCCCTGTTGCGCCTTGTCGCGCTTTGGTAGTGGGTTTCAACCAAATAGCCAATGCTAATTCGCATTATGGCGAGACACCGGTGGAAATGCGGAGAAATTTTTTTGGGTAACTACTACTAAATATCGGTCTTGCAAAAAATATTGGCCATACTTAAGGATATTGTCTGAGGAATTATGTTACACGATAGTGTTTACTTTACTCGATCATAAAAAATCCCAAAAAAAAAGTCTAAAACGAATTGTTTATTAATAAAATTTCTAAATTTGCACATAGTTTTTATATGGAGGTATTTCTTTTTAAGTACTACAGAGAATCTGCTAAATTTTAGTTTTTAAATTAAAGTCTTAAGAGAAATAAGGAGAACTAAAGTAACCGACATAGCTCACAGAATCGCTAAACTGAAGTGGCAGTGGGCAGGGCACATAGCTCGTATAGCAGATGGCCGATGGGGCAGTAAAGTTCTCGAGTGGCGACCGCGCACCGGAAAACGTAGCGTAGGGAGGCCTCCCACGCGGTGGACCGATGACCTGGTGAAGATGGCGGGAAGCCGATGGATGCGGGCAGCGCAGGACCGGTCGTCGTGGAAATCCTTCGGGGAGGCCTTTGTCCAGCAGTGGACGTTTTTTGGCTGATATGATGATGATGAAGAGAAATAAGAACGTAAAACATTGAAAAAGTGCAAAAGTGTGTTTATTTTCTTGACTCTTTACACGTAAAGGAAAAAACAGAGACAACTGTTTTACAAATGCCTCGCTTTAACATAAATAGCATAGAAATAGCTTATCTGAAACCTATAAACTGAAATGTGGCGTAAGACAAGATGGATTGACGTCCCCAGTGTTGTTTAATTTATATATGAACCGGCTGCTGGAGGAGCTGAGCGGCGCCAGAGTTGGATGCCACGTAGGCGGAGAGTGCCTCAATAACCTCAGTTATGCGGACGACATGGTGCTGCTCAGCCCCTCAGCAGGTGGACTTAGAAAACTTATCGCCATCTGTGAAAGATATGCGGCTGCACATTACCTCAAATATAATGTAAATAAGACGGAAGTAATGATTTTTAAACATGGGAAAGGGCCACAAAATGTACTTCCCATTAACTTATGTGGTTCCGAACTTAAAATTGTAGACAAATTCAAGTATCTCGGACACATTGTGACAAATGATCTTACAGATAATATGGACTTGGAAAGACAAAGGAGTAGCATCGCTTGCAGAAGCAATATGCTCGCGAGACGATTTGCTTATTGTTCGTCACAGGCTAAGGTGACCCTATTCAAAGCGTACTGTCAGGCGCTCTTAACCAGCCAACTTTGGTACAAGTACGCGAAGAGTACCTACAATACGCTCCGTGTACAATATAACAACGCATTCCGGGCCATGCTCAATCTGCCCTGGCGGTGTAGTGCGTCTGGTATGTTCGCGGAGAATAGGGTTGACGATTTCTATGCTGTGTTGCGTAGGTCTAAAGCATCATTCCACATAAGATTGATCAAATGTACAACAGTATAATTGTTGCTGTGTTCCGCACCATTTATATGAATACGAATCATGTCAACCTGACATTGTGCTGTTAAACTATCATTGTAATAATTATGTTATTGCTATGACATTTTTATTATTTTATTTTGACATTTTTTATTTTATTATATTTTGACATTAATCCTTCTATGGGTAAAACTTTGTACGTAATATTATGTACTAGTGTGCCTGAAATAAAGATTCATTTATTTAAAGGGCCGCGCCTCTATAGTGCGGTTAGCGGATGCCGCGTCGCTCCGCGCCGCGCCTCACCTCAAAGTCTAGGCACAGTATATATATTAGTACTAACGTACAGTATGGACACTCCCTGCCGCTCTCTAGATTCGACCTCACCCCCCCGTCACTCAGATTGGGTGTTGATTGAGTACCAAACGTAAAGGACGAGCTACGCAAGCACTTTTATTCACTATATTCACTTTGCGCGCTGCTGTGATTTCGTTCACAAGCATAAAAACCAACCAGTTACCGAACGTAAAGGCCCAACTGAAATCTTTTTTTTTCATAATTGTCTGTTGTAAACAACCACCGCTCGAACAAAAAACACCACTTTCCGAATACACCATACACATTATGAGACTATAAAACATTGTAAATGGTAACTGCGACGTGGATGTGTGAATTAACACTGAAAACTGCTATAATTTTATACATCTTTTAACACTTTTTCCATAAAATTGCGAAACTGATAAAGGATTTTGTCACAGATTAAAAATCGACATGATAGTTTTGTTGCTTTGGTTTAGAGATGGGATGAAGTGAATGAGTGAATGAATTATTTTGAACTGTTGTTGCGGGGTAAAAATTGGGCCATCTTTGGGCTCAACTGTACAATAGGGTACATCGATTTGGCAGTCTGCGAATTTTCGGTAAGAGATAGGCTTTAGCTGAACATCCATACCAAATTTCAAGGTTAGGAAACCAGCGGTTTTTGAGTTATGATTTTTTGAAAATTGTATTTTTAGGTACTCTTTGGTCTTTGTTTTGTGAGTTTATGTAGGACCAAAGATGACTTATTACTGATTGTATAATTTGATTCCAAAGATTCATAATATGGGGTTAAAACCCCCAACAAACCTTCGGGATCCGAGGGGTATGTGGGAGTATCAAGGCGGGGAAAGCACGCGGGGCCAACTTGAGGGCAGACAAACTTGGGGGTAACAAATCGAAAACCAGGGGTTAATCCGTCAAGGTCAAGGTCATTTCAAGGTTAAGGTCTAAGTCAATTTGATCCCAAAGATTCATAATATGGGGTCCGCGAGTGAGGTACGGGGAGTTCTAAATAGAAGCAAGCTCGGACTTTCGGAGCACCCCGACTCGGATCCGTTAGGTTCGGAGACTGTGCGGGGAGGCGAGCTTAGCTTGCCTCCCCGCACAGTCGTAGTGTTAGGTTTAACATGAGAATGAAGAAGTAGGAGCCTCGAGTTTGTCGGCCCCGCGTGCTTTCCCCGCCCTGATACTCCCACATCCCCTTCGGATCCCGAAGGTTTGTTGGGGGCTTTAAAAGGGTGGTGGGGCCTACGCCCCCGTTAGGGGTCCGGGCCCCGCGTGCTTTCCCCGCCCTGATACTCCCACATCCCCCTCGGATCCCGAAGGTTTGTTGGAGGTTCCGGGCCCCGCGTGCTTTCCTCGCCCTGATACTCCCACATCCCCCTCGGATCCCGAAGGTTTGTTGGAGGTTTTAAATGGGTGGCGGGGGCTATGCCCCCTTTAGGGGTCCGGGCCCCGCGTGCTTTCCCCGCCCTGATAATCCCACATCCTCCTCGGATCCCGAAGGTTCGTTGGGGGTTTTAAATAGGTGGAGGGGGCTAATCTTGGTGATCAAATTGACTTACACCTTTTTTTGGAATAAGCGGTAGCGATTTTCGGCGTCATAGAAGTAGATGACCTTTTTTTAATAAGCGGCAGCGATTTGTCGGTCAAAGACTACCTAACAAAAAAGATTACCTCCTAGTTTTCGATTTGTCACCCCCAAGTTTGCCCGCCCTCAAGTCGGCCCCGCGTGCTTTTCCCGCTTCGCGGACCCCATATTATAAATCTTTGGAATCAAATTATACAATCGGTTTTCAGCTCGCAACAACAGTTCAAAATCATTCATTCAGTCATTCACTTCGTCCCATCTCTACACCAAACTAACAAAACTATCATGTCGATTTTTAATCTGTGACAAAATCCTTTATCAATTTCGCAATTTTATGGAAAAAGTGTTTACAGATGTACAAAATTCATAAGTCCACATCGCAGTTACCATTTACAATGTTTTTTAGTCTCATAATGTGTATGGTGTATTCGGAAAGTGATGTTATTGTTCGAACGGTGTTTGTTTACAACAGAAAAGTATGAAAAAAAAAGAGTTTAGTATTCACACTGTTGCATTCAGTAAATAACTAACAAACATTTCGTGACCAATACCGCCGGTGTGATTCAACCCTACCTGCATTCTTACCTATAGATACGTCAGTTATAATTATGTATATCATTTCTCGCTCGTTTGTATGGAGTGTCCGGGGTGTGGTCTAGGCAAGATTTCAGAAAAACGTTTCCGCTAGAAGCAAATCATATTAGTTTTTGGTAACCAGTTTATTTGTACTAATTTGACCCTGCTGAATCTGAAAATGCCAGTTACCAACCCGTCCTCTCCTCCCTTCCCCCCTTTTCCTCTCTAAAGTGGCCCTCAATGAGGTTTTTTTCCGTTTTACAGAAAATTTATAAAACTGTAAAAAGTTTTGTTTAAGTTTTCACTTCTGGCGGCACTCCCGGAGTGGTTAGGTTTTATTAAAAACAAAATGAAAACATAAAGGCATGGGAAAAGCATTATTTAAATTATTTTTGAAAAAATATATATTATTGCTCAAGTTTTGGAAGAGAAAATAGGGGACTGCAAAATGATGTTTTGGTCAATTTTAGCGCGTATTATCGGTCTGCGCTGCAGTTCTCCCTTTCTTTTCTTGCTGTATATGGAAAGGTAAGAGGGAAGAAAGATCATATTATTCAAATACCTATTTTTTTGTTTCCTCTTAATACAATGGCACTCTTAATACAGTCAGTAGGCACGCACACACACTACAATAATAAGAATGACTTAAAACTCCAGCAGATCGAGCGATAAACAGAGATTCGTAAATCTCTGGCCTTATAGCGAGTTTGAAATTTCCGCAACAGACACATACACACACGCACACGGCTGCAATACATACACACACATGCGGGAAGCTTGTTGCCCCCATGGCCCCAGCGCTGGTGACGGCGGCGGCTAAAAACGTTAGTTTGTTATATACACTCGAGAGCGATGAATCCGGGTCACTTAAAGAATTCTAAAAATCTCGGAAACTAAGAAGGCTAGCTTCATGAAATAAATTGTGTTTAATAGACACTTTAATACCCCTTAAATGAAAGTAATAAAATTTACGAGTCACTACTTTTTATTTACAAAAAATTACATAAATAAAAAAAAAACTGCTGATCTCGCCTTCAAACAAAAATAGGAAACATGACATTTTTGAACAACATTACGATTTACTTGAATTTTAATACTTCGTATTGCCTCCTCGTGCTTCCATCACTGTGTTTACGCGGTTTGGCATGCTGTACACTAAGTTCCTTATACGATTTTGGGAAATATTCTCCCATTCCTCTGTGAGAGCAATTTTGAGCTCACGAAGCGTGATTGGGGGAGGGCTTCTTTGTTTTACGCATCTCCCTAGCTCGTCCCAAGCATGCTCGATCGGGTTGATATCCGGGCTGCGTGCTGGCTACTCCATACGAGTAATTTTCATCTCTTGAAGGTAGTCATTCACAATCCAACCCGTATGAGGCCGGGCATTGTCATGCATAAAAATAGCATCCTCACCCAAATTGACCATAAATGGAACAACGTGTACTAATATATATACTGTGACAACGTGTTCATTGAGGATTTCTTCCACATAACTTTCGCTAGTTAAAGAGCCGTTTTCTATGAACACCAGTTCTGTGCAACTCTCAGAAGAAATTCCGGCCCACACATGTACAGACCCACCACCGTAGGCTACTTTTTCTTCGATGCATGCTTGCTTGAATCTTTCCCCTGGTCTTCTATACACTCTGTGTCTTCCATCGTGCTTGTAGAGCATAAATTTTGATTCGTCGGAGAACATAACTTTTGACCAATCTCCAATACTCCAATTTAAGTGGTTCTGGGCATATCATAGTCTTGAAATACGATGCCCACGCTCCAGTTTAGGGCCGTTTGCAGGTCTAAGTGGTTTCAAGTTAGCTTCAGCAAGTTGTCGCCTTACTGTCCATGCGCTTGGGTTACTTCCTCCGAGGCGTCGAAACTGATTTGTAAGTTCAATTCCTGTGAGAAAGCGATTACAAAGCATTGTGTTCACCAAGTATCGATCTTCTCGTGCTGTGGTACACCTGGTTCTGCCTGTTCCTGGTCTGCGTAGATTAGAGCCAGTTTCTTTGTAACGTTGGAGAACTCTTTGTACTGTTGAGAGCGACACACCGACAGTCGTGGCTGTATCGCGCTGACCCCGGCCGTTTTCCAGCATTGTAAGTATTCTGGTGCATTCTTCAGGTGTAAGCGACATGATTACTGCTTGAATAATAAATATTGAACACTATCAACATGGTTTACGTACCCACTTAAATAACAGATTAGAAACAAAAGCAAAAACAAATGTAGTAATTTCGTAGTTCAATCTTCGAAAGTCTCCCTTTTTCAAATTAGATTTTTTTATGACATAACTTTACAATAACTAAGAAGTTTTAATGACTTAATTTAAGGAGTATTAAATTGTCTATTAAACACAATGTATTTCATGAAGCTAGCCTTCTTAGTTTCCGAGATTTTTAGGATTCTTTAAGTGACCCGGATTCATCGCTCTCGAGTGTATTTACTTTGGTGGCGGCTTTGAGTTTTGGGAGTGGGAGTCACCGCCGTGCCGCCGCCGTTGCTGATTAATGGAAAAACCTCTATTCCTCCGAGAAAAAGACTCCACATAATATTTAATCTCTGACGAAGGAAACTTTGCTTCCCCGGCAGCCGGGCCGGTGCCGTGCCGGCGATTGGAAACGCACAATGGAAAAACGAAGCTATTATAATAATATCTGTGCAATATTTTTGAGTCCAAAATAAACATTACCTTGCATACCTATGTGGGTGTAGTATTTTTCGTTATTACCGAGTAGGTACTTAATAATAAGTACGTACTTTACTCATTGTCATCATCCATCATCGTATCAGCTCACTTACGTCCCCACCGAGGGGATCGTGATTCGTGCCTACCCTGCATTAGGGCGTCTTACTTTACTACTTACTGGTAAAAGGATGCCGAATGACGAATGCTAATCATCTGATTTACTTTTTATCATCCGAGCATTTTCACTAAAATCTGTATCCTCTTCAAAAAACGGTTTATTTTTTAAAATGTTGAATTTCGAGCTTTTTTAAATTAGTAATTGTTGATATTTTAGTCTAGTATCTGAAATTCATAAAGTTTTCATTGAGTTATGGATATTTTTTAAGTAATTAGATAAAATGTGGGAGCTTTTCATAGAATTATGTCAGTTGTGTTACTGCTTTCAAAGAGCGATATAATCTTAACCGAACTCTGTTCGTATTTGAAACTAAGTTTTTAGGATACAATTAAAGCCGTTTTCATTAAGAATATATATATAAAACCTGAAAAAATGAGTATTTTGGACTAAATAACCGATTTTATATCCGTTGTGTTACTATCTGTTCCAAAACATACATATTTTTCTGTTTCTTTTACTATTTACTTTGGCAACAGATGCATAGAAATGTATTCTTTCTATGTTTATAGTTATTTAGATTTATTCAAATGTATTTTTAGGCCAGGGAGGCTAGTATAAATAAAATTAAAACATAAAAATCTAGTAACATTTTGAGGAACAGTAACACAACCGACAGCTATAAAATCGTTAGGGTTGGTCTTCATGTATTCAAAATATTTCTTTCGTTACCGTCGGTTGCGTGACCGTCTCGTTTACTCTCCCTATGTTATATTACTGTATTAATACAAATATAGTAAAAATGTACGTTCATTATGCTATGTATAGGAATAAATAAATAACACTACAAATTAAGTACTTATGTATTAAAATTGAACAAAAATGTTTAATGGCACAATATAAGTCTTTAACGGCACAATAGAATTAGAAATTAAATATTAAGAAGAAATTATAAACTAATTAAAAACTTTCATCACTTGTATTACTACATAATAAAAAAACTGTTATAATGACAATTTGCAAGGAACACAACCATATGTTTAATAAAAACAATCATCACAACCATAGGAATATCGGTTATCAAATATTAAGGAATATAACAAAAAAAACTTCTGACACGTACTTCTTTTTATTTTATTTTTATTAACGTTCGGTAAGCCCTGGTCGGTACTAAAATAAAACGACACTGTCTTAATACGAAAATAATTAACAACTGTTATAACATGACTTTTTTGCAAGGAACACAACCGTAAGATTCATACTAACAAAGACAACCATAAGAAAATCGGCTACACAAATGACCCTGGGTTCTCCCGCTCTGGGATGAGCAACCGGGATAAACGCTAGGCAGAAGGAGTACTTAATTCTATATAATTTTTTCCAACAACCAAATAAGTAACATTATCATACCTAAAGTAAAAATAAAATATTTATGCTAGAAAATTAAAATTGACTCAATGTAAACCTATCCTAACAGGGTCGGTTATGTTACTTTTTGTGTCGGAGTGTATGTTACCGTCAAAATAGTCACACAATCGAAGTAACAAACTATTTTCTTAAAACTTCAAAAAATCGTTAAAAATTGTGTTTCTCACCAATTTTGAATATGTTTATTTAACTCGATACGCTTTAAATGTTTATTTATCAAAACACAACCATCAAACTAACTATCCAAAGGAAATTTGGTAAGATCTTGGTAACATACCAGAATTTCGTTTTTGCTATTGCCTAAGAAATCGCGGTATCACAACCGGAATGTCCGGGAAACCGTAAAAAGTGAGGGACATGTTTAAAATTCGATTTTTAATAATAAGCTATCATGTTAAGACACAATATTGTAGTATTTATGAAGAATCAAGTGTAGCAAGTCCAAATAAAAGTTTTATTAAGTCACATCTAGAAGCAAATATTACAGAAATCAAACAGTGTTTCAAGCTATTTGGGGTGGGGACATCGAAATACTGCTCTTTACTTTCACATATTTATTCTTGAAAATATCAATAAAACTACGTACCTACATCCAATTTTTTTGTTTGAACCTAAAGTTTAATATTCATATTTTAATATAAATATAAATCACCTGGGGAGAAGTAAGCTGTGTTCCCTAAAAAAATCTCGAGGGACAGCCCATTTTGAAAGGGGTACAATATTTTTTTTAAATGCCCATCTGCCAAAAACGATATTTTGTTCTAAAAGTGTTTGACATACCTAGACGTGACGTTATAGTTTTGCAGCGTCATTGTCTACTCATTTTGTGATTTTGGTAAATTAAAAAACGAAGACTTGATGGAAAACAAAACGTGTAAGGTTTTCCGAAGTTTCAGTAAGAGCGCAATTTAGTGATCAAGAGTTCATAATTTATTACTGATGCTGTCGTCATCCCTATTTTAGTTCTTGTCATGATGTGTAAAGGTATTATCTGTTCTAAAAAGGATATACTTATTATTCAAGTAGAAAACTATTCAGTCAGAGACATGAGAGAAAGTGTTTACTAGAGTAGGTAGGATTAAATTGTAGGTTTAAATTAAGTTCGTCTATATTTCAAAAACTTATTATGTTATAAACATCTTTGACACGGAAGATAATTTAGTATGGCGATTGAATGATAAATAGATAGGTATGTAGGTACTATATTTTACTGAAAAAAATAATTTATTTCTTCGTGAATTCGTAATAAATTTTGGGTAAGGTACCTATAGAAATATACTATTTTAAAAACTCCATCTGTTTTATATTTTATTTTTTCTAACCTATTGGCTATTATAAAACTTTAGTATTTTTTACTCATAAATGGTTCTAACTATTTAGATGAAACTTTGAACGTTACCTAGTAATAATAGGTCATCTTTGACTTATATACAGGATACAGGTATGCTAGTACTCTTTATTGTACTGTGATACAGGAGAGTCCGTTATTCCAGGAAAATCCTGAGTAAAGTAGGTTGCTGCAACCGGAATACCTATCCCCCGTAAAAACTCGGTTGTTTGTTATTTTGTCTCAAAAAATGGCTTTAAATGATGAAACTTTGTGCATACTATACCTATGAACGACCAACTATACAGGTGGTTCGTTATTCCAGAAAAAATATATCCATGAAAACCGTATGAAAACCTTTTAAGTTTGTGAATTACTAGAACTGTCTTTACCAGCTTGAAAACTGATTTACACGCAGTTTAGTTAAGTAGCGAGTTAAGATGCAACTTAATCTATTTAGGTCGACAAGTAACAAGTTGCGTCCACACGTGCAGGCGAATTAAGTTCAGCTGTCCGTTTTTCAACGTGTGTATTAATTATATTCACTTTGGTGGTCGTTCATAGAAACTGTAAAATAGTAGAGAGTTTAGATGACACAGACGGCGAAGGGTCCTCAGGAGGCAGAATTTCCATAAAAGCATAATTCCGCTTTAATACAAAAACTCCAGGCCAGATTGAATCCAAACTTTGTAAATATATAAGTAGACACAACATATCGATATTAGTATGACCACGAGGAAACAGCGCATTGTAGTAAATTTAAAATATAGCTAAATGAAGGCTCAAATTAGTTTTGCATACTGAAAGTTTGAACTGTTCAATTTTTTTCTGTTTTATATTAGTACATTGAAAACTAATTACAAACATCGTTATGTGTCTATTAAATACATTTGCAAAGTTTGGTTTTAATCCGCTATGTAGTTTTTGTATTAAAGCGGAACTGCGTTTGTATGGAAACTCGAGCCTCCTGGGGACCCTTAAGTAGCCGGGGTGGACTTGATTTGACTCGTCGAAAAATAAAACGTCATTCTATACTCTGTACTTAATCGTCAACTTACTACTTAACTGGCAAATCCACGTCCGATCCGATAAGGTTATAACTTGTCAAAACAGCAACTTAACTGGCTGCGTGTAAATGGGTCTTAACTTGCCCATCTACAACGGCGAGTTTAGTTGACACGCGCGGAGAGTTAAGTAGTCGGGGCACAGATTACTAAATAGTTACTTGTCGGGGTGTGGGACACGCACGGGCACGGGCGTGGTGGACTTGCACTTAACTCGCCAACCAACTTCCATCGCAACAACTTCGTACAATTTTGCATTATTATTTTCGGTTTTTGTTAATTTTCTAATAAAGTACTTCACTGATTTTGATACAATTTATATGGGACCACAAGGGAAGTACTAGCTTTCAAATGAAAAAAGAATCATCAAAATCGGTTCACCCAGTCAAAAGTTCTGAGGTAACACACATTAAAAAAAAACTCCTCCTTTTTGGAAGTCGCTTGAAAATAGAACGTCATTCTTTTCTCTGTATTTTGTCAACTTTCTACTTGACTGGTAAATCCTACGAAGATAAGTTATTCGTAGGGTAAATCCGACCGCTAAGGACTTAACTCGGCAAAACCGCAAGCTAACGAAATTGCGTGTTTAAATCAGCCATAATGTTAAGACAGTGATAGTTTTTTACCCGACTACACAAAAAGAAGGACAATGTTTTTAGTATGTATGTTTGAATGTAGGTACCTATGTCTGTTTGTTTGGCTGAGCCTGAGGCATAAACGGCTTGATGGATTTTAAAATGCGAGGTATCGTTAGATTCATCTTGATCCCGCAAGTGACAATGGATACATTTTGACCCGACCACCCAAAAAAGAAGGACAATGTTTTTAGTATGTATGTTTGAATGTAGGTACCTATGTCTGTTTGTTTGGCTGAGCCTGAGGCTTAAACGGCTTGATGGATTTTAAAATGCGAGGTATCGTTAGATTCATCTTGATCCCGCAAGTGACAATGGATACATTTTGACCCGACCACCCAAAAAAAGAGGACAATGTTTTTAGTATGTATGTTTGAATGTAGGTACCTATGTCTGTTTGTTTGGCTGAACCTGAGGCTTAAACGGCTTGATGGATTTTAAAATGCGAGGTATCGTTAGATTCGTCTTGATCCCGCAAGTGACAATGGATACATCTTGACCTGACCGCCTAAAAAATAAGGGCAATGTTTTAACGCAGTCGGGTTTTTAATATTTGGTAGGTATTGGTTGTTATAGGTTATAGATATATAAGGTCTACCACAATTTGCTGAAACTATTTTAACTGGTGCTTCTACCCATGAAACTGAACAACTTTCCCCATGGAACCCATAGTCAAATCTCAAAAAAAAATTTGAAGTTTCCATACTAAGTTGGCTGATCAGGTGTTCGAGTTAGTATGGGAGCCAAATTTTTTTTTGAGATTTGACTATGGGTTCCATGGGGAAAGTTGTTCAGTTTCATGGGTAGTAGCACCAGTTAAAATAGTTTCAGCTAATTTTGTTACACCTTATATATAACACTAGCTGTCCCAGCAAACTTCGTACTGCCTTATACTACACTAGACTGCAATACACTACACTACACTGCACTGCACTACACTGCACTACATTAAACTACACTGCACTACACTACACCACACTGCACTGCACTACACACTATGCACTCATTCTACCCCCTTCACACTACACTACTTTTTGTTGATAATGCAGGATTTTTTTTACACCTTGGGTTACATAATTAGAGTTTTAGGAAGGATCCCTATTTGAAAATATAATATAGCCTATAGCAACCGCGTATAGTGTAGCTTCCCAAAAAAATAAAGAATTTTTCAAATCGGTCCAGTAGTTTCGGAGCCTGTTCAATGCAAGCAAACAAACAAATCTTTCCTTTTTATAATATTACTAGCTGTTTCCCGCGGCTTCACCCTCGTGGACAACATTTCTATGACTTTACGAAGGTGCGCGTGAAAAAAAGTAGCCTACGTGTTAATCCAGGTCCTAATCTGTCTACCTACAAAATTTCAGCCAGACCCGTTCAGTAGTTTTTGCGTGAAGAAGTAACAAACATAGACACTCACACACTCACAAACTTTCGCCTTTATAATATTAGTGTGATACTCATTTTAAACGAATTCAAAATACTCTCCAAGTATATATTTTTTTATAATATAAAGTGTGCCCTCTGCGAACCTCAAAAATGTAATTATGATTATTTTGTCTGATTTTTAGGGTTCCATACCTCAAAAGGAAAAAAACGGAACCCTTATAGGATCACTTTATTGTCCGTCCGTCTGTCTGTCTGTAAAGACCGTTTATCTTGGGAACGCGTGGAGGTATCGAGTTTAAATTAAAACTATAAACTTGGGTCTACAGTCCCTTGAAGCTGTGAAAAAATCAAACTTCTAAGTTTACGTAAAAAAGATACAGCCATTTATGCCGCAAAAAAAAACTCTTATGGGAATTAAAAATCATAGGGTATTTTCCGTAGATATAGACCTAGAATTATGAAATTCGGTAAGTAATACCGTCTTAACTACAAGTAATAGGGAAAAGTCTGAAAACTATACATTTGTAATTAAATCATAATAAATATAGTCTATATTTAAAGTACGTAATCAAATCAATTAGATATGCAAGAACGGGGGTCTAAATTTTTAATTGAGTTACCCGTGTCATGTGGAGTATCGTATGAAAGGGCTTCATTGGCACAAGCTTGAACAGATTTTTTATTATTTTTATGATGTATAGTTTTCAATTTATGACGAAAAATGAAAAAAAAAACCTTTTTGTATGTATAGGTAGGTACCTAATAATTTTGGTGTATTTAGTTCCTTCCTGTTTGCTACATAAGTTATGATTTATATTTATGTACCTATGTACGGAACCCTAGTGGGCGAGTACGAATCGCACTTGTCCGATTTCTTTATTGAATAAAAAGATAAGTTAGGGTACATAAAAATTCATAACCCGAAAATAAAATAACTAATATGTAACTTTTACGAGTAAGTAACTACAGTTCTATTGCTTGCGCAGCCCTTACTTTTAATTTTATCCAATCTCTAGGTTATGAGCGTCGCTGGCGCAACGGTAAGGGCCGCTAACTCCTATCCAGGAGGTCGTAGTTCGAGTCCTGCCACGTACCAATGTGTTTTCGAATTTAGATCTCATATGTACGTTTATCCGACGTTCTTACGGTGAAGGAAAACATCGTGAGGAAACCTTCACACACCTGCGATGAAACTCGAAGGTTGTGTGTGAAGTTGACCAACCCGCACTGGGCCCGCAAGGTCGACTAAGGCCCGATCGCCCTAATTCATGGTAGGCAGGCTCGAGCCTCTCGGTGGGGACGTATATATGAGCTGATGTGATGTGTTGTGATTCTCTTGGTCGCCTGGAAGAATATGCTATAAGCAATAAGGCTACATTGTACAATTTAAAATTTTACTGTGTATTATGTACTATTCTCTATATAATATATATTTTTGTTATTGCACAATAAAGCATATTTGATTGATTTGATTTGATTCTAAAAAATTCTCAAGAATCATAACGTTCTTTCAAGAGTACAAAAGAAATAAATTTCAGGGTGAACTTATGGGCTGTGTCGGAACCACGGCCGCTAGATTCGCATCATATCAGCCGAAGAAAGTTCAATGTTGGACATAGGCCTCCCCCAAGGATTTCCACGACGACCGGTTCTGTGCTGCCCGCATCCAGCGGCTATCCGCGACCTACACCAGGCCGTCGGTCCGGTTGTCGGAGTGGGGGCCGCCTACGCTAAGTTTTCCGTTTCCGGCGCGGTCGGCACTCGAGAACTTTACTGCCGCAACGGCCATCTGTTCTACGAGCTATGTGCCCTGCCCACTGCCACTTAAGTTTAGCAATTCTGAGAGCTATGTCGGTTACTTTGGTTCTCCTACGGATATCCTCGTTTTTGATTCGATCACGCAGAGAAACTCCGAGCATAGCACACTCCATTGCCCTTTGAGTGACCTTGAGACTTCTTATGAGGCGCGTAGTAAGCGAGCTTGTCACAGTTCCGTAAGTCATCACTGACAACACACAATTGTTCGGTCTTACGACACTGCAGTTTTTGGGACGTGAAGATGTTGCGAAGCTTCCCGAATGCTGCCCAACAGAATTGGGTTTGACGATTGATCTCTCTTGAAGTTGGACCAACCTCGCTGGACTGTTTATCCCAGGTACACTAATCGGCAATAATTTCGAGTGTAGAGCCTCCAACCTTCAGAGGAGTAGGTGTGACACGGATGTTTGATATAATTTTCGTCTTGTCCGTGTTCATTCTAAGACCTACTTGTTGAGAGGCTCCACTGAGGCCAGCAAGCATTATGCCTCAGTCATCCATAGTCTCAGCCATAACCACTATCATTTTTAACGGCCTCCGTCAGCCCATTCGCTTCACACCAGGAGGTCGCGGGTTCGATTCCCGGCGGGGTCAACTTTGTAAGACTCGATTTAATTTGTGGTAGGGCATTTTCAAAGCCCGCCTGGCTAGCTGCCAGCATCTTATCTGTCTTGCCGCCAGTGATGTGTTCCGGCTTGAAGATAAGATATCCAGATCCCCATTGTGTTGGGGAATCTTGGTAAGCCCGCTTCCATCCTCGCTTACCATCAGGTGAGATGATGCCAAGGGCTTATCAATTGTGGATAAAAAAATCATTACCGAGTCAAAGGTGGGTGATATACTCGCTGTTGATATTGATTCAGAGTCCAACCCATGCAACTTTTTGCATAATCTCTTTTTATTAAGAGAATAAGAACAAGAATAAAAAGTTTATTTGCCAAAAATATATACATAAGATAAGTTTACTTGCGACCCCCACACTAGGCAAAGCCTGTCCTGAGGGAGTCAAAGACAGTTTACCAACTTCAAATTTAAAAAAACTATAACAGGCCCATTGCATTGCAAAATAATACTTCGGGGTTAAGTAGATAGGCAGTTACTTAGATAGGTACCTGCCCCTCCCCCGCCACACAGTTACGATTGACAGTAACGAAGTACTAATATATATACTTTGGTAACAACCAGTAACCAGACTACTGATAATTGGCCATTGATTATATAGTATTCTAGGTTTATCCTCTCAGAGGTGAGAATAGCAGAGGTTTAGTCAGCAGGTTAAAAAAAGTAGGAATCATTGACAGATATTATTATTAATCAAGGAATAAATATTATCGTACAGATAAAGGAAACAGAACTAAGTACCCATTTACAAATTCTAATCTTGATGCTCTTTCTTTGCATCTTCTAGAACATTACTTTGCTTTAGAAGATCTCTTTCAAAAGCAAAGCCATTTTTAATGGGATCCTTTAACTTTGGGGGTCCACCAATCTGTACAGTTTGAGTCATGGCTAGTTCCTCATTCAATTTCTTGGCCAGAAAGTAGATTTCCGCCAGAGCAATGACCAGAGCGCACATGACCCCTAGGAGCAGTCTAAACCCGAAGTCTAGGTTCCCAACCATCCATTCAACTCCCCTGAAGCCAAATAGGAAACCAGCAAAAATTGATATTATAAACTGGCCTACAGCAATTAACTGTCTGTTGACTTGTTTTACTGAAAAAAAAAAAAAAAAACTGTTAGAATTTTGATCTAAAAAATGTATGTAAAGGGTATATAAAACAAATCTTACATTGATAGGAAATGCTATCTTCTGGAAAATTATTTCGTACATTATCAACACCCTTTGTCATTTTCCTATACTCCCTTGCATCTTGTTCAGCCCTGAGTTTCACACATCTTGCTTCCAATTCAGGATTTCTCTTAATAACTCTATTTTCTGGTGTTTCAATGTGTACTCCTTCTAAAAGAGCATGTAGATATGGAATGTCTTTTTCACCCTTCTTTCTTTGCTCTTGAATATATCTATGTAGCCATACTATGTCTGAAGTATTCAAATATAGATCTTCTTTTGTGGTCTTTTCATCTTTTTTAGCTAATTCTGAGTCCAAAGAATCTTCTGTGGAGTTTGGTTCACTGTCCAAAGCATCATCTGATTCATTATCAGATTTGCTTTCTGAAACTTTGTCTTTGGTTTGAAAGTTTTCCTTTACTTCTTTTATTACTTCTAGTTCCTCTTTGCTCAGTTGAATAGAAAAGGTTTTTTTTGTTTTGGAATCCCCCTCAGGCTTATTTTGCTTTGAAGTAATATATTTGCCTTTTATTAATTTAAGAATATTTACAGGAATATCATCTTCAGGGTTCAGCAATTGCAGAAAGCTGACTAACTCTTCTGCTGGGAATATTTTTAGATGGGTATCAACAATAGACCCTTTCAAGTCCATGATTCAGTTATTGGTGATGTTGAGTTTGTGGTCCAAATCAGCGTATAAATCCCTCAATTCTTCTTCTTTCTCTTCAAATGCGTTGTCAATCCTTTGACATTTAAAATTCATGTCATCAATGAACTGATCCCATTCCTTCTGACGTTTTTCACGATTCTCAGCCCTTTTTTGTTCACAACTCTGAAATTATATTTTAATAGTTGTAAATATGCCAGAGGGAAAATTGAACTACACAATGTTACTTAGAATGTAATTTATCATATCAGACAACCATTGCAATGGCTATAAATAGGAATAAATATTCTACCTTATTTATTTCAAGGTACTCCTCGTCCACTTTGTCAAACAACTTGAGAGCCTGTTCAAGTTTTTCGCTCAAGATGGGCAGCGTTTCTGCTGACTTCTTGATCCGTTCCACTTCGGTATCTTTGATGTCCGTCAATTTTTCAAGGATAGTAAACAAATTCTCGACTTCTCTGTCACCCCGTTTCTCCTGATAAATTGAAAACAAAAATGAAAATTCACAAGATCCATGTAGATGTTTTCTGATTGACGATACACTTACCTCAAATTCCTTTAGCATAAATTTAATTTCACCATTGAGGAAGGGGCGATGATCGAATAATCTTGTCCAGACCTCGCCAATTTCTGAAAGTAAAAACAGTGTTTTGTTTGCAGAACAATTCAAAGTATTATCTATTTTAGAATAAAGGTCTCAGTTATTGCCTTCCTTACATTCAATCACAAGAAGAAAAAGAATTGCGAAACCCACTAAAAAAATAAAATTATTAGAGAAAAAAATACGACTCACGAACCTCGTGACAGCTCCGTCATTATTACCAGGGAGTTACCAGTTCAAAATAATATGTACTGTCAATATCACATCATAGACCACTCATTCAAACTTCCGGAACACAGTCAAAGATGACATTATCATGACCTAAACTATTGGAATTCGTAATATAGTCATAAAGTGCACAGACCACAGAAAGAGAAAAGTGTAGAAAAGACAATCGCATAACGGATATGAAAAAGCGATATTCTTCCTATGCACATATATAAAGCGACAGCGTTGCTGTAAAGTGTAAAACAAACCTTACCGTTATTTTAGGAAGAAAATATAAAAAGAGCAGTATCCCAGGCAGCCACATCCTAGCCAAGAGTCGTTGTCTGCTGAATTTCTTAAGCTACGTAACATACTCGTGAAAAGTTGGTTGGCTGCCAATTTATATAACCTGTACTTGTAATCCATTTCAGTCATAAATCTGCATCACTTGGTAACTTTAAAAACAAAAATATTTGAAATCACATAGTAAAATAAAACTAAAAAACAAAATATTTATATTGCATTCCTAAAAATCATAGTCATCATATCAGCCGGAAACCGTGCACTGCTGGACAAAGGCCTCCCCCAAGGATTTCCACGACGACCGGTCCTGCGCTGCCCGCATCCATCGGCTTCCCGCGATCTTCACCAGGTCATCGATCCACCGCGTGGGAGGCCTGCCTACGCTACGTTTTCCGGTGCGCGGTTGCCACCCGAGAACTTTACTGCCCCATCGGCCATCTGTTCTACGAGCTATGTGCCCTGCCCACTGCCACTTCAGTTTAGCAATTCTGTGAGCTATGTCGGTTACTTTAGTTCTCCTGCGGATCTCCTCGTTTCTGATTCGATCACGCAGAGAAACTCCGAGCATAGCACGCTCCATTGCCTTTTGGGTGACCTTGAGTCTTCTTATGAAGCCCATAGTAAGCGACCATGTATCAGTTCCGTAAGTCATCACTGGCAACACACACTGGTCAAAGACCTTAGTCGTGAGTCACTGCGGTATTTGGAACGTGAAGATATTGCGAAGCTTCCCGAACGCTGCCCAGCCGAGTTGGATTCGTCGATTGATCTCTTTCTTGAAGTTGGACCTGCCTAGCTGGACTGTTTGTCCCAGGTATACATATTCGTCCACAACTTCCAGTGTAGTCTCCAACCTTTAGAGGGGTGGGTGCGACACGGACATTTAACATTATTTTCGTCTTGTCCATGTTCATTTTAAGACCCACTTGTTGAGAGACTTTACTGAGGCAATCCAGCATTGTACTTAGGTCTTCCATAGTCTCAGCCATGACCACGATATCGTCAGCGAATCGGAGGTGGGTTATGTACTCGCCGTTGATATTGATGCCAAGTCCACCCCAGTCCAGAAGCTTAAAAACATCTTCCAGGGCGGCGGTGAACAGTTTCGGATATATAACGTCTCCCTGTCTCACCCCTCGCTGCAACTGGATAGGTTTCGAGTTTTGGTCCTGAAGCGAACCGACATGGTGGCGTTTTCATACAGACTTCAACACCTCGATGTATCGATGGTCAATTTGGCACCGCTGGAGAGACTGTAGCACAGCCCAGGTTTCGACTGAATCAAAGGCCTTCTGATAGTCCACAAACGCCAAGCATAGTGGCTGATTGTACTCTTCCGTCTTCTGTATAATCTGCCGTAGCGTATGTATGTGGGCTATGGTACTAGAGCCTTTTCGGAAACCGGCTTGTTAGGGAGGCTGGAAGTCGTCAAACCTGCGTGCGAGACGATTTGTAATGACTCTCGAAAACAGCTTGTAGACATGGCTCAGAAGTAAAATGGGTCTGTAGTTCTTCAGCAGGGTGTTGTCACCCTTTTTGAAGAACAGCACGAACACACTTCTGTGCCATGCCTTAGGCGTTTGTCCCTCGAGTATAACGGAATTAAATAACTTCTGAAGAGCTTTTAGCTTTTATCCACCTGTTTTCAGAAGTTCAGCCATAATTCCATCATCACCCGGTGCCTTGTTGTTCTTGAGCTGTTTGAGAGCCATTCTAATCTCGTACAGGCTGACGTCGGGGATATCTTCGGTATAGTGTCGATTTAGTCCGGCTCTTGGGTCTTTAGCCAGATCGCTGGCAGGTAAACCTGTGGTCTTGTAGAATTGTCCATGGAACTTCTCAACTTCTTCCAGCAACTCAGTCTTAGACGATACGGTCCTGCGATCCTCAGTCTTCAGCTGGTCAGTTGGCTTTGTCCAACAGACAGATCTCTCGCGAACACTTTTGAGCCTTTGTTGTGCTCAGTTGCCTCTTTGATACAATTTGTATTATATTGGCGTAAATCGCGAGTTAGGGACTTAGAGATCTGCCTTTTTAGTTGCCGATACTGATTAGCGTTTCAGAGGACTGTAAAACTAATCTGCGTCTTTCTTCCATGAGGTTTCTGGTGAAGTCAGAGATTTTTTTGGTTCAGTTTGAACGGCGAGTTTTAAAAATCTTAGACCCGACCGTTTGGACAATTTCCACGAACCTGTCATTATAATCGTCCACATTATCGCAGTCTCCTAGGCATTCGAAACGATTGTGCAACTCGAGCTGAAAGCTCTCGGGGTTTTGGAGCTGGATGGGTGCTGGTCGGAGCGGAGACTTCATCAGCCGACATCTTTCTAGCTTGGTCTTTAGATTCAATGTGCCTCTGACCATCCGGTGATCGCTTCCTATTTTGACTGAATTGATAACGGAGACATCATTGAATATTTTCCTCCTTGTCGACAAGATGAAGTCTATCTCGTTCTACGTTACGCCATTGGGATGCAACCATGTCCACTTCCGCTGTTTTGACTTTTTGAAGAAGGAGTTCATCATAAAGAGGCTCTCCTTCTCCATAAAGTCGGCCAGCATCTGGCCACGTGCATTTCTTACTCCATATCCGAATTGCCCCACTCTCAGCTCACCATCGCTTCGTTTGCCCAGTTTCGCGTTAAAGTCCCCCATAACAACGGTATAATGGGTCCTGGTGCTATGTAAGGCTGTAGAGATGTCCTCATACATAGTCTCTACCTCGTCATCGGAGTGTTCCGTAGTCGGCGCGTATACCTGTATGACCTTCATCGAATACCGTTTGGTGATTCTGAGTATAAGGTCTTGTCGAAACGCTCACGATTTGGACCACATTGTTAAACAGGGACTTGTGGACGAGAAACCTGACACCACCCTGGGACTGTTGGTCGCCCTCCCGGAAATAGAGCAGGTTTCTGGATTTAAGGATCATGGTGTCCTCTCCCTCTCTTCGGACTTCACATAAACCTACGATATCCCACCGTAACCTGCTCAATACTTCTTCGAGTTCTGTAAGTTTCTCGTCAGTCCGCAGTGTACGCGTGTTGTAAGTTGCCAGGGCCATAGGTCGTTGGGTTTGGTAGCCTGGCATCTGCCGGGGATTCTTCGCACCCCCCACCCCACCGTTACCATGACTGCTACCGGAGCCAGGAATAGCGGGGCCGCCGGGGACTAGGGGCCGTTTTCTGGGTGTGGGTTTCATTGGGGGGTTTTGCCGTAATCGCCACGCTTGGCAGGTGGGTTGGCGATCGCAGTGTGATTGCAGGTGTGTTGCAATGCACGGAAAGGACGCTGCTGCCCATCCTCCGGTTTTAAGTCCCTTAATCGACTCTTGAGGTTGTGTGTGAAGTCGACCAACCCGCACTGGGCCCGCGTGGTCGACTAAGGCCTAATCGCCCTGATTCAGGGTAGGCTCGAGCCCCTCGGTGGGGACGTATATGAGCTGATATAATAAGTGGACTCTTACGACACCCATTGGAAGAGATGGGATGGTCCTATTCTTAGCCGGGAACCATACGGCCAAAAATCATAGTACAGGAGACCTAAATTGGAAAATTAAGAATCTACAGCTGGTATCACTAGCACAAATTTAAGCAATATGTTAGCTATGTTTTGTAAATTTTAACTTTTATGCAACTTTATCACAAACCAAACAAGAGGTGACGTAATCGCGTCATCACGCGATTACCTCACTTGTTTACGCCACAGTATAAATAGACAGACTGCGCAGGCAGAGGGCCATTCGAATGTGAGTATTAAAAATTACATTTTTACATTACGCCCTGCTGCCCGTATAATTATACTTCATGCTTCGTCCTCAAGATTAGCATATAACACTTGTAGTATCGCGCGGTAGTCCGTGCCATTCCACACTATTTTGAGAATTTTCAAACACATATTAAAAAAATAAAAGTTTTTGTTTTGATCTATTATTCCGAAGTACTCTCGTGTCGCGCCATCTTTATTCGCCTTTTAGTGCGCTGCCGTTCCACATCGCGCTGTCGGTTTTTTAATTCTAAATAAACTATTTAATGATTATTTAGTGTTTTAAACTCTAATTAACGAAAAGTTTAATATCGAAAACAAAACAGTGATAATGATAGTGATTAAAACCTTTTTTTTTATTATATATTTGATAGTGAAAAAAACGCCGTCAGTAAGTACTATCAGTTATATGACTCATCGTCACCGCTCGCATACCGGCGGTGCTCGTTCTCGGAATCACAAGGTACCCACATACATAACATTCTGCGACATTATTTTATTAATTTCATTTTCAACATACCTGTGTTCATATTTTAATTGTTTTTTTTTACATAATCTAGGTAATAATACTTACCTAGTAGGTACCATACCTATAATATATTACTAGAAAAATTCATAGATAAAGTCAAGTGAATTGAAATTAAACATAAACAGACGGCAAGGAGCACACATGAACTGTTTATTATTGCCAATGCAATACGATATTAGGTGCATCAGTCTATAGATGTCTTAATATTAGTGTTGCGAACAGTACGTGCATAGATCATTGGGACTGTTTCTTCACTAATAGGACATACAATTTGCGGACAGTACGTGGGATTGTCTCCTATTGTTATACATAACTAACTTTTTAACCGACTTCAAAAATGGAGGAGGTTTTCAGTTCTGTGAATAGTCAGCTGGGCTATTACGTAACTGACTTTGTCATTTGACATATTTTTTTAAAAGGTTTTATTTTGCATTTGCGGTCAGTACTTTTCATACATGACTTGGGACTGTCACATATGTAATACCTGACCTATAGGACCTTGTGTCTTTTTCAAAGTCAAAACCATGGACGAAGTATGGAGAAAGGAAAATGATGAACATGGTGAAGAGGATATCGACCCTGTTGGCTTTAACACCACGGCTCGCCTCAATGGTTGTAAACATGTCTAAAACGGTCCAGGTAGATTCTCCACCTACACCACCGACAGCTACAACCTCACTAAATATTACAACATTAGAGACTGATATTATAGCACCTACAGATTTGACATAAGTTATACAGAGACTGAAGCAAAGAATAAAGATTATTTACTACGTAAACTGAAGTAACAACACCCAACGGAAGTTCCTGCATCAGTGACGGATACATCAGCTTCTACAATAGCAGATACCGGATTAGATATTGGAGATTCTTAGAATATATCCTACAACTAATAAAAAACATGGTAAAGATATCCAACAAGACTAAGCACATAGATTTGAGCATTACGCTACCTCGGGTTTGGACAAGATAACACGAAAAAAGTTGAAGGAGAAATATATTACTCTTAGCAACTGTAAAGGGATTGACCAACCTGAATAAAATACCGAAATTAAAGCTGCGTTGACTGACATTGAAACAAAACGCGACAAAGCTATTGAAGGAAAACAAAAGCCACTAACAACGGTAATAACATATCTAAAAAGGCCATAACCCGACTCTTATCTTCAAAACAGAAGGATACAAACCTTTTAAAAATATTCATGGAGGCTGTTCGACTTAAATGTAATTGTTAACTTACACAGTCGACTAACAGGCGAAACTTCCTGTTGTATACCCTAAAGAAAGACATGAGGGACCAATTGCTAAACACAGAAATTGACTAATTCTTATTTAGCGAAAACCTTGCCGGGAACCTGAAGTCTTCTAAAACCATAATTAAGTTTGGCGCTGATTTGAAACAAACTGCCCCTAAGCTCCAGCTAAGAAATCCACACCAAATGCGCTGAGGACTTTGAAAAATTTAATCAGGAGGACAGCTCCGGCTCGCAGGTTGTCAGCACCAGCAGGGACTAAGGAGCCTGTGACGAAGTCGACCTTGACACGGCCTCGGCCTATGCCCTCCTACAAGACGTCGTCGCAGACCGAATCACCGAATCACAGTCGTTGTTAAGTGCGGTAAATGCGGCTGGTAGATTATACTTACATTGCAAACAATGGTCGATGATCGATCACCACTGACCACTGATATAAAATACCATTTTCTCGACTGTCATTAAAACTGTACCGCCTGAAATTCCAAAATATTCGGTTAAAGAACAAGCTCACTTTCGTGATGACATTATTAATTTGCTCTCAATAGGAGCTGTTTCTGTGTGAATCATAGCCAGAACAATATTGATCTAATACTTTACTGATACCTAAACCAAAGGGAAAAATGCGCTTTATTTAAAGAAACTAAAAACTTTAAATATATTCATAGATACTGGACATTTCAAACTGAAAGACTTGCGTTTAAGGATAATATTTATGAATATAATGTGCTACCGTTCAGTCTTAATACTGCACCCTGTATATTTACGAAGATAATGAAACTTTTAGTGGTTAGATTGCTGCGTTCATCTTTCAACAATTTATTCACATGACTTTTACTTATTCCTATCAAGAATGTCAAACAAATGCCCAAGAAACTATAAAACTCCTCATATCTTTTGGGTTTTTGTAATAAATAAAGAAAAGAGTTACCAACTTTAATCATGAAATTAACGTTAAAATTAAACGTTAACGTTTCAGTTTTATATACTTTTTGTCAAGCTTTTATATACTTTGTTTTATATACTCTTGACAAGTCCCTTAAAAATCATGCAGATATCTGAGACATATTTTGGATACAAAAAATAATAATAATAATTCAGTTCTCTTTACTAGAAGAAAAGATCATAAGAATTAAATCTGAAGTTGAAAAGTTCTCGACATTAAGTCGTTGTAAAATCAGATATTTTGCCAGCTTGGTGGGCCTTACACTAACTATTTCAAAGAACTAAATTTCTTAATCTTAAAGATACGAATAAATAATAACTAAAATTTCATGGCTATTCCCGATTCATTAAAATCTGACTTCGATTGGTAGAAAAAGGCTGCCAATAAATCACTCTGCAAAATTAAAGTTGATAACTACGACCAGATTTTTTTAAATGCCTCAACTATGGGGTAGGGAGGCCAGACCTGTGGAGACCAGACAGCCAGTGGTCTGTGGAGTGTGGAATAACGTACACAACATATTAAAATTACTAGATATCATGGCAGCATTAATTTGCCCTAAAATATTTACTAAAGATCTGTATAATTTACATATCCTCCTCCGCTATCTCCTACGTAACCAGTATGGTGGAGTATTCAATTCCCACATTTGACAATATAAAAAACTAACTGTTGCAATATTGCGAAGTGCGGAAACTTAATATTTTTTTTTTTGTTCTTTCGATTACATAAAGGATCAAGACGTATACACCCGGATATACTTATAATAAAGAAACTTTAACAATACTTATAATGAAATTTTTGACACTTTCGGATCTCCAAATATTGATCTTTTTGCCAGTCGCGTTAACCACAAATATTAGACCTGGCTTAGAAATTAGTATGCGCATGCCATAAATGCGTTCACAGTGTCTTGGGCGAGTATCAGTTTTTATGCATTTCCTCCATTTAAGATGATTTTAAAATCATTGCGAAAAATTATCGAAGATGAAGTTGAAGGTATCATGGCTGTACCGCAAAGGCTTATTCAACCGTAGAACCCCTTATTTCACAAAGTCACAACTTTTGACATTAAGGGTTATTAGAAATTTAATTTTATCAACTCATTGCAGCCACCAGCAAATACACTCCATATTTATCCTGGAAACAGGCTTATTATGCTTGAGGCGATAACCAGAAGAGGCCTTTAATCAGCAGTCGTGTATAAAAAAATGGTACATTTATTGTGAAAAATTGAATTTATATGAGGTTTCGATTCCTAATGTCATAGATTTTATAACTACACTGTATTTAAAATGGTACTCAGTATATGACACTAAATTCATGCAGGTCTGCTTTAGCTAAAATAACTAATAATAAATTTCTGATAAAGAGGACATTTTTTTTTTAAAGAGGTACTTTGTAATAGGCCTACAGTACTTAAATATGAGGAAACTGATACTTTTGTAGTATTAAATTATCTTGCTAACTAGACCCAAACGTAGAACTACCTTTTAAAAAGTTTCAAAAAAGTTAGTTGCATTATTAGTGCTAGTTACTGCACAGAGAGTGCAAACATTATCAAAATTTAAAACACCTATTATTGAGTTCAAAACTCTGGATACTATTACAACACCGCGTTCTAGAGCAAAATAATTATTACTGATTATACTTTTTCTTTAATGAACGAAAAATGATATGTCTTTGTAGAATTATGAATGCCGATCTCGGTAAGACAGAAATTCGACGTTTCAGAAATGATAACTAAACTTTGTTTATAAGTTTAAAAAAAAAAGCCGCACAAACCTGTCGATTCGCAAACGCTAAGTAGATAGATAAAATATATCTTAATGTGGAATTGATATCTGATATTTCACTGAGCATAGCACCCGCTATGCCGCCGTAATCGCCAGTTGATCAAATCATAAAAACCGCGGGTTGGAGCTCAAACTCCCAAACCATTGACTAGTTTTTTTAATAAGCCATGACCATTTTGTAATAACAGTTATGACTAATTCTTTGAGTAAATAATCTTCGAGATTAGATAATGTTATATTTCTTTTCGATAAAATTTTAAAATAATAATATAATATCAAAAATTTTATCAGTTAATTTCTGTAGTTTATACAAAGATTCTCCAAAGACTGTTTTGTCTTTTAATTCATATTTAACGATTATTATGGCTCTAAATATCTACAAGTGTTATATGCTAATCTTGAGGACGAAGCATGAAGTATAATTAAAGATTAAACGAACTTACCTGTAAGTGAAGTTCTATCTTAATTATACGAGGGCTTCGTCCGAAGAGATTAGCATCCCTCCCAGCCCTTTCTACTTTATTAATCACCCTCTTTTTATCGTTAAATATGACCTTTATACAGGCAGGACTGTAAACTAAATGAAGATGGCGCGACACGAGAGTACTTCGGAATAATGGATCAAAACAAAAACTTTTATTTTTTTAATATGTGATTGAAAATTCTCAAAATAGTGTGGAATGGCACGGACTACCGCGCGATACTACAAGTGTTATATGCTAATCTCTTCGGACGAAGCCCTCGTATAATTAAGATAGAACTTCACTTACAGGTAAGTTCGTTTAATCTTTAAATATCTTAAAATTGTGAGTAGGTACCTACCTATTTGCTAGCTTTTGTTACTTTTACGTACCTGAGCTATTTTTTCAATTAAATGTGTGTACAGTGTAATAATAAATTATAATAATCCCTACACTTTGGTACATTGTAAAGTTAAACGATAAATAAGATAAGATAAAATAAATCTTTATTCGGAAAAAAAAACACTACAAATGTTTACAGTGACCCCACACTAGGCAACGCATATATCGCGGTGGCCAATAAATACGATTAAGAAGATTACTATTACGCGGCTGTGTCATTCTGGATTGTGATGAAAATTAACAAAATTATACAATTTAAAAATAAAATAAAAATTAGTACTAAAACTTGCATTTTTATACTGTGTGTTTGAAGTGTGTGTGTGTAAGTGTGTGAATGTGTGTGTTGGGTGTAGGCGGGGAGAGGAGGGGGAGTGACAATGAAGTTTTGTTTTTTAGGATACAACTTTAAACAAATTCTCTACTTCTAAATAGGTTTTAACTTGTAGGTATTTTTGAACTTTTTGTTTAGCTTCATAAGCTTTGCAGTTTTTGATACTACAGGTTTCCACTAATTTGTTGTAAATATACGGAGAAAGAAAGTTTTTAAAACGTTTAGCAAATGTAGTTTTAACCAAAGGGATTTCCAAAGCGAAAACCCTCTTCTTTAGCATACGTTCGTAGCATGGAGAGTGAATTACCTGATTATGTGTGCAAGTAGACAGTCTTAACACGTAGAGTTTCCTTACACTCAGAACCCCAGAGTCAGCATACAGTGCAACAGTGGAGTACCTTCTAGGCTTCCCGAGAGCTACTTTAAGGACCGCTCTTTGAGCCCTTTCTACCTTTATGAGAATTGAAGAGGCTGCACCACCCCATGCTAGTATGCAATAGGCTATAACTGACTGACATAATGCAAAGTACACCATTCTTAATACATTTCCATCAAGTCGACTACGCAAAATTTTCATAATATGAATGATTTTGCGAACTCTTCCTGCTAATGCTATGACGTGGTCCTTGAAAATAAGCCTGTCATCTATTTCTACTCTCAAATACCTCAATTTATCTACTCTTTAAATTGAGTTGCAGTGACATATGTCTCTGAATGAGTTACAGTCTCTGCGGTGGAATTTAAGTCTATCGATATTGGAAATATAGTTTTTTTTTTGTTTTGTGAAACCACAGAAACTTGGTCTTGCTTAACTTAAAGTAAGCAAGTTGTTTTCTAGCCATTCTGCTATTCTGGATATGCCATTTTCAGCAGCTCTGATCACTGAATCATTGATTTACCATTGAAAATCAATGCAGTATCATCGGCATAACAAACGATGTCAGCTTTGAGGTCAGGTAATCTTGATTTGTCATTTAAGTATATAAGGAATAATATAGGCCTAGAAGATACTGCCTTGAAGCCACCTAATTTATTGCCTATTTTGGTGCATTGATTTCGGTTTTGTAAGTAAGAAGTGAACCAGATAAGTGCTAGCCCTCTGATGCCTAGAAGTTCCATCTTCTTAAGAAGAATGGGAATTGATACGGTATCAAATGCCTTCGCGAGGTCTAAGAAGACACCAATACATTTAAACCCATTATCAAGGTAGGATGAAACTGCTTCTGTGAGGTAAGTGACTGCGTCTTCAGTCGATTTTCCTCTTCTTCTTCTTTCGGTGCCCTATCCTAATGGATGTCGGCGACCAACATGCGAAATTCTTCCCTCTCCTTGGCCATTCTGCAGAGAGTGGCTACGTCTTCGATATCCGTCCATTTCTTTATATTTACGATCCAGGTTGTACGTGGTCTTCCCCTTCCTCTTCTGCCTTCCATTTTGCCTTTAATTATGTTTTTAATTATTTCATATTTTGGTTTTCTATATACATGTCCCAGATATGCTGATTTCCTTTTCTTAATGGTTGTAACTACTTCCTGTTTCTTACTGTTCATTAATTCCATTACTCTTTCATTGGTGATTTTGTCAGTCCATGAAATTTTCAACATTCTTCTATATATAGCCACATTTCAAAAGCATTTAGTTAAATCGGCGAAAGCTAAATTGGCTATCGGGTAGTAATTTATTTTTCTCTAAAAAATCTACTAGCCTCTTACTAACGACCTGTTCTAACAATTTTGAAAATGCACCCAGCAACGATATAGGGCGGCAATTACCCGGGGTATCCTTTGAGCCACGTTTGTGGATCGGTATAACCGCAGCACTTTTCCATTCTTCCGGGAATATCCCCAGTGAGATTCTTTTATTAAAAAATTAAGGCTAGAGGCTCTGCGATAGAGGGACCCACACATTTTAGTAAGCGGTTGCCGATATTGTCAAGGTCTAGGGCACTATCCGGTTTCAGATATTTAATAAGTGCAAGAATCTCTTGAGAATCAGTTGGGTAAATTAAAAAGTAGTTGAACGGAGAGTTGTTCGAAGGGAGGTGTTTGACCGACAAAGACTCCTGAGTTTCATTGATTTTCGTCAATATAAACAAATATATACCAACATAACTGTGAACTGGCGGGTGTCGATAGTGGTGAACATAAAATGCAAAAAATGTCATTAGTTTTATTATGAGACTGAGGCAATAAGCTTAGTTCCACTTTTCGCCATTTCACAGATGTCGGTAGGACTGTAAATAGGTAGGTAAGGAGCTTCAATGTTCAATGATTTTCAATGAAAGGACTGTAAAAAGATATAATACTACTCTTTGATAAAAAGGTAGGTTTTTTTTAAAGAGGTTCAATTTTCTATGCTTGATCAATGTAATATCTCCTTTATATCTACCGTAATTACGGTGTAGCTGGCAATACTGGCGTGTAGTTCGGTCATTTTTCAACTTCATTCATTCATTTCTAAATCAGTTGAAATCAGTAATTCAGTTCCGTTCAGTATTCAATCAAGAAATGTAATGTAAAATAAATCAGTTTTTAATTCACCGTTGCAACTATGGGTGTGTTCTAAGTTGTTCGCGATTTTGTATTGCTGCGATTAGATGCGATATTGTTTTTATTTGTGCAGAAGTGATTACCGTTAACAATGCGTTGTGAAAATTATTTTCTTGTTCGTTAATGTGTTTTAGTGGCACGATCAGCAAATGTGAAATTGGAACCTTTTGAGTGTTACCGTGTTTGTGACCCTAGCACCATGCCGGGTCTTATAGGCATCGGTGAATTCATTGAGGAAACTCGAGAGGATTACAATTCACCGACGACTTCGACTTTTGTGTCGCGAATGCCACAATGTCGCCAAACTATCAGCTCTTTGGAAGAGGTATGTACTTTGAAATTCAGTAGCTTGTTAAAAAATAAGTGCGTATTTACGTTGACTAGCCAGCAGCCCTTGCTTTTGTAGAATCGTGGCGTAGTAATGCTGGTTTAGATCAGTTTTTCTCTTGCACACATTGGTTTGTTCTTTACAATACAATACAATATTCTTTATTGCATCACAACAACACTGTCTCAAATCTATGTAATTCCTTCATGATAGATATAAACTATTCCACAGTACCAACAAGGCTGTTCTGTGATTAAAAAATAAAGAGTAGGTATATATACTTTGTTATAAGTAAGCACTCCTACAACATTTATAATAATAATATAATCTTTACTAATATTATAAATGTAAAAATGTGTTTCTTTGTTACCTCTTCATGCTTCAACGCCTCAAGGAATCTGGACCAAATTTGGCATGCACACAGCATGTGGCATGGAAAAGGATATATTCTACATTTTATCCCAATTCATAGTCCCCGAAAGATCTGGAACAAGCTTGTTTCCAAGCTCGTGAGCAGACACCCTCGAATGTAGTGATCAAAATTATGTCAAGCGGGCGAAGCTGCAGTAAAAGCTAGTAATAAAATATTCAGGAAAATATTGCAGAAGGTCATTTGACCCCAAACTAAGATTGCCAGTATGGGAACCAGAGACTGATAATATACATACTTATATACATTAAAATACATTAATTAAATAGACATTGATTGAACACCCAGACATAGAGCTAACAGACCTGAAATGCTAATTTCAGAGTTGCCTCTGTTTAAGTAAATAATATGTTTTAAAAATATTGACTTCTCATAGGATAGGAGAGATATTCCAAACCTAAAGAAGATACTTTTTACAAAGTACAATTAAAAACTGTCTATAGGGACCTACTACCTTTTAGACAGGTATAAAATATTCCCACCATACTCCAGTCCAACAAAGTAAAACATAAATGATTAAGTTTGGTTTCCTTAATTAATACCATATGGCATACGTCAAGCTAGCTTATTCTCTAACCTAAAGGCGAAAACTTCTCAATGTTCCTTATCTAATTGATGTTTGATCATATAATATGACCTAGTTTTCCTTAAAAAATAAAATAATGTTACTGGCCATTTTGCATAATGTACAACAGAATGTCTGGTTTTCATGCAGTCTACTAAATTATATTGTAGATAGCTAGGAGGGCTAGATGATGATAAGTAACTGGCCTAGCGAATCAGATTAAAAGTAAAACGTACTTAGAAAAACGCTAGCAAACGTCACCAAACATTGTTTCCAGCCTCCACAAGTTTCTTTTTTGGGAGTAGGATTTAGTGTCAGAACTTTAAAAACGGGTGTTAAATACTTTTTTTTTTATTCACACTGCTCCAATCACAACAGAGAAGAGTTGCTTACATTCACACGTTGGCAGACTTACTGTCAACATGTGGAAAAATGTGCTGTGACATGACTCAAATGCACCTCTCTCATTTACAGTGAAGGATAGGACCTATCACATGTCCAAACATTATTTTAGGTCACCACTTAAGGTAAAGATTAATACATATATAATAGAACAAGCATTACATACCCCACTTTTTATTAAATGATTGTTGTATGAAACTCAAAATTTATTTTTAATCTGAGCCTAGCAATGATAAACTTATAAACTGATTTCATAACAAACACTACTCAACACATATTATTATTTGTAGTAGAAAATAATTGTATGATTAATTTGTTAATATTCAATAAATGAGATTTTCATAATTTGATAAAATAAATCTTAAAAATAAGTGTTTTTAATTTTTTTTAAATGTTTACATAATTGAGAATTGCTATCATGCATACTATTTTTATGGTTCCATACCTCAAAAGGTAAAAACTGAACCATTATAGGATCAGTCACGTGTCTGTCTATCCCTCTGTCACACCCACTTTGTTCTGAAACTACTGGGATTTAGTTAAAATTTAATACACATATGTAAGTCCCCAACAAAGATGGATGTGTAACGTAAATAAATAAATTTTAAACATGTGCACCACTTTTGGGGGGAAAATTAGAATTTTTTTAAAAAAGTTCTGCAAACTATTTTTTCATCTGTGTGACTTGAAATTAAAATGAAAGGGCTTATTGTACAAATCAATTTTTTTTTAATAATTTTAGGATAATTGTTTTGAAGTTATTTAAGAAAATAGGCGATAGTTGACCATTCCCCCCACCCTCATGTCCAAAACTACTGAGCCTAAAATGTTGAAAAAATCACAGTATATGAGGTTGAATTCATAGATTACAGGAATACCTACCTGAGAAAATCTAAAGTGCTTCTGTTCCCACATAAAAAACAAATTTTCCAAAGTTCAGAATAAGTAGACCCCTATTTACCGTTTACCTATGTTGAGAGGTAGGGAATGCAATCCCGCAGCAAAATTTCAATTGCTGGATCCCGCGGGATTGGCGAGTGCGATCCCGCGGGATCCAGGTATTTGCGGGATCCCGCATGTTTTTTGAAAGTCATTGAAAAAAGAGAGGAATCCTGTATCATAAACGAGTCTATAGAACTTAAAATGAAACTAAAAATATTATTGACACTATTTATTAAGTAATCAAATAATTATAATCAGAAATAACAGTTTCAAACAAAGGTCAAAAACTATTATTACAAACAAACAAAAAACAACTATCCATTATTTAGGAAGGAGCTGCGCAAATGCACATAAAACATAGCGTCTCAATAGTTTTGTGAAAGTGAAACTATTTATAAGTAATCAAATCAATCACTAATTTTACAAATAAACAATAATTTTAGGTACACATAGGTTTGCCCCCCGTCCTTTGAATTCTCATAACACCCGGTAAGGTTGGCTGAAAGAGATCTCTTATAGAGATAAGTTCACCTTTGTACATGTCCTTTCTAATTTTTTTTCATGTAAATATCTGTGTGCAATAAATAATATATATATACTAATTAGAAATAAGAATAACTATTAGAAATAAACAAAAAACAATTATCCATTATTTTGGAAGTAGCTGCGCATGAAACATAGCGTGTCAATAGTTTTGTCAGCTAAACGGCTTCTTACTTTGCATGCTAGGTATCCGGCAGCAGAAAATGCCCTTTCCGCTTCCACGCTGGTGGGCACAACTGTTAATAACGCATTGTAGACGAATTGAAGATTTTCACCTTTGAGCCCACCAGACTCCAACAAATTCATTTCTTTCCTGATTATACCTTCAACGTGCCGAACAACACATGCCGTATGTCGCTGCGCAGTCCCGCAAATCCCGCGGGATCCCGCACGATTTAGGCGCGGGACTGGTCCCGCAAAAATGGTGCGGGATCCCGGTATTTCGGGATCCCGGTATCCCGGTATTGCATTCCCTATTGAGAGGTCTTGTTCTGTTGGTATTTAAAGTTTTGGTGCAGAATGCTGTTCATGTGATCTCAAGTCGCACTTGGCTGTTTTTTTTTCCTACAGTGACAACATTTAAAAAAAATAAAGAAATAACAGTGCCCGTCATTTGTCAAAATGGCGAAACTTTAAGTCATAAATCCAATCTTCATTTCTACAGAGAGCTTTTTTAAAATTATCTTGTTTAATGAAGCAATTATTGCGTGCCACTTCATTGTAATGCCGATAATGAAAAACGGGTAAAAGTTAATTTTACATGAATACCATTACCTTCTATGTAAGCTTATTGGTATAAGAAAATGAAATGTGATTTTTTTGCCTAATTATCACTTAGTTTTATATTGAGAAAAAACTCAAATGTTGTGTGTGAAATTGACCAACACGCACTGTCAAATTTATAAATCAGCCCACCAAGGGCGTCTTTGATCCACTGGCAGCTAACACAGCAGGAACCTTGCCGATGGCTTTTTAATGTCTAATTCTTCAGTCAAAATTCGTATTTTATGACCACAGAAAAAGAGAAGTTTAATCTTTGGTCTGCTAAAATTAAAATAGATTTACTAACTAATGGACAGATTTAAGGAAATAAGTAAATTAAATATAAACACATAAACTATATAAACATATAAACTTTGCCTAGGGACATTTTAAGACTTTTCATACAAAACACGGTTTTTTGAAGGACTACAAAAAACTAACTTTACTAACTATTTCTGCAGTTTTTTGATCAAACAGGTAAGTGTTTTTCTTGGACATGTCTAAAGCCCTGTTAAACCCTTTCACAGACAATGCAACTACGGTGAACAAGAGCAAACTGCACCTTACTCAAGGTCAATACAAATTAATGTTGATACAGCATCCCTGGCAAACAATAGTAAGCCTATGATTGTTAGAAGGGTTAAAATCAGCCACCAAATATTTGGATGAATACAACAGGATAGTTTCACCCATAACTATCCTAATCCCTATAAAAATCTCTGCTATCTATTATATGAAGAAACTTTATTAAGCCTAAAAATTAATTTTAGCCATTGTTATGATAATTTTAAACAAAAAAAAACCGACTTCAAATGCACTAGATGCCATTACGATTTTCGAAGGTTCCCCTCGATTTCACTCGGATGCCATCATCAGATCCTGGTTTCCTTATCATGGTAACACCCTTGGGTTATCTCCTTATCAACAAAAAAACTACGAAGTTATCTGCAAACACACATTAAAAAAAATATACGGTTGAAATGAGAAACCTCCTCCTTTTTTTGAAGTCGGTTAAAAATGAGAAACAACCCTTTTTTGAAAATAAAAATTTGAGATAAAGAACAATGCGATTTAATAAGTGACAGAGCTTTCAAATACAACATGGTTGTGTTGTTGTGGTTGGTCATGCATGATAAACTACTTCTTTACTGGCGTAGGAACCTCATTTCATAAATATATTTTGTTGCATTTCATTTCATACGTACGTATATATAGACAAAAGTATGTGTACGGTTTCGAGTTCTGGTCCTGGACGCGAACCGACATGGTGGCGTTTTCATACAGACACTTCAACACCTCGATGTATGGATGGTTCATTAATGATGTATCATTTGCCTCAAAATTATCAAGTTTCATTTCTGATGGGGACTATGAAAGTAGGTAACTAATTTTTTTTAATTGTAAGCTGGAGTAGTATAATAGGCAATGTATAGAATGTATCCCTTTTCACCATTTTATTTCCCAATGCATAGAAATAAACTTAAGATTCTTAATATTTTGATAGGAAGGAATAAAGCGCCCAGAAATGAACTTATCTAATGTTTTGATATGAAGATAATAATGATTATGTATTTATTTTACAACTAAAACATTAACTTGACCAAATAGGACAAAGAAATTGATGCAAAATTCACATCCATATACTCTAGTTTTAGTGTAAAATGAAACAGAAAGTAAGTATTAAAACGTAGTGATTACATGCTCAGTGGTAAGTATGTCATTTGCTAGTAGTTTGATAGTAATAATTACCTAGTGCGTGGGCTCGACCTTTTTCCATGTCCTTGGCGCTCCTTAGTTTTAGCATGAAACATGTACCTGCAGTACATTATTGGTTACACACACACACACCCATTTCACGAAAGTACATTGTAGCTACACTACCATACCACAACAATACCCACCTTTGTTAGTGAATTAATTGTGCAAAAACTGTCACTATTGTACCTATTCACAGCAATGTATACATATAACTTAAAATGTGCCATACATGGTACACCAGGTAGATGTTTATGTTTATTACGACATGTTCAAGTGGTTTAGAGCTTAGTTTTTGTATGAAATATACTTTATTTCATTCATAGGATGTACCTACTATGCTTGCATAAAATTACCTATCTATTAGGCTACCCACACACCTACAATAATATTGCGCAATGTTGATGATTGCACAATATGATTGATGAGCTCCCGGTACAATTAAATCTTCAATACTACCCCTATATGTTCAATAATATTGTGCAACAATCAACATTGCGCAATATTATTGTAGGTGTGTGGGTAGCCTTAGGAAACCATAAATAAAAAATAAATGAACGAAATGAGTACTGGAAAATGGAGACCACAGTAGCAACGCGGAAAAAGATGTCTAGAAATAGAGATATATACTACATATAAGGGCAGGTAGATAGGTTGCATGCGTCCAAAAAGTGAAGCAAATTTTAATGAAATGATGCCAATTGACGTCTCTTTTCTTAGTAGCATTCGGTGCAACGTAAATGAACTCCCTTTAATATTGTGTATGTAAATGGCCCCGATTTTCAAATGTTGTTTTTTAGTATATAAATAACCCATCTATGGTAACAAATCTCTGCCTAGAAATTGGAATGAAAGGCATGGAATCAAGCACGTTACAAAAATATTTGATGGTTACAGCTTTTATGCATTATCGTCAATTTAAGAGTCGTAAACAGGCTCTCTTACTGCCTGGCAAAAAAGAGTTTGGAGAAAATGAGGGCGCCACTAGAAACACTCTTGTAGCACAGTGTACAGGGTGCGAGGGACCAAGTGTCACTACGGAAAAACTCCATAACTCCCGTCAAATGTTGATATTTCTATTTGAAAATTTATGGTAATTGGGAAAACATATCTATTTTCTAAAAGATATACTCATTTTGCGGGATTCGCTGCCATTCTCGACGAAGACATGCCTTCAGCGTATCCAAACTATGGTGTTTCATAGTGGACACCCTAGCCTCCAAAATGCTCCAAATGAAAAAATCCAGCGGGTTGGCGTCTGGTCAATAAGGGGGCCACTGTTGCGCCGAAATGAACTTTGGAACATTCTCACGAAGAAATTGTTGGTTTTCAAGGGCTTTGTGTGACGGTGCTGACTCCTGCTGGAATGTCCATGTCCTGATTCCGAATTATTTATATGCCCAAGGTATTAACGCTTCTTTTAAGACCTTTTTGCGATACACGGTCTTGTTAATTTTGACACCCTGGTCAATAAAAACGACCGGAGAGTGACCTTCAGCAGTCTCTGCGGCCAAAACCTTTTGACACCCTGGTCAATAAAAACGACCGGAGAGTGACCTTCAGCAGTCACTGCGGCCAAAACCATAACAAAAGCTGGTCCTTGCTTTCTGACAGCTATTCTTTGCTCGAGATTATCGGTGGACTTCCCCTCTAACCAAACACGGTCATTTTGCTTGTTCACGTATTGCTGGACGGTGATTTTTTTTTCATCCGAAAAGACAATGTTTGGCAAAGCTTCACTCGTGTGCATGCATTTTAGTGCCTGGGCTCTCTCCAACCGTTTTTTTCTGCTCCGGAGTTAAGTCTTGCACTTTTTGTGTCTAACTCTATAAAATAGGTAAATTTTCCCAATTACCATAAATTTTCAAATAGAAATATCAACATTTGACGGAGTTATGGAGTTTTTCCGTAGTAACACTTGGTCCCTCGCACCCTGTATATATTAGTACTAGCGTACTTGTAGACTTATTCATTCTTAAGTAGCTAACTACTTTAGCGAAAATAATTGTTAAATTAATTGAAATTTATAAAAAACGAAAACCACTACGCAGCAATGACAAATCCGTTGTCAGCAAACTGGTGTTTCCATTAAAAAAAAACAATTAGTTCCATCTGTCACCACGTGTGCCTGTTGTGGCTCTTCGACAAATTTGTAGCCAGGGATCTAACTTATGACTGCGATTCGTAGTACAATTTTACAAATTATTTCCTTGATTTTAAAAAAATAATCGTGGCTGTTTGGACCACCTCTCTGTATGAAAATTTACTGAGAAAACTTATGTAGGTTAGGTTAATTGTACCGCTGAGTATCTATATCAGTCTCTGGGTCTCATTTTTTTTTATTTTTTTTTATTCACAATTGGTAAACCCTTGACAACATCTCACCTGGTGGTAAGTGACGATGTTGCCGAAGATGGAAGCGGGCATACCAAGATGGATAGTATAGGATATCCTAGTTTGGTGACCGTCTCTTTTTTATTTGATTTTTTTATTCACAATTGGTGAGCCCTTGGCATCATCTCACCTGATGGTAAGTGACGATGATGCCGAAGATGGAAGCGGGCTTACCAAAATTCCCCAACGCAATTGAGAACTGGCTATCTTATCTTCAAGCCGGAACACACCAATGTTGTTAACACTGATGTTTGGCGGCAAGACTTAGATAAGGTGGTGGTAGCTTAGAAAATGCCCTACTACTAACCAAACCGAGTCTTACAAGTTGACCCCACCGGGAATAGAACCCGCGACTTCCTGGTGTGAAGCGAATGGACTAACCATTACGCCACGAAGGCAATAAGGTTTGTCCCTTAATATTATATTAAAATAGATGTGTTCTATATCGCAAAGCGATTTCACAAAGATAGAGTTTTAAAGGTAACAACAGCTCTTAAAAACATAAATTGATGTATTTGATTGTAGCCATAGTTTAAATTTAAATTTGTAGAAATATTCAGCCACTGCCCAATTCGATGATTACTCCAACCCATCCAGGGATAAGACACAATAAACCACTGATAGTTGCATAGCTTATAAGCAAGCTTTTGCCTTTTAGTTAGGCCAGTAATTGTCGTGATACAAAACAAATTTATGGATTGTATCCATAGTTGAAATTTAAATTTGTAGAAATATTCAGCCACTGCCCAATTCGATGATTACTCCAATGGTTAATTTCTTTAACATCGCAACGTAACAATGGATTGTTGTGATTTTTTGCACAGAGATGGTTGAGGGGGTGGTAAATGACATGATTTACTACCATCCAGGGGCAAGACAGCATACATAATCCACTGGTCGTGGCATAGCTTATAAGCAAGCTTTTAGTTAGGCAAGTTATCGTCGTGATACTCACTATATAAATTATAAAACCAGCAACAGATAGGTAGATTTATGTGCCAGTTTCCAATTTCCTGCGCGGCTGACCACCGTTATCAAAGCGAGCATATGTAAAGGCTAGCTAGAGTGTATATCCGCTTGCTGACTCGCTAAACAAACCAAACATAGAAAGGTAGCCGTTCAGCTGAATCATTCATTTGGTTGGGTCATTGGGTCGAAAAACTGCTATCGAATGTAGTACAATGTCATGGAAATTGATGATTATGAATGCCTACGATTTGTGTCAAGTGTCAAAAGCAACGGGCGCATTGCTTTTTCTTTTTTAATGAATATAAACGCTCACATTTTCAAAACTATGCAATATTAGATGGAATGTATGAAAAAGTGAATATGTTTTAACTGGAATTAATTAGTAGGTTAAGAGTTACGTGTCTTGAGTTGTTGTGTAACTAATTGTGCCCTTACAATATCTAAGTACAATACGTTTCTTACAAAAAAATAAACTGTACGACTTAGAAATATAGAATTCCGACTTGTTGATAATAAAACATTGTTTAAAAGGTAGCCCTCATTATTTGTACATATATTTATTTATGACAGCCCATCAAAAGGAGTGTATTGTTTTCAGATCTTATATATATGTATGACATACATTCGTTAGACCTGAAAACAATCAATTCATTGAATTTAAAATTGTATGTATGTTTCTTTATTCCGTGATATATTCTAAACGGCCTATTAGATTTTAGAGTGGGAGGTATCGTTAGATTCGTCTTGATCCTGTTTCTGACATAGGATACATTTTACCCGACTCAGAAAAAGAGGGGTATTGTTTTATTCAGTCATGTTTTTATTAATTTTTTAATTATATCATCATTTATCAGCCGAAAAACGTCCACAAAGCAAAGAACTTCCATGATGACTGGTCCTGCGATCATTACCAGGTCGTCGGTCCACCGCATGAGAGGCCTGCCTACGCTACGTTTTCCGGTGCGCGGTCGCCACTCGAGAACTTTAGTGCCCCAACGGCCATCTGTTCTACGAGCTATGTGCCCTGCCCACGGCCACTTCAGTTTAGTAGTATATATGTTCTTATAATTGTTTAACTGTATACCTACCTACCAACACTTGACCAAAGTATATATATTAGTACTACGAGTATCATACAGTATGGACACTCCCTGCCGCTCTCTAGATTCCGACCTCACCCCCTCGTCACCCAGATTGATATAGTTTGGTTGTCGAACGTATAGGATTTGGCCGCCATTTTGTTTTCTTCCGTCATTCCTTTTTTGAAATGTCATTTCTGGCCCGTTGTATAAATGTCCAGGGTGTGGCTTAGGTAAGTGCTTACTTTTAATTAATATCGTTGATGCTATGCAACTAGCTTCTTAATTTTGGATTCAAGCCAAAATGGCACTAGTGGCACTACATACAGTTGGAACGAATTGAATAAACGGTTACCTAGTTTGTCTTAGTCAACGTAGAGTGGAATCAGACATTAGTTTTTTTACCTATTCAATTTCCACATTCTGGCACAGATGATATATTAGTTACTTCCTAATTCTGGTCAGAGAACGCGAACCAGGGCCGGGCCAATGCTTAGATACAGGAGAAGAAAAAGATCGATCTGGAAAAAGAATTATAGTATTGCCACACCCTGGACACTTCATACAACGGGCCAGAATCTTGGTAAGCCCGCTTCCATCTTCGGCAACATCGTCACTTACCATCAGGTGAGATTTTGTCAAGGATTTACCAATTGTGAATAAAAAAATAATATAAAATAAATGATATTTCAAAAAAGGAATGACGCAACAAACAAAATGGCGGCGAAATCCTATACGTTCGACAACCAAACTGTAACCAACCTGGATGACTAGGGGGTGAGGTCGCAATCTAGAGAGCGGCAGGGAGTGTCCGTACTGTATGTTAGTACTAATATATATACTTTGGTATAGCTTCACTAAAACGGAAACCACTTCCTTAAAATCCGGCTAAAATGACTCACTTTACCAACTTAACATCGAGACTGTGACTATAATAGCAAACTTAATAGTTTATTCAGTGTTGTTTGGTGGAGACAAGTTTTAAGGTAAAAGATATCGTGAGTCAGGTACACTAATTGTAATTCCCTGTAATTAGTGAATGACTCACATTCGAGAGAAGGTTCCAAGAGGATAGTATAAAACCTCCGAAAATTGTTAAATAAAAAATAATTGAGGTAATTGAATATTACTGCTTTAAATACTAAGTTACCGAAAACCTTTTTGCTAATAATTTATACGGAAACTACCAAATACTCTTGAGATACTGAAAGTTCCTAAAACTTAAATCGCCTCCGTGGCGTAATGGTTAGTTCATTCGCTTCACACCAGGAGGTCGCGTGTTCGATTCCCGGTGGGGTCAACTTGTAAGACTCGGTTTGGTTGGTGGTAATGCATTTTCTAAGCCCGCCTGGCTAGCTACCACCATCTTACCTGCCAAAAATTAATGTTAACAATATTGGTGTGTTCCGGCTTGAAGATAAAATAGCTAGTTCTACATTACGTTGGGGAATCTTGGTAAGCCCGCTTCCATCTTCGGCATCATTGTCACTTACCATCAGGTGAAACGATGCCAAGGGCTTACCAATTGTGAATAAAAAAAAACGTAAAGACATGACATTTTGCTGTGCTGGGCGATCAGTCAGCGATGCTCTTCGACAGTATCATCATTAAACTTAACGAACCTATTATTGCTCGCTTCGCTCGCTCAACTCACATCCGCCACCCAGGGCAGGGGTCTGTCATGTGAAACGTCTCTCGCTTCCTCGCTATTCAACCACCCCTCAAATTGACCTCCCACCTTGATCCCCACTGAACTTTTCAAAAGCAGAACATAATATTTCGTTAAGGCAGTATTTATTTCGGAAGTTCAGTATTTCATTCGGTAGTTTACAAAGTCAAAGTCAAAGTATTTATTTGCCAGAACATAGTTGAATACATGGTGTTCTTAAATTTAAGGTATCTTATGTTCTACCATCAATGGCATGCAAATATACATAATATTATAATATTACCTGGTTTTTACGAACATTCATAAATTTTTGACGCTAAGAAATTCTTTTACTGAATAGTAACACTTGTTTTGTAGCCATTCGGTCAATGCAGATTCGTAATTAAAATTTGAACAAGTTTTAATGTAAATAGGGAGGTTGTTGTAAACACATATTGCCATACAGTAGGAATTATGCTTGTGGACATTTACTCTTCAATAGGGAAGATTGAGTCGATCTTTATGACGCGTACGTATATTTATTAGAACCAAAAGTTGTCGCTAACTGAGTATCAAGAGCAATAATTTGCAATAAGCTAATTTTAAAATTGTTTTTCTGAACTAATATTATATTCCACTCCAAGACAAAGACGTACGGAATCTCATCACTACCTATTCGAAAGGTTTGAAATTTCCTTTTTTTTAAATTTTTACTAAAGATTTGATTTAAGGTTTATTTAAGGAAGATTTTTTTTTAAATTCGACTATATCTCACCTGATGGTAAGTGACGATGTAGTCGAGGATGGTACACGCAAACTCAAATAGTGGCTATTCACTCTCGTCTTGAAGATCCCCAAATTGTAGGAGTCGGGAAACACAGACGCAGGCAAGGAGTTCCACTCAAAAGTTCCTTTCGCTCAAAAGAAGAACTTCCAGTAATGTCGCGCTTGATATTGCAATAGGTATCATTTATCATGATTCATGACTTCATGAGTTAGTAGCTGTATGTAATGCACTTACTTGAATAGACCTCGGCACTCAGCTTTCCATAAGACTGATTCGACGTGTTCAAGTGCCCGTAACTCTATCGCCATCATCGCCAAGAGACTTTGCATGTCGCGCTAGCACTCCAGCCTGCCCGACTGACTCCGCTGTGAATACATACATTAAAAATTACATACTAACTAAACTGCCTTGAACTCGGTGAAGAAAGGTTTGCCTTCTCGGAATAAAAAAACCGGTGAAGTGCGAGTCAGAACCGCGCACAAAGTGTTCAAATACTAAGATTCTTCAAGTTTAAAAATAACACGTTTTTTAACAAACTCCAAAAAAAGGACGAGGTTTCTCAATTCGACCGTATATTTTTTTTATGTGTGTTCGCGGATAACTTCGTCGTTTATGAACCGATTTTGATGATTATTTTTTTGTTGGAAAGGAGATATCCCATGGGTGGTACCATGATGAGGAAACCAGGATCTAATGATTGCATCCCAAAAAAATCGAGGGGAACCTTAGTTTCCTATTTGAAGTCGTTTTTTTTTGTTCAAAATTATAGTATGGAGACTTTAACTTTTTCTAATCTGTGAAAATTTTCAACCGTCTAGCTATCACGGTTCATGAAATACGCCTGGTGACAGACGGACACACAGACGGACGGACGGACAGCGGAGTCTTAGTAATAGGGTCCGGTTTTTTCCCTTCAGGCACGGAACCCTAAAACCATGAGTACCTAGTAACTTTATCTGAATAACTGCTTCTGCATGCCCTATCTGCATTGTGCATGCTAACTACCTTGGCTTTCAGAAAAAAAAAAACGGACCCCTTAAAGCATTAAGTTTAGGATTGCTGTAAAAATAAGTAAATCCCACTCTAACCTACTTCCTACTAATATTATAAACGCGAAAGTCCTTAAGAATGTATGGATGTATGTTTGTTACTATTTCACGCAAAAACTACTGAACGGATCTGGCTGAAATTTGGTAGGGAGAAAGATTAAAACATAGACTACTCTTTTCCACGCTCACGAGCCGCTTGCGCACTGTGCACCCTCGAAAAGTCATAGAAACGTCCACGCGGGTGAAGACGCGGGTGAAGCCGCGGGAAACAGCTAGTTAAATATAAATTAGTTTTCTGCCATTTTATTCTGTGGCGGCAACTCGATGAGAGAACAAAATATGAAATACATTAATACAACACCTAGAACAGTGCTGAGCCAACTGGTTAAATTAGCCATTCAATTAACTGTCTAGCCGGTTCATTAAATGGCGGCATTCAACTAACTTTGGTTTGATTCTCGAATGTACAGGATTTCGCCGTGATTTTGTTTGCTCCGTCATTTGTTTTTAGAAATGTCTTCACGACCGTTGGATGCAGTGTGCGGCATACCACCTCGCCTGGAGATATCTCCCCTTGCTATCGTCAAATAGGAACGCACCGTTCCTAAAATCCACAACGAAAGTAAATCATTCGTTGTGTATTTACAGCGCTCTAGATGAACCATGCAGACTGGTTCATTTCGTTTCCATTGAACTTGACCAAGAGCGGAGTCAATTAGCATAATCGGAAGTTTACTAGTCTGAACACCAGTTATTATAATTAAAGGAAGTGCAATAAAGTGTCGATTTTATCGTAAACTTAGGACGTTACATTAGTTTCTCCTTCAGATAAAAGGAAAGTAGCTGTGCCGCCGAATTGTATATAATTCGTAATAAGATTTCTCTTTTATATGGCCATATAGTGGGCCATGGCCGCCGGAGATAGCGGTCAGAATAATTTGCTGACAGACATTGTTATCGGTTATGTATTTAATTCCGTTATACTCGAGGGACAAACGACTAATTGTAAGTCATGGCACAGAAGTGTGGTCGTTCTTTTGTTAAAAAAGGGTGACAACACTTGATGGGTTCTTTGGGGGAAAGTTGTTCAGTTTGATGAGTAGAATCCCCAGTTAACGGGTCCTACACCAATTTTTTAAACCCTTTATAATAAATTTTTAAGCAAGAATTATACGTAAGTATGCGATTTTGGGATAAATTTGAAAAAAGGCCAAGGGCGAATCAGACTTGTGCACCGAGGGTCCACTTCCCACCACATCCTCTACACAAGTTCAACAATAATACCTATTTATTTCAAACAAAAACATCGAGGCGAGCGACAGAAAAATATATTTTTTATTCAGTTCGGACCCCTTAGCATTTTAACTATGCCTTAGCGCCAGTACTTTTTATTTTTTATTAACTTATTTGTCTGAAACAGCTTAACGCATAAAGATTACAATTTATGGTTTTAAATTTTACATAGAAAATTATTAAATTCAAACAATTAAAATTTGAAAACGACTCATACTGGCCAGTTTCTGTTTTAGTTTACACCAATATATTATAATCACACCAAGTTTCACGCTCGTATGTATTACCGTTTTCAAGCGACTTCTCAATTCGTCTATATGTTTTTTTTATGTGTGTTACCTCAGAACTTTTGACTGGGTGAACTGATTTTTATGATTCTTTTTTTATTTGAAAGCTAGTGCTTCCCGTGTGGTCCCATATAAATTTTATCAAAATCAGTGTAGTACTTTATTAGAAAATTGACAAAAATCAAAAATAATGCAAAAATCTCGGAGGACAAAAATGTACTAAGTTGTTGCGATGGAGTCGGTTTTTTGACGTGTTAGCGTTTTCAATTATTACGATAGAGCAAAAACAAAAAGCCTTTAAAACACGTTTCTTTTATGGCAGGCGACCCTCCCTAATTTTTTTTAATTTTCAATATTGTTAGTCAACAGCCATAATAACAAATATTCTGTAAAAATTTCATCAAGCTACCTATTACGGTTCTAACGATACAGCCCTTTAAAAGACAGACAGAGAGACAGACAGCATACGGCTTGTAGAAAATGTTTTGTTTATTTAACCGCCTCCGTAGCTCAGAGGCAAAGTTCACTGGCTTAACACAGGAGGTCGCGGGTTCGATTCCCGGCAGGGTCACCTTGTAAGACTCGGTTTGGTTGGTGGTAGGGCATTTTCTAAGCCCGCCTGGCTAGCTACCACCATCTTATCTAAGTCTTGCCGCCAAACATCAGTGTTAAAAAACATTGATGTGTTCCGGCATGAAGATAAGATAGCCAGTTCTCCATTGCGTTGGAGAATCTTGGCAAGCCCGCTTCCATCTTCGGCATCATCGTCACTTACCATCTGGTGAGATGATGCCAAGGGCTTACCAATAGAGAATAAAAAAAAAAAAAAAAAAAAACAGAAAATTGTTAATTTACCCTAGAAAATTTCCCAATTCGTTGTTATAATTAATGTTTCAAACGCTTTTCGACCATCAAGCGTAGGTAGATTAGATAATGACTAGATTAGATACAATTAGATAATTGTTTCACTATTGTATTGTATCACTATTGCATTGTGTCATTATTGTATTGTATCACTATTGTATGTATCACTATTGTATTGTATCACTATTGTATTTTATCACAAATGTATTGTATTACTATTTTATTATATCACTATTGCATTGTGTCATTATTGTATTGTATCACTTTTGTATTGATTCACTATTGTATTTTGTCACTATTGTATTGTATCACTATTGTATTGTATCACTATTGTATTTTGTCACTATTGTATTGTGTCACTATTGTATTGTATCACTATTGTATTGTGTCACTATTGATTGTGTCACTATTGTATTGAATCACTATTGTGTAAATGAAAGGCTTTGCTATGAGAATCTCAAATATAAGTATACCATTTTTTTAAATAATTTTAAGATAAAAAGTTTTGTAGTTATTTAAGGAAATCGGCGAAAATTCTCCATTCCCCCCTTATCTCCGAAACTACTGCGCCTAAAATCTTGAAAAATATCACAGTGTGTGAGGTTGAATCTATAGATTACAGAAAAATCTATGGGAAAATCTAAAGTCCTTCCGTTCCCATAGGAAAAATAAAAACCTTACCACTCCGGGAATGCCGTCAGAAGTGACAACTTTTTACAGTTTTATAAGTTTTGACCCTCCGAGTGTTCCTGGTTACGGTAACGGTAACAGGCAACAGGTCACAGGTAACTGTAACAGTGTCGCGAGTTCAATGGTTTTTCCCATAACTTTTTACAGTTTTATAAGTTTTGACTCTCCGAGTGTTCCTGGTTACGGTAACGTTAACAGTGTCGCGATTTCAATATTTTTTCCCATCTCAAAAATGGCCAACGCACCTAAAGAAGTTTTTGCTTCCAAAATTTACAAAAATAAGTATAGACAAGTATTTATCTAGTCTAGACCAAAGTATGTATGTACTAAAGCTCTTGTTCTGTTGGTTCCTGGGTGTGTGTGTGTGTGTGCGTGTGTGCGTGTGTGACCCTGAGTCGCACTTGGCCGATCTTTTTAACTTTCCGTACCTCAAAAGGTTAAAACGGAACCACTATAGGATCACTCGTGTCTGTCTGTCCGTTCGTCTGTCACAGACAATTTTCTCAGAAACTACAGAACCAATTGAGTTGAAATTTGGTACATATGTATATTTAGGTAAGTCGGTGACTCAAAGACGGACGTGTAACATAAATAAATGAAATTTTAAACAAGGGGGCTACTACAATTTAAAATATTAAATATAATTAAATAAAAAAAAGTTATTAAAATATATCGTGTGACATATCAAATGAAAGGGCTTGTTGTGAGAATCTCAGATTTATATATCTTTTTAATAATTTGAGGATAAATCGTTTTGATGTTATTTTTTTTAAGTCAGTTAAATAGTACAGTACCCAAGTTACATCTTGAGAGCTTAGTATATTACCTTCTTTAAGAGTTATTTTGAATCCAAAGAAAATAGAACAAACACGACGATCAAGTGCAGAGAGCAGGTCTTCATATTGTGACCTAGAAGGGAACTGGTTCTCGGTTAATGTTTTTGAATGGAGAACAGTTAAATTTAACTAGACGTGTTGTGCTACACAACCTGCTCTAGGTATCTGTGTATACAATATCTCTTTTACTTTCTAACCGCGGGCAGGAGGGATACCGCCCACATTTTTAAATTTAAAAGATCCTGTATCAGTTGTTTGAAGAGAGAAGTGTTTAATTTTATTTAAGCTATTGCATAGCTTTTATCGCGGGCTTTGAGCGCGGCGACCGAATCAAGAAATTCCGTAACGAAAATAAAACCTAACACCCCACGCTCGGCCGAGTTCTAAAAAACTTACAGTGCCATCTATTAGCGATTTGCGGTACTAAAAGGACTTAGTCAATTTTACTGGTGTAACTTTCTTAGTGTTAATTTATAACATAAACATCCCGCGCCCCAAGGACTATATGGTACTGGTAAATACTGCCTAAATAAAAAATAAATAAATAATTATAATTGTATAAGTTGATAAAAATGCTATGCAATAGCTTTACTGCGGCAGTCCCCGAGTGCCACACGTTTTTTTTAATTTACAATTGGTAAGCCCTTGGCATTATCTCACCTGATAGTGGGTGACGATGCTGCCGAAGATGGAAGCGGGCTTACCAAAATTCCCCAACGCAATGGAGAACTGGCTATCTTATCTTCATCCCGGAACACATCAATGTTTTTACCACTGATATTTGGCGCCAAGGCTTAGATAAGATAGTGGTAGCTAGCCAGGCGGGCTTAGAAAATGCCCTACCACCACCAAACCGAGTCTTACAAGTTGATCCCACCGGGAATCGAACCCGCGACCTTCTGGTGGGAAGCGAATGGACTAACCATTACGCTACGGAGGCGGTTAAAAGACAGTTTCGTAAAACCTAAAATCTTTATGGTACAAGCCTTTATTTGAAAAGAGTTTTTATGTTTGAATGAATGTGGGATTCTTGAGACAGTAAAACCAAAGTTAAATTAACACGGCTTTATTTTATAAAGATTTTCTCAAAAAGAACACTTCTTTATTTCGTTCGTCGTCCGCCATTAGTTCTCTATCTCTCTCATCCTTCCATCACTTTCTCACCTGACTTGTTTCATTTCACGCATCAATCTCACATACAGTCCTTACGTTCCGTCCTGTATGAATATAAAAAAATACACCCTTCCAAATTAAAAAATACTGTGTTTTATACTCAGATCAAAAATAAAAGGTAGATTTAAGATGCATACGTTAGTAGGTATATAATAGAACAAGCGTTACCCCACTTTTTGTTATGAATGTTGTATGAAACTCCTTATCTACATTATTTTCAATCTGAGGTTTCATACGATTCTATTGAAAATAAAAGTTGATTCCCACCTTGATTACACCTCTAAAGTTCATCATCAGATCAACTTCAAAATACCAAAAAGATCTATTGTCACCGGGAATACGGCTTCATTCTAATTTTCAGCTCAATCGGACCCTTACAAGTTGCTCTAAAATCCATTGCATGAACTAAACAAACGTACATTACAATTTACAAACATTGCAAGTTGAATATAATCTTTTAAAATAAAATAAAAATGAATGCAGCTGGTAAAGTCAAAGTATACATATAAGTACTAACATACAGTATGGACACTCCCTGCCGCTCTCTAAATTGCGACCTCACCCCCTCGTCACCCATATTGATACAGATTGGTTACAGTTTGGTTCTCGAACAAATAGGATTTCGCCGTGATTTTGTTTGCTCCGTCATTGGTTTTTAGTAATGTCATTTCACGACCGTTTGTATGCAGTGTCCGGTGTGTGGTAAAGTGGTGAATATTTGTTTTTAATACGTCTCCTTTAAAGTATTGCTCTGTAATCTGTAAACAATCTTGATGTAGGAGCTTCACAAGATTAACTGTTTAAAGCTTTACGTGTAATTAACTTAATTTGTATAATGAAATTATCAGCTCGCTACCCTGAGTCATCCATATTCCTGTCATGTGCTCACAATACGCCTACATTTATAATCTCATTTATGTTTTGAAATTAACACTCATTACATTTGTTCTTGTTTAAATTTTCTTTGTTAGGGCTCGATCTTGGGTAATTAATAGTAGGCAGTAAACTTTACTAACCGTTACGCAAGCTTGTGCATGACTCACGGTCTCTTGATGCTTTGAAAACGGGGTGTGAAAGAGTCTGCTCCAATCACGACGGAGCAGAGTTTTGCATACAGACAGTCACGCGTTGGCGGACTTACCGTTAACATGCCGAAATGTGCTAAGACATGTCTCAAATACACCTGTCTCAGTTACAGTGAAGGATAAGACCTATCACGTTTCGAAACATTATTCGAAGTCCTTAAGGTAAAGATGTATACGTATTTATATATAGAACAAGCGTTACCCCACTTTTAGCTATGACTGTTGTATGAAACGCAATATCTACATTATTTATAATCTGAGTTCATACCGATTACGATTTTACGATTCCGTCAAATTATTTTATGGTTTAACAAAGGTTTAATACCGTTTAAGTTTTATGATTATGTATGGCTGATCATGAGATGAGAAGGTGGTTATCCGGGAGGTCGTGGTTCGAATCCTGCCACGTAACAATGTGTTTTCGAATTTCGATTTCATATGTACGTTTATCCGACGGTCTTACGGTGAAGGAAAACATCGTGAGGAAACCTGCACACGCCTCGAAGGTTGTGTGTGAAGTCGTCCAACCCGCACTTGGCCCGCGTGGTCGACTAAAGCCCGATCGCCCTAATTCAGGGTAGGCTCGAGCCCCTCGGTGGGGACGTATATGAGCTGATATATCAAATATAAACAATTACTGATAGTTTATATGAATTTTCAACCGCAATACTGGCTAGTTTTGACGAATAATTAGTTTCCCGCCACACATTTTTTTTTAAAATAATTTTTAACTTGTTACGTTTGACTATGGTCAGATCCTTAATGCGAATTTATAAATATTTGCGTTATTTGTTTTTTTACGTTAATGCACGCCCGTATTAATCTTAAATCTTAATTAAAGGCGTATTGTCTATGTGGCTGTAAGGCATTAATTACCTTAGTCTTGCAAGAAGAAACTACTTTATGCACAAGAGCATGAAAAACCATTTTGTGCAGCCTACTCTCGACATAAACATAACAACTTTACGAGCATGACGATAATTATTCAATTTCAATTCAAATTATTTATTTCAAATATTCAATCCATAATGTGTTAGTAATAGACATCTTATAGAACTAAGTTGGTATCAACAGAAATGTCAAAAATATCAATCTTAATAATGGCAAACTACAATAATTTTAATAATATTCAATGTCAAACAATATTCCAATGTCAGTACAAAAAGTCAGGTCACATGTAGTGAGTTCCAGTGCCTAATGATTGGGCACTCGCACTTATCCCCGATCACCCTCAAAACAAAATACTGTTGGTACTCCCGCATACCTGGACATCAATGAGACGACTTTTCTTCTCATAACATAAGACATAACATAATACGTACGTTACGATACGAGCAATTTTAACCGCCTTCGTAGCTCAGAGGCAAAGTTCACTGGCTTTACACAGGAGGTCTCGGGTTCGATTCCCGGCGGGGTCAATTGTAAGACTCGGTTTGGTTGGTGGTAGGGCATTTTCTAAGCCCGCCTGGCTAGCTACCACCATCTTATCTAAGTCTTGCCGCCAAATATCAATGTTGATATCATTGGTGTGTTCCGGCATTGAAGATAAGATAGCCAGTTCCCCATTGCGTTGGGGAATCTTGGTAAGCCCGCTTCCATCTTCGGAAACATCGTCACTTACCACCAGGTGAGATGTTGTCAAGGGTTTACCAATTGTGCATAAAAAAAAAACAACCTAAATGTGCATCGTGCATGAAATCAAAGTAAAGCGAACACATTCCCATGATTGTCATAAGCCGCGTTATAAAAGTGTTATAGCTTTTTTATGCCATGCGATGACTTATAATTATTGCAACCGGAATAAATTGCCTGCCTTTGCGCAAGTCTTCATGCTTCGCTCGGTGCAATCGAGAAAGCGAATCTTGAACTATTTTTGTATGAACTGAATATACATTTGTACTCCTTTTAGTATGTATGTAATAATAATATAAATAATGTATATTATGTGTGCAACTAGCGTTACAGTACGTGGGGAGATTATTTTTTGAAAATTAAAGATAACATATCGTCCCACACATATACCTAGTATGTCGGCAGCACATAGTAAAAAACCGGCAGATCTTGAAAAACACTAAAGGCTATAGGTTCGTTTAAAATTTCTGGTGCTGCCGTAGAAAAATATATTTTTTAATAATTGAAAACGCTAATACGTTAAAAAACCGACTTTCATTGCAACAACTTAGTACATTTTTGCATTGTTATTTTTGGTTTTTGTTAATTTTCTAATAAAGTACTACACCGATTTTGATAAAATTTATATGGGACCACACGGGAAGCAGTTGCTTTCAAATAAAAAAAGAATCATCAAAATCTGTTCACCCAGTCAAAAGTTGTGAGGTAGTTAACACACATTAAGAAAAAACATACAGACGAATTGAGAACCTCCTCCTTTTTGGAAGTCGCTTGAAAACTGAAAAACACGCTTTTAAGGCCTTAGGAGGGGTCAAATGACAATATTAAATTCAAATTATTGAAAGACTGTGTAAAGCTATCACCATGGAAAAAATATATAATATACTTAAACTAATAAAAAATCGATTTAATTGAATAGAATTTTAAACATGTTACCACTTTTGATGTAAAAAAATATACCGTAGACCCTATTTTTGGCATTAAATGCAAAATTTCTTGAAAACAAATAATTAATATTAAATGAAAGCAACACACAAAAGTCGGTGACTTTAGACCTTTCATTTTAATTAAACACATTATTTTTAAAACTTATTTGAAACTGATGAAAAGTAATAAAAACATGTAAAAATCGAGAATTGGGCGTTCGGTTTCAACGTAACAGCCGCGTTGAAGCCCGCATTGATTTGAACTTAAAATGAATAGACTTATGTTCGATATTATTGAAACATGTATCAACCTGCTTGAGTGATCTTAGCGCCTTAAAGCACATCAAACTAAAAAGTGAAAAATAATTCTTAATATTTAAGCTGAAAACAATAATGAACGAAAAATACTAGTATTATAGTGAAAAAAGAGTGAGTTGCTCGATATACTAAAAACATAGCACAAAGCACCCCACGATTTTTTCACAATAATACTAGTTTTTTTTTCGTTTATTATTGTTTTCAGCTTATATTAATAAATTTTGTTTTTCACTTTTTGGTTTGATGTGTTTTTAAAAGCGTAGTTTTTTTTTTAAACTATATTTATTTAACCTCTGAAACTAATGTATTGCCATTCTTGATAAATGTACAAAGTTTGAATTAAATCTGTCCGTTTAAAGTGGGTAAAAATCGAGTGCAAAAGACTCGGTTACAAACATACATAATATGTATATTATACATACAGGTGAAGCTAATAAAAGCGTGATAAAAAAGAGGCCCGACAAGCGGTTCTCCGTCGACTTAGTATTTTTCTGATTGTGAGCCCTGCTTTGAAACGCCTGGGCTTTTCACGATCTCCTGGGAGTATCTGGGCAGATCATGATCTGTCGGATTCTTACGAATCTGCCGCCGACATATTACATCGTCCTGTAGGTAATATCTATTTGTTTGGATATGGCCCAACATGTAAACAAAACATTTTATCATTGTCGTTATCACTTACATTTGGACATCGTCTATAAGAATTATTCACTTAAACACTGTGTTTTAGTTAATTTAAGACTTGAAAACCAATTGAAACTGGTTTATTTTTAAGAAAACATTTCACGTTTTGTATGTTTGGCAATTTTCAAACAAATTTATTTACTTACTAAGTAAGCATCAGACGTATGTAGTATAAAAATAATTTTCAATAACCTAAAAACTTTTAGGTACAAGCTTTTAAAATTGCATTGTCACGCGATATACATATGCATACAAAATTTTAGCTCAATCGGAAACCGGGAAGTGGGTCAAATTTAACTTGCAAGATTGTTGTGGAAAGCCAGTTTGTTTGTAGTTATATTTTTAATTATTACCATGACTATGTGATTCATATTTTTGTGTTCTGTGCGGTGTGAACGACCATAACTAAATTACTTATATTTAAGTCTTCTTCTCATCTAAGTGACATTTTGTCTTTTATGAGAATAAATATTTTTAAACCTAAGATTTCACCCGAACAAACATCTATACATTGCAAGTTAAATAAAAGATTGTAATAAGCAATCAGTCTGTTTCTGTCCTAGATTAAAACACGTCAACATCCAAATGCAAGTCCACGTCATCCCAACAAAAGACTACGAAAGTAAACCAAGCTCGGTAGCAGCCTAACTTCATGCAGGCAAGGTCATACTGATCGCTGTTCGTCCGTCTGTCTGTCAGTCTGTCACCAGGCTGTATTTCATGAACAGTAATAGCTAGACTGTTGAAATTTTCATAGATGATGTATTTCTGTTGCCGCTATGTATATAGATATATCAACAAATACTAAAAATTAAAAAAAGTGAAAATATATGAGGGTAGGGGGGGTGGTCTCCATACAAAACACGTGTTTTTTTAAAACATGAAGGAACTAGCGCCATCTAGTATGATGGTACGAAACCGTTTGTGTGCGGTTCTGACTCGCAGATGTCCGGTTTTTTTTTGCTTTGTCCGTCGTCATGCTCGGTCATCAGGTGGTGGCGTGACCCATACCAATCAGACCCACTGTTTTATACAGGATGTCCCTATATTATGTAGGACACCTTAACTGGGACTTTTACTCATCGATCAGCTGACTGATCATTTTTGTGTGGAGCGGGTCGCGGCTTCGAAACCCGGCGTGGTCAACCTCTGTAATACTCGGTTTGGTTGGTGGTAGGGCATTTGTAAGCCCGTCTTGTGAAATTTTGACCTGCAGAAAAAGAAACGCGCAGCTCTTTAAAAAACCGGCCAACTGCGAGTCAGAACCGCACACAAAGGGTTCCGTACCATCATACTAGATGGCGCTAGTACAAAGGGTTCCGTACCATCATACTAGATGGCGCAAGTTTCTTCATGTTTCAAACAAAAACATGTTTTTTGTATGGAAACCCCCCTTTATTTTTTAATTTTTTTTCAAGTTTTTAGTATTTGTTGTTATAGCGGCAACAGAAATACATCATCCGTAAAAATTTCAACTGTCTAACTATTACGGTTCATGAAATACATACAACCTGGTGATAGACAGACAGACGGACAGCGGAGTCTTAATAATAGGGTCCCGTTCCCGTTATTAGTAGGGTACGGAACTTTAAAAAATATCGCTTCTTGAAATAAAATAAAAAAAGAGTGTGTGGTTTTATGAAACCACGGTAAAAGTGAAACTTTTTTTTACATTATAGACATTTACAGAGCACGAAACGATCATGGCTGCTCTCGTCTTGGAGCCACGGTTCAGAGGACGAAACGATCATACCGACCGTCACGCGACACACAGACGAAAAAATTTGAGACGATGTAACAAAAGTTTCACTTTAAAACAGCTTGAATTTTGACTGTGTACACTACGAATAAGAGCTGCGTGTCGTAACAAAGTACTGGTCCCATGTTTGCTGTGATCTGAGGGTCCCAAGCTGCATACGATAACCGGACCCTTATCCGTTGCTCGACTGTTCGCTCGATCGAGGGGGTTCTGATTAATGCCGGCTGGGGCGACAGATGTTCCCTGCCGGAACCTTGAATGGCTCGTGGCTATTGTGACCGTTGCTATCGAAGTTTGCTCAGATACTAATAAAATTCACAGCAGTTTTGTTTGTAAACAGTTACATACGCTTGCTTTTAATTTAGTTGGAGTCAGAGTAATGGCGTTTAAGAGGAAACGCGGGCTCCATTTTTACCATACAAACGTAGTCCTCTGTTTCCTCCCTGGATAATGACAATAGAGCATAAATGTTTTTTTCATCAAACCTATGTCTACCATGGCCAAGCCCCTATGTTTAGTTTTTTCCCATATTCTAATTATGATAGGAAGTAGGATCCTTCAAAAAGTGAGAAAATGGCCTAATTGAAACTTCATTTTCAGACAACCCCCCCAAAAAATTAATACGCATATTATTAACAATAAAATGAAAACATAGAGGCATAGATAAAGCGATTTTTTAATTATTTAAAAAATATATATATTTACTGCTCAAATTTTGGAGGAGGCAAAGGGGACTACGAAATGCTGTTTTTTAGTGCCCATTATCGGTCTGCGCTGCAGTTCTCCCTTTCTTGCTGTATAGGGAGAGATTTGGGAGAGCAACGTTTTATTCAAATACCTATTTTTTAGACCGCGTTTCATCTTCAGGCATGACTATTCCGTGCTCAGAAGTCTATCATCAATTTTATACCTTTTAAACGCAACCAAACTCTTAATTTACTGAGTAGCTTCAATTTACGTGAAATAAAAAAAGTTAAAAAAATTAAAACCCGACTAGGGAAGAGTATGAAAACAAGAGTTCATAGCCTTTATTTTGCCCTTCATCTGGGATAATAGCCGTGGTCGCAAGCCACAATTATAGGTACTTATGATAAAAAAATTGATTACGATACCCCAGATGAAAGGAAAATATGATTACAGGCAGGAAACTCTTGTTTTCTTACTTTTCCGTAGTCGGGTTTTATTTTTTTTAACTTTTATTTTATTTCCACATTTTTGTGCTCAGAGTATAACACCACCCCACCTCGCTAACCGCGGCCCTATGTTACAATGTGCTCGTCAAGACCTTTCTTTTAATACCAAACATGATGACTGTCTAAACAATTTTTTTTTGGTTTTTTATTCACTTATAAAATTCGCCATGTTGAGTTTTTCTAAATGCAACATGTATATCATATGTCACGCGGTGTGATGGCAAGAATCCAAAGACATCAAATTTGTCAAGGTCGGCTAAGTAGTTTAGGAAATACGAGGGAACAAATGAACATACACACAAATACAAATTTATTTATTTGTGAAACATACAGTTTAAAGGTGTTACAAAGAATATAAGTGCCTGTATGTTGTGCTAAATTATAGCATACAAATATTTTAGTTAAGTACAGACAGATTGCATTTACATTAAGTTTACTTATCATAATTTGGTCAAATATGTTCAAAAATCTGGATTAAAATAAAATGAAAATATGTATGTTATGTCAATAAATAATTTAAAAAATAATGATAATAATGTCAAAGTAAAGTCATTATTTATCAGGTTTATCATTCAAAAAATCATTTATATTATACGAGTACATAGTACCTACGTTTTGTCAATAAGAAACTTCGAAATATCACTTTTAAAAGTGTTAATGTGTTCAGAATTCCGGATGTTTCTGGGAATTTTATTATATATTTACATAGACTGTCAAAAACATAGTCCTCATTCTTTCGTAGTCGGGTAAGTCGCCTTCCCGAGTTTAGGAAGAGACCCATAACCCAGCAATAGGGTCGTTAATGGGTGGTTAAAGAAAAATTACTCGTTGATACCTTGATCTAAAGATTATTTTATGTTTTGTTGCAGACGCTGGATTTCGACCGAGATGGCCTAACGAAACTAAAGAAGGCTATAAAGGCGATACACAATTCTGGAAACGGTGAGTATTCGCAATTCACATTCGCGGTTTTCTCTTCCTACAGGATCGCGTGTTACAAAGTAGTGTTAGATAATAACTACACGAATTAAATAACAATTAAAAACCTCCACTGCATGAAAACTTAACCCCTCTTTTTTGGTCAGTTGTTTTATGTCACTCACGAGAGAATCTAACGACACCTCGAACGCCAAAATTAAAAACTTAGCCCCTCTTTTTTGTCCAGTCGGCTTTAACTTTATCCTATGTCACTCACGAGAGAATCTAACGACACCTCGAACGCCAAAATTAAAAACTTAGCCCCTCTTTTTTGTCCAGTCGGCTTAAACTTTATCCTATGTCACTCACGAGAGAATCTAACGACACCTCGAACGCCAAAATTAAAAACTTAGCCCCTCTTTTTTGTCCAGTCGGCTTAAACTTTATCCTATGTCACTCACGAGAGAATCTAACGACACCTCGAACGCCAAAATTAAAAACTTGTCCCTCTTTTTTGGTCAGTTGTTTTATGTCACTCACGAGAGAAACTAACGACACCTCGAACGCCAAAATTAAAAACTTAGCCCCTCTTTTTTGTCCAGTCGGCTTAAACTTTATCCTATGTCACTCACGAGAGAATCTAACGACACCTCGAACGCCAAAATTAAAAACTTGTCCCTCTTTTTTGGTCAGTTGTTTTATGTCACTCACGAGAGAAACTAACGACACCTCGAACGCCAAAATTAAAAACATAGCCCCTCTTTTTTGTCCAGTCGGCTTAAACTTTATCCTATGTCACTCACGAGAGAATCTAACGACACCTCGAACGCCAAAATTAAAAACTTGTCCCTCTTTTTTGGTCAGTTGTTTTATGTCACTCACGAGAGAAACTAACGACACCTCGAACGCCAAAATTAAAAACATAGCCCCTCTTTTTTGTCCAGTCGGCTTAAACTTTATCCTATGTCACTCACGAGAGAATCTAACGACACCTCGAACGCCAAAATTAAAAACTTGTCCCTCTTTTTTGGTCAGTTGTTTTATGTCACTCACGAGAGAAACTAACGACACCTCGAACGCCAAAATTAAAAACATAGCCCCTCTTTTTTGTCCAGTCGGCTTAAACTTTATCCTATGTCACTCACGAGAGAAACTAACGACACCTCGAACGCCAAAATTAAAAACATAGCCCCTCTTTTTTGTCCAGTCGGCTTAAACTTTATCCTATGTCACTCACGAGAGAATCTAACGACGCCTCGCACGCCAAAATTAAATACTTAGCCTCTCTTTTTTGTCCAGTCGGGTAAAAATGTATCCTATGTCACTCAATCAAGATGAATCTAACGACACCTCGCATGCCAAAATTAAAAACTTAGCCCCTCTTTTTTGTCCAGTTGGCTAAAACTTTATCCTATGTCACTCACCGGATCAAGATGAGTTTAACGACACATATATTTTGTTTACTCTTTGTTTAAGTTTTAACTTAATCGCAGTGAATACAACAATACGTTCATATTTTTTTTGTAAAGTACACGTTTTAAGCATGCTGTGTTTATCTGTAAGAGGCTGTGCAATTAGATAATAAACATACACTGTATTTTTAGCATGTAAGGTTGTAACAGTTGTTGATAAACCAATAAAATAAAATAAATAAAATATAGCACTCCAAAATTCATCAATTCGTTTAGGCTACAGAGCGTGCCAAAGAAATAAATAAATAAACATACTTACATATGAATGAATGAATGTTTATTTGCAGTAAATATGGTACGAATAAGGTGATACATTGTAAAAGGAATCTCATATTTAGCCATTATACAGTTAGCATGCAAATATTCAACAGCGTTAATAAACCACAATATACACTAATGTCATAAATTAAATGTCAGGAAAAAACTCATAAAAAAATTATTAATATACTTATTGCATTATTTAAAAAACTCTTCCTAATCTATCAAATTTATATAATAAAAATAATAAAAAAAAAACATGTCATAACATAAATCAGATTTACTTAATGAAAATTAAAAAAATCACCTAAACTGTAAAAATTTCTCTCTATCAACCATTTAAATAGCTCGTTAAAATTTTTTTTGCCTTTTATATCCTTTATATTCTTTGGCAGTTTGTTGTATATTCTGATACACATATAGTAACTACTATTTAGATAGAGTGATGTCCTCGGATGATATTTACGTACATACACTCGAAAAACATAACCCTCCTTCTGGCGCAGTCGGGTAAAAATAAGATATAGTCATTTGTATATCACGTTGCATTACAGTCATGTTCTGACCTAAATCGTAACCGGGAGCTATGACGCCTTCGAATGAATATAAAGGACGCTGTGCCGCCGCAACTTGTTCTCTCCAATACCGACGTGAAATGGTTACCAAGTAGCTTGTAGGATATACGGATCCGGATGTTCACATCTGACCGGTTATTTCAGTTTTGTCTCCACTGCTGTTCCGCATTATTCAGAGGACAGAGGCGGGTCAAACTAATAATAAGCTATTAGGAAACGGTGAATAGACTTCGAAGCGTCGGTGGCTCAACCGGTAACGACTCGGTCCTCCTAATCAGAGGTGCCGGGTTCAAATCCGGACGGCCAATGTACCAATGAGTTTTTGGAAACTTACGTACATCTACTCACTGATTGCTTTAACGGTGAAGGAAAATATCGTGAGGAAACCTGCACACACCTGCTGAGAAACTCGAAGGTTGTTTGTGAAGTCAACCAACCCGCTCTGGGCCTGCGTGGTCGACTAAGGCCCGATTGCCCTAATTCAGGGTAGGCTCGAGCCCCTGGGTGGGGACGTATAGGAGATGATATATGATGAATAGACTTGAATTAGAGCGTCGGTGGCGTAACGATTAGAGCCGCTACCTCCCTCGTCAACCATCATGCGCTGGAGAGATAAAATTATCATTAATTACCCCCTCTAACAGAACTAGAGTTCCCTACGTCGGATACAAGTTACCTTTTGAGCATTGATAACTTTATAGAGCAAAAAAAGTCTTAGAATTATCGGTCTCTTTAAAACAATTGCTGTATCGAGACAAGTAAGTAAGCATACAAAAGAATACCTACCCGTTTGGTTTAATTTCTTTCTAAACAAGCTAATATCTTCATAAACAATAAGCACTCGATCTCGCGTAAGAGCGTCGGTGGCGTAACGATTAGAGCCGCTACCTCCCATCCGGGAGGTCGTGGTTCGAGTCCTGCCACGTACTAATGTGTCTTCGAATTTCGATTTTATATTTACGTTTATCCGACGCTCTTACGGTGAAGGAAAATATCGTGAGGAAACCTGCGCACGCCTGCGAAGAAACTTGAAGGTGCCTGCGTGTTTGACTAAGGCTCGATCGCCCTAATTCAGAGTAAGCTCGAGCCCCTTGGTGGGGACGTATAATAAGCTGGTATGATGAATAGACTTGAATAACTGGCAGGATCGAAAAGTCCCTCTTCAGATGCGAAGATAATGTGAAAAATACGATCTCCAGTTTCCAGGACATTGAGCTGGAATAATGTTGAAGCCAGGCCAGGTATTAAACGTTTTTACATATGTGTGTGGTACGTGTATCAGTCCATGACGGAACCGGCTCCGGAGAAGGAAAGGCCGTTCAACTCACTGAACTAGAATGACCCAAATACAGAAAATTGATTGAAACGATACCAATCAAATTGATTGTTTGGAATTATCATAATGATATAGTTTTGTCTGTCTATAAAGTGCTTGTGCAATTTCCATTTGCAATCAAGAATTGATAGATACGATAGTTTTATATTTTCAGCCGAATTTCAAGAAATTTAATCGCCTCCGTGTCGTAATGGTTCAGTCCATTAGCTTCACATCAGGAGGTTGCGGGTTCGATTCCCGGCGGAGTCTTAACTTTGTAAGACTCGGCATTTTCTAAGGGGATATTTTTATTTGCTCATCAAACAACAAATCACCTGTCAATCTATTTTTATCATTTATTTATGACAATCATATCAAAAATTCTGATTGCACGTCAAATTAACTATCCTTCTCAACTGGACTAGAGTTGAGCGAGCGAAGCGAGCGTATGGTTATTAGGTTCGGCTAGGTTTGATTGATTATACCGTCGAGGAACTTCGCGAAGCGAAATTCCCCCCTCCTGGGTGGCGGATCTGACTTATAAAATAAAACAGTTTTGTATAAACAAGATAAACGCTATATTTGTAGGTAAATAGTGGTGCGCCACGAACCTAAATTGTTGCTTAATTAATTATAATTTGAGGTAAGTGTTTTGCTGTGCAATCAGTAACTTTAATGGGAAATGGGATTCTATTATTATAAAATTTTTTGTTTGTTTTTCGTTTAAATACACCTTTTCTGATCCCGCCCGGCTAGCCCACCATCTTATCTAAGTCTTGCCGCCAAACATCAATGTTTACAGCCAGTTCTCCATTGAGTTGGGGAATCTTGAGAAGCCCGCTTCCATCTTCGGCATCATCGTCACCAATCGTACCAATTGTTAATAAAAAAAAATAGAGAAGGCTCTCTGGTCGTCTGTATGTTTTTTTAAAACCTCCAGTCATGTAATACTAGGTTTTCACTGAATTTACCGCTAACATCGGTTTTTTAGCCTCATTAGGGCGCACCTATTTGTATACCTACGCCTAAACCAAAGTATATACATATATCAGTACTAACATACAGTATGGACACTCCCTGCCGCTCTCTAGATTGGGACCTCACCCCCTCGTCACCCAGATTGATACAGTTTGGTTGTTGAACGTCGGTTGATATCGCCGCCATTTTGTTTCTTTCGTCATTCGTTTATTGAAATGTCATTTCTGGCCCGTTGTATGAAGTGTTCTGGGTATACCTAAACTCAGATTAGGAGTCGACAGTGGCCATGGCTGGAAACGGCTGGATGGGCATTTACACTAGTTTCATACACGTAAATGTAATAATTTACAAAAAACCTAAAAGTTTTTAGGTACAAGCTTTTATTTGAAAAGAGTGTTTATGCTTAAAAGCCGAATGCTCAAATAAATAATATGATCATTGACTAATTGCTATGTACTAATTAATCTCATAGAACTTTCAGGAAATAATTAACAAATTAAAAGTTTTTTTTGTTTCTTTTGTTTAAGCACGTATTATTAGGAGTTTTACTATTTATTTTTCAGAATTATGAAATAACGAAAAGTTCGTGAAAGTTTTTTAATTCGGACTACTGATTTTTAGCTATTCAGCGTCACATCTTGTAGTTACAGTGTTTATACATTGCTGGGGCAGTCGCCCATACTTCATCGAGCCATGTCATTTGACTTCATTACCAGAAACACAGGTATACGATAATACAGTAGTGATAGGCTAGAATGAAATAACAAAAATGAATGTAAATACTTTCCAAATTCAAAAAAGGCTCAAAACATCCTACGGTTCTATTAAAAATAAAAGACGATTCTGGGACCATGACTCCACCTCCAGATTTCATCATAAAAGGATCTATTGTCACCGGGAATAATACGGCTTCATCCAAATTATTTCAGATCATTCGGACCACTGGAAGTCGCTCTAAAATTTATCGCAAGATTTGAACTAAACAAACATACATACATACATAAATACAAACATTGCAAGTTAAATAAAAAAAAAGATTGAAAAGACAAAAGGTAATGAAATTTTCATTAAAATCTAATCTAAAATCTCTCTTCAATTTAAAATAAAATTTAATCATCGTATCAGCCGAAAGGCGTCCACTGCTGGTCAAAGGTCTTCCCCAAGGATTTCCACAAAGACCGGTGGCCCTGCGCTGCCCGCATCCAGCGGCTTCCCGACACCTTCACCAGGTTCCAGGACATCTGTTCATTGAGTGGGAGGCCTGCCTACACTTCGTTGTCACTCGAAAACCTAGCATATGAAATTATATTGAATTAGATGTTCATACGTAGGTATTGCTATCATCATCATCATCATCATATCAGCCGAAGGACGTCCACTGCTGGACATAGGCCTCCCCCAAGGATGTCCACGACGACCGGTTCTGCGCTGCCCGCATCCAGCGGCTTCCTGCGACCTTCACCAGGTCATTGGTCCACCGAGTGGGGAGGCCTGCCTACACTACGTTTGGTATTGCTATAGTGGAAATGAAAGCGGATCCAACAAATCTAAACAAAACTGTTCGGTAGCGAAATTCATTATTCATGAATACTGACCCGGCGGTAGTCTAGTGGCGGGCCGAGAGAGTCGTGGGTTCGATTCCCACTCAGGGCAAACATTCGTGTGATGAGCCGTGTTTGCTCTGTGCCTATAGGTGTTTCATATATATGTATGTATTTACATGTCAAGTATGTTTACGAGTCTCTGGTTCCCACGGTACAGGGAATCCTAATTAATTTGGGGTCAGCAAAGGCTTTCTCATAGTCTACGAACTCCTAACTTCTGTATAATCTGCCGCAGCGTATGTATGTGGTCTATGGTACCAAAGCCTTTTCGGAAACCGGCGTGTTCGGGAGGCTGGAAGTCGTCAAACCTGCGTGCAAGACGATTCGTAATGGCTCTCGAGAACAGCTTGTAGACATGGCTCAGAAGTGAGTAGTTCTTCAGCAGGGTATTGTCGCTCTTTTTGAAGAAAAGCACGACAACACTTCTGTGCCAAGCCTTAGGCGTTTGTCCCTCAAGTATGTCGGAATTAATTAATAGAGCTTTAAGTACCGGTGTACCACCTGATTTCAGAAGTTCAGCCGTAATTCCATCATCACCCGGTGCCTTATTGTTTATAAACTGTTTAAGAGCGGACGCTAGCTGAGAGACATTTGGAAAATGGGTATTTAAAACAACTGTTGCTGTTGCGCTTTGACTAAACCGCCTCTAAATACCGTGCGATAAAGACAACTGCAGCTCCCGGTGAATATTTCGATTAAAAATTGCAAAATTCGAGGTTTGGCTCTCGACGATTTTCTCCTCCAAAATTAGACGTATGTTAAAGAAATTGTTCACATAGAATAATAGTTAGTTGTGCTTTTTTGTAAATACTTTTTGAATCTCCACTCTAGACGTCTTAAGTGGTGATAAAAATTAGGTATTTTCCTAGCATTTTTGAAGGGTTCCAGTTGCTCAAAAAAAAATTGATATTGAAAAAAGGAAGACATAGGAGCATAGAAGATATTAATGTTTATTTTATTTATTAAAATCATTTCTTTAGTGTTAAAAATCAATGATAAAACTGTCGAGAACGTTTGTATGGAAAAAGCAGTGCCCGCCTCCCCTCTTAAAAGCCATTTAATCAAACAATAGCATCATAATAATTTTAAGGTATACTACCTGCTTATGATCGCTAGCGATCTGACGCGATTTACGAATGAATTTCACTTGTATGAGTAGTCAAGGAAAGTGGGTCGATGTCTGGTTTCGCTCACCAATGACGTGTATAATGACTGGTTCAGTACATATAATATGTTTGTGTATTCATATTTCATACTTAGGTCGAATGCTATAGGCGTGTCAGACAGACACCTTATTTATTGAGCCGGCTAGGCGGGGCGAACTTTCGCACCTGCTAGCAGGTGCTACGCGATCTGGCTCAGTCGATTTCTTAGCTTAGATATATTAGACAGATTTGTATCTGATAGAGTATGTTTATAAGTAATATCAAGTCAATGTCTCAAATGTCTCAAGACAAAGGTCTTTGACCAGTGTATGTTGCCTGCCAGTGATGGATGACTGATGTGATGGATGACTTACGGAACTGAGACTATCGCTTACTATGGGCCTCATAAGAAGGCTCAAGGTCACCCAAAGGGCAATGGAGCGTGGTATGCTCGGAGTTTCTCTGCGTGATCGAATCAGAAAAGGAGAACCAAAGTAACCGACATAGCTCACAGAATCGCTAAACTGAAGTGGCTGTGGGCAGGGCACACAGAAATCGGAATAATGCAGGGCACATAGCTCGTAGAACAGATGGCCGATGGGGCAATATAGTTCTCGAGTGGAGAACGCGCACCGGAAAACTTAGCGTAGGTAGGCCTCCCACGCGTTGGACCGAAGACCTGGTGAAGATCGCGGGAAGTCGTTGGATGCGGGCAGCGAAGCACCTGTCGTCGTGGAAATCCTTGGGGGAGGCCTTGTGGACGATTTTCGGCTGATATGATGAAGTAATATCAAACAGGGATTTTCCACTCCATAAATTCTAAGAAAGGAGCGAATGGTAAAACGGTCAGTATACGTGTGTGTCAAATTTCAGCCCGATAGCTTCAGTGGAAGTGGGTGAAATAAGAAACAAACGTGTGTGTCGAATTTCAGTCCGATAGCTTCAGTGGAAGTGGGTGAAATAAGAAACAAACGTGTGTCGAATTTCAGTCCGATAGCTTCAGTGGAAGTGGATGAAATAAGAAACAAACGTGTGTGTCAAATTTCAGCCCGATAGCTTCAGTGGAAGTGGGTGAAATGAGAAATAAACGTGTGTGTCAAATTTCAGCCCGATATAGCTTTAGTGGAAGTGGGTGAAATAAGAAACAAACGTGTGTCGAATTTCAGTCCGATAGCTTCAGTGGAAGTTGATGAAATAAGAAACAAACGTGTGTGTCAAATTTCAGCCCGATAGCTTCAGTGGAAGTGGGTGAAATGGGAAATAAACTTGTGTGTCAAATTTCAGCCCGATAGCTTCAGTGGAAGTGGGTGAAATAAGAAACAAACGTGTGTGTGTCAAATTTCAGCCCGATAGCTTCAGTGAAAGTGGGTGAAATGAGAAATAAACGTGTGGGTCAAATTTCAGCCCGATAGCTTCAGTGGAAGTGGGTGAAATAAGAAACAAAAGTGTGTGAAAAAACAGCCCGATAGCTTTAGTGGAAGTGGGTGAAATATTGATTGTTAAGTTCTAGGACATACTCGTACAAACAAGTTAAATAAAAGCTAAAAAAGAACAACTATAATTAATGAGAGATCTTTCAGAGAAAGTTTCCTTTAACCAAAATGAACTGAGATAGTATTAGGATGCAGATACGAGTATATCTTTTTTTGCAAATAAATTCACACGCATCCTTACTTATTAATATTATAAATGTGAAAATGTGTTTGTTTGTTACCTTTTCACGCTTCAACGCCTTGACCAATCTTTATGAAATTTGGCTAGCAGGTAGCCTGTGTCACGGGGAAGGACATAGGCTACTTTTTATCCCGGGAAAATAGCATAATCTGATGATTTTTTGCACAGAGATGGTCGAGTAGGTGGGAAACGACTTTACTAATCCATCACCCTTAAAGACAGTCATAAAAAACGATGTCCACGCGGGCGGAGCCGCGGGAAAAAGCTAGTGTTAAATAAAAGCTTAAAAAAAACAACAAGCAGAATTAATCGGATATGAGTCAGAGAAAATTTCCTTTAACCAAAACGAACTAAGGTAGGATTAGGATGTAGATAGGTTTTTATTTACGAGTAAGTTTTTGCAAATAAATTCACAAGCATAATTTATAATAGCTCAGAAACACCACGCAAAACGATCGCGTGCCGTTTGTTTACCGCCAATGCGCGGACGCAGGCTTAAGAAGCTTAAGAACTGGTTGCGCGGGTTCGGATTGCAGCAGCTTGCAGCGGCGGCCGGCCGGCAAGGTCGCTCCGTGCTCGTGCCGCGTGTGCGCACGCAAAAACGACCAATGGCACTCGCTGCTAGAGCTGTCTGACTATCGATAAATCTATATAGGTACTGTCGATAGTATTTTTTTATTTTGAAGTGAAAACTTCTTTAGCGGCGTTGTGCACTATTTTTGTAATGGGTAAAAAATGTTAAACTCGCGTCTATACACGTGGCCTGATCGAAAATTCGTAAGACGGATGGAGTAGTGAAAACTTCTTTAGCGGCGTTGTGCACTTGTTTTGTAATGGGTAAAAAATGTTAAACTCGCGTCATGACACGTGACCTGATCGGAAATTGGTAAGACGGATGGAGTTGATATTTTGTTGATTTTTCTGAGATTATAAACTTTTTAATGTAATATAAATGCACAACGTTAATATTCAAGTTTTCACTTCTGCCGGCACTCCCGGAGTGCAACCCGTCGTTTTTTTTTAATCCACAATTGGTAAGCCCTTGGCATCATCTCACCTGATGGTAAGTGACGATGATGCAGAGAATTCCCCAATGCAATGGAGAACTGGCTATCTTATCTTCAAGCCGGAATACATTAATGTTGTTGGGCTTAGAAAATGCCCTACCACCAACCAAAATTGAACCGAACCGTATTGAATCGACCTTCGTAGATTCAATTGTATTTTTTTTAAAACATTGCCCGATTCTTTTTATGTCAGTTTAGCGGGCGTAAAGTTGATTATTTCTTACGGTACGTTTACTTGACCCGCAATTGGTGTTTTTTTTTAAATTATATTCACCTGGTTTCTCACAACTGTGTTGAAAAACGTCAAAACGATGAAATTCCCAATTCGTGTGTATTAAGGCTACCACGCCTCTAGCCTCAAACTATACACTCGTTGAAAATCCACCACGTTCTGACCTTATCTTATCTTTATAAGTGGGGGCTGCAGTTGCAGCACAACTTCGACCCAATGGGATCTTTTGTGTCTTCCCCTATGACCTTTGCACCCCAACCTACTCGAAGATGTGCTGCATCAATGCAGAAATTTCGCTGATTGGAAGGTGCTTGTAGTCCTCCGGTTTTGGGTAGCCATCACCTAGGAGGTACGTACGATTGCTAGCCAGGACATCGCAGTGACACACTAAGTGTTCCATTGATTTTGTATCTTTACCACAGGACCTGCAGGTCGGGTCCTTCGTCAGGTCAATTTTTTCCAGGTGTGCGTTTGTGGCAAAGTTTCCGACCTTAGTAAGCAATGTAGGTACTATTGACGTCGTACAATAAATTGACACAGTTTGTAAAATTGGACTACTCATTGTTATATCGTCGGTAAAACGGTGATCTCTCTTAGTTTCTATTAACAATAATTTTAGAAATTTATTAAGAATTAAATACCTCGTAATAACTTAACTCCTCTTTTTTCCAAACGAATAAAAATGTATCCTATGATCAAGACGAATCAAACGATACCTTATACGTCAAAATCCTTCAAGTCGTTCAGACTGTAGCAGGGAACCTAGAAATCTACATACATACATACACTCGTAAAACATAACCCTCCTCCTGAGGCAGTCGGGTGAAAATAGCTGACTTCAGCCAATAATGAAGTACATCGATATTTTTGTCTATCGCTCTGTTGAGCATCACTACTCTACATTCCTCCACAATGATGTGTTGTTTAGGAAGAATTGGCTTGGTAAATCAGTTTCTCGGAAGGTGGGAAACGTGATCAGATCACTCTTTTATTACTTGTAACCCGTTTCGATCATATTATCGTAACAGAAGTTCAATTATTGTTCGATTACGATTCAATCCATAGTGAGGATTCACCAGAGCTATGAAAATACGCGTATATCTGTATAAACAGGCTGAGTAGGTAAGGTACAGAGGCCAGCACATCAAGCTAGACACTGTGGACTTTATACCGTTCTTATGCCGTAGGCTTATGGATCAGAATCGCACTATTGAGTGTCTAGCTTGATGTGCTGGCCTCTGTACTTACACTCTTGGAAGATAGCCAAGAGTGGTTGATATTTCCTTCAAAGATATTTTATTGCCATTGTATCCAATATCTTAGTTTATTGATTTCGGTGAACCATTATGGCATAGCAAGTCCAAGTAATCTGTTATTTATTGTAGACTAGATAATTGGAAACGATAAACACGTTAAAAAACTCGATATCAATCACAACAATCAAGTACATAGTTAGTAGGTATATTTTTTGTTAAGCTATTGTATAGCTTTTATCGCGGGCTTAGAGGGGACCGAATCAAGAAATTTCGTAACGAAAATAATACCTGACACCCAAAAAAAAAAAATTATTATATGGCGATGGCGATTGATGATGATGATGATGAACTTTCTTAGTGTTAAGTTATTACATAAACTTCCCGCGCCCCAAGGACTATATGGTACTGGTAAATACTGCATAAATAAAAAATAAATAAATAATTATAATTGCACAAGTTGATAAAAAATGCTATGCAATACTAGCTTTACTGCGGCAGTCCCCGTGGTCCCCGAGTGCCACACGTCTTTTTGTTTTAGTTTATTTACTGAACCGATTTCTATGGGTCTAATCTGAAAGATTACTCTACTTGGTTTATAAACGACGGAGTTCTGAGGTAACAAACACAAAAAACCGCCACGTGCGAGTCAGAACCGCACACAAAGTGTTCCGTACCATCATATTAGATGGCGCTAGTACAAAGGGTTCCGTACCATCATACAAGATGGCGCTAGAAAAAAAGTTTTTTGTATGGAGCCTTTAACTTTTCAATTTTTTTGTATTTGTTGTTATAGCGGCAACAGAAATACATCATCTGTGAAAATTTCAACTGTCTAGCTATCACTATTCATGAAATACAGCCTGGAGACAGACGGACGGACAGTGAAGTCTTAGTAATAGGGTTCCGTTTTTACCCTTTGTGTACGGAGCCCTAAAAACAACCGAATTGAGAACCTCCTCCTTTTTTGAAGACGGTTGAAGAAAACGGTAATTTAAAAAACTAAAAAACCCGCCTGCGTTTCTGTGTAATTTAGAAATGAAAAACCCTAAAACAAGAAAGTCGTCATACCCGATTGCACTTAACTTAAGAAAAATTGTAGCAGTCGGGACCCATTCTAGAAAGTCAGCCGTCTAGTCAGTATATTGGAGTAATCTGCAATGTAATATAGGTATGTGCTCTCAATTCACTATGCCTCCATTTCTAGAATGGGTCCCGCCCGACTGCTACAATTTTTCTTAAGTTAAGTGCAATCGGGTATGACGACTTTCTTGTTTTAGGGTTTTTCATTTCTAAATTACTCAGAAACGCAGGCGGGTTTTTTAGTTTTTTAAATTACCGTTTTTTATTTTATTATTTTTTTAGTTTTATTATTGAATGAGTTCATTTGAATTTGGCGCCAAAAATCCGCCATTTTGTTTTTATTTATTTTGATATACCCAGTGTCATTCTCACAGTAAAAACGTATCTAACGACAACCCTCAAGCTATAATTAATCGAGCCGTTCAGGCTGCAGAGCATGTCAAACATTTGAATTTTGCGCCAAAAATCCGCCATTTTGTTTTTTTATTTTGATATACCCAGTGTCACTCTCACAGTAAATACGAATCTAACGACACGTCTCAAGCCAAAATCCATCCAGCCGTTCAGGCTGCAGAGCGTGCCAAACAATTATACATACAAACATACATACATACATACTCTCGAAAAACATAACCCTCCTTCTGGCGCAGTCGGGTAAAAAAGGGGCAGGAACTTCTTTGGCATAATAACGAGTCGTTTTTTTACAAGCTTTTAATTAACTTGTAATGTTTGTATGTATGTTTGTTCGGGTGAAATCTTGCAAATTAAATTTGACCCACTTCCCGGTTTCCGATTAAGCTGAAATTTTGTATGCATATGTATATCGCGTGACAATGAAACATCAAAAGCTTGTACCTAAAAGTCATTGGGTTTTTCGAAAATTATTTTGTTAATTTTCGTACTTCAACCTATGTATTTATTTCGATAGACGATGCAAAAACAAACCGAAAATATTAACGTTAAGATCTTTTGAATTAAAGGTTATTAAAGCACTTTAACCTTTAAGTATGGACGTCATTATTTTATAACGGTATTGTGGACGTGGAGTCTCACAGGCTCCTATAGTCATTCGTATTTTATTATCAAAAACGATGTTCAACCGCTTCAAAACTAAATGAGCATTAAATATGGGTTCTTATAATACAGTTACGTGAATATAATATTAACTGTTATTATTGGAGTAATAAATATATACAAATCCAAAATTCGGGCACTTTTCAGTCAGAATTTATTTAGGTTTGATTTTGAGCAATTTAAAGCACTCAAATCCATTTATATAACAATATAATATATATTTTTTCTTATATACTAATATACAACGGACTTAAAAAAAAACACTTCAGAAACCACATACTTAGTGAAAAGTTCGACAGCAGTCTTATTATGTGATTTTATTGGCAGTCAATGCACAAATAAAGAGAGCATTCACTATCAGATTCTTCTCTAAGGTCCTGACCCTGGTCCCGGTACTGATCCTGGACGGTCGTTACTTTTATAATTCTGAATTAGTTCCGACTCAGGTACCTAAAAATTTTCAATATCCTCTCGATTACCAGACTGGTCCGAAGCACTTCGAAGTTTACAATATATTCAATTTTTCGTCAAAATACGTAAATACTTAAATACGTAAATGTTTTTCTTTTAGGGCCCTAAAGAGAACTTTAAGGTGCTAATTTTACTATTTTCTGCCTTATTGCCTACAAAATCCATTACAAATGTAATCTTTCATACAAAATATTTTGTATGGCAACAATGGACGTGTAGACAAGACATAAAAAAAGACAACAAATTTATTTACAGTAAAGATGCAAATTGTGTTTTTTCACTACAGGGTATTGAGTATTTTATTAAGAATCGTCGAAGGTCATTGAACAAGTCCATGCCAAGTGTCGGCATATTAGTGGAGAGTCCATAAACTCGTAAAGAACTTCAAGCTAGCCTTGCGGAGAAATGGAAAGACGCGTTTGGCACAATCTAAATATATATAACTCGAAGGTGACTGACTGGACGGATCGGGCTGAAATTTGGCATGCAGGTAGATGTTATGACGTAGGCATCCGCTAAGAAAGGATTTTGGGAAATTCCCACGGGAACCGCAAAAATCGGGATCTGCGCAGGCGAAGCTGCGGGCATCCACTAGTATTACAATAAAGCGGCTTACAGTAGCGCAACGAGTGTACTTACGCAGAGCAACGAAAAGGTACTTGCGGGGCAGCGGGCGGCGGGGCACAGCCTGGCAAACTCCGCGAGTTTACCAGGCTGACTACAGGTTAGTCACATCAGCTCATATATACGTCCCCACCGAGGGGCTCGAGCCTACCCTGAATTAGGGCGATCGAGCCTTAGTCGACCACGCGGGCCCAGTGCGGGTCGGTCAACTTCACACACAATCTTCGAGTTTCCTCGCAGATGTGTGCAGGTTTCCTCACGATGTTTTCCTTCACCGTAAGAACGTCGGTGGCGCAACGGCAAGGGCCGCTACCTCCTATCCGGGAAGTCGTGGTTCGAGTCCTGCCATGTACCAATGTGTTTTCGAATTTTGACGTTTATCCGACAGGTTAGTACCTATGGGCTAGTAACTACACCGTGGCGGCATTGTGCGACATCAAAGGCGTTGCGCTACTGTGAGCCATATCGTAATAATGTGGTAATAGTATTCTTTAGTCTAGGACTCTTTAATTAAGTATTCAAAAAGCGTCAGCAGGATTTAGCCGTTTAAATGTGGGCCGCGCGCGGGCAGCACGGATCTGCCTCATTCAAATTACTCGCCTCGACAACATCCTATTTCGTTTCGGCCTTATTTTAACTTTAATCCTCTTAAATGAATATAACTTTCCGTAGATTCCATTCCATCCAAAAATAAATTCTGAAAATGAAGCAACAGAACTCTCTAGCTAGTATAATGATGTGTAGTTTTGAGAATGATTTTGGGAATGGAATATTGAAGGAAGCTGTCTGACCGACAAAAGAGAAGTAATATGGCCAAAACCACGCGGAAAAAACACAGATCTCCTATCGCATGACATGACATGGCCTTCGTGTACATAGAAAATGAACCGGCAAAACAAACGTAATTGCTAGGAACCCACTTGTATGATCTGGCTAATTCTACGATATGGCCACGACATACACATAATACACGATCTACCCTCATTTATTAATCTTTTTTTTTGTTGCATTTAAAATGTAGCATAATATCACACCTGTAGGTGTTTTTACGGCTCTGGACCCTAAGGGTAAAAACGGGACCCTTTTACTAAGACTTCTGTCCGGCCGTCTGTCACCAGGCTGTATTTCATGAACCGTGATAGCTAGACAGTTGAAATTTTCACAGATGATGTATTTCTTTTTCCGCTATAACAAATACTAAAAATTAGAAAAAGCGAAAGCCTGCATACAAAAAACGTGCTTTTTTGCAACGTGAAGAAACTATCGCCATCTAGTATGATGGTACGGAACCCTTTGTGCGCGGTTGTGACTTGCACTTTACCGGTTTTTAAGATATGGGCCTTTTCATGACTAGAGTCGAGAAAAAACAGATCACAATTTTTTTTTCGACTATCCAAATGTATGTATGTTTCAGACTTGAAAAAAAATCTACATTAAAGCCCTAGCCAATACGCACATTTTAACACTTCATTCATTATGAAACCCAATACTTTCAGGATAATCACAATGTCTCTCTGAAAAAGGCTACTGGGGGGTGCGAAAAAACATTTTTAGTGGGCTTTAAGACAAAGAATGGAATAGATAAGTTATAATGCACACACTATAAAATTAAAATTAACCAATATAAAAACAAAATTTTAATTGAATCTAATAATTAAATAGATACTTTTAACTGAGGGAAAACTTGAACTATTGCACACACTATATAACTAAAATAAACAATATAAAAACAAAATCTTAATAGATTCTGAGGAAAAACTGAGGGAAAAATTTAACTGTGTAACATACAACTTAGGCATACAACGAAAGAAATTAATGTTTCTACGGTCTATACTTATCAGTTATCATTAGTTTCGTGTTAGCTAATTGATTGAAATCTACTTATATTGATTAAAACGGCAATGGAAAACAGAGAAAATGCTTTCTCGACTCTTATATTGCAAAACCACTTTGTATAGGAATTTCGCATTTGTTTTACAGTAAGGGAAATGAGAAATTCGTTAATTTCTTGAGTGTCAATCATTGAACATTAATGAACGTACTCTTGGTTAAAGGGGTATTTTCTCGTCCCATGTCGCGCTCAGCACATGCTTCATTCATCATCATATCAGCTCATATATAAGTTCCCACCGAGGGGCTCGAGCCTACCCTGAACTAGGGCGATCGGGCCTTAGTCGACCACGCGGGCCCAGTGCGGGTTGGTCGACTTCACACTACCTTCCAGTTTCTTCGCAGGCGTCTGCAGGTTTCCTCACGATTTTTTCCTTCACCGTAAGAGCGTCGGATAAACGTACATAATGAAATCTAAATTCAAAAACACATTGGTACGTGGCAGGATTCGAACCACGACCTCCCGGACAGGAGGTAGCGGCCCTTGCCATTACGCCACCGACGCTCTCACAATGCTTCATTATCAGGGGTCAATCTCAGAGTGCTCTTAAATTTAGTATACCTAAGTATACAATCACTAAATCCTCATGATTTCAAGATGTTTATTGAATAGCATTGAATTACTAACGTGCATATTACACTCTTTCAGATAGTCTAGTCAAAATGATAAGAAACAATCATTAGTTAATAACGTCAAAATACAATCATTGATATAAAACAAATTATGTCATTAGGACATGAAAACAATATGACACGATAAGTTATACATTAAAATTATCAATGTCATTAATGACTTTGACAAGGGTAGGCCAGTTCACACGGACAGCACCCGGTCACGAGTATAACGCGAGAGTCAGCCATCGCTCCCTTCAACCATATTAGAAGGAAAGAAACGACCCGGCTCCCGATGCGCCACCATCCGCACGAACATTTAAGCGAGCATGCACCACTCGTGTCAATGTTAAAATTAACAAATCAAAAATAAATATACAGGGTGTAACAAAATTGGTGTAGGTCCCGATATCTGGGGCTTTTATTCATCATACTGAACAAATTTTGGTCTTCGATTTTGCTGAAAACGTAAAAAAAATGTTTTACGCATCATACAAATCGATTAGCTGATCGACCGATTTGTGCATTTTACTATATAGGTGGGCAATTTTTTTTTGACAATTGACTATAGGTTCTTTGGAGAAAGTTGTTCAGTATGACGAGTCAAACCCCCAGTTAACGGGACCAACACCAATTTTGTTAAACTCTGTATATTAAAAAAAATACTTGACTTGTCATGTCTTTTCGGCTTCCACATCAATTTTTACATTACATGGTTGTCTATTTATGATTATTTAAGGCCCAGTGGTACCTAAAAATCCACTTAAACAGGTTTTTAGAATTCATTTTTGAAGTAGTTAACAGTAAATTTAAAATCTAGTAAAACATACTGGTATTATTGAGAATAGTTACGAGGGACTATATCGAATGGAAACACTGTTTAATAAAGTTGACTCGATGGAATAATTTCGCAAAGGTACCTCTTTTCGAGCCGTTTTATCGTGTATTTTCGGTTCTATTCTTAAAATAAGTAATTTGATAATATGATTTATTTACTAAAATAAAGTTCATAGGTGACTGAAGGGAAGACACGAATGGATTTTTATTTAAGATAAAAATAAAAACAAAAACATCGAAAAAGTGCAAAAGTGTGGTTTTTTTCTTCCCTCTTTACACGTAAAGAAAAAGACAAAGACAGATTGTTAAGTACCACTAGGCCTTAACATCAATTGTTAGAAACTCTCACAGTGAGCTATTGCAAGTGCAACTATCAGCAGTTTTACGAGTAATTATTCAGTTGATTCCATCTCGTTCCAGAGCAAAGTAACTACAATTAAATATCCTGAAGCTTGCGACGGCCGAGGGACTGACTAACCGACTTTCCTTCCCGGATTTATTAACGTTGGCTACGGGAGCGTTCTTAGTTTAAACAGAGCTGCAACACAGTAACTAACTCTACGCAATTAAAGTTGCATTAATACACGGCGATTCCGGTGTGTGTTTACATAACTGTGCGGCTACTTCGTGGCTACTGCTGGTTTATGTATATTACACTGTAACAGTAATTGGCCGGGTCACGTTAATTGTTAAACATATTTATACGTGTAACAAAGTGTCACTATTGCTGTAGTCGGGTTAGAAGATGACTTAGACTATTGAGAGAATTTTAAAATATTTTAAGTAAGTATACATACAGAGCATTTTGTTGGACGAAAAATGTACTCACATAGTTGGTAGAGTGAAGTATAATTTTACTGGATACAAAAAAATATAAAAAATCATATAGTTATAGTAGAATATTTACTGAGTACCTAAATACTTTTTTGTCACCAGTACACGGGGATAACGAGATGTAGGTACCTATCCATTTCAACCTTTTAGCTCAACTCTATTTTTTTTTGTCGCCAGCCAAAGACTTTGTATAATACCATAGTGAATGCCCGCGGCTCCACCCGCGTGGTCATTGTTTCTATGACTGTCTCCGAGGGTGCGCAGTGCGTGAGCAGCAAGCGGCTCGTGAGCGAGGAAAGAAGTAGCCTATATGTTAATCCAGGTCCTAATCTGTCTACCTACCAAATTTCATCCAGTTTTTGCGTGCAAGGGTAACAAATTCATCCATATATACATCCATCCATTCATACAAAAATTCACATTTATAATATTAGTAGAATAGTAGGATGTCGTTGCGCGATCATAGAAATGGCCAGATCTTAAAATGCTTGGGCATTAATTCGCGGGCTCCGCAAAAAACTAAGCTTAATTTAGGCACACCCCGGACACTCCATACAAACGAGCGAGAAATGATATACATATATGTAACTGACGTATCTATAGGCAAGAATGCAGGTAGGGTTGAATCACACCGGGGGTATTGGTCACGAAATGTTTGTTAGTTATTTACTGAATGCAACAGTGTGAATACTAAACTCTTTTTTTTCATACTTTTCGTTGTAAACAAACACCGCTCGAACAAAAACACCACTTTCCGAATACACCATACACATTATGAGACTTAAAAATATTGTAAATGGTAACTGCGATGTGAACGTATGAATTAACACTGAAAACTGCTATTATTTTGTACATCTTTAAACACTTTTTCCATAAAATTGCGAAATTGATAAAGGATTTTGTCACACTAAAAATCGACATGATAGTTTTGTTGCTTTGGTGTAGAGATGGGACGAAGTGAATGACTGAATGAATGATTTTGAACTTTGGGCTCAACTGTACAATAGGGTACATCGATTTGGCAGTCCGCGATTTTTTGGTAAGAGATAGGCTTTAGCTGAACATCCATACCAAATTTCAAGGTTAGGAAACCAGCGGTACTCTTTGGTCTTTGTTTTGTGAGTTTATGTAGGACCAAAGATGATTGTATAATTTGATTCCAAAGATTCATAATATGGGGTCCGAAGCCCCCAACAAACCTTCGGGATCCGAAGGGGATGTGGGAGTATCAGGGCGGGGAAAGCACGCGGGGCCCGGACCCCTAACGGGGGCGTAGCCCCCGCCACCCATTTAAAACCCCCAACAAACCTTCGGGATCCGAGGGGGAAGTGGGAGTATCAGGGCGGGGAAAGCACGCGGGGCCCGGACCCCTAACGGGGGCGTAGGCCCCGCCACCCATTTAAAGCCCCCAACGAACCTTCGGGATCCGAAGGGGATGTGGGAGTATCAGGGCGGGGAAAGCACGAGGGGCCCGGACCCCTAACGGAGGCGTAGCCCCCGCCACCCATTTAAAATCCCCAACAAACCTTCGGGATCCGAGGGGGATGTGGGAGTATCAGGGCGGGGAAAGGACGCGGGGCCCGGACCCCTAACGGGGGCGTAGCCCCAGCCACCCATTTAAAACCCCCAACAAACCTTCGGGATCCGAAGGGGATGTGGGAGTATCAGGGCGGGGAAAGCACGCGGTACCGACAAACTCGGGGTTCCTACTTCTGCATTCTCATGTTAAACCTAACACTACGACTGTGCGCAGAGGCAAGCTAAGCTCGCCTCCCCGCACAGTCTCCGAACCTAACGGATCCGAGTCGGGGTGCTCCGAAAGTCCGAGCTCGCTTCGCTCGCTCCCGCTTCTATTTAGAACTCCCCGTACCTCAATCGCGGACCCCATATTATGAATCTTTGGGATCAAATTGACTTAGACCTTGACCTTAAAATGACCTTGACTGATTAACCTTGACCTTAACAGATTACCTGGTTGGTTTCCTAACCTTGAAATTTGGTATGGATGTTCAGCTAAAGCCTATCTCTTACCAAAAAATCGCGGACTGCCAAATCGATGTACACTATTGTACAGTTGAGCCCAAAGATGACCCAATTTTTACCTCGCAACAACAGTTCAAAATCATTCATTCAGTCATTCACTTCGTCCCATCTCTACACCAAAGCAACAAAACTATCATGTCGATTTTTAATCTGTGACAAAATCCCTTATCAATTTCGTAATTTTATGGAAAATGTGTTAAAAGATGTATAAAATAATAGCAGTTTTCAGTGTTAATTCATACGTCCACGTCGCAGTTACCATTTATAATGTTTTATAGTCTCATAATGTGTATGGTGTATTCGGAATGTGTTGTTTTTTGTTCGAGCGGTGTTCGTTTACAACATAAGACAAGTATGGAAAAAAAAGAGTTCAGTTGGGCCTTTACGTTCGGTAACTGGTTGGTTTTTATTCCTGTGAACGAAATCACAGCGGCGCGCAAAGTGAATATAGTGAATAAAAGTGCTTGCGTAGCTCGTCCTTTACGTTTGGTACCCAATCTACATCCAATCTTAGTGACGGGGGGGTGAGGTCGATTCCAGAGAGCGGCAGGGAGTGTCCATACTATACGTTAGTACTAATATATATACTGTGGTTTAGGTGTCTGGTGCTACTTTTTTTCCCTTGGACTGCGGAGGAGAGGAGGAGGAGAATGCTTTTACGCATACCAATAACAGCCGGCTGTACTGGTTATGTGGGACTCACAGCCCTGCGCCTATAATGAATACATACCCATTATATACATAAATATGCACAGGCCCAAGACCACACTACTCACTAAGACTCCCCCTAAGCTTTGGCAGCTAAGCCACCTTAAAAGCACATCGGAGCGACGCCATTTTTTAATTTTAGCATTGACACGAATAGCGCATGCTCACTTAAATGTTCGTGCGGATGGTGGCGCATCGGGAACCGGGTCGTTCCTTTCCCTCAAATATGGTTGAGGGGAACGATGGCTGACTGTCGTGTTATACTCGTGACAGGGTGCTGTCCGTGTGAAAGTACTCTTGTCCAAGTCATTAATAAGATTCAATGATTTTAATGTATAAATGTTCCAAAATATAAAGGTCCGCAAAAATTGGTAATACTCTAAAAACATCAAACTTTTTATAAATTTGTAGATAAAACACCTAAGTACCCGGCCAGTTTTACAAATAAAGTATATCTTATCGTGTCGTACTGTTTTCATGTTCTAATGACATAATTTGTTTTATATCAATTATTGTGTTTTGACGTTATTAAGTAATGATTGTTTCTTATTATTTTTTCACAAATGTCATGTATAATTAACTATGTAATTACTTTACTATTTTTATACCATTGCTCCTCTAAAAATCTTATTTTATTCACTGAAAACAGTGAATAAAAAGCTCTTTTAATCACTATTTTGGTGTTTGAATTTAGAACACAACAATATATTCGACCTCGCATCTCAGCTACACAACCTCCTTGCGCAAAAAATACTCGATACAAACTCCTAATCCAAAGAATATTTGACAAAAAAACTCCTTGTGCAAATAACTCCTCGAGATTTGATTGTTCGATATTTTCGAAAAGGATAGCATTAGAATAAAAACTGTTTTGTGTTCTTTGCTTTGGTGTCATTTCATTAGTAAATTGGCGCTATTTAGTATGAACTCGTTCCAAAAAAAATGTTCTAAATTGGTGACTTGGTGAGAACCATAAAGCGCTTTGTACACGACGGGGCGGGGCGGGCCGGTCAATTTCGCCGCCAAAGATAGCACAAATGGACCAACGCACATGGAGTCGGCGCAGTCTTTTTGTCCTCCATGTGCGTTGGTGGTATAGGATTCCCTTTGTGCTATCGTTGGCGGCGAAATTGACCGACCCGCCCCGCCCTGTCGTGTGCAAAACGCCTAAGAGTATATCAATAGCTCACATGACACTGTCGTTAGAGCTTCATGGCTCTTTGGGTTCTGTGACGCATCTGAGGTGGCGTATGCTGCGGTTGTGTATGTTCGTACAGTTGATGAACAAGGATAGGATTTTAACCGCCTCCGTAGCTCAGAGGCAAAGTTCACTGGCTTTACACAGGAGGTCGCGGGTTCGATTCCCGGCGGGGTCAATTGTAAGACTCGGTTTGGTTGGTGGTAGGGCATTTTCTAAGCCCGCCTGGCTAGCTACCATTATCTTATCTAAGTCTTGCCGCCAAAATATCAATGTTGATATCATTGGTGTGTTCCGGCATGAAGATAAGATAGCCAGTTCCCCATTGCGTTGGGGAATCTTGGTAAGGCCGCTTCCATCTTCGGCAACATCGTCACTTACCACCAGGTGAGATGTTGTCAAGGGTGAATAAAAAAAAAGGTTCATGTAGAGCTCATATCAATGTCGTCAGCATACGTGGTGGACAACGAAATGGGCTTCCATCCACCGATCCCGGGATCAGATTGAATTGGCCACAGACCCCGGCAAATTGTATTCACTGATACTGTTACAATCTTTTTTTGCTCATCTCTATTAACTTCTTTTTTTGGTCGCCAGCACACGTGGACAACGAGATGTACCTCGCCAGGGCGCTGGAGAGGCTCGGAGGGAACGCCCTCAGCAAGGACTCCGAGCCGGACATCGGCGCGGCGTTCTTCAAGTTCGCGGTGGTCACCAAAGAGCTGTCAGCACTTATGAAGACACTGGTGAGATCGATGTTATGTCAAGTAACTATTTAGTAATCTGTGGTTATGTTTTTTGAAGATTGAAACTTTGGGAGCACACAGCACCGAGATCGGAGGGATAAACCAAAGTATATAAGGTGTAACAAAATTAGCTGAAACTATTTTAACTGTTACTTCTACCCATGATACTGAACAACTTTCCCCATGAAACCCATAGTCAAATCTCCAAAAAAATTTGAACTTCCCATACTAAGTTGGCTGATCAGCTGATCGAGTTAGTATGGGAGAGCAACATTTTTTTTGCGATTTGACTGGGTTTCATGGGTAGAAGCACCAGTAAAAATAGTTTCAGCTAATTTTGTTACACCTAATATATAGGGTGACTTTTAATAGGTTCTTGATAGCAAAGGATATGAATGTACTCGTGATTTCAAACAACTTTCCCAAAGAAACTATATGTCAAATATGTAAAAAAAAATTATGGTGCTTTATACATTTTTGCCGATTTGATAATTTATTTTGTATCGACCACCAAAAATTTTTTTTCTAATTTGACATATAGTTTCTTTGGGAAAGTTGTTTGTAATCACGAGTACATGCATGTTTATTGTTATTAAGAACTAATTAAAAGTCACCCAATATATTAGTACTAACATACAGTATGGACACTCCCTGCCGCTCTCATAGATTACATTATTCTAGTTTACAACATGAGAATGTTAGTGAGAGACTCAACAGGTTTGTGAACGTCCTAAAGCGCCTAACAAGTCTAACAAACATGCCCACTGTTTTGTCTGCCTATCATGCGTGTGTAGCTTGAGTGCTCCGTTACGGTCTTATTACATGGAGAAATGGGACCCACTGGAAAAGGGTCTTTGTAGCACAAAAAAATGTCTAAGAGCTGTAGCTGGCAAGTCATCACGAGACTCCTGCAAGCCACTTTTTAAGGAGCTTAGTCTGTTGCCACTACCCGCGCTTTATATATTTGAGCTTTGTGTGTTTGTGAAGCAACATCTGCAATTATTTAAAAAAGCCAGTGACGAAACCACGAGAACCCTTAGAGATCCATACAGGCTAGTTTTTAACGAAACCCCATTGTCTGAAATGTATAGCCGAAATTGTGTGTGTGTATCTCTCATACACGAATATATAACAACTTACCAATTAAAATAAGAAAGCTAGAATCTAAAACATTCAAGACAAAATTGTTTAAATGGCTTAGTGACAAAAAATATTATAGTGTTGTTGAATATCTCTCTGACAAAAACAAACTTGTTGACATTTGTTTTTTTTTTTTTATTTACGTGACATAATAATTATAATGTATGTTAAACATTTGCATGCATTGCACAGGCGAAACATGATTGCACTACAAAATTATACTAAACATCCTACTACCATGTTTGATGCAAATAAATTATCATTTCATCATTATCATTTCATAGATTGCCACCTCACCCCCTCGTTACCCACATTGATACAGATTGGTTACAGTTTGGTTGTCGAACATATAGATTTTCGCCGCCATTTTTTTTGTTCCGACATTCCTTTTTTTGAAACGTCATTTCTGGCCCGTTGTATGAAGTGTCCAGGGTGTGGATAAACCATGGAAACACTTCTTCAGGCTGATGCTCTCTTTGACGTGCATATACATCTACTTCCATAGTTCTATTGTTGTTTAAAGTGAAACTTTTATTACATCGTCTCTAATTTTTTCGTCTGTGTGTCGCTGGACGGTCGGTATGATCGTTTCGTGCTCTGTACCGTAGCTCCAAGACGAGAGCAGCCATGATCGTTTCGTGCACTGTAAATGTCTATAATGTGAAAAAAAGTTTCACTTTTACCGTGTTTTCATAAAACCACACACTCTTTTTTTTAGTAATAGGTTTATTTATTACGCACTGGACAGAAATTCGTTTAGTTTACGCCCAATGCCCCCCTAAATGTCCGGGCATAAACCCATACAACATATTCGTTCGACGCTATCGATCGGTCTAGCCGGCTCGTGTGCAAGCATTTAATTATTTTTAATGATTAAATAGTTTTCATCAGTGTAGAATTTTCCTATGAATTAAATGAATCTCTAGTTACCCACTTTTGATAGGCGCATTGCAGTTTAATGAGTTAGTTTTTTATTTAAATTTTTTAAAGATATTTTTTTAAAGAGATTAAAAAATACACATTTTTAATTTTAAAGCTCTAGAGTTATCGCAGCAGTATCTTCGTTTCTAATGTCATATTTGGGAATACCCCACATAAGATTTCGTCACTTTCAGGAAAATTCAAGAAAATTAACCAGTCTAAAAAATTGCTCCATCTGACCACTAAGATAATCGCTTTTATTCCATTCAAAGGTACATAGCTCAGGGGATTGGAACATGAAGGACATGCCACTTGTTACTCATAAAAGACCATAAGTAGTCTCACCATAAGGTCAATAATAAAAAACAATAACTTTTTTTATTTTTTTTGTTTACCAATTGTGAATAAAAAAAAAAAAAAAAAATTTCAATAAAAATTGGCGTTGAACTTAAAAAACTGAATCGGCAATTTCATAGGTAAAGACTAATGTACATTTCAACCGGTTACCTCAATGGGCTGTACATTGTCCCGTTTGTCCCCTTTTGGTCCGGAACCCTAAAAAAGTTTACGGTTTAACTGTGTTTCGAACAAAATGGGTCTTTTTTTTAAATTCTCAATTGGTAAGCCCTTGGCATCATCTCACCTGATGGTAAGTGACGATGATGCCGAAGATGGAAGCGGGATTACTATGATTCCCCAACGCAATGGGGATCTGGCTATCTTATCTTCTAACCGGAACACATCAGTGTTAACATGATTGGCGGCAAAACTTAGATAAGATGGTGGTAGCTAGCCAGGCGGGCTTAGAAAATCCCCTAGCACCGACCAAACCGAGTCTTACAAGTTGACCCCGCCGGGAATCGAGCCCGCGACCTCCTGGTGTGAAGCGAATGGACTAACCATTACGCCTCGGAGGCGGTCTTAGTTTCAAACCATTCGTGGAAAACGTTCTATTTGATGCAGTACCAGTAGTGAGCACTAAAATGTGCCCCAGATCCAATTATTACACGAAACGGCAACCGGTTGCCATATATTATATGAATATACCTACTGACTTAACATTTCCGCATGGATTTGCTTTTATTTTTGTCGCAGACATAAGATATGGTTCGTTGGTGACGGATTATATTCTGTGGGATTATTATAAACTAGCTTTTGCCAGCGGCTTCGCTCGCGTGAACATTATTCATTTATTATGCGTACAGCACAGGAGTGGAACTCCTTGCCTGCGTCAGTGTTTCCCGATTCCTATAATTTGGAGATCTTCAAGGCAAGAGTGAATAGGCATTATTTAAGTTTGGGACTACTATCCTCGACTGCACCATCACTTATCATCAGGTGAGTTGCAGTCAAACGCACTCAAATTTTTAATAATATTAAAAAAAAGAACATAGTTTCTATGACTGTCTTCGAGGGTGCGCAGTGCGCGAGCCGCGAGGGTGGAAAAAAGTAGCCTATATGTTAAATGGTCCTAATCTGTCCACCTACAAAATTTCAGCCAGATAAGTTTAGTAGATTTTAGGTGAAAAAGTAACAAACATCCATACATACAACACTTTACACAATTATTCATACTAACAAATTGAAAACGGGATTTGACGTGATTTTGTATAATTGATGTTGTTTGTACCTCAACGTTTCGACTATGCTTCGATAGCCGTGGTCGCGAGTAGACTGTCTACTCTACTCTACTGTCTGATATCTACTCGCAACCACGGCTATCGATGCATAGTCGAAACGTTGAGGTACAAACAACATCAATTATACAAAATCACGTCAAGTCCCGTTTTCAATTTATCCATACATACATCCATACATACAAACTTTCCCTTTTATAATATTAATAGGATAGTAGGAAGTACTCTCGAGCGACGTTATTTATTTACTGACGGACGCTTTTAGAGGAAGTTTCCGGTGTGAAATGAAAGAGGCATGTCAAATTGCTCGTCAGTCCTCACCAGTCCACAAATTGTAAAGTAATCCCGTCGTCGGTGACCGAAGCCAGTGTTGCCAATTTAGCGAATTAGAAGCTAGATCTAACGTATTTTCGGAGCAGCCTAGCGACAAAAAAAATCAACGCTTCATACATTTTAGCGACTTTTCAAGCACAGTAACACCATACATGAATTGCCATTTTTATATTGTTCTAGCGACTTTTCAAGCGTAGGTACGACTAACGACTTTTTGACATATAGAGTTGGCATCACTGACCGAAACTAGCGGAAATTATGCTATCGAGGGCTCCACGCGCCACGGCGGATGTCTCGGGGGCTTGCGCTGGATGGAATGAGATATAAATCCGAATTAAACGGGATTGCCTCATCGCTGCGTCCGATCTGTTCGTGTCCGACAAACCAACGAGTTGTGCATTGCTTAATGATGACAGTTCACTGACTGTGGGAAAAGCATACTGTGTGACAACTAGGGATGCATCCGATACCGATATATCGGCGATACTTCGAGTTTGCCGATATATCGGTATCGGCGATATTTTTATGGCAGATTCAACGATACTTTTAAAATTTCTTGCTTTAAAAATGTAATGTAAACGCGCGTGTTGTCCCATCTATTTCGTTGCAAACGAGGCATCTGTCGCATCTAAGATACTATTTTCCACCGCAGGTCTTATTCAAACAGACTTGCGAAATCGCCTCTGCCCGCAAAACTTAAGAATGCTTTGTTTTTTAAATAAAAATCTTATAAATGTTAATTTTGATTACTAAAACTATTAATTAATTGTGTTTTATTTATTGTACTTCCTTTTTGAATTCAATAAGCGTATCGGTATGGGTATCAGTATCGCCGATATTTTTATAAGAGTATCGGTATCGGTATCGTATCGGTAAAACGGTGTATCGAGGCATCCCTAGTGACAACCGACAATACCCCAACTTAATGAAGAGGAACTTTTGAGGAACTGCTTGATACATCTTGGTCAAAATCAAATCATTTATAATTCACATTATAACATGTCAACTCATAAAGATACAATGTTATGTAATCAAGCGACTTCCAAAAAGGAGGAGGTTCTCAATTCGACTGTATGTTTCTATTTTTTTTAATAGTGTTACCTCAGAACTTTTGACTGGGTGAACCGATTTTTATGATTCTTTTTTTATTTGAAAGCTAGTGCTTCCCGTGTGGTTCCATATAAATTTTATCAAAATCGGTGTAGTACTTTATTAGAAAATGTTAAAAAACAAAAAATAATTATGCAACAATGTACTAAGTTGTTGCAATGGAAGTCGGTTTTTAACGTGTTTACCGTTTTCAATTATATCTTAAAACGTTCAAATGAGTAAGTACGAGTAGCTACGTGTGAGTAGTCGTTGATAATTTTTTTTCTTTTTTTTTGATGGTGCTTATTCTGCTTTAACGCAAAAAAACAGTAACAGAAAACAGGAATTTGCGTTGTAAAAACAGTAAGTCCACCGTTAAAACTATAGAGTTGGCAACACTGCTCGCAAGTTTGAATTTTGGAAGATTCTCTGAGCCCCTAGCCGTATTGTGCGTGTGCGCACCGGTAGGCGTAGTTTATGTCAGGGAATAGAATAAAATAGAATGTCGTTTATTCATATTTTTTTCAGACAAACTAGATCATTCTTTTGACATTTTTGGCTGGTTTCTGTTTACTTTAAATAAATATAAATATTCTGGGACAAATCACACATGGTCATCTGGCCTTAAAGTAGGATTCCCTGTGTTATAGGAACCAGAGACTGATATACATACTTATATACGTTTAAATACATACATATATAGATATTTAACACCCAGACACAGAGCAAACAAATCTGCTCATAACACAAATGTTGGCCCAGGGTGGGGATCGAACCCGCAACCCTCGGATCAGTAGTCACGAGCACAAACCACTGAGCTACCGAGTCAGTCGTTAGATAGTAGTCTTTAGATACAGTGAAAAAAAAGATACATATATATTTGAAATGCATAATAAACATTCAGTCCGCAAAATAACTACTTGAGCGGCAAGATTTCATGATTGAGCGGCAGAAAAACATGTCTATAAGCACGCGGGTCCGACTTCGTCGACAACTCAACACTGTAGGAAGAGTGTGGTACGGGGAGTTCTAAATGGAAGCGGGAGCGAGCGAAGCGAGCTCGGACTTGCGGAGCACCCCGACTCGGATCCGTTAGGTTCGGAGACTGTGCGGGGAGGCGAGCTAAGCTCGCCTCCCCGCACAGTCGTAGTGTTAGGTTTAACATGAGAACACAGAAGTAGGAGCCCCGAAGGGGCTCCGTCGACCACTCAACACTGTAGGAAGAGTGTAGTACGGGGATGTTTAAAATAATTACAGCCATCCAGAATGACATAAATTGCTGATTGATTTTGAAATGTTTGCTGACCATGAGTTGCTGACCAATTAGCTATTTCTGCTCACCGATTATATTTTTTTGCTCACAGAAATAACAATACTATGCTAACCATTTAATTGACACCCGAAAAAAAATATTTAAATCATAAGATTTTGTTAAAATAATTTGATTTTTATCGTGATTCATCATTTCATTCAACCCTGCGTTAAATAGGTACTTAGATCGCGTTGTTTCGAAAGAGCTTAATCTTGAACTGGTCAGCTAGATGCTTTAAGTTATACAGGTTATAACAAAATTGGTGTAGGACCCGTTAACTGGGGGTTCTACTCATCATACTGATTAACTTTCCCCAAGGAACCCATAGTCAATTCTCAAAAAAATTGGATCCTCTACAAGTAACTATTTAGTAATCTGTGCCTCTACACAAAAATGCACAAAATTTTTCGATCATCTGATCGATTTGTTTAAAGAGTTGAAAAACTTTTTTTGCTATTTCTGCAAACTTGTAGAACAAAAGTTATTCAGTTTGATGAGTAGAAGCCCCAGTTAACGGGACCTTCACCAATTTTGTTATACCCTGTATACATTTTCGTTAGGGGTGCGTTTATACTCTCATGAGGCTGCCACGGTTCTGCAGCGCGTCGAGAATGTTCGCTGAAGCCCGTGTGCCCGATTTTTTCGGTATCCAAAGAGCACGTATTGCCTCCTTTTGGGAAAGACATCGTAGTCAAATACTACCTACCATCTTGAGATTGATCTACGACGGGATGGAGGGCCTAATATTTCTTCGGGGCAAGAACAGGAAATGACTGTCTGACAGGTGTCTTATTTCTTTGTATATTTTGTGTTTTTTAAGTTGTGATAAGGGTTTATACCCGCATAGAAATGACTTTACATTCTTGCCTGGGGCTAAGTATAGAAAAATAATATATGTGTCTATTGTACTTTGAACTATGCTAGACTAATGTCAACAAACTTTGAAAATTCTCTGCTCCAGAGACGTCATCTGATCCTGTATATTACATACATTGCAGTTTTATTTTCCCGTCTTTCCCAGAAACGCAAACGCATTAAATTTTATGTTGCTGTAAACTGATTGACGCCGACACCGCTACATTGCGTGGGCGCAGGCCGCAGCCTTCGTTTGCTTCAAATGGGTCAGGGTGGCAAGTCGTGAGCCGGTGTTACCAGGCGCCCAGGCGCAATGTGTCCACTACAGTACGATCAGATAGTAAGAATTGCATTTCTAAGCGAATACAACACAACAGCGGTCTCTAATGTCATGTGCTTTTGTAATTACACTCACGAGCGTTAAAACTGGCAGTTTGTATGGCCTAACTTTGGATGAAATGAAATGATTATTTATTTGCAGTGAAATAGGTTACATCAAGGTGTTTTTCAATAAATCGCTTCTCTATTCAGCAGACTGCACAGCATGCAAATAATAAACTAGTTAAGGTTTTACATTAAAGAAATCTCTTACAGAATAAAAGCTAAAATTCATGAGCCATACTTCCAATTTTCTATAGTCATTTCTAGATATTAAATAATTAATTTAATCATTATTCACAAGGTAATAAATGATTATTATCATCATCATCATCAATCAGGCGAAAGACGTCCACTGCTGGACAAAGACCTCCCCCAAGGATTTCCACGACGACCGGTCCTGCGCTGCCCGCATATAGCGGCTTCCCGACACCTTCACTAGGCCATCGGTCCACCGTGTGGGAGGCCTGCCTACGCTACGTCTTCTGTTGCGAAATATTTTTTTAACAGTACGTTAATTCAACATTAATATAATAAAATAATGTACCAATGTGATTTCGAATTTAGATTTCATATGTACGTTTATCCGACGCTCTTACGGTGAAGGAAAACATCGTGAGGAAACCTGCACACGTCTGCGGAGAAACTCGCAGGTTGTGTGTGAAGTCGACCCGCACTGTGCCCGCGTGGTCGACTAAGGCTCGATCGCCCTAATTCAGGGCAGGCTCGAGCCCCTCGGTGGGGATGTATATGAGCTGATATCATCATCATAATAAAATAAAAATACAATTTGGAATGTAACAAAGAAAGGGTTTAATGCTCGTTAGTGTTTTTTAAAAACAGGGCGAAGAGAAGTTCATTGATATAAACAAACACTTGCAAAGGAATCGCACCACCTTGTTTTTCTTAGAACACTTTTGTACAAAAGAGGGCTCCAAATAAGCTGTAATAATTACTTTAATAAAAAAATAAATAAATCGAAAACTGAAAAGTGGTATCAGTAGGCTCGATCCCTGGCTACAAATTTGTCGAAGAGCACAACATTCTGCAGATCCTTGGGAACTCAGTAGGCTGCTTAGAAGGGAGCATACGGTATAATAGCGAATCCGTTCATTGTCCAGACAAAATCATATTCTTTCTTTTGAGCAGTCTAGTGTGGAAGTGTCAATTTCTTAACATTAAATATACTTTTGTCAAAATCGTGCCACCTCGATCGCCTCGGGTGTTGCCTTCATTAGGTCTTCTGTTGTGTAATACTACTACAGCTACTAGCAGTAGCTAGTTGCAGCCTACTGAGTTCCCGATAATCTGCAGAATGTTTGAATGTTGAATGCCGCACAAGCAGATCTTATCTTTGGAAACTCAGTAGACTGCTCAGAAGAGAGCATACGGTATCTCTGTCCTGTTCCATCATAAGTCCCTGATCACCATATTAACTTATTAACTATCCAATGAGCCCAAACACGATACTTACCTCTACTGTATGTTGGTGAGGAGTTGGGTATACGCAGGTGAAGGTTATTATATTTTCGCCATGGCTCGCCAAACTCACACTCGTGTTTTAATATCCTTCATTATGCAACAGTTTCATAAACTTAATATTGTAAAGAAAAAAGAAAACGCTACACGTTTAAAAACCGACTTCCATCTCAACAACGTAGTACATTTTTGCATTATTATATAGGTTTTTGTTAATTTTCTAATAAAGTACTACACCGATTTTGATAAAATTTATATGGGACCACACCAGAAGCACTAGCTTTCAAATAATAAAAAAAATAAAAATCGGTTCACCTAGTCAAAAGTTCTGAGGTAACACACATTTAAAAAAACATACAGACGGATTGAGAACCTCCTCCTTTTTGGAAGTCGCTTGAAAATTACAATGGCAAATTTTCTATCCATTTTGCAGAAAAAAACATGTTCTTTGTTTTGAGCAGTGTTTAGAGTTCTCGAGGATTCGGAGGATGCTTGGTCTTCGACAAATTTTAGCCAGGGATCTACCCTACTTATATCACTTTTTAGTTTTTATAGTTTCCTTCATTTAGAAAAACTAATCGTGCTTATTATTTTGAGCCTTCTATTGTATGAACATGTACTAAAAAAGGGGCTGCGATTTTTTGTAGATACGTGTATTCTGGGAACGCGGAAAAAGTTTCGTAAATACAAGTTACGAAATCTTCAAAAAATACTACTAGTTACTATTTTTAATAAGTGGCAGGGTTATGTATGAAGTGATAATTATCATTGATAGTTATCGATAATTATAACGTTGATGGTGATCTGGATTAATAATAAAATTATATTCAAAAACAAGACGAGTGTAGTATTCTCGAGTGGCGAACGCGCACCAGAAAACGTAGCGTAGGTCGTTGGGGTAGAAAAGTGAAGATCACGGGTAGCCAATGGATGCGGGCAGCGCAGGACCGGTCGTCGTGGAAATCCTTGGGGGAGGCCTTTGTCCAGCAGTGGACGTTTTTCTAACAAAACGCTATCGTCTAAAACGCTATGTCTTGCCATGTTAATCCAAGCACGATTCGACGTTTCGTGACGTATCAAAACGCGTCAAACCTCAACATTTAGAAAAAGTGACACAAAAAAGAAATTGTTGATTGATTATTAAACTTACACAACAAACAATTAAAACTTAATTAGTTTTTTATTTTACAAACATTTTTGTAGTTTTATTTTTAGTGAAAAAATAAGAACCAATGATGACGACGATGATTATCAGATAATTATCAAAGAAATTTGTTATCTTGATAATTTAGAACCCTGCTCTAAGCCAAAGTATGTACATATAAGGTGTAACAAAATTAGTTGAAACTATTTTAACTGGCGCTTCTACCCATGAAACTGAACAACTTTCCCCATGGAACCCATACAGATATCGCAATAAAAAAATTGGCTCTCCCATAATAACTCGATTAGCTGATCAGCCAACTTAGTATAGGAAGTTCAATTTTTTTTAAAATTTGACTATGGGTTCCATGGGGAAAGTTGTTCAGTTTAATGGGTAGAAGCACCAGTCAAAATAGTTTCAGCTAATTTTGATACACCTTATATATATATATAAGGTCTAACAAAATTAGCTGAAACTATTTTAAGGGCAAGTTCAGTAAACGAAACTGAACAACTTTTTCTTCAGCGACCATACCGAATTCTAAAAAAAAAATCGCTACATTCCATTATTGCCTACTTAAATAAAATATAATATTCTCGTTGTGCGGCCCTGTTTAGTTTACATCGCTGGATTCGTGCCGTGCCGCAACCACCCGCAACGAAACTGTGCACTGTGCCCGGCCGTTGACCTTTACTAGTTCTCTCAATCAATTCATATTTAAAATACTTAAAACCAACTGTAAGGTTTTAGCTGTAGGTAGTAAAATACAACCTAACAGGTATTTACACTTTACGAAAAAGAAGAAATTGAAATTGAAGGCAGCGGCTCGTTCCTTGAGGCGCTTGAGTTCGTTGAACGAACCACGCGAATTATATGTACCTACGGGCAAGCGCCTACAAGCAACTGTGAATACTGTTATGCGCGAAAAAAATATCTCAGTTACTCTCGCGCACTCATTGAGTTACGTTGCTCAAAGCCTAACGACAGATTGTGTGTGACCTACCTAAGTGCCTAAGTTAAGTGTTTTATTGTGAAATGCCGTACAACAGTATTTGGACATGGCGGTGTGCTATGAAGTTTGTAACCACAAGTTTGGGATGTAAGAAGGAAGGCTGCGGGTAAAGGATCGGAGCGGAGGCTTGTGCTATTATTATCATCTGTGGCGGAGGCGCGTGGGCTGCGGCTTCTACATTCTACGGTGCGATGGTCAGTGCCGGATTCATTAAGATTTCTTATTTTTTTATTGTAGATTTTTTTTCTTAGATTTCAGTATGGTCGCTGAAGAAAAAGTTGTTCAGTTTCGTTTGCTGAACTTGCCCTTAAAATAGTTTCAGCTAATTTTGTTAGACCTTATATATATATATATATATGTATATATACAGGGTGTAACATAAAGGTGTGGCGATACTTTAAGGTGGGCTTGTACACATCAAACTGAACAACTTTCTCCATGGAACCCATAGTCAAATCGCAAAAAAAAATTTGAACCTCCCATACTAAGTTGGCTGATCAGCTGATTGAGTTAGTATGGGAGGTTCAAATTTTTTTTTGCGATTTGACTATGGGTTCCATGGGGAAAGTTGTTCAGTTTGATGGGTACAAGCCCACCTTAAAGTATCGCCACACCTTTATGTTACACCCTGTATATGTACTCACGAATGATACGAGTAGGACTAAACAAATATATTTTTATTAGGTTGAGCAACCATCCATTTGTTTCATTTTGTTCCTATCTTTCAAGCACGACTTGTACGCTAGAAAAGTTGGCACTTAAAAATGCATCCGCTTGCTTGATAACAAAATAAAACTACTTTCAATTTACTCAACGAAGTATCTAATAATAGTTAAAAGCATTGCGTGTGCTGCAGCTGACGTAAAAAGCCATTTGTACAATTCAAAATTGTTGAGATGTGTCGCTCAGATCAATAGCGAAGATAACTGGAATGGCTGTTCATTGAGGCATTCTTGAGATTCTTCTCAAAACTGGAATATTTAAGTAAGGTTTTATGGAATTACTTACATAATGGAATATTTAAGTAAGGTTTTATGGAATTACATACATAATGGAATATTTATTATGTAAGGTTTTATGAAACAACAACAACTACGACACAGTTTCATCAACTACTGCAGTTGTTTAAAACTCAAGGTATTAATGTTAAAACCTGATTCAATAAAAATCTTTGAAATCTTTGAAAATCTTAATTGTGAAGTCGGCAACATAATTCAGGTAAGGGAACCTTTATATTTGATAATCCTTACACATTGTTTTTGTCTCGTTACATCATAATAATATCAGCTGGACAAAGACATCCCCCAAGGATTTCCATGACGACCGGTCCTGCGCTGCCCACATCCACCGGTTTCCGTCGGTCCACCGAGTGCCCACGCTATGTCTTCTGGTGCGCGGTCGCCACTCGAGAACTTTACTGCCCCAACGGCCGTCTGTTCTACGACTCATCATCATCATCATCATATCAGCCGAAAATCGTCCACTGCTGGACAAAGGCCTCCCCCAAAGATTTCCACGACGACCGGCTCTGCGCTGCCCGCATCCATCGGCTTCCCGCGATCTTCACCAGGTACAACTACTGCGTTTGTTACAAAAGTTTGTGATATGTTACTGAAGAAGGCATATTACTCTGTTGACGAATATCTTAATGACTAAAATGTGACATTTCCTACTTTATTTACATTTGACATGTAACTTTTTTTATTTATCTTCGACTGGTGCTACCTACCTAATGATTTGTGTTCTGTTATTTTTAATTTGATTATCCTCTTATATTAATCAATGAACTTATTATTTTATTATAAAAGTGAATTTCTCTAATTAATAATTTGAAATGTTTTAACTCCTTTTAATTTTTAAAATTTGTTTAATTCGTCACCTTTGTACTAAAGAACACGCGAGGGGGAGGGGGGGGGGGGGGGGCTTGATGGAGTTATTTCGATGACGTAATGGTACTTGACAAGTTAAACCTTGGATTTTGGTTTTAAACGGTTTATTTACAGCTATATAAGTGCCCCCCAGCTACCGAGTGGCCGGCGCATTAGTACTTCTATTCTATGACATACCTACATAAATCACGACGACGACGCTAGGTACCTACTATGTTCTGACATTAAGTAGGTGACTGTGAATTATATAAAAAAAACACATAAATAATACCTGAAATCTTTAATTTACGACGATTAACATAGTAGGTACCTACCCACCATTGTTCTAAGAAAGGAAGAAGAAATGAGAAAAGGGAATTCGAAATAAAAAACGGTAATTTAAAAAACTAAAAAACCCGACTGCGTTTCTGTGTAATTTGGAAATGAAAAACCCTAATACAAGAAAGTCGTCATACCCGATTGCACTTAACTTAAGAAAAATTGTAGCAGTCGGGACCCATTCTAGAAAGTCAGCCGTCTCGTCAGTATATTGGAGTAATCTGCAATGTAATATAGGTACGTGCTCTCAATTCACAAAGCCTCCATTTCTAGATGGGTCCCGACTGCTACAATTTTTCTTAAGTTAAGTGCAATCGGGTATGACGACTTTCTTGTTCTAGGGTTTTCATTTCCAAATTACACAGAAACGCAGGCGGGTTTTTTAGTTTTTTAAATTGCCGTTTTTTATTTTATTCTTTTTTTTAGTTTTATTATTGAATGAGTTCATTTGAATTTGGCGCCAAAAATCCGCTATTTTTTCATTTTATTTTGATATACCCAGTGTCACTCACACAGTAAATATGTATCTAACGACACCCCTCAAGCTATAATTCATCGAGCCGTTCAGGCTGCAGAGCGTGTCAAACATTTGAATTTTGCGCCAAAAATCCGCCATTTTTTTTTATTTTGATATACCCAGTGTCACTCTCACAGTAAATACGAATCTAACGACACGTCTCAAGCTTAAATCCATCCAGCCGTTCAGACTGCAGAGCGTGCCAAACAATTATACATACAAACATACATACATTCTCTCGAAAAACATAACCCTCCTTCTGGCGCAGTCGGGTAAAAAACAAAAGATTTAAAATACTATTAACCTAGGTACCTTTATTCGTCTCTCGGCAATGAAAAAAATGTCAATTTTCATTTGTCTTTTGACTGTGACACCCATCCACTGCACAATAATTGCGTGGTTTCGGCATTTCGATAGTCAGAGCGGTAAATGTGACGTGCGAGCACTCAGGCGGGCGTGCGTCAACCTACTGTCCGTTGTATCGTCTCCGATACGCTTAGCGAGCGGTAGGCATATAACGCGTGGCCTTGAGCAAGTGACGGACGCCTGCTATTGTGTAAGACTACAACTTTTGTTACCAATATTCTGCAAATAAATGTTACTTACTTACTTACTGCCACTTCAGTTTAGCGATTCTGTGATCTACGTCGGTAACTTTGGTTCTCCTAAGGATCTCCTCATTTCTGATTCGATCTCGTTGGGAAACTCCGAGCATAGCTCGCTCCATCACCCTTTACGTGACCTTGAGCTTTCTTATGAGACCCATAGTAAGCGATCATGTATGTCACGTATGTCATCACTGGCAACACACGCTGGTCAAAGACCTTAATCTTGAGACACGCGGTATTTAAGATGTGAAGATATTGCGAAGCTTTCCGAAAGCTGCTAAGCCGAGCCGCCGATGATCTCGTTCTCGAAGTTGGACCTTCCAACCAGGTATACATATTCGTCAACACCTTCTAATGTAGAGTCTCCAACCTTCAGACGGAGTATACATAATATATAAGGTGTAACAAAATTAGATAACACTATTTTAATTGGTGCTTCTATCCATGAAACTGAACAACTTTCCCCATGAAACCCGTGGTCGAATCTCAAAAAAATTTTGAACTTCCCATACTAAGTTGGCTGATCAGCTGATCGAGTTAGTATGGGAAGTTCAATTTTTTTTTGCGATTTCACTATGGGTTCCATGGGGGAAAGTTGTTCAGTTTCATGCGTAGAAGCACCAGTTAAAATAGTTTCAGTTAATTTTGTTACACCTAATATTATTAATACTTTCAATGGAGTTTGTTGTTTTTGTCTAAATTACACAAATCACTGCCAACCCACCAGTCTATTTGATTGATTAATTGTCCTTCTTTGTGTCCGATGTCCCGAACATGTTGCAGTTGACACAATACGGACAAAAAGGTTCGAGGCGCTGCTAATTGATGGCAGTGTAATGTGTTCTTTTATTGAGTACTTGTGCTGTGCTCGTTTTGGGAAATAGGAAGATACCCTATGCATAATCTATGGAAATAAATTTCGGAAAACAAGGCCTAGTGGTACTTAAAAATCTGTCTTTGTCTTTTTCTTTACGTGTAAAGAGGGAAGAAAATAACCACACTTTTGCACTTTTTCGATGTTTTCGTTTTTATTTTTATCTTGAAATAAAAATCCATTCGATGTTTTCCCTTCAGTCACCTATGAACTTTATTTTAGTAAATAAATCATTTTATCAAATTACTTGTTTTAAGAATAAAACCGAAAATAGACGATAAAGTGGCTCGAAAAGATGTACCTTTGCGAAATTATTCTATCGAGCCAACTTTATTAAATCGTGTTTCCAGTCGATATAGTCCCTCGTAACTATTCTCAATAATTATTATATCAGCTCATATACGTCCCCACCGAGGGGCTCGAGCCTACCCTGAATCAGGGTGGTTAGGCCTTAGTCGACCACGCGGGCCTAGTGCGGGTTGGTCGACTTCACACACAACCTTCGAGTTTCTTCGCAGGCCTGTGCAGGTTTCCTCACGATGTTTTCCTTCACCGTTAAAGCAATCGGTAATGATATGTACGTAAGTTTGTGAAAAACTCATTGGTACATTGGCCGTCCAGATTTGAACCCGGTACCTCTGGTTAGATGGACCGAGTCGTTACCTGTTGAGCCACCGACGCTCTAATTCTCAATAATACCAATATGTTTTCCTAGATTTTAAATTTACTGTTAACTACTTCAATAATGAATTCTTAAAACCTGTTTAAGTGGATTTTTAGGTACCACTGCACCTTGCTTTTAGGTACAAGCTTTTATTTCATTCAAAAGAGTTTTTATGCTCAAAAAGTCAAATGCTCAAATGAATATTTAAAAAATAAATGGTGCAAAATTAAATAAAGGTGAGCACTTCGTAAATTTTCCATACAAAATGTTCTATTATCAACTGCAAATATAATTTTGTTGGTGAGCACAATAAAGTCCAGTTGTTTAAATTGAAAAACCAGCTAAGTGCAAGTCAGAACCCCCACCCATAGGTTTCCGTACCATCATACTAGATGGCGCTAGTTTCATGTTTCAAAAACCATGATACGAGATGGCGCTAGTTTCTCCATGTTTAAAAAAACACGTTTTTTGTATGGAGTCCCCCCTTATTTTTCCCATTTTTTCTAATTTTTAGTATTCGTTGTTATAGCGGCAACAGAAACACAACATCTGTAAAAATTTCAGCTGTCTAGCTATCAATGGGTTATGAAATACAGCCTGGTGACAGACGGAGAGACAGACAGACGAACGGACAGCGGAGTCTTAGTAATAGGGTCCCATTTTAAACCCTTTGGCTACGGAGCCCTAAAAAAAATGACGTTTCTGAGACCTGGATTCCACCTCCAAAGTTCAGCATCAGATCAACTTCAAAATACCAAAAGGATCTATTGTCACCGGGAATACGGCTTTATTCCAAATTTCAGCTCAATCGGGCCCCGGAATCGCAAGATTTGAACTAAACAAACATACATACAAACATTGCAAGTTAAATAAAAGCTTTTAAAAAAACTAAGTAAGTAATATTTATTTTGATGTTCAGTAGAGTACCTTAAGTACTCGTAGCAACAGCAAAAATAGAAAATAAGATCGTTTCCTCAGTTTCGATTATCTGTAGCCTAAGTTCCCAAAAAAAAAGACAGGCCAAGTGCGAGTTCGACTCGAGTCCCGGAGTGTTCCGTACCACCACACCTCTCCACATAACTATGACAATGATACCTACACTTAGGTTTTTATTTCTTGTTACCAATTGTGAATTTAAAAAAACTTCAGAATTAGTACTACGAGTATAATCAATCACACCATGTTTCACGCTTGTATGTAGATACGCTAGACTGCCAGGTTTATGATATAGCGTCCCCACTTACCTATGTACAGTGTAAACTCTGTAAAACGTCACTCGATATAACGATTCACTCTTTAAAACGTCAAAATTTTCTGACCAAATTGGTTTACTTTGACGCTAATTTCTCTCTGTATAACGAAAACTTTCAATAACGTCACAAAATGCCCGGTCCCTTGAGTGTCGCTATATAGAGTTTACACTATTACCATTTTTACGATAGAGCTTAATCAATAATACCCATAAAAACATATTTTTTTCCTTGTTTTTTTACTGTTTCCAATTTCTATTATTATTTGTTGTTATAGCCAACGGCCCACCATTTGGTTGTACGGAACCATTTAAGAGCGGACGCTAGTTGAGAGAAATTTGGAAAATAGGTATTTAAAACAACTGTTGCTGTTGCGCTTTGACTAAACCGCCTCTAAATACCGTGCGATAAGGACAACTGCAGCTCCCGGTGAATACTTCGATTAAAAATTGCAAAATTCAAGGTTTGGCTCTCGACGATTTTCTCCTCCAAAATTAGACGTATGTTAAAGAAATTGTTCGCATAGAATAATAATTAGTTGTGCTAGGCCCCTATGTTTAGCTTTTTTTGTAAATACTTTTTGAATCTCCACTCTAGACGTCTTTAGTGGTGATAAAAATTAGGTATTTTTCTAGCATTTTTGAAGGGTTCCAGTTGCTCAAAAAAAATTGTTATTGAAAAAAGGAAGACATAGGAGCATAGAATAAATTAATATTTATTTTATGTATTAAAATCATTTCTTTAGTGTTATAAATCAATGAGAAAACTGTCGAGAACGTTTGTATGGAAAAAGCAGTGCCCTGCCCGCCTCCCCTCTTAATCATATTTCTACAAGTAGAAGCGAATAAATAAATATTTGTCTTCCTTGTTATTTCCTTATGCTAAGGTAATCTAGGTGAGTGAAAAATATTGCGAAAGCGGGAGCATTGGAGTCCTTGTGTGGGGCCCACGCTACTGCGCAGTCGCCCAGGCCTGCCCTTGACACGGCTCGCGGCTGCTCGTTGCAATCCTTTGTCCTTCTACATTCGTGAATCGCTACCTACTCTGTGTGCAATGCAGCTTTTGTGTCGCACTTGATATGTGTGGCGCATATTGGATAGGATATTTGCTAAAGCTGGAGTTAGACGGTTCATTTTCGATGATTCATCGATGAAGCGTCGAAAAGGTATCGTCTAACTAAACTGTACCTTTCATCTTTCATCGTCGATGCGCCATTTTCAAGCAAATTCCAAAAAGGAGGAGGTTCTCAATTCGTCTGTACCTCAGAACTTTTGACTGGGCAAACCGATTTTTATGATTCTTTTTTTATTTGAAAGCTAGTGCTTCCCGTGTGGTCCCATATAAATTTTATCAAAATCCGTGTAGTACTTTATTAGAAAACTAGTGGATGCCCGCAGCTTCGCCCGCGCAGATCCCGATTTTTGCGGTTCCCGTGGGAATTTCCCAAAATCCTTTCTTAGCGGATGCCTACGTCATAACATCTACCTGCATGCCAAATTTCAGCCCGATCCGTCCAGTGGTTTGGGCTGTGCGTTGATAGATCACTATGTCAGTCAGTCAGTCAGTCACCTTTGAGTTATATATATTTAGATTAAGATTAAAAAAAACAAAAAATAATAATGCAAAAATGCACTAAGTTGTTGCGATGGAAGTCGGTTTTTATAACGTGTTTAGCGTTTTCAATTATTAATATTATGATTTAAGTCACTAGCCACCCGTTCGCTTACATCAGCATCGTTCATTGTCATCGGAAATGAACGAGAAATGAACGAAAAGTGAAGCGTGTAACTAGAAAATCATTCAACATTCATAATTGACCATCATTCATTTGTGTTCCTTAACAGTTTGCGGCAGGTTATTGGTTTTTTGCTCAAGTTGTTAATATCGTGGTTGGTGTTAATAAGCAGCTAAGTGTTAAAATTGTTTTTAAATGGCCTTTTAATGCCTATATTTCTGGGATATTTATTTGAAATTCCAACGCGTACGAGTTGCATTCGGGACATCGTGAATTTTTATGATCATACCTCTCACTATTGTTTACGTCTAAATAGGAAAAATCGTGCACTGTTCATCATTCACTAGTGAACTCGCTTGTGTATTCACTTTTCCAATTTAAGTCTAAATAGGAAAAAGACTATAGAAAATGTAGTCCCATATAAATTTTATCAAAATCGGTGTAGTACTTTATTAGAAAATAATAATGCAAAAATGTACCAAGTTGTTGCGAAGAAGTCGGTTTTTTAACGTGTTTAGCGTTTACAATTATTACACTTCAAGTTATAGCTTTATCTTTCCTCACACACGTCCGTCCTGCTCAATTCTCATAAAGACTTAGTACTAACTTTTTGCTGAGCGAACATTTCTTAGTAATGTAATGGTATTGCAACAATGATCATTGTTCCGTCTGACAGCACGTGCGAGCTTTATGCGACTCTATTGTATGCTAAATTTTTAGGGTTCCCTGTCAGGTAGCCGGGCCCTACTAGAGTCTGGATAGAGAACCGTCGTGACCTAAAATGGATGAAACTAACATTTAATACATTTCATTTAGACAGTCATTAAGGCCCAGTGGTACCTAAAAATCCACTTAAACAGGTTTTTAGAATTCATTTTTGAAGTAGTTAACAGTAAATTTAAATTCTAGGAAAACATACTGGTATCATTGAGAATAGTTACGAGGGACTATATCGACTGGAAACACGATTTAATAAAGTTGGCTCGATAGAATAATTTCTCAAAGGTACCTCTTTTCGAGCCATTTTATCGTCTATTTTCGGTTTTATTCTTAAAATAAGTAATTTGATAAAATGATTTATTTACTGAAATAAAGTTCATAGGTGACTGAAGTGAAAACATCGAATGAATTTTTATTTAAGATAAATATGATAAAAATAAAAACAAAAACATCGAAAAAGTGCAAAAAGACAAAGACAGGTTTTTAAGGACCATTGCGCCTTAATACAGAATCTGAAAAAAATTTATTCTAATACTAAGATAATAAAATTCTATTATTCTATGTCGAGACGGTACAGTCACACAGCACACTAAATAAACTTAGCTGTCACTAAATATTATGTATTTTGGTGTGTTGTTACTGGTACCAATAAACGTATTTCTTTCTTTCATTTGTTTTTTCGAGCATAAAAACTCTTCTAATAAAACCTTGTAGGTACCTAAAAGCTTTTAGGTTTTTCGAATTTTTTTTGTTTATTTATTCATAATAAAACAGTCACATATATAAATCAATAAAACATCTTGCTTAAATATAGACTTTATAGTCTATAGTTTCTTTTTTTGTTGATTTCTTTCTTTCACGTCGCAACGAAGTGACGCAATCATGTGTTTTTTTAAATGAGGGGGGTAAGAAGTGATTAAGCTTTCGCGAATATCTAGCGGATCGTGCACCGCGCACCCTCAAAGCCACTCAGAAAAACCATGGTGACGCCGCGGTAGCGGGCAAAATCTAGTCATATAATATATAAAAACTTGGAGTCTAAGTAGATTCGACAAACAAACCAACTAACAGATTAAGAATAAGCATACAGGGCTACTAGTAATTCGATACATTCGCTTTAGGGGACAAACTATACAGCTCATTTGCAAAAACACGTTAAAAAACCGACTTCCATCGCAACAAATTAGTACATTTGTGCATTATTATTTTTGGTTTTTGTTAATTTTCTACTAAAGTACTACACCGATTTTGATAAAATTTATATGGGACCACACGGGAAGCACTAGCTTTCAAATAAAAAAAGAATCATAAAAATCGGTGCACCCAGTCAAAAGTTCTGAGGTAACAAACATAAAAAAAAAACATACAGACGAATTGAGAACCTCCTCCTTTTTGAAAGTCGTTTGAAAAAAAGTCCTAATACATTGAAATGCCCATTTGCGGGGCACGTCCGCGTCGCCTCGTTGATGTATGTTCCTGCGCACTCTTCCACATCTTCACGCACAGCATCGATATTTTCGGCTGAACGACCTGTTCTTGGTCTGCCAGACTTAGGTCTATCCAATGTTGAGCCAGTTGCTTGGAGGCGGGTGGCAAAGCGTCGAATTGTGCGACCAATCGGTGCCGGTCGGTGGCGAAATCGTCGACGAAATTCTCGTTGTGTTTTTATCACTGATGAATTATTCCGTAAAAATATTGACTCGATTATTCCACGTTCTTGGGGAGTAAAACGCTCCATGTTTATTTTCAGCGTATTTACATTTGTTTACTACACAATTTTTAACAACAGAATGACAAGGGATGTCATATAAAAAAAAATTGTATTTTTATAGTGCGATTACTTTTGCGCTACCCAGTAAAAGCATGGTAAATTCTGGAAATAAAAAAATAAAATAAAATCATCCTCTGGATCAATGTTTTTAAGGACCATTGCGCTTTAATGCAGAATCTGAAAACATTTTATTCTTGTATGGGATCTCTTCTTACAGAAATCATTATTTTTGTTATAACTGATTTGTTTTTTTTGAACTTTTATATCTTGTTGGAAAGCTGATAAAATAAGGAAGTTTTCTCCATATTTAGCGCGCTTACTGTATTATAACTTTTTTTTACAAAATCATGATGAATACAAGAAATTGAGTTTTTTCTACAAAATTCAAAAATTAAGTTGGCCCTATTTAAAAATCCTTTGATTGTCGACCCCTGTATTATATGACTTTTTTTGGTTACAAATGAGCTGTAGTTTTTCCCCTTAAAGGGAATGTATCGAATTCACCCTTTATACTAAGACATCATCATCATATCAGCCAAAGGACGTCCACTGCTGGTCATAGGCGTCCCCCAAGGATTTTTACGACGACCGGTTCTGCGCTGCCCGCATCCAGCGGCTTTCCGCGACCTTCACCAGGTCATCGGTTCACCGAGTGGGAGGCCTGATTATACTACGTTTTCCGGTGCGTGGTCGCCACTCGAGAACTTTAGTGCCCCAACGGCCATCTGTTCTACGAGCAATGTGGCCCACTCACTTCCACATAAGTTTAGCAATTCTGAGAGCTACGGCGGTTACTTTGGTTCTTTTTGGTTTGGTATACTAAGTATGTACATATATACCTACCCTAAGGAAGATAATTCCTAGAACGTAGGTAATTTACTACCTATCCGTTCGGATCATTCGATTGTCCGCAATAGTTCTGAGTGCTTGTGCCGTGTGCGCAACTCATAAGAATTTACAAATTTCACTCTTACAATTCCCGTTTTCGCTTTTAATACTATTTCTATCGCACACAACCACAACATGTTAAGCTCCAAGAAAGTGCTCTCACGCATGTATTCATTCACATTCAAGTAATCGATCTGCTTTGTGCAAGTTCGGAGAATACGGAAAGCGAAACAGTTTGAATAAATATTGTGATAGTTCTAAAAACCGGCCAAGTGCGAGTCGGACTAGCATTCCGAGGGTTCCGTACGACCATACCTCTCCACACAACTACATAGTATAATGACAATGATACCTGTTCACATTACAAGCAAAAGACATCAACGCGAGCGACAAAAATGTGCCTTTTTTGTCATTAAGTTTGGCCTCCTTAGCGGGAGCACGACACACTCGGCCGAATTGAGTATTAGTACTATAATCACACCAAGTTTCACGCTTGTATGTATTACCGTTTTTACGATAGAGCTAAATCAAATATACTTCTAAAGACCTATAAAAAACACGTTTTTTGTATGGAGATCCCCCTTATTTTTTCACTTTTTCAAATTTTTTGTATTTGTTGTTACGAGTATAGCATCAATAGAAATAGACATTATGTAAAAATTTCAACTGTCTATTAATTTATTTAGTTGCTGACCTGGAGTTGCTACAAAGAAACACATACAGAGCGAAACAAGAATTGCATTTAAATAATCATATCAGCCGAAAGACGTTCACTGCTGGACAACCCCCCCCCCCCCCCCACACACACAAGGATTTCCACGGCGACGGCCGGTCTTGCGCTGCCCGCATCCGGTGGCTTCCTGCGACCTTCACCAGATCGTAAGTCAGTGGGAGGTCTGCCCACGATACGTCTTCTGGTGCGAGGTCGCCACTAGAAAACGTTATTGCCCCAACGGCCGTCTGTTCTACGAGCTTTGTGCCCCGCCCACTGCCACTTAGGTTGAGCGATGTCGGTTACCTTGGTTCTCCTACAGAACTCCTCATTTCTGATTCGATCGCGTAGTGAAACTCCGAGCATAGCTCGATCCATCGCCCTTTAAGTAACCTTGAGTGAGCTTTCATATAAGGCTCATAACACAGATGAGATGAGATGCTTATAGTAAGAGACCATATCTCAGTTCTGTATATCATCACTGGTAACACACACTGGTCAAAGATCTTAGTCTTGAGACACTGCGGTATTTGGGACGTGAAAATATTGCGAAGCTTCCTAAACGCTGCCCAGCCGAGTTGGATTGGTCGTTTGTACCACATATACGTATTCATCATCAACAACGTCGAGTGTAAAGTCTCCAACATTCAGATGAGTGGGTGCGACACACACATTTAACAATATTTTCGTCTTGTCTTTAACACCCACTTGTTGAGAGGCTCTACTGAGGCCATCAAGAATTGTGCCTAGGTCTTCCATAGTCACAGCCATGACCACGATATCCTCAGCGAATCGAAGGTGTGTGATGTACTCGCCGTTATATTGATGCCGAGTCCACCCCAGTCCAGAAGCTTGAAAACGTCTTCCAGGGCGGCGGTGAACCGTTTCGGAGATATATCTAACGTCTCCCTGTCTCACCCCTCGCTGCAGGTTTCGAGTTCTGGTCCTAGATGTGAACTGACATGGTGGCGCTTTCATACAAGCACTTCAATACCTCGATGTATTGATTATCAATTTGGCACCGCTGAAGAGACGTACTAACCAGGTTTCGACCGAATCAAAGGCTTTCTGATAGTCCACAAACGCCAAGCATAGTGGCTGATTGTACTCTTCGGGTCTTCTGTATAACCTACCACAGCGTATGTATATGTGGTCCATGGCACTAAAGCCTCTTCGGAAGCCGGCTTGTTGGGGAGGCTGGAAGTAGTCAAACCTGCGTGTGAAACTATTCGTAATGACTAGAGAACAGCTTGTAGACATGGCTCAGAAATGGGATCGGTCTGTAATTTTTAATAGTGCTCGTTCTAAGGCGAGTCTCGGGCTAACTAGTCATTTCATTAAAAATCTCTTTGCAAGATAACGTCTGCGAGCAATCGACCATATTTACGGTGCGTTATGTGAACACCCGCTGCCGTGAGGCTATTGTGCTCGAGGCAGCGTTAAGATCGCATCGGGTTTGTACGCAACGCTGCGTACTGACTCATATTATTCAATTGACGAGGAAGCCTCTTTGTGTTAGAAAGAAGCTTTCCGGGAAGTGGTAGTGAAGTGTACGCGTTCTGTTTTGATTATGGATCATGTAAAGTCTATCTAGATTCTAGAGCGTATTTTTACTTTCGAGTGACTGAGGAGCGAGCGTTAACGAGGGTCAAAGATGTGAAGAAGGTATTGTGATGGTAAAAAAAAATCAAATGTGATTTAGTTGGGGATCGATTGTCTTAAACTAATAGTCTAAAAAATAGAAAAAGTAAAACAATGTGTCTGTGCATCCGTCCGGTGCACTAGAGCGCCTAAATGACTGAACAGATTTTTGTGAAATTTGGATTAGGTCTATTGTTTTTACATGTCTAACCATTTTTTACAAACTCAAACTCAAATTCATTTATTGCATAACCATAGGTATGTAAAAAAGATCTTACATATAATTAAAAAAAACTTCTGCCATGGCTTACCTTAAAAAGGTTTTCTTAAATAACTAAATTAATTAGAAGTCAATTAATTAAAATTAATTAAATGTCAAAATTCTCATATTAATACATATCAATCTTCAGTCAAGTGGGTAAAATATAATTAATTAATTAAATCTCAAAACTCTCATAATATTACACATCAATCTTTAGTCAAGTAGTAAAAATATAATTAATTAATTTCATATTGTTATGCTAAAGTAAATGCTAAAGTTTTCCCTTATTATCCAAAAAATTCTGTACACTGCAAAATTGTCTAGTCGCTAGCCAAGCACTGATAGCCGATTTGAACCGATTCTCATCGTACTGCTTTATGCATTCCGGAACCATATTGTATACTTGCACTGCCATTGAGTAAAAGATTTTTTAATACAATGTTATACGATAACTACACGAATGTAAAAGTCTATTGTTATGTTTTAAATTTCTATTATATATATTGACTGACTCATACAGGAATATGTGTTTTTTTACAAACATTGCAATTTCTTTAATATATAGGCAAGGCAGAGGCAATATTTTGTAAGAGAGGTTTACATGAATCTCTTTGAGATAGCCGCCCACAAAGAGCTCAAACACATCGTTTTTGTATTTTGAAAGCATCCACAAAATCTGTTGAGTTACCCCAAAATATGAGACCGTAAGTCAAAACTGACTGTACATAACCAAAGTAAGCCATTAACCCTGCTTGCTCCGATGTAGTACGGGCAATATTTCTTAAGGGATACACAAAACGTGACAATCGATCACAGATATTTTTTATGTGTGCTTTCCAACTGCAGTGGCTGTCAATAATTATACCCAAGAATTTATATTCGTTCACTACATCAATTTTTTTAGAATTATATGCTACAGTTATATCCAAAGGGGTTTTATGAACGGAGTGAAATTGCATAACGTTAGTTTTTGATAAGTTTATCTGCAGTCCATTATTTTTCATCCACTCTATTATGTTCACCAATGCGACATTCACGTCATCTTCATGTTCAAATTGAGAGTCAGATTTTACGATAACTGTACTGTCATCAGCATACAAAACTGTCTGTTCTTTAGTACTTTTGGTAAGGTCATTTATGTAGAACAAGAAAAGCAGCTGCCCTAGAATACATCCTTGTGGAACGCCTTTGTTATTTATCCTAAAACCTGACCTCTTGCATGCATACAACTGTGTTAGATTTATTACATGAGTTTTTTTATCTCTGTGCTGTACACTGGTACCGTCCCTCTAAATATGATCGTAACCAGTTTAGTGAATTTCTTCGGATTCCATATTTTTCCAGTTTTGATAAAAGCAACTCATAATGGACACATTCGAAGGCTTTCGACACATATCAGTAAAAATAGCGGATACATTGTTTTTTTTATCTACATATTCATAAACACTGCGCATCAACTGATAGATTGCATAATTCGTCGACCTACCTTTACGAAAACCATTCTGTTCATTGTTAATTATGTTGTGTTTGTCTGAAACAAAAATAAGCCTGTTAAAAAGGATACGTTCAATAATTTTTGAAAATATTGATATTAATGTAACAGGTCGGTAATTGTTAAGTTTATCACGGTCACCTTTCTTAAATAGTGGTTTAATTATAGTTTAATGATAGTTTTAGCTTATTTGGAAAAAAATCGTGCTCTACTGATAAATTTATAATATAAGTTAAAACTTCTGAGATAAAGATACCAGTCTCTTTTATTATACGAGTAGATACATACTTCATCATAACCTACAGATTCAGATTTTTTTAAGGTTCTAATAGCTTTCAATTTTTCTTCCTGATGTATGGGAATAATGAACATTGTCGATGTATTACAATCTAAATGTCTGCAGACTTCTTTATTGTTGATATCAGGCGTTGGAGGTAAAGAATCAATAAAATAGTAGTTAAAACTAGACGCAATCTTTTGAGGCTCTGTGATTAACTCTCCATTAAAATTTTTCTTCTCTTGATGCCACTATGATAAAAAAAAACACTTATTATTTTCAAAAAGTGTTAGAATTTTAATAAAAACTTTACACTTTTCTCTATTTAATACAGTCTACTACAATACTGTTCCCAGTAATTACTTCGTCTGTTTCAGAGATCATTACACCAGTCAATAAGATTGTATTTCATATATAAATGACTAGCTGTCCCGGCGAACTTTGTTCCACCTTACACTACACTACAATACCCTAACCTATACTACATTACCCTACGCTACCCTACACTACCTTACCCTATCTTACCCTACACTACCCTACCCTACACTACACTACCCCACCCTACCCTACATACACTACACTACACTACCCTACCCTACACTATACTACCCTTAAGGGTTTCGTTCAGCCCTTTGTGCCACTATCCCTTTGTGTAGCTCACATACTATATCTAGTGACCCTGTCGCCGCTCTGTCTGTTAACTCCTTCGATTTCACAATAACCCACTTCTGTCCAGACGATACTGTTCTCAGTAATTACTTCGTCTGTTTTAGAGATCATTACACCAGTCAATAAGGTTGTATTTCGTCTAAATGATGAGTAAGGGTTTCGTTCAGCCCTTTGTGCCACTATCCCTTTGTGTAGCTCACATACTATATCTAGCGACCCTGTCGCCGCTCTGTCTGTTAACTCCTTCGATTTCACAATAACCCACTTCTGTCCAGACGATACTGTTCTCAGTAATTACTTCGTCTGTTTTAGAGATCATTACACCAGTCAATAAGGTTGTATTTCGTCTAAATGATGAGTAAGGGTTTCGTTCAGCCCTTTGTGCCACTATCCCTTTGTGTAGCTCACATACTATATCTAGCGAGCCTGTCGCCGCTCTGTCTGTTAACTCCTTCGATTTCACAATAACCCACTTCTGTCCAGACGATACTGTTCTCAGTAATTACTTCGTCTGTTTTAGAGATCATTACACCAGTCAATAAGATTGTATTTCGTCTAAATGATGAGTAAGGGTTTCGTTCAGCCCTTTGTGCCACTATCCCTTTGTGTAGCTCACATACTATATCTAGCGAGCCTGTCGCCGCTCTGTCTGTTAACTCCTTCGATTTCACAATAACCCACTTCTGTCCAGACGATACTGTTCTCAGTAATTACTTCGTCTGTTTTAGAGATCATTACACCAGTCAATAAGGTTGTATTTCATCTAAATGATGAGTAAGGGTTTCGTTCAGCCCTTTGTGCCACTATCCCTTTGTGTAGCTCACATACTATATCTAGCGAGCCTGTCGCCGCTCTGTCTGTTAACTCCATTGACTTCACAATAACTAGAGTTGCCGCGAACAGTCGCTATTATTCGGTATTCGGCATTATTAGAATTTTTTTTGCTATTCGTCGAATACCGAATAATAATGTCTATTATTCGACATTCGGCGAATAGTTTTCTAAAATAAACTTTTAATGAAAAAACTATAGGCTTAAATAATCATCATCAATTTTTTCTTAAAAAAACAAGACACACTTAGTTTAATATTAATTATTATTATTAATATTAAATGTCATACAAAAATCAGTCATGTTAAAGTTAGGCTTTTTAATTAATATTTAAAATCCAAAAGGGGCAGATTGTGGTGCAAAAAACTAGTTTTTCCGCACGTTTGGGATCAAGTCGGTTGCGCTTTTTTTCATACAACAAACCTGCCTCAGAAAATAGTAATAATCTATTTTTTTATATTCCTTTGTTAATGTCGAATAATAATTGCGAATAATTCGACTATTCGCCATAGGGAATGACGATTAATCGGTATTCGACTATTCGCTATTACAACTGTTCGCTGCAACTCTAACAATAACCCACTTCTGACCAGACGATACTGTTCTCAGTAAGTACTTCGCCTGTTTCAGAGATCATTACACCAGTCAATAAGATGGACTGCAATGTAGTGTCAATTACACGCTTTGCTATAGTCATCAACACCATAAAGACTCGCTATTTACTCGTGTGCCTAGTCCCCTTGATCCCATTTTTAGGGTTCCGTAGCCAAATGGCAAAAAACGGAACCCTTATGGATTCGTCATATCTGTCTGTCCGTCCGTATGTCACAGCCACTTTTTTTCCGAAACTATAAGAACTATACTTGGTAAGTAGATGTATTCTGTGAACCGCATTAAGATTTTTACACAAAAATAGAAAAAAACCAATAAATTTTTGGGGGGTTCCCATACTTAGAACTGAAACACAAAATATTTTTTTTCATTAAACCCATACGTGTGGGGTATCTATGGATAGGTCTTCAAAAATTATATTGAGGTTTCTAATATATATTTTTTCAAAACTGATTAGCGAGAGACACTTCCAAAGTGGTAAAATGTGTGTCAGGGGGGGTTACAGGTGTCCCTGTAACGTCTAAAATAAGAAAATGATAAAACTAAAAAAAATATATGATGTACATTACCATGCAAACTTCCACCGAAAATTGGTTTGAACGTAGTTTTTTTTAATGCGTCATTTACTATAGATAATGGCGCGGAACCCTTCGGGCGCGAGTCCGACTCTCACTTGGCCGGTTTTTTATTAGTCGTGTACTTAGTCCCCTTGATCCCAATTATTTACTCTCATTGTGATGTTTGTTCTCAAATGTATATTGCGTTGCGCAATTTGAATTTAACTAAGTGCATCTATTATCACGGCAACGCCATTAAGTGTTCAAAAATAAACGTCTCTGTATAAGCGTGGCACTTGACGCGTTGCAACAGACGCCGGTCGGTATTCAGTACGCGGGCCTTGGCGCCTATTCGGGCGTTGCATTTGCAACTTGGAACTGTGCTGGGGAACTTCGAAATTGCTGTGGAGCAACTAAACGCTTTGTAAACAGCTGACTGAAACTCGTCTGTCAGGAATGTTATTGCGAACCAGTTTAAATATAGGTTTCAGACCGGCTTTTCGTCTTTAGTATTTACTAATTAAAAGCTTTCATATAACTTGCAATTTAGGTACCTATGTTTATTTAGGTCAAATCTTGCAATCGATTGAAGAGCGACTTCCAGGGCTCCGATTGAGCTAGAATTTGGTGTGAAACCGTATTTCCGGTGACATTAGATCCTTTTGGTATTTTGAGGTTGATCTGATTATAAACTTTGGAGGTGGAATCAAGGTCCAAAAATCGACTTTTATTTTCAATAGAATCGTAGAAAATACTATGCCCGCCTTTTTAAATTTGGAAACGTGCCGTTAGCATTTGGCATTTGAGCATAAAACTCTTTTTAAATAAAAGCTTGTACTTACCTTAAAGATTTAAGGTGTTAAGGGTTCCGTACCCAAAGGGTAAAAACGGGACTCTATTTCTAAGACTTCGCTGTCCGTCCGTCTGTCTGCCTGTCCCCAGGCTGAATTTCATGAACCGTGATAGCTAGACAGCTGATATTTTCACAGATGATGTATTTCTGTGGTCGCTATAACAAATAAAAAAAAATTGAAAAATTTAAAAAATAAGGGGGTCTCGAAGAAAGTAGCGCCATCTAGTAAGCTGGTACGGAACCCTATGTGTGCGGTTCTGACTCGCACTTAGCCGGTTTTTCTTCAACTCATTTTAAATTTCAATCGACATACGTATAAGTATTCTTTCCACAACCCTATGAAGTCTTCCCACGTCTTGTAAATTTTATACAAAAACGTCAACGTTACTTTGAAAGCCCTGCACGTAACGTACATAAAAATAAACTTAAGTTAATTATAAAGAAACCCATTGATTTAATTGCTTCGTTTCAAGGGCTAATGTATTACATAAACATTTGTTGGACGAATTAGTTACGAACCTAGGTTTTGTACAGTCAAAGTATACATATATTAGTACTTACTAACATACAGTATGGACACTCCCTGCCGCTCTCTAGATTTCCACCTCACACCCTCCCTCGTTTCCCAGGTTGATACAGATTGGTTTAGGTTTGGTTCTCGAATGTATAAGATTTCGCCGTGATTTCATTTGTTTCGTCATTTGTTTTTAGAAATTTCATTTCTCACCCGTTATTTAAAGTGTCCAATGTGTGGTACAGTCACTAAAAAAAATTTTTATTGTCCACAGATGCAAAACATCAACAACATAGTAATGTTTCCAGTGGACAGCCTTCTGAAGGGCGACCTTCGGGGGGTCAAAGGCGATCTCAAGAGGCCATTCGACAAAGCATCCAAAGACTACGAATCCAAGTACCTGAAAATAGAGAAGGAAAAGAAGTCGCAAGCTAAAGAGGCGGGGCTTATCCGGACAGAGGTGACTCCGGCGGAGATCGCCGACGAGATGGAGAAGGAACGGAGGCTGTTTCAGTTGCAAATGTGTGAGGTCAGTCTTGTAGTATCCCCATTGCGTTGGGAAATCTTGGTAAGCCCGCTTCCATCTTCGGCATCAACGTCACTTACCATCAGGTGAGATGATGCCAAGCGCTTATTAATTGTGAATATATAAAAACAAAAAAGTAAGTTTGTGTATTTATGAAACCACGGTAAAAGTGAAACTTTACAGAGGACGAAACGATCATGGCTGCTCTCGCTACGGTACAGAGGACGAAACGATCATACCGTCAGACGAAAGCGACCGTCACGCGACATGCAACACAAAGACGAAAAAATTCGAGACGATGTAATAAAAGTTTGACCTATAAACCCCGTTTTGCTATCGCCGTGTCGTCTGATATAATATTCAAATGCTGCTTTCTTAAACTGCAGCGCCATTAAATTACAGTTTGATGTGGCAGGTTTAATATTTCTCTTGTTTTAATTTATATTTTGTAGGTACACCTTTCATCTCAAGCCTCTTTATTACATGTTAAAAATGATTAGATGAGTCCCTATTAAATGTAGTAATCAGTTTTATCGTTAATAGCTGTTGCCCGCGGCTTCGCCTCCGTGAATGTCGAGAGTGAGCGGGTTTTTTTAGCCTATGTCCACCTTGAAATTCCATCCTAACCTTATCCTAACTATTGGTGAAACATATTTTTTTTTAATCGGATGAGTAGTTTCAAAGAAGATTCAACATATTTATTCAAAATAGGTGTAAATTACACTCTTTCTGATAGTCATAAAATAATAATTACATAATGTCATTTGTGAAAAATCAAGAAATAAACAATCATTAGTTAATAACGTCAAAATTCAATCCGTGATATAAACCAGATTGTCTACATTTACAAGATTACCTCCTACATACAAATTTAACCTGTTTATAATATTAGTATAGATTAAATGAACATCAAAGAAAGGTTATTACGACGGAGAAACTTTGATTCCTTGAATAACAAAAAGGTTAAAAGATCAAAATTAATTAAAAATGTAATTCGATAAAGAATTCCTGATTTGCATAACGGAGGAGAAAGTCGACGCCTGGACGCCAATAGAATAGTTTTCTAGAAAGTTCGATATGACCACTTCGAAAATCTTTTAAAGAGCAAATGGATCGTAAATCTATTTTCCTGTAAAATACTGCAGACAGGTAGGTTGCGAGCCCAGATCGTTCAGCTCAGAACAATTATACAATAGTCCCGTGGCAAAGTATATAATATGTATATTAGTACCCGTGGGCTGGACCTGTTGGAAGCCTGTTGGTCACTACGGCTTTAAGGCTCCTTCGCCCCTAAAATTTGCAACTCGAACCCTTCAAACTTTGAACGAAATCTTGCTAATAAAGTTCTTGTCAGCTCGTACTACAACGTGGCTGTTACGTCAATCGCTGCGGACGAATCGTGCGAAAATAGTGGTTTTTAATTAATTGTGAGTAAAATAAGAAGTACATATTTTCAGAAAATAAGAACACAAAATCATTATTTGTTTTGTTAAGAAGTGAATAAATTATCATAATGTTTCGATTAAAATTGCAGTAGTTATATGGTTACAACGAGAAAAAAAAAGCGTCCAAGTGCGAGTCGGACTCGTCCATGAAGGGTTCCGTAGCAGCGGGTTTGGTAAATTGTGGTTTATGGTAATGTACATCATATATTTTTTCAGTTTTATCATTCTCTTATTTTAGAAGTTACAGATTGGGGAGTTGACACATTTTATCACATTGGAAGTGTCTCTGGCGCAAACTATTCAGTTTAGAAAAAAAATGATATTAGAAACCTTAATATCATTTTTGAAGACTCCCTTTCAGATACCCCTCACGTAGGGGTTTGATGAAAAAAAAATTTTTTTAGTTTCAGTTCTAAGTATGGGGAACCCCCAAAATGTATTGTTTTTTTTTTCTATTTTTGTGTGAAAATCTTAATGCGCTTCACAGAATACATCTACTTAGGTAACAGTAGGTATAGTTCTTGTAGTTTCGGAAAAAAGTGGCTGTGACATACGAACGGACAGACAGATAGAAATGACGAATCTATAAGGGTTACGTTTTTGCCATTTGTCAACGGATTTCTAAAAAAGGTGTATTAGAATTATTTTTTCCTTAGTTCTGTGTATTAAAAATAGAATTCGAGGATATCAAATAAGGATAAAAAATAATGTAAAGAAATTACTTCTGCATGGTTCGGAGGTGCACCCGGACAGTTCCCCCGTATCAGCGGATGTCGGGCAGCATCCAAATTAGCTATAAACGCGCATTTTTAGTGTTTAAGTTAACCCGTGTGTGTAGTGTGATCCATCAGGCGCACACAATCTTAATATTAGATTTAGCGTTCTGATGTTGTCTTTTTTATATGTAACTCAAAAAAAAATAAACAGATTAATTTTTTTTTATCAAAATCACTCTTCAAATCCTGTAAATTACAAAACATTTTTTTTTTCAATAAAAAATCCTTAATTGAAGTAAAAAGTGGTTACAGAGTTGGTCGCAGGCGGCGGTATAAGCCTTAATAACTCACTTGCTTTACTACGGGCCTTACACAACGTCGCCATTAGCTGGTTGGCGGGTTAGTAATTGCTCCCTTTAGGCTAAGTATTATATGGCACGAGTTATACTTTTAAGGCTGCTTACGTACATACATACGTTAACAATCCATAACGTAACTCGTTGGGGTAGAGTTCGTTTGCTGAATGACCTGCAGCTTTGACTAGAGTTGCCGCGAATAGTCGCTATTATTCGGTATTCGGCATTATTCGTCATTTTTTGGCTATTCGTCGAATACCGAATAATAATGTCTATTATTCGACATTCGGTGAATAGTAGTCTAAAATAAACTTTTAATGAAAAAAACTATAGGCTTAAATAATCACTTTATTTTTTCTTAAAAAACAGAACACACTTAGTTTAGTATTAATTATTATCATTAATATTAAATGTCATACAAAAATCAGCCATGTTAAAATTAGGCTTTTTAATAAATATTTAAAATCCAAAAGTCTTGTATTTTTAGATGATTTTAAGGCACTGGATACTAGTCTTTTCACCCCACTTCGGAGCAGGGTTGGAAATTATCGTACTTTGATGTACGATAATACATATTGTATTGTACCAGTGTCGAAATTATCGTACATATACGATAATTATCGTACATATACGATAATTATCGTACGTCTGGCAACGCTGTGCTTGTTGCCCAGCCTAAACACAAGCGAAATCAGTCGAGCGGGAAATCCATTAAGGCTTAATGTATTAAATGCTGGGTAATGGGTTACACAAAAGGAGGTATTCCCCGTAAAATAGGTAGGTATATAACGTACAAGAAATGGGTTGCCAGCATTTAAAAATGTAAAATCAGTATAATATCAGAATGTGAGACTGATTTCCTAATTTCATTTTCTTTTCTCATAATCTTCGAAAAAATTTTGATTACAGTAGGTAAAAAATAAATGATTCTACAAGCGTGATGGTACATTCGATAACAAATAATCTATTTTTCATATTCCTTTGTATTCGACTATTCGCCATAGGGAATGGCGATTAATCGGTATTCGACTATTCGCTATTACAACTATTCGCGGCAACTCTAGCTTTGACGGCTCGCGACATACACTCTATCAAAGAGGAAGCCTTGAGTTATATTGCGCTGCCCGCCGCGCCGCCGCCGACGTTTTCGGCGTCGCGATTGAACTCAGCGCGGCCTCTTTGTCGGAGTGTTTGACTGCCGGCTCGCGGCATTCATCAAAGATGCAGTTAAATAAGCGAACGAACTATTCGGTATCACAAACTTGGGAAAATTAGGCCATACTCCACACACGGGGGCTTAGTCCGGATAAGTGGATGTTGTAGGGCTAGTGGCGATTCCTACTGTATCAAGTTTTTAAGCCATCTCCTCTATAAGGCCTTCATCATATCAGTTCATATACGTCCCCACCGAGGGGCTCGAGCCTACCCTGAATTAGGGCGCTCAGGCCTGACTCGACCACTCGGGCCCAGTGCGGGTTGGTCGCCTTCACACACAACCTGCGAGTTTCTTCGCAGGCGTGTGCAGGTTTTCTCACGATGTTTCCCTTCACCTTTAAAGCAATCGGTAATGTACATAAGGCCTTAGACAGGTCTTAACGATTGGCAATTGGTGATTCCAGCTGTCACCAAAGCCTACCGGAACTGGTCCTTGCCTTCGCCTTAAGGTGTTGCCAGGAATAGCGGCCCTCACTGTATGCCCAAGGGGTCGGTCAGTGGGGACGCTATATCATAAACCTGATAGTTTAGCGTATCTGGTAGATATAGGAGAGGGCATGTCACCAAAGCCTGGAAACGGCCTTACCGTCTGGTCCCACACCAGACGGTAAGGCGACTAGCTAGATATCAATTTAATAAAAAACATTAAGTATAGGACATCTAAACACAGGGTGTAACAAAATTGGTGTAGGTCCCGTTAACTGGGGCTTCTACTCATCATACTGAACAACTTTTGTCTTAAAAGTTTGCTGAGTCCGCAAAAAAAAATTTGAACCCTTCATACAAAACGATGAGCTGATTGACCAATTTTGTGAATTTTTGTATGGAGCGTGGAATTTTTTTTTTGAGAATTGCCTAGGGGTTCCTTGGGGAAAGTTGTTCAGTATGATGAGTAGAAGCCTCAGGTAAAGGGTCCTACACCATTTTTTGGTGTATGCTCCATGGTATTGTCCATGCTTATAGTACGCAAGCAAGTAGATCAGAATTTGTATGATAGGTACTCTTTAGATAAGTAAATCTGTAAATGCCTTATTGTTGAATTGTTAAATCTACTAAGTGTTAGTAGCTTGCTTGCTTACTTGGTTGATCCAGTGGAGTAATCGTTCCCCCGAGTGCCCGAGGGTCGAGCCCGCATGTGTAAATTATGGCTTAGGCACGGGGCTTAGCCCACCGTTTAAAGATCAAGTCAAGCTGACACATTAGCTTGTGGGTTTAGACAAAGTATTGTATATATATAATATTAGTACTAACATATAGTATGGCCACTCCCTGCCGCTCTCAAGATTGCGACCTCACCCCCTCGTTACTCAGATTGATACAGGTTGGTTACAGTTTGGTTGTCGAACGTATAGGTTTCGCCGCCATTTTGTTCATTGCGTCATTCCTTTTTTGAAATGTCATTTCTGGCCCGTTGTATGAAGTGTCCAGGGTGTGGTTTAGGCAGCATTTTGAATACCTGCTTTTGCGCACGACTTTATTAATGACGTTTAGATCAAGCGTAGAACATTCTTGTAATAACTTGACGAATTAATTAAAGACTAGACTGCATAAAAATTTAACCACTCTTTTTTGGCCAGTCCGGTAAAAATGTATCCTATGTCACTGAGAGCGTCGGTGGCGCAACGGCAAGGGTCGCTACCTCCTATCCGGGAGGTCGTGGTTCAAATCCTGCCACGTACCAATGTGATTTCGAATTTCGATTTCATATGTACGTTTATCTGACTCTCTTATGGTGACGTCAACCAACGTGAGGAAACCTGCACACTTCTGCGAAGAAACTCGCCGGTTGTGTGTGAAGTCGCCCAACCCGCACTGGGCCCGCGTGGTCGACTTAGGGCCGATCGCCCTAATTCAAGGTAGGCTCGTGGTCCTCGGTGGGGACGTATAATTGTAGGTTTGTGTTGGAAAATCCTTAACCTGTATAGTCATCATATCGCCTCCCCCAAGGATTTCAACGACGACCGGTTATGCGCTGCCTGCATCCAGCGGCTTACCGCGACCTTCACCAGGTCATCCACCGAGTGGGAGGCCTACCTACGCTGTATCTATAGTAATTTGTAGTAATGTTTCGCTCTACTACTTTACAATTTATTCAATACTAGCTGTCCCGGCGAACTTCGTACCACCTTACACTACCCTACACTACCCTACCCTACCCTGTCCTATATAAGAACCTTCTCCCGACAATAACGAACTCAACAAAATAAGAATTAGCGAAATCGGTCCAGCCGTTCACGCGTGATGCAATGACCAAGGGAAATAGAGATTCATTCTTATATATAAAAGATTAAACGCATATTCTCCAACAGTTTCCACCATGTTTTGTTAGACCAGTTATTTGCACACACATTACTTTAATAGCCACATTACAGTGCCACGCTAAATGTGCACTTGTACAGTTCTAAATAAACATGAAGACAGTAACAAAAAGTTGACACGGATCACGTCACGTTGGTGGTATTGTCGAAATGTTGGACACGAGCGAGAGTTGAACGAACGAACGACCGACCTCACACACTCCGCTATTTACTTTAACTGTACCACAGAAGACTCAGTGATGCCAACTCTATATGTCAAAAAGTCGTTAGTCGTACGCTTGAAAAGTCGCTAGAACAATATAAAAATGGCAATTCTGTCGCTAGATGTATGGTGTTACTGTGCTTGAAAAGTCTGAAAAGTCGCTAAAATGTATGAAGCGTCGATTTTTTTTGTCGCTAGACTGATCCGAAAATACGTTAGATCTACCTAATAAGTCGCTAAATTGGCAACACTGAGTAGACTAGTGCTTTTTCATGCGCCTCCGCCCACGTGGAAATTCGTTTTTAACCGACTTCAAAAAAAGGAGGAGGTTTCTCAATTCAACCGTATATATATGTATATATTTTATGTGTGTTCGCGTATAACTCCGTCGTTTATGGACCGATTTTGATGATTCTTTTTTTGATGGAAAGGAGATATCCCAAGGGTGGTACCACGATAAGGAAACCAGGATTTTATGATGGCATCCCAGAGAAATCAAGGGGGGGAACCTTAGTTTCCTGTTTGAAGTCGGTTTTTTTTGTTTAAAATTATTATGACTGTCTTTGGTCGCAAGCGGCTCGCGAGCGTGGACATTATTCTCTAGATCCCTATCACAGATCGGGCTATTCTGATTAGCAGTCTATGTCATTTCCCGCCTCCTCAATCATCTCTGTTAAAAAAATCACAACAATCCATTGTTCCGTTGTGATGTTAAAGAAATTAAGTGTATTTTGTTCAGTTCCCTCAGGAACAGCATCGGACTATGATATTATCAAGGGATAAAAAGTAGCCTATGTCCTTCCCCGTGACAGAGGCTACCTGCATGCTAAACCGCCTCCGTGGCGCAATGGTTAGCCCATTCGCTTCACACCAGAAGGTCGCGGGTTCGATTCCCGGTGGGGTCAACTTGCAAGACTCGGTTTGGTTGGTAGTAGGGCATTTTCTAAGCCCGCCTGACTGGCTAGCTACCACCAACTTATCTAAGTCTTGCCGCCAAACATCAGTGTTAACAACATTGATGTGTTCCGGCTTGAAGATAAGATAGCCAGTTCTCCATTGCGTTGGGGAATCTTGGTAAGCCCGCTTCCATCTTCGACATCATCGTCACTTACCATCAGGTGAGATGTTGCCAATGGCTTACCAATTGTGAATAAAAAAAATAAAAAAACATCAAGATGGTCAAGGTGTTGAAGCGTGAAAACGTAACAAATAAACAAACACATTTTCACATTTCTAATATTAAGGCGGTATTATTACGGATCTTCGTTATTTTTGACGTCAATTACTCCTAAACCATAAAAAACCCAAGGTTGAAAAAAAATCCTTATTGTTGATGAGTCAAAAGCTATTAGAAATACGATTGAGCAGTTTTGGCTTGATAGAAAAATATTCCAAAGATAGGTCTACACCGTTACTTTCAACTCCTGTTATGACTTATCATCATATCAGCTCACATACGAGGGGCTCGAGCCAACCCTGAATTAGGGCCATCGGGCCCAGTGCGGGTTGGATGACTTATATTTTGAAGTGTAAATAAAAAAAATATACAACAATATTTGTTATGATAATACAAAGTATGTACATAATGGTATTATATTTTTTATACTTTCATTGTAGTTTATGAATTATGATTGAAACGAAAAGCCATTGAAAAAGTGTGATTATCTTCTTTACTATTTACACGTAAATAAAAAGACAGAGACAACTGTTCCAATCAATAACTCGCATTTATAAGGATGCATTGATAAATGTTCGTCCACGACGTGTAGTTAGTTGCATTGCATGCGCAAAGCTAATAGATAATAATAATTAATATCCGTACAGTCGCACACGCAATATTCTTGCCTCTAATTAAGTAGTACTTAATAAGTACACTTCGCTATGTACAGTGGCCAACACATCAAGCTATACACTCGTAGTGCGATTCTGATCCATATGCCTTCGGCATAAGAACGGTACAAAGTCCAAAGTGTGTGATGTGCTGGCCTGTGTACATGTACAAGCTACAACGCTTATTAATTTTATTGATGCGGTTTTTAAGGTTGCGCAGTCAAACTAAATTAATCAAAAATGTTAAAAAATACGACCCAAATAACAGGACTGTAATAGTTATTTATGGCACTTCCAAGTAATGAGAGCCATTGTAACACGAGTGCTAGTTAGGGCACAAAAGACAGCACTAGTGTTACAATGGCTAATTGCATGTAGTGGCATACAAAACTTTTTATACGACCATTGAAATTTTGTCATAATCATATATTAAATTTTTGAAGCCAAAGCCATAAAAATATTTAATAAGTTTCATTGTAGTACTTACAGTTGTCCCGTTTTGAAATGATCATTGTAAAACGGCTTGTAGGAATGAATACTTTTGTGATATGATTAGATCATCATCATCATATCAGCTCATATACGTCCCCACCGAGGGGCTCGAGCCTACCCTGCATTAGGGCATTATGATTAGATACCAAATAGAAAAACTATATTCTGCATAATACTAACTAAAAATTAAATCGACATTTTACAAAATTATTGGTTTTTCTTATTTTGTATTTTTATTCACAATTGGTAAGCCCTTAGCATCATCTCAACTGATGGTAAGTGACGATGAAGCCGAAGATGGAAGCGGGCTTACCAAGATTCCCCAACGCAATGGAGAACTGGCGATCTTATCTTCAAGCCGGAACACATCAATGTTGTTAACACTGATGTTTAGCGGCAAGACTTAGATAAGATGGTGATAGCTAGCCAGGCCACCAACCAAACCGAGTCTTACAAGTTAACTCCACCGCTAATCGAACCCGCAACCTCCTAGTGTAAAGCGAATGGACTAACTATTACGCCACGGCGGCGATTAGTTTAGTTTTATTTGTATAACGTCCAAACTCACTATACTTATAGCTGCACATAAGCCAATTATGGCTTCCGCAACCTTTAATAATATACTGTAAGAATTAAACTCTCCGATGTGATCTTTAAGCTACATAAATAAATAAACTAGGAACGCTTATAGTTTCGTCAAAGTTATATATTAGTACTAACATTCAGTATGAACACTCCCTGCCGCTCTCTAGATTGCGACCTCACCCCCTCGTCACCCAGATTGATACAGATTAGTTACAGTTTGGTCGTCGAACTTAAAGGATTTCGCCGCCATTTTGTTTGTTCCGTCATTCCTTTTTTGAAATGTCATTTCTGGCACGTTGTATGAAGTGTCCAGGGTGTGGTTTCGTAAGGGGGTTTATTTTTGTTTACTTACCTTATTATCGTACGGAGTATCGTTAAACAGGTCTCTCAAACCTACTAAAAGATTGCTGAGATCATTTTGGTAATTTTTATTAGAGTTGCATGTCCCCACTCCTCCAGCTGAACCGCTATATCAGGAAATCTGAAAAGTAGTGGACCGATGACCTGGTGAAGGTCGCGGTAAGCCGCTGGATGCGGGTAGCGCAGAACCGGTCGTCGTTGAAATCCTTGGGGGAGGCGATATGATGACTATACAGGTTTTAAGGATCTTCCAACACAAACCTACAATTATACGTCCCCACCGAGGACCGGTCGTTGTGGAAATCCCTAATGGAGGCCAATGTCCAGCAGTGGACGTCCTTCGGCTGATATGATGGTGATGATGAAAAGTATTGGAATCAGTAATCAATTGAAAAGGAAAATCATTGCGACCAAGTAGACTTTCTTAGTTTAGGAGCAATAGTCGAACAACTTAAGTGTTGCAGTTGGATTTGTAAAAAGTTTATAGATTTTTCTTACAAAATGTTCTATACCGACTGAAAAAATATTGTTTTTTTTTAATACACATTTATTTAAGTATTGAAAAGACTCCGGGAACCCTACTTTGCGCGTAGTCCAATACGCATTAGGCCTGTTTTTTGCTTCTTGTGATCTTGTCTTTTAATCTTCTTACGTACCGCTACATTTACTTCCACGCAAAATAATTATACATGTTTTATATCTATACACAAAAACTGGTGTATCATCATAATCACGCCTCAATAGATAAATTGATTAATTTTACTGCTGGTTAATGCGATACTGAAATTAATATCTATCTACGTTCCCGTTGTTCGTTGGAAAAAGAGTAAATTTAACGAGGTAAATTACCTAGTACAATCTTCAGGGATTAACTCCAATAAAAAACTCCACTTCACACTATTATATTACATCGATCTAAAATATTATAATAACCACAGCGAAAGGCACGCAGTGCTGCTATGCTGCTATATTAAACTAAACTAAGACGAAGACTCAGCGTTCCGGACTGGTTGGACAACGTAGTAAGTAGCTTATATCCTCTTTGTAACTCACAACACTGGTGGTTAATATTTATAACTGTTGTGTAAAATACAGTAACTGATATTTGTAGCTGTTACACTAGGGAGCCGGGTCGTTCCTTTCCCTCTAATATGGTTGATGGGAGCGATGGCTGACTCTCGCGTTTTACTCGTGACCGGGTGCTGTCCGTGTGAACTGGCCTACTCTTGTTAAATGCATTTAATGATTTTTTTTAATGTACATATAACTTTTCATGTTCTAATGACATAATCTGGTTTATATCAAGGATTTAATTTTGACGTTATTAACTAATTATTGTTTATTTTTGATTCCTCACAAATGACATTGTTATTATTATTTTATGACTATCAGAAAGAGTGTAATTTGCACCTATTTTGAATAAATATATTGAATTGAATTGAATACTCAATTATAATTACCTTAAGGCTCCTCCGTCCCTAAAAATTAGCAACTCGATTCACGTTGTTTCAAACATCAAACGAAATAACTCGCAAATAAAGTTCTTGTCAGCTCGTACTGCAACGTGGCTGTTACGTCAATCGCTGCGGACGAATCGTGCGAAAATTGTGGTTTTTAATTCATTATAACTAAAATAAGAATTTTAAAAAAAAAGTAAGAAAACTAAATCTTTTTATATTGTTTTGTTAAGAAGTTCATAAATTATCATAATGTTTCGATTACAATTGCAGTAGTTCTATGGTTGCAACTAGAAAAAAAGGGTGCATTAGGACATTTTTTTCTTTAGTTCTGTGTATTAAAATAGAATTCGAGGAAAACAAAATCACTCGTCATATCCTGTAAGTTACAAAACAATTTTTTTTCCGTAAAAAATGCTTAATTGAAGTAAAAAGTGGTTACAAAGTTGTTCGTTGGCGGCGATTATAAGCCTTAATTAAAGAATGCATACCGCACGCTGGCTGGCATTTGCGCAACACATTTTTTGGGACAAGTGTCTTTGTGACCACAATTAGGTTTGTGAAAAGAGTTTTTACACTTTACGTCAGGCATCCACACCCTGGACACTTCATACAACGGCCCAGAAATAATATTTCAAAAAAGGAATGACGGAACAAACAAAATGGCGGCGAAATCCTATACATTCGACAACTAAACTGTAACCAATCTGTATAAATCTGGGTGACGAGGGGGTGACGTCGCAATCTAGAGAGCGGCAGGTAGTGTCCATACTGTATGTTAGTACTTACTTACCTTATTATCGTATGGAGTATCGTTAAACAGGTCTTTCAAACCTACTAAAAGATTGCTGAGATCATTTTGGTAATTTTTGTTAGATTTGCATGTCCCCACCCCCACCCTCACCAGATAAACCGCTATTTCAGGAAATCTGAAAAGTAGTGGACCGATGACCTGGTGAAGGTCGCGGTAAGCCGCTGGATGCGGGTAGCGCAGAACCGGTCGTTGTGGAAATCCTTAAGGGAGGCCAATGTCCAGCAGTGGACGTCCTTCGGCTGATATGATGATGATGATGAAAAGTATTGGAATCAGTAATCAATTGAAAAGGAAAATCATTGCGACCAAGTAGACTTTCTTAGTTTAGGAGCAATAGTCGAACAACTTAAGTGTTGCAGTTGGATTTGTAAAAAGTTTATAGATTTTTCTTACAAAATGTTCTATACCGACTGAAAAAATATTGTTTTTTTTAATACACATTTATTTAAGTATTGAAAAGACTCCGGTAACCCTACTTTGCGCGTAGTCCAATACGCATTAGGCCTGTTTTTTGCCATATTAATGACTTCTTGTGATCTAGTCTTTTAATCTTCTTACGTGCCGCTACATTTACTTCCACGCAAAATAATTATACATGTTTTATATCTATACACAAAAACTGGTGTATCATCATAATCACGCCTCAATAGATAAATTGATTAATTTTACTGCTGGTTAATGCGATACTGAAATTAATATCTATCTACGTTCCCGTTGTTCGTTGGAAAAAGAGTAAATTTAACGAGGTAAATTACCTAGTACAACCTTCAGGGATTAACTCCAATAAAAAACTCCACTTCACACTATTATATTACATCGATCTAAAATATTATAATAACCACAGCGAAAGGCACGCAGTGCTGCTATGCTGCTATATTAAACTAAACTAAGACGAAGACTCAGCGTTCCGGACTGGTTGGACAACGTAGTAAGTAGCTTATATCCTCTTTGTAACTCACAACACTGGTGGTTAATATTTATAACTGTTGTGTAAAATACAGTAACTGATATTTGTAGCTGTTACACTAGGGAGCCGGGTCGTTCCTTTCCCTCTAATATGGTTGATGGGAGCGATGGCTGACTCTCGCGTTTTACTCGTGACCGGGTGCTGTCCGTGTGAACTGGCCTACTCTTGTTAAATGCATTTAATGATTTTTTTTAATGTACATATAACTTTTCATGTTCTAATGACATAATCTGGTTTATATCAAGGATTTAATTTTGACGTTATTAACTAATTATTGTTTATTTTTGATTCCTCACAAATGACATTGTTATTATTATTTTATGACTATCAGAAAGAGTGTAATTTGCACCTATTTTGAATAAATATATTGAATTGAATTGAATACTCAATTATAATTACCTTAAGGCTCCTCCGTCCCTAAAAATTAGCAACTCGATTCACGTTGTTTCAAACATCAAACGAAATAGCTCGCAAATAAAGTTCTTGTCAGCTCGTACTGCAACGTGGCTGTTACGTCAATCGCTGCGGACGAATCGTGCGAAAATTGTGGTTTTTAATTCATTATAACTAAAATAAGATTTTTTTTAAAAAGTAAGAAAACAAAATCTTTTTATATTGTTTTGTTAAGAAGTTCATAAATTATCATAATGTTTCGATTAAAATTGCAGCAGTTCTATGGTTGCAACTAGAAAAAAAGGGTGCATTAGGATATTTTTTTCTTTAGTTCTGTGTATTAAAATAGAATTCGAGGAAAACAAAATCGTTAAAAAATGCTTAATTGAAGTAAAAAGTGGTTACAAAGTTGTTCGTTGGCGGCGATATAAGCCTTAATTAAAGAATGCATACCGCACGCTGGCTGGCATTTGCGCAACACATTTTTTGGGACAAGTGTCTTTGTGACCACAATTAGGTTTGTGAAAAGAGTTTTTACGCTTTACGTCAGCCATCCACACCCTGGACACTTCATACAACGGCCCAGAAATAATATTTCAAAAAAGGAATGATGGAACAAACAAAATGGCGGTGAAATCCTATACATTCGACAACCAAACTGTAACCAATCTGTATAAATCTGGGTGACGAGGGGGTGACGTCGCAATCTAGAGAGCGGCAGGTAGTGTCCATACTGTATGTTAGTAATAATATATATACTTTGGCCATGCTCCGACCGAGAGGCGGCCGGTATGTGGACGGTGTTGCAGTAATATAAGGTCAAACGTACATCGCCCATGACACTTGTACGTTGTACATGTACAGTTAACTATTTCGGCAATGTGTATGATGCGGTCCTATTGTGAACTGCTATGTTAACTCCAAAAAGATTGTGAAGCCAATTTTAGAAGTGGTTGTGTTTGGAATGTTACATTCCATTTAAAGGCAGCTTTATGATTGCAAACAAACTTCTATTGAATATTCAAGACGAATAAATTGTCTTCCTTTATATGTCTAGACTGTAGAGTTGTCTCGAGTCTAGAGCAGCGGTTCTCAATCTTTTTAGCGATGGAGCACTTTTACAACCACAGATCTACTACATATAGATTTCTATATCGTGTGGCCACTATAATGCCTCTCGCTTTAACCGTTTTAAGCGTTTGTGTTGCAACCTTCATATTATTTCAATCAATTCAGGGTAAATTTCAATGTTATCAGCGCAACCTAGCGCCTTTGTAGTAGATCTGATGAAATTTAAGTAATGCTTTCGAAAAGCATTTATACAGCTTTATTTTTCAATATATTTCTTCAAAATCAGGGGTCACATAGAAACCTACAAACATATATTATTTTTATTAGGTAAAATTTAAATTTATTTGGCAACATTGAAAGAAGCATTGTTATCTAAGAAACTGTCAGATTTTGACAATTAGCCAGCAAAAAAGTGGTCATGCCGTTAAGGACAAAAAATAATATCAGTATCACCCCCGACCGTGATCGTAAAACTTGAATAATTCGAAAATCATTCTATAGGTTCTGTATTATTTTGATTTAGTTTTTGAAACTTCTACTTTTGTAGACTTGTGTTATCTATCATGTTACTTATGTGTGTCACCTCATCATTATCATCATATCAGCCGAGAGACGTCTACTGCTGGACAAAGGACTACCCCAAGGATTTTCACGACGACCGGTCTTGCGCTGCCCGCATCCAGAGGCTTCCCGCGACCTTCACCAGGTCGTGCGTCTACCGCGTGGGAGGCCTGCCTACGCTACGTCTTCAGTCGCCACTCGAGAACTTTACCACCCCAACGGCCATCTGTTCTACGACTGCACTGCCACTTCAGTTTAGCGATTCTGTGAACTTTTTCTGTTACTTTACCAAATTTTTGCCTATTATGTGACATCACTTTTTGTGCGTAAGCGGTTTTTTATATTTCTTTGGCGGAGCCCTGGCAGAGGCCTCGCGGAGCGGGCTCCGCGGAGCACACTTTGAGTATGGCTGGTCTAGAGGGACCTGAAAGTTTCTATAAGAGCTTTCATTTATAAGTTTCTCCTATCTGACCCGATTTGCTTCCTGTCCTAGCTCTCAGCTGAAGCGATCGTTTGGGTCGATCACGTGGGTTAACTAACGTGAAGCAAGGTCATTACCTGGATGGTTTTGCCTAATAGTGGCATTTTTCGCGTCCGTTTCCGCGCTTCGCCCAGTGGTACTTAAAAATCTGTCTTTGTCTATTTCTTTACGTGTAAAGAGGGAAGAAAATAACCAAACTTTTTCACTTTTTCGATGTTTTTCGTTTTTATTTTCATCATATTTATCTTAAATAAAAATCCATTCGATGTTTTCCCTTCAGTCACCTATGAACTTTATTTTAGTAAATAAATCATATTATCAAATTACTAATTTTAAGCAAACCGAAAATAGACGATAAAATGGCTCGAAAACCTTTGCGAAATTATTCTATCGAGTCAACTTTATTAAATAGTGTTTCCATTCGATATAGTCCCTCGGAACTATTGTCAATAATACCAGTATGTTTTCCTAGATTTAAAATTTACTGTTAACTACTTCAAAAATGAATTCTAAAAACCTGCTTAAGTGGATTTTTAGGTACCATTGCACCTCAAGCCGTTGGTGCCGGTTGCTATCACTAGATGGCAGTCGTAAAGCCGTGTCAGGTGCTTTATAGGTGGCTTGAAAAACTTCTGTCAGTGAGGTTTGCCACTAGCCCTACAAACTCCACCAACACGGACTTGGGCCCCCGTGTGTGGAGTATGGCGTAACCTTCCCGGGTTTTGGAAGAGACCCCATGTCCCAGCAGTAGGAACGTTTATATATAGGTTTCAAATTTAATGCAAATTCCAATTAAGTTGTCTACCAAAATAGCCCCTTTTTAACCGAATATAAAAAAAAGGAGGTTTCTCAATTCCACCGTACATATATATATGTCCAGCAGTGGACTTCCTTCGGCTGATATGATGATATATATATATATATATATATATATATATATATATATATATATTATATATATATATGTTATGAGTGTTCGCGGATAACTTCGTCATTTATGAACCGATTTTGATGATTCTTTTTTTGTTGGTAAGGGGATATCCCAAGGGTGGTACCATGATAAGGAAACCAGGATCTGATGATGGCATCCCAGAGAAATCGAGGGGAACTTTAGTTTCGTGTTCGAAGTCGATTTTTTTATTGTTAAAAATTATTTTATCCACAATTGATAAGCCCTTGGCATCATCTCACATGATGGTAAGCGACGATGATGCCGAAGATGGAAGCGGGCTTACCAAGATCCCCAACGCAATAGGGATTTGGCTATATTATCTTCAAGCCGGAACACATCAATGCTGTTAACACTGATGTTCGGCGGCAACACTTAGATAATATGGGGTAGCTAGACAGGCGGGCTATGAAAATGCCCTACCGCCAACCAAACCGAGTCTTTCAAAGTTGACCCCGCCGGGAATCGAATCCGCGACCGCCTGGTTGACGTTATTAACTTATTATTGTTTATTTCTTGATTCTTCACAAATGACATTGTTATTATTATTTTATGACTATCAGAGAGAGTGTAATTTGCACCTATTTTGAATCAATATATTGATTTGAATTGTGAAGCGAATGGGCTAACCATTAAGCCACGGAAAATATTAATAATAGAACAACATCAAGTAATTAGAATAAACGAAGATAATCAGAAGATGCTTCCTAAATCAATATATGTCTGTGCGTTGTGCCAAATGTCTTTGAACGTTATCTTTAGGTGTTGTAATGAGCGTGCATGCCAAATCGCTGTGCAGTTCATGGTCAATTGCCACAATCGGTCGGTTCGTGGTATGGGCACACCCTGGACACTTCATACAACGGGCCAGAAATGACATTTCATAAAAGGAATAACGGAACAAAGAAAATGGCGGCGAAATCCTATACGTTCGACAACCAAACTGTATCAATCTGGGTGACGAGGGGGTGAGGTCGCAATCTAGAGAGCGGCAGGGAGTGTCCATACTGTATGTTAGTACTAACATATACAGGGTGACTGGTAAGTAGTGCAAATCCTTTTAAGGGGATAAACTACATCTAATTTAGAACAAAAAAGTCATATTAACCGGGGGTCGGAAATCAACGGTTTTTGAGTTAAAGCCCATTTAGTTTTTCAATTTGGTATGTAAAACGCATTTGTTTAAATGTTTTGTGATTTTCCAAAAAAAACTATAATATAGTTGACTTGCAAAATACGATAAAAACTTCCTTATTTTATCAGCTTAATTTCAACCTAATAAAAATACAAATTAATTGCAACAAAAAACAATGATTGTTGTCAAAGGGGTGTCTCAAGTCCAAGTTTCCAATTTTACAATTAATTCTAATCGGCGATTATTATTTCTATATAGCTAGCCAGGCGGGCTTAGAAAGTGTCCTACCACCAACCAAACCGAGCCTTACAAATTGACCCCACCGGGAATCGAACCCGCGACCTTCTAGTGTGAAGCGGATGGACTACCAATACGCCACGGAGGCGGTTCAACTCCACAGATATACTTATTTCGGGGTAACGAGAAGAAACCCGCGATCGTTACCTACGCTATTAGTCCGTGACAATCGTATAAAGCACTTGTATATGTCACCGAGATATTGTGAAAACTGCGATATTACAATCTCACTAGGGTAAATTGTGAATCGGATCACAATATCACGGCCTATTCTTGTAACCAAAAAACCTGAAATTTTGACGTTTGACCCCAAATAACTTTTGTAGCACACATGGGATCGATGGGGACTTTTAACACTTTATTTCTAATGATGACCCCAAGGTCTCCACCAAAATTTGGCCCTCCGGCGTTTTTTTGTTATTTGATCACAATTTTTATGGCTAATTTGAACGGGCTACTAATTATTTACCAATATTAATATCACAAACGGTTTTTTTCCATTGTTTCAAATATCAAAGAAAAATATCCAATTTGTATTTTTCTTTTATTCCTCTCATTTCTTTGTAACCAATCGACAAACAAAAAGACTATTAAAGGGACTGTTGTTGAGAAAATTGTGTTTGTATTGAACGAGTGGCGAATTACCAGTTTTATAAAAACAAAGGGAAGAAAAGAAAGTGTATGGGCGCTGAGCGTTCGGTAACCGTGCGAAGGCGTCTCAGTGTCAGAATTACAGTCTCAGGTCATCGACCGACCTTGCGCATCGCAGGCCGCTCGTGACCCTCGCTGCCTCGAGGCCTGACGCCTGACGCCTCCGCAGACTCTCGCCGTGTCCACGTCTCCGCCGTGGCTCCGCGCCCACACACTGTTATCTACACCGGACCATTAATTCAATCACGACAACAAGACACATACATGTGGGTGGGACAGTGTGCTGTACGTACGCGTACTAAAAATCTCACTGCTTAAGAGTCTCCAGGAGGCTCGAGTTTCCATACAAACGTAGTTCCGCTTTAATACAAAAACTACATGCCGGATTGAATCCAAACTCTGTAAGTATATTGAGTAGACACATATCGATGTTTGTAATTAATTTTCATCGTAGTAAATTTTAACATAACTAAACGAAGGCTTAAATTAGTTTTGTACTGAAAGTTTGAAACTGCTCTTATTTTTTTCCGTTGTATATTAGTACATCGAAAACTAATTACAAACATTGATATGTGTTTCCTCAATATATTTGCAAAGTTGGGATTCAATCTGGCATGTAGTGTTTGTATCAAAGCGGAACTACGTTTGTATGGAAACTCGAGCCTCCTGGCGGACCTTAACTATTAGATCTTCACATCCTTATCGATTTCTGACATATCAGCCTACAATATCCTTTTACGATAAGATAAATCCAATGCAGCTACTACACTGTAATAGAAATGAAATAATACCGGCGAATGGCCAAGAAAGTTGTGCAAGGTCACGTATCGTCGTTTTATTAGTATTGCACAACTGGGCAGACGGATCTGGATCCACGCTGCCGTGGCGGCTCGTCCGTGCGTCATAATCGCGTGTTAATTTTAACTCGCGGAAGGGCACGCAGTAATATTGGTGCGTTTCCACTCCGGGAGTGTGTCTATCACGCCGTTTTCCATTAGTGACGGGCCCGCGAGCTCTGTTGAAGCAATAACAGCGGTGCCCACGCGCTGGTTTCGGCGTCTCTCTGTCTAAATACTCACAAAGCTGGCTCAAGTCCACTTTTGTAAATTCTCTCGTTTACCGCTAATCGCGACATAAATCCCAATGTTGATGCAGTGTTTGTGACCAAAACGGTGTTCCGTTGTTCCAGTACCTGATAAAGTTCAACGAGATAAAGACGAAGAAGGGGATCGAGCTGCTGCAGCACCTGGTGGAATACTATCATGCGCAGACGAACTACTTCCAGGACGGGCTGAAGACGATAGAGCACTTCGGCGTGTACGTGGCGGATCTCAGCGTGCAGCTGCAGAAGATTAGGCAGCAGCAAGACGACGAGAGGCGGCGGCTCCTCGAGCTGAGAAACATGTTGAGGGCGGCGGCGCCTCAGGACCGGGAGGTAAGGTTCAATGCTTTTTACATTTTGCGAAAAACAATAGGTAGTGTCTTCTCAAGCGAGTAAAAAAACTTTGTTTCAAGGTGGAACCTAATAAATCAAAATAATGGAAAACATTTCTAAAATGTAAACAAACAATTTTTTTTTATTTGAAACCAAAAAGTTTAAAGTAATTATGTACATACTGTGTTCGATAACAGCTGACAAACTGTGTAGTTGCTATCAACGCCCACCCCTTGGTAAGCAGAGGCGTTCCGACAAGCTATGCTAACTTTACATGAGATAGATGAACCATTCTAAGAGTATTATATGTACTAATACATATACTGTGATTATATACTAGGTTTTGTGTGTGTTTTTGTATGTACTGATATTGCCAACATACAATAATGCATTTAGTGTCAGAACCATTCTAAGAGTTTTAAATACTAGGTTATGTGTTTGTGTGTTTCTGTATGTCAATATCCAATATTATATTTAGCGTCATCACACTTGAGAGTTTAGAGCCATTCTGTGTACTTTACATTTACGTAGTGATAGAGGGTAGACGTCTAGCTTTCATCATCATCATCATATCACTGCTGGGCAAAGGCCTCCTCCAAGGATTTCCACGACGACCGGCTCTGCGCTGCCCGCATCCAGCGGCTTCCGGCGACCTTCACCACGGAGGCCTACTTACAACTACGTCTTCCAGTGCGCGGTCGCCACTCGAGAAGTTTGAGGTTTACGACCCCAACGGGTCATATGTTCTACGAGCTATGAGCTCTGCCTACTGCCACTTAGAAGTTTAGCGATTCTGTGATGTTTAGCTTTAAGTGAATCTTATTATGCACTCTGGGAAGGTATCAAAAGTGGCGATTTGCCACGACTAGATGACAATTCCATTCAATTCAATATTCTTTATTGCAATAAACCAATAAAACACTAGGAAGTGTTAACTATCTGGCACTTGTTGCTATTATTTTACGTGCCAGTCATCTCGGACAATTTTTTAAGCGAATCCTCTCTTCGTTGCTAATTTTTAACCGACTTAAGAAAATGGAGGTTTCTCAATTCGACCGTATATATTTTTTCAAAGTCAAAGTGATTTATTTGCATAAAAATATGGTTACAAAAGATCTTATAAATGTTAAATTAGAGGTACTCATACTTTACCAGAAAATCTGGCATGCAAAAATTGTAAAAAAAATTGTATTTGTAAAAAAAAAAAAAAAATTATGTGTGTTCGCGGATAACCATTTTTTTAAAATTCACAATTGGTAAGCCCTTGGCATTATCTCATCCGATGGTAAGTGGCGATAATGCCGTAGATGGAAGCGGGCTTACCAAGATTCTCCAACGTAATGGAGAACTTCGTCGTTTATGAACCGATTTTGATGATTCTTTTATTGTTAGATAGGAGATATCCCAAGGGTGGTACCATGATAAGGAAACCAGGATCTGATGATGGCATCCCAGAGAAATCGAGGGGAACCTCAGTTTCCTGTTTGAAGTCGGTTTTTTTTTGTTCAAAATTATATTTTAAGAACATGTTATTTCGTGTTCAGGTAGCACCGTCAATGGGCGGCTACTCCCTCCACCAGCTCCAAGGCGACAAACAACACGGAGTCTCACGGAGCGGTTACCTACTCAAGAAGTCAGAGGGAAAGGTGCGAAGAGTCTGGCAGAAGCGGCGCTGTCGGGTCACCGCCGAGGGTTTCCTGGACATCTTCCACGCGGACGAGAACAAACCGCCCGCGAGGGTCAACCTGCTGACGTGCCAGATAAAAGTAGCCGCCGAGGATAAGAGAGCGTTTGATCTAGTCTCATGTTAGTACTTGTAACTTTAATTATTATTATCTGACTATCATCATATCAGCTCATATACGTCCCCACTGAGGGGCTCGAGCCTACCCTGAATTAGGGCGATCGGGCCTTAGTCGACCACGCGGGACCAGTGCGGGTTGTCCGACTTCACACACAACCTTCGAGTTTCTTCGCAGGTGTGTGCAGGTTTCCTCACGATGTTTTCCTTCACTGTTAAAGCAATCGTACGTAAGTTTCGAAAAACTCATTGGTACATGGGCCGTCCGGATTTGAACCCGGCACCTCTGGTTAGGAGGACCGAGTATCTGACTATACAAGGTGTAAAAAAATTGGTGTAGGACCTGTTAACTGGGGCTTCTACTCATCATACTGAACAACTTTCCCCGAGGAACTAATAGTCAATTCGCAAAAAAATGTTTCGACGCGCTATACAAAAATGGAAAAAATTGGTTAATCAGCTGATCGTTTTGTACGAAGAGTTCAAATTTTTTTTGAGATTTCGGCAAACTTGTAGAACAAAAGTTGTTCAGTATGATGAGTAGAAGCCCCAGTTTTGTCCACACCCTGTATAGAGCGAGCCTACAAGCCGCTTTTCGCCCCTCAGAAGGGGAACGCGCGCACATCACACTTTTAACGCGAAAGTATTTTTTAAAAATTCTTAATTGGTAAACCCTTGACAACATCTCACCTGGTGGTAAGTGACGATGTTGCCGAAGATGGAAGCGGGCTTACCAAGATTCCCCAACGCAATGGGGAACTGGCTATCTTATCTTCATGCCGGAACACACCAATGATATCAACATTGATATTTGGCGGCAAGACTTAGATAAGATGGTGGTAGCTAGCCAAAGGAAGGTGTAAGCTAGCGGGCTTAGAAAATCGATGGATGTTTGTTTGTTCCACTTTCGTATGAACGGATTTAGATGAAATTTGGTAGTTAGAAAAATAAAGCACTACATATAGCCTTTGTTTTATTCCACGCTCGCGAGCCGCAGCAGCTCGTGCACCGTACACCCCCGTTTTCAGTCATATAAACTAGAACCATGCGAACTTCCATGGGTCTGATTGATCTGGAATCAAGCCGTATTCCCTGTGACAATAGATCCTTTTGGTATTTAGAAGTTGATCTGACGATGATATTTGTAGGTGGAATGAAGATCGCGAAATCGTCTTTTATTTTCAATAGAATAGTAGGAAATACGGTGTAGTTATTTGGAAATGGCCTAATATGTAAACAAATCGTGAAGTGGTTTCTTCAAAATAATTGTAAAATAAAAATCGTTATCCATACAAAGTAATAAATCTAATTTCTTGAATATGTATTGGCCGTTTGCAATGACAGGTACATATAAGTAAAACACGAAATTCTAGTAAATGTACGATTTCGTTTTTAAAATTCCTATGAAAAGCTCAAGATCTCAATATGTTTGTGAAAATATATTTTTTAAGAAAACTAAATAGTACACTTACTAGAGTTTTGTTTTTTGCTCAAGTGTATAAAGTCACGTTAGAATAGGTTTTACAACTTAATTGGTTTTTTGGAAGACGTTTTTACAAGCTTTTATTTAACTTGCAATGTATGTATGTTTGTTCGGGTGGAATCTTGCAAGTTAAATATAATCCACTTCCCGGTTTCCGATTGAGCTGAAATTTTGCATGCATATGTATATCGCGTGACAATGCAATATGATAAGCTTGTACTTAAAAGTTTTTTAGGTTTTTCGAAAGTTATTTGATACTAGCTTTTGCCCGTAGCTTCGCCCGCGTGGACATTGTTTTTATGACTGTCTTCGAGGGTGCGCGGTGCGTGGACATAAATGTTCTCCAGATCCATTGGGAAATATGTCAGGATATGCTTATTAGTAAATCATGTCATTTCTCAACTCCTAAACCATCTCTGTGCAAAAAATCACACAATCCATTGTTCCGTTGCGATGTTATAGAAATTAACCAAAAAAAAAGTATATTTTCAGTTCCCTCAGGAACTGTATTGGGCTCCGCTATTTTCACATGATTAAAAGTAGCCTATGTCCTTCCTCGTGTCAGAGGCTACCTGCATGCCAAATTTCATAAAGATTGGTCAAGGCGTTGAAGCGTGAAAAGTTAACAAACAAACAAATAAACACATTTTCACATTTATAATATTAGTAAGGATTTCGATCCGTTGTATTTATTTATTTATCTGAATCGTAGTTTGTAGATAATAACGCCTTTCCCAGATAACCGCACTTACCACTTTCAAGCTGATGACGAGGGCGAACAGAGAGCGTGGACATCTGTCCTTGTGAACTGCAAGGAGGGTGCTCTGATGCGGGCGTTCCACCAGCAGGCCGGGGAGAGCAACGATAACGGACACTCGCTCATAGACCTGCAGAGGTCGATCATCAGGGCTGTGAGGGCGATGCCCGGCAACCAAGTGTGTGCCGACTGTGGCTCCACGAATGGTGAGAGAGTTTGACGCTATTTAATAATGGACCTAGGATGCTGTTGGGGCTGCCGCGATTCTGCAGTGCATCGTCGATGTTATGTGCCTCAGCAATTGATTGATGATTATTTGCAATTTTTTTTATTCACAATTGGTAAGCCTCATCATCATAAGCATCATCTCACCTGATGGTAAGTGACGATGATGCCGAAGATGGAAGCGGGCTTACCAAGATTCCCCAACGCAATGGAGAACTGGCTATCTTATCTTCATGTCGGAACACATCAATGTTTTTAACACACTAATGTTTGGCGTCAAGACTTAGATAAAAGGAAATTAGATAGGAGGAAAAGGGTTGGCTCCTTGATGCACCGTGTTCGCGGCAGCGCTAGCAGTCTCCTAACTACTGTTGAGGACAGGATTGATAGCCCTATGGTAGGGCGCTGGGTTACTGTCCATCTCGCCCCAAACCGTAAGCTTTGAAAACTTTTATTTGCTTCAGTGCTACTAACCTATAATTTGTGTGTTTTTTACTGACCCTTGTAACTATGAATTTCTTGTGATTTGAAATAAAAATTATTCTATTCTATCCTTAAGCTTTTCAGCTTAGATTTATTTTGACCACCTCCGTGGCGTAATGGTTAAGCCCATTAGCTTCGATTGCCTAACTTTGTAAGACTCGGTTTGGTTTGTAGAAACGCATTTTTAAGCCGGGTTAGCTACCACCATCTTATTTACTTACATCTTGTTACAATTTTCTTTGAGGTCGGTGCCAGCAAGGCGATCGAATCTTAAACATTTGATAGGTAAGTAGCTGTGTGCTGGTACCGACTTCAAAAAAAATTGTAGTGCCCTAATTTGAATCGTACCTACCTTTGATTTCACTATTGTTGGTTAATTTCGTGTATTTATATTTCATACTTTTGAGCATTTTCTTTTTGAAGTCGGTTTTTAGTTTTTTAAACTTTTATTTTATATTGAATTTGCAAATACAGCTTCATAGAGTAGATAATGATAAAATACGTGTTTTAATAATAGTGGGCGGAAACCAGGCGAAACCACATCCGCCCCTTTAACCTTGACCATAAATAACTCACCAGGGCCAGGGGTCACGATCCGATAAACTATTTCCTTCCTCTCATTAACGGCCATTACCAATATATCAGAATTAAAGCGCGTATGCTCGGAGTTTCTCTGCGCGATCGAATCAAAAACGAGGAGATCCGCAGGAGAACCAAAGAAACCGACATGGCTCACAGAATAGCTAAACTGAAGTGGCAGTGGGCAGGGCACAAAGCTTGCAGAACAAGATGGTCGTTGGGGTAGTAAAGTGAAGATCGCGGACCGGTCGTCGTGGAAATCCTTTGGAGAGGCCTTTGTCTAGCAGTGGACGTCTTTCGGCTGATGTGATGATGATGATGAAAGCACCTATAAGTTGATTTGTCTGAATATTCATTCTATAATTTTTCTGAAGGTGCTTTTGGCAAGTTATTCTCTTCTAATAATTTTGAACTCACAGATTCAAGATTCAAGGTATTTATTCAAAATAGGTCTTATATGTCCTTTATGTCTTTTATGTCTTTTAGGTGCAAATTACACTCTTTCTGATAGTCATAAAATAATAATAACATAATTTCATTTGTGAAAAATCAAGAAATAAACAATCATTACTTAATAATGTCAAAATTCAATCCTTGAAATAATCCAGATTATGTCATTAGAACATGAAAACAATATGACACGAAAGTTTTACATAAAAGTCATTTAATGTCATTGATACCTTTGATAAGAGTAGGCCAGTTCACACGGGCAGCGCCCGGTCACGAGTATAACGCGAGAGTCAACCATCGCTCCCATCAACAATATTTGAGGGATAGGACCGACCCGACAGTCTAAAAACTCCTAAAGTTTATTAAAAAAACACCACCATAAATGAAACGAAGTTTTCTAGCCATACACAGTGTTTCGCCAACCAACTGTGAGGCGATAGATAAAATAATAATTTCTTTTTTTGAACTTTTATTACAGTGAATGTGAGCGTGACTTCCTTAACTAATGCTTATCTTGACGTCGTTATTTAAAACGTCGCATTAATTAATATTAATTAACGAATTCGCACTTTCAAGTTTACTAAAATATCAGTGCAACTAACTCTAAGCGCACATAATCTTTTTTATATTAAGATTTGCGTTGTTGTGAGGCATCATGTGTTTTCTTTTTAATGAAATAAACAGTTTTTAAATATTTTTAGATAAGATAACATTATTTTATTTATATTGGTATAAATTTAGATGTTTCACTTCAATGGGGACCACACATTGAAACATTTAGTTCTGCTGCTTATGCCTTTAAGAAAATAAGACAGTTATCGGATGTAGGTACTGCGAGACTAGTGTATTTTAGTTACTTCCATAGTATAATGTCTTATGGCATATTACTGTGGGGGCATGCGGCTGATATAGAAACTATTTTCATCTTGCAGAAAAGAGCTATCCGCGCAATCTATCAGATGCGATCACGTGAGTCGTTAAAGAATAAGTTCAAAGAAATCAATATTTTAACTGTAGCTTGTCAATTTACATATGAAAACATCATGTACGTTGGTAGGAATTTGCATTTATTCCCTAAAAACAGTGACAGGCATAATTTGATTTCAGAAATGTAAATAAAATAGATATAGCCTTTTCGAGACTGAATAAGGTTAAAAAGTCATTTGTGGGGCAGTGTATAAGATTCTACAATAAAATTCCAGAAAATGTAACTAGTTTGTCAGAGAATAAATTCAAGATTCATCTCAAAAAATGCTTGTGCTTGTATAATAAAATAATAGATTATGTAAATGACAAAAATATATATGTTGATTCTATTACAAATTCCATTACCTGAGACTGTAATCTGAATCATGACATTATGCAATAGACAATAAGTTTTGTGTTCACTATTTTAAAGTGTGTGTAAACACCTATGTATTTAAAATAAATAAATTTGATTTGATTTAAATTTAAGTGTATAATGTTTTTCTGAATTCTTATTTTCTTTTCAGGTCTTTTACTTTTAATTAAATTCTTTCATCTCTAAGCACGCATCTTCAACCCACGCCCTTACAAAACCGTACCTACGAAGTCGTGCTACATACTTAAATTTTTGCCTTCTTTTCAGACCCAACATGGCTGTCAACAAACTTCGGTTAGTGTGTATAGAATGTTCCGGAAGCCACCGGGAGCTTGGAGTTCACATTTCTCGAATACAATCGTTAACACTGGACCGATTGAGCACGTCGCAACTGCTTATAGCACGCAATATGGGCAATCAGATGTTTAATGAAATTATGGAGAACACGCTTGATGAGAGGGATAAACTTACTCCGGAGAGTACAATGTAAGTAGAGCAGCACTTATACAGCGTGGCTAGTACATAACTGACAACCTCTTAACTAGTGATTCTGCTTATTGAACTTTACATTATAGCTTTCATCTAAATCGGTTTTAGCTGAACAGAACAGATAGCTAAAAATATTATTAGCCGCTATTATTCGCAAAAAATGTGCATCCCTAAGAGCGTCGGTGGCGCATCGGCATGGGCCGTTACCTCCTATCCGGGAGGTCGCGGTTCGAGTCGTGCCACGTACCAATGTGTTTTCGAATTTCGATCTCATATGTACGTTTATCCGACGCTCTTACGGTGAAGGAAAAACATCGTAAGAAACCCTGCACACATCTGCGAAGAAACTCGAAGGTTGTGTGTGAAGTTGACCAAGGCCCGATCGCCCTAATTCAGGGTAGGCTCGAGCCCCTCAGTGGGGACGTATATATGAGCTGATGTGAGTGCATCCCTACTGTTCAGAGTGTGGGCCAGAAACAACAACATACTAAAAACAATAGCAGCAAAATGTGACTGCAGGCCACTGTGTGCAGGTGGCTATCAGATAGCCTCTCTTGACTGTCTGGTGGACATCTGGACATGGAAATTATAAGGTATCACAAGAATCGTCTACTGATATAGTTTGTAAGCTTGTAAATAACAACATATGGATTTAATCTGATTGTTTTTAAAGCAAGTTCATAATATGAAGTCCCAATTGTTTTTAGATTCAAGCAAAGTTACGAGATTGAGAGTTATGTACCAGTGACGCTGTACATAAGTTTGAGAGTTATGTACCAGTGACGCTGTACATAAGGTTGAGAGTTATGTACCAGTGACGCTGTACATAAGGTTGAGAGTTATGTACCAGAGACGCTGTACATAAGCCACATTTCTTCTCTTCTCAATTTTATTTTTTTAATTTCCTTGCATTAATGTAACTTTAGGGACTTTTAATCGACGGGGACGACCAGTCTAACTAAAGTTCAGAGAACCCACTTTACCCTGATATTTTTTTTGAATTTTCTATAATTGCATGTGAATTGTTATTTTTTTCTGAATTGGAAAAAGTATTTACTAAATCAAAAAAAAATCGAAAACCTAAAAAAAAATTAGGTACTAGCTTTAAATATTGTATTGTCACGCGATATCTGCATAAAAAATTTCAGCTCAATCGGAAACCGGGAAGTGGGTCAAATTTAATATGCAAGATTTCATTACAGACACCGGGACAGGTGAAACTAAATGAAAGCTTGTAAAAATTGCAATTAAAAATTCAACGTTGATCGTTTTGACTATCAGTAGGGTAGGCTAGGTTTTTAAGAAGTTTGGAGACGTTCTTAAGGTCTCTGGGTTGAGTTTTCAGTTACCTTGTAATATTAATCAATCAATAGTAACTAGCATTGTATAATCCGCGCGCGATGGAAACGCGAAGGAACCTTGTCACCGTGACGCACGCGACTAGGTACGCGAAGTCAAAACGATAAGGTTCCAATTTTGCGACATGCAATACTTTCAAGTGTCTCAGTTCGAAAAGGTCTATTACATTTTGTATCGCGCGCGGATTATAATATTAATTAAGTAGTTGTGGCTGTTTAGAAAGCTGGGAACCCTTGTTTTTGGTTAAGGCGAGGCATTTGAAACTTTGACCGCAGGGATCTCGATTTTTCTCAGCAATTACAAAACATATGGAAGTGATATTTTATAACCTGATTCTTCATTTCAATGACTTCATTTTGTCAGTTGCAGAAACACGATTCGTTAACTTTTATAACAAAATCTTGGTAATCCCGCTTCCATCTTCGGTAACATCGTCACTTACCACCAGTTGAGATGTTGTCAAGGGTTTACCAATTGTAAATTAAACATATATATATATATATATATATATATATATATATATATATATATATATATATATATATATATATATATATATATATATATATATATATATATATATATATATATATATATATATATATATATATATATATATATATATATATATATATATATATATATATATATATATATATGAAAGAAACCTCTTTTAAAACGGAGATTTGCAAACTACACGTAAACTAGACCGATTTAAACCTGTATATTTTCTTAGTTCATTAGTCTAAGTAATATTTAATTAAAACAAAAAAAAACATTGATAAAAGTGCAAGAGTGTGCTTATTATCTTTACTCTTTACACGTAAAGAAATAAACAGAGACAACTGTTCCCATCAATGCCTTTACCTCGCCTTGAGTGATTCGTTGGTTGAGAATAATATTTCAAAAATATGGCAAATTAAAACGCAGCCTGGTCCAAGAGCTGCCACGTATGTGTGGTGTACTAAGATATGTACCCTTTATGACAATAAATTGTTGAACCGGTTTAAAAGTTGAAGTTCTTTGAACAAGCATTGCAAACCTGCACACGCCTGCGAAGAAACTCGAAGGTTGTGTGTGAAGTCGACCAACCCGCACTGGGCCCGCGTGGTCGACCAAGGATCGATCGCCCTAATTCAGGGTAGTCTCGAGCCCCGTATATGGGGACGTATATGAGCTGATATGATGAATGAGCATTTAGCAAGTAACAAGTTATGTTTGTCAGCAAATACGTCAAGTCTTCCGGGCCAGATTTTGATAGAACTACTACAAGTCTGCAGCCTCTGAAGTGCTCTTTTATACTGTGATATACCACACATCTGTGGCTGCTCTTGGACCACTTTTGCCCACCAACATTTTAATCATAGTTCTTTGATTTAGGGAAGAACGATTAAGGTTTATCCGTGAAAAGTACGTGTACCGTGCGTTCGCGGCACATACCTGCTGTGATGCGGCGGAGAGGCTGTCGGAAGTGGAGCACGCGGTCAACAATGGTCACCTGCAGAACTTGTTGCAAGCGTACGCGGAGGGAGCGGACTTGGCCGCTACACTGCCGTGCTCCGTGAGTATAAGAATATGGCCGTTTTCAAGCCCTTTTTTACATTCGCTGATAATGACACCGACCGATATCGACGGACAATTAATCTCGTACATTTAGCTTTCACACTGTCTTTATCGTCGCCTACAGCGACCGACACCGATATCGGCGCCGATACCGATAACTACACGGTGTGGGTTGAAATAAATAAATATTCTGGGACAAATCACACATGGTCATCTGGCCCCAAAGTAGGATTCCCTGTGTTATGAGAACCAGAGACTGATATAAATACTTATATACGTTTCAATACATACATATATAGATATTTAACACCCAGACACAGAGCAAACAAATCTGCTCATCACACAAGTGTTTGACCTGGGTGGGGATCGAACACACAACTCTCGGATCAGTAGTCAAGAGCACTTACCACTGAGCCACCGAGTCAGTCAGAAAGCAGCGGGTCAGGGGAAGAAACGGCGACAAGACGCGCGCGTCCCGCCATACTTTGTTTATTTGCACCTTTACAGCTAGACGTGTATGGAAAAAAATTCGAAGTTTAAATATTTAACTTGTCGATACGAAGTACTATCGTTTGGTGCGGTGCGGCCACCGATATCGGGTCGAGATGTCGGTATCGTTATCGGCTAACATGAACGCACTATCCTTTCCATCATCAATGTGGGCTATTTGCGACTGTAACAGAAGATTTAGTCAGTGTTGTGGAAGGATTGTCTTCTATACGTACATGCAATGTGCTGCCCGAGATACAACTATGGAAACGCAGGCTGCCCGGGACCTGCGTTATCCTTTCGGCCTAACTGGCCACACCTGCAAACAAGACAAGTCGATACGTGGGTTAAACCCTGCTGAAACCCCGTGCTGGGTTTGGTTTTGAAGCTTTCTTTCTCCTAGGCGGGTTGCACTCAAATGTCATCGAGGCCCATCTCTATGCTACCTAAATGTACTGCCGATTAGCTCAGTTAAGACGCGAGGGTGAAACATACACGCAAACAAACTCACCTTCGAAAATTAGCTCAGTTTAGTCGAGAGGGTGAAACATACACGCCAACAAACTCACCTACGAAGATTAGCTCAGTTTTGACGCAAGGGTGAAACATACACACCAACAAAAACTTTTGAATGTTAGCTCAGTATGGACGCAAGGGTGAAACATACACGCAAACAAACTCACCTTCGAAGATTAGCTCAGTTTTGACGCAAGGGTGAAACATATACACGCAAACATACTTGCCTTCGAAAATTGGACCCTGGATGTTAGTAGATGACTGGTGGTATTCCGAAGTTCGGGAAAAACTTAAACAATAAGCAACATAGCTACTGGCTAGTGACATCGAGGGGCAATCCTTATTTATGTAGGTAGTCTGTTTATCAAGTATTGCAATAAAAAACCATAATTAAAAATGAACTACGTCATTGCGGGATCTTTTCTTTGTATCACGACTTTCATCATATCTTAACTAAAAACAATTCAAGGATTGATGGCTTCAGCCAGTAACTCTGTCCTTTTATTCCAACTTTACTGCAGTAATTTAAATAAGTTGATTTTAATAGTAAATTTTGCCTAAAATCTACACATCTTTAGTAATTTTTATCAAAACAATACATCATCATATCGGCTCATATACGTCCCCACCGAGGGGCTCGAGCCTACCCTGAATTAGGGCGATCGGGCCTTAGTCAACCACGCGGCCCCAGTGCGGGTTGGTCGACTTCACACACAACCTGCGAGTTTCTCCGCAGGCGTGTGCAGGTTTCCTCACGATGTTTCACCGTAAGAGCGAAATCACATCGAAATCACATTGGTACGTGGCAGGATTCGATCCACGACCTCCCGAATAGGAGGCGGCGGCCCTAGCCATTACACCACCGACAACAATACAAATCCATTAAAAATACCGGAAAACCTTTAACACAAACGAACTTTGCAGGACTGCGGTGAATCAGCTCTCCACTTGGCCATTTTGCGAGAGCTAGGCGACGGGTCCTGCCTCCACATAGTCGATTTTCTAGTCCAGAACGGCGGCCCACAACTGCTAGACAAGACCACCAGCAACGGAATGACGGCCCTACACTTGTGTGCGGTGACGGATAGAACTGAGCCTATGAAGCTGTTGCTCAAAGCTGGTGCTGACACGACGATCAAAGATGGCAGCGGAAGAACCGCTTTGCAAATAGCGACGCAGTTGGGACATCATGCGTGCCAAGAGTTGGTAAGAATGTTTTTTATCGCATCTATTCAAAATGAGATGGTTGGTTCTTCGTAAGCAGGTACCAAAATATCTCTTTAATTCCTAGAGGCCAAGAGTGATAGTAAATGTTCCAATCACCAAAGAGATCGATCACGAACATTGTATGAACCATAAATAAACGTACTATTCTTATTTATAAGTTGCACTTACTTATTTTCTCATAGAGGGTGATAAAAAGCATAGTGTCCACCTCGGGAACGACACTATTTTAAACTCGAGTTACGTACTTTGGATCCCTCGCTGCGCTCAGGATTCTACTTAAGAATCCTTTGCTTCGCTCTGGATTCAAAGAAACACTCTTGCCTTTGAAAAAGTTGATCGCTCCTTAGCAAATCAATCTACTATATTGTCACCACACCTGTTGAGGATATTTCGGAATCCCCAAATGAACGAGTTTTGTTAACATCTTCGATAAGTGTACAGGATACGCAATGCCAATGTCAGTGAGTGTCCTAGAGGTGGTCCCAAATGAAATGCAATGGTCTTGTCAGATGGATCTCTAATTGAACACTAATTTAAAAAATAATAAAATTATGCTAAGTCGTCGTGCGATAAAGCACTCTTAACTGCGTCGCGGGCAAAGTACACTGTAGAAGCGCGACTGCTTCCAAATCTTAGCAAAATTATTTAAAAATAAACTACATGTACGTATGTAAGTCGTACAATAAGTACTTGTAATTATTGTCCTATCCTTGGATACAAAACATCTAATTACAAAATAATCCTTGTTTGTTTTATACAAAACAAACTTCAAAAACATCGGGACAGTTTGACAGGAGAAGAGGATAGAAATATTCAAATAGCCATGTTAGACACAGACGCAAATCGCGAAAGTCGATATACCACTTTAACAAAAAGGGTTTCTATATTTTCGGACACTTTTGACTGCGTGACGGTAAATCACTTTCTTTGTTGTATGTTATCTATAGCCTTATCTCCCATCATTCATCATATCACCTCGTATACGTTCCCACCGAGGGGCTCGAGCCTACCCTGAATTAGGGCGATCGGGCCTTAGTCGACCGCGCGGGCCCAGTGCGGCTTGGTCGACTTCACACAACCTGCGAGTTTCTTCGCAGGCGTGTGCCTCAAGATGTTTTCCTTTACCGTAAGAGCGTCGGATAAACGTACATATGAAATATAAATTCGAAATCACATTGATACGTGGTGGGATTCGAACCACGACCTCCCGGACAGGAGGCGGCGGCCCTAGCTGTTAGGTCATCGACGCTCCTATCATTATCTCTTATCATTGTTAGGGGGCTGATCTTATACACACATGAAGGAAAAAAAAAATTGCGGCGCGTTATTTTTTTTACTCACAATGGGTAAGCCCCTAATTATAATCACGCATTTTTTTAACCGACTTACGAGGAAAAGGAGGGATATTGTTACGGGATATCTTCGCAGATTGTGAACCGATTTTCATTATTCTTTATTTTTTATTCGATAGGGTTTTCTTCCAGGTTGGTCCTATATAAAATTTATCAAAATCGGTTCAATACATTTTTTTTCCTTTTTAAGCGTTTCCAATTATTCCTCCATGGATACGTATTTTTCTGCTGTTTTCTGCAGGCATATAGATTGGCACAGATCTTATCTTGACATAAGCTATAGATAATTGAATAAGTGAGTAATATAAAAGCAAACGCAGCACATCACATTCTGAACAAAACGCTGTAATCGTATTTTTTTTTGTTTTACTTTTTTTTAAATAACTTTTATATAAAATGACTTTGACTGAAAATAATGTTAATAACAAAAAACCAAATATTATTATAAATTAGTAATAACCTAAAAATTGCTAAATTAAATATGGATGGTCGGTGGCTCAACCGGTAACGACTCAGTCCATCTAACCAGAGGTACCGGGTTCAAATCTCCTATGTACGTTTATCCGACGCTCTTACGGTGAAGGAAAACATCGTGAGGAAACCTGCACACATCTGCGAAGAAAGTCGAAGGTTGTGTGTGAAGTCGACCAACCCGCACTGGGCCCGCGTGGTCGACTAAGGCCTAATCGCCCTGGTTCAGGGTAGGCTCGAGCCCCTCGGTGGGGACGTATATGAGATGTTATAATAAATATGGATAATGCTGCTTTTGCGTTTCACTTGCGGATATTGCTGTTTTTGCACTGTTCTTAAGTGGATGTTTCTAGTTTTGCTAGAACTGCTAAGAAAATGGCGGATGAATAACGTCACCTGATTGGTCCAAAAGGATGTTGCTGTTTTTGTTGTGTACGTACTATGATGGATGATGCTGTTTTTGTTACCAATCTTAGTTTAAAAAGCTGTTTTTCTAAGGGATTTTTCTGGTTTTGCTACTATTAAATAATGCAGTGAAGGAAAGCCGCCACAGATCTACCAAACTACATTCAAAGTTGCCAATGTGGATGTTGCTGCCTTGGATTTTATATGACTCAAGTGCCTGGTGCGGTCCCATCGTTCCAATAATTTTAATGACTTTATTGGCTAAAGTATTTATTGTTGTCTTCATTGTACTTTCAGTTGGAGAACGTAGATAAACGTGAGAAGAGCATGTTCGAGAACATAAACATAGACTGGAATTTGTCACACGACGACGGCTCAACGGATTTTTCAGATGACGACACCGTTATTGATGAAAGGGTAAGTCTGTTTACTATTAAATCTGATGTTTTTAGTGTTTCGTATTTCAATTAACCACCTCCGTAGCTCAGAGGCAAAGTTCTCTGGCTTTACACAGGAGGTCGCGGGTTCGATTCCCGGCGGGGTCAATTGTAAAACTCGGTTTGGTTGGTGGTAGGGCATTTTCTAAGCCCGCCTGGCTAGCTACCACCATCTTATCTAAGTCTTGCCGCCAAATATCAATGTTGATATCATTGGTGTGTTCCGGCATGAAGATAAGATAGCCAGTTCCCCATTGCGTTGGGGAATCTTGGTAAGCCCGCTTCCATCTTCGGCAACATCGTCACTTACCATCAGGTGAGATGATGCCAAGGGCTTACCAATTGTAAATAAAAAAAATGGTAATAATTTTCGAAAAACCTAAAAACTTTTAGGTACAAGCTTTTCATATTGCATTGTCACGCGATAAACATATGCATGCAAAATTTCAGCTCATCGGAAACCGGGAAGTGGGTCAAATTTAACTTGCAAGATTTCACCCGAACATACATTGCAAGTTAAATAAAAGCTTGTTAAAACAGAACCATTATAGAATCACTTGTTTGGCTGTTGTCCGTCCGTTTGTCACAGCTAATTTGCTCGGAAGCTACTGGACCAATTGAGTTGAAATTTGGAACACATATGTAGGTCGGTGACTCAAAGACGGACGTGTAACGTTAATAAATGAATTTTAAACATCGGGCCCAATTTTGTGGGCAAATAATATTTTAAAATAGTTTAAAATATATATATTGTGACATATCAAATGAAAGGGCTTGTCGTGAGAATACCTAGTATATTTTTAAGATAAATAGTTTTGAAGTTATTTAAAAAATAGGTTAAAATTCATCATCCCCTCTTACCCCTTATCTCCGAACTACTGAGACTAAAATCTTGAAAAAATCACTTGAATGCATCCCCCCAGGAAAGATGAAATTTCTAAAGCCGGAATAGGTAGATCCCTATTTACCTGGAGCAAAGTATGAACTGAGAGGTATTGTTCTGTTGGTAGTTAATGTTTTGGTGCGGAACCCTGTTTGTGTAACCCCGACTTGCACTTTGCCTGTTTTACCCATGGATGTCTATTTCTATGGATAACGTTCAACAGTATCATTAAAAGGTTTTGTTCTACTTCACAGACAGAGATTTGTTACCATAAATGGGTTATGTCAAAGTGTATATTGATACGGATTGGTTACAGTTTAGTTGTCGGACGTATAGGATTTCACCGCCGTTTTGTTTGTTCCGTCATTCGTTTTTTGAAATGTCATTTCTGGCCCGTTGTATGAAGTGGTTATGCACTAACAAACCACATTTGAAAATGGAACCCAAATACACACACAATATTATAGGCAGTTCGCTTTCATGGCACCGAATGCTTCTAAGAAAAGAGATGCCAATTGGCATCATTTTATTTGCTTTACTTTTTGGACGCATGTAACCTATCTGCTTCCCCTTATATAGATAGATAGATAACACGTTTATTTGTCACTGCAATCACACACATATTATTACACTCATACATAAGATAAAACAAAACAATACAAAAATAAAACAATGAAAACAATACAAAAACAATGAAAAAAAAGAATACAAAAACATATGTGTGTTGCATATAGCATTAGCATTGAAGTGTATTGCATGTATATAGCATATCTCTGTTCACAGCAAGTTTGTTTGTACGCTTCAAATCTTGCATTCGATTTTAGAGCGACTTCCAGAAGTCCAATTGAGCTGAAATTCAGTATCAAGCCGTATTCCCGGTGCCAATAGATTCTTTTGGTATTTTCAAGTTGATCTGATGATGAACTTTGGACTTGAAGCTTTCGTCGTTTTCCAGGACCGTCTATTGCTGCAATAGTGTCACTTAGAATCGTTATCTCGCATTTCTTGAATTTGGAATCAAGCATTTTCATTTACATTTGGCAACTATTTTCTAAATAAAAGCTTGTATTGTACCTAAAAATTGTTAGGTTTTCCGGTGTTTAACGTGATTTCTCTACAATGTAAAAAAGTCTAACCGCGTAATGGTTAGTCCATTCGCTTCACACCAGGAGGTCACTGGTTCGGTTCCCGGTGGGGTCATTTGTAAGACACGGTTTGGTTGGTGGTAGGCCATTTTATAAGCCCGCCTCGCTACCACTATCTTATCTAAGTCTTGCCGCTAAACATCAGTGTTAACAACATTGATGTGCTCCGGCTTGAAGATAAGATAGCCAGTTCTCCATTGCGTTGGGGAATCTTGGTAAGCCCGCTTCCATCTATGGCAACATCGTCACTTACCATCAGGTAAGATCATGCCAAGGGCTAACCAATTGTAAATAAAAAAAAAGTCCTATAATGCCCTAAGTAGGTGCTTGGGTTGACGTTAACTGATGATGACACCTATAGGGATGACGAATGCTAGGTCGTTTGAGTTACTTTTTATCATCTGTCAAAAACGACATTTTGTTCGAAGAATGTTTGAAATACCTAGGCGTGACGTCATATTTTAGCAGCGTCATATGTGTAAAAAAGCGTCGGTGGCTCAACCGGTAACGACTCGGTCCATCTAACCAGAGGTACCGGGTTCAAATCTGGACGGCCAATGTACCAATGAGTTTTTCATAAACTTACGTACATATACTTACCGATTGCTTTAACGGTGAAGGAAAACATCGTGAGGAAACCTGCACACGCCTGCGAAGAAACTCGAAGGTTGTGTGTGAAGTCGACCAACCCGCACTGGGCCCGCGTGGTCGACTAAGGACTAATCGCCCTGATTCAGGGTAGGCTCGAGCCCCTCGGTGGGGACGTATATGAGCTGTAATGATGATGATGATGTGTACTCATTTTGTGATTTTGGTGAGTTAAAAATCGAAGACTTGATGGAAAACAAAACGAGTAAGGTTTTTCGAAGTTTAAGTAGGAGGGCAATTCAGTGAACAAGAGTTCATAATTATAGATAAGTACATTTTGTTTAGGAGCTTTTTTTCCAGAAATTCTTAACAGCAACCTGAAAGGGCGCCACAGTTTGTTTTTATTAATTTTACTATAGAGGTTATGCTTTTTCAGTGGAGTTGGAGACTATGCATCCATAGACCATTCCATTGTGTCAAACTTTTTATACTGCCATGTATTAAATTTAAAGTTTTTGGTTAAAAAAAAAGTTTTCCGTGCGTGATTTGGTGTCGCTGTCGGAGGTCAATATCCTCTTTAAGTCGCTCAGCTAGAAATTAATTCTAAAAAATAATAAAAAACGTACCACCTTACACTACACTACACTACACTACACTACCCTAGACTACACTACCTACACTACACTACCTACACTGCACTACACTACCCTACCCTACCCTACACTACACTACACTACCCCTACCCTACCCTACCCTACACTACACTAAACTAAACTACACTACCCTACCCAACATAAGAACCTTCTCCTGACAATAACGGACTCGACAAAAAAAGAATTAGCGAAATCGATCCAGCCGTTCACGCGTGATGCCGTGACCAAGGGAAATAGGGATTCATTTTTATATATATAGATAATAATAGTTTTTTAATTTATTCAATAAAAAACTGCTTAACCGCAATCGCAACGTTGTTCACAGCAAAACGGCAGCGTCACACCGGAGAAGAAATGCCCGCGTTCGCGACCGCCGTCGTACTCCGGCGGCGGAGAGTCGCCCGTGTTGCGCGCGCGCTCCGCCACGTGCGACTCGCTGCACGCGCCGCTGGTGTTGCCGCGCAAGCACAATGCCTGTGAGTGTTCCTATTGTCGTGTCGATGGGTGGTATACTTTTTTGTTTAATTCACAATTGGTAAGCCCTTGGCATCATCTCACCTGATAGTAAGTGACCACGATTCCCTTACGATTCCACGATTGACTTAGAACTGGCTATCTTATTTTTAAGCCGGAACACATCAATGTTGTTAACACTGATGTTTGGCGGAAAGACTTAGATACTTTTACAAGCTACTCACGAAGCTTTAGACTACCTATACAAAGTTTGTAAGAGCGTCGATGGCGTAACGGCTAGGGCCGCCGCCTCCTGTCTGGGAGGTCGTGGTTCGAATTCTGCCACGTACCAATGTGATTTTCGAATTTAGATTTCATATGTACGTTTATCCGACGCTCTTACGGTGAAGGAAAAACATCGTGAGGAAACCTGCACATGCCTGCGGAGAAACTCGCAGGTTGTGTGTGAAGTCGACCAACCCGCACTGGGCCCGCGTGGTCGACTAAGGCCCGATCGCTCTAATTCAGGGTAGGCTCGAGCCCCTCGGTGGGGACGTATATGAGCTGATATGATGATACAAAGTTTGTATATCGACTGATCAATTGGCATTCGTCAAAAAATTTGGGTACCTATTTAAAAAAATATGAAAATATAGACTTATTACTTTCTATAGTCATACATAAGTGAAAATCTCTTTCTCTCTCCCTTATCGTGTGGCACAACTAACCGAGCTATGCAAGGGATAGACTGCGCTTGCCTGGTGTTGCACTTAGCATCACAAGCGGTCACGTGTAGGGCATTTTGATTTACACCTACGGAGACGTGTGCAACGCGACTTTCATACACATCTGGAATCAGATGAGCAGGTTTCCTCACGATGTTTTCCTTCACCGTTAAAGCAATCGGTAAGTAATTGAAAAACTCATTGGTACATTGGCCGTCCGGATGTGAACCCGACCCCTCAGTGACAATTATAAGAAACTGATTTCAATGTTATTATTTTATATTTGAAAAATAATAATAAGGTGATGATGTCTCACAGGCCCAAATACTAGTTAAAAACCGCCCAAGTGCATGTTCTGTGAATATTCCAAGCGTCTACCTGTTGCCGTTATAAATATCGAGCAAAAACGAGCAAAAAAATCACGTTTGTTGTATTGGAGCCCCCTTAAATAATTATTTTATTCTATTTTTTAGTATTTGTTGTTATAGTGGCAACATAAATACATCATCTGTGAAAACTTCAACTGTCTAGCTATCACGGTTCATGAAATACAGCCTGTAGACATACGGACAAACAGACAGACGGACAGCGAAGTCTCAGTAATAGTAAGGTGTTGAAGCGTGACAAGGTAACAAACAAACAAATACATTTTCACATTTATAATATAAGCACACCCCTGGACACTTCATACAACGGGCCAGAAATGACATTTTAAAAAAGGAATGACAGAACAAACAATATGGCGGCAAAATCCTATACGTTCGACAACCAAACTGTAACCAATCTGTATCAATCTGGGTGTCGAGGGGGTGAGGTCGCAGGAGAGAGAGAGCGGCAGGGAGTGTCCATACTGTATGTTAGTACTAATATATATAAGGTGTAACAAAATTAGCTGAAACTATTTTAACTGGTGCTTCTACCCATGAAACTGAACAACTTTCCCAATGAAACCCATAGTCAAATTTCAAAAAAAAATTGGCTCCCAACTAATTTGATCAGCTGATCAGCCAACTTAGTATGGGAAGTTCACATTTTTTTGAGATTTGACTATGGGTTCCACGGGGAAAGTTGTTCAGTTTGATGAGTAGAAGCACTGGTTAAAATAGTTTCAGTTAATTTTGTTACACCTTATATACTTTGATATAAGTGTAAAATTCGTTCTTGCAGACAACATCGGCAGCTTGAAGAAGCGCGTGGCACCCTTGCCGCCGTCGCTGCCGCACCCGCGCTCCACGCCCTCGCCCTCCGATAGCGCGCGATGTTTACAAGGTCAGTCGCATTGCACTACAATCATAGGCACAGTATTACGATATGGCGTGCAGTAGAGCAACGCCTTTGCATGTCCGTAGCTAGGGGGGGCACCTTGAAATCACAATGCGCTACCTTAAAAATACCAAAAACTAAGATAAATTATTATAATTATATTGTTTTTTCATAAAGTTTAAGATAAAAAAAAATGTTGCGAATAGGTATCTAAACTTTTCCAAACATACCACAGTTTGTGACATTCATTTCATATTATAATAATTCTTTGTTCTCTGTATTGATGGCATTTGAAGCGCCATAACATGAAGCGAGATGGGTATATTTAATTATAATATCTGTGATGCCCTACCTCAAATTTGACTCTAGCTACAGCCCTGCGCCTTTGATGTCGCACGATGCCGCCACGGCGTAGATACTAGCAGTGCTAGCCTTTAGCCAGCCTGGCAAACTCGCGCAGTTTGCGAGGCTGTGCCCCGCAAGTACCCTTCCGTTGCTCTGCGTAAGTACATTCGTTGCGCTACTGTAAGCCGCTATATTGTAATACTGTGTCATAGGCGAACGCTACACGCTGATATATATTGCAGTCCGTATAACAGTTTTATAAGTCTTACAAAGAAATAATGAAGAACACAATTATGATACATTCATACAGTGGACAGGGCACATAGCTCGTAGAACATATGACCGTTGGGGCAGTAAAGTTCTCAGGTGGCAACCGCGCACCGGAAGACGTAGTGTAGGCAGGCCTCCCACGCAGTGGACCGACCTGGTAGTGGTGAAGGTAGCGGGAAGCCGCTGAATACGGGTAGCGCAGGACCGGTCATCGTGGAAATCCTTGGGGGAGGCCTAAGTCCAGCAGTGGACGTCTTTCGGCTTATATGATGATGATGATACTTCCCATATTGGCATATGGTTATCAAACATTGCACTGACAAAAGTACTCTCAACAAGACTACAATCATGTCGGCGAAGCTTGACAGAAAAATGGAAATTAGATAAAATCAACCACAAGACAATCCGGAAATGTACAAAAACTCAAGGTGTTAATCACAAAATAAGGAAATTAAAAGAGATGGACTGGAGATGGAATGAGAGGACCAGAAAATTGGAGCAAAACAATCACAACTTGGTATCCAAGGGAAGGGAAACGCAAAAAAGGAAGACCTTACAAAAGATGGGAGGACATCAGAATCTGAAAGAATGATTCTGATTCTGACATCGTGAATAGAATAGAATATAATGAATAAGTTTATTGAGACACCAGGCACATAATATACAGTTAATGGTACATAATTACTGTCTATTAATAATTTAAAAAAAAACATTCTACTTACCCTAGACAAACATATTAATTTTAAATACACGACAAGAAATCCTACTAATATTATAAACGCGAAAGTTTGTATGTATGGATGGATGTTTGTTACTCTTCCACGCTTCAACCACTGGGCGGATCGGGATGAAACTTGGCACACATATAGGTTAGGTCTAGAATAAACATGTAGGCTACTTTTTATCCATATTTGTGAAAGAGTAACAAACATCCATACATTTTTTTATTTACCAATTTCAAAACAAAACAAAAAAATATCTAGCAACATTAAACCTGAATGGTTTATCTAGGACTCTAGGTGCTCACCGTCGTCTACGAGCTACATATTTACAATAACAAAAAATAAATAAAGAATCACATAAGGATATACGAGGGCTGTTTGATAAGTACCCGTTTATGGCAAAAAGAATTTTTTTTTTGTATATATGCATTTATTTTTCTACGTAGTCACCTTTTAACTCTATACACTTGTTCCACCTATACTCAAGCTTCAATAAACCATCCAAAAAGTATGATTTTGGAAAGTCAATAAAATAGGCCTCTGTGGCGGCAATGGTGTCGATTCGGTGTAACACGATTTAACTTCTTTGACAGGACTAAACTAAATTTAAGCATTCTATCCTTGTCTTTTCGATACAGAAAGTAAAAGACAGAATGCGGAAATTTAGTTTAATCCTGTCAAATAAGTTAAGTCGTGTAACACCGAATCGACACCAATGACTTCGTCATTTGATCCAAATCGATTACCACCGAGCCATTTTTTTAGGTTGGGAAACAAAAAGAAATCGCATGGGGCCAAATCTGGAGAATACGGGGGGTGAGGCAATAGTTCGTAGCGTAACTGTGATAATTTAGCCGTCACAAGTCTGGACGAATGAGCCGGGGCGTTGTCGTGATGAACAGTACTTTTTTCTTTTTTAAATGGGGTTGTTTGTCCTTTAAGACGGCGTCAAATTCATCCAATAAATTAGCATAGCACTGCCCTGTTATCGTTTTCCCCTTTTCTAAGTAGTCAATATGTATAATACCCTGCGAATCCCAAAAAAACAGTCGCCATGACCTTTCCAGCCGATGGGACGGTTTTTGCTTTCTTTGGAGCAGGTTCACCAGGTAAAATCCACTGCTTCGACTGCTCTTTCATTTCCGGGGTGTAGTGGTGAACCCACGTTTCGTCCACGGTTACGAAACGACGCAGAAACTCCTTCGGGTTACGTTTGAACACGGCCAAACACTGCTCCGAAGTAGTCAGTCGGTTCCGTTTTTGCTCCTCCGTGAGTAAACGCGGCACCCACCTCGCCGATACTTTCTTCATACCCAATTTTTCTTCTAATATGTGTTGTACCCTCTCGATTGAAACGTTTACACCATCAACGATTTCTCGAAGCTTAATTCGGCGGTCGGCTAAAACGATATTTTCAATTTTCTTAACCATATCGTCTGTAGTCACCTCAATTGGCCGGCCTGGGCGATCCTCATCAAAGACGGTTGTTCTCCCCCGCTTAAACTCGTTATACCAATATCTGACGGTTGTCATAGATGGAGCACATTCATGGTAAACCGCTTGCATTCTTACTTTTATTTCATCATATGTTTTTCCTTCGAAAAACAAGAATCTAATTACAGACCGATACTGTTCTTTCTCCATTTTAACAATTTTAAGTTCACGCTTTCACTAAATCGCTGTCAAATGAGAAAAAAAACAAAAGAATGCATTTTTTTTTCTTTTTCCCGCCTCTGAAAAATGGCTTAAAAAAGGTGGTATACTTATTTTCGGCCAGTGATATTAATATATTTAGTAAACGGGTACTTATCAAACAGCCTAGGTATGTAGGTATGCATCTACATATATCCTTAACCGTACTGCAATGCACACACAGGCACAGATGAGATGCATGCATACATCCATACATATAAACTTTCACATTTATAATATTAGTAGTATATTTTCTGTGGGATTTTCGTGAATTATGAACTAACTAGCAGTTTCCTGCGACTTCACCCGCATGGACAACGTTTCTATGACTTTTCGAGGTTGCGCAATGCAAGCGGCTCGCGAGCGTGGAAAAAAGTACTTAGCCTATGTGTTAATCCAGGTCCTAATCTGTCTACTTACCAAATTTCAGCCAGATCCGTTCAGTTGTTTTTGCGTGAAAGAGTGACAAACATACATCCGTACATTCTTACAAACTTTCGCGTTTATAATGTTAGTAGGATTCAAGATTAAAGATATTTATTCAACATAGGTGCAACTTACACTCTTTCTGATAGTCATAAAATAGTGATTACGTAATTTCATTTGTAATCAATCATTAGTTAATAACGTCAAAATCCAATCCGTGATACATAAAAAAAAACAAATAATGTCATTAGAGCATGAAAACAATATGACACGAGAAGTTATACATTAAAATTATTGAATGTCATGAAAGTGTAGGCCAGTTCACACGGACAGCACCCGGTCACGAGTATAACGCGATGTATCTGATAAACCTATAAATTAGTATTTGGTTCACCGATTTACCGAGTATTTGGTTTTGGTATTTGCAGTGGCAACATGCGCAGTGAAGACGCGGCCCGCACAGCCGCCGCCGACGCCGCCGCCCACGCTGCACAACGGCGCGCATCGCGACGAGCCCACACCGCCTCCGAGAAAGGTAAATAAATATATTATACCATATTCGTAACTGAGTTGACTGTGCCCACTGCCCAGCCAGAGCACAATGGAATATTAATCGATTTGTGAGCAATATCCGTAGTGTTGTGGCAGTCCTAACTAAGTATTCTGCAGAGTATATCAAAAATTAAGACAAGCAGATAAGATAAGCATTTATTCAGAGCCTACACAAGCAAAAAAAAAAACAGGTAGTACAATGCAAGAAAAAAATTAATTATAACTACATATTTTAAAATCTTAATAACTATTAAATATAAGGTGGGCTAAAAAAATTACCAGGCTCAGCTTGAATGCTACGAAACAAATTAGACTAGGGCCTGTTAACTGGGGATTTTACTCCTCATACAGAACAATGTTTCCCAAGGGAACCATAGTACATTGGACTTCATACAAATCCATCAGCTGTTTGGCCAATTAAGAAGCGTTAATTTTTTTTCGGAATTTTTAATGGGTTTCTCAAAGAAAGTTATTCAGTATGAGGAGAACCCCAACGCCAAATGTGTTACATCCCTGTATAGGAAGGAAAAATACATTAATTTTCCAACACAAATGAAAGTAGTCGTTTATGAAACATAATGAGGGGCATCAAAACACGAGTATGAGTTTAAAAACGGAGCCTTGGTGAGGTTTTTAATAGTATCATACAAGTGTTTTAATACCTAGTTATATGCAGTTTCATACACTATTTTATCTAATCTCATACATTAGGATTGAACCTACTCAATAAAAGATCAAAGTTAAAAGAGTAAGAAAAAAATCATACGAAATTCAGTGCCACATAACGTATGATAGCGCCAAAACCCAGCAAATCAACGCGCGTGCGCTAAAGCGGCCGCTGTCACAGACAGTTGAAAATTGGAATTAAAAACTTTTTTGTAATGCTATGAAAATGGCGCGCTCCGCTTACGCGTTCCATTAATTAGAAGAAAATAATTGAATGTATTTATTTGTATTTATTTAAAAAAAATAGTAAAAAATATTTTATAAAGTTATTGTTTTGTCTAATATGATTCTATTTTTAAATGTCGGTATGGTGTTCACAAAGTATGTCAATATAAACTCGTTTTGATATTTACAATTAAAATTTTAAGATATGAGAGCAGATAGAGATAATTACAATGTAAAGGACTCATGTTTGTAACATAATAGGCTACTTGATGCTGATGACTCAATGCTTATCAAAGTTACGATAAACCAGGTTGAAAAACTCGATTTTTCATGCTTTGGATTCTTTTATATATGTAATTAGGCCCGACATAACGGGAATTAAGCGTGTTATACTGTATCCGTCTAACGAGTGAAGGATTGTATTTGATTTGCTTCAGAAGAAAAATAGATTGCACCTGGAAATGTTAAGGACTCATGTTTGTAACATAATAGGCTATTGATACTGATGGTTCAATGCTTATCAAAGGATAAACCAGTTGGAAAAAACACGATTTTTCATGCTTTGGATTTTTTTATAAATGTAAATACGCCCCAAAATAACAGGAATTGAGCGTGTTATATTATCATCGCCGTCTAACAAGTAAAGGGTTGTATTTGTTTTTGCTTCAGAAAAAAAATAGATTGCACCTGGAAATGGCTGTGAAAGCGAAAATGAGAAGGGTAACAAATCGTCCGAGAGAAACCTAGTGTATCTAATACTTGCTTACCCTCGTTTGGTTTACGCCCTCCTAATAATATTATTGTTTCACCTATGCAGCCGCTGTGTCTAGAAGACGTCGACAATATCACTCACATAATACTTTCATCTTAATAGCAGGGTATTAGTTGCTATCAGAAACAGCACTTGTTAAGCTATTGCATAGCTTTTATCGCGGGCTTTGAGCGCGGCGACCGAATCAAGAAATTCCGTAACGAAAAAAACCTGATACTACCGCGTTCTAAAAAAAGTTACAGTGCCATCTATTAGCGATTTGCGGTACTAAAAGGACTTGGTCAATTTTACTCGTGTAACTTTTTTAGTGTTAAAAGTTGATAAAAAAATGCTATGCAATAGCTTTACCCCGGCAGTCCCCGAGTGCCACACGTCTTTTTTTATTTTTTTATTATTGTCTAATAAATTTATCATTTATTATATTATATATAACGTCACAAATTTATATTTAGTCACAAATAATAAAATAATATACTTGGTACAAGCAATTAGGTAGGTACTTAGTCTATGTCGCACCACCTCGTACCCGGCTCAAAAGTGCCCATTATACTGGCCGCGTTGCCGCGCTGTATAGCCAGGGATATCTGTCGAACCAGGTACGAGCAAGTGTTATTTATTAGTCATTGGCCAAATATATCTCTTGACACCATTCTACCATATTCTATGCATACCTATCTAATTTGTTATTTTTGTCTCCTTATGGATATCTATATAAGGTCTAACAAAATTAGGTGAAACTATTTTAACTGGTGCTTCTACCCATGAAACTGAACAACTTTCACCATGAAACCCTTAGTCAAATTTCAAAAAAGTTTTTGAACTTCCCATAGTAAGTTGGCTGATCAGCTGATCGAGTTAGTGTGGGAGAGCCAATTTTTTTCTGCGATTTGACTGGGTTCCATGGGAAAAGTTGTTCAGTTTCATGGGTAGAAGCACTAGTTAAAATAGTTTCAGCTAATTTTGTTACACCTTATATATTAGGGGTAACTATTACGTTATAATGGCAATTTTGTAACTAACATTGCATGGATTTATTTGAAAGCTTTCATTAGTTTTTATACAACATGACGCCGCCGTAATTTCCTACTTTAACAAAATATACAGAGTGTTTGCATGATTATTGTTATTTAAATAAGATTATTAGTTGTGCTGCAGATAGGCAACGCTTTTTACGTGCCAATTTAAGGCTTTTGTAAAATAAAACTCGTATATTCTAGTCAAAATTTTTAAAATTAAATAATTTAGGCATAAGTTTTCTGCAGAATTACATATTAAATATGTTACAAGACTTACAAGGGAGTGTTTTAAAGTGTCGCTTTCATGCTACTACAAGACGTTAGCCAGGGTGTGTCACACCAGCCTTACCACTCTCTCCCTTTTATGTCATCGTGATACACACCCGTAAAGTGGCATTGTTCAGTTTTTTTTATGAGGCATGTAAATAATAATAAAAAACATTTGGAGATATAACGATAATAGTAATTTAATAACTTAATTTAATAAATGGAACTTAATTTAATAACTAAGTCATTAATTTATTATATAATCGTCAGTTGAAATTAGTACTTGCAGTTTTTTTTATATATATTCTTTATTGCACACAAATATTTAAATGAAAAACACTTAGAAAGGACATATACAAAGGTGTACTTATCTCTATAAGAGATCTCTTCCAGCCAACCTTACCTTTTTTTTTTCATAGTATTGTTTCATTTAAAATCTTATATTAAAAAAAACACTAAAATTTAAAATTTAATTAGGTAGCTCAATGGTTTGGAAAAAAACACATAAAAGTCACTAAAATTAAAAACATATGTCGTTGTTACGTAACCTAACATTTCTGGAGAAAAATAACAATCATAAAATTTACAGAATTTCATCATAATAACTTAAAAGGGATAAGTTACAAAATTAAGCTGGCTTAACCTAGTCACACCGATATCACAACTTGTATTGGATTTCGAACATAATGTTGAGCGATTGTAAAACAAAAAATTCAATGAAAGTCAAGAATCGCTGGTGGCGCGGGCGACACTGAAATAAAACAACCCTTGTAGACCCTAGCCTTTACTACAGATCGTTCACCGTAAGAATGCATTTGAGATCTACCATTATTTAGTAGTTGGCAATACACAATAGGGATGACATCTGATTTACTTTTTATCATCTGTCAAAAACGACATTTTGTCCTAAATATGTTTGAAACGCCTAGGCGTGACGTCATAGTTTTGCAGCGTCATTTACGTACTCATTTTGTGATTTTGATGAATTAAAAATCAAAGACTTTATGGAAAACAAAACGAGTAAGGTTTTCCGAAGTTTAAGTAGGTGGGCAATTTAGTGATCAAGAGTTCATAATTTATTTCTGATGCTGTCGTCATCCCTATTATTTTCCGTGGAAACACGGCCCTGCCAACTGTCAATTCATTGCATTTTTACAGTGAACGGAGTGTAGAACACAGATTAACTTGTAACAATTACCAATGACATTGCAGGAGTGCTCTAGTCAGGACTCGTCGCTAGAACTGTGCGATATTACCGACGCCCTTGAAGAGAGCAGAATACACTCGGCAATGTCCTGCGACAGCTCGCGGTCACGGGAGCGATCGCGGCGCAGCGACAGTCGGTCTTTGGACGTGTCAGATACTTCTAGTGTACATTCGAGGTCACCGTCGGCTTCTATTACTATGGTATGTATTGTTACGTACGCGGGATTTACACTCAGCCCCTGCTCCTGCCACTGCTAGAAATGTTGATAGATAGATAAACCGTTTATTCACCGACCAGGCACAAAAAAACAATAATTAATAGGTTGGTAATAATAAAAAGTAAGTGTGTTGTTTTATGAAACCAAGGTAAAAGTGAAACTTTACAGAGGACGATAAGATCATACCGTCAGACGAAAGCGACCGTTTGTTACCTTTTCACGCTTCAAAACTTTGACCAATCTTTATGAAATTTTACATGAAGATAGCCTGTGTCACTGAGAACGACATAGGCTACTTTTTATTCCGTGAAAACAGCATAGCCCGATGCAGTTTCTGAGGCAACTGAAAAAATAGTCTTTTTTCGGACGGAACTATGGATTGTTGTGATTTTTTGCACAGAGATGGTTGAGGAAGTGGGAATAAAACCGATGTCCAAGCGGGCGATGCCGCGGGCAAAAGCTGATGATAGATAAGATAAAATTTCGTTAAAGAAAACGCTAAACACGTTTAAAAAACCGACTTCCATCGCAAAAACTTAGTACATTTTTGCATGATTATTTTTGGCTTTTATTAATTTTGTAATGAAGTTCTGCACCGATTTTGATAAAATTTATATGGGACCACACGGGAAGTACTAGCTTTAAAAAAAAAGAATCATAAAAAGAGGTTCACCCAGTCAAAAGTTCTGAGGTAACACACATAAAAAAAAACATACAGTCGAATTGAGAGCCTCCTCCTTTTTGGAAGTCGCTTGAAAACAAGAAATAATGTTTTTTTTTTAAATACGTATCCACAGACGGGCGCTATGCGACGTTGTCGAGCTCTGTACGACTGCGCTGCCGACAATGAAGACGAGCTATCCTTTCGCGAGGGAGAAGTCATAGTCGTCATTAACGACCGCACGGAGGACGACAACTGGATGGAAGGCCAAGTGGAAGGCACCAGTCGCCGGGGCATGTTCCCCGTCTCCTTCGTGCACATGCTGCCCGACTAAGACAGAGCGGGACTGCTGATGATATCATCGTTTGCGGTATGCATAATGCAGAACAAGCGTTCGTGGAAACTCCCAATCGATTCGGCTCAAAGTATCTCAATATGATTTGATAGTTTTAGGTGTCTTGAAGTTGTTAATATATTCTTGAATCACTTGCCAAACTGTTATGTTAGCTGTTAAATGAATACTTATGTAAACTTATTTCGTTCGTGGAAGTAGTAAAACGTACAAGCAATGTAGGTACTTAAAAAACTCCTCAATTTCACTTTCTTCACGCTACAGGGCCTAATCTTGAAACGGATTATGGTTGAATATACTCGGAGTTTCTTTACGTGATCGAATCAGAATCGAGGAGATTCCTAAGGGGAACCAAAGTTACCGACATAGCTCTTAGAATTGCTAAACTTAAGTGGCAGTGGGCGGGGCGCATAGCTCGTAGAACAGATGGCCGTTGGGGCAGTAAAGTTCTCGAATGACGACCGCGCACCGGAAAACGTAGGAAGACCTCCCATTCGGTGGACCGATGACCTAGTGCGGTCGCGGGAAGCCGCTGGATACGGGCAGCGCAGGACCGGTCGTTATGGAAATCCTAGAGGGAAGCCTATGTCCAGCAGTGGACGTCCTTCGACTGATGATGATGATACTCAGTGGATATAATATTGAACTTCGTTTTTTTTCATTCACAGTCGGTAAGTGCATCATCTCACTTAATGAAAAGTGAGATGATGCTTAAAAGAGCAAAAAAATTGTTTGGAACAATTCATTATCATCATATCAGCCGAAGGACATCCACTGCTGGACATAGGCCTCCCCCAAGGATTTCCACGACGAACGGTCCTGCGCTGCCCGCATCCAGCGGCTTCCCGCGACCTTCACCAGGTCATCGGTCCACCGAGTGGGATGCCTCCCTACGCTACGTTTTCCGGTATCAATAATAATGTATCAATGCCCTTCAATGAAAATGAATGCCCTTTGATGCAGGCCACTGACAAGGCAATTTGCGTGGCTCGGTTTTGGGATGGGACTATCTGAGTTTGCCGTCGACTCGAAAAGAAGAAGAAGAATGCCCATCAATCAATCTTTCGCCACAAGAGAACTTTACTGCCCCAACGGCCATCTGTTCTACGAGATATGTGCCTCGCCCATTGCCACTTAAGTTTAGTAATTCTGAGAGCTATATTGGAAGAATTACAGGGCTTGCAACTAAATCCTATCGAAAAGTCTGATGGAAGATGTACTGTGTTTAGACCCTAAAATTAGTATGTCGGGTCTGATGATGAGTGATGACAATGGCACCAGTATAACAAAACGCGTTTGATTTCTACTATACTTGGCCTAAAGCTTTGTTTATTTGGGAGGGTATGAGATTATTTACTCTAGCAACACAGTATTACTGTGTCAACTTTTGAACTATGATTATGGTATCTTATGCAATCAAATCATCTTTTATGAGATTTTAATACTCAAATTTTAACCATTCCTCTTTTTGATGTAGTATGTTGTAGCATGTTAAATATCATAAAAATTTTGTAATACGATTTAAATGAAACTGAATTCAATTTTGTAATGCGTTAGCCGGTTTTTTTGCTGTGAATTATTATGACACCAATATTGTGTATTTTGCCATTAGCTAGTCCGTCCCCTCGCGGGTTTTATTGTAATATAAATAATAAAATACAAATTTTATACTTTTTAAATTGCTTCCACGTATTGTTTTTAGTATAAAAAGTATAGTGTAAGAAACATGTAAAAAAAATATCTCTCAATGGCTAGTAAACATTTCTGCTCAATGTTACTTGAATAGCAATGCAATAGCATCGACGTTAATATTGTAGTGAGTAGTGATTCAAGGCTGGCTAAAAACCATTCTGAAATAACGCATTTGGACAAAAATAGTGTGTGATGTTTTTGATCTGAAATTATCATGGTTTATAGCCGGCCTAAAAGTCAAGGTTTAGGGCTACTCCGCACTGCGGTTCTTCACCATGCTAATTTTTATTCGCAATTCTATGTAATTGTAAAGCTTTATGCAAGTACAAAAAATATCACAGATAATTAAAAATTGTATGTTAAAAAACTGCAGTGCAGGGTAGGTAATTAGATAATTAGATTGGTCGCTAAGCGTTTCGCGTATTGTACAGCTCAGAGTATGGCCAAAAATATAAATATTGTGATCCATAGGAGAGGCATTAATGTATAATAAAAGCGACAAACATACCGGACCAGTGACTGTTTGTTGTCTAGATCGTTCCGTAGTTCATGTTGAGGTGTCTTAGATTGTTGGTGCATGATGTCTTTAGATTGTCTTTGAGTGAGAGACTGAAGACAAAACTTTGCCATTTCCGCTTAGTGCGTTTCCTCAATGGAATGGGCAATATTTCCCGCCACGACTAACAGCAGCAGCGCTTGGCTTGTTTAAGTATAATATTATCTAGGTTATTATTTTATGTTTTTTTGGGGAATACTTGATGATATCGGCTCACATACGTCCCCACCGAAGGGCTCGAGCCTACCCTATATACAGGATGTAAAAAAATTGGTGTAGGACCCGTTAACTTGGGGTTATACTCATCATACTGAACAACTATCTCTAAGGAACCCAGATAATTCTCAACAAAAAAAATTGTACCCTCCATACTAAAATGCACAAAATCGGTCGATCAGCTGATCAATTTGTATGAAGAGTAATGATTTTTTTGCGTTTTCGGCAAAGTCGTAGAACAATGGTTGTTCAGTATGATGAGTAGAAACCCCAGTTAACGGGACCTACACCAATTTTGTTACATCCTGTATATTAGTCTATTTGTTTGGCTAAACCTGCAGCCTAATCGTCTTGATTGATTTAGTATAGGCAGCCTCCCAATCGGTCGTCCTCGACCTCATGGAAGCCGCGGGAAGTCGCTAGATGCGGGCAGCGCAGGACCGGTCGTCGTGCAAATCCTTGGGGCAGGCCTTTATCCAGCAGTGGACGTCTTTCGGCTGGTATGATCGATTGATTGATTATGATAATCATATGCCGCTTAGTGTTCTTGATTTTTGTTGAACCCAACACAGCGTGGGCTCACTAACGATTTTGCGTGTACCATTGAATTTTAACTAAAAAAAAGGACCAAAGATATTTATTCCACCAAAATTAATCATATTTATGTAATTTTACATTATCGCAGACAGGTCTTCAGTCTCTCGCTCAATGCCACAGAAATTAAAACTCGTTGTTACATGTTGAAATTTTAACAATATCTAAGTTTTCCCAGACGATCTATTACAGTGTTATAAGCAGTATTTATAGCAATAGGAATCAGGCTTAAGGATTATTGCATACGAGCTACGTATGTTAAGGTGGTTCGACTAGCTCACTAGCGCCGACAATATAAGTAAATAATTTACTTATTCTTCAGGACTTCCACCGATATCATTGAGTATTTTGCGAAAATACAGGATACAATGTGTTCTTTAACTGTTGTTCTATAACCTATAACTTTACCTATTAGCAACAAAATTAGTGTTTGTCGATATTGTCAAAAGACTCAAAAGTGACCACTTTTAGCAGCTAAGACAAAAAAAATTGTTGCTAATATTTACAATAAATTATAAAATAACAAACAGTATTGCCCCCATATGCGCATAACACTTAATTATTCTATATAACACTTAATTAGTCCATAAAAGATAGTAAATGATTCATTTCTACTGGCGGCGCCAGAGTGCGAGTCGAACCACCTTAAGGGCTTAAGGGCCTATAATTAAGGCCACTTTCCATGCATGTGGGTCATGCATGCATAATTGTCACTTAATTGTGGGTTGTAATAATTAGCATATTATAAAGCCTCTATGCAATGAGCCATAAATAATGGTATTATGCGACCAATCATTGTGATTCATCATAAATCTCATCTTCACATTCCCGTCATTTACCTTCTTAGATTTTTCTGTATATTATTGCATAAGTATAAAGTTACACCTACAAAATGTAAAGTTACCTACATTATTTTATGACGCCCGTTGCCATATTTATTATTTAGTGTATCTATCTAAATGAGTATACGCATATAGGAGTATTTATAGTTTTCTTCTTAGTAAGAGTATTGATTATTATTTTATTAGTTACTTATCTGGCGTTGCACGTGAAGATTATTTTCTACGTCCTGCGAGACAATTTGCACATTTTGTAAATAAATTTTCAGGGTAGCGCGTAAATAATTATATTATGTCTCCTATTTGTATTTGTCTCTCCATTGTTTAGAAAAGTGCGACGTTTTAAAATAGAGACCTAGGTACTTATCTATAATTTACTTACCTATTTATTTTAAAATTACCTACCCAGCCTCTGGAAATCTTAATGTGATTAAGATATTTTAATGCCATTTTAGCCTGTCAGAGCGTTAATTATATTGAAAATTGTATAACCAAATGATGCTAATAAAATACCGAGTAAGATGTTTTATTCTATTTGTATAGGTGTACGGAGTTGTAGAAATTATTAGTTTTTTTTTAATTGTGTAATATGTGAATGGAAAACTGTATGAAGTTATTATTACATCATTTCGATGTCTAAATGTATTTATTTCTATTAAATTTAATGCAATACAAAAGAACCTGAAAACGAAGGATGGTATGGTCACACCCCGGACACTGCATACAAACGGTCGTGAAATGACATTTCTAAAAACAAATGAAAAAAAAACAAACAAAATCACGGTGAAATCCCATACGTTCGAGAATCTGCATCAGTCTGGGTGACGAGGGGGTGAGGTCGCAACCTAGAGAACGGCAGGGAGTGTCCATACTGTATCTTAGTACTGATTTGGTATGGTATACAGCTTTTAGGATTTGTAGACAACAATCCACATCATTGAAATCCTCTACTTATCTCAATAGGATATTTTATGAGACAGTACCAAAACTAAATTGTAAAATATGAATCAATTTCTTTCTTCACAAAAACTGACTCATTTCGTATTTTTTTAAATAAATTTTTATATTTATATTTAAGGCGTTGTCTCTGTCTTTTTCTTTACGTGTAAAGAATAATGAAAATATCCACACTTTTTCAATGGTTTTTGGTTTCGATCAAAAACTACAATGAAAGTATAAAAAAATAATAACATTACTCACTTTGTAATAACCAAATATTGTTGTAAGTATATTTTTTTAAATTTATACTTCAAAATATTAGTCATACATAACTAGAGTTGAAAGTAACGGTGTAGACCTATCTTTGGGATTTTTTTTCTATCGAGCAAAAACTGCTCAATCGTGTTTCTAATAGCTTTTGACTTTAAGGAATATCATCAACAAAAAGGGCATTTTTTTCAACCTGGGTTTTCTATCGTTTCGGAGTAATTGACGACCAAATATACAATCCATTGTTCCGTTGCGATGTTAACCCTTTTCCAGTCATTACGTTTTATCGACCACATGAAAAAATATAGTTTTTTAGAGATGCTGAGCATTTCTTTAAATTAACCAAAAAAAGAGAATTTTTTAGTTCCCTCAGCAACTGCATCGGACTACGCTATTATTACGGGATAAAAAGCAAAATTTCATCAAGATTGGTCAAGGTGCTGAAGTGTGAAAAGATAAAAAACACATTGTAACATTTATAATATTACTAGACTAAGTTTTGCCAGCGGCTTCGCTCGCGTGAACATAGTTTCTATGACTGTTTCCGAGAGTGCGCAGTGCGCGAGCGTGGTTAAAGTAGTCTAAATGTTAATCCAGGTCAATCTGTCTACCTACCAAATTTCAGCCAAATACGTCTAATAGTTTTTGAGTGAAAGAGTAACAAAATCTATACATACATACATCTATACATAGCTTAGGTACAAACTTACTAAGAGCAGGCAGGCAAACAACCATCTCCTTACTATTAGAGTTTTTGGCGGGATTTGTGGTGAAAGCATTCGTAGTTGTATTTTATTGTTTTCTGCTAGAATTTGCTTCAAAAAGTGGTGCGTTTTGGAGAAAATCGTCTGGTGCACGTGAGCAATGTGAAGGACAAGAAAATAAAATGAAGGAGTACCTATTACGTGCAAAACCCAATTTGCACTGAGTGCAGTTTTATAGACTGCAAGCGGGTGTTCACCTCAGAATGAAGCTGCTGCAAACGCTGTCAAGAACTCCAGAAAAGATTTATAATGTACCGGCACTAGCATAGCAAATCAAAAAAAACAAATGAAGATTAAATAAATGAAGACTAGTCTCACATGGACTTTTGTACCCAGAGACGTTAATATCTTCTTTAAAAAATATTTACTATCTAAGACACAGACTTATCTAAGATTTGAAGGCAGAGATAAGCTGTCATAAAAGGTGGCTAGAACACAGATTATTAGATCTGTGGGTTAGAACTATAAGGTCATCTTTGACCAGAAATCTGTTAGGGCTATAGATAAATGCCCTTGAAATTAGGGGGGAGGGTCCGGGAGAAAGGGATAAACTCGTCCCTAGAAGAGTGGAACGTGGATGCCCCCTTTTAGAGAAAATAAATTCAAAAACGTTGATTTTCCATAATCAAAGGTACTCTGTGACGTAGAATAATTATAATATTCTCTTTGGTTCTGCAGGCTGACTGCTATGTACACAGGGCGACACATCAAGCTACCCACCCGGAATAATAATAACTACGTAAGATTTGACAGCGAATTGTAGGAAAGGGACTGAATAGTGCGCATCAGCCAATCACAGACCACAGCGCAAAGTATGAGCTACGTTGCCGTTCTGCTCCGCACATTTTTTGTGCTCCTACGGCCCAGCGTGGTGATTCTTTTGTTTTGTTATCATATCACGTTAGCAGTTATCAGTACTGGGCAGTTGCCTCCCTTACGTCGCTACACGCGGTCTCAACAATTAGTGAAGACTTAGTGATTATGTGCTTTATGATTAAATAAAATAAAAAATAGTTTTTGTGATTTTAAAATATATAATGGCGCCACAATTAACGCCTCATCAACGGCAACTGATTGTTACCCTACGTGACAGTGGATACAGAGTTAAAGATATTGAGAGACGAACTGGAATAACGGTGAGTATTTAAAAAATCATATTTTTTTCTAGTTTTACTCTTACGGTGAAGGAAATCATCGTGAGGAAACCTGCACACGCCTGCGAAGAAACTCGAAGGTTGTGTGTGAAGTCGACCAATCCGCACTGGGCCCGTATGGTCGACTAAAGCCCCGAATGAATTAGGTAGATTCAGAGTAGGCTCAAGCCCTTCAGTGGGGACCTATATGATCTGATATGATGAAACTTGTTTTTGTTGGCGTGAGCATTGTTTTTATGTCTGTCTTTGAGCAACAGTCTGTTGCTCCGCTGTGATGAAGTTTATAGAAATCAACAAAAAATGTTTTTTTTAATTGGACTGTGCTTTTTTCACGGATAAAAAGTTGCCTATGTCGTTTCTCATGACACAAGCTACCTGCATGCAAAATTTCGTCAAGTTTGGTTGAGGTGTTAAAGTGTAAAGCGGTAACAAACAAACACATTGTCACATTTATAATATTATAGTGTAAGGATGCGTGGTATTAAAACACCAGCGTAACGTAGTTCTATTGTGATAGATTAATAGAAAACACTTTAGACTGCACTCTATCTGCCATAGGCCAAATATCACAACTTCAAATAATATTTCAGAGGAAAACGATCAACTTTTGGTTGCGCCGTAATGAGGAAACGGGAGGCGACCTATCAGCTCACCATCGGCAGCTCTACCAGAGGGCTACCACCGCCCAGCAAGATGCTGCTATTGCAACGGCACATACAGAACAGCCATTTCTAAGCACGCAAACTACTGCCACACAATATAACGTAAGTTGACTATTCCTAAAATATGTATTATTCTATATATGATATAATAACTACGCCCTTAGTATGAAAAAAACCGGTCAAGTGCGAGTCAGACTCGCGCACGAAGGATTCGGTACCATTATCTACAAAAACGAAAAATAATCATGTCTGTTATATGGAAGCCCCCTTGAATATATATATATTTTAATTAAATTATGAATTATTATAGTGAATATATAACTAAATATCCTGTGAATATTTGAAGCGTCTACCTGTTGTCGTTATCAATATCGAGCAAAAATGAGCAAAAAAATCACGTTTGTTGTATGGGAGCCCCCTTAAATATGTATTTTAATCTGTTTTTTAGTATTTGTTTAGTATAAAAGAAATACATCATCTGTGAAAATTTCAACTGTCTAGCTATCACGGTTCATGAAATACAGCCTGGTGACGGACGGACGGACAGCGGAGTCTTAGTGATAGAGTCCCGTTTTACCCTTTGGGTGTGGAACCCTATAAACAAACGATGTTAGTGTTAGGTTGAAGCAAACATTATGTGTATCCTTACTACTCGTAATGTTATAAAACTTATAAAATAGCTTATTTAGTGCAAAAATCACAACAATCTCACAGATTACTTGTTTGTTACCTTTTCTCGCTTCAACACCTCAACCAATCTTGACTATGCTATTTTTACGGGATTAAAATTAGCTTACGTCCTTCCCCATGATACAAGCTACCTGCATGCTAAATTTCATCAAGATTGGTTGAGCTGTTGACCCGTGAAAAGGTAACAAACAAACACATTTTGATAATGAATAATGATATTGTTGATAAGGCCCGATCGTCCTTATTCAGGGTAAGCTCAAGCCTCTCGGTGGGGACGTATATGAGCTGATATGATGATTATGATGATGATTGTTGATAATGATAACACTCACAAGATTTTTGACGATATACCTAAGCAGTAAAAATTGTGCAAGAAATACAATTCTCTCCCTGTATTCCTAAGTTTTTAAATTTAAAATTTCAATAGGAATCTTAGATTTAGCTAAGTATAAATTTTAATCTATGGCATCCTGTTTTCCTATGTTTCTTATTTATCATTTGAATACTTATCTCAGTAGGTTTTTATTTCGACTATGTAGTATTATGATTAGTATTGTTACTTTTATCACCCGACTTCTTCAGAAGGACGATTATGTTTTTCGCGTGTATGTATGCATGTTATGTGTGTTTGTATTTCTTTGGTAGCTCGTAGCCTACAACGACTTGATACATTGTGAAGTGCGAGGTGTCGTTAGATTCGTCTTAATCCCATGAGTAACATAGGCATTTTTTCCCGACTGACCAATAAGGAGGGGTTCAGTTTTTACGCAGTCGTGTTTTTAATTTTTAATTAATTCCTTAAGTTATTTCAAAGTAGTCTTATTAAACCCTTATCATAAATGCATTTTTTTCTCTAATAAACTGTCCTTAGTAGAAATTATTACATATTTTCATTTGTGTTTCAGGTATCAACCCAAACAATAAGAAGGAGACTGAAGGACGTCGGTCTGGAAACAAGAATTCCAGCCAAAAAAAATATTTTTTCGCCTGCCCACGCCCAGGCTAGAGTTAGTTTTTGTCTGGAGAACTACAACTTTGATTGGGAGAACAATATTGTCATATTTGTTGATGAAAAAACTTTCAAATCAGATAGAGATGGGCGAAAAATTTTAAAAAGGCGGCGCAACGAGAGATATATTATTAATAATGTCGTGCCGAATAGATCGAGCGGTCGCCTTAGCCTCGGCTTTTGGGGCTGGATGAGCTGTGCAGGTCCCGGAGAGCTGGTAGAAATATCAGGACGGATGAATGCGGACCAATACGTTGAAATTTTAAGAGATGTAATGGTGCCGACTGTGCGACTGCATTTTCCGACGGGCATTATATACTTGTGCCAAGATAACAGTGCGGTGCATAGTGCCCGAGTAGTGCAGGATTGGCTCCGAGCTCAACCGGACATTGAAGTTATACCATGGCCCGCGAAAAGCCCCGACCTCAACCCAATTGAGAACCTCTGGGGACAGATGGTCCTAAATTAGGATGTGTCAGAAGTGCGCAACGTAGAAAACTTACGGCAATCGGCAGTCCAAACGTGGGAATTAATGAGAGGTGATCCTCGGGATATGTGTTGGAACATGGTTAGCGGAATAAAATCCAGGTTGGATGCAGTGTTAGATGCTAATGGTGGTCCTACCAAATATTAACGGCCTTAAATCGAATTACTTGTGAATAAAAATCTGTTACCATGTGTTGTATCATAAGGTATGTATAACAAAATTAGCTGAAACTATTTGAACTAGGGCTTCTACTTATTAAACTGATCAACTTTTCCCAAGAAAACCATAGTCAATCTGGAATTTTATTTTATTTTTTTAACGGTTCCGTCACCTGATTGGCCATCTTAGTATGAGGGCTCAAGAATGTTTTTCGTGGATCCATTATGGGTTTCTGCAAAAGAGTTGTTTAGTTTCAAGAGTAGAAGCCCCAACTTAAAAAGTTTCAGCTAATTTTATTAGACCTTATAAATTTCCATTTTCCGGACGCCGTTTTATAACACAACCTGTGCCATTTGCCACCTTGCACTCTTCTGTTGTAGGTCCAGACCGTTCCCTTTAAGATGACTTATGATGATAACTTGGCAGGTCCGTATTTTGACATTAAACATATTCATATAAATGTGTTTGATGTCAAAATTTAGAACTGCTAACTGCCGTTTTCATGCGTCATTTTATAGTGAATGAGCTGCAAGCTACTTTGCTGGCCATGGATAACTTTAATTAAAGTATTGAGCTCCTAGTATTAAAAATCTGTGAGTTTGAGGGCGTTTGACTGCATCTCACCGTTTACTGGGTATTATTTTGGTGGACAACAACCTTTTAAGGGTTGACTCTACTTATGAAACTGAACAACTTTGCCCAAAGAGCCCACAGTCAATTCACAAAAAACCCCATACAAACTGATTAGCCGAATCAGCTAAGTTGAAATTATTTTTGCGAATTGCCTATGGGTTCCATCGGGAAAGTTTTTCAGTTTTGGTAGTAGTCACGCCTTAAAAGGTTGTTGAGCACCAAAACAACAGCCGGCATATGCTAACTAAAATTTTCAAATGTCTAAACAAATGTAGTTAATATTTTTACTCACTAGGTATATTTACTAAATTGTCTTATTGGTCCGCATTCATCAATCTGGATATTTTATTAAAACTATGTGTAGCTTCTTATGTCTTTTACTGCTTGATGATTTAGTTGTTTAACCAAATAATTATTAATCTTTTGCATCATTTTTGTTACTAGATAAGTGGCTAAGTCTTTCAATGTTGTGTATTTTATTTAAGTTTTTTTTTTAATTTTTGGATTTATATGTTGATTATTTAAAAAAATATAAATACTTGTTACCTAATATTTTAATAATTTAAAATAATGTTTTTGTTTATTCCAAAATTTAGCTAATTATGTTTGTCGTTAATTATTTTTAATACAAAGCTTTTTGATAGTGAAATTATGACTACTTTTGAAGCTGATTTGTCAAAATTATTTTTGATTACTGTGGTCCTAATTTTATTTTTTTATTTTAACTATAATAATTATCTCTATTACTACGTTCACTGACTGCATATCTCTCTTTTTAGGGTTCCGTGCAAAAACAAAAAAAAACCGTTATAAGATCATTTGTGCGTCCGTCTGTCTGTCACAGCCAATTTGTAAAAAATCTGGTGAAATTTGGTAGGATGGTGTAATCCTATGACCCAAACACATATGACTGTGCAAAGTAAAAATTGTTTTTTTTAAATCATTTTCGGGGGCAAATTAAATAAATAAAAAGTTTTGCAAACCTTACTGTGTCACATATCAAATCGGTATCCCACACTCTTAACTCCGAAACCACTGAGCCTAAAATTTAGAAAAAAAAATACAAAATATTATTTATTGCTTGCAGATTAAAGGAAAACCTATGAGAATTCTATCAATTGTACGGAACCCTCAGTACGCAAAACAGACTCGCTCTTGGCCGGTTTTTTTGCAAGTCGCTATTGTAATTGTATTACCTTAATTTTTTGGTGTTATAGCACAGATAAGATACTTGTTACTTCGTAACAAAAAAATAAAGCAATGTTAAAGCGCTGTGATTGATTTTTGATTTGTTATCAATATCATTTTCTTTAAAATTTTAAGACTGACTAATAAAAACATTACAAACTAGAATATTTGTATTATTAGATCTCATGGGTTAGTTTACCTAGTTATACACAGGTGAAACAAAATTGGTATAGAAAACGCTCGCTAGAACTTCTACTTACCATACTTAACAACTTTAATTGCGAATTAACAAATAAAAATTTGAACTCAATTAGGTAGCTAATTGACCAATTTTGTATTGAAAAGAAAGTTGAAAATATATTGTTGGGAACTGACTATGGGCACCTTGGAAAAAGTTGTTCAGTATGAAATAGAATCCTACGCCAATTTTTTTACACCATCTTTATACGGTTCACAAGTTTGCCTTGAGGGTCATAAGTAGATAACAAACTAATGCTGTCTTCTTGTGGACGTAAGAGAGGCAGGCTTTTTTTTTCTTTACTCAGAAATTCGCAGAATTTACTTTTCTTTTTAAATCTAAACCCATCCTCACACTTCATCCAAATTGTGACCACATACAGACTTTTAGGTCTGCCTGACATTATGAGATACCTAACAAATAATAAGTAATTAATTAATAACTAGATTTGCCCGTGTGGACATCGTTTTAATGACTGTCTATGAGGGTGAGTATTGCGTGGGCCGCAAGCAGCTCGCGAGCATATTATACATTAGTTTTCTTCAGATTCCTCGGAAACTACATATATCGGGCTATTTTAATTAAAAAGTCCATGTCACATCCCGTCCCCTAATTTTTTTATGCAAAAAATTACGTCAATCCGTGGCGACGCCGACGCCGACGTGCGCGAGTGTAGAAATGAGTTTTCCCTAGATCCCTCGGGAAATATGCTAGTTAGTAGCCTGGGTCATTTCCCACCCCCTCAACCATCTCTGTGTAAAAAAATCACAACATTCTGTTGCTATGTTGCGATAAAGTTTTTCTCTCATGAACTTTATCGGACTGTTCTATTATTACGGAATAATTAAGAAATTGGCCAACTTTTATGTGCGAGTCTGACTCGCGCACGAAGGTTTCCTTACCTATATCTATAAAAACGACAAATAAATCACGTTTGTTGTATTCCAATACAATCTATGTCCTTTTTTATAATACAGATTACCTACAAGCTACGTGGTTGCGAGGTGATTGCCAAATTTTGTCAAGATTGGTTGAGGTGTTGAAGCGTGTAGAGGTAACAAACAAACACAGTTTCACATTCAAAATTTAGCTTTTGCCCGCGGCTTCGCTCGCGTGAACATAGTTTCTGTAACTATCTTCGAGGGTGCGCAGTGCGCAAGTGGCTGGCGAGCGTGGAAATTGAGTTTTCTCTAAATCCCTGGAACTAGGTATTTCGGGTTATGATAATTATTAGTAGTTTGTGTCACTTTCCAACTCCACAGCTATCTGTGCACAATAGCATGAATTCCTTCGCTTTATGTGTCAGAAATTAATAAAAAGAGAGTTCACAATATCTCACGGGAACCACTTAAAAATTGGTATAAAAGGTAGCCTATATGTTAATCCAGGTCCTAATCGGTCTACCTACCCAATTCCATCCAGATCCGTTTAGCGGTTCTAGCGTGATTAAATAACAAACGTCAATCCATCCATCCAAACTTTCACGTTTATAAATATTAGTTAGATTAATAAATGGAAAAAAAACATTTTAAATTAGTTATCAAGAGCAAGACGCCATTATAGTATTCATGGTTATAGGTTTTTCTAGAAGAGCACATGCGAACGATGTTGACGAAATCCTGATTCATCTTTGCTTGAGTCTGCTTTAGTGCACTTCGAATAGTATATTATGGATTGTAACAGGTAAGATGAGAGTCAACGCAGAGCGGCAACGCTGCGCGCGGGCCGCACGTGCGCGAGTGCAACGAAATAACATAAATATATCGCACACGCTCGCACGATTCGCCAAGTTCAACTTTAACGGGTCAAAGTCCAAACAGGGTAGGTTGATGAGGAGTCGACTGTACAAATAGTGTGCAAATAAATAGTAGTGAAATCACATCACAGATCTAATAAACCAAAATGAAATAGTAGTGATCTGTGGGCTGACTGACAGTTAGACAGTTAAGTTCCAAATGTGCAGACTGACAATTTTTTAGGTGTTTTAATGTACACACTTTTATTAATATGTTGGTTTATTTTGTTTGTTTACTATAATTACATTTCATCAAAACAAAAATCGAAAGTAAACAATTACATTAGTTATTGTGTTAATTTGATGAAATAAAAACGATATATACCTATCTTTTTTTGGTGAATATTTTTTGAGATAAAATAAGGAAAGTGTACACCATAAATAACCATATGACCTTTATTTCACCTCCTGCCTAATGTTATCTGAATGTTCTGAAACATAACCTATATGATAACCTACTGTTACCAAATACTTTATTTACAATGAGATTACTCTACTGACGCGAAACCACACTCATGATAATTCTGATAAGTAAAGAAATACCTACCTACTCCTACTTCTAATCTAGTGATAGTTATTCATCACAAACATCCAGTCGAGAACAGTCAAGCCAAATCAAATAACTCCACAGGTAGTCCATTCTTCATCTAAGGAAACATGCCTTCAAGGAAAAGAGTATTCGATCTGCTGAGGACCATGAACGTAGCATCGTAAGTGCAATCCTTACTCATATTTTTCAACGGCAGGTTTCACAGATCTTCGGGAGATCCGTATAGAATGACGGAGCGGAGCCACACGTGAGGCGCTATAAAATAAGAGTTTCACGGCGACGGGGATTGCTTCTATATGGAACACTCACTCGGATCCCTTACACTCCCACGCGAGCACCTCACTGCACATTCATTGTTTCACAGCTAAATATATGGCAGTCCTTTTAAGTGCAACCAGGCTCCATCATCACGAAAGGCATCCACTGCTCACCCAACAATTTCCACAATGACCGGTTCTGCACTGCCCTGCACCAGGCTTAAACTTTTATTATTAACTTGAAACTTCACCATCATCATATCAGCCAAACGACATTGGTGTCGATTCGGTTTAACATGATTTAACTTATTTGACAGGACTAAACTAAATTTAAGCATTCTATCCTTGTCTTTTCGGTACAGAAAGTAAAAGACAGAATGTGTAAATTTAGTTTAATCCTGTCAATTAAGTTAAGTTGTGTAACACCTTAAGCATTCTATCCTTGTCTTTTCGGTACAGAAAGTAAAAGACAGAATGTGTAAATTTAGTTTAATCCTGTCAATTAAGTTAAGTCGTGTAACACCGAATCGACACCATTGTCTGTTGAACATAGTCCTCCCCCAAAGCTTTCTACGACAACTGGTCCTGTGCTGCCTGCATCCAGAGGCTTCCCACAAACTTCACCAGGTTATCACTCCACCGTGTGGGAGACCTGCCTATGATATGCAGCTTAAAACTTATACTACCCATATTTATGTAAGCATAGCGTTTCTATAATATCTCTAGAGACGAAATGTCTTTTTTCCGTTAATTGTGGACCGAAAGAGTATACTCCCGAGGGGGTCCCATTGTCACCAAGTCAGGATCTGATGATGGGATCTCAGGGAAATTGAGAGCAACCCTTCAAAAATAATGAAAAATTTGAATTTTAAAGGCACTAATTATGTGATTCATATGTTTTCTAAAGCTATTAATATACTTGCGTCTGTTAGTCATATTCTCATGTTGAAAAGCTGATATAGGAACGTACAACTCCTTAACGGTTAGGAGTTGCAGGAAAATTCTTTTGAATGTTATACATAGATATATACGTAGGTATGCTTAGACCGATAGTTGTATTCCTTCAGGTTATTCAGATGAGCTGATAATGGACGATTTAACTCCTTAACTTTCATGCTGCTGAGATGATGATGGAAGCCACAGGACTCTGTATCTGTTAATGAAACAAACATATTATGATTTGATAATTCCTATTGGTGAGTATAGGTGATTGGATTTAACGTTGCTAGATAGATAGCATAACCACTAAAAATAAAGAAAAAAAAAAGTTTAAAAAAACTTAAAACCCACTTCAAAATGAAAGTCACTCAAAAGTGTGAAATAATATTATTATACTTAAATACACAACATTAACCAACAATAACGAAATCAAAGGCGGGTACGAATTAAATTAGGGGCTTAAAATTTTTTTGAGGTCGGTACCAGCACACAGTTACTTACATATTAAATGGTTTAAATTTGATGGTTTGCTGACAGCGACCTCAAAAGAATTTTAAGCCTCTAATTTAATTCGTACCCACCTTTGATTTCATTATTGTTGGTTAATGTTGTGTATTTAAGTATAATAATATTATTTCACACTTTTGAGTGAATTTCATTTTGAAGTCAGTTTTAAGTTTTTTTAAACTGTTTTTCATGGCCCAATAGAGAGGTGAAGTCAAGTAACAGATTGAAAGACATAGCTGAAAAAAATAAATTTTTGAAAATTACACTCTGTCTCACTCTCACTACAGCAACCTATGATTAGCAATCAAAATGGGATCGTTCATGTGGCCAAAATTTCCCTCTGAAGGTATTATAGAAACTCTGTACTGTGTATATAATGTGAACAAACTTGAATTACAGATGCCAGTGCCCCACTCACAGTCATAGAGGAAATATACAAGTTTCTAATTCTACACCCGTCAAGGACTATGCCTTTGAAGTAAGTTTTCGAATAGACATACCACAATAGCTCTAAAAGTATCTAATGAGATTGTGTATATTAAAACAGAGAAGTAATGTCTTTTCACTGCTAAATGGAGAAGTGGAGTCAAGTGGCAAATTCAAAGATGTAGGTAAGAAAGAGAAAATATATTAAAATTACACTATACACTTAAAACATATTGTTTTCATGTTCTAATGACAATCTGGTTTATTTCAAGGACTGAATTTAGACATTTCATTTTATTTCTTGATTTTTCACAAATGACATTGAGTTATTATTATTTTATGACTATCAGAAATAGTGTAATTTGCATATACTTTGAATAAATACCTTGAACCTTGAAACTGTTTATGGCGACATCATTTAGAACACTATACCGGTTATATTGACCAAAATCAAAGGTTGTGGCTGAATGCTATATGACTGCCTATCAAAAACATTGCTTTTTACGACATTGTTTACTAGGACACACCACTTTAAGCGACCACATTTGACTATAAATGTTTTCGGAAAATTATATCTCTAGAACCAGCACAGATGTATTGTAAACAATTTGAATAGGTTTTGTATCCACATCTGGCACAGTATAATGGCTCTTTTACAGAGAGACAATAGCCGAGACAATCCAGTAAGCCAGGACAATAAGACAATAGGACAGGACAATTGGGAAATGCTATGTCGTTCAGGTTAGGTCGTTAGGCCTATGAGTCCAGTCAGTAAGGGAATTACACCATTGGATTCATACGCTCTTCTCACAATGGAAAGACGCAAAACTGCTATGAGGACTTTGTTAGAAAATGAATTAATTTTAATGTAAAAAGAAGTTCTGGGTGCGCTACATGACGAAATATATTTTAAAAGACGATGGTGGATTCGACTGTCGTCGATGGCCAGGAGATCTTCATTCAGTCAGTCAATTCAAATCTTATGAGAACTTCAACCATTGTAATTGTAATTTCCGAGTTATTTCAAATAAAAATACGATGTGCCTGCGCTCGGAGCCTAGACTGCTGGCTCACTGGCTAGGAACACACATTCACACGAGGACAATAGACAAGACAATCCACTGCGTGCGTGGTGGGAGAAGCTATTGGCTCCGAAAATTTGAAATCGTTCTATTTCACTGTCCTGTCTTGTCCATTGGCTTGAAGACAATCCAATCAGTGGATTGTCTCCATTTAGTAGATACTTTTTTATTGTCTTACTGTCCTGGTTTAATGGATTGTCTCGTCTATTGTCCTCCTGTAAAATGGTCAATGGCTATTATCGTAAAAGTAAACATAACGTGTCGAGTTTAAGGTCTTTTGTAATTCTTAGAAACAACATGTGCATACCATAGAGTCAAGGTCTGCTTCTTCATATCTCTTCCTCCAGTTTGTTACTTGTCTGTACACAAGATGCACCAAAACATATTGTTGAGTTAATTGTGAAACTTTTAACATGTCACAAACAAAAAGAAAACAAATTAATATCGAAGAAAAATTGTGTAATATGGTGTATCACACTCAACAATTTTAACCGTCTGGAACAAGAGGGACAAAATTCAAACCCTTTATGACAAAAATTTTTTGAAATTGAAACGAGCCAGAACAACGAAGCATACGAAGATTTAAAGTGGTTTAAATATTAAAGGACTAATATTGTGCCAATAAATGTACCAATTTTTCAACAAAAAGCAAACGATTTTGCTTAAATGGTGAAGATTTTGTTTGCTCGTCTAGTTGGATTCAATGCATCCGGGCTCGGCACGGTATTGTCGGCGGGAAAATGAGTGGTGAAGCTGCCAGTGTTGATAAAAGTGCTGTAGGAGAATGGATGACGCAAAAGTGGCCTACATTATGCGAAAGCTACAGACCAGAAGACATTTTTAACGCACACGAAACAAGACTTTTTTTACAATATGACACCAGACAGGACTTTAAAGTTCGAAGGAGAGAATTGTTCGGGAGGAAACATTTCCAAGACGAGACTAACGATCATGGTTGCAGCAAATATGACAGGATCCTGTAAAAGGAAGCTTTTAGTTATAAGTTGTTATAAGATGCTTTAAAAACATATGCTCATTGCCGGTAATATATGAAATAGTATATTATGCAACTAGTGAATAAAGGACGGATTTAAAGCGAGGGCCATAGATGAACCACAAGCAAGTGAAGGGTTCTAATGACTCAATCACAACCGCAGGGAGTGATTCATGACGATTGAATCACGAGCGTAGCGAGTATTAGATTATATTTATATTATTATTATTGATTCAAGTATTAGAACCCTGAGCGACGTGAGTGATTCATGGCCCTCGATATAAATCCGTCCTTTATTAGGCTACGGGCAACCTGTTGTTGTGGAAATCCTTGCGGGAGGCCTTTGTCAAGCAGTGGTTAAGTGGTTTGTTGGACAGTTCTGTCATTGATTTTGTATGAGTCCTGTTATAAGCCTGTAATGTACTTGGTGAGAACCATAGTAATGTATTAATGCCCTTCAATCAATGTTTCTAGTACCTGAAGGTATCAACTTTCCAATTCCAGATAAAATGCTCAACTGTGCGATACGGTATCGGCGTCACTCGCGAGGTGGGTCAGGACCTCGTGAACTTTGGGGCAAAGAGTGTTTGTGTCATGACCGACCCTAATGTTGCCGCTCTGAATCCTATGAGAGCCGTGCTAGACTCCTTGACGAAGCATGGGGTTAACTACAAAGTGTATGACAAGGTTCGAGTGGAGCCTACTGATTCCAGGTACTTTTAAACCTCTATCTCGTTATCATTTACGACGGCAAATGGAATAAACAGGGACAAACTCACACATTAGGCGCTTTCTATAAGTGGGCTGTCAGCTTTTTAACCGACTTCAAAAAAAGGAGGAAAGGAGATATCCCAAGGGTGGTAACATGATAAGGAAACCAGGACCATGATGGCATCCCAGAGTAATCGAGGGGAACCTTCAAAAATCGTAGTGGCGCCTAATGCTTTTAAAGTCTTTTTGTTTACATTTTTTTTTATTTTTTTTATTCACAATTGGTAAACCCTTGACAACATCTCACCTGGTGGTAAGTGACGATGTTGCCGAAGATGGAAGCGGCCTTACCAAGATTCCCCAACGCAATGGGGACAAACTCACACATAGTGCTTTAATTATAGGATACCTATAACTACAGTGGAACTACCCTAATTAATGTGGCAAATCAAAATAGCGAGTATCTTATGCCTTTCTTCTTAGCATCATCATATCAGCTCTTATACGTCCCTACCGAGGGGCTCGAGCCTACCCTGAATTAGGGCGATCCGACCTTAGTCGACCACTCGGGCCAAGTGCGGGTTGGTCGACTTCACACACAACCTTCGAGTTTCTTCGCAGGCGTGTGCAGGTTTCCTCACAACGTTTCCTTCACCGTAAGAGCGCCGGATAAACGTACATATGAAATTCGAAGACATTGGTGCGTGGTAGGATTCGAAGTACGACCTCCCGGACAGGAGGTAGTGGCCCTAGCCATTACGCCACCGACGCTCTTCTTAGCATAGGCATGTACATTCTTGACGAATAGCAGTACTGTCAAAAAGAGAGGAATAGTATAAAAGTTACTGGTTGAGGCAATAGAAGTCAAACAAACAACTAAAACAAACTCGCTTTAGCATTAGGCGTTAATAACAAAAAAACATGTTACGTCAATTAGAAACAATCTCTAGAAATAGAACATTCTATAGAAATAGAAAATCATTTATTTTCCTTAGAGATCTTTAAAGTTATAGTTATAGCACTCATGTTTAGCTATAAAAAACAGCATGCAAATATTAAAGTAACAAGTATCATGACAGTAATACTAGGTCAGTGATATTAGTATATGTAGACATAAGGTATAAATTAGTCAAAATATAATCAATTACAATTTTAAGCCAAATAATTTTAAACAAAAAAAAAACGACTTCAAACAGGAAACTAAGGTTCCCCTCGACTTCTCTGAGATGCCATCATCAGATCCTTGTTTCTTTATCATGGTACCACCCTTGGGATATCTCCTTTCAAACAAAAAAAGATTCATCTAAATCGGTTCATAAATGACAAAGTTATCCGCGAACACACATAAAAAAAATAAATAAATATGCGGTCGTATTAAGAAACCTCCTCCTTTTTTGAAGTCGGTTAAAAATTCATTTAAATTGTAGAAATTATGAGATATTAACCACTTTTGCATTTTCTTATTTATCATTAGAGTCAGTGGAAGACTTTTGAATTCATTTGGTAATATATTATCTTACCATCATTTTCAAAAGTCCTTGAGAAACTTATTAACAGAAGATTGATATCATACTTAGAAAAATACAATTACATCTCACCAAACCAGTTCGGTTTTAGAAAAGGAAGATCTACCGCTGAAGCAGTTCACAATTTAGTAGAACACGTAGTTAAAGCACTAGATAGTAAGAAAAAGTGCCTTGCTATCTTCTTAGATTTAGCAAAGGCTTTTGACACGGTGTCCATTCCTTTGCTGATAAGGAAGCTGGAAAATGTTGGTATAAGAGATCGGCAGCTGGAACTTTTTCAAGATTATCGTAGTGACAGAACACAAAATGTAAAAATAGGTGATACACTCAGCCAGCCTGAGAACATAACTTTTGGTGTACCCCAAGGAAGTATTCTGGGTCCAACTCTTTTTCTCGTTTATATTAATGAGTTGTGCCAACTTTCTATTCCTAGTGGTCAAATTTTTACCTTCGCCGATGACACAGCTATTGTCTTCGAGGAAAAGAGTTGGCCTGAAACGTTTACTAGGGCACAGGGGCCTTAACAAGGTATGCACATGGCTGAGAAATAATCTCCTAACTGTAAATTCTGAAAAAACTAAGTATGTTACCTTTTCTATTCAGAAATCTACTCAACCTGCTTGTGTAATGAATCTTATATGTCACTCCCCAATCTGTCTTGGTAATAATCAGGAATGTAGTTGTTGCTGCCTAGAGAGAGTACCTGATGTAAAATATTTAGGAATCGTTCTGGATAACTTACTTAATTTTAAACTTCATACCAATCTGTTATGCCAAAGAATTAGAAAACTAATGCCAATTTTTAGATATATGAGATTGTCGCTGACTCTAATTTAATGAAAACCCTTTACTTCGCTTTATGTCGATCAGTTATAAACTATTGTATTGATACTTGGGGTGGGATCTACAAATCGAATCTTATACATGTTGAAAGAGCTCACAGAGGTATTCTTAAAATTTTATCTTTTAAAAAACGAGATTTTCCTACTACAGTTTTATACAAAGAATCTAATGTTCTTTCAGTTAGGCAGTTATACCTACTTCAAATAATAACTAACAAACATAAACTCACAGCTTATGATACAAATATAAATAAAAGACGGTGTGATATAATTTTTTCAAGTACTTTGGTTAGAACTACCTTTGCACAAAGATTTGATCATTTCCTGGGAAATTTCATCTACAATAGAGTGTCAAGGGATATTGACCTACGATCACTAAGCACACTAAATGTAAAAAAGCTGTCTTTGAATGGTTAATGACTCGAGACTATGATCAAACCGAAAAACTATTACAAGCAGTATCATAATCAAAATGTACGACACACACACACGCACTTACACACACACACACATACACACTCACACACATATGTATATATATATTTTACCTCACCGGTTTTATTTTTACTAATATGTGTTTTAATGTCTCAACGTCTGCTACATCGAAGCACTAATATATTTACCTATAAGCCGATGAGGGGGCCTGGAGACCTGTAATACAGGAAATTTTATTTTCCTAGTTTAGGCTCCAGTCTCCCACAAACTACGTTATAATATTATGAACTATAAATGTATAAATTAGAGACAAGTTTGTGGTGAGAAAATAAAAACTAATTGATTGATTGATTAAATATTTAACCATTTAGTTGTGATGTCCAATTATATTTATAAAACCTTCTGTTTTATTCATTAGTTACTTTTGTTCTGACGTGATTTAATTTAATTCCACAGCTTCAAGGATGCTATAAAGTTCGCTAAAGAAGGCAACTTTGACAGCTTTGTGGCCATCGGCGGCGGCTCAGTCATGGACACTTGCAAAGCCGCTAATCTCTTTTCCTGCGATCCTGAGGCCGACTTATTGGACTACGTGAATGCTCCCATTGGCAAGGGGAAGCCTGTTACTGCAGAACTTAAGCCTATGATTGCCAGTAAGTAAAGTATTGTTTATTATCCAACTCGGCTGGGCAGCGTTCGGGAAGCTTCGCAATATCTTCACGTCCCAAACACCGCAGTCTCTCAAGACTAAGTTCTTTGTCCAGTGTGTGTTGCCAGTGATGATTTACGGAACTGAGTCAAGGTCGCTTACTATGGGCACACCCTGGACACTTCATACAACGGGCCAGAAATGACATTTCAAAAAGGAATGACGGAACAATGACGGCGGCGAAATCCTATACATTCGACACCAAACTGTAACCAATCTGTATCAATCTGGGTGACGACGGGGGTGAGGTCGCAATCAAGAGAGTGGCAGGGAGTGTTCATAATGTATGTTAATACTAATATATATACTTTGCTATGGACCTCATAAGAAAGCTCAAGGTCACCCAAAGGCCAATGGAGCGTGCTATGCTCGGAGTTTCTCTGCGTGATCCAATCAGAAACGAGGAGATCCACTGGAGAACCAAAGTAACCGACATAGCTCACAGAATCGCTAAACAGAAGTGGCAGTGGGCAGAGCACATAGCTCGTAGAACAGATGGCCGTTTGGGCTTTAAAGTTCTCGAGTAGCGACCGCGCACCGGAAAACATAGCGTAGGAAGGCCTTCCACGCGGTGGACCGACGACCTGGTGAAGATCGCGGAAAGCCGATGGATGCGGGCAGCGCAGGACCGGACGTCGTGGAAATCCTTGGGGGTGGCCTTTGTCCAGCAGTGGACCTTTTTTGACTGTGTATGATGATGATAAACAGTTTAAATCTTTTGACTCCGCTGAGATATCAATAAATGTTGATTCCCATGAGGTTTTTTTGGTAACTGGTCTTTATAATTTATTCAAATAGTGACGGTCCTTAACACATCTTAGCCTTTAGTTGCTCAAACGTCTATTAACTTATATGTTTTAGCGGCAAAACTATTAAGAATGTTTTCTCGTTAGTGTTTAATGTCGGATTAGAAGGCTAATGATCATTTGTAACGGCTAGGGCCGACGCCTCCTGTCCGGGATGTCGTGGTTCGAATCCCGCCACGTACCAATGTGATTTCGAATTTAGATTTCATATGTACGTTTATCCGACGCTCTTACGGTGAAGGAAAACATCGTGAGGAAACCTGCACACGCCTGCGGAGAAACTCGCAGGCTGTGTGTGAAGTCGACCAACCGCACTGGGCCCGCGTGGCCGACTAAGTTCCGATCGCCATAACTCAGGGTAGGCTCGAGCCCCTCGGTGGGGACGTATATGAGCTGAAATGATGATCATTTTTGCAACTGGCAGTTAGTTAAATATTTGAAGGGCTGTTAAATGGTACAAGTACAGACGTACCATTCTTTTATTTAAAGGAATAACTAAGTCATCAAAAATAAATCATGATATAGCATTGTTTTAGCATTTTGTAATTTGATAGTTAACGCAGTGATTTTGTATATATCTCCAGAGAAGAAATTAATGTCTTCGGGGCAAGAAAGAGAAGTGAAGTCAAAAAATAGATTCAAGGACTTATAAAATTAGGTAAACTGATATTAGTCACACTATTACTACAGCCACCTATTCAATTCAATATATTTATTTAAAATAGCGTCGGTGGCTCAACCGGTAACGACTCGGTCGTCCTAACCAAGGGTGCCGGGTTCAAATCCGGACGGCCAATGTACCAATGAGTTTTTGAAACTTACGTACATATACTTACCGATTGCTTTAACGGTGAAGGAAAAACATCGTGAGGAAACCTGCACACACCTGCGAAGGAACTCGAAGGTTGTGTGTGAAGTCGACCAACCCGCACTGGGCCCGCGTGGTCGACTAAGGCCTGATCGCCCTGATTCAGGGTAGGCTCGAGCCCCTCGGTGGGGACGTATATGAGCTGACATGATGATTTAAAATAGGTGCAAATTACACTCTTTTTGATAGTCATAAAAAATAATAACAATGTCATTTGTGAAGAATCAAGAAATAAACAATAATTAGTTAATTACGTCAAAATTAAATCCTTGATATAAACCAGATTATGTCATTAGAACATGAGAACAATATGACACATAAAGTTATACATAAAAATCGTTGAATGTCATTAATGCCTTTAACAAGAGTAGGCCAGTTCACATGGACAGCACCCAGTCACAAGTATAACGCGAGAGTCAGCCATCGCACCAATCATTCATATTAGAGGGAAACGAACCACCCGGCTCCCTATGAGAGTGTGCCGTACGGCATACTAAACTCATTGGTTATACCACAGAAGATAAACGATTACTTAAACAATAAATTGTATGGCAGCCTGCACTTAACCACACCCTGGACACTTCATACAACGGGCCAGAAATTAAATTTCAAAAAAGGAATGACGGAACAAACAAAATGGTGGCAAAATCCTATACGTTTAACAACCAAACTGTAACCAATCTGTATCAATCTGGGTGACGAGGGGGTGAGGTCGCAATTTAGAGAGCGGCAGGGAGTGTACATACTGTATGTTAGTACTAATGATATAGTTTAACTAAATTTTCTCGAGTCTTTTTTAAAATTATTTTCATACGAAAATCGAATAAAAAAAAATTGACAAAAATTTTGATGAATTCATATTGCATTACCAAATACTTGTTCGTAATAAATACATGACAATTCAATAGCACCAAACATTTGTGAGTAAATAGCAAGTTATAATTTCATTTGTAGGAGAACCATACAAACACGATTTTCTCAGACCAATGGGTATTTACTATGTAATAGATAAAAATGAGCAACTTCGACTTTGTCGAAATCGTTAGAGCCGTTTTTGAAAAAAAAAATTGTTGTATGACAGATACTTTTTGGTTTGACGGTACGATGAAACTTTTGATAATTTCTCGATGATATAATTTAAAGCTTAAGTTTCAAATATGGTCCTAATCGGAATAAAGGTATAGCCTCCAGAGCCATGCGTGACGGACGGACGCACGCACGGACAGAATTGAGATATTCGGTTTTTCGGTATGTGATAATGATATAAAAAAGATTTTTACGAAAATTGGAAAAACTTTTTTTACGATGACAATACTTCTTCTACCCTACGTAAGTACGTACCGTTGAAGAAATAGGTCTAGTAAGATTCCTCTAGATCCCGATAAACATTAAAAAAAAGTGTGTGGTTTTACGAAACCACGGTAAAAGTGAAACTTTACAGAGGACGAAACGATCATGACTGCTCTCGCTACGGTACAGAGGACGAAACGATCATACCGTCAGACGAAAGCGACCGTCACGCGACATGCAACACACAGACGAAAAAAATTGAGACGATGTAATAAAAGTTTCAATTTAAAAAAAAAAAACTTATTTTTCAGTACCAACTACTAGTGGAACAGGCGCCGAAACGACCGGCGTCAGCGTGTTCGACTACGAGAAGATTCACGCCAAGACCGGCATATCCCACACAAAGCTAAGGCCTATCCTGGCTATAATAGACCCTCTCCACACGCTGAGCTTACCTGAAAAGGTGTCAAACTACGCCGGCTTCGATATATTCTGCCACGCGCTGGAGAGCTTCACTGCTATCCCGTATACTGAAAGAGGCCCGGCGCCGGCGAACCCTGCGTTGAGACCGGCCTATCAAGGGAGTAATCCCATATCGGATGTGTGGGCACGATTTTGTTTGTCGGTGAGTAAATAAATGTTACTAAGAAGATACTAAGACAACCGCCTCCGTAGCTCAGAGGCAAAGTACACGGTAGGTCGCGGGTTCGATTCCCGGCGGGGTCAATTGTAAGACTCGGTTTGGTTGGCGGTAGGGCATTTTCTAAGCCCGCCTGGCTAGCTACCACCATCTACCACTTATCTAATTCTTGCCGCCTAACATCAGTGTTACCAACATTGATGTATTCCGGCTTGAAGATAAGATAGCCAGTTACCCATTGCGTTGGGGAATCTTGGTAAGCTCGCTTCCATCATCGGCATCATCATCACTTACCAGAGATAATGCCAAGAGCTTACCAAATGTGAATAAAAAAAAAGAGCGTCTGTCCGGAAGGCCGTGGTTCGAATCCTGCCACGCCAATGTGTTTTCGAATTTCGATTTCATATGTACGTTTATCCGACGCTCTTACGGTGAAGGTAAAGATCGTGAGGAAATCTGCACACGCCTGCGAAGAAACTCGCAGGTTGTGTGTGAAGTCGACCAAAGCCGCTCTGGGCCCGCGTGGTCGACTAAGGCCCGATCGCCCTAATTCAGGATAGGCTCGAGCCCCTCGGTGGAGACGTATATGAGCTGATAAGAAGAAAAGTAGATGGATCGATTGAAAGGAATTATGTAAAATGCGGACTAAGTTTAAGTAAATGGCATTTCGTTTGATTGATGGACATCTTTGAACGAGCAACACACCTCACAAGGCGAGGATAGTATGTATCATCATCATATCAGTTCATATACGTCCCCACCGAGGGGCTCGAGTCTACCCTGCATTAGGGCGATCGGGCCTTAGTCGTCCACGCGGGCCCAGTGCGGGTTGGTCGACTTCACACACAACCTTAGAGTTTTTCCGCAGGCCTGTGCAGGTTTCCTCACGATGTTTTCCTTCACCGTATGTATACAGATGACAAAAATTTTGTGGCGTAAACTTATGAAACAGAACAATAGTTTTTGTTTAACAAGAGAGCAACGTTCGTTTTTGCTGCGAGTGCCGATATGAATTTTAATCCGGAGATTCTGAGTTAGAATGCTGAGGTACTGACGGATTCAAATTAAAGGCACAAAAACCAAAAATATTTGCTCTCGCGTGATACATACAAGTTTTCACATCATTAGCGATAAAATACAAGATGAAAGAATAATACTTGTAACTAAATGGCACAATGTGCACAGATGGTAAAACTATACATTACGTATGCACGATCGATATTCACGTGACATTGTAACTAAAACTGCGCACCTACATCATAGTTAAAAGAAATAATAGTAAGTTATCTACATAAAAGAAAGCGTCGGTGGCTCAACCGGTAACGACTCGGTCCATCTAACCAGAGGTACCGGGTTCAAATCTGGACGGCCAATGTACCAATGAACCAATGAGTTTTTCAAAAACTTACGTACATACGACTTACCGATTGCTTTAACGGTGAAGGAAAATATCGTGAGGAAACATGCACACACCTGCGAAGAAACTCTAAGGTTGTGTGTGAAGTCGACCAACCCGCACTGGGCCCGCGTGGTGGACTAAGCCTAATCGCCCTGATTCAGGGTAGGCTCGAGCCCCTCGGTGGGGACGTATATGAGCTGATATGAATGTATGAATGAATAAGAACGGTACAAAGTCCAAAGTGTGTAGCTTGATATGCTGGCCTCTGTACATCGCGCGGTTTGTATGTGTGCGTGTCAGTAGGCACGCACGCCCACTACAATAATAAAAACGACTTCTTTCCTTTTACTAAAAAAAGTCGTTTTTATTATTGTAGTGTGCGTGCGTGGCCACTGACGCGCACACATACAAATCGCGCGATGTACCATTACTATTCTTTCTTTTTACTACGCCTACATAGACCACTTCAATCCAAATGAATCTTAAAAACTAAATTTTTTAATGGACAATAATTTATGTGCTAAAATGGTAACTTTTTTATAATGATTTAAATAGTATCTTCGCATTTATTGACTAAATTACTTAAAAACGTAGTTAACTAAATAGGGGATCGGACTGCATCAAAAATAAATTCTGACATACGATTTCCTAAATAGCTCTCCTCTTGAAGTTTCAAATAATCTTACTTGTTTTGTTTATCCATCACGTCTTCAATTATTAATTGATCAAACTCACAAAATAAGTTCATCAATGACGCTAAAAATCTAGTAGTATTTCAAAAATTTTATTAGAACAAAATTTCGTTTTTGACAGATCATAAAAAGTAACTCAAATGACTAGCAGTCAGATCCCCCATTAAAGAATATTGTAAATATTTTTTTTACATTTAATATCGGTAAATTAATAGGCAGTCAGTCACACACTAGCGATAGTGAAAAGTACACACCGGAGATTTGAAGATTAGTGAGGGACTGGAATTCCCTGCTGACATCTGTGTTCTCCCCGATTCGTATTATCTAGGAATCTTCAAGACGAGAGTGAATAGCCACTTTGAGCTTGCGTGTTAAATCCTTAGTTGCATCGGCACTTACCATCGGATGAGGTGCAGCCAAACGCACTCAATTTTTTAATTAAAAAAAAATTGGATTAAAAGCCAAGCCGAATTTTCAAGGGAAGTTGTAGCTCAGAATTTATTCGGATCCAAAAGTAAGGACTTAACTAAACTCGACGAGATTTTCTGTGAGTGCGCATCAAAAGATTAGAAGAAAACAACTAGAAAATTCTTATAAAAAATTTAACCATGCGCACTGTTTATAATTGTACAGGGAGCGTTAAATGAAACACAGATGTTATCCGAAATGATTTATTATGGCTGAGTAATGGCATTTTCGTAAACAAGACATCACATCAGGTTCATAACATATATTCAGTGGATTTTGATATTCTAAAACATGTAGGCGCTAAAGAATGACCATTTAATGTGTTGGATGGCTATCGTTCTATGCTGAATCATAATGGTTGATAAATAGTGAATTTTATGGTATCTGAGAGCTTACAAATCTGTGACTAGTTCGCAAATTTTGTAGCTTTTTAGAGAATGAACGAAAATACACATCAAATGTCACAAATGAAGTCTATACACTCTATAAAAACTTAATGAAGATAATGTCTAATTACACATATAAAGTTTCAGAAACAAAGAAATCTTTTTACAACTCGAGATAATAAATAATAACATAAAAACATTGGCAGTTTTCACTAGCAAACAAAGAAGAAACCTAAATTACTCTATAATTATATCTATGACCTATTTCTTCTTAAGTAAAACATTAATTACGAAACAGTAGCTCTATGCATATCTTTATACACGATCCTGAACTATATAAACTTATCTACGGTATTAATGTCGCATATTTTAAATTTGCATAACTTTTATGTATTTTTTTTTACATTTTCATTTCCTAAGACCCTTAAAATTAACCCTTACCTCTAAATTAGAAAGAAAAAGACTATTTTACTTATATTATTTGACCACGAGGTGGTGTCATGCAATTGCCAGATACCAATAGCAGTACCGTACTTCCGTCGGAATTTCCCTACTCTCAAAATAATACTTTGTCCTGTTAGATAACGACTGCAACATACATATTATTAATATAAAAAGCACACGGAGAAAAAAATATAGTCAGAATAACTATTCAAAGTTATAGTTAAATTAGTTAAATGACGTATCGTTGATGTAGTCAACTGTTTTCTAGAATTGAGGATCTGTATAGCCAATTCAGCGATACAGATCCTTAGTTTGACGAAACAGTTGGCTATATTAACGATACGTCTTTTAACTAATTTAACTATAAACTTTGAATAGTTATTCTGACGATATTTTTTTCTCCGTGCACCCTAGGTCAGTCGGGCCAATGGAGAAAGAAAAGATAAGAGAGAGAGAGGACCGTCTTGGAATCTGAAGATTGTCTGAAAATTTCATCGAAATCGGTCCAGCCGTTTTGGAGTCTATAAGGAACATTTTTTTTTCCTTCACATAGCACAGAGATAGACTGGATTCAAGTGCTAATAACTACAGCCTCCCTGATATAATAAAAGGATTTGAATGTAAATCACATGTTAAACGCTCATAAGAATTAGAAATGATTTGAACGATTAAAAATTATTCAAAATGATTACAAATCAAATCATTTTTAATCCTTTTTAATGATTTTGTTTAATCAGGGCTGTGATTAAAATAACTAAAAAAGAGATTATAAGGTTTTCTTATTTGTTTACTTAGCTTAAGTAATAAAAATATGTATCGTTTATTTAAGTAAATAAACTTTAAACAAAAAAAAATGTTCTGAGGACAGGTTATAGCGGTGAATACTTATAACCTGTTTTGTCCGTTAAATTTGGAACCATATTAAAATAAATAAACTCATGTGAGTCCAACTATGTAACTTAATTAATTAATTCATTAACTTTAATTATCTTAACGTTAGTTAAAAAACACTATAATATTAAGAAATTATAAAGTCACATGAACAATGCGTTCATAAATCTTATTATTGGTCAACTGACAGCCAAAACCGTGTGCTAACACTGGTCTTATGTACAGTTGGTAATATTACAAATTATACAGTCAGTCATTCAAATCACCTACCCAGATAACCAGGGTTGTCAATTTTGAACTACATAAATATAATCATAAAGTTTAAAAGACACTTACAATTACAAATTTTGAAATTACATGAATACAAACGCAAATTTAAATTTCCAACTAATTAACCAAGAAAGTGTAACAACGGTACTTTTTAAAGATTATTTTAATTTAATTAAATCATGGTAGATCTTATCTATGGTTTCTGTATCTTTCCTTTTATTAATTAAATCTTGATGCCTCTCCATTTACATAGATTCCATAATCAGACGCTTTTTATAATTATGTTCTGTATTTAAAATTTTTAATATTTTAAGATTTTAGCCTGCTTACCCTCGAGTAGGCTTTATCATTACAAAATACAAAAGCTTTAGCTCAACCTTTTTTTTTAAAATAAAGACAAAAATAATATAAAACTCATGGCATTTAAAAAAACAGAAACAAAACGATTTACAAAAAGTATTGTATCATATAACACTTGACAGCCCTACCAGCACATCACACACCAGAAACTATGCACTCGCGACTTAGCTTGCTCAATAGCAAGTAAGTGGTTGTAGCATCGTCTTGAATTCATCCAGGGAAGCAGCAGTTGAAACAGCAGGTGGCACAAAGTTCCAGAAAGCAACTCCAAGGACAAGAAAAGAGCTCTTGTACATTGATGTACCCGGAATCGGCGATAACAGCGTATAGTCCGGTTGTTCTCAGATCATTGCAGAGTCGGATCGATAATAGCTTCCAGGTTCTTGAGAATACTAACTTACTCAATATCTTTACCAGCTAACGACAGCACTGGCTTCTCACTGCTATCTATGAGGATAGTACGTTTAGACAAACACCAAAAAAAATGTTAGACACGAAATTCATGATGTGTGAACGGAAGATTAACACTTTTTTTTTTTTTTTTTCTTCTCCTCCTCGATAAATTTATTTATTCCGCAGTCTCTGCACCACCTCCAAAATGGGCTGAAATCGTACACTCGGCCACAATTGATACATATTTTTTTTTGGGACTCCATTTGACCGGAATGGTTGCAACAATATGAATCATTTCGACCCTCCGTCTCCGTTTAAATAGCAATGCTTATCAAAACTAGGGCTACCACTTTCTCATAACATTTTTTTTTGTTTAAAGTTTATTTACTTAAATAAACGATACATATTTTTATTACTTAAGCTAAGTAAACAAATAAGAAAACCTTATAATCTCTTTTTTAGTTATTTTAATCACAGCCCTGATTAAACAAAATCATTAAAAAGGATTAAAAATGATTTGATTTGTAATCATTTTGAATAATTTTTAATCGTTCAAATCATTTCTAATTCTTATGAGCGTTTAACATGTGATTTACATTCAAATCCTTTTATTATATCAGGGAGGCTGTAGTTATTAGCACTTGAATCCAGTCTATCTCTGTGCTATGTGAAGGAAAAAAAAATGTTCCTTATAGACTCCAAAACGGCTGGACCGATTTCGATGAAATTTTCAGACAATCTTCAGATTCCAAGTAGGTCCTCTCTCTCGCTTATCTTTTCTTTCTCCATTGGCCCGACTGACCTAGGGTCCTTTTTACTTTTAAATTGCATATTTTTAAGACCGTTTTTCAAACAACTATCAAATGTCCACGTAAGTTATTTATCTCTTGTTATTGAAGTCTGGTTTTCCTTAATAAATGCGATGTACCTATGCCGACCACTCTTATCTAAAAAGTTTTATGTTTACATATTTTTAGTTCGGGAATTCACATGACTAATATAATGTGTGTGTTACAGTCGTTATCTGACAGAAAAACATATTGTTTTGAGCGTAGGGAAAATCCCAAAGTTCTGTCATCCACGGATTGTAAGTACAGTCACCATCAACCAACTGATCTATCTCAACTGATCTATCTCAACCAGTTCACGTATTTTGGGTACCAAGAAGCTAGAAGCTAAGAAGCTAGTGGGTGTTTGATAGACATAAAATTAGCATATTATTTGACTAGGTTAGGGATCATCTATTTTGAATGGAAATTATTTATTTAAAAAAATGGTCAGATTTCAGACAAGTTTTGTCATCAAATAAATCCTATGTAGTATAATTAATAAACCAAGCTTTTCCTAGGCTTTTCCCTACATGTAAAAGGCATATATATACGCATTTATACAAATTTAATCTGAGCTATTAGCCAGGCCTATGTCCAGCAGTGGACGTCCTTTGGCTGATATGATGATGATGAATCTGAGCCTTAGAATACCTAAATAAATATTTTGATTGTTTGTAAAGCAAAATATTTCGATGCAGAATCTAGCTTTTTTTATTACAAATTTTAGGGCGTTTGACTACATCTGTAGATAGATTAGATTATTTATTTCATGTCACCAGTTACACAATAATAAAATCATCATAAACATCATCATCATCATCATATCAGCCGAAAAACGTCCACTACTGGGATGACTGCCTCCCCCAAGGATTTCCACGACGACGGGTCCTGCGCTGTCAGCATCCAGCGGCTTCAATTACAAAATACGTATCATATAATTAAAAATGTAAAACTGTAACATGATCGTCAAAAATTCAATGTCACAAAAGTCAAAAGAAAATAAGATGTCAAAACAAAATAAAATTTTAAATGTATATATATAGATGGATTATTTGTTTCTACAATCACATACTAATTAATGGATACTTTAACCGCCTCCGTGGCGTAATGGTTTGCCCATTCGCTTAACACCAGGAGGTCGCGGGTTCGATTCCCGGTGGGGTCAACTTGTGAGACTCGGTTTGGTTGGTGGTAGGGCATTTTCTAAGCCCGCCTGGCTAGCTACCACCATCTTATCTAAGTCTTGCCGCCAAACATCAGTGTTAACAACTTTGATGTGTTCCGGCTTGAAGATAAGATAGCCAGTTCTCCAATGCGTTGGGGAATCTTGGTAAGCCCGCTTCCATCTTCGGCATCATCGTCACTTATCATCAGGTGAGATAATGCCAAGGGCTTACCAATTGTGAATAAAAAAAATACTTTTCTGCAGACAATCGAGAAATACTTCGCGCGTGCCGTGTACCGTCCAGACGACCTGGAGGCGCGGTCCAGCATGCACCTGGCTGCGACCATGGCCGGCGTGGGCATCGGCAACGCCGGGGTGCACCTGTGCCATGGACTGGCCTACCCCATCGCTGGGAACGTTAAGACCTTCGTGCCTGAGGACTACGGGTTAGATAGATACTATGAAAGCAAATTGTACAGTCACGCTGTGCATACTTTGTCGCGCTTACTATGTACACTGGTAGTTCATTGTTTCATAAAAAATCGTAATAAGGTACCTGTTTTTATTATTTAGACCGACGAATTGGTGAAGGTCGCGAAAAGCCGCTGATTGCGGGCGTCGCAGGACCGGTCGTTGTGGGTATCCTTGGTTGGGGGAGGCCTTAGTCCTGCAGTGGACGTCTTTCGGCACAACTACACCACGGACACTGCATACAACGGTTGTGAAATGACATTTCTAAAAACAAATGACGGAGCAAACAAAATCACGGCGAAATCCTATACGTTCGAGAATCAAACCACAGTATAATAAAGAGTACTACGTACAGTATGGTCACTGCCTGCCTCCCGTTGAAAGTGTCGCCCACCCCCGCTCGTTAGCTCCCAGGTATCGGCCAGCACGTCTTATCTCACTCACATAAGCATGGTACGCGTTCACCTGCACGAGTTTAGACTGTGTGTGTAGGAACGCCTTTGTTTCATCTATTTGATCGCCAGTGACCGAGGTGTGACCAAACTATAACCAATCTGTATCAATCTGGGTGTCGAGGGGGTGAGGTCGCAATCTAGAGAGCGGCAGGGAGTGTCCATACACTGTATGTTAGTACTAATATATATACTTTGGCACATCTAAGAGAACCAAGTGGTTGAGCTGACGAGAATTTTTATTCTCCATAGCATAACTAATTTACCAACGACTAAACTCTATAACCCTTTTAACCCATGGTACGACTAAGGGACTCAACGTGGCGCAACTTTTTTAAAATTAAATATTTTAGTGAGTTCGACTGCCGACTGGTTGAGTCGTTGCTAACTATATTTTTTCTCCAGGCATTCCACCACCACTTTCATCACAAGCACTGAAAACAAAAATTTTTGCTGAAGTAACGACTGGCCACTTGATAGGTTTTGTGTGTTAAAAGACCACGAAACCGTTCACATCGATTGTGCGAAATGTACAGGAGGCCAGCACATCACATCAAGCTAGACACTTGTAGTGCGATTCTGATCCATAAGCATACGATATAAGAACGGTACGCAGTCGCAAAGTGTCTAGCTTGATGTGCTGGCTTCTGTACAACTCTTTTTGAGTAGTTTTGTTTAGATGTGCTATGGGGAATTAAAATTAGTTGTGCCGTGGGTCGGGAGAGCTTTCGGCTAATATGATAAAGGGCGTCGAATATCCTTAGTAATATTGTCACACTAATATTATAAAGGCGAAAGTTTTTGAGTGTGTGAGTGTGTATGTTTGTTACTTCTTCACGCAAAAACTACTCAACGGATCTGGCTGAAATTTGGTAGGTAGACAGATTAGGACCTAGATTAACATATAGCCTACTTTTTTCACTGCGCACCCGCGAAAAGTCATAAAAACGTTGTCCACGCGGGTGAATCCGCGGGAAACAGCTAGTAAATTATAAATGTGAAAACGTTTTTGTTTGTTTTTCACGCTTCAAAACCTTGACCAATCTTGATGAAGTTTGACATGCAGGTAGCCTGTGTCACTAGTCAGGATATAGGCTACTATTTATTCCGTGAAAATAGCATAGGCCGATGCAGATCGATCGTGAGGGAACTGAAAAAATACTCTTTTTTTTGGTTTAATCTTTAACATCGCTACGGAACAATGGATTGTTGTGATTTTTTGCACAGATATGATTGTGGAGGTGGGAAATGACGTAATTTACTAATTAGCATATCCTGACATATTTCCGGAGGGATCTGGAGAAAACTCATGTCCACGCGAGCCGCAGCGGCTCGCGCACCACATACTCTCAAAGATAGTCATAAAAAATATGTATACGCGGGCGAAGCCGCGGGCACAAGCTAGTGAGGTTATATACTCCCTATGAGCTGACTTAAGTTGAGCCCTTCTATCCCGGCTGGCCCCGAAACAAACTCCAAGTCGCGTCGATTACTTACATACCCATAAGCGACAAGTTCATTGACTAAATCCAGTTTTCTTTCCAGCAAGGACCCAATAATACCCCACGGGCTGTCGGTAGTAATGACAGCGCCAGCGGTGTTCCGCTTCACAGCGGGCAGCGACCCCGACAAGCATCTAGAAGCAGCTAAACTCCTCGGCCGTGACGTCACAGGTGTAAAGCAACAGGACGCCGGCAAGGCGCTGGCCGATGTCATACTGAAGTACATGGAGATCATGAAGTTAGGAGACGGATTGAGCAGCCTGGGGTACACGAGGGAAGACATACCCAAATTGGTGGAAGGAGCTTTGCCTCAGGTGAGTTTGAACGTGAAGGAATATACATGTTACGGCTAAAGGTAACTTAAGATTAGCCGGCTAAAGATAAGATTAGCCAGCTAAAGTTAAGATTAGGCAGATAAATTTAAGATTAGCCGGCTAAAGTTAAGATTAGCCGGATAAACTCCACCCAAGAGGGAGGGGCGCAAATGCTCTTCGATTGTTAAATCAATCAAACCTGACTGAACCTAATATCGCTCTTTTCGCTCGCTCACCACCCAAAAAACATTACCCAGCCAGTGTTGGGTAGACCTTGTTGTGTACGGTTAAACGCCGAATACCAACTAATAATAGGACTTTACCCAAACAACTTTAGCCGGCTAATCTTAAGTTTATGTTCACACCCACCTTTAGCCGTGACATACATATATTAATATTAGCTTCATATCAGAAGGTCGCGGGTTCGATTTCCGTCGGAGTCAAACTTTGTAAGACTCGGTTTGCTTGAAAGGGTATTTTGTAAGCCAGCCTAGCTAGCTACCACCATCTTATCTAAGTCTTACCGCCAAACATCAATGTTCCGGCTTCTAGATAAGATAGCCAGTTCCCTTTTGAATTGGGGAATCTTGGTAAGCCCGCTTCCATCTTGGGCATCATCGTCACTACCATCAGGCGAGATGATGCCAAGGGCTTACCAATTCTGGATTTAAAAAAAAACTGACCACTCCGAGCTTCGGGAGTGCCGACAGAAGTGAAAACCTTCTACAGTTTTATAAGTTTTGACCCTCCGAGTGTTCCTGTCGGCGTCGGTAACGGTCGCGAGTTCAATGGTTTTTGCCCATCTCTAAAAATGCCCAACGCACTTAAAAAAATAAAAACCGCAACATTTTATGCGTACCACTGAATACTGATGCGTGTGTTGTTTCTCACAAGTTTCACTAAAATAGTTTATCTTTATCAGTTACTAAGTTTTAATTAGGGATGCATCCGATACCGATACCGATACCGATATATCGGCGTTACTTCGGGTTTGCCGATATATCGGTATCGGCGATATTTTTATGGCAGATTCAACGATACTTTTCAAATTTCGCGCTTTATAAATGTAATGTAAACACGCGTGTTGTCCCATCTATTTCGTTGGAAACTAGGCAATGTCGCATCTGAGAGACTATTTTCCACCGCAGGTCTTATTCAAACAGACTTGCGAAATCGCCTTTGCCCGCAAAACTTAAGAATGCTTTGTTTTTTAAATAAAAACCTTATAAATGTTAATTTTGATTCTAAAACTATTAATTAATTGTGTTTTATTTTTTCTACCTTCCTTTTGAATTCAATAAGCGTATCGGTATCGGTATCAGTATCGCCGATATTTTTATAAGAGTATCGGTATTGGTATCGTATCGGCAAAAAGGCGCATCGAGGCATCCCTAGTTTTAATGGCAGGCGGTCTTTTTACATAATTAGTTTATCTACGTAATTGTACAAATTTGACTTTGAAGTCTTGTTTTTCTGATTTTAAAACGTATCCTAAAGATAGTCCCTTGAATAAGAAGGCTCAAGGTCACCAAAAGGGCAATGAAGCGAGCTATACTCGGAATTTCCTTACGCGATCGAATCAGAAATGAGATCCCTAGGAGAACCAAAGTAACCGACATAGCTCACAGAATCGCTAAACTTAAGTGGCAGTGGGCAGGGCACATAGCTCGTAGAAAGTTCTCGAGTGCCGACCGCGCACCGGAAGACGAAGCTTAGGCAGGCCTCCCGCACGGTGGACCGACGACCTGGTGAAGGTCGCGGGAAGCTGCTGGATGCGGGCAGCGCAGGACCGGTCGCCGTGGAAATCCTTGGGAGCGGCCTTTGTACAGCTGGACGTATTTCGGTTTTTATGATGATGTGATGAGTCCCTTGAGAATATATTTTAATATTAATATTATCCAATCTCTGGGTTGCCTGGAAGAAATTACTTTAAAGAATAAGGTCGCCTAATATTGCAATTTAATTTTTACTGTGTATTCTGTACTATTATGTATCATTTTTTTTGTTACAGAAACGCCTACTGCAAATAGCTCCATTACCACAGAGTGAAGAAGATCTATCCAAACTTTTGGAAGACTCTTTGAACATCTATTGAATCAGTGCAATCCAACTATTATTTTTTTGTAAGTGAAAATACCTCATTCTATACAATTGTTATTTGTTATTAAACTATTTCTTTTATAAATAAACACAGAATATTACAATACTATCGAATTGTCTTTTTTGTCTTTAAAAAAACCCCACCTTTTTAAGATTATTTTTTATTAAATTTAAGTACATAAAATAAACCTATCAACTAATTTGTATAATAATATGTAATATGTATACTTATCTTAAATTAATTTGTAGTAATTTGACCTCCGTTTGTTACTTTATTATAAAAAAAAAAGCGCTAGATTAAAAAGAGTACATTCTTAGCAATTGTTCGAGAGTGATCGTTTGCGGCACTATGACCAGTGCTGTTATTATTATTATTATATGCGTCCTCCATACTGTGACTAGCGCTGTAGAATGTAAATCTATCACTTATCAAGAGCTATTGGCAGTTGTTATTTCATGTTCGACTCTTAAATTAGCTTGTACAATTTTATTCACACCGCCTCGGGCACAATGTTGGTGTGATGGAAGGGACTGCTCTCGTACATGTTGGAAGCGTTGACGGTGACGGCCTGCAGCGGCTGGTAGCGCGTGAGCTTGGGCGTGGCCGGGCTCGTCAGCTCCTCTGACAGCTGCTGGTACACCAGCCCGCAGTCCTTCTTCGTGCGGTTCTGGTGGCCCATCGCGGCTATTATGGCACTGTTGTATCTGATCTGCTTGCTCCTCTTGCTGCAGTACAACATCATCACCACCTTGCCGAGTACTAAAAGAATCAGAATCGTGCTTAGAATGGCAATCAGCATGGGCCACAGGTAGTCGTACCTGCCGTGGTCCATCTCTTGAACCGACTCCTGAACGTATACTTCTGGTTCTAAATCGTCGTATAGTTTATCATTTTCTAAAAACTTGATGTCGATTTTAACGCCTTCAGTTAGCAGTTTCTTTTCGGGTGCTTTCTCGGACGTAGTCTGTGGCTTGGCTAAAGGTTTTTCGATGAGCTTGACTTTGAGATCGACGTCGTCGTCCGCGTAGTCCTCGGCGGTGTCATCTTCATCCTCGTCATCGGCCTCATCATCGTTGGCGTCGTCGGTGTCATCATCATCGTCGGTTTCATCTTCGTCGTCGTCTTCCACTTTGTTAGACTTGATGCTTTCAGTGGTAACATTAGTATCATCAGGGATTTTCGCATCGTCAAGTGTTTCTTTCAAATCCATGTCGCTATCGGTTTCTTTGTCGATTGTCTCCCAGATTTCTTCATCGGATACGGGCAATGGCTCCACTGCATGTGTTTGCGGTATTACAGTTCCGCATGTTTTGCGCGACAGAAACTCCCAGCTGTAAGGCTCGACTTCATCCTTGCTGTCTTTAGCCAAGTTGGCAATGCTTGCGCTGTTGGCATTAGGAGACACCTTGTGTTTGTTCAACCATGTCATAAGATTCTCGAATTCGCGGCCGCATGCGAGCGGATTGTTGCTGATATCTAAAGTGCGTAGTTTGTTTAAACTACTCACTTCGGATTGTTTGATCTCATTTATACGGTTGTATGAAACATTCAAGTAGTTCAAGTTTCCAAGCAACGTGGTTGGTTGATTTTTATCTACTTTCCATAGTGAGGTCAGCTCACCGTGACTCATGTCTAACCAGGTTAAGACTGGAATGTGAACGAATACTTCGGCAGACAGTACTTTCAACGGGTTTCCTTGCAAGTTCAATTTAGTGAGTTCGGAGTTTTTTTCGAACACTTTTTCTTCCAACGTTGTCAGCATGTTGTAAGCTAAGTTGATTTCGACTAACTTGGTACATCTTGAGAACACTTTCTCGCTGATGGTTTTAATTTTGTTTCCAGCTAGATTTATTTGTGACAAAGCCGTGAATGTTTTCAGTGAATCGTCAAAAATTTCTTCTAGACTACAATAGGAAGCTTCAAACATGTAAATGTTAAATTGGTCCGCGGAACTGTTGAATCCCTCAGCAGGTAAATGTTTGAGTCTTGGGTTGTGAGAAATTTTGAAAATGTCGAGTTCTATGTTTTCTTTGATAAGGATGCTCGAGATGAAATCCAAATCATTGTATGAAAGGTCGAGGAAGTTTAGTTCAACGAGCTTGTGGAATGCCTGGTTGTGGATTTTTTCGATGTTGTTTCCGCTAAGGTTGAGGTTGGCGATGTACTTCATACCATTGAACATCGATGGCCCAATAAATTGTATATTGGTTTGACCGGCGTTGAGTGTCAGCAGGTCCGAGATTTGCAAGCCATAAACGGAAGAGATTGGGTTTTTCTGAATGTGAAGCGTTGCCAGTTCGGTGTTCTCGGAGAATAGATCATCCGGTAGAGATTTGATTTTGTTGTCACTCAAATCGAGCTCCTCTAGGTCCAGGAGCTTCCTGAATGTGTCTGGGTATATTTCAGACAAGTTGTTGCCGGCTAAGTTCAGGTACATGAGACCAGGCATCTGCTGGAAATAAGAAGCGCTGACAGTTTGCATGTTACAGTACGAGATGTCAAATTCCTGTATCGAGCTGACGTTTAAGAAATAATCTGAAGGGAAAGTCAGCGGGTTGTTGGCGAGAGTAAGCAACAACAACTTTTTGTTTTCAGCGAAGGTTTCGGGGTGCAAATACTTCAGTTTGTTGTTGGATAAATTGACTGCGTAAAGTTCCGACAGGTCATGGAAGGCCTTGGGACCGATGCTACCAATCGTGCTGTTGACGATCTTAACTGTGGCAATTCTGTGCAGACCGAGCATCTTGAAGATAAAATCCGGCAGGTTGATGGGGAACGCCGGATCGGCGTTCTCGATGACTAGATCGGTGATGTCATCGCCAAACTTCTGCGTGCCGACTTCGAGGCGGTTGCATTTCGCTATCCTGTATCCCTGGGATAGAGTGCATATGCAGTCTCTTGGGCACGGCTTGTCCTCGTTGAAGAGGATTTCCTGCTCGTCTGGCACGTTTGAGTCATAGTCGTCATAGAGTTCGTTGTCGGCTTTGTATTTCGTGTAGGCAGTGTCGTTGAGGCGCTCGCCAAGCGCAAGCGCGCACACCGCCAGCAGGAGTACCAACTCCCGCGACCTCGCTCCCATGACGTAGCGAACTCTGAAACGTGATAAACTTTATGTTAATGATGGTATTATTGTAGCAACAAGATCACCAAGAACAGAAAGTACGTCGATAACGGAATATGCTTAAAACACGAGGTGGGTCACGTTTGCTGGAGTCGACTAATTGTGTCAAACAATGGTTAGTTTGGTTTCATTTTGTAATATTACGTCAATAAAGTCAACAATAGCCAACATGTTGTAGCGACTACTATGTGTTTAAGGTCAACACCTCCTTATTTTTGAACCAAACAAACAGGGGAATGTTTGCATTTTACATTTGCTGCTCTTTTTAGCAGTAACAACTTACTTTTAAGTTTTTTTTAGTTAGCCTGTTTCGTCTCACTGCTGGGAAAAAGACCCATTTAAAATAAATTTATATGTAAATGCCTAATGTATATAATAGACTGCATATGCAAAAAGCGTCGGTGGCTCATCCGGTAACGACTCGGTCCATCTAACCAGAGGTACCGGGTTCAAATCTGGACGGCCAATGTACCAACGAGTTTTTCAAAACTTACGTACACATATTTACCGATTGCTTTAACGGTAAAGGAAAACATCGTTAGGAAACTCTCAGGTTGTGTGTGAAGTCGACCAACCCGCACTGGGCCCGCGTGGTCGACTAAGGCCTGATCGCCCTAATTCAGGGTAGGCTCGAACCCCTCGCTGGGGACGTATATGAGCTGATATGATGATGATGAAATAATAGACTATAGCGATTTTGATAAGCTATATCGTACACATAGGAGAGTCGATTGAATATGCGATATTGAAAGAGTAGTTCAACTTGATTGTTAGAACTAATTTTTTTTTTTTTTTTTTATTCACAATTGGTAAACCCTTGACAACATCTCACCTGGTGGTAAGTGACGATGTTGCCGAAGATGGAAGCGGGCTTACCAAGATTCCCCAACGCAATGGGAAGCTGGCTATCTTATCTTCATGCCGGAACACACAAGTGATATCAACATTGATATTTGGCGGCAAGACTTAGATATGATGGTGGTAGCTAGCCAGGCGGGCTTAGAAAATGCCCCTACCACCTACCAAACCGAGTCTTACAAGTTGACCCCACCGGGAATTGAACCCGCGACCTCCTGTGTAAAGTCAGTGAACTTTGCCTCTGAGCTACAGAGGCGGTTAAAACATTTACATTTGGAGTAATGCCTATGAAAAGATGTACATTAGACGCTGCTGTCATTGTTTTATCTGTGCTTTGTTCGCCGATCCTTGGACGAGATGTAATTGTGATTGTGATTCTCATCTACATTTCAAACCTGTTAGTGGAGAAGGCGCGCATGACCTTTTGCGGCAAGCAAGACCTAACAACAAAGTTTGTGATCTCTGACGAGACCATAATATCGTGGAAAGATATGATAATGATAATCTTGTGGTTTATCGAGTTGGTAAAATTATTGTATGAGAGAAGTAACTGAGTTCAGGTACCCAGCGAAAACTGTAGTCGTATGTTACTACCTAATTTTTGATGTGTAACATCTTTGCTCTCGCTTTCCTGCAATTTGTGGGAGTGATTTCGTGAAATGGGACGGAAATGTGTCCTATTGTAATAGGAAGTCGCGTTTTTTCAGGCTTTAAAAGCGCGGAAAAGGCAAAGGTATCTATGACCATACAGCCTAGTCTGCCGTATCTTTGCCGTCCTTTTTTCAGGCTTTAAAAGCGCGGAAAAGGCAAAGGTATCTATGACCATACAGCCTAGTCTGCCGTATCTTGGCCGTCCTTTTATAAAGTATTTTGTCACATGTTACACATCATATGCGAGTACTGTAGGTCTCGCTCGATTTTTTTTTTACTTTCGAGCTGCGAACGAGCGAAGAAGGTATTGTGATGGCAAAAAAAAACGAAGTTGTGATGTCGATGGGGATTGATTGTCCTACACTAATAGTATACTAACTCAGAGTAATTAGTATACTAGTACTAAAATATATACTTTGCTAATGTAATATATGTCATTGTTGCTAAGACTAAAAAAAAATGTGCGTGTGTGTGTGCGTCCGTCCGGTGCTCTATTTGCTAAACTACCAGGTGGATTTGGGTATTTGGAGTACAATAATATTATTTTTGAATCTTCGGGCTTTTTTTTTTAATTTCCCCTATCTTGATTTTTTAGGGTTGGCACCACAGAAAAGAAAAAAATTTTGCCGCGTTGGCACCATAGAAAAAAATCACTTTTTTTTTTCTCAAAAATGGCTTTAACGATTTTGATGAAACTACAGTAAGCGATAGCTTGTTGTTCCAATAAAAATCGGAATAAGGTATCTTCCATACAAATCCAGGTTGTTTGTCACTTTTTTAACCGACTTCAAAAAAGGAGGAGGTTTCTCAATTCGACCGTATTTAATTTTTTTTTTAAATTATGTTTGTTCGCGGATAACTTCGACGTTTATGAATCGATTTTGATGATTCTTTTTTTGTTGGAAAGGAAATATCCTTAGGGTAGTACCATAATCAGAAAACCAGGATCTGATGATGGGATCCCAGAGAAATCGAGGGGAACCTTAGTTTCCTGTTTGAAGTCGGTTTTTTTTTGTTCAAAATTATTCCCAAAAATGGCTCTAACGATTTTAATAAAACTTTGTTAATAACTAGCAATTAATAAGGGCTTCTGCACTGTACACTTCAATATTCCAAAAAAAAGAAACAACTGACTAAGGTCACACAAACCCAAATTATTTGTAAATTTTGCATTAGTCTGATATACCTAGCATTATTCTTTGCTATTTAGCAAATGTAATGTTGATGGTGGACTAGCTGTTTCCCGCGGTTTCTTCAGCGTGGACAACGTTTCTATGACTTTTCGAGGGTGCGCAGTGCGGCTCGCGAGCGTGAAAAAAAGTAGCCTATGTGTTAATCCAGGTCCTAATCAGTCTACCTACCAAATTTCAGCCAGATCCGTTCAGTAGTTTTTGCGTGAAAATGTAACAAACATACATACACACTCACAAACTTTGGCCTTTATAATATTAGTGTGATTTGTCAATGCCCGACTACGACATACGATTAAGGTTTCGCGGGAAAGTATGCACAGAGTGGCTGTATACAATTTATTCTAATATATAAGGTGTAACAAAATTAGCTGAAACTATTTTAATTGGTGCTTCTACTCATGAAACTGAACAACTTTCCCCATGGAACCCATAGTCAAATCTCCAAAAAAAATTGAACTTCCCGTACTAACAAGGAAGGGTACCCAACTGTCCGACTCCGATTTGATTTATTTTGATATTATTATATGTTATAGAGTAGTCTAAAATAACGGACACGTATTTTTTTTAGCTGCCCAAACTCAACCTGTTAGGAGAAAATGGCCTTCAAAGTACTGAAAATTGACCAAACCTTCTAATTTCTGAGAAGAGATTTGTCCAAAAAAAATTGATAAATAATTACTGGTTTCGTTATATGTTGGAGAACATGAATAAAGAATGAGGACGTGTTTTGTCATTTTACCACAAACTCATTTTTTATATATTTTTTTATATACAAACCTATTTTTTATATAAAAATGAGTTTGTGGTCAAATGACAAAACACGTCCCCATTCTTTATTCATGTTATCCAACATATAACGAAACCAGTAATTAATTATAATTTTTTTTGAACAAATCTCTTCTCAGAAATTACAAGGTTTGGTCAATTTTCAGTACTTTGAAGGCCATTTTCTCCTAACAGGTTGAGTTTGCGCAGCTAAAAAAAATACGTGTCCGTTATTTTAGACTACTCTATGAAATTTAACAAAATAAATCAAATCGGAGTCGGACAGTTGGGTACCCTTCCATGTAAGTAGGCTGATCAGCTGTACGAGTTAGTATAGGAGAGGCATTTTTTTTTGCGATTTGACTATGGGTTCCATGGGGAAAGTTGTTCAGTTTCATGGGTAGAAGCACCAGTTAAAATGGTTTCAGCTCATTTTGTTACACTTTATATATATTAAACTTTATTTCTTTCTTTCTTATTAAATTAAAGTATGTTGGTGTACTCGTACATGAACCGAAAGTGGTTAGTGGAGTGAGTATTCAAAGGCCACTAGACACAAACTAGGTAGACACAACATTTTGTCTAGTCGACCTTGAGATGAGCAGGTGAAAAATACCAAGCATAGGTAATGTTGTAAAATAATAGCTAAGACCTCCAGCTGGCTAGTGTCGTTGTAAGTACGGCACTAATAGGTGGCAAAGATGGCATCTTTATTAGCATGATAACAGCTAACTCAAATATTATAACGTTATTGTAAGCCTCGGTTAAAAGTCAATGTAAAACTGGTTAATTAGCTGATGGAGAATTTCAACTTGAAAACTATATTAGCATGATAACAGTTAACTCATATTATTCAATATTAATTATTGAATTCTTTGCGTTTTCCGAAACGCAAAGTTGTTTTCTCTTTCACTCAATATAACTCTGTCACTTTCCATTCTTACGGAGTCGCCGCATCACGCCGCTCTTGATTTTCCCTAATTAAACGATAGATAAAACCTTAAAACCGTGTAAATTCCACCTAATTTGTGAAATATAACCAGTGTCGAACAATTTGTGATAACTTTATATTTATACAGTCCACTCCAATTATAAACATTTTTTGGTCCTTCGAGCCAGATTATAACGTAACGTTATAAGCCTCGGTTAAAAGCCAATTTAAAACTGGTTGATAGAGAATTTTAACTTAAAAACTATAGAACTAAGATTTTTGTATGTCCATGACTCACGTTGTATGTTAAAGTTGTTGCTATGGTTCGTTATTAACCGTATTGTGTATGCGATGTGACCATACGTCCCGTTTTGAACGGGACTGTCCCTTTATTTCGCTCTCAGTCCCTGCGTCCCCGAGGCAAGCTTAGGGACGCAGAGATGTCCCGTTTTCAGTTAAAATTGGAAAAGTCTCAAAAGGACAACATTCGAAATCGCGCTCGCTCCGTGCCTGGTCTACAATACTGAATGAAAATAATAAAATTCGGGGACAAACAAAACTTTAAAAGTCCCATATGTCCCCAAATAAAAATTCGGGGACATACAAAACTAAAAGTCGCACATGTCCCCACGCGGGGACAAGCGCGCGGGGACATATGGGACTAACCCCAATTGAGTGCATACCGTATGCCTAAACTACTACGAGTACGCCCCACCACGTTAATCTGTTGCACGAGCTATGTGCCCGCCCACTGCCACTTAAGTTTTGCGATTCTGTGAGCTATGTCGGTTAGCTATCCTACTTCCTATTTAATATTATAAACGCGAAAGTTTGTGAGAATGTATGAATGTATGTTTGCAAGTCTCACGCAAAAACTACTGAACGGATCTGGCTGAAATTTGATAGGTAGACTGATTAGGACCTGGATTAACACATAGGAAAAAATTTTTTTCGCAGTTTGCGGCTCGCGCACTGCGCACCCTCGAAAATTCATAGAAACGTCCACGCGGGTGAAGCCGCGGGAAACAGATAGTTCTTCAATAAACGTTGTCAACATATAAAATCTGTATTTGATTGAAACAAATTGTCCGTTTCGTCCTTGTTTCGTCGTAGTTTTAAAAATGTCCCCTTTTACCGGTTTTAAAAAAATGGTCACCTTCAGTATGCCTGATTATTAGACAATGCTCGGTTCTGCACGGTTTTATCGGTAGAAAGCTACAGCACTTTCACACAGCGGTCACAATAAGGCACTGCACACACGGAGTACGGACTGACTGTAGCAGTTGGAGTACAGCGTTAGTAGGTATACTGATCGAACCGAACTTCGCTAAATGAAGAGCGAACGATACCTATTTGTCGCTAGATAACTTGATAGTTATCTAGCGACGTACTGATGTACGTACACAAAAGGCAATATCAGGTTGTTTGCTAGTTGTTTGTCGGGTTTATGTGTGTGTGTGTCCCGCACACAGGCTCGGCGGGTTCTTATCATTCCGTCGCATGTTTACCTTTTCAGTACATAGGCAGGCACCGAAACGAGTTTTTCTTCAACATATTTTAATGAAAATGTTACGCCGTTCATAAAGTCGATAATAAATGGAAACGTTGAACACGTTTAAAAACCGACTTCCATCGCAACAACTTACTACAATTTTGCATAAATGTTTTTTTTTCCTTTTTTTTTTTAATTTTCTAAAAAAGTACTACACCGATTTGTATAAAAACCAACTCGGGAATTAATCGTATTTTATTGAGAACCTCCTCCTTTTTGTAAGTCGGTTTAAAAAAACTAAAAAATAATTTACGTGTATTGAATTAACGGTTGCATCATTCACCTATCGAAGAGTCGCCAGGAGTCAGGAGGCTCGAGTTTCCATACGTGTACGTAGTTCTGTTTTAATTAAATAATTGTAGAAAAACCTTAAAGCCTTTAGGCACAAGCTTATAAATGAAAAAAAGTTTTTATGTTAAAAAAGCCAAATGCTCAAAAGAATATAAAAAATACACGGTACCAAGTAATAAAAAAAACTGTGTTTCATACGATTCTATTGAAAATAAAAGACGATTTCATCCAAAGTTCGTCATCAGATCAACTTCAAAATACCAAAAGGATGTTGTCTCGCGGGGAATACGGCTTCATTCCGAATTTCAGCTTAAAAAGACAATTTATCAATGACTGTAATTTGTTTTTGATGTGTACAGGTGTAACAGAATTGTTGTAGAATCTGGGGTTCTACTCGTCACACTGAACAACTTTTCCCTTAGGAACCCATAGTCGATTCTCAAAAAAAATTTGGACCCTCCATACAAAAATGCATAATTGGTCGAGCTGATCAATTTGTATGAAGAGTTGAAGTTTTTTTTTGCGATTTCCGCAGAGTCATAGGACAAAAATTGTTCAGAATGATGAGTAGAAGCCCCAGTTAACGGGAACTACATCAATTTTGTAACACCCGTGTAATGAAACAAATTACGGACATCGATTTGTCTTCTCAATGTTATTTCAAAATTTGGATTTGATTTGGCATGTCATTCTTGTATTAAAACTGAACAACGTTTGTATGGAAACTCAAGCCCCCTGTCGGCCCTTAACTTATGCAATCGTTTGCATTGTTGTTACTTAGCTAAAAAACCGGTTTTTTGTATGGAGATTTCCTCCTCGCATCATTGATTGTTAGGGGATTTCCTAGTGAGAAAAACTCGGTAGGTATGAGATGGTATGAGGGTCTATTATTCTATTCTACTAGTATTGTTTAGCTCAGGTGTGAATGTTAACGGCCATCCATAGATAAGTAATTCCACACGTAGACTGGTCACAAACCCTACAGAATTTAGGTTCTGAATCAGTCACTGAAACGGAAACAAAACAAACAACCAATTATTGCGATCAAGTATAACGTAACGCAATTTTTAAAGATTTTTAACCTTTATTCCCCCCATGTAATGCGCCTTTACGTTTTCCTGTGTCCCCCTCCCCATCACCCCCTCCCTAATCGTTACGTAACGCCCAAGTAAAAAGAGAATACAGACGAAGGATTTACAGTAAAACATAAATGAAAAGGGTTTCCCAACTAGAGAGATTTTAATTCCTAGTTACGTAACGCGTTGATCGAAAACCCCTCCCGCCCCTGTATCGCATCATAACGTTTTACAAGACCCCCCCTCTCCCCCTAATTGCGTTACGTAAGAAAACGCCCCCAATAAAATAAAATAGTTACATCGGAGTAAATTTTAACAAGTTTATATGTAACTTTCGACCGGATTCAGAACCGGAGTTTCAGCGTTGTTTGTGACCAGCTCCACTGACGCCACCGCCGCAACGCGCCGCCATACAAGGATCCTCGAGACTCGATAAGATTAGATAACAAGTGCGGAGGAGGCGCCCCCCCCCCCCCCTCCCTAACCTCTGTCCTCAGCCGAGCTGCAATGTTACCAATCCGTGTCCGTGATTAGTATTATAGGTATCTACTCAGGGCTGTAGCTAGAGTCGAATTTGAGGTAGGGCATCACCGATATTATAATTAAATAGACCCATCTCGCTTCATGTTATGGCGCTTCAAATGCCATCTATACAGAGAACAAAGAATTATTTTAATATTAAATGAGTGTCACAAACTGTGATATGTTCGGAAAAGTTTAGATTCCTATCGCTACATTTTTTTTATCATAAACTATGAACAAACAATTTAATTATAATAATTTATTTTAGTTTTTGGTATTTTTAAGGTTAGGCATTGTGATTTCAAGGTAGGGCATTGCCCCACAATGCCCCCCCTAGCTACGGCCATGTATGTACTTGCTATCAGAGTCTTCTAGAGAACTTCTAGAGAAATTTTTATCGATCAGCAGATATAGTTACTCATTGCAGCAAAACTATGAGTGGGTGCAAGCTTCGAGCTGAATGCTGTGAGGTTTTAACCGCCTCCGTGGCGTAATGGTTAGTCTATTCGCTTCACACCAGGAGGTCGCGGGTTCGATTCCCGGCGGGGTAAACTTTGTAAGACCCGGTTTGGTTGGTGGTAGGGCATTTTCATAGCACGGTTGCTAGCTGCTACCATCTTATCTAAGTCTTGCCGCCAAACGGATTTTTATTGGCAGTAATAATGACATAATTTGGTTTATATAATTTAACATCTAAACCTCAAAAAAAAAAAAAAACTATTATATCCAGAAATACATATTAAATTAACTTTTTTGGACTTTTTGGAGTTAATAATTTCCTTCTATAAGTGCCTTTTAAAATAAAACGTTAAAAATACGGTAGATTTTAGGTGGTTAGCGCTGCTAACCACCAAGACTGAAAGAGTTAACAGCATTGATGTGTACCGGCTCGATGATTAGATAGCCAGATCCCTATTGCGTTGGGGATTTTGGTAAGCCCGCTTCCATCTTCGGCATCATCGTCACTTACCATCAGGTGAGATGATGCCAGGGGTTTATCAATTGTGGATAAAAAAAAGGTACCGAGCTTTAGTAAGGCAGATACTATACTTATCAGCAGAAGCTATACTTTATCTTTACTTTTCTGATGTACTTCACAATAATTGACAACTCTAGACAGTTCAAAAATACCGACTTCATCTCCTTAACTAAGTACAATTTTACTAATTTTTTTTTCGTTTTGTTGTTTTTGATTTTCTATAAAAGTTAGTACAAAAAGATTTTGATAAAATTTATATGGGAACAACCTGGAGACACAGGTACCCCATTAAATAAAAAAAGAATCATAAAAATTGGTTTACAATTGGCGAAGATATCGCGTAACAAAAACATAAAAAAAACATAGTCGAACTGAAAACTTTCTTCTTTTTGAAAATCGGTTAAAATATCTTCAATATCTACCTAAGTAGGTACAGTAGTTCATAATTCGATTGATTTTTAGGGTTCCGTGCCTCAAAAGGTAAAAAAAGGAACAATTATAGGATCACTCGTGTGTCTGTCCGTCCGTCCTACTGTCACAGCCAATTTGCTCGGAAACTACTGGAGCGATAGAGTTAAAATTTGGTACACATATGTAAGTCGGTGACTTAAAGATAATGCATGCTATGTGTAACGTAAATAAATGAATTTCAAACATGGGGGCCACTTCTGGGGTAAAAAATTAGGAAAAAAAGTTTTTCATATTGTGTGACATAATGAAAGGGCTTGTTGTGAGAATAAGATAAATAGTTTTGTAGTTATTTAAGAAAATAGGCGAAAATTTACCATTCCCTCCCTCTTATTTCCGAAAATACTGAGCCAAAAATATTTAAAGAATCACAGTATATGAGGTTAATTGTATAGATTACAGGAAAATCTATGAGAAAATCTAAAGTCCTTCCGTTCCCACAGAAAAAATAAAAAATTTATAAGTTACACCCCTGTTTACCTAGAACAAAGTATGTACTGAGAGATCTTGTCCTGTTGGTAGTTAAAGTGTTGGTGCGGAACCCTGTTTGTGTGACCCCGAGTCGCACTTGGTTGGTTTTTTTAAACGACTTCAAAAAAGGAGGAGGTTTCTCAATGCGACCGTTTATATATATTTATTTTTTTATGTGTGTTCGCGGATAACTTCGTCGTTTTTGAACCGATTTTGATGATCCTTTTTTTGTTGGAAAGGAGATATGCTAAGGGTAATACCATGATACGGAAACCAGGATCTGATGATGGCATCCCAGAGAAATCGAGGGGAACCTTAGATTCCTGTTTGAAGTCGGGTTTTTTTTGTTCAAAATTATTATTATATCATAAGAACTCATTTAATTGCGGGAACACTAGTGAGCGAGACGACATTATTGTTTGCTCTTGTCTTACAGTTTGTCACAATGTTCCTACCGATGTAACACAGAGAGGTATAAAATAAAACATTTTTATAGGGTTCCGTAAACCCAACGTGTGACCAACGGGACCCTATTACTAAGCCTCCGCTGTGTGTCCGTCTGTCACCGTAATAGGTAGACAGTTGAAATTTTAACAGAATGTGTATTTCTGTTGCCGCCATAACAACAAATGCTAAAAATTTGAGAAAAAATTAAAAAATAAGGCAGGTCTCCATCCAAAAAAAAAGTGTTTTAATAGTGTTTTTGATTTAGCTCTATAGTAAAAACTGTAATACACACAAGCGTGAAACTTGGTGTGATTATATTACTAATACTGAACTAAAACAACAAATAATAAAAATCAGCCAAGTGTGAGTCGTACTCGCGCTAAGAAGTCCGAACTGACAATGACAAAAAAAACATATTTTTGTCGCTCGCGTTGATGTCTTTTGTTTGTAATGTGAATAGATATCATTGTCATTATACTATGTAGTTGTGTGGAGAGGTGTGGTGGTACGGAACCCTCGGAGTGCTAGTCTGACTCACACGGAGAGCGTTCAAGTATTACGTAACGCAATTTTTGGAGATTTTTGACTACCCACTAAGTGACCATTTTTACATAAAAGTCATAATAATTATTATGGGCCTTTAAGTACCGGAATGTCGCTTTTTTTTAATTCACAATTGGTAAACCCTTGACAACATCTCACCTGGTGGTAAGTGACGATGTTGCCGAAGATGGAAGCGGGCTTACCAAGATTCCCCAACGCAATGGGGAACTGGCTATCTTATCTTCATGCCGGAACACACCAATGATATCAACATTGATATTTGGCGGCAAGACTTAGATAAGATGGTGGTAGCTAGCCAGGCGGGCTTAGAAAATGCCCTACCACCAACCAAACCGAGTCTTCAAAATTGACCCCGCCGGGAATCGAACCCGCGACCTCCTGTGTAAAGCCAGTGAACTTGACCTCTGAGCTACGGAGGCGGTTAAATAGTCGCTAGAATATCTTTGTTATTGTATTAATCGCTGTAATCAGAATAAAAAAACAATGTTACGTAACGCGTAGTTCAATCCCCCCTGCCGCCCCTGTAACGCATCGTAACGTTTTACAAGATCCCCCCTCCCCCCAAATTTGTTACGTAATACGTGGCCGGTTTTTTAAAAGAAGTTTCTAATGTTTTACTTTGCGGAAGTCAAGGAGCGGAATGACAATAGATAATAATAATCGATGCATAAATAGTTTACGTCAGTCTATTGGCCTTGACAAAGTCATACAACAAGGATAGCCTTGCCAGGCGTCCGGATACTCAAAGCCGGACAGGGTTAGGCTTTTTGGACGCGTGTCCGGTCCGTCCTGTCCGGCTTTTGTCAGGATTTTTAGATTTTATTGTTCATTTCATTCATAATCAATTACATAAATTAAATGCACTAGGTAGTTAGTCACTCGGCCATGTCTAGATAGTTAGACTAATTAGCGCACAATTAAGACCTAAACATGACTTAACGACGAACTAATGCACTGAATATAGTCATGTCTAAAGCAAGCTTTAATAATTTAGGGGTCCGGCTTTTTAGCGAAAGTCCGGCCTTTTAGCCGAAAGTCCGGCTATCTTGTTTTCAAATTATCAGTGGACTACGATTTGTATGGACGGCGGCCAGGAACGAGCTTGCAAAAATGTGGTAAATAAAATAAGTACTTTTAAGTTATTTTTAGATTCTGTACATATACTGACAGGAAAATTTGTTAAGCCCTGGCATTATCTCACCTGATGGTAAGTGACGATGATGTCAAAGATGGAAGCGGGCTTACCAAGATTCCCCAACGCAATAGGGATCTGGCTATCTTATCTTCAAGCTGGAACCCATCAGTGCCGTTAACACTAATGTGTTGGCAGCAAAACTTAAATAAGATGGTAGCTAGCCAACCGGGCTATGAAAATGAACTACCACCAACCAAACCGAGTCTTAAAGTTGACTTTTTTTTAAATTAAAAGTATGAGTGCGTTTGGCTGCACCTCACCTGATGGCAAGTGCCGATGCAGCCGAGGATGTAACACGCAGAGCTCAAATAGTGCCTAATCAGTCTTGTCTTGAAGATTCCTAAATTATACGAATCTGGGAATACAGACGCCGGAAGGGAATTCCACTCCTTGGCCGTTCGCATGATGAATGACCCCGCCGGGAATAGAACCCGCGACCTCCTGGTGTGAAGCGAATGGACTAAACATTACGCCACGGAGGTTAGTTTATAATAGTTAAAATAGTCGTGCGATTCATATAAAAATAGGTTTATGATTTTAATTTCGGTTATAAATGTGTTCCATAAAATAAAAGCAGCTGAAGCGTCTGCGCATTGCGTCTGAAAAATATAGATCGAGTTGAATGATCTGGTCACGGTCACCCTTATTATTAAGGCTCATACCGCCGCCAACGACCCACTTTGTAACCAATTTTTACTTCGAATTAAGGATAAATAAATTTAACACTATTGTATCCTTACTTATATATTACAACTAGTGGATGCCCGCAGCTTCGCCCGCGCAGACCCCGATTTTTGCGGTTCCCGTGGGAATTTCCCAAAATCCTTTCTTAGCGGATGCCTACGTCATAACATCCACCTGCATGCCAAATTTCAGCCCGATCCGTCCAGTGGTTTGAACTGTGCGTTGAGAGATCACTATGTCAGTCACTCAGTCAGTCACCTTTGAGTTATATATATTTAGATAGCTTCTTTATTTGTGTACATGTCAGCAAATTCAACTAAAACTTTTTTTTAAATTCACAATTGGTAAACATGACAACATCTCACCTGGTGGTAAGTGACGATGTTGCCGAAGATGAAAGCGGACTTACCAAGATTACCCAACGCAATGGGGAACTGGCTATCTAACTTACTCTTTCCCGGGTTTGCTGGAAGAAATTTCTAATTAGTAATAAGTAATACCTATTGTATAATTTTATTTTCTGCCTGTAATGTAATCTTTTTCTGTACACAATAAATTGTTAAATAAATATTTTAATCGAAAATAAAATGTTTTGTAGATTACAGGAGTGATTTTGATTTCCTCGAATTCTTTTTTAAAACACAGAACTAAAGGAAACAATATCATAATGCACCTTTTTTTTCTAGCTGTAGCCATAGAAACAATATCCTAATGCACCCTTTTTTATAGTTGTAGCCAAAGAAACAATATCCTAATGCACCCTTTTTTATAGTTGTAGCCAAAGAAACAATATCCTAATGCACCCTTTTTATAGTTGTAGCCATAGAAACAATATCCTAATGCACCCTTTTTTATAGTTGTAGCCTTTCTAATTGTAGCCATAGAACTGCTGCAATTATAATTTATAATCGAAAAATTATGACAAATTAAAAAACAATATAGAATGATTTTCATTTCTTACTTTTTGGAAATTCTTCTCATTTTATTTAAAATGAATTAATAACCACAATTTTGGCACGATTCGTCCGCAGCGATTGACGTAACAGCCACGTTGCAGTACGAGTAACAAGAACTTTATTTGCAAGCTATTTCGTTCGATGTTTGAAACATCGTGAATCGAGTTGCTAATTTTAGGGACGGAGGAGCCTTTAGGCGAGGCATTGAATAAAACAGTTGTCTTTGTATTTTTCTTTACATGTAAAGCGTAAAGTAAATAACCACACTTTTGCACTTTTTCAATGAGTTTTTCGTTTCAATTAAAAATCAAAATTAATAAAAAAAATCCAACTGGCATATTGAAGTGTGTGTTAAGACTAATCGGCTAATAAAATTTAGAGATACTAAATCGGTCTGGTTTAGTTATAGAATGCAAATCTCTGTTTTAAAAGAGGTTTCTTTGATATATGTTTGAAGTCAAAACATCTTTAGGCGCGTTGAGCATTTTTGAGATGGGGAAAAAAACCATTGGCCAGGAACACTCGGAGGGCAAAACTTGTAAAACTGTAAAAAGTTTTTACTTCTGTCAGCACACCCAGAGTGGTTTTTTTTTGTTATAAAAGTTAACGAATTATGTTATTGCAACTGACAAAATGAAGTGATTGAAATAAAGAATCAGGTTACAAAATATCACTTTTATATGTTTTATGATATCTGAGAAAAATCGGGATCCTGCGATTATTTATTATAACATGTAAGTATTATGTACCTATATAAGGTCTAACAAAATTAGCTGAAACTATTTTAACTGGTGCTTCTACCCATGAAACTGAACAACTTTTCCCATGAAACCCATAGTCAAATCTCAAAAAAAAATTTGAACTTCCCCTACTAAGTTGGCTGATCAGCTAATCGAGTTAGTATGGGAGAGCCAACATTTTTTTTGCGATTTGTCTATGGGTTCCATGGGGAAAGTTGTTCAGTTTCATGGGTAGAAGCACCAGTTTAATATAGTTTTAGCTAATTTTTGTTACACCTTATATATAACATGTATTTATTTCTTAATTACTATTGAATTACTGTTTTATGTTTATTTTTATTTATATGGAGACCGGGGCAAAACGGGATACTTAACGGAAAAATTGCATTTTAAAGAAAACTAAACTGCTTAGTCAAATTTCTTTTACCTACATAGATACCAACATTGGTACATTGGTACATGTCGTTTATTTAATCAAATTGTTTATAAGTAAAGCTAAATCACATAGTTTTTGATTAATATGGCAAAACAATAAGGTAGAAATTCCCGTTTTGCCCCAGCCACGGGGCAAAACGGGAAACAGCATGGGGCAAAAAGGGCACACATTTTAATCGGGTTGACAGCGTTCACATATGTGTGCCTCTTCGTCATCGTCATCAACTCCAGCGCAAGAATTATGAGCCCAGCCGCGGCACACGCTACAAATTACCCAAACTTCGGTTGACTGCGAATACAGATACCCACAGTAAAAGCAAGCACAGTCATCATTTTCCTCTTGGGATGAACCAGTATCCGTTTCACTTTTATTTTTGCGCTTTTTAATTTGTTTCTTCTTTGTAGGTTTTTTCTTTTGAGATATTTTTTTTTCAGTGCTTTTCTCGTTAGTCTTTTTTTTCTTATTTTTACTTTCTTTTATTTCTATATCTTTATACTATCCCATTTTGCCCCGATCATTTGCCACAACCGACCGATTTTATGAGGATACCTATCGTTTCTTACATAAAACAGTGAAGGTCAAAAACCAAATCTACAATCAAAATATAATGGTACTAGAATACTCTAAATACAAATGTATTACAATAACTTGTTTACTTACCTAAATGCACATCGATATTTGACACTGAATGAGTATTTGAGAATGTATTAAAAATCCGTTTTTTTGTTATGCAAAGACAAAACAAGTTATAAAACGCTCGGTTCTTGCGGACTGACGGACATCGACTGAAGTTCGTGCAGATGGCGCCGGAGCCGGCTCAATCGAGTAAACACGTCACGCACACTAGCTCATTGGCCGTCTTGCCCCGGACCTCATTTTGCCCCGGTATCCCCTAATATTTATTTGTTTTCATTGGTATTTTATATACATATTTATATAAGTATATATAAAATTCCGTATTTTTTTTTAAATCTGCAGCCGCCCGCATTTAGCCTTTTATCTACCAACTCCTACCGATTACCTTAAGGTTGCCTGGAAGAAATCGCTAAAAGCTATAAGGCCGCCTTTGCACTGTACATATTTAAATTATGTTTATGTAATGCTTTTTCTGGTATGCAATAAAGGATATTTATTATTATTATGCTTAAAGTTTCCAACGCGTCGCCTTAACAACTCGTTCGCTTTTGGAACAATGCCGCACATGGCCGCAAATACGTAAATTGTGACGACACGGCACTTGAGCCAAACAGTGCTAGTAAACAAGTGTGCGAATTGCGATACGTTTTGCGATAATGTGTTTGCTAGAACTATATTCATATATTGAATCATCAGCACATATATACGTCCCCACCGAAGGGCTCGAGCCTATCCTGAATTAGGGCAATCGGGCCTCAGTCGACCACGCGAGCCCAGTGCGAGTTGGTCAACTTCACACACAACCTTCGAGTTTCTTCGCAGATGTGTGCAGGTTTCCTCACGATGATTTTCCTCTTACGGTGAAGGAAAAACATATATTGAATCTTAATATGGTCGTTCACTAAGAAAGCCTACAATGAAAGTTATCCAACTGTCCGTCCGGTCAAATAAATCACATGGGAGCCGGACAGTGGGAGTTACCCTAATTTAAAAAAAAAAATTATTTTACCACTTTTGTTAACATTTTGTATAGAAAATCTAAGTACAAATCCAACTTGGTCGACTATTTACTTCTAAACTAAGAAAGCCTACTAACAAGGAACCACTTACCCAACTGTCCGGCCGAATACATTAACTTGGAGCCGGACAGTGGAAGTTTCCAAATTTTTTTTTCATTATTTATTTTACCACTTTGTCGGTGTGATTAATATGTATTCTCATGAAAATTTACACATTTATAGTCTTAATAGTCTTTGAGCTAAGCTGCGGACAGGCGAACATGGCAAAACCTTAAGTATTGTTTTAGTTGGATATTCGTGCACTACCAGTTTTTGTGCTTTTGTCTCCAAACACCGGGTTGTCTGGAAGATATCGCTTTGAGCGATAAGACCGCCCAACTTGTACCGCTATAGTACGCTTCTAAGATTTTGTTTTAAGTTTTGTTTTTCTTATTTTTTTTAAGTTATAGTTTTTAAGTTTTACATTGTGTTTATTTTTTAAGTTGTGGGTACAATAAAGAGTATTTATCTTATCTTATCTTATCTAAAAAACAAAGATTAGATAGAGATTTTCAGAAAATAACTTATCCTTGTAACGGTTCTTAGACTGTGATGTGTGACAGATGATCTATTACAAATAGATAACGAGATCCCCAAAAAGAAGATGAAAAGATTTTCGAAATCTGGCCCCTAGTCACCCTAAAGAATCCATACAGTGGTGCAACTGTGACGTCAAGACAGCTAAGAGCATTAAAAGCTACAGAGCGATCGTGCGGGACTCGAAGGGCGAGACGGGGGGGGGGGGGGGGGGGGGGGGAGATCAAGTCCGAATTGCTATAGTCACCGTTTTCCAGCCACTCGGGACAATTAATTAGAAGCGCCACTTGGTTGTAGCTCCAGCGGTAACCAGTGAGAATAAGTGATATCGTCTTTGCCGCAAAATTAAAGGCGTTGGACCACTGTTATGGATTCTTACACTGTGCCCTTACTATGATTCCGTGATTTATTGTTTGAGAACCAGTGACTAGATTGCACATTAACCGATGAAAATATAGGCGCACGAATATCAACTAGTATTTAGTGTACAATATGGCATACTGTCTGATTATTTACAGCGATAAAAACGGGTCAGCTTTTTTATGCTTGTGTGCGTGACAAGCACAGTATTACACCCGCGCCTGTCATACAATTTTTTACCGGACAGCATTTCACCAGTATTTTCTTCAACGCATCTGCGCCGCCGCGCTATATCCAGAGAATGATCAAAGCATACTTCTGTACTGATGTCACCGAAAGCGACTATTCCTCTTTGCATATTAAATAGGCCTGCAGTTAGATAAATTATTTACTTTGCATACAATCGACGTTGTATATAGGTAGGCGCGGCTGCATTTGGCGTGCAAAAAGGGAACGTAATTTATTACCTGCCATGACATGACACGAATTCCTTTACGATTATGACGTAATATAACTTTTATATCTTCTTTCTTTCGTTTCTTTGAGAATAGGCAGAAGTTGTTGTTAGATTTTGTTTTTTTTTCTTATAAGCACACGTGGATGAGGTGCACTGAGGTTTCTAGGAGCTTTCTAATAGAAATAGTATTAAAGGTATTAAAGAGGCGATTGAGAAGAACAAAGGCTCAAACTTGTTCGAGAGAGATCTGTCTGTTGGACAAAGCCAACTGACTAAGCTTGAGACTGAGGATGGCAGGATCATAATAGTGTAAGGCTGACTTGCTGGAAGAAGTTGAGAAGTTTTACGGACAATTGTACAAGACCACACATCTGCCTGTCAGCGATCTGGCTAAAAACCCAAAGCGCTATACTGAAGATATCCCGAATTTCAGCTTGTACGAGATCGCTCTCAAACAGCTCAAGAACAAAAAGGCCGGTGCCGATGTGACGATGGAATTACGGCTGAACTTCTAAAAGCAGTTAGGTCACCGGTACTAAAAGCTCTTCAGAAGTTATTTAATTCCGTTATACTCGAGGGACAAACGCCTAAGGCATGGCATAGAAGTGTGGTCGTGCTTTTCTTCAAAAAGGGTGACAACACCCTGCTGAAGAACTACACACCGATCTTACTTCTGAGTCATGTCTACAAGATGTTTTCGAGAGTCATTACGAATCGTCTCGCATGCAGGTTTGACAACTTCCAGCCTCACGAACAAGCTAGTTTCCGAAAAGGCTAAAGCCTAAATATAACTACAGTACCATAGGCCACATACATATGCTGCGGCAGATTATACAGAAGACGAGAGTCACTATGCTTAGAGTTTGTGGACTATGAAGCCTTTAATTCAGTCGGAACCTGGGCTGTGCTACAATCTTGACCATCGATGCATCGAGGTTTTGAAGTGTCTGTATGAAAATGCCACCATGTCGGTTCGCCTTCAGAAACAAAACTCGAAATCTATCCAGCTGCAGCGAGGAGTGAGACAGGGAAACATTATATCTCCGAAACTGTTCACCGCCGCCCTGGAAGACTTGTTCAAGCTTCTGGACTGGAGTGGACTCGGAATCAATATTAACGGCAACTACATAACCCACCTCCCATTCGCTGACGATATCGTGGTCATGGCTGAGGCTATGGAAGATTCGAGCACAATGTTCGATAGCCTCAGTAAAGTCTCTCAACAAGGGGGTCTTAAAATGAACATGGACAAGACGAAAATTATGTTAAATGTTCGTGTCGCACCCACCCCTTTAAAAGTTGGAGACTCTACACTGGAAGTTGTTGACGAATATGTATACCTGGGACAAACAGTCCAGCTAGGCAGGTCCAACTTCAAGAAAAAGATCAATCGACGAATCCAACTCGGCTGGGCAGCGTTCGGGAAGCTTCGCAATATCTTTACGTCCCAAATACCGCAGTGTCTCAAGACTAAGATCTTTGACCAGTGTGTGTTGCCAGTGATGACATGCGGAACTGAGATATGGTCGCTTACTATGGGCCTCATAAGAAGGCTCAAGGTATAGGGCATTGGATCGAGCTATGTTCGGAAATTCCCTACGCGATCGAATCAGAAATGAGGAGATCCACAGGAGAACCAAAATAACCGACATAGCTCACAGAATCGCTAAACTGAAGTGGCAGTGGGCAGGGCACATAGGTCGTAGAACAGATGGCCGTTGGGGCAGTAAAGTTCTCGAGTGGCGACCGCGCACCGGAAAACGTAGGATATCGGCAGGCCTCCCACGCGGTGGACCGACTACCTGGTGAAGATCGCGGGAAGCCGCTGGATGCAAGCAGCGCAGGACCGGTTGTCGTGGAAATCCTTGGAGGAGGCTTTGGTCCAGCAGTGGACGTTTTTCGGCTGATATGATGATGATGAGAAATAGTAGTTACAATATACACCTTTGGTTATGGAACCCTTAAACATCAACGAGTACAATCTTGTTGTCAAAACAAAAGTTGTTCAGTATGATGAGTAGCAGCCCCAGTTAACGGTTAAACCAATTTTGTTACATCCTGTATAAAAGATTCCCACGGGAACGGCAAAAAACGAAATCTGCGCGGGCGAAGCCGCAGGCACCCACTAGTTAAAACTAAAATTGCTTTAAAAGCAACTGTCTCAATAATACATATTATAATAATATGTTTACCTACATATTGGGTAAATATGTGACTAATTTCTTCAGAATTCATCTCTATCTATCATTAAAGTACATTTGTGAGTATTATGATTAAGACTTACAATGCATGATTAAAGCAAAAAAAAATAGTGAGTTTATTTAAGTTATTGCCTATTGTTACATCTCACGTGTGTATAGGTACAGTGTCGGTACGTGTTATTTCATATTTAGATAAGAAATGATAAAATACCAGAGTTAAAAAAAAAACGACACGTTAAAAAACCGACTTACAACGTAACATATCATTTTTGCATTATTAGATTATTACATTTGATTTTTCTTAATTTCCTAAAAAGTACTACACCCATTTTGATTCCACTACCACCAATTCGGGAGCATTCCCATCTATATATTATATAAAACTAGCTGTTTCCCGCGGCTTTGCCCGCGCAAATCCCGTTTTTTACCGGTACCGTTAAAATTTCCGAATGAAAATAGATTACGACCTATTCTCAGACCTACCGAATATACACAGAAAATTTCATGGAAATCGGTCCACCCGTTTCCGAGGAGTATGGCTACTAACACTGTGACATGAGAATATATATATATATAGAGAAGATGAACCCTTATTTCTTCTGGTCATGCTAAAACAGCTTTACCGATTTCGCTAATTCTTTTTTGTTGAGTTCGCTATTGTCAGGAGAAGGTTCATAGGTAAGGTAGGGTAGGGTAGGGTAGGATAGTGTAGTGTAGGGTAAGGTAGGGTAGAGTAGAGTAGTATTGAATAAAAAAAAAGAATCATGGATATCGGTTCACTACAGATATCGCGAAACAAATATAAAAAAAAAAACAGAAAGTCGAATTGTGAACCTTGTCTTTTTTGAAAGTCGATCGAAAACGTAAAAAAACGATTTCAATCGCAACAACAAAATACAAATTTGCTACATTTATGGTTTTTGTTAATTTCCGAAAAAAGTGCTGAACCGTTTTTGATAAGATTTATATGGGATCAACTTATATCAGCATGGAAAAAAATCGATTCACAATCTATGGAAATAATACATTGAAAATCATACAGTCTACTTAAGTGCTTTTGGAGGCGCCTACCTAAGTGTTTGTGCTTTGAGAGGCAAAATGCTGTTTAGTGAATAATATTTTATTATTTATTTTTTATGCGTCAAATATTCCTTTTTATATAAATACAACCAATCATAAGTTCGCATTTGAAGACCCCAACCACTACATGTCTCAAGAAAAATAATTAAGTTATTTGATGACCCAACCGTTGCCCCTGTGTGCACCACAAAAAAATGTTCAAGTTATTTGATGTCCCAAAATGACCCCAGCCAGGTAGGTAGGTACAAAAAAATGTTTCAAGTTATTTGATAACCCCAAATGACCCCAGCCATTGCCACCACTAAATGTCTCAAGAAAAAGGATCAAGTTATTTAATGACCCCAACCGTTGCTCCCTGTGGCCACCACTAAATGTCTCAAGAAAAATGATCAAGTTACTGGATGACCCCAACCGCTGCTCCCTGTGTGCACCACTGAATGTCTCAAGGAAAATTATCAAGTTATTTGATGACCCCAAAGGACCCCCCAACCGTTGCTCTGTGTGACCACCACTAAAAGTCTCAAGAAAAATTATCAAGTTATTTGATGACCCCAAAGGACCCCAACCGTTGCTCTGTGTGACCACCACTAAAAGTCTCAAGAAAAATTATCAAGTCATTTGATGACCCCAACCGTTGCTCCCTGTGTTCACCACTGAATGTCTCAAGGAAAATGGTCAACTTATTTGCCGCCCACATACAAATGGTAGCCTCCAACATACCTTAGTGAACTTCGGTCCTGCTCAGTCACCTGCAGACACCCTTTTGTAAAGACGAAACCTGCAATAGGCAAAAGAAACAGTTGTTATTGTAAGCCACTTAACAATTAGATATAACGAGTAATTAAACGCCTTCGTGGCGTAATGGTTAAGTCCATTTGCTTCACATGAGGAGAAAGCGGGTTCGATTCCCGGAACTTTGTAAGACACGGTTTGGTTGGTGGAAGGGCATTCCACCTTATCTAAGTCTTGCCGCCAAACATCAAAGTTGACAAAATTAAAGTTTTCCGGCTTGAAGATAAGATAGCCAGTTCCCCATTGCTTTGGGAAACTGGCTATCTTATCTTACGTCACTTACCATCAGGTGAGATGATGCCAAGGGCTTACCAATTGTGGATTAAAAAAACACATAATGAATCGAAGACGGCGATACAACCTGCAATACAGATGCTTATCCGAAACCCTTATTATACATATGATGATGCCAAGGGCCTATCAGCTGTTGATTAAAAAAAAAAACAACACTCCGGGAGTGCTGACAGAAGTGAAAACTTAAAGGGCTTGTACCCAGAGACGTTAACATATTAAAAAAAAAGTTGGTTTCGGTAACGGTTACCAGCACAGAGGAGTTTTTTGGCGGGATTTGTGGTAGTCGCATTCGTAGTTTTATTTTTTTGTTTTTTCATTGTTTTCTGCTAGGATTTTGTTCAAGAAGTGGTGCATTTTGGAGAAAATCGTCTAGTGCACGTGAGCAATGTGGAGAACAAGACAATAAAACGAAGGAGGACGTGAGAACCCAACTTGCTCTGGGTGCAAGTTTTATAGAAGCCCTACAGCAACTGGGTGTTCCACCTCAGAATGTAGCTGCTGCAAATGCTGTCAAGAACTTCAGAGAAGATTTGTAATGCACCGGCACTAGCATTACAAATCAAATAATTGAAAACGCTAAACACGTTAAAAAACCGACTTCCATCGCAACAAATTAGTACATTTTTGCATTATTATTTTTGGTTTTTGTTAATTTTCTACTAAAGTACTACACCGATTTTGATAAAATTTATATGGGACCACACGGGAAGCACTAGCTTTCAAATAAAAAAAGAATCATGAAAATCGGTTCACCCAGTCAAAAGTTCTGAGGTAACAAACATAAAAAAAAAAAAAAAAACATACAGACGAATTGAGAACCTCCTCCTTTTTGGAAGTCGCTTGAAAACTAAAGGAAGCTTAAATACGTCAGACCTGGCTGTATGGTCTTAGTCACCTTTGCCTTCTCCGCGCTTTTGAAAGCCGGAGAGAAGAAACCAAAAAAAAAACATACAGGGTACTAAGCAACTGTATTTCATCATATCAGCTCATATACGTCCCCACCGAGGGGCTCGAGCCTTACCTGAATTATAATTATACAGGATGTCGGCTACGGGAGCAGTAATAGTGTCGCGTTTTTTCTCAACTCAAGAAATGCCTAACGCGCCTAAAGTTTTTACTTCAAAAACCTTACCATCCTCCTATGTTTTAAACCCAATGATGACGAAGTGGCTTACCACAACAATTACCCATCTATCGGTCATCAATGTTAAGTATCTACCTAAGTACTATTCGTTAAAGTGGCCTTCCACAATGGCAATGAAGTAGCTGGCAAAAAAATAAATAAAATGATTGTCAGAACAAAAGTGAAAAGGCTGAATGGAGCAGATGGTGGGGGTCAACGACCGAATGATACATGTTCCCTGTTTCACGTTCCAATTGCTCTGCCGAGCGATCCGGCGGTTTTGTAAAGGGCAGGTCACACTTGACTTTCGGCAATATCAAAGATATGAAAAAATATAGACATTTTTTTTATTTACAATTAGTAAGCCCTTGGCATCATCTCACCTGATGGTAAGTGACGATGATGTCGAGTGTCGACGGTGGAAGCGGGCTTACCAAGATTATTTAACGCAATGGGGATCTGGCTACATCAATGCTGTTAACACTGATGTTTGACGAGAAGACTTAGATAAGATGGTGGTGCTAGCCAGGCGAGCTACGAAAATGCCCTCATCACATCAGCTCATATGGGTGCTTCCAAAATATATGCCACCGCTGCAAGGGGTAATACGTCCCCACCGAGGGGCTCGAGCCTACCCTGAATTAGGGCGATCGGGCCTTAGTCGACCGCGCGGGCCCAGTGCGGGTTGGTCAACTTTAAACACATCCTTCGAGTTTCTTCGCAGATGTGTGCAGGTTTCCTCACGATGTTTTCCTTTACCGTAAGAGCGTCGGATAAACGTACATATGAGATCGAAATTCGAAAACACATTGGTACGTGGCAGGACTCGAACCTAGACTTCCCAGATAGGAGGTAACCGCCCTTGCCGTTGCGCCACCGATGCTCAAACGCCCTACCACCAACCAAACCGAGTCTTAAAAAGTTGACCCCGCCGGGAATCGAGCCCGCGACCTCCTGGTGTGAAGCGAATGGACTAACCATTACTCCACGGATGCGGTCATGTTTTGGCAGCAAAAGCCTGTAACTAAAGGGATAACGTAAAGTAAATATGATCAAACAGGTCAGGCAGTGAAATAAAGTCGTAATGTAGAAGTGCAGACATGATTAAATTACAAAAATAATAGAGAAAAATAAAGATTCAAAAGTTCTTGAACCCGTCGTGTAGCCTATCTTTGTGACTACCTATCGGAGAAGGGCAGGTAGGCGTAACGTCTGACTGCATATCTAATCAGACAATATCACCAAGATACGGAGCTAGGAAGGCTTAAGTACCAACAAAAAATCCTATCAAAGAATCATTGAACCTTTAATAAATAACTAATAATTTAAATAAAATAAAAAAAAATGTTCTGACTACAAATATCCGTAAAAGGTATTTGATAATAACAATAGAAACTTAGCCTACGTTTGTAAGTAGGTAAGTACTTAAAAACTACTAAAAAAATAAAAACAAAACAAATAATAAAAACAATACCCCTCTGTTTTGGAGAGTCGGTTAAAAATCCTACTTATATTATAAAATGTAAAAAGTTTGTATGTATTGATGTTTGTTACTCTTTCTCACAAAAAGTACTGAACGTATCTGACTGAAATTTGGTAAGTAGACAGATTAGGACCTGTATTAACATATAGAATAATTTTTACACGTTCGCGAGCCGCTGCGGCTCGCGCACTGCGCACCTTCGAAGACAGTCATAGAAACTATGTTCACGCAAGCGAAGCCGCTGGCAAAAGCTAGTGTATCATATGTCACTTAATCATCAAGAATAATCTAACGACACCTCGCATTTCAAAATCCATTAAGCCGTTTAGGCTACAGGCTCAGCCACAGAAACAGACATACATACACATACTTCATCATATCAGCTCCGTATGCCCACCGAGAGGCTCGAGCCTACCCTCAATTAGGGCGATCGGGCCTTAGTCGACCACGCGGGCGGGCCCAGTGCGGGTTGGTCAACTTCACACACAACCTGCGAGTTTCTGCGCACGTAGGGTTGCCAGGTCTTAAAACTAAATAGCCGGACGTACCTGCCAGTTTAGCCGGACTTTGGGGTAAAAAATCCGGACTCCCTAAATTATTAAAGCCCTCTTTAGACACCCCTAAATCAATCAGTCATGTTTACTGGCCTTTAGCGAGGTCCTAATCAGACTAAGAAACGCCGCCATAGTCTCATAAATACGACAGCGCTCACCCGAATGTCCAGGTGACTGGAAAAATCATTAAACCTAAAAAGCCGGACAGGCCGGACACCTTCTAATTTGGCCGGACACGCATCCAAAAAGCCTAACACTGTCCGGCTTTATCCGGACGCCTGGCAACGCTATGCGCACGCGTATGCAGGTTTCCTTACGATGTTTTCTTTCACCGTAAGAGCGTCGGATAAACGTACATATATGAAATCTAAATTCAAATCACATTGGTACGTGGCAGGATTCGAACCACGACCTCCCGGACAGGAGGCGGCGCCCCTAGCCGTTACGCCACCGATGCTCATACATACTTACATACATACATATATCCGAATAACATTACCTGCCTTTTTGGGTATATATCCGTCATTTTATCCCACCTCACTGTGTCACTGTATTAAATGCAGTTATGCGAGAGCACGCTCGCTGATGTAACTGCAGCCTTACGAACCGATATTATAATCGAGCAAAACCCCGCGGATCGCAATATCGATAGGTCTCGATACGCTTTGGCCCACAGTACCATAGTATTGAGTACTGAACAGGCGTTAGGCGTGGTTAAACAACTTATAGAAGTAGGTAGGTACTAAGTACTAAGTGTACTTGGTACTTGCTCGTAGTTCGTACTGGGACTGGTTTTGTGCCAGTCGAGCCGCCTGGCCATGCCTGGCTGCTGCATCGCGTCAGTATTGCAGCGCGTTGGAAGGAAAATGATACAATATTTTTATTGCTTTGCTTCAATATGTAACAATTTGCCTTTGATTTATTTAAATAGTCAAAGCAATTTGTGTTCTGTTTTGTTTTAGAGATGAAAAATAATATGAAAATAAAATAAATAGTCACAGATTGTAAACATGTAGAGTAGGTTACGTACAACGAGACTTCATCAACTCTTGAAATTAATTAAACCACTTTTCCTTCTGGAAAGAAATATGGAAGACTAGCTTTTGCCAGCTGCTTCACTCGCGTGAACATAGTATATATGACTGTCTCCGAGGGTGCGCAGTGGCAAAAAGTAGCCTACATGTTAATCCAGGTCCTAATCTGTCAACCTACCGAATTTCATCCAGTTACGTTCAGTAGTTTTTGCGTGAAAGAGTTACAAACATCCATACATACAAATTTTTGCGTTTATGATAATAGTAGGATTTTAAAACATAACATATTTTCAGGCATGTGCGACTCATGATTTTAATTATATGAATAATAAGGACAGATCTATTTATTACGTCCGGTTTCCCCTTTGGTGAGACATATCTCACCACAGTAAGACCCATCTCACCACAGTAAGACCCATCTCACCACAGTGAGACCCCCCTCCTTTTTCGTGGGGTTTTCCCTATAATTTTAAAATATTTTATTCTGCTTCACACAACTAAATACCGCAAGTATTACTGAATGCTGAATTTTTGTATGAAATATAAAAAAAAAATTAAAAAATCACCCTTCTCGTCCGTAAAGCGCCATAATAAATAATAATAAAAAATAATTTAGACCGTGCATCCAAACTTGTTAGTAACACACAACTTTATAATATTATTAAGAACAAACGAAATTCAATTTCATTCTACAATAAAAATCCAGAAAATGAACCTAGGTAGTATGTGAGAGAACAAATTCAAGACTCATGTCAAAAAATGCTTGTGCTCTAGAGGATATTATAAAATAATAGATTATGTAAATGACAAAGATATATATGTTGACTAGTGGATACCCGCAGCTTCGCCCGCGCAGATTTGCGGTTCCCGTGGGAATTTCCCAAAATCATTTCTTAGCGAATGCCTACGTCATAACATCTACCGGCATGCCAAATTTCAGCCCGATCCGTCCAGTGGTTTGGGCTGTGCGTTGATAGATCAATGTCACATGTCAGTCACTATGTCAGTCAGTCAGTCACCTTTGAGTTATATATATTTAGATTCTATAACAAATACCATTACCCGAGACTGTAATCTGAATCATGACATTATGTAATCTATATATATAAAAATGAATTGCTGTTCGTTAGTCTCGCTAAAACGGCTGGACCGATTTGGCTAATTTTGGTGTTGAATTATTTGTGGAAGTCCAGAAAAGGTTTAAACGTAGTGTAGGGTAGGGTAGGGTTGGGTAGTGTAGTGTATGTAGGGTAGGGTAGGGTAGGGTAGTGTAGGGTAGGGTAGTGTAGGGTAGGGTAGTGTAGGGTAGGGTAGTGTAGGGTAGGGTAGTGTAGGGTAGGGTAGTGTAGGGTAGGGTAGTGTAGGGTAGGGTAGTGTAGGGTAGGGTAGTGTAGTGTAGGGTAGTGTAGATATATAAAAATGAATTGCTTTTTGTTAGTCTCGCTAAAACTCGGAGAACGGCTGGACCGATTTGGCTAATTTTGGTATTGAATTATTTGTGGAAGTCCAGAGAAGGTTTAAACGTAGTGAAGAGTAGTGTAGGGTAGGGTAGGGAGGGTAGGGCAGTGTAATGTAATGTAAGGCGGTACGTAGTTCGCCGGGACAGCTAGTAGACAATAAGTATATATATTTTTTTGACTATTTAAAAGTGTGTGTGTGCACATAAATTATTATGATTTGATTTGATTATCGTATTAAAATGTCAATGCGGACGTACGGGCCCCGTAGGAGGCCTACCCAGTGTTTAAGGGCCGCCAGGAGGCTCGAGTTTCCATACAAACGTAGTTTTGCTTTGATACAAAAACTACAAGCCAGATTGAATTTAAACTTTGTAAATATATTGAGGAGACACATATCGATGTTTGTAATTAGTTTTCAATGTACTAATATAAAACGGAAAAAAATAAGAGCAGTTTCAAACTTTCAGTACAAAACTAATTTAAGCCTTCGTTTAGTTACGTTAAAATTTACTACGATGAAAACTAACTACAAACATCGATATGTGTCTACTCAATATAATTACAAAGTTTGGATAGTCCCGGTACGATCAAGGAAGTTATATGGTGAGGTAGCCCTCTATTCCCCATCCATGAAAGCAATGCGAAGCATTCTGCTACCCAAGGCGAGGCTCTTCGACTGTTTTATCAATCAAACCTGACCGAACCTAACAGCGCTTTAAAGTTATTCACTTCACTTACAAGGAAGGGTACCCAACTGTCCGACTCCGATTTGATTTATTTTGATATATGTTATAAAGTAGTCTAAAATAACGGACACGTATTTTTTTTAGCTGCCCAAACTCAACCTGTTAGGAGAAATAAATAATAAATAAATAAATATTCTGGGACAAATCACACATGGTCATCTGGCCCCAAAGTAGGATTCCCTGTGTTATGGGTTACCAGAGACTGATATACATACTTATATACGTTTAAATACATACATATATAGATATAATTTAACACCCAGACATAGAGAAAACAAATCTGCTCATCACAAAAATGATTGCCCTGGGTGGGGATCGAACCCACGACTCTCGGATCAGTAGTCAAGGGCACTAACCACTGAGCCACAGAGTCAGTCGAAAAATGGCCTTCAAAGTACTGAAAATTGACCAAACCTTCTAATATCTGAGAAGAGATTTGTTAAAAAAAATTGATAATTAATTACTGGTTTCGTTATATGTTGGAGAACATGAATAAAGAATGCGCACGTGTTTCGTCATTTCACCAGAAACTCATTTTTGTATATTTTTTTTAATATAAAAACTAATTATTTATATATATATATAAAAAAAATATATAAAAAATGAGTTTGTGGTGAAATGACAAAACACGTGCGCATTCTTTATTCATGTTCTCCAACATATAACGAAACCAGTAATTAATTATCAATTTTTTTTAACAAATCTCTTCTCAGAAATTAGAAGGTTTGGTCAATTTGCAGTACTTTGAAGGCCATTTTCTCCTAACAGGTTGAGTTTGGGCAGCTAAAAAAAAATATGTGTCCGTTATTTTAGACTACTCTATAACATATATCAAAATAAACCAAATCGGAGTCGGACAGTTGGGTACCCTTCCTTGTTAGTGTTATTGTAATGTCACTACACTAGTGAGATTACAATGACACTAGTGATATTGTAAGCAGTATGTTACGGTTCACAATCTTTCGACAGTTTACAATCTCGCTAGATAGATCCCGTCAGATTATAATCTAATGGTTTTAACAATTTTACGGTGACAACTACACGTCGTCGTATTCGCTGCGTCGCGTCGTCGCGTCAGAGTTCATTTGGAACTTGGAACCACCTTGAAGGCTAAGGTCATTCAATAAAGTCTTTCCGTGCCGCGAATAGTAATAAAATAAATAAATAAATGAAACATCCGACGGTTTTTGTCCGTGTCACGAGATCGATGCGAAGATGGGACGAAATAAATACGATTAATGTTTTCATTTTTAGGGTTCCGTACCCCAACGGGTGACCAACGGGACCCTATTACCACAGTATATAGTACTAGCGTACTATTACCAAGCCTCCGCTGTCTGTCCGTCTGTCAGCGGGCTGAATTTCATGAACCGTAATAGGTAGTCAGTTAAAATTTATACAGAATGTGTATTTCTGTTGCCGCTATAATAAAAAATAAAAAAATTTAGAAAAAGCGAAAAAATTAGGGGGGTTTTCATTCAAAGAACGTGTTTTTTTATAGGTCTTTAGAAGTATTTTTGATTTAGTTCTATAGTAAAAACGATAACACATAAAAGCGTGAAACTTGGTGTGATTGTATAGTACTAATACTGAAGTAAAACAAGAGATACTAAAGTTTTAGCCAAGTGTGAGTCGTACTCGCGGTAAGGAGTCCGTACTGAATGACAAAAAAAGCATATTTGTTGATGACTTTTCTTTGTAATGTGAATAGATATCTCCATTATTCTATGTAGTTGTGTGGAAACTGGAGAGGTGTGGTGGTACGGAACCCTGGGAGTGCTAGTCCGACTCGCACTTGACCGGTTTTTTTTCCTTTCTGCCTGTACCGTCTAATTTGTTATGCAGTGACTTGTGAATTCAGGGCCTAGAGAAACTGCGAAACTTGTTGGTGTAAATTTTTTTGAGCTTACGGGACTGGGAGATACTCGTTAGGAAACTAACCCACAGCAAAGAGAATAAAATATTCATCATATCAGCCGAAGGAAGTCCACTGCTGGACATAGGCCTCCCCCAAGGATCTCCACGACGACCGGTTCTGCGCTGCCCGCATCCAGCGGCTTCCCGCGACCTTCACCAGGTCATCGGTCCACCGAGTGGGAGGCCTGCCTACACTACGCTTTCCGGTGCGTGGTCGCCACTCGAGAACTTTACTGCCCCAACGGCCATCTGTTCTACGAGCAATGTGCCCCGCCCACTGCCACTTAAGTTTAGCAATTCTGAGAGCTATGTCGGTTACTTTGGTTCTCTTACGGATCTCCTCGTTTCTGATTCGATCACGCAGAGAAACTCCGAGCATAGCACGCTCCATTGCCCTTTGGGTGACCTTGAGCCTTCTTATGAGGCCCATAGTAAGCGACCATGTCTCAGTTCCGTACGTAATAAAATAAAATATTATAATTATAACGTAATAAAATATTACCACTTATTATTACCACAGCAAACAGGTGTTGGTTGTTGAGGGTTGTTTGCATGCAATCACAATAGTTTTAATTATATTCTACCTAGCAGCGGCAATGAAAAAATATATTGTACAGTCACGCTGTGCGTACTTTTTCGCGTAACCTTCAGTCACTGTTTGGCATACACACATCAACAATAAATATTATGCTTTTATAGCGTAGACAGGCAATAGTAAAAGCTTACTAAAACCGGCCAAGTGCGAGTCGGACTAGGACTCAGAGGATTCCGTACCACCACACCTCGCCACACACTTACATAGTATAATGACAATGATACCTATTCACATTAGTCATAACATTACAAACAAAAGACATTAACGCGGGCGACAAAAATATGGTTTTTTGTCAATTTATTTGGATGTCTATAGGACCATTTTAGGAACAGCAGCGTGACGAAAACATGATTTTTGTTTATCCTACTTGTGACACAACACATTTTGAGTAAAATTAGAGTTATTTTAACATTTAAACTTGTTTTTTCGCTCGCTTTTGTAGGCGTACCTACCATTTACAGCAAAAGTGTGACTTGAAGATTACTCTGAAAGTATTAAAAACGTAACATAAGTGTCGAAATGTGCGCATTGGCAAGGGCTATAATGTAAAAAAATAAAAGTTTTAAAAAGTTAAAATTTTTAAATTAAAAAAACTGAATAAATGATAATTTTTTCTAGACTTCAGTCATGGAAAGGCCCTATCTTAAAAACTATTTAATGTAACTGTAAATTTAAAAAAAAACCAAGAGGTGTGATGTCATACTATATTTTAAATGCTATAAAAATTAAATTGGTTAATAAGTAATTAATTTAATAAATAATGTAGAGCGCGCGGACGATCAGCGCCGCAGTTCGTAGTATGTATGCGGACTCGATACATTTACGTAGAAAATGTCTATTTTCAAGCGACTTCCAAAAAGGAGGAGGTTCTCAATTCGATTGTATAATTTTTTTTATGTGTGTTACCTCAGAACTTTTGACTGAGTGAACCGATTTATAAGATTCTTTATTCATTTGAAAGCTAGTAATCTAGTACTTCCCGTGTGGTCCCATATAAATTTTATCAAAATCGGTGTAGTACTTTATTAGAAAATAAACAAAAACCAAAAATAATAATGCAAAAATGTACTAAGTTGTTGCGCGATGGAAGTCAGTTTTTTAACGTGTTTAGCGTTTTATAATTGATTTTTAATGAAGAAAGTTACCTGAGTTCTATTTTCAATATAGGTGCAAAGTGTATGAGATCTGTTAATTTTTTTTACGAAGCCAATGCTTTCTTTAGGTAGGTATAGGAGTACTTCTCTGCGCTCGGTCGCTCGAAAGTCAAACGTATACACATGATTAATATCACGTATGTTATGCAGATACTGCTGTCAAACAGGTATCTAGAGACAGATGATGCTGATGTTTAAAAAACTCCAGATTAGATAAAATCTAAAAATAATGCAATTTTTTCACTTAGTTTTCTTTGTCCCAGGCATATTTTCCTTATAGCATACATTATAGGTAGGTATCAAGTTTGGTACCAAGTATTCTTTGACACTTTTTTGTTTTATAACCACTTATTTTTAAAACTACATGCTAATATTACGGGCGAAAAACAAATGAAAACCAGCCAAGTGCGAGTCGGAACCGCACACAAATGGTTCCGTACCATCATACTAGAAGGCGATAGTTTCTTTACGTTTAAAAATAACACGTTTTTTGTATGGCCGACCCCCTTATTTTTTCACTTGTATCTTATTTTTAGCATTTGATGTTATAACATCAATATCATCGCTATAGCGGCAACAGAATTACATCATCTGTGAAAATTTCAACTTAATAGCTATCACGCATCATGAAATACAGCCATGTGACAGACGGACGGAAAGACAGACATACAGACAGACGGACGGACAGCGGAGTCTTAGTAATAGGGTCCCGTTTTTACCCTTTGTGTACGGTACCCTAAAAAGTAATGTAGAGTCTTATTTAAATCTAATAATTGTACATGAATGAAGGCTTTGTATATGCTCGAGGCCGGACTAGTTGCCATAAAGGACTCATCGAAATTACACCATGTGGGTAGTCGTAGACACAAGATATTATGCAAAGACAGGTGATAACAGGTTACTTGAATTTGGCACTTGCCTACTAGTCATCTGACTTACTTTTTTTTTATGAACTGTCAAAAAGAGATTTTGTTCAAAACATGTTTGAAATATTGAACTATGACGTCATATTTCTTCTTGGCCGTTGACCGTACTAATTATGTGTTTTTGATAAATTGAAAATGTTTATGGAAAACCAAACAAGTAAGTTTTTTTAAAATTTCAGAAGGAGAAACTATTTCGTGAACTTCATTTTAGAAATTATTTTTGATGCTGTCAAGTAGGTACCCCCAAACGGAAGTTGCGCACGTAGCAATCACGCAACGGAAATTCGGTACCATGAAGTTAGATTTGAAAAAGATTGTATGCAATGCAAATATTCCACACATATGTATTCCAAAAAAAAAAAAAAAATCTAACGGAAGTTTTGCACGTATATATTTGAAAAAGATATGTGATATGTTTGAAAAAGATTTTATGCAATTCCACAAATATTCTAATATTTTTTTTTACAACGGCAGTTGCGCATGTGTCAATCACGCAACCGAAATGCTACACCATGAAGTTAGATTTAAAAAAGATTGTATGCAATGCCAATATCTCAAAAAACGTTCCCAAAATAAATAAAAAAATAAAAAGCTTTGCCATATTAACCTAAAAATTTAATTAAAAAATGTACCCTATGATCCTATGTCACTCAGGGGGGTCAAGACGAATATAACGACAGCTCACACTGCAAAATCAATCAAGCCTTTAGCACAGTACAATAAAGAGTACTAGCGTACCTTTAGGCTACTGGCTTAGCCAAAGAAACAGACATACTATACTTACATACACTCGAAAAACATTACCCGCCTTTTCGGGTTGTTGGGTAAAAAGTACGTTAATACAATATTCTAGCGCGAGCATGAGTACCCGAACACTTTTTTTAACCGCTCGAGTTTTAATAGGGCTTCTCAGTCCCAATAATTTGTTATTTCCTTTGAGTATTACTGGGACCCATCCGTCAAGGCAACGAACACGCGACCTTATGCTCTAAAGTAAGCAAATATAGTTAAACCTGCGTGGAAACTGCTTTGGGTTGATTTATTGACTTCATCGTTTTATTAAATTCCACTTCGTGCCATAAGCAATACGCAGATCAATATCATAAGTTCAAATCATAGACAAACTTTTCATAATAGAACAATTTTCTTCTCATTTTTCGCCATTTTGGAAAATGGCGGATCGGCCGGAAGGGAGGGAGACGAATAATAAGTAGATATACTATTTTTAGGGTTCCGTAGTACAACAAGGAACCCTTATAGTTTCGTCATGTCTGTCTGTCCGTCTGTCCGCGGCCTAGCTCCTAGACTATTTGTAGATAAGAGCTGAAATTTGGCAAAGATATATGTATATAATAATAACTCGGAGCACTTTAAAAAAAATTGAAAAAAAAACTTTTTAATGGTACCTCCCCTACAAGTAAAGTGGGGATGTTTTTTTTCATCAAACTCAGTTTTTTGGGGTATCGTTGGTTAGAGCTTAAAAATAGTAGTGAACCTTCTAAGACCATTTTATAATTTAGGGTTCCGTTTTCAAAAAATAGGCTTGAAAGTGCTAAATTTTGTTAGAGTCGAGTGTCCCCACCCACTAACAACTAAACCGCTGTATTTGGAAATTTTAAAAAATCATAAAAGTAGTCTATATAATAATTTTTAAAAGGAAAACTATCACAGCTAAGTAGGCTTTCTTAGTTCAGGAGAAATAGTCGACCAACCTAAGATGTGCAGTTCGATTTGTAAAAAGTTCATAGATTTTTCATACAATATGTTATATTACCAACTGCAAATATAATTTTGTTTTTTAAAATAAACATTATTTTTTTGAAAACACTACGGAACCCTACTTTGCGCGAGTCCGACTCGCACTTGGCCGGTTTTTTTAAGACTAGGATTTTCTTCCTATAGCAAACAAGAAATACAATGAGATATTTTTAAAAGAGGAATAGCAGGAGATGGTTAATGGATATTGTGTAGGATGTAAGAAAAGTTAAGGCGAGGCACCGGTGGAGAAGCGGAGAAACCCTTTTGCTAGATCAATTTTTTTGGGTAATTACTACTAAATATCGATTTTGCAAAAAATATTGGACATACTTAAGCATATTGTCTGAGGAATGTGCTAATATGTTACACGGTAGTGTGTACTTCACTCGATCATAAAAAATCCCAAAAACGTAAAAAAATAATCTAAAACGAATTTTTTTTTCTAAATTTGCACAATGTAGTTTTTGTATGGAGATATTTCTTTTTAAGTACTACAGAGAATCTGCTAAATTTTAGTTTTTAAATTGAAGTCTTAAGAGAAATAAACAACGTAAAACATTGAAAAAGTGCAAAAGTGTGGTTATTTTCTTGACTCTTTACACGTAAAGGAAAAAAACAGAGACAACTGTTTTACAAATGCCTCGCCTTAAAGCGCGAAGAAAATTTCAATTTTCTAATCGAATCATTACTAGTCAAATCAACAAATTGACTACAATGCAATGACAGTAAGTTTCCGTATAATGGAAGCGGAGTTTGCGTCATTGTATTTTGTCGAATCTCGTTCAGTTGCTATGCTTCGAGCAGGAAAGTTTTTGTGTGTTTTTTTGCAATCGCCGTTTTTCCGTCGACTGCCTGCCGGCCGAAATATAAAAGACTATGGGTAGAATAGGTACTGTGTCGCACAAGGGGGACCGTCGTCGCTCCGATATACTTTTAAGATGGCCTATGCTGCCAAGACGAATTAGAGGTGTCTTAGTGGGTAGTGTGGTCTTGGGCCTGTGCATATTTATTCATATATATACCTGTATATAACGGGTATGTATGCATATAGGCGCAGGGCTGTGAGCCCCACATAACCAGTGCAGCCGGCTGCTACTGTGTATACGTAAATGCATTCACCTCCTCCCCTCCACCGCTGTCCAGGGGAAAAAAAAAATAGGTACTGTGTTGTGTTTTATACGATTTTTAACAGTTTCTTAGAGTATCTATACCAACTTTTAAATCGTTTTCTAGGGTTCCGTATCAGATAACGGGACCCTATTACTGAGCCTACGCTGTCAGTCTGTCTGTTTGTCCGTTCAACCTTAGAATGGCTGTATCTCTGGAACCGTGATAGGCGCTAGCTTCAATTTTCATAGAATGTGTTATTAAGAATGTGTATTATTTTCCTGCTTGAAATATTTATGTCTTTTTAAATTAATAAACTATATATATATTCTTTATTGCACACAGATATTTACATGAAAAACAATTAGAAAGGACATATACAAAGGTGGACTTATCTCTATAAGAGATCTCTTCCAGCCAACCTTACCGGGTGTTATGAGAATTCAAAGGACGGGGGGCAAACCAATGTGTACAACTATATTAATAATTGTAATGTAATCATACTGAAATAGAGAATAAGATTTTTTAATGTAAAGTAATATTTGTAAACCTTAATTTATGGTTGAGTTCGCGCACTTCAACACTTTTAACACCAAACTGTACCGAATTCTTGAACAAATAAATGTATTGTATTGTATTGTTTTTTATACTTCCGTGAAGTAGTGCTGTAGTGGTAACCCCTGGGAACCTTTGGTGCGCGAGACCAAACAAGACCTTCTCTAAAAATGGGGCCTTTAATTAACCATCGTGTCCTTCGCTTTTCGATTGATCTCTATTTATTTTGTTGCTTCGGTAACTTAATAATGTAGTTTTTCGGCGTTATCAGGTTACACAAACGGCCACCTGGCCACCTGGCCACCCGGTCCATCGGTGCAGTAGGTAGCTGAATAATAATTTTATGATATTTACATGTAGTATACCTACCTATAATATACATAAATACAATGATATAGGTCTGCTGTTGTGCGCGTATCACGCAAAAACTAATGGATAGATTTCGATCACTTTTTCAAGCGACATTCAAAAAGGAGGAGGTTCTCAATTCGACTGTATCTTTTTTTTTATGTATGTTACCTCAGAACTTTTGACTGGGTGAACAAATTTTGATGATTCTTTTTTTATTCGAATGCTAGTGCTTCCCGTGTGGTCCCATATAAATTTTATCAAAATCGGTGTAGTACTTTATTAGAAAAATAACAAAAACCAAAAATAACAAGGAAAATTGTTGCGATGGAAGTCGGTTTTTTAACGTGTTTAGCGTTTTTAATTTTAGTTTTACTTTAGCTACTTGGGCCTTATCTAAAAAAAACTCGTGTAATTGGTAATTCCCGTCGTCACTCTATTGGCCTTGTCCCCACTGTGACGAATGGGGGAAAATACCATACGTCGTCAGTGGTGACGAATGGTACTTTTTTCAATCCAAAAAAATATTTCCATTTTTCGCCACCGCGTGAAGGAATAAGTACATTTTAAGGCCTTAAAATGGATGAAATGACAATATTCAATACAAATTATTGAAAGACTGTGTAAAGCTATCATATCACTATGGAAAAAAAATAGTATACTTAAAGTAATACAAAATCGATTTATTTGAATAAAATTTTAAAAATATTACCACTTTTGATATAAAAAAATATACTGTAGACCCTGTTTTGGCATTAATTGTAATTTTTTTCGAAAACAAATAGTTAATGTTAAATGAAACCAACACACAAAAATAGGTGACTTTAAACTTTTTATTTTAATTGAAATTTTTTTTTAAAAAGGTTTTTGAAAGTGAAGAAAAGTAATAAAAACATGTAAAAATCTAGAATTGGGCGTTCGGTTTCTACGTAACAGCCGCGTTGAAGCCCGCATTGATTTGAACTTAAAATGAATAAACTAACGTTCGATATTATTTTAACACGTCTCAACCTGTTCGGATTGAGTCATCAATAGTCATCATAATATAATGATTATAATAATTATTGTTTAATTGAAAGAAAATCAGGCATTTCAAATTCAATTAACTCCTTAATGCACATCAGATGAACAAATACATGTACAGAGGCTAGCACATCAAGCTAGAAACTTGTCGTGCAATTCTGATCCATACGCAAAAGGCATAAGAACGGTTCAAAGTCCAAAATGTCTAGCTCGATGTGCTGGCCCCTGTACAAAACATGTATTTGTAATGTATTTCTGGTATGTATGTCAGGCTCAATCAGTCAATACGCTCGTTGAGCGAAATGAAAATGCGCAATTGGGTAGGTAGCTATAAATGCTTCATCACCATCATATCAGCCGAAGGACGTCCACTGCTGGACATAGGCCTCCCCCAGGGATCTCCACGACGACCGGTTCTGCGCTGCCCGCATCCAGAGGCTTCCCGCGACCTTCACCAGGTCATCGGTCCACCGAGTGGGAAGCCTGCCTACACTACGCTTTCCGGTGCGTGGCCGCCACTCGAGAACTTTACTGCCCCAACGGCCATCTGTTCTACGAGCAATGTGCCCCGCCCACTGCCACTTAAGTTTAGCAATTCTGAGAGCTATGTCGGTTACTTTGGTTCTCCTACGGATCTCCTCGTTTCTGATTCGATCACGCAGAGAAACTCCGAGCATAGCACGCTCCATTGCCCTTTGCGTGACCTTGAGCCTTCTTATGAGGCCCATAGTAAGCGACCATGTCTCAGTTCCGCATTCGTAAATAATGCATTTAGTATTTTTTCTCTTTTTCATTAGTTGTCGGAGTGCCTTTTGTATGAGTGCAACTATAGATTTGGTTCACAATTGCTGTCACGGTCTGGTGTTACTGCGACTGCGCAGTAGGACTACATACAATTCTAGTTAGCGTAAACTTGTAAAGCGTATTTTTATCAGGACATTTTAGTACCGTTTAGCTGCTTTTTTTTCTTTTCTGTTTCTATGTGTTTGTTTTACTTCTTTTTTATGTTGTGTAATCGGTGTGTGTTTGTGTCAATTAAAAATCTGTCTATTGTCTTTAAATCAAACATTTTTTTCGCATTTTTTTTTTATCTGCTGCCACATGGCTTGCCACCCGCATTTAGCCTTTTACCTACCAACTCCTACCGGTTACCTTAAGGTTGCCTAGAAGAAACCGCTCAAAGCGATAAGGCCGCCTTTGTACTGTACATATTTAAATTAAGTTTCTGTAATGCTTTTTCTGGTATGCAGGATATTTATTATTATTATTAAATCGATTATAAATATTATAAATTAGATGATATTTAAAAACTTAACGTTAAGTGTAGGTAGATAAACATACAGAAGGGTTAGCATGTTTAAAACACTATTATAAAAACATGTTCAGTATGTTTGTTGTCAAGTGTTTTAAACGATGTTTTAAACATAGTAAACTTGACACCTAAGTATACATATAAAGTGTAACAAAATTAGATGAAACTATTTTAACTGTAGCTTCTACCCATGAAACTGAACAACTTTCCCCATGGACCCCATAGTCAAATCGCAAAAAAAATTGGCTCTCCCATACTAACTCGATCAGCTGATCAGCCAACTTAGTGTGGGAAGTTCAATTTTTTTTAGATTTGACAATGGGTTTCATGGGGAAAGTTGTTCAGTTTCATGAGTAGAAGCACAAGTTAAAATAGTTTCAGTTAATTTTGTTAGACCTTATACATACATAAAATAAATAAAAAATCTGTCTCAAAAACTCAAGTGGAATTGCCCCATAGAGGCGTAACTGAGTGAAGTCCACAATATGAGACTCATAAAATATTCCGGAGGTAATTTGTGTTGGACTGTTTTAAACAGTTTAAAATGTGTTCAAAACAGACGAAAAAAACCAAAATACAAACAAAAAAAAACATTTTATTTCCGACCCCGACGTACCTAACAGTCAAGTTCATTAATATATTGGCAGAGACATGGTTCCAAATATTGCAAATGTTAAAATTATCACAAACTTCTATTCAAACTTCTATACAACTGTAATGCAATAGAGTTTTGTGAAACTAACCATAGCCTATAATATACTTATTTTTGATTCACGAACATGCTCAGATATTGTACATATTTAGGCTTGCCAGACGTCAGGATTTATCCTGACATGTCAGGATTCTTTCTCAGGCACCAGTCAGGATTCCGGCCGGACTTTGACAATGTCAGGATTTTTTGGATTATTTACGTGTTTATAGGTCTTTTATGAAGCAGCCCATGGACTAAAATTAATGGTGATTTTTTCATTGTGTGGAGAGTTAGAGTAGGGTCAATGGCAGATTGTGAGTCGGAGAGTGACCGGTTGGCACTCAAAAGAAATATTATAAGTGGTGTTTTATTACTATGACTACTTAACTGTGCGTCGTCAAACCGCGCCCGTTTCAGTAAAATGTTAGGACTTTTTGATAAAAATCAGGCTTTTTGTCAGGACTTTTCAATTTAACATCTGGTAACCCTCATACAACCATCATAAATTCATAATTGGTTTAAAGCAAGAAAATAAAAAAGGTTTTACAAAGAGTTTGACGTGGTGACAGATGGAACTAATTAATTTTAAATGGCAACACTAGTTTGCTGACAACGGATTCGTCATTGCTGCTTAGTGGTAGTTTATGAATTTCATTGAATTTCGCAATTATTTTCGCTAAACTGACTACCTATGAGTCTCCAGGAGGCTCGAGTTTCCATACAAAGGTAGTTCCGCTTTAATACAAAATCTAAATGCCGGATTGAATCCAAACTTTGGAAATATATTGAGTAGACACATATCGATGTTTGTAATTAGTTTTCATCGTAGTAAATTTTAACGTATCTAAACGAAGCATTTAACATCGCAACGGAACAATGAATTGTGTGATATTTTTCACAGAGCTTATTGAGGGGGTGGGAAATGACATGATTTACTAATAAGCATATCCTGACATAGTTCCCGAGGGATCTGGACAAAATTCATGTCTACGCTCGCGAGCCGCTTGCGGCTCCTCGCACCCTCTAGATAGTCATAAAAACGATGTCCACGCGGGCGAAGCCGCGGGCAAAAACTAGTAATACTATATACCTGAAAAACTTTATAGAGAAGAAACAAGTAAATACGCCATTGGTTGCAGTAACATGACATCATACATCATCTGCGTGATCGAATCAGAAACGAGAAGATCCGCATAGCTCACAGAATCGCTAAACTGAAGTGGCAATGGGCAGGGCACATAGCTCGTAGAACAGATGGCCGTTGGGGCAGTTAAATTCTCGAGTGGCGACCGCGCGCCGGAAAACGTAGCGTAGTCAGGCCTCCCATGCGGTAGACCGACGACCTGGTAAAGATCGCGGGAAGCCGATGGATGCGGGCAGCGCAGGACCGGTCGTCGTGGAAATCCTTTGGGGAGACCTTTGTCCAGCAGTGGACGATATGATGATGATGATCATATCAGTAGTAGCTAAGGTCGGGTTAATAAAGACCTCAACCTCCGTGGTGTAATGGTCAGTCCATTAGCTTCACAACAGGAGGTCGCGGGTTCGATCCCCGGTGGATTCAAATTTTGTAAGACTCGGTTTGGGTGGTGATAAAGCATTTTCTTGGCCCGCCGGCGGGAAGATAAGGTAGCCAGTTGCCAATTGCGTTGGGGAATTTCGGTAAGCCCGTTTTCATCGTCGGCATCACGTCACTTACATGATTAATGAAGTGCCACTGCAACACAGTACATTAAAGGGTACTTGACTGCAATGACAGCCCCCCCCCACCCCTCAGCATATGCTAGGCTCGGAAATGAAGCGCTGGTAACGAATTAACTACTATCTCATCTGTGTCTGGTATTAGTATTGGCATAGATGAGAAGTAGTTACAGACACCAAAGGATGTAGTTAAATAATAATCCTACTTTCGGGCCAGATGACCATGTGTGATTTGTCCCAGAATATTTATTTATTATCTAAATATATATAATTTAAAGGTGACTGACTGACATAGTGATCTATCAACGCAAACCACTGGACGGATTGGGCTGAAATTTGGCATGCAGGTAGATGTTAGGACGTAGGCATCCGCTAAGAAAGGATTTCGGGAAATTCCCACGGGAACACCAAAAAACGGGAACTGCGCGGGCGAAGCCGCGAGCACCCACTACTTTAATATACATATAAAATCATCAGTTGCCTAAATTATCTCAACTGAAGCACAACTAGGTCTTATAAACAGGTAGGTAGGTGCCAAAGCAACCATTGTTATTCAAAGATTATAAAGTTTACTTTAGCGCGGTAACATCGTTCGACCTACTTGCGCACTCCTTGAACCTAATTTAATGGCAAATGTGTGCAGAATAGGGTTTTTTTATTTTTATAAACTGAATACCAGATGTTTCGTTGAACTTCTGGTAGTTGACAATATTTAATTCAAATTATTGAAAGACTGTGTAGAGCTATCACCATGTAAAAACATATAATACATATACTTAAAGTAATAAAAAATCGATTTAATTGAATACAATTTTTAAAATATTACTTACCACTTTTGATGTAAAAAAATATACTTTAGCCATTAATTGCAAAAGGACAGTGTGTTAGAACGTCCCCCTAATGCCCCAAACTTTCACAGACCAACAGATTTGAAATGTATCTAATTCGAAACATATTTGTAGGGTGACAACTTTTTACTATGGCAACATTCCTCAAATATGCGGGATATTCTGGGAAAATCGTGATGTAATTTTTTTATTTTATTTTTAATAAAAATTATTGTATTAGACCCGTCCTCCTCGTCGTCCAACAGAGCCTTTAGTAGTAGGTATTCGCGGGCTCTAGACCACTTAATATGCATGGCTGTCTTTTTTTTAATAGCGACTCGTTGTTTTCGCAAAAAACGCCAGCGACGACCCTAATTAAGGGCTCGGCCCGGCAGTAGTAGGTATTCGCGGGCTCTAGACCACTTAATATGCATGGCTGTCTTTTTTTTAATAGCGACTCGTTGTTTTCGCAAAAAACGCCAGCGACGACCCTAATTAAGGGCTCGGCCCGGCAGTAGTAGGTATTCGCGGGCTCTAGACCACTTAGTATGCATGGCTGGCTTTTTCTTAAAAGCGACTCGTAGTTTTCGCAAAACACGCCAGCGACGACCCTAATTAAGGGCTCGGCCCGGCAGTAGTAGGTATTCGCGGGCTCTAGACCACTTAATATGCATGGCTGGCTTTCTTTTAATAGCGACTCGTTGTTTTCGCAAAAAACGCCAGCGACGACCCTAATTAAGGGCTCGGCCCGGCAGTAGTAGGTATTCGCGGACTCTAGACCACTTAATATGCATGGCTGGCTTTTTTTTAATAGCGACTCGTTGTTTTCGCAAAAAACGCCAGCGACGACCCTAATTAAGGGCTCGGCCCGGCAGTAGTAGGTATTCGCGGGCTCTAGACCACTTAATATGCATGGCTGGCTTGTTTTTAATAGCGACTCGTTGTTTTCGCAAAAAACGCCAGCGACGACCCTAATTAAGGGCTCGGCCGGGCAGTAGTAGGTATTCGCGGGCTCTAGACCACTTAGTATGCATGGCTGGCTTTTTCTTAAAAGCGACTCGTAGTTTTCGCAAAACACGCCAGCGACGATCCTAATTAAGGGCTCGGCCCGGCAGTAGTAGGTATTCGCGGGCTCTAGACCACTTAATATGCATGGCTGTCTTTTTTTTAATAGCGACTCGTTGTTTTCGCAAAAAACGCCAGCGACGACCCTAATTAAGGGCTCGGCCCGGCAGTAGTAGGTATTCGCGGGCTCTAGACCACTTAATATGCATGGCTGTCTTTTTTTTAATAGCGACTCGTTGTTTTCGCAAAAAACGCCAGCGACGACCCTAATTAAGGGCTCGGCCCGGCAGTAGTAGGTATTCGCGGGCTCTAGACCACTTAATATGCATGGCTGTCTTTTTTTTAATAGCGACTCGTTGTTTTCGCAAAAAACGCCAGCGACGACCCTAATTAAGGGCTCGGCCCGGCAGTAGTAGGTATTCGCGGGCTCTAGACCACTTAATATGCATGGCTGTCTTTTTTTTAATAGCGACTCGTTGTTTTCGCAAAAAACGCCAGCGACGACCCTAATTAAGGGCTCGGCCCGGCAGTAGTAGGTATTCGCGGGCTCTAGACCACTTAATATGCATGGCTGTCTTTTTTTTAATAGCGACTCGTTGTTTTCGCAAAAAACGCCAGCGACGACCCTAATTAAGGGCTCGGCCCGGCAGTAGTAGGTATTCGCGGGCTCTAGACCACTTAGTATGCATGGCTGGCTTTTTCTTAAAAGCGACTCGTAGTTTTCGCAAAACACGCCAGCGACGACCCTAATTAAGGGCTCGGCCCGGCAGTAGTAGGTATTCGCGGGCTCTAGACCACTTAATATGCATGGCTGGCTTTCTTTTAATAGCGACTCGTTGTTTTCGCAAAAAACGCCAGCGACGACCCTAATTAAGGGCTCGGCCCGGCAGTAGTAGGTATTCGCGGACTCTAGACCACTTAATATGCATGGCTGGCTTTTTTTTAATAGCGACTCGTTGTTTTCGCAAAAAACGCCAGCGACGACCCTAATTAAGGGCTCGGCCCGGCAGTAGTAGGTATTCGCGGGCTCTAGACCACTTAATATGCATGGCTGGCTTGTTTTTAATAGCGACTCGTTGTTTTCGCAAAAAACGCCAGCGACGACCCTAATTAAGGGCTCGGCCGGGCAGTAGTAGGTATTCGCGGGCTCTAGACCACTTAGTATGCATGGCTGGCTTTTTCTTAAAAGCGACTCGTAGTTTTCGCAAAACACGCCAGCGACGATCCTAATTAAGGGCTCGGCCCGGCAGTAGTAGGTATTCGCGGGCTCTAGACCACTTAATATGCATGGCTGTCTTTTTTTTAATAGCGACTCGTTGTTTTCGCAAAAAACGCCAGCGACGACCCTAATTAAGGGCTCGGCCCGGCAGTAGTAGGTATTCGCGGGCTCTAGACCACTTAATATGCATGGCTGTCTTTTTTTTAATAGCGACTCGTTGTTTTCGCAAAAAACGCCAGCGACGACCCTAATTAAGGGCTCGGCCCGGCAGTAGTAGGTATTCGCGGGCTCTAGACCACTTAATATGCATGGCTGTCTTTTTTTTAATAGCGACTCGTTGTTTTCGCAAAAAACGCCAGCGACGACCCTAATTAAGGGCTCGGCCCGGCAGTAGTAGGTATTCGCGGGCTCTAGACCACTTAATATGCATGGCTGTCTTTTTTTTAATAGCGACTCGTTGTTTTCGCAAAAAACGCCAGCGACGACCCTAATTAAGGGCTCGGCCCGGCAGTAGTAGGTATTCGCGGGCTCTAGACCACTTAGTATGCATGGCTGGCTTTTTCTTAAAAGCGACTCGTAGTTTTCGCAAAACACGCCAGCGACGACCCTAATTAAGGGCTCGGCCCGGCAGTAGTAGGTATTCGCGGGCTCTAGACCACTTAATATGCATGGCTGTCTTTTTTTTAATAGCGACTCGTTGTTTTCGCAAAAAACGCCAGCGACGACCCTAATTAAGGGCTCGGCCCGGCAGTAGTAGGTATTCGCGGGCTCTAGACCACTTAATATGCATGGCAGTCTTTTTTTTAATAGCGACTCGTTGTTTTCGCAAAAAACGCCAGCGACGACCCTAATTAAGGGCTCGGCCCGGCAGTAGTAGGTATTCGCGGGCTCTAGACCACTTAATATGCATGGCTGGCTTTCTTTTAATAGCGACTCGTTGTTTTCGCAAAAAACGCCAGCGACGACCCTAATTAAGGGCTCGGCCCGGCAGTAGTAGGTATTCGCGGACTCTAGACCACTTAATATGCATGGCTGGCTTTTTTTTAATAGCGACTCGTTGTTTTCGCAAAAAACGCCAGCGACGACCCTAATTAAGGGCTCGGCCCGGCAGTAGTAGGTATTCGCGGGCTCTAGACCACTTAATATGCATGGCTGGCTTGTTTTTAATAGCGACTCGTTGTTTTCGCAAAAAACGCCAGCGACGACCCTAATTAAGGGCTCGGCCGGGCAGTAGTAGGTATTCGCGGGCTCTAGACCACTTAATATGCATGGCTGGCTTTTTTTAATAGCGTCTCGTTGTTTTCGCAAAAAATGCCAGCGACGACCCTAATTAAGGGCCCGGCCCGGCAGTAGTAGGTATTCGCGGGCTCTAGACCACTTAATAGGCATGGCTGGCTTTTTTTAATAGCGACTCGTTGTTTTCGCAAAAAACGCCAGCGACGACCCTAATTAAGGGCTCGGCCCGGCAGTAGTAGGTATTCGCGGGTTCTAGACCACTTAATATTCATGGCTGGCTTTTTTTTAATAGCGACTCGTTGTTTTCGCAAAAAACGCCAGCGACGGCCCTAATGGCGCTACCACTAAGGACAAGAGGGCCACCGGCGCTAAGAAGAAACCCGCCGCAAAGAAGTTGGCTTTGCCGGGCAAGTCCACGGCCACAGCGCCCCAGGCGCAAAAAATCACCAAGCCGCCTACGAAGAAGCCGAAAGCGTCGAAACCCAAGAGGGCCGCTGCCTGAAATCCTCCGGTGCGGGCTTAAAGAAACATCCTGCGTACACACACCTGGAGCACCGACACACCACGTCACCACCGTCGTCGTCGTCGCTTCGTTGGTCTGTCGGCTAGTGGCTGCGAGAAGCAGTAGTGGCCGACCAGTACCTACAACCTGCTTGAACAATCCGCGACTCAAATAATCCTGTGCGTAGGTATACTCGGTAACTGAATGATAGTGCGTATAATACTTACATCATTATTCTTCATTGCATTTTTTTTCTTTATAATTTTAAAAATTGTAAATAATAACCCTTTTTGCGTTCAATCCACAATCAATAAAAATGAATTAATAATATTAATTTAAAAAAATGTGACTATGTGACTATGTGCGCATTTACAAGAGTTGATAATAACCTAATCAATCTGTTCTCACAATAGTAAGAGATACGTGCAAGTGTGTCAATTTCATAACCCTCTGCTTTTTCCAAGTCGGGCAACAGGAATGTTGCATCTGTCTACAGTAAATTTTTTCATTCATTCCCATATAAATTAAAATGAGTGTCGTCTATTTAGCCTTTGTAAAACGTGAGAAATGCGGGGATTTTTATACTGGCGCATACCCACTAACAATTTAAATCACTAATTTATTACTAGCCTCTATCCTGAATGTATGAGATACTAAAGGCTTTTGATGTCCATACAATACAGTCCAATACAATACAAACTGTAATTCTATAGAACAGGTGGATCCATACAGGTGCGAGCACCTTTTACTTTCAAGATGTATAAAAAAATAAACCAGCCTGCAATATAAGCCATCTCTTCAAGCTTCTATCAAACATTCTGCAATGGACGCTTACGATATACACTCTGACGAATTCGACGAAGATATGTACAATTTGCTCGACGATTTTTATGATCCGTATTCTCCAATAACTGAGAGATCGGAGATCAACCAAATAGAAATGGAGGAGGGGGAACGCTCTCGTCGTCTTACCCCGAGATTAAACTCAGAAGACGAAATATTCGAAGAATATACTCCGGGAGCCGAATCGAATGAGCAAAGGAACGGTTATTCCATCTCTCCTACTTACACGGAATATACTCCTGAGGACGAAGACCAGGAATTGGAGGATGGTCAAGGACATTTGGCGGAATCTCCACCAGATATACCTCCTCCCCCTCTGGTATATCCTGTGTACCATGTTTTAAACAATAATTATTTAATTGTTGTGTACAGATTAATATATGATAATAGTGCAGTTGTTAATGATGAAGATGTTATAGTTTTAGATTAAGTAAAATTTTATTGTAACTTTTTGTATCGGTTAATTTAATTCAGTTATAGTTTTATTTAGTTAAATATAAGTATTGTTAAGGTACATAAAATTAAATGTAAGTTTCTTGTATAGTTAATTAAAATGTATTCGAAATTCAATTTCTTCATTTGTATTGTATTGATTGTTCCAATTGGAGAAATTTTTACTTCTAAATAAAAAATGTGTTTACAAAATTTATTTTAAAAAACTCATATAAAAGGTGCTTTACGAACTCATTACAAAAATATTGTCTGAAACATTTTAACAATCAATTAATCATTAATTATCAGACTAAGATCAGAAAAAACCAAGACTGTCATTTAATTTACTTAAATTATACAATGGTTGCATTTCGTCGTAACACCAAGTTATTCTACTGAACTCTAGATTGCATAATTGTGAAGTAAATTTAAAAAAAGTTGGTAACAAAATCAGATTTTCTAAATCCGCTGGGTCCTGTTACTATCACTGTAGAAGGGTGAATAAATTTTTTTTTTTATTTCATGCAAAATGTATTCTATAAAAACCCAATTTATAATTTATAGAATTAAAGAAGAAATCTTTTTAGGTGATTTAATAAAATCTTTCAATGGTTATTTCTTACAAATAACATCACTGACTTAATGACTCGGTCGTAAGCGCTACTGCCTGCTGAACTAAGGGTTCGTGGATTCTATTCCCAACAAGGGCAAACATTAACTATATCAAAAAAATACAATTTGTTAAACTTTCATAATTAACTTTTTACATTTTACGTTAATAGATTTATTTGATATCAACCATCGTTTTGGAAAAATTTGTGGAAAAGTAACGGCAAATCAAATAACTTATAACACAATAATCTAAATAACCTCACCTATGAAAAATCATACAATTAAAAATATTTTACAAATTGAAAAACTTTCATGATTACGTTTTTATGTTTTAAGTATTTTTGATGTTTTATCTTACAAAAAAATATTTTACAAACTGAAATAGCTTTTCTTATTACTACTTTACTTTTTAGTTCATATAATTATTTTTTTGATCTCTACCACTTTTTTTGGAAAATAAGTCGTAAAGAATAAACGGTAAGAAACTCCACAATATTAAAAATGGAAAATCCAAATAATCTTACTTATGAAAAATCATACAGTAAAAATATTTTACAAATTGAAAAACTTTCATGATTACCTTTTTATGTTTTTAAGTTTTTATTATTTAAAATATATATACATTTTACAATTTTAAAAAGCTCTTCTAATTACTATTTTACTTTTTTTAGTTCATAGAATAATAATAAATTTTTTTTGGAATATAAGTCGTAAAAAAGATTTGGAAAGAAACTTCACATTTAAAATTCAAAATCAAAATAATCTTACCTGTGAAAAATCTTACAATTAAAAATATTTTAAAATTTAAAAAACTTTTACTATTACTGTTTTATTTTTTAAGTTTACACTTTTTTTTACTCAAAAATATTTGACAAATCATCATCATCTTATCAACCGAATACTAGTTTTATTTTTCAAGTAAGTACTTACATAGAATTTTTTTTTTCTCTACAACTGTTCTGAAAATGAGTCGTGAAGAAATAACGGAAAGAAACTCCACATTTAAAATAAAAAATTCAAACATTCTAGGTACCTACCCTATGAAAAATCATGCATAAAGTCTATATTATTATTTTTATTTCATTAAATTATATCCTATTAAGGTACCGGGTTCAAATCTGGACGGCCAATGTACCAATGAGTTTTTCCAAAAAACTTACGTACATATACTTACCGATTGCTTTAACGATGAAGGAAAAAATCGTGAGGAAACCTGCACACAGGCCTGCGAAGAAACTTGAAGGTTGTGTGTATGAAGTCGACCAACCCGCACTGGGCCCGCGTGGTCGACTAAGGCCTAATCGCCCTGATTCAGGGTAGGCTCGAGCCCCTCGGTGGGGACGTATATGAGCTGATATAATAATAATAATATCCTATAAAAAAGCCGATTTATAATTTACAGAATTTAAAAAAAAATCTTTTTAGGTGAAATAATAAAATCTTTTAATGGTTATCAATTATTTCTTACAAATAACGTCACTGACTGAATGACTTAGTGGTAAGTGCTCCTGCCTGCTGAACTAAGGGTTTGTGGATTTTATCTCCAACAAGTGAAAACATTAACTATGTACAAAAAAACTATTTGAAAAACTTTCATTGTTTACTTTTTACATCTTAAGTAAATAACTTTTCTTTATCTCTACCACCGTTCTGGAAAACCAGTCATGGAAAATAAACGGTAAGAAAATCCACATTCAAAATTCAAAATAAAAATAATCTTACCTATGAAAAACTATTAAAAACATTTTTTAGTTTCAATATTTTTAAGAAATACATGAGATTCATAACCCTTCGGTTTTTTACCTAGTCGGGGCAATTGGAATGTAGCATTTTTCGACCGTATGTGTTTTTTTTTTTCATTCGTTCCTCTATAGATTACAATGATTGTCGTCCATTTAACATTTTATAAAGATGTGAAACGAGGGATATTTATACTAACACATACTTACTTACAATTAAAATCACTAATTTGTTACTTGTCTCCTACCTGAATGTATAAGGTATAAAAGGCTTTCGACGACTCGATCACAATAGAAATGCTCCAATCACAATACCAGCCTACCTGCATGTTACCAGTCTTTGCTTATATTAAAAAATGAATCCAATACGTGACCCTTTTTTTTACACATATGTGATTGGGATTGGATCAATGTACGCAGCTTTGACATGTCTAAACTTGTTAACTTCTCTTCCTTAACAAAATACCAACTATACATAAAAAATATGTGGTATGTCGGCAGGTACAATAGCGTCCTTTCTTAAAAGTAACAAACGGAATCTATTAAATTACCTTTTTTACGCATATCTATCGTAAACGACGGAGGCAACGTTGCAGGTGTGCAATGATCAAGTTCTGACGTGTTCATCAACCCTTCCTATAAAACAAAATGATATTGCATAGACAGATCCAGTAGCAACACTACCTTGATCCGATAAACTATAAAGTTTATAATACAGGTGTATTTGTGCAGTGCATTTTATCATACCTATATCAGTCCGCTGATACTATGACGGTAAGTTTTCCCTTGTTTAATACTTTTTCCTCAAATTAATTTCTATTGTCTCCTAAATCATCATCAAATTTACCGAAAAACGTCCATTGCTGTACAAAGGCCTCCTCCAAGGATTTCCATGACGACCGGTCCTGCGCTGCTCGCATCATCGTCGATCCACCGCGTGGCAGGCCTGCCTACGCTATGTTTACCGGTGCGTGGTCGCCACTCGAGAACGTAACTACCCCCACGGCCATCTGTTCGGTGTCCTTAATCATCATTACAGCTCATATACGTGGGGACCGAGCCTACTCTGAATCAGGGCGATTAGGCCTTAGTCGACCACGCGGGCCCAGTTCGGGTTGGTCGACTTCATACACAACCTTCGAGTTTCTTCGCAGGCCTGTGTGCAGGTTTCCTCAGGATGTTTTCCTTCACCGTTAAAGCAATCGGTAATGATATGTACGTAAGTTTTTGAAAAACTCATTGGTACATTGGCCGTCCAGATTTGAACCCGGTACCTCTGGTTAGATGGACCGAGTCGTTACCTGGTTGATCCACCGACGCTTTTTAATAGTCTTTTTAATGTCCTTAATAAGTTATTTTATTTAAAATTCACCTTTTATTAACTCTCTACACTAGTTTAACAAATGCTTTGTTCTTTTATTTCAACTAGTGGTTTCGATTGTTTCAGCTAACAACTAATGACTCACTGGACTTGCCTAATACCTTCAAAAGTTATTATTTTGATAATAGTCTGAGCGATGAGGATGAAACGTTCTCCATGCTGTTGGCTCATAAAAACAAGAAAAATGGAGTCAAAAGATCAAACAATATTGATTCATTTTTTGAAAAACCCAAACTAAAGAAGAAAGTAACATTATCATCATGTGTTGGTCGCTCAACTGATTGTGGGATGTCTTACATATCAAGCAATGGAGACGATGGATCAAAAGCAAGTCATCTTGTAAAAATCGAAATTTTTAACTTAAAAGAGTTAAAAGATGTTTCACCTGCGAATCATTGGAAACACGCTGAGTTACGAGTCAAATATTACGCACAATCTGAAGATGACATCAATTACCAAGATACGTGCGATATAATATACAATATAACAAAACAAATTGCAGGGAAGCCCGACTGTAAAAAATACTTTTTTGAAACACATTCAAACTAAAGCCTCCCTTTTTTACTTCCAATTTACGTTCTCCATATCATTGCAAAACCCAATCACCTGACTTCACAAATATAAACAGCTGGCCTCATTCCCTACCAAACAAGCAACCATGGACATTTATGACCTTTACAATGACTTTTACGACAAGTTGTTATACGAGCTAGCTGATGATGTTGAAAGACAACCAGAATCAAATCGTTCTCAACCAAGGTAAAAATTATATACATATTATTTTTTTCATTATCATCATCATCATATTATTTACCAAAAGCCGTCTTCCCCAAGTATTTCCACGCAGGCCTGTCCTGCGCTGCCCGCATTCAGCGACTTCCCGCGGTCTTTACCAGGTCGTTGGTCCACCGCGGGGGGAGACCAGCCTACGCTTTAAGTTATCCGGTGCACGGTTCCCACTCGAGAACTTTACTGCCACCCGGCCATTTTTTCGGTATTCTAAAAGTTATTTTATTTAAAATATACATTTTATTAACTCTTTACAGCAATTTAACAAATGCTTAGTTCTTTTATTTCAACTAGTGGTTTTGTTTGTTTCAGCTAACAGCTAATGACTCGCTGTAGTTGCCTAATACTTTCAAAAGTTATTATTTTGATAATAGTCTGAACGATGAGGATGAAACGTGCTCCATGCGGTTGGCTCATAAAAACAAGAAAATGGACTCAAAAGACAAAACAATATTGATTCATTTTTTGAAAAACTCAAACTAAAGAAGAAAGTAACATTATTATCGTATGTCGGTCGCGCAACTGAATGTGGGATGGTTACATATCAAGAAATGGAGACGATGGGTCAAGAGCAAGTCACCTTATAAAAATCGAAATTTTTAACTTAAAAGAGTTAAAAGGTGTTTCACCTGCAAATCATTGGAAACACGCTGAGTTACGTGTCAAATATTACAATATTATGTGTAATCTGACAAGACAAGACGTGCAAGACGACATCAATCACCAAAATACACGCAATATAATATACAATATTACGAAAAAATATTGTGGGGAAGCCCGACTGCAAAAAATACTTTTTAATACATACTATTGTAAAACCCAACCACCTGACGTTGCAATCATAAAATGCTGGTCCGATTCACTACCAAATAATCAACCATGGACACTTATGACCTTTACAGCGACTTTTAGAATAAATACTCATGCATAGAGCAAACAAGCCTGTTCCTCACATGAATGTCTGCCCGGGGGTTGGAAATCGAACCAAACCCTTGGTTCGGCAAACAGAAGCACCGACCACTGGATCAGCGAATCAGTCAGTCACTGATGTTATTAGCAAGAAATAAACTTTAAAATAGCTTGTTTTTTAAAATAATAAACTATTGTTCTTTTTGGGTTGGAAGACATATTTTAAAAGATGTTATTTTCAAGGCATAAAATATTGATGTTATTTTTGAAATGTAAAATAGTAATAATGAAAGGTTTTTAAACTTCAAAAACATTTTTATTGTATGATTTTTCTTGGGTAAGATTATTTGTATTTTGAATTTTGAATGTGGATTTTCTTACCGTTTATTTTCCATGACTAGTTTTCCAGAACGGTGGTAGAGATAAAGAAAAGTTATTAACTTAAGATGTAAAAAGTAAACAATGAAAGTTTTTCAAATAGTTTTTTTGTACATAGTTAATGTTTTCACTTGTTGGAGATAAAATCCACAAACCCTTAGTTCAGCAGGCAGGAGCACTTACCACTAAGTCATTCAGTCAGTGACGTTATTTGTAAGAAATAATTGATAACCATTAAAAGATTTTATTATTTCACCTAAAAAGATTTTTTTTTAAATTCTGTAAATTATAAATCGGCTTTTTTATAGGATATTATTATTATTATATCAGCTCATATACGTCCCCACCGAGGGGCTCGAGCCTACCCTGAATCAGGGCGATTAGGCCTTAGTCGACCACGCGGGCCCAGTGCGGGTTGGTCGACTTCATACACACAACCTTCAAGTTTCTTCGCAGGCCTGTGTGCAGGTTTCCTCACGATTTTTTCCTTCATCGTTAAAGCAATCGGTAAGTATATGTACGTAAGTTTTTTGGAAAAACTCATTGGTACATTGGCCGTCCAGATTTGAACCCGGTACCTTAATAGGATATAATTTAATGAAATAAAAATAATAATATAGACTTTATGCATGATTTTTCATAGGGTAGGTACCTAGAATGTTTGAATTTTTTATTTTAAATGTGGAGTTTCTTTCCGTTATTTCTTCACGACTCATTTTCAGAACAGTTGTAGAGAAAAAAAAAATTCTATGTAAGTACTTACTTGAAAAATAAAACTAGTATTCGGTTGATAAGATGATGATGATTTGTCAAATATTTTTGAGTAAAAAAAAGTGTAAACTTAAAAAATAAAACAGTAATAGTAAAAGTTTTTTAAATTTTAAAATATTTTTAATTGTAAGATTTTTCACAGGTAAGATTATTTTGATTTTGAATTTTAAATGTGAAGTTTCTTTCCAAATCTTTTTTACGACTTATATTCCAAAAAAAATTTATTATTATTCTATGAACTAAAAAAAGTAAAATAGTAATTAGAAGAGCTTTTTAAAATTGTAAAATGTATATATATTTTAAATAATAAAAACTTAAAAACATAAAAAGGTAATCATGAAAGTTTTTCAATTTGTAAAATATTTTTACTGTATGATTTTTCATAAGTAAGATTATTTGGATTTTCCATTTTTAATATTGTGGAGTTTCTTACCGTTTATTCTTTACGACTTATTTTCCAAAAAAAGTGGTAGAGATCAAAAAAATAATTATATGAACTAAAAAGTAAAGTAGTAATAAGAAAAGCTATTTCAGTTTGTAAAATATTTTTTTGTAAGATAAAACATCAAAAATACTTAAAACATAAAAACGTAATCATGAAAGTTTTTCAATTTGTAAAATATTTTTAATTGTATGATTTTTCATAGGTGAGGTTATTTAGATTATTGTGTTATAAGTTATTTGATTTGCCGTTACTTTTCCACAAATTTTTCCAAAACGATGGTTGATATCAAATAAATCTATTAACGTAAAATGTAAAAAGTTAATTATGAAAGTTTAACAAATTGTATTTTTTTGATATAGTTAATGTTTGCCCTTGTTGGGAATAGAATCCACGAACCCTTAGTTCAGCAGGCAGTAGCGCTTACGACCGAGTCATTAAGTCAGTGATGTTATTTGTAAGAAATAACCATTGAAAGATTTTATTAAATCACCTAAAAAGATTTCTTCTTTAATTCTATAAATTATAAATTGGGTTTTTATAGAATACATTTTGCATGAAATAAAAAAAAAAATTATTCACCCTTCTACAGTGATAGTAACAGGACCCAGCGGATTTAGAAAATCTGATTTTGTTACCAACTTTTTTTAAATTTACTTCACAATTATGCAATCTAGAGTTCAGTAGAATAACTTGGTGTTACGACGAAATGCAACCATTGTATAATTTAAGTAAATTAAATGACAGTCTTGGTTTTTTCTGATCTTAGTCTGATAATTAATGATTAATTGATTGTTAAAATGTTTCAGACAATATTTTTGTAATGAGTTCGTAAAGCACCTTTTATATGAGTTTTTTAAAATAAATTTTGTAAACACATTTTTTATTTAGAAGTAAAAATTTCTCCAATTGGAACAATCAATACAATACAAATGAAGAAATTGAATTTCGAATACATTTTAATTAACTATACAAGAAACTTACATTTAATTTTATGTACCTTAACAATACTTATATTTAACTAAATAAAACTATAACTGAATTAAATTAACCGATACAAAAAGTTACAATAAAATTTTACTTAATCTAAAACTATAACATCTTCATCATTAACAACTGCACTATTATCATATATTAATCTGTACACAACAATTAAATAATTATTGTTTAAAACATGGTACACAGGATATACCAGAGGGGGAGGAGGTATATCTGGTGGAGATTCCGCCAAATGTCCTTGACCATCCTCCAATTCCTGGTCTTCGTCCTCAGGAGTATATTCCGTGTAAGTAGGAGAGATGGAATAACCGTTCCTTTGCTCATTCGATTCGGCTCCCGGAGTATATTCTTCGAATATTTCGTCTTCTGAGTTTAATCTCGGGGTAAGACGACGAGAGCGTTCCCCCTCCTCCATTTCTATTTGGTTGATCTCCGATCTCTCAGTTATTGGAGAATACGGATCATAAAAATCGTCGAGCAAATTGTACATATCTTCGTCGAATTCGTCAGAGTGTATATCGTAAGCGTCCATTGCAGAATGTTTGATAGAAGCTTGAAGAGATGGCTTATATTGCAGGCTGGTTTATTTTTTTATACATCTTGAAAGTAAAAGGTGCTCGCACCTGTATGGATCCACCTGTTCTATAGAATTACAGTTTGTATTGTATTGGACTGTATTGTATGGACATCAAAAGCCTTTAGTATCTCATACATTCAGGATAGAGGCTAGTAATAAATTAGTGATTTAAATTGTTAGTGGGTATGCGCCAGTATAAAAATCCCCGCATTTCTCACGTTTTACAAAGGCTAAATAGACGACACTCATTTTAATTTATATGGGAATGAATGAAAAAATTTACTGTAGACAGATGCAACATTCCTGTTGCCCGACTTGGAAAAAGCAGAGGGTTATGAAATTGACACACTTGCACGTATCTCTTACTATTGTGAGAACAGATTGATTAGGTTATTATCAACTCTTGTAAATGCGCACATAGTCACATAGTCACATTTTTTTAAATTAATATTATTAATTCATTTTTATTGATTGTGGATTGAACGCAAAAAGGGTTATTATTTACAATTTTTAAAATTATAAAGAAAAAAAATGCAATGAAGAATAATGATGTAAGTATTATACGCACTATCATTCAGTTACCGAGTATACCTACGCACAGGATTATTTGAGTCGCGGATTGTTCAAGCAGGTTGTAGGTACTGGTCGGCCACTACTGCTTCTCGCAGCCACTAGCCGACAGACCAACGAAGCGACGACGACGACGGTGGTGACGTGGTGTGTCGGTGCTCCAGGTGTGTGTACGCAGGATGTTTCTTTAAGCCCGCACCGGAGGATTTCAGGCAGCGGCCCTCTTGGGTTTCGACGCTTTCGGCTTCTTCGTAGGCGGCTTGGTGATTTTTTGCGCCTGGGGCGCTGTGGCCGTGGACTTGCCCGGCAAAGCCAACTTCTTTGCGGCGGGTTTCTTCTTAGCGCCGGTGGCCCTCTTGTCCTTAGTGGTAGCGCCATTAGGGCCGTCGCTGGCGTTTTTTGCGAAAACAACGAGTCGCTATTAAAAAAAAGCCAGCCATGAATATTAAGTGGTCTAGAACCCGCGAATACCTACTACTGCCGGGCCGAGCCCTTAATTAGGGTCGTCGCTGGCGTTTTTTGCGAAAACAACGAGTCGCTATTAAAAAAAGCCAGCCATGCATACTAAGTGGTCTAGAGCCCGCGAATACCTACTACTGCCGGGCCGAGCCCTTAATTAGGGTCGTCGCTGGCGTTTTTTGCGAAAACAACGAGTCGCTATTAAAAAAAAGCCAGCCATGCATATTAAGTGGTCTAGAACCCGCGAATACCTACTACTGCCGGGCCGAGCCCTTAATTAGGGTCGTCGCTGGCGTTTTTTGCGAAAACAACGAGTCGCTATTAAAAAAAAAGCCAGCCATGCATATTAAGTGGTCTAGAAGCCGCGAATACCTACTACTGCCGGGCCGAGCCCTTAATTAGGGTCGTCGCTGGCGTTTTTTGCGAAAACAACGAGTCGCTCTTAAAAAAAAGCCGGCCATGCATATTAAGTGGTCTAGAGCCCGCGAATACCTACTACTGCCGGGCCGAGCCCTTAATTAGGGTCGTCGCTGGCGTTTTTTTGCGAAAACAACGAGTCGCTCTTAAAAAAAGCCGGCCATGCATATTAAGTGGTCTAGAGCCCGCGAATACCTACTACTGCCTTTGTATACGAGTATGTCAGTAGTTTCTTACGGATCTATAAAAAAACTAGCAACAATATTTTGTGTCACGTTTTTAAAAAATATCCTTATATTAGGCACCAGATATGTCATAAAAAATGTATTAATAATGTTGATTGGAAACGAATAAGAAAATGAAAACGACGCATCTTTTATTTTGGGTTAGTACCTAACTTTGAGCGTTCAGATATATGTTCAGATATCAGATAAAAAAGCGTCGAATAAAACAAAAATGGCTTGGGCGCTGATCTATGAAAAAATAGGGGTGGGCTGTATTGGAGGCACGGGCGCTAAGCTTTTAGGTTTTGTGAATTTGAAGCCGCGGTTAAATGTATGATAAAAACAAAACCAATTTCAAGTCTATCCGACTTTTAATCATTTTTAGTAAAATTCCGACACTTTTTGTAAGGGCCATATTTAACGAAGATCGTAAGGTACAACACTCGGGTTTCTTGTTTTGGCATGTCGGAAGAACTAACTTTATAGTACTAATATATATATAATTATATACTTTGCTTAAGGGAAGTATATCTGGTTCTGGCCTCGAATGTCCAATTCCTTAAATGTGCATTTTCCTCGAATGTCTAATTTCCCGAATGTCCATTTGCTCAAAGGTCCAATTCGCGGAATGTCCATCTCACTCTGTCGAACCTCTTCTTCAGCCGCCCAAAGTACATAATCTTAATGACACAACTTTCTGATCTCCCAACTCCCAACTGAGTACAAAGACGTTTCTCAAAGACCTTATCGTTAGTAGAGTTTGTGCTAGAGTCGAGTTTAAAGTATTCAAGTGAAAACTGCAGTAGGTAAGTAAAAGATTAGTTCTGGAACTAATATGCGTTTGATATGCATCTCACTACTATCAACTACCACAGTGGTCAATCTTTTTAGTACATTGTTCTTTACTTAAAACTAAATAGTATCTAAATAGAGAAATCGCATCTAAAATTTGCATGAGTTAAGAATTGTATGATAGAGAGCGTCGGTGGCGCAACGGCAAGGGCCGCTACCTCTTAACCGTAAATCCGTACCAATTTGTTTTCGAACTTCGATTTCATATTTTATCCGACGCTCTTACGGTGAAGGAAAACATCGTGAGGAAACCTGCACACACCTGCGAAGAAACTCGAAGGTTTTGTGTGAAGTCGACCAACCCGCACTGGGCACCGACTAAGGCCCGATCGCCCTAATTCAAGGTAGGCTCGAGTCCCTCGGTGGGGACGTATACAGGGTATAGCAAAATTGGTGTAGGTCCCGTTAACTGGGGCTTCTACTCATCATACTGAACAAATTTCTGCAAGGAACCCATAGTCAATCCTTAAAAAAATTTGGACCCTCCTAAAATGCACAAAATTGGTCGATCAGCTGATCGATTTGTATGAAGGGTAAATTTTTTTTTACGTTTTTAGCAAAGTCGTAGAACAAAAGTTGTTCAGTATGATGAGTAGAAGCCCCAGCTAACGTGGCCTACACCAATTTTGAACTGATGTGATGATGATAAAGTAGGTGTGTAGGAGGTACCTAGGTACTTACCTACCACCTGATTGCTATGACAAAATTTGGTTAGGTTCATATCACAAATGGTTAGGTACATATCACAAACGATAAAACAGTTAGTCGTCAATTCGTCATCCATCAGTTCCATCACACAATAAGCACCTTTTTTGAAGTCACTTTTTGACATACCTACCTACAAACACATGACCTATTTGTGTGCTGGCCTTTCGAGTTTATATTTATGTACCTTCAACAACGGTCTGGAACAGCCACGAGCACATTGGTTTCCAAGGATTGTTTTGTGCCAATTCTGAAGTTTTCATTGCAGTCCAAAACGGGATCAGATTAAGGTAGGTATTGATTGGAACAGTTGTCTCTGTGTTTTTCTTTACGTAGAGTAAAGAAAATAACCACACTTTTTCAATGGTTTTTGGTTTCAATAAAAAACTACATTAAAAGTATAAAAAATAATAACATATCTCACTTTATAATATTATCATATCATAACAAATATTGTTGCATATTTTTAAAATTTATAATTCAAAATATTAGTCATAACTAGAGTTGAAAGTAACGGTGTAGACCTATCTTTGGGATTTTTTCTATAGAGCCAAAACTGTTCAATCGTGTTTCTTATAGCTTTCAACTTTAAGGAACATCATCAACAATAAGGGTATTTTTTTTCAACCTTTGGTTTTCTATCGTTTAGGAGGGTAATTGACGTCAAGAATAACGAAAATCTGTAATATTACCGCCTTAACTACTGTAGCTAACTGTGGTAGCTAACAATACCGGAGGATGTTGGTTACACCAATTTTAATTAAGTAATACAAGGTCCGCTCAGTCGGCACCATTGCTATGGTATTTGATCTCTTTATGACTTCAATTGAAGAACTGTTCTTGGAAATCGACTGACTGACAGCTTTGCCTGGCCACATTATATAATAACCGGAGAATAGGTACCTACCTATAATTTTGTATCGTCTGAATGGAAGTTTTTCTTATGACTCTTATTTATGTTATGAGTAATGCATGGAAGAATTTTTTATTGTCCCTGAATTGACTGTGATTTAACAAGTTCAGCGGTAGAGAGGTAACTACCTACCTACTAATATTTTAGTTTCTTTGACTGAAGCTTTACTCTAAAATTGGAAACGCTAAACACGTTAAAAAACCGACTTCCATCCAACGCAATAATTTTGTACAATTTTACATTACTATTTTTGGTTTTTGTAAATTTTGTAATAAAATCCTACACCGATTTTGATAAAATTTCTATAAGACCAAATCGGGAGCATACTCTATCGAATAAAAAAAGAATCATGAAAATCGATTAACAATCTACGAAGATATCGCGTAAGCGTAACAAACATACAAAATAAACAACATACAGTCGAATTGAGAACATCCTCCTTTTTGGAAGTCGGTTGAAAATGATGCGTCTTATATAGATTTCAAGTGTTACCTACCTACCTATGACCTAAACTCGGTTGAAAATGATGTGTCTTGTATAGATTTCAAGTGTTACCAACCTACCTATGACCTAAAGTCGGTTGAAAATGATGTGTCTTGTATAGATTTCAAGTATTACCTACCTACCTATGACCTAATAGAAGTAACTAGTATCTCATCTATGCTAATAGGTAAGACCTTAACACGTCATAAGTTTAGGAAATATTTAAATGATATGATTTAATGCTTTTTAGGCATTTCCGTCAAACATAATTTATGTCGTCCAAGATTCAATGGTTGGCGCAGTCCATAAATGTCATGGCACCATAAATCTAGCGCCGTGGAACGATATTGTGAGTTGCACTATACTATGGTATGTACATGGTATAGTTGTGGTATAGGAACCGAACTGGTAAAGCGAACGGGACATTGACCTATTTCTAATAGGTTAAAGCTATGGGGAGAAAGCTATCTACGTATTTTTTATGGAAAGACAAAAAGTTGACGGTTCGGTTCGCCGTAAGGACATTTGTTTGTTTCACTTTCACGCCTTAACGGCTGAATGGTAGATAGATCAAGCACTAGATTAATACAATGGCTTACTTTTATTCTAAACTCGCGAGCCACTCGCGCCCTTGATTACAGTCATAAAAATTATACCCACGCGGGTGAAGCTGCGGACAAAAGCTATCAGATAAGTAATTGTAAGCGACTTTGTATTTATGTCGCTTACGTCATCTAGTATTTACACGGACGGAACTGAGCTCATAAAGTCAAAAGGCGTAACGACCACTAACTGGCCCTTTTATCTCGCTCGCTAGTCTAGTCATCGAGGATCACAACTAGACAGACGACAATCTAATTATAAATTGACATAATTGCGTAATCACTAATCACACTAATATTATAAAGGCCAAAGTTTGTGAGTGTGTGTGTTTGTCACTTCTTCACGCTCAAGTGTCTTAACCAATTTTTAGATAAAATATGGTATGGAGGTAGCTGACACTCTGGATTAACACATAGGCTACTTCTTAACCGTAGGTAACACCGCGGGGTGCAGCTAGTCTTTTTTATAAACTCCGATGGCGGTTTGGGTACAGTAGTAACAAAAGGAGTAAATTTAAATAATGATAATACTACCAACTTCCGAATCTATGGGTGTCCCGAGTCCTTAAAACGTCATGATATAAATCAAGAAGGCGCCAAGATGGTACTTGCCAATTTGGACGCAGGACACGGCTCGTAACGTTGCGCATGAGTAGAATAAATAACAAGGTCAAGAACGTATTTAATGGAGGTGTCTGGTAGAAATCAAATTAGCGTTTTCATATATCATAATGAATTTCTACTTCAATTTTTTTGTCTAAACATTTTCAAGCGACGAAGGTGTATAGAATATAAACCTCTGGCCATAACCTAACCTAGGCCCGGACGGACATTCACCCCTGTGTGTGTGTGTGTGTGTGTGTGTGTGTGTGTGTGTGTGTGTGTGTGTATGTAAGTGCGTCTGTTGGTGCTCTAGTTTCCAAAATTGCTGGATTTGGGTAAATTCTGGGTTAGGGCAATGTAATTTTGTATAAGCTGTTATTTTTCAAGATTCACCTATCTTGATTTTTTGGGCTTGCCACCTTAAAAAAAATATTGTATTTTGTTACTCAAAAATGGCTCCAATGATAAGATGAAACTTGGTACGATACAATAACTTTGCATGGCGTACAGAACGCGGTAGTTCATTATTCCAAGAAAAATTGGAATAAGGTACCTCACATACAACTCAAGGTCATTCAAGGTTGTTTGTTACTTTTTCTCTTAAAAATCCTTAACAATTTTAATGAAACTTTGTAAATAACTAGGACTTTATAAAGGTACTGTACTGGGCAGTTAATTATTCCAAGTAAAATCCTAGTAATCTATACATCCCCAAATTATTTATGAATTGGTCATTAATTCTGAATTCTGATATACCTAACTTTATTTTTTACTATTAAGTGAGTGTAACGTTTATTGTTGATTTGTGTATTTGACTACGACAGGCGATAAAGGCATTGCGAGAAAGGATGCACAGACTGGCTGTACAAATTATTTATAAACTTACCTATTTTCATAAAATATATTTTCAATAATCCATATTCACTGCACGTTTACAATCAGTCAATCACTCACTATTAATTTTGTGTTGGCTACCCCTTTCTATGATCTAAGCCCGATTTAATTGATTGAAAACAGTTCAGATGCTCATTATGGTGAAAGTGGTTTACTATTAATTAAAATTTAATGGACAGCTGACAATGGTCATCTACTGTGAGTCCTTAAATACAAAATACATTTAAATGTACGTAACAGAGCTAAATATCTTTATCCTTGAACAGATCATTCGAACAAAAACAAGATGTCGTCTGCATAGATGTACGTCATCGACTAAAATATATTTTGGTTGCAATTAAATACTGTATCTGACATTGATACGGCGTCATTGAACAGTTAAAATCAGCACGGAAATAATAACCAATCGTTGTACTGCGAGGATTTAGTAGAGAAAATAAATGTATTACTAGGTAAGTATGTCATTAAACTGTTTGCTTACACACTGTGTTACATGTTAATGTGTGTCTGCAAGATTTCTTAGTGGTTTATACATGTATACAGGGTGCCCTAGAAATGACACACATTGATTCACTTTTTGGACGCATGTGCTTAACCTATCTGCCTCCCCTTATATAGCATAACTCTTTGAAAAACGCATTTGTTTAAATGTTTAATGATTTCCTAAGAAAAAAATATAATACAGTTTGCGTGCAAAATACGGTAAAAACTCTGACATTTTATTAGCTTTCCAACAAAGAAAAAAGATTAAGAAATACAATTTAATTGCAACAAAAATAATGATTACTGTCATTAATCTTTAAAATCCAGTCCCATATAAATTTTCAAGAAATATAACATTTTTTTTTTTAAATCACGTGCCTAACAAATTATTTTTTCATACAAAATTAGAAAAAAACAAATGCAATATCTCTAAAACCAGCGGGCTTTTACTTGGGTCATGTTGATGTTATCTGATAGATCTGAAGTTAATCTATCTCCAGTTTCACTCTGGTCCGACATATCTGGGACATTCTGTATAATTGTATAAATTTTTCCAAACAAATATTGTGATAAATTGTTTATTTATAGCATACATAGGAGCAGTACTTTCATAGATATCGTTGTATTTTTACCACGTCCAAAAGTTCTTTATCCAATATTTTTACTGTTCATTTTTCTCTTAGTGGTTGTGCTGTAGGTAATTGTAAATGATGATTAGTTTGAGAAATAGAAGCACAATATCATCACCGATATTCCGTACAAAGCATTACCTTTTACGTTGAGCGTAAGTGATATATTATAATATCGTTGCTTTTGCACCTACACAAATTTCTCTCACTCAACAAGAGTTAGCGGCCTTCAATACTTGCATAAGTTATGTTTACTTTATTACTTATAGCAAGTAGCGCGTACAGAAATACAAAATACATCCACTAATAGGGTGACTAAATCGGAAATACGTAATATTTACTTATGGTATTTCAATATAATTCAAGTACAAACATGATACATATAAAGGCCTTTTTGATTTATAAGAATACGTAGTCTACCAGCACTGACAGACTTCTGTCTAATTGATATCTACCAAATATTGGTAAGTGAGTAAGTAGTGCGATGGTGGTCTTTATAACTAAGTAATGGTATTTGTAAGTATGTTCATATCTTTTTGCAGATTAGTTACAGTACCTAGTATTAATAGTAAGTACCTACTTATTTGTATTCTAAAGCGGAGGGTGAGAGGAAACAGTTTCCAAAATACATTAATTTCTTTTTAAATGGTGAACATTTTGCTGTTTCTCAACAATCTGAGCTGGTATGATTTTAAAAATGGATCGTTTTAAGTTTTAAATTATAATAGTCAATAAAGTGCTGATTATAACAGTAAGTATGGTAAAATGAAGGATCAAATCCTGGAAGACGTTAAAATTACAACAAAATTTTGTTATTTCATCAAACTATAATTTGATCGAACCTTTAAACTTGCTTCAGTTAAAAATTAAAATTTACTAGTTTTAAATAAATAATTAGGGATAGTTTTTCTGATAAATGTTGTGTTAAACCTAACTAATGTTTAGTTATTCATAAATCCTAATCTAAAGTGGGATCGAGCGGAGCGAGTTCAAGAATCGGAGCACCTCAACTTAAATGATTAGATTCAGAAGGCTATGGTGTCTCTGACGTCACCAAGTCTTAATTGAAACTGGCGAACATTGTGATTATTTTTAACTAGTTGTTTCCCGCGGCTACACCCGCGTGGACAACGTTTCTATGACATTTTGAGGGTGCGCAGTGCGCGAGCCGCGAGCGGCTCGCGAGCGTGACAAAAACTAGCCTAAGTGTTAATCCAGGTTCTAATCTGTCTACCTACTAAATTTCAGCCAGATCCATTCAGTAGTTTTTGCGTGAAAAAGTAACAAACATACACACTCACAAACTTTCGCCTTTATAATATTAGTGTGATGTGATGTAAAAGATTTCTTGAAATGAGTCACCTCGAACGAAATTGCCACACTCTAAGGAAAAACATTGAGGAAAAACATTATGGATGAATTTTATTGAATTGTAGCGCACAGATGAGATACTAGTTACTTCGTAAGCATAAGGTTTACCAGGCAGTAGGTAGGATGTTGTTAGCTAATGGCCTAAGAAACTATTGCGCGTCACTGGCAAACAACCTGATATTTAACCTTATAGGATCAGCTTTACAGTTGAATTTTGCGTGAGTATCTTACTTCGGGTGTAAATGTACATTTTCGTTTATTGCAAGCTCAGTAAGCATTTTAGGAAAATTTCGTTTTAGCCGTTTTATCAATACCTTTATTCTCTTACTGTCAGTATTTATTTCATGCGCATAACTTATGTAATGTAGGATAAAAATCCAATAATCTCTCAAAACTACATAGTTTTACAAAATAAATTGTCATTATGATCATGTCAGCCGAAAAGCCTCCCCCAAGGATTTCCATGACGACCGGTCCTGCGCTGTCCATCGGCTTCCCGCGATCTTTACCAGCTCGTCGGTCCACCGCGTGGGAGGCCTGTCTACGCTACGTTTTCCGGTGCACGGTCGCCACTCGATAACTACTGCCCCAACAGCCATCTGTTCTACGAGTTATGCTCCTTGCCCACTGCCACTTCAGTTTAGCGATTCTGATTCGATCATGCAGAGAAACTCCGAGCATAGACAATAGACAGATTTTTATTTGACACAAACACACACCGATTACACAACATAAAAAGAAGTAAAAACACATAGAAACAGAAAAGAAAAAAATAAAATATGTAGTACGCTCCATTGCCCTTTGCGTGACCTCGAGCCTTCTTATGAGGCCCATAGTAAGCGACCATCTTTCAGTTCCGTAAGTCATCACGTCATAAAAAGTATCGAGCGAAAATCAATAAATCGTGTTTCTGTTTTAGCCATATCAAAGAATCAGATGTGTACATAGTTTTCATGTCCAGCAAACTTGCGGCTGACTCAAAATATTTGAGCAAAAACGCACATAGTTTATTTTGGGAGCTCGCTCTTAATACAAGAAAAAATATCTTAGACCTCTTAATCTAACTTTTGACCCTCAGTACAGATAGATTACAATCGGTTCATTGTATTCTATTCCATCATTTAAATATCTTCGTTATCTTCTGTCATACATTACATTAGTTATACTAAATTAAACAACTATCTTTTCTATAGGTTTTTGCTGTTTAATCATCCAACTATCCGTCATCTCCGTCTTTGTAGGCATGTATAGAATAGAGATCAAAGTAGCTAAGTTGTTTTTCTAGTGCTTCAGTGTTTGAACTGGAAATTCCATTCAGATAAGCGATACTATCATAATTAGTGTGATTATAGTGCTCTGGCATGTACTAAATTCTTTCATAGCATCCACTTTAAAAAAAATATATATTTTCAGACAATATCAAATCGGCTGTCTACAACTCAGCAAAAATCCGTTGTTTTTTGCAACAGGGACATCTTTGAATATTTTTTTTAATTTGCCAGTGGAAACACCGAACATTTTTTCGTTTGTTTTTTACATTTAAATTATAATATGCAGTCTCTGGTCATATCCGGTATTTAACAAATACTCAGATGGTCTTTTAGTTAGAACTAGCTTTTGCCCACGGCTTCGCCCACGTGGACATCGTTCTTATGAGGTGACATCTTGGTGAAAGGTTCTTATGAGGACATCGTCTTTGAGGGTGAGTGGTGCGTGAGCCTCAAGCGACTCGCAAGCGTGGACATGAGTTTTCTCCAGATCCCTCAGGAACTATATCGGGCTATTCTGATTGGCAGTCTATGTCACATCTCACCCTCTTAACCAATTATATAAAAAAAATCACTTTAATTCGCTGCTTCGTTGCGACGCTGACGTGCGCGAGCGTGGAAATTAGTTTTCGCCAGATCCCTAGGGAACTATGTTCGGATATGCTAATTAGTAAATTATGTCATTTCGCACCCGCTCAACTACCTTTGTGCAAAAATTCATAAAAATCTATTGTTTCGTTGCAATATTAAAGAAAATAACTTGAAAAAAAGAGTAATTTTTCAGTTCCCTCAGGAACTGAATCGGACTATGCTATTTTCACGGGATAAAAAGTAGAAAGTTGATGCGTGTTAAGGTACAAACAAACACATTTTCACATTTAAAATATTAGTAAGGATACTCAAAATATCTTGGGGCACGGTTTAGGCGGATCTTCATTGCATTTTATTCTTTATGATTGCTCTATCACAATATACAACAGCTGTTACAACAGTTTCCTTAACGTAATTTTATCATTAGTCGATTAACACTTTTATCTGAGGGCGAGGGAGTGCCCTTGCCAAGTCACCAAGTCAAGCGCAAAGCAAGCACTGCCATAATACCTTTTCTAGAAGCATTTTACCTGATTTCCGAGCCCCTGTGTCTTGCAACTAGGAATGATGTAAACAATGATAATCTTGCTATCTAATAAGGTAATAAGTTATGTGTTCTTATGAGGACCATAGTATTTAAGTTTATAATTTACGTATTTCCGACTCACTGCTCACTGACTGACTGAGTCATCTTTAGATCATCAAAATAGAAGTAGTACTTCCCATATTCATAGAGAAGCTGAAAACCCATACAAAAGGAAAACTTTCAAAATGAGGGTATACGCACCCACACCCTTCCCTAAGAGTGTGCGTCGCACCGATGGGCTTTTGAGGTGGCCTATGTTACCTAAGCCTTAGGGGGTGTTTAGTGGGTAGTGTGGTCTTTGGGCCTGTGCATATTTACTCATATATACCTTATGTGTATAACGGGTAAGTATGCATATAGGCGCAGAGCTGTGAGCCTCACATAACCAGTGGCAGCTTCGGCTGCCACTGCGTATGCGTAAATGCATTCAACTCCTCCCCTTCACAGGGGAAAAAAAATGAGGGTCAGCCCCCATTTCATGTCATTCAAAGTGACTTATAGATTCTTACAACAATAAGCATAAAAAAATAAAATCATTTACATATCCTACCCAGACTAAGAAAAGTTTCACTGTCAAGTCATTTGTTTTTGTTTAATTCACCAAGTATAAACTTGGCTTCTTATTTGATCTCACTACTTTTTATGGCCAAGTAATCTTAATCGGAACTTGGCACGTTTTTAAGAAATGATTGTTTTTGGATTACTATAAAAAATTCTGTGATTTCTGATAATGGTGATTTATGTTTTATTGATCAGGGTGATAAGAAAAATTAAATATTATTACACCCAAATGAGATGGTTCTTTCGCGTAATAATGATTCTGTAGTCTCATCCAAATGTCAATAGCTCGACAACTTGTGCCGATCGTCACGTGAAGAGGCCGGGTGGTCTTTAGCAATTATTTCTCATTATGTTCTCAGGACAAATTGCCTCTACGGGTTACAAGAATCAGTCTATTTAACTCCTTCACATTATGTGACAGGTGAGACTGAGATTTTTTATGATTACGAGCTCGGTCTGAACCGCTGCGTATTCGTAAAGGAAATGACTTATCATTAAATAAGGCTGTAGGAAGTAAGCAGTGGAAAAAGAAATCGAATTCTGAAGAATTTGCAGTTGCTTGCTTCTCAGAATCGTCGCGTTTTATCCGTGTAATGTCCATTAGTTATTTAATATAAGCCTATACCTGAACGAATAAAAATAATTTGTTGGTGCATCAATGCTTACACCTAAATTACTAAGAAAATATTTCATCTATAGAGTTTATTACATTGTTCAGCTATTGAACAAATCATACTTTTTTTTCAATCAATCCTCATTTTATGGATTCTGTACAATATTTGGGATATTTTATAGCACAATTATCATATCAACTGAATGACGTCTGCGGAACAAAGGCCCTCAAAGATTACCGTACCCCCCGATATGTTTATTACATTTAATATCATCATCATATCAGCTCATATACTTTCCCACCGATGGACTCAAGCCTACCCTGAATTAAGGCGACATTTTATGTAATTTTATCTAAATCATGAATTTATTGGTAGTAATAAACAACATTGCTTCGTAAAAAAAAAACGCCAACTGATATTGAGAAAACGTCATCCAACCAAAGTCTGTCAAATTTCCATATTGTTCATCTGATTGGTTCCACTACCCAAGCAAGCACTTGTAAACGGTGCAAGTACTGAAAGAGCAAGTTTAACAATTTTTAATATGACTTCCTCAAAACTGTCGCTGCATACGCTTCACTCACACTAAAAAAATACCTATATGCAGACGACACAGCCTGCAGAGTATAAAATGTCTGGAATCTTTCCTTGCGGTTCTCGGAACGGCAAGTTCATTCTTGCCTGCTAATAAGTAGTTTTGTTTTAGTCATTGTTAAATAAGCTTCGACCATTGGAAGGTTTTGAATATATAATCAATCTTCAAAAAAATGTTTAAGTTCAGTGTTAAACGTGTTAAGTTTCTAAATCTAATAGGTAGTCGGTATTATAGTTCTTCGGTTTGAGATCATGTTTTCAAAGTTTTATTAATGTTAAACGCAGTACAGATAGATACTCTAATCGTAATTGAAGGGCAAATGAAATGACTGGTCGCCGCCGCCGGCTATTTTTTGCTCGTTGGCGGTGGCACTTGGGCTTGGGTCATTTTTTGCGGAAGCAAGCGTATGAGTCGGGTCAATTGTGCCGATTGATTCTTGTCATCTTCCTATAGCTCCTCTCTTTGGGGGAATAAGAAAAATATAATTTACTAATTCATGTGGGACAAAGCAAGTATCTCCTCATAGTATAAAAGGAAGTTGCTCTTCATGTCTGTGGGTCTGTTTACCCGCTAACTCCTTCTAAACCACGCAACGGATTTTTAAACGGTTTCCACTGATAGAAAGAACGATAAACGAGGAAGGTTTATATAACCCCGCAAGTATAATTATTAATAAAAAAGTGATTTTCCCACTGGCATTTAAAATCCTACCATCCTACTAATATTATAAACGCGAAAGCTTGTAAGAATGTATGGATGTATGTTTGTAACCCTTTACGCAAAAACTACTGAACGTTTCTGGCTGAAATTTAGTGAGTAGACAGATTAGGACCTGGATTAATACATAGGCTACTGTTTTCCACGCTCGCGAGCGGCTTGCGGCTCGCGCACTGCGCACCCTCGAAAAGTCATAGAAACGTTGTCCACGCGGGTGAAGTCGCGGGAAACAGCCAGTAAAATTTTTGAAGTCACTAAAAAATACACTTATTGATAACTGCTACTACTCGGTGAATGAGTTTTTTAATGAAAAAATGTAAAATTTTATTTTCTAAGTTGTTGTTTGCATGTCTATGAAATAAGGCTAAATGTGTACTGCACTATTAATTTACCTGTCACCATACTGTACCTACCACATTTACGCAAATAAAAAAAACATTATTCTTATTCTTATGAAAATTGACGTCAATCAAACAATACATTGGAAATAAAATATCAATTATAGTTGAGTAACAAATTAGAAAATATGAAGCTGCCTTAAAATGTATCTATGAAGAGTTGATCACGTCATGGCGTAACGTTCTATCAAATGAAGAAGAAGGTGTTGCCAAAAATGATAGTAATATTTATTATTGAGTCATCAGTAAAATCAATCCCGTTGTATCTATTACGTTTTGACCACACTTAATCTTAACGATGTGAAAAGACGCGTTACAACAAGGGCTACAAAAAGCATTTTTATAAAAAAAACCCCAAGAACATTTTTTGAAATCGAAAAAATGTGAAAAACAGTCGTTTTCGCCTAGTTTTGACCAGAAAAAAAATCATATCTCGATAACGAAATGAAACATCGAAAAAATAAAAAATAAACTCCTAGAGATATGAATTTGGTGTACATTAAAAAAATATTGACCAGAAAAAAAATCATATCTCGATAACGAAATGAAACATCGAAAAAATAAAAAATAAACTCCTAGAGATATGAATTTGGTGTACATTAAAAAAATATTGAAGGTGCGTATCACTGATGGGTTTTTCAGAAGTTGTACCTACCTTTGTGATATGGAGTTTATGCGCGGAGAGTGTGTGAGCGTGGTAGTGACGGTAAAAAAATGTTTTGGAGCATGATTATGTTTTTGAACGAAGTCTCTCTCTCTCTCTCATCGTGTGGCACAATCAACCTACTATCCAAGGGAAAGACGGCGGGCGGTTGCCCGGTGTTGCACTTAACATCACCCGCGGTCACGTGTAGGGCCTTTGAACGAAGTGATTCTTTGTGAATAAATATGTATTTATTTAAACTAATAGTATAAACAGGATATAAAATCGATTTTCGAACAAGTGTCAAATTGTGTTAGATAGTTATAATAATAATTTCACTACAGTACCTACTTTGTAATTTTTTTGGATATTATTACAAAAAATATCAGTTCACTTGGCAGATTCATTCATTTTCAATGTACCGGAAGATCGTGGCAGAAGCGAGAGCTGTGGATTTTTAATTTAATTTCAGTACGTACTCATTGATTTGATTGCTGGCGGTGAGTCACTTTATAGGTAGACTTTCAAGTTTGGGAACGGTAAAAATATTAAATGAAATAAGTGCAAATAGAAATAAGTAGGTAGGTAGATAGGTGGCTTGCCACACTTTTACTTTTAAGCATATTTTAATCTTCAGTACTTATTAGGTTTATTCTTACTTTGAAACTATGAGCTACATAAGTACTGTTACTTCAATTATTGGTAATCAAATCAGTCTGCTTTAACATATAATGATGATGATAACCATCATCACATTAGCCAAAGGAGGACGTCCTTTGGCTGATGTGATGACATCAATTTATTATCTGTAGATTATAGCCGAATATTTCTAGGTAAACATATACCTATTGCTTATCTTTGTTTTTTAAAACTTGATGAATACAAATGCTTATCGATTATACTGATTGCTAGTAAGAGTTGTTAACAAATAAAAACGATACATTTTGTTAAAAATATATACTAAAGCAATGCTATGGAATAATAACTTCTGAAAGTGGTTTGCTAAACTTGACAAATAATAATGTTAGTAGGTAGGTACTTAGTTAGTATTCTTTGGCAGAGATAAGATATTCAACGTCGTTCAAGATTACCTAAGTCGGCAATATTTCTTGCGTTGGCTCATGAAATGAAGACTAAACACATACACAACACAAAGAGACTTTAACCTTATTGTCTTGGGTAGTAACAACTGTTGCTAGAGCACGCCTGTCACAAACAAAGAGCACAAAGTCACGAAAACACTGAACACGATACAAAAAGCACGTATTTTACAAAATCATCACATCAAAATGATAAAAGGGAGCTGCGCAAGCGACGATGGAGTGGAGGCAACACAAATACAGCGCCTCGCCCGTGAGCCTCCGTCCCACCTACTATGTGCACACACTGCCTTCGGTGAATTCTTTGCATAAATAAACGAGAAAGCTCCTCAATCACACAAAAAACCGTTTTCTTCACAAACACTTCACGGAAATTGGTGCACTGACTAGAAAACAACTTAAAAAGTTACTTCCTTACCTTACACTGCGCAGTAAAGAAAGATGTTCTAACGCGATCGATGAAGAAAACAAGCGAAAAATAGACACAGTCACGTTCGTGCGGATACGTCGAAGTAATGGCGCCGGTTCGGTTCGGTTCGTTTCAACTCGTCGAGTGTCGGACTCGGAAGGTACAGGCCTTGTTTGCTCAGTGACGTGAACCTCAATTCTCTATCCTGCTCAAGCATGGCACAACTTACGTTTGCGCAAGTAAGAGGACAATATATTTATCAATTCTATTTCATACCTGAAGTGCAGCAACCTACATCACCGGTGCGTTAAACAATGTCAGGCCTTGTGTTTGCTATTTATCCTAAAAAGCAAACTATTTACCTTTTTGTTATATTTGTCGTATGAGTAAAATCTTTTTGTGATATTAACTTGCTTTACAGAACTTCAGAATCATCAGGTATTAGTTAATTCCCAGAATGAAGGTGACACTTGTTTAACCATCACTTTATTTAGTATTCTTTGGTATAGGTAGTACTGATGAAACCTTGTGATAAAAATTGAAGAATTACCTACGCAATTTCCTTAATTATAATTACCTACCATACTTTATGTTGCATTAAATTTGTCAGGCTTGCTATTTGTTTTGATAAATGACAAAAATTAAAAGGATTAAAACTTTTTATTTAATTTCATATAGGTACTTAACCTACACATGCAATATATTTAAATATACCTACCAAAAGTGAAAAAAATAAAGAAAATAAATCAGTAAACCCGTGTAGTTGTATTAATGATGAATACACACACAGTTTCAAGAAAGACAGACCACAAACAGAAATTATAGAAATCGCTATAGAGTCGCCATCTAGCAGTTTTGTTTAAAAATATAAGATTGTCACTTACATGATGCGATACGAGCTCTCTAAAACTGTTAGTGCTTGTTTAAGAAACATGCGGTTTAGTAGAGATTTTAGTAAGCAGAATCGTTTGTAGAGGGCGCTACTTAGCTAGAAATTTCATTTTGACAATAAAAATAAATTCATCAAGAATGTCGTTTAAGCCAATTCGCGTTTAAGGTGTCCAATTTAATCATAAGTTTGACCTTTAAGAAAAGTATTGTAAATTAACACTACAGTACACGCGCCTGGTTTTTTCCGGCGTGGCCCACTATATTAGGTCTTTTCAAAATGTTTCTAAACATGAAATAAGAAAAAAAAGTATTTGGTATCAGTTTTTACTTTCTCGACCCCGTAGTACAAGTACGTACGGGTAGTGTAGAAGAAGTACTGTTATCGTGAAAAAAAAAAACGTTTTTACAATTTTCGGGTAAATGTGTTCCATGCCATGATTAACTAACACACACCTAAAAACCGAATATCTCAATTCCGTCCTTTTCGTGCGTCTCCATCCGCGCGTTCATCCGTCACGCTTGGCTCTGGAGGCTACTTCCTTGGTCCCATTGAAACCAAATTTGGCACTTAAGAGTTTTAAATTATTTCATCGAGGGATTATCAAAAGTTTCTTCGTAGCGTCAAACCGAAGAGCAGCTGTCATACAACAGAAACTTTTTTTTCACAAAAAGTCTAATGATTTTGATGAAACTTTGCACGTCGGAGTTACTTATGTTTGTTTATTTAATACCTATTGGTCTGGGAAAAATACTGTTTGTATGGTTCTCCTAAAAATGAAATTGAACTTGCGATTTACTCACAAATGGCTGGAGCTATTGAATTATCATATTTATCATGTACTAGCTTTTGCCCGCGGCTTCGCCCGCGTGGACATAGTTTTTATGGCTGTCTTTTAGGGTGAGTGGTGCGCGAGCCGCAAGCTTATGAACTCTTGATCACTAAATTGCCCACCTACTTAAATCCTTACTCGTTTTGTTTTCCATCAAGTCTTCGATTTTGAATTCACCAAAATCACAAAATGAGTACATATATGACGCTGCTAAACTATGACGTCACGCCTAGGTATTTCCAACATTTTTAGAACAAAATGTCGTTTTTGACAGATGATAAAAAGTAACTCGGATGACTAGCATTCGTCATCCCTATTCTAGCCGTGTGCTTGATTTTAAGTAACAATATGATACAGTTATTTGTGCCAAAGCAACTCATCTAGTTTTAGCTACGTATTTATAGATCTAGCGTTAAATAATATCAGTCAGTTATTAACAGAGTTAACTTATTTAATTTTAATCAAATTCGGTAATGTTTACTTTTAATAATACATTTATTTGAAAATTAATACGTATGACGTTGCTATTTAAAACCGTGTAGTATTAACAATATTTGCTGGTTTACAATTGATAAAGTTGTAATTCATGTTCCAAATAAAATTAAATCACTTGACATCAAACGAATGAATTGACCAAATGACTATTAGGAAATTGTTTTAATACTGTCAATGACTTTATTAATTTTAAATTGTTAATTGATGAGTTAATTGTTTTTTTGTATACATTTTTGTAATTTTAACTATTTTAAACTGTTTTTTAATTTCTTTATATTTGTACACCTACACCTGCACCTGGCTGCAGGTTGAACACTACCACCGTTAGTACTAATATATATATACTGTGCTACCACTAAGAAAATATCAAGATCCTGTACCTACAGTGTTCTAGCAAATAAAGCCTTTTGAGTTTGAGTTTAAGTATTGGCTATTTGTGACCGAAATATTTTTAAACAACGCAAATTGGTACTTTGCTAAAGTCTCGTTTTCTCAGTGTACGCGTAATGAATGACATACGGCGCAACATGGAGACTGACATACGGCGCAACATGGAGACTGATGTACGGTGCAACATGGAGACTGACATACCTACGGCGCAAAATGGAGACTGACATACGGCGCAACATGGAGACTGACATACGGCGCAACAAGGAGACTGATATACGGCGCAACATGGAGACTGACATACGGCGCAACATGGAGACTGACATCATATCAGCCGAAGGACGTCCACTGCTGGACATAGGCCTCTCCCAAGGATCTCCACGACGACCGGTTCTGCGCTGCCCGCATCTAGCGGCTTCCCGCGACTTTCACCAGGTCATCGGTCCACCGAGTGGGACGCCTGCCTACACTACGCTTTCCGGTGCGTGGTCGCCACTCGAAGCGAAGCTTCCCGAACGCTGCCTAGCCGAGTTAGATTCGACGATTAATCTCTTTCTTGAAGTTGGACCTACCTAACTGGACTGTTTGTCCCAGGTATTCATTTTCGGTAACAACTTCGAGTGTAGAACCTCCAACCTTCAGAGGAGTAGGTATGACACGGAAGTTTGACATAATTTTCGTCTTGTCCATGTTCATTCTAAGACCCACTTGTTGAGAGGCTCTACTGAGGCCATCGAGCATTGTGCCTAAGTCGTCCATAGTCTCAGCCATGACCACGATATCGTCAGCGAATCGAAGGTGGGTGATGTACTCGCCGTTGATATTGATGCCGAGTCCACCCCAGTCCAAAAGCTTAAAAACATCTTCCAGGGCGGCGGTGAACAGTTTCGGAGATATAACGTCTCCCTGTCTCACCCCTCGCTGCAGCTGGATAGGTTCCGAGTTTTGATCCTGGAGGCGAACCGAGATGGTGGCGTTTTCATACAAACACTTCAGCACATCGATATATCGATAGTCAATTTGGCGCCTCTGGAGAGACTAGCACCGAATCGAAGGCTTTCTCATAGTCCACGAACGCCAAGCATAATGGTTGATTGCACTCATCGGTCTTCTGTATAATCTGCCGCAGCGTATGTATGTGGTCTATGGTACTAAATCCTTTTCGGAAACCAGCTTGTTCGGGAGGCTGGAAGTCGTCAAACCTGCGTGAGAGACGATTCGTAATGACTATCGAAAACAGTTTGTAGACATGGCTCAGAAGTGAGATGGGTCTGTAGTTTTTCAGCAGGGTATTGTCGCCCTTTTTAAGAAAAGCACGACCACACTTCTGTGCCATGCCTTTACTGATATACGGCGCAACAAGGAGACTGACATACGGCGCAACATGGAGAATGACATACGGCGCAACATGGAGACTGATATTATACAATTAGTCCACAAGCTCAAAGTCACACAGCGTGCTATGGAGAAAGCTATTCTCGGATTGTTTCTGCGGGAGATAATTCAAAACAGAGTCATCCACCAGAGAACCAAGGGGACTGACATAGCTCAGCGAATCAGCCGGGTGAAGTGGCAGGGACTGGACATATTTGACATATGTCAGTCGCCATGTTGCGCCGTATGTCAGTCTGCATGTTGCGCCGTATGTCAGTCTGCATGTTGCGCCGTATGTCAGTCGCCATGTTGTGACGTATGTCAGTCTGCATGTTGCGCCGTATGTCAGTCTGCATGTTGCGCCGTATGTCAGTCGCCATGTTGCACCGTATGTCAGTCTGCATGTTGCGCCGTATGTCAGTCTGCATGTTGCGCCGTATGTCAGTCGCCATGTTGTGACGTATGTCAGTCTGCATGTTGCGCCGTATATCAGTCTGCATGTTGCGCCGTATGTCAGTCGCCATGTTGCGCCGTATGTCATTCTGCATGTTGCGCCGTATGTCAGTCTCCATGTTGCACCGTATGTCCTTACCTACCCATTGCACAAGTAAGGCACGTTAAGTCGTTGGTGCCGTTTGCATCAACTAGATGATAGTCGTTAAGCCGTGTCGGGGGCCCAACAGGCGGTTAGTGGGGTCCGCCACTAGCCCTCAACCACCACCGGCCGTGGCGAGTTGCCAGACGAGTGCAAGTGAATTATCGTACCGGGTATTCGAAAACTGCAAACGAAAAGTAAAAGGCTATGAAAATTGTGGAACCAAGCGTTATATTACTTACCAGAGAAATGTGTTACCAGAAAGTTTTGTAGTTTTGCTTGCGGCATGAATGCGACACAATTTACCATTTAAAAAAAATACAATTATATTTATAGAATTTTAATAACGTCAAAATTAAATACTTGATATAAATCAGATTATGTCATTAGACCATGAAAACAATATGACACGAAAAGTTATACATAAAAATCATTGAATGCATTTAACAAGAGTAGGCCAGTTCACAGCACGGACAGCACCCGGTCACGAGTATAAAGCGAGAGTCAGCCATCGCTCCCATCAACCATATTAGAGGGAAAGGAACGACCCGGCTCCCGATGCACCACCATTTATACGCATATGTACACAGTCGAGCTTTATTATCAGGGAGCGTCGCTGGCGTAACGGCTAAGGCCGCCGCCTCCTGTCCGGGAGGTCGTGGTTCGAATCCTGCCAGGCCACGTACCAATGTGATTTCATATGTGCGTTTATCCGACGCTCTTACGGTGAAGGAAAACATCTTGAGGAAACCTGAAAACGCCTGCGGAGAAACTCGCAGGCTGTGTGTGAAGTCGACCAACCCGCACCGGGCCCGCGTGGTCGACTAAGGCCCGATGGCCCTGGTAGGCTCGAGCCCATCGTGGGGACGTATATGAGCTGATATGATGATGATGATGGTTATTGTTTCAGAGGAGCTACGTTAACAGTACGTTAAAAACTTGCACAGTAGTTACATTACACCCCCTTCGAGTCAAACACCTCGGCTTTCTTATATTAGGTAACTGGTGGTTTGAGTTAACTAATAATGACGTTGGCTCCATCGAGGGAATCGATAAAATGTTTGGTCATAAATCTCGGATTGTATCCACTTTCCAGAGACGATCATTATATTGAACAGTTAGTTGGGTTGGCGGCAGTAAATTGATATAAACTGGAGGTACCATTTATCTGTCTAGGCTTAGTGCTGTACCGATGCTTGTGTTTACTTTGAACGACAAACAAACTTTCGCTGAGAGAAAAGCATTGAGTGTCCACTCGTATCAGTGAAGTTGTCGGAGTGTAGCTGTAGCTCAGAGCTTGGTCCTTATTTAAATATATCAATGAAAGTTATTTAAATTATGTTAACACGTTCTGTAAATTAATATCTGTGCTTTGTGGTTTGCCAGATTTCTGCAAAAATATAAAAGATTCAAACTGACACAGTCTCGAAATTTTTGCGGAATTCTGGTTTTTTTTACGGAAATCTGACAAACCGCTAACACAAATACTAGAATTAATTTAAAGAACGTTTTTTACGTAATTCCAATAACATTGATTGATTAATGTTCCAATAATATGTAAGAACCGAATTTCGGGGCTTATTTCCAGTAGTCAGTAGTCACTAATGGCTTGTGAACATTATTATATCTGCAATCTATGTACATATAATCAAACTGTAACGGGACCGTGTCTGTACATGAAATATTTTTGGAAACATAACTGTGGTGGACATTACTAACGATATAGATACCAAAACAACAACTTTTGGAATTTTTGTCTGTTTGTCTGTCTGTATGTACCTATGTTCGCACGTCACGCAAAAACTATCAGGCCGATTTTGACGAAACTTTGTTTGATGGTTCCTTATAGCCCGGGTTAACATATAGGATACTTTTTATTCCAGAAAATTCAAATATTCCCGTGCGAAAATTCAAATCCTCCACGCGGACGAAGTCGCGGGCACAGCTAGTACCTATAGAATATTTTCATATTTTAGATTACTGAAAGTGAGTACCATTAATTGCTGCCAATTTTTAAATACTAAGATGCTCAATATAGTTTGGCATCGAACAACGAGAATCTAAGTAAGTAGGCGAGTTTTTTATAGCATTACACGAGTGTTTGAAGACCAAATTATGTGCAGTTTCATACACTACTTTATCTAATCTCAGACATTGGGATTGAATCAACTAAAATACAAAGATCAAAGTAAGAAAAAAATCCCACGAAATTCAGTAAGTACCTACAACAAAACGTGTCATAGCGCTGAATCCCAGCGCATCACCGCGCTTGCACTGAAGCGGACGGTGTCACAGACAATGCTTTCACTGATCTCAGACATTTTTTAACAAGAATGAAAATTATCCACGAAATTGAGTATCTACAACAAAATTCAATGAAAAACCAACACATCACCGCGCATGCGTTAAAGCGGGCGCTGTCACAGACAAATAAAAATTGGAATGAAAACTTTTTGTATTGCTGTAAAAATGGCGCGAACCGCATGTGCGTTCCAATAAAAAAAAATTGATATGGAACATCGTTGGTGATATTATCTCTTTGGTTTAACTTGTATCGTAATGGAAAAAAAGTTACACATTATTTCTCTAACAAAATGATGTTATAATGTATTTTTTTAAATTACGGTATTGTGTTTATAAAGTATGCCAATATAAACTCGTTTTGAAGTTGATAATGCGAACTTTACGATATTAAAAATAATCTAAGTGGATACTATAATTCATAGCTTGGCATTTAATATTCGGCAGTTGCGCATTTTCAGTTCGCTGAATGAGCGAATTTGGTAAATAGCCTGACATACATACCAAAAATACCTGATGTAGACTGGTTTTTTTCAATAAAATATTTTTTTTAAACTTATTTCTTTCGGTGGTGCCGCAAAATGGAAATATTTTTGTGCTCTATACTACAATTCATTTCCCATTCTTCACTGGCGAGGAAACTGGCGACGAAAGGGATCTTTTTTCAACTTTTACCATGTGGGGCGACAAAGAAGAAAAAGAAAGAAGAAAGTAAGAAAGTGGTGAAGTCTGGGAATAATCCCTAGCAACAAATGTCATTTTTTTATCCCGTAAGTCACCATGGCCAGGGATATAATTTATTTTCTATTCGTCACCTGCCATGGGGGCAATGCCAGTGATGACAACTGGGAATAAGCGAATTTCGGTGTGGAGCGCATAAGGAATACCATCTTTTAATAAAGTCTATATCAAACGATTATCGGTAAACGTCAAGTGAATGCATTCTGAATCTGAGATAATTATACTTTCTCGTATAGACTTAAGGCAATTTGTTATTTTTGACGTCAACTACTCCTGAATGATAGAAACCGTAAAAAGCTATTAGAAACACGATTCAGCAGTTTTGTCACTATAGAAAAAAAATCCCAAAGATAGGCCTACACCGTCACTTTCAACTCTAGTTATGACTAATATTTCGAAGTTTAAAATTTAAGAAATAAACTACAATATTAATTGTTCTAATAATACAAAGTAAGTAATGTTATTATTTTTTATACTTTCATTGTACTTTTTATTTGAAACGAAAAACCAGCGAAAAAGTGTGGTTATTTTCTTTACTCTTTACACATTAAGAAAAAGACAGAGACAACTGTTCCAATCAATACTTCGCCTTAGCCACAAAACAGATAAGTACAGAACTCAATCTACATACAAAGTGCGCACGAGCAACGCACACATAGACACCGCTCACGGACACGATATCTCGGAACAGTGAGAACACTGCGAGCGCGAGTGTCGTCCGCTTATTGAGACACGTGTTTGCAAAAATGGAGCAACAAAAAAAAGTTATTATAACTGTTCCGTGGACGGTTGTTTTAATTCAACATTTAACTGTAAATTGACGTTTTTTAACTAAAACAATTTATACAATTCATATATGGTATTTATTGTAGTTTATGCTGTGTAAGCCTTGTGTTCAATATTATCTAACGAGGAAGATGTAAATGTAAATTAATCGCATTTTTTTGTGTATTCGAGAATCTTTTTCCAATTATAATAATAACTGCGAAAAAATCATGTCGATGTCTTTTAAATTTATTTTTTACCCAAACTAACGGCGAAGCGAAAAGGAAGGGTTATGGTTTTAGCAGTCTATGTATGTGTGCGTGTTTGTATTTACGTATAGATGATAAAAAAATGCTCATCTTCCTCACTATAAACAGTTAAGATAGGAACTGATCGGCGGCGAGCCGGCCGCCCCGCGCACGCGCGAGACGCGCGGCAAAACGGCGCCGGGGTGCACATAGGGGTATTCGCACCAAAAACTTGGCTATAAATATTTTTAATCTTATATGGATTGAAAATATTGAAATATATTAATTCGTGTTGCCCGTTTTTTAGGGTTCCGTACCCAAAGGGTTAAAATGGGGCCTTATTACTAAGACTTTGCTGTCCGTCCATCTGTCTGTCTGTTCGTCTGTCATACACCGTGATAGCCATACAGTTGAAATGTTCACAGATGATGTATTTCGGTTGCCGCTATAACAAATACTAAAAATTAGAAAAAGTGAAAAAATCTCCACACAAAAAACGTGTTTTTTTAAACGTGAAGAAACTAGTACAGACTCTAACTTTCTCAATGCCTTGCAAGTGTTTTCCACTAGCTTACTGTAAGCAATTGTACATAAGAATGCGAATTTATTACACTTTAAAATATAATAATCGTGCATTTCGCCAATTTCGAAATCGTCGCAAGATATTTTCTGTGACAAATTTGTAACAACATTAAAATTGTTTTTTTTTAGTTATTATTGGTTTATATTTCCTTCCGTTCTTCCTGTTTCATTCTCAACAATAAATCATACAACTAGATACGAGTGCCACTACCACGATCGTTTTTTGTGCATAAACCAAAGTTGACAACCCTTGCGCGAATGCCGGCGTAGGTATAAAAAATGAAGTACATACATGTGATTGACTTCTGTACTTATCTGTTTTGTGCCTTAGCTCTCTAGTATGCATTTTTAATCCACAACTTAGAAGCTCTTGGCATCATCTGACATCTCACATGATGGTAAGTGACGCTGATACTGAAGATGGAAGCGGATATACAGATTCCCGAACGCAATGGGGAACTGGCTATCTTATCTTCAAGCCGGAACACATCAATGCTGTTAACATGGATGTTTGACGGCGAGATGGTGGTCGCTAGCCTGGCGGGCTTGCAAAACGACTTACTACCAACAGAACCGAGTCTTACAAAGTTAGAACGAACCCGCGACCTTCTGGTGTGAAGCCAATGGACTAAAAATAACGCTACGGAGGCGGTTAAAACCAACAACACACTTAAATCAACATTGAATATTTTTTTAAAAACCTAAAAAGCTTCTAGTTACAAGCTTTTCTATGAAAAGAGTTTTTAAGAAAAGCCAAATGCTCAAATGAATATAAAAAATACACGGTTCCAAATTCAAAAAAGGTGAGCACAGTATTACCTACGATTCTATTGAAAATTAAAAGTCGATTCTAGGACCTTGATTCCACCACCAAAGTTTATCATCAGATCAACTTCAAAATAACAAAAGGATCTATTGTCACCGGGAATACGGCTTCATTCAAAATTCCAGCTTAATCGGAGCCCTGGAAGTCGCTCTAAAATCGATCGCAAGATTTGAACTAAACATACATACATAAAACAAACATTGCAATTTAAATAAAAGCTTGTAAAAAAACACGCTTACATAGTATAGCAAAGAAAAGATCAGACTTGATAAAAAACAAATTACTGAACTATTCAAACGCAGTCTATAATATGACTTATTAGCAATATGTAAATGCTACTTTAACTTAAATCAGTATTTGACGGATAATTCCTTATAAATTGGACATGTATGGCATTTGTGACATTTGATTTCTTGGTTATTTTATTGGATTATAAAACTGAAATGACATTTAATTTTATAATGTAAACTACTTATATACCTTATTATTACTAAATCTATTTAAAGTTAAAAATGTTGCGACGTATTTGTACGCCAATTACTGGCTAAATATGTTGAGACTATCTAGAATTTTTAAGATCTTTGAACATGTTAAACATATTTTACAAATAAACTTTTGATTGATTGATTGATTTCGCTGTTTGGCATAATATGGCTATAATAAAGGGCGGAAAATAACAAAGAGTACTTTTTATCTAGAAAAAAAAATAGTACCTACCTAAGGGATCTGGGAAAAACTTACACATGCACCCTCGAGTGTAGTCATAACTAATTATTATATCCAAAAATAGTACCTACCTTAGGGATCTGGGAAAAACTTACACATGCACCCTCGAGTGTAGTCATAACTAATTATTATATCCAAAAATAGTACCTACCTTAGGGATCTGGGAAAAACTTACACATGCACCCTCGAGTGTAGTCATAACTAATTATTATATCCAAAAATAGTACCTACCTTAGGGATCTGGGAAAAACTTACACATGCACCCTCGAGTGTAGTCATAACTAATTATTATATCCAAAAATAGTACCTACCTTAGGGATCTGGGAAAAACTTACACATGCACCCTCGAGTGTAGTCATAACTAATTATTATATCCAAAAAACGTACATACCTGTATAGCGCGTGCCACTAAAGATGAGACTTGACACACCACGTAAAACATTAAAAAGAAAAAGTAGGAAGTGTACGAATCAGTTATCACATTATACAGGGTGTAAGAAATTTGGTGTAGGTCCCGTTAACTGGGGCTTCTACTCATCATACTGAACAACTTTTGTTCTACGGCTTTGCTGAAAACGTAAAAATTCAGCTGATCGACCGATTTTGTGCATTTTAGTATGGAGGATCCAAATATTTTTTTTGAGAATTGACTATGGATTTCTTTGAGAAAGTTGTTCAGTATGACGAGTAGAACCCCCAGTTAACGGCACCTACATCAATTTTGTTACACCCTGTATAGTTTGTTTGTTTGTAAACTCTTTATTGTACAACAAAATTTACATTATAGATACATAATAGAAATATGCACAAAGGCGGACTAAGTTATCCCTAATACTTTGCTTGTTTTGACATAATATTAGGTGCAGGGCTTAAAACCGGTTAATTTTTATTTTCCAAAATACAAGTTAGCTTGAGCCAATTTAATGTCAGTTCTAAAAAATGGCCCATATTAAATTTACCACATTAATTATTTCAGTAAATATGACAAAATACGAAAAAATATTAACAAAAACCTTTATGAAACCGGTTTAGCTCCCATAGTAAATTAACCGGTTTCCAAGCCCTGATTAGGTGTACAAGTTGTACACCATCTTCCTACTATGTCTTTTCAATGTTTTATGTGGTGTGTCAAGTCTCATCTTTAGTGGCACGCGTTATTCTTAAGTATGACGTAAGTACGTCAGTAATATATAAGTCATTGGACGTAAGTAAATTCTAGTAGAGCCTAGTGTACAACTACAAACAACGACGCGTGCGCACGAAACGCACACACAACCTGCCTGACGTCTCTACATGTGCGTGCTATACTATGTAGGTATAATGGTAGGCATTCTACTGTTGTCCTTTATGGTAAATAACGTATGTGAACCTTCGTGACCCTGGCCAGGGCTTCCTTTAACGGCCACCACACTGACCATTTAAAATTATGGAATGTTGCACTGCAGTAGTATTGTACTATGGTATTGTGTTTTTCTTCTGGGGAATACCTAGGTACTTTTAATTATTATATTTTTATAATATCTACCTACCATTTAAGTAGGTATCTTCGTGCCTAAGTTCAAGAAAGAACTATAAACTCTTTTTTTCATACTTGTCTTATGTTGTCAACAAACACCGCTCGAACAAAAAACACCACTTTCCGAATACACCATACACATTACGAGACTAAAAACATTGTAAATGGTAATTGCGACGTGGACGTATGAATTAACACTGAAAACTGCTATGATTTTATAAATTTTTTAACACTTTTTCCATAAAATTGCGTAATTGATAAAGGATTTTGTCACAGATTAAAAATCGACATGATTGTTTTGTTGCTTTGGTGTAGAGATGGGACGAAGTGAATGACTAAATGAATGATTTTGAACTTTTGTTGCGAGGTACAAATTAGGTCACCTTTGATAGTTTTTAAACATTTTATTACATTAAGTTTAGTAATTTTTATTTTATTACTCTAGACATCTAGGGAAATAGAAAAATGACGGAAATAGTAGCTTTTTAAATTCTTTACTATATATTTTTTATTAAATTAGGGGTCATCTTTGATAGTTTTTATTCAAAGTTTAGCAGTATTTATTTAATTACTCGCATCAGCTAGAGAAATAAAAGCTGAATTGTGACTAAATTCAATAAAGAAAATTACAACAAAAAAGTGATAGACGAAATGTCAGCTATAAAAAATATTATAACATTACGGCTGCCGCCTTATCATTGCGAATTAAACCCCATTGAGCTAATATGGGCACAGATAAATTCACATGTTGGCAGAAATAATAAAACATTTAAAATGGCTGAAGTAAAAGAATTAATATTATTGCAACTGCTACATCAACGCCACCTGCCGAAAGCGAAAGGAACCTTGTCAACTTAGCAACGAATTTTGAAACAACGACATCTACAGCAAAATCCGGAAACTCTGTACACAGCAACCTGGATGCAGCTTCGGAACAAGCTCACGGCTCGCACTTGGATGAAAAATCCAATGACGTGAGCATGCTCGCAACCAATACCACAGACGGAATATCGACAGATAGCACCTGTAGGTCTCAACCCACACGGGCGTTGCATTTAATAGGTGATGATCAACTTATGGGCCTATCTAAAGCGATTCTACAATCTAGACAAGGAAGATGGAATGATAAATATACCCCTTTTGGTTTTGTCATGAGCAATGCGTCAAGTGCTGTCGTTTTAAAGTACTGTTATAATATAGCAAAAAAATTGAATTCGGATGATATTATAGTATTAAGTGTAGGATGTAATGAACGAAACCCAGAAATTTTGCATCATGATTTGTGCCTCATGCTTAACGCTTTGAAGAACGCTAAGGTGTACCTTATGCCTGTAAACAAAAACCCCTATTTAAATGAACGAACTCTAAATCACTATCTGGAGTTATGGACCCAACATTTAGATTACTGTACCTTCATAAAACCACTGTATAATAACATGTCAAAAACAGATTTTTTGCGTTACATGACTAGGAAAATTAATTTCCACATTGATATGACTGAATACAAATTGCAATTTTTGACTTTTGACAATATCAAATCCTACTTTATGAAACCTAAATTGTCTTGTCAGCATCTGGAAACCACACCCCCACCGAAAAAGGGAACGATTCCCTATTATTTCCCAGTAATATCAGCGAATCATAAATCACGACAAGAGGTTGCAATTTCATATGTTTTGCAGGAAAAAACTAATATAATGCCATGCACACCAGGAACAAGTAATGACCCTACCAAAAATGTGTTTCGAGACAGTAGACAGCTTTTTCTTGTCTAAAACACCTAATACTGAGTCCAACCAATTCGTGATACTCCACCAAAATATCCAAGGATTATCGTCAAAGAAAGAATTAATAGAAATAACGCTCCAAAATATAAATCAGCAAGTAGATCCCGACGTGATATGCTTTACCGAAACATTTATTAAGTCCGGCGAAGAAAGAAATATACAAATTAGGAATTATGAACTAGCGTCCAGCTATTGTCGAGATAAAAAAAGGGGTGGTTCATGTATTATGATTAAAAAGGGTATGTCTTATAAGAACGTGGATAGTTTTAAGGAATTTGCAGCACATTTTCACTTTGAGTGTTGTTCTATTTTAGTTCCTTATAATAACCTTCTAGTTGTATGTGTTTATAGAACTCCTTCAAAAAAAAAACGACATCTCGACAATTTCTTTCAGAAGCTGGATTTATTGTTACATGAGTGTCTTGTGAAATATCCAAAAAAGAAACTAGTCCTGGTCGGTGACATCAATATAAACACTTTGGATAACAACAGTTCAACTAAGCGCCTAAAGGAAACTATCACAGCTTTCAACTTGATTCTTCACATCACAGAGCCTACAAGAGGCTCAGCGTGTATTGACCATGCGCTCAGTAATATCACTAATGCAATTGGACAAGTTGTGCCCTTGTGGCTCTCTGATCATAATACTGCTCAGGTATTAAAATTTGTGGTTAATTCAAAGAAGATTGCACCTAGGTCGGTATTTATTTATAAACGTAGCTACTCAAATGAAAATGTGGTTAAATTTCGAAACTGTCTGAGTGGTCTTTCATTCTCTGAGGTTTTTGCTGAATCTCAACTAAATAAAGCGTTTGATGAATTTTATGAACTCTTTAGATTCTTTTATGACCTTTGTTTCCCGGTCATAAAAATAAAAACTAAAGGTAAGCCGTTCTTAAACTGGATTACAAAGGGCTTACGGAAATGTTGCAATACTAAGAATAAACTTCGTTATAGGTACTATATACACAAAAATGAACACCATAGAAAAACATATTTTGACTATAATAAACTACTAAGAAAGTGTATTTATAACGCAAAAAGACAAACAAACAACAATTACATAATAAATAGTAAAAACCTTGGTAAATCAACATGGGAAGTTATTAACACTGAAACAGGAAAATGTAATATAGATCAGTATATAGACATGATAGACAATAATGGAAATGCTTTAACTAATCCTATACAAATAGCTGAAGCGTTTAATGATTATTACATTAAATTAACTAACAAAACTAATTTTAAAACTAAAAACACTGGTATTAAATATTTACAAAATAATTCAATTTTCCTTGCTCCCATTGATGAAAACTGTGTGAGTGATACTATAAATTCTCTTAATACAACGAATTCTGAGGGCTACGATAATGTCTGCACCAAAGTTGTTAAGTTAGTCAAAGATCAGATTAAGGCTGTTCTAGTATATCTCATAAACCTTTCACTGGAAACAGGATTATTTCCCAATAAACTAAAAGTTTCCATTGTTAAGCCTTTATATAAGAGAGGTCCTAGAAGCGATATGGGAAATTATCGACCCATTACGCTAATACCCATTTTCTCAAAAATTTTTGAGAAAGTAATGCACGCACAACTAATGAGTTTCTTTTTAAAACATGACATTATTAAAAACTATCAATTTGGGTTCCAGAAAGAGAAATCAACCACTCTGGCAACATTTAACTTAATTAAGGATGTCCTAAAGAGTACAAACTCCAAACTGCTTACGACTGTGCTATTTTTCGACATGTCGAAAGCTTTCGATTTTGTGTCACATGACCAATTATTACGAAAGCTTGAAAATTATGGGATTCGAGGACCAGCACTTGGATGGTTAAGTACGTATCTTATGAATAGAATACAGTGCGTACAAATAACTAAGCTTGACAATAAACACGTGAAACGTTACAGATCTGAATTTAAGACCAACACTTATGGGGTCCCGCAAGGTAGTGTGCTTGGCCCACTATTATTCCTCATTTATATAAATGACTTACCAGACGTAACAAAACATAGGACTATTTTATTCGCAGATGACATATCAGTAATTGTGACATCCAATAATAATTTGACATCTAATAATGAGTTGACATTGAGTAATCACGTGTCTGACATTAATAATACAATAATATCAATTATCGAATGGCTTGACAATAATAATCTTCAAATTAATTTTAATAAATCGACATTCATTAATTATAATAATAAACAAAATCTTAGTATTAATTATAAAGGACAAACTCTACAGAGGGCAACATGTGTTAAATTTCTTGGCATAACAATCGATGACAAACTAAACTGGAAAGACCAAGTTGAAAAAATATGTGCCAAAATTAATAGTTTTTCTTTCGCTCTCTATAAACTGACAAGAGTTGCATCTAGAAGTACGGCTGTCACAGCTTATTATGCTTGCGTTGAATCCATCCTTCGTTATGGAATAGTAATCTGGGGCAACAGCACAAACGTTATGAGTGTTTTCATAGCCCAAAAAAAATGTATTCGTTCAATATACGGAGTAGCACAGGACGTATCATGTAGACCGCTATTTAAGACCCTAAAAATCTTGCCGCTGCCTTGTCTTTACGTATTTGAAATGGCTAAATTTGTTAAAAAATATCAGAAAACATTCTACAAGCAAGCGAGTGAAGTAACTGCAAGAGTGAAAAGAAAACCCAACAGGCTAGTTATGAGCGAAATCCCCAAGACTACTAATTATCAAAAGAATTGCTATTGGATGGGTCACGTCATATATAACAAAATACCGCAGTCGTTCAAAGACCTGCCTTTCAATAGATTTAAGAAAACCCTACATGAATGGCTTCTTCATAATATGTTTTATTCTCTTGATGAGTTTTTGGGTCACAAATTATGATGTATGTCAAGGATTAAATTTGAAGTTTTTTTTTTTTTTTTGTTTCTATCTATTTAATACTGTAATAACATTTGCATGCTGTTGTTTTATATGGCTAAACAAGTGATTCCTACTTTAATTACGAACATCATTTTACTTACTGTACCTTGTTTAAAAGCAAATAAATACTTACTTACTTACTTACTTACTTACTTACTAATAAAAGAAGGCATCGGAAAAATTGATTCTGAGTCATGGACAAAATGTGTCCAGCACATAATTAAAGAAGAAGATAAAATGATGCAGCTCGACGGTCTAATCGACACTGCGACGGATGCACCGACTCCCAAGTTTCATTATCCAAGTGTCAGGAAGCGAAGATGAGTCAAGTGCTTCAAATACCTCATGATATTAAAATTAAAAAAGTAAATTAAATAAAGAAACTCAAAAATATGAAATAATATATCTTAATATATATAACTCAAATGTGACTGAATGACATAGTGATCTATCAACGCACAGCCCAAACCACTGGACGGATCGGGCTGAAATTTGGCATGCAGGTAAATGTTATGACGTAGGCATCGGCTAAGAAAGGATTTTGGGAAATTCTCACGCGAACCGCAAAAATCGGGATCTGCGCGGGCGAAGCTGCGGGCATCCACTAGTTTTTTTAATATAAGTACATGATATTAATGAACAATAACAAAAGCAAAAGTAGGTACGAAACCAATAAGGGGCCTACAACTTTTTTTTGAGGTCGGTACCATCACTTGAGAAAAGTATACTTAGGCACCTATCAAATGTTGTATAAACGATGGCAATGGTACTTAGTCTGTGAATTAGTTTCTTTTGGAAGTCGATTTTTTTTTCTCAATTTTTAGTTTTCTTACACTTACACTTATTAGTCCAAATCTTGAAAACTACTGAATTGATTTTGATGAAACTTGCACGGTTTCGTAAGTTGAAGTAAATATAAGCCAATAAAAAGAATGGTTGTAATCTAATCAACAGCTTCAGAGAAATACTTGGACACACATACATACATACATACACCTATGAAGATTTGTATTTTTGTTCGAAAGCCTTAACAGATTATCATGTGTGAATATCTTGCAATTCTAATAGTATTACATACATACCTACGTGCCGAATCGATAATCTCCTTTTTTTAAGTCGATTAATAAATAATCTTCAAAAAAATAATGTTTTTTTTTTGTTTTGTACTTCAAATCAAAAGGAAAAGCAGAACCCTTAAAAGATCACTTCGTTGTCCATCGGTCTGTCACCTGGAAAACAAACCTTTCACTTTTACTTCATTTAATCATTGAATCAACCAAGAATAAGAGTCAGTTCATCCAATGGTTCCCAACCCTACGCCATATTTGTTGATGAGATAGGACAAGTAAGAAAAACAACTTTTACATCATTGAATCAACCACGACTAACATTCATTTCATTCAATGGTTTCCATTCAGTTCATTCAATTGTTTCCAACCCTATGAAATGCCATTTCCAGTGACATTGACATAGGGACGCCATATATGTTTACGAGATAAGACAAGTAAGGAAAAAAAGAGATGAACATGCCATAACTTGATTAAGGGCATATCATCACATCACATCAGCTCATAAACGTCCCCACCGAGGGGCTCGAGCCTACCCTGAATTAGGACTATCGGGCCTTAGTCGACCACGCGGGCCCGTTGCGGCATGGTTGACTTCACACACAACCTTCAAGTTTCTTCGCAGGCATATCCAGGTTTCCTCACGATGTATTCCTTCACCGTATAAGAGCGTCGGAAAAACGTAAGTACATATGAAATCGAAATTCAAAAACACATTGGTACCTGGCAGGATCGAACCACGACCTCCCGGACAGGAGGTAGCGTCCCTTGCCATTACGCCAACGACGCTGTAAGGGAGGATTTAATTTGCAAGGGCATATAATTAAATAATTTTCGAAAATCCTAAAAGTTTTATACGACCAAAGTAGGTACTCGTCAATACGAATCAAACGAGCACAAACTCGATTGGGTTGTGTCATTTTATTGCGGAGGTCTTATGGCCATCTTTCAGCTCCAGCATCGGATCAGCTCCACGTCATCTTAATATTGCATTGTCACGCGATATACATATGCATGCAAAATTTCAGCTCAATCGGAAACCGGGTAGTGGGTCAAATTTAACTTACAAGATTTCATTACAGACACCGGGACAGGCGAAACTAAATAACTTGTACCTTCCAGCTCCAGCATCGGATCAACTCCATGTCATCATAATATTGCATTGTCACACGATATATACATATTCATGCAAAATTTCAGCTCAATCAGAAACCGGGAAGTGGGTCAAATTTAACTTGCAAGATTTAATTACAGACACCGGGACAGGTGAAACTAAATAAAAGCCTGTAAAAAGCCGATATGATCTTGTTAGAAAATATTTGTGCAGTTAGTCTATCGAAATAGTTAGGTACTTATGTATTAGTTATTAATTGATAGATAGGTGCAACCTCGACGCGCTCTCCGTACTGCTGGCACAAGTAAATCGGAAGATTGGAGGGCAGGGGTAGGGTTCCATTTAGTAAATAATATGTGTTTTGCCACCAGCTGAGCTATTTATATTTGTAGGAACGGGGTGTTCCTACTCTTCGAGAGCAAAGGGAGATATCTCCGCCAGGCGAGGTGGTATGCCTGAGGTCCGGCCGTGGACCAATCGTTGATGCTTGGAATCTGCATATATTCTTAGTGGCGAAGAAATGTTAAAAGCGTGTTCTAGATTACAGCTGCCGCCACATCACTCCCCCTTCGAGACTAGAGGTCGATCCATTTTTAACTTTCGAGCGACCAAAGAGCGAAGAAAGTATTGTGATGGCAAAAAAAACGATGTTATGATTTTGATGGGGATCAATGTGTGTGTGTCTGTACGTTCGTCCGGTACTCTAGTTCCCAAACTACTGGATGGATTTGGGTAAAATTTGGGATCCGGATTTTTTTTTCAAATTTCCCCTATCTCGATATTTTAGGGTTGCCACAATAGTAAAAAATTAATTTACTATTTTTTTCATTAAAAAATGGCTCTAATGATAATGTTTTATCTATGAAACTCGGCATGTTACTATAACTCTATATGGCGTATAGTACCTACTGTGACAAAAATAATGGTAACTCGGGATAAAAACCCTTACGGAATGTGCCACATATGATACGTAAGATTTAGGGGTTCGGGCCTAAACGGAGTTTTAAGAAAAAAATATTATGGGGTAAATTAGAATATATGTATTTTATGATTTTTCTAAAAAGAAGGAACAATAAACAATATGAGTATTAGAAAAAGAAGTGATTTACATTGGTTGAACGCGTTGACAATAAAACAATGACCTAATATATTTATGGACAATTTCCGGAAATAAATTTAAAGTGACAATTTTATTTGTATACAAAAGGGTTATTTTATAGAAGGCCGGTCGGCAACGATCGTCACCGTCCCTTTGGTACTTAAATAAGTTACTAAGTTCTAAAATAATTAAATTTCACTTTGGTCTGAATTACCCTATCTTTCTAAAATAACACGTATCAGGTACAAAACATTTTTAAAATTTAAAATAAATAACTAATGGTTAGAAACCGGAAGCAGGAAATCTTCTAGGACGGCAGAAAAGTCAGAGAGTCAGAGAGTCGCTCGGGATAAAAGATAAAATAAGTATTCACTTCCCTTTGGGCAAGCAGCTGGGCGGGCAGTGGAAAGGACTGGCTGGTGGTCAGCACAGCTCCATCCCAGGATTATTTCTTAATCAGGTAAACCGTCGGGGACGTCAACCTCGCAGGGGGATGGATGAAACCCTACGGACATATATAGATCTAGTTCGCAGCAGTACCCAAAATACACGCAAAGCGGTTTCCTTACACAAATTACTTACCACTGAATAAAATAGTGGGCCTCAACAAAACATTATAAAACAATATATCCAAAAATTTAAAATGCACATGACTGTCGAAGAGATCACGGTCAACCTTTTGTTTTCCTCTTGTCAAAAAAATAACAAATATTTTCAAATTCAATTTCCATAGAGCAACGACATCAAAAAATAATTTAATTATCAAACGCAACAAAAGAGATCGGCTTGAAGCGATACTTTGCGCTTCAAAATACCCACAAACTCACAAAAAAAAGGCGAGAAGTCCAAAAAATTTTTGAAATTTGGACAACCCTATAGACGTTGGACAGCCCTGAAGAAGAAAAAATAAAAAGTCTCTAAGTAACTAGTTAACTACAAACGTTTACTTGAAGCTGGTAGAAATTGACATTTATACACGAAGCTACACATACAAACGGCAAAAACTCCATCTAAAAGTGAACAGACTTAATAACCCCAACAACACACTAGTGTTAAGGGATCGCTGTGTATTTGAACCTAAAACTAGTCACTTAAGAAAACAGGAGAAACCAAACAACTAGTAAAACATTAAAGACCAATAGGGTTGACAAAAACTGAAAAAAAACTTGCAAATCATTGTCGGTTACCCCAGCGAAAATATGGACAAAAGCGGCAAAGGCGGATGCGTGAAAAATCCGACTCACGGATAAAATTAACACCGGAAGTCTGAAACGCGATACGCAAGAGTCTAAAGGGACAACTCTACCGAAAAATAGGCCATTTGAGGTAAGACAAGGGCAAGATTAATGAAAGAAATTTGAAAGATGGAAAATTGTTATAAGACCTCAAGAAATCTAAACAATACTGCGAAATACAGAAACGTTGTCACATAAAAGTGAACAGGGTACGCCAAAAATTTAAGGAGTACCTCGCAAAGCAACGCGTAAAAATATTCCAAACAGTAACCCTTAAAGATTTTTCCCTTATAACAACGTTAAATAATCGTGAACTAAAAGTAAGTCTGTCCCGACTTTCGATTGAAAGAAATCTAGAGTCTGGCCATTGACTACTTAAATTAAAAATTCTCTTGGAATCGTAAGGGAATACACAGGCAAAAACAACTCAACAACACGTAAGCAATTATCCGAAAGAGGTATAATGCCAATAAGCCGGGGAAAAAACGACCCGTGTTAAGAGAAGCAAAAAAATACCGTGCATACAAACAAAAAAACCTTATGTTTCAAAGAAAACTGCACGATTAAATTAAGTAAGGGTCTTGAGGTATTAAAACTTGAACCATAATATCCGGAAAACGGATACACCCACGAACGACCAAAAAAACGGGTTCGTTAAGGAAAGATTAAAGGCAGAAAAGGGGATAAAAACATTAGTTCGGGCGCCATAAATATGTGACAAAAATAATGGTAACTCGGGATAAAAACCCTTACGGAATGTGCCACATATGATACGTAAGATTTAGGGGTTCGGGCCTAAACGGAGTTTTAAGAAAAAAATATTATGGGGTAAATTAGAATATATGTATTTTATGATTTTTCTAAAAAGAAGGAACAATAAACAATATGAGTATTAGAAAAAGAAGTGATTTACATTGGTTGACCGCGTTGACAAGTGTAGTGTTATGGTAGATTAGTTTATACCCGACTACGACAGACAATTAAGGCGAGGTACTAATTGGAACAGTTGTCTCTGTCTGTTTCTTTACGTGTAAAGAGTAAATAAAGTAACCACACTTTTTCCCTTTTTCAATGGTTTTTCGTTACAGTAAAAAACTACAATGAAAGTATAAAAAATAATAACATTACTTACTTATCATAAAAAAATGGTTGTATATATTTTTTTAATTTATACTTCAAAATATTAGTCTTAATTAGAGTTGAAAGTAACGGTGTAGACCTATCGTTGGGATTTTTTTTCTATCGAGCCAAAACTGCTTAATCGTGTTTCTAATAGCGTTCATCAACAATAAGGGTATTTTTTCCAACTTTCGGTTTTCTATCGTTTATGAGTAATTGACCGACTAGTAGGGAAACTGACTAGTATGGAAACCGACTAGTAGGGAAACTGACTAGTATGGAAACTGACTAGTATGGAAACCGACTACTAGGGAAACTGACTAGTAGGGAAACTGACTAGTAGGGAAACTGACTAGTATGGAAACTGACTAGTATGGAAACCGACTACTAGGGAAACTGAATAGTAGGGAAACTCACTAGTAGGGAAACTGTCTAGTAGGGAAACTGACTAGTATGGAAACTGACTAGTATGGAAACCGACTACTAGGGAAACTGAATAGTAGGGAAACCGACTAGTAGGGAAACCGACTAGTATGGAAAGCGACTAGTAGGGAAAATGACTAGTAAGGAAACTCACTAGTAGGAAAACTGACTAATAGGGAAACCGACTAGTATGGAAACTGACTACTAGGGAAACCGACTAGTAGGGAAACTGACTACTAGGGAAACCGACTAGTAGGGAAACTGACTAGTATGGAAAGCGACTAGTAGGGAAACTGACTAGTAGGGAAACTCACTAGTAGGAAAACTGACTAATAGGGAAACCGACTAGTATGGAAACTGACTACTAGGGAAACCGACTAGTAGGGAAACTGACTAGTATGGAAACTGACTAGTATAGAAAGCGACTAGTAGGGAAACCGACTAGTAGGGAAACTGACTAGTATGGAAATTGACTAATAGGGAAACCGACTAGTATGGAAACTGACTACTAGGGAAACCGACTAGTAGGGAAACCGACTACTAGTGAAACCGACTACTAGGGAAACCGACTAGTAGGGAAACTGACTAGTATGGAAACCGACTACTAGGGAAACTGACTAGTAGGGAAACTCACTAGTAGGAAAACTGACTAATAGGGAAACCGAATAGTATGGAAACTGACTACTAGGGAAACCGACTAGTAGGGAAACTGACTACTAGGGAAACCGACTAGTAGGGAAACTGACTAGTATGGAAACTGTCTAGTATGGAAAGCGACTAGTAGGGAAACTGAATAGTAGGGAAACTGACTAGTAGGAAAACTCACTAGTAGGAAAACTGACTAATAGGGAAACCGACTAGTATGGAAACTGACTACTAGGGAAACCGACTAGTAGGGAAACCGACTAGTATGGAAACTGACTACTAGGGAAACCGACTACTAGGGAAACCGACTAGTATGGAAACTAACTAATAGGGAAACCGACTAGTATGGAAACTGAGTACTAGGGAAACCGAATAGTAGGGAAACTGACTAGTATGGAAACTGACTAGTATGGAAATCGACTAGTAGGGAAACTGACTAGTACGGAAACTCACTAGTAGGAAAACTGACTAATAGGGAAACCGACTACTAGGGAAACCGACTAGTAGGGAAACCGACTACTAGGGAAACCGACTAGTATGGAAACTGACTAATAGGGAAACCGACTAGTGTGGAAACTGACTAGTATGGAAACTGACTACTAGGGAAACCGACTTCTAGGGAAACCGACTACTAGGGAAACCGACTAGTAGGGAAACTGACTAGTATGGAAACTGACTAGTATGGAAAGCGACTAGTAGGGAAACTGACTAGTGGGGAAACTCGCTAGTAGGAAAACTGACTAATAGGGAAACCGACTAGTAGGGAATCCGACTACTAGGGAAACCGACTAGTAGGGAAACTGACTAGTAGGGAAACTGACTAGTATGGAAACTGACTAGTATGGAAAGCGACTAGTAGGGAAACTGACTAGTAGGGAAACTCACTAGTAGGAAAACTGACTAATAGGGGAACCGACTAGTAGGGAAACTGACTAGTATGGAAAGCGACTAGTAGGGAAACTGTCTAGTAGGGAAACTTACTAGTAGGGAAACTGACTAGTATGGAAACCAACTAGTAGGGAAACCGATTAGTGGGAAACTGACTACATACGGAAACTGGTGAGTTCTGTAAACTGACCAGTCATAACCTGACCTAATAAAGATTGAGAACAAACTAAAAGAAGTAATGACTTCGTCACATAGTTAAGTAGAAAACTTTAAAATAATTGCATTCTAAAAGGAAAGTCTTGCGATACTAGATAATGTAAAAAATATCAATTTCCGGTATAATAGTCACGAGATCAATAACAGAGTGTAACCTGATTGCCAAATAAATGCGCTTTCTATCTGTTAATCAAGTGAGTGCAAATTTCTTAAGTGGCGCCATCGTTTGTCGCAATTATTAATCATCACTACGAAACATTGAACTAGGCGCCTGCGTCTGCGCGTGTCCGGACTCCGGAATGCAAAGTCGATATTAAGGCATGTTTACTAATTTGTCGCTTGTCACATCATCAAAAGAAAACGTGTTGTGGAATTTCGTACAAATGAAATCTAGATTTTTAGGGTTCCGTACTTAAAAGTGCTAACGGGACCCTGGTACTAAGCCCGCGCTGTCTATTGCGCTGTTAATAATTCATTAACACATATAATATACTATTCAGAATAAATTGTTCAATCACGATTATCTACAATTTCTTGTAAGATAAACCAAAAAAGCTGTAACTAACTGAACCTTCTCTATCAATGATAGTTCCGAATATTAATTAGTTTAATTTTGATTTGTTTAACTAGAATGCAAGCGTCACATCATAACAGAGGTACTTTTACAAAGTTATATAGAGTGACTTTTAATTAGTTCTTGATAGCAAAGGATATGAATGTACTCGTGATTACAAACAACTTTCCCAAATAAACTATATGTGTAATATGAAAAAAAAAATTGCTCCTCTATACATATACTGTATCGAGGACCAAAAAATTTTTTTTGATTTGACATATTGTTTCTTTGGGAAAGTTGTTTGTAATCACGAGTACATTACATGCATACCTTTTGTTATCAAGAACTAATTAAAAGTCACCCTGTATATTATGCTGTACTTATGAAAACAAAATGTGTTCAAAATTTAGTTTTTCAGTTTTGTTACATTGACGCGAAGCTTGAAAATGTTTTATTCTTTTTATTTTAACTATAACTAACAATACTTTACGTCCTAGAAAAAGAAAATTACAGTTATCGAGTTATGTCCATGTTTAGCTAATTTGATGCGCCTATCTGTCTGCCAGTGGGCTGTATTTCATGAACCGTCGAAGTACGTTGACAGTTGAATTTTTTATAGAGTGTGTATTTCTATTGTCGCTATAAAAGAACAAAACTAAAAATAAAATAAAATAAAAAAATTAAAGGGGACGTAAGAAACATGTTTTTTTGTACGATGGTACGTGCCTATATTATTTCGATTTCTGTGGATGGTACGGAACCCTTCGATTCCGACTCGCACTTGGCCGGTTTTGGTTGTTTTTTATAGAATGTGTTTGTTTGTAATATTACCTTTTCACGGTTCAACATCTCAACCAATCTTGATGAAATATGGCATGCAGGTAGCCTGTGTCACTGGAAAGGACATAGGCTACTTTTTATCCCGTGAAAACAACATAGTCCGATGTAGTTCCGGAGGGAACTGAAAAAAAACTCGTTTTTGGTTAATGTCTTTAACATCGCAACGGAACAAAGAATTGTTGTGATTTTTTGCACCGAGATGGTTGAGGGGGTGGGAAATGACATAATTTACTTATTAACATATCCTGACATGGCTCCCGAGAGATCTGGGGAATACTAATTTCCGCGCTCGCGCACGTCGGCGTCGCAACGGATTATCGGATAGAGAATAAGAATTTCCAAAAAGTAAGAAAACAGAATCTAAAATGATTATTGTTTGGTTCAAAAGTTCATAAATTATCATAAGGTTTCGATTAAAATTGCATCAGTTCTATGGTTACGACTAGAATTGTTTTTTCTTTAGTTCTATGTATTAAAATAGAATTAGAGGAAATCAGAATCACTCCTCATATCCTGCAAATTACAAAACAATTCTTTTATCGTTAAAAAATCCTTAATTGAAGTAAAAAGTAGTTACAAAGTTTGTCGTTGGCCCCAATATAAGCTTTAATGTGCGCGGGAGTACTCCTTACTAAAGCTTTGTAAGCTGAGAAATCTGAATAGAATGGATTTCGATTTATTGTTAATCTGATCAGTGAGTCGTTATTAAAAGTGGATGTCGTTCTTGTCAGAAGGAAGGACCACCCAACAAAACCGATTGCGGACCTTTAGTTTGTCAAAAATATTAAATGAACTTCAATATAGTGAAAGGTAAACAAATAATCATTCTCTACCGTCATATTCTAGGCATCTACCACCTCCGTGGAGTAATGTTTATATTTAGTTTTCGATGTAGGTACTAATATAAAACCGAAAAAATAAGTGCAGTTTAAATTTTTAGTATAAAACTGATTTAAGACTTCGTTTTGTTATGCTTTAATTTACTAAGATGAAAACTAATTACAAACATCGATATGTGTCCACTCAATACATTTGCAAAGTAAGGACTCGATCCGGCATGTAATTTTATTTGTATTGAAGCGGAACTACGTTTGTATGGAAAATCGAGCCTCCTGGGGACCCTTAATGCCTTAAGTGTATTAATTAATTTATGGAAAACAAAACAAAAATGTAGGGTTTTTGAAATTTCAGTAAATTGAGTAAATTAAGGTGGAAACGTGTAAAGAAATGAAGGAGATGGTGTGGGAGAGAGAGATCTGGAAAGAGCTACACCGACAAGGGCACGGCTCTTAAATTGTGATTATGATGATGAGTAAATTCAGCGAGGAGTTTCATATAATTTGATTCCTAATATTCGTTTTATATTCGATTATCGGCATATTCGGCGGTTATACCAAACATTCATTTTCCCCATTAAGGGTCCCCTGGAGGCCCAAGTTTCCATGCCGAATTGAGTCCTTAGGTACTTGCAAATATATTGAGTAGATACATATAGATGTTTGTAATTAGTTTTCATCGTAGTAAATTTAATAATTTAAAAAAACGAAGTCTTAAATCAGTTTTTTACTAAAAATTTCCAATTGCTCCTATTTTTTCGGTTTCATATTAATACATCGAAAACTAATTACGAACATCGATAATACCCAATATGTTTGCAAAGTTTGGATTCAATCCGGCATGTATAAAGTTTTTGTATTAAAGCGGAACTACGTTTGTATGGAAGCTCCAGCCTCCAGGGAACTCTTTATGACGACTCCATCCGAGCAGTTCGATCCGTGGTAAAATAATATCGATCGTAACACTATTCATTTTTAGTTCAAATCAATGCGAGCTTTAACGCGGCGGTTACGTTGAGACCGAACGCCCGATTTTCAATTTTTACATGTTTTTCTTATTTTTCGTCGCTTTCAAACAATTTTTTTAAGAACGTGTTCTATTAAAATGGAAGGTGTCAAATGGGGGGGATTTTTCGTGTATTGGTTTTATTCAACATGAACTGTTTGTTTTCGAAATTTTTTGCAAACAATGCCAAAACAAGATCTCCAATATTTTTTTAACATTAAAACATTTTAACAAAAAAACTAACTGACGAAAAAAGAAAGGAACTGAAAAGCGTAAAATAAAAAGATCCTTTATAGTGTAACTGAGCTCCTACACTTATGTTAATACCTAAATAATTTAGAGTCGGCGCCAATCAAACACATAAGCAAATTAATTATTACGTATTAATTATTACGATAAGAAATGTAAATAAAATAGATATAGTCTTTTCGAGACTGAGTAAGGTTAAAAAGTTATTTGTGGGGCAGTGTATAAGATTCTACAATAAAATTCCAGAAAATGTAACTAGTTTGTCAGAGAATAAATTCAAGACTCATGTCGAAAAATGCTTGTACTCTGATATTATAAAATAATAGATTATGTAAATGACAAAGATATATATGTTGATTCTATAACAAATAGCATTACCCGAGACTGTAATCTGAATCATGACATTATTTGTAATATTCAATAATTTTTATTGACTATTTAAAAGTGTGTGTAAACACCTATTTGAAATAAATTATTTTGATTTTGATTTTGACGTAAAATGAAATGATAGCAGCGACCGACGTGATGCGTCCCTTTGTTGGCAATTGCCGGACGCTCCGTTTGTTTGTTTGGCACTTGGCACCGACTCAAAATTATTTAGGTATTTACATGAGCGTAGGAGCTCAGTTAGACTATAAAGGTTCTTTTTATTTTACGCTTTTCAGTTCCATTCTTTTTTCGTCATTTATATTTTTTGTTAAAAAGATATTTATTTTTTATTTTTTGTGGCTAAAATATACTAATGCGTGCGCCATCTTTTTAAAAGCACTTTTGTCTTCTAAATAAAAAAAAAATCATCAAAATCGGACTATTCTGTAAAAAGTTATGCGTGGTCATACATTACAATCAGTGAGTGAACAATTAATCATCCCCTATTTTCCTACCCTTAGGATTGTTTTTTTTTCCAAATTTATATTTAACCAATTTCAGGTATTTTTATAGAGTTGTGGGATCGATCCCCACTCAGGGCAAGCATTTGTGTGTTGAGCAGATTTGTTTGCTCTGTGTCTTGGTGTTAAATATCTATATATGTATGTATTTAAACGTATATAAGTATGTATATATATGCTCTGGTTCCCATAACACAGTGAATCCTACTTTGGGGCCAGATGACCATGTGTGATTTGTCCCAGAATATTTATTTTTATACCCTAAAATCGGACTATTCTGTAAAAAGTTATACGTGATCAAACATTACAATCAGCGAGTGAACAATCAATCATCCCCTGTTCTCCTACCCTTAGGGTTGGATTTTTTTCCAAATTTATATGGAACCAACCCTTTCTAATAAAAAAATAATCATCAACATTGGACTACTCTGTAAAAAGGTATGCGTGATCAAACATAAAAAAAAAACAAATATACGCGTCGTCGACTTGATTCCTCTTGATCCGTCCTCCGTTTTTTCGTCGGTTGATTTTATTTTTATAATTGTACTCAATTAAACCAATTTATATTACTTCTAGACTATTATATATTTTTTCCACTGTGGTAACTTTACGCAGTATTTCAGTAATTTAAATTGAATATTGTGATTTGATCCTTGTTAGGGCCTTACTTCTTTACTCTTCTGTTTCAAAATTATAAATGACGATGACGTCACACTTTGCTATTTCCAACATTATTTAATCAAAAGCTCCTTTGTGACTCATTTTGACTCACGGTAAAAAGTAACTCAACTGATTGGCAGTTTTTTTTACCCTATTTCTAACATAATGAGGAACTGGCAATATTATTAACAATATTAACTTGCTTTCTGATGATTCAAATACTTCTCGTCTCCAGCAGTTCTTGCAATGCGTTGACCTTAAGAACTGGATAAAGGACCCAACTCACTTTACGGAACATACTTCGTCTCTCATCGACCTAGTCATCACGAATGCTCCAGTTTCAAATACTTACCTTTTGCATTCTCCTGAGCTGGGAGGCCACTCAATGGTATTAGCGGAATTAAAGGTTAAAAAATCAAAAATTCCTCGGAAGCGTGTTTCTTTTAGGCCCCTTAAAAATATAAATCTTGACGATTTTAATCAAGAACTCGGCTCAGTAAAATGGCAGGATATTACGGACCTGGACAGTGTAGAGAGCATGTTATCAGCCTTTAATGATCAGATCCTTAAAATCTATGATAAATTCGCACCCATCAAGTCTGCCATCATACGTGCCAAGCAATTCCCATGGCTTACAAGTAATGTGCAGTATATGATGCGTCTTCGTAATGAAGCTCATAAAAAATATAAGCATACGAACTCTGAGTCAGACAAGAAGCAATATAAAACCCTAAAACAATTAGTAAATACAAGCTTGCATGCTGAAAAGGTAGCCTACTATGATCAAAATATAAACTCCAATATAAATAACCCCAAAACACTTTGGAAAAATCTTAAATCTACTGTTCTACCTGATCAAGATAAAGACTTACCGGAGCAATTCGAAGACCCCGAAGAAATAAATAGATATTTCCTGAATGTCCAAGGCAATAGTGATGTCGATACGTCCCTTTTGAATCATTTTGAATGTCATAGATTTACTGAGTCCGTATTTAATTTAGAGCCAGTTCATGAAAGTGTTGTGGCAAAGGTAATTTTAACTATAAAATCAAATGCAATGGGACACGACGGTATTAGTATGGATATGATTATTTTAACACTCCCTCACACACTCAGTGTCATCACAGCAATCGTCAACAAGTCAATCCAACGAGCTGTTTTTCCTAGTTTATGGAAGACAGCCATTGTGAGACCAATTCCAAAAAAATCTGAGCCTGTAGATATCAAAGACATGAGACCTATTAGTATTTTACCATATCTGTCAAAAATTGTTGAAAAAATTGTGTATAATCAAGTAATTAAATTTTGTGACACTGAGAGTATCCTACCTTCCTTGCAATCTGGTTTTAGACGTAATCACAGTACTGCAACTGCTCTTCATGATGTGGTGGATAATATACTATCTAGTGCTGATGAAGGTATGGGCTCAATTCTTGTTTTATTGGATTTTTCGCGAGCGTTCGACTCGATTAACATTTCGTTACTTTTGTCAAAACTTTCGTTCTACGGATTTCATTACTCTACTGTTAAGTGGTTTCAGAGTTATCTCACAGAGCGCTATCAACAAGTAGTAATACGTAAGTCTGATGGTAGTAGCATTGCATCTGGATTATTGCCCGTGAAAAGAGGAGTTCCACAAGGTTCTATTCTGGGCCCTCTTCTTTTTATTATCTATAGCGTTGATATAACAAATTGTATTTCACGTTGCAAATACCATTTGTATGCAGATGACCTACAGATAATTGCTAATGTCGAATTAGGTCACGTTGATAGTGCTGTGAATGACATTAATGATGATTTGAATAGGGTTTCTCATTGGTCTAAGGGAAATTCCCTGCTTTTAAATCCCACAAAGTCCAAATTTATGATACTTGGAACCAAACACCAAGTGCAAGTAATTTCATCTGCTTACCCTAGAATCACAATTAACGACGACCCTATTGAAAAAGTTTCTGAAGCGCGTAATCTTGGTCTTCTTTTCGATAGCAATTTGCGGTTCGAAAATCATGTAATTGAGCTTATAAAAAATTGCTTCTACAGGCTCAAAGTACTTTACAGAATTAGACCATATATCAATGTATCTCTTCGTACACGACTCTGTGAAGCATTAGTTCTTTCAAAACTCAACTATTGTCTGTCTGTATATGGACCTTGTCTATTCAAAAAGTCTCTTAAACTTATTCAAAGGGTGCAAAATGCTTGTACAAGATTTTGTTTAACTATTCCTCCTCGCTCCCACATTACTCCGTATCTAAATAAGGCCAATATTTTAAAAATGGAAGGACGTTTAAATCTCTTGCTTACATCTCTTTTGTTTGGCGTCATAAAAACAAAAACGCCGCAATATTTGTATGAAAAACTTTCATGGCGTTATGAAAGTCATCGTTACGAAGCTAGGTACTGTTCAAGCGTATTTCGCATTCCTACTCATAGAACTGCTCTGTTTCGTGGAAGTTTCCGCTTTCTCGCCTCGAAATGTTGGAATGATATCCCACCACCCTTCCGAACATTAAATTCTAAATTTAGCTTTAAAAAACAATTAAAAGAACATCTGCTAATTCATCAACAAAGAGGCGGGTAGCGGAAATATTGGCGAAGTTTCATTCTATAGTATCGACGGTCACATAGCCTCATGAGATAAGATTAATTTAATTATATTTGGTGTACAGTAACTTAGTCATTTAATAATTAAGGGTACTCGATTAATTGGTATGCTCATTTCTCACATTTCTTTTATTATATTTTTAGTGTTCTTTTCTTAACTAGCTTATTTGATTTGTTTTTTATATATATGTGTCAGAGTAATCTGAAACCATTGAAGTGTGTTCATCTCGTGCAAGGTTACAGCAGAATCACCAGCGTAGCTGAGGCTTTGTCTCTGCTACATATGCTGAGCTGGGACCTTTTGATGTCACCGGGCTTATACCTAAATTATTTGTTATATGTATTTACTTCTACTCGTTTATTTAAAATTGACATGTTTGTCTAGTGTAAGTTAAATGTTCATTTTTAAAATAACAGTAACTATGTACCATTAACTATATATTATGTGCCTGGTGTCTCAATAAACTTATTCTATTCTATTCTATTCTATTCTGGCTATCTTATCTCCATGCCGGAACACATCAATGATCTTTCTGACATCAATTACTGCCAACTAATATGGAGAGGAATAATTTTCGAAAAACTTAAAAACTTTTTGGTATAAGCTTTTAATATTGCATTGTCACGCGATATACATATGCATGCAAAATTTCAGCTCAATCGGAAATCGGGAAGTGGATCAAAATTAACTTGCAAGATTCACCCGAATAAATATACATACGTTCATAATCACATCAGCTCATATATACGTCCCCACCGAGGGGCTTGAGCCTACGCTGAATAAGGGCAATCGGGCCTTAGTCGACCACGCGGGCCCAGTGCGGGTTGGTCTACTTCACACATAACCTTTGAATTTCGTCGCAGGCGTGTGCAGGTTTCCTCACGATGTTTTCCTTCACCTTAAGATTATATATTTATAAGTAACTAGTATTCCCGGCGAACTTCGTACCACCTTACACTACACTACACTACCCTACCCTTCCCTAACCTACCCTACCCTACACTACACTACCCTGCCCTACCCTACCCTACACTACCCTACACTACACTAAACTAAACTGCACTACCCTACCCTACACTACACTACCCTACCCTACCCTACCCTACACTACACTACACTACACTACCCTACCCTACCCTACCCTACACTACACTACACTACACTATTCTACCCTTCCCTACCCTACACTACACTACCACAGTATATATATTAGTACTAACGTACAGTATGGACACTCCCTGCCGCTCTCTAAATTCGACCTCACCCCCCCGTCACTCAGATTGGATGTAGATTGGGTACCAAACGTAAAGGACGAGCTACGCAAGCGCGATAAACGTCACTTATATTCACTTTGCGCGCCGCTGTGATTTCGTCCACCGGAATAAAAAGCAACTAGTTACCGAACGTAAAGGACGAACTACGCATGCGCGATTAACGTCACTTATATTTACTTTGCGCGCCGCTCACCGCTCGACGCCAATAGGCGGCCGCGGCGCTGAGATGCCTCGTATCATGATTGGCTGACCACCAATATTATACGACCAAATCTAAGAACAATCAGTTCCTATGATACTTCATACTAGCTGTATCTTTTTTTTTTTAGAAATGTAGTTCCTTTATGTTTTTCATATGTCAGATATCAGTTTGTTATTGTGGCTTGTGAGATATTTTGTTCGTTTTATTTATTGTTTGTAATAATTTGATTAGATGGTGTGAAAGTATGAGTTGTATAGAAATAACTAGTGGTGTAATATTATAAAATGTGATCTCGGAATTATAGATTGAGATTGACTATTATTGTAGGTTGCTAAATGAGATTGTTTCACGGACAAAAGCTCCTGTGTTTGAAGAACAAATGAACAATGTTATCCATGTAAGTTACTTAATCATGTAAGATAACTGTTGATTGTTGCTTGCAGCACAGTATATATATCTTGCAGTGTGCATGCAGTAAATAACTAACAAACATTCGTGACCAATACCGCCGGTGTGATTCAACCCTACCTGCATTCTTGCCTATAGATACGTCAGTTATACAGGGTGGTCCAAACAATGACGCCAATTTATTTTTAATAGCTTCCTCACATCCAGGGGTATCCGAAAATACCCCATGTATGTTACCCGATTTTTTGTGGTTTTCGAGTTATGATTTTTTTTTGTGATTTTTCGGAATATTCTGTCGGACCGACTTAAAAAATTTAAAAAAGTAACTTTTTATAGGTTTTTCGGATTATTTTTTTTAGAATCACTATGCTTATTAATTTGTCTATCACACATAAAAAAACAGCTTCCTAATATTGATGCAAGTTAGAATTTTTTTGACCGAAATTCAAAAAAAAATTCTCTAGCGAGTAAGAGCTAAATTTTCAACTTGAAATAAATAAATAAAAAGGCCTTTTCATGGCTTCAAAGTGATTTCAAAAACTTCGTCAGGTCATTAGCTTGCATAATAATACACAAAAATAGTACTTAATAGGCTGTTTTTCACCGAAAACGGCATTCAAAGGTACAGAGGCGGAAATTTCATTAAATAGCCAATTAAGTTAAGAAATACCTCCAGTAAGATAAGTAAAGAATACATAAAATAGCATAACTTTTGTCAGTTGACTTTCTTCAACTATTTTAAGGGACTTTTAAGGGTTTAAATAAAACATTAAAAAATAAAATAAAAGCAGTTTATTTTAATTTAAATTTTCAAAATGTCTACCTCCTACCTCGATACACAATCTGCAGCGTCTTAAAAAATTATCTTTAAGCCTTCGAAAAGCCCCCGAGTTTTCTCTTATTACTGTTTCGCTTTCTCTTAATTTTTGTCTGAGCTCTTCTTCCGAGTTCACTTCGCGGGCATAAACGATTTCTTTGTAATAGCCCCAAATAAAAAAATCTATCGGGTTTAAGTCTGGCGAGCGCGCAGGCCATTCAATTGGCCCGTTGCGCCCAATCCACCTTCCTGGGAAAGCTTGGTTTTGGTATTCCCTTACTCGTCGTGCATAGTGGCAAGGAGCACCGTCATTTTGAAGAATCATTCTTCTTCTGGTCTCTAAGTCAACTTCTTCCAGTAACCCATTTATATCGTTTTGCAGAAACGCCAAATACGCGTCTGCGTTCAATCGGGCGGGCAATTCAAAAGGCCCAATAAATTCACCTTTGACTATCCCTGACCACATGTTAACGCTGAATCGAGTTTGGAAATTGCTCTCTCTCGTCTCGTGTGGATTTTCGATATACCAGCTGTGATAGTTGTGGATATTAAATACCCCATTCCTTTCAAATCGAGATTCATCTGTCCACAGAATGTTATCAAAGAAAGATGGGTCCTCCTGAGATCTTCGTATCATTGTTGTACAGAATTCAACTCGTCTTGCATGGTCAGACTGCTGAAGTTGTTGGACGCGTTGAATATGGTAGGGATGATACCCCTCTGAAAAAAATAATAATAATAAGACTAACAACGTAAAAAAAGTTAATACAGTAGCACAAGCATGTACTGACCAAAAGTATGCGCGCGGCACAGCATGCAATTGTTGTCTCTTCGAATTCGTGTCATCGCTAACAATGAGCTTAAGAAAGAGATAATCGGCTACATAGCGTCGTCTCTGTCAGTACGTCTACGAAGCTTACAATAGCCGATTATCTTTATTCGGCTAGTTTCGGCTTTGAGCGTCGTCTCATTCGCGCCCCGTGTAGTAGAGACGTCGACGACGCTTTACATTTAGCTGATTATCTCCTTCTAAAAGAGTAGATACGATGTATTTAGAATAACATTAAGTATTAGAAACTCACCTGAATTTAGTATTCTCAAAACAGAGGTTCGTGGAATTCCAGTCCTCCTATTAATTTTTCTCGAGCTTGTAGAAGGGTCTCTTTCCACTTCTTCAACAACTTCATCTCTTCTTTCCGGGTCAACTCTAAGTACTCCTTCGCGAGTTCTATTCCGTCCAGGAATAAGTCCGGCCATCAGCGTGTCGTGCGTGTAACGAAAAACCCTGTTGTCCGGGTAATGTTCCCGTATTTCTCCTCGCCGCCGAAGTTCCTCTTCATAAAGCCTTGCCGCTAAGGAACAGTTTCGTTGGGCAACGCCAAAATAGTAGTGCATCTCTGCGTATTCACTAAAAGAATAAACTATGTTGCACAAGCACAACAGTAATCCAAGTCACTAGAAAATCGAAGTCCAAGAGCAAGCACAGGTCGGTCGTAAAGCAGGCAAATCAAGTCCAGGTAACACAGCGAAAGTTAGAGTTCGGGATAAATAATGGAGTGAGCGAGAGTAGTTATAACACGTACGAGAGCAGTGAACGACTGGCGTGGCGGGTAGGGGCACCCTGGGCGCGCGCGCGGGCTGTAATGAAGAGGTGCGGCAAGGGGCCGGGAGGGGAGAAAAAGGTTCTTTTGCTACCTGGCCTCCTTGTCAAGCTAGATTGTGGCTGCCTTTTTAATTTTTTTAATGAATAATACCATTCAAATGCTACCTAAGCAAGCAGTCAAATTATTACAAGTGGTACTTTATTTAGCATGTCACTGGTATTTTTTACCTACTAGAAGTATTTCCTCTCTTCATTGGCCTGAGTGATTACAAAAATAATGTTTTAAATTAAATTGCTATTTAATGAAATTTCCGCCTCTGTACCTTTGAATGCCGTTTTCGGTGAAAAACAGCCTATTAAGTACTATTTTTTGTGTATTATTATGCAAGCTAAAGACCTGACGAAGTTTTTGAAATCACTTTGAAGCCATGAAAAGGCCTTTTTATTTTTTTTATTTCAAGTTGAAAATTTAGCTCTTACTCGCTAGAGAATTTTTTTTTGAATTTCGGTCAAAAAAATTCTAACTTGCATCAATATTAGGAAGCTGTTTTTTTATGTGTGATAGACAAATTAATAAGCATAGTGATTCTAAAAAAAATAATCCGAAAAACCTATAAAAAGTTACTTTTTTAAATTTTTTAAGTCGGTCCGACAGAATATTCCGAAAAATCACAAAAAAAATCATAACTCGAAAACCACAAAAAATCGGGTAACATACATGGGGTATTTTCGGATACCCCTGGATGTGAGGAAGCTATTAAAAATAAATTGGCGTCATTGTTTGGACCACCCTGTATATATGTATATCATTTCTCGCTCGTTTGTATGGAGTGTCCGGGGTGTGACACTACACTAAACTACACTACCCTACCCTACCCTACACTACACTACACTAAATTACACTACCCTACCCTACCCTACATAAGAACCTTCTTCTGACAATAACGAATTTGACAAAAAAATAATTAGCGAAATCGGTCCAGCCGTCCACGCGTGATGCCGTGACCAAGGGAAATAGGGATTCATTTTTATATAGATTTATTTACTTACATTGCAAGTTAAATAAAAGCTTGTATATAAATAGGATCGATTTGAAGACAACATAAAGGAAAGGTACGCTGCTGTCTCGATGTTACATCGATCAGTCTCGATGGCAGTCTTCGCAGGAAAAGCGACGATCGGATTACGAGCCGCATTCCGGACACAATGGAGAAATTCCGACGCTGATGCGCTTGCGCAAATGCGCATATCAGGTGCATATTGTCAGTGGAACTTGGAAACCAAGAAGGGAGTTAGAATAGGGATGTTGACAGCTAGTCATTTGAGTTACTTTTTATCATCTGTCAAAAACGACATTTTGTTTTACGAATTTTTGGAGTTTACACCTTATGAATCGATTTTCATATATAAGATCTACCAAAATTAGCTGAACCCATTTTAACTGGTGCTTCTACCCATGAAACTGATCAACTTTCCCCATGAAACCCATAATAAAATCTCAAAACAAATTTTTTAGTTGCCCATACTAAGTTGGCTGATCAGCTAATCGAGTTACTTAGTATGGGAGTGCCATTTTTTTTTGCGATTTGACTATGGGTTCCGTGGGGAAAGTTGTTCAGTTTCATGGGTAGAAGGACCAGTTAAAATAGTTTCAGCTAATTTAGTTACACCTTATATAAGCCCGGGGCCCGGGGTATGAAAATTTATCGGGAGTAAAATCAGGCGTTATTTGATAGTAAGGAGTACACTCCAGTTGTGTGTTCATTGAAGAACGAAAAACGAAAAATATAAATTCTACTTCGCTTAGCTCAGAATTTAAACTATCGCCCTTCGGAACAAAGTATTACATTGTCCCCTTGTTACACAAATAACTATTAGTTGACCAAACATAAATAAAATCAGGCGTTATGCGTTAGTATAGAGTATAACAGAAAACCCACTAAAAATTAAAATACCTTATTCGTTTTGATTTCCATCAAAATCACGAAATAAGTTTGAATAAATAAAACTGTGAAACGATATCGTCATATTTTATGTTTTTTTTAAAGAAGGTCGTTTTTGATAGAAAACGAAATGTAGGTTGCTAGTCAATTGAGTAACTTTTTGTCATCTGTCCAAAATGACCTTTTTTCAAAAAATGTTTGAAATTTCTAGGCGTGACGTCATAGTTTTTCAGCGTCTTTTGTGGTTTTCATGAATTAAAATTGAATATTTGATGGAAATAAAGCAAATAAAGTTTTTTAAAATTTTAATAGGATGATAATTTAGTGATCAAGAGTTCATAATTTATTTTTGACTAGAATTTACCGGGACTTCGTTCGCATGGAGGTTTTGAATTTTCTCACGGGATATCTTGAATTTTCCGGGATAAAAATTATCCTATATGTTAATCCGGGCTATAAGGAACTACCATACATAATTTCATCAAAATCGGCCTGGTAATGTTTGCGTGGTGCGCAAACATACAAACAGACAGACAAAAATTCCAAAAGTTGTTGTTTTGTCCTCTATATCGTTAGTAATGTCCACTACAGTTATTTTTATTCAAAAATATGTCATGTACAGACACGGTCCCGTTACAATTTTATTATGTGAGGTGTAACAAAATTAGCTGAAACTATTTTAACTGGTGCTTCTACCCATGAAACTGAACAACTTTCCCCATGGAACCAATAGTCAAATCGCAAAAAAAACTCGATCAGCTGATCAGCCAACTTAGTATGGGCAGCTAAAATTTTTTTTTGAGATTTTACTATGGTCTTCATGGGGAAAGTTTTTCAGTTTCATGGGTAAAAGCACCAGTTAAAATAGTTTCAGCTAATGTTGTTAGACCTTATATATTAAATTCCTTCTTGATAGCAAAGGACATGAATGTACTCGTGATTACAAAATACTTTAGCAAAGAAACTAGTATATGTCAAATATGAAAAAAAAAATTTTGATTCTATGTAATTTTTTGCCGATTTGATAACTAGTTAAGTGTCGAGGACCAAACATTTTTTTTTCTGATTTGACAAACATATGCATATCTTTTGTTATCAAGAACTAATTAAAAGTCACCCTGTATGTATAGATTTTTTAATCATCATCGCAATCCGGTATTTGACCGCTAGTCATTAGAGTTACTTTTTATCAACTGTCAAAAACGACATTTTGTTCTGAAATTGTTCGTGTTACAAACTTGTGACGTTATTGTCTTTGACGAAGTAATTTAGTGATTTTGATAAATATAAAATTGAAATTAGAATACAATGTTAAATGAATAAGTTTTTATGCTTTTGTAGGAGAAATGCTATTTAGTGAATAATATTTTTTAATTTATTTTAAACACTGTCAAATACCCTAATCTTGGCATCATCTCATCTGATGGTAAGTGACGATAATGCCGAAGATGGAAGCGAGCTTACCAAGATTCCCTAACGCAATGGGGAACTGGCTATCTCATCTTCCCAGCAGTGGGGACATTTAAGGGTTGCAACTGAAGGTTGGAAGGTACTCTACACGCGTGGATCAAGTTCAAAACAATATGTACTTATTATCAAGATTTCAGGAATTCTAAATAGGTGCATGTTACACTCTTTCTGATGGTCATAAGATAGCAATTACATTACATAATGTCAGAATGTAAATTAGTAGTTTATGAAACTGTTGCATAATAAGGGTTCTTAAAATACAACAGTAAGTTAAAAAAACGAGTTACATTGGGATTGAAACAACTAAAATACAAAGATCAAAGTTAAGAGTAAGAAAAAAATCCCACGAAATTCAGTAAGTACCTACGACAAAACGTGTCATAGCGCTGAATTCTAGCGCATCACCGCGCTTGCACTGAAGCGGACGGTGTCACAGACAGGTAAAAACAATGCTTTTACTGATCTCAGACATTTTTAAACAAGATTGAAAATTATCCATGAAATTCAGTACCTACAACAAAATTCAATGAAAAACCAACACATCACCGCGCATGCGTTAAAGCGGGCGCTGTCACAGACAAGTAAAAATTGGAATGAAAACTTTTTGTATTGCTGTAAAAATAGCGCGAACCGCATGTGCGTTCCAATAAAAAAAATAATTGATATGAAACTTCGTTGGTGATATTATCTCTTTTTTTTAACTTGTATCGTAATGGAAAAAAATACATTATAACATTATTTCTCCAACAAAATAATGTTATATTGTATTTTTTTTTAAATTACGGTATTTTGTTTATAAAGTATGCCAATATAAACTCGTTTTGAAGTTGATAATGCGAACTGTACGATATGAGAGTAGATAAAAAATATAAACAAACAATCATCCGTTAATAATGTCAATAAAATCATTGATGTATAACAAATAATGTACTACCTGTACCTATGTCATGCCAGAAGCACGTAAGTCATACCATGCACGTAATGCAGGTAGAGGTGGTAATAACGGCTTAAAGTTTTTAACACACTTATCTGCTATGTTATTTTTTTTAAGAACTTTTTTAACTTGCTGAATTGCTTAACTGCTTATTTGCTAAGAATATAACTTTCGTTGAAAAAAGTGAGCATTTATAACTAGTTGCAAAAAGTTAATTAAATAATAACGTCGTTTGTTGTTTATTGCGTCTGTTAGAGGTTTTGTTTACAGTAAATCAATGAATTTATAAATTCAATGAACTTCCCTTCGTACTTTATACAGGCTTAGGAATGTCTGAATGTGATATATAGAAAACAACGCGCTCGACAGCAACATTAAACACACTGAGAAATTAAAAAAAGCTTATAAAGCAAGTAGGTTAGGTAAAACGAATTAAATTAAAGTAGTTTTTTTCATTTTTACTTCTGATAATCCAAAAATTTGACAGTGTTATCTTTCAATACCTACAAATGATTACTCTGAGCTTTCAAGGCACTTAGATAAACCGAACGAATTATAGTAGTTCTCTCTTTCTTCATATTTGCTACAAGTCACGTCATATTAAATTTGGTAAGGTTCAACTCACGAACGGTTTTCGAACCTAGTCAAAAGATGTCGCTGTTAAACGGGTTGGCGGGGTTACGCCCGTATTTGAATTAGATAAAGCTCTTTTTTGACTGGTGAAAAAAAAAAGCATTTAAAGATATGTGCTATAAAATTTTAACTTGCTTATATGCATGCTTAATCCGAAAAGTAGTGTTTTATTAAATGCTTTTCGTTTAAACACTCACCTCTAAATGCAGGCTACGTTTCGGCGTAAGTTCGGTCACGTGACATAGAACAATGGTGAGGTTGACGAGCTTCCGTTTCGACACAAATCACTTTCAACATTCGTTTGTTTGCATCCATTTCTTTGTCCACTGTTTCCTGTCTAACCGAGGCGCTTTGTTATGACGAAAGTTAAATGGACATCGCATCGTAGGCTTCCAGATAAAAAAGAAGACGAATTATATTTTAGGCGAGGTATTGATTGGAACAGGTTGTCTCTGTCTTTTTGTTTACGTGTAAAGAGTAAAGAAAATAACCACACTTTTTAACTTTTTTAATGGTTGTTGTTTTAATCAAAAACTACAATAAAAGTATAAAAACTGATACCATTACTCACTTTGTGTTATCATAGCAAACATTTATTTATTTTAATTTAGGAAACAAACAGTCTTATACATATATAGGATTACATATAAATTTTAAATTAAACAAGACCTGGAGTTCCATTAAATAAAAATGAAACATGAAATATACGAGCCCTGAGACAATGTTAATTTTACAACAATTTTTACTTTAACAGTTTATTTTATTTCTAATCGCACTTTTAAAGTCACTCAATTGTTGTATTTTTTTTAAATACTTCAAAATATTAATCTTAACTAGAGTTGAAAGTAACGGTGTAGACCTATTTTTGGATTTTTTGCTATCGAGCCAAAACTGCTCAATCGTGTTTCTTATAGCTTTTGACTTTAAGCAACATCATCAACAATAAGGGTATTTTTTTTAACCTTGGGTTTTTATCGTTTAAGAGTAATTGATGTCAAAAATAATGAAAATCTGTAATGTTACCGACTTAAGATTGTAACACATTTTACGAGAACATTGCGCGTCATCGAAACTGTTTTGTTTACAGTCGCGATATCCTCAAATTCGTCGTAAGTAAGTAATATATGTAGGTAAAATAAAATGTTTTCATTCAAATCATTAGTTATTTTATACGCATACGATAGTAGTTAGATTCCTACTAAGATCGTGACGTGTTACGTGACTAGTATTCCTTACAAATTCGTATCAATGACCTTTTCATTATCATTATACCTGGGTATGTCTGTGTTTTGGTCATTGACTTATTTTATACACTCGCGAGTGTTACAGTTGTATAAATCCGGCACCCCCCCTTTAATTTGCAATTAGTAGGTACTCCAAATTTTAATGAACCAAATCATTGTTTTTACTTTTTTATTGTTTTTTTAATTATTGTTGAATTAAAGTGTAGTTCTAACGATCAAAAAGTAAAAAAAAAATATTCCATTAAACCTAATGAAGCAACTACGGTAGGCACTATTCTGTTGTACTATCTCATCTGTGCTATTGTCCTGAAGACGATTCGATTGACACATTTTGTCGTAAAAAATCGTAGGTGATATATAAGGTGTAACAAAATTAGCTGAAACTATTTTAACTGGTGCTTCTACTCATGAAACTGAACAACTTACCACATGGAACCCATAGTCAAATCGCAAAAAAAAAATTGGCTCTCCCATACTAACTCGATCAGCTGATCAGCCAACTTAGTATGGGAAGTTCAAATTTTTTTTTAAATTTGACTATGGTTTTCATGGGGAAAGTTGTTCAGTTTCATGGGTAGAAGCACCAGTTAATAGTTTCAGCTACTTTTGTTAGACCTTATATACACATCAAATGTTCCGTACCACCAGACACCACTCACTACACATCAACATTATTGGGCGTATACAAAGAGAACATTCGAAAAATTATTCAATTGCGAGTCAGACTCCTGCATCGAAGGTACCGTTGTGTTATATATAAACTAGCTGTCCCGGCGAACTACGTACCGCCTTACATTACATTACACTGCCCTACCCTACCCTACCCTACACTACACTCCACTACCCTACCCTACCCTACACTACACTACGCTACCCTACACTACCCTAACCTACACTACCCTACCCTACATACACTACACTACCCTACCCTACACTACCCTACACTACACTACACTACACTACCCTACCCTACCCTACCCTACCCTACACTACACTACACTACCCTACCCTAAAATAAAATAGATGTTGACCGATTCTCAGACCTGCTCAATATGCTCACAAAATTTCATGAGAATCGGTCAAGCCGTTTCGGAGGAGTACGGGAACGAACATTGTGACACGAGAATTTTATATATAAGAAGAGATAACATATTAAAACAATGTGTATGCCTATTATTTGTATAAAGTAAAGAGGGAATAATATTACTTTTAAAAAAATAGTATCCCATCAAAGTTAAAAATGTAAAAGGGAGCCAAGTTCTATACAAAAAATGTAGGTACAGAGATCTAAATGGGTGACCAGTTCTATATATTGGTTTCTTAAATCTTAGCTACGGAAAATCAAACTGAAATATTTAGTATAGACTTCTCCAAATATGTATATGTATGTTTTCAGTTGCTATAAGGAAAATCTGTAATTTATGTGCTACTAAAGTGTTGTAAGTAACTTGGCACGTTAAAACAGTCATAGTCCGTTTTCTATTGGGAAGTTTCTATTCAATTTATAAACGAAGTCACGTAACATTGTTAAAAATAAAGACAATAATAGAACGTTTGTGAACGTTTTATTTACAACCACCTCCACAATCCACAATTACATAAATCAGTACATTTGAGCTGGCGTTTAAAACAATTGCACCTGGAACTGCAAGATTTCACCCACTGACATCTTATTTATTCCAAGAATCACCTTAAATTAAATCCAGCACCTGTAGCGTAGTTTAAACTGGCTACCGGGCATTTTGGGCTTAGGTGGATGTGTATTACATTCGTACCAAATGGCATTGCTGCACCCCAAAATTGTATACCTCTCCATACAAGCATTCCCTATTAAAAACGGACTATCAACCTATCAGCAAACAAAGGTTACTTTAAAAAAAATGTACGGCAATTTGAGCAACTGAAATCCGTTGTATACATTCTCTATTACTATTTGAAGAAGTCTACAACAAATATTTCGTCTTTATTATAAGAGCATCGGTGGCATAATGGCTGGGGCCGCTCGCTCCTGTCCAGGAGGTCGTGATTCGAATCCTGCCACGTACCAATGTGTTTTCGAATTTCTATTTCATATGTACAGAGGCCAGAACATCAAGCTAGATACTTGTAGTTCGATTCGGATGCATACGCGTACGGCATAAGAACGGTACAAAGTCCAAAGTGTCTAGCTTGATGTGGTGGCCCCTGTACGTATATTCGACGCTCTTACGGTGAAGGAAAACATCGTGAGGAAACCTGCACACGCATGCGAAGAAACTCAAAAGTTGTGTGTGAAGTCGACCAACGCGCGCTGGGCTCGCGTGGTCGACCTTAGTCGACAAAAAAGCCCTTAGGCGAATCGCCCTAATTCAAGGTAGGCTTGAACCCCTCGATGAGGACGTATATGAGCTGGTATGATGATAACATTAAATATCTCAGTTTGCATTTCCGTAGTTAAGATCTAAGAAACCTCTATAGAACTTGGTATCTATTAAGAATTCGCACTAAAATTTTTAATGGAAAAAAAAGATCTCTGCACATTTTTTGTATCGCACTTGGCGCCTTTTCACATTTTTGTTTTTGGGGGGACATTTTACATTTTTTGTATCGCACTTGGCTCCTTTTCACAGTTATGTTTTTAGTGGGACATTTTTTACCAGGATTACCTATCTGAATCATGTTTTGTATCGAACTTGGCTCCTTTTCACATTTATGTTTTTGGTGGGATATTTTTTAACAGGATTATCTATGCATTTTATGACGCACAAAAAAGGCGATTCAGAAAAGTCTCTCCTGGCTCCTGATAACGCTATCGCATGAGTAATATCCGTTTAGGATGTGCAACGCATAAAAGTTCGTTGTTTCCTCCCCAGAATTTGTATGAGTTGACCCACAAATATTGAACTTTTTTTTAGTTGCTAAAACAAAGATTAAAAGCATTTTTTATAATATGTATCCTCAACATTTTCTTAGAAAACATATTATTTGAGTTGGATGAAAGACTTTGTTTTGTTTTGTCGTGGCTAATTAAACCACAAGTGACTTAATTAAATCAGGGTTGTTGACATCAACTGCTGCTCATTAATTGCTGTTGTATGACACATAATTTGTATTTTCACACTGTTTTGTGGTTTTGATATTCTTATAAAAAAAATCGTAGGTACCTACTTTTTTATCTTTTTTAGGGTTCCGTACAAAAAAAATCAAAACGGAACCCTTATAGGACCACTCGTGCGATTGTCTGTCTGTCCGTCCGTCTGTCACAGCCAATTTGCTCCGAATTTACTGGACCAAATCAGGTGAAATTAGGTAGGATTATGTAATCCTATGACCCAAACACAGATGTACAAAGTAATTTTTTTTTAATAATGGTCATTTTCGGGGGACAAATTAGGAAATTAAAAAAAAAGTTTTGAAAACCTCACTGTGTTCCACCCCTTTATCGTCAATGTTCCACCTTTACGCACGAAGCGTTTTGCTTCTTCGTTCATCACGCGAACGGCCAAGGGGAGGAATTCCCTTCCACCAGCGTCTGTATTCCCCGATTCGTATAATTTGGGAATCTTCAAGACGAGAGGGAATAGGCACTATTTGAGCTTGCGTGTTGCAACCTGGCCTACATCGCCACTTACCATCAGGTAAGGTGCAGCCAAACACAATACACATTCAAATTTTTAGTAAAAAAAATAATAAAAAATAACTCCCGTCATATTGTGACGATTTCAAATGTGATATTTTGTATTTGACTTTGGCATTGTACGGAACCCTTTCCACGCGAGTTCAACTCGCAAATGGGCTGGTCTATTTTTTTTTACAATGGATGAAGGCAACTCTTAAAATCCAGTAAGGAAAAAATTAAAAAAAACGGCTGGAGATATCAAAATAATTGAAAACGCTAAACACGTTAAAAAACCGACTTCCATCGCAACAACTTAGTACATTTTTGCATTATTATTTTTGGTTTTTGTTAATTTTCTAATAAGTACTCAACCGATTTTATAAAAATTTATATGGGACCACACGAGAAGCATAAGCTTTCAAATATAAAAAGAATCATCTAAATCGGTTCACCCAGTCAAGAGTTCTGAGGGAACACACATAAAATAAAAACATACAGTCGAATTGAGAACCTTCTTCTTTTTGGAAGTCGGTTGATAAATTGGATTCTCATCCATCCAGCAGTTTAGGCGCTGGAGCACCAGAAGGCATAAATATCACACACACACCACATTTTTTTTTTAGTTTTTAGACTCTATTAGTGTAAAACAATCGATCCCTATCAAAATGTCAGATTCGGATTTTTGCCATCACAATACCTTCGAGATAGTGTGGGAGAGAGAGACCTGGAAAGAGCTACACCGACAAGAGCACGGCCCATAAACTGTGATGATGATGATGAATACCTTCACTCCTTCGTCGCTCGGAATTAAAAGGTAGAGATTGTTTAGCAGAGAGAAATATGGTGTCTATGTCGCAGGCATACTGTATAATTTGTCATTATACATACGGTCAGGCAAATGTTAGGCAAATTATATAATGGCGACGGCGAGGCTCTTTGACAGTTAAATCCTTCAAACCTGACCGAACCTAACATCGCTCGCTTCGCGAACTCATTTACAATCTGCCGTACGGCATTTCAACTATTTGCTTGACTCGGCATTGACCGTTTATATGATGTTTAACAATATAAGCTGAAACTATTTTAACTGGTGCTTCTACCCATAAAACTGAACTACTTTCCCAATGGAACCCATAGTCAAATCGCAAAAAAAAAATTGGCTCTCCCATATTAACTCGATCAGCTGACCAGCCAACTTACTAAGTTCAATTTTTTTTTTGAGATTTGTCTATGGGTTTCATGGGGAAAGTTGTTCAGTTTCATGGGTAGAAGCACCAGTTAAAATAGTTTAAGCTAATTTTGTTACACCTTATACATATATATGGACGAATTATTACAATTTGGCTGGCTCGGCATTTTACAATCTGCGTACAGGATTTTACATTTTGTCTGACCGTTTACATACGGACGAATTATTACAAATTGCCTGAATCGGCGTACAGCATTTCACATTTTGCCTGACCGTTTACATACGGACGAATTATACAATATGCCTGCCACATCTACATCGTTCCTGCTGTTAAATTGTTGTAATAATACGAAACTGATAACTGAATTATACATTTTATTCTTAAAATTGTAGAAGCGGCAGATAATTTCCGCGTATAGGGTAAACGACCGTATATCGGAACGCAGTCCTACCTAACTGCAAAGCTGCATCCTATGACTCAGTGCACTGCAATAGGGATGACAACAGCATCAGAAATGGTGTGAATGGTTTCTGGTGTGCCTCTACTTATATTGCTCCATTGAATACCTACTTAATTATTTTCCTCCACTGTATTCTTAAGATTTAATTAAGAGAACCGTAGGTCTAAATTTAACAATTTCATTTAATTAAGTACTTATGTGACTGTTGTGTTCTTGAATAAAATAAAATAAAAAAATAAAATAGAAATAAATTATGAACTCTTGACAGTACATTGCTCCATTCATCAAAATCACAAAATGAGTACATAAATGACGCTGCAAAACTATGACGTCACGCCTAGGTATTTCAAACATTTTTAGAACAAAATGTCGTTTCCGACAGATGATAAAAAGTAAATCAGAGGACTAGCATTCGTCATCCCTATTCATGAACTTATGAGTATCGTACTGGGAAACAATAAACAATGTTAACAAAACAACTATGTATTAGGTAAAAAACCAGGGTGTATTATGGTTATATGTTAATTACCTTAAACTGTAATGTGAATCATGTGAAATTATTAGTAAATAGACAATAAGTTCTTTTTTTTATTTACAATATTATTAGTTAGCCCTTGGCATCATTTCACCTGATAGTAAGTGAAGATGATGCCGAAGATGGAAACGGGCTTACCAAGATTCCTTAACGCAATGGGGAACCTGGCTATCTTATCTTCAAGTCGGAATACATCAATGTTGGCGGCAAGACTTAGATAAGATGGTGGTAGCAAGCCAGGCGGGCTTAGTAAATGCCTTTCCACTAACCAAACCGAGTCTTAGATAGTTAGACTCCGCGGGGAATCGAACCCGCGACCTCCTGATTTGAGCTAATGGACTTAACCATTACGCCACGGACGTGGTTAAAAACTGTGTTAAAGTGTGTGTAAACACTAAACACCCATTTAAAATAAATATTTTTGATTGATTTGTAAAAAAAATGGTGAAGGGCCCGTTAACTGGTGGTTCTATCATCAAACTGAACAATTTTCCCCAAGGAACTCATTGTGAACTCTCAAAAAAATTTGGACCTTTCATACAATTAACCGCCTCCGTGGCGTAATAATGGTTAGTCCATTCGCTTCACACCAGGAGGTCGCGGGTTCGATTCCCGGTGGGGTCAATTTGTAAGACTCGGTTTAGTTGGTGGAGGGACATTTTCTAAGCCCGCCTGGCTAGCTACTCGTACCACAGATGAGATACTAGTTGCTCGTACCACCATCTTATCTAAGTCTAACAAAATGGCTCTGTTCCGGCTTTAAGATAAGATAGCCAGTTCTCCATTGCGGTGGGGAATCTTGGTAAGCCCGCTTCCATCTTCGTCATCATCGTCACTTACCACCAGGTGAGATGATGCCAAGGGCTTTCGAATAAAATTGTGAATATAAAAAGAAATTTGTAAAAATTAACACGATTATTGGTCGATCAATTTGTATGAAGATGTATTTTTTAGCGATTTCAGCAAAGTCATAAAACAATAGTTCTTCAGTGTAAGCTTCAATTACCGGTACGTATACGTCCATCCTGTATAAACTGTCAAACAGAGGGGGAAATATGGTTATTTTGACAATCATTATAAATAATAGCGAAAAAAGGTAATGATCACAGAGAAAAACGATGACTAGATAGACACCTACGAAGCTGCCTGCGGTGTTTTTTTAATTCATAATTGGTAAGCCCTTGGCATCATCTCACCTGGTGGTAAGTGACGATGATGCCGAAGATGGAAGCGGGCTTACCAAGATTCCCCAACGCAGTAAAGAACTGGCTATCTTATCTTCAAGCCGGAGTTGGTACAGTATTGTTGGTAGGTACAGTTAAAGTATATATGTATATTAGTACTAACATACAATATGAATACAGTATACCGCTCTCTAGATTGCGACCTCACCAGATTGATGCAGATTGGTTACAGTTTGGTTGTCGAACGTTTGGGATTTTGTTTGTTCCGTCATTCCTTTTTTGAAATATCATTTCTGGTCCGTTGTATGAAATGTCCTGTCCAGGGTGTGTCGCAGGTTTACGAAAAAAAAAGATTTGTAATTCACAGGATATGAGGAGTGATTTTCCTCGAATTCTATTATAATACACAGAACTAAAGAAAAAATATCCTAATGCACCATTTTTCTTGTTGTATCCATAGAACTGCTGCAATTTTAATCGAAACATTACGATAATTTATGAACTTCATAACAAAACAATACAAAAAGTTTTTTTTTTTTTAGATATGATTGTGGTGCATAGCCAGGCGGGCTTTGAAAACGCCATACCAGCAACTAAACCAAGTCTTACAAATCATTGTAACTTTTGTCTAACTGGGCCCCGCCGGAAATCAAACTCGCGACCTCCTGATGCAAAGCGAGTGAATTTATCACTGCGTCATGGAGGCTGCTAAATTATAACTGAATGACAACCATTGATTACCTACATATGAGTCCAGGTGTACTCAGCGTACGAATTGAAAGTTGAAAGTTTCGTTCATACATAAAATTTATTGTGTATGTAGGGCAGGCATATTGTATAATTAGTCTTTTTTCAAATGGTCAGGCAAATTGTATTATACGTTCGTTTATAAACGCTTAGGAAAATTGTAAAATGAGCAAGCGAATGTATGATTAGTCATTTTACAAATGTTCAGGCAAATTGTATAATTGGTCCGTATGTAAACAGTCAGGCAAAAATGCTTGTACGCAGATTGTAAAACTAGCAAAATTGTATACAATATGATTCGTCATTTTACAAATTGTCAGGCAAATTGTATATAAAAGGTCAGGCAAATTGTAAAATGCTGTACGCAGATTGTAAAATGCGAGCCAAGCAAATTGTAAAACGCCGTTTGTAGATTGTAAATGAGCGAACGAAGCGAGCGATGTTAGGTTCGGTCAGGATATACAGTCATTCGCGAGGCTAGCAGAAATCTGCTTCTGGGATTTCACAATTTACCTGACCATTTGTAAAATGACGAATTACACCATATGCCTGCGACATATGCATGGCTATGAATGTTTATTTTGTTTCTCCATGTAATTTTGTTTGTTCAACAACGTTTACGAACATTATTTATGGTGACAGTGACTTGCAAAACCTTGATGCCGTAGGTTTCTCTAGGATTGTTAAGCTTTGTTGGTTTTGTAGCCGAATGAAACTTTTTATGTACCTACCTAATATGTACAAACTGAGAAAAGTTAGAGTCTACATCTACAATTATACTGCCTACACACACTAGGCAAGTGAACTCATCTAATTTCGCAATAAAAAATTTAATGGAAGAAAATGTCTTGATCGTTTTGTTAACAAATTTTAAAGAAACATAAACCAATCTTCCGTTTTCGATGTTACCTATGTGTTTTTTTAATTAAAATTAATGTATCTATGCATTTTGCTTATTAAGAATACTCGAACTGAAGTAATAACCACCTTAACTCTGCAACAATAGGTACCTACTTTAACTTTGCTATTGTGTATTCAAGTGAGCATCCATTTTTTTCTTGAGAAATAAGACAAAAAATAAAATACATTGCTTCATTTTCTTGCAGAAATTTAGGCAGTTTTAAACGTATAACATAAAATGTGTTTTTTTTTATAAAATCCAACAATAGGCCTTTAATAAAACTGTTCACTCCAAACTGTAATGTATAAGTATTGCAAAAATAATTATTTTTTACTGTTTTTACGGCATATACTTAGTATAAATAATAAAGGCTAGAATAGGGCTTATCTATTGCGGATTTAAAGAAAAAACATACTTACTCACTTAATTTCGAAATAGGAAAAAAACAAAAGCTACAGGCGTTGCGCGCTACTGTGAGCCATATCGTAATACCTGTGGTAATGGTAAGCAGTAGGAAGTTTCACACAGTGTGTATTTTTACTGCCGCCATAACAACAAATAAAAAAATAAAATTAATGGGGGCTCCTATACAAGAAAACTGATTTTTAGTTTATTCTGTCTATCAGCGGGGTGAGGGTGTATTTTATGAACTGTAATAGGTAGATAGTTAAGATATTTCTGTGTGTATTTCTACTATATATTTCTATTGACGCTTTAACAACAAATAACAAAAAAAGCGAATACAAAAAACGTTATTTATTTGTATAACTTGAAAAAACTAGTAACATCTAGTTTCATCTAGTAGTATCCTTACTAATATTATAAATGTGAAAATGTGTTTGTTTGTTTGTTCCCTTTTCACGCTTCAACGCCTTGACCAATCTTTATGAAATTTGGCATGCAGGTAGCCTGTGTCACTGGGGCTGGAAAGGACATAGGCTTTTTTTTATTCCGGGAAAATAGCATAAACTGATGCAGTTCCTGAGGGAACTAAAAAAATACTCGATTGCTGTGATTTTTTGCACAGAGATGGTTGAGTAGGTGGGAAACGACGTAATTTACTATTCAACCTTTAAAGACAGTCATAAAAACGATGTCCACGCGGGTGGAGCCACGGGAAAAAGCTTGTCTTCTATAAAGTTAATTTTTTATAAAACCCTTAGAGCGTGAGTCCAACTCCCACTTGGCCGGTTTTTTATTGATACGTTTAAAGTGTCGGATCAACTTATTCTCGATGTGGGTGTAGGTAATAAATTTCCTGGCAAATAGAAAGTAAAAAACGCTAAACACATTAAAAAACCGACTCCCATCGCAACAAATTAGTACATTTTTGCATTATTATTTTTGGTTTTTGTTAATTTTCTACTAAAGTACTACACTGATTTTGATAAAATTTATAAGGGACCACACGGAAAGTACTTGCTTTCAAATTAAAAAAGAATCATAAAAATCGGATCACCCAGTCAAAAGTTGTGAGGTAACACACATAAAAAAAAACATACAGACGAATTGAGAACCTCCTCCTTTTTGGAAGTCGCTTGAAAAATACAATATCAATAAAATAGAGTAAGTACCAATCTTCTTAAAAGAAATAATACATCTAAATAAATCTATATTAATTTCCAGTATAAAATTGTTATGGTGTGTTCTGATACGACCGTATTAGAGCCATGATAAATGTGCCATTAACATTCCTCATGGAGTTGGTGGTTGCTATCTGTCTTCTTAGAGGATTAAATACGGCTTTTTTATTGAAAAATCAAAAGGCCCGCTCTTTTTAAGCTGTTAAGGCGAAACCTTTTCAGAAAATAATAAAAACCCCAAAATCGAGGATTGGAGAAAGTCATTTTTCTGCTGTTGAAACTGCAATACATATGTATATTTTTAAATTATAATTTATTGCAATATGTCTGCTACAAAGTGTAGGAGGCCAAAACACGATTTGATTAAATTTTCTTGATAGATAAAAATTGCAAAATTTGCTTAAATTTTGACAATTTTTGCTGTTTTAGCCCACAAAAACCAGTTTTACTTAACTACAGTTAGACATAGTACCTTGTTTTTTATCTCCTCTTCCTCAATAAAATCCTGACATATTGTAGAACTTACTTTTTTGCAAAAATGCCTAATATCTAAGTTAAAAAATAAAACATTGAAAAAGTGTGGTTATTTTCTTTAATCTTAACATTTAAAGAAAAAAACAGAGACAACTGTTAGATAGATAGATATAGCACGTTTATTTGTCACTGTTCTGAAAAATACCTCGCCTTAAGAACAAATCGTACAGGATACCCCTTTCGAACCTGTATAATACGATCGTGTGCTCAACGTACGAACAATTTTGAACCTTATTGTACACTCAATGTATTTCACTAAAATCTACAAATAACAATACTATCTACTTTTTAGAGGTCCGTACCCAAAGGGTGAGAACGGGACCCTATTACTAAGACTCGGTTGGCCATCCGTCTGCCTGTCTGTCTGTCCGTCTGTCACCAGGCTGTATTTCAAGAACCGTGATAGCTAGACAGTTGAAATTTTCACACAGGATTTATTTATGTTGCAGCTATAACAGCAAATACTAAAAACTAGAAAAAGTGAAAGACTCTATACAAAAAAAGGGTTTTTTTAAACGTGAAGAAACTATCGCCTTATAGTATGATGGTACGGGACCCTTTGTGCGCGGATCTGAACGATCTTATAAATAAAGGGTTTCTCGTACCTAGCAAAGACTTCTATATAGAACGAGGTAGACGTGGTGTACTGTACCAAATGACATTTTAAAGGCAATCCTCAAACTACAACATCGATAACATTATACACACAAACACAATAAAGTATCGACGTGAACGAGCGTGAGACAGCAATATTCATTGTCAACGTGAGTGACAAGAAAGGCATTCTGTGGTTTCGCGCTAGAACCGAACGCAAAGGAATTTGACGAAATGAGCCGCCGAGTACTTAGCAATGGTGTTAATTAGCTCCTTTTAAGCGATTCACGATTTGGTGTGAGTGCCACGTCTACCTCGTTTTATATAGAAGTCTTTGGTACCTAGGTGCTGCGGAACGATCTTATTAATAAAGGGTTTCTCGTGCCTAGGTACTACGGAACCCTAGAAGAGGCGAGAACTGTTTAGGTTGGTATGGTATCGCGAAAGCAATCCTTTTTAAGAGGTCGACTACTTTTTATTGAAGAGATAGATTGATTTATTATGGACTATGCATATTACATGTAAGGTATAGGCGGCACACATATCCAAGGCCATCTTTGGTCATCTGCACCCACAGGCTCTAGATTTCCTCTAGAAAAGCACATTTTGTTTATCATTTGATAATACATGTATGATTAAATCCTCACTAATATTATTAACGTGAAAGTTTGTGCTTATGGATGTATAGATGTTTGTTACTCTTTCACGCAAAAACTAATAAACATATCTGGATGAAATTTGGTAGATAGACAGATTAGGACCTGGGTTAACATGTTGGCTACTTTTTTTTAAGCGCGCGCCTATGTACCCTCAGAAATAGTCATAGAAACTATGTTCACGCGAGCGAAGCCGCTGGCAAAAGCTAGTCTGTTATACACAAAAGGAAACCAAGACTGACTGACTGATCTATCAACGCAGAGCTTAAACCACTGAACGGATCGTGCTGAAACTCGGCATACAGATAGAAAATATTACGTAGGCATCCGCTAAGAAAGGATAATGGGAGTTTTAATTCCCACGAGAACGGCAAAAACGGGATACGCGCGGGCGAAGCCGTGGGCAACAGCTAGTTACTTCATAGATTAGTAAGTTAGTAAGTTTACTGTTAATCACATAATGTGATTCGAGAGTGGGGGTCAGGCTAGATCGTAAAAGAGTAAGCAAGCCTCCCATTTACACTTTACAGGGCTGTTAAATTTCACATTACGCGAAGCCACACCTTTTATTGAATGTATAAAGAAAGTTAACTCTCTCTACTATTTCCCTTCACTATATTAGATTCTAGAGGAATACTTTGTTGCAACATAGGATCTCTAAACTGAAGTGGCAGTTTCTAATGATGAAAAGGGATGACGTCACAGGATAAAAACAAAAAAAAAATCGCGCTAAGTTCTAGTTTCCGCGCTAAGATCTGTTTGTGTTGCCAGTGATGTCTTACGGAACTGAGACATGGTCGCTTACTATGGGCCTCATAAGAAGGCTCAAGGTCACCCAAAGGGCAATGGAGCGTGCTATGCTCGGAGTTTCTCTGCGTGATCGAATCAGAAACGAGGAGATCCGTAGGAGAAATAAGGTAACCGACATAGCTCTCAGAATTGCTAAACTTAAGTGGCAGTGGGCTGGGCACATTGCTCGTAGAACAGATGGCCGTTTGGGCAGTAAAGTTCTCGAGTGGCGACCACGCACCGGAAAGCGTATTGTAGGCAGGCCTCCCACTCGGTGGACTGATGACCTGGTGAAGGTCGCGGGAAGCCGCTGGATGCGGGCAGCGCAGAACCGGTCGTCGTGGAGATCCTTGGGGAGGCCTATGTCCAGCAGTGGACGTCCTTCGGCTGATATGATGATGATGACTTTGTTGCAACAAAGTAACCGTACATAGCTCACAGAATCGCTAAACTGAAGTGGTAGTTTCTGATGATTAAAAGGGATAAACACTAAAAAAAAAACCACGCTAAGTACTAGTTTCCGCGCTAAGACCGTGTGTGTTGCCAGTGATGTCTTACGGAACTGAGACATAGTTGCTTACTATGGGCCTCATAAGAAGGCTCAAGGTAACCCAAAGGGCAATGGAGCGTGCTATGCTCGGAGTTTCTCTGCGTGATCGAATAAAAAACGAGGAGATCCGCAGGAGAACCAAAGTAATCGACATAGCTCACAGGATCGCTAAACTGAAGTAGCAGTGTCCAGGGTACATAGTTTGTAGAACAGATGGCCGGTGGGGTAGTAAAGTTCTCGAATGGCGACCGCGCACCGGAAAACGTGGCGCAGGCAGGCAGGAAGGTAGTTTTTAGCACACAGTTAAGTATTATATCTAATTGGGCATAACACATAGTAATGAGTACGATTAAAGAAGGTAGTTTTTAGCACACAGTTAAGTCTAATATCTAATTGGGCATATCACATAGAGATGACTACGATTAACGAAGGTAGTTTTTAGCACACAGTTAAGTCTTATATCTAATTGAGCATAACACATAGTAATGACTACGATTAAAGAAGGTATTTTTTAGCACACAGTTAAGTCTAATATCTAATTGGGCATATCACATAGAAATGACTACTATTAAAGAAGGTAGTTTTTAGCACACAGTTAAGTCTAATATCTAATTGGGCATAACACATAGAAATGACTACGATTAACGATGATAGTTATTAGCACACAGTTAAGTCTAATATCTAATTGGGCATAACACATAGAAATGACTACGATTAACGATGGTAGTTATTAGCACACAGTTAAGTCTAATATCTAATTGGGCATAACACATAGAAATGACTACGATTGACGATGGTAGTTATTAGCACACAGTTAAGTCTAATATCTAATTGGGCATAACACATAGAAATGACTACGATTAAAGAAGGTAGTTTTTAGCACACAGTTAAGTCTACCATCCAGTGACTTATATAGTGCTACCATCCAATTGGGCATAACACATAGAAATGACTACGATTAAAGAAGGTAGTTTTTAGCACACAGTTAAGTCTACCATCCAATTGGGCAAAACACATAGAAATGACTACGATTAATATGTTGTATCACTTTTGTATTGTTGAATGTTGTGTGGTCCCAAACCAACATATGGCTCGTTGCAACGTGGCCGACACGTGCGTCGGGGAACTCGATGTGTATGCTGCATGCGCCTTGTTGACCTGGCGTACGCATTTTGTGATCGTGATCGATTGTCATTTTGAGTCACCCGCTGCTTTAAAATTAATCATTTACGGTATAGATTACGGATTGCTAAGTAAAATGAAATAATATCATTTGGTGATAAACTCGCCTGCTTTAGGCAAATCACGAGAGTAAACACTTCAATATGTGGTAGATAAAAGATGTGTTTACATAAGCATAATATTATATTGCTCAAGGTCACACAAAGGGCAATGGAGCGTGCTATGCTCGGAGTTTCTCTGCGTGATCGATTCAGAAACGAGGAGATCCGCAGGAGAACTAAAGTAACCGACATAGCTCATAGAATCGCTAAACTGAAGTAGCAGTGGGCAGGGCACATAGCTCGTAGAACAGATGGCCGATGGGGCAGTAAAGTTCTCGAATGGCGACCGCGCACCGGAAAACGCAGCGTAGGCAGACTTCCCACGCGGTGGACCGACGACCTGGTGAAGATCGCGGGAAGCCGATGGATGCGGGCAGTGCAGGACCGGTCGTCGTGGAAATCCTTGGGGGAGGCCTTTGTCCAGCAGTGGACGATTTTTGGCTGATATGATGAGCATCATATGTAGGTACTAGATACATATCTACCTATTAAAATATATGTATAGAGGTACATATCTTTAATCATTTTGTCTTTATTACAGCACAGATTACTAAATAGTTACTTATTACAGTCAGTATGTATCTAGTACTCCGTCATAAACTTGCTAAGTGATTATTATAATTGACCTGCTGAGAGTTGAGATTTCTCGGCTGACCTATTACAGAATTAATTGATAACCGATGATACTAACTATCATGTATAGGGCCTCTTTAATCATCGCAAGACGCTACGAAGTTCAATCAGATTTTGTTATATAAAAACTGTACTTATAGCTATGGTCTAATTAGTTTAAGCGGTAAATTCTCGCAGAACTCCATAATATGTAAATTACCACGGAGTCGATTTAGGAATACTTTACTGGCTTTACACAGGAGGTCGCGGGTTCGATTCTCGGCGGGGTCATTTGTAAGACTCGGTTTGGTTGGTGGTAGGGCATTTTCTAAGCCCGCCTGGCTAGCTACCATCATCTTATCTAAGTCTTGCCGCCAAATATCAATGTTGATATCATTGGTGTGTTCCTGCATGAAGATAAAACAGCCAGTTCCCCATTGCGTTGGGAAATCTTGGTAAGCCCGCTTCCACCTTCGGCAACATCGTTACTTACCACCAGGTGAGATGTTGTCAAGGGTTTACCAATTGTGAATAAAGAAATAAAGAAAAAAACTTGCAGAGAATTAACTCCCGAGCCGTTAAACCGATGCACAACGGATACTCGCAACTCTTGCACTTGACCAGGACCACAGAACTCTCAGATCACAGCAAACAACTCTCAGATCACAGTAAACAACTCTCAGATCACAGTAAAAAACCTTGTTTGCTGTGATCTGAGACTGAACTGTTGTACGAACACAGAATGTACTTATATAGGATGACTTTTAATTAGTTCTTGATAGCAAAGGATATGAATGTACTCGTGATTACAAACAACTTTCCCAAAGAAACTATATGTCAAATATGAAAAAAAATATTTTGTTCCTTTATACATTTTTGCAGATTTGATAACTTATTATATTACGTATCGAGGACCGATTTTTTTTTCTGATTTGACATATAATTTCTATGACAAAGTTGTTTGTAATCACGAGTACATGCATATTTTTTGTTATCAATAACTAATTTAAAGTCACCCAGTATATGTGGTAGGCAAATTGTATGATTAGTCATTTTACATATGGTCAGGCAAATTGTATAATTCGTCCGTATATAAACGGTCAGGCAAATTGTAAAATTTTGTAAGCAGATTGTAAAATGCTGAGTCATGGATGTTTAGGTTAGCATGTCTTGTTCTACTGTGAAAAGGAGCCCCGCTCCGTTCAACTCGGTTTTGTTCTTAGTTTTATAGTCGGTAATTTTATAAAGCTGCGCGCACTAGTATTTCATCTGTGGGCGCGCTTTATAAAACAGCTAATAATTCTATAATATGGCGGTGACAGTTTCTGTCATTGATTTCGTATAAGATCTGTAATCTACTTGGTGAAAACTATAATACCTATCTAATAAAGAAAATTTGTGTAGGACCCGTTAACAGCGGGTCTCATACTGAACAACTTTCCCCAAGGAACCCATAGTCAATTCTTAAAAAAAAATTGAACTATCCATACAAAAATGCACGAAATTGGTCATACAGCTGATTGATCTGTATGAGGAGCAAATTTTTTATTTGCGACTTCAGCAAAATCTATACATATAGGTAATAAAACTGTAACGGGGCCGTGTCTATACATGAAATATTTTTGGAATATAATAACTGTGGTGGAAATTACTAACGATATAGAGGCCAAAACAACAACTTTCGGATTTTTTATCTGTCTGTCTTTCTTTCTTTCTGTCTGTCTGTCTGTATGTTCGCGCACAAAAACTACCAGGCCGATTTTGATGAAATTGTGTATGGTGGTTCCTTATAGCCCGGGTTAACATAAAGGATACTTTTTATTCCGGAAAACTCAAGAGTTCCCGTAGGAAAATCCAAAGTATGCATTTCTAGAATGGCTCACCACGCAAATATTCATAGAACAAAAGTTGTTCATTATGATGAGTAGAACCCCCAGTTAACGGGACCTACACCAATATTGTGACGCACCGGGAGCCGGGTCGTTCCTTTCCCTCCAATATGGTTGAGAGGAGCGATGGCTGACTCTCGCATTATACTCGTGACCGGGTGCTGTCAGTGTGAACTGGCCTACACATGTCCAGGGCGTTCATGACATTCAATAATTTTAATGTATAACTTCTCGTGTCCATATTGTTTTCATGTTCCAATGACATTTTTTATTTTGTTTTTATATCACGGATTGGATTTTGACGTTATTAAGTAATGATTGTCTATTTCTTGATTTTTTACAAATGAAATTATGTAATCACTATTTTGTGACTATCAGAAGGAGTGTAATTTGCACCTATTTTGAATCATCATCATCATATTAGCCAAAAATCGTCCACTGCTGGACAAAGGCAACCCAAAGGATTTCCACGACGACCGGTCCTGCGCTGCCCACATCCATAGGCTTAACGCGATCTTCACCAGGTCATCGGTCCACCGCGTGGGAGGCCTGCCTACGCTACGTTTTCCGGTTATTTTGAATAAATATCTTGAATCTTGAATCATTGTTAAACCTGTATATATGGGTACAAAGTATTACTATTAAGTACTGTGACCAGGATATACTTCCGTCCACGGTGATAGGTCATCGATGGCGGCGCCTGCGCCGGCGCGGAACGACACTGGATATGCTTGCCGACCGCGCTATCATCGGGTTACACACGTACAAACGTACTGATACCACAAAACCAAGATTATCAAACAAAAACCAGCTCTATAACTGTTTTCCTAAGAGCTGAGTGTATTAGTCAGTAAGAAAAATTAAGTGCGTTAATAGGTCGATCGAATAGATATTACGTCAGGATAGTCTGAGATGAGATCTAGACGGAACTAAGTTAGGATGAGATAAATAAGAAAAATATCCTTTATTGCACACCAAATATACAGAAATGAAAAACATATTAACTACCAAAATATACAATGACTATAGTGGATGCCCGCAGCTTCGCCCGCGCAGATCCCGATTTTTGCGGTTCACGTGGGAATTTCCCAAAATCCTTTCTTAGCGGATGCCTATGTCATAACATCTACCTGCATGCCAAATTTCAGCCCGATCCGTCCAGTGGTTTGGGTTGTGCGTTGATAGATCACTATGTCAGTCAGTCAGTCAGTCACCTTTGAGCTATATATATTTAGATATGCAAAGGCGGACTAATGGGAATCAATTAAGAGGATTGTGAAGGTGCGACTTCTTATACAAACGGCGATAACGATTTGCACTTCTTAAATGTTAATCGATTTTGACCAATTTTTGATAGGTTGTCTGTCAGTACAAAAGCTAGGCTTATACGTTTCATTTTTTAAATTACTGATTATAAATAGACAAAAAATGACCGAAATAACTTTTGTATGAAAACACGTGTACGACAATAATATTAAACTAATTAACTTTATTGAAAAAACAAAAACGTATAAGCCTAGCTTTTGTATTGACTGACAACCTATCAAAAATTAGTCCAAATCGGTTAACATTTAAGAGGTGGAAATCGTTAACGCCGTTTGTATGAAAAGTCGCAGCTTCACAGTCCTCTTAAGAATTGGGTTTTTGTTTTAAATTTTTTATTCACAATTGGTAAGCCCTTGGCATCATCTCACCTGATGGTAAGTGAAGATGACGCCGAAGATAGAAGCGGGCTTACCAAGATACCGCAATGCAATGGAGAACTGGCTATCTTATCTTCAAGACGGAACACATCAATGTTGTTAACACTGATGTTTGGCGGCAAGACTTAGATAAGACTTAGATATTTGATTCTCTAGTGATTGAGAATACAGACAATGATATCAAAGACAGTAATTGATGACACTAAAGTTGAAGAAAAACTATCAAAATTCTATAAATTCACGGAAATCTGCAGAGAAAGATTGTAAACAAGTAGACATTATAGCTTTTGGTGTGAGCACGAAGCAGGTTAATGTGAAAGTGAGTTTGTTTGTTAGGTAGATACGTCTCACTTAGGTATCTAAACAGATTTTAATTAGACACAGAGATAATTGTGTGGGTACTTCGGTACTTTCTCTGCGTGATCGAATCAGAAACGAGGAGATCCGCAGGAGAACCAAAGTAACCGACATAGTTCACAGAATCGCTAAACTGAAGTGGCAGTGGGCAGAGCACATAGCTCGTAGAACAGATGGCCGATGTGGTAGTAAAGTTTTCGAGTTGCGACCGCGCACCGGAAAACGTAGGCCTCCCACGCGGTGGACCGACGACCTGGTGAAGATTGCGGGAAGCCGATGTATGCGGGCAGCGCACGACCGGTCGGCGTGGAAATCCTTGGGGGAGGCCTTTGTCCAGCAGTGGAAGATTTTCGGCTGATATGATGATGTCTTCGGAACACAACAAAGAAAAGTTTTTTTTCATGCTAATTAATTTCCTTCCGTTAAGGGTCCCCAGGTGGCTCGAGTTTCCATACAAACGTAGTTCCGCTTTAATACAAAAACTATATGCCGGATTGAATCCAAACTTTGAGAATTTATTAAGTAGATGCATATCGATGTTTGTAATTAACCACGTATACCAATGTATTTTCGAATTTCGATTTCATATGCACGTTTATCCGAAACTGTTACGGTGAAGTAAAACATCGTGAGGAAACCTGCCTGCGAAGAAACTCGAAGGTTGTGTGTGAAGTCGACCAACCCGCACTGGGCCCAAGTGGTCGAATAAGGCCCGATCGGCCTAATTCAGGGTAGGCTCGAGCCCCTCGGTGGGCACGTATAAGCTGATATGATGTACTAATATAAAACGTCAATAAATAAGAGCACTTTCAAACTTTCAGTACAAAACAAATTTAAGTTTTTGTTTAGTTACATTTCAAGTAACTACGATGAAAACTATATTATACAATCATCGATATGTGTCTACTCAATATATTTTCAAATTTTGGATTCAATCCGGCATGTAGTTTCTAAATTAAATTTGGAACTACGTTTGTATGGAAACTCGAGCCTCCTGGCACACTCTGGATACTTCATACAACGTGCCAGAAATTACATTTCAAAAAAGGAATGACGGAACAAACAAAATGGTGGCGAAATCCTATACGTTCGACAACCAAACTGTAACCAATCTGTATCAATCTGGTTGACGAGGGGGTGAGGTCGCAATCTAGAGAGCGGCAGGGAGTGTCCATACTGTATGTTAGTACTAATATATATACTTTGCTCCTGTTATGGTATGCAAGTGAAGTGAAATCCACGATAAATCTCAAGAGCGATCGGATCGACTGCGACCGCCCGCGTTGAGTTATTACTTGTAGCCATTTGTCACAAGAAATAGAGCCTTCTCTAATGCCGAGGCAGTGGTTTGCCGCTATTTATGAGTAGAAATGGAGGCAAATGAATTCAAAACTTGTAGCGTTTGAAGCCAGATGCTTATAGTGTTCTTGGGCTTTGAAAGGGAAAATATTATGATCTTATGAGAGTTTCACCTCTGTAGAAATATTATGATCTTATGAGCGTTTCACCTCTGTAGAAATATTATGATCTTATGAGCGTTTCACCTCTGTAGAAATATTATGATCTTATGAGCGTTTCACCTCTGTAGAAATATTATGACCTTATGAGCGTTTCACCTCTGTAGAAATATTATGAACTTATGAGTGTTTCACCTCTGTAGAAATATTATGATCTTACGAGCGTTTCACCTCTGTAGAAATATTATGACCTTATGAGCGTTTCACCTCTGTAGAAAAATGCACAGATTCCCTGCATAGCACGAACTACTAGACATTGAAAATGAAATTCAGGCATAAGGAAATAAACGAAATGAACACACAAATTTTATTTTTACAAACTTATTTTTCACAATTTTAATTTGTAGAATTAGCAAACTTTTATTTTAACTCTACACACTTGCAATTTAACATGTTAAATATCAATTTTAAAAATAAATGTTAATCAGAATTTTTACCTCATTGGACAAACAATAAGTAATTTATGTATCACACTATCCACCAACAATTAGTTTTTTTACATAACTACCCATACCCCGTACTCATTAATTAAAAATTTAAATATTTTACAATATCCAAAAATTTTAAACAAAATTCGAAAAAAGTTAAAACTATTCCAAAAATCCTCCATTTACCACATACAAAAATATAAACTAATATACACACCCAACTTCCATACCATAGTACTGTATAACCATGATGCGGTACAACTCACTCGCCGAGGTACTTTGTTGAGGGCGCACCTACAGCCCGTAATTTTTTTAAGATTTTCAAAATTTTGATCTCATTTGACAGCCAATTAAATAACCTAGGATTGCTTTTTTTATTTTTTTTAAATTTCGACTTTGTTCTCGAGACATCCGGGCCCAAAGTCAAAAATTCAAAAATTTTCGACCAAAAAAAACCGTTTTTTTTGACCATAACTTTTTTGGATTTCTATTTTTTTTTAAATTCCTTCACCGTTTGATAGATCTCGTCAATCAGCGTCCTTTGACACCCTATTTATTTATGAACTACCAATAGCTTCCATACAATCGCCGTGTCGCACTAAATTCCCAAATGGGACCTAGTACCCAGCGATCTAAAAGTCGTTTTCAATGACAAAACAGATCATTTGAATCTGAAGACGGCCACTTCGACGTTTCGAACCCAATATTTAAAGACATCCTCTAACTCCTAACCGTTAAAGAAATGTACCTACCACCATCAGCTCATCAACATGAGATTATGACTACCAGACGCAAGTACTACAATAGCTTTAGAAAATACATGAAACACGTAATATGTGCCTATAAAATTTGATTTGTTGCCTTCGATTTCCCTGGGATTCCATCATCAGATCCTGACTTGGTGAAAATGGGACCACTACGGGAATATACTCTTTAGAATCATCATTACAGCTCATATACGTCCCCACCGAGGGGCTCGAGCCTACCCTGAATCAGGGCGATTAGGCCTTAGTCGACCACGCGGACCCAGTGCGGGTTGGTCGACTTCACACACAACCTTCGAGTTTCTTCGCAGGCGTGTGCAGGTTTCCTCACGATGTTTTCCTTCACCGTTAAAGCAATCGGTAAGTATGTACGTAAGTTTTTGAATAACTCATTGGTACATTGGCCGTCCAGATTTGAACCCGGTACCTCTGGTTAGATGGACCGAGTCGTTACCGGTTGAGCCACCGACGCTTATCACTCTTTAGAATAAAAAAAGGAAATTTTGAAAATTGGTTCACAATTGACAAAGTAATCAGTGAACATACATAAAAATAAACAAAAAAAAAAAAATACATACAGTGGAACATAGAACTTCCTCCTTTTTTGAAGTCGGTTAAAAATGTAGAACCCGACTGCAAAAAAATGTTACCCCTCTTTTAGGCTGTTGGGTAAAAATGTAAGTATCCTGTGGCGCCCAGGGGATCAAAGAGAATCTAATGACACCTCGCACTGCAAAATCCACTAAGCCGTTGAAACAGGCTCAGCCAAAGAAACAGACACATATACCCTATAATTTTGTACAAAAAAAACCGACTTCAAACAGGAAACTAAGGTTTCCCTCGATTTCTCTGGCATGCCATCATCAGATCCTGGTTTCCTTATTATGGTACCACCCTTGGGATATCTCCTTTCTAACAAAAAAAGAATCATCAAAATCGGTTCATAAATGACGAAGTCACATAAAAAAACACACATAAAAAAAATATACGGTCGAATTGAGAAACCTCCTCCTTCTTTGAAGTCGGTTAAAAACCATTACACTCTTTTTTGAGAAGTTGGATAAAGATTAATGAAATATGTAACTGTAAGTAGGGGCCTACTTGAGTTTCGCTGAAGTACTTGAATGCTGTAATGTGGCATGTATACAACTGGCAGTGGGTAGGGCACATAGCTCGTAGAACAGATGGCCGATGGGGTAGTAAAGTTCTCGAGTGGCGACCGCGCACCGGAAAATGTAGCGTAGGCAGGCCTCCCACGCAGTGGACCGACGACATGGTGAAGATCGCGGGAAGTCGATGGATGCGGGCAGCGCAGGAACGGTCGTCGTGGAAATCCCTGGGGGAGGCCTTTGTCCAGCAGTGAAAGATTTTCGGCTGATATGATGATGATACATATTAGTGACGCCGACAAAGTGGTATGATAAAATCTAGAAAAAGTAAGGATACCTCAAATCAGGATTAATTAGGAAAGAGGGGTTTATTTTTATTTCGTTGACGAAGGGCATCGTTAAATAGGTCTCTTAAAACTATTGAGGGTTTGCTAAAACTATTTCATCTACTCTCATATCGTAAAGTTCGCATTATCAACTTCAAAACGAGTTTATACTTTATAAACACAATACCGTAATTTAAAAAAAATATTACATTATAACATTATTTTGTTAGAGAAATAATGTTATAATGTATTTTTTTTCCATTACGATACAAGTTAATCCAAAGAGATAATATCACCAACGAAGTTCCATATCATTTTTTTTTATTGGGACGCGGTTCGCGCCATTTTTACAGCAATACAAAAAGTTTTCATTCCAAAACTGTATCTACTTTCTGTGTCTTTAACTGTGAAAATCTGTGATGGAATTTGTTTCCGATAAATGCTTTGTTCCCCATACAAATCCAATAATCCGCAATAATTTCAGCAATTCGGCAATAGGCGAAGAAGGTCGGGTGCCGGATTACCGAGTGCCGACTGTACGTAGGTACAATTTAGTATACCACCCAGCAGATTGCTAAGCTTACTATTTAGAAATTCATTTTACCGTGAAAGTGGCTCCCTAATTGATTATATCCTAGGCCTCAATCCGCACAAAGTCATCAATATCAATCATTTTGTTATGTTTATGCGAACTTCAATTAATTATAAATTCGCAAACACATTAAACTTATGTAACATAATAGAATGTTTTAAAGGTATAAATGATGGATTGATTCGATTAAGAGATGAAAGGAAACGGGAAGTTTTCTATCGAGAATATATTACTGTTGTCAAATGAATGAGGAAGAAGTACCTCTCTGATTGATAATATTACATACGTAATTGGTTTAACTAGAATGAATGATTTTAGCTAAAAACTACTAAACTGCTTCAGCGCTTCAGAGAATTTTCTCAGACGCAGAAACTACTCTCAATTCACGTTTTTAACCCTCAAAAAGAGGGGGTGTTATATATAAGTTTAAAGTGTGTATCTGTGTGTATGTCTGTGGCATCGCAGTTCTTAAACGAATGGACTGATTTTGATGCAGTTTTTTTGTTTAAAAGCTGACGTGATCGAAGTGGTCCTTAGCTATCATTTATGAAGATCTGTTCAGATGTGTGAAGATCATCAGTTTTTATCTAGGTGATGAAGGGATGTGGGCGACTTGTACCAGTCTAATGAATTCGAAATTTGGTGCCCTGTAACTAAAAAAAAATGCGTCTACCCTCCTTCCCTTGGCTGTAATGTTGATATTTTAGGTCGGATTTTAAAACTTTTTGAGTTAGGTAAGTTAGAGAGAATCACTGCTTGCATTCTTTTTTTTTTTGTTTACTCACAAAAATAAATTGCATGCAGGATTTTGATGGACCAAAACGTCAAAACTACACCGATTTAGAGTAGTTTCATCTCAGATCAAAAATAAAAGGTAGGTTTAGTGTTAGAGCTTTGAAAACGGGGTGTTAAATAAATTTAAAAAAAGGCGAGGACCAATTTCTAACCAACTTTCAAAAAGTCCTGAATTCGACTGTATGTTTTTTTTGGGTGTATTATGTTTAGCGATTTCTTCGCCAATGTGAAGAGATGTATATATTTTTTTATTCGTTTGATAAAGCCTTCTTGGGAACACCATATAAATTAAATCAAAATGGGATGTACTTTTTGAGAAAAACAAAAATTAATAGCAAAACTATATCAAGTTGTTGCGATTGAAGTAGGTTTTTGTCGATTATTTGTATCTTTACCTATACAAGGTGTAAAAAATAATTGAGTAGGACCCGTTAACACGTCTCGGCTTCTACTTATCAAACTGAACTTTCCCCAGAGAACCCATAGTCAATTCGCAAAAAAAAAATTCGACGCTCCCTACAAAAATGCATACAATTGTTCAATCAGCTGATCGTTTTGTATCATCACATCAGCTCATATACGTCCCCACCGAGGGGCTCGAGCCTACCCTGAATTAGGGCGATCAGGCCATAGTCAACCACGCGGGCCCAGTGCGGGTTGGTCGACTTAACACACAACCTTCGAGTTTCTTCGCAGGCGTGTGCAGGTTTCCTCACGATGATTTACTTCACCGTTAAAGCTATCGGTAAGTATATATTATTATGTACGTAAGTTTTGAAAAACTCATTGGTACATTGGCCGTCCAGATTTGAACCCGGTACCTCTGGTTAGAGGGACCGAGTCGTTACCGGTTGAGCCACCGACGCTTTTTTATAAGAGTTTTGTATAAGAGTTCAAAAATTTTGTTGCGATTTCAGTAAACTTGTAGAACAAAATTTGTTCAGTTTGACAAGTTAAAGCCCCACTTAACGGGACCTATACACTAATTTTGTTACAACCTGTATAAGTAGTAGGAGAACCAAAGACTATGCCTAAAGTAACCGACATAGCTCACAGAATCGCTAAACTGAAATGGCAGTGGGCGGGCACATAGCTCGTAGAACAGAAGGCCTTTTGGGGCAGTAAAGTTCACGAGTGACGACCGCGCACCAGAAGACGTAGCATAGGCAGGCCTCGGGAAGACCTACTCACTAACGGGCGTTGCTCTATAACGCAATTGAATATTTGGTCAGTTTTTGCATAATTGTCATAAGTACAACTAGAACTTTCATTTTCCGTCTTACTCAGCCATTTCCCTTATCGCTTTTTTTGGTCACGATAAATAGTTTTTCAGGCGCTATAAATACATAACGCAACCACTTTCGCAGGCACACTAACATATTTAACATCAGAGGGTTGCCATTTATCCTTTAAACCAAAGTTTATCCATTTCCATTATCGTTACCAAATTTGTCATGACCTCCTTGTCTATAATTTGTTTTATATCAGTGACTAGCTGTTTCCCGCGGCTTTATCCGCGTGGACATAGTTTCTTTGACTTTTCGAGGGTGCGCAATGCGCGAGCCGCAAGCGGTTCGCGAGCGTGAAAAAAGTAGTCTATGTGTTAATCTAGATCCTAATCTGTCTACCTACCAAATTTCAGCCAGATCCGTTCAGTAGTTTTTGCGTGAAGAAGTAACAAACTTTCGCCTTTATAATATTAGTGTGACTGTCATCATCACCATCATATCAGCCGAAAAACGTCCACTGCTGGACAAAGGCCTATCCGCAGGATTTCCACGACGACCGATCCTGCGCTGCCCGCATCTATCAGTGATTGTGATTGTATTTTGACGTTATTAACAAAAATAGTGTAATTTGCACTAATTTAAACCGACTTCCAAAAAGCAGGAGGTACTCAATTCGACTGTATGTTTTTTTTATGTATGTTACCTCAGAACTTTTGACTGGGTGAACCGATTATCATGATTCTTTCTTTATTTTAAAGTTAGTGTTTTCCATGTGGTCCCATATAAATTTTATCAAAATCGGTGTAGTACTTTATTAGAAATTAACAAAAACCAAAAATAATAATGCAAAAATGTACTAAGTTGTTGCGATGAAAGTCGGTTTTTTAACGTGTTTAGCGTATTGAATAAAAATCTTGAACTTATATAATACAGCAATGAATATGAACGTAGATTATCACTTGAAGAATATTGGATGTGTTTAAGTGAAATCAATTAGCTGTGTCCGTATATAATAGTGTACACGCACGATCCGAACCGGAGCGTTCACTTTTCAGTGATGCAACATTTGTCAGAATCAAAAGTGACTATATTTAAGGTATGTTTACCACTTACACTCACGCTAGCACCACGCTAGTGTTTTGCTGTTTCGTAATAAGTTCTTCCGCCGCCGCCTCCTGTCCTATACGGTGAAAGAAAACATCGTGTGGAAACCTGCACACGCCTGCGAAGAAACTCGAAGGTTGTGTGTTAAGTCGACCAACCCGCACTGGGCCCGCGTGGTCGACTAAGGCCCGATCGCCCTAATTCAGGGTAGGCTCGAGCCCCTCGGTGGGGACGTTTATATGAGCTGATGTGAATAAGTTCTTCACGTCAATCATGTTTCACTTCGTTCACGAAGTTCCCACTGCTTACCATATCTCGGGAACGTTTATAACAATACAGACATTTTTTATTTTTTTTAATTAAAAATTTGAGTGTGTTTGAGTAAATTTTTTTTTATTTCAAAACGATAAATGAATATTATAATCTTGCAAATTTTCGTCATTCCCTCTAAGAAACTGTTTTATTTTTTTGTTTTATTAATAACTAGCTGTTTTCCGCGGCTTCACCCGCGTGGACAACGTGTCTATGACTTTTCGAGGGTGCGCAGTGCAAATAGCCTATGTTTTAATCCAGGTCCTAATCTGTCTACTAACCGGCAAACCGACTAGGAGTCGAAATGGTCGCCATGACCTAAATCATCATCATCATCAATCTGTCTACCTACCAAATTTCAACCAGATCCGTTCAGTAGTTTTTGCGTGAAGAAGTAACAAACATACCCACTCACAAACTTTCGCCTTTATATTATTAGTGTGATTTGAGTGCGTTTGACCACATTTCACCTGATGGTAAGTGACGATGTAGTCGAGGACGATACATGCAAACTTAAACATTGCCTATTCACTCTCGCCTTGAAGATCCCCAAATTGGAGGAGTCGGGAAACACAGACGCAGGCAAGTACTTCCACTCCATCGCTGTCCGCATAGTAAATGAGGCAGCGTATCGCTTCGTGCGTATAGGCTGAACATCAACATTTCAGTCATTTCCCGTAGTATTCCTGCGTGATCACTATACCTAGGCTAGGTAGCCTAGGTTGTCCACGGGCAACCTTTAACCGATGAAAAACATTTGTGCCTACCTAGAGACAATACTTGTATTATAGCTGACCTCGGACATACAACGGTCATGAAATGACATTTCTTAAAACAAATAACGGAACAAACAAAATCACGGCGAAATCCCATACGTTCGAGAACCAAACTATAACTAATCTGCATCAATTGGGTGACGAGGGGGTGAGGTCGGAATCTAGAGAGTGGTAGGGAGTGTCCATACTGTATGTTAATCCGTATTATAAACTTTGCTTATAGTTAAAACAAAAAGCGTCAAAAACTTCAATTGCAACAATCAAGTACAATTTTGCTGAATTTTTCGGTTTTTCATCATATCCTAAAAAGTACTACACCGATTTTCATAAAATTTATACGGGACCTACCTGTTAGCATACCTATCAAATAAAAAAAGAATCATGAAATTCTTTTAACAATTTGCGAAGATATCCCGTAACAAACAAACAAAAGCATACAGTCGAATTGAGAAAAGTTCTCCTTTTTTGAAGTCGGTTGACAACACTAAATTAAAAGCTAGCTTCTTATTATAGCTTAGCTACTGGAGAACTAGTTTGTTCAATATTCGGTGGGTAGTTCATTGGCCCATTTCACATGGGTGCGCGCGCATGCGCTCGTCGAACTGATAGATACTGTGCGCACGAGTGCCTGCGTTGACCAAAGCCTATCGGTTTCAGTTTTGCCAAACTGTTATATTAGTCTATGGTTGCGCTATTATCTGACTTCTGATCTTTAGCTAACCGGTATGTCACAAAGCTTCCAAAATGATCGACGATTTATCTCTTTCAAAACCCCCCCAGCCTTTGAGTACCTATACATTCCTAGCTTTGTAATTCAGTCCACTACTTATATCATCGTGTTCATAGACTAAAAAAAAACACCTATTTCAATATCTCGGTGCTTATTATACGACAAAACAGTATGACGGTTCGTTACATCCATTGCCGGTATATCTAAGTATCCTAGTTTGAAAACAAGAAGACACTGGGAAATGTAAAGCGTTCATTCTACAGTTACACGAGTAATCGTTTGGTGAAGTGGTTTTTGTTCGTGGATCTCTGTCTGCGGGGAGTCTAGTCCGCCGGCCGAAGTCAATGACAGACCTACTTTTATGAATTTGCGTCATGTAATTTTTTCGGCCGTTATTATAACTGGACGGACCATTGTGATTACTGATTGCAGGCAATAAGTAGTTCAATTACTCTATAAAGTATAATTATGGTATATTATTGTATCTGGATATTAAAGATTAATAACATTTTAATGCGTATCTTGAATAAATATGAAAAAAGCCGGCCAAGTGTGAGTAGGACTAGCACTTCATGGTTTCCGTTCCACCACATCTTTTTACACTACTACTACCACTACTACATAGTATCTACTAGTATCTACTAGTACTAGTGCTATACTACATATCTCTTGACTGAGCATAGAGGAGGGTAGCGGATAAAGCAGCGGAATATGTCCCGTTTATTACCGTTCCTATAAAATTTTCCCAAAATCCTTTCTAAGCGGATGCCTACGTCATAAAGCTATCTGTACGCCCAATTCCAGCCTGATCCGTTTAGTGTTCGAGCTTGTGCGTCGATGGATCAGTCATTCCGTCACTGTTTCCTTTTATATAATATATAGTTACAGGCAGCTGTGTATGCGTACATATGTTTTTACCAGGCAGGTAGACTCTGTAAGGGATATTTGTCCTGTCTATGCGAGCACTATCGTCGTCTCCCCTCAATCACCAGCACAGATAGGTATATATGCACAAATTTTCTTTAAAATTTTCATTCATAACTTTACTGTTGACCACTGAGGTGCATGTACGTTTTTCTTGGTTTTGGCTGAAAAACAGCGTTGTGAGTACTCTGCGACCCACAACATTTATGCTGAGCCTGGACCAGTTTCGCTAACTTGGCACCACTGACACTGTTTCATATTTTTTATATAAACTAGTAATATTTGTCACTAAGTTTTATTTATTGATGTGTAACATCTTTGCTCTCGCTTTCCTGCAATTTGTGGGAGTGATTTCGTGAAATGGGACGGAAGTGTGTAACATGGGACGGAAATGTGTAACAGGAAGTCGCGAAAGAGCGCGCTATTCGATCTGACGAATGAGCTTTGCTCTCGCTTTCCTGCAATTTGTGGGAGTGATTTCGTGAAATGGGACGGAAATGTGTAACAGTGATTTGTTACACATCATATGCGAGTACTGTAGGTCTCGCTCGTTTTTATTTGTTTATGTATTGTTAAAATGTATTGTGCCTTTTTAGTGACATAAAGTTTTATCTATCTATCTAGTATAATGACTAATAACCTAATTGACTAAATACCTATTCACATTATAATCAAAAGATATCAACGCGAGCGACATCATTGTGCTTTTGTCATTCAGTTCGGACTCCTTAGAGCGAGTACGACCCGCACTTGGCTGATTTTCATTATTTGTTGTTTTACTTCAGTATTAGTACTATAGTCACACCAAGTTTCACGCTTGTATGTATTACCGTTTTTACGATAGAGCTAAATCAAAAATACTATAAAAACACGTTTTTTTGTATGGAAACCCATTTTTTCACTTTTTTATTTTTTAGTATTAGTTGTTATAGCGGTAATAGAAAGACACATTCTGTGAAAATTTTAACTGTCTACCTATTACGGTTCATGGAAAACAGACCGCTGAGAGACGGACAGACGGACAGACAGCGGAGGCTTAGAATAGGGTCCCGTTGGTCACCCGTTGGGTGTAAGGAACTAGCGATGAGCCGAACATGGGTTTCACCGAATACGAACATTCGGCCGAATATTCGGTAAAACTTTTACCGAACCGAATATTCGGTACAATCATCGATATACATGTACTTACTAGATTTTGCGATCCGAAAACTGAGTTTGTTCGACTAAACTTGACTGCGGACAGTACACCTTACTTTAGTGTGGGTTCGACATTCAAGCTGTGTGGGCGCGTACGGAGCGGTACTAAACTAATAATACAAAAATAACTTGGATGTAAACAACACAATTCAGTTGTCAAGTAAATACAATTATTTGTTGGTCATGTGAATAAATAGCTTATACTTTTACACCCCAACTTGCCACTTGTGAATTTTAAATACTAAATCACACCAGGCTTATTTTCTAATCGTGTAACAAACATTTGTGTTTACGTTTCTTTTTATTGTAGTTTCCAAAACCGTTTAAGAACTATATTTTTTCTGTTTATAGATAAACAAAACACTTTCATGTAAGTTAATGAAGATGTGAATTGTGATTTATTAATGTAAATGTAATTAATGACATTTTGAATTGATCTTAAATAATTATATGAGATGTCATATATATATTTGTCTAATATCTCAGTAGACTATAATTAAATTAATTAGTTTCCTAACTCTTAATGTGTAGATTAAGTGATTAATCTCTTAAATTACAACCTGAAAAGTACAAACAAATTACTTATTTTCTTTATAAAGAACTATATTGGTTGAATAGGATAGGTTTAAACGTTTAATATAAATAAATATATTTTGCGACGCTATGCTGAGTAGAAACTAGAAAAAAATGTTATTTATAATCTACTAAACTACTAAGATGTTGTGATTTGATTCAGCTATTCTTTTACCAACCTACTTTAATCTATAATATAATAAAACTGTAACGGGGCCGTGTCTGTACATGAAATATTTTTGAAAAATAATAACTGTGGTGGACATTACTAACGATACAGAGCCCAAAACAACAACTTTTGGAATTTTTGTCTGTCTGTCTGTCTGTCTGTCTGTCTGTATGTTCGCGCATCACGCAAAAACTACCAGGCCGATTTTGATGAAATTTTGTATGGTGGTTCCTTATAGCCCGGGTTAACATATAGGATACTTTTTATCCCAGAAAATTCAAGAGTTCCCGTGGGAAAATCAAAAGTATTCATTTATAGAGTGGCTCACCACGCAAATGTGGCTTGACCTATTACAATCAAATTTTACACGTTGATACCCTTATCGCAAACTAAAACTAGGACATTGTGAATCCCAAAAAAATTAGGGTTCCTACAGGAATGCAAAAAATTGTATCTTTAGAATGACTCAACGTAACAATATGAAACCTTTACATTGGGATGGGGTGTTTTGAACATCATTGTATAGTCGGGTATTCTTTATCCCGGAAAACTAAAGAGGTCCCGTGGGAAATTATCTATCGATACATACAATAATAACAAAAGAGTACTTTTTTCTATATATTAGCTACACATACCAAACATTATAATCATAGTAGCAGAATGTCAATAGATGGCACTGCAGGGATAATAAAACGCGCTTAAGTTGTATTAAAACATTAAAATATTATTTCATACTTTTGAGTGGATTTCTTTTATGTATTTTTCAGCATACGCTACTTTTAACTCTGGAACTATGGTACGTAGCGATGTGTTTCATAGACGAACAGAGAGGTATTTTTTTACAGATTCCAATCGTGTAAAAAAATAAAAACACATAAATCGAGTTTAACATCTTTTTACAGGAGGCACAGATATGGGAACTCTTCTGACGGCGACTATTTGCGTGTGGCAGTTGCTCTCCGCCTGCAATATCAATATCTGTGAACCTCATCAATGTACTTGCGGGTCCTCGGTGGAGGCAATTGGCCATCACTCACTGAGTTGCAGTCGTGTTTGTAAAGATTACCACGTCACTAATTCCTTAATGACCTCACTCGGAGGGCACTGGTCTCGGCCAGATGGAATCTTTGATGCAGCCGCCGCCCGGTCTTTAGTCGATCTGATGGCAAAAGGCCGGAGGGTTTAAACAGGTGCTATGGCAGAGAGGAACGTGTTTGCTTTAGGAAGCCACTTTTTCTGCCTCACTCCTCACCCGTACGGTACTGCTGCTCAATTTGCGGTGAGAAAGAACCATAATAAGTACTCGGTATTGGAGGCAAATTACTGCTTTGTGCCGCTGGTCTGTGAGACAATCGGCTGCTGAACCCTCAGAGGCCTTTGCCTTCACAAAGAAGATTGGCCTTCGCCTTCGAGAGAGGAGATGTGACGTGAGGTCCTACCTGCTGCTAAGGTTGTCTATTGCCATCCAGCGCGGCAACGAGAAGTGCGTCTTGGGCTCCTTTGGAGCTGATACGACTCGAGGATTTGACCCATATTAATATTGTTAGGGAATTTTATTACTAGATTGATACCTATAATGATTTGAATTAGTTTTTTGATAATATAGGTATATGTGTTATTTCATCATATCAGTTTATATACTCCCCACCAAGCGGCTCGACCTGCCCTGAGTTAGGGCGATCTGGCCTTAGACGATCACGCGGGCCCATTGCGGGTTGATTGACTTCACACATAAGCTTCGAATTTCTGCGCAGGCGTGTGCAGGTTTCCTCACGATGTTTTTCTCACCGTAAGAGCGTCGGATAAACGTACATACCAGTATGAAATCGATATTCGTATAGATATTGGTAATTGGCAGGATTCGAACCGGACAGAATGTAGTGGCCCTAACCGTTTTGCCACCGACGCTCTATATTTTATTTAAGATTTAGAAATCCTTACTTTATATTATAAATGTGAAAATGTGTTTGTTTGTTTGTTACCTATTCACACTTCAACACCTCTACCAATCTTGATGAAATTTGGCATGCAGGTAGCCTGTATCATTAGGAATTAAATAGTAAACCTTTTATCTATGGAAATTATCATAGTCCGATGCAGTTCATGAGGAAACTAAAACAATACTCTTTGTTCGTTTTATTTAAAATCGTAACGAAAAAATGGATTGGTGTGATTTTTAGCACAGAGATGAGGTGGAAAATGATATAATTTACTAATAAGTATATCCTGAGATAGTTCCCGAGGGATCTGGGGACAACTGTTTTCTAAGCTCGCGCACGTCGGTGGCGTCGCAACGGAGCAACGGATTAAAGTGATTTTTTGTATAGAATTTGTTGAGGGGGTGGGAAGTGACAAAGACTGCTAATCCGAATAGCCCGATACAGTTCCTGAGGTACCTGGTGAAAACTCATGTCCACGCTTGCGAGCTGATTACGGATCGCGCACCACCCACCCTCAAAAAGAGTCATAAAAGCTATGTCCACGTGGGCGAAGCCGCGGGCAAAAGCTAGTTGAAAATAAAGCTTCAGTGACGACAAAAACAGAAAGCTACACTCTAAAATACTTACCTCATTACACTGTACACTCAAATCATGATAATACACGGGTCAATAACAGTAAAAACTTTGAGTATCACTTTGCCGAATATTAGGTGATTCAGCCGAATATTCGGCCGAATATGAATATTCGGTAAAGCTGCCGAATATGCCGAATACCGAATATAAAACGAATATTCGGCCCATCTCTATAAGGAACCCTAAAAACGACTTCAATCGCAACAAACAAGGAAATTTTTTTTTTTTCTAAAAAAGTAAATAACGTAATTCGATAAAATGTATATGCCATCTACCTATCAATTAAAACAGACAGACAGACGGACGGACAGGGAAGTCTTAGTAATAGGGTCCCATTTTTACCCTTTGGTAACGTAACTCGAAAAAAGAACCGTCTAAGTCGGTTCACAACAGGTCACTTTTTAGGGATTTGTTTTGCATCTACGAAACTATGGTGAAAAAGTTATATTTCTGCCTAAAGGAAGGAAATTTCGCCCAAAAAAAAATCAAGGCCTCGGTTATATGAAACGAGGGAAAACACCATTACTTTTATTTATGTGTTTACTCCGGCGGCAGACGCGAGGGGTGGGGGGTGCGTCCTGCCCCTGCGAGGGGAGCGACTAGGAACACGGTGTTTTACTGCGAGTACTAGTCATTTCAGTCACTTTTTGCACGCCAAATCTGGTTAAATAATAGAACTTCCTATATAATGTTAACAGCTTTATAACCATGTTTTATGCAAATAAATTTTCATTTCATTTCATTTCATTTTTATCACCTGTCAAAAACACAAGTTTGTTCTGCAATTATTCGCGTTACTGACATCATAGTGACGTCATAAGTGCCATAGTCTTATACGAACCAATTTGCTGTTTTTAATAAATATTAAATAAAAAAATGTGCAAATATTTTTGCTATTCTAGAAGAAATTCTGTGTGAATCTTGGTGTCAATATAGTACTAATACTGGAGTAAAACAAGAAATAATAAAAAGAGGCCAAGTGTGAGTCGTACTCGCGTTAAGGAGTCCGAACTGAATGACAAAAAAAGCATATATTGTCGCTCGCGTTGATGTCTTGTTTGTAATGTGAATAGGTATAATAGGGATGACGACAACATCAGAAATAAATTATGAACTCTTGATCACTAAATTGCCCTCCTACTTAAACTTCGGAAAACCTTCCTCGTTTTGTTTTCCATCAAGTTTCGATTTTTAATTCACCAAAATCACAAAATGAGTACATATATTACGCTGCTCCTCCATCCGATACTTTAAGTCTGCCGAACACCACCCCAACCCGCTACTCGTAAACGCCGCCGTTTACGAGCTACCCGCGAACCCCATTCGCGTAATCCGACGCCCCAGACATGTACTCACTGACCCCGACGACCCGACCACGCTAGCCGTAGCTGCCCTGACCCCGCCCCCTAACCCACAGAGAAACACTGCACCGACATTCTGCCCTCGCCGGCGAGGGCGGCGTCCCCCCGCTTCTGGCGCTTACCAGCGCTACCGGCATATACCAGGCCGCTTCTCTCCGATCCTCCCACGTCCAAGCAACGACCTAAGCCGAGGTCCGTGCCCACCTGGGCGCCCTTAGGCAGTTGCATCTTTTTGCTTTGCACTAGGTTGAGTGCCTTCCGTACTCGCCTCCCCTGCCCGGTGAAGTTGTAAAGGCCCCAATGGCCAACAACAAGCTGGTCCTTTCGAAAAAAAAAAAAAAAAAAATATTACGCTGCTAAAATATGACGTCACGCCTAGGTATTTCTAACATTTTTGGAACAAAATGTCGTTTTTGACAGATGATAAAAAGTAACTCAGATGACTAGCACTCGTCATTCCTATTGCCATTATACTAACTATGTAGTAGTGTGGAGAGGTGTGGTGGTGCGGAACCCTCGGAGTGCCAGTCCGACTCGCACTTAACCGCTTTTATTTGTCGTGTTTAGATAATTCGCATCTTAAACTCTTATTAAATAAGTATAACTAGTATTTTTATAGCCATAGGTAATTGCAGGTTTCATTTACATTAATGGAGGATAGGCAATATTCAGCTATCGAATTGAAAGTACAGTTAGATCGATTTGATGGACGCCTAGCCTAGCTATAAAAGTTAGGTTGCACAGTTAGATTTCCTGAGTAATTATTTATCGCTTTTGCTGTAGATGTGTAGGTTCATGTTTGCAATTACCTTCTTACGTGGTGGGTATGACGTACTGTATACATAACGTGACCATTTATTTTTTCATCAGAGCGGGATATCAGCGGAATTATGTAAAAAAAAACATTTTTAATATATTACTAGCGTTTATTAGAAAATGAATTAAACTGATTAGGTTGAACAACCCGCACTGGGCCCGCGTGGTCGACTAAGGACCGATCGCTCTAATTAAGGGTAGGCTTGAGCCTCTTGCTGGGGACGTATAACATGAGCTAATATGATGAACACTGAATAATAATTAGGATTATTTGGTAAATAAAATAATAGGTATATACTTAAATTAATTATCGTTTGGTCTGTTTGCGAAAGCGGGACGTTTTTGCCCTCGCTGGGGACAGCGGGAGAGACAGCCTGAAAGTGGGACTGTCCCGCCCAAAGCGGGACGTATGGTCACGTTATGTATACAGGGTGAAGTTTAATTAGTTCTTGATAGCAGGATAAGAATATACTCGTGATTACAAACAAATTTCCCAAAGAAACTATATGTCAAATATGATAAAAAAATATAATTTGGTCCTTAATACATTTTTGCCAATTTGATAACTTATTATAGTTATTATGTATCGAGGACTAAAAATTTTTTTGCGATTCGACATATAGTTTCTTTGGAAAAGTTGTTTGTAATCACTAGTACATGCATATCTTTTGTTATCAAGAACTAATTAAAAGTCACCCTACACAATGCGTGAGTCATTTGTGTACATAACTTGAGTTAGTTCACTTGGAACTTAGATACCTACCTGATTCCATATTATCGTTATTTTTCATTTGTATGTGTGTCGCAGCCGTCTAGCTTAATAAGACATTCAATGTCCTGCCTTTTAACTAAATGGCGCCGTTCAACTAACTGCCTGAATGATTATGAAGCCATTGAATTAAACGCCTAGGCAAATGTCTTGGATCGATAAAATTCAAGCTATGCTAGCCAGGTAGTTTAAATTCACACCTCAGGAGGAGCACTCCTCCCTTAAGAGGGGAGGTGGGAGGAAAAAGGGGACATTTCATATTCAAACTAACACTACCTAACCAACCTAAGCATATGAGTCGGGGGTTTTCCGAAATTCCGAGCTCGCTTCGCTCGCTCCCGGTCTAGTTTCGATTGTTCCATTTCTCAGTCGACAGAGCCCCTTCGGAGCTCCTACTTCTGTATTCGCTTCGCTCGTTTAATGAATAGCCAAAGCATCGGGCAGCCAAGTCATTAGATGTATTATCATTCAGGCAGTTAGTTTAATGCCGCCATTTAATGAACCGGCTAGGCAGTTAAATCATTTTTTTTTTCTACTGATGAAACTGAACAACTTGCCCCGACAATCAGAGCAATAAAAACTTTTTGGTTTTGGCTAATTTAACCAGCTGTTGGCTGCGACATAATATGTGCAGGGTGTAACAATATTGGTTTAGGACCCGTTAACTGGGACTTCTACTCATCATACTGAACAACTTTCCTCAAGGAAACCATAGTCAATTCTAAAACAATTTGAATTCTCCATATTAAAATGCACAACATTTGTCGATCAGCTGATCGATTTCTACGAACAGTTAGTTTTTTTGCGATTTCAGCAAATTCATAGAATTATAGTTGTTCAGTATGATGAGTAGAAACCCCAGTTGGACCAATGGGACCTAAATCATTTTGGTTATACGAATAGTTGTCGAAAACGCATTGGTACGTGGCAGGATTCGAACCACGACCTCCCGGGCAGGAGGTAAGCGGCCCTAGCCGTTACACCACCGACGCTCTTTTTATCTATATTTAATTTATACTCTACTAGCTACTAGGTTTTGCCCGCGGCTTCGCTCTCGTGGACATCTCTTTAATGACTGTCTTTGAGAGTAAGTGGTGCGCGCTCGCAAGCGTGGACTTGAGTTTTCTCCAGATCCCTCAGGAACTATAGCGGGCTATTCTGATTAGCAGTCTATGTCACTTCCCATTCCCTCAATCAATTCTTTACAAAAAACACTTCGATCCGTTGCTCCGTTGCGACCCCGACTAGACGTGTGCGAGCGTGGAAATAAGTTTTCTCCAGATCTGTCAGGAACCATGGCAGGTTATGCTCATTAGTAAATTATGTCATTTCCCACCCCCTCAACCATCTCTATGTGAAAAATCCATTGAATTACTACTACTACTACTACGTAGTAGTAGTAATTCAATGGAAAAATCACAACTATCCATTGTTCCGTTGCGATGTTATAGAAATTAACCAAAAAAAGGAGAGTTTTTCAGTTCCCACAGGAACTGCATCCGACTATGCTATTTTCACAGAAATAAAAGTAGCTTAAGCTATTTCCTTTCCCGTGAAGCAGGCTACCTGCATGCCAAACTTCATCAAGATTGGTCGAGGTGTTCAAGCGTGCAAATGTAACAAACACATTTTGTCATTTTTTAATTTTTCATTTTTTTTCCAATTTGAGTGCGTTTGGCTCACCTCGCCTGATGGTAAGTGCCGAGGGGGCGTCCATAAATTACGTGAGGCTTTTTTCAGGATTTTTTGACCCCCCCTCCCCCTCTGGTGAGATTTCGTGAGATTTTCCTCAACTCCCTCCCCCCTCCCCAAATCTCACGTAAGATTTTTTAAAATTTGTATTTTGGCTGGAAACGCGTTGGATTATAAAAAGTCTAATAAAAGTTTGATGAAACACGAATTTTTTCAATCTTCAAACTGCTATAACTTTTAAATGAATCAACCAATTTTCACGCGGTTTGCGGCGATTGATGTAGTTTTTTAAGCTTAATAAAAAATATATCTGATGAACAAAATTTGATTTTTTGAATAAAAAAAATAAATTTATCTGATAAAACATTTCGGAGTTATTACAAAAAAAAAAACGCAATCGAAGAGCTACTGTGCTGCTCTGCGGGGTTCGGACAAATACGACAAACACTGTTGTGTGAAATTTCCCCATATTTTCATTCTAGATTTTTTTTACTTTGATTTAACTTTATTTTTTCGCAATTTTACACCGTTTTCTACAAGAAAACAAATTACGTGTTATTTGCTAAAACCCCCCTCTCCCCCATGTGAGATTTGGAAAGATTTAGCTTGACCCACTCCCCCCCTTAAACACCTCACGTAATTAATGGACGCCCCCCGATGCAGCCGAGGATATAACACGCAAGCTCAAATAGTGTCTATTCACTCTCGTCTTGGAGATTCCTAAATTATACGAATCGGGGAATACATACGGATAATTTATAATATTAGTAAGGATACATGTTATAAAGAGGTAAACTTTGTATGTATCTTTAAACCAATCATCCGATTTTTGATAATCTTTCACCAATAGCTTTTAGTTTCAATGTATATTGTAATAATGACCATAAAAACAAAATTTTATACCACATTTTCTGATAGCTGGATTTTCAGGCCTGCTTGTATGTATGTACAGTAAAACCTCGGTTTACGCTACCTCACTTTGCGCGACTTCGTTATAATGCGGTTTTTGAAATTCGCGCTATTAAAAAAAATCAAAAATATATTCTGGTCTAGAGATGTTGGAAAGTTCGGACAGTGATGTCAACCGTGTTTTATATCTGCGGCAATCCATAGAAAACGGTGTTACTTGCTACAAAAAAATTTACATGAGCGCAAGAAAAATTCCACTTAAAAAACGTAAGATGAGTATTTCTATAATATGAGTATGTAAATCGTTTTTTTGTAAGCTTAAGGCAATAAAAGTAAATTTGTAATTTATTTTGCTTGTTATTTCATTGACCTCGTTATACACGTATTTTGCTTAGCGCGAAATTGATCGGAACGCATCCTTCGCGTAAACCGAGGTATTCTGTATATGTATACACATGTATAATACACATCTCATAGTACCCAACCAATATGTCTTATTCATTCATCTAAAACGTTTCATGTTCACCGTTTCCAGGACATGATCGCAATTCGCACGTGTGACTCTTCCTGCCAGAGGCGCGGCGGCGCGACGCGTCTGCGCGTGCGCCGCTGGGGGCGGACGGAACACTTTATAGTATGATAATTGTGTCCTGCCCGTCCGTAGTCCGTACATCGCAAGGTCGCTTCATGGCCGCTAACTATATCAATGCGCAAATTGACGCGCATATGCGGGGGACTTTTCTTATAAGATATGGTTAGGAAAAAAGTCGCGTAAAATACGAATGCCTGTGATTTTTGACGTGAAAACGTCTAATAAACCGATGGACGCCGCCTGCACGCACGAAAAAGGATGACTTATAGTCCCGTTACGCTCATTGTCCCGTTACGTTATGGCGTTGTCGCGTTAAACTATCGTCCGTAAACCGATTTTCTATTATTCATCATAATAAACATAACATTACAGAATAAATCCATTTCGTCAGATTTATCACATTTCGTCACATTTATCATTATCATATTAAACTTAAATAAGTAAAGATCTAATACATCATATTAAAATAGAAAGTTAAGTCATCAAACATTAATTCTTCACATATCTGCACACTATCTGCTGATCTAAGTTTATAATCCTTTCCCTCTAATATGGTTGAGGAGAGCGAGGGCTGACTCTCGCGTTATACTCGTGACTGGGTGCTGTCCGTGTGAACTGGCCTACTCTTGTCAAAGGCATTAATGACAGCCAAATGATTTTAATGTATAACTTCTCGTGTCATATTGTTTTCATGTTTTTACGCTTTATTTTATATCAGTGATTGTATTTTGACGTTATTGACTATTAATTGTTTATTTATCACAAATGACATGTATAATTACGTAATAACAAAACATTGTGAGGTTCAGCACATTTAGTCATTAGTATTTAGTTATGAGTACCAGAAAGAGTCACAAGCGTCGGGGGCTCAACCGGTAACGACTCGGTCGTCCTAACCAGAGGTGCCGGTTTCAAATCCGGACGGCCAATGTACCAATGAGTTTTTCGTAACTTACGTACATATACTCTCCGATTGCTTTAACGGTAAAGGAAAACATCGTGAGGAAACCTGCACAACACACCTGCGAAGAAACTCGAAGGTTGTGTGTGAAGTCGACCGAACCGCACTGGGCCAACGTGGTCGACTAAGGCCCGATCGCCCTAATTCAGGGTAGGTTCGAGCCCCTCGGTGGGGACGTATATGAGCTGACATGATGATGACCAGAAATAGTGTTATTTGCACCTATTTTGAATAAACATTTTGAAATCTTGACATATTTTTCACATTGAGATTCTTATTATTTTTAACCGACTTCAAAAAAAGGGGGAGGTTTCTCAATTCGACCGTATATATTTTTTTTATGTGTTCACGGATAACTTCGTCGTTTATAAACCGATTTTGATGATTCTTGTTTTGTTGGAAAGGAGATATCCCAAGGGTGGTACCATGATAAGAAAACCCCGATCTATTGCGTCCCAGAGAAATCGAGGGGAACCTTAGTTTCCTGTTTGAAGTCGGTTTTTTTTGTTCAAAATTATTCTCATATTCGTACATGTTAAGATGATGAGAGAAACAAAGTTAGTAAATAAGTTCCCTTCCTATAACAGACGACCCCGAATCCTTCTTGTGTGGTATCTAAACATCCAATGAATGGAGTCTATTCAAAATTAGCCAGTCATAAATCACTGTCCAGTTAAGTAAACGAACAAACAGAATAGTCGTCACGTCATATGTATAAAGCTTTTCAGTGCCGGAGCGGTAGTTGTTCTTTTTTGTTATTAGTAGTTCTAGATTGTTTTTGTTTTATTTACATTAAATCACTATCACTATCACTACATAGTATAAAACAAAGTCGCTTGCCGCTGTCTGTCTGTCCCTATGTATGCTTAGATCTTTAAAAGTACGCAACGGATTTTGATGGGGTTTTTTTTAATAGATAGAGTGATTCAAGAGGAAGGTTTATATGTATAATACATGCATAATATAGGAGAGAAACACTGATAAATTTAGAGGTTATGTGGCGACTTTGTCTCACATACGCCTGTCATAAAATAGCTAATCTTGTAATGTTTTTTCTCTAGTATGCACCTAACTGTAAATTGTAAATGAATGTTTTCTTTTGTTGCGAACCTAACTTTTGTGTCAATAGAAATATTTTTAACAGTATAGTTTTACGATATTTGTCATTTCTAAATAACCATTAGGTATTCTGTCGACAACCGTTATTTAGATCCTTTAGTAATAATTGGTATTGTGCAATATATATGTTTCTCAAAGAACAACAGGCATTGTCTAATATAACTTCTTTGGCCGTAACGAATGTAACCCTTGCTTTTGTATTTCGTCGGCTTTCTAATTTCGCGTAAATTTTAATTGTTATGTTGTCACTATTTTTCTGTTTGTATAATATCCTTTTGTGTGTATGTCCCGTTTAGAAAGCGTCCGATGAAAACCGTTAGCTAGCTGCGATTATTGTGTAGCTACGTTCGTTACTGAGTCAGCATCAAACCACGGTATAGCTCGGACGTTTTCTCACATGTACTGAGATCTTTATTATACAGTTATCGTACTATATTTGACGAACTTTTAATTATCTCCGACGCACTCCACACCCTTGTACGTAGCGCGCGACAGTGGTGACCCCGACGTGATCCATTCGGTTATCGTGCGCCTAAGGTGTGTGTGAAGTTTTAATTGTATACGCGTCGTGTGTTAACGAACCTGTGTGACATTTTGTGACTTTTTAAGTGAACTTTTTAGTGCCGTAAAAATGCCTAACGAAAATCACCCTGTAGAAGGCGTCAATGGCCCCGCGAAGCATGTTTTGTGGCCGCGGATGGCTCAATTTAATACGGCGGACCCTGAGACCTGGATGAAGTGTGCTGAGAGCTTTTTACGCATGTCTCAGGTGACGGACCCCACCGAAAAATGCCTGTTCATTATAAGCAAAATGGATTCCCCTGCGCTCAGAGAGGTGAGCGATCTAATCGCCGACTTATCAGTGCTGACGTTAGACCAATACGAACAACTTAAAGGAAAAATCGTGAAAAGGTTTGGAGAGTCGCAGACGGTGAAAACACAGCGGCTTTTAGAAGGAGAAGAGATAGGTGACCGCACCCCATCTCAGTTCCTGAGACATTTAAAATCCTTGGCGGGCAGTGCTATGTCAGACGACGTGCTACGTGTCATATGGACAAAGGGCCTACCAAACGAAATGCAAGCGGCAGTGGTGGCGAAACGAGACACGCCGCTAGAGACGCTTGCGGAGATTGCCGATCTCGTTGCGGAGAATACAAGGCTCCGATGCGTGAAGCCATCGCCGACAGTAGCAGCCATTACCCATGCAGACTCCGCCCACGATCGCATCCAGCAGTTGGAAGGCGAAATAGCTGAAATAAAAGGATTGTTACGAAATATGTCAGGTCAGTTGCAAGCTTCTAACGCGGTGAGGGACGCGAGGTCACGTACACAATTCCGCTCGCGCGGTCACTCGAGGCGACGCTCATCGTCAAGGACCCGACCGGAAAATTGGTTATGTTGGTACCACTACAAATTTGGATCAAAGGCCAACACCTGTGTACAGCCGTGCGCGTACAAACCGCCGCCGGGAAATGCCAGCGGGAGCCATTAACGGCGGATGAGATCAACTCCCACACAGCATCACGCCGCATTTTTCTCACAGACGTGGACAGCAAGGTGAGGTTTCTGATAGATACGGGCGCAGATCTTTGCGTGTACCCGAAAGCGCTAGTTCATACGGCTCGCAACATGTCTGCCTATGAGCTAGTCGCGGCCAATGGAACCCCAATTCCTACATATGGTACAGTCGCTCTAACACTTAACCTAGGTTTAAGGCGAGACTTCCCATGGATTTTTGTTGTGGCTGATGTTGAGAAACCGATCATCGGTATGGATTTTTTAGCACATTATAACCTGATGGTCGATGCAAAAAATAAAAGCCTTGTAGACGCGACCACTGGTCTCAAGTCCAACGGACAGACAACACGGTGTGAGCAGTTTACGGTAAAAACCGTGACCGGTACTTCACCGTATCACGACCTCCTGGCTAAGTTTATAGATATCACGCGCCCAGATGGAGTCGTGAAAGAGGTCAAACATAATACGAGGCACCACATACTGACCACACCGGGACCGCCAGTGGCACAAAAACCACGCCGCTTAGCTCCAGATCGACTCATAGCGGCTAAAAAAGAATTCGAAACTATGGTAAAGCTAGGAATTGCCCAGCCATCAAAAAGCCCTTGGGCCGCACCACTAGTTATGGTACAGAAACCCACAAATGGAGAAAAGCCGGAAAAACTTTCACCTTTCACCGGGCCGGAAACCGGGGAACAACAAACCGTGAAGCATCGTGCCTGTGGAGATTATCGCGGGTTAAATAATAGAACTGTTCCTGATAAATATCCAGTGCGTCATATACACGACTTTTCACAGTGTCTAAACGGTAAAAAAGTGTTTTCAAAAATTGATTTAATCCGCGCCTTCAATCAAATACCTACAGCCGAAGAAGACATTCCGAAGACGGCGATAATAACACCGTTCGGGCTATTCGAATTTAAATTTATGACGTTTGGTTTGCGCAACGCAGCGCAAACCTTCCAACGGTTTATGGATGAAGTGCTCAGTGAGTTAGAGTTTTGTTACTGTTTTATTGACGATATATTAATCGCATCAAATGATGAAACCGAACATTTAAAACACCTAAAGATAGTATTCAATAGATTAAGACAATACGGTGTAGTAATTAACCCGTCAAAATGTGTATTCGGCCGAACCGAAATCGACTTTCTCGGCTATTCAGTATCGGCCGACGGTACCCGCCCGCTACCTGAGAGGGTCGAAGCTTTGCGCATGTACCCATTACCCGAAACCGCTAAGGGCCTCAGACGGTTTTTAGGTATGCTAAACTTTTATAGGAGGTTCATACCTAATGCCGCCGCCAGCCAAGCTAGCATTAATAAGCTTCTGGGCGATAAAAAAGGCAAAACGCCAGTCACGTGGACTGAAGAAACAAAAAATGATTTTTGTTTATGTAAAAATAGTTTAGCACAAGCGACATTATTAGCCCACCCAGGTGTTAATTCTGAAGTAGCCCTATTTTGCGACGCCTCGGATAATACAATGGGCGCCGCCTTGCAACAAAGGACAGATAACGGCTGGGAGCCGATTGGGTTCTTTTCAAAGAAATTAACGCCCACCGAACAAAAGTATTCGACATACGATCGCGAGCTACTTGCTATCTACGCTGCAATAAAATACTTTCGGCATTACTTAGAAGCGCGTCCTTTTGTCATATTTACTGATCATAAACCAATTACCTACGCGTTTAGTAAGAAAGACCAACAATGCTCGCCTAGACAATTCCGTTATTTAGATTTCATAGGCCAATTTTCGACTGACATTAAACATATCAGCGGGGAACATAATATTCCAGCTGATACATTGTCACGAATTGAGTCGATACAGAAGGGCATAGACTGGGAATCACTCGCGACTTCACAAAAGAACGACTCACAATTAAAGTCATTAATTGAAAACAATAGCTCTTCGTTGCAGTTACAACTTATCTACCTGTCCGATAGCGACCAGCCAGTTTATTGCGATGTCTCTACGCGAACTGCGAGACCCTACCTAACAGAACCGTTCAGAAAAATCGCGTTTGATACTTTACACCGGAATTCACATCCGGGTGCGCGAGCCACGAGCAAGCTTGTTTCCAAACGTTTTGTCTGGCCTTCTATGAACTCAGACTGCAAACAATGGGTAAAAGCGTGCATAGACTGTCAAAGGTCAAAAATAAATAGACACGTCGTAACTGCACCTGGCACATTCGCGCTGCCATCATCTCGTTTTGAACACATACATCTGGATATAATTATTATGCCCGTTAGCGAGGGATACAGATATTGCCTAACTTGCGTAGATCGGTTTTCAAGATGGCCTGAAGCCATTCCGATAATGAATCAAGAGGCGGAGACAGTCGCACGCGCATTTTATTTTAATTGGATAGCTCGTTTTGGTGTTCCGCTTAACATAACGACAGACAAAGGACGGCAATTCGAGTCACACCTATTTAGAGATCTAAATGCCCTAATAGGTACGCAACACTTTAAGACCACTGCCTATCACCCAGCTGCAAACGGTATGGTAGAGCGTTTTCACCGACAGCTAAAAAGCGCTATAATGTGTCACGGATCTAACAGTACCAGTTGGACGCGAATATTACCGACTGTTTTGCTAGGCGTTAGAACCGCATGGAAGGATGACCTCCAAGCTACTTCCGCAGAATTAGTTTATGGACAGAGCTTACGTCTTCCAGGACAGTTCTTAGGAACCGATACAATACCTAGACCGTCGCAAAATGAATTCGTTAAAGAACTATGTAATAACTTCAGACAGCTTAAACCCATAGCTGGAGCGAGCCACGGCCAGAAAAGTACCTTTATCTATAAAGACTTAGCTACGACTAGTCATGTCTTTGTTCGAGATGACACAATCAGAGCAGGTCTTCAACAACCATATAACGGACCTTTTAGGGTGGTTAGCCGAAAAGAAAAAACGTTTGTCTTAGACATGCGCGGTCGCGAGATCGCGGTTTCAGTCGATAGGCTAAAGCCAGCTTACGTGTTAAGGGAAACGGCACATCACCCCGAGAATAGCTTAAGCGACTCTGAAGACACCGTAATACGGTACAATAGCCATCCCCAACAGGGTAATAATGGGAACAATGGGAGCGGTACCTCTGAGGCGCACACGCCGAGCGCCACGCCAGATTCAACAGGTGTTAGGCATTCAAATATTCCTCGACGCACAAACAGGTGTGTCCGCTTTCCAGATTTTTACCAAGCTGGTTTTGCGTGATTTATATCATGGCGTTAAAATTTTTTTTTTTCGTGATTTAGATCATTGTGTGTATTAAATAATCTGTAAATCACTGGAGAGGGGATACTGTGGCGACTTTGTCTCACATACGCCTGTCATAAAATAGCTAATCTTGTAATGTTTTTTCTCTAGTATGCACCTAACTGTAAATTGTAAATGAATGTTTTCTTTTGTTGCGAACCTAACTTTTGTGTCAATAGAAATATTTTTAACAGTATAGTTTTACGATATTTGTCATTTCTAAATAACCATTAGGTATTCTGTCGACAACCGTTATTTAGATCCTTTAGTAATAATTGGTATTGTGCAATATATATGTTTCTCAAAGAACAACAGGCATTGTCTAATATAACTTCTTTGGCCGTAACGAATGTAACCCTTGCTTTTGTATTTCGTCGGCTTTCTAATTTCGCGTAAATTTTAATTGTTATGTTGTCACTATTTTTCTGTTTGTATAATATCCTTTTGTGTGTATGTCCCGTTTAGAAAGCGTCCGATGAAAACCGTTAGCTAGCTGCGATTATTGTGTAGCTACGTTCGTTACTGAGTCAGCATCAAACCACGGTATAGCTCGGACGTTTTCTCACATGTACTGAGATCTTTATTATACAGTTATCGTACTATATTTGACGAACTTTTAATTATCTCCGACGCACTCCACACCCTTGTACGTAGCGCGCGACAGTTATTTTTTTGCGCTTGCATTGCAAACGATGGCTGAACCCTACGAGATAGTTCAAAATAATGTACTAAAGTATTGTGCAACTTAAAAAGTTCTACAAAAAAGTCCGCGATGATATATGTCTATCTCTTAGTTATAACCCACAATAACCATTTTTACACTCACCCTCAAAGACAGTCATTAAAACGATGTCCACGTGGGCGAAGCCGCGGGTAAAAGCTAGTAATTTAAAATTTTATGCATCTCGTCTTTTCAGCTCATGACCAGTAACAATGATTTCGATGTAGGAGCAAGTTCTATCGGAGTGATGTTAAAGATGAGATTTTCGTATAATTTAGGAATCTTCAAGTCGAGAGTGAATAGGCACTATTACTATAGGATGTAGCACGCGAACCCGCGTGGCTAACGAGGTTGTGCGGTACGCAAGCCCCAAGCTGCTCAAGATATATTTTTAACTTACATTATTTTGATCATGGAGGGTCATTCTAAAAATTGGTAAAAGATAAAAATTTTTTGACGTGAATTTTTTTTTTAATTTAAATTTTTTAACTTAAAAACATTAAAAACACGCTTGCGTGTTACATCCTCGGCTGAATCGGCACTTACCATCAGATGAGGTGCAGCCAAACGCAATTAAAATTTTTAATTAAAAAAAAAGGATTTTTCACTTCAAAAAAATAACTTTTACCAATTTTTAGAATGACCTCTTTGATCAAAATGATGTAAGGTAAAAATATATCTTGAGCAGCTTGCGGCTAGCGTACTGCACACTTTCGATAGCCAAGCGGGCAAAACTGTTGACAAGAGCTCATTGAAGTATAGTTTAGGTGATCTGATTGATCTTACTTACTTACATACGTAACGTTAGTTCCAAATTGTATTGGAGAATCTTGGTTAGAACGTTTGTGGATTTGACATCCACATTAGACGTGAAAACCTATAAACTTTGAGGTAAAAGAAGGGTAAAAGCTTTAATTTTTAATAAAAAAAAATTTAACCGCCTCCGTAGCTCAGAGGCAAAGTTCACTGGCTTAACACAGCAGGTCGCGGGTTCGATTCCCGGCGGGGTCAATTGTAAGAATCGGTTTGGTTGGTGGTAGGGCATTTTATAAGCCCGCCTGGCTAGCTACCACCATCTTATCTAAGTCTTGCCTCCAAATATCAATGTTGATATCATTGGTGTGTTCCGACATGAAGATAAGATAGCCTGTTCCCCATTGTGTTGGGGAATCTAGGTAAGCCCGCTTCCATCTTCGGCAACATCGTCACTTACCACCAGGTGAGATGTTGTCAAGGGTTTACCAATTGAGAATAAAAAAAAAATTTGAAAATAATTTAAATTATTTCGTGTTATTTTTAGCAAACTCTTTCATTTGATACTCATATCATGGGGGTCGCAAAAAAATAACTGGCACACCATCTTTGGGAGTCCGCCATTATGGATTTAGAATGATGTCACTTAGCTAACCGTGCATTATTCTCCACTTAACGTGTATGCAAAATTTCAGCTTAATCGGAAACTGGGAAGTGTTTCTAATTTAGCTTCCAAAATTGGTCTCAAACTATACAGGGTGTAAAAAGACCTCTTCCGGAAAGTTAAACTGGGGCTTCTACTCATCATACTGAACTATCCCCACGGCACCCATAACGAATTCTCAAAAAAAAATTTACTTCTCATACAAAGTTGGCAGATCAGCTGGCTGATTTGTATGAAAAGTACATTTTTTTTGAGAAATCAGTATAGGTTCCTTGGGAAAAGTTGTTCAGTATGATGAGTAGAAGCCCCAGTTTAAGTTTCCGGGAGAGGTCTTTTTACACTCCCTGTATATAAGGCCTAAAAAATTAGATGAAACTATTTGAACTGGTAATTCTACCCATGAAACTGAACAACTTTCCCCAAGAAACCCATAGTCAAATCTCAAAAAAAAATTTGAACTTCCCATACTAAGTTGGCTGATCAGCTGATCGAGTTAGTATGGGAGAGACATTTTTTTTTGCGATTTGACTATGGGTTCCATGGGGAAAGTTGTTCAGTTTCATGGGTAGAAGCACCAGTTAAAATAGTTTCAGCTAATTTTGTTACACCTTATATAATAAACTAACACGGCAAGTTAAAAAGCTTGTAATAAAACCAAGAGCTGCAGTTATTTAAGAAATGTTGGTTGTTCCTTTTTTGCTGACAGTACCATGAGGGACGCAGCAATTTTAATTTGATTGTATGAAGATTGATCGCATACCCCGAGCAAGTCGGATTATTTTGTTTGTCCACAACAAACCGCTGCGCAGGAGTGCCCGTGACGCTGCATTTGGCGGGTGCATCAGGGTATAGGGATCAGGCGCACCGGAAGTCCCTGTTTGTCGACTACTGACTATACGTATGTAAGCACAGGCATAGGGCTTTCTGTTGTATGTGCAAGGTAATCGTAGATTATTATTTTTTTACACAAAAAACCCGAACAGTTGCGAGCCGGCTCGTGCACCGAGGGTCCCGTACAAGCACACGCATATGGATAAAAACAATAAAAATAGCAATTATAGTCCGTTCGCGTTAAGAACATAGTGAGTCATCGTTGTCCGCCGGCCTGGCCACGCCCCCCAGCCAATTAAAATGCTAGAAATTAGAAAGTCGAGTTCACAGTGACCAGTTGAAATCTGACCTTCGAACAAAACGGTTGTGTATTTTGCGTGACTCGTTCAACAATAAATTTTGAAAATGAATACTTCACCAATTCGAAAGAATAAAAGTGGATCAATAATCCATAGCGGAGAGAGACGCATAATTTACAATGTTTATAAATAATAGATTGGCTTCAAAGCAAAGGCAAATCCATGGACATGACTTATTTAAAAAAAGAATTATTAATGAAAGTTGCCGAAATCGCCCCACAATATAATAAATATTTAATAGATGAGACTGCCAAAAGTAATGGAATTACAATTCTTCGCCTGCCGCCTTACCATTGCAAACTAAACCCAATTGAATTAGTGTGGGCCCAAATAAAAATTTATGTTGGTGCCAATAACTCCACGTTTAAAATGAGTGACGTAAAAAAATTATTATAAGACGCAATAGCATTAATAGACGCTAATCGTTAGAAGAAGTGCTGCGACCACGTGATACGAGAAGAAAATACCATGTGGCATTTGGATGACGTCATGGAACACGCAGAACAAAATTCTTTCATAATAAATGTAACTGAAGAATCTAGCGATACTGAATAGTGATTTAAGTAATTTTAAGACATTTTTTTTCCATTAAAAATAATTTAATGTTTAAAAAAAATGTTTGTACTTTTTCTCCACTGTGAATACACCCTCATCCTGTAGTTGCACTGATGACTCACTATTTTCTTAACGCGAACGGACTATAGTACATTAATGATGTATTAATATTGAACTTATAATGTTAGATTAGGTGTATTCAATATGTTAACACCTAATTACAGTTATTATATCAGCTCATATACGTCCCCACCGAGGGGCTCGAGCCTACCCTGTATCAGGGCGATTAGGCCTTAGTCGACCATGCGGGCCCAGTGCGGGTTGGTCGACTTCACACACAACCTTCGAGTTTCTTCGCAGGTCTGTCAGGTTTCCTCACGATGTTTTCCTTCACCGTTAAAGCAATCGGTAATGATACGTACGTAAGTTTTTGAAAAACTCATCGGTACATTGGCCGTCCAGATTTGAACCCGGTACCTCTGGTTAAATGGACCGAGTCGTTACCGGTTGAGCCACCGACGCTTCTAATTACAGTTACGAATATATATTTTTGATCCCGGAAAATCGGGGGATTCCCGAAGGAATCGAAATCACCCACTGTTTTTCCTTCAATTAGGCATGTTAAAAGAGCGTCGGTGGCGTAATGGCTAGGGCCACGTACCAATGTGATCTCGAATTTAGATTTCATATGTACCAACCCGCACTGGGCCCGCGTGGTCGACTAAGGCCTAATCGCCCTGATTCAGGGTAGGCTCGAGCCCCTCGGTGGGGACGTATATGAGCTGTAATGATGATGTACGTATATTTAACCGAAGGTAATTTTATTTAACCGCCTCCGTAGCTCAAAGGCAAAGTTCACAGGCTTTACACAGGAGGTCGTGGGTTCGATTCCCGGCGGGGTCAATTGTAAGACTCGGTTTGGTTGGTGGTAGGGCATTTTCTAAGCCCGCCTGCTGGCTACCACCACCTTATCTAAGTTTTGCCGCCAAATATCAATGTCGATATCATTGGTGTGTTCCGGCATAAAGATAAGATAGCCAGTTCCTCATTTCGTTGGGGAATCTTGGTAAGCCCGCTTCCATCTTCGGCAACATCGTCACTTACCACCAGGTGAGATGTTGTCAAGGGTTTACCAATTGTGAATAAAATAAATCTGCACACGCCTGCGAAGAAACTCGCAGGTTGTGTGTGAAGTCGACCAACCCGCACTGGGCCCACGTGGTCGACTAAGGCCCTATCGACCTAATTCAGGCTAGGCTCGAGCCCCTTGGTGGGGACGTATAAAAGCTGATATGAGTAGGCATGTTAAATATCGCAGGTATGTTGGGATGTCGATGTAGGTATATCGGGCATGCGAAAACTATGAACAGTTTTTTTTCAAAACAGTTTTAGCATGCCCAACACACATTACTTAAAAGCATGCTGGGCCCCCGTATGTTTAAGGTGATGCTCGGGCCACTTGAGAGTCGTTTTAGGATAGCGAAGAATGGTCTACCACAAGGCTTTGTTCTGGCTCCACTACTCTTTAATGTGTACACAAGCGACATGCCCTCTACTCATGCCGAGAAATTCATTTATGCAGATGACCTGGTGTTGGCTTACCAAGGGAGAGAGTTGCACGAAGGTGAAGTTGCACTCACTGAAGATCTTCAAGTTCTGAGTACATAATATAGAAAGTGGCGCCTTTGCCCAAATCCATCCAAAACAGAAGTAACCGCCTTCCACCTTACTAACAGCGAGGCTCATGAAAAACTCAACATCCTGTTCAATAGCGAAAGAGTCCGTCACAACTTTTCCCCTAAATACCTTGGTGTCACGCTTGACAGGTCTCTGACTTTCCACGACCACCTGGAAACTACGGCGCAGAAAACCAAGTCGCGAGTGAACTTGATCAGCGGCCTGGCGGGAACTTCGTGGGGTGCCCGTGCTGACGTCCTAAGGACATCCGTATTGGCTCTGGTATACTCCACAGCAGAATACTGTGCCCCAGTTTGGTATCGAAGCACACACGTTAGCAAAGTGGACGTACAATTGAACAGAGCCATGCGCACTATCACGGATGCTCTTTGCCCAACACCTACTCCCTGGCTGCCCGTGCTGTCTAATATAGCCCCCTCCCACTTGATGCGTAAGCAGGCAGCAGCAGCTGAATGGGCAAAAGTGGAAAATGTAAAGCTACCACACCGGATGCCGATAACTAAAACTCTTGACGGGGACATTCCGGAACGCCTTAAGTCACGCAGGCCCATCTGGACGGACCCCGGAATCAAGAAACCGCTAGACCTACGGTCATCTTGGCAAGCGGACTGGGAGGAACACGAATGCTCAGCGAGCAGCGTAGTTCAAGATCCGACTGTTCAACTGCCTGGCTTCAAGACAGGCCGTAAGATTTGGTCTACGTTGAACCGCATCCGGACAGGGATCGCCCGCTGTAACTACCACCTTTACAAATGGGGCCTCAAGGATTCGCCGTCGTCGTGGGACTGTGGCGCCCCTCAACAAACAGTTGCTCATATCGTGGAGGAGTGCCCAGCCAGGCGCTTCGCGGGCGGACTTAGTGAGCTCAACAACCTTACCCCGGCGGCTGTAAACTGGCTACAGAACTTAGATATAGATATTAAACTTTACAACGCAGGTTTCTTTTAGAAATGCCGTACGATAATAATAATAATATAACAAGTACACGCCGGAGCCGGTTCTCGAGAACGACCGCGCCAAGCTCTACTGGGACCGACCCATCATCACGGACAGGACTATTCCTTCGAATAAGCCTGATATCGTGTTGATGGATCGGGCGCAGTCAAGGGTGTTTTTGGTGGATATCACTATCCCATACGACAAAAACCTCGTGCAGGCTGATGCCGATAAAAGGACCAAGTACTTGGACCTGGCGCACGAGATTACTGATATGTGGCGAGTGGAATCCACTGAAATCATCCCCGTAGTCCTATCCGTAAACGGGCTAATTCCAGCCGACCTTGAACGTCACCTGAGGCGGCTGGATCTCCGAGGCAGACCAATAATTGCAGCAATGCAGAAAGCAGTCCTCCTCGACAATGCCCGGATAGTTCGACGCTTTCTCTTCCCGTCGCACTGAACTCCAGCCGACTGTGCTTCCGCTGGAGGTGCTCCTGCCACTTTGCCTAGTGCCAAGTGAGCAGAGTAGCTTAAGTTTATATCTTGAAATAATAATAATAACCTACTTCCCGAGCTAACTTACTATACAGTATTAAAAAAAGTATTAATCAAGAGAACCATCACACGAAGTCGCTGGCACCAGCTATCCTTACTCCTTACTAATATTATAAATGCGAAAGTATAACTCTGTCTGTCTGTTTGGCGCGCTTTCATGCCAAAACTATACAGAATCGATTTAAATGAAATTTGGTACACAGATAGTCAAGAGCCTGAGTAAGGACTTAGGCTACTTTTTAATGCGAAAAAAAAAGGTTGTAAGGGGTTAAACGGAAAGGGATGAAAAGTTGTATGGAAGTATCATAATTTTTAGAGCCAGAAGGTTAAAACTTATTTTTTAGTCTGTTGATTCGATATAAATAAATATGACAATTAAACTTTGTAAAGTTTAACCCCGAGGGTGTAAAATAACAATAGGGAATAGGGGATGAGAGTTTGTATGGAAATATGTAAGGTTTATGTGAATGTTTTATAAGTTTGCGTCACTCAGAATTTATTCGGATCCAAAAGTAAGGACTTAACTAAACTCGACGAGATTTTCTGTGAGTGCGCATCAAAAGATTAGAAGAAAACAACTAGAAAATTCTTATAAAAAATTTAACCATTTATTGTGTTGGATGGCGATCGTTCTATGCTGAATCATAATGGTTGATAAATAGTGAATTTTATGGTATCTGAGAGCTTACAAATCTGTGACTAGTTCGCAAATTTTGTAGCTTTTTAGAGAATGAACGAAAATACACATCAAATGTCACAAAGGAAGTCTATACACTCTATAAAAACTTAATGAAGATAATGTCTAATTACACATATAAAGTTTCAGAAACAAAGACATTCTTTTACAACTCGAGATAATAAATAATAACATAAAAACATTGACAGTTTTCACTAGCAAACAAAGAAGGAACCTAAATTACTCTATAATTATATCTATGACCTATTTCTTCTTAAATAAAACATTAATTACGAAACAGTAGCTCTATGCATATCTTTATACACGATCCTGAACTATATAAACTTATCTACGGTATTAAAGTCGCATATTTTAAATTTGCATAACTTGTATGTAGTTTTTTTTACATTTTCATTTCCTAAGACCCTTAAAATTAACCCTTACCTCTAAATTAGAAAGAAAAAGACTATTTTACTTATATTATTTGACCACGAGGTGGTGTCATGCAATTGCCAGATACTAATAGCAGTACCGTACTTCCGTCGGAATTTCCCTACTCTCAAAATAATACTTTGTCCTGTTAGATAACGACTGCACCATACGTATTATTAATAGTGGAATTCCCGAACTAAAAATATGTAAACATAAAACTTTTTAGATAAGGTCAGTCGGGCCAATGGAGAAAGAAAAGATAAGCTAGAGAGAGGACCTACTTGGAATCTGAAGATTGTCTGAAAATTTCATCGAAATCGGTCCAGCCGTTTTGGAGTCTATAAGGAACATTTTTTTTAAAAAATTATGTAGCTATTATCGATCCGACTCTGCAATGATCTGAGAACAACCGGACTATACGCTGTTATCGCCGATTCCGGGTACATCAATGTACAAGAGCTCTTTTCTTGTCCTTGGAGTTGCTTTCTGGAACTTTGTGCCACCTGCTGTTTCAACTGCTGCTTCCCTGGATGAATTCAAGACGATGCTACAACCACTTACTTGCTATTGAGCAAGCTAAGTCGCGAGTACATAGTTTCTGGTGTGTGATGTGCTGGTAGGGCTGTCAAGTGTTATATGATACAATACTTTTTGTAAATCGTTTTGTTTCTGTTTTTTTAAATGCCATGAGTTTTATATTATTTTTGTCTTTATTTTAAAAAAAAAGGTTGAGCTAAAGCTTTTGTAGTTTGTAATGATAAAGCCTACTCGAGGGTAAGCAGGCTAAAATCTTAAAATATTAAAAATTTTAAATACAGAACATAATTATAAAAAGCGTCTAATTATGGAATCTATGTAAATGGAGAGGCATCAAGATTTAATTAATAAAAGGAAAGATACAGAAACCATAGATAAGATCTACCATGATTTAATTAAATTAAAATAATCTTTAAAAAGTACCGTTGTTACCCTTTCTTGGTTAATTAGTTGGAAATTTAAATTTGCGTTTGTATTCATGTAATTTCAAAATTTGTAATTGTAAGTGTCTTTTAAACTTTATGATTATATTTATGTAGTTCAAAATTGACAACCCTGGTTATCTGGGTAGGTGATTTGAATGACTGACTGTATAATTTGTAATATTACCAACTGTACATAAGACCAGTGTTAGCACACGGTTTTGGCTGTCAGTTGACCAATAATAAGATTTATGAACGCATTGTTCATGTGACTTTATAATTTCTTAATATTATAGTGTCTTTTAACTAACGTTAAGATAATTAAAGTTAATGAATTAATTAATTAAGTTACATAGTTGGACTCACATGAGTTTATTTATTTTAATATGGTTCCAAATTTAACGGACAAAACAGGTTATAAGTATTCACCGCTATAACCTGTCCTCAGAACATTTTTTTTTGTTTAAAGTTTATTTACTTAAATAAACGATACATATTTTTATTACTTAAGCTAAGTAAACAAATAAGAAAACCTTATAATCTCTTTTTAGTTATTTTAATCACAGCCCTGATTAAACAAAATCATTAAAAAGGATTAAAAATGATTTGATTTGTAATCATTTTGAATAATTTTTAATCGTTCAAATCATTTCTAATTCTTATGAGCGTTTAACATGTGATTTACATTCAAATCCTTTTATTATATCAGGGAGGCTGTAGTTATTAGCACTTGAATCCAGTCTATCTCTGTTGTGCTATGTGAAGGAAAAAAAAATGTTCCTTATAGACTCCAAAACGGCTGGACCGATTTCGATGAAATTTTCAGACAATCTTCAGATTCCAAGTAGGTCCTCTCTCTCGCTTAACTTTTCTTTCTCCATTGGCCCGACTGACCTAGGGTCCTTTTTACTTTTAAATTGCATATTTTTAAGACCATTTTTCAAACAACTATCAAATGTCCACGTAAGCTATTTATATCTTGTTATTGAAGTGTGGTTTTCCTTAATAAATGCGATGTACCTATGCTGACCACTCTTATCTAAAAAGTTTTATGTTTACATATTTTTAGTTCGGGAATTCACATGACTAATATAATGTGTGTGTTACAGTCGTTATCTGACAGAAAAACATCCTGTTTTGAGAGTAGGGAAAATCCCAAAGTTCTGTCATCCACGGATTGTAAGTACATTCACCATCAACCAACTGATCTATCTCAACCAGTTCACGTATTTTGGGTACCAAGAAGCTAGAAGCTAAGAAGCTAGTGGGTGTTTGATAGACATAAAATTAGCATATGATTTGACTAGGTTAGGGATCATCTATTTTGAATGGAAATTATTTATTTAAAAAAATGGTCAGATTTCAGACAAGTTTCGTCATCAAATAAATCCTATGTCACGAGACATACGTAATATTAGAGAAGGGTATGGTCGTAAAAGCGTCGGTGGCTCAACCGGTAACGACTCGGTCCATCTAACCAGAGGTACCGGGTTCAAATCTGGACGTCCAATTTCGAAATTTACGTACAAATACTCACCGATTGCTTTAACGGTGAAGGAAAACATCAGGAGGAAACCTGCACACGCCTGCGAAGAAACTGGAAGGTTGTGTGTGAAGTCGACCAACCCGCACTGGGCCGGCGTGGTAGACTAAGACCCGATCGAACTAATTCAAGGTAGGATCGAGCCCCTCGGTGGGGACGTATATGAGCTAATATGATGACACATACAGTTCACAAGAAACCGACATCCCTTTAAAAGTCGGACAGAATGACGTACGGACTGCCTAATAGGGTCTCGTTGGCACACTTTGGACACGACCCCTAAAATTATATAGATGATAATTTTTAAAAAAGATTTTAACATACAATACTTAATGAAAGACATCCATTATACTGTCCTTCCCAATAATAGGTAGTTTTATAAATTTAGGAGGCAATTATTTAATTTATTACTATTTCAGTTTCCACGTAAAAATTCCAAAGATTTATTTTGCCATAAAAGCTAGCTTATTAGTTAAGCAACCTAAGTAATGTGGGCTAAGGCTTATCTATCCCTAAAATTAGCAACTCGATTCAAGACATTTTAAACATCAAACGAAATCGTTTGGAAATAAAGTTCTTGTTAGCTCGTACTGCAACGTGGCTGTTACGTCAATCGCTGCGGACGAATCGTGCGAAAATTGTGGTTTTTAATTCATTATAAATAATATAAGAAGAATTTCCAAAAATTAAGAACACAAAATCTCAGTGAAGTTCTCGAATGGCGACCGCGCACCGGAAAACGAAGCGTAGGTAGGCGTTCTACTCGGTGGACCGATGACCTGGTGAAGGTCGCGAGAAGCCGCTGGATGCGGGCAGCGCAGAACCGGTCGTCATGTTAATCCTTGGGGGAGGCCTATGTCCAGCCGTGGACGTCCGTCGGCTGATATGATGATGAACATAAAATCATTTTGTTAAGAAGTTTAAAGGTATCGATTAAAATTGCAGCAGTTCAAACTAGAAAAAAAGGGTGCAATTGGGTATTTTTTTTCTTTAGTTCTATGAATTGAAATAGTGTTCGAGTTAATTAAAATCACTTCTCATATCCTGTAAATTACAAGACAATTTTTTCTCGATAAAAAACTTTAATTGTAGTAAAAAAAGGTTATAAAATTGGTCGTTGGCGGCGGAATGAGACTTAAACTGTAAATACCATAATAGTTAAAATTAAGTCTAACGCATAACGCCCACTTCAGGTACTAATAGACTACAATAGATATCGATCACTATCATGGTAGATACCAAAGTAAAAGTAATAAATAGTCTTTATTCTTTGGTAGAACACAAAATGTTGTGGAACAGTCACACTTCCACACACAGTTATTCGAGCGCTAGGAATGTCTTTATTAACTTTCCCATCGATATCAATAGCACTGCTATTAGAAGTTAAAGTTAACATAACAGCGTATTTTTGCTTGGAATCCAAACATTTATAAAATCAAACGTAGGAAGAATGCACATACTACCCTATACTGACTCGTTGGCTCAGTGGTCCTGCTCGATTGCTGATCCGAGAGTTGTGGGTTCGATCCCCACCCAGGGCAAGCATTTGTGTGATAAACAGATTTGTTTGCTCTGTGTCTGGGTGTTAAATATCTATATATGTATGTATTTAAACGTATATAAGTATTTATATCAGTCTCTGGTTCCCATAACACAGGGAATCCTACTTTGGGGCCAGATGACCATGTGTGTTTTGTCCCAGAATATTTTATTTATTATTATTATTATTTATTACAATAAGAATGTAACGTAGCTGTCAGCTGAGGCATTACAGTAGGCAAATGGGTGAAATCCAAATAAAATAAAAAAAAATAAAAATAAGTATTACATGGCACCCCACGTTTTTAGGGTTCCGTACATCCAACAGGTGACCAACAGGACCCTCATTAAGCCTCAGCTCTCCGTCCGTCTGTCCAGCCGTCATGAACCGTAGTAGGTAGATAAATGAAATTTTCACAAATTATGTATTTCTGTTGCCGCTGTAACAACAGATACTAAAATATAGAAAAAGTGAAAAAATAACGAGGGTCTACATATAAAAAAAATAGTTTTTTTTAAAGGTCTTTAGAAGTTTTCTTCAAGATAATTGCCGCTTAGTAACATTTTTATCTTCCTATTATTGAACGATTGGGGTTTTCCCTCACCGGGATCAGACTTAGGTTAAACCTTATCTCTTTTATCTCCAGTCGGTAGCGCAAAAATAAGATCTTCACTCACTGCGCTCCATCGAAAAGTCATAGAAACGTCGTTTACGCGGTTGAAGCCACGGGAAACAGCTAGTGATTAAATATTACATAATTAGGAAACTCTAAATACAATTAAGTTAAATTTTTTTATGCATACCTATTAAGAACCGATGACAACACAATAATTAAAAATAAAAACGGGCCAAGTGCGAGTCGGATTAGCACTCCGAGCGAGGGTTCCGTCCTCCACACCTCTCCATACATCTAGAGGTACATAGTATAATGACAATGATATGTATTCGCATTTTAAACAAAAGACAATCAACGCGATCGACAAAAATATGTTTTTTTTTTATTGAGTTAGTCCGAACTCAATGATAAAAAAGCATATTTTTAGCCAATGACATATATTACTTGCGTAATCTGTGTTTTTAGCATATTTTTGAGTTCGGACTGCTTAGAGCGAGTACAACCCGCACTTGGCTGATTTTCATTATTTAATTACTTTTTATTTAACTATCAAGTGATAGTTTCTCCAAATCACTTAGCGCCAATACACATACGAGTAATTTGATTTTTCAAGAAATATTTGTACGTAAAAAATACAAATCCACTCATTATTTCATTACTCCAAATCAAAAAATTATTCAAAACACACACGGGAGATCACTGTTGAAAGAATTAGAATTCTGAGTTCAAATACTCTAGGTAAGGACCATCAGTCCTAAGTCATAATTTCCGTGAGCACTAAGCTCAAATGTGATACCGATTTTAGAAAATTATAGCAGGAAAAAGTCTCAAATAACTTATAAATAGTTCGATTTAAAAGATCTTATTTTTGCGCTACCGACTGGAGATAAAAGAGATAAGGTTTAACCTAAGTCTGATCCCGGTGAGGGAAAACCCCAATCGTTCAATAATAGGAAGATAAAAATGTTACTAAGCGGCAATTATCTTGAAGAAAACTTCTAAAGACCTTTAAAAAAACTATTTTTTTTATATGTAGACCCTCGTTATTTTTTCACTTTTTCTATATTTTAGTATTTGTTGTTACAGCGGCAACAGAAATACATAATTTGTGAAAATTTCATTTATCTACCTACTACGGTTCATGACGGCTGGACAGACGGACGGAGAGCTGAGGCTTAATGAGGGTCCTGTTGGTCACCTGTTGGATGTACGGAACCCTAAAAACGTGGGGTGCCATGTAATACTTATTTTTATTTTTTTTTATTTTATTTGGATTTCACCCATTTGCCTACTGTAATGCCTCAGCTGACAGCTACGTTACATTCTTATTGTAATAAATAATAATAATAATAAATAAATACTCTGGGACAAATCACACATGGTCATCTGGCCCCAAAGTAGGATTCCCTGTGTTATGGGAACCAGAGACTGATATAAATACTTATATACGTTTAAATCTTCTTAATATATATAAATCTCGTGTCACAATGTTTGTCCTCAATGGACTCCTAAACCACTTAACCGATTATAATAAAATTCGCACACCATGTGCAGTTCGATCCAACTTGAGAGATAGGATAGGGTAGGGTAGGGTAGTGTAGGGTAGGGTAGGGTAGTGTAGTGTAGGGTAGTGTAGAGTAGTGTAGGGTAGGGTAGTGTAGTGTATGTAGGGTAGGGTAGGGTAGTGTAGGGTAGGGTAGTGTAGTGTAGTGTAGGGTAGTGTAGGGTAGGGCAGGGCAGTGTAATGTAATGTAAGGCGGTACGAAGTTCGCCGGGACAGCTAGTACATACATATATAGATATTTAACACCCAGACACAGAGCAAACAAATCTGTTTATCACACAAATGCTTGCCCTGGGTGGGGATCGAACCCACAACTCTCGGATCAGCAATCGAGCAGGACCACTGAGCCAACGAGTCAGTATAGGGTAGTATGTGCATTCTTCCTACGTTTGATTTTATAAATGTTTGGATTCCAAGCAAAAATACGCTGTTATGTTAACTTTAACTTCTAATAGCAGTGCTATTCATTTCGATGGGAAAGTTAATAAAGACATTCCTAGCGCTCGAATAACTGTGTGTGGAAGTGTGACTGTTCCACAACATTTTGTGTTCTACCAAAGAATAAAGACTATTTATTACTTTTCCTTTGGTATCTACCATGATAGTGATCGATATCTATTGTAGTCTATTAGTACCTGAAGTGGGCGTTATGCGTTAGACTTAATTTTAACTATTATGGTATTTACAGTTTAAGTCTCATTCCGCCGCCAACGACCAATTTTATAACCTTTTTTTACTACAATTAAAGTTTTTTATCGAGAAAAAATTGTCTTGTAATTTACAGGATATGAGAAGTGATTTTAATTACCTCGAACACTATTTCAATTCATAGAACTAAAGAAAAAAAATACCCAATTGCACCCTTTTTTTCTAGTTGTAGTAACCATTGAACTGCTGCAATTTTAATCGATACCTTTAAACTTCTTAACAAAATGATTTTATGTTCATATCTACACCTGTATGCATGTATCTACGTAACGGAATCTGTGGCGTGTTTTTCACCCAATTTATACACATTTTACTCGTATATATCTACACCCGTATGTATGTATCTACGTAACGGAATCTCTGGCGTGTTTTTCACCCAATTTATACACATTTTACTCGTATATATCTACACCTGTATGTATGTATCTACGTAACGGAATCTCTGGCGTGTTTTTCACCCAATTTATACACATTTTGATCGTATATATCTACAACTGTATGTATGTATCTACGTAACGGAATCTCTGGCGTGTTTTTCACCCAATTTATACACATTTTACTCGTATATATCTACACCTGTATGTATGTATCTACGTAACGGAATCTCTGGCGTGTTTTTCACCCAATTTATACACATTTTACTCGTATATATCTACACCTGTATGTATGTATCTACGTAACGGAATCTCTGGCGTGTTTTTCACCCAATTTATACACATTTTACTCGTATATATCTACACCTGTATGTATGTATCCACGTATCGGAATCTCTGGCGTGTTTTTCACCCAATTTATACACATTTTACTCGTATATATCTACACCTGTATGTATGTATCTACGTAACGGAATCTCTGGCGTGTTTTTCACCCAATTTATACACATTTTACTCGTATATATCTACACCTGTATGTATGTATCCACGTATCGGAATCTCTGGCGTGTTTTTCACCCAATTTATACACATTTTACTCGTATATATCTACACCTGTATGTATGTATCTACGTAACGGAATCTCTGGCGTGTTTTTCACCCAATTTATACACATTTTACTCGTATATATCTACACCTGTATGTATGTATCTACGTAACGGAATCTCTGGCGTGTTTTTCAACCAATTTATACACATTTTACTCGTATATATCTACACCTGTATGTATGTATCTACGTAACGGAATCTCTGGCGTGTTTTTCAACCAATTTATACACATTTTACTCGTATATATCTACACCTGTATGTATGTATCTACGTAACGGAATCTCTGGCGTGTTTTTCAACCAATTTATACACATTTTACTCGTATATATCTACATCTGTATGTATGTATCTACGTAACGGAATCTCTGGCGTGTTTTTCAACCAATTTATACACATTTTACTCGTATATATCTACACTTGTATGTATGTATCTACGTAACGGAATCTCTGGCGTGTTTTTCAACCAATTTATACACATTTTACTCGTATATATCTACACCTGTATGTATGTATCCACGTATCGGAATCTCTGGCGTGTTTTTCACCCAATTTATACACATTTTACTCGTATATATCTACACCTGTATGTATGTATCTACGTAACGGAATCTCTGGCGTGTTTTTCACCCAATTTATACACATTTTACTCGTATATATCTACACCTGTATGTATGTATCTACGTAACGGAATCTCTGGCGTGTTTTTCACCCAATTTATACACGTTTTACTCGTATACATCTACACCTGTATGTATCTACGTAACGGAATTTCTGGCGTGTATTTCACCCAATGCAAGACGTCGGAATAAATCGAAAATTTGCAGAACCGCTGACAATAAAATAATTTTAATTAATAAGAGTAATAATAGTATTTTAAATAATTAACGATGTGTTTTAATTTATAATAAACCTACTTAATTTACGATAGAAAACCACACTATATAATATTATAAAGGCGAAAGTTTGCGAGTGTGTATGTTTTTTACTTCTTCACGCAAAAACTACTTAACGGATCTGGCTGAAATTTTGTAGGTAGACAGATTAGGACCTGGATTAATACACAGGCTACTTTCTTCTATAGTCATACCCCCGAATAGTCATAGAAACGTTGTCCACGCGGGTAAAGCCGCGGGAAACAGCTAGTTTTATATATAAGCCAGAACATTTTTATTGTTCCGATTGTCGGGGCAAGTTTTTCAGTTTCACGAGTAGAAAAAAATAATAATAACATTGTCTACACTTAGTTAACTGTCGTAATGAAATCGTACCTATTTTAAAGTAACTCAGTGTATTCGGTTTTATAGTTTCAAGTGCTAAAAGCGGCATATCTAAGATACACCAATAAATTGGCATTGAATGAAGACAAATCAGGTCCCAGGCCCACTGCTGGGCTGATTCGCCCACGGGAGCCGGTTTGGTCTAGGCTTAATCTCCTTGGGTTCTCTCTAACAAGTCCTTGGTGTAGGGTTACCTGTAGCCATTTAAATATACAGGGTGTAACATAAAGGTGTGGTGATACTTTAAGGTGGGCTTGTACCCATCAAACTGAACAACTTTCTCCATGGAACCCATAGTCAAATCGCAAAAAAAAATTGGCTCTCCCATACTAACTCGAACAGCTGATCAGCCAACTTAGTATGGGAAGTTCAATTTTTTTTTTGCGATTTGACTATGGGTTCCATGGAGAAAGTTGTTCAGTTTGATGGGTACAAGCCCACCTTAAAGTATCACCACACCTTTATGTTACACCCTGTAAACTGACAGTGAATATCACCGGTAACTCTGTAATTTCTCTTTAGGAAATAGAAGTAAAGGATCAACAATTTCCAAGATGTAGCGTTTTTAAGTGTGACAGCTGTCGTCAAAAATCTTCGTTGATCTTGTCCCTAATTACGAGTACTCTAGGATCGATAGTTTCAGAGTAGTAGCACACCCTGGACACTTCACATACAACGGGTCAGAAATGAAATTTCAAAAAAGGAATGACCCCCCCTTAAATACTTATTTTATTCTGTTTTCTAGTATTTGTTATTATAGCGGCAATGGAAATACATCATCTGTGAAAATTTCATCTGTCTAGCTATCACTGTTCATGAAATACAGCCTGGTGACAGATAGACTTTTAGAATTTTAGGCGGTGGCGGGTTCTTTGTTTACTTTATGATGTAATAATTATCCTGATCCAAAATCCTGTTTCCACATAACAGATAATTCCATTGTCTACGGGTGGAAACAGTTATACATATAAGAAACATAATGATAACATTCGCTTACAAGTCCATTGGTGCATGATACTATACGTAAGATGCTACTATATTTTGTTTTGTTTTTCTCGTTGGGACCTCCGGGTCGACTTGCCATAGCACAGATTTCGTCTAGTTTGGGAGTTGACTCGTGGGCCCCGGCCATGAATTATTAATAAGTGATAGCTAACGATAAGTTATTAGTGAATGCACCTACATATAATATACCAAACTTAGTTAACACTTAAGCTGACATGTTATCATTCGTCCTTTTTCTGTAAAAAGAAATTGAATAAAGAAAATTATTATTATTAGACGAATAGACAGACGGACAGAATGATAGTGATGTCTCAGTAATAGCACACCCTGGACACCTTATACAACGGGCCAGAAATGACATTTCCAAAAAGGAATGACGGAACAATCAAAATGGCGGCGAAATCCTATACGTTCGACAACTAAACTGTACCCAATTTGTATGAATCTGGGTGACGAGGAGGTGAGGTCGCAATCTAAAGAGCGGCAGGGAGTATCCATACTGCACCCTGGACACCTTATACAACGGGCCAGAAATGACATTTCCAAAAAGGAATGACGGAACAAACAAAATGGCGGCGAAATCCTATACGTTCGACAACTAAACTGTACCCAATTTGTATGAATCTGGGTGACGAGGAGGTGAGGTCGCAATCTAAAGAGCGGCAGGGAGTATCCATACTGCACCCTGGACACCTTATACAACGGGCCAGAAATGACATTTCCAAAAAGGAATGACGGAACAATCAAAATGGCGGCGAAATCCTATACGTTCGACAACTAAACTGTACCCAATTTGTATGAATCTGGGTGACGAGGAGGTGAGGTCGCAATCTAAAGAGCGGCAGAGAGTGTCCGTACTGCACCCTGGACACCTTATACAACGGGCCAGAAATGACATTTCCAAAAAGGAATGACGGAACAAACAAAATGGCGGCGAAATCCTATACGTTCGACAACTAAACTGTACCCAATTTGTATGAATCTGGGTGACGAGGAGGTGAGGTCGCAATCTAAATAGCGGCAGAGAGTGTCCGTACTGCACCCTGGACACCTTATACAACGGGCCAGAAATGACATTTCCAAAAAGGAATGACGGAACAAACAAAATGGCGGCGAAATCCTATACGTTCGACAACTAAACTGTACCCAATTTGTATGAATCTGGGTGACGAGGAGGTGAGGTCGCAATCTAAATAGCGGCAGAGAGTGTCCGTACTGCACCCTGGACACCTTATACAACGGGCCAGAAATGACATTTCCAAAAAGGAATGACGGAACAAACAAAATGGCGGCGAAATCCTATACGTTCGACAACTAAACTGTACCCAATTTGTATGAATCTGGGTGACGAGGAGGTGAGGTCGCAATCTAAATAGCGGCAGAGAGTGTCCGTACTGCACCCTGGACACCTTATACAACGGGCCAGAAATGACATTTCCAAAAAGGAATGACGGAACAAACAAAATGGCGGCGAAATCCTATACGTTCGACAACTAAACTGTACCCAATTTGTATGAATCTGGGTGACGAGGAGGTGAGGTCGCAATCTAAATAGCGGCAGAGAGTGTCCGTACTGCACCCTGGACACCTTATACAACGGGCCAGAAATGACATTTCCAAAAAGGAATGACGGAACAAACAAAATGGCGGCGAAATCCTATACGTTCGACAACTAAACTGTACCCAATTTGTATGAATCTGGGTGACGAGGAGGTGAGGTCGCAATCTAAATAGCGGCAGAGAGTGTCCGTACTGCACCCTGGACACCTTATACAACGGGCCAGAAATGACATTTCCAAAAAGGAATGACGGAACAAACAAAATGGCGGCGAAATCCTATACGTTCGACAACTAAACTGTACCCAATTTGTATGAATCTGGGTGACGAGGAGGTGAGGTCGCAATCTAAAGAGCGGCAGGGAGTATCCATACTGCACCCTGGACACCTTATACAACGGGCCAGAAATGACATTTCCAAAAAGGAATGACGGAACAATCAAAATGGCGGCGAAATCCTATACGTTCGACAACTAAACTGTACCCAATTTGTATGAATCTGGGTGACGAGGAGGTGAGGTCGCAATCTAAATAGCGGCAGAGAGTGTCCGTACTGCACCCTGGACACCTTATACAACGGGCCAGAAATGACATTTCCAAAAAGGAATGACGGAACAAACAAAATGGCGGCGAAATCCTATACGTTCGACAACTAAACTGTACCCAATTTGTATGAATCTGGGTGACGAGGAGGTGAGGTCGCAATCTAAATAGCGGCAGAGAGTGTCCGTACTGCACCCTGGACACCTTATACAACGGGCCAGAAATGACATTTCCAAAAAGGAATGACGGAACAAACAAAATGGCGGCGAAATCCTATACGTTCGACAACTAAACTGTACCCAATTTGTATGAATCTGGGTGACGAGGAGGTGAGGTCGCAATCTAAAGAGCGGCAGGGAGTATCCATACTGCACCCTGGACACCTTATACAACGGGCCAGAAATGACATTTCCAAAAAGGAATGACGGAACAAACAAAATGGCGGCGAAATCCTATACGTTCGACAACTAAACTGTACCCAATTTGTATGAATCTGGGTGACGAGGAGGTGAGGTCGCAATCTAAATAGCGGCAGAGAGTGTCCGTACTGCACCCTGGACACCTTATACAACGGGCCAGAAATGACATTTCCAAAAAGGAATGACGGAACAAACAAAATGGCGGCGAAATCCTATACGTTCGACAACTAAACTGTACCCAATTTGTATGAATCTGGGTGACGAGGAGGTGAGGTCGCAATCTAAAGAGCGGCAGGGAGTATCCATACTGCACCCTGGACACCTTATACAACGGGCCAGAAATGACATTTCCAAAAAGGAATGACGGAACAAACAAAATGGCGGCGAAATCCTATACGTTCGACAACTAAACTGTACCCAATTTGTATGAATCTGGGTGACGAGGAGGTGAGGTCGCAATCTAAATAGCGGCAGAGAGTGTCCGTACTGCACCCTGGACACCTTATACAACGGGCCAGAAATGACATTTCCAAAAAGGAATGACGGAACAAACAAAATGGCGGCGAAATCCTATACGTTCGACAACTAAACTGTACCCAATTTGTATGAATCTGGGTGACGAGGAGGTGAGGTCGCAATCTAAAGAGCGGCAGGGAGTATCCATACTGCACCCTGGACACCTTATACAACGGGCCAGAAATGACATTTCCAAAAAGGAATGACGGAACAATCAAAATGGCGGCGAAATCCTATACGTTCGACAACTAAACTGTACCCAATTTGTATGAATCTGGGTGACGAGGAGGTGAGGTCGCAATCTAAATAGCGGCAGAGAGTGTCCGTACTGCACCCTGGACACCTTATACAACGGGCCAGAAATGACATTTCCAAAAAGGAATGACGGAACAAACAAAATGGCGGCGAAATCCTATACGTTCGACAACTAAACTGTACCCAATTTGTATGAATCTGGGTGACGAGGAGGTGAGGTCGCAATCTAAATAGCGGCAGAGAGTGTCCGTACTGCACCCTGGACACCTTATACAACGGGCCAGAAATGACATTTCCAAAAAGGAATGACGGAACAAACAAAATGGCGGCGAAATCCTATACGTTCGACAACTAAACTGTACCCAATTTGTATGAATCTGGGTGACGAGGAGGTGAGGTCGCAATCTAAAGAGCGGCAGGGAGTATCCATACTGCACCCTGGACACCTTATACAACGGGCCAGAAATGACATTTCCAAAAAGGAATGACGGAACAAACAAAATGGCGGCGAAATCCTATACGTTCGACAACTAAACTGTACCCAATTTGTATGAATCTGGGTGACGAGGAGGTGAGGTCGCAATCTAAATAGCGGCAGAGAGTGTCCGTACTGCACCCTGGACACCTTATACAACGGGCCAGAAATGACATTTCCAAAAAGGAATGACGGAACAAACAAAATGGCGGCGAAATCCTATACGTTCGACAACTAAACTGTACCCAATTTGTATGAATCTGGGTGACGAGGAGGTGAGGTCGCAATCTAAAGAGCGGCAGGGAGTATCCATACTGCACCCTGGACACCTTATACAACGGGCCAGAAATGACATTTCCAAAAAGGAATGACGGAACAAACAAAATGGCGGCGAAATCCTATACGTTCGACAACTAAACTGTACCCAATTTGTATGAATCTGGGTGACGAGGAGGTGAGGTCGCAATCTAAATAGCGGCAGAGAGTGTCCGTACTGCACCCTGGACACCTTATACAACGGGCCAGAAATGACATTTCCAAAAAGGAATGACGGAACAAACAAAATGGCGGCGAAATCCTATACGTTCGACAACTAAACTGTACCCAATTTGTATGAATCTGGGTGACGAGGAGGTGAGGTCGCAATCTAAATAGCGGCAGAGAGTGTCCGTACTGCACCCTGGACACCTTATACAACGGGCCAGAAATGACATTTCCAAAAAGGAATGACGGAACAAACAAAATGGCGGCGAAATCCTATACGTTCGACAACTAAACTGTACCCAATTTGTATGAATCTGGGTGACGAGGAGGTGAGGTCGCAATCTAAAGAGCGGCAGGGAGTATCCATACTGCACCCTGGACACCTTATACAACGGGCCAGAAATGACATTTCCAAAAAGGAATGACGGAACAATCAAAATGGCGGCGAAATCCTATACGTTCGACAACTAAACTGTACCCAATTTGTATGAATCTGGGTGACGAGGAGGTGAGGTCGCAATCTAAATAGCGGCAGAGAGTGTCCGTACTGCACCCTGGACACCTTATACAACGGGCCAGAAATGACATTTCCAAAAAGGAATGACGGAACAAACAAAATGGCGGCGAAATCCTATACGTTCGACAACTAAACTGTACCCAATTTGTATGAATCTGGGTGACGAGGAGGTGAGGTCGCAATCTAAATAGCGGCAGAGAGTGTCCGTACTGCACCCTGGACACCTTATACAACGGGCCAGAAATGACATTTCCAAAAAGGAATGACGGAACAAACAAAATGGCGGCGAAATCCTATACGTTCGACAACTAAACTGTACCCAATTTGTATGAATCTGGGTGACGAGGAGGTGAGGTCGCAATCTAAAGAGCGGCAGGGAGTATCCATACTGCACCCTGGACACCTTATACAACGGGCCAGAAATGACATTTCCAAAAAGGAATGACGGAACAAACAAAATGGCGGCGAAATCCTATACGTTCGACAACTAAACTGTACCCAATTTGTATGAATCTGGGTGACGAGGAGGTGAGGTCGCAATCTAAATAGCGGCAGAGAGTGTCCGTACTGCACCCTGGACACCTTATACAACGGGCCAGAAATGACATTTCCAAAAAGGAATGACGGAACAAACAAAATGGCGGCGAAATCCTATACGTTCGACAACTAAACTGTACCCAATTTGTATGAATCTGGGTGACGAGGAGGTGAGGTCGCAATCTAAATAGCGGCAGAGAGTGTCCGTACTGCACCCTGGACACCTTATACAACGGGCCAGAAATGACATTTCCAAAAAGGAATGACGGAACAAACAAAATGGCGGCGAAATCCTATACGTTCGACAACTAAACTGTACCCAATTTGTATGAATCTGGGTGACGAGGAGGTGAGGTCGCAATCTAAATAGCGGCAGAGAGTGTCCGTACTGCACCCTGGACACCTTATACAACGGGCCAGAAATGACATTTCCAAAAAGGAATGACGGAACAAACAAAATGGCGGCGAAATCCTATACGTTCGACAACTAAACTGTACCCAATTTGTATGAATCTGGGTGACGAGGAGGTGAGGTCGCAATCTAAATAGCGGCAGAGAGTGTCCGTACTGCACCCTGGACACCTTATACAACGGGCCAGAAATGACATTTCCAAAAAGGAATGACGGAACAAACAAAATGGCGGCGAAATCCTATACGTTCGACAACTAAACTGTACCCAATTTGTATGAATCTGGGTGACGAGGAGGTGAGGTCGCAATCTAAAGAGCGGCAGGGAGTATCCATACTGCACCCTGGACACCTTATACAACGGGCCAGAAATGACATTTCCAAAAAGGAATGACGGAACAATCAAAATGGCGGCGAAATCCTATACGTTCGACAACTAAACTGTACCCAATTTGTATGAATCTGGGTGACGAGGAGGTGAGGTCGCAATCTAAATAGCGGCAGAGAGTGTCCGTACTGCACCCTGGACACCTTATACAACGGGCCAGAAATGACATTTCCAAAAAGGAATGACGGAACAAACAAAATGGCGGCGAAATCCTATACGTTCGACAACTAAACTGTACCCAATTTGTATGAATCTGGGTGACGAGGAGGTGAGGTCGCAATCTAAATAGCGGCAGAGAGTGTCCGTACTGCACCCTGGACACCTTATACAACGGGCCAGAAATGACATTTCCAAAAAGGAATGACGGAACAAACAAAATGGCGGCGAAATCCTATACGTTCGACAACTAAACTGTACCCAATTTGTATGAATCTGGGTGACGAGGAGGTGAGGTCGCAATCTAAAGAGCGGCAGGGAGTATCCATACTGCACCCTGGACACCTTATACAACGGGCCAGAAATGACATTTCCAAAAAGGAATGACGGAACAAACAAAATGGCGGCGAAATCCTATACGTTCGACAACTAAACTGTACCCAATTTGTATGAATCTGGGTGACGAGGAGGTGAGGTCGCAATCTAAAGAGCGGCAGGGAGTATCCATACTGCACCCTGGACACCTTATACAACGGGCCAGAAATGACATTTCCAAAAAGGAATGACGGAACAATCAAAATGGCGGCGAAATCCTATACGTTCGACAACTAAACTGTACCCAATTTGTATGAATCTGGGTGACGAGGAGGTGAGGTCGCAATCTAAAGAGCGGCAGAGAGTGTCCGTACTGCACCCTGGACACCTTATACAACGGGCCAGAAATGACATTTCCAAAAAGGAATGACGGAACAAACAAAATGGCGGCGAAATCCTATACGTTCGACAACTAAACTGTACCCAATTTGTATGAATCTGGGTGACGAGGAGGTGAGGTCGCAATCTAAATAGCGGCAGAGAGTGTCCGTACTGCACCCTGGACACCTTATACAACGGGCCAGAAATGACATTTCCAAAAAGGAATGACGGAACAAACAAAATGGCGGCGAAATCCTATACGTTCGACAACTAAACTGTACCCAATTTGTATGAATCTGGGTGACGAGGAGGTGAGGTCGCAATCTAAATAGCGGCAGAGAGTGTCCGTACTGCACCCTGGACACCTTATACAACGGGCCAGAAATGACATTTCCAAAAAGGAATGACGGAACAAACAAAATGGCGGCGAAATCCTATACGTTCGACAACTAAACTGTACCCAATTTGTATGAATCTGGGTGACGAGGAGGTGAGGTCGCAATCTAAATAGCGGCAGAGAGTGTCCGTACTGCACCCTGGACACCTTATACAACGGGCCAGAAATGACATTTCCAAAAAGGAATGACGGAACAAACAAAATGGCGGCGAAATCCTATACGTTCGACAACTAAACTGTACCCAATTTGTATGAATCTGGGTGACGAGGAGGTGAGGTCGCAATCTAAATAGCGGCAGAGAGTGTCCGTACTGCACCCTGGACACCTTATACAACGGGCCAGAAATGACATTTCCAAAAAGGAATGACGGAACAAACAAAATGGCGGCGAAATCCTATACGTTCGACAACTAAACTGTACCCAATTTGTATGAATCTGGGTGACGAGGAGGTGAGGTCGCAATCTAAATAGCGGCAGAGAGTGTCCGTACTGCACCCTGGACACCTTATACAACGGGCCAGAAATGACATTTCCAAAAAGGAATGACGGAACAAACAAAATGGCGGCGAAATCCTATACGTTCGACAACTAAACTGTACCCAATTTGTATGAATCTGGGTGACGAGGAGGTGAGGTCGCAATCTAAAGAGCGGCAGGGAGTATCCATACTGCACCCTGGACACCTTATACAACGGGCCAGAAATGACATTTCCAAAAAGGAATGACGGAACAATCAAAATGGCGGCGAAATCCTATACGTTCGACAACTAAACTGTACCCAATTTGTATGAATCTGGGTGACGAGGAGGTGAGGTCGCAATCTAAATAGCGGCAGAGAGTGTCCGTACTGCACCCTGGACACCTTATACAACGGGCCAGAAATGACATTTCCAAAAAGGAATGACGGAACAAACAAAATGGCGGCGAAATCCTATACGTTCGACAACTAAACTGTACCCAATTTGTATGAATCTGGGTGACGAGGAGGTGAGGTCGCAATCTAAATAGCGGCAGAGAGTGTCCGTACTGCACCCTGGACACCTTATACAACGGGCCAGAAATGACATTTCCAAAAAGGAATGACGGAACAAACAAAATGGCGGCGAAATCCTATACGTTCGACAACTAAACTGTACCCAATTTGTATGAATCTGGGTGACGAGGAGGTGAGGTCGCAATCTAAATAGCGGCAGAGAGTGTCCGTACTGCACCCTGGACACCTTATACAACGGGCCAGAAATGACATTTCCAAAAAGGAATGACGGAACAAACAAAATGGCGGCGAAATCCTATACGTTCGACAACTAAACTGTACCCAATTTGTATGAATCTGGGTGACGAGGAGGTGAGGTCGCAATCTAAAGAGCGGCAGGGAGTATCCATACTGCACCCTGGACACCTTATACAACGGGCCAGAAATGACATTTCCAAAAAGGAATGACGGAACAATCAAAATGGCGGCGAAATCCTATACGTTCGACAACTAAACTGTACCCAATTTGTATGAATCTGGGTGACGAGGAGGTGAGGTCGCAATCTAAAGAGCGGCAGGGAGTATCCATACTGCACCCTGGACACCTTATACAACGGGCCAGAAATGACATTTCCAAAAAGGAATGACGGAACAATCAAAATGGCGGCGAAATCCTATACGTTCGACAACTAAACTGTACCCAATTTGTATGAATCTGGGTGACGAGGAGGTGAGGTCGCAATCTAAATAGCGGCAGAGAGTGTCCGTACTGCACCCTGGACACCTTATACAACGGGCCAGAAATGACATTTCCAAAAAGGAATGACGGAACAAACAAAATGGCGGCGAAATCCTATACGTTCGACAACTAAACTGTACCCAATTTGTATGAATCTGGGTGACGAGGAGGTGAGGTCGCAATCTAAAGAGCGGCAGGGAGTATCCATACTGCACCCTGGACACCTTATACAACGGGCCAGAAATGACATTTCCAAAAAGGAATGACGGAACAATCAAAATGGCGGCGAAATCCTATACGTTCGACAACTAAACTGTACCCAATTTGTATGAATCTGGGTGACGAGGAGGTGAGGTCGCAATCTAAAGAGCGGCAGGGAGTATCCATACTGCACCCTGGACACCTTATACAACGGGCCAGAAATGACATTTCCAAAAAGGAATGACGGAACAATCAAAATGGCGGCGAAATCCTATACGTTCGACAACTAAACTGTACCCAATTTGTATGAATCTGGGTGACGAGGAGGTGAGGTCGCAATCTAAAGAGCGGCAGGGAGTATCCATACTGCACCCTGGACACCTTATACAACGGGCCAGAAATGACATTTCCAAAAAGGAATGACGGAACAATCAAAATGGCGGCGAAATCCTATACGTTCGACAACTAAACTGTACCCAATTTGTATGAATCTGGGTGACGAGGAGGTGAGGTCGCAATCTAAAGAGCGGCAGGGAGTATCCATACTGCACCCTGGACACCTTATACAACGGGCCAGAAATGACATTTCCAAAAAGGAATGACGGAACAATCAAAATGGCGGCGAAATCCTATACGTTCGACAACTAAACTGTACCCAATTTGTATGAATCTGGGTGACGAGGAGGTGAGGTCGCAATCTAAAGAGCGGCAGGGAGTATCCATACTGCACCCTGGACACCTTATACAACGGGCCAGAAATGACATTTCAAAAAACGAATGATGGAACAAACAAAATGGCGGCGAAATCCTATACGTTCGACAACCAAACTGTACCCAATTTGTATGAATCTGGGTGACGAGGAGGTGAGGTCGCAATCTAAAGAGCGGCAGGGAGTATCCATACTGCACCCTGGACACCTTATACAACGGGCCAGAAATGACATTTCAAAAAACGAATGACGGAACAAACAAAATGGCGGCGAAATCCTATACGTTCGACAACCAAACTGTAACCAATCTGTATCAATCTGGGGGTGAGGTTGCAATCTAAAGAGTGGCAGGGAGTGTCCGTACTGCACCCTGGACACATTATACAACGGGCCAGAAATGACATCTCAAAAAACGAAAGACGGACGGAACAAACAAAATGGCGGCGAAATCCTATACGTTCGACAACCAAACTGTAACCAATCTGTTTCAATCTGGGGGTGAGGTTGCAATCTAAAGAGTGGCAGGGAGTGTCCGTACTGCACCCTGGACACCTTATACAACGGGCCAGAAATGACATCTCAAAAAACGAAAGACGGACGGAACAAACAAAATGGCGGCGAAATCCTATACGTTCGACTACCAAACGTCACCAATGTGTATCAATCTGGGTGACGAGGGGGTGAGGTCGCAATCTAGAGAGCGGCAGGGAGTGTATATACTTTGGTTATAGCGAATAAAAATATCAATGTTAAAAATATTGATGTGTTCCGGCTTGTAGATAAGATAGCCAGTTCCCCATTGCGTTGGGAAATATTGGTAAGCCCGCTTCCATCTTCGGCAACATCGTCACTTACCACCAGGTGAGATGTTGTCAAGGGTTTACCAATTGTGAATAAAAAAAAAAAAAAGCTGTCATCCGAAATAATGTGCTGTGCGCGTGTGTGTTGTCGTGGTGAAACAGGAAGCCCTTGCAAAGTTTTCCTCGCCTTTTTTCTTTGATGTCATAATATTGACCTATCATGGTTCCACCCTTTAGGTAATCATTCAGTAATATTCCTTCTGAGTCTCAAAATATTGAGGCCATATTCCTTGCCAGCCGATGCCACGACTCGAAGCTTCTCTGGGGTCAGTGATTATGGCCGTTTCCATTGTAAAGATTGCTGTTTCCTCTCGGGATCAAAATGATGGACCCACGTTTCTTCCATTGTTACAAAACATTACAAAAAAAAATCAAAATATTCTTGGAACTTGTCTAACCATCTTTGAAATGTCATCCGTCTCTGTTTTTGATTGTCAGTCAACATTCTCGGCACCCTTCTAGCGGATACTTTTCTTATGTTTAAATGTTGTTTTCATATGGATTGAACACTTCCATATGAGACGCTCGTTTCTTGAACTAAATAACGGATAACCCTTCGATCACTCAACACTATTTTTCAACCGACTTCCAAATAGGAGGAGGTTCTCAATTCGACTGTGTTTTTTTTTTGTGTGTGGCCTCAGAACTTTTGACTGGGTGAACTGATTTTGATGATTCCTTTTTAATTTGAAAGCTAGTGCTTCCCGTGTGGTCTCATAAAAAATATCAAAATTGGTGTAGTAATTTATTAGATAATTAAGAAATTAGACGAGAGTGAATAGGCACTATTTGAACTTGCGTGTTACATCCTCGGCTGCATCGGCACTTACCATTAGGTTAGGTGCAGCCAAACGCACTCAAATTAAAAGAAAACATTAATAATAATGCAAAATTATACTAAGTTGTTGCGATAGAAGTCGGTTTTTTTAACGTGTTTAGCGTTTTCAATTATTTATTCATTCATTAACCATTCACTTGTTTTTAAATATTATAGCCCAAATTTTTGTTACCATCTTCTTGGTGATGATCTTCCAGTATTCCTCAACATTAAAGAAGATTGCAACCATGAAGACGGTCATTCTCATTACTTTATGATCACCCCTTAGCTAATCGTTAGTGCACTAACACGTCATGACGTCACCAAAGCGATATCGATGAATCATTATTACGGATACGGTGTCCGGAGTGAGTGTACAAACCTTATCTATTCAGAGATACCAGCTTTTGTCCACGGCCGGCCCTGTCGCATGAAAATCGAGAGTGCACGGTGCGTGAGCCGCGAGCAGCTCACCATCTATGTTCACACCTAGCTTTCCTCCAACCTAACCTATTTAACGGCTTGACGAACTAAAAAAGGAGAAGGTTTCTCAATTCGACCGTCGTTCGTTCGTTTTTTGTTGGAAATGAGATATCCTAAGGGTGGTGCCATGATAAGGAAACCAGGATCTGATAATGGCATCACAGAGAAATCGAGAAATACCTTAGTTTCCTATTTGAAGTCGGTTTTGTTTTGGTTAAAATTATTTTTTATATGTAGATTTTGGATTGCCGACCAAGCCGAACTTCAAACGTAAGATGTTCATCAGATTTACATCAAAAACACGCGAGTTTTGATAATAAGTAAAGGAACATCCATTGCAGAAAATTGAGCACTCTACCCGACTGTGCCAGAAGGGGGGGGAGGGGGGGTTGTATGTATGTATATTTCTTTGGAATGCTCTGTAGGTAGCCTAAACGGCTTTATGGATTTTGGTGCGAGGTGTCGTTGGATTCGTCTTGAATCCGTGAGTGTATAGGATACATTTTTACCCGACTGACCAAAAAAGAGGGGTTAAGTTTTTATGTAGTCGGGTGTTTAGTCTTTAATTAATTCGTGTAGTTGTTATTAAATGTGTTCTTTTCACACGATGATAACTAATAAATAAATACAGAATTAGGTAGGTACTTTGTTTACTCTACAGCTTAATGTAATGGCCATCAAATGCACACTCGTTAGTAAATTGTAGAATATTGATAAACCAGAGATAATGTATTTGAATTAGTTGCAAGATGCAACAAAGTAATGAGAAAGTGGTGATGACGGTCCCACTTCTGAGCCAAGAATCGAACGCACAACTAAATCTATGATTTCAAGAGTCTGTGAACCCTAAGCAAACGCCGTGTTCCGTGTCACGCCAAGGTTCGCACCACGGATAAGATAAATAAGGTTGGATTGGCAATAGTCACACTTTTGTTTGAAAAACAGCGTCGACGCCTGTCTCCCACCCGTCAACTCCACTACACAAGCAATAATAACACATATACACGAATTGCGCGCACTAATAAACAAAACACACTTAGAACACAGCGCTGCAATTGTGTCTCACACCATTTCGAGAGTCTGTACGTTAAACACAACCACACGCAAATAAAAAGTATGAACGCGTGCTTCGGTAAGTATGATTGTCTAATCATAATTGAGGCGCGCCTTCCCAGCGCACATTTCCAATCCACCCTTATTTATCTGATCCGTGGTTCGCACCTACGACAACAGTCTAGAAGCTAAACTAGCTGCATGTCTATACCCCTCCCCCCCTCCCCCATAGGACTTGTTTATGATTCTATTGCATTTGTTGTCGCCGACATCCTGTGATTTATAGCGGCTATATCCCATCCCATGCGCGTGCGTTTCCTATGGTGGGCGCGTCCCTGCATGTGGAAGGACTTCCATGGGATTTAATAGAGTAGTTTTATTGTTTAGGTGTCGTGAGTCATATTAACTTGGAGAAATGGAAACGGTCAGATAACGGTCAGATAAGCTACAGAATATCAGTACCTATGGATGAGACGTTTAGGGCTCCTTCGTCGCTAAAATTAGCAACTCGGTTCACGATGTTTCAAACATCGAACGAAATAGCGAACATTGGGATCTAAGCGTGATCGAATCAGAAACGAGGAGATCCGTAGGAGAACCAAAGTAACTGACATAGCTCCCAGAATTGCTAAACTTAAGTGGCAGTGGGCGGGGCACATAGCTCGTAAAAACAGATTGCCGTTGGGGCAGTAAAGTTCTTGAGAGGCGACCGCGCACTGGAAGACGTAGCGTGGGCAGGCCTCCCACTCGGTGGACCGATGACCATGTCGTCGTGGAAATCCTTGGGGGAGGCCTATGTCGGCTGATATGATGAATGATGATGATGACATAGTGGGATCTAAAATGATTTTATAACAATTTTAAAATTGATCTAAATCAAATTATATAGACTTCCTAAGTCCACTTCACTTCAAGCTTTAACATAAGAGTTAAGTTGTTGTTAAAATAATAACTGTACAATAAAAAAAAATTTACTTCCGTAATCGCAAGAAGAATAAGGATTTATCGTAGGAAATATTGTGAGAGTTTAAATCATCTTTAAAGCTAATCAGACATTAGAATTTAGTGTCCAGTTATGGACAGTCAGCGAAAGTACCTGAGCAAAGTACATACACATTTAATGGCCGATCAACAGGTGAATGGAAATTTTAATTGTTATCGTTATAGCTGAAAGCTTGGCTAATAAAATTAGATGCGCTTATTCAATCTTCACTTTAATTATTATAAACAAGTTATAGTTAAATGTAACTAACTTTATCTTAATATAATTGAAGTTATTGAACGAGTAAGTGTTAGTTGGAGCCGTTAACAAGTAGCCTATAGGTAGGTAGGTACATACAGAAATTAACTGTACAAGTCAACAGAAAAAAATAATAGTGTTGTCACTTTAATAATAGTGAAACAGGTTTTCATAGTAATCTTGAAATAATGTTGAAAATGTAATCTTTGCATAAACTAGAATTTCGTAACTTCTTATGTGTATAAAGTCAATCAATCGACGAATCCAACTCGGCTGGGCAGCGTTCGGGAAGCTTCGCAATATCTTCACGTCCCAAATACCGCAGTGTCTCAAGACCAAGGTCTTTGACCAGTGTGTGTTGCCAGTGATGACTTACGGAACTGAGACATGGTCGCTTACTATGGGCCTCATAAGAAGGCTCAAGGTCACCCAAAGGGCAATGGAGCGTGCTATGCTCGGAGTTTCTCTGCGTGATCGAATCAGAAACGAGGAGATCCGCAGGAGAACTAAAGTAACCGACATAGCTCACAGAATCGCTAAACTGAAGTGGCAGTGGGCAGGGCACATAGCTCGTAGAACAGATGGCCGATGGGGCAGTAAAGTTCTCGAGTGGCGACCGCGCACCGGGAAACGTAGCGTAGGCAGGCCTCCTACGCGGTGGACCGATGACCTGGTGAAGGTCGCGGGAAGCCGATGGATGCGGGCAGCGCAGGACCGGTCGTCGTGGAAATCCTTGGGGGAGGCCTTTGTCCAGCAATGGACGATTTGTGGCTGATATGATGATTGACATGTCTATGACTGGAGCCTCCTTTTAAGCTAAAAATGCGTGTGTCAGGAGGCACCGCTCTTCCTTATCTATACATGCTATAGGAACTATACCTAAGATGATCATACAAAATCAATAAAAACAAAACATACTAAAAATTAAGGTAATAAAAATATTAAAACTAATTTGAATAAAATTAGATGCCTATACATATATGCGTGCGCGTGTGTGTATGTGTGTTTGTGTATGTGTGTGAATTAGTCCATCCATTTTAACGAAGTAGTAATTTTAAGTTTATCTATTATGGTAAATACGTTTCCCCTAGCTAACTAGTTATACAGATAGCATAAAGTCTTATAGTATTCAAAAGTGCTAAAAGTGGAAACAAATGTATGTAAAACATCGAACTATACATTTCACAGGGTTGATAGTTTAAATAACTTTAGAATATCATAAAAATTAAAAACCAGACTGCGTAAAACTTAACCCCTCCTTTTGATCAGTCGGGTAAAAATGTATCTTATGTCACTCACGGGATCAAAACGAATCTAACGATACCTTATACGTTAAAATCCTTCACGCCGTTCAGGCTGTAGCAGGAAACACAGAAATCAACATACATACATACATAATACATTCGAAAAATATAACCCTCCTTCTGAGGTATTCTGAAGCAGTAGGGTAAAAATAAACACAGTACCTATTCTTCATTTTCATCGTTTAAAATTTTCGTCAAAGTATGTTTTTTTTTATCCACAACTGATAAGCCCTTGGCATCATCTCACCTGATGGTAAGGGAGGATGATGCCGAAGATGGAAGTGGTCTTACTAAGATTTACCAACGCAATGGAGATCTGGCTATCTTATCTTCAAGCCGGAACACATCATAGTTAACACTGATGTTTGGTGGTAGCTAGCCAGGCGGGCTATGAAAATACCCTACCAGCAACTAAAACGAGTCTTACAAAGTTGACCCCGCTAGGAATCGAACCCGCGGCCTCCTGGTGTGAAGCGAATGGACTAACCATTAAGCCACGGAGGCGGTTAAAATTTAAAATAAATTAAATTCAGAGATTAATTATTTTTCAAATGATGGCGGTGCTATAATTAGCTGGTGGTAGGTATCCGAGTAGACACAACGTAGCGGTGTTTATTCCTCCCATATTTGGCATGCGAAAGTAAGATTCACGATAATTTTTATTTAAATACTTTCACCTAGATTTTTTTCTTCCTTTCTCACCTTGAAGATCCCCAAATTGTAGGAGTCGAGAAACACATACGCAGGCAAGGAGTTTCACTCAAAGTTGGGTTAAGTTATGTAGCGCCACATTAGGTATCGTTATTATGTACCTTCGTTATTCAATGATACCTAGATCAAAATATATTTTATTATTTTCCCTTCTTTTTACTGTAGAGCGACGAAGAAATAAAAAGGTAGATGGCAAAAAATACGAAGTTGAGATTTTGATGGTAATCGATTGTCTTACGCTAGCTAATAGAGTCTAAGAACTACAAGTAAAAAATCCATGTATGTATGTATTACAATATTAATATCGTATGGATTTCAAGTCATGGCAAGTCAGGGGGTTTTTCCGTTGGCGGGTTTAAGTTTTTAAAATTTCAAATTGTTTGTTTAAAAGGTCCTTTTTTTCTTAAGTCATTAAAAGTTTTGCAACAGAGAGTTACGTAACGCTTCATCATCGTCATCATCATCATATCAGCCGAAAGACGTTTACTGCCAGACAAAGGCCTCCCCTAAGGATTTGTCGCTGTGAAATTCTTGCCTTTGTCCTTTGTCCGTACGTAACGCTTACTCCATTATTAACTACTAGCTGTCCTGGCGAACTTCGTACCGCCTCACACTACACTACACTACCGCTACCGATACTGCTACACCACCACTATCATTACCACTACCACTACCACTACACTACACTACCACTTCACTACCACTTCCACTACACTACCACTACCACTACGCTACACTACCACTACAATACCACCACACTACCACTACCACTACACTACCACTACCACTTCACATCCAATACCACTACACTACCACTATCACCACCACTAGGTACCACTACCACTACACTGCACTACTTTTTGTAGATATTCCAAATTTTTTAGGTTATTTTTTACACCTTGGGTTACATTATTTGAGTTTTAGTAAGGATCCCTAATTTTTTGAAATATAATATAGCCTATAGCAACCGCGGATAGTGTAGCTTCCCAACGGTGAAATAATTTTTCAAATCGGTCCAGTAGTTTCGGAGCCTATTCATGACAAACAAACAATCAAACAATCAAATCTTTTCTCTTTATAATATTAGTGTAGATAAAGATAACAGGCAAATGTTTTATTTAATTTTGTCCTTAAGTGTTACGTATCACCAGAATTTATCTTTTCGTGCCAAATGTCACCGCAGTCGTGTGGCACTCGTGGCAGACGATTAGCTGGAAGTGGGTCGTCGTAATGTCTAAGTGCCACCGTCAAACTGATTATCCGCTTCCAGTCATTGCTATTGTCTTGCAAATGCGACAATTGTCTTGCTTTATCGTCCATTGGCACTACTACCATCAGGTGTCCTATCTGCGTACTTACTTTGTTCTAGTACACTCGCGGCAAAGAAAACGGGTCGGTAACAAAAACCTTAATAACTTCCAAAATATTGTAACTAGCTTTATGAAATAAAGACTGTATTGTAGACAATTTTATAGTGATTAAATAAAAATAAAAGTGAGTCATAGAAGTTTAAGATTACAAAGTTTATTTTTCACTAGATTTCAAAAAATGTGCTACGGTGTCAAATGTGCAATTTTCACACATTTCAGTATTTTGTATTACCACCACGAGCTATTAAAACAGTTGTTATACGGTTTGGCATGCTTTCCATCAGATTTCTGAGCCGATGCTGAGGAATATTCTCCCATTCCTCTATCAGTACTCCTTTCAGTTCAAAAAGCGTGATTGGAGGGGAATTTCGCTGGCGTACACGTCGTCCCAGTTCATCCCAGGCATGCTCGATGGGGTTCAAGTCTGGGCTGCGTACTGTTCACTCTATGCGTGTGATAGCGATATCATCAAGGTAGTCAAACATTATCCGAGCTGTATGGGGAATGGGCCAACATACTCATTTAAGATTTCATTCACGTATCTCTCTGCAATTAAAGTACCATTTCAGATCACCACTATCTCGGTGTGGGTTTCGGAAGAAATTCCAGCCCACACATGCATGGAACCTCCGCCGTATGACATTTTCTCTTCAATGCAAGCTTGGTTATAGCGCTCTCCTGGTCTTCTGTAGACTCTTTGCCTCCCATAGTGCTTGTATTGTATCTCGACTCGTCCGAAAACATAACTGTTGACCAGTCATCGACAGTCCAATTCATGTGTTCTCTAGCGTAACTCAGGCTTGAGTTACGATGCTGCCTTTCGAATTTGGACCATTGGCGGGTCTAAATGGCTTCAAGTTTGCTTCAGCAAGACGTCGCCTCACTGGTACACGTGCTCGGATTACTCCCTCCAGCACGTAGAAGGTGATTTTTGAATTTAACAACCGTTTGAAATCGATTTCTCAATTTTGTTGACACTATATATCGAGACTCCCTTGTTCGGCCTATTCCTGGTCTGCGAATATTGGATCACTCTTTAAACGGGTGACAGCGACACACCAACAGTTCTCTCTGTATAACACAGACTGCGCCCGTCTTCAAGCATTTTCAGAATTCTGGTGCACTCTTCAGGAGTTTATGACATGTTTTAACTGAGTTTGAACTAAATTTGGTCAGAGTAATGAATTTTTGCCTTATTTATACGACAGAACAGAAACAAAAGTGAAACAAATGGTTCCAAATTTGATGTGCAAATTTTGAAAATCGTCTTTATTTTTTATTTATGGTTTTCAATGCAATCACCAAGGTAGAACAGATGGCTGTTGGGATAGTAAAGTTCTCGAGTGGCGACTGCGCACCGAAAAACGTAGCGTAGGCAGCCCTCCCACTCGGTGGACCGATGACCTGGTGAAGGTCGCGGGAAGCCGCTGGATGCGGGCAGCGCAGAACCGCTCGTCATGGAAATCCTTGGGGGAGGCCTACGTCCGTCCAGCAGTGGAAGTCTGTCGGCTGATTTGATGATGATGAGTAAACGAAACCGAAACCCAAAAAAAAAAATATTCCTTCGTTTATTCGTAATAAAATAATATTTAATTTAGTTTGGATTGCTCAAATATTTTTTACAAAATCGCATTTTTTATAACCGACCCGTTTTTTTGGGAGTCAGTGTATTTTAGAACTTTTACGTCTTCAAATAGATAGGTGTCTGTAACTATACTGCTTTCTTTTTAGGATTCCGTATACAGACTGCGACTCTTCTTGTTTGGCCATGTCCATCCGTCTGTCTATCTGTCGGTCGGTGTGTCACAGCCGTTTCACTTATAGACTATAACAGTTATAAAGCTAAAAATTCGGCACGGTTACACAAGGCTGTGACGCCTACAAACTTACAGAATGCCAATCAGCCTGCTTTAGGTATGTGATGATGATGACCATTATGATGACCTTCATCCATCACATCCACCAAAAGCCGTCCACTGCTGGTCGCATACAGCGGCTTCCCGCGATCTTCACCAGGTCGTCGGTCGACCACGTGGCAGGCCTGCCTACGCTACGTTTTCCGGTGTGCGGTCGCCCCGCGAGAACTTTAGCGCCCCAACGGCCATCTGTTCTACGAGCTATGTTACTTTGGTCTTTTTGCAGAGTGTTTGCATTGTAAGAAATAATTAATTTAAAAAATATTTTAGCTTAAGTATTTTAACCAAATTTTAAAAGAACACAATTTGTGCAGTAATCATCAAAGTAATATCGATTAGTCTCTATTTATCTTAATGTGTACAAAAGAAACACTTTACATGGGTTCTCGTAAGAAGCGCTCTAATGTGCTCTAAAAGGCGCATTACTGATAGGTCCATAAATGTTTGTAAGTTTTGTAACGGTAAACTTCGGTTGGAGCATTATCTTTCAATTTAAGAGGATTGTGAAGTTGCGACTTTTCATACAAACGGCGTTAGCGATTTTCACCTCTTAAATGTTAACCGATTTCGACCAATTTTTGATAGGTTGTCAGTCAGAACAAAGGCTAGGCTTGTACGTTTTTGTTTTTTCGATAAAGTTAATAAGTTTAATTTTATTGTCGTTCACGTGTTTTCATACAAAACTAACTTTTTTAATTTTTTGTTTATTTATAATTAATTAACTATTTATAATTTTGGTAATCAATAAACAATTTTCATATTCATTTTTAGTTACCAATTTAAAAAACGAAACGTATAAGCCTAGCTTTGGTTCTGATTGAAAACCTATCAAAAATTGGTCCAAATCGGTTAACACTTAAGAGGTGAAAATCGTTAACGCCGTTTGTATGGAAAGTCGCAGCCTCACAATCCTCTTAACTAATTTGGAATCTCAATGGATTTTAACCAGTTAGTTCTATAGCAGGTAGGTATGTAATTTTAAGATTTTTACTTTCGAGTGGCGAAGGAGAAAAAGAGCGTCATGTAAACTTCCCAAATAAAATAAAATAAAATAAATAAAATAAAATGTGATGATCCACACTGGACTTCAAGATTTCGATGTAAAAAATGTGCTCTTTATAACGGCGCAGACGCTAAAAGTGGTCAAAAAATACACGTTAAAAAATATAAATTAAAAAAATTTTGAAAACCGACTTCAAAAATAATTTCATTTAAAAGTATGAAATAATATTTCAATATATGAATACACGAAATGAAAAAACAATAACGAAATCAAAAGTAGATACGAATCAAACTAGGCGCTTACAGTTTTTTTGAGGTCGGTTGAGAAGGACATTTGGTAGCCTACCGACGTTAAAAAAAATTGTAGGCTCCTGATTTGATTCGTGCCTACCTTTGATTTTGTTTGAGGTCGTGCCAGCAATGCCTTGAATCTAAAACATTTGGTAGCCGTGTGCTGGTACCGACCTCAAAAAAAATTGTAGGCCTCTAGTTTAATTCGTACCTACCTTTGATTTCGTTATTGTTGGTTAATTTCGTGTATTGATATATTGAAATATTATTTCATACCTTTGAGTGAATTTCTTTTTGAAGTCGGTTTTTAAGTTTTTCAAACTTTTATATTTGGAAGTCAGTTCAAAATTAGTGAGTGTTTTGAGTCCTTACCCTTGACTTATTTCGTACATTAAATTGTTATATTTTCAAGCGACTTCCAAAAAGGAGGAGGTTCTCAATTCGTCTGTATGTTTTTTTTTATATTACCTCAGAACTTTTGACTGGGTGAACCGATTTTTATGATTATTTTTTTATTTGAAAGCTAGTGCTTCCTGTGTGGTCCCATATAAATTTTATCAAAATCGGTGTAGTACTTTAGTAGAAAATTAACATAGACCAAAAATAATAATGCAAAAATGTACTAATTTGTTGTGATGGAAGTCGGTTTTTTTACGTGTTAAGCGTTTTCAATTATTATAGTTCCGTACCCAAAGCTAAAGGGACCCTATTACTGTGCCACGACGACCGGCCGTGTCTTTTGAACCGTAGAAAAAATAATTACAATTAATACATATACTATTAATACACTTATACATCATCATCATCATCATATCAGTCAAAAAACGTCCACTGCTGGACAAAGGCTTCCCCTAAGGATTTTTACGACGACAGGATCCGCGCTGCCCCGGTTATTTAATATGTAGGTACCTACGTAGATATACCTGGGAGAAACAGTCAGACAACTACGGGTCAGAGATCAATCGTTTTAGGAAGGTTTTTTAAAAAAAAGGGTACTTAAACAGTGTATAGTACTATCATCAACACATCAGCTCATATGTACGTCCCCACTGAGGGGCTCGAGCCTACCCTTAATTAGGCGACCACGCGGGCCCAGTGCGGGCTGGTCAACTTCACACACAACCTTTGAGTTTCCTCGCAGATGTGTGCAGGTTTCCTCACGATGTTTCCCTTCACCGTAAGAGAAAAAATACTAATAACACTATCATATACAATAGTTCGTAATACTATCATACACCCACTTAATTGCTCGCCTTTAATCACGCCGACAAAGAGGTACAATAAAATCTTTGAGATATTTTTGGGTACCTCCCCTACATGTAAATAGGGGGTGATTTGTTGTAGTTGACGTACCCTACAGTGTGGGGTAACGTTGAATAGGTCTTTTAAAACTACTGAGGGTGTCCTAAAATATTTTTTTGATTCAAGGATCCCTTTAAGAAATGTTAAGCTCTATTTTTTGTTACAGTCAAGTATCCCCCCTACCAGCTAAACCCCTATTTTAGGGCATCTAAAAAAATTGTAAGTAGTTACGACATATAATCAATTCAAAGGAAAACTATCGCGGCTAATTAGGTTTTCTTAGTTTAGGAGAAATATTCGGCCTTCTCAAAATGCGCAGTTGGATTTGTAAGAAATTCATAGATTTTCTATAAAAATTAGGGATGCACCGATACGCCTTTTTACCGATACGATACCGATACCGATACTCTTATAAAAATATCGGCGATACCGATACCGATACCGATACGCTTATTGAATTCAAAAAGCAAGGTAGAATAAATAAAACACAATTAATTAATAGTTTTAGTAATCAAAATTAACATTTATAAGATTTTTATTTAAAAAAAAGCATTCTTAAGTTTTGCGGGCAAAGGCGATTTCGCAAGTCTGTTTGAAAAAGACCTGCGGTGGAAAATAGTCTCTCAGATGCGATAGAAATAGATGGGACAACACGCGCGTTTACATTACATTTTTAAAGCGCGAAATTTGAAAAGTATCGTTGAATGTGCCATAAAAATATCGCCGATACCGATATATCGGCAAACCCGAAGTATCGCCGATATATCGGTATCGGTAACGGTATCGGATGCATCCCTAATAAAAATGTTTTTTACCTACTTTAAAAATAATTTAGTTTTACAAAAAATTCTTTTTTTCGAAAAGAGTGCAAAAAATGTTAATAAACAATTCTGTTGCGCTCATTGACATCTTTTTTGTTGCTGTATTTTTTTAATTTTTTTTATTAAAAAAATTGAGTGCGTTTGACTCTACCTGATGATGCAGTCGAGGATGGTACACGCAAACTCAAATAATGCCTATTCACTCTTATTAAGGTACCATAACCTTAGCGCACCGGAAATCGTAGCGTAGGCAGGCCTCCCACTCGGTGGACCAATGACCCGGTGAAGGTCGCGGAAAGCCGCTGAATGCGGGCACCGCAAAACCGGTCGTCGTGGAAATCCAGCAGTGGACGTCCTTCGGCTGATATGATGTGCTGTTTTGAGGCATCTTATCCAGAGGTGTGGTGGTACGGAACCCACGGTGAGCGAGACCGCCTCGTACTTGGCCGATTACTTACCTAATCCACTTTTGCATCATTTGTATTTTAAAATTATTTGCGTGAACATTTTTTGTTAATGATCAATTTGCACTTTAACGTTTGTAATTTGATACATGTAACTTACGAAATCTATCATTTTAGCGAACATCTACCTACTTACAATTAGTGTAGTTTTAAAAGAAGTCTCTCTCTCTCTTATTGTGAGGCACAATTAACCGTGCTATCCAAGGGATAGACGGCTGTTGTCTGGTTTAAAAGAAAGACCAAGGAGTGGAATTCCCTGCCGGTGTCTGTATTCCCCGATTCGTACAATATAGGAATCCTGAAGACGAGAGTGAATAGGCACTAATTGAGCATGGATGTTAAATCCTCGGCTGCATCGGCACTTACCATCAGGTTAGGTGCAGCCAAATGCACTTAAATTTTCAATGAAAAAAAAAACTAGCGGTAAAGTTCTCAAGTGGTTTAAAAGAATTAAATAGTTTTTACTGCCTACGTAGGATCCTATACGCTTTTTTGTCCTCTATTGGTATAAGCCCTTGACATAAGCTTACCTGATAGATAAGTAAGTGACTATGACGCCGGAACCAGGCTTACCAAGATTCTCCAACGCAATGGGGAACTGGTTAACTTGTCTTTATGCCGAAACACATCAGTGCTATTAACATTGATGATTTTTGGCGGCTAGACTTGATACGACGGTAGCTAGGAGTGTTTAGAAAATGCCCTATCATCTACTAATCTAGTCTTAAAAAGTGAGACTCCGACGGGATTCGAACCCGCGACCAGCTGGTGTAAAGCAAATGGACTAACCATCACGACACATAGGCGATTATAGCTAAGAATACTACAATGTGTTTGTTTGTTACCTTTTCACGCTTCAACACTTTGACCAATCTTGATGAAATTTGGCATGCAGGTAGCATGTATCACGGGGAAGGACTGGCTACTTTTTATCCCGTGAAAATAGCAAAGTCCAATGCAGTTCCTAAGGGAACTGAAAAAATGGTCTTTTTTTGGTTAATTTTTTTAACATCGCAGTGGATTAATGGATCATTGTGCTTTTTGTATAGAAATGGTTGAGGAAGTGGTAAATTACATAGACTGCTAATCAGAATAGCCCGATCTGGGATAGGGATCTGGAGAAAACTAATGTCCACGCTGGCAGCGGCTCGCGCACCATTCACTCTCAAAGACAGCCATAAAAACGACGTCCACGCGGGCGAAGCCGCGGGCAAAAGCTACTACTAAATATAGTAAACTAGCTTTTTTCCGCGGCTTCGCCCGCGTGGACATCGTTTTAATGACTCTCTTTAAGGGTGATTAGTAAATTATGTCGTTTAACCAACTCTGTGCAAAAAATCACAACAATCGAGTATTTTTTTAGTTCCCTCAGGAACTGCATCAGATTATGCTATTTTCCCGGGATAAAAGTAGCCTATGTCCTTCCCCGTGACACAGGCTACCTGCATGCCAAATTTCATAAAGATTGGTCAAGGCGTCAAAGCGTGAAAAAGTAACAAACAAACAAACACATTTTCACATTTATAATATTATTTTATTTATTTATTTTATTTTATTTATTAAGGAAAATCAAGAGCCTTAAATTATAGTAATATTAAAAACAGTACAGATTTATTAATATATTATTATATAGTAAACTAGCGACCCGCTCCGACTTCGCACGGGTGCAATTCTGATACTAAATACACTACAGAAAAACTGAGAACGTTGTATATAAAAACATAGCGGCCCGCTCCGGCTGCGCACGGGTATAAAATATATAGCCTATGTGATTAAAATCGATTCAGTAGTTTTGATTTATTCATTACTGCCCGTGGCCCGCACGCGTTAAATTTGGAGTAAAACAATCCCCCTTTCCCTATACCATGAAGATTTCCTGCTATCTTTGGAATATCTAAATTCATACACTACATTTTTACTTATTTACTTTTTTACATTTTTAACTATTTATTTTATTTTTACAACATATTACAGAATGTCTTTATAAACAACGTTCACAGCTTTCTTGTCATTAGACAATACAAACATATTGTTTTCTCTGGAGGTCACTCTTGAAAGAGCGACATCAGTTGTCCATGTGAAAAACAGTCAACGCTCAAATCTAAGCCTGCAACGTTGAAGGTTTGACCCTGCGATTTATTAATGGTCATTGCAAAAGATGTCTTTACCGGAAACTGTAAACGTTTAAATTGGAAGGGTAAATCCGATGGTATCAGAGGGATTCGGGGAATCAATACATCTTCTCCGGTACCACATCCTGTGAGTATTGTGCACTCTATTATGAAAGTTTTCAATGATTTTACCAGCAAACGCGTGCCATTGCAAAGTTTAGGTGGATTCAGGTTTCTTAATAAAATAACAGTACAACCTGCTTTCAACACCATTTTGTGAGGAGGGAGTCCAGACGGGTTCAAAGAATTTAGAAATTCTGTAGGAAAATGAACAGCTTCTTCCAAATCGAGAACAGTATCGACCGAGTAGTATATTTTCGTCGGCGCATCAATCTCTTAAATCATATGGTGTAACGGGCCATATAGATCTATATTAAATGAACAATGTATTCAAGGTATTTAATTGGTTAAGGATTAATGCTGTATTGGTTAAAATCGCTTCGAAAATTAGCCATTATTTGTCGTAAAAAGTAAATGACAAAAAAAAGTTATTGTGGGTTATCCATAAGAGATAGACATTTACCATCACGGACTTTTCTGTAGACCTTTTCAATGTGTACAATACTTAGTACATTATTTTGATAAAACTCGTAGGGTTCGGCCTGCGTTTGCAATGTAAGCGGAAAAAATGAAATTATTTAAGACATCACATTAGAAACCTCAAAAATAACAGTACTTCTCCACTATTTAATGGATGTTATTATACATATAAACCTTCCTCTTGAATCACTCTATCTATTAAAAAAACCGCATCAAAATCCGTTGCGTAGTTTCAAAGATTTAAGCATACAAAGGGACATAGGGACAGAGAAAGCGACTTTGTTTTATACTATGTAGTGAAGTGATGATAGTGATAAATGCGTGCGAGGCAATTGCAGATATGCTTTTTATTATGCTTATCGAACTAAAATAATAAAGAAGATAATTACTAAAACTTATTCAGAGGCTACGGATGACGAAATATCAATCCCAGATAAAACGGGGTCAGAAAAACGGCCAAGAATTGTAGTAACAGCGAAATGACTAGGTGGTGTGACTGTCGTACGATGTTTTGATTGCAGTGTTTTCCGCGGCCCAGTGGCACGCCGCGCTATCTTACGTCACGTTCGTCGTCGGCACTTTTATAATTATCATGTTTTAAAATTTTTCTTGGGTTGGCAAGATTGGCAAAGTATAGTGCTAGTTTTCTGTGAATAGCTGAACTAAAGACTTGGTTAACTATATATAGATTTGAAGTTTTCATGTCTGTTGAAAATTCATCCATTTCATCATTCATACTCCTTTTCATCATCGGACGACCAGGCGCGGAGGATGATTCCACCCCTTTGTCGCGTTTTGCTACTTCGTTCATTATGCGAACGGCCAAGGAGTGGAATTACCTGCCGGTGTCTGTATTCCCCGATTCGTTTTATAGGAATCTTCAAGACGAGAGTGAATAGGCACTATTTCAGCTTGCGTGTTACATCCTCAGCTGTATCGGCACTTACCATCAGGTGAGGTGCAGCCAAACGCACTCAAATTTGTGATAAAAAAAGGTATCGATATTGTAGTTGTGTGGAGAGATGTGGTGTTACAGAATCTTCGCTGCACAAGTCCGACTCGCACTTGACCACGGTTTTATCGTATACCTACAGAGGGCGTCGCTGTAGGTATTCATTGCTATACAATACCTATAAAAGTTTTGCAGACACTTTCGATTCATATATTGGGGGCGTTTTCTTTATATTGTAATCATTCAATAGTCTTGGTTGCGATTACGATGGCCTTGCACAGACCTTAGAATTTATTGGTTCTTATCATTAACTTTACCTTCAGTTTTTCTCCTGTATTTATTATTCTTCTGAGATTCTTCTGCCAAAACTCAGGATTTTTTAAATCTCAAATGTTCATTTCTTATGTGTTTGTTTGTTGTGACTGGCTGTTTGCTGTGTGATCACAATGTATCGAGTTGAGCCTATCGGTTCGTTCGTAAACAGTTTTTAACCAACTTCAAAAAAAGGAGGAGGTTTCTCAATTCGACCGTATATGACCGTGTGGTGAGGGATGAATTGTGGTCAGCTCTGTCTGTGCATGGGGTGAGCAGTGGACTGATTCGAGCCCTGAAATCTCTATATAAGGATTCCAGGGCTTGTGTCAGGATCAATGGGGCGTACACTGAATGGTTTGACATCAATAAAGGTGTCAGACAGGGATGTGTTGCGTCACCATGGCTGTTCAACTTATTCATGGATAGTTGCTTGATAGATTTGAAAGATAGTGAAAGTGGTCTGAGAATGGATGGGTTAATCGTCAAATGTCTTCTGTATGCTGACGACCAGGTAATTCTTGCGTCGTCGGCTGAACAGTTACAGGAGATGGTGACTATTATGTATGAAGCTTTGGAGAGAAAAGGAATGAAAGTAAATGTAAGTAAGACGAAAGTCATGGTTTTAGAAAGAGATGAACAAATGACAAAGTGTGATATTTTGATTGGAAGTGAAAAAGTGGAGCAAGTGAAAGAATTTGTGTATCTGGGGTCAATGTTTACTAGAGATGGACTGTTTGAGAGTGATATTGAAAGGAGAGTGACTGCTGGGAATATGGTAAATGGAGCGATGCACTCCTTTATGAGTAGCCAGAAATTGTCCAATAAGGCCCGTCTGGCTGTGCACAGGGGAGTTCTTGTTCCTACTCTGGTTTACGGAAGTGAAAGTTGGGTATGGCAAAAGAGGCATAAGAGTAGAATAAATGCAGTTGAAATGAGAGCATTGAGAAGTATGATTGGTGTGAAACTTTGTGATAAGATTAAGAATAGTGTGATAAGGGAACGTTGTGGTGTGAAAGAAGATGTAGTGACAGTTATTGAGAAAGGCATGCTCCGATGGTTCGGTCATGTAGAAAGGATGAATGATAGAAGATTAACTAGGCAGATATACAAGGCGAGTGTGAATGGTAATACTGGAAGGGGTAGACCTAGACGTACGTACTGCGACCAAGTCGAAGACGTATTGAAGAAGTGTCAGGTCAAGAGTACCCTAAACCGACGAGCTTGTATGAAAAGATTGATGAATGTAGAGGAAGCGAGAGAAGTATGTCAGGATCGTAGCAAGTGGAAAAATGTGGTCTCTGCCTACCCCTCCGGGAAAGAGGCGTGATCTTATGTATGTATGTATGTATGTATGTATGTATGTATAGTATATATATTTTTATGTGTGATTTTGATGATTCTTTTTTTTGTTGAAAAGGAGATAGCCCAAGGGTATAACCATGATAAGGAAAGCAGGATCTGATGATGGCATCCCAGAGAAATCAAAGGGAACCTATGAAAATCGTAGTGGCGACTAGTACGCTTGAAGTCGGTTCTTTTTGTTTAAAATTATAATTCTTTCGTTTCGTCTCCGTTTCGTTCGGTACACCGATGCTGTGTCGATAGCCGGCGCCCCCAGCTCCAGCCACCACCACTTGTACTGTTGTCTGTACTGTATTCAGATAGGACGGACGAACGAACGGTCGTCAGATGCCTGCTTGCCGGCCGGCCGCCGCCCGCAGTCAAGCCAGCCAGTCACAGTACCCGTCAGTTCGCTCCAAGCCGCCGCATCGTAGCCACGTTAGCGCCGCACGCGCCGCGCGTGATAGCCAGGCCAGCCGTGACACTAGGTAATAGTGACAGTGCCAGTGAACAGAATAAGTGACCAAACAGAAAGAATTTCTGGACGAAATAGAAATTAAATTTTCATTTATTTTTCGGCCCGACTTCTTACGATCACAGTCTATCAATTGCACATTTATCATTGGTAAGTTTTCTTTTTACTACTTATTTAAATACTAACAATTTGTTTGGTTATTAAAATTAAATTAAATTAGCAAGTCATAGTGAAATTGTCATGGGTAGTTTATTAATGAGTAATTCGAAAGACTGTCGACGAATAACTTTACCAAAAATTTGAAGGTAAGTGAGTTTAGGTGTCGAATAAAAAGGCAAATAACTCATAAATAAAACCCAAAAGATGATAACTCGTTCTCAAGGTTCCACTTGTTGTATTTGCCGTCATGTTGTCGTCATGTGTTCAGTATTTAAATTTTCAATTTATGTAATAAAACCTGCACTAACTTAAGTGCGGGCTCGAGTTTCCATAGAAACGTAGTCTGCACGCCGGATTTAAATTTCAATACAAACTTTACAAATAATATTGAGTAGACACTTAACGATGTTTGTAATTAGTTTTCATCGTTGTAAATTTAAACAAAACTTTAAAACTACTTTTACAGTTTTGTTTAATTTTAGTGCTTGTATTTGTATGTGTTTTATGTTATGTATGTGGTTTTTTTTTTAAATACATATATTTTAACAAATTTTGGAATCGACCCGGCATGCCGTTTTAGTTTTGAAACGGAATTAAGTTTGTATGGAAACAAAAAACTCCAGGGACCCTTAACTAGGAGTAGGTGATACGATGTGGTCTCAAACTACCCCACAAACATATAAACAAATTCTAATAATTATGTCGTAGATTAAAATTTCAGTGCGCATCAAATAGAAGAAAAAGTACATACGTACATTGAGGTAGCTGATGTATTTTACTCTTGACATAGATATACTAGTGTATCATTCATTATCATATCAATAGATAACAGCAATCAGTAACTGTCATTTTTATAAGCAGCATTAACTTTGAGTTAAGTTCTCTTTATTTTACATAGTTTTATTTTTGTATTTTTTTTTTGTACAGGTACCTTCAAATTGATTTCATTTATTAGTTTATTTTATATATTCTTAGCTGAACTGGAAATAGGTAATTACATTAATTTTATTGCCTTATCTTTTTTTAAATCAACAATTGGTAAGTCATTGGCATCATCTCACCTGATGGTAAGTAACGATGATGTCGAAAATTAGCTTACCAAGATTCTCCAACGCAATGGGGAACTGGCTATGTTATCTTTAAACCGGAACACATTAATGCTGTTAATATTGATGTTTGGCGGCAAGACAGATAAGATGGTTGTTAGCCAGGCGGGCTTAGAAAATGCCCTTTCACCTACTAAACCGAGTCTTACAAAGCCGGGAATCGAACCCGCTACCCCCTGTTGAGAAGCTAATGGATTAACCATTATACCACGGAGGTTAACTACTGTTAATTACGCTATTGAGGTTTTGGTTACTAGGCCTTCATGCTCAGATCATGAATCAATTGATCTGAGCTTTCATAATCTTTTAGTTAGTATATCTATCTGGAAGTTCAATTTTTTTTTGAGATTTGACGATGGGTTTTATGGGAAAAGTTGTTCAGTTTCACGGGTAGAAGCACCAGTTAAAATAGTTTCAGCTAATTTTGTTACACCTTATATACAGTGGAACAAAGAAAAAGGAGGCCTTTTTTGAAGTCGTATGACAAATCGATGCAACCTTGCCTTTTGACCACCTCGGAGGTCGCACGGAGGCTGCGCACGCGTCGCCTCGTGGAGTCGCGGCTATTATCGTAATCGCAGCTCTGAGATGCTTTTCATTAACCCCTCGACCGGTGCGGTGGCCGTTGGTTCCGAGAAACTGAGTTACCGCTAATTTAAATTGAAATCTAAATCCTTACTTAATAATAATATTATAAATGGGAAAATGTGTTTGTTTGTTTGTTACCTTTTCACGCTTCAACGCCTTGACCAATCTTTATGAAATTTGGCATGCAGGTAGCCTGTGTCACGGGAAAGAACATAGGCTACGTTTTATGCTGTGAAAATAGCATAGTCATATGCAGTTCCTGAGGGAACTGAAATGAAACTCTTTTTTTGGTTAATTTCTTTAACATCGCAACGGAACAATGGATTGTGTGACTTTTTGCACAAAGATGGTTGAGGGGGTGGGAAATGACATGATTTACTAACAAGCATATCCTGACATATTTCCCGAGGAATCTGGAGAAAATTCATGTCCACGCTCGCGAGCCGCTGCGGCTCGCGCACCACGCACCCTCTAAGACACTAATATTAACGATTTCCAGGCGGGCGAAGCCGCGGGCAAAAGCTAGTAATATTATAAATGTGAAAATGTGTCTGTTAGTTTGTTTGTTAGTTACTTTTTCACACTTCAACGCCGTGACCAATCTTTATGAAATTTTGCATGCAGGTAGCCTGTGTCACGGGGAAGCCTATGTGGCTACTTTTTATCCCTGGAAAATAGCGTAATCTGATGCAGTTTCTGAGGGAACTAAAAAAATACTCGATTGTTGTGATTTTTTTCACAGAGATGGTTGAGTAGGTGGGAAACGACATAATTTACTAATTTAACCCTTGAAGACAGTCATTAAAAGAGAGCAGAGCCGCGGGAAAAAGCTAGTACGTACATAAATGTAGTAAGCCAGCTATTTTCATATACTGTGACGAAATCAAACTTTTTGGTTTGTTTTAAATCTGTTTTTCTTGTATTATTTTCTTTTTAAATTGTTTTTGTAATGTTTGCAAATGTTTTTACTTTTACATGTCTGTCTGTGCTTGATTCTGACTGAACCGCCACTATTCGTTTTGTTCACGTATTAATGTTTTTCTGTTTTTTCTTTTTTAAATAGTCTGTTGCTGGTGGTAGCCCTTAATTTTATCAACCGACTTCAAAAAAGGAAGAGGTTCTCAATTCGACTTTATGTTTTTTTTGTGTGTGTTACGAGATATCTTCGCAAATTGTGACCCGTTTTTTATGATTCATTTATTATTCGATCGGGTATTCTTTTGACTTGGTCCCATATGTAATAATTTTATCGAAATCGGTAAAGTACTTTTTTAGAAAACTAACAAACCCAAAAATAATAATGCAAAATTATGCCTAGTTGTTGCGCTATCGGTCGTTGTTGTTCTATAAGTCGGTTTTTTAACGTATTCATCATCACATCAGTCGAAAAACGTCTGCTGCTGGACAAAGGCCACCCCCCAATGATTTCCACTACGACCGGTCCTGTGATGACCGCATCCAGTGGCTTTCCGCGATCTTTACCACGTCGTCAATCCACAACGTGGGATTCCTGCCTGGCTACGTTTTCCGGTGCGCGATCGCCACTCGAGAACTTTACTGTTGACGTGTTCAGCGTTTCCAATTATGTTATTTTATTAAACACTGACCCTCCCTCCTACTGTCACTAATTTAATTGGCTAGGTAAGGAGGGCAAGTCGAGGCTGCAATACTATAACCAAAGTATATATTATAGTAGTACTAACATATATATTAGTACTAACATACAGTATGGACACTCCCTGCCGCTCTCTAGATTGCGACCTCACCCCCTCGTCACCCAGATTGATACAGATTGGTTAACGTTTGTTTCTCGAACATACAGGATTTCGCCGTAATTTTGTTTGTTCCGTCATTCGATTTTTGAAATATCATTTCTTGCCCATTGTATGAAGTGTCCGGGGTGTGCTATAATACATATAACTTAACCTTCCGCGATACGGGAGGACAAAACTTGCGCCGTGTTAGGACACTTGTATTGCATTGGCACTATGAACGTATAATTAACTTAGTGTCTTTTAATTTATTATAACAGCTCATATACGTCCCCACCGAGGGGCTCGAGCCTACCCTGAATCAGGGCGATTAGGCCTTAGTCGACCACGCGGGCCCAGTGCGGGTTGGTCGACTTCACACACAACCTTCGAGGTTCTTCGCAGGCGTGTGCAGGTTCCCTCACGATGTTTTCCTTCACCGTTAAAGCAATCGGTAAGTATATGTACGTAAGTTTTTGAAAAAACTCATTGGTACATTGGCCGTCCAGATTTTAACCCGGTACCTCTGGTTAGATGGACCGAGTCGTTACCGGTTGAGCCACCGACGCTTTTTTGTCTTTAATTATTATTATTATAATTATAACTAGATTGATGTTCATAAGCTGATACAGCCTTTTGCATTAAGTGAAAATACATACATACGTAATTTAAGTGCAAAATTCACGAAAACGATAATTTGCTTTAAAAATGCGCGTCAGCGATATACTTTATTATTAGCATAAGCATAATTCGTCCCATTAGCGTATAACTAAGCTAATAATAATAACTTCGCCTCGTGCGAAGTGAGCAGAGTAGCTTAAATTTTATATATTGAAATAATAATAATATCATTTATTTTTAGACCAAAGATCCCTATTTTGTTAATAAGAACACAACTTAACCTATATTAGTAACTAGTGGATGCCCGCAGCTTCGCCCGCGCAGATCCCGATTTTTGCGGTTCCCGTGGGAATTTCCCAAAATCCTTTCTTAGTGGATGCCTACGTCATAACATCTACCTGCATGCCAAATTTCAGCCCGATCCGTCCAGTGGTTTGGGCTGTGCGTTGATAGATCACTATGTCAGTCAGTTAGTCACCTTTGAGTTATATATATTTAGATAGCAAAAGCATTTTTTTGTGAAAAGGACCACAAAGTTAGTTTCTGATGCAGACATACAGACTGCGTAGGAGGCCCACCCAGTGTTTCAGGATAGGCCCCTCACACCTAGGTGTAGCTATCAGCAATCACCTTCAGAATCCCGTTGGTGCTACCCCGCAATCTTACCATCAAGGAGTTTACTTTTTTACGCATAATCGCATAAAAATCATCAGTACGGGCGTCAGCAAACATCCCTGAGGCACGCATCGCTAAATGACAGATGTTTAATTGAATTAGTGTGAAAATATTGTTTAAAGTTACCGAGACTAGATTTTGATTTAAGGGGAGAATACATGGCTTCTTTTATACTTTACAGGAAAACCTCTTATTTTATTTATTTATATATTTATTGTACACACACAGTTGAGTTAAACAGTTGCTTACAAACTATATGTACAAATGGCATGAATAACTCTGTGAGAGTTTTCTTCCTACATACCATAGGCGATGAAAAATGAGATGTGAGGGTTGAATTGGCGTGTATAAAGATTATTAAACAATATATAACAGACGTAATGTACACCTAATATATACCTAATATAAATATAAAATGGAATACATAATATATACCTATATACTTATAAATAATACATAAACCTACGTAATTAGGAAATATTATTAGTAATGGTATGTTACACGAATAAATATAATATGATTAAACAGAAAGGTAATGTTCTTTTACTCTTCTTTTGAAGACATTTAGTGATGGGCTATCTACACAGGTTTGAATAGAAGGATCCGCCCGTCTCCATATTTGACTCAGATTTTCTTGATACAAGCAAAAAGTAGCGCCATCTAACATAACTCGTACAAACTAGCGTGGGCGAGAGTTGACGTCAGTGCCGCGTTAAAAGAACCTTGGTAGAATTGTCGCTTTAAAATTCGTTTATTTAATTTGTTTTCAAGAAAAAATACAATGTAAAGTTACTTAACGATGATACAACATCCCATGTTTCTTTTTAGTCTTTCTTTCATGATTTTTACAGCCTCTAACAACACAATAAGGCATTTTTATATGGAATATCTTTCCACCGCTCTGTACAATTTCCCGCAGACGACTGAGTCGCGAGTGTGCGAAACTTTAGATTTTCGCACCAATTCGCTGGGACCATTAGTCGCGCTCGTTGGCCGTTACGCCAGTAATATATAAGTCACTGCCTATCTATCACTGAAGTATAATGTAAATGTAATGTAATGTTGAAACCTTAAGATAATCCTAAATCTCAACATTCTTACGGAAAACGGAATCGTACGGAACCCTCTCCATGCGAGTTTGACTTACGCTTGACTGGTTTTTTAGAGTTCCCAACGCGTGACCAGCGGGACTCTACTATTACTAGCCTCCGCTGTCTGTCCGTCCGTCAGCGGGCAGTATTTCATGAAACGTAACAGGTAGACAGTTGTTTTCCATCCTGGCTAGCTACCACCATCTAACCGCCTCCGTGGCGTAATGGTTAGTCCATTCGCTTCACACCAGGATATCGCGGGTTCGATTCCCGGCGGGGTCAACTTGTAAGACTCGGTTTGGTTGGTGGTAGGGCATTTTCTAAGACCACCAGGCTAGCTAACGCCATCTTATGTGTTAACAACATTGATGTATTCCGGCTTGAAGATAAGATAGCCAGATCTCCATTGCGTTAGGGAATCTTGGTAAGCCCGCTTCCAACTTCGGCATCATCGTCACTTACCATCAGGTGAGATGATGCCAAGGGTTTACCAATTGAGAATAAATAAAAAATAAAAGTAAAAATTTTCATAGTATGTGTATTTCTTTTGCCGCTATAACTACAAATACTATAAATTACAAAAAGTGAAAATATAAGGGGGTCTCCCTACAAAAAACGTGTTTTTTTATAGGTCTTTAGAAGTATTTAGCTCTATCGTAAATAAAAATCGGCCAAGTGTGAGTCGTACTTGCGCTAAAGAGTCCGAACTGAAAGACAAAAAAAAAGAATATTTTCGGCGCTCGCGTTGATGTCTTTTGTTTGTAATGTCATCATTACAGCTCATATACGTCCCCACCGAGGGGCTCGAGCCTACCCTGAATCAGGGCGATTAGGCCTTAGTCGACCACGCGGGCCCAGTGCGGGTTGGTTGACTTCACACACAACCTTCGAGTTTCTTCGCAGGCGTGTTGCAGGTTTCCTCACGATGTTTTCCTTCACCGTTTAAGGAATCGGTTTGTAATGTGTATAGGTATTATTGTCATTGTACTGTGTAGTGGTGTGGAGAGGTGTGGTGGTACGGAACCCTCGGAGTGCTAGTTCGACTCGCACTTGGCAGGTTTTTTTAGAAGTGTACTAACTACTTATTTAAGTATATTTGTTTTTCCTGTCTATGCAGTTTATAAAAAACATAACTCCAGTATAATTATAGGTAGCTAGGAATTATGAAGTGAAGTGGTTTGTAAAACATCTGTAATGCATTGAGTTGTGATGTTATGATAACTTGTGGATGGACGTACATACACGTACGGCAACAGCCAGTCATTTTATAATGTTTAAAGGTGATTGATATGTCTAACGATTTTGTTATGGATACAATCCTTACTAATATTATAAATGTGAAAATGTGTTTGTTTGTTTGTTACCTTTTCACGCTTCAACGCCTTGACCGATCTTTATGAAATTTGACATGCAGGTAGCCTGTGTCAAGGCTACTTTTTATCCCGGGAAAATAGCATAATCTGATGCAGTTCCTGAGGGAACTAAAAAATACTCGATTGTTGTGATTTTTTGCACAGAGATGGTTGAGTAGGTGGTAAACGACATAATTTACTAATCACCCTTAAAGATAGTCATAAAATTAGGCGTGGACATCACGCGGGCGGAGCCGCGGGAAAAAGCTAGTTATTTATAAAAACATGCCTAGTATAGAAACACTGAATTTGCATAGCTGTAAGGATTGGAAAGTTAATTAATTAATAACTGTCTTGAAAGTATGTATTAAGTCTTAAGCTGTCTGTCGCTCGCTTTGTATCTCCAATTTTAGAATTGACAAATCTTAAGGATTTAAGGCCGTTGAATTTCATTGCAGTGAAAGTACACTTTCACCCCCCCCCCAAAGTAAATATTATGCGATATACGAGTATGTAGGTACACTTTAATCTACTTAAATCTTTATCAATTTGCGCGAGAGCACGCCAAAAATCTGTGTCATTACAAGCTTTGTATTAATAAACTTGCAGTGTTAGTTAGGCAAAGAATAAAGACTATTTACTACGTAAAAGAAGGTTAACTCCGCAAAATGATTTGAATGAATGGCGACTGTTGCTACGACACAATAAAGTGCAAATTCAGGTCGCACAGCGCTAATTACCTACAGTTATATTCACCTACAAGTTGCCTCTCTTTCTATCGCGTAAGTCTTATCTCTTCTGAATACTGAATAGTTAGCGTGGCGTAGGTACATTTTCATCCCTACGAGGGCTGTTTGATAAATCCTTTTAAAAGTAAAAAAAAATATTTTTATACAATTAACATTTATTTTTCAATATATAGTCTCATTTAAGGGCCAAACACTTATTACAGCGAGTTTACAATTTTTTCATCCCCTACAAAAAAATCGATTTGTCGAGGTCTGCAAAATAGCCGTTTATACACCTGCGACACACCCTGGACATTTCATACAACGGACCAGAAATGATATTTTATATACTTTGCCTGCGATGCAGTCCTCATTTGTCAAATTTTTTTGGCCCCCAAGCCATCTTTTCAAATTTTGGAATGGGTAGTAATCACACGGAGCTAGGTCCGGTGAATACGGAGCATACGGAACCAGCTCCAAGCCCAACTCGTGTATTTTAGCCATTGCAATGGTTGACGCGTGCACTGAGGCATTGTCTTGATGAAAGAGGACTTTTGGGGGACAATTTTGGTCATTTTTCCAACAATTCATTTTTTTAAAATATTTTATTCAAAATTGGTAAGCCCTTGGCATCATCTCACCTGATGGTAAGTGACGATGACGCCGAAGATGGAAGCGGGCTTACCAAGATTTCCCAACGCAATGGAGAACTGGCTATCTTATCTTCAAGCCGGAACACATCAATGTTGTTAATACTGATGTTTGGCGGCAAGACTTAGATAAGATGGTGGTAGCTAGTCAGGTGGGCTTTGAAAATGCCCTACCACCAAACAAACCTAATCTTACAAATTGACCCCACCGAGAATCGAACCCGTGACCTCCTGGTGTGAAGCGAATGGACTAACCATTACTCCACGGAGGCGGTATAAAATATATAATTAGCAAAATTTAGCATTAAAACGGTCCAATAACTCTGCGTAATAACGGCCAGTAATAGTCTTCCCGTTTTCCAAGTACTCAATCATGATGATTCCTTTGCCATCCCACAGAAAACTGTCGCCATCACATTCCAAGTCACAAGTCACAAAATAGCCAATTCATACTTACTTATTCATCAGCGATATTTGTCTACAAGTCAATTAGTGGTAGGTAGACACAGAGATGATTTAGGTGTAATTAACTAATTATATATCTTGCTAATGCCCGTAATATGCAAAACGATTAGACGCGGTTCAAAGAATACCTACTAAATATTACCTAGGAAGACAAATGTCTTTGCGGTATTTTGAAACCGTACACTTATTTGCAATACATTTACAAATGGCCGTCCCTGTTTTGAAGCATTATTCAGCAAAAGAATAACAAAATAATTTTCGAAAAAACTGGTTTTTTTTTTCATCCACAATAGGGGATCCGACTGCTAGTCATTTGAGTTACATTTTATGATCTGACATAAACTAAATTTTGTTCTTAAAATGTTTGAAATACCCACAAGTGACGTCATAGATTTTTAGCGTCATTGACGAACTTATTTTGTGAATTTGATCAATTAAAAACGGTTTTTTGAAACTTCAAGAGGAGAGCAATTTAGGAAATCATATTTCAGAATTTATTTTTGATGCAGTCCGATCCCCTTTTGATATGTCCTTGGCATTATCTCACCTGATGGTAAGTGACGGACGATGATGGAATCGGGCTTACCAAAATTCCCCAACGCAATGGAGATCTGACTGTTTGACGGCAAGACTTAGCTAGCCAAACGGGCTATAAAAATGCCCTACCACCAACTAAACCGAGTCTTTCAAAGTTGTACCCGCCAAGAAGCAAACCAGTGACCTCCTGGTGTGAAGCGAATGAACTAACCACGACGGTCTGATCGAAACGCATGATCGAGCACATGTTTCATTAATGACCGAGCGAGCGCGAAGCGGGAGTGAAGCGTCTCTGTTTCAGCTTGGGCAAAATCTCAGCAAAAATGGCTTTCGTACCTACTATGTCTCTCCGGATGTCCGGCTGTTCTCCTTTTCAACCGACTTCCAAAAAGGAGGAGGTTCTCAATTCAACTGTATGTTTTTTTAATGTGTTTTACCTCAGAACTTTTTACTGGGTGAACAGATTTTGATGATTCTTGTTTCAATTGAAAGCTAGTGCGTCCCGTGTGGTCCCATATTAATTTTATCAAAATCGGTTTAGTACTTTATTAGAAAATTGTCAAAAACCAAAAATAATAATACAAAAATGTACTAAGTTTTGTTGCGATGGAAGTCGGTTTTTAACGTGTTTAGCGTTTTCGATTATCTCTACCGATTCTCGTGGAATTCTCAATCTATCTTCGGTTTTTCTCGATTCAGTTTTCTAGATTTTTTTCAAAATGGCGGAGCCATGGGTGCTGAAAACGTTAAAAAAATTGTATTTCAGCCATTTCGAAAAACTCGCGAGGTCGATTGCAGTGAAAGTGTGATCACTAGACATCCGAAATGAATCAAAGGATATACCTATTTTTATGTGTGTATGTATGTATAAATACTTAATCGCACACAAGGAATAATTACAACATGGTTTAATCCGACTCAAGTGAATAACTTATGAATTTATGATATCTTCAGTAATCTTTGTTAAGGCGTTATGCTACCGCCACGCCAGCGCCGATCGTATTACCAAACCTATTGTGGTGAATGTTTATTTCATGTGATGCATCACATTATTGTTTGACTATGTTACTATTATGTTTTCATTATTTTTTTATAAAGAAAATAATTGAATAAAATAACATTTTTACAGTTTGATCCTCCGAGTGTTCCTGCCGAATGACTAGGTTGACAAAATTTTGACACTGCGAGTGTTCCTGGTACGGTGTAGGTTACGTTACAGTGTCGAGAATTCAATGGCTTTTTCCCATCTCAAAAATGCTCACGCGCCTAAAGAAGTTTTCACTTCGAAAATGTGTGTTTGTGTGTGTGAATCCGTCCTGTGCTGTATTCCCCAAATTGCTGGACGCATTTGGGTTGTTTTCATATAGGTATCCAGCCATTTTTTAATTTTTTACTTAGACCTTAATTTTTTAGGGTTGCCACTATCGTAAATAAACTATAGCGGCAGTCCGCACTAAATTTTTTCGACAAAAAAATAAATAATTTTAATAAATTCGTGCTGGAAGACCAAATATATGTAAACTCATATACGCATATATACGTCCCCACCGAGGGGCTCGAGCCTACCCTGAATTAGGGCGATCGGGTCTTAGTTGACCACGCGGGCCCAGTGCGGGTTGGTCGACTTTACACACAACCTGCGAGTTTCTTCGCAGGCGTGTGCAGGTTACCTCACGATGTATACTTAAACCAAATATACATTTGCCACGAATTATCGGGCTGTATATTCAAATATCTTGCATTATCAGGTCGCGTATTATGCATGTTCAAGTTTATACCACGAGTTATCGGGCTGTATATTCAAATATCTTGCATTATCAGGTTGCGAATTATGCATGTTCAAGTTTATGCCACGAGTTATCGGGCTGTATATTCAAATATCTTGCATTATCAGGTCGCGTATTATGCATGTTCAAGTTTATACCACGAGTTATCGGGCTGTATATTCAAATATCTTGCATTATCAGGTTGCGAATTATGCATGTTCAAGTTTATGCCACGAGTTATCGGGCTGTATATTCAAATATCTTGCATTATCAGGTCGCGCATTGTGCATGCACAAGTTCATGACATGAGGTATCGGGTTGTACATTCATAGATTGTGCATTATCAAGTTGCGAATTATTGGTACCCGATATTGCATGTTTCCAAATTCAAAAGAAGGCCAGCGTAGTAAATCTATAGATAATTTTAGGAAGGTCCAAAGTGCATTATCAATTTATCAGATTGGATCTGTTTGCACCGGGAATACCGCTAAAAGCTTGTAATAAAAATATTGAACGATACAATGTTGATTTTACTAAGAGGACGAATTTATCTTACCGATGTTTAGATAAAGGCGAAGGAGAAGTTTATAGTATAAACACAATTATCTTGCTTTCGTTCGGGTAACATAAAACTTTCCCAGGAGAACGAACGAGTATTGAACGAGTTCCAACAGAACAGAACACACGAACAGACTGTCTCTTTGACTAAACAGGGAGATGTGATTTAATGTCAATGCTCTTGAGATCTCGAATAAAGAATAATACTTTTATTTTTAAAGCCGGACGCTTTTACAACCTTTTACATTCCGTTTTACGAGTACATCAATAACTTCATCTGTTGTTACAACAATTTTTTGTCGGTTTTTCGATGCATAGCACATAAGCACAGATGAGATACTAGTTAATTTAAGGCACACCCTGGATACTTCATACAACGGGCCAGAAATGTCATTTTTTATAAAAACAAATGACGGAGCAAACAAAATCACGGCGAAATCCTATACGTTCGAGAACCAAACTGTAACCAATCTGTATCAATCTGGGTGAGGTCGCAATCTAGAGAGCGGCCGGGAGTGTCCATAGTGTAGGTACGTTAGAGTACTAATATATGTATATACTTTGCTTAACAGTCTCCAGGAGGCTCGAGTTTCCATACAAACGTTGTTCCGCTTTAATACAAAAACTACATGCCGGATTGAATACAAACTTTGTAATTATATTGAGTAGACACCTAACGATGTTTGTAATTAGTGTTCATCGTAGTAAATTTTAACGTAACTAAACGAAGGCTTAAATTACTTTTATACTGAAAGTTTGAAACTGCTATTATTTTTTTCCGTTTTATATTAGTACATCGAAAACTAATTACAAACATCGATATGTGTCTTCTCAATATATTTGTAAAATTTGGATTCAATCTGGCATGTAGTTTTTGTATCAAAGCGGAACTACGTTTGTATGGAAACTTGAGCCTCCTGGCGGCTCTTAAGGTGTGTTTTTTATGTCCTCCTGTGGTAGTATCAACCTTATTAAAAATCGTTGTGTTCTTTCTCATATAATTATGTGAATATGAGATCCTTGTTATTGACGTTAAGAGGTTTTATCAATTTGCTTTGATGTTTTTTAGGGTTCCAAAATGAAACCCTTATTTATAGGATCACTCGTGTGTGAGTCCGTCCGTCTGTCACAGCCGATTTGCTCAGAAACTAACAGTAGTTTTGGTCAAGACCGATTGAGTTGAAATTTGGTGTAACGTAAATAAATAAATTTTAACCATGGGGGCCACTTTCGAAAGGGGGGGGGGGGGAGGGGATTTGAAAATTTAAAAAAAAGTTTTTCAAAATATTTTGTGTGATATCAAATGAAAAGGCTTGTTGTGAGAATTTTTTTTTAGTAATTGTAGACAAATAGTTGAAAGTTATTTAAAAAAAGTAGGCAAAAATTTTATTCCCCCGCTATCTCCGAAACTACTTGGCCTAAAATCTTGAAAAAAAAACCACAGTATATGAGGTTGAATGCATAGATTACTGGAAAACCTATGAGAAAATTTAAAGTCCTTCCGTTCCCACAGAAAAAAAAATTATATTGTCCAATATAAGTTGACCCCTATTTACCTAGAGCATAGAATGTTGTAAGAGGTCTTATTCTGTTGGTAAATAAAGTTTTGGTGTGGAACCCTGTTTGTGTGATCCCGAGTCTCACTTGGCTGCTTTTTGTTATTTAATATAACTAATACTTACTGGCATGAGTGTCAGTCTTTTGAGAGTTCCGGACCCACAAAAGAAACGCTGAACACGTTAAAAAAACTGACTTCCATCGCAACAACTTAGCACAATTTTGCATTATTATTTTTGTTTATTGTTAATTTTATACAAATAGTACCACACCGATTGTGATAAAATTTATATGGAACCAGCTCGAAAGCATACACTAAAAAATAAAAAAATTATCATGAAAATCGGTTCACAATTTGCAAAGATATCGCGTAACACACACAACATACAGTCGAATTGAGAACCACCTCCTTTTTTGGAAGTTGGTTAATAATCGCAAAAAACTGTATGTGTGTCACAGTCAGTTTCTCTGTTTCTGTTAGACTTACATTAATAAAATTTAGAAAGTATGCAGAATATGTAAAATGGCACAAAAAATATGAAAATCCTCGCAATGTGCTTATTAACTACATTTTTTATTCAGATGAGACAAACAATTTTCAAGTAATTACTCCGGAACCCTGCACATTGTATTGTGCCGGCACTATTTATGCAATAAGCATCCTTCCGACTCGCACATAGCCGATTTTTCGGAATATAAGTACTTCCTTCAGAGGATCAATGTACTCATCGTTATCGCGTATAAATTAAAATAATCAATATAAAAGTTTCAGTTCGAATTAAAAAAAAAATAGTTTCACTTTAAATTAAAATAAACAATTTAATAATTTCACTTTAAATTACAATAACCAATTTAATAGTTTTACTATAAATTACAATAACCCATTAAATTTTTCAGTTTAAATTAAAATAACGAATTTTATGTTTCAGTTTAAATAAAAAAAAAAAAAAAAAACTACTTTTTTGTTTCCTGGACTTTTTGGCGGGAATTTGTAGCGTTCAGTTTGTCATTTTTCTTTTATTATCCGAAAAATTACATTTAGTGGTTTTTGATGCATAATATTGATAGTGTATTTATCAGCGAAGTATCATTTATGTGTTTCTTGTGTAGGATAATGAAATAAAAGTGTGTATACTGTGTTTCGAGTTCCCACAAGAAGTCCGAGCAAGCTTTAGCAAAAACGCTATCATTTTGCTAGAGTATGTAGGTTAGGTTAGTTTATAGACAATATGATGTGAACGTGAAGAAACAGTGATCTTGAAGACTGAAAAGTTACTGAACACTTAGAAAGATTGACAGGAGAAAAATGTGAGGAAACAATGATATTGAAAACAAAAAAAAAATTGACTGGACATCTGGATTTGACCAATATAATGAGCTTTTGATTACGTAATCTGAAAAATATACTGAAAATTACTGAAGACGTGAATTCTACAAATTAATACTACTGAAAAACATATACTGAAGACTAGGCGGTATGGCCAATGAGCCTTAGCCTGGCCTAAAAGGGCGAAGTAAAAAAAAATTTTTTTTTGCTATTCACTTGTAGCTAGGTACACTTCAATTCAAAGAAGATCTATTCTCATCAAAGACCTGAACAAAGTCACTTACATGAGAAGAAATGCTAGTATTATCGTTCGCTTCAATTTGAGTTTATGTTTACATATATAGGAAGTCAAGTTTTAAATACATTGATAGAATAACTAATTTTAGGGTTCCGTACTCTCAACGGGTCACCAACGGTACTGCATTACTAAGCCTCTGCTATCTGTCCGACTGTCCGTCTGTCAGCGGGCTGTATTTCATAAACAGTAATAGGTAGGCAGCTGAAATTTTCCCAGATGATGTATTTCTGTTGCCGCTATAACAGCTCATACTAAAAACTAGAGAAAGTGAAAAAAATAAGGGGTCTCCATACAAAAATGTGTTTTTTTAAACGTGAAGAAACTAGCGCCATCTAGTATGATGGTACGGAACCCTATGTGTGCGGTACCGACTCGCACTTGACCGTTTTTTATTTATTTGTGAAGATAGTCGGTAAAAGCGTCGGTGGCTCAACCGGTAACGACTCGGTTCTTCTAACCAGAGGTACCGGGTTCAAATCTGGACGGCCAATGTACCAATGAGTTTTTCAAAACTTACGTACATACTTACCGATTGCTTTAACGTTGAAGGAAAACATCGTGAGGAAACCTGCACACGCCTGCGGAGAAACTCGCAGGTCGTGTGTGAAGTCGACCAACCCGCACTGGGTCCGCGTGGTCGACTAAAGCCCGATCGCCCTAATTCAGGGTAGGCTCGAGCCCCTCGGTGGGGACGTATATGAGCTGATATGATGATGATGATGATGATGAAGGTAGTCGGTCATAAAGTTGTGCTCCCTCAAACGTAAACATTCGCTTACCGTAATATGTTCGAACTGAAAATGAATATAAATATATAATATGAATATGAACTGAATATGAATTAAATAAATAAATAAACTTTAGGCAAAATGATGAAACTGGCCCGCCGTGTAATGCGTTTAGTTATCATTTCACTTCAATGGTACCTTAGTTTAATTAGTTATTACGTTATTCGAGGTCGAGCGAGATAGAACTAATACGATATTAGATAAGATAAGTGGTAATGTAGGTAGGTATGCTTCACATCACTTAAGGGTCATTTACAGAAAAAATAATATTTGTTGCACATCAATCACTTCACTAGCAAAAACGAGTAGGTACCTACGTCATGTTCACCGAAGACAATCTATTTATCTAACTAGCGTCTTAGGAAGCGGGCGTACTATAGTAATAATTTTGAACAAAAAAAACCGACTTCAAACAGGAAACTAAGGTTTCCCCTCGATTTCCCTGGGATGCCATCATCAGATCCTGGTTTCCTTATCCTGGTACCACCCTTGGGATATCTCCTTTCCAACAAAAAAATAATCATCAAAATCGGTTCATAAACACACACATAAAAAAAAAATATATATACGGTCGAATTGAGAAACCTCCTCCTTTTTTGAAGTCGGTTAAAAAGTATTACTGTGGTTAAAGCACAGTATTACAATATAGCGGCTTACAGTAGTGCAACAAATATACTTACGCAGAGCAACGGAAGGGTATGGGCTAGTACCTACGCCGGTGGCGCATCGTGCGACATCAAAGGCGTTGCGCTACTGTAAGTCATATCGTAATACCACAGTATATAAGGTTTAACAAAATTAGCTGAAACTATTTTAACTGGTGCTTCTACCCATGAAACTGAACAACTTTCCCCATGGAACCCATAGTCAAATCTCAAAAAAAAATTTGAACATCCCATACTAAGTTAGCTGAACAGCTGATCAAGTTAGTATGGGAGAGCCAATTTTTTTTGCAATGTGACTATGGGTTCCATGGGGAAAGTTGTTCAGTTTCATGGGTAGAAGCACCAGTTAAAATAGTTTCAGCTAATTTTGTTACACCTTATATATATTAGTGTAATACTGTGGTAAAAACTAGAAACTCATATTCCTAAGAAATTAATAATCGAATAAAACGTGGGTACACAGGCCAGCACATCAAGCTAGACACTCGTAGTGCGATTATAACCCATACGCGTACAGCATAAGAACGACACAAAGTCCAAAGTGTCTATCTTGATGTGCTGGACTCTGTACATGGAAAAAGGTATTACCCGTCTAAATTCAAAAGTGGTCAGTAGCTATTGAGATTTCAGCGTCCGATCGCTTTTTCTTTGAGTTGTGTGAGACTGATATTATTCACGATAATTTTTTTCTTCCTAGTGTCTACTGAGTCCGCTATACTTTACAAGTAGCGTATAATGTATGGGAGCAGGAATATGGGATACTTTTGCGGACTAGAGCCGAGTTCTCTTTATAAGGGGGGAACCACTTGCCTTCCGCCATGATTAGGATTCAGAGACACATACCTGTGCTGGTAACATACCAGTGGATTAGTACTCAGACATTTAGCCTTACACTAGTCGCATATGATGTGCAACATCGGACATAACAAAAAAAAACCACCGTCTGTCATTGAATTACTACTACTTCCAGCCTCGAATTAGGGGGCATGGCCATATTAAAAAAAAAAGACGGCAAGGTCATGTTGCCTTAGCCTTTATGACTGAAAAGAAACGCATTTCCTGTTATACACTTCCGTCCCTCAGGAGGAAAGATGTTACACATCAAAAACCTTACCCTTCTCTTGGACAGTAAGCTTAGGAAGGAGGGATTTTAGTGAATAGATAACTTTTATCGCATTCATGCGTTTTTTAACTTTCTTGCTTGAAGATAGCCGTTGATAGCCAGTTCCCCATTGCAATGGGGAATCTTGTGAATTAAAAAAAACATAACTTTACTAAGAATTCAAGAGTTGCATACGATAGGATACCAAGTCAGTTTTTTATATTTTTTTTATTCACAATTGCTAAGCCCTTAGAATCATCTCACGTGATGGTAAGTGACGATGATGCCAAAGATGTATGCGGGCTTACCAGGATTCCCTAAGGTGTTGGAGAACTTGCTATCTGGTCTTTAAGCCGCAACACATCAAAGTAAGGCGAAAGTTTGTGAGTTTGTATGATTGTTACTTCTTCACGCAAAAACTACTGAACGGATCTGAAATTTGGTAGGTAGACAGATAAAGACCTGGATTAACACACAGGCTACTTTTTTTAACGCTCGCGAGTCGCTTACGGCTAACGAGCTGCGCACCCTCGAAAAGTCATAGTAACGTTGTCCACGCGGGTGAAGCCGCGGGAAACAGCTAGTTTGATAATATTATTAAATAACAACTGCGAAAAAAGGAGGGCAATGTTGCCAGGTTTCTTTATGTACACACGGCGCCACATCAATCTATACAAAACCAGTATACGCGGGTCTCGCGTATGTTGAAACGCAAAGGCGTCGCGCGACCCGCGCGGCCAGCTTATACTGGTTTTGTATAGCTTGATGTGTCGCTGCCCGTACCCTCAGATGAACGTCCATAAAGTGGAATGGGATATTTATTCAGTTTAATACAGGGTGGAGCTTTAATTCCAATATTGGCATTAAGTTTTTTTACATGATAAAGGACAAAAAATCCTTTTATTGCACCTACTCTCTCTCTCTATAGGTTGTGGAATAACGTAGGGTTGAAAATAAGTGGTTTTTTTCTCGGAGGAATTAACTGTGTTAAAGGAAATTTTAATGTGTATGGGGACCTCATAACAATTTCAATAGGGATGACGACAGCATCAGAAAAAAATTATGAATTCTTGATCACTAAATTGCCCTCCTTCTTGAACTTCAGAAAACCTTACTCGTTTTTAAAGTGAAACTTTTATTACATCGTCGCAATTTTCTTCGTCTGTGTGTTGCATGTCGCGTGACGGTCGCTTTCGTCTGACGGTATGATCGTTTCGTCCTCTGTACCGTAGCGAGAGCAGCCATGATCGTTTTGTCCTCTGTTAATTTTCCATCAAGTCTTCGATTTTTAATTCACCAAAATCACAAAATAAGTACACAAATGACGCTGACATTGAAACTATGACGTCACGCCTAGGTATTTCAAACATTTTTAGAACAAAATGTCGTTTTTGGCAGATGATAAAAAGTAAATCAGATGACTAGCATTCGTCATCCCTATTCTGTGCCCTCCTGGCATATATTTGGCAGTTTATCCTCACTAATATTATACATGTGTTTGTTTGGTACCTTTCACGCTTCAACATCTTGATCAATCTCGATGAAATTTGGCATGCAGCGTGTCACTGGAAAGGATATAGGCTACTTTTTGTCCCGAAAATTAGCACAGTCCAATGCAGTTCCTGAGGGAAATGAAAAATACTCTTTTTAGAGTTCCGTAAACCCAAAGCATGACCAACGGAACCCTATTACTAAGCGTCAACTGTCTGTCCGTCTGACCATCTGTCAGCGGGCTGTATTACATCAACCGTAATAGGTAGACAGTTGAAGTTTTTACAGATGATGTATGTTGCCGGTATAACAACGAATACAAAAAAATTGAAAAAGTGAAAAAGTAAGGGGGTTTCCATAAAAAAAAATACCTGTTTTTTATAGGTAGGTCTGTAGAAGTATTTTTGATTTAGCTCTATCGTAAAAACGGCAATACATACAAGCGTGAAAGTTGGTATTATTATAGTACAAACAAATATTTAAGGAAAAGAACAAATAATAGTAGTTCTGTGGAGAGGTGTGATGGTAAGGAACCCTCGGTGTCCTAGTCCGACTCGCACTTGGCCGGTTTTTTTGGTTAATTTCTTTCCTCGCAACGGAACAATGGATTGTTTTGAGTTTTTGCACAGAGTGGTTGAAAATTGGAAATGGAAATTGGAATTGGAAGTGGTTGGAAATGACATAAATAACTAGTTAGTATATCCTGACATAGTTCCCGAGGGATCTGGGGAAAACTCATTTCCAAGCTCGCGCACGTCGGCGTCGCAACGGAGCAACGGATTGAAGTGATTTGTATATTTGTAGGGAATAGCCCGATAAAGTTCCCGAGGGATCTGGAGAAAACTCATGTCCACTACTCACTCTCAAAGACAGTCATAAAATCGATGTCCACGCGGGCGAAGCCGCGGGCAAAAGCTAGTTGTTTTATAAATTACTAGCTTTTTCCCGCGGCTCCGCTCGCGTGGATGTCGTTTTTATGACTGTCTTTAAGGGTGATTAGAAAATTATGTCGTTTCCCACCTACTCAACCATCTCTGTGCAAAAAATCACACCAATCGAGTATTTTTTAAGTTCCCTCAGGAACTGCATCAGATTATGCTATTTTCCCGGTATAAAAAGTAGCCTATGTCCTTCCCCGTGACACAGGCTACCTGCATGCCAAATTTCATAGAGATTGGTCAAGGCGTTGGAGCGTGAAAAGGTAACAAACAAACACATTTTCACATTTATAAAATTAGTAAGGATCAAGGTTTGTTTTTATTGAATCCAACACGTGTTGCGTGTGAGTAGCTGGCACAAGTAAACAATTCGATAATACATGTTAATATTGGTTTCAGAGGAGCGGTTTATCCAGCTGACCTTGCTCCAATAGGCGTGTATTAAGTGTATTACAAAACAATTCATACAAGAGTGTAAACAGGGAACAACACTTTCGTCAAAGTATACAGGGTGTAACAAAATTGGTGTAGGTCCCGTTAACTGGGGCTTCTACTCATCATACTGAACAACTTTTGTTCTACCACTTTGCTGAAATCGCAAAAAAAATTTTACTCTTCATACAAATCGATCAGCTGTACGACCAATTTTGTGCATTTTAGTATGGGGAGTCCATTTTTTTTTAAAATTGACTATATAGGTTCCTTAGGGAAAGTGGTTCAGTATGATGAGTAGAACCCCCAGTTAACGGGCCCTACACCAATTTTTTAACACCCTGTATATATATACGGTGACTTTTAATTAGTTCTTGATAGCAAAGGATATGAATGTACTCGTGTTTAAAAACAACTTTCCCAAAGAAACTATATGTCAAATATGAAAAAAAAAGTTTTGGTCCTTTATACATTTTTGCCGAATTTATTATGTATCGAGAAGCAATTTTTGAAGTGAAAACTTCTTTAGCGGCGTTGTGCACTTTTTTTGTAATGGGTAAAAAATGTTAAACTCGCGTCAGGCAGGACACGTGACCTGATCGAAAATTCGTAAGACGGATGGAGTTGATTTTTTGTTGATTTTTCTGAGATATAAACTTTTTAATGTATTATAAATTGTCATGTTTGTGTACGATAGCGCAATAAATAAATATTGTATTCTACCACATAAATGATAGTACTTTTATACTGATAATCAAAGCAATTTGTGCAAAATTATTCCCTAACCATTCTAAAATATCAAAAATGCACAACGTTAATATTCAAGTTTTCACTTCTGCCGGCACTCCCGGAGTGCAACCCGTTTTTTTTTTGTGATTTGACATTACGAGTATAGTTTCTTTGGGAAAGTTGTTTTTAATCACGAGTACATGCATATCTCATGTTATCAAGAACTAATTAAAAGTCATCATCCTATATATTAGTACTATCGCTTTTGCGTAACGACGAGTAAGACCTACACAGTTACACACACATCAACTTTGCCTAGGGATATTTTAAGACTTTTGATACAAAACATGGTTTTTTGAAGAGCTATAAAAATTACTTAGGACGTGTGCAGGGTAGTAAATTTTAAAACGAACAAGTGCGATATTTACCTTATCAGTTCTTATAAATCAGTTTCGTTTTAAGTGTTGTAAAAACACACGGTTAATTAAAATTGCGTTTTTTATTGTAATAGAGCCGCTTGCGGCTCGCGCACTGCGCACCCTCGAAAAGTTATTGAAACGTTGTCCTCGCGGGTGAAGCAGCGGGAAACAGTTAGTGTTAATATAAATACACGTTTCCAAATTAAAAAATGGCAACCATGGTATACCGACTTGAAAAGAGGCGGAAATTCTCAATTCTGTAGGTTTTTTGACTGTATGTTTTTTTGTGTGTTTGTTACGCGATTTTAATCTAGTTTATGCCTTCAGAATAGTTCTACGTAAATTCTATCGGAACCGGTTACGTAAATTATTAAAACAAATTGAACAAAAAAAAGTATTTAACTAATTGTTCTTGGTTTGTGTGGTTAAAATTGTTTTTTTTTTGAAGTAAAACTTCTTTACGCACGCTTGACTTTGGGAGTAAGCTGGTGGATGCGTGACGAGAGCGTTACGGAAGTTTTATCGGGCGAGGCGAACGGAAGTTGAGAGGGATATATAAATTAGTGAAGATAGAAAGAGAGATACTATTTATTTTTGTTTACCAACAATATCGGTTGCCAAGGCAACAATATCGGTTGTCAAAACAATCAAGACAAACATATAAGATAAAAGTTTTACTTCAGTAGTGTGGTCTAAAGCACACTCGATTTTTTAAATTAGAGTCGCGTTCCCGAGAAGCTATATAAGGACGCTATTTAACTTATTTATAAAAAAATAGCATAGTTTTATGAGGCGTATAAAAAGCAAGATAAAGATAGCACGGTGGACACTAAACTCAAAGTAGCGATAAATCACTGCAAAGCAATATCGTTAACTTTGATGTCTCAAATAATAAGAAAAAGGACTCTGTGTAATATCATACAATGTATGCGATAACGAACACCTTGTTGCTTCGTTTAAACATGCATATCTGTGGTAAGCAACAATATTATACTTGGCAAACCACAGACAAGTAGTTCACCATAGGCCATAGACGTCGTGCAAATAATGAGCTATGATTTCCACTAGAATGGGGCTAGGGAGTGCTAGGAGGTGATCACGATGACGCCCCTTCACATGCGTGGGCGAGCGTAGGCAGAAACGATGATATATCTGGACTGTTTGGGTATAAATCTGCAACTCAACAAGTTACAACTAACTAACTATAGTAAAGACTGAAATTTCTCCAATAACATTGATGATATGATTTGACGGGTGATATGACGGGTCAGACAAATATAAAAAAGGACTAATGTAAATTTCCAGCAGAAACTACGATACCATGGGTCAGACAAATATAAAAAGGAGCAATATAAATTCCCAGCAGAAACTACGATACCATGGGTCAGACAAATATAAAAAGGAGCAATATAAATTCCCAGCAGAAACTACGATACCATGGGACAGACAAGTATAAAAAATTACCAATATAAATTCCCAGCAGAAACTACGATACCAGAAATATAAAAAAGGACCAATATTAATTTCCAGAAGAAAATACGATACCATGGGTGAGAGGAATATAAAAAAGGGCCAATATTAATTTCCAGAAGAAACTACGACACCATGGGTCAGACAAATAGCGACAATAACAGCTCGTAAATAGAGATAAGCATTGAATACCTAACAAAATTCAAAGTCAAGTTTAAGGGCATTAAGTGTAACCTGATAAGGTGATATGAAAGCTGCATGTTTATTATAGAATATTCTATAGCTACGCATGTACGAGTAAGTCAATTTCATCACTCATTAGTCATCATTAATTTAATAGCAAAAATAGCTAACCATTTTGAGTAATATGATGCGCGCGAGTGAATATTGCACCACACGCATCGTAATGGCAGTGATAAAAACTCCACTACATAAAAAGGTGAGATCAGGTGAGATGATGCCAAGGGCTTACCAGTTGTGAATAAAAACTCCACTACATAAAAAGGTGAGATCAGGTGAGATGATGCCAAGGGCTTACCAATTGTAAATAAAAACTCCACTACATAAAACGGTGAGATCAGGTGAGATGATGCCAAGGGCTTACCAATTGTGAATAAAAACTCTACTACATAAAAAGGTGAGATCAGGTGAGATGATGCCAAGGGCTTACCAATTGTGAATAAAAAAAAACTTAACCTCCTTTTGATGGGCAGTCGATCAAACTGATTCCTACGTCATTCAGGGGATCAAGATGACTTTAACAAATCTATCAAGCCGTTACAGGGTCATCCGAAGAAATACATTACATATTTCCATACAAACTAACACACATACACCCGAAAACCCTTACCCTCCTTTTTGAACATTCGGGTAAAAATATTGTCAATAGTGTCGTTTCGGAGCGGCAAACAAATTTTCTTATCTGTGTTTTGCGCAGTCCGTTTTTAGGGTTCCGTACCCAAAGGGTAAAAACGGGACCCTATTACTAAGACTTCGCTGTCCGTCCGTCTGTCCGTCTGTCACCAGGCTGTATTTCATGAACCGTGATAGCTAGACAGTTGAACTTTTCACAGATGATGTATTTCTTTTGCCGGTATAACAACAAATACTAAAAATTTAGAAAAAAAAAGTGAAAGCCGTCATACAAGAAACGTGTTTTTTTTAAACGCGAAGAAACTAGCGCCATCTAGTATGATGGTATGGAACTAAAGAAACTAGCGCCATCTAGTATGATGGTATGGAACTAAAGAAACTAGCGCCATCTAGTATGATGGTATGGAACTAAAGAAACTAGCGCCATCTAGTATGATGGTACGGAACCCTATGTGTGCGGTTCTGGCTCGCACTTGGGCGGTTTTCCACTAATTTGGAGGGTTTTTAACTCTTAGAAGCATCAAGCTTGCTTTATGTGTACTCGAAGGTACAATTTAGTCTTGAGTTAGATGTATAAAAATACCAGTAACTGGAACATATCAGTCATAACTTGCTACGTAATAAAATAGGTGCACTGCTATGATGCGCGCGAATGCATACTGATAGACGAACAACTACACGAACATAGCATTTATAAAAATATGTACATATTATCGTAACATAAATGTCTTACATCTGAAATAAATAAGCTAGCTAGTTCAAAAATTAGAGATATTACACATACTTATTATTTTTTTTATTAAAAAATTGTAGATTTTACACTTACTTATTATTTTTTAATTCAAAAATTAGAGATATTACACATACTTATTCTTTTTTATTAAAAAATTGGACATTTATCACATACTTATTTTTTTTATTCAGAAATTGGAGTTATTACACATACTTATTCTTTTTTAATCAAAAATTGGAGATATAACACTTACTTATTCTTCTTTTAACCAAAGATCAGAGATATTACACAAACTTATTATTTTTTATTCAAAAATTGGAGATATAACACATACTTAATCTTTTTTATAAAAAAATTGAGATATTACACATACTTATCTTCTATAATTAAAAAAATAGAGATATTACACATTCTAATTTTTTTAACACGCTTTTAATAGCTTCACTTGTAACTTACTATAAATGTAAGAAAATCTTGGAATCTTAATTTGACCCACTTGCCGGTCTTCGATTAGGATCAAATTTTGCACACGCTCTGAGTTCTGATGACAATACATGACTAGCTAAGAAAAGTTATTACAAATCCAATATGGCGGCCTCCCCAAGATGGCGGACTGCTGTTTGAAATCCACCCCCATGATATGGGTATCAAATGAAAAGGTTTGCTCTCAGGAATACGAAAAAATTGTCACGTGACTTAAATCCAATATGGCGGACGTCCAAGATGGCGGACAGGCTATTTGGAATGCACCCCCATGATATGGGTATCAAATGAAAGGGTTTGCTGTCAGGAATACGAAAAAATAGTCACGTGACTTAAATCCAACATGGCGGACATCCAAGATAATTACTTAACGTGTTTACTAAAAGCGTGTTTTTTAGTTTTTTAAACTAATTGATGTTTTTTTTACTTACAATTGCTCTTGGCATCATCTCACCCTACTATGGTAAGTAACGATGATGCCAAAAAGATTTGAAAGCGTTCTTCAATTAAAGTAATTACATTACCGTAGCGTAGACTGTGACCCAAGAGAAGTTCTCGAACCCGTGAATGTGGCCAAAAAGTTGACTGGCATCCCGCCGTTTGGCTAATTAGGCAGTTGAAAGAAAGCCGCCGCTTGAGTGATGTCCTCATTGCTTGTGTCGTATACTCCATTACCTCCGTCTGTGCCTTGTGTGTGTCTCTACGATACCCATAAAACCCAGTACATTTACCGTCATTGCGCCTCCTCACTAATGGAAAAGTTGTCTCTGGTGTTGATTGGAACAGTTGTCTCTTTCTTATTCTTCATGTGTAAAGAGTAAAGAAAATAACCACACTTTTTTCAATTTTTTTTTTAAATTCACATTTGGTAAACCCATCATGGCATCATCAATGGTTTTTTGTTTCAATCAAAAACTACAATGAAAGTAAAACAAAAAATAACATTACCTACTTTAAACAAAATTCTAACAAATACTGTTGTATATTTTTTTTAATTTATACTTTAAAATATTAGTCATAACTACAGTTGAAGTGTAGACCTATCTTTGAGATTTTTTTTCTATGGAGCCAAAACGGCTCAATCTTGTTTCTAATAACTTTTGTTTTTAAGGAACATCATCAACAATAAGGGTATATTTTTTCAACCTTGGGTTTTCTATCGTTTAGGAGTAACTAGCTGTGTCCCGCGGCTTCACCCGCGTGGACAACGTTTCTATGACTTTTCAAGGGTGCGCAGTGCACGAGCCGCGTAGTAAAAAGTAGCCTATGTCTTAATCCAGGTCCTAATCTGTCTACCTACCAAATTTTAGCCAGATCCATTCAGTAGTTTTTGCGTGAAGAAATAACAAACATACACACTCACACACTCACAAACTTTCGCTTTTATAATATTAGTGTGATTGACGTCAAAAATACCGAAAATCTGTTATATTACCGCCTTAATGGTAATGACAGAAAATGCCTGTTATCACCAGATTAGAAAATCTAACAACTGTTGGCGGTCAACTTTTTGCATTATTTAATATGCGCGTGCGTCACCGGGCTTCGTTCGCGTCACTCGCTGCGCTGATCGCAAATAATCTTCGCATTATGTAACGAACGAACGGTCGATCGAAAGATCTCAGAATTATTGTTTTGCATTGCATATGTCGCAGTCATCTGGTTTAATTCTGCTATTAGATTGAATGACTAGCGCGTTCATTGAATGACGAGATTCAATTGAATCACTAGGCCGAACGTTGATTGAACAAGCGTCACTCAACGTCCAACTAGTTAGCGGATTGTAACATAGCCCTTTGAACAGAGCGGACGTAAAATCAGTCAAGTGATTGAAATTTAGTTCATAGTTATTGTTTAGTTTATTTGTGAGAACTAGGGCTTTGTAACTTAGTGTTCTTGTTCACATTGTGAACGTAAAATTCCATACAACGAAAAGGGAGTTGGCAAAAATTAGATTTTTCTAAAAAAAACTGTAAACGAGCGAGCGATATTAGGTTCGATCAGATTTGAGTGATTATACAATCAAAGCCCCCCATGCGTAGCAGAATGCTTCGCAGAAGAAGAAATCGTCGGTTTTTATTCGGAATATCCCATTTAACAACTTGGCTAAATGACGTTCAGTCAAAACGTTGAACGTTACATTAAACAACTTGACGAGTTGTCCTTTAGTTATTCAATTAAATGTCGTCATTCAATGAACGCGCTAGTCATTCAATCAAATAGCAGATTAAACCAGATAACGACGACACATACATTTAGTTAGAGCGTCGGTGGTTCGAATCCCGCCACGTGCCATTGAGATTTCGAATTTCGATTTCATATGTACGTTTATCCGACGGTCTTATGGTGAAGGAAAACATCGTGAGGAAACCTGCACACGCCTGCGAAGAAACTCGCAGATTGTGTGTGAAGTCGACCAACCCGCACTGGGCCCGCGTGGTCGACTAAGGCCCGATCGCCGTAATTCAGGGTAGGCTCGAGCCCCTCGGTGGGGACGTATATGAGCTGATATGATGATGATGATGATAGCATACATTTGCATCGTTCTATCAATATGAATCGAATATGATTGGCATAATTGTTTATTGACTACTACGATTAAATAAAAGACATACGATAGTTACATACAGCTTCATTCATTTGTAAATTGTTTAAACATTTTGTTTATCGTTTTTTAAATTCAAATTCAAATAACTCTTTATTGTACATCAAAATAATACATAGGTATGCAAAATTTAAGTTAAAACTAAGAGACGTACAATTTAGGCGGTCTTATCGCTGAGAGCGATTAATTCCACCAGACCGACCGACCTCTAATATGGTTGATGGGAGCGATGGCTGACTCTCGCGTTATACTCGTGACCGGGTGCTGTCCGTGTGAACTGGCCTACTCTTGTCAAAGGCACAGATTACTAATCAAAGGTTTCAATGACATTCAATATAACTTTTCAAGTTATATTGTTTCATGTTTTAATGACATAATCTGGTTTATTTCTATGATTTAATTTTGACATTATTAACTAATTAACGATTGTTTATTTCTTGATTTTTCACAGATGAAATTTTGTTATTATTAATTTATGACTATCAGAAAGAGTGTAATTCGCACCTGTTTTAAATAAATACCTTGAGACAACCCAGTGCTTGGAGAAAAAATCAAGGAGACAGTTAGTACGCGATTTCAACCGGTTTTGTCGTGGTTCATACCTAATTTAGTAATTAGTTTTGTTATTTTCAATGCGTGTACTGTAACGGATCCATATGTATAAATAAATATCTATAGGTAATACAGTAAGTCTTGATAGACTAAAAGGAATCTGTCTATTGGGAAAAACATAACTAGTTTTGTTCGGTCGGGTGAGGATTAACCTCGAGTCGAGTGAATAGACAGTTATTGAAACAAATTAGCTCAGGGATTATTTCCGAGAAGCCAGACTGCCGCCTGTCGGTCGTCATTCGAACCACGCGGTGCGCACGTTATAACAGATTGCCTTAGGTAATAAATGGCGCGAAAACCGAGGCTAAAGGGATAGAGGCGCCGCCCTGTCTGCGTCCGGACAGCGGCCGGCGCTCGCGCAGTTCGACCACGAGGTCGGTTGTATGTGTGCGGCGGCCCGCGCGCTGCCGAGGCTGCGTCTGTGTGAAAGCTTTTAAAACCACGGACACGCGGACGTAGCGGGATTCAGTCGAACAGACCACCAGAGGAGGAGGACGTATCCGAAGAACAGCTGCCGCGCGCCCCCGGGCAAGTGTCACGCCAAGTACTTATTAGTCGCGAATTAACTTAGGAATCTCACTTTATATTGTGAGTTTAGAATAGAATTTAGTGTGGCCGAAATCCTAGTTATTTGCCTTCGAAAGTTCAGGCTCCTACCTGGGATCAAGCCATAGTTTAGTGCAGTTAGGAAGTGAGGTACAGTGGGCAATCGAGCTGGGATCTAGGAATTGAAACAAGATGCCAGGTCGGTTGCTAGCTGAAGGTATCGTCAAGTGACCAGGTTGGTAGTTCATGTTTTCAGGAAGGCTAGTTGATTTAATTCACGTGGATACGCAACCGTGACAACGAAGCGTGGGTTTATCAATGCAAGTGCCGAAAGCAAGCTGACAGGAGAGCTTGCCTGGCTAGCGACCCAAGTTTGGTTATGGCCGGAACATCCTGACTGTACCATCTTACGACCTACCGACATGAGGACCACAGGTTGGACATGCGTTAGCGCACTCATGTACGGAGCCACCGTATTTGGGACAGGCCTTACCTATCCAAATCCCATCCAAACACACTGTTTAGGAGGTGCAGCGAAGCGGCAGACCTGGTCTGTCGTGGCAGCGGCATTTCTTATTCAGGGCAGGTACACTTTAGCCGTAGGGAACTAGGACACAAGTTAGCTTTAGGTACTCACTTCACCATGACACACTACACCTAATTGGTTCATCTCGAAGGCACGGTTGGTTTAGTACCCCGGGGGAAAGACGAATAAAGCCGCCACGAGTTGTAACTGTTTGTTGAAACATGGACATCAAAATAAAATTTAGTTCTCGTAAAACTTAGCTATCTCGCTAGGATAGGGAAAAACTAGGGCTGAGTTAGGGGGATTGCGATATGTAGGAAATCTAGTTAATAATCTATTACTAGGGAATAGCGAATTAGGTTTGGAATATCGCTATTAGGAAGAAACAAGTCATATTAGAGAATAAGTAGTAGGTAGGTCTAAGCGATGCCACGTTTTACTTTATCGAACTGCCGTCACTGCAGGTGACACGTGGTATCACAAGCTTTAGGGTTCCGCGAGCACGTGGTCCACTCAGTTCATTAATTTCATTCGGGTTGGTACAGTGCTGTAGGAATTCTAGTAAATAAATCTATTACTAGGGAATAGCGAATTAGGTTTTAGAATAACGTTATTAAGAAGAAATGCGAATCATATTATTGAATAAGTAGTAGGTAGGTCTAAGCTATGCCAACGTTTTATTTATTTACGAACTGCCTTCACTGCAAGTGCCACGCGGCATTATAAGTTTTAGGGTTCCGTGAACACGTGGTCCACTCAGTTCACTAATCTCATTCGAGATAGTACGGCGCTATGCTGTCGCGGGAAGGCCTATGTCATACTTGAGATGGCTGTTTACCAAGCTCCATGCAATATGGGCTAGATATGTAGTTCAGTGGTTCATAGATATGAACAACTCCTAATTTTACCAAATTTTAGCTAAATCTGTCCACACTTTTATGGGATAAAATGTAATGGACTAACAAACAAACTATAGGAGTTCGAGCTTCGCCTATTCTGATACTAAAGTAATTTTAGATAGGTAGGTCCTATCTGTAGCTTATCACAAGCATGCCTTGGCAGAATTTCACCTGAATCGGACCAAGCGTCTAGGAAGGTATTGAGCAAACATACGAATAGGTTAGGCGTTCGCGCCTTACTAATAGTGATTAAGTAAGACCGATTATGATGAAGGTAGCCGACCCATCCTGATGGTAACTGTAGCCAGGGTCAGTTAATATGCGCTAGATTTAGAAACTAAATCTATTCTACGGTTTTCGGATATTATGGGCAGTGTTCACGGTGTCCGGGTCCTGTCGGCTCCTATTGCGTCCTGAACTAGCGCCTCGACCAAACACTTGGCTTACACGCCTTCTCGCTTTGACCTAATTGTGATGCCGCGACTATGATTCGCGTGGGTCTCACAGTGGGTTGCGACTGTGTTGGTTCGTTGTTCTTCACGTTCAGCCAAACTATTAAACTGACATTACTTTCGCCCTTTATCAAGGGTTTGCTACGTCTAAAGACAGAGCTTTAACACTATGTATTATTTTGGAGCCGGAGGCACGATGGATATCGTGTCCATTTCGCTCTAGTTATATAGACCACAGGTCTTTATATCATTATATACAACTGTATGGCACAGTTCCAGGTCTAAGAACCATATTAGTAGATCAACTACTTATTTCACATTCCGTAGTGCTCTTCTCACAGGATGAGCGACATTCAAGTCGGAATATCTACTTTATTTTAGTACCTAGTGCTAATATGTATTCGCGATCAATCGCTGCTCGAAGGTATTAATCCTACCTGACGAATAGGGATGGACAAGCTATGGCTGTAAAGACTCAGCTATAGTTCACACTATACACGTATAATAAGGCGCCTCACAAGCGTTTTATATACACTAGCTTTGGGATTCGGGTGGAACACGGCATAGCACACTTTACATTGTCGTGTAGCTTAATTAAAATACACTTGAAGAGGGTGGACTCTGATCATGTACCTTAGTGGCCTGCCAGAGACAGTAGCTAGCGGGGCTCACGTAGTTATAATTATCTGTGTAGAGCTAAAATCGCTCGTTCAATTACTTTGAGTTAGATGTACATTGTTTTAATCACCAAAATAATGCAGTACTGACGTCAGTCAAGTATTACGTTATTCCGAGCACTGGGGGCTAGCTACCCTTCCCAATTTGGGGGGGCCCAAAATAGGGACCAATCACAGTAGGGAAATTAGGGTTCTGCGCGAAATACTTCAAAATTATAGGTTAGACTACATCGTTCGTCCAAACACAACGTGATAGATTAATCTCTTAAAAATAACTTGTCATTCGCCTTCAAAAAGACTCTGAGTTACTGCGATCACAATTTAGGGTTCTCTAGACGATCTGGCCAAACGTTTAATCGTATTTTAAAATGCAATAAAAATCAAGTATAGTTTACATACTTCTTATAGGTAGATAGCGGTAGGTTGTATGTTGTATGCACGTATGTATTATCATAGGTAGGTTTAGTTAGTTATATTTATATATTTATATTTATATATTTTAAAATTAGGCTGGTGGGGGGTTACAATTTGATAAGCCGTGATCAGGATGAGAAGAGGGTCCAAAATATTACATTTGGATAGCCAAAATCAGGATTCGGAAGGGGAACGGCTACAGTGCTACCAAAGAACTTGGATGTCTGACATCTGATTTTCGCGTTCGTGGACTGAATCTTGTAGGTAGTCGTTTTATATAATAAAACTTTGTGTTCAGTTATTTGTGATAAACATAGATAAATAACTTTAGTTGGCTTCGGTTTATGCCACAATTTGATGTTCGTGAAATGGAATGAAGTGCGAATGACAATTATAACTGAATGATTAATCCATCAAACAAAGAGAATTATTATTTTTATCCTATGTAGTTTTATAGTTTATAGGTTAATTTAAACCCCAGCTATTGTCTTATATCCGGGGGGTTGAATACAGGAGTCGACGAGTGAGTGAGTGCTCCCGTTGAATTCTTTTATATGACAGCGTATTTGAAGTAGGCATTGATAATATAATTTCTTCTCAATACTCCGTTGGTAGAATTCCGGATTTCAATAATTAAATAAGTTATTTGTTCGAAAGAAATATTTGGTAGGTACATTTTCTAGTTGGTGTATAGGATGGGTAGTTAACGATTTAGTTCAGAGAAAAAGGTCTCTCATAATAATTGATAAATAAGGTAGTTGAACGTTACGAATAGCGTGTACTTATGTAGGCAGACGGGGCTGTGAAGTTGCACTTATTTAATAGGTTAGGTAATTTAAGTAAATTTTAGATAGGTTATATACTATTTTGTATCAAAATATAGTAATATTTAAGTTATTTACATTTCGTAAAAGAAGCAGTTGTTACATTGAATGCCTACTGTCGTTGGAATCGCAAAAGGAGGTCTGTGAAGGACATGCAATTTGCTCTTGTTATTGTCGTAGGAACTTCAAGCTAATGCGTTGTGGCACAATAATATATCCGTAGTCTCGCAATTTACAGTCGCGAGTTCGATCCTGTTAGAGGTAATTTGTTTTAAAGATAAATTTTATTTTTATTTTTGTTAGATTGTATATTAGGAGTTTGTAATTAGCCTCGTAACTTGGTGTCGCCAGTTCGAGTCCCGAAGGAGGCAAATTTAGAAAAAAAAAAATATTTTAGTTCTTAATATATCTAGGTTGTAAACTAGAAATAGCTAGTAGCTTCGCATACTAGGGTCGCAGGTTCGGTTCCCGTTGCGGTTGAAAAAAATATTTTTTAGTTTTAATTTATTTACGTTGTATATTAGGAACACCTAGTAGCTTCGCATACTAGGGTCGCAGGTTCGGTTTCCGTTGCGGTTAAGAAAAATAAATTTTTGTTTTGTTTGGTTTGTTCCGCAGTAGATCAAGGTTTCCAAACGTATATGTGCATCTGGGGACATTGGATGCGAGATAGGGTACATAATAAAGATTTAGTTTTAAATATCTACCAGTGACCTTGAGGTATAATGAGGTATGGTCGCCGTATACGAGCTTTATGTTCGGATGTTGGGAATTTCAGAGTAAACAGGAATAGGTAGTGCTCTGAATTTTATTATAGGTACTTTAAGACAGATACAGCTGTTAGGTAATAACTTTCAGTAAGTGAATTAGGTCTTTACGAACGGATTAGTTCATATGGTGGGTTATTCTAAGAAATTGTTCGTTTTGAAAAAAAAACTACCTTCCAGGTAAATAGGCTAATTTTCATAAGGTGTGTGGGTACGTTTTGGCTGCGATCGGTTGGGACATTCGGATAGAATGTTACAGGTAGCTGTGGGTTCATGCGAAGACTCCTGTCTTTGACGTTCCAACTTACAATTTATTAAGGTGGGTAGGTAGGATAAATAGATTTAAGGGGTTTTATAGTGTTACATATCTATTATACTGGGAGTAGCCAGTGATATGGTAGACAATATTTAATATTTCGGAAATTTTATTCTAGATCCTATTAGGGCAACTTTGGTCTTATAAATCTACTATACGGGGGGTTGTGTAGGTAATATAGGCGCCTGAACTTAGTATTTTTACATAGCAGTATCGCGGAAGCGAGCCGCAGTGGCTTGTAGGATAGTTAAGATACGAGGAAATTATTTTAAATTAGTATCTCGGAATTTAAATATTTAAAATCAACAATAAATACTTTGTTGAGGTCCGCGGTACTCACTCAGTCAGACAAATTAAGGGATAGTCTTTATTAATGATAGATATAAGTATATGAATGTGGAAATAATAATATAAAATAATACATAATATATGAAATAATAAATATTTAATTTAGTATTTGTAATTTATCCTTGTTCAGTATTAGTTTTCGTATACTTTATTTTGCTCAGCCTTTATTAGTTGCTTGAGTGCTCGCATATAGTTTCACTTTTGTCTCTTCCGATCGACAAAGGATGCCGAAAGAGGTCGTTTGGAGCGATAAGGCCGCCTTTGCATATAGTTGCGTGTTTTGCTAGATCATATGTGTTTCCTTTTGTGCGTACAATACAGAATATTTATCTTATCCTATTTCAAAAATAGAAAATTAAACCTGGGTTTTATTTTAAAATCTTTAAGATCGGGGGGTTGACGAGTCTTCTACTAGGAATCAAAATAAAATCGGCTTGCGTGGTATGCTAGACGAAATATTATAATATTTTATAGGGCCACTGTATATAACCTTATGGTGCTAAAATGAATGAGTACGTTAGTATGCGCTAAGAATAATTTGTAGGCGTATTTTAAAATAGGTAGCATTTTGTTTTGTCGTCATGTTAATACATGATATAAGTAGGGTACACATAACAAAAATAACTACGGGATCAAATAATATAAACTTATTCGAAAATAGGATGTTTCGAAAAACCAGTTAAATATAATTTTAAATTAAGTAGGTACTTATTTGATTTAGCTCATTTGAATCTAACATAATTCTTTCATTCATTTAGCTGCGGTATTCTAATGGAATAGGGTTACTTACATATATCTATGTAACTTATTTTAAGTTTAATATCGTTTCACTGTAAGTGTAGGTGACTAGTAGGAAATCTAGTTTTACCTATAAATAATGCCTTCATTAGACTAAGCCGCGTCCACGTTGTAGATAAATAAGTTAAAATGACAATTATGTTAGATGACAATAAATACATAAGTAGGTTAACTTTTAAATTTTAGTTAAAAACATTTTATAGATAAGTTTTAGGTGTCTAATTTATGCACTCTTTACGCATTATTAAGTAGTATTTTTAAAAGTGAACAATATTAGTGTACTTGATTCCCTTTAACGTATCTCGTGGGACTAGTTGGTTAAAAGGCTCGCTAGCGGGAGCAGGTTCCGGGGGTGCGCGAGGCGCAAGCTGATCGCGGGTGTGGAGAGAAGGGTAGCCGATGAGTAAATTGGGATCCTAAGCTATTTGCCTACTAAAGTCATTCAGCTAGGTACGTTAGGTAGCTTTGTGTGAAGGAGTAACAAACATACGTACATCCGTACATGTAAGGTTTCGCGTGTGTAATATTGGTAATGATTTAAGTAGGTTAAGTGGGTAGGAAAGAAAACTTAAGGTTGTCTCTGGTTTAATTACCTACCTACATTTGCCTTATGTAAATGTTGGATATGGATGCATTCTGGAAAGAAAAAATGTTGTTTTGATAAAGATATCTAGGAAATAGCGTCTAGGATAAGTATAAAAGGTAATTAAATAGGTAAATTATCCTAAAGGTGTAGGTACTTTAAACTTGCTTACCAATTTAAAATTAGAAAAAACCTTTTAAAGGTAAAAATAAATTATTTCCAACCATTTCACATCTCAGTGTGTAAAATAGGCAGATGAGATAAACTTCTAAAATAGGTACATACATTTTAAGTAATTTAAAACATCATTCAAAACTAATAAATAAGGTCTTATTATTAGTTCAATCTAAAGGATCATTCAGTACGAAACTTTTATTACTAGTAGATAGCTAGTTATTCGTATTATTTGGACAAGTAGGTAATTATTCGGATTACTCGGGCTGAGTACATAAAAAAGCATAGGGTATTATTCGGTACGTAGGTAAGTTAGAGAATCTATAGGTTGGTCGGTCCGAATTCTATACTCAAAGGTTTATTTTTTAAGGAAGTCCTCACGAATTTATAGAAGAAACTCAAATAGTATAGACGTACGTAGTTCAAAAGATTTGGAGTGAAGTTGAGACAAACACATAGTCACATTGTTAGATACATAGGGAGTACCTACACACTTCAGTTTTGATCTTATTTGTTTAGCGCAATAGATTTGTAAGTCGATCTTACAACAGCGGAAATTTTAGCTGGAACATTCTACTTATTTTTAATTAAATACTGTACCAATAATTTGTTATTTGTATAATATTATAAAAAAGCAGGTAAATAGGTAGGGCGTGCTAGTACCTACTATTTCCTTCAAATGTTTTGATTGTGGCGCTGTTACGAGTGACATAGGCTGCTACTATAGGTGTGACCTTTCGCCACAGGGAAAGTAAGGAGTTAGTTTGACATTTTTTCAATAGATGGCGCCACGGGTCATACATTATGTTCAAAACATTTTTACGGTTTCATTGAAAACAATGTTTCGTAGAATTTCTAACTTACTAGGCGATAATAGAATTTATTCAATAGGATAGAGATATTTTAGTTCAATTCGATCGAATATTGATGCAAGACAAATTTCTTGTAGTTCGGCCTGTTTTCACTAGGTGTCGCTGACCATTTGAGTTTGCACAGTGAGTTTGTCACAGATGTAAAAGTCTGTCGACTTGCCGCTTATAAGTAATGGCGCTAGCGTAGTTCAGGGGTCGCGTGCGTTCAGAAATTATATGCAGTCGAGGACTTAACGCACAAAGAAAAAAAAAGGGTTAGGTTTTATAAGTTTAAGTTAAAAGGAGACGCCATCGGAATAACAATTGTGATATTTTTGGATTAAATGTTTTAATATCGGTTGAGTTTTATTATCTAGTTTCAATGGAAAATGAAAAAAGAATACCTCACTTGTCTTTTATTTTGATAACCCGGTAAAATGTGTAAAGGTATGTTTGAATAACAGGTACAGCGAAGCTATGTTATTTCAACATTAGCATATCTACGCTTTTGGTAAATGGCTAATTTTAGTAATCAAATTAGAAGGTACAGTAGGATTATAATAAAAATATTATAATCTTGCTAAATGTAGTGAAATTACGCATGAATAGGAAAGGTAGGGAGTCGGTATTAGTTTTATAAGGTTGCGGTTAGTTTTAAGTTTGCAATGATGCATGCTGCTTCAATTATTTATTACTCTTATATAGGTTGTGCCGGGTTGTGGTGAAAGTGGGTCATCTTTGGTGCGTTAAATATTAGCGCTCATTTGTTTTCAATTTTCGGATCTGATTTTAGAACGAAGTCACAATCTGTCATTGGAAGTA